>CM063188.1:782500-3327500 GCA_031835075.1 Saguinus oedipus | reverse complement strand
TATCATTTATTACTTAGGATCCTGAGCATTCAGTTTTAGCTTTCACACTAAAGATAGAGGAAGAAAAAACTAGATACCATTAATCTTTACACTTCTCCTGTGGTCCTGATTGCCAGCCACAGTCTGAAAGATCTGCAGCGGATTTTATCACTTTGCATGTTCTGTGTTTCCTTTACACCAGGCATGTAAGGAGCGTTGATTTATGGAGCCCAGATCATGCTTGGTTGGGGAATGGGAGGAGGGAAGCGAAATGTTAGTCAAGCTGCAGTAAATTTAAACATCACCAGTATTTCTTTACACGTGCAGAGGGGGAAAGTCCTAACTTAAGTCTATTGCTACAGGAGCTCATAAATTAAAAATAACAAGACCATTTCCTATACACCTGGAGCTTCAAAATTACATGCCGTTAATTTTGTGATGGCCCCTTCACAAGAGGCATTGAGGGTGACAACTCAAACACGGTCTTCACCACAGCCACGAAACCCAAACAGCGATTCACCTCGTGTCTTTTAACTTTCTTCAAGATAAGGGAAGTGACTTGCCTGAAACATAGAATCTGAGAATTTAGTCCCATTTTTTTCCCTTGAACTTTTCTCTCTCGTTACTCTCCTCTCTCTTTCTTGTTTTATTTTTTTCTAATTTTACATATATTTTAAAACAAGTCTAACAGCATCAGAAGATAAAACACAGGAAAGTCTTCTTTACTGTCCACTATGTTCTGAGCCATAAATCCTTCCTGTACTCAAATAATACGCCCCAGCTGGGCTGGTGGATGACTTTGTTTAGCCTCTGAAATGTTTTAGCACCTGTACACCATGGAGCTCCCAAGAGTGGGGAAATTATGCTTCCTCCTGTCCCCAAGGGATTGCTTTTCACCTGGGCCATATGTAGCTGCTGTGTGCCACATCACAGAGGTTCAGAGTGAGCAGCCCTGGAGGGCAAAGGAAGTTCGAAGGAGGTACAGACACAGCTTCAAGTCCCGGGTATTTTACTTCTTCATCTTGTTCTTTGAGAACTACATTCACTTTCTTTGAGAAAATACATAAAGGAGAAAGGATATACATTATATTGATTTTTACAGAACCTTAAAAATGTCATGCCAGGACCGGGTGCAGTGGCTCAAAACTGCAATCCTAGCACTTTGGGAGGCCAATGTGGGCGGATAATGAGGTCAGGAGTTCAAGACCAGCCTGGCCAATATGGTGAAACCCCATCTCTTCTAAAGATACAAAAAATAAGCCAGGCATGGTGGTGGGTGCCTGTAAATACAGCTACTTGGGAGGTTGAGGCGGGAGAATTGCTTGAACCCGGGAGGCAAAGGTTGCAGTGAGCTGAGATTATGCCATTGCATTCCAGCTTGGACAATACGGTGAGACTCCATCTCAGAAAAATAAAAAGTCATTCCAGAAGCATCGGAATTGAGTTTATACTATTAAACCACCCAGCCCTCTTACTCCTAGGTATATACCAAAGGAAAATGAAATGAAGGCTGGTGTTCACATAGAGACTTGCCCATGAATGTTCATGGCAGTGTTATTCATCAAAGCCCCCAAAATGGAAACTACCCAAATAGCCACCAACTGATACATGAATAGACAAAACATGGATATCCAGCCAGTGAAATGCTCTTTAGAATCCTCCAACTGTTGCTAGGCACAACATGGTGAAATCCCAAATAGTGATGTTAAGTAAAGAAACCAGATCTCACCTCTACAGGCGGAAGGCTGCCCGTGCTGTGATTTCCTCTCAGTGCAGGACAGACAGCAGAAATTGATCCAGTGACAGGAAGCCTATCAGTGGTTGATGGGAAATGAGGGTAGGAGGGAGGAACCGATTACCAGGGGCGTGAGGAAATGTCTGGGGATAATGGATTTGTTTATGATCTTGACTGTGATGGCTTCACAGGTGGACACATGGGACAGAACTCATCAAAGTGTGCAGTTTATTATATGACAGTTACATTTCACTAAAGCCAATAAATGATGGGGAGGAGTGGTGGTGCACAGCTGTCATCCTAGAACTTAGGGAGACCGAGGCAGGAGGATCACTGGAGTCCGGGAGTTGGAGACCAGCCTGGGCAACATAGTGAGACCCTGTCTCTACAAAAAACAAAAAGTTAGCCAGATGTAGTCGCATGTGCCTGTAGTCCTAGTCCTAGCTACTCTGGAGGCTGAGGTGGGAGGATTGATTGAGCCCAGGAGGTTGAGGCTGCCGTGACCACGATTGCACCACCGCCCTTGAGCCTGGATGAAGGAGCAAGACCCTGTCTCAGAAAAAGAGAAGAAAAGAAAGGTAGTAAATCACTTTTGTTGGGATTCGAGAAAACGTTTTGAGACGGGGTGAGAATTGTCTTAAAAAGTCAATAGAGTTGGGGGCCGGGCGCGGTGGCTCAAGCCTGTAATCCCAGCACTTTGGGAGGCCGAGGCGGGTGGATCACGAGGTCAAGAGATTGAGACCATCCTGGTCAACATGGTGAAACCCTGTCTCTAAAAATACAAAAAATTAGCTGGGCACGGTGGCGCGTGCCTGTAGTCCCAGCCACTCGGGAGGCTGAGGCAGGAGAATTGCCTGAACCCAGGAGGCGGAGGTTGCAGTGAGCCAAGATCGCGCCATTGCACTCCAGCCTGGGTAACGGGAGCGAAACTCCGTCTCAAGAAAAAAAAAAAAAAAGTAAATAGAGTTGGGATAAATGGTCATTTTCCTCTGGAAGGAAGAGTGTTAATAATAGGAACCCTATGGAATGATATTGGATTAGCCTCATTTAACTTTTTAATTTTTTCCCAAGGGCTCAGGATAAGAGAGTACTGTGGGAAATCTCCAAATTGGTACACAAATCTCAATTATTGGAGGTAATAAAAAAATCATCACAGTAGAATAAAGGAGAGAAACGAGCAGAGACGCTCTAATGAGAGCAAGGAGACACATTTTGGGTAAAATAATTCAAATTATTTTTATGAGATGACAGACGTGGGGAAACTGTTTATAATTGAGGCAGGGGGTTTAAGGACTTCGCTGCCGGAAGATTCAGCCTCAGATCTCCAGGAATAACAAAATGCATTGGACATCGTCGGGAAGAACACTGAAACAGCTGAAAGGACCACCTTACCCTTGGACAGAGTGAACATTTCTTTGAACCTAGAAGTTTCAGTAAAGTTCTGACAAGTTCACCTTCTAAATATAAAGGGGAAGCAAAAACCATTAAGTGGGTAGAGAGATTCCCACTTGAGAACAGGCATTTGGAAGAATTCCGAGTCCGGCTGACGAGGTCTAGGGTGGAATCGGAGGAGCTCATTTGGCCCGTGGGTAGATTCTTCATTAAGTCTTGGACTATCTCTTAAGACTGGGAAGAGGCAGCCTTAGGGAACAACACACGCTGTATTCCACATCCTAAGACAGAGTACTGACTGAGAATGTCAATCTGCAGGCCCACATTCATCCACAGAGGGCAGGCTGACTGGAAAAGGCAAAGCCAGGAGTGTTTTGGAGCAAATCCCCAGCTCCTGATTCCATAGAGGGTCACAGCCCACCTCTCTTGCACAAAAAGAGTTGGAATTCTCAGCTAAATGCCACAGGACTCCTGTCCAATAGACTAGCTGTTCTAGTCTGTTTCTGCAGTCGTCATGTATTTGTTTGTTTATCGAGACAGTTTGGCTCTTATTGCCCAGGCTGGGGTGCAATGGCATGATCTCGGTTCACCCCAATCTCCACCTCCCAGGTTCATGCGATTCTCCTGCCTCTGCCTTCTGAGTAGCTGCCACCATGCCTGGCTAATTTTGTATTTTTAGTAGAGATGGGGTTCACCATGTTAGTCAGGCTGGTCTCGAACTCCCAACCGCAGGTGATCCACCCACCTCGGCCTCCCAAAGTGCTGGGATTACAGGGTGAGCCACTGCTCCTGGCCCATCTGCCGTAGGACTTTCTAGATCATTTTATATAGTGGCTTTATTCTGAGCATTTTTATCAAGTAACAAATCTGCTGCCATAAAAGCTGGAAGTTGGCTGAAAGCGGGAGGATTTAGAAGCCCCTCGGGCACGTCCAGATTGGAAGCAGGTCACGGGGCGCTCTTTTAGGAGGCAGACTCGCAGGCAGGTTGCCGTGGATGACCTCAGGTATCTCATGTTTTGGGTAGGAATGTCAGCAGAGCAGATGCGAGGCGTTCTCCCCAAGCACCTGGATTGTTTCATGCCCGAGAGGAGGAAGGACAGGAAGGTATCCAATCCAGATTGGTGCAGTTGCTCGGAAGGACAGGTGACGGCGTGGCGTTCCCTCCCTGGCTTCCTGTGGAATTCCAAAGTACTGCTCTGGGATTGTGAACTTCAGCCATCTGTGTGCCTGTAACCTGGAGAGCAGTGCAGCTGGTGTCTACCACCGTAATTAACAGGGGTGTGGAGCAAGTAGACATGACACACCCCGTCCACTGCTAATCACCAGGAAGGGGCTGAGTGTGAAATTCACACTTGAAAGTGAAGATGCAGGAAGCCTGAAAGCTCCCAAAGGAAATGGCCACCAGGTTTTCTTTGTTAAAAAAAAAAAAGGAAGGGTTCATTTTAGAAAAAATACTGACTTTTTCCCAAGCTGTCTGTACCTCAGCCACAACTACATAAGAGAGTTTCTTTCTCTGTTGCTGGCATCCTGTCTGCTGTGATCGTAGAATTTTCTGATGCGGCCCATCGTGGCTTCCTTATCCTCCCCCCATTTCATCTGCCGGCTCCTGGGAGAGGAGGTTCCAGTTCGCTCGGCTAATGAGTGTGTGATTCCGACAGTAACGAGCAACACAGACCCTGGGAAGAGGAACAAGAATAGGACGTTCCCATATTTTTTATGTGGAGATTGATAATCAAGGCTAACAATCCCGACAGAAGGTGAAGAACACATTCAGCAGAGGGGAAAAGATAATAAAATATCTCCTGCTGCTTAACAATTGTTGGGTGGAAACAGTCCCTGCAACTACACAGCTGTTGCACTCGATGGCTCATAAAGCCTCAGTAAAGTCCGTCAAGGGCCTTTTTTCTTGGTGAGGGACCATTTTTTTCATGCAGTTATGATAGCATCTGGTTCCCGTCCCTGAAAGTGCATAGAATCCACAGGCGCTGGCAGACGGAAGCAGGGGAAGAGCCTACTGCAGAGCCATCTGGCTCCTTTGATGGGTTTTGGGCAACTTCTGATCTATGGGGCATTGTCATCAGAATGCAGATTGGGATTTAGCGGGTGGCCATTGAGCAACTGCTAGGTGCCAGGCACCGGCTTAGGGTATTTCATGAATCCTGACAACTGTGAGGTCAGTACTGCCATTTCAAAAACAATACTGTGGAAAACAGAGCCCTAGACTCCTTAAGAAACATACCCAGGGCACACGGCTGACAAGTGGCAGGCTGAGATCCCCCAGCCTGGTGGCCTTTCCCCTGTTGCTGCAGAGATGGAGGAAGAGGTTAGAGTTGCTTCCTGCCCATGCTCAGGGTCCGTGTGAAATGCTTCTGCATCTTCTTATACTGGTGTTCATGCACGTGCGTGTTGAGAAGGGAGGCCATTTTCCAGAAGACTCAAATCGGGATCCTAGGTGACCTGCTGTTTTAACTCGGGGTCCTCAGAAGCAGATCTTGAAGTGGGGATTTCTCTGCAAGTGATTTATTAAGGGAGTGGTCCCCAGGGAAACTGGGAAGAGAATACAGGAGGCAAGAGAGGGAAAGAGACAAGAAAGCCGAAGATGAGTCCATTCTCAGGCAAAATCTGGTGGAGAGCGGCTTTTAGCTTCAGCCTGACAGTGTTGGGGGATGGTCGCTGTGGGGAAGAGGCAGGTAATGAATCCCAGGCCCTTTCAGCGGCCCTCTCTCCAGGCCTGCAGGTCAGGCAGGCCTTTGAAAAAAGAGGCTGGCCGTCAGAAGCAGAAACACTTGAAGGAGCTCACAGAAGGGGTCTTGGCTGAGCGGCAGCATGGTCACCTACAACCCTGTCCCCACACCTCGTGGAGGAAGCGGGCGCTGTGGAAATGGCAGAAGAGCTGCAAGATTAACCAGATGCCCCTGGTATGTTCAAGCAACACCATCCGCTGTGTTTCCACAGAAAGGGTGTTGATTTTCCTGAATTCTAGGGGTGGTGTTTTCATCACTGAGTTCAGATGCCTTTGATGGGTGAGCCGCCTTCGAACCAAGTCAGCATGAAACAGAAGGCTGGGTTATTTCATGTTGTTTGATGTAATAGCACAAGGCAGACGAATGTCTCTTGAGAATGAAGGGAAGTTGTTCCTAAAGAAATGTTCACGTTCTCTTACGAGGTGGGAAAATGAAAAGGGAAGATGAAACGTGGAGGGTTGCCCAGCGGGGAGCCTCCCCATCTGAAACCCTGCTTCGACTCCAAGTGCCCTGGAATCCAAAATCCCTGTGGGTCTTTCTTCAAAACCAATAGCCACATGTAAAAAAAAAAATCATATACATGTGAACCTATAGCAGCAACATTTTAAGTGGAAACAGGTTTCTTCCACCGTAAAGCAATGTGAACTCTGTTAGGGAGTCTAGGGCTCCCCCCATGTCTCCCAGCTGAACATGAACTCCACGTTTCTGTGTAATTGATAGCAGAATCTGCCCTTTGCTCACTTCATGTCTGTCATCAGCCCGCACTGCGTACTCCGGAAGCAAGCATGGTGTGGTTTCAGTGTTGTAAACAAGCGGAGACAAGAAGGCATGTTTCTCCTCTTTGGGCTGTTTGGAAAGTACAGACTGAAATCCAAGGCAGGGTCACCACAAATTCTAGCACAGCCACGCTTTGGATTACAGCAGGGGTGCGGCGTTCCCCTCTTCTGGGACCACGGCTGGCACGTGGTGTGTGTGGTTGACTGAAAGGTTGTCCTGTGATGTGTGGCTGCGTTAAGGTCCACACTGGGCTTGGCTGCGTCTATACGAGGAGCTTGGATAAATTTCATATAGTGTCTGTCAAAAAAGTATAAGAAACTTAAGCAAAGAATAAGAAGCTGTGATTTGTCCCAGACATCATGACCTCAGAAACAGAGTGGCCGTGTAGGTGGCTGCCCTCCAAGAGGCTCAGGAGGACATCACGTCTGGGGGCCCAGGCCACCGACTCCTAAGTGTGTCTCAGGAAACCCTGGTCTTCCAGGCAGCCTAAGTCTGGGCAGCACCATCAAAGGAGCATAGATAACCATTGAGAAGGCGATGAATAAAAATGTTCATATGATGATCACGAAATCACAAGTGTCCTCATCCTTTAGAGATATAGACTAAAATATTGACAGATGAAATGCTATGATTATGGGATTTTTGTGACTAATACAGAGAGAAGTGCGTGTGTGTGTGTACACACACCTGTGTGCACGTGCAGGATACACATGGAATAAGATTGGTTATGGATTGATAATTGACAGAGAAGTGCATGTGTGTATGCACACCTGTGCACATGTGTGGGGTACACATGGAATAAGATTGGTTATGGATTGATAATTGACAGAGAAGTGCATGTGTGTATGCACACCTGTGCACACATGTGGGGTACACATGGAATAAGATTGGTTATGGATTGATAATTGACAGAGAAGTGCATGTGTGTATGCACACCTGTGCACACGTGCGGGGTACACGTGGAATAAGATTGGTTATGGATTGATAATTGACAGAGAAGTACGTGTGTGTACGCACACCTGTGCACACGTGCGGGGTACACGTGGAATAAGATTGGTTATGGATTGATAATTGACAGAGAAGTGCGTGTGTGTACGCACACCTGTGTACATGTGCGGGGTACACGTGGAATAAGATTGGTTATGGATTGATAATTGACAGAGAAGTGCGTGTGTGTATGCACACCTGTGCACACGTACGGGGTACATGTGGAATAAGATTGGTTATGGATTGATAATTGACAGAAGTGCGTGTGTGTACACACACCTGTGCACACGTGTGGGGTACACGTGGAATAAGATTGGTTATGGATTGATAATTGACAGAGAAGTGCATGTGTGTATGCACACCTGTGCACACGTGTGGGGTACACGTGGAATAAGATTGGTTATGGATTGATAATTGACAGAGAAGTGCGTCTGTGTACGCACACCTGTGCACACATGCGGGGTACACGTGGAATAAGATTGGTTATGGATTGATAATTGACAGAGAAGTGCGTGTGTGTACGCACACCTGTGCACACGTGTGGGGTACACGTGGAATAAGATTGGTTATGGATTGATAATTGTTGAAGCTGGGCAACAGCTACATAGGCTATTCTGTTTTTGCGTATGTTTCAATTTTTCCATAATAATAGGTAAAACAGATCATAAACATAGTTTTTACTCATAAATCCCTCCAGAAGAATCTAAAAGCCCGGCCGGGCTGGTCACCGAGTGTCCACCAAGCTCTCCCCGGTGTCCATAAGGCCCCTGCTGCAGGTGCGGATGCCTGGCTCCCAGCCGTTGGCTACCTTTACACCCATCACCCTGCTCTCCTCCGAGAACCCCATTCCTCCAGTCACAGGCCCCAGCATAACAATTCCCCTATGGGCCTCCCTCCCTTATTTCTTGCAAAATTACTCTTTTTGTTGTTTTTTTTTTTTTGAGACGATGTCTCACTCTGTCGCCCAGGCTGGAGTGCAGTGGCGTGATGCAACCTTCTGTGTCCTGAGGTCAAGCGATTCTCCTGCCTCAGCCTCCCAAATAGCTGGGATTATAAGCACATGCCACCACACCCAGCTAATTGTGTATTTTTGGTAGAGACAGGATTTCACCATGTTGATCAGCTGGTCTTGAGCTCCTGACCTCATGATCCACCTGCCTTGGCCTCCCAAAGTGCTGGGATTATAGGCGTGAGCTACCGCGCCCGGCTGCAAAATTACTGTTAACATCAATTCCAGGGGCTGTGTTCAT
The DNA here is from genome assembly GCA_031835075.1 of Saguinus oedipus. NCBI lineage: Eukaryota > Metazoa > Chordata > Mammalia > Primates > Cebidae > Saguinus > Saguinus oedipus. The sequence goes on along the minus strand of CM063188.1, from coordinate 3,318,636 downwards.
TTGAGTGGCATCATCTATTACTATTTCATTTACCTCATCACATTTTTTTTCTCACATGAAGATATAGTCACGCGTCACTTAGTAACATATACGTTCTGAGAAACGCATTGTTAGGTGATTTCGTCATTGTGCGTACATCAGAGAATGCACTTAACATAAACCTAGATGGTGTAGCCTACTATGCATCTCAGCTATAGGGTATAGCCTATTGCTTCTAGGCTACAGTATAGCATGTTATTGTACCGAGTGCTCTAGGCAGTTTAAGACAGTGCTAAGTATTTGCATATCTAAACATATATGAACATAGAGAAGGTATAGCAAAGATACAGTGTTATCCTGTTTGGGACCACGGCTGGCAAGTGGTGTGTGTGGTTGACTGAAAGGTTGTCCTGAGATGCATGGCTGTGTTAAGGTCCACACTGGGCTTGGCTGCTTCTATACAAGGAGCTTGGATAAATTTCTTATAGTGTCAGTCAAAAAAGTATAAGAAACTTAAGCAAAGAATAAGAAGCTGTGATTTGTCCCAGACATCATGACCTCAGAAAGAGAGTGGCCGTTTAAGTGGCTGCCCTCCAAGAGGCTCAGGAGGACATCATGTCTGGGGGCCCAGGCCACTGACTCCTAAGTGTGTTTTTAGCCCCTGAGGCCATCTCCTTTTGGTCATTATGGAGATTCTGGAGCTTAATGACAAGGAACCTAGAGTGTAACCTTTAGATTTAAGAGTAATCGAAAGAATAACTCCAAAACCTGTTTATTGCAGAGCAGTTAACTCTTATGTGAACTCTCTGTCTCCTGATAGGGAGTCTCCCTGGTGGAGTGTCTAATACAATTGCAGTTCTGTTCTCTCCCTCAATCTGCAAAGCATCAAAGTGGAACTCCGGCCCCTCTCATTTTATATAGAGAGAAGTTGTAACTGATCACTAGGGAGTTCCCACCAACATTGCTGTGGGTCCTGGAAAAGAAAAGGAGGTTCCATCATTTGGGAAGTAAGTTTCGTTTTCTTTCCTATTTGGAGAGAGAGAGTTTCTGATTCCAACCAGTGATCTCTTCTGTAAATATATGTGTGCCTCGGACTCTGGAGACTGTCAGGATAGAATCTGATGGCTTGATTAGATGTGAATCTGACCACAGATGCAGCTCCCGCTTCTGTTTCAGCTTCGCTTCCTCCCTCACTGTGTGGTGGGTGGAGCTGGGTCCTCTCGAGCCTTCCTGCTATGCTTGTTGCTGCTATGGTGCCAACTGTCCATCTGAATTGACAGCTTATGTGGCGCTTTGGGGTGCTTTGCACAAGGTCACTTGAGACTGATGGTGCTAAGGACTCATGGGTCATGTTCTAGCCTTAATGTTTTAATTCAGTCCATTCCAACTTTTTTGTTTTGCATATCTACAAAGTGAATAAGAATATGCTTAGTACTGGGAGGAGAATTCATAATGCTTCATAAGGACTGCGATGGTCTGAGTGTTGGTGTGCCCCCAAAATCTGTATGTGGGAAACTTGATCTTCAGTGCTATAGTATTAGGAGGTAGAGCCTTTAGGAGGTGATCAGGTCACAAGCACTCCACCCTCATGAACGGGATTGGTGTCCTTGTCAGACAGACCAGTGGGAACCTGTCCCTCCCTTTGAGGTGGGAGGCGGGACTGGACTCTGGAGGTGGGATCAGACACCTGACCGAAATGAGGACCAGATAAAACAGAAGGGGCAGAAGCAGCTTTCCATAAGACACACCCACCAGTCGCCCATGTCAGTTTACTACTGTGACAGCAACACTCAGGCGCTACCGCCTCTTTCTGTGGCAGTGACCCCACGACCCAGAACTCACCACCCTTTTCCTAGAAACTTTTGCATAAACAACCCCTAAATCTACACGTAATTAAAGTAGGTATAAATCTGACTGCAAAACTGCCCTGAGCTTCTGCTCTCAGCACACTGCCTGTGGGATGGCCCTGTTCTACAGAGCAGTATGGAGCTGCAGCACCGCCTCTTCAATAAAGATGTTTTCTTTTACCCTACTACCAGCTCAGCCTTGAGTTTTTCCCGGGGTGAAGCAAAGAACTCTCGTACGCTAAGCCCTTCTTTGGGGCTCACTTGCCCTGCGTCACATTTTGCCATATGAGGACACAGAAGCACTGTCAGTCACAGGACCTCGCCAGACACCAAGTCTGCTAGCACCTTGACCTTAGACTTCCCGGGCTCCAGCTGGGACCAATAAAATCGGTTTTATTTGTTTTTGTTGTTGTTTGTTTTCTTGAGACAGGGTCTCACTCTGTCACCCAGGCTGGAGTGCAGTGGTGTGATCTTGGCTCGCTGCAAACTGTGCCTCTCAGGTGCAAGCAATTCTCCTGACTCAGCCTCCCAAGTAGCTGGGATACAGGTGCACACCACCACAGCTGGCTAATGTTTGCATTTTTTTAGGCAGAGCTGGGGTTTCATCATGTTGGCCTGGCTGGTCTCTAACTCCAGACCTTAGGTGATCTGGCCACCTCGGCCTCCCAAAGTTCTGGGATTACAGGCGTAAGCCACTGTGCCTGGCCTGAATTCTGTTTGTTTGTTTTTTGAGATGGAGTTCCGCTCTTGTTACCCATGCTGGAGTGCAATGGCGCAATCTTGGCTCACTGCAACCTCATCCTCCTGGCTTCAGGCAATTCTCCTGCCTCAGGATGGTCTCGATCTCTTGACCTCGTGATCCACCTGCCTCGGCCTCCCAAAGTGCTGAGATTACAGGCATGAGCTACGGCACTTACCCAGTCTAAGGTCTTTTGTTATAGCAGCAGGACTGGACTGGGACAAGGTCTAATCTTAGTAGGAAGTAATTAACATGAGTCTTGTGAGTTACAGCTGATGCTCAGAAGACTGGAGGACACCTGGCAGCTCTCTCCGCATGGTGAGTGATGGAAACACTGTTGTGACACTTCCATTTGGTCTGGAGTTTAATAGTCATTAGTCCTGGGAGGAGAATTCCCGGTAGATTTGAGATTGGCATCACAGCCTATAGTCAAAGTGTTGAATCCTCTTTTGCATAACAAAGCTACTTTGAATTTTAATAACTTTAATAATTTTAATAAACATTCATTCACTCAAAAATGTGTTTTTTTGAACATCTATGGAGTCTAGATATTGGGGTCTACTAGGCTTTGGCTACCCTTGTGATTTTTAAAACCAGAAGCACCCAGAAACTATCAGATCCTTAAAGCAATACAGAATATTTGCAGCCATAGCATTCTCAGTGGAGACCCTCTAACGCCTGAAACAAGGAGACTGTTCTCGTCAGCACATCTGGACTTGAGGATTTTTTCCGTGTTGCCGCTTTTGGCCTGCGAGTTCAGAATAACATCGTTTGGATTTTGAACCAAAATGAACACAACCACAGACAGTCGATCGCGATCATGGGAAGGAGCTGGAGCCCGCAGCTGCCATCAAGGCTCTTGGTTTCACTGAGCTGGCCACAGCCCCACAGATCCTTGTCATATGGAAGTGATTCGCGCAGGCTGAGAACAGTGGAGCGAAAAGAACCAGGACGTTTCTGAAAACCAGTGAGATTAACTTACAAGCCTGAGCCAAGAAACAAGCTGGACACCCCACAAAGGAAATGCCTTTTCCCGGTAACTTTTTTTTTCTTTTTGGAGGAAGTTGTAGAGGACTTGCCTTTGAATTGCATTTGTTTGTCAGGTGTCTCATAATCACTTCCACTGTCGCCGGATCGGGAGGGGCTATGTTTTCTTCCCAGACCCGATTTCCGTGATTCAGTGCGCTTCAGGAGCTCCGTTTCTGTCACCTTCTGTGTCTGACTGCATCTCCACTTTGTACTGTTAATCGGCTAAGTTCACATGAGCTGGGAAGTGCGTTCACCAAACACGTGGCTAGCCTGAAGCTCTCTGCATTTGACAAAATGGGAGACAGAAATTAGAATGGCGTTTCCACTTTAGTCTACATTATGGAATTCTGTAATCAAGATTACTTTAAAACCGCCATCTGAATGAGGAGGTAAAAGAGCCTTGACAGTTCACAGCCGGACAGGAACAACAGACAAACACAAAGGACAAAAACGTGAATTTTAAATGACAGCTCGTCCCAAGGACATCCTCGTACTAGATGCTTTTTACAGTCCGCTTATTCTCATATGCGATTGTTGCCAGTGTTTTTTGCTAATGGATTCATTGCAAGTGGTTTTACCCTGCGTGGAATGAGGAATGTCCATATGTGGTAGATGTGTTATTTATGGATGAGGAGAGAAAAGTGGGTCAAAGTGGTCTCTAGACGTGTGTGTTTTGCCTTGGGAAGCACCAGCCTTGCAGTCTGAAGTGCAGTTGGTGTCTGTCTGGGCAGAATGTGGTGCACGTGGTGAGTCTGCTCCATGCTCATGCCACTCAACCACGTGCCGCCATCCACTATTGCCCCTGCTTGGTATTCGAGGGTGCCGTTTTCTCTCACTTCCGTCTGTTGGCCTCTCGGGTCCATCTGTAGGTTGCTCTCTCTGTCCGGCTTGGAAACAGCACGATGACTCCTTCCAAATCACTGGATTCACAGGGTTGAGGGATTTGCCTGCCACTGGCTTTCACTGACTAGGATTAGAATTTGAAAAGATTTTCATGGTTGCCTCAGGTGTTCTACAAGGTGGAGTGAATCATTTCCACTCAGTTTTAATGCTGGAGGGAGAAAGGAGTCATGTTAATGGGATGGGAAAGAGAATCTCGTCTCTTCTCAAAGATCCTTTCCATAAAGTTTAGGGTACTCTAGAGCGGGCCTGCGACTGTGTGAGGATAATGATGGGTCTTGGGCTGTGGTTTCGGTGCCTTTGGCAAATAATTCCATTTCTCTGTGACTTCATCTGGGGAAAATGAGATGGGTGATGTCGTACCTCTTGGGTTAGGTGGATTCTGTGCTAGGATTTAGAGTAAAAAGTGTGTTTTATAGAAGACTAAAGGGATCTTCTCAGATTGGGGTACCTGCACCTCCAGGAATAGACAGCAGTGTGCCTGGTGCTGCAAGCAGCTTTTCAATATGTCACCTTACCTAGGACATTGATTTTTCCTTGAAGATTTGGTGGTTGGGGGAAGGGGAACCATTTTTAAAACAGAAAAAAATAGAGATATAGCATGGAATACAATGTGAAATGTGAATGAATTTTCAAGATGGAGCATGTGCTTCTAAGTAATTTCTTTCAAGATTTGGACTGCTTTGGGGTATGCTTTCCTATGGGAATTAACTCAGAATGGCCCATTGCCGTTACATTTACTACCACGGAAAATTTGACTTTTGTTGTTTTTTTCGGAAGCGACATTTTGACTTAATTTTTGTTCTCACGTTATTTGCGACCTTGTTTATTTCTGTCTAATTTGCTATTTCCTTCCTTCTGCTTTATTTTCTTTATGTTGTTCTTTTTTGTAACTTTTAGAATTTGAAATTTAACGCTTTTTAAAATTTTTATTGATGTAAATGTTTGGGCCATAAATGTCCTACCATTCAGTACTTTACTTGTATTTTATGTAACATTTCGTTTTAGAGATTCTGCAATTCGGGTTTGAATTTCTCCCTTTACCCAAGAATTATGTAATATAAAATTTTTAAATTCCTAAAGGTAACAGCCTTCCTGTTGTATTACTTTTATTTATTTCTGGTTTTCTTCTATTATGAACAGATAATATTATTTTTGTTTTTTAATTTATTTATCGAGATTGTGTTTGTGAATTAGTTAATGTATAGACATTTTTTATGAATTTCACTCTAGAAGGTGTATTTTCCTTTGGGTACAAAGAATAATATGTATCCTGAAGATCTATCTTTTTTTTTTTTTTTTTTTTGAGACAGAGTCTCACTTTGTCACCAAGGCTGGAGTGCAGTGGCATGATCTCAGCTCACTGCAACATCTGCCTCCCGGGTTCAAGGGATTCTCTTGCTGCAGCCTCCCGAGTAGCTGGGATTCCAGGCACCCACCATCATGCCCGGCTAATTTTTGTATTTTTGTAGAGACGGGCTTTTATCATATTGGTCACACTGGTCTTGAACTCCTGACCTCAGGTGATCCGCCCGCCTCAGCCTCCCAAAGTGCTGGGATTACAGGCATGAGCCACTGCACCTGGCCAAGATCTTTTTTAAAAAAAATTATTTATTGTGGCAAAATACATTTAACCTAAAATACGTGATTCTGAGCATTTTTAAATATACAATTCAGTGGCATTAATGACATTCACAGTGTTGTACAAGTATCACCACTACCTGTTTTCAAAGCTTTTTCATCACTCCCAACAATCTCTGTCATCAGTAAGCAAAAACCCCCACTCTCTGCTCCTCAACCCTCCAGTATGCTTTCTGTTTCTGCGAATTTGCCTACTCATAAAAGTGGAATCATACAATAGTTATCCTTTCGTGTGGAATTTCTTTCACTTCGCATAATATTGTCAAGGTGTATCCATGCGGTAGTGTGCATGGAAATTGTATTCCTCTGTATGGCTGAATGACAGCATGCCATTGTATGTGTTATGTAGACTATACTTCTTTATTCATTTATCCATTCACAGATGCTTGGATTGTTTCCATCTGTGGCCGTTATGAATAATGCTGCTCTGAACATTGGCGTTCAAGTATCTGTTTCAGTCTCTGTGTTCAGTTCTTTTGGGTTTACAACTATGAGTGGAATTGCTGGTCATACAATAATTGTATGTTAAGCTTTTTGAGGAGCTGTCCAGCTGTTTTCCATAGCAGGTGCCCATTTTGCCCAACAGCAATACACCAGGCTTCTAGTTTCTTCGCACTCTCACCAGTATTTATTTCCCCCCTTTTTTTAATCTGTTCTAGCCATTCTAGTAGATACGAGGTGGTAGGTCATGACTTCGATTTGCATTTCCCTAGTGACTAAGAGATGACGTTGATCATCTCTTCAGTTGTTTATTGGTCATTTGAATATCTGTTTTGGAAAAAAAATCTATTCAAATTCTTTTTCCATTATCTTTTTATTGTTGAGTTTTAGGAGTTCTTTATATATTCTGAATACTGAACATTTCTCGTATATATGATTTGTAAATCTTTTCTTCTATAGTTTGCCTGTAGTTTGTCTTTATATTTTTTTGATAATGCTCTTCCATGTACAAGAGCTTTTAATTTTAGTGAAGTCCAGTTTATCTTTTCTTCTGTTGCTTGTGCTTTTAGTGTCATATTTAATAATCTATTGTCAAATCCTAAGTTGGGAAGATTGACCTGTAGGTTTTCTCCTAAGTGTTTTCTAGTTAGATCTCTCTATTTGGGTTCTTTAGCCATTTTGAGTTAATTTTTTTGTATAGTGTGAGGTAGGGGTCCAGCTCCACTCCTTTGCGTGTAGAAATCCAGTGGTCCCAGAACACTAGAAGGTCTGTTTTACTCATCATGTTATTTAGGTCTACTCTAGTTTTATTTTATTTTTTTAATTTTCCTGAAGTACCTTGGACTAAAAGTAGCAGATTCAAGCAGCGTTATGAAGAGCCATTCAGAAGCCTAAGGCAAAAAGAAAAATTAGTTAAACTGCATCTTGTCTTTATAAAAAATATAAAATGTTAACATTTTATTCATTATATTTTTTTGCATTTTTATTTTTTAAAGTATCGCCTTAAAACATTATTTATTTTGGTTCCTGAGTTTTTGCTGTGTGTGCCCAATGAGAGTGCCTTTTCACCTTACTGCAGCCCCAGCCCTAGGGTGAAAGCTCCTAATTTGAGTATGTTTCTGTCTATTTCTTCTTCTTCTTTTCTTTTTTTGAGATGGAGTCTCGTTCTGTTGCCCAGGCTGGAGTGCAGTGGCACGATCTTGGCTCACTGCAACCTCCACCTCCTGGGTTCAGGCGATTCTCCTGCCTCAGTCTCCTAAGTAACTTGGATTCTAGGCACCCACCACCATGCCCGGCTAATTTTTGCATTTTTAGTAGAGACGGGGTTTCACCATGTTGGCCACCGCCCGCCTCGGTCTCCCAAAGTGCTGGGATTACAAGTGTGAGCCATGGTGCCTGGCTTGACTATTTCTTCTTGCAGCTCATGTGGTTTTGCGTTTTTGAAAGCAGTTGCCATGTATCTGGTATAAAAATATTTACAAGTGTTTTACTTTTGCTGTAAATCGTGGCTTTTTGTATGACAGTGCTGTTTGGCTTACTGCTCTTTGGCATGAGCTCTGCCCTGTCTGATATCGGGATCACAAACTATAGGGGAAAGATAAGACACTAAGTCCTCAGTTTACCCATGATGAAATCGGGGCCCAAGGACTCTGGCAATGGTTGAAATTATAATTAAGTTAAAAATGTTTATTACTTCTAAATCCTGATACTAAAGTAACAGCCCAGTAGAGTTCAATGTAGAAATGATGTAATTCTGAAGTGGTTTAAATAAAAACTCTAGTGAATATTCTCATCGTGTTGAAGCAGGGCACGGATCACAAACCCACCTCGTGGCCCGGGACAGGCCGGTTTCAGAAACCTTCAGGTTGGACAAAACTCACGCAAATACGAAGGCTGTAAGCCGAGGGAAGGCGAGCCAGTTGAAGTAGGATGATTCAGCAGACTCAGTATTTGAAATATTGGTTTTAACGAGATCCTCGGGCTCCATTTGAGAGCTGCTAGCAGTTTTATGAGTGAAAAGGGGATTGTTTTACTGTACTATGCAGAGTCCAGTCTCCTTATCTCTCCCTTTTGTGATTCTTGCCATCACCTTATAGCCTCTGACTGTATCAGCCTGGCTTCCTGCAGCTTCTACAGCAGCACTTAAGATTGCTTCTTACTTTTCTTCTAAGCAGTTCTTGTTTCTCTGTCTGAGCATCTAGGGAGTTGAATGCGAAGAAAGGCGGAAATAAAATATGGCTCAGCTGTGGTCTGAGCGGCCCCTTCCAGACGCACTCGTGGCCTCCCTCTGCACATCTTGATATGTGACTGGGAAAGGAAAATAGCACATTTCGGTCCAGCCGATTTTCTCCCTTTTGTGTCGCTCTGAGGTGCTCAAAGGCGTGAGTAACAGAGCAGGAGCGCCCTGGCTGAACAAACCTTAGTGTTTTCCTTTGATACCTTCCACTGGGAGCCTTCATACAATGCGTTTGAAAGCACTTTGTCAGCAAACTCCTGCTTCAGGCAAACATTGAGAATACTATTGAGGAGGACTCAGTGGGAAGGATCTGACCTACCCTAGAAACTGCCCTAGTTCTCTATCAGGAGAGCCGCCAGCCCTAGGAGAGAGGTCCTCTCCCCTCTCCAGTTTTTTCTCTTTCTCCTTTTTTTCTCTCCTTTCTATTGTAAGAATTGTGGGAACTCTCTTTAAATGAAAATAACTCTCAAGCCAAGCTTTGTCTCCTAACACGGATAAATGCCTAGATACCTCATATCCCTTCTGCAGAACTGGAGTCTCAACGTTGGATTAGCACAACCGTTTGGGACAAACATTTGAGCTGAAGGAGAAATACGTGGTAGGTGTTGTGTGTGTGTCTCTTTTTCTAAAACACCTACAAATTGCATCCTTGCTCATCAGCTGCTGCTCTGGAGCCCTGTGTTGTCACTTGCTGGTCTGTTGTTTGTGCCACTGCAGGCTGGCTCTGTGTCGTATTTGCACTGGTATCTGATTTTTAATTGAATTTAATGATTTCTGAACCCCTGAGCGTCTATCACATTTTAAAAACCATGCTACAAGGCCAGGCATGGTGGCTCACGCCTGTAATCCCAGCACTTTGGGAGGCCAATGGGGGTGGATCACGAGGTCAAGAGACTGAGACCATCCTGGCCAACACGGTGAAACCCTGTCTCTACTAAAAATACAAAAATTAGCTGGGCATGGTGGTGTGCGCCTGTAGTCCCAGCTACTCAGGAGGCTGAGGCAGGAAAATTGCTTGAACCCGGGAAGTGGAGGTTGCAAGTGAGCCAAAATTGTGCCACTGCACTCCAGCCTGGGCGACAGGGATACTCCGTCTAAAACAAAACAAAACAAAACAAAATACTACGTTAATTTCTACCAAAGTTGTAATATAAGCAAATTTTTAGGGTGATGATGTCAAAAGCAATACAGTCTCTCTTTAGCTGTCTTTTTCTCCCAGTCATTGAGATGAGCACAGATGGATGAATATTCAAGGCGACTGAGAGTGTGAAGTGAGAGAACGTGACCCTCGCCCAGAGCAGTGCTAGACCCAGTGTCCGAATTTGGGTTGGGAGGTTCTGTTCGGCCAGCACCCCTGGGGCCCAGGGGGGCCTTGCTGGTCTTCTCTGGGTCTCCCTCGGGAGGTGGCTGTCTGGAGAAAGACGTTCAGCCACTCAGTACTGGGTATATGACCTTCCATGAGCCTATTCCTATCTATACAAATGAAGAGTCCCTTCTAGATCTAAATTTCTGCAGTTCTCTGATAACTTATGTTTTATTCTGATTACAAATCCAGCCCATTAAAAACGCTGACACTCGATCAAGGTATAAAGGGAAAAGACACCCAGAACTCCAGGAGTCAGGGATCTCCGCGGGTGGCTTCTTAGTGCGTTTCCGTCTCGTCTTTTTTCACGATCTGTAGTTATTTCACAGAATTAGATTCCTGTGTGTATGCAGCCTTGTCTTCACCAACATTATCTCCTGGACGCTTGCCCGCGTCATTTACTATAAACTGAAAAACGCATATCTGCGAAGACTGCAGATCACTACATTATGTGGATTATTTTTATTTAATGAATACCTTACTGTTGTGCATTTAAGTGTTTTTCTGTGATAAATGATGCTGCCATGAATAGCTCTGCACATAAATCTTTGCACACATCTCCGTTTATTTCCTTAGTATATAATTCTAGCAGTCCAGGTGTTTTGATATTTTTAAGGCACTTCATACACAATGCCAGATTCTATGCCAGCACCACATGAATGCGCAGTTTCTGGAGCCCATGCCGATAAGGAATGTGACCTTTGCATATTCGATAGTTTAAAATTATATCTCACTTTAAAAGATTTTTCCTTTTATTGCTCATTTGGTTGAATGTTTTCATGTGTCTGTCAGCCATTTAAATTATGCTGGTGAATTTTTTTCTGTGTTTTTTATTCTTTCTTCCATTAGGATATTTTTTTCTTAGTGATTTTTAAGAACTCTAGAATTCTATTATTTTAAAATACAAACTGAGTTACCCAAATATTTTAAATTTTTAACGAAGCTGCTGTACCTGGTCTCCTTTCATAATGTAACTGTTAGTATTTCCTGGCTCTTGCGCCTGGCATAGAGCTATGCATACCCAAGGGGCTACATGGCTGCTTCTTTATTTTTATTTACTTATTTATTTTTTGAGACAGAATCTCCCTCTGTTGCCAGGCTGGAGTCTAGTGGCCTGATCTCGGCTCACTGCAACCTCCGTCTCCTGGCTTCAAGCAATTCTTCTGCCTCAGCCTCCTGTGTAACTGGGACCACAGGCGCATGCCACCATGCCTGGCTAATTTTTGTATTTTTAGTAGAGACAGGGTTTCACCATGTTGGCCAGGATGGTCTCAAACTCCTGACCTCAGGTGATCTGCCTGCCTTGACCTCCCAAAGTGCTGGGATTAACAGTCGTGAGCCACTGGCCCCAGCTAGTAAATTTTTTTTTTTTTTTTTTTTTAAGATGGGGTTTCACCATGATGGCCAGGCTGGTCTTGAACTCTTGACCTCAGGTGATCCACCCACCTTGGCCTCCCAAAGTGCTAGGATTGCAGGCATGAGCCACTGCGCCTGGCGTAAATACTTTTTTTAATGAGAGAATGATATTATCTAAACATAATTGATGTACAATATTGGTTAGTAGAGCTAAAATGAGAATTTTTAGTCCATTAGGAATTATAATAAGAAAAGCTTTTAGAATGAATTGTCCCAGAAAGGGAAGCTGGAAGAAAAAACTCAAAACAATATTCCACATCCACGTACACAACCTTATGTTAGCAGAACATCACAGAGGACAGATATCACAAATCAAACAAAAGTACAGCTCAGAGGCTTTTTCAAACTGAATGATACTTTACGCATGCAATATGTAAATGGAATGATATTAGAAAGATTTTATCAAAATCTTAATGTTTTGGCACTTTTTTCTGCTGTTTTTAAAGAAATAAAACATGACAGAACAGTTGACATCTCCGCATTTCCTTCTTTTATCTCATCTATACTAGAGGTAGCTATTATTTTGAATATGGTGCTTGTTATCTGAGTGCGTGCTTTTATACTTTTTTGATGTAAGCATGCAGATGGGCTCATGCTTCCTTTCCCGTTGCAACATTTCCTTTCTCATTCAATCGTATATATTTGAGATTGATCCATTTAATAGTACTCCAGCACATGGAAATTCCGCAGCGCGTTTGCTCACTGTGTCGCGTGCGGTCATTCCCGGCCTTTGCTCTTGCAAATGTTGCCGCAGTGAACACTGTTGATCACACTCCCTTTTGTGCACAGAGATGTTTCTCTGGGGTGGCAGTGGGATTGATGGCTAAGTCATAGGTGTGCATCTCCTTCTTATCTAGAAGAAGCCAGATCATTTTTCATGTTTCAAGGTATGATATGAATACCTGAGGTCCCCCCAAGGACACTTTACCTGAATGATGCTGGTTAATAGATGCGAACGCTTCCTACGGGTCGGGAGCTGTCCTAGGGTTTTGTATGATTCAACACATTTGATCCTCAACAGTTCATTTTACAAGTGAGGAAACTGAGATTCAGAGAACTTGAGGATCTTGGCCGAGGTCTTGCAGCAAGTGCCAGCGCCCACTCCAGCCCAGGCAGCGTCCTTCTCAAGCCCTGTCTCTTAACCCCAGGGTGTGCTCTAGGTGCGAGAAACACACTACCCATGGTGTTTATAGGGTTAAGAAGATAGCAGCTATTCAGCCTGCAAGAAAGTTCCAGAAAAATGAGGCGGCCTTGCTAGAGCATTGCTGTTCTGCAGCGAGGGAGAAGGACCAGTGGCGACTTAATTTGTCCAAAATCCACCCATCAGTGACTGGTCCAAGGCGGAATTCCAGGCTCTAGACGCACGTGCCAGCCAGGTACTTTGCTCTCTGGCTGTCGCTCTCTCACCCTCCCTTCTCCCTCTCTCCCTTCCTCCCTCCTTCCCTGTGTATTCCTGAAGGCGTCGAGCTACATCCTCGTGTGCTTTCAATTTCTTTTAGTCTAGACTAGACTGCTTGTAATGGAAAGGTCAAATAAATATTTTAGGAGTCGTAATGGATGTCGTCTTGTACATGTACGTTTTAATTGCAGCACTTTAATCCCCATTCGAAGTGCCAAACTTTCAGGATTAATTTCTTGCATCTGTTGGTAACATGGTACTCAGTCTTCTGACCAAATTCTTCGCCCAAAGGCCCTCATTTACTAATGAGTAATCACTGCAGTTTTCAGAGAAAATGCTACTGGTACAATCATGTTGGAACATTCATCAAATATGACGCGAGCCCAGTTAGGAGAGATGGTAGCGTCCTTAGCCTGCAAACAAGGGCAGAGAATTAAATCTCCCCACACTGTAATTTTGTTGGGGTTATTACTTGCATCAGTGTTTGGAACGGTTGGTAATAAAACGATTCATGGTCTTACGATTCGGTTGATAGGAGCATGTCATGAGTCAGGCTTACCAAATGACTTAACTGAAGGCTGCCTTCCCCTTGTCTGCTGTGACTCAAGCCGATTTTGGACAGAGAAGACAGAGGTGGAAGAGAAAGTCCCTTGAGCAGGAAGCATTTCTCTTTGTACACATATCACGGACACAGAGCACTGACAGACTAATTATAGCCTTAGGTCGAGCATTTCCTGTTTCTGCATTTTGTTTGCAAACAGCCCACCGTTTCTGTCTGGCGAAGTGAAGCAGGCCGGTCACCACTGACTCTGGCAGGCCCAGCAGCCCACCCGCCTCCCCTCTTCTGGTCACTGACTTTGGGTTGGGCCGTGACTCCTCTCCTCGCCCGGTTGTGTGTTTTTTGAATCTTTCTGACCTGCCTGCAGACCAGTGGGCGGAGTTCCAGGTTTCTGTGGCCTTATCCCTTTTGTATTGAAAGAAACAGTCAAGTCCTTCACACGTTCCCTGAGACCACACTGATGTGGTCTGCGTGGCCACCTGTGTCCCAGCCACTTTGTCACTGGGAAGACGGGGTGGGATGTGTGGGTGACAGGACCAGCTCTAAAGCCTCTCGGGGTTGGCTGTGTCAGTGGAGCAGTGAATGGGTACTTTGGGGTCATCTGAACTGGAAGAACCAAAATCTAAAGCAAAAACAGGAACTAAGCTCTCAAGCAGCAAAAACAGAGGTGCCAACATGGGTAAAATCCCAGCACTGCAGACCCGGGGCTGCGCTCCGATTCTCGGTGGTCCGCAGAAAAGGATGGAGTCTCTGAAATGTGAGTCTGTGATTCAGGTTGCCGCCGAATGCAGAATCACCATTTGAGATCTCTCTTCCTCATAAACGTTTTTTTTTTCCTGCCTGCAACCTAAGGTAGAATGAGGAAGTCAAGAAAGGCTCTAGGTGACTTTCGGAGGCTTGTTTTGTTTTTTCTTTTTGAGACAGTCTCGCTCTGCCATCTAGGGTGGAGTGCAAGGGTGTATCGGCTCACTGCAACCTCTGCCTCCCAGGTTCAAGCAGTTCTCCAGCCTCAGCCTCCAAACAGCTGGGATTGCAAGCATGCACCACCATGCCCAGCTAATATTTGTATTTTTAGTAGAGAAAGAGTTTCACCATGTTGGCCAGGCTGGTCTGGAACTCCTGACCTCAGATGATCCGCCCACCTCAGCCTCCCAAAGTGCTGGGATTACAGGCGTGAGCCACCGCGCCCGGCCCAGAGGGTTTTTTTTTTTGTTGTTGTTGTTGTTTTAATAGCAGAATTAGTCCATCTTCTCTTCTCTGGATCATTTTTCTCTTAAATCAGGGGTTGTAAAATATGGTCCAAGGCTCACATCCAGCCTAGAGCCATACTCAGAACAGGAGACAGATGGGAAAGGATTCTGCTTCCATGAAATGGGGGAGACAGATATGCAAATAGTGACCAAAAACAAATAGTAAGGAGGGGGCCGCTGGAGATCCAGGGAGAACGACTCACTGTGCCGGGCGAGGGGCAGAAGCGCTGGCACGGCCGCCCTGCCTTGTTCCTCTCATCCTGGTGAGAGAAGCTGAGTGCAGACTGAGAGCCCGGCCTTCCAGTGAGGACATGAAGCCTCTGAGCGGCCTTCCGTCTGGACGGTAAGCAGACCTGGAATAAAAAGTATGCTTTACCTCAAATTCCCAAACAACATTTGGGGACTCTGTTGAGAAGCCTGGATACTTAGGGCTGAGGTGGTGAAACCCAGACTGAGTCTGGTTCTGCTTCCTCTAAAGTCAGCTCCGTTTTCCCAGTCTTTGTTTTTATCATTTTTTTCCGGGTTCTCATTCTGTCACCTGGGCAAGAGTGCAGGGCTCACTGCAGCCTGGACCTCCCAGGCCCCAGCAATCCTCCCACCTCAGCCTCCCGAGTAGCTGGGATTGCAGTCGCACACCACCATGCTTTCACCGTCTTATGACCAATCAGATCAGCTCATCGTGTGTCCTGCAAGCATGCAGCGGCAGGTCGCAGTGCCCTTCTGACAGCAGGGCAGCGTCGTTTGTGGAGAGGAACCCACTGAGCGGGAAATACATTAATGTCCATCCTTCGTTCCCATCACCTGCCATGACTCTACCAGGACTCATCAGAGGTTCCCGCGGATGCTGCCCTGGGGCTCTCGGGGAGCCGAGGGCTGTGTGCTGCATCTTCCAGGGCGTCTGTGGTCTGCGAAGTGTTGGCTGCAAGAATGGCTGTGATGCCGTCTCTTCAGACAAGGATAGCGTTTTAATTGGAGACAGACTGCAAATATTATTTACACTAGGCCTCTGAAACTTCATTTTAGACCAGGCGTGGTGACTCATGCCTGTAATCCCAGCCTTCGGAGAAGCTGAGGCTGGAGAATTGCCTGAGGACAGGAGTTTGAAACCAGCCTTGGCAACATAGTGACATCCTATCTCAAGAAGAAGAGAAGGGGAAGGTAGGGAGGAGGAGGAGGAAGTTGTTAAAATTAGCTGGGCATGGTGATACATAGCTGTAGTCCCAGCTACTCAGGAGGCTAAGGCAGGAGGCCAGAAGTTTGAGGTTTCAAGTGAGTTATGATTGCACCACTGCACTCCAGCCTTGGCAGTGGAGAGATACCCTGTCTCAGAAAAAGAAAAAAAGAAAAAGGGCCAGGCGCAGTGGCTCATGCCTGTAATCCTAGAACTTTGGGAGGCCAAGCTGGGTGGATTACCTAAGGTCAGGAGTTCAAGACCATCCTGACCAATATTAGCCATGTGTGGTGGCAGGCGCCTGTAGTCCCAGCTACTCGGGAGGCTGAGGTAGGAGAATCACTTGAACCCAGGTGGTGGAGCGTGCAGTGAACTGAGATTGCGCCACTGCACTCCAGCTTGGGTGACAGAGTGAGACTCTGTCTCAAAAAAAAAAAAAGGAATTCTGTGCGTCTCAAAGGGAGGAGGTTTTCACTGGTAATGGTGAAGGAATTTGTAAAACTCCATGAGTTTCCCTCATTCCTCAGAAAGACCGTTGGGAATGGAGGGAGTTATATTAAAACCTGATCCACGAGGGCTGGCTTCGGGACATGGAAACAATGCGGCTGCAGCGCCATGCCTAGTGCCTGCCCTAGACAGTCCGTTTGAAAAGTTCATCTATAAAATGTGTTCAAGGCGAGTTCTGCAGTAACTTCCTAACACAACTGGACTGGGCATATTTCATGTTGTTGAGTATTTCAGCCAGCATATCAAAGGCAGAAATAGGTTACTGCTCAGTGGAGGAGACAGGCACAGAACATGAAGTTAGTTGCCAAAAGTTAGCAGGGGTTTGGGCTCCAGGTGGACTCACTTCAGAGGCTGTGGTCTCCATCCTCACCCCAAGCAACCTCCTGTGAAGGACTCAGTGTGAATGAATGAATGAATGAATGAGACCCAAAGAGGCAGTCAGGCTCTGGGGGACACAGAGACAACTTCTGTCCAGTTTGTGCTGCGGTTGTGGAGACAAGGCTTCCTACAAGATGCACACACATAAATCCAGCAGAATGGATACGTGGGTAGCACACGGTGTGAGATGGGTCCTGTGACTGCGAAGATTCCCTCTGTCCTCCACCCATGCTTTCTCTATGGTGCCCTTCTCTGAAGAGAACCTGCTTCTTCGACCAACCTGGTAGGAACAGCACCCACTACCCATTTGTGTGCCAGTACAGGGAGTGCTCCCGGCTGCCCTCAGCCATGTGCTCAAATCTGCTACATGTGTTACCTTAGCCAGTCCTCATGTCAACGCCACTAGGGATGGATTATCACTGCAGTTTTACAGACAAGGAAACTGTGACTCAGGAAGGTCAAGCCACTCGCCAGATCTCATGGCTATGAAGTGGCAGAGACAGGATTGATGCAATGGTGTGGCTGTCCTTAAAAATCCTGTGTGGTCCCCGTGACATCTTGTCTTCCCTGGATATATATCTAAACCATGGTGGGTTTTCTTTTTTCCTGGTGGGAAAGGACGGCGGGGGGTGAGAATGCTTCAGAGAGTGGCGGGATGGAGCCATGGACGTGAAGGTATCTGGGCTGTTCGGAAGGGCGAGGCCTGCTCCTCACAGAGTTCTGTGACTGGGGTTACTCGATGCCCACTCGTCCCAAGACTGGTGAGTTCTGCCTCTTGCCCGCCTCCTGTGGTGCAGCCACTGCCTGTCCATCTCTGGGGCCACTGAAGCCTGTCTGGATTGTGATTCAAGGTGTAAGAGGACGAGGAAACGGAACTGATTTGTGTTCTATGAGTTTAGTTTAAGTTGATTACGGGAAACTCGTGGTGGGTGAATGTAGGATTTCACTGTATGAACATCTCAGAGACAAGCCCATTTTAACTACTTTCTACTTGGAATACTTGTGAGGTTTTTCATCTAAGGCTTCCCCATAATGATTTTTTTCCTGATGATTCATTCCTCAATTAGTGATATTTTATTGCTGCTTTGCCACAGAGCTTTCAAAACCACTCCGTCTTCCTCCTCCCTGGAAAACGTGCACAGACTTTGCCCACATTTCATCATGCCGTTCCCACCCTTTCTAGTCTTTCTTCAAACTTCTGCCAGTTCCTGTGTTTCTGAGAGGAGCCCAAGTCAAATGCTAGGAGGTAAACATCAAGAGCTTATGGATGCATAGTCAGAAAATACGCTGGTCTCTGAATGCAGACGTGGTACTGCTTACCCACTGAAGACCACCGAACACCTGACTATTCTGGGTGTTTTAATAGCAGTGGGTCAATGTCTAGGAGAGGATGGGCCAAATCTAGGTAGCGTGTGTCCCATCCTCTGACCCAGTGAGCACGGTGTGCGTGTGTGCATGTGTGGGCATGTGCATGTGTGTGTGTGAGCAGGTGGGTATGCATGTGTGTGTGTGTGTGTGCATGTGCGTGTGTGGGCAGGTGGGTATGCATATGTGTGTGTGTGTGCATGTGTGCATGTGCGTGTGTGGGTGGGTGGTGTGGGTGTGGGCGTGTGCATGTGTGTGTGTGAGCGGGTGGGTATGCATGTGTGGGTGTGTGGATATGTGCGTGTGTGTGTGTGTGTGCGCGGGCATGTGGGTGTGTGTGTGTGTGTGTGCAGGCGTGCATGTGTGGGTGCATGTGTGAGTATGTGCATGTGTCCCGCACACGGTGTTTTTCACTGGACTGAGGTTGCGGCACCAGTGTCCAGAAGACAGTTGAAGGTTTGTCCTGGAGGGGCACTAATGTGAAATCTAGCAAGTCATGTCCAAACCAGGTCACTGAACAAGGGGACCCAGGAGCAGAGGGCAGCAGCTGTGGTGCAGAGCCAGAGGGCGGGCTTGAGTGGACGGGAGCCGCGTGGACACTGCTAAGGCTGCCCAGGCACCGGGCTGCAGATTACCTGCATTACCTCATTTTTTTTTTTTTTTTTTGAGATGGAGTCTCATCCTCTCACCCAGGCTGGAGTGCAATGGCATGATCTTAGCTACTACAACCTCTGCCTCCTGGTTCAAGCAATTCTCCTGCTTCAGCCTTCTGAGTAGCTGGGACTACAGGCACACACCACCACACCCAGCTAATTTTTCGTATCTTTAGTAGAGATGGGGTTTCACCACGCTGGCCAAGCTGGTCTGGAACTCCTGACCTCATGATTCACCCATCTTGGCCTTCCAAAGTGCTGGGATTACAGGGGTGAGCCACTGCACCCAGCCTTCTTTTTTTGAGACTGAGTCTTGCTCTATCACCCAGGCTGGAGTGCTGTAGTATGATCTCGGCTCACTGCAACCTCTGCCTCCCAAGTTCAAGTGATTCTCCTGCCTCAGCCTCTGGAGGAGCTGAGGATTACAGGCACCCGCCACCACACCTGGCTAATTTTTGTATTTGTAGTAGAGACAGGGTTTCCCCATGTTGGCCAGGCTGGTCTTGATCTCCTGACTTCAGGTGATCCTCCCGCCTCAGCCTCCCAAGGAATGAGCCACCGCGCCTGGCCACATTTTACCTCATTTCTTCCAGTCCCCTGCGAGGTGGGGATCGTAGCCACCGTGCCTGGCCACATGACCTCATTTCTTCCTCCAGTCCCCTGCGAGGTGGGGACCGTTCTCGTCACAGTCTCCCGGGTGAGAGATGAGGAAGCTGCTGGTGAGATGCTGTTGGCCCATCACCTAAGTTCCTGACCAGGGAGAGGGAAAAGCAGTGTCCACGGACAGGGAGGAGTCCCCATGCCTCATGCTTAGGGTTCACTAAGGCATGGGCTTAGAGAGAGTCTATCAACCAAAGGATGGACAGGAAGAGAAGATATCTTTTAGGTTTTTTGCTTTTCTCTATCTTCAGTTTCCCTCCAATGTATACCGGTGCCTTCAGCATGTAAATATTCATAGCTCTTTAGGGTCATCAAATCCTGAACATCCTTGTGTTCCTGGCAGAAAGCAGGTGGCGCATTCTGTCTAACCAAGAGTTTTTGAAAAGAGACTGTTTACAAAGCTGTCGCAGATGGCTCCTGCCCACCACTGGGGGAGGCCTGGGGGTGGGAGGGGAAGCTGTGACCACAACCCAGAGAGAGAGAACCCCTGCCGAGAGCGGAGTGTCAGCTGAGAGGCACGCGCCTTCAGTGGCCTCATGGGACTGGGGCCAGGGGAACAAATGCTTGGTCCTCTCCCATCTCCTTCTGAGCTCTCCAAGGAGCTGAGCCCATCCTGAAGCCAGAAGGAAGTCTGTCATGGCAGCTTGCATTCATCTGCCTCCGGGCCCAGAGCAGACACTGAGGACTGGGCCTAGACGGGCAAGTATTAATAGAAGGCGCCCGGCACGAGCATCTCATGACAACAGTGGGCCTGCTGTTCAAAAAAATGCCCAAACACGCAAAATGTGGCATATGTGTTCAGGGCATCCATCTACCCCCTTAGCCAGTCTCTGGACCAGAATGCAGAGTCAGAGTCTGATTTAGATTGATGGGGTTGTTTTTCCCTGATAAATAATCTTAGGGTTGGTGCTCTCCTTTAAGTCCCTAACAGCTGCGTGAACAAATGGCCCGCACGCTGGCTCCCAGGTCAGATGTCCAGCAGGCAGACGTTTCCTTTCTCGTTTCTGTATCTCAAGGGAACAGCAAGTCCAGAAGAAGAAAGGATCTGGTGACCGAGACTACAACCCGAAGTTGTTTTCTTTTTTTTTTTGTTTATGAGTCACTTAGTTTTTTTTTTTTTTTTTAATTTTTATTGCATTATAGGTTTTGGGGTACATGTGCAGAACGTGCAAGATAATTGCATAGGTACACACATGGCAGTGTGTTTTGCTGCCTTCCTCCCCCTTACCCACACTTGGTATTCATCCCCAGGCTATCCCCCCAGCACCCCCCTGCTGTCCCTCCCCCATTTCCCCCAACAGTCCCCAGTGTATAGTAGACCGCCTCTCTGTGTCTATGTGTTCTCATTTTTCTCACCCGCCTATGAGTGAGTATATGCGG
The DNA here is from genome assembly GCA_031835075.1 of Saguinus oedipus. Lineage (NCBI taxonomy): Eukaryota > Metazoa > Chordata > Mammalia > Primates > Cebidae > Saguinus > Saguinus oedipus. The sequence goes on along the minus strand of CM063188.1, from coordinate 3,297,723 downwards.
TATTTCTTTTTCTGTTCTTGTGTCAGTTTGCTGAGAATGATGTTCTCCAGATTCATCCATGTCCCTACAAAGGACACAAACTCATCATTTCTGACTGCTGCATAATATTCCATGGTGTATATGTGCCACATTTTCCCAGTCCAGTCTATCATCGATGGGCATTTGGGTTGGTTCCAGGTCTTTGCTATTGTAAACAGTGCTGCAATGAACATTCGTGTGCATGTGTCCTTATGGTAGAACGATTCACAGTCTGTTGGATAGATACCCAGTAATGGGATTGCTGGGTCAAATGGAATTTCTATTTCTAGGTCCCTGAGGAATCGCCACACTGTCTTCCACAATGGTTGAACTAATTTACACTCCCACCAACAGTGTAAGAGTGTTTCTATTTCTCCACATCCTCTCCAGCATCTGCTGTCTCCAGATTTTTTTATGCCGTCTCTCACCACTTCTATTCAACATAGTACTGGAAGTTCTAGCCAGAGCAATAAGGCAAGAAAAAGAAATAAAGGGTATTCAAATAGGAAAGGTGGAAGCCAAATTGTCTCTATTTGCAGACGACATGATAGTATACCTAGAAGACCCCATCACCTCAGCCCAAAAGCTCCTGCAACTGATAAGCAACTTCAGCAAAGTCTCAGGATATAAAATCAATGTGCAAAAATCACAAGCATTCCTATACACCAATAACAGACTTAAAGAGAACCAAATTAAGAACGAACTGCCATTCACAATCGCTACAAAGAAAATAAAATACCTAGGAATACAACTCACTAGGAATGTAAGGGACCTCTTTAAGGAAAACTACAAACACCTGCTCAATGAAATAAGAGAGAACACAAACAGATGGAGAAACATTCCATGTTCGTGGTTAGGAAGAATCAATATTGTGAAAATGGCTATACTGCCCAAAGTAATTTACACATTCAATGCTATCCCCATCAAACTACCATTGAATTTCTTCATAGAACTGAAAAAAACCACCATGAATTTCATATGGAACCAAAAAAGGGCCTGCATAGCCAAGTCAATTCTAAGCAAAAAGAACACAGCGGGAGGCATCACGCTACCAGACTTCAAACTATACTACAAGGCTACAGTAATCAAAACAGCATGGTACTGGTACCAAAACAGAGATATAGACCAATGGAACAGAACAGAAACATCGGAGGCAACACAACATATCTACAACCATATCATCTTTGATAAACCAGACAAAAACAGGCAATGGGGAAAGGATTCCCTATTTAATAAATGGTGTTGGGAAAACTGGCAAGCCATGTGCAGAAAGCAGAAACTGGACCCCTTCCTGACACCTTACACTAAAATTAACTCCAGATGGATTAAAGACTTAAATGTAAGACCTGACACCATAAAAACCCTAGAAGAAAATCTAGGCAAAACCGTTCAGGACATAGGAGTAGGCAAGGACTTCATGAACAAAACACCAAAAGCATTGGCAACAAAAGCCAAAATAGACAAATGGGACCTAATCAAACTCCACAGCTTCTGCACGGCAAAAGAAACAGTCACTAGAGTGAATCGACAACCATCAGAATGGGAAAAAAATCTTTGCAGTTTACGCATCGGACAAAGGGCTGATATCCAGAATTTACAAAGAACTCAAACAGATTTACAGAAAAAAAACAAATAAGCCCATTCAAAAATGGGCAAAGGATATGAACAGAAACTTTACAAAAGAAGACATACATGAGGCCAACAAACATATGAAAAAGTGCTCATCATCATTGGTCATTAGAGAGATGCAAATCAAAACCACATTGAGATATCATCTCACACCAGTTAGAATGGCGATCATTAAAAAATCTGAAGTTGTTTTAAGGGAGCGTTGAAAGTGAGGGCTCTTTAAAGCAGAATTTGTGGCTGGGATTTACAAGGTAAATAAAAGCAGCCATAGGAAGGAAAGGAAAGATTTTGAATGAAAAACATCTTCCTTCCCTTACTCTGCTGAAAGAAAGGGGACTGTGTGGGCAGACAGTTGTGAGGATCTTGTCTTGATTACTTGACTGCCTTTTCTCACGCATGCCTTATAAACTCTCTGGCTGTGACCAGGCGCAGTGGCTCACGCCTGTAATCCCAACACTTTGGGAGGCCAGGCAGGTAGATCATGAGGTCAGGGGTTCGAGACCAGCCTGGCCAACATGGTGAAACCTCAATTCTACTATAAATACAAAAATTATCTGGGCGTGGTGGTGGGTGCCTGTAATCCTGGCTACTTGGGAAGCTGAGACACGAGAATCACTTGAACTCAGGAGGCAGAGGTTGCAGTGAGCTGAGATCATGTCAGTGTGCTCCAGCCTGGGCAACAGAGCAAGATTCTGTTTCAAACCACCCCCCCCCCACCCCCCGCTGCCGAAACTTTCTGGTTCCTTAGATGAGTGACACTGACTTTGAGAAGAAGGCCCTTCTAATCTTAGCCTTAGTTTTGCATTCATCTAGATAATCAAATCACTCGAGGTCTTGGGTCCAACCAATTGCTAAAAATGGCTGCTTTTGCTGAAAACGATAAGATTGGAAGTCAAGGAGCTTTGGACCTTGGACAGTTGGAACTGAGGATCACCTAGAATGTTAATGTTTCTTAACATTAAAATAAATTCTGTTAACAGTTAGGCATGTATGCACCCCACGTGGTGGTACAGAAGAATGAGGGAGAGAGTGGGCAAGGCAGTGCAAGCTCTTCATTCTGTGTTTTGGTCTCATTCCGTACGGATGTCCCTTCACAGAACATCTCCAGGCAGTGGTGTCTGATATGCTTCGTGTATTGAAAGCCCTGGTTTTGGCTGCCCTGAGAGTTTGAGATAAAAATCTGGTTCCTTGAGAAAAGGGTTTTCTTCTATCGACAAAACCCATCAGGGTTTGATTCTGGGGTGACTGCAGACAAAAAGAGCCCTCCCTGTCTCAGGTCCTCCCCCTCTGCTGGCTATTAGATGGAAATCTTTGGCTCTGAATTCCTAAGGGGCCCCACCAGTCTGATATTTTAAATAGTCTGGTTTAAAAATGGTTGGAGGCTGGGCGCAGTGGCTCACGCCTGTAGTGTCAGCACTCTGGGAGGCTGAGGTGGGCGGATCACCTGAGGTCAGGATTTCGAGACCAGCCTGGCCCACATGGAGAAACCCTGTCTCTACTAAAAATACAAAAATTAGTAATCCCAGCTACTCGGGAAGCTGAAGCAGGAGAATCACTTGAACCCGGGAGGTGGAAGTTGCAGTGAGCCAAGATCTTGCCACTGTGTTCCAGCCTGGGCGACAGAGTCAGAGAAAAAGGGGGTGTTGGCACTGGCCTTCACACACAGCAGTCTCTCCCTTCAATAATGGCTGAAGTCATGTGTTAGAGTCACGCCCTTTGGTGAGAGCCAGGTTGGACACCGGGAAGCATTTGCTCTTTGACCTATGGCCCCCTATTCCTTTGAACCCAGAAAACAGGGTGGGTGCGGGGGTGGGGAGCACCAACCTAGAATTTTTCAAATTTCTTTTTAGTGATTTGGAATAATCAGAAGCTTTCAAAGCAACTTCATTTCCACCTCCCACCCTTGCCTGTCCGTCATGAGACTTATCTTCTGTAAGAAATGCTTAAGAAAACAGAACAGTAGAGAGTTAACATAAACCAGTTTCCTTATTGCCGACGTCGAACCGAACAGAGGAGGCCACTGCATTGGAGAAGGAGAGGGAGGGAGAATATGTGTGCCCTCTCTGTCCCTCTCAGGCACCTCACTGCCTCTGAGGATTCTCTTCCCTTCATTCTCATCACGAAAGAGGTAATGACTTGATTTCAGGCATCGCTTTTATGGAGCAGGCAGCAGCCCATCACGGCAGCTGCATCTCACTCTCCCAAGAATGGAGCCACTGCACAGCGTCCCAGGAATCAGATGTGACTTTCACGAGAACCTGAAGAGGTTGGAGAAAATAACAGAAAGATAAGAAAGACTTTGCTGGGAGGAAGGGAGCTATTGGCCAAAAGAGGGAATTTGGACTGAGAAAGCTATAGTCTGAAATATATATATATCTTGGGGAAGGGGGTGGAGGGGCTTTGTTATTGAATTGAGTGACATTTCTCTTTATTATAAAGTTGTAATGTCTGACAGTAGAACTGTCAATAAAAGCTCGATCCAGAGTGTTTTCTTCCCCCTAGCTATGCTCTTTTAGTGGTTTGCATCTGGACTGTTAAATTGAGGGTTCTTGCATGGGAAAGACTTCTTTTGCTTTAGCAAGTGAAACTACTTGCTAAAGTAGTTATTTTTAAATGTAAATACAGATACACAAACATACTTTGTGTGTATGTTTTTAAATGTTTACACACACTGTATATTCATGTCTATGTGTGTGTATTTTTAAATGTTTACACACACTGTATATTCATGTCTATGTGTGTGTGTATTTTTAAATGTTCACACACAGTGTATATCTGTATATTCATGTCTATGCGTGTGTGTGTTTTTAAATGTTTACACACACTGTATATTCATGTCTGTGTGTGTGTATTTTTAAATGTTTACACACACTGTATATTCATGTCTGTGTGTGTGTGTGTATGTGTGTGTGTGTGGTTTTGTGTTTAGCATCAGCTGGGGTGGGAAGGGAAGGGTTGCCTGGCTAAGATTACTTCCCCAACTGGCTTCTGGCTACAGCTGAAGTGGCCTCCCTGGTTTCCTAGCAGAATGGCTGGAGCACCCACAGCAGATCCAACTGTAGAAATAGCACCTCGGGTCTTCCAGCGGGACTCCCGCATTGGGGCAGACAGAGAAGCAGTGTCGCCCAGGGGAGAATGCCAGGCAGGGCTGAGCCGCCTTGACCTGGAGTGGTCTTGCCTCTCATCTCAGTTAAAATCAAGCCATTAACTGGCTTGAATGTGGAGATTTTGTGATTCAGTTTCCTTCAGTGGTATTCCTTATATAAAAAGATGGGGGTTAGGTAGCAGAAGCGACTGGCATAGTTGTCAGGCATTTAGTATATTATTAATACTTAACATGTGTTATTAATATTTCCCCACCTCTAGTGAGAGCTATGCTGACATAATCAGAGTTATCCTTTACTCCAGGATGAAACCATGCTTTTTGTGGTTACCTGAATTCCAGGTGGGGCTAAGCATGCTAAGACTATCTGGTAGCATCTTCAAGTGACTTTTGTGTCACCCAAACCTTTTTTTTTTTTTTCCTGAGACAGTTTCGCTCTTGTTACCCAGGCTGGAGTGCAATGGCACAATCTCGGCTCACCGCAACCTCCGCCTCCTCAGTTCAGGCAATTCCCCTGTCTCAGCCTCCTGAGTAGCTGGGATTACAGGCACGCGCCACCATGCCCAGCTAATTTTTTTGTATTTTTAGTAGAGATGGGGTTTCACCATGTTGACCAGGATGATCTTGATCTCTTAACCTCGTGATCCACCCGCCTCGGCCTCCCAAAGTGCTGGGATTACAGGCTTGAGCCACCGCGCCCGGCCACCCAAACCTTTTTAAAACTGCCACACAAACTGGTAAAAACTTACACTTCCTTTGTGTATGTGTATGTGATGGAGGCTGGCTCTCTTGCCCAGGCTGGAGTGCAGTGACACAATCTTGGCTCACTGCAACCTCTGCCTCCCGGCTTCAAGCAATTCTCCTGCCTCAACCTCCTGAGTAGCTGGGACTACAGGCGCATGCCACCACACCGGGCTAATTTTGTGTGTGTGTGTGTGTGTGTGTGTGTGTGTGTGTGTGTGTGTGTGTATTTTAGTACAGGTGGGGTTTCACCATGTTAGCCAGGATGGTCTCAATCTCCTGACCTCATAATCTGCTCACCTTGGCCTCCCAAGGTGTTGGGATTACAGGCATGAGCCACCATGTCTAGCCAAAAAAATAAATAAAATAAACAAAACACTTCAGTGGAATTGTCACTGTATTTATTTTAAGGAAATGGACAACTTAGAGCCCTATTGCAGGCCATCCTGAACTCTGGTTACTTAATTAATCAGAACATTTTTACTGCCTACCTGTGCTCTGTGAGGAGGACACCATCTAATCTCCGCTTGTTGGAAATTCAAGGTAGCATTTGATAAAATGTTGCACAATTGAACAGGTGCAAAAAGTAGTCTGCGGATTCATGCCAAATGAGTGGTATTGAAGCGAATTCTCGGGAGTTCAAGGGAACTGGAGGTCGCAGTGGACCAGAGTTGGTAGCAGGGAGACTTAGGGGAGAGGTGGGGTCTGATGCAGGCCTTGAGAGAACCCACAGGATTCATACAGACCTGAGAAATAAGAGGGTGATCTAGGACGCACACATGAGGACTCAGAGTTTGTGTTGGGAAGATGGGGCTGATTGGAGGTGACGTTGATACCCAGACTTAGATTTTAAGGGCAGCGGGAGTTCCCTGAAGGGTTTTAAGTCCCAGAGGCCGGGTAGTGCCTGTGTGTGAGGCAGGAGGGAGATGAACCAGGCTGTCGTCTAGATTGGAGTTACTGAGAACCTGGATCAGGTGGGCACGAAAGGAAAGCAATGGACTCAAGTTACGAAGCAAGAATTGGCAAGGGGTGGCAAAACAGTTACTGCTTGGAAACCGGCTTTTGCGAAGCACAGTGCCACTTCGACCGTGGTCTTTTGGAAACCGGCTTTTGCGAAGCGCAGTGCCACTTCGACCCCTTTTGGAAACCGGCTTTTGCGAAGCGCAGTGCCACTTCGACCCTGGTCTTTTGGAAACCGGCTTTTGCGAAGCGCAGTGCCACTTCGACCCTGGTCTTGGCTGTGTGTCTCCTGAAGGACAAGAAGGCCATCCTGCCAGACTTCAGAATTCCCTGCCTAGTGGTGCATCTTTGAAATCATTTTTGTGTAGCTTGCAGATGCTCGTTTCCTTCTGGACTCCCTAGTACAATTTCATCAATTTCATATTCTCTCTCTCTCTCCTCTAGCAGGTAGATAGGATATAGTTTATTTGATGACTGGGTCATGAATTTTAAGATGGGTTCTGATCCTGTTTAACTGGAAGCATTTTCAAGAGAGCCAAAGCCATTCTTATATTGGCTTCTACATTTATTGTTACATATTCAAGCAGGACAGTGTAAAAGTGATCACTAAAGCTGAGCATATTAATCAGATTTTGATTTCATATATATATGGAGAGAGAGAGAGAGAGAGAGAGAGACGGAGTTTCACTCTGTTACTGAGACGGAAGTGCAGTGGTGCAATCTCGGCTCACTGCAGCCTCCACTTCCCAGGTTCAATCAATTCTCTTGCCTCAGCCTCCTGAGTAGCTGGGATTACAGGCATGTACCACCGTGCCTGGCTGATTTTTATTATTTATAGTAGAGATGGGGTTTCACCACGTTGCCCAGGCTGGTCTTGAACTTCTGACCTCAGGTGATCCACCTGCCTCAGCCTCCTAAAGTGCTGGGATCACAGGTGTGAGCCACCATGCCCATCCGATAGCTGTATTTTTAACTCTTGATGACTTAAAGGTCTAGAAGTTAAGACGGAAGTCAGTTACGTTGGTAACTGCGGTTACAGAGTTTTCAGGATGTGTTTATCCAACAGAAGAGTTTGAACTGTGCAGTAATATGTTCTATTAAATGAATAAAAACATGTACTTTAGTGACCTCTTGTCATCCAGATCTCCAGATCTCTTACAGCTGTTTGTAGGCATTTTCTCTCTGGATATATGCTATTCGCATTGTAATATTGGGGTTCAGGGGTTCAGGGTACCCTCAGCTCCCCTGAGAGGACATGTCTCCAGGTTCTTGGTCTCCTGCCCTCTCAAGAATGAGAGAGGGGACCACGGTGCAGTGCACAGTAAATGCCGGACTCAAAAGTGTTTGTAGAAAGTGATTTATTTATTTATTTAGAGAGAAACCGGAGGAGAGAGAAGGAAACCGCTGACCCTCACACTGAGTGAGAGAATCCAGAAAGATGGAATCCAGGAGAGGAAAGCAGCTTCCACCCTGAGTGGAAGGGAGTAGAGAGATGGAGTTTAGGAGGGAAGACAGGCTTCCACGAGGGAGTGTGGAAGGGGACTCTAGAGGGGAAATCCAGGAGAGAGAAAGACGGCTTCCACAAGGGGAGTGTTGGTGGAAGGGGACCCAAACATGGAGTCCGAAGGGGTGTGGAAAAAGGGGACTTTTAACCTGGGAGGAATCCCCACCTTCTCCAAAACCCTGGGCCAATGAAAGGAGTTCCTTAGAACTTCCACTGGAGTGATTGACTCAGTTTCTTCCCGCGCCCTCGAAATTCAAACATAAACCGTTAAATCTCCCAGATGGAGAGAGATGGGAGGGGGGCATGGCACTGGGAAGTTCTTGCCCCTAATACTACTCCCCCTTGCAGACCCGGAAGGAGAACACCTTCCTTCAATATGACTTAATTCATTGAGCCTGTGCTTGGCATGGTTCCAGGTGCTTGAGTACAATAGAGCAATAAAGGCAAGCCCCCTTACATTCTCATAGAGGGGTATAGACAGTAAGTAAACCAGAAAATGCCTGACAGTCAAAAAGCTGTGATGGGAGCCAGCCAGGCAAAGATCTAGAGGGCGAGCATCTCAGGATGTCTCCGCTTGTGCGAAATGTACATACTCACAGCACCTTGTCCCTGGGAGGGTCTCCTCATGTATTTACTGAGTGAATAAATGAGTGAATGGATATATTCATTGGCTGGCTTGTAAAACCTTCACCAGCGGACTGCTGGCTCTTAGAATTTTATTACGGGTTGAATAATATCTGAAATATCCCTTATTCAGAATGCTTGAAACCAGGGGTGTCTTGGATTTTGAATTTTGGGGGGTTTTGAAATATTTATTTTATATTTATCAGGTGAGCATCCTAAATGAAAATCTGGAGTCCCAAATGCTCCAGTGAGCATTCTCTTTGAGCATTATGTTGGTGCTCAAAGAAGTTTCGGATTGTGGATCATTTTGGATTAGAGCTAGTTCACCTGCACACTGCCAGTCGTGACCTGTGCCAAAGAGATGTGATGGAGAAGTAAGTGACTGCCTTCGTGGCAGCTTCTTCTGGGCTCACTGCACCCTCTTGCCCTTGGATGACTCCACTCAACTCCTTACTTTTCAAGGTCATGGCTCTTCCAAGCCACCTCCCTGAGCTCCTGGGGCTGGATCAGGAGGGCTTCCCTGGCCTCAGTGTGCTACTGAAGTGATCAGTTATGTGTCTGTCTCTTTCTCTAAACAGTGAGCTCCTCCAGACTGGGCACAAGGTTATTCACCTGATGTAGCCAAGGGGTAGGTGTGCAAAACTGTTTTCTGTCGAGATGAAAATCACCAAGTCTGGCCATTTGCTTCCTGTGTATGAAGCAGTGTGCTGCTCCCTGAGGACTCAGCTCCCTGTGGTGCAACCTACTCTTTATTTAGGGAAATTGAACAATCTGTAAACAAAAAGAGCACATTGGCAAATCAATATGGTCAAGACTTGTGGGAAAATGTAAGGTGTCAAGAGGAAGAGAGGAGGCTGAGTGAGCAGGGGTGGGTCACCAGGGTCTCCTTCAACTTGCCCAGTAAAGACCCTCTTACCAAAAGGTAGATGCAAACCCCTATGTTTTGGAGGGCTAGCATGCAGTGGTTTCGTGATGTGTCTTTTAGATGATCTTATGGTTTTCAATTTCTCTTGTTTTTGTTTTGTTTTGTTTTGAGACCGAGTCTCGCTCTGCTCCAGGCTGGAATGCAGTGGCACAATCTCTGCTTACTGCAAGCTCTGCCTCCCGGGTTCAAGCAGATCTCTGCCTCAGCCTCCCAAGTAGCTGGGATTACAGGCATCCACCACCATGCCTAGCTAATTGTTTTGTATTTTTGGTAGAGATGGGGTTTCACCATTTTGGCCAGGCTGGTCTTGAACTTCTGACCTGGTGATCCACCCACCTAAGCCTCCCAAAGTGCTGTGATTACAGGCATGAGCCACTGTGTCTGGCTGGTTTTCAATTTCTTTTTTTTTTTTTTTAGAAAGAAAGAAAAAAAGGAGTGAAGGAGAGAAAAAGAGGAAGAAAAAGAGGGAGAGAAAATGGGAATGTAGCTTTATTCTAAAAATGGGTATTAATAATGGCTGATCAATATTTTGTGTATTTAAGGTGGAGAATGTATATTTTGTGTATTTAAAATGGAGAGCTCTATAAATATTTATTGAGTTTACTTGTTCCAGATCTGAGTTCAAGTCCTGGATATCCTTAATAATTTCTGTCTCGTTGAGTCTAAATCTCTTTATGGGTCTTATGTATCTGGGTGTTAGGATCGTTAGCTCTTATTGTTGCACTGATCCTTTTACCACTGTATCTTTGTTGCTTTGAAATCTGTTTTATCAGATGCGAGAATTGCAACTCCTGCTTTTTATTTATTTATTTATTTATTTTTGCTCTCCATTTGGTTGGTAAATCTTTCTCCATCCCTTTGTTTTAAGTCTTTGTGTATCTTTGGATGTGAAATGGGTCTGGATGCAGCATACCGTTAGGTTTTGGCTGTATCTTTTGATTGGGGGATTTAGTCGGCTTAAATTTAGGGTTACTGCCATTTGATGTTAACTGGCTATTTTATCCATTAGTTTATATAAATTCTTCTTTATGTTGATGCTCTTTACTTATATTTTTAGAAAGGCTAATACTGGTTGTTCCTTTCTATGTATAATGCTTCTTTCAGAAGCTCTTGTAAAGCCAGCCTGGTGGTAATAAAATCTCTGAATACTTGCTTGTTCATAAAAGATTTTATTTTTCCTTCAATTGTGAAGCTTAGTTTGGCAGGATATGAAATTCTGGGCTGAAAGTTCTGTTCTTTAAGGATGTTGAATATCGGCCCCGACTCTCTTCTGGCTTGTAGGGTTTCTGCTGAGAGATCTGCTGTAAGTCTAATAGGCTTCCCTTTGTGGGTAACCTGACCTTTCTCTCTGGCTGCCCTTAGTATTTTCTCCTTCATTTCAACTCTGGTGAATCTAACGATTATGTGCCTTGGGGTTGCTCTTCTTAAGGAATATCTTTTGGTGTTCTCTGTATTACCTGAGGTTGAATAGTGTCCTGCATTGCTAGATTGGGAAAATTCTCCTGGATAATATCCTGAAGAGTATTTTCCAGCTTGGATTCATTCTCTCCATCACATTCAGGTACACCTATCAAACGTAAATTAGGTCTTTTCACATAGTCCCACATTTCTTGGAGACTTTGCTCATTCCTTTTTATCCTTTTTTCTCTAATCTTGTCTTCTCGTTTTATTTCATTAATTTGGTCTTCGACCTCTGATATCCTTTCTTCTGCTTGATCAATTCAGCTATTCAAACTTGTGCATATTTCGCTAAGTTCTCGTGTTGTGTTTTTCAACTCCATTAGTTCATTTATATTCCTCTCTATGTTGTCTATTCTTGTTAGCATTTCGTCAAACCTTTTTTCAAAGTTCTTAGTTTCTTTACATTGGGTTAGAACAAGTTCTTTTAACTCCCAGAAGTTTCTTATCATCCACCTTCTGAAGCCTACGTCTGATAATGGAACACAGTCCTTCTCCATCAGGGCTTGTTCTGTTGCTGATGAGGAACTGTTATCCCCTGTAGAGAGAGAGGCGTTTTGATTTTGGGTATTCTCAGCCTTTTTAGGCTAGTTTCTTCCCTTTGTTATAAATTTATCCATCTGTCATCTTTACAATTACCGCCTTTCTAGTTGGGTTTCTGAGTGGACGCCCAGTTTATTGATTCCCAGCGCTGGAATCCGAGCAACCCACTGCACCGGCAGAGTAAACGGGAGGAGATTCCCGGGCAGAAGAGCACCATCAGTCTTATCACTGCTGTTTTGGCCGGTTTTCAATTTCTTAATTGATGTTTCTGGTTTACCTGAAAGACTTAACTGTTCATGATCTTGGCATGGTAAGCCTTAGAAATTAAGAAATTACAACCAATGTCCGTCATTGCCATTTGAATGTGTTGGTGACATTCCTGGTGTGGCAAGCTAGGTGAGTGTGCCCCCATCAACAAAGGAGGCTGAATTCTATATGCTGCACTATGTGGACTGTCTTTCTCTTTCACTCACTTGCTTTTTAAATGGCACAATTAATCCATTCTTAGTGGGGGTAAGGGGAGAAAGGAAGAAGGAAAGGAAAGCAAGCAAACACCCACTCAGTGCCAGCAACTACCATTGTTATCTTGGTGCATAGCTCTAGAAAGTATGTACAATATTCTTGGAATACTTTCCTAGGTTTTACAGCAAACAGGGTCATACCACCAATTTTGTGACAGGGAATTTCCAGGTCAGTAACTGCTTTTCAGACTGTGCTCCAAGGAGGGGCCCGGGTTGTCCGGCTCCAGAGAACAGGAATTCCTGCCGAGGGCCCAGGGCCCGTCAGTGGCTTCTCCTCAGTGTAGCTCTGCTCCCTCTTTTTTTGTTGATACATAATAGATGTACATATTTTGGGGGTACCTGTGATAATTTAATACATTCATATCATTGGAAAGATCCCATTGGTGTCATTGGGATACCCATCACTTTAAATATTTCCCCTTTATCCTAGAAACATTTGAGTTCTTTTCTTCTAGCTATTTTGAAATATACAATAGATTATTATAAACTGGAGTCACTTACCAATTTGTCAAACACTAAGTTTTTTTTTTTTTTGAGATGAAGTTTCACTGTCACCCCGGCTGGAGTGCAGTGGCGTGATCTCAGCTCACCGCAACCTCCGCCTCCTGAGTTCAAATGATTCTCCTGCCGCAGCCTCCTGAGTAGCTGGGATTACAGGCGTGCACCACCACGCTTGGCTAATTATTGTACTTTTAGTGGAGACGGGGTTTCACCATGTTGGCCAGGCTGGTCTCAAACTCCTGACCTCAGATGATCTGCCTGCCTCGGCCTCCCAAAGTGCTGGGATTACAGGCGTGAGCCGCTGCGCCCGGCCTCATACACTAGGTGTTATTTCTTATATCACACTGTAAACTTATACCCATTAAACAACTTCTCTTCATCCTCCCCCACCCCCCGCTTCCTGTCCCAGCCTCTGCTAATGACTGATCTGCTCTGTTTTCACCTGATCTACCTGTTCAGTTCCACAGGTGAGGGAGACCGTGTGAGGCGTGTCTTTCTGTGCCTGCTTCCTTTCACTTCACATCATGACCTCTGGTTGCACACGTGTTGTACAGCTCCTCTCTCGTTGGAATATATTTGTAAAACAACAACAACAAACAACTGGGGAGCAGGTGGTGACAGGTTTCACTACTCATATAAATGACACCTTGGTAACTAACGCGCATAGCGATACTCTGAGTAGAGTGCTACCTATGTGCGCTCAGAATTAAACACTCCGACAAGCAGCTCTGTCCATATGTCCTTGCTCACTCGCTGATGGTCTTTTCATGGGCACTGGAGCACCCGTCTGCTGGGTCTTGCTGAGACCGCGGGCTGCTCAGTTGACCCAACACTGGCCGCCTCGCTGCCACCGAAGAGGAATGAGGCTGTGTACTTGTCCGTGCGTACTGGCAGGTTTTCGGGCCTCCGCTCTGCTGAGCGAACACTTGGTTGGTTAACAGGTGAGGAGGAAACGCAGGCTTCCATTATTTACTACGGGGACAGCTAGCAGCACCACTAGACATTCTGAGTGGGCCCTGGTTGGGGGTCAGAAGGGCATTGAGTAGGTGGGGAAAGAAAGAATTCAGTGCAAGGTTGTGATCCTACCAGTGCACTCCAGCCTGGGCGACAGAGCCAGACTCTATGTCTCACAAATACATCCGAGGAATGGGAGAAAATATTCACAGATCATGCATTTACTATTTCCCTAGTGATATGCCAGTGGCCAATGAGAACATGAAAAGATGCTTACTATCGTCAGTCGTTAGGAAAATCCAAACAGAAACCACAGCCAGAGGCCGCAGCACACCCTCCAGGATGACTGTGATCGAAAAGACGGTGTACTGGGGCATTTTGAGTGTTGGCAAGGATGTGGGGAAGCTGGAACACTTCCACATCGTGGGAATGTAAAACGGTGCAGCCACGGTGAACAGTCTGGCCGCTCCTCCAAAGGTTAAACACAGAGTCACCAAATGATCTAGCAGTTCCGTTCTTAGGAATGAAAGCACACATCCACACAAAAATTGGTACACGAGTGTTCATAGCAGCATTAGTCAAAATAGCCAAAAAAAGTGGAAGGAATGCAAATGTCTTACAGCCAATGTGTGAATAAACAAAACGTGGTGTGCTTTTACATGGAAAGTTACTCCCCACGAAAAGGATAAAGTGCTGATACCCGCTGCCATGTGGACGGACCTTGTTCTGGTAGCTGAAATGAGCCAGATGCGAAAGGCCACATACAGTAATTTCATTTGTATTCCATCATCAAATGCATAGTGATTGTACAACTCTGTGAATATGTTAAAAATCACTTAGCTGTATACTGTAAATTGGTGAACTTTATGTGATGTGAATTTTATCTCAATATTAATTTTAAAATCCAGTGAAGGGCAAATTTACATTGTTTTTGGCTTTTAAGAAACTCTTAAAAGGCACATTTAAGTATTTACTTACTTACTTGAGACAGGTCTGTCTTGCTTTGCTGCTCAGGCTGAAGTGCAGTGACACGATCTTGGCTCACTGCAGCCTTGACCTCCCGGGTTCAAGAGATCCTCACACCTCAGCCTCCTGAGTAGTTGGGACTACAGCCACATGCCACCGTGCCCAGCTAATTTTTGTAGACATGGGGTTTCACCACGTTGCCCAGGCTAGTCTTGAACTCCACTCACCTCAGCCTTCCAATTACAGACGAGAGCCACGCCACCTGGTCACCCCTTTTCTACCTTGTCAGTGGAAAAGTAAATCAACAGCCAGGATGTAAACAATACATGCGCCCCCAAAATTCAAAGGGACAGTGGAGTGTATGTGTTGACAGATGTGTCTGAGAAGAACAGAAAATACTCTTCCCCGGAATGCTGGAAAGAATGCTTACACCTTCAGAGAAGAGGTAAAGGGTGGAAGTCTCAAACAGGTGCGGGAGATATTTTTAAGAGTGAGCCAGTACATTTTTGGGAAAATAAAGCCTTTAGTAGACTACTAGTTTGTAAAAATTAAACTGCAAAACTGGAACAGGTTTCAACCTTATTTTTTAATCACGTGGGATTCGTCTTTTGTGCTTGATGCATCCTCTTAGCTCAGTCCCATTTCTTGTTCCTAAATCAGAAACACTTGGTTCTAAATCCTGGCTCAGAAAGTGTATTTTTGAAGCTCACAATACAAAATTCATTTATTTGTGCATTCAGCAAATACTTTTATTTTTATTCTTTTTTTTTTTTTTGAGATTGAGTCTCACCTATCACTCAGGCTGGAGTGCAGTCCGCGATCTTGGCTCTCTGCAACCTCCGCCTCCCAGGCTCAAGTGATTCTCCTGCCTCAGCCTCCAGAGTATCTGGGATTATAGGCAGGCACCACCAGACCAGCTAATTTTCTGTATCTTTAGTAGAGACAGGGTTTCACCATGTTGGCCAGGCTGGTCTTGAACTCCTGACCTTGTGATCCACCTGCCTCAGCCTCCCAAAGTGCTGGGATTACAGGCGTGAACCACCGCATCGGGCCCAGCAAATACTTTTTAAGCATCCACTGTGTGCTGGGCACTGTTCCAGGCACCTCGGCCACAGTAGGGAGCTAAGATGAAGATTCCTGCTCTCAGGAAGCTTAGATCTTGGTGGGGGTGGGGATAGGAAGGAGCGGAGACAGGTCATATACCACAGACACAATGGATTAGTCAACTGGAAGGTGACAGAAAAAAGTAGAGCAGGTTCGGGAGTGGGATGGTGCAGCTTACAGGAGTAGCCAGGGCCCACGGAGATGGTGAGATTTGGGCAGAGGCATAGAGGAAGTCGGGGAGGCTAACCAAGCAGGTGTCTGGATATCTCTGAGGGAAAAGCATTCCCAGCAGAGGGAAGAGCAAGGTTAAGGGTTTGAAGGGAGAGCAGGCCTGGCATGTTCAGGGAACAGCAAGGAGTCCGGCCTGGCTGGAAAAGAGACTGAGTGGGCGCAGAGGAGGTCGAGGAAGTCTCAAGAGGGTCAGATTCTATTGGGCGTAGGAGCCCATTATAAGGACTTGCCCTTTTTTTTTTTTTTTAAACAATTTAAATGTAATTCATATACCATAATATTTGTCCTATGAAGCATAAAATTTACTGGTTTTTAGTATAGTCATCATTTAACCAGAACATTTCATCATCTCGAAAACAAACTTTTTTTTTTTTTTTTGAGAAGAATTCTCACTCTTGTCGCCCAGGCTGGAGTGTAGTGGCACAATCCTGGCTTATCGCAACCTCCGCCTCCCAGGTTCAAGCAATTCTCCTGCCTCAGCCTCCTGAGTAGCTGGGATTACGGGCATGCACCACCACGCCTGGCTAATTTTGTATTTTTAGTAGAGATGGGGTTCTCCATGTTGGTCAGGCTGGTCTCAAGCTCCCAACCTCAGGTGATCTGCCCATGTTGGCCTCCCAAAGAAAAAGAAACTTTATATTATAAACCACACACACAGACAGACACACACACACACAGCCACACACACACAAACACACACAGACAGACACACACACAGACACACACAGACACAGCCAGACACACACAGACACACACACAGACACACACACAGACACAGCCACACAGACACACACAGACACACACACAGACACACACAGCCACACACACACAGACACACACACAGACACAGACACACACACACTCTCATCCCTCTTTCTAGCCCCTGGCACCCATTCTGGCTCTATGGACCTGCCTATTCTGGGCATTTCATACGAATGGAATCCTACAGTATGTGAACTTCAATGTCTGTTTTCTTTCAGTTCACATAATGGTTTCAAAGTCCCTCCACTTTGTTACAAATACTAGTACCTGTTCCTTTCTGTGTCCCTCTAATATTCCACAGTATGGGTAGATCCCATTTTGTTGATCCATTTATCAGTCGATAGACATTGGGGTTTTTCCCCATATTTTGGCTATTGTGAATAATGCTGCAATGAACATTCGTGTACACATTTCTCTGGGGGTGTGTTTTTCTTTCTTGGGGATATGTCTAGGATTGGAAGGACTTCAGCATTGTTTGTCTCCTGTGTGAAATGGGAGCCATTAAAGGGTTTTCACCATGACCTGACTTGTATTTTAATAGGATCGCTTTGGCTGCCTGTTGAGAATTGACGGTGGGTGAACAGTGAGTGGAAGGAAACCAGTCAGGAGGTGACTGCAGTGACGTGGGGCTGGGGGCAGTGAAGGGGTTGACCGATTCCGGATGTATTTTGAAGACAGCCAATAAAATTCTTGATGACTGAGAGAAAGTAAGGAGATAAGAATAGGTCCCAGGATTTTGGTACAACCTATTGGAAAGATGGAGCTGCCATTAAATGAGATGGGGAGGGTGATGAGGGACCAGGAGTGCAGTTTGAATCCCCGCAGGTGGAGATGGCCTTAGACCTCCAAGAGGAGATGTCGAGCAGAGGGCTGGGTGAGCAGGTCTGGGGTCAGGAAGCAGTCTGGGCTGCAGATACAGATGCAGGGACTGTTGGCCTATAGATGGCATGGAGAACCGTGAAACTGAGTAAGATCACGAAGGTTCCCATTTATTCAAAGGACAGAACAACATAAATGTTGACAGAGAGTGGTAATCTTTTCTGTTTACTGAGGTCCAACAGTGAGCTCCTGTTATAACTAAAAACACACATCGCACATGAGCTTCTCCAGAAATACATATTTCAACGTGGTCGAGTTATACGCACCTAGGGTACGTCTGCAGAAGTCATTTATCAGTATCTTAGAGGCATGTGCATCAGTGTTGAGTGAAGTCTTTGGTTAGCTGCCTTTCAGAGTTCTGTTGCTGCTGTTAAGTTTCTGCTCTCCCACGTATACCTTGGTTTGTGGTCAGTGTGCAAAGGAGGAAGAGTGGTCGTTTGGTTGAGCATTTGCAAATAGTAAGTAGTAACCTTACCTGACTTGGCTAATTTGCATCGTTTCCGTACAGAGAAAGTAGTTTGACAGTCGAGGGCAAAGGAAGATAAAAAAAACAATCCTTTCTTCACACAGAATAATGAGAAGAAATGAATCATCTTAAGAAAGAAATAACAAGAGACACTTGGGATGCGGACTTGTCCGGAAGCCGTGTCCCGTGAGTTGCAAACCTGAAGGAGCTTAGCCTGGCGCAGACCAAGGGGAGAAAGAGGAGAAAGGGTACTCAAGTATTTCAAAGGACACAGGCCTGTTTTCTGTTCTCTGTATAGAAATAGGATTCGCAGATAAGGATTGCAAATAGACAAATCTCCATTTAAATAAGAAAAAATTTTCAAATCATTAAAGCTGCCGGGCTAGGTGCGGTGTCTCACACCTGTAATCTCAACACTTTGGGATGCTGGGGCAGGCAGATCGCTTGAGCCCAGCCTGGGCAACATGGCATGACCCTGTCTCTACGAAAAAAAAAAAAAGATACAAAAACTAGCCTGGTGTGGTAGCATGCACCTATAGTCCCAGCAACTTGGGATGCTAATGAGGAGGATCACTTGAGCCTGGGAAGTCAAGGCTGCAGTGAGCCGTGATCATGCCACCACACTCCAGCCTGGGACACAGCAAGACCCTGTCTCAGGAAAAAAAAAAAAGCTGCCAAACTACGTGCAAGGTAGGTTTGGGCATAGTACGTGGACCAGCCTGCTGGCCTAACATGTGGAAGTGGGTGAGCGGGAATCAGGGGTGCCGTCAGAGGGACCTCCATACTGGGCTCTGCTCTGAGTGCTCTCCCAACCTAGAGGTTTCGTGATTCTCAGAATCCCAGCAGGCACCTGAGGATTTCTGCACTCAGTGATATAAACAGGCCCTCGTTCTTTTACGGGTTATAGGCCAGCTTTAGCCAGTACATCTAGGGTTGAAGTGTTGCAGTAATGCATTCCAAGAGTCAGAACTGGCAGAGTGACTGGGTGTACAGATGGAGTTTGTACTCTTGCTTTTTAGAAATACACTCTGCTCTCTGCACCTGAATTGTTCTTCGCTCTGTAGAGGACTTGGGATTCTTTACGTCATTTATCTTACGTGTTCCAAGTGCTAAAGTAGTTTGATCCCAACACTTTTAAAGGTTAAAAAAGGAGGGCCGAGCGCAGTGGCTCACGCCTGTAATCCCAGCACTTGGGAGGCCGAGGCGTGTGGATCACGAGGTGAAGAGATCGAGACCATCCTGGTCAACATGGTGAAAACCCGTCTCTACTAAAAATACAAAAAATTAGCTGGGCACGGTGGTGCGTGCCTGTAATCCCAGCTACTCGGGAGGCTGAGGCAGGAGAATTGCCTGAACCCAGGAGGCGGAGGTTGCGGTGAGCCGAGATCGCGCCATTGCACTCCAGCCTGGGTAACAAGAGGGAAACTCCGTTTCAAAAAAAAAAAAAAAAGAGAGAAGTGTTTGAAGTTCAGATACAAACCCTTAGAATCATTCAATATTCTTAGTGAAGGAGACCACAGAGGTCATCTGGGCCGATTTCCTTATTCTGTAGAAAAGAGTCTGCAAAATCCAGACAGCAGTTCCCCGCAGATCAGGTGGCTGAGTCAAACCTTCCCCTCTTAGTCCTCTCTTCAGTGGTTCACCTACAGTTATATCATGTTTAAGATTTGACAACACTTGCCATGTGAGAAGTCCTTATAAGATGCCAGGCGTTGTGCTGGCCATGCACTGTGTATGCATTCTCCTATTTAAAACGCCACCTAGAAGTGCCATCTTTGGAATATTTGTCCTGTAGAAAGAAGCATCTGCTTCGAACGAACAGCAGACCAAATGGCGTTTCTCTTATCTTTACTACTGTGTGGATTTCTCCATAAATGAGAACTGGCAAAGGGCCTCATCACAGCTCTGTGGCCCTCTCTGGGCTCAGAGACTGCTTGCCGTCACCAGCCCAGCTGGCAGCAAATGGTCGCAGGTTCTGTTCCCATGTTTCAGTCAGTCTATCTAGAAAACAGTGGAACTCCTGAAACATTCCCCTGCCTAAATGTAAAGGGAAAAGGACAATATGAAATTTCAGGCTTCTGTGTTTGAACTGCTCCCCTGGGGAAAGGAACATGGCAGTTGGGAACTCCGCATTAAACAAGGAAACTCGATGTGTATCCAGCGTCACTGAGCACTCAGGTCTGCAGACGGTAGAGAGACGTAATGCTTATTCGTATTCCCACATCTTTGATCTTTTCATGTGAAGCTAATATTTGAGAATTCTTTCTTTCCCTGGAGTGTCAAACCTCCTGTCAACTCACCATAAAGACAAGGAAGAGATTTCCTTTTTCAACGAGTGAGGACAGATGTGGCCAAGTGTTGATTATTATTGTAAGAGATGAATACAGATGTTATCATTACTGAGTGCTAAGCTTTGTTTATTTCTGCAGAATTCCCCTAGCCCCTCTAGGCTGGGAATCTCACCCGCAGACCTTGATAATCGTCCTCTGGCACTTTGAACGGTCCTTAGTTTGACATGACAGCATGCCAGCCTTCCCCTTCACCAGTAGCACAGCAGCATCTAACCAACTGGCACTCTTCTTGGCACCGCATGTGTTCTTACCATCCTGGGTATTGAATCCCAGAGCCGAGGAAGAGAAAGAAACATAACAAACCACACAGCGTATTTGATTCTAGGAGATTTGATTCAAGGTGGAGATGGTCAGGCCGGCAACTCAGTGGGGAAAGACTCATTTTTAAGTAAGTCCCTGCAGAGAGTCATCCTTTATAATCAGTGTTAGAACTGGATGGGTGTTCAGAGATGCATGTTGTTTCATAGGACAATACAAAGGACTGAATACAAACGTTTTTTTCTTTTTGAGATGGAGTTTCGCTCTTGTTACCCAGGCTGGAGTGCAATGGCATGATCTCGGCTCACCGCAACCTCCGCGTCCTGGGTTCAGGCAATTCTCCTGCCTCAGCCTCCCGAGTAGCTGGGACTACAGGCGCGCACCACCGTGCCCAGATAATTTTTTGATTTTTAGTAGGTTAACTAAACTCTTCTGAGAGCTTGGGGGAAAACTGCCCGAGGGCATCCTGCTTTGTGTGCATGTGATGTGTTCCATCTGCCTGAAATGTTCCTTTGAAATAAGAATCGAGGGCACACTGGGTGAGAGACGGCTGGGAAAGGGGCCCATGGGGGACTCACTTCACTGATGCACGGTGGAGCGTCAATGAATACATCCCCCGCTTGGCTCCTACCAGATGTGGGCTGATGATCTCTACCAGTGAACGGCTCACCCCGAGGCCAGTGCATTCCCTAAGGTGGATTTCAGAGGAAGATGTGTGCTGTGGTTTCCAGTTCTAACAAGCCAGTAGAGACGCCCAGGTGGTCTCTTGCCGAAGCCTCACCACCTGGGAGGATGGTGTGACGAATCCTGGGCCACCACGCACAGTTTCTGGTATTAAAACGTTTCCTCAATTCCACATTAGAACAGTGAGTCCACGCCACTGGAACAAACTTCCCCTTCAGGTGTGAGGAGGCCCAGGCAGCAGACGCCAGGACTCACCCTCCTGGCGGCATTTATTTTGGGAGGTGGGGAAGCAGGTTCCGCCCAAAACTCTGGGTCCTCTTCTTTGGCATCCCCTCCAGATCTCAGGGGCTTTCCCGAGTGTCCCGTGTCTGACGTTCAGTGTGGAATCCACGAGCCTGGTGAGGAGAAGCTGTCTCAGAACCAGTCACAATAAAAATAATGATCAGTGCCGGGCGTGGTGGCTCACACCTGTAATCCCAGCACTTTGGGAGGCTGAGGCAGGTGGGTCACCTGAGGGCGGGAGTTCAAGACCAGCCTGGCCAACATGGAGAAACCCTGTCTCTACTAAAAATACAAAATTAGCCGGGTGTGGTGATGCGTTCCTGTAATCTCTGCTACTCGGGAGGCTGAGGCAGGAGAATTGCCTGAACCCAGGAGGCGGAGGTTGCAGTGAGCCGAGATCGCCCCCTTGCACTCCAGCCTGGGCAACAAGAGCGAAACTCTGTCTCAAAATAACAACAAGAACAATAATGATGATCAATAGTTGCAAGTATAGAGCGTTTGCTTTGTCTCAAGGCATATCCTGGGTGCACCATTTCTCTTCATCCTCACGGGTTCTGCTAGTGTCCTCACATATAGATGAGGAAACTGAAGCTTAGAGAGGTCAAAAGAGCTGTCCAAGGTCACCAGCTGGGGTTGCAGTCCAGTGTCCAGCTCTGCCTGACTCCAGAGCCGCAGCTCTGAACCTCTCCGCTTCCTGACCTGGCTTGAGTGCCTGTGAGTGGCACAGTCTCGCCAAGGCTGGTTTGACCATAGCTACTGACAGCTGGTTTGGGCGGAGCAGGGAAAGTGCAGAAATGAAGTTTAATTTGTTAACAAGAAGTTTTGCTAATTAATTTTGGGGGGACATGAGCAAGTCCACACAGGTGCATGTTGCCATGGTACCCCTGAAAGTGGGCACTTTAATGCACATGAAAATCCATGAATGCATACATGAAGGGCATGTGTGGTGACCTTGAAACAGCAGAGCCAGCAGAAGGCTAAAAAGGAGACGCTAAATTCATCTCAGTGCTGGAGCATTCACCTGCAGATTGTGTCAGGATTGGCAGAGAGGGCAACTACTTGGGATTCAGTCAGGAAGAATATTCTTGTTACCTTAGGATAGCAAATGTTTTTCCTCTCTCTCTCCTACTCTTAGTAATGTGTTCGTAAAGTATGTGTTAATAAAAATCTGAGCCTCCCCATTCCGCATTTGTGTTTCCCTTACGTCTTTCCTCGTTTGAATGCCCTTTCTGGAATTCTTAGTTCTTCGCTTTAATGACGCTTCGTTAGGACTGGCCTGATACCAAGCCTTTTTTTAAAAAATTTCTTCTGGTTTGATTTCTACTTACACCTCAAAGACTTTGACCTTCCTGTCTTTGCTGTCTTTCCATCTACCTGTGACCTCTCTGCCTTGCCTCCCTTATTAAGTGTTAATAATTCCGGTTTACACTTTAACTCACTTTGGGCAGGATTCTACATCTTCCCTCTCCAGTGGAAGTGCGAATGCAATGTTCTGCCATTAAGCATCTATGACCTCTTACGAATGCAGATAAGAGCCAGGCATTCAGTGGAGCCACAGAACTGCCTTTCATATCAGTCCTGAACAGCAAGTAAAGGGGCGTGACGGTGAGGAGCCCGACTCGCCGTCCTGGTCACCTGTCAGAGGCCCCTCCTAACACTGCTGCTGGACACTGTGTGTCTTCTCTAAGACAGTTTATGGTGACCAGGCTCTCTGCTTTTCCATGTAGTTTCTGGGATGGATTCCTCTCTGGAATATTAGACTGGTTTACAGATTAGACTGATAAAGTTTGTAGCAAAACGAAATAGATTTCGGAGCATTGTTTAGAGATTGGCGATTTGGACTCCATTCCAAGTTGCACATTTGAGGATTGTTCCAACAATTTGGAGCCCCTTTCTCCTCCTCCCTCCCTCCCTCCCAAGAGAGTTGATTTGTGTGAGAGGCCTGCTGACTAGGGCCCTGAGAGTTGCTTTTCTTTGAATTAAGTGGGATAACAAAAGACAAGCAAGCATCTTGGTATTTTAAGTGTGTTTCCCCAATGGAAATAGGAATAAACACAACACTGACCAAGTATTCAATAGAGGGGTGGGTAAACAAGATCTGTGGTCCACACAGAATAGAATATTTTTCAGCGGTTAGAAAGGAACGCCATTCTGACACATGCTGCAATATGGCTGAACCTTGAAGACATTCTACTAAGTGAAAGAAGCCAGGCGCAGAAAGGCCGATCATATGTAAATCCACTTAAATAAGGGAGCGAGAACAGCAAATTCACACAGACAGAAATACTGATTACCATGGGGTGCAGGGAGGGAGAATGGGTAGTTAATATTTCTAGGTATAGAGTTTCAGTTTGGGATATTGGAAAGGTTTTGGAATTTAATAGTGGTGATGGTTGCATGACATTGTGAATGCACTTAATGCTACTAAACTGTGGACTTAAAGATGGTTACAGTGGAAAATTTTATGCTATGTTACCACCATAAATTTTTTTTTTTGACACAAAGTTTCCCTCTGTCACCCAGGTTGGAGTGCAGTGGTGCGATCTCGGCTCACTGCAACATCCACCTCCCGGGCTCACGTGATTCTCCTGCGTCAGCCTCCCAAGTAGCTGGGATTACAGGTGCCCACCACCACACCAGGCTAACTTCTGTGTTTTTAGTAGAGAAGGGGTTTTACCATGTTGGCCAGGCTGGTCTCGAACCCTGACCTCAAGTGATCCATCCACCTTGGCCTCCCAAAGTGCTGGGATTACAGGTGTGAGCCACTGTGCCTGGCCTTAAATTTTTTTTTCTTAACGTTGCATGTGAATGTTTTAAATGTAACCTTAGGAGAAAACTCTTTTGCTTCTTATAAACTGGTGATGCTGTGTAGCCGCTCTCTGTGAACCAGAGCCTGCAGGGCAAGGCTTCCGGATGGCACACGGTGCCCTTTCACCTGCGTGATGCTGACATTTTCTCCAGAGCTGTGATGAATAAATAAATAGGGAGGAGTTAAGATTGCTTACTACTTTGCATCTGGTCAGCAGTGAGTCTGTCTTCCGGTTAAATCTGAGTACTTCTCTTGGTGACCACCGCTTCCTCCAGCTGCTCTTCCTACCTGGACTGGCATTTACTTAAGTGAGCCTGATCTTGAGACAGGACCTGACCTTTCCTAAAGGAGCGTTGAAGAAATCCACATTTCCTCATTACAAATAGAAAACAGTATGCTCTCTCAAGGGTTAATGTGGGCAAAGCAAAGCAGTGTTGGCTCTGGTTTCAGTACATACTCTTCAAGGCTTCTTATGTAATATTTCCCTTTTGTCCATTTGGGCTGAAACTGCTTCAGAAAGCGTCTTATATCATCAGTGAGAAACTCCAGAAAAAGGCTCTGCCTCCTTTATGAGGGTCATATTTGGAGCCAAGGAGGGAAGAAAAGCATCTGTCAATTTGGGAAATCATTTTCAGGAAAGAAGAAGTTTCAGCAAAGTATAAGATGGACTTGGCAATTCAAGGGAGAAAAAGAAAGAGGAGAACATCACATACAATGCTACATACATTTTGTTTTTTGAGATAGAGTTTTGCTCTTGCTGTGCAGGCTGGAGTGCAGTGGCTCAATCTTGGCTCATTGCAACCTCTGCCTCCTGAGTTCAAGTGATTCTCCTGCCTCAGCCTCCCGAGTAGCTGGGATTACAGGCATCCAGTACAACACCTGGCTAATTTTGTATTTTTAGTAGAAATGAGGTTTTTCCTGGGCCGGGCGTGGTGGCTCACGCCTATAATCCCAGCACTTTGGGAGGCTGAGGTGGGTGGATCACAAGATCGATACATCGAGACCATCCTGATCAACAAGGTGAAACCCCGTCTCTAATAAAAATACAAAAATTAGCTGGGCATAGCGGCACACACCTGTAGTCCCAGGTACTCGGGAGGCTGAGGCAGGAGAATTGCTTGAACCCAGAAGGCAGAGGTTGCGGTGAGTCGAGATCATGCCGTTGCACTCCAGCCTGGGTAACAAGAGCAAAACTCCATCTCAAGAAAAAAAAAAAAAAAGGTTTTTCCATGTTGGTCAGTCTGGTCTTGAACTCCCGACCTCAGGTTATCTGCCCACCTCAGCCTCCCATCGTGCTGGGATTACAGGTGTGAGCCACCACACCCAGCCTATAAATGGTTTTTATATAGAGCTTTTAAATATGTAAAATAATTTCATACATAGTATCTCATTTAGTGTTCACAGCAATCCAGTAAAGTACTTATTGCTTTACAGGTGAAGAAATGAAGGTTCAGCTTTATAATATTTTATTTCATTGTTTATTTTACATTTTTTAGTTTAATTAAAATTTTTTTTGAGACAAGGTGTCACTCTGTCACCCAGGCTGGAGTGTAGTGGCAACAATCACAGCTCACTACAGCCTTGACCTCCTGGGCTCAAGCAATCCTTCCACCTTGGCCTCCCAAGTAGCTGGGACCACAGGTACATGCCATCGTGCCTGGCTAATTTTTCCAATTTTTGTAGGGACAGGGTCTTGCTGTGTTGCCCCAGCTACAGTCCAGCTTTAGTCAGTGTCTTGCTCCTGGCCTCACAGCCTGTGGGAGGAATTAAACCCTTGCAGAGCTTTCTCACTGTCCACAGCATCACGTTGTCCCAAAGTCCGAGGTCCTGCGCCTGAGGGGTGGGTTTGTTGTGGGGACTGGCTTCCCACAGGAAACCTTCCTGGCTCCCCGTAAATGTGGAAGGACTCTCTGATTGAGGATTGAGAATGGGGGCGGGGGCAGATTCCTTGAAGTGTTTTGCCAGCGTGGGTTTTATGATGGTGCCTGTTTGTGCCATTGTAGGCTCCTGCCCACTTCTTTCTGACATGGTCTTTTGCATCTGAATTTGCAGTTTCAATTTTAACAGATTTAAACAGATTGGTGGCCCCCATGTCTCTAAAAGAGAAACACGTCATCACCAGGACCAGCTATATAATTCACCAGGGCTCAGCGTAAAATGAAACACAAGGACCCTAGCTCAAAGATAATTAAAAATGTCAATGTAGGTCAGGCACGGTGGCTCACGCCTGCAATCGCAGCACTTTGGGAGGCTGAGGCGGGTGGATCACGAGGTCAAGAAATCGAGACCATCCTGGTCGACATGGTGAAACCCCATCTCTACTGAAAATACTGAAATTAGCCGGGTGTGGTGGCACGCGCCTGTAGTCTCAGCTGCTCAGGAGATTGAGGCAGGAGAATCGCTTGAACCTGGGAGATGGAGGTTGCAGTGAGCCGAGATCGTGCCACTGCACTCCAGCCAGGTGACAAAGCGAGACTCCATCTGAAAAAAAAAAGTTCATGTAGTGACAGAAGAGTTGTCGAGCAAGCACGCAGCCTACATGCCGGCCACCACTCTGGCGGGGACAAGTGTGAGCCCCTTACTCTTTGACATAACCAAAGGCAAAGAGTTAAAGGAAAGGTAGTTAGTAGTCCTGAGGCCAGCGCTCTCTTTTAACCCCTCGCTCTTTGTGTCTTTTGAGACAGTGTCTCACTCCGTTTGCCCAGGCTGGAGTTCAGTGACACAATCTCAGCTCACTGCAGCCTTCACTTCGGCTCAGGTGATTCTCCCACCTAAGCCCTCCACGTAGCTGGGACTACAGGTGCATGTTATCACACCTGGCTAATTTTTATATTTTTTAAAGTACAGATGGAGGTCTTGTTATGTTGCACAGGCTGGTTTCAAACTCCTGGACTCAAGCAATCTGCCCGTCTTGGCCTCCCACAGTGTTGGGATTACTAGCGCGGGCCGCCACACCTGGCCAACCCGTACTCGCCATTGGTAGTGTCTTCATTGCTTTGATAGCAACTTTTAGGCTCACTTAGCTTCAAAAAAGAATCCTCTAACCAAACAGAAAAAAAAATATCAACAACTTTGTACCCACCTGACATTCGGCCAGAATTTTTCCAGTAGATCCCAGCAACAGATAGGCTCTGAAAACTCTGACCACGTAATACACTCCTTGCTATGTAGTGTTGGAAACAGACGCTTGGTGCCGCAAAGAAAATCACCACTGAGACAAAGGATCTCTCAGCAACTCTGTTTTTACTTCCTGGACTGCAGGAAGGGGACCCTCACTGGCCCTCATGCCAAATGGAAAAGGCAAAGGAAAACACACACATTTATCCCTGACACATTCGGGGTTGTCCTTAGCGCTGTGTCTGATCTCCGGTGGCTGGAGCCAGACCTCACAATCTAAACTAAAACCCAGTTGGCTAACAACTTAAAACTTTTCTAAACAGGTAAAAGCAATGGAGAGCTGGGACATGCCTGTGAGCACGTCCAGCACGATATTTTGGTTAAAGTACAAGGACACAGAGTGTACTACGTGCCTGTAAGCAGGGCAGGTCTAACAGCTACATAGGATGGGGCTTAACAAAGTTAGTAGCACACTTATTCTTTAACAAGAAAGGAAACTTCTAAAAGGAACTTTCCTATTTCCCACAATAGGATTGTTTCAGAGGATAGGAAAGACAAGGGACTGAGCTGTGACATCTGTCACTTCCCCATCTGAGCAGCAGTTCCTGAAGAAACAGCCTCTAGGGAATGAATTACCCTTGCTGCCCCCGAGGGGACAGGCACCTGCTCTTTGTCGGTCCCTAGAATTAGGTCTGAGCCACAGATCCTGTCACTCCTCTGCTGTGGCCCCTCCTCTGTCTGGCTTTGGATGAACTGAAGACTGGGTTGTAATGGAGACTTAAGAGTAGAATGAAGCATTTTAGCTGTAAGAAGATTATTATAATTATCTCCAGGCACCGAAGTGGTGCTTCATTTGCATTTCAGACACTGAAATCAGAGGGCAGATCTTTAAGAGGTTAATTTTGTGAGTGAGTCCTTAATGACAGAGGGACCAAGACTAGATTCTCGATGCCTTAGGCTGGGTTTGCAGTGGGTAGATGAGAAATATGCTGATAAGAATAAAGCTCCTCTGGTGACTCTTCAGCCTCAGGCTCTTTTATGTGCAAGTGTCCTCTACCCTCCATCTCAGAGAACTCTCTGGGCTCCAGGACCCTGGAATCCCTTTCAGTGGGTTTGCAGAGGCAGGAAAGAAAATTCTTATCTCTTCCAATCACTGCAAGACCTGGAGCTGAAGTCCGGACGCCTGGAGCTAAACCTCTTCACTGAGCTAAACCTCTTCACTGAGGATCTAGGCAAAGGCCACTTCTTGGTCATAATAAATGTACTCATCGTAAAGCAGTCCTTCTGGATTGCTGGCATTTTCTTGAACAAACTTATTGAAGCACCCTAAGGAGAACCCAGACCATCCTTTTCAACCCTCAGGAGCAGATAAGAGGATGTAGCTTCATTTGTTAAATTGCAGTTGCATGTCAGTTATGAATAAACATGGACTGGACTTATGAGGCTAATACAGGAATGATATTTGTATCTCCTGGAAGTAAATCCTATAGCTTGTTTTCTTGTAAAACTATGCAAAGCACAGTCAAGTCCTAGGGTACAAATCTAAGAGGTATCAAGCCACACAACAGGCTAAAGTGACTTTGTGATAGTCAGCAAGTATCTGAACCCGCCATTTTTCACGACACTCAGATATAGTACATTTTAAACACAGCAGTGCCTTCTTCTTGAAATATTTAGTTTTAGTGTTAGCTATGGTTGTGATTTTTTAATGCAGAAAAAAGGATTTACTTTTAATTTCTGATTCCTCCTCGGGATATGTGTGTGTAAAGTCCAGGGTTATGAGAAGGAAGAAGTAGCTTGCTGGGTACAAGGTGTCCTGGTATCATGTGATGTGGCTTAGTTTAGTATCTGCCACAACACTTTCTACTATTTCTAATAAGAATATCCTTATTCTTCTGCTACTCATAACAGCTAACATTTACTGAGTGCTTCCAATGCGCCTGGAAATTTGCTAAGAGTTTTATACTGATTATCTCGTTTGATTTTTACGGAAACATTTTGGGATAGATATTGTTAGTATCCCAGTTTCACAGAAGGAAGAAACGGAGGCTCTGGGCGGTTAAGTAACATGCCCAAGCATAGCTCACGAATAAATGGCTGAGCTGTGTGTGAACCTAGTTCTTTCTATGTCCGAAGCCCATACTTGTAACTGCTGCCCTGCTGTTTGTAGATTTGTTTGACTCCTCAGAACAGTAAGTCAGTATCGTGCTACTTGCCTGGCCTCTACCTTGAGTATTGAACTTGGCAGGAAGCAGTGCTGTGAGTGATTTGTGGTATCTAAATAGGTAGATCCAGTACATAGGAATGATGAAACTAGACTCACTATTCTTAGATTATTCTCAGCCTATCCATGAGAGACTTCTCCATGGGCCCCATGCCATCCAGGCTTCTGTAGAACACATGTTTATTACACAGTCTGTGTTCATATGTCTAGCCTGTCAGCTGGCCACTTGTTAATAAAAACAGCTGTGTCTGTTCTCCATTCATTCTACGTTGGATTTGCTTCCTTCCTCAATACTGAATTCCTAGAAAATGATATGTGGCCGGGTGCGGTGGTTCACACCCATGATCCCAGCACTATGGGAGGCCGAGGTGGGCAGGTCACAAGGTCAAGACATGGAGATCACCCTGGCCAACATGGTAAAACCCTGTCTCTACTAAAATTAAAAAAATTAGCTGGGCATGGTGGCACATGCCTATAGTCCCAGCCACTCGGGAGGCTGAGGCAGCAGAATCACTAGAACCTGGGAGGCGGAGGTTGCGGTGAGCAGAGATTGTCCCTCTGCACTCCAGCCTGGTGACAGAGCGAGACTCTGTCTCTCTCTCCCCCCAAAATGATGTGTACATTGAGAAATATTTGAGAATACCTGTGAACAGTTTTCTGTTGCATACCCTGCTGTCTGTGAACCTTTTTATCAGGAATCGCAGCTGTTTCGTGATTTCTGTATTTGTGAGAGACATTGTTAACCCCGTCATGGTTGGAGAAACCAAAGCAGTGCAGGTAAATGTTCTGAAACATTCGTGACAGTCACAAGTAAGTCAGATCCTCACAATGCTTCGTTTTTTATGGAAAGTTTGAACTCATACTCACCTCTTCAACACTGAAGAAGTTTCTCCTGTCTGATTTGGTGGCTGAGATTGGAGTTTGTCCCCTGAAATCACTGAACAGATTTAATTTTGTTTATTCTTTTTTTTTTTTTGAGACAGCATATTTGTTCTTTACCAATATTATCCAAAGAATGAAATGAATTTCAACCAGATATCTAGGACCTAAAAAATTTAGGTCGAAGCTAATATATAAATGGTTTCATCTTGCTGGCATCATTATTTTCATATTTCTTGTCTCAAAAGAAAATAACTGTATACCAGTGTTTCAGAATTACATGTAGCACACTGTACTGACTGCTGTTGCTGCCCGTTACTCTCACGTAAAAATCTTCTGTTTTCTTTGCCTAGGATGTTCTGCCATATCTGGGGTGGCTGGATGGACGCAGGTGGCCTAAAATTTCTGTGCCAGATTCAGTGTGATCCTGACCTAACTTGATCTGGATCATAAAGTAAGCCTGGGAAATGTTGCTATAGCCTGAGCAGGAACCACTGGCCTCTGGGAGCTCCTGACAGTGGAGAGGAAACAAGGAGCTATACACTGGACAGTGGACTAAAAATCTAGTAAACAGGGCTGTGCATGGTGGCTCACGCCTATAATCCCAACAATTTGGAAAGCCAAGGCAGGCAGATCACCTGAGTTTAGGAGTTCGACACCAGCCTGGTCAACATGGTGAAACCCTGTCTCTACTAAAAATATAAAAATTAGCCAGACATGGTGGTGAGTGCCTATAATCCCAGCTACTTGGGAGGCTGAGGTGGGAGAATCACTTGAACCCAGGAGGCAGAGGTTGCAGTGAGCTGAGATTGTACCATTGCACTCTAGCCTGGGCAACAGAGTGAGACTAACTTTAAAAAAATGGAGTAAACTGAATTCTGGGTCAGATCTTACCTCCTGTGCAACCTTGCCTAAGTTACCAACTTTCTCTTCACCTCAGTTTCTCTGACTGTGGAGACAAGTTCTTGCCCAGTTTAGGAGTTTGAAGATTCCATGACACTCTGCCCAGGCCCTTCCAGAGGTTTGCTTTCACAGCAGGACAAGCAGTAATGCTGTTTTCCTCTCAGCAGCTTGGGGGCTGTTCCTCTGAACCCAGGAGGACAGGGCTGAGCACTGTCAGCTCTTTCCCCAAACACAATTTAACCCCTTCGCAATGGTCAGGAATGCCACTTTCAGAGGCCTCTCTGGTTCTCTGGGTGTTTCGTTGAAGCAGCATTCAGGTTCTCTGATGTACTTTTTGTTTAAGATGATATTTACAAGCTTTTAAAAAAATTATTTTATTTTTATTATTTATTTTTGAGATGGAGTCTCACTCTGTCACCCAGGTTGGAGTATAGTGGCGCGATCTTGGCTCACTGCAATCTCCGCCTCCTGAGTTGCTGGGACTACAGGTGCATGCCACTATGCCCAGCTAATTTTTGTATTTTCAGTAGAGACAGCATTTCACCATGTTGGTCAGGCTGGTCTCGAACTCCTGACCTCGTGATCTGCCCACGTCAGCCTCCCAAAGTGCTGGGTTTACAGGCGTGAGCGACTGTGCCCAGCCAATATCTACAAACTTTACAAGCTTTCTTCTGATGGGGAAAGGGAAGAGTTTAGTTCTCTTGAATACAGTGTTCAACTATCAACTATCAACTTTAGAAACCCTTCAATAGCCTCAGTTTCTCTTTGTGTGTAACTAGAGCTAATACGATAATGTGGGTAAATTGGGCTAAAAGTAAGCCAAGATTACTGTAGTTCACATGATATTTTTAAAAGAAAAACGAAGGTGGGAAGCAAGAGAAAATAAGGCTGCCGTGGCCCCTGAAGTTTTGCATCTACTGGTGACCAAAGGATATTTTTCAAACTGACCTAAGCCAATTTGGTATCTGTAGTTATTTTTGGTAGTTCAGAGTAGGTGGGGCTCTAGGTTTTCTACTACAAAACCTTGTTTCCAGGTTGTGTTACAAAGGAAATAAGTCTTAAACCAACTTCTGCCACACTTACAAACGTGTAGCAAGCTGACAGGTACAGTCACACAATTCGTTTTGTAAACGTGATGCCTATTTTTATAGGCAGTCCTACAGCACTTTACATAGAGGACACCCTCGAGGCAAATCTGGTTATTGCTCTAATGGCATGAGTCAGATAATCATCCAGTTAAAGTCAAGCAGAGAAAAGTGCTCCTGTAACCAATAGACCACTCAGGTGAGGTCTCTAGGTCAACTGGGCTTGCTGGGTTTTATAAAAGCGAGAATGCTTGCTCAGTGTTTCTAGCCAATCCCCGGATCTTGAACATAACCATTTGCACCAAAGAAAAATAATTTCTAACTTCCATGATTCCAATTAACCTCTGCTGTTGACCAGTAATAGAGATAGCCAAAGCAGTGTGGCAGCGGCCTTTAGAATGGGACTCTCAGATGGCCCTTCTGATGAGCCTCTCAGATAACGACTTGACTGGTATCTGCACTGAGCGATCAGAACAGATTCTGGCCTCCGCCGATGCTGTGTGGAAGCTTCCTACTGAGCCAGAATTGTCTCAGGGAGCAGCCAAGGCAACCAGGCCTTAAGTAGCTAAGGTCTGAGATAGAAGGGAACTTATAGAGGGTGGAGAAGATGCTTTTCTCTCCCGCTCACCTGCTAAGAAGGCAGTATAACGAGGCTTAAGAGACAAAATTTGGGGTTCAGACCTGCCAAGTAGACAAGGCTTCAGAGATCAAGCCTCCTTGGAGGAAGAAAGAGACAGAAAAGTGAATGGATACTCCAGTAGTTTTCCCCTTTGAAGCATTTGCCAAATATTAGCTGTACAGTGCAAGAGCCTAACCAGAAAACCTTTTTAAGTGGAGTTCTCAGTATCACAGTGCTAAGAAAAAAATCACACTCAAAGCTTAGCCAGGAGAAGAGGCACTAGGAGATACCCCACTGGGATTGTTAAAGAATCATACCCTAAAAATAGGTGTGAACCTGAGGTAGACGTGATAGAAAATCTCACTAAGCGCATTCTGGGATTGGTTTAGCTTGGTCACTCCCATTCAGGCTGCCTGCCAGAGGACTGGGTGAACCATCACTGAAGGAAGATAGGAGTCTTTACGTTTCTCCTAAGTTGTTTCAATAAAAGATGATCAGGCATACCAGGAAATAAGCCTAAAAGAAAAATATAGGCACTGGAAAAATATAATTAACTTAGTTGTAGGCATTATCTGACATACATTTCAAAATATCTGTGATTCATGTGTTCAGGAAAATAAGTGATACAATAAAGAATTTCACCAGAAAATTGGAATTCATAAAAAGAAATTGGGACCAGGTGTGGTGGCTTACATCTATGTAATCGCAGCATTTTGGGAGGCTGAGGTGGGCAGATGGCTTGATCCCAGGAGTTTGAGACCAGCCTAGGCAACATGGTGAAACTCTGTCTCTATAAAAAATACAAAAATTACTCAGGTATGGTGGCGTGTACCTGTAGTCCCAGCTTCTTGGGAGGCTGAGGTGGGAGGATCACCTGAGCCTGGGAGGTCAAGGTTGCAGTGAGCCAAGATCCTGCCACTGCACTCCAGCCTGGGTGACAGAGACCTTGTCTCATAAAAGAGAAAAAAAAAGAAAAAGAAAAGAGGAAATTCTGGAACTTAAAAAATGAAATAATGGATTTTAAGAACACAACAAATGGATCTAATAGCAGATTAGATTTAGTACAAGGCAGAATTAGTGAAATGGAATACACATCAGTTGAAAATATCCAGCTAGATGCATAGAGAACAAAAAGGATCAAAATACAGAAAAGAGCAGAGGAGATGTATGTACCATGTAATTGAAGGCCCGGAAGAGGGGAAGGAGGAATGAGGCAGAAGCAATATATTTTTATTTTTAGTTAACACATAATAATTGTACATATTTATAGGATACAAAGTGACAATTTTGGTACAGGTATATAAGGTATAATGTATCATGGTAATTAGCATATTGATCAACTCAAGCATTTATTATTTCTTTGTGTCGTGGACATTCAAAATCTTCTAGCTTTTTGAAAACACAATAAATCATAGTTAACCATTCACCTTAAAGTGCTGCAGAACACCAGGACTCCTTCCTCCTACATCGCTATAATTTGGTCTATAATTTGGTATCCATTAATGAGCGCCTCCTCATCCACCTCTCCTTCCTACCTTTCTCAGCCTCTAATGCCCACAATTCTCTCTAAGAAGCAGTAGTTTTTGAAAATAATAAAGCCTTCAAAAGATGATTTAAGAAGCCCTGGCTTGCCCCAAGCAGGATATACACAGAGAAGACCACAGCTATGCACAACGTAGTGAAACTGTTGAAAACAAAAGCCAAGGAGAGAAACTGTTAAAGCAGTGAGAAAAAAGATTCAGTATTCTTAAAGGAGCAACAATAAGACCGTAACTCATTTCTCCACAGAAACAATGGATGCCAGAGACAGTGGAATGTCATCTTCATGAGTTGGAAGAATGTAACCACCAACCTAAAAGTTTACAAACTTAACAAGGATATTTGTCAAACACTGAAGTGAAATAAAGACATTTCAGGACAAAAATGGAAAGAATCCATCGCCAGTAGACCAACACTAAAAGAAATGCTAACAGGAACTATACAGATAGAAAGAAAACGATCCCAGAAATTCAGGAAGGAATGAAAGCTGACAGCGTCAACAGTGGTTAAGTTGAAATGTATCAAGAATATAAGATTGTTGATGACTGGACGGAGAGATGGATAAATATGTGATAAAGTAAATGTAGAAAAAATTACGGAATCTGGATGAGGGGCATATGGACATGTGCTATAGAATTCTATTTTTGAAAATGTTCAGAATAAAATGTTCAGAAAATTAATATAGGGGCAAATATAAATGAACATTGACCATATAAAAGAACAAAAACGGGGTTTTGTGGGCGCTAAAATACATGTAGCATTAAATCCATGACAGAAATAATACAAAAAGTGAAATGGGATAAATGGAGTTAGAGTGTTATAAAATCATAACATCTGGAAACGTTAAAACTCAGAATTTTACTAGACTGTGATATGTCAAGGACACAATGTAATCTGTAGAGTAACTAGTAAAATGTATAGGAGGGAAAACAGAATGAAAAATACTTGACTAAAAATGCGAGAAGGAAGAGGAAAGAACATCAAACAGGTGAACTACAGGAAGCCTCTGCGATGGCAGCTGTAAACTGAGGTATATCAGTGATCGAGTTACGTGAAAATCGACCAAACACTGTAATTAAAAGATAATTATTGTTAGACTGTATTTTAAAGACAACAAAATCTAATTAAATACTGCTTATAAGAGATGTTTTATAAATTTAAGGACAAAAAGAAGTTGAAGATAAAAGAATGAAAAAAGATATACCTCGTAAACGCCAACCAAAATAAGCTGGTATAGTTCTAATATCAGAGAAAGTCGACTTTGCAAGAACCGCCATTAAAGATAATTATCTTTAATTTACCAGTAGTGATAAATAGCCAAAACTGTACAGAATTAAAGAAGAAATAAATCAGTCTATGATCATAGAAACAGCATCTGTCTCTCAAAACCTGATAGAACAGGCAGAGAAAAACTCAATAACGAGAGAAGATCTGAGTCTCTCAACAATGATGCGATACAATTCATTTCCAAGTAAAACTGGGCCGCTACCCAAAACTGACCGGATATTGGCTCATGAAGCAATTCTTCACAAATCCTTGACAAATTTCAAAGGACTAAATTCATTCAGAATACATTTTTTTGACCAGAGAGAAATTAAACTAGAAATCAATGACCATAAAAAGAGAATCAGAAAATGGCCAAATGTTTAGAAACTAAGCGATCTACTTATAAATGGCCAGCAGCTTAAAGAAGAAATTTCAGACAATATTTTGAAATTAAATGATGAACATTTTGCATGTCAATTGCTAACTGACCAAAAGTGTGTGTTCCTAACTAAAGCACTTCAAATATTAAATAGCTACTCCAATAATGTAAATTAATAACTAACCCATACATTATTATACGATGCAGACTGAAGGACAATATTTTAAAGTAAACTGCTAACAGTGGCCGGGCGTGGTTGCTCAAGCCTGTAATCCCAGCACTTTGGGAGGCTGAGGCGGGTGGATCTCAAGGTCAAGATATTGAGACCATCCTGGCCAACATGGTGAAACCCTATCTCTACTAAAAATACAAAAATTGACTGGGTGTGTCAGCGTGCGCCTGTAAACCAAGGTACCCTGGAGGCTGAGGCAGGAGAATCACTTGAACCAGGGAGGTGGAGGTTGTAGTCAGCCAGGACTGCACCACTACACTCCAGCCTGGTGACAGAGCGAGACTCTGTCCCTCAAAAAAAATATTGCTGATAGTGTGACAAGAATGGAGATAAGTATAACAACGTTAGCACTTCAGGTGAGATTTCCAATTATGAAATAAAAAACAACACCTAGATGAAGCTATTTTGAAAACATATTTATTCTATCCTATTATCATTCATCTCAAAAAATGATGCAACTGCATATGTAACTTGCAGCTGATTTTGAACATGCAAACATCATTTAATCCATCAAATTCTCACCTCGTTCCATTTCCCTGCCTATCTCCTTTCTGTGTAGACGTCTTCCTTCTGGGAGCACAGGGAGGTAGGTGGGAAGAGAGCCTGCTCCGGCACACTGTATTCTAACATTTTCAACCCCCTTTGCTTTAGTGTGATCAGAGAAGCTGGAAATTGAATCCGAGACCTCAGGGGCAACTCAGATGATAGTGAGCCTGAACGTGAAGGTTACCGTGCTTGGCTCTGCGTGTTTAATTAGGAGCTAGTGGAATGTTATCATTGACTCCACCAGCAAAAATCTTCGCTTGAGAGGCAACTGGGTTAAGGAAGAACATGCTGAAAATAGAGCTTCTGAACCCTAGCTGAAAACTATTCACAGCAACTCACCAGCAGAAGTGAGGGGTGGGAGAGAACACAGCAGCTGGCAATCAGAGCATGCACAGAGGCAGAAGGATCATTTCTTCCAAGCTGAGTCTTAGGGCACCCAATCATATATACTGAGCTTTCTTCCTGAAAAGATAGTTTAAATCTGTGTGGATTGTTAAGTTTTCTTCCTCTCCATAATATGGTCATGAATATTTCACTTTCTTTTAGCCAGGAACTTTCAATAATTTAACAGCTGCTCTTCCAGGCTGCCTGCGAGAAAGGCGAGTCTCCACCCACTGCCTCCTGGGTTTATTCTTCCAGGAAAGAACCTGAGATGTACGGGGGAGAAGAGGAAGCAGCGAGGTGAGGCACCTCTCCTCTCCTCTGCCTTACCCACCTGTGTTTCTGTCATGGGTTCACATTCTTCCGCTTGCATCAGATAGTAAAGCCATCGAGGAACTGGCAAAGAAAATGTGAAGTTGTGTTTCTGTGTGTAGAAGGGAAGAGGGGAATTAGCAAGTGTTCTTTAAGAAACGCAGACACAGTCACATTCATGAGGCAGCCAGTTGCCAGACTTGTATGGCTCCTGAAGGAAAAACTTCGACTGCATTTTTGTATCCGTGTTTATCTAGACCAAATCTCATTCATTCATTCATTCATTCACTTGAGATAGAGTCTAGCTCTGTCACTCATGCTGGAGTGCAATGGAGCAATCTCAGCTCACCGCAAACTTCACCTCCCAAGTTCAAGCGATTCTCCTGCCTCAGCCTCCCGAGTAGCTGGGATTACAGATGCCCACCACCACGCCCAACTAATTTTTGTATTTTTTTAGTACAGATGGGTTTTCACCACGTTGGCCAGGATGGTCTTGATCTCTGACCTCGTGATCTGCCTGCCTCAGCCTTCCATAGTGCTGGGATTACAAGTATGAGCCACCATGCCTGGCCACAAATCTCTTTTACTTCAGTGCTGTCAAGCAGCTCATGTTACCTTTGTCCAAAGAGAAACGTGTATGGAAGCTTCAAACTCAGGACAGGTCTCAACGTCCTTGGCGTTGGCTCATATTAAAAATGTAAGAGGGCCAGGCGAGGTGGCTCACCCCTGTAATCCCAGTACTTTGGGAGGCCAGGCTGTGGTGGATCACCAGGTCAGGAGATCGAGATCATCCTGGTCAACATGGTAAAACCCTGTCTATAATAAAAATACAAAAATTAGCCAGGCATGGTGGTGTGTGCCTGTAATCCTGGTTACTTGGGAGGCTAAGGCAGGAGAATTGCTTGAACCTGGGAGGTAGAGATTGCAGTGAGCTGAGATTGCACCACTGCACTCCAGCCTGGACACAGAGTGAGACTCCGTCTCAAAAAAAAAGAAGAGAACACTAGAATAATAATGGGGGTGTGTGTGTGGGGGGGTTTCCTTTCCTGGAGAGGGTCATCCTTTGCAAATGTAACCTAGATTAATCTAACATCGTGATAGTATGAAGAGGGTAAATAAATCAGCCCAGATACGCAGGTGATTTAGCCAAGGCTACATGATAAGCCTAGGGGTAAAGCCAAATGCAGATGGAGTCCCTAATTCGTGACTAACTTGCACTGCCATGTTCTATCGGAAGTGAGATAGACATTATTATCTGATTTTATTATTCCAGGACAGGTAAACTTGGCTGAGGACACACAGCTCGGAACCCTAGCCCATAGATAAATAGGTAACTTTATATAGTAAAATTGGAGTAAGCCAAAGAGTTTCCACTTACATATTTTCTATCCTTCCACTTTAGAGTAATTTGAGGGGGCAGAGAGGCAAAGTCAGCAGGACTTCTTCAGAAATCGCGTTCTGGAACTAGCTCAGCAGCACATATGGCTCTCAGGTGAGCCCCTGCTGTCCTGGGCCTGGAGGGCCGTCCAGCTGGACAGCGGCCTTGTTTAGTTGGGCTGGGTTTCTTCTTGTGGTACTCAAGCTGGTAGGTCTGAAGCCTGGAAAAGCGCTGAAGCAATCACGGGTGCCAGCTGCACAGTGCAGAATGTATAAAGGGGTCATTTTCCTAAGGGGACGGTCTTCCCCTTGTGGGGTGTTGCTGAGGGTTGGTCTGAGCGGAAGCATTTCCCTTTTGCCTGTTCTCTGACTTCCAGTGCGCACTTTGTTTTAGGCTGGATGGCTGTGCATCGTCAGTTAACATGTAGACAGCCCCTGTGCTTGCTAAGAACAGTGGCAGCTTTTAGGTCTACTGTGGCTTAGATATCCATTTTCTAAGCCCCCAAGGGTAGAGCATTCAAAGCTATTCCTTCCAGCTCTGAAATTTCTTTGGGTGAAAATTGTTCACTTTCCTTGGAGAAAATGTAAGCCATCTCATCAGGGCCCTGGCCTCATCCCTGTGAGCTGGACTGGCTGAGCTCTGGGAGTGACACCTGTCCCGGGTCTGGCTTTAGCAAGGGATTGATTTGAAGAAATAGTATTGGTCATTTTACCCACAAACTGCTTCTCAAGAAAGACTTGTTTGTAATAATTGTAACTCACATTTGAGGACTGAATTCTTCAACACACATTCCAAGCTTTCCCAGTTAGAAAAAACATGGTACTTTGTAAATTGTATGATCCGTAACTCTATATAACCCAAACAGTAGGTTGAAAACTGGGTTTGTTGTAAGTAATATATTAGTAACACCTGGTGGAATACCTGTTAACATGCTGGGTGCCTGAAGCAAATTGGCAAGTGCTTCATCTACTTTTGCCAGTAACTTGTCAGTAATTGACTTAGAGTTCTTTTCAAACTCTCCGAAGAACGTCCGAGACCAGGCAGCTTATGTAGCTCTCAGACGTCACCGGGGCAAGGGCTGGGCCCAGGCCAACTGGAGAAGTCCCAGCTGAATTAGAGGAGGAATTCCGAAGAGCATGAAGGGGCCTCCTGCTGGCCAGATGCTGAATGGGATAAGAATGTGATGAATTAATCAATTTGCATCTTACACAAGAGTCTCAGTGAGGGTAAAGGTAAAACCCATTTCCTTCAGTAGGTCCTCCCCTTTTCTTAGTAAGTCAGTGAGTTGCGTCGCTAGAGCTGCTTAAAATGCGACCTCCATCCCATGACAATCAAAGAGGACTCTATCCCGAGTTCTAATGATGAACTCAGCCTTCACTAAAATCAAGAACACTTACTACAAGTATGTGATGTGTGAAGCACTTTTAGATGCGTTATTTTAAACATTCTGGCAATCCTGTGAGGTCAGTGACATTACTGTCCCCATTTCATGGCCAGAACCTTATTTTAGAGAACTTCAGTAATTTACATGAGGCAGTCTGGTGTAAAGAGCTGGAGAGACGACACTGGAACAGGCCACCTGGGTTCGAATCTTAGCCTTGCCACTTGCTGGCTATGTGACCTTAAGAAAAGGTCTTAGCTTATTTGTGTTTCAATTTCGTTATCTGTAGAATAAGGATAATAATGTTGTGGATGTCACAGAGCTGTAATGAGGGTTAAATGAGTTGATATATAGACAGTCCCAGGAACCTGGCCTGGTGTCTGGTAAGGACTATCTATGTATTTGGGTGGTGATTCGTTCTTACTCTGTAAGAGATTTGAACTCAAGGAGTTGTTACGTTTAAAAAGAAGAGGCAGGCTGGGCACAGGGGCTCATGCCTGTAATCTCAGCACTTCGGGAGGCCGAGGCGAGCGGATCACAAGGTCAAGAGATCGATACCATCCTGGTCAACATGGTTTTTCTTTGATGCTGGGGTCAGAGTTCTTTGTCATGTGTTCTTAGAAGCCAGTGGAATAAATGTCTTCTTTCTCTTACATTTAAAAAGAAATGATAATCCTGCTGTAGAAGAGGTATCATGCCCACAGAGGTATCATAGAGATTCGTTTTTATCCACAGAGCACTTTTGAAATGGAGGATAATTGCTACACTGGGCTAGTGTGGTAGTAAGAACTCACGTCAAAATGAGACTTGGTGACCGAAAGTATAAACAAATGCATTTCTGCTAAGGCTAGCCACGTGTTTAGAGGCATATAGCAGCCTGAAATAATTCCCTTCCTTTATCAACACGCAGACGGAGGACTGCTGAGCCTTTTGCTAAATTTGGCTCTGCTGCTCTTCTGTCTTTAGAATCAGGCAATTGCTTCATCATGCACACATTGTGCGGCCCTGGTATTTTGGTGACTACTGCACTGCTGCGCATTCAGAGCATGCCAGCTGTGCATCTGTATCGTTGTCTGAGAGCTTGGCCATTGACCATCCTGAGTGCTCATACAAACCAGCGAAGGCAGTGTGCCCTTCAGATGAGGCACACACCAGACCTGTAGTATAGGCGGACAGAGAAGTAGATTTTGCTTTTCCAGTAAAAGAGGAATCTTGTCTGTTGTTTTAGAACTACTCAATTTGGACAGTGAGTGCAGCGCGACTTCTTCCCCCTGGACATTTAAGGAAGACCTAGATACAGCATTACACGCTTTGTTACATGTTTTTGAGAATGAGTTGGAGTGAGGGGATGTTACATTGAAAAAGAAGAGCAGGCCGGGCACGGTGGCTCACATCTGTTAGCCCAGCACTTTGGGAGGTCGAGGCGAGTGGATGACGGGGTCAAGAGATTGAGGCCAGCCTGGCCAACATGGTAAAATCCCATCTCTACTAAAAATACCAAAACTGGCTGGATATGGTGGCGGGCGCCTGTTGTCCCAGCTACTGGGGAGGCTGAGGCAGGAGAATCACTTGAACCTGGGAGGCAGAGGTTGCAGTGAGCTGAGATGGCGCCACTGCACTTGAGCCTGGGGGCAGTGTGAGTTATCTTGGCAAACCGTGACTAGTTTAGACTGCAAGCTCAATGA
Organism: Saguinus oedipus; assembly: GCA_031835075.1. Classification (NCBI taxonomy): domain Eukaryota; kingdom Metazoa; phylum Chordata; class Mammalia; order Primates; family Cebidae; genus Saguinus; species Saguinus oedipus. Next base: position 3,255,524 of record CM063188.1, on the reverse strand, counting down.
AGATCAAAACCAGGTTGTTCTTGTTTCAGGCACTCTCTCTATATATTTGTTGAATGAATAAATGAATGAAAATAATCGTTACGATTATAGATATTATCTAATTATGAAGAAAATACCTCTGGATAAGGAAAGAGACATAAAATGGTAGTGGAATAAAAAACGTCAGTGGGTACCCACTCTTGTCATGGGAGGGGGATCTCTGAAAAATTATCTGTATCAATTGGAAAAAAAGCTTATGGTGAACTTTTTAAAAATCACACATTCAAGTTCCTAATTTGTCTTTTAAAAGTTACATCTAGATTTTCATGTATCATTTTTCTCATAAGGATAGCTAGTTAATATGTAGATTTCATGTATAGATTTTCATAGTTCACGTATATAATATGAATTCAACTGATATTTATATGACACGCCAAGCTCCTTTGGGTGGTTCCTACCACCGTGTATATTCCTTGTGCCAAAGGAGTTTTTAAGATGTTGGCATGTCCCAAATTCATCATTTACATCCTTGAAAGTACTTCCTTTGTTCCATACAGATCTAACTCAATATTAGAGGTATTTCCCCTTTCATTTTTTGAAAAAATGTTTGATGTTCTGACTATTTGCAATGAAAGAGCTCTGTTCTCAAATGCCCTGTATGGAGAGAATTTCTCAGTTCTTTTGAGAGGGATAAAAACCCTCTCTTAAGTCTGTCAAACTAAAGATCAAGGGCATCCCAGCACCGTGTGTCTGAGGGACAATGACTGTCCCTGGTAGAGAGCAGGATGGCCGTGGGTATGTTGTCCCAGCACCGTGTGTCTGAGGGATAATGACTGTCCCTGGTAGAGAGCAGGATGGCCATGGGTATGTTGTCCCAGCACCGTGTGTCTGAGGGATAATGACTGTCCCTGGTAGACAGCTGGATGGCCATGGGTATGTTGTCCCAGCACCGTGTGTCTGAGGGATGACTGTCCCTGGTAGAGAGTTGGATGGCCGTGGGTATGTTGTCCCAGCACCGTGTGTCTGAGGGATGACTGTCCCTGGTAGAGTTGGATGGCCGTGGGTATGTTGTCCCAGCACCGTGTGTCTGAGGGATAATGACTGTCCCTGGTAGACAGCTGGATGGCCATGGGTATGTTGTCCCAGCACCGTGTGTCTGAGGGATGACTGTCCCTGGTAGACAGCTGGATGGCCATGGGTATGTTGGAAACAACGGCTGGACCAGTGCACTTGGAGCTAGAACTTGATTTTTCTCTTGGCGTTGACACACGGTGGCTGTCTTCGCTTAGGAAAGTTTTGAATCTCAGTCTCTTCTGTAAGGATCTGGTAGCTCTTCCAAAGCCAGTGCATCTGTCCTATGGAATTTGATGCCACATGACTCCAGCTACCCCAGTAGGCCTTTCCCGGGCATGGGTCAGAGACATGAACCAGAGGATCTCTGTAGAAGGCTGTTCTCTCCTGAGTGTCCTGATGCAGACAGCACAGGGCTTCCTAGGGAAAGGCACCTGCTCCTGCTTCCGTCATTTTCATATACCCCTAAGGGCTGCTGGATAAAATGCTAGTTCCCCAGCTTCCCGTCACATCTTCTGTGCACACTTTTGGAGTAGAAGGGTGAGGGCAAGGCCAGGAGGTCAGTGCTGCAGCCGTGGGAAGAGAGGACGCCCTGGGCCCTGTTCCGTCTGGGGAGCTTCACATCCACACATCGCTCTCTCATCTCCAGGGCACAGATGGTTCATTCTAGAGCGTCTCCAACCCCTTCCCACCTTCCATCCCACACACTTTCCTCTCTCTTTCTCTTCCCTTCCTTCCTGCCCTCCCTCCCTTCCTGTCTTCCTTTCTTCCTTCCTCCTTTTGCTTTTTTGGATACAGGCTCTTGCTCTGTGGCCCAGGCTGAGGTGCCGCCCCTGCGCTGCCTAGTGGTATGGACGCTGCTCACTGCAGTCTCACCTCCTGGGCTCAAGCGATCTTCCTGCCTCAGTCTCCCGAGCAGTGGGGACTGCAGGTCCATGCCACCGCTCCCAGCTAGTTTTTAAATTTTGATGTAGAGAGTGTCTCCCTATGTTGCCCAGGCTGGTCTCTAACTCCTTGCCTCAAGCGATCCTCCTACCTTGGCCTCCTGAAGTGCATGGCTACAGGTGTGAGTCGCTGTGCTCAGCCTCTCTGCTCCTTCCCTCCCTTCTCTTCTCTGTTAAAACTGTAGCTGTGGTCAGGGCTGGCTCTCTCTCTTCACAGAAAACAGGGAGCAAGGCTACAAAAGAAACGGTAAAATTGTAATGAATTTTAAGTGCACAAACCCCTAATGTCCTATGGAATGACGAACTAAATGATGGTTTCCGTTTGGGAAATTCAGTAAAGTACAACGTTGAGATTTTTGTCTGTTTTTTTGAGAGAGACTCTTGCTCTGTCGTATAGGCTGGAGCACAATGGTGCAATCTCGGCTCACTGCAACCTCCGCCTCCTGGATTCAAGTGATTCTGCTGCCTCAGCCTGTAGCTGGGATTACAGGCGCCCACCGCCAGGCCTGGCTAATTATTGTATTTTATTAGAGACAGGATTTTGCCATGTTGGCCAAGCTGTTCTTGAACTCCTGACCTCCACTGATCTGCCCACTTCAGTCTCCCAAAGTGCTGGGATTACAGACATGAGCCAACACGCCTGGCCTGGTTTTCTTCGTTTTGTTTTTTTAAATAAGTCTATAATAGCTGTACACAAGACCTGACTATTCCAGATGGTGTCAGGGTTGTAGTTTTCTTATTAGCAGACTTGGGATCTATATTTATGGGCAATTGAAGTTTTAAAGATGTAAATAATTATATTTATGTATTTATTTTTTCTTTTGAGAGGGAGTCTTGCTCTGTTGCCCAGGCTAGAGTGTAGTGGTACAATCTTGGCTCATTATAACCTCCACTTTCTAGGTTCAAATGATCCTCCTGCCTCAGCCTCCCAACTAGCTGTGATTACAGGTACCCGCCACCACGCCTGGCTGATTTTTGTATTTTTAGTAGAGACGGGGTTTCACCGTGTTGGCCAGGCTGGTCTTAAACTTCCGACCTCAGGTGATCCACCTGCCTCAGCCTCCCAAAGTTCTGGGATTACAGGTGTGAACCACTGTGCCCGGCCTAAAGAATTACATGTAAAGCGTTATGTACAGTTGTCATTATATGCTGTAATGTAGCTTCATTCCGTCTGTCTGAACAATGCGGGCTTTAGAAATAATTACCAAATATAAACACTGCTCAAATGTGTCAATTTGGAGGTGCAGCACATCAAGGAGCACAAGTACAAATGTCTTTTTAACCATCTCTGTGTTGCGTTTTCAGAATACACATGATTCATTTAAATCCTGGTGTCTTTAAATGAGTAAGGATTTACACACATGTGGTAGTTCCCAGAGGGAAATTCTAAGGTAATTTGGGTGTGATTCTTTTAGAGTTTTTCATTATTTGTAACAGTTTAGTCATCATTAAACTAACTTTCTTGCATATTAATACATACATATATTTTTACATAAAGTGTTTCCATAGAGTTTTAGCTGCTTATATTTTCTTTTTAACCATTACTTGGAATGGTGTTTTCCTGTAAGTGGGGAATAAAGAAACTATTCCTGGTGGGGCACGGTGGCTCAGCCTGTAATCCCAGCACATTGGGAGGCCGAGGCAGGCAGATCGCCAGGTCAGAAGTTCGAGACCAGCCTCACCAACATGGTGAAACCCCGTCTCTACTAAAAATAGAAAAATTAGCCGGGCATGGTGGCAGGCACCTGTAGCCTCAGCCACTCGGGAGGCTGAGGCAGGAGAATTGCTTGAACTCGGGAGGCGGGGGTTGCGGTGAGCTGAGATCGCGCCACAGCACTCCATCCTGGGCGACAGAGCAAGACTCCACCTCAAGAAAAAAAAGAACCGACTCCTGTCTCTCGTGCATATTAAGAGACAGTGGGAGCTGGTTTCTTATGTCCCCTCAGTTAGTCTTTGTCACAGACATGCCTGTGTTTGGGGCCGGGAGGAGGAGGTCATTGTAAAGAACGGCCGTGGAGTTTGGTTCATTTAACTGAACACTGTTTCTTCTGCTTTACCCGTCTGAAGTCCTCCCAATAGATGTGTAAAGTGATAAATTGTCCAAACCCCTTCAGGAAACTATTCCTAATTCCATCGTCATTTATAGTTCCCTATCTGTCCCATAAACCAGAATTTAGCCTTAAAGGCATCACTCTCTTAATCTACATTACGATATTGTCTTTATATATGAGTTGATTTGTTTTTCAAATTAGTGGAAGCCCTTAGGTACCATGCTGTTATTCTGCTTGTGTCTTTTGAAGACAGTCATTGCGTCATAGAATATTACAGATGGGAGGGGCCTATGGGATCACCACGACCAGTGCTCTTCAGAAAAATTATAACTGCAAACTCTCCATTTGAAGTGAATTTTTTTTTTTTTGAGATGAAGTTTTGCTCTTGTTGCCCAGGCTGGAGTGCTGTGGCACAATCTCAGCTCACTGCAACCTCTACCTCCTGGGTTCAAGCAATTCTCCTGCCTCAGCCTCCCAAGTGGCTGGGATTATAGGCATGTCATTTTTGTGTCTTTAGTAGAGACCAGTTTCACCATGTTGGTCAGGCTGGTCTTGAACTCCTGACCTCAGGTGATCCACTTGCCTTGGCTCCCAAAGTGCTGGGATTACAGGCGTGAGCCACCGCTCCTGGCCTAAAGTGAAATGTTACATGACCCTCAGTACTGGTTGGGAGAGGGTTGACTTCCTCGTCCCTCCCAGGAGGCTTGAGGCCTCCATTGCCTCTAATTTCCTCTAGATAAGAGAACTGAGACCTCTGGAGATAAAATTAGCTGCCCAACATTTTGGCGAGGGAGAAAGAGTCCATTTTTGTTGCCTAGAAGCTTTGAAATTAGCAGAGGCTGACGTCTGCGGAGATTGCTGGTAGAAAGTCTGGAAACAGAGCAGAAGATGGCAGGCGGGTTCTCTGGAAGCCAGCACTTGGGTGGAGCTGGGCATGCATGGTGTTTACTGCAGACAGTCAGAGCCTCATAGACTGTTACAGATGGAAGGGTCTGTGGGGTCATCAGAACCTGTGGAAAGAGAGGATGCAGGATTGTGCCGAGGAGAAGTCAAACTGCCAGACAGACTGACGACACCTTGGCCAGCCCCGCGGGGAAGCTCTGGAGTGTAAATGGCTCGTCGTTGTGTCCCGCGTTGGACTTGATGGCTGGGCCTCTACACCCTCACTGCCATCAGTCTTTGGATGTGAAGCACCCTAGGAAGGCCAGGCCCTTGGCCTTCTGCAGTATTCTATGGCTTTATGCAGTTGACACAAATCCTGAAGGAGCTGTCAGCTGGAAGCCCATTGCCCACAGCTGGGGCAACAAGTCCTCCCTTGGAGCAAGATCTACAAGGCACATCCCCGTGTCCCCTCCATGCAGCCCTGGGAGTGCTGGTGAATACGAGAGACCGTGGAGAGGAGAGTGCCGAGGGCAGCCTTCCCAGCCAGGCCGCCCCAAGCTTCTGGTTAGGGATTCCCAGCTTCACAGCACTACGCATGCTGCTTGCCAACGGATATTTTGGCAAGCAGGTTGGCCCTGGAGATGGCTTTCTGCTGTGTGTCAGGATGGATTCCTGTTGGCATCTTTCATTTCCACCTCTGTTTCACCAAGTCTGGTGACCGTTTTCATACACTGGGGCTCCATGTGGTGCAGTGGATTGAATGTGGAAGACCGGGTTCCAGATCTTGTTCCGGAAGTTACGAGCTGTGTGACCAACAGCCAGTCACTCTGCTCTTCTGAGCCATGCTTCTGCAGGTGTACATATCAAGTGAGACGCTTTAAAAACTATTAAAACAGTCTTGAAAATGCCCCTCAAATGGTGGTGCTTCCCCAAGGCTGTTCTAGACCCTTCACTGTTTCATTAATCCGTTCATTCATCTACTCAATGATTCCTGTGGCCCTGACTTTTAATCTGTAATTCCTCTAAATTGTTTAAGCCAAGTAGATGGGTGATTTTGTTTGCTGCTGATTGTCTTGCTGGTCCCTCTGCAGAGTCGTGAGTGTAAGTTTGTTCTTACTTTGAACAGCTCATCTCTGTTCAGGTGACTTCTTTGTCACCATTAGTGGAAGTGTGACCCCTGAGTTCCCAATATAGCAATTTATCAAAAACCGCATCTGCAGTGCTGCACATTGTACTGAGTTGACTTCGGTCTGAGCCTTTCTTTGCCTTTTGCCTTGTTTACCTCCTTGTTAGATTAGCTCCTTGCAGCTTTTTCTCTTCACTCTCCGCTGATTCGTAATTCCCTAGACCAAATCCAATAGAGAAACATTTAAAGTGTTTCTTTACTGTGAAGTGTATCATGCATGGAAATAGCGTGTGAGATGGAGGTAGATGCTCAGTTTATTATTTTATTTTATTGTTTCACTCTTGCTGCCCAGGCTGGAGTACAATGGCATGATGTCGGCTTACTGCAACCTCCATCCACCTCCTGGGTTTAAGTGGTTCTGTCTCAGTCTCCAGAGTAGCTTGGATTACAGGCACGCGCCACCACGCCCAGCTAATTTTTTGTATTTTTAGTAGAGATGGGGTTTCTCCATGTTGGTCAGGCTGGTCTCGAACTCTTGACCTCAGGTGATTCGCCTGCCTCGGCCCCTCAAAGTGCTGGGATTACAGGCATGAGCCACCGCACCCAGCTGATGCTCAGTTTAAAGACGAATAGCAGAACAAACGTCTATATGCCATCTCCTCAGGTTAAGAAATCCTTTCATGATGTATTTAGGCATTTAGTTAGTGCACATTGAGTGGCTACTTTATCCAGAATTTGGGGACATGATATGATGCCTGAGAGATCATCTAGTCTACATAAAACAGCTCATCATCCTAGAATGAGAAAGAAACCAGCTAATAAATAAGGCCGGCCAGTGTGTAAAGGTACTTGCAGTGAGAAATACAAATTTTCCAAGAGGATGAAACTTTTGAACTGGGTTTTAAAGGATGGTTTGCCTGGGGAAGAGAGCGTTTCAGGCAAAGGGAACAGCATAGCATGTGCAGTCCCAGAGCTGTAACAGCATTGCCCTTTTGGAAAGTGGCGGTCATTGCTTCTCTTGTTCCAGTGGTTCTTCTCCCTCCTTGCTCCCCTTTCACCATTCTGACCATTTATCTTCAGTTTTGTTTCCAGTTTCCCATCCTCCATAAATGTTGGCATTCCCATAGGTGTTCCATTAGGATCTCTTCTTACGTCATTCAATTTTTATCCATTCATTTGCTCAATGTCAATGAAGCAGTGAGTCTCCAGAAACTCCCGCTGGCAGGAGAACTGTCTGTGGAGCTTGGTGAAATGTGGATGGTCCCACCAGCTGCTCAATCAGAATCTTTGGGGTAGGGTCTGGGTAGCTGCACTTTTAACAAGCTGCTGCCAGGTATCTCAAGTGCAGATGATTGGGTCCCCACATGGAGAAATCCAGGTGAAAGGATTCCTCATAAAGAGAGGGAGGGTTGGAGAGACTGCACAGGAATCAGTCGCATGCAACCTTGAGCTTCCTGCCGTCATGGCTGCCCTTCCCAGCCTGCCTCACCTGTGCCTTTCTCCCTCCTCCCTTCCTGCCTTCAGCTCCTCTGTTGCTTCTTCTTCCTTAAACCCCTTCATCCGTTCCTGTGCTATTGCAGAGCCCCATCTGTGGATCTCATGTCTTTTCTCCATGCCACACCCTCTCTTGGGCATCATCTGTGCTTTGGCTGGGTCTGTGGAGCGTCGTGGGCTGCAATGCCATAAACAGTGGAGTGTGGCATGCAAAGTTAACAGTCACACTGAAAGCTCCTGCCTTGCCTCTCTACCCTCTTCTCTTTCAGGGGTTTCTTTCCTGAGGCAGGGAAAAAGAAACAGGAACCCAGACCAAACTGAGGAAAACATGATCAGAGATGAGATGGTGTCAGAGGCAAGAGGCTGCTGGTTGGGTTTGCACTTCGTTACCAAGAGCATTTGAATAGTTTTAAGACATGTAAACTGTGAGACTAGACAATTTCACTTAGAAAATGAAGCGTCTGCATGCAGATATTATTCTCATGAGGATACATATCTGCATCTGTTTGTCTATGAGGCCCCCTTGCAGTGTCACAGACATCCAAAACCTGGGTTCCACTGGCTTTTATGCACATACATGGCTAAATGTATATAGTGATGCATAATTAAAGATTTTAAACATTTGATTTTGACAGTATATTTTGCAGCTGCTGTGCTAAGAAAATTCCTAAGCTACTGTGGGTTAATGGGAGTTGTAGCAACTATTTCCTTCTTGGCTGTCTCTTTTAGCAAAGCTCCTCTCTCTCTCTCTCTCTTTTAGCAAAGCTCCTCTCTCTCTCTCTCTCTTAGCAAAGCTCCTCTCTCTCTCTCTCTCTCTCTCTCTCTCTCTCTCTCTCTCTCTTTTAGCAAAGCTCCTCTCTCTCTCTGTCTTTCTCTCTTCCTCCTCTCCGTCTCCCCCCTCCCTGCCTGCCTGCCTCTGCCCATCCCTCCCTCCCTCTCTCTCTCTCTCTCTGAGATAACAGACACCAGAGAGAAAGTGGTACGGCTTCCTCTGAGAAGTGTGCCTGCACGCGCGGATTGGCAGGATTCCGCGAGTTCCTCTCCCATCTATGCCCTGATCTTGAAGGGAGATGCAATGTTGGAGCAGGGGCTGAGCTGCACTGGGAAGGTGGCTGGGAGCTCAGGGAGGCCAGGATCATGGTGTAGCCAAAGGCTGGAATCACAAGAATGTTTCACCAGGGTCTGCTCTGAGAGTTCTCAGACCCCCATGGATTTTAGAATTTTTCAGCCTTTTCTCCTTCATCTTCGCACAATGTTACTTTCTCCTGAGATGGCCCCAGATCTGCAAGAGACATTTGAGAGAAGCTATTTGTTAGCTGACATGAAGAAATGGATTCTGCACTTGATTATTTAGCCATGATTATCCAATGATGATGGATTGGAAAGCAGTGTAAGTAACACAGTTATGTATGTTACTGGAGTTAGGGGGTCTGTTTTCTTGAAATTTTTTTTTTACTTTAACTTTCTCAGTTTCCTTTTGAGAAAAGTAAAAATAAAATGTATCAAGTATTCCAGAGAAGTCAGGAGGGTCCAGATTACACAAGCTTTCTTCTTGTTCAGTGGACTTGCAGAATGCGTAGTTATTTTGGAAGAGTAACTATTGACATAGAAGCTACGGACATTCCCTGGAGGATGGGAGTGACATAGGAAAGAGGTGAAGAAGGTTTTTGGACTGACAGTCATTGCTATCATCAGGCTTATTCGCAGTTGCTAAAATATTTGACATTGGCTCATTTTAGAATCAAAGACAGAAGTGAAATGTGTTCTCTTTACAGGATCATAAAAATGAAGTTAGCCTATGGATTTCAGAACAGGTTCTTTCTGGCTGCATAAATGTGAGGTTGATTTCTTTTTTTTTTTTTTGCACTAATTGTCAAATGTTGACTATGTTTCCCATCCATTTAAACTCTTCTTGAGGTTGGACATCCCCCCATTCTAGTCTGGTCACTCTTGGATGGCATGCCACTGTATCGAAGGCTAGTCATTGCGAGCTGATACCAGCCAGACTCTTCCATCTTTTTGTGTGAGGGGTTGGTTTAAGCACTTCAACTCCCAAGTATTCAGTGAGGAAAAACAAGTCACCTGAAGACCAAAATCAGTTCATTTCACAAGAGAAAGGAACAGCCATCTAAAATATGAGAAATTGAAATTAAAAAATATGATCTGGCTTTTCTCCGAAATCTGAAATGAGGTTAGTTTTGTATAGGCAGAGTAACGTAAACTTTCTTGATTAAAAAGCAGTATTTTAAAGGAGGCTTTTAAGATCATAAATCACTTAGGTAACGATAGCAGAAGAGATGGCTGATATTTTATATGGTCATTTGCAACTTTTTAAAAAGAGTCTGTACAGTAATGTTGATGCAGCTATTTCTGGCTTCTTAAAACCTGCATAGATTTGGAAGTGGGATTTCTGAGAATAGCAGTCCCGAGGTTTTCGGAGCTACCGCAGCCTTTCTCTCTCCATCACATTCATACCCCAGGCAGAGCCACTGCCCCTCCCACCTGCCCGCCCTGCGGTCTCCCAGCCCCCTTCCTTCTCTCTGCGCCTCGGAACATTATGAAAGTCTCCTGCAGATTTCCGTGTAACATGCCTGCCCAGCCCGGACAGAGGGAGCACTGTAAAGCAACACGCAGGGCCGCCACTGCTGGGAATGAATGACTCGGTTGATTCCTGAATAGTAAATCAGTTCTGTGAGCAGTAGAATGACCCAGAGTGTTCCTGACTTTATTAATTGGGGTTTAACCTCATCAAGAGCTATAGCACTGGGCACCCGAGGGGATCAGCCAAAAGCCAGGTGAAATCCCCAAAGTCCACTCGGATTCCTGCTGGCCAAATGCACCCAGGGCCACGCCTTTTAACATATGTCCTTTGTTATCAAGGGAAATCTGAGACAGAAAACATGTTGGCAGCATCACGTGAGTGCTGCTCCGCACATAAAGTGGTTGTATCACAGGGAAACGCTTTCCGTCTTGTGCTGTTTTGTCTTGGTTTCTTGTTTTTATGGACTCTCTTAGACTCATGCATCTGGAAGAGGCTTGACGGAGAGTGGAAAACCTAGAGCAAAAAACATGCAGGGGAAAGGAAAATCATTATAAAACAAAGACTGGGAAAGGAATACTTTTCTTACCCAAATTCCAGTTCTCACCCTTGGCTTGGGTTCCCTTTTGGTTAAAGCAGATACCAATTATAGCCTTCCTGGGTTAGTGGAGACAGACAGTCTTTCATGGTGCCATTGGATTTTAAGCAAAGGAGAAAACGGAAAACGCAATGAGAAACTGTCTTTGGAGTTCTGCTCACTAACGGCGGAAGCAACCCCACCCTCCTCCACCTCCTCCTCCACCCCAGCCTGTGCCTCTCAATTGTCCCCGACGGACAGCTCCAGACCCCCTGAGAATCTCACGTGTTTTCATGGAGGATGGAGTGTTTCTTAGTGGTGAATGAGCAAAGAGACCAGACAGGCTGATACCTGCAGACGGTCTTTGAGAGAGGCAGCTGATTGGTATCGGAAAAAGTGCTGAGCAATTTAAAAAAACATACTGGAGCCAAGGTGAAAGAAAGGAGACAGAGGGAGGGGGGACAGGGAGAGAGGGAGAGGTGGGTTGTCTCTGAAGTTTCAAGGGAAGTTCTGTGAAGCACCTGGCAGGTCTAAACTGATAGGCCGGATGGGTAAGATCAGTCTTACACTGATCAGTGCCTTACACTTGGAGCGAGGCTTGCATTTGGGCCTGACATTCTGCCGCAAAGCTCTACTTGTCCACTGCCCGCTTTCTCACTTTGCTCAACCAGCCCACTGTGTTGGTGAGTTCTCTCTTTGGACAGCCGTCTTTCTTTTTTTCATTGTGAGACGGAGTCTTGCTCTGTCACCCAGGCTAGAGTGCAGTGACGTGACCTCAGCTCACCGCAACCTTCGCCTCCTGGGTTCAAGCAGTTCTCCTGCCTCAGCCTCCTGAGTAGCCAGGATTACAGGCATGTACCACCACCTCTGGCTGTTTTTTTTGTATTTCTAGTAGAGACAGCGTTTTGCCATGTTGGTCAGATTGGTCTCGAACTCCTGACCTTAGATGATCCTGCCGCCTCGGCCTCCCAAAGTGCTGGGATTATAGGCGTGAGCCACCACGCCCAGCCTGGACAGCCATCTTTCTAACAACTGGTACTGTTCTGAAAAGTTAGGAGCCCAAGAAAGGTTCTAAAAAGCAAGTGTGCCCTTCAGCTGTGTAACTCTGAGGATCAGTGTCTCCATTAGGGGTATTCGCAGTGTTCTTAGTAGACAGGTTGCTGGTTCTAGTTTTTGCCCTTTGTTTGAACTAATGGGCCTTAGTTTTACATCTGCCCACATTTTTCTCTCTGTGAACTTCATCCCTCCCTCATTTCATTGACGCTGCAGAGAACTCTCAAGTTCCTGCAGAGCCTGTGCCACGCAGAAAGAATGCACCCCTTCTGAACTTCATCTTCCCATTTCTTCCACTGGAGAGACTTCGGGGAGAGACGTGGAAATACAGTTAATAACAATGCATTGCATCCTCTAAAATTGCTGCTAACAGAGTGGATTTTAAGTGTTCTCACCATAAAAATGTGCATGAGAGAATACATATGTTAATGAGCTCGGTCTAGCTATTCCACAATGTGTACGTAGTTTAAAACAATGTGTTGTACATGACAAATATATACAACTTTTACTTGTTGGTTAAAAACTAAAAAAATAAGGTCAGTTGCGGTGGCTCACACCTGTAATCACAGCACTTTGGGAGTCTGAGGCGGGCGGATCGCTTGAGGTCAGGAATTTGAGGCCAGCCTGGCCAACATAGCAAAACCCATGTCTACTAAAAATACGAAATAATTAGCCAGGCGTGGTGGCGTGTGCCTGTAGTCCCAGCTACTCGGGAGGCTGAGGCAGAAGAATCACTTGAACCCACGAGAAAGAGGTTGCAGTGAGTTGAGATCACGCCACTGCACTCCAGCCTGGGCAACAGAGTGAGTGAGACTCCATCTCAAAAAAATAAGAATAAAGTAAAAAATAAAATAAAATAGGAATTTCTATAATTAAGGTTTTTAGAAAAAGAAAAAATAGATTTGGACAATGACCTGTGAAGAAAGCCTCGGCGAGTTCTCCCGACCAGAGGAAGGGCTTGTCTTCTCCCAGACTTTTGTTCTGTCTTCCTCCAGGGGTCAGTGGAGAAGCTGCGATTCGGTGACCTCTAACTAAATGTAGTAGAACCTGTAGCTGTGATTTCCATTTGAACTGCTGACTGGTACGCTGCTGAGCTATTCTTTCCATCAGTAAATGCCTGCAAAGCTCACCTCATTCGGATTTTTGAGAATTAGATAATACATGGTCTTAGCTCAGTGTCTGGTCACAGCCTTGTATCAATACTGTCCTCATGTTTCTCTGTCAGCCGTAGGCCTGCCTCTCAGACACTTTCCAACAGAGGACCCAGATCCTTGATGACAGGGGACCTGGGAAGGCAGGAGACCACGTGATAGAATGGAAAGCATTCTAGAGTGGAAGTCAAGAGCTGGCTGTTTCAGGCCCAGCTCTGTTCATAACCACTTGAGTGATAAGAAAATAATCAGTGGCTCACGCCTGTAATCCCAGCACTTTGGGAGGCCGAGGCGGGTGGATCACAAGGTCAAGAGATCGAGACCATCCTGGTCAACATGGTGAAACCCCATCTCTACTAAAAATACAAAAAATTAGCTGGGCATGGTGGCGCCTGCCTGTAATCCCAGCTACTCGGGAGGCTGAGGCAGGAGAATTGCCTGAACCCAGGAGGCGGAGGTTGCGGTGAACCGAGATCGCGCCATTGCACTCCAGCCTGGATAACAAGAGCGAAACTCCGTCTCAAAAAAAAAAAAAAAGAAAAGAATCACCCCACTTCCGTGCTCCAGCCCTAAATGGGGTTACTGCTTACTCCACCTCTCTCCTCGCCTTGACTCATGGGGTCCCTCAGCGCGACAGGTCCCCCTCCTGGCTGGCCGCTTTCTTCTCGCCTTCTGTGCAACCTCCCCTGATCCACTGAGCCCCAGAGGGTCGGACTTCTCCTCTGCCATTTTATGGCACCTACATCCGTCCGTGCCTCACCACCACACACACAACATTGTCTGCCTTTCCCGCTCGACCGTAACCACTCTGCAGCGATACCTCTGTCCTGAAGCTCAGCCTTCCGTGTGAAGACCAGGGAAGCAATCAATGCGTGTTGCTGAATGAATGCGTAAATGAAAGAAGGAATGAATGAAGAATGCCTGCCCTGTCTCAGGTGTCGGTCTTGACTGAAGATGAAATGAAATATTGTGTGTGGAAGGCTTTGATGAGCGGAGGGCTGTGTAGTTGCCTTCAGTTTTAAGTTAGTATGAGGACAAAGCATTGTTTATACCAATATTTTAGTTGGTTTCCCAGATACTGAGGTTCATACGTTTAGTGAAACATTTCAATGTTCTCTTTTGCACTGTCCTTGCAGCGTGGGCCCATTCTTTGTGACACAAGCAGGACAGGCTTTAGGTGGGCTAGAACCTCTGATGTTTGAAGCTGTGAGCAGTAAAACTTTTCATGTCAAAATGAGAGGTGAGGTTCTGAAAGCCCACGCCACTGCGAGGGATGACTCTGTAACTGGCTTTACCGAGGGTGTGAATGAAGGAGTTCAGATCCCTGCCTGAAAGGATGGAGAAGGGAAATTGGTTTGTAAAGCAGAGGATGAAAGAGGAAGAGGCATCACAGAACCTGCGTGGTCAGGGGAGTGGCAGAGGGCACTGAGACTGGCAGGCTGTGTTTGCGCCATCCTCATACGTGGGTTTTTGTTGCATCTCATGAGTCCTCTTCCTGGAGGAGTATTTGGGTTCTGTTCTGCTTCTCCCTGAGTTTATTTTCATGGTGGGACTATCCAAGACTGAGGAAATGACACGGTGCCGCTCTCGCTCTCTGAGCCCGGCTTTGCAGCCATAACTGGATGTATCCTTTGTATCAGCAGAGCGATCCATTTTCCATCGCAGTGCTTGAACTCTGGTCCGTGATGAAATGAGCTCCTCCATGCTGTTAGGGTCTGCTTTTCCTTCAGAAAATGTTCTTTGCTGAAAAACAAACGAAAAATGTTTAACAGGAATGCTCTATTCCAATGGCCAGCCTTCAGGCAGAGCCACAAGATGGTGCAGAGGATGACGTGAAATCACGTACGCGAGCGTGTTTTGCTCTGCAGGGCTGTGCATATTAATATCACATGCATCTTTGTGAACGCCCACTGCAGCTGCCCTTGCTGGAGTGAATACACTGTGGGTCTGTTATTCACCTCTTCAGGTCCAGCCCAGGAGTTTGTGTAGGCTCATTTTTCAGTTTCCTTTGACTCTGGATGTCTCCACAAATGAACCACCTGCTGTGTCTTGGTGTGGGGGTGGAGGTGTGGGGTGAAGTAATGAGCCTGCCTTTCTGTGCCCATTGGCTGCTCTGAAGGGAAATTGAGGAATACTGCAAAGCCACAAATCTCGGATGTCAGCTCATAAATATGTAAGCTCCTTGCTTAGGTAATAAGCTCCTTGACAGCCAAAACTGTCATTTGCACATTCTCTTCAGCCGAACACAAAAGTTCCAGTTGCCAGACTGTCCCTGGATACTGGGGACTAAAAGCTGGTGATTGGGGGGGTTGGAGGGCAGGGGAGTGGGAACTGGGCTGATTGCTCTGGCTGCTCTCCATGGCTGCTGCTTTCACCCACACCTGACCATGGTCGGAGGGGGGGACTTTCTCTCTTGGTATTTAATTAGTAAGTGTAGCAAAAATTTGCATTGTGGCACTGGGATAGGAAAAGCATTGAATATGAATATAAAAATGGAGATGAGGTCGGGTGCGGTCACACCTGGAATCCCAGCACTTTGGGAGGCCAAGGCAGGCAGATCATTTGAGGTCAGGAGTTCAAGCTCAGCCTGCCCCTACTAAAATACAAAAAAATCAGCCAGGCATGGTGACACATGCCTGTAATCCCAGCTACAGGCAGGGAGGCTGAGACAGGAGAATTGCTTCAACCCGGATGGCGGAGGTTGCAGTGAGCCAAGATTGCACCTCTGCACACTTTTGGCCACAACGACTAAATCAAAAAAATTTTAATCTCTGTTGCATTATGCTTTTGAAACTATTGGGAGTTTAAGAAAAACCCAGTCAGACCAAATGTAGGACAGGAAGCAGATATTTGCTACAGAAACATTTGTTGAGCGCCTAATGTGTTGTAGGTGCTGTGTGAAGTTGTGGGGATTCAAAAGTGAGTCAAAGAGAGGACTGGTGAACACAAATTAACTCTGCTACAATACCTGCGATAAGCCACGCGGTATCTCCGCTAGCACAGTACTTTCAGAACATATGCAAGAAATGAATAATTCTGCTTTTGACTATAGAAAAGGAGTCATATTAGAGTTGGGTCTAGCCGGGCACGGTGGCTCACATCTGTAATCCCAGCACTTTGGGAGGCTGAGGCTGATGGATCATGAGGTCAGGAGTTCAAGACCAGCCTGACCAGGAAGGTGAAACCCCATATCTACTATCAATACAAAAATTAGCCAGGCATGGTGGTGGGTGCCTGTAATCCCAGCTACTCAGGAGGCTGAGGTGGAGAATTGCTTGAACCTGTGAGGAGGACGTTGCAGTGAGCCGAGATTGCACCACTGCACTCCAGCCTGGGTGACAGAGCGAGACTCTGTCTCAAAAAAAAAAAAAACAGGTCTAGAAAAATGAGCAGGAGTTGAGGCTAGAAGAATGAGAAGGGAGGACATTTTGGGCAGGGGAATTGTCCTGATTCTTTGTTTATGTACAGGACCATGAAAGTGAATGGTGTCATGTAATTTTATTCGTATTTCATGATGACTAAGACAAAATGTTTTTCAGATTCTCAAAATAGGCGATGATTAGTAATAGATCACCTTAAGTAGAATGTTACGATGTGACGGACAACTGAAGCGGATGATTTGAAATCGTGTCACATTTTCACAGCTGATTGGAAACAGTAGATCTTGGGCCAATAGTGGACCCGCACCTGGGTTTAGAACCTTGGTTTTGTGACTGACTGGGTCAACCTAGGCTGCTGTGAATGTATCATATCCATGTATCTTAAGATGATATTAGTCTATCCATTTCTAAAAATCCTTGCTTGAGAAGGAAAAACTATTCAGGAGAGAGAACAGGAGACTAGGTCTAAACAACTAGATTTCACTTGAAAAGTCCTAAATTGTCACCGGGAAACTATCTGTAATAAAAGGCTCAGGATTTTATCGTGCATTTTAGGCAATCAGAGGCTGTTTTACAGTTGTAGTAAACCCTGACTGCCGGCATTCTGGTACCAGTGACTTTATTAAGGTACATTCCCAAAACTCACAACAGTGGGGAAAAATACTGACGAGCCTTCTAAAACACCGGAGAAGTGTGAAACAACATTTTGGATGCTTTTAGTAGTGAGTCAGAACATCACGGTGGTTACAGAGCAATTGCATTTCAGAGCTGGGAGAGTCCTCAGAGATCATGTATTTTGTTGATGTTTAATCTTTGAAGGATGGTGTGCATTAGTGAGTTAGTGAGGACTGCCACACTCTTACACACTCACTCCTGGATCCATTTCTGCACGATTTCTGTCTTCAACCAGTGTTCACAAAGCCCTTGCATCACGGAGGATAAATACTTGAATAAGATACTGGCCTTACCCCACAGAAGCTTAGAGCTTTGAAAAAAGGTAACACATATATGTAAAGAATATAAATAGGAAGTTATTTTTAAAATATAATGAAGGAGAATTATTAGAGTTCAGAAGATGGAAACTTATTTCCAAGTGAACTTGATGACTATGTCCTATACTAGAATATGTACTGTATTTATTAACAGATTTATAGTATCTCATTTGTTTTAGTTAAGAAGTTTTGAGTATCCAACAAAGAAAAAAAGTTAGTAAAATTAACAGCAGTGAGGCCAGGTGCTGTGCCTTATGCCTGTAATCCCAGCACTTTGGGAGGCCAAGGTAGGCAGATCACTTGAGGTTAGGAGTTCGAGACTAGCCTGGCCAACATGGTGAAATCCCATCTCTACTAAAAATACAAAAATTAGCCAGGTGTGGTGGTGGGTTCCTGTAATCCCAGATACTCTGGAGGCTTAGGCAAGTGAATCGCTTGAACTCGGGAGGTGGAGGCTGCAGTGAGCCGAGGTGGCACCTCTGCACTCCAGCCTGGGTGACAGAGTGGGACTCTGTCTCAAAAAAAAAAAAAAAAATGAGTACAGTCATGTGTCACTTAACGATGAGGATGCATTCTGAGAAGTGAATGATTAGGTGATTTTGTTACTGTTTGAGCATCGTAGAGTGTACTTCCACAAAGCTAGACGGTGTCATCTACTGCACCCCTAGGCTGTAGGATAGGATTGTGACTCCTTGGCTACAAATCTGTACTGCATGTCGCTGTACTGAATACTGTGACCGCCTGTAACACAGTGGTGAGTGTTTGTGGACCTAAACACATCTCCACATGGAAAGGTGCAGTGAAAATCAGATCATCTTGTGGGACCACTGGTAGATATGTGGTTCATCGTTGATGGAAATGGCATTATGCAGTGTGTGGCTGTATTTGCTTTAGCCCATGTTTTTATTCTGAAGAAATGCACAAGTTTAGAATTGAATTGTCAAATTGTTGCCATAAATTGAGAGCCTAATAAGAACATATTGTTCGAGAAGAGTATTATTGATTTAATTACCTTGAAAATATAATTTTGAAAAATATCTACATTTAAAAAACATATTCATGTTGTGAACTAAAATTAAATACTCAACTAACTGGTAACTTGGTTAATTATTGGTAAATGTGAGCAGTAGCTAAAGGCATCGTTCTCATCATGCTGAGAACTACCCCAAGAAGCAGCCAAGGAAAATACGGACTTGGAGCCCCTCTGCAGGAAAGAGAGGGAGCCCACCCCTGCCAGTCTGGCAGCAAGTGATTTCTAAAGGCCAGAAATAGGAAAAAAACCGAATCAAATTGACTTTTGGAATTGCCCTTACGAAGCACATATCTACAGCCTTGAACTCACAAGAACCCAGTAAGCGTGCCTGCTTCGACTGGCAAGTTCAGAAAAATCCCTCTCCCAGAGGCTTGGGAAAACAAATGTTGGACACAGACAAATAATGATGTGGAAAAATTTTTACAATAAACACAATAATTGTATTTGTTTTATGAACATGATGGCCTGAAGAAACCCATCCCAAGAAATATTGTACACATTGTCATCATTAAGAAGTCAGCATCACGCCTGTAATCCCAGCACTTGGGGAGGCCGAGGCGGGTGGATCACGAGGTCAAGAGATCGAGACCATCCTGGTCAACATGGTGAAACCCCATTTCTACTAAAAATACAAAAAATTAGCTGGGCATGGTGGCACGTGCCTGTAATCCCAGCTACTCAGGAGGCTGAGGCAGGAGAACTGCCTGAACCCAGGAGGCGGAGGTTGCGGTGAGCCGAGATCGCGCCATTGCACTCCAGCCTGGGTAACAAGAACAAAACTCTGTCTCAAAAAAAAAAAAAGTCAGCAAACCTTAAAAACAAACACAATCCATTCATTCATTCATTCATTCTGTGTTTATTGAGTATCTACTGCATACCACGCACCATTCTTGGTAATTAAGAAAATAAACAAAAGCCCTTACTTTTTTTGGCTTAATCTCATGGAACTTACATCAGAAAGGGCAAAATTAATGATTGCTTTGACCACATGCCTTTACCTTAGGGCAGGAACATTGTAGGATGAATATTCCATATGCTCGGAATGTTTGTGTCTCCTTCTCAGTTCATAAGTTGAAATCCTAACCCATGAGATGATATCATTGCAGTATTGTAGGCTGTATTTTAGTTGGTGTGGATATGGAGGCAGAAGAGCAAAGATACTGGTGAATCTGAGGAATGCTTAAGAGGTTGGACTGTGCTGTACCCTTTAAAAAGCAATGAACAGAATCTCATGCTTCTATACAATGAAAATAACCACCTTCCCTACAGATGATGAAGAATCTGTTCATATAATCTGACAGGCTTGTTTTGGAAAGTATCCAGATACTTATATATCCATATTCATCCCAAAGCATAGCCTTGTAAAGCCTGTGAGCTGGAGCCATCCTTGAATATAAGTCTACCTCCATCTAGACCGATGTTTCCAAACCATTCTGTGGACGTGAAGACTGGAAGGACCCCGAGGCTGATCCCGTTGGGAAGACATGCAGCTAGATTTACTTTTTCAGTGGTGTCAGTGAATTTGAGCCAATTCCGTCCCTCCACTCATCCATCTGTATTTGTGTAGGGCTCACTATAGATAGGCAATTTTGGGGAAAACAGTTGTAAGAAAGACAGACATGGCTCCTGACCTTGCGAAGTGCTCAGTCTTGCGAGGAAGACACACAGAATTACAGCCCATTGTAGGAAGCAGTAAGGCGTGCCACCCTTTCGGTCCGTTTCTCATGCTGACCATGGACCACCCTGGTAGGTGCCTGGTTGGTGTAAGAGACGTCGCAGTCAGGATCTATCAGCCTTTGCGACCAGCACGGACAACTTACTTCCGGTGCATTAGGAAAATGATACTGCCTGTGCCCAATTTAGATTGTGGACCAGCTGTGTTAGCTTAACACAGCATTTTGTTTTTGCATATGTGTTGATTTTGCACACGTGCTCTCTAAGTGTCTCAGAACATGCCTACAGCATCCTGGTGAGGTTGACAATCAGTTGACCCGTCCCTGTTCATCTGGCATGAGGACGCACTGTCAGAGGACGAACTACCCAGTCAGTAATTGCCTCCAGCACACAGAAACTGCAGACACGTGGTTGACATAAGAATGTAGTTTCAGCTGGTGGTTTTCAGGGCAAAGCAACTGCACTAACAGGACGTTTGCCTGACAGCTGATTTAAGGCTGTAGAAGACAGACCCCAATTTATCAGTTCAGGTTGAGAATGTCCTTTTTTCAGTCCTTTCTTTGCTACAGATGAGACCCTCCCAGCCAACTGCACAACCGAAACTTATATTCAGGATGTCCAGGACCTGAAACTCACATGGGAGTCAATATCGTAGAGCCGGCTGTGGTGTTGACGTCTGGTGGGAATCCTCAGAGCTGACTCACGATGCAGCAGGGCTTAGAGCAAAGACATCTCTTTCCCCTTGCTCTTTAGGACTCATATTTTAAGATGACAAGAAAGAATTTCTAAAAAGAGACTCTTGGGATATAGTTTTCCTCTTCACATTTTATTATAACAATAATGGGAACAAACACCTACTGGGTGTTCACTATGAGTCAGGAACTGTTCTGATCATCTTATTTGAACTTCGCAACAATTCCGTGAGGTTAGCCACTCTTACTCTCCCGCTTTACAGCTGGGGAAACTGTGGCACTGGAAGGTTCAGGAACTTGACCAAGGCCACCACAGAGCTGTGAGTGACAGAAAGAAGATTTGAAGCTAGGCAGCTGGCTTCAGATCCTGTACTCTTGACTTTGTCTCTTTTCTGCCTTTCTTGGGAGAACTCTGAAATACTCAAGTACTATATTACTAAATAAATGTTTGCTGAAGCATTTATTGGGTCCCATAATTCTCAATTCACACAGTTCTTTTCTCCAATCGCTTTTTATTTTAGACTCTATGAGCCCTGTTGAAATCATTACTCTAAAAATGCCCTTGAGCAATCCTCTACTCTAGATTGAGTTAAGCAGAGTATCTGTAGATAATCTGGAATCACAGACAATACCTGTCTTAGTTCCTTTGGGTTGTTATAACAAAAGGCCATAGTCTAAATTTATAAACAACAGAAGTTTATTTTGCAGAGTTCTAGAGGCCGAGAAGTTACAGATCAAGACACCATCAGGTTTGGTGTCTGGCAAGGGCCCACTCTGGCTCATAGATGGTGCTTTCTTGCTGTGTCTTCACATGGCAGAGGAGCAAACAAGCTCCCTGCGTTCTTTTTTATGATGGCACTAATTCCATTCATCAGGGTTCCACCCTTATCACCTCCTAAAATGCCCCATCTACAAATAGCATCATCTTGTGGGTTAGGATTTCAACTTACGAATTTAGAGGGGGACATAAACATTCAGACCATAGCAACATCTAATTTTGCCCCACCCAACTTTGAAAGAACAAGGATTGACTAATCCAGGGTTACATAGAGTGTACCGTTAGAAGTGAGCGCCTCTTAGCAAACTTGATAAAAGCGAGAGAATCAAGTCACCTCGAAGGCTAATCAACAGCAGAACAGTCACATATAACTTCTGTTTGAAGATTTATACCTTACCAATTTTCCCAAGATGATTTAAAGCAACTTATAAAATATTTCTAAAATAAATTAAATCTTTATGTATTGGGAAACAGTTAGAAGGAGAGAGAAAAAGGCGCCAGTTCCTAGACCAACTTGTCATTGTACTTGGCCATTTCTTAGGCTCTGAATTTTATGGACGCTGAGGCCAGTGGATCACAAAGGAGGAAAAGATAGGGAAAGGGGACAAAAGCACTGACTGTGCTCTCACTGTGTGCAGAGCATTCTGCTGGCCACGTTTCCAAATTTGTTATTATTATTCTCACAACAGACCCTTGAGGTAGTTGCCGTTATTTTCACACACATCAAAGCAAGTAGCAGAGCCAGGATTTGAACCAAGCCTATTCGACTCCAAAGCCTGTATGTGCTTTTTACTAGGTGTAGGTTCTATTATTCTTACCCAATAAAGTGACACATATGATTTGTCTGGAGACATCTAGTTTTCCTTTGAGGATTTTTTTTTTTTTTTTTTTTTTTTTTTTTTTTGAGATGGAGTCTAGCTCTGTTGCCAGTCTGGAGTGCAGTGGTGCAATCTCAGCTCACTGCAACCTCCACCTCCTGGGTTCAAGTGATTCTCCTGCCTCAGCGTCCTGAGTAGCTGGGATTACAGGCACCTGCCACCATGCCTGGCTAATTTTTGTATTTTTAGTAAAGATGAGGTTTCACTATGTTGGCCAGGCTGGTCTCGAACTCCTCACCTCATGATCCGCCTGCCTCGGCTTCCCAAAGTGCTGGGTAAAAGCATAGTAACCTATAAATAGTAGGTCTTCAATCAATGTTTATGAATAACATGAGTAAATAAATGAATGGATAATAAGATGAAGGATATCCTCTTTAATTTTATAAGCTAAATAACTGAATTTTATGAATGCTTCTATATTAACTATTAACCTCTATAAAAAACAAAGCCGTATCTTAGCATCATAATTCAATCTAAAGCAGTTAGTAAATACCTAACAATTTAATATTTTATGTTTTTTCTTTCATAGTTTAACTTCTCAAGAGTAGTCTAGGCCCCCTTATCCTCACTTCTTCCACCCCCATTTTCTTCTCCACCCACCGAAATGTACCTGTGTTTCCTCCGATTCTGTTCAAGGTCAGTAATGAACTCATTAATTCTAATCCAGTGGACACTTTGCATTCTCTGTCTCTTTCGGTCTCTCAGGGGCATTTAACATTATTAACCACTTGTTCCATCTTCCTCTTACCTCTCTTGCTGCTCCTTTGTAATCTTCTCCTTTTATATCCTCTCATTAAGTGTTGAGGATTCTCATGGATCTGTCACAGGCTACTTTCCATTCTTCTCTGTACCTCCTGGCTCATGTCATTCACTCTCATAACTCCAGCTGCCATCTTCATGCAGAAGACTCTCAAATCTGAAAACCAGAATCAGATTTTTTTTATATTCAAATACTCTAAATGAAGATCTAAGCCAAGATTATCTATCTTGAAGATGTTATTTCTGTCTGTGAAGACAACAGCTAATGTAGCAAGTGAAGAATCCGGTCTATTTCTTAGCCATTTTTTGGTCATCAGTCATGTATTAGGAGCCACAGCTGTGTGTTTTAAATGCAGCGTTGAACGACTCAGTGTTTGCTGCTATTAGTGTTTGACAGGCGAGAGGGAAAGCACAGTTATTTAAAGGTGAAGTGTGTGCAGCCCTTCTCAATTGAATACCATGCATGCAGATAAGAGGTCTCTGAAATTTTAATAGAAATCAATGTGAAATGAGATTCAGTTGATAACATCTCAAATTACAAGCAACTTGTCAAAGCATAGCTGTTGTGTAAATGTGGGAATTCACACAAGGAAAAGACGATTGATTGGTTGATTGATTATATAACATGAGTTACATTCTATCCAATTGCGCATGAATATATTCACAGACATAGCTGATGGCTTCTGATTTAGACAGCAAGTATTTTTTTCCTTTCACACAATCTGTTCCTAGAACCTCCATCAAAATGTAAATATTATTTTGCTCGTAATAATATAAGACATAGTGATTTTATTCTTAGCCAAGGATTCAGTGTCATAGAATTAGTTGTGCTTAACAATGTGTTAGTAAAGTTGAGATAATATTTTAAATCTATCTAGGTACTTAAAATAATGAAATTTTGTGGCTGGGTGTGATGGCTCACATCTGTAATCTCAGCACTTTGGGAGGCCGAGGCAGGTGGATCATGAAGTCAGCCTGACCAACATGGTGAAACCCTGTCTCTACTAAAAATACAAAAATTAGACAGGCGTGGTGGCACGTGCCTGTAGCCCCAGCTACATGGGAGGCTGAGGCAGGAGAATCACTTGAACCTGGGAGGTGGAGGTTGCAGTGAGCCGAGATCGTGCCACTGCACTCCAGCCTGGTGACTCCATCTCAAAAAAAAAGAGAAAAGTAATTTTGCTCCAGATTTTACCCCCCCTCCAAAAAAAATAGAAATTATTAGTATTATTTATTTATTTTCTTTTTTTTCGAGACGGAGTTTCGCTCTTGTTACCCAGGCTGGACTGCAATGGCGCGATCTTGGCTCACCGCAACCTCCGCCTCCTGGGTTCAAGCAATTCTCCTGCCTCGGCCTCCTGAGTAGCTGGGATTACAGGCACACGCCACCATGCCCAGCTAATTTTTTGTATTTTTAGTAGAGACGGGGTTTCACCATGTTGACCAGGATTGTCTTGATCTCTTGACCTCATGATCCACCCGCCTCGGCCTCTTGCTGGGATTACAGGCTTGAGCCACCGCGCCCGGCCAAAATAGAAATTATTTAACCTAGGATTCTAATAACTAACAGTATCTGTAGCATTAAAAATCACCTTTACATATTGTAAATGTCATCTGCCTACAAATAACATGTCCATTAAAGTAAACATGAGTTAAATATGCAGTCTTAACGGGGCCCGGTTTCTTTACAATTATCTAGGAAATTTGAACTAAATCTTCCTGAAGATTTTACATGTGAGAGTACATCCTGATGGTTTATATACTTTAAAACACAGTATGAAGAAGAGAAGCTGCCTCCTTTCCTTGTTTCACAGCCTTTGGACCTGCCTTGATCAGTGTTCTTTATTGCCCAGTGTAATTTTGCCATGGTTTTCAGCAGTCTGCATACACTCCAGCCCAGGTAACCTGACATTGGCATAGACAGGTAGACAGGGGATGTGAATTTCTACCTCTCTGCCTCTAGTGGGGCTGCTAAGGTACCAGCCGTCTAAACAACTGCCCAGTCTTGGTGCAGGCCAGCTTTACAGCAGAGTCAGGGGTAGAAATTCTGACCCACTTCTGTGTCTGGTACATATTTGTACAATGCAGAGGTCCTTTGTACAATGCAAATTGTTTTGTTTTTTTTTTGAAATAACCTTAATGATTTCTTCAGATTTCAACTACAGTAAATAATTTGTTAAATAAAAATATTGGAATTAAAAGGGAGAAAAGAAATTACTTCCTCTATCAAATGAGACTGTTATATTCAAATTTAATTACCAAGAAGCCCCCAAACCACAGAGCATGTCACCTAGCTTTGACAATTAATTAGCTTTGCTCTGAAAGAGCTACAGGTACCCAGCAAAGAGTTACAGATTAAAGGCTTTTCTCGCGCTGCCAAGCTGCCCATTTTTAGCTATCACACCTTGATAGTGGTTGGCTGCTTTAGGCAACAAATTATATCTGAAGTGTGTAATTTCATGTCAGTTTTTAATTTCACCCAACTGAAATCTGGGAAAAGTGAGAATAAAGCGCTATTTCTTTTCAAAATAAAGACATTAAAATTGAGCGGCACAACCACTTTAGTTTCTTATGCTGTTCAAGATAATTTTCTGTCTAATAGTTAAGGTAAATACTAAGGAAAACTCCAAAGGAATTAGTGGTCACTCTGGACTTTGACGTGGGCTCTCTGTTTATGGCCGATCACACAGCTTCTTCCTCTAGCATCACATTAGCATACGTATAAATGATTTAACTAGAAACTTGGAGATGCCATCTAAAAGGCAGCATGATGTAATGAAAAGAACATTAGATTCGTTTGATTCTTGAAATCAGATTATCTGGAATATGCTTATTCCTTGAAGGAATCTTAATTTTAGTTGGATAGTCCTTGAACTAGAAAAGATATGCATACATATTTTATAGACAGTTGCTTCTCAGCCAAAAAATCAGGCATTGACATTCCATGAGGAATGGGCTTTAATTAGCCGATGATTGTCTTTCTCTGTCTGTATTTATAGGCAACTGAAATAGCTGGGTTGTAGATACATGGTTTCATCAATTCCATTTAATAAGACCAGCCAGTTCTCTATTATTCATGTTCATGAAAGATAGCAATAATGTCAGTTAACTAAAATCAGTTATTTCTGGCTTTGGGATGGGCTTTTAATGCATGTTTAAATGGATCTGGTGTCCTAGGTGTTTACAGTTCTTTTAATTTATGTATTAAGCCCAGTTTGTGTAATCGCATAGCACGTGGGACTTAGGAAGAGGCAAGAAGCTACCAAGTCTCCCTGGTACTAAGCAGGCTTGGGGCTGGGCAGATCAGGCCAGGAACAGAAAGATCTGCAGTCAGGGAGCTTCTGGTGAGAAAGGATTGATGGTCAGAAGGCCAGTTGGCACAGGGAAAAGTCCATGTGCACCTAAGCGCAGATAAAAAAAGCCAGTCAGGGAGATCCGCCCACGCTGGCGCTGAGCCTTGCAAGTGGGTGTCGGGCAGGCAAGCAGAAGCCAAGATGCAGATCAGGAAGCTAAAAGCAGGAAGCTGGGGCATCTGGTAAGACCAAGACGCAGGGCTCAGCACAGGCTAAACGGCAGGAACAGGAGTAGATCGAATGGGGCTCAGGTGTGGCTAGGTCGCCAGTTACCCAGATGCACGGCCGCGGTCAGGAGGTCACGCAGCAGCAAAACCCCACTTCACAGGTACGGACAGTGCAAGTGACCCTGCCCGCTGTGCTTTCTCAGGTAGGGATTTTTTACCTCTCAGTGTCCGGGGAATTTGTATTCAGTGTACTTCAAGCAGAGTGCCATGCAGGGACACCTACTGACGGTATGTTCCTCATGCTTTTTCCTCCCTGATGAAGTTCTTAGGACTGTGTACTGGCAGGCTGGCATCCACCCCTCCAGTACAGCAGGGAGCAAAGGAAGGGCAGCTTTGTAGGTGTGTTGGGATAAATTGATGCCTGGGCAATAAAGCAGCTGTAAGCTGTGGAGTCACATGTTAACACATATGTCACATGACATCAAAGGCAGTTTATGCATTGGTAATATTTCCTTTGAACGTTTCTATTCCACAGGAATTGTGAATAAGTTTTGGGTTATTTCATTTTCCATTGTGGATCGTGACCAGGCGTAGTGGCTCACGCCTGTAATCCAAGCACTTTGGGAGGCCAAGGTGGGCAGATCACCTGAGGTCAGGAGTTTGAGACCAGCCTGGCCAGCATAGTGAGACCCCGTCTCTACTAAAAATACAAAAATTGACTGGGCATGGTGGTGGGCACCTGTAATCCCAGCTACTCAGGAGGCTGAGACAGGAGAATCACTTGAACTGGGGAGGTGGAGGTTGCAGTGAGCTGAGATTGTGCCACTGCACTCCACCCTGGGCAACAAAGAACAAAATTCAGTCTCAAAAAAAAAAGAAAAACAGGGGAGCATACTCATACTCCCTCTTAAAAATGTGAACGATCGCTGAGGCTTAAAGCAAGCTGCCACCTTCCTGAGGCCGTCCAGGTGTCTCAGAAACGGAACTTCTCTGTTTTAAGCAGTGTTTTCCTCTAGATCTTGACTTACAACTTGTTGTCTAGGCAGTATTTGGGTCTGACTTACTAGGTTTGCTGGACAGACAGAAATAGACAAGTGCAACAAGAAAGTCATATGTCCTTAGGTGCCCATAGAGTGCGGCACCAACTTGTCAGCTTCTGGACTAAATTAGATTCATGAGCGCAGAAGTCCTCAGCCTTCTCCTGGGTCCCGAAACCCAGCTCTTGCAGATGGCGTCTTAATCATGAGTCAGGCAGAGTCCCAGTCATACAAATATTAAAGGAACCTGCGAAGATCAGTTGCAATGTCTGCTGTCCTGCTGCCATCTGGGCAGAGGTGAGCCGAGACTGGGGGACAGCGGGGTACCGAGCGACTGCTATATAATGAGTTGAGAGGAGTTAACCCCTGGCAAGACAAGTACAAGGGTCATTTTAAAAATGCTTTGAATCCCAGTATTCATTGCAGCAGCTTCACCAAGCCCTGAGAAACCACAGCATCAGATGGTTTCTCAGTAAATACCAGAAACAGAGGCAGAGGGCACTTCCCTTTGAATGGCTGAGGTAAAAGCCCCCAGCAAGGCATGGAGTCTGCCACTGACCGAGTATTTATTTGGTGTTTCTAAAATCCAAATCTCTGCAGCCAGGAAATAACACACTCATGCTTTCTACTTCCTTTTAGCCTTCCAATGCCAATGGCGATTTTTTAAATTAAATATTTTCTGCTTGATTTTTGTTTATGAAAGTCTGTTTTCACACAGGGAGCTTGGCTCAGCAAACATTCACAGGTATTTGGCTTTAGACGAAGGAGAAGGTTTTACACTGAATAGATTTTATTTAAAAATTTGTTTATACTATCCAACGGAAACATTGAGGAAACCCCCCAGGGCATTGGACTGGGCAAAGATTTCTTGAGGAACACCCCAAGAGCACAAGCAACCAAAGCAGAAATGGACAGATGGGATCACATCACGTTAAAACGCTGCTCACAGCAAAAGGAGCAATCAACACGGGGAGGAGACAACCCACAGAATGGGAGGAAATATTTGCAAACTACCCATCTGACAAGGGATTAATAACCAGAATATATAAGGAGCTCAAACAACTCCATGGGAAAAAAAAATCTAATAATCCAATTTAAAAATGGGCAAAAGATATGAATAGGCATTTCTTAAAAGAAGACATACAAATGGCAAACATGTACATGAAAAGGTGTTCAGCATCATGGATCATCAGAGAAATGCAAATCAAAACTGCAATGAGATTGTCATCTCGCCCCAGTTAAAATGGCTTTTATCCAAAAATCATTCACTAACACATGCTGGTGAGGATGCAGAGAAAAGGGAGCCCTCAGGTGGGACTGTAAATTGATACAACCACTGTAGAGAACTGTTTGGAGTTTCCTCAAAAAACTAAAAATTGAACTACTGTGCAATATGGCACCTGTAGTTCTGGGTATCTATCCAAAAGATAGGAATTCAGTATATCAAAGAGATACGTATCCAAGCTCCCATGTTTACTGCAGCAGTATTCACAGTAGTCAAGATTTGGAAGAAACCTAAGTGTCCACCAACAGACAAATAAAGGAAACGTGGCACATATACACAATGGAGTACTAGTCAGCCCTCAAGAAGAATGACATCCTGCCATTTGCGACAACATGGATAGAACTCCATGTCATTGCGATAAGTGAAATTAGCAAGGCACAGAAAAACAAACTTTACATGTTTTCACTTATTTCTGGAAAAGCTAAATGTTAAAACGGTTGCCCTAATGGAGATGGAGGGTAGAAGGTGGTTACCAGAGGCTGGGAAGGGTCGTGAGGTGGGGTAGTGGGGATGGTTGATGGGAATAAGAATATAGTTAAAATGAATAAGATCTACTCTTTGGTAGCGGGAAAGGGTGGTTACAGTCAACAGCAATTTATTGTACATTGAAAATAAGCATCCAGTTGGATCATTTGCAGCACAGAGAAAGGATACATGCTTGAGGTGATGGATACCCCCTTTACCCACATATGCCTGTATCAAAGTATCTGGTGTACCACATAAATATATAACCTACTGTGTACCCACAAACATTTAAAAAATTAAAAAATGAATTTGCAAATGGGTCCTTTTTCTCCCATTATTTTTGCCTTTAGTCATACTTTTATTTAATCATAACATTCCTACGGTGACCATGAAAAAATACAGCCACGAATGGGTTAGCCACATCCACCAACAGTATGGTGCTCAAATACAGCTTTGTACCCCCTTTGCACCTCCAGGCATGAGTGAATGGGGTGCTGCCCAGATAATGCAATTCAGGGAGAGCGCGCAGCCCTTGCTGGAGAGTAAAGCCCTTCTGCTGTGTGGTGGGTTTTCCTGCAGTGTGTCTTCAGGCTTCTTCTGGTTCTTTATCTCCGCTGTCGAGCCAAGAGGAAGTTATCCATAACATTTGATGGTGAAGGTGCTTCTCACGTGTGCCATCTAGGAGTCGACTCTAATGCTGAGCAGCTGCTGGGTTAACCAAAGATGGCTTTTGTGATATTTACAACTTACTGGTTGCATAGTTCTTTGTATATGGTTATCATTCATTAAATACTGACAGACTGAGTTTCCTGAACACCGAGCTTAGCGTGTGGCCGCTTCCAGCATTCCTTCTGTGTCTGCGGAGGGAGGTTCAGGAGGCAGTAGAAAGCGGTCTGTGATAGTGTTGTGTGGTGGTGATTGCTGCTACCAACAATCACAGGGGGCTGTGATTGTGATTGTTATTATTATGCAAAGACCCCTCCAGGTAATAGGAATGGAGAAGCCATTTTTATATAATTTCCCTTTGATATCCTAATTCTGCCATGACCTAACTCACTGTACTGAGACATTTCCCCCTAGAATATGGAGGTATGTTGCTAAGCAACCAGATCAGCCATTGGTAAGCACTTATGTATAATACGATTTGATTTCAGTTACATACAAAAACATGTAAATGTTTTTTCTCTTCATTATTAGATAAATGATTATCATTTGGTTTTATTTTGCCCAAATAAAATAAAATAACTGCTTTCATTTACCATGATGTCGTAGAAAGGCCTTGGATTTAGAGGACAGAAAACATGAATCCAAGTCCCAGGTATGAGAGTCAGTAGTGCTGTGACCATGGCTGAAATCAGGTCACTTGCCAAGCTTTCCCTTTTTTTCTTTAAACCTGTAACGTGTGGTACAAAGACCCTCTCTGCTTGCCTCGCAGGGCCAGGTTAAGGATGGATGTGATGATGTGTAGAAAACGTTTTAGGAAAAAAAAAAAAAAATCCAAGGTCTAAGCATTGTCTAGAATTCCAGGCTACTTAATCTTGGGACTCCAGGTCTGTATGTGTAATTCCAAAGGCTGGATTGATCAAGAACTACTGTCTTTCAGCAAGGCACAGAGCTATAGGGCACGCAGCTACAGAAGAAAGTAAGCACGTGGCATTAACCCTGAATAAGTTAACAGTGCAGTGATGCTGGATAGACAGAAGCAAAAGGCCATGTGTAAAGCACCATCTCATTAAGCATTAAAACGCATGGACACAGAGAGGGGGTCTACTACACACTGGGGTCTATTGGGGGGAATGGGGGAGGGGCAGCGGGGGGGGCTGGGGAGGGATAGCCTGGGGATGAATGCCAAGTGTGGGTGAAGGGGAGGAAGGCAGCAAAACACACTGCCATGTGTGTACCTATGCAACTATCTTGCACGTTCTGCACATGTACCCCAAAACCTATAATGCAATAAAAATTAAAAAAAAAATAAAATCTTAGTAAAAAAAAAAAGGCATTAAAACGTAAGATACATAATCTCAAGACCAACTGCAGGCCAGGTGCAGTGGCTCATACCTGTAATTCCTGCACTGTGGGAGGCTCAGACAAGGGGATCACTTGGGGGTGAGGAGTTCAAGACCATCCTGGGCAACAAAATGAGACCCTGTCTCTACAAAAAATAAGTTTTTTAATTAGCCAGGCATGGTGGTGCACACCTGTAGTCCTAGCTACTCCCTAGGATCACTTGAGCCCAGAAGTTTGAGGCTGCAGGGGGCTGTGATTGTGCCACTGCAGTCCAGCATGGTGTCAGAGCAAGACCCTGTCTTTAAGAAAAAAACAAAACAAGTAAAAAAACAACTGCTAAAGGATTTCCAGGGAAAGGACAATGATCCATGAGGGCTGAAGTCATTGATGAGGGTAACTCTTACAAGTCCTTGAAGCATGCGGGAATTTTTAAGGGTAAATTCACAGCGATTATTACCATTGGGTAACATTGTGCATTAACATGCAAATATCAATCCATTTCCAAATTATAACAGTGTCTGGCTGTCATATTTTAACACGATATTGTTTGAGGCTAATGGTCACCATGGTTTTGCCTCCTAGCAGTAAACATTTTATTTGAAGAAATGTCATGAATTATCTTTCTGCACTAATGAAATAGTTTACATTTTAAAAAAAAAAACCCAGAACCCACATGCTTTTCAATCTTTTGAGACATGGAAATGACCTCCCTGACAGCCAATTAGAAAATACAAAGGTGGAGGAGGATGCTCTTATTCCCCATATGGAGAAGTTCCAGGACTAGCATGCTTCATGGCTACGCCCGAATACTTTTAAGTAGGTGCCATTTCACAATAAAGCGTGACTGGTGTTTGTTACATGTGGATGAATATCTTCACTGTTTCTGGCTGCTCTGCCTCAGAACATAGGATCTTGTTACCTATCCCTGCTGTTTATAAGGTCTTTTATTATCTGCTCCCCTGTGTCATTGACCAGATGGTTTTTCTAGGGGCTGCTGTGATCTGTCACGTCATTGCTCGTTATCAGAGAGCCTTAATCCTCAGGACATTGAAATGTTTTTATAATGGCACATGAGCCATGGCAGCCGTGGCAGCCTTGATTGTCCTTTGCGTGCTGACAGGGGAGACTGCGCATCTGCCACCCGCATCCTAGGCTGGGACCCTTTCTGTCCAGCAGGTGCAGTGGCTCTGAGTCTCACAGGTTTTCAGCTGATGTCACACCCATCCATTACCTGGTTTGGATTCAGTAGAGCTTGAATGACCTCTTGGTTTTTATAAACATCTTAGCCACCTATGTGGGCATCACACACTTGAGCACCCCTCAGACAAAATGAGATAGTCTTAGGATAGGGTTAGGGACACGCAGTATTCCTAAAAGTTTAAAGGGATAGAGGTCCTTAACAGTGACTGCATTGCCTGATTTTCCTGTCTGTGCCTGAAGGAAAGTTCTATTTGTCATGTAGCTAATAATTTTTAAAAGATTGCTAGGTAAATGTGTTAGTAATCTTCAGACACTAAGGAGAGTAGATTTCAATTTAATTCTCATGAGATGTGCTTAGAATGAGTTTTCATTTAAACACCCTGCAATTCTGACATGCCAGGGTAATAATTTAACAAACAGTCTATTACACAATTACAAAAGAAAAAAGTCAAAATCAAGTTCCCCTTCTAATGTAGATAACTGAGACCTAAGACTTTTCCGACATTTAAACCCGTTGAATCCATCAGATAAGTATGGATCCCATTTTTTTAGGTTTGGGTAGATCTGGCCAATGAAAACAAGGAAGCATCCTATGTGAAGAGCATTTCAGTTCTAAACTGATCCTTGAATTCAGATGTTGTCTTACTGATGTGTTAGGAGAATTGTCTTTCGTGTGGAGAGAAAGGACTGGTACAGAGGGAAGGATGAGCTCACGGGGTTATATTCTAGCCAAGGACAGGCTATTGCTCTTTTCCTCATGGCCTGATAATGCTCAGTGTGGCACCACATTTTTTTTTTTTTTTTTTTGGCAGAGTCTCACTCTGTCACCCAGGCTGGAGTGCAGTGGTGCGATCTTGGCTCACTGCAACCTCCACCTCCCGGGTTCAAGCAACTCTCCTCCTTCAGCCTACTGAGTAGCTAGGATTACAGATGTGCACCACCACGCCCGGCTAGATTTTGTATTTTTAGTAGAGACAGGGTTTCACCATGTTGGCCAGGCTGGTCTTAAACTCCTGACCTCAAGTGATCCACTCACCTCAACCTCCCAAAGTTCTGGGATTATAGGCATGAGCCACTGTACCTGGCCAAAGAATTATATGTAAAGCATTGTGTACAGTTGTCATTATATGCTGTAATGTAGCTTCATTCCGTCTGTCTGAACAATGTGGGCTTTAGAAATAATTACCAAATATAAACACTGCTCAAATGTGTCGATTTGGAGGTGCAGCACATCAAGGAGCACAAGTACAAATGTCTTTTTAACCATCTCTGTGTTGCATTTTCAGAATACACATGATTCATTTAAATCCTGGTGTCTTTAAATGATTAAGGATTTACACACATGTGGTATTTCCCACAGGGAAAGTCTAAGGTAATTTCGGTGTGATTCTGACCTCAGGTGATCTGCCCACCTTGGCCCTCCAGAGTGCTGGGATTACAGGCATGAGCCATCATGCCCAGCCCACTTTTTTTTTTTTTTAGTAGATGTTCAGTGAATATTAATTTCATCCTGCTACAGAGACTTTTTCCTTGAACTAAGGCACAGATGACTATATGAAACTAATGAATGTTTAAAGACGTGTGTGGGAGAAAGAGCTTTAGGAAATATAGTGAGCTATTCTTGAAAGAACAAGATAAGTAAATATTGCTTGCTTTTAAGTTAATTTTTCCACTACTTGAAATCTTAAGATTTTTAAGTTAATTTTTTTGCTACTTGAAATCTTGTAAAACAACCCATTCGTCTGCTTTTTTTCGCTATGAAAGAAAGAACTTATCAGGCATTAATTACATAAAATTTACTTCTAGTCAAAATATCTTTCTTTTCCTTTTTTTTTTCTTTTTTTTGTTTTTTGAGAGAGAGCATTGCTCTTTTGCCCAGGCCGGAGTGCAATGGTGTGATCTCAGCTCACCGCAACCTCCACCTCCCAAGTTCAAGCAAGTCTCCCACCTCAGCCACCCGAGTAGCTGAGATTACAGGCATGTGCCACCATGCCTGGCTAATTTTTGTATTTTTAGTATAGATGGGGTCTCAGCATGTTGGCTAGGCTGGTCTTGAACTCCTGACCTCCAGTAATCTGCCCACCTCAGCCTCCCGAAGTGCTGAGATTCCAGGCATGAGCCACTGCACCTGGCCGTCTTTACCTTTTCAATTCTTTCATGACTGCCTCGCCTTTATGTCCCTGAATGATACAATTATACATGAATGATTTCTAAACCCTAACCTTCTCCTATCTGTGTGTCATTGAAGTGCTGTATGAAAAGAACTGAAGCTGCTGACCTCTAAGAAATTGGAATATATCAAATAAAGATCAAACAGCTGGTTACAATGATGTCGAAGTTAAAACGCCATTGTAGAATCTATGGCCATAAAGCCATGATTTATATTAATTTTTAGTCATCTGAAAATTCTTATTTGATACACAAATTCTAAGAAAATAATTGTATATGTGTTCTCAAGATGATTTCCTCTATTACTGTTTTTCTGCACTGAAGCCAACAGAGGCATTCCTAAATGGAGTAGAGATTCCAGGAGTCACTGCAGAATTTGTGTACTGGAAATCATTCAGGTTTCACACTGCATGCATTCCTCTCCCTGATATTCCCAGTAAATGGGTTTCCACCCACCATTTGGATACTTTCAGTGACAAAAACCTCATTATTTTATGAAGCCAACTCTTCACTAGTGGGTTACTCCAAGTTTTGGAAAAATGTCTCTTATACTTATCAAGCTAAAAAGGCCTTTACATTTCAGCTACTGCTCTGCTCCTGTGTTATGTGGATTTAGCACATATTCAGAGATATTGCAGTAAAACACAGGCACATAGACCTAGATTCCGTCTCAGCTCCACTGCTTATTATTATGTTCTTTTGAAGGATGGCTGATGAGTGTACCAAACGCTCTAAATGTGCTGTCATTAAATTCTTGTGAAAGTCTAAAAACGCAGGTATTACTTTTGCTTTCTCTTACTCTGCAGAAACTGAGGCTTGATAATAATATTTACAATGGTCATGATGATAATGGGAACACTGTCATGTACCAGCTGTGTGCCAGGCACTGTGCCCAGCCCTTTAATAAATATTATCAGAATTTAGGTAACTTGCCTAGATGATTATCTGCCTACTATCCAGGAAGCCAGATATTCACACGAGGTCAGAAAAGACGGGATTTAACTCCCTCCAGCTTCATTTGTGTGTCTGTTAAGTGGGGATACTATTGTTCTCCTCACAAAGGCTTCTGAGATTCACAAAATGGCTTATGAAAGTATCTGATATCCTTGCTCAAAAAATACTTCCATGTGTCATTTATTCGTTTCGTTAAAGATAGTTTTTTTGAAAGACTCTTTCCTTCCTCTTTCTCCAGGTTTCTATTCTCTAGGCTAAATATTCCCAGTTCCTTTAG
The DNA here is from genome assembly GCA_031835075.1 of Saguinus oedipus. NCBI lineage: Eukaryota > Metazoa > Chordata > Mammalia > Primates > Cebidae > Saguinus > Saguinus oedipus. The sequence continues at coordinate 3,219,557 of CM063188.1, read as the reverse complement.
TTTTCATTTGTTCATTGAAAACATACTTATGAGCTCTCTTCCCTGCTAAAATTCACATTCTAGAGGGAAGCAGAGAGTAAGCAATACACATGGTAACTAAGCAAAGCCTCTGCTCTGTCACAAAATACCAAGTGTCACGGTTGTGGACAACCAGGATAATGGAAATTAGGAGTCTGGGAGTGAGTGGTGTTTTATTTACCGTGGCTGTGCGACACATCACCCCCAAAACTTAGTGGCTAAAAGCAACAGTGATCATTTATCATCTCTTATGGTTTCTGGGGGTCTAAAATTTGGGTAAGACTTAGTGGGTGTGACTTATCTCTGCTCCATGATGTCTGGGACCTCAAGCCGAACACTTGAAGGATGGCATCTAGAATCACCTAAAGGCTCATTTCTTCATATGTCTAGCAGTTGATACCGGCTGTCTCCTGAGATCCTCAGCTCTTTTCCACACGACCCTCTCCATGTGACCTGGGCTTCCAGCATGGCAGCTGCATTCCCAGAGTGAGTGTCCCAAGAAAGAGAGCCAGGTAGAGGCCATCATTGCCTTTTGTATCCGAAGCTCAGAAATTTTATGGCATCACTTCCGTCATATTCTGTTGGCCAGGACAGTTTCAAAATTTTCCTTGGGTTCAAGAAGGAACCTAGGCCCCCCACCTCTCAAGGGAAGAGTATCAATGTCAGGTTGTAAGAAGTCCACGTGGGAGACACATTGATGCCGCCATCTTTGTAAAGTACTGTCCGCCATGATGGGCAAGGTAGGTTCATTGATAAGGTAACATTTGAGCAAAGAATTTTTTTTTTTTTTGAGACAGAGTCTCGCTCTGTTGCCCAGGCTGGAGTGCAGTGATGCGATCTTGGCTCACTGCAACCTCTGCCTTCCAGGTTCAAGCAATTCTCCTGCCTCAGCCTCCCAAGGAGCTAGGACTACAGGCGTGTACCACCACACCTGGCTAATTTTTCTATTTTTAGTAGAGTTTCACCATATTGGCCAGGGTTTCACCATAGTGGCCAGGCTGGTCTTGAACTCCTGACTTGTGATCTGCTTGCATCAGCCTCCCAATGTGCTGGGATTAAGGTGTGAGCCACTGCGCCTGGCCTGAGCAAAGATTTAAAGGAGATGAGGGAGGGTGCCATGTGCCTGTCTCTATCTGGGCAGAGCATTCCAGGTTGAAGCAACAGCCTGTGCAAAGGCCCTGAGATGGGTATTGGACCAAGAGTATTTGGAATATGACTGAAGCAGAATAATCAAAGAAGAGGGTGGTAGGAGAGGTGTCCTGAGGGTCACAGGGAGGGGACAGGCCACTTCAAGCACTTTGGGTTTTACTCCGAGTGATAGGAGAGTCAAATGCAGTGCCCTGAGCAGACTTAAATTCTAGAGAGTTACTCTGGCTCCTCTGTTAATAGGCAGGTGAGGAGCAGGTACAGAGGATGGGGACAAGTTAGGAGACTTGCAGCAATCCAGCAAGAGAAGCCTGTGGCTCTGACCAAGCCTCTGGTAAAGGTGGTGAGAGGTGGCTGGACCATGGATCTACTTTGAAGTTTTAACCAAGAAAACTTCCTGATGGATTAGATGTGTGAGAAGAGAGGGCAGCCTCAGAGAAGTCACTGGAAGGATGGACTTGCCATTTTCTGAAACAGGAAAGGCTGAATGCCTAACAACTTTGCAGGAAAACAATCAGGACTTCGGTTTTAGAGTGGGCAAGCTTGAGATGTTTATTAGGTAAACAAGTGGAGTTGTTAAAGAGGTAATTAGATACATAAATATGGAGTTTCAGAGAGGGATCTAAGCTGGAAATGAAATAAGAATTGATCAGTCACAGGCATGAAGGATGTTATTTAAATCATGATCCTGGAAGGAAGCACAGAGGGATCGAGGTAGCAGTACAGACGATGAGGATGGAGCCTGGAGCCCATCAGTAGGAGGCTGGGCGGAAGAGACGGAACCAGCAAAGGAGACTGGAAAGGAGCGGCCAGGGTGTCCTCGAAGCCTAGTAGAAAGGGCATCATGGAGGAAGGGTGTACTCAGTGCCCTGGCAGGTCGAGACGGGGCTGAGAACCATTCCACTGAGCAATCGTGGTTATCGGAAACCCAGACAAGAGCAGTTTCAGATGAGCAGTGGGACACACGCCTGAAGCAGTGAGCTCATGGATAACGGAAGGAGAAGGGCTGGAGAAAGCGAGCACAGACAATGCCTTCCCTGAGTTTTGCTGCCAAGATGGGCAAGGAAGTGGAATAGTAGCTGGCTAGGGAAGAAGAATCAGGAGAAGGATTTGTGTGTGTTTTTTTTTAAGATGACAGAAATAACATGTCTGTGTGCCATCGGGAAGTAGAGTGAAAGTTTGGTTATAGGAGAGAGAGGGAGGAGGGCAACCTTGGAGGGATATCTCGGGGCATGCTTTAATTTCAGGAATCCTTGCTTTTCTCCTCTGCAGGGGATGTGTGGGGTGGACATGGGTGGCAGAGATAAGAAAAAGGAAGAAGCCACCAGGCTCCTGCCTGTTCTAAGCTGCCCTTCCGTGTCACTCCCTTCCCCTGTCTGTTTCTCCATGTAGAGTGGGAATGCCAGCAGGTAGGGGACTGGGAACCATAGCCATCGCCTGGTCCTTTTTCCACTGTAAAAAACAATCCTGAATGTAGATGGATAAACACTGCCTTTTAGTTCCCAGCAGGTCGCCATCTTCTTTCCTATTCTAGCCCTCTGAGACACAGGCAGGCTGGCTGGAGAGCAGGGAGGGATCGCTGAGCAGAGGTGCGTGCAGGTGTCGAGGGCCATGCGGCTGCCTCGTGCTGATGGCTGGCCTGGGCTGAGTTGCTGTTCATTCAGGGAGAGAATCTCAAAAGGAAGGAAAGCTGCCAAGAGAAGCCTCAGACTGGTCACTGAATAATTCCATTCACCCTTAATTTTGGAAAGAAAGTGCCAGGAAGAGTAGCAATGAAATAGCAAAGAAGGATTTCTAGTTTGTTCTTTTTACTGATTGAAAACAGAAGGCATCCAGTGCCATTCCTTTCCCGCCATCCTCAGTAGGGTGACGTAGGGTATCTTCCCATCAAAACCAGTAACTCCTCACTTATCTCATCCCCCTGTATTTCACTCTTGTGAAATAGATTTTCACTTGCAACACCATTTGCCATATTTGTGAGGTGGCAATTTTGTAACTCGGTATTTGTCAAAAGCATGGCACTTACTGATAAAGAATCAAAAGCAGCCATCCCAGACCATGAAAAGAGACTGGGATGCAGGAGGGCGGAGGTGCAAACAGTGATGGTTTGCTCTTTCTGGCCTGCCTCTCTTGGGACGTGTTGCGCAGTGGTGAGAACGCTGGATGAAATGTAAGGTTTTAATAGTAGGATGTCCTTTTAATCAGGGGTATCCTTTCCTTTTAAGCAGCAGCTCACACGTTTCAAACATTTGATGAGGAAATTGGAATTCTTAGAACAAGAGTGTAGTATGTAAACATCAAGAATTAATCCAGAAATTAGCGTATTATAGACTGTGAAATGCCTTTGTCTCACACTGCCCCTTGCCCTGTTTTCTTCCTCTTTTCTGTAATAAGATGATTATGTTTTGTTTTGTTTTTTTCTTTTGAGACGAAGTATCCCTCTGTTACCCAGGCTGGAGTGCAGTGGTGCCATCTCAGCTCACTGCAACCTCTGCCTGCCAGGTTCAAGCAATTCTCCTGCCTCGGCTTCCCGAGTAGCTGGAATTACAGGCATGTACCACCACGCCTGGCTAATTTTTGTATCTTTAGTAGAGATGGGGTTTCACCATGTTGGCCAGGGTGGTCTCGAACTCCTGACCTCATGTGATCCATCTGCGTCAGCCTCCCAAAGTGCTGGGATTACAGATGTGAACCACCATGCTGGGCCAAGATTGTCATGGTTTTGTTTGTTTTTGAGATGGAGTCTCGCTCTGTCGCCCAGGCTGAAGTGCAGTGGCACAATCCTGGCTCACTGCAATCTCCACCTCCCTGGATCAAGCCTCCTGAGTAGCTGGGACTACAGACACCTGCCATCATGCCCAGCTCAATTTTGCATTTTTAGTAGAGGCAGGGTTTCACCTTGTTGGTCAGGCTGGTCTTGAACTCCTGACCTCAGATGAGCTGCCTGCCTCTGCCTCCCAAAGTGCTGGGATTATGGGTGTGAGCCACTGCGCCCGGCCAAGATGCTCATGTTTTCAGTGTTACAGGATACTTGAATGATGGACGATGTCATGTGAACAGCATGTGTTACTAATGATGCCGGTAGCCTTTCCTCCCACTGTTGCCCCCTTTCACGCTTTGACCCCCTTACTTTTTGAACTTGCCTGTGAATTGCATTTTGTATTTAAAGACCTCTGTGCACAATATCCTGCTATCTATGTGAACAGCCCAACATCTCAGCGCCCCGCACCCTAGCTAGAGTTCACCTTCTGATTTGGTCTTATATTTTTCTAAAGCCAGTTTGATTTTCCCTGGGGAACTGGGGCTTGTGTTTTTCCTCCAGTGCCCCGTGCATAGCGTGCCTTGACTGGCCTCTGCATGATTCTTCATCAGACTGGTTTGGATTTTACAAGGTGTCAGAGTTTTTTAATGAGCTCATGAGGTCTCTTGCACTTGAGTTTACTCCGGGGAAGTTGTGGAGTGATTAACTTCCGGGTGCCATTGATCTCCACAGGTGCCCAGCATTGTTCCTGCTTCAGCGGGATGCTGGTGGATAACAAACCATTCTTTGTAAATCGTGATTGCAGAATCCTGCCATTTTATGGCTTTTTTTCTTTTGCTGTATAAATGATTGGGCAGCTCGTTAAGTTCACTCTGTTGTGGTAAGGCACTGCTACAGAGGACACTGAGCATGAGGACAGAAGGAATGATTAGGCCTCAGTAGGAACTAGGGGTTTTTTAAGAGAAAGAAAATGGGCTGGGCACGGTGGCTTATGCCTGTAATCCCAGCGCTTTGGGAGGCCAAGGCAGGCGGATCACCTGAGGTTGGGAGGTCAAGACCAGCCTGACCAACATGGAGAAACCCCATCTCTACTAAAAATACAAAATTAGCCAGGCGTGGTGGTGCATGTCTGTAATCCCAGCTACTCAGGAGGCTGAGGCAGGAGAATCGCTTGAACCTGGGAGGCGCAGGTTGCAGTGAGCTGAGATCACGCCACTGCACTCCAGCCTGGGCAAGAGAGCGAAACTTAGTCTCAAAAAGAAAAAAAAAGGAGAAAGTAAATGAAGTAGCCCTGGCATACCTGATTATACAATAATTTTCCCCCTTACTGCTCCTTTTTTATGTTTCCGCCTCCAGAGCTGCCCAGAAGTTAAATCTGTCTTCTAAAAAGAAGAAACACCGGCCTTCCGCTTCTTCCGCTGCCGAGCCGCCGCTCTTCGCCACCAGCTTCAGTGGGATTCTGCAAACCTCCCCTCCCCCAGCCCCGCCCTGTCTGCTGAGAGCTGTCAACAAGGTGAAGGACACCCCGGGCCTGGGCAAGGTAGGCACCATCTGCCATCCCTGCCATTTGCCAGGGTGCCAGGTTCTGGGTCAAGTTTCAGAAAGAAGAAAATGAGGGCTCCAACGTGTTAAAGTAAGAGGGTGCCAGGAGAAAAGGAAGCAACATGAAATTCATTTGAACGTCCTGAAAAATTGTCCTTGGTTGCACATACTAAGCAGTAAACTAAGACATTCGAATTGTAAGAGGTCTGATTTGCTTACGGTGGGAAAAAAGAGCCATGCCTTGTTTGACAGAGTCGTAGTCATTTAAAGAAAAGGCACAAGATCGAGGCAGAGGCGGCAGACCGAGGCAGAGAAACGAGACGTCACGATGCCTTGTAATTTCCCAGTGAGGCTTTTGGTCTCCTCCTCGCCTTCAGCGACATCGTGACTCTCAGCTACACCACCAAGGGGATTTGGAGGAACGTTTGCAGTCATGCCTTTCTAGCCAGGAAGTGCAGTTTCAAGTTGTTAGAAATACTTAGGAAGAGACGTAGGACCACGTTTGCAAGATGTCGCTCAGCTCCACTTGGGATACTTTACTTTTAAGTGTCATTTCTAAATTCTTTCTCCCTTCTGAGCGAAGCGTGTGGGTGAAGCCATTCACGGTGCAGTCATCTTTGCTGAGTGAATAAGCTGGGACTTATACAAACACGGAGCTAAAGAAAGAGGTGGCGGGTTTTTAGGTTTTTATGTGAAGTGTGAGTGGTGCACACGCTCTCACTGCCTTTGCGGACTTCACGTGACTCCGACCCTGGGCTTCGTTTTGCGGAGTTGCCAGTCTTGCTGAAGGGAGCAACGGCTAACTTGCGCAGATTGGGATTTTGCTTGTTCAGACCACTAACTGCCAGTCCCCCGGGTACCGACACGTGGTCACAGCTGGGTTTCTGGTCCTCAGAAGGCCTCACAGTCTGTCTGGAGTTTTTCCTTACACCCTCTGCCCCCTCTTCCTTTTTCTTTTCTCCTTTCCCAGTTTCTCACGTTAATCTCACCACCTTGTTGGAAAGGTATTAACTTCATGTGGTTCTTTTCCCCAAGAGGAGTTTAAATTTCAAGATTGCATTGAATAGGCCGGACACAGTGGCCACACCTGTAACCCTAGGGCTTTGGGAGGCCACAGCAAGAGGAGCGCTTGAGGCCAGGAGTTCGAGACCAGCCTGGGTAACATAGCAAGACCCTGTCTCTACAAAACAATTTAAAAGCCAGCCAGGCACAGCGGCAGATGCCTATAGTCCCAGCTACTCAGGAGGCTAGGGAGAGAAGAGCACTTGAGTCCAGGAGTTTGAGGCTGCAGTGAGCAATGATCGTGCCACTGCTTTCCAGCCTGGGCCACAGAGTGTCTCTATTTTTAAAAAAAACGTACACTGAACAGAGCAATGGCGCCTCTGATGGGAAGCGTCCAGTCCTGGTGTTTTTCATGGCGGTGGGCAGGGCAGATATTTACAGCTGACAGCTTTCCCAGGCCCTGCAGGGAAGTAAGACCAAGGAGTCAGGGCAGGGCCTGGGCTGTCTGCAGGGGCTGCCCTGGCATCACTGGACATGGAGGCAGGTGGAAAACACAGCGTGGACCAGAACTCCTGTTCAGGAGAGGACTCCCTCAGTGGGTGGAAGCCCCCAAGGAGGGGCCATGGTACCCCCCGGGGCACCCAGGTATGATTGCGCATGGTTGATACACTGCCTTCTAAGGAGGCTGGGTCCAAGTCCGAGTAATTGCTGGGATCTTCTATACTTTTTGAACTTTTTATTTGTCATTGTGGTAAGGTACAGATAACATAGCTGTACCACCTGAACTGCTTGTAAGTGTACATGGGCTCTTGGTTTGCAAAGTGGAGTTTGGAACTTCAGTGCCGGAGCTCAACGGCCCTGGACAAAGTGAAATGAAGCTGTCAGTGCCGCCACCTTCCCCTCTTGTGCTCTAAGCAACACCTCGCTTCTCTTCTGAATAAGTGTGAGCAAATATTTCAGCGATAGCCCTTTGAAAAGGTGCCAGATTATTAGCAAACGTGGGGCGCTCACACCCCAATAAAGCCCTGTCCAGGGCACCTCAAAATGAACCACATCAGAAACTGTACCCTGCATCTACAGGACTGGCCTTGTCCGTGTTTCCTGAAAGGTTGATGTGGATGCATGTTCTGGGGGCTGAGCCCCAAGCCCAGGGCTCTGACCTCTCCACCGCCCCAGCACCCTCCCTGGAATTCTGAGACGAGGACATCAGGGTGCCAAGGCCAGGGACCAAAACAGCAGAAAGAGTGTCCCAGCCAGCAGGGTGACCCAGCACTGACACAAAAACAGTTTGGAGGGCAAAGGACACCGTCCGATCTTGATTTCATGATGTGCCATATATAGTGACCACATACATATGGCACATTGTGAAATCAAGAACTTACAATGCAGAGAGTTGTGCTTGTTAGTTTAAGTTTGCAAAGCACACTTTTTTTTTTAAATTAAAGATATCCCTCTCATTTACTTGCAATCCAAACTGCAATCAAAGCCTCGAGTTCATCCATGGGACGGTGTCCTGGAGCGGGGCCTCGGCCTGGGGTCACAGAATATGATAGAAGGTGTGGCTTCCGTCTGACAGGTGGCCAGATGGTGGTGGCTGAGTCCAACCTCCCGTGCTGCTCAGGCTTCTGGAGGGTGAGGGACAGTGAGGGGAAGGAAGTGACATTTGGAGAGAATGTGTACCATGACTGAAGCAAGAAGTGACCAAGACCCTGCCTCTTTCTGCACGGAGTGGTTCCTATGCTGTCAGCAGGCTCTGACTGCCCGGCCACATGGGTGCTGAACTGCCTGACCTTAGCTAAGGTCCATCTTCCCAGACTCCTGCTTCTTCCACCTCCACCAATACCTCACCAACATTCAGAATAGCAGTTCTTTTTAGCCATGTGGAAAAAATTCCATCAATTTATCTCTGTTGCATAATTTATATTTTAATATCTCCAAGAAATACAGTGGAGTTTAATATAGAACATAAATAATTGGCGCTATATATAAATCGGCGGGTTTGAGGCAGACAAGTTTGATTGAATTCCCAAAAGCAAGTTGATTGATGATTTAAACCTGACCTGGAGCCTCCTAGAGTGTGGGCAGGGGAGCGGGAATCGCCATCGCTTGAGATGGCCCTGAAGGTGAGAGGCTTCTCCCAGCCCAACCCCACCTCTCAGTCCTCAACCACCCACCACCTCCCTCTGGAAACCCGAGAGGTCTTCCTCAATGGGAGGGGATTGTATGCGTTTATTTAGATCAACTTCTTATTTAGCAAATAAGAAAACTGAGGCCCAGTGAGGGTCACAGGTTTTCCAGTGAGTCCAGAAGCCAGGAAAGCAGTCAGGGCCTTGAAGCCGTTTCATTCGGGCTGTATCAGTGGGCTGTCACTAGACAAACATGACCCTTGACGATTTGGGGTGGAGGCAAGAGTGTCCTGAAACCAGAATAGTAGCAAAACGACGTTGGGAACCAGGTGCCTTTATCCAGCGGGTGAAGACGTACTTTTCCGAGCCAGGATTGGGAGAGGAAGGGGAAAAACAGTCAAGAATAGAAAGAAGGGAGACTCACCATCCCATCCTTTCCCTCCTTCCCGCTCCCAGCTGTTGCCAGCAGCAACCCCATCCCCAGCCACCACCAGGGAGTCCTTGCTGGCCGTGGAGCACTTGAGGCAAAAGCTTTTCTGGAGGCCATGGTGATGGGAGAAACAGAGGTGACTTCCTCGTTCGCACGCAAGCACCCACGCACACACAGCACCTCAGGGCGCTCTGCCCCTACAGCATTTCCTCATACATAGCAAATGTTTTTTCTTTTTCTTTTTTGAGACAGAGTCTCCCTCTGTCACCCAGGCTGGAGTGCAATAGCGCAATCTTGGCTCCCTGCAACCTCCGCCTCCCTGGTTCAAGCGATATTCCTGCCTCAGCCTCCTGAGTAGCTGGGATTACAGGCATGCTGCCACCACACCTGGCTGATTTTTGTATTTTAGTAGAGACAGGGTTTTACTATGTTGGCAAGGCTGGTCTTGAACTCCTGACTTCCAGTGATCCACCTACCTCAGCCTCTCAAAGTGCTAGGATTACAGGCATGAACCACCGTGCCTGGCCTACAGCAAATATTTATTAAGCACCTACTATGTGTCAGGTAGTTCGCTGAGCAGGAGGCTTAGGTTTGCATTAATGGGCAAGGCAGGGTGCCTGTTCTTATGGCATTTATAATTTAGTGCTTTATTCCAGTCAATCTTATAAATCTCACCAATCTGGGCCAATATGAAGGACAGTCTGATTTAAGGAAAAGTCAGGATTATAGGCTTTAAATGATTCTGACTCACTTTTAAGTTACATAAAGAAATAATGCTACTAAGTAGTCTTATAGAAATATTCTTAATAAACAGATAAAGATGATGAGTGGATCAAAGCGGCTTAGTCCCCATTTATATTTCACTGCTTTGGCTTATATGTAAATTATGCTTCTAATCTGTTTGAAAATGGTTCCTTCTCTTAAGTCAGCAAACGTTCTTCACGAAATTTGTTTGCAGAATTAATTAACATCCATGTTTAAGGTTCATTTGTTGGTATGTCACAGCTTAATGTCAGAGCTTTTCATCTTGGGTTACATGTTTCCAGAGCCAAGTATCTTTCTGTTTGATTTGCTACATATATGGCTCTGCAGCCACACCATGGAGGATCAACATTTTAAAAAGTGGGAATGGTCGTGGTGACAGTCACATTAGATTCATGACGATCAACCTGTAGGTTGGTTGGTTCTCCTCTTCCCAGAATACCTGAAGGGAAATATGAAGCAGGAAGGGAAAGGGAGCCGTCTCTCACTTCATAATCACCAGGGATGCCTCAAAAGAACAGCTGTGATCAGCACCTACCCCTTTTCCCCCCAAACAGATTTGGGTAATACCAGAAGATTCTCAGAGGTGAATCCTAGCATCAGGAGTGTTCTCTAGACTCCAGAATTTGGAAGGATCATAAAAAGTTGAACGGAGCAAACAGGAAGATGAATTGTGGAAAGTGAAGCTGGCAGTAGGTTGAGGGGGGCTCAGCACACTCAACTCACTCAGCACGTCACTCTAAGGACCTGCTGTCCTGCAGGTGCTGCAGGAAGTGCCACTGAAGGCCAGGACGCAGGAACTGGTTGACTGCTCTGGCATAGTAAGGGGAAGATAGATCCTGGTCTCCACAAACTCTAAGCTCCCATGGAAACATCTGATGGGCATTCAGCCTCAGCCACCACTCCTGTGCCATAAATTCTGCTTTCAACCTTAGAATGGCTGCTTAGCCTCATCTGGGCAGAAGGGCTGTGGGGTGTCTGTTAACAGTACATGCCCATCACTACCCGTGCCTATCACTGCCTGTGCCTGTCACCTCCTGTGCCCATCACCACCTGTGCCCATCACCTCCCATGCCCATCACCACCTGTGCCCATCACCACCCATGCCTATCACCACCTGTGCCCATCACCTCCCATGCCCATCACCACCTGTGCCCATCACCACCCATGCCTATCACCTCCCATGCCCATCACCACCCATGCCCATCACCTCCTGTGTCCATCACCCATGCCTATTACCTCCCATGCCCATCACCACCCATGCCTATCACTGCCCATGCCCATTACCACCCGTGCCCATCACCACCCATGCCCATCACCTCCCGTACCCATCACCACCCATGCCCATCATCTCCCGTGCTCAGTCACCTCCCATGCCCATCACCTCCCATGCCCATCACCTCCCGTGCCCATCACCACCTGTGCCCATCACCACTCGTGCCCATCACCTCCCATGCCCATCACCACCTGTGCCCATCACCACTCGTGCCCATCACCTCCCATGCCCATTACCACCCATGCCCATCACCACCCATGCTCATCACCTCCCATGCCCAATCACCTCCCGTGCCCATCACCTCCCGTGCCCATCACTGCCCGTGCCCATCACCCATGCCCATCACCTCCCGTGCCCATCACCACCCATGCCCATCATCTCCCATGCTCAGTCACCTCCCATGCCCATCACCTCCCATGCCCATCACCACCTGTGCCCATCACCACTCGTGCCCATCACCTCCCATGCCCATCACCTCCCATGCCCATCACCACCTGTGCCCATCACCACTCGTGCCCATCACCTCCCATGCCCATTACCACCCATGCCCATCACCACCCATGCCCAATCACCTCCCGTGCCCATCACCTCCCATGCCCATCACTGCCCGTGCCCATCATCACCCATGCCCATCACCTCCCATGCCCATCACCACCTGTGCCCGTCACCTCCCATGCACATCACCACCCGTACCCGTCACCACCTATGCCCATCACCACCCATGCCCATCACCACCCGTGCCTGTCACCTCCCGTGCCCATCACCACCCATGCCCATCACCACCCGTGCCCATCACCACCCATGCCCATCCATCTGGGTGTTTTTGAAGTGCTTCATGGAGATTTCTCCTCCGAGCAGTACAGCCTCAAAGCAGGCAATTTGGCAGGCTTATCAGAATTGCAATTTAGAAACGGACTCGAATGTCTGGCCAGGTTATCTTTCTTATGCCATAAAGATGGGAGCCATTATTTTCTGTCCTCCTCAATCCTTTAAGTACTCTGTATTTTTTTTTTTTTTTTTTTTGAGACAGAGTCTTGCTCTGTTGTCCAGGCTGGAGTGCAGTGGTGTGATCTTGGCTCACTGCAACCTCCACCTCCCAGGTTCAAGTGATTCTCTTGCCTCAGCTTCCGGAGTAGCTGGGACTACAGGCATGTGCCACCATGCCCAGCTAATTTTTAGTATTTTTAGTAGAGATGAGGTTTCACCATGTAAGCCAGGATGGTCTCGATCTCCTGACCTGGTGATCTGCCCACCTCAGCCTCCCAAAGTGCTGGGCTTACAGACATGAGCCACAGTGCCTGACCAATTTTAAGTAATTTGTCTCTTATTCAGCACTATTTTTCAAACCTGGTGCCAACATATTTTGGCATCTATTAAAATTTATATTTGCTAATCTGTCTCACAGACATATATACACACTTACACACTATGTATTTCATGTCATTAGCTCCTTTATTCTCTAGATTTAGCTTAACTCTAAGCTCTCCTTTGTTTGATGTCTAAACTAAACATAGAAAAAAAGTAAAACACCATGTGTGTTTTTAGTAGAGACCCTTTTCCTGTACAGATTTATTAGCATTTTTAGGGTAGAAGTCATTCAGTTACTAAATCCTTGTGAGACTGTATGGAAGAGAAGGACGAGATTTCTGTTCTGTTTACATTCTGCTTGTAAGAAGGGGAAAACAAGATTTTTAAAATTAGATTAAAATACTGTTTTTGAAAAGCTACTCTGTAGCTTTTACTCACTTAGTCAACAAGCAGAAACAGGATGTGATGCCAGAATATATCCGGAGGAAAATCTCATGCCTTTCAGCCCACCAAGGTGCGGTTTATTTACACAACACACAAATTGTCCAGTTCCTCGTTATTACTGCTGCCCTTCCTCATCCTGAAGCATGACCAAGGAGAAGAGAAAAGATTTGAGCCAGAATTAACATCTTTATTTCAAGTATACATGAAGAATTCAAATGTGATGAATAATTCTAGATCCTACTACATTCACGACTGCCTCCCTAAACAGTAAAGTTGGGAGAAGCAAACTGTGAGTTCTCTTTTATTTTGGTGCACTGATAGGGGAAAACAGCATAAATAATACCTATTCATCACTATAGCCGGCCTGATAGCTTTGTAAATTAAATTGTTAGCTCTTCTGGGAAATTAACTCATGTGACCTTACACTCTGTAGTTACGGGGACGCTTTTGCGCTCAGTTAGTTTTGATTGAGTCTCCTAAGCTTATGTAGAGTTGGTGGTGGTGTTTTCCCTTTCTTCCTTTATTTCTTATTTGGACCCTTCAAATTATATCTCAAGAGAAAGGCGACTTGGGAAAAATGTTCTGACTCATTAATCTTCACCGTTTCTTTTTTTCCCACGGATGCGGATTTCTCCAGCGTCTGGGCCGCGCATGTGCAGTGTGCTGCTTGTACCACCCCAGGCGCCCGGAGCTCAGGAAGCGGAAGGGGCGCTGCTGGCGGGGCCATGCTATTTCCGGGACAGATCCGAAAGGCCTCGGTCACAGGCGCGTTCTGCTATGCCATGCCACTGTTGAACTTAGCAGCCCTCATTCTTGCAGAGTGGGAATTATTTGGAGAATATTCTTCGTTAGAGGTTACTGGACAAGAAAGTCGAGGCAGGATCTGTACAAAGAAAGCCAGAACTGGGCGCGGTGGCTCACGCCTGTCACTTTGGGAGGCCGACACGGGTGGATCACTTGAGGTCAGAAGTTTGAGACCAGCCTGGCCAACACGGCAAAACCCTGTCTCTACTAAAAATACAAAAAATTAACTGGGTGTGGTGGTGGGCACCTGTAATCCCAGCTACTCAGGAGGCTGAGGCAGGAGAATAGCTTGAACCTAGGAGGCGGAGGTTGCAGCGAGCTGAGATCGCCCCACTACACTCTAGCCTGGGTGACAGAGCAAGACTCCGACTCAAAAAAAAAAAAGTGTGAAGCCATTTTCATTCTTCATATTAATATGATTACATTTACTTCTGCTGCTGAGGGTGTCTTCATTATCAAATGGAGAACTAGAAGGTGTAGGCAGCACATTTCAGTTGAAGTAGATCAGATTTCGGATAGGATGGCTTATCACTGCATATAAGACACTCCTTTTCTGGCTTTCCTGGCCAGGGGTGTCTGCACAGAGAAAAGTGGATGAAAGGACCCGGAGTGAACAGGGAGGACTGGTTTGGTCCTGTAGCCAAAGAGTTTCCAATCTTAAATCACAGGTCTGTTCTTGAGCTTTGAGGGTGCAGGTAGAGGAACAGAATTTTACATCCACTTTTTCCATGAAGATTCTGCATTTCTTTCTTTTTTTTTTTCTTTGAGATGGAGTGTTGCTCTGTCTCCCAGGCTGGAGTGCAGTGGCACTCTCTCTGCTCACTGCAACCTCCACCTCCCAGGTTCAAGCGATTCTCCTGCCTCAGCCTCCTCAGTAGCTGGGATTACAGGTGCCTGTCACCAGGCCCAGCTAATTTCTGTATTTTTAGTAGAGACAGGGTTTCACCATCTTGACCAGGCAGGTCTTGAACTCCTGACTTCATGATCCCCCCGACTCAGCCTCCCAAAGTTCTGGGATTACAGGCGTGAGCCACCGCGCTCGGCGGAGATCCTGCGTTTCTCACTTCTCTGAACTTCCCCTGCCTGCTTCCTACGAGTAGACAGGGTCTTCTGAAAACCTTGTTTAAGTTTCAGGGACATGATGCCTTCCAGGCACTGATACCTGTAAATAAACAGCACAACATAAGACATATAGCAGTGGGTAAGCGAGAAATCAGCCCTTACGTTTCTAGTGAAATGTTGTTTCAGTTTCCCTCACTAGGTTAGCTTCTTGGGAGGAGGAAACATGTTCTTTTCCTCTTTGTACCGCTTCAGTGCCAGCTCAATGCCAGAAGGATACTCAATGTGGTTGAACTTTTAAAAAAAATTCTATCTAGTCCTTGTGAAGTCTTAATGAGGCACTGAGCACTGCGTGGGGTCCATCCCGAATGATGCAGCTGTGATAATGAGGCAGACCCCGTGAAAACATGGAAGTGACCAGGACCCAGTGGTCCTTGGCTCCACTTACTC
The DNA here is from genome assembly GCA_031835075.1 of Saguinus oedipus. NCBI lineage: Eukaryota > Metazoa > Chordata > Mammalia > Primates > Cebidae > Saguinus > Saguinus oedipus. Next base: position 3,204,429 of record CM063188.1, on the reverse strand, counting down.
TTCCCAGAGTGCGAGATGTCCCCGGGTTTTACATCAGGAAGAAGAGGATGCTTCATGCCACACACAGGCAAATAGGAAACAGTGTCCACATCCCTCACGAAGGAATTTTCTTGAAGACCGTCTTGTCCTGTCCTCTCATTTTCCACACAAGGACACTGAGGCCCAGTGAGAGGCACTAACTTGTCAACTCATTTATGTGGCAGAAGACAAACATTTAAACTTTTGAGTGTAAAAGATGGTTTCTTGTGGAAAACTGTAAATCAGAATTTGAATAAGAGATTCTTATTGTTTCCCCCCATTCTGCAAGTTTTTTTGTTTGTTTTTGTTTTTTTGGAGTGCAATGGTGCGATCTCAGCTCACTGCAACCTCTCTACCTCCTGGGTTCATGTGATTCTTCTGCCTCAGCCTCCAGAGTAACGGGGATTACAGGTGCGTGCCATTATGCCCAGCTCATTTTTTGAATTTTTAGTAGGGACAGGGTTTCATCATATTGGTCAGGCTGGTCTCAAACTTCCAGCCTCGGTTGATCCACCCACCTTGGCCTCCCAAAGTGCTGGATTACAGGTGTGAGCCACCACACCCAGCCCATTTTGCACCTTTTGATCTCAATTTTACCAGCTCTATTTTAAAGTATTCAATGGAGACAGTAGGCTTGTATATGTGTGTGCACGTGTGTGTATAAGTGAGGAAGAGGAGAGAGAGAATTTTTATAACGGGACTTTTTAAAAGCTAGCAACCTTTGTCATAATCGGTGGACAGGCTTGTTGCCTCCTGGAATACCCGTATTTCCTAATTAGCATCCTGATTTATGGAATAAAAACATGAGATAAAATGAGGGAATTCTCTCTGGAATAAATGCCACCGTCTCAATTAACCAAAGGGCAATAAGATGGATTATATGCCAGAATAGGGCTTTTCATCAGTCTTTGTTCAAAAACCACATTTTAGTTAAGCTCAGCACAATTAGACAATTACTGAAATCAAGAGAATGGAAATAGGTATACTTTAAGCTAACATTCCCAGCATCTTATCTTTCTATGTCTTTCTCTTGCTAATGGATGAAAGGAAAATTAATCATGATTTGTTATAACTATCCCATTAAAATGGGATTGATAGAAATATTTTATATTAAAAAAATGGTGAGTGCAAACTGCTGAGTTAATTAGAAAGTTTTCCTTTGTGCCTGAAACAGAATAGGAAATGCTGCTCTTGCCTACTGAATGATTTCTGCCGAATAGAAAATACTTGAATCCCTTTCTAGAAATGCTTCACTGAACTGAAATGTATTATTATGGAGGGGAGAATAATTTTGATACTTTTTTTTTTTTTTAGACAGTCTTGTTCTGTCGCCCAGGCTAGAGTGAAATGGCACAATCTCAGCTCACTGCAATCTCCGCCTCCTGGGTACAAGCAATTCTCCTGCCTCAGCCTCCTGTGTAGCTGGGATTACAGCACCCCTGGCTAATTTTGTATTTTTAGTAGAGATGAGGTTTCACCATGTTGGCCAGGTTGGTCTCGAACTCCTGACCTCAAGTGATCCAACTGCCTTGGAAAAACAACCAAAAATAAGACAATTGCAGTAGAACTGAGTGAGTGCTGCAGAGAAATTTCCTGCCAGTCTGTTTTCCTCAGTCTGCCTCTGTGTTCTGTGCCACAACTAGTGATTCAGATATCAATTTTGTCCACTTGTAACTCAGTTGAGGTCTGTTAACCAACAACAGTGAATGTTGGGTGGATTCATTAGTGGAGCTCTGTTCCAGCTGTAGCTAATAAAGTCATTTTCTCGCTGAAACCAGTGATGTACAATTGGTCTACTTTCCAGGCCTGGCTTCTTCCATTTCCACTGAGTTCTTTCCTCCTGGAGTGTGAGATCACAATTGCATGCCTTACAAAAGAGTGCTCTTGCCTGGCCCATCCTGGGTGTGCCCAACTAACTAGCCCTGGCTCTCCACCAGCACCCTGCCATCAATGCTCAGCTGCCCCCTTCTGAGCAGCAGCACCTGCCCCGCATTTAGGAACCTTTCTGTACTTTGAAAACCCACAGCACAATGGTCAGGCTGGAGCGGCTCGGGCCAGCCTGGGGCAAAAGGCAGAGAACTGAGACCACGTAGTGAGTTTGGTTCAGCCAGTATTGGTGGAGGAGCTGCTGGGGAAGTGGCGTGTGTGTCCTGGGGTCTGGAGCAAGAATGGGATCACGCAGTGTGGAACCAGTTTGTAAACTCCTAACACACCATCTATCATTAGTAAATAAGTTGCTACAAGCTCTTTTTTTGTCAGCCTTAAAACAGCCCAGAAGAGTTTAAACGATGGAAACTCAGGTTTCTTTCTTTTTTTTTTTTTTTTTGAGACAGAGTCTCACTCTGTCACTTAGGCTAGAGTACTGTGGTGCGATCTCAGCTCACTGCACCTCTGCCTCCCATGTTCAAGCGATTCTCCTGCCTCAGCCTCCTGAGGAGCTGGGACTACAGGCACCTGCCACCATGCCTGGCTAATTTTTATATTTTTAGTAGAGACGGGGTTTCACCATGTTGGCCAGGATGGCCTCTGTCTCTTGACCTTGTGATCTGCCCGCCTCAGCCTCCCAAAGTGCTGGGACTACAGGCATAAAGCCACCATGCCCGGCCCAACTTTCAGGTTTTTTACAGGAAAAAGGAGAATCTTGTTTTCCCCAAAGGTTATTTCCTTCAGCAGCGTGACCACATGCCCCTCTCCCTCAAGTTTGGGAAGCAAGACAAAGGGCCTTGGGAATGCCTTCTCATGATGAGCTGAGGGACAGTCATTTTTGACTCATCGTCATGCATTTGATATGCTCCTCGTTTTATGGATATGTATAATTTTAGACAGGGTCTTACTTCGTCACCCAGGCTGGAGTGCAGTGGCCCCATCACAGCTCGCTGCAGCCCCAACTTCCTGAGCTCAGGTGATCCTCCCACCTCAGCCTCTCAGGAAGCTGAGACCACAGGCACACACCACCCTGCCCTGCTAATTTTTTTGTATTTTTTGTAGATATGGGTTTCACCATGCAGGCCAGGCTGGTCTCAAACTCCTGGGCTCAAGTGATCTACCTACCTTGGCCTCCTAAAGTGCTGGGATTACAGACATCAGCCATTGCACATGGCCTGTTTTACACATTTTAAGAAAATATTTTATCATACTTGTACAAGAAGATTTTCAGTGAAGGACAAAGTTTTGAAAATCCAATCAGTAAGATACTCACTGGGAGGTATTTTTATAGAAACCCGTGAAAGTTAATCACAGGAAGCTAGAAAAACAGGAGCAGGGTTTGCAGCTCGGCCTTTCCCCACCCTGCTCCCCATTCTATAGAGTGAAAAGGTAGCACAGTGCAGTGGACAGCACAGTCCCTGCATGATCCTTTCCCTGCTTTTCCCTGTCATTTACACAGCACCTGTTGGTCCATCTGGTCATCCGTTGATTCATTCATAAGACCCGTGTCACGTATCTTCTATGTGCTACTTTGGGGATACCCACTGAGGATTCCAGAAATTGGTATCAGAAAGAGTTAAAAATCATTCTTTAGGTAGATAGCTCAAACTAAAAATTCCTGTTATTATTATCATCATCACTCTGGCTTATCGTGGCAGATAAGGCTGAAATTTGTCCCTGGTAATTGGCCTCCTGGTGAGCTTTCTCACTCCCCTTGTTTTCGCCGAGCATCGTGTAACATTCCCACAGTCTTCGGACTGCATTGTGAGGACAGCTGAGAGTACAGTGGTCAGGGAGGCTGTACCTGCGTTTTCATTTCAATGCTTTGACGTGCTCCATGCGATCGTCCTGCAGTTCGTTCACATGCATGAGTCACAACGGCATGTAAAGCATGCGCTCAGACAGACCCTTCTCCAAGAACTTGCTTCTGGACAGAATTCCCCTGAATGCATGTGAGGAAGAAGTTGGGCTTTTCCTGTCTGTGCTGGGCTGAAGTGCCGGGCTTTGTTCAAGGTCTTATAGAAAGTCCTTGATCAGCCACTGGCCCTGTGGCTGAGTCCGGGTCCAGCTCTTCATCGCAGGCAACACCTGTGCATTCTTTGTTTTGCTTTTACCGTTGAGGGAGAAGCTTCTTATTTTTCAAAATTTCAGTGTTTCCTACTCTCCTTTGAAAATACCCCTGTTAAGATAGGAGAGAAGCACGAGGAATAGGCGAGATTCTTGGATAATGTGAGTCCTGGAAGGTGGCGTATTCTGGAATGGGGATGGGAGGAGGGGAATGAAGGAGAAAGAAGGGAATTCTTTTAGTTTCAAGCAATAGAAATTCAAACTGTGGTATCTCATGGAACCAGACTGTGAGAAGAGCACCTGGAAGGAGGATCTACTGAGTACTCCAGGAACTAGGGTCTACCAAGGGGAAAAAGCTGCTGTTACCTGGAGGCTGGTCACTGGCAACCTTCTGTTTCAGGAGCAGGAAATCCATCCTGGATACTGCAAAGACTCTTGATTCTTATAAAAGTAGGGTCCTGGCATCAGAGCTGCAGCAGCATGGAACAGATGACTGCTGAGACACAGGGCCAGTGGCTGATCAACTGCAGCCTCTTAGGTTTCTCTTTGGAGGACTGGAGTGACTCCCGGACTCAGTAGGGGACTGAGCCTGGATAAGCCCAAGGACACCCTGCCTCTATTCCAGCCGAGATTATTCACCCACTCCCATCTAGCTGGGGTGGGGTGAATAATCTCGGCTGGAATAGAGGCAGGGTTAGAATACACTGAGGGCAATGGAGAGCAAGAATATGGCCCCCCCATTTCATATGGCTCCCCCGTTTCATATGGCTCCCCCATTTCATGTGCTTCCCCATTTTATATGAATTCCCCATTTCATATGGCTCCCCCATTTCATATGGCTCCCCTGTTTCATATGGCTCCCCTGTTTCATATGGCTCCCCCGTTTTATATGGCTCCCCTGTTTCATATGGCTCCCCTGTTTCATATGGCTCCCCCGTTTCATATGGCTCCCCTGTTTTATATGGCTCCCTTGTTTCATATGGCTCCCCCGTTTCATATGGCTCCCCCGTTTCATATGGCTCCCTTGTTTCATATAGCTCCCCCATTTCATGTGGCTCCCCCGTTTTATATGGCTCCACCTTTTATGTGGCTTCCCCGTTTCACGTGGCTCCCCCATTTCATGTGGCTCCCCCATTTCTTGCTCTCCATTGCCCTCAGTCCAGAATCCAAATTCCACCACCCAAGGCTACAGGGGGCCGTTCCCTGGCCTCTAGTCCCCTGTTCTCTTGCCTGTCCCCTTGACTCCAGTGAGTGGTTTCAGTGCCGAAAGAGGACACACTTTCTCTCACCTTTGGGCCTGTGACCTGCCTGGGCACTGCTCTCCCCATCTTCCTCCTTAGCTCTGAATTCATCCTTCTTCTTCAAGCTAGAATTTGGATGTGATCCCTCCATCCAACTTCCCCAAGGAAGTTCCCTCAAGCTCCTAAGGCCTCCTGCCATGCCAAGCTCTAACGGGGCATTATTTCTGTGTGGAGTCTGTCCTTCGTTGGGACTGAGAGCTCTCTGAGTCAGGTCCCTTCTGGACGTGAAAGGTGCTAGATAAATGTCTAGCCACAGGGATTGGAGCTCAGAAGCTCACAGGGACGGGGAGCCCACTGTGGCATCCTGGCTGCCCTCTCTGAACGTTCACTTTGAGTCACTTCAGTTTCTTTTGGACAACAGCATCCTGTCGGGGAAGACTCATTTATTTGCAAAATACATGACACTGTTTCACTCGGAAGCCCGTCAGACCCAGAGTCTCACCAACCTGTGGGCTTAAGACGTGGTGATGAGACGGAGACAGAGTTACTTAATGCATTTTCTGTCTAGGCAATTTAGTATTACATGAGATGCTCTCAAATCCCTGACAGGAGTTGAGACAGAGTTCTTGTCGGTTACATAAGAAAAACAACTCATTGTTATATGATGCATGTTGAACCTCATCGTATGTTTTCTTAGTCTTTGTGTGTGCAGACACATGGTATTTAAATTAAAATTTGGCCAGGTGCAGTAGCTCATGCCTGTAATCCCAGCACTTTAGGAGTCCAAGGCAGAAGGGTCACTTGAGCCCAGAGTCGAGAGCAGCTTGGGCAATGTAGGGAGACACCGTCTCTACAAAAATGAAAAAACTAGCTGGCCATGGTGGCACACACCTGTCATCGCAGCTAGGGCTGAGACAGGAGAATCACTTGAGTTCCAGCCAGCCGGTGATTGTACCACTGCACTCCAGCTTGGGCAACAGAGCAAGACCCTGTCTCAAAAAAAGAATATTAATTAAAATTTAAGGAATTCTGTTTTTACTGCAATGAGTAACAAGGCTTTTCTTTTTTCTTTTTTTTTCCTTGATGGAGCCTTGCTCTGTTGCCCAGGCTGGAGTGCAATGGCACCATCTCGGCTCACTGCAAACTCCACCTCCTGGGTTCAAGCACTTCTCCTGCCTCAGCCTTCTGAGTAGCTGGGATTACAGGTGTGCACCGCCACACCTGACTAATTTTTTGAACTTTTAGTAGAGATAGGGTTTCACCATGTTGGCCAGGCTGGTCTTGAACTCCTGACCTTGTGTTCCGCCTGCCTCAGCCTTCCAAAGTGCTGGGACTGCAGGTGTGCACCGCCACACCCAGCCTAACGAGGCTTTTCATTTGTCTTGTTGGCCTATATTCCAGTCAGATTTTTGGCTCCAGACAGGTTTTAACAGCGCATCATGTGTTGCTGGCCGGCAGGTCAGCCTGTGCCTCCCTGTCTGCTCACCGGCCCTCGTCTCCACCAGGAATGCTCATCTCATCTTCATTTTTTTGTCCTGGAAACATGCTGCTCAGCCCTCAGGCCCAGCGCCCGTGTCACCTGCCACCTGCAGCCCTCCCCTTGTCCCTCCTCCAGGCGCTGTGCCTGTGTCCCCTACCCCAGACCGGGAGTTGCGGAGGAAAAGGGCTGTATCTTACTCACCCCTTTTCACATTTATTCATGTGGATACATTGATGCTCATTTGTTTCAATTCATTGAACATCTGCCATTGGCCAGGGAATGTTTCCCTTTTGGAAGGAGACCCAGATCCCCTCAAGACATAGGTCCTGCCTTTAAGGAGCTGTCATTCTCTTGGGAGAGGAGAGAGACTTATTGAGCTACACGTGGAGGCTGTGCCCGACAGCTTGCATTTTCTTTCTTTCCTGTGAGATAAAACTGTGCCTTATGGTATGACTTTATTTTAATTCTGCCGTGACATTTGTGGCGGTTGTTTTAAGATTCAGAGATCACTGGGTGTGGATCCTCCCGTGACACTCTGCTCCTGATTACATTACAAAAACAGTGAAGCAGCGACTTGGCTTTCTGTTGCATTCACAGCGCGTGCAGATTTAAACATCTCACCGCACTTCAGGGAGGCTCTCAGGGACCCCATAAGTTTCCGGAAAAGTGGGAAATGCAAACCTGTCAATCTGTCAGTCTGACATGTAAGTCTCAAGTTGTTAAACCTGCTGTCAGATGAGCTGTCTCCACTGAAGACATCGCTCCCCCCGGTCCTCGTGTGCTCATCCCTGCCCCTCACCCTGTGTCCCCACAGCACGGGGACAGACTACTGCAGACTCCCGTGTGCTCTGGAGAGATTCTGGATTTGGCCTCCAGAACTGCAGCCCCTAAGGGGAGCTGTGTGTGAGACAGAGTGAACTCCAAGTCCCTCTATCTAAAGAATCAGCATGTCAGTATGTTCAGTTCTTTGTCCTCCATTTTAAAGTTTAACTTCCTTGTAGTTTCAGTAAACAGCCTTCTCCACAGCTCTAATCAGTAGTTCACATCTGTTCCCCCCGTCCCCTGCCCCGTCCTGACTCATCCCGGTCACCTGATCCGGTCACCAGCTTTGAACCAGGTCACCTCTGACTACCTGCTTGGACCCGTCCCATAACCATCCTTCCCGCCAAACCACCCACCCCACCTGCAGGCTTGTACCCCTGCTCCCTGTAAAACAGCCAATCGGAATTAGATTCGACTGTGCGGTGTAACCCTAGCCAATAGGAGAACGACACAGCAGTAAGTAGGGGCGACCTCCGTCAGGCATAAGAACGCTTCCCCTCCCTTGTCCAGGTGTGTGCTCGCCATTGTTCCATCTGTCAGCCGCCCCCTTCTATAGAAGTAAATTCCTTGCTGAGGAAATTTATATTCAAGTGCTACTTCTTGTGTGGCACTGAAAACTTACTCATAGCACGTGCTAAGGTGTGATACAGGCCATGACCCTCTGGCCCTGTGGGACACCTGGCTGACCGCAGCCTGTGCTGATGTGACAAACAGAAGGTAGCCCCAGACCCCCTGGTTGAAACCACAGTGCCTCAGAGACAGGATGGGGCTACCCCGAGGCCAGTCACTGGGGGCCCTGGGAGCTGGGAATCTTTTCAGCCTGTAGGTGGCTGTTTATCACGAGGGGCCTGAGGCAGACGGGAGGCAGTTCTGAAACCCAACAACACAAAGCAATTTCCAACTTGGCTTCTGAATAATGGAACGGCGGTAGCACAGGCACAGATCAACAGGAAGTAGGCGGGTGGAAGGGGAGAGCTGGACATTTGGGGAACAGCCTGAGCAGTGCAGAGACAGAGGGAAGCCATTTGGTGTGTGTACCTCCCCTCTTCCCTGGGGTAGGAGCAAACCTGAAGTGAGAATGGCAGAGTCATCGCACACGGAAACTAAGTTAGGAAACCTGGTTTTTTACTAAGGGACCAGGTTGGGTCACTCTTTGTGACAAGAACCGTGTGAACCATTTATTACCCGTTATTCTGACTCAGCATTGATAGTTGAAAATTCTTCCCTAGGACTGGGTGCTGAGTACTGTTCTAATTGCTTTACATACAACAGCTCATTTACATACATAATACATTTATACACGTCAATCATTTACACACATCAACTCATTTATGTACATCAACTTATTTGCATACCACATCTCATTTGCACACAACTCATTTGCATATTTCAACTCATTAACGTTGTCTCTTTTCCTAAGGAGGAAACTGAGGCCCAGAGAGTCACGTGCCTGAGTTCAGACAGGCCAGCTCTGCATGCTGCTCATGCTGCCTCTGATGGTTCGATGTGGGTCAAACCCATGTCTTAACAACTATCGTAAGTGTAGGGTGCCTCTGGGTTACTAGAAGTTCTGTCAGCCCACCTGATTCTCAGCACCCAGCTGGATGTAAGGGCTGTTCTTGGGTCTTCCCAGCTCTCTATGGCCTTACTCTTCTGTTGAGGCTGCTGAAGACACCCTCAGTGGTTTTTCTGGGGCCATTGTGGATTGCAGATGTTTCATACCCAGATAGCCCAGGAGGCAACTTCAGCATTCCCAGATCAGACTCTGCAGTCACACTCGCCCTATTGTCCTACTCTGTCTCTGCTCTGGTGGTCAGTAAAGCACTTAGCTGCACTAGTGGCCCCGAAGAGTTTCTTAAATGGTTGTAGTCAGCATAGCCAGAGGCAGAGAGGGACTAGGGGAGGATAGGGAAGGTCACAAATTATACAGAGGATTAGAGGAGAGGAATTCAGTTTGTGGCTTTAATATTTTATACTTCATTGGACAGGCACTCTTCAAAAAACATAACCTAGTTGTCCAAATTTTTAGGTTATACTTTCAATGTAGGAGGACCCTCACATTGCTTAAAAGGGGTCTTCAGGGAGAAATTTACCAAAAAAATTAGCAGTTGGCTCTTGGTGATGGCACATTCTTACACTGAGAACCAGGACCAGGCCTCGGGATGCCAGGCTCTGTTCCCAGCTTTTATGCACCACTGGCTGTCACAACCCGGCGAGAAAATCAGCTTTCCCAGTGTTAACAGTCACCGAATCTACCTGTCTGCACATTGCCAAGACCCCACACCATCCCCCACGCTCTTCTCTCTGCCTGGCCAACTCCTCAGTCTTGGCAAATTCCTTCAGATCCCGTGGGTCATGTGAGTCACCTTCCTTTGTATAGCATTGGAAAAATCAGTGCCCCTTCATTTTAGAGTCAGGATCTCACTGGTCTATCACCCAGGCTAGACTGCAGTGGCGCAATCACAGCTCACCGCAGCCTCAACCTCTGGCGGGACTCAAGTGATCCTCCTGCCTCAGCCTCCTGAGTAGCTGGGACTACAGGCATGTGTCACCATGTCTGCTCACGGTGTTATTCTTTGTAAGAGATGAGCTCTCACCGTGTTGCCCAGGCTGGTCTCGAACTCCTGCCTCAGCCTCCCAAAGTGATGGAATTATAAGTATGAGCTGCCACACTTGTCCATCATCGCCTTTTAATCTTTGCATCGTGCCACCTCCCCGGCACAGCCAGCACCCGAGCCGGCACTGAGCACCTGTTTGCTTGGAGAATGAATGTGAGGTCATCAGTAAATGATTCTGAAATGAGTCTACTGAAGGTGGAAAGGAGCACAGTTCAAATGCTTTGCATTACCTGCCAGTCAGCGTCTCTTTCTCTTCCTGAAGACGCCCACTGAGCCCATCAGATGTAAAATCCTTTGTTTTCTCACTAAACGACCTGTTTCCACCCTTTTCCCTTATTCCTTCTTATTGCAGTGGGGTCGTGTCTTCGCCTTCTTTCAAGACTTCGTGTTTCCGAGTTGGTTCTATCTTCTCCAGGACCACTGGTCTTTTGCAAATACCCTCTAGCTCCTGAATCATAAAGAACTCCTTCTTATTGGATTATGTTGCTGTGTCTCCAATTATATCTTTAAAGTTTCTCCCTCTCACATATTCCTCCACATGCCCCCTTTCTCTGCTTTCTTACTGGCCACTTCTCAAACACATGGCCGATCTACTCCGGAGCATTCAACTCCCACCTGTAAAGGCAGCCAGTGGCCTTGGGAGGAGGGCTGCCTGCGACCATGGGAACCACGTTTTGGTCACCGACGAACCACATGTGTAATGGCGGTCCTATAAGAGTATCCTATGCTTTTGCTATACCTTTTCTATGTTTAGGTAGGGTTCGATTTAGATTTAGAGTAGATATGTTTAGGTTTAGAATAGGTAACACGTTTACCATGGTGTTCCCAGCAATCCTGAGAGGACCCACAGACCCTCTGAAAGAGGCTCCTGCAGCAGCCTGGACACACTGTTGAACTTGAACATGACCTTGCCGTCCTCCTCTGGTCGGGCCCATAGCATCTTTCATGGGGACTTCACTTCCGGTTCCTGTTTTCTCTTGCTGGGGACTTCACTTCTGGTTCCTGTTTTCTCTTGCTGAGGACTTCACTTCCGGTTCCTGTTTTCTCTTGCTGGGGACTTCACTTCCGGTTCCTGTTTTCTCTTGCTGAGGACTTCACTTCCGGTTCCTGTTTTCTCTTGCTGGGGACTTCACTTCCGGTTCCTGTTTTCTCTTGCTGTCAGCGCATCCTTCTGTTTCTGCCCTGTCTTCGCTGTGCTCTCTGAACTGCCAGAATTATATTCCTCCAAACCGAATCTCATCGTTCCCTTTAACAGCTAGATGACTTTTCAACAGTTAAGCAGGTCACACTAAGCTCAGCACAGTCCAGTCCAAATACCAGTCAGGCTCCCCACATCCCTCCCTGTCCCAAAATGTCACCTCCCCTGTGTTGCAGCCACACTGAAGCCTCAGTGTCCCCTACATATTCCAGACCTTCTTGTGACTCTGAGTCTTGGCCCCGGGCTCCCTCCACTGAGAATGAGCTTCCCCCAATATTCTGCCGTACAGACTGTCCCTCACCCTTGTGGACAGATTCGACCTGGGCAGAGTGCTCTGCAGTTGGTTCCTGTCTCTGCCGGAATCTGAATGTTCTGGACTCTCTTCCACTGCAGGGGGCCTTCCCCAGAGCAGGAAGGGGCAATGGCAATGTTTGCATTTTCCAAACCCAGAGTGGTGCCACCATTGCTTCTCCTCCTACAGATGTTACTAACTGGGTGGGGGGAGACAATATCACCTAACTGAAAGTTTTGCGTTAAACACTGTCTGCAGTAATTCAGAAAGATAAGAAGGGCTCCTTTAATTGTGTGTCTTTAGATGAAGCGTCAACAAAGGATTTTTTTTTCTGGAGACGGAGTTTCGCTCTTGTTACCCAGGCTGGAGTGCAATGATGCGATCTCGGCTCACAGCAAGATCCAATCACCTCCGCCTCCTGGGTTCAGGCAATTCTCCTGCCTCAGCCTCCTGAGTAGCTGGGATTACAGGCACGCGCCACCATGCCCAGCTAATTTTTTGTATTTTTAGTAGAGACGGGGTTTCACCATGTTGACCAGGATGGTCTTGATCTCTTGACCACGTGATCCACCCGCCTCGGCCTCCCAAAGTGCTGGGATTACAGGCGTGAGCCACTGCGACCGGCCAACAAAGGATTTTTTATTGAAATCCAAACTCAAGGTGTATACATGTCACCTCCTACCACAGCAAACGTCACAGGCTCCAGGGAATGGTTTCCCTTCCAGAACAATGTTATAAAGCAGTGGCCCTAGCCTGTAGGGACCAGGGACTGGTTCGACGGAAGACAGTTTTTCCACGGACCAAGGGTGGTGGTGGGACGGCGATTTCAGGATGATTCGAGTACATCACATCAATCATTAGATCCTCCCAAGGCACACGCAATCTGGAGCCCTCACCTGCGCGGTCCACAGTAGGGTCCGCGCTCTTGTGAGAATCCGTGCTGCTGCAGGTCTCACAGGAGGCGAGTTCCAGTGGTGATGCTCCCCGTCTGCTATGTGGCCTGGTTTTTAACAGGCCACTGAGTAGCACCAGTCTGTGGCCTGGGGGTTGCGGACCTCCCTCCATTATAAAGAACAAAATTTGTTACGTAGAGATCACTTGAGCCCAGGAGTTCGAGGCTGCAGTGAGCTATGATTGTGCCACTGCTCTCCAGCCTGGGTGACTGAGTGAGACCCTCTCTATAAGAAGATGTTTAAGAAGAGGGAAGTTTGTATTCTTACAGTCTTTCAGATTTCACTATGGTGACCCTTTATCGCACTGTCAGGAATGCTGTAGAGCACATTGAATTCTTGGGCTCTGATGTATCTTCTTATTTCTGAGACAGGGTCTCACTCTGTCACCAGGCTGGAGCGCAGTGGCAGCATCTCTGCTCAGCACAACCTCCGCCTCCCAAGTTCAAATGATTCTCCTACCTCAGCCTCCTGAGTAGCTAGGACTATAGGTGTGCACCACCACGCCTGGCTAATTTTTTGTATTTTTAGTAGAGACAGGGTTTCACCATATTGGCTAGGCTGGTCTCAAACTTCTGGCCTGAAGCAGTCTGCCTGCTTGAGCCTCCCAAAGTGCAGCGGTTACAGGAGTGAGCCACCGTGCCCAGCCTCTGATGTGTTCTTGCCCATCATTTGTACAGTGTTGCTTGTATGTGAGCTCTTCTTCACGGTACTAACTGTGATTCCACCTCTGAAATATATGCACATGGGACAAAGGGGATAGTTTCATTTACTTAGGTAGCCTTACTCTGAAGATATTCATATGTTTTGCATGAATATTTGCAAAATAAATCCATTTTGCGTCACTATAAAAAAATAGCTAAGGCTGGGTGATTTATAGAGAAAAGAGGTTTAACTGACTTAGGGTTCTGCAGGCTGTACAGGAAGCATCTTCTCGGTTTCTCATGAAGCCTCGGGAAGCTTCCAATCATGGCAGCAGGCGCTGAGGGAGCAGGCATGTCGCCTGGTAAAGAGTGGGAGTGAGAGAGAAGGGGGAGGTCCCAGACTCTGAAACAACTGTGTCTCACATGAACTAGCAGAGCGAGAACTTGAGAACTCGCTTATCACCAAGGAGGGCGCTAAGCCGTTCGTGAGCAACCTGCCGCGGTGACCCAGTCACCTCCCACTAGGCCCCAGCTCCACCACTTAGCACGTGATTTGGAGGCGCAGACACCCGAACCATAGCACCGTAGTTAGTTGACGCCAGATGACTGTGTGTCCCGCAGGTGCCAGCGAGCCCTTTTCTCAGTCGCGGTCAGCCCCGGAAGAGACGCAGACGGGTTCATTTTGGTTGTGACGCCTCTTTCCTTCTCAGCTGACCCTTTGGCTTGCTGCCAGGCGCTAAGTTTCATCCACAGGCTCCTCGCAGATTGTGCGTTCCTTCAGGGTCTTGCCTGTTGCTGGCGAATTAAGTGATCCTTGTGCTCACTGTATAAAATGCCTTCTGAAATAGGTAAAATGTGAACGAAGGAAGGAGTGAATGCATGAACAAATGCCAAACAAATTTCGTTGCTTGTGCTGAGATTATTTTTAAAGAAGAAAGGGAAGAAAAAGAAATTAAGGACAACGTGACTCTTGCATCTCTTCCTCCACACAAAAGCTTTTGAGTGCAACATGTTGATTTTTAAAATTCCTTTCTGGGCAGTGCGTGGTGGCCCATGCCTGTAATCCCAGCACTCTGGGAGGCCAAGGCGGGTGGAACAGGAGGACAGGAGTTCAAGACCAGCCAGTGGCCAACATGTTAAAACCCCATCTCTACTGAAAATACAAAAATTAGCTGGGTGTGGTGGCACATACCTGTAGTCTCAGCCACTTGGGAGGCTGAGGTAGAAGAATCACTTGAACCCAGGAGGCAGGAGTTGCAGTGAGCCGAGATTGTGCACTCCAGCCTGGTGGCAGAGCAAGACTCCATCTCAAAAAATAAAATAAAATAAAATTCCTCTCTGTAGCCACATGTGAGCCGAGAGCACAGGTTTAAACTGCAGAGTGCTGTGTGTGTGCTCACAAATCCCAGGTTCCCGGTGTGGATAGCCCAGCTCCCCAGCTGGGGCCAAGCGTCGGAAGTAGCAACTGGTGATTAATCAAGTGGCTCCTGTCTTAGGACAGGCAGCGTTTATTGTCTCGGCAGGCCAGACTGTAGAAATGAGCAGATCCACAAAGGCCAGCAGTTAATAGTTCCCTGGAGATATTCCAGATGCTGCTGGCCAGACTGTGACATGCCAGTGCTCTTCCTGCTCCTGATTTATTCCATCGTGTGGAAGAGCTTACCCGGGAGCTTCCACAGAAATGATTGCTTTGGGCTTTTCAGGAGCTGTTTCCAGGCTTCTTACTCCGAAACCCTTTCAGCGTCCAGTGGTGGACGAAGCCGTGCCCCAGAGTCCCACCTTCCCAAACAGTGGACAACTTGCTCTTCCCAGCCTCCTGTCCCTTCCAGGCACCCTTCATCCCTCCTTCAACCCCTGGGCGTTGCTGAGCAGGTCCCATAGAAGAGAGGTGATAGCTTGAAGTGACTCATCCCACCCCATCCACATGCTGGCATTGTACTCTGGCCTCCGAAGGCACTGGGGGATGACCAGTGGCGGGAATGCAGGCCTTACAGAGAGTTTCACTCCAACTAAACCATACTGCTCCTCCAGCGATCCACCGTGAAAGCCTCTGAAAACCACCTTATTTGCCAAATGACTCCCATGAGCCGACCTCTGCAAAATTTCAGAGTGTTGTACAGCTGCCTCTCAGGACAAAACTTCTTTTCAGCACTAACAGCAAATGGCATAGGGTCGTGGTGGAGATTCCACTGTCTTCGCTGCCTGTCCAAAAATTTTCATCTAAGAGTTTTGGGTTTGAATTCAAGGAAAATAAAAACTTCTCAAAGGTGTCCAGGCACAGTGGCTCATTCCTGTAATCCCAACAGTTTGGGAGGTGGAGGCAGGCAGATCACCTGAGGTCTGGAGTTCAGGACCAGCTTGGCCAACATGGGATAACCCCATCTCTACTAAAAATTAAAATTAAAAAATTAGCTGGGGTTACTCCCAGCTACTCAGGAGGCTGAGGCCTGCAGAATTGCTTGAGCCCGGGAGGTGGAGGTTGCAGTGAGCCGAGATCGTACCACTGCACTGCAGCCTGGGTGACGGAGCGAGACTCCATCTCAAAAGAAAAAAAAATTCTCTAAGGGCCTGACCCAGGCACGGTGGCTCACACATGTAATCCCAGCACTTTGGGAGTCCAAGGCAGGAGGATCACTTGAGCTCAGGAGTTCAACCTGGGCAACATAGTGAGACTCTACAAAAATTGTTATTAAAAAATTAGCCAGGTGTGATGGTGCATGCCTTGCATTCCTGGCGAGTGACCGAGTCAGGAGGATCACCTGAGCCTCGGGGGGCTGCAGTGAGCTATGATCATACCCCTACACTTCAGCCTGGGCAACAGAGTAAGATCTTGTCTCAAAAAAGAAATCAGGCATGGTGGCTCACGCCTGCAATTCTAGCACTTTGGGAGGCCGAGGCAGGAGGATCATGAGGTCAGAAATTTGAGACCAGCCTGACCAACATGGTGAAACCCCATCTGTACTAAAAATACAAAAATTAGCTGGGCGTGGTGGTGCGTGCCTGTAATCCCAGCTACTCAGGAGGCTGAGGCAGGAGAATCGCTTGAACCAAGAATGTGGAGATTACAGTGAGCTGAGATCACGCCACTGCACTCCAGCCTGGGTGACAGAGCAAGACTTTGTCTCGAAAAAGAAAAAGCAACAGGCTTGAAAGGCATGTTAGACATGACATAGTTTGAGGTATGTGCCATATGCAAAGGCATAAAAACGAACCGGGAGCTAGCGGGGTTGTTTATTGCTGGTCCAGACCGGCCACGGCACAGCTGGTCCTGGGAGTCGCAGGGTCTCATGAGGGTACCTTATGGGATTCTTAAAAGAAACTGCCAATACAGAGGAGGAGTTTATTTTGTGTCGTGCATGGGTTCTGATTCTTCCTTTAGTGTCCAGAGTATGGGAAGTAATAAGCAACCCCAGGAGTTTCATAATCTTTGAGAATCTTAAAGCTCCGTCTAAGCTATGCGTTTGAATTAGGCAGAACCAGAGCAGACACAAGATGAATACAATTCAAGTGATTCTAAAACTGGAGATCAAATCCTGTGAATTTCCTGCTCTCAGCAGGAGGAGATTACAACTATTTGCAGGTTTAAGATGATGAATGAACATGACTGGTTTTGCCGCATTCTCACTGGGCTCAGATGAGAAATAGCTGTAAGGTGCATCCAGAGTTTGGCTGGGTGTGAAGAATACTCCTTGTTGTCAATGAGTAAGTGTTGTGATAGGTCATTAGAAAAGGATCTAGAGCATGTTGCTGGAAATTGTTTGCATTTGAAGCCAGAGAATTAAGCAAGTATAGCCACTTCGTTCTCTTTCTTTCTCTTTGTTTACTGCATTAGATTGACTGTCTCCCTCAGTATCCCACTGAGCCTTAAGGAAGAGTTCTCCTTAAAATAACAGAACTAAAGGATTCAGCTAAGGGCTCTTTGATTAGTCAAGAAGGCTTTGATTGGATGGACGTGTGATCCCAGCACTGTGGGAGGGCAAGACGGGAGGATCATTTGAGCTCAGGAGTTCGAGACCAGCCTGGGCAACATGGCAAAAACTTGTTTCTACAAAAAGGCACAAAAAAATTAGCTGGGCACGGTGGATTACATTGCACCTGTAATTCCAGCTACTCGGGAGGCTGAGGCAGGAGAATTGCTTGAACTCGGGAGGCGGTGGTTGCAGTTAGCTGAGATCACGCCACTGCACTCCAGCCTGGGTGACAGAGCAAGACCCCATCTCAAATAACAAAGAAACAAAGAACCAAAAATCAGCCAGGTGTGGTGGTGCGTGCCTGCAGTTCCAGCTACTCAGGAGGCTGAGGTGGGAGGATCACTTGAGCCCAGGAGGCAGAGGTTTCAGTGAGCCCTGATGGTACCACTGCACTCCAGCCTGGGTGACAGTGAGACCCTGTCTCAGAAAAGAAAGAAAGAGCGTTGATTGATGATCCAGTATAGTTCTTCTGTTGTTCCTTGGGCCACCCCTTTCTTTAATGATCACTTATCTTTGCCTTGAGGAAAACCTATATGTAGATAGAGAAAAGTAGTTTTAATTTCCACTGTATAGATGAGAGAGCTCGGTGCGGGCAATGACGCCTCTCAGGTCTGACGCTTCAGTGTCGTTTTTGCATTTCTTCTCCACATCCCACATTCAATCCATCAGCAAATCCTGTTAATTTTTTCCTCATGCTGTTACTGGCGTCTGTCTTTTTCCCACCACATCACTGATACCAGCCGGGCCTTTCTGGACTATTATACTGGATCTTTCCATTACCTTCCACGTGCCGGTCTTGCCTCCTCGGCGCTTCCCGAGTGTCCTGGATCTTGGGAATAGGAATTCATGGCTGCTCCCACCGTTTGGAACCCCCGTGGGTTGTGGGCAGAGAGGTGGGGAGGCTCTGAGAGGCATGGGCCAGGAAAGGCTTTCCGGAGACTTCTAAGCATACCTTTGTCCCCTCGCCTTATTCTTAGTCACACCAGTGTGCGGTGTTTGCTCTTGGGCTGTGACCTCTGTGAATGGTGGATCATTTGTCTGAGTCAGGAGCCTCTCAGTGTTACACATCACTGGAGTTAAGGTCACAAGAGTCAGCTGATGCTGAAACTGAAATTGTTGTGTTTCGTTTGATGTTACTTTGTTTCCCAGAGTGAGGACGCGGTGGTCTTCATGCTGCTGCGTGTTACCCTCTATTCCCGCTTCTGATTCTGTGCTCACGCTGCTTTCCAGATGTTACCAAATCTTTCTAACGTTTGAAAATCTATCATAATGAGTTAAAATACATCAGCTACAATGATAAGACCACCTGGTTTCTTTTTTATTTACTTATTTATTTGAGACAGTGTCTCACTCTGTGAGGGGTGAGGTTGGAGTGCAATGGTGCGATCTCAGCTCACTGCAACCTCCACCTCCTGCATTCAAGCGATTCTCCTGCCTCAGCCTCCCTCAGGCTGGAATGCAGTGGTGCAATCTTGGCTCATTGCAACCTCTGCCTCCCAGGTTCAAGCGATCCTCCTGCCTCAGCCTCCCGAGTAGCTGGGATTACAGGTGCATGCCACTGTGCCCTGCTAATTTTGTACTTTTAGAAGAGATGGGGTTTCTCCATGTTGGTCAGGCTGGTCTTGAACTCCCGACCTCAGATGATCCACCTGCTTCACCTCCCAAAGTGCTGGGATTACAGGTGTGAGCTGCTGCCCAGCCCAGCCCCACCTGTATTTTTAACCACAATACCATGCTACTTCCAAATCAACGCTGTTGATAGAAAGACAGCTACCCAGCTCTGAAGAGTTATTTGGTCCCTGTCAAGGGGCAGAGAATCAGATATCCAGAAAGACAGAGCTGGCCTCTTTGTCATCCCAGCTCTCCCGCTCCTTCACTAGTGAGAAGGCGATCAGAACTGATGTGGTGTGAACTGCCGTGTGATTCCTGCCTGACTGGCTTTCCTTGAGAGAGGCCTGTCCATTAGCCTTTGCCTTCCTTTTGTCAGGCTCTCTAAATGCTTCAGTAACAGAGTCAATTAAGCCTTTCTCACGATTTTAGAAGATAAAGCGGTAGCTCAGGAGGGCATCATCCTGACAAGCTGTCTTTGCAGGCAGCAGATCCTGTACTGTGGCTTTTGCTTCTCAAAGGCTTGGGTCTGGTCAGAGGTTACCAGGGTGCGTTCAGTATATTTACACCAATTCCTTTGTGAGCCTCTAGTTCACACCCTGTAAGGACATTCATCCTCTTCTGTCCTTGAGAGACGTAGGAAAATTACTTCCTGGAGAAATCAGGTGCTTGTAAGAGCCAGCCTTTCAAAGAGGTATCTACCATCAAAGGAGCTAATCGTCCAAGTGACAGGCACGCATGGCTGGCTTCCCCCTTTCTGCCTTGATCGAGACAAGATGAACGTGCTGCTGGCCTTAGCAATGGGGGATTCCGTTAGAACAATACTCAGGGAATCGCTTTTATCTGCTAAGTATGACACGTGTGGCAAATGTGCACAAAGTCCAGATCTCACAACCTCGCTCTGCAAAGGCCACCAGACCAGGGGCCTGTGTACCTGCTCCCGACAGAGACCGGCTGACTCTTACCACATAGCTGTAGGGACGGTTTGCCTCACACAGGACTTCTTTCCTAAGGCTGCTTGGCGTGGAGTGTTTCTAGCACCCTTTCATGCCTGATCAGGGCGGTGATCCCTTTTGAAGACAGTAGGAGGTAGATGTGCTTTTGCGTTTCAGACACTGAGGACGTTGAGATTCTGGAGGAGTCATCACTTAGCTCCCAACCCTTTTTTTTTTTTTTTTTTTTTTTAGAGCCAGAGTCTTGCTCTTCTTGCCCAGGCTGGAGTGCAGTGACACCATCTCGGTTCATGGCAACCTCCGCCTCCTGAGTTCAAGCAATTCTTCTGCCTTGGCCTCCCGAGTAGCTGGGATTACAGGTGCCTGCCACCACGCCCAGCTAATTTTTTGCATTAGCTCCCAACTCTTATTGGGAACCGAAGTGCCACTGGACGAGGGTGGCTGATTCGGGGGTGTGGCCCCAGGAAAAGGTGGCAGGGCCCACTTGTTCTGCAGACCGTTTTCAGCCATGGTCTCCTGCCGGCTACACTGTAGCCATCACTGACCCCACAGAGGGGCCTCCCAGTGAGCACTCAGTCACAATTCCTACTCATTACAGTGGGAAATCTTATGGTATGTGAATTTTATCTCAAAAAATTAAAAACAAAGTTTTAAAAAACGAAATCTTCAGTCGCATCTCCTGGAGGGAGTCATCCCGGTGATGCTCTTCCTTACCTCTCACATTCACCCCATTCTGATGCCCACATGTATTCTACAGGATATTACCTACATAGAGCTTATGTTCATTTTTGTTTAGCATGACCCTGCGAAATGCCTGTCTGAGCAAAGGCAAATCAACTTAGCAGGCCCTTCTGTGGCTTGGATGTATCTTTGCGGGGAAATGGCCAGGTGTCCTCTGTTGGCATGGGCACCTGTCCCATGCACAAGTGGAGAAACACGTCCTCACCTGCTCCTGCCGCCTGCTCTGAACGCCAATTCTGCAGCATAAAATTCTTTATAAATACACATATCAATAGACTTCTTGACATTTTGCCCAGAACCTGGGGAAGAATAAAACCTTTCTCACCCAACTAACACACACACACAATAACAAGCAACAGAGAAATCCAGAGAACACAGGCCGGAAACAAAGGGTTATGCTCTGCCACTGTCCCCAAGAGGATTACACTCAGGACTCACAGACGCAAAGTTTATCTACATTAAAATACTGATTTTTCATATTAAAGACCCAAAGTTGACCGAGGTCACAATGCTTTTAAAATTAATGAGTGAAGATTAGTTTCCTCTGAAGTCAGTTCCTTGTGGATCATCTCGTTGCTTATTTTTGTAACTTACTTGAGATCTCACTGACCCCTCCCCATGCAGAGGTTTACTCTTGCTCATTGGAAACTGGCCAAGGAAAGGAAAGAACAATTTCCTCTCTAGTGTGTCCCCCGTGTCCCCAGATAGCCTTCCGAGAGCCCAGTGGATGCCTGGACTGCAGAAATACCCAGCCCTGTACGTGTTGTTTTTCTGATCTGGGAAGCAGGGTGCCTCCTGAGTGGCTAACAGGCAGGAGAATCATTTGAAACCAGGAGGCAGAGGTTGCAGTGAGCTGAGATAGTGCCACTGTACTCCAGCCAGGGGAGCAGCCATGTCAAAAAAAAAAAAAAGAAAAACAGTCATCTATTCATGGCTAGATGAAGGTCAGATGATTTCACTCACTGACCTGTTTTTGGATTTTCCTTTGACATTCCAACTCTTGGATATGTCAGGTTGCTGGGGTTGGTGACTGCACTAATTCTGGATTCTCCACCTTTCCCCTCAGGGAGTGGCTTGTCCAAATCACAGGGACTTAACCGCATGGCTGAGAATGTTGGGGAAATGAAGATTTAAAATCCACAATATTATTAGTGCTGTCAATATCATAATCTCATAAGCGTTCCTGGGAGGAAAGCAGACCTTGATGGTGGCTACCTTTTCTATCAATTCTGTGTGTGTGACATTCTTCACAAACAACTTGTTGAATTATGAAAATGAGATAATTGTCAGTGGAGTTGTGGCCTGAACACTCTCCTTTCCCTCCTCCCCCTCCTGGCATTTATTTAAGCCATTTCCGGATGCTTCGTGGGGTGTTTCCCGCTGGCATCTAAGCCAGAGATCACACCTTCCCCCGCCACCACGCCTGCACCTCCATCCTGCAGAGGTTTCCAGAGTCCGGATCCTCACCAGCCTCTAAGTGTTGGGCTCTTCAGACCCTGACCTCTGAAAAGCCCAGCTGGCTCTCTGTGCCCCATTTTCTCCCAATCTGAAAATGGTGAGAATGAAATATAAAAATGAAACCTCAGAGGACCGCAAGCACAGGGCATCACTCATAAGTCCACGCTGATATTTCTAAATGATCTAGCTCTGCCTTGAAAGTAGACTTTGGAGGTACCGGGACGCAGCTTTCCCATTCCACTGGGCAGCCATCTGTATGTGAAGTGTCACTGTGGCTGGTTTGGGAGTTTCATTTTCCTCTTTTATAACACTTCTCCTGCTGTTTCCTCAGCTGCCCCAGAGCTCCCTGTAATTATATTTACTATCAGTTGTGTTCATGGGATGCTGAGGCAGGTGGATCACTTGAGGTCAGGAGTTCAAGACCAGCCTAGCTAACATGGTGAAATCCCATGTTTATTAAAAACACAAAAAAATAGCCAGGCATGGCAGTGCACATCTGCAGTCTTTTAGGGAAGAATGCCAATGCTGAGGCCCTCCAAGACATTGATGTCAGCCTCTGTCAGTGGGACAGCCTAGGAGGAGAGGGGCCCCAAGCTACACAGTGGAGATAGTGGTCACGTGTCCTGGTGGAAGAGCCTGCTCGCCAGCTCTGAACCTGCACTCCGTGGCCTGGCCAGTAGACACGTTTCTCTGGCGTTCCCCAGGCCCTTTCTGCTTCATGGCGCTCTTTATATAGCCAGCATTTCGTTTCAGTGGGGCTTGGGTAGGGGGTTCTTTATTGCAGTTCCTCTAAAAACCCATTTCCACACGAATCACTTCTGGCCTTTTTCTGTCCGGCACGTTGTTTAGACAAGAGGAGTTTGTGTGTCTCCCCTCCCACCAGACTTTCCTAAGTGGAAGCCTGGGATTTGGAAACTGGGATTTTTTTCCTTCTCTCTAAATGAATGCCTTGTTGAATACCTTGTAGATAAAATGCCATTTCTCACATCTTTATAGCTTAAGGGACTCCCTTAGCCATGAGGCCACATTCTCTTACTATTGATATGAGCTACTGTAATGCCACTTACGTACTTTGGGGGATTCATTTTTGCTTCTCAGCATCATTTATGTCATGATTCATAATGAAATTTAATGCAAAGGTATATGCTGTCCCCATCAACTTTTCAAAGTTTGTCTTTGAAATTGATTTTTAAAAATTATCTAATCCAAACCTCTCAGTTTACAGGTGAGAAAACAAATCTAGAGCAGTTTTCCAACAGGGACATGAGCGAGGTCGAGGTGGTGGATGATTGTGTGTGGGGGGATGCCTGGGGCTCTGCAGGTGGTGGACAGGATGGTTGTGTGGGGGGATGTCTGGGGCTCTGCAGGGAGAGGTCATGGACAGGATGATTGTGTGGGGGGATGCTTGGGGCTCTTCAGGGTGAGGTTGTGGATGGGATGATTGTGTGGGAGGATGCCTGGGGCACTGCAGGGTGAGGTTGTGGATGGGATGATTGTGTGGGGGGGATGTCTGGGGCACTGCAGGGTGAGGTTGTGGATGGGATGATTGTGTGGGGGGATGTCTGGGGCACTGCAGGGTGAGGTTGTGGGTGGGATGATTGTGTGGGGGGGATGTCTGGGGCACTGCAGGGTGAGGTTGTGGATGGGATGATTGTGTGGGGGGGATGCCTGGGGCTCTGCAGGGAGAGGTCGCGGACGGGATGATTGTGTGGGGGGAATGCCTGGGGCACTGCAGGGTGAGGTTGTGGATGGGATGATTGTGTGTGGGGATGTCTGGGGCACTGCAGGGTGAGGTTGTGGATGGGATGATTGTGTGGGGGGATGTCTGGGGCACTGCAGGGTGAGGTTGTGGGTGGGATGATTGTGTGGGGGGATGTCTGGGGCTCTGCAGGGTGAGGTTTTGGACAGGATAATTGTGTGGGTTGATGTCTGGGGCACTGCAGGGTGAGGTTGTGGATGGGATGATTGTGTGGGGGGATGTCTGGGGCACTGCAGGGTGAGGTTGTGGATGGGATGATTGTGTGGAGGGATGCCTGGGGCACTGCAAGGAGAGGTCATGGACAGGATGATTGTGTTGGGGGGATGCCTAGGGCACTGCAGGGTGAGGTCATGGACAGGATGATTGTGTGTGGGATGCCTGGGGCACTGCAGGGAAAGGTCATGGACAGGATGATTGTGTGGGGGGATGCCTGGGGCACTGTTGGGAGAGGTCATGGACAGGATGATTGTGTGTGGGGATGCCTGGGGCACTTCAGGGTGTTTGCTGGCATTTCAACTTCTAACCTCTGGATGCCAGTAGCACCCTCTAAGTTGTGACCAACAAGAATGTCCCCTGGTGAAGAACTACTGGCTTCAAGCTAAAGATTACACAGCTAAGTTATGACAGAGTCAGACGTGTGGCCCTGGTGTACCAACTCCCGGATCTGCCCTTTCCAAATTGGGCAATGGAATGAAGCTCTCAACCCTCACAGCTCAGGGAATTCATCAAGAGCACTTCCACTGATCTTGAGAGAGGGAAGAGGGTTTAGGAGGCAGAGGAGCCAATGGCACGGAAGAGATTTGTGGAACTCCGGGCAATGCATCCTTCTGCCCAGCCTCCCTGTCTACAAATAGAACCTGGCCCAGTGAGTCACTGAGTCAGCTTCTGTGGTGATCTGCTACTAGACGATATGGTTTAGAAATTCATAAGATGTGTGTCAGGAGCTGACAGGTTTAGGGGAGAGAACAGAAGGGCGGAGGAATGTCTCCCCATGAATGCTGACCCTCCACATACCCAGAACCTGGGACAAGTGCCTGTGCCTCATAGAGTGAGTGTGACTGTTTCAGCCAGGTAGACATCAGCTTGGGTCTGAGCTCCATGCTTGTGTGTGAGTCCTGATTTACAGAGTTTCTTTGGCACTTTCGTGTAAGCTGTAACAACAGCCAATATGCACAGGGCTCCCTTCTGTCTTTTCCTTTAAGTCGGCTCACATTTCTCTCCTGGTCACAGCTGCAGAGGACACACACAGCATGCAATGTAAGGAGTGTGGCAGGTAATGAGCGCCCCAGGGTTTTGCCACTTTCTGACAGATGAGGACAAATGTAATTTCCAGGGATTTCATAGCTGAGAGATTAGAAGTTTTCCTGCTGGGCCTAATTCCAGAGCCAGGTATGAACCTGTGTTTCCCTTGTATAAAGGGAAGAGAATTCTGTTACTGGGGCTGTGGATGGAGCCAATTTTAACATTTGTGATTTGAGCTCTGTCGATAGCTCGTAGGGTCCGCCAGGCAGGTCCAAGGCACCTTTCCTCTAGACGCAGGGTTTCATTTCATGGCTGTGCCTACATGCAAAGCAGCAACTTGATTCAGCCCTCTGAGTCTTTGTCTCAGTGGTGCCAGGAATAACAAAATAGAAACTGAACGATGACATGAAATGACTTTTGGGTGGAAAAACGGGCTCTAGGAACAGAGTTAATGAGCTGAGAGAAAATAGTTTTTGGTTAGGCTACTAGATGCTGTGGTTCTTAGCCTCACAAATCATTGCTTTGGGGAAAAAAAGGCCTTTATAAACTTTTCCTGTCCAATTTCCTTTTTCTTTTTTGAATGAGTGAACAGGAAGGCCTGTCTTTCTGAGTTATTTTCTTGCTAGCGACCCGGTCATAATCCAGAGGGAAAAACACATTAGATGAACTCTGTGAGTATATTTCATTGCCACTGGTGTGTGGGTCACAGTGCTCTAATTTCCACCAGATAAAGGAAGAACATGCTGGAAACATTTGCACAAAGAAAAATTAGTTTCTATCCCTACAGTTGAAATTTTCTAGGAAAAATATAGCAACAAATTAGGTTTTGAAAAAGGAGAGGCAGGCGCAGTAGGGTGCATCTGTAGCCCTAGCGACTCAGGAGGCTGAGGCGGGAGGCCCACTGGGGCCCAGGAGGTCAAGGCTGCCAGGAGCTCTGGTTGCACCACTGCACTCCAGCCTGAGCAACAGCGCCAGACTCTGTCTCTAAAGAAGGAGATGTTAAGAAGGAGTGCTGATTTTCATAAACACCAATCTGTATTTCTGAAGGTTTCCCCCTTGGAGGAAGAGTGGCAGTGGGCTGCCTCTCTCAGGGAAGGGGATGTGGGTGTCCCGTGAGACAGGGGTTTCCTCCAGGGTCTGCCCCTGAGGTACCTGAGGTTTGGACACCTCCGCCCACTCCCCTCTGCCATGTTTCTCCAGCTGTACGGCGGCAATAATCACTGTGTCAGCTGTCATTACCGTAATGTGCTGAGCACAACTGCCGTAACAGCTGGGAAAGAACTCTGCCTTTGCAAAAACAACGCCGAGTCGTAGCAGGCTAAAACCCCAAAGTGCCCACCCAATATTTCCTAATCATTTGCCTCTTCTGCGCTCCACCACGCACGTTCTTCCCTTTGCCAATGGAACGTCAGAATGACTCTCCTCTCTCCTCCCTCTCTGCCCACAAGAGCAGCCCTTACTTGCAAATGCGGAGATAAGATACTACCTGGGTGAGCAGGTGTTCCCATCAAACCCTGATGGGAAAAAGCCCAGGTTTCTGGAAGAGTTTCATAAAGGGACTATTTACAAAAGTGTGGAAGGGCTGTAAAAAGTGAAAAGGGCGAATTAGATAGCCCAGGTGGTCACAGCAGAGTACCAGGATGCTCAAGGTCTGAAGGGTCAAAAGGAGGGAGATGTGTTGGGGGCAGAGGACAGGAAGGCATGGCGGAGTCCCCGGCCTTGCCTCCTCCCCCCAGAGTGCAAGGGGGTTCTGCTGACGTGGTCCAGGAGGCACACTTCCTGGACACCAGGAGAGTGGAAAAGGGGGAGGCTGAGGCTGGAGGGCAGAGGAAAACTGTCTCAGCATGGATCAGAGCAGTCTTTCAAAAGAGCCCTCCTGGCTCCCTGGGACCAAAAGCCCCCCTTCCTTACCTTCAGCTCCTGCCACCTCTTTGTTCTTGGATGGATACAGCGCCTGCCTCCTGCCTGCCACCGACCCTGTGATTTCTTCTGTTTGCTGCCCTCATTCCTGGTTCTGCCCATGTTGTCATAATGGATGGAAAAACTAAAGGCATTTCCAGTCATGTCGCTCGCTGCTGACAGTGGGAAGTTTGTTCTGCTGTTAGAGCGGCACAGACCCGAGACGGCGGTTTTGCCCGAGTTCGTTTCATCCGTTTCCCTCAGCACAGAGCACCCTCCTCGGCAGCTCCTACACGATCACGTTCTGGCTGAGTGGCACGCAATGGCACGGGAAGACCTTTGGCCACTCCTCAGCCAGGTGACTAAAATGCAGTTTCCACACGTAAGGAGAGAGCAGATGCTCACCCTTTAGACGTCCATCCTTTTGGTCCTTTGAGTAACATCTAAACAATTGTTTCTTCAGATACATGGTCCATTCTCAAGAGACCTACAGGAGTGGGTATTCACCAGGCTGTCTATCCCGTTTTCTCCCAACTCCAACCAAGAACGATTGAGGGCTTTGCCCTTGATCAGAATAGCAAATATATTTTCATTTCATGGCTGTGCCTACATGCAAAGCAGCCACTTCATTCAACCCTCTGAGTCTTTGTCTCAGTAGTGCCAGAAATTACAAAATAGAAACTGAATGATGACATGAAATGACTTTTGGGTGGAAAAACAGGCTCTAAGGTTTTGCTGCAAATATATTCTTGAGCATTATAGTGAGGAAGACAGAAAGATTCTTTGATTGATTCAAAAATCGAAGCTAGGTAGATAGAGAAAGGAGCTTGTGTGTGTTTGTTTCAGAGAATGGGGTTGGTTTCCTTACAGCCTATTCTCTTGCCTGGGGCTCTGTTTGTAAGGTGGGAAACTGGGGTATGGGTCTTACAGGTCTTCAGTTCCTATGAAAGTGCACAGCCACAGCCTCAGGAACACCCTGCTCTCTGGTGAAAAGACATTAAATGGGGAGAGAGAGGGTGTGGATGCTACATTAGCTCCACCACATCTAATTAGTGAACTTTGTGTGTTACTTTACCTTTCTGAGTCTCGGGGACCTTATCTGGGAACACAACAAGGCGGGGTGCGGGGGATGGCTCATGCCTGTTATCCAGGACATTGGGAGGCTGAGGAGGGAGGATTGCTTGAGCCCAGAAGGTCGAGGCTGCAGTGAGCTGAGATTGGGTCACTGCACTCCAGCCTCTGCAACACAGAGTGACTCTGTCTCAAGAAAAAAAGGGAGGGAAGGAGGGAGGGAGACAGGCAGGCAGACAGGCAGGCAGGCAGGCACGCACGCACGCACGCACGAGCACAGTAAGCATGAAGTGGCAGTTATTCTCCAAGTGAACAGTGTGGAGTAGCTGCCGTTTGACTAATACTCAAGTACTCGGTGTAACTGCTACATCCAGGCAACTGCTGAGACTTGATCAAGGACCTTTACAGCCTTTGGAAGTCCGACCCGTCAGACTCACAAGGGAGCACGATGCGAAATTTCATGTGTGTGTGTCCGCTGAATGATGAGCGGGTCCTCTTCAGCGAGAGCTATGCGAGCTGTGAATTTACCTTGTGCCCATCGGGGGTCACTGTATTCCTCAGTCTGTCAATAAGCCACACAGTAAAGGTTTGAATAACAGGAGCAGAACAGTTTCAAAGGACTTGTTACCATGCGTCAAGTCAATAACTTATAATTTTAGAAAATCCCTGAATACAAATTTGCACAATTTTGAGTTGTTTTACAACTTATCAGGCCATTAATCTAGTTTTAAAAGTCTCTTAATATACTTAATCAGAGCCTGTGCTTTTTTTTAATAAAAAGTGCTGAGATATGTTTCAGCCTACTAAACTGCATCGGCGCAAGGAAAACAAAAGACTTTAGAGAGTTCCATGAAGCTCGCGAAGCAACCGTAGCACATTCAGTGTGCAGTCTGGGCTGTGCGCAATTTATACGCAATAGGCCGGGCTTCATGGAGAGGATTCGCGTCTGTCTTCTTGCCTTGTTTCCCCAGTAGGCACCTGTGGTACAAAGGAACAGGCACAGGACCTAGCACCGGGGCTGGGTTTCGGTTCCATTTCTGCCACCTGCTTTTTCTGAGACCCCAGGGAGGCCTTTTGCTCCTTCATACCTGTCTCCTACTTAACACTAATGTACCCCCCTTAGAGGGCAGCTGTCAGCACTGCCACAGGACCAGGCGAAAGTGAGCCATCAGCAGCTGCGTGCTGAATGTAAAGCACGTGCATGAGTGACACGGAGCATGAGAGTAGCCAGCATCCCTCCTCCCCGCCTGCACCCTGCGAAATAACTCCACCCGCCATGCGCTCAGAGGCAGCAGCAGTCATAATTGAGACGCACTCAACTCCCCAGCCCCAGAAGATGGAAGGAGTTGAGACACACTCAACTCCCCACCCCCAGAAGATGGAAGGAGAGGGATTTCGAATCTGGGCTTTGAAAGCATTTCCAACCTCCTATCTAATTTGTCATTATTATTTATAGAGCATTCTTTGTCTCCTTCGCATCTCCTTTCATTTCCAGAGCATTCCCAGGGAAGATGCGGCTTCTGAATACTCCTGTCTCCACTCCCCTAACCCCTAACGCAAACACCTCCCGGTCCTGCAGAGCTGAGCGCGTGGAAGGCACTGGGAGCGAGACTGGGGCTGGAAAGATGAGTAACACACAGGCTTGCTTTCAAGGCACTCCCCGTCTTACAAATTTGAAAATGAGTTTTGGCCTGGAGCCTGAAACTTCCAGGTTTGAATACTATCCCCGGGGCCAAGTCTGGCTGAGACTCTGTCTCTCTCTCCATGAGCTGCCTGCCACCATCAGGTCCCCACTCAGATAACTCCCTTTTTGTTCCTGGAAACCTAGGGCTACCAAGCATGGTTGTGCAGGTTGTGGACTGCACAAAGGTGTCACATCTAAGGGTGCATCATTCACATCAGAAACATCATAGGCTTTGGGATTTATTGTAACCTTTTCACTCAGCCTGCTGTTGTCTTGCTGGAGGAAATTCATGATAGTCTCGTTCACTCCATTTTTATAGATGAATGGTTCTTAGCATGAATGAGAATTCATTCAGTTTGTTCTGGGTGGAGTTCACTAGAGCCATCTCCACTGCTGCCCGAGGACCCGTTGCCATCTGGACTGTTACAGGTGAATGGTATCATTAAGCTCCGTGGTGCCGGAACCTGAATGGGCTTCAGGCTTGGGTTACATCACCACCTCACTTTCAGTGTGTCAGAACTAGAAAAAACAGCCGAGAGGCTGCCAGTGCTCACCCACTCAACAAAGCATGATTCTGCATCTCCTCTCCCCTGCCCAGTGAGTGCCCCCTGGTTTGATTGACTGGCATATTCTGGAATACTTCCGCCAAATCCAAACATCATTCTGGATGAACCGAAGCAGGCCACAGTTCACAAGAGGCTCCTCTGTAGAAGCAGAGGCTCTTTCCCTGGGGAAATTACCCTCCTAAGTTTTCTGATTTTAATAACTGATACAGTTCAAGTATTTGTCCCCACCCAAATCTAGTGTTCACTATTAATCCCCAGTGCTGGAGGCGGGCCTGGTGGGAGGGGACTGGATCGTGGGAATGGATCCCTCATGACTTGTGCTGTCCTCATGATCATGAGTTCTCCCCAGATCTGGTCATTTAAAAGTGTGCGTTTCCTGTTCGTCCCCTGCTCCCATTCTCGCCACGTGATATGTCTGCTCCATTTCACCTTCTGACTTGAGTAAAAGCTCCCTGAGGCCTCCCTAGAAGCTGTGCTGATGCCAGTGTACAGCATGCAGAACGATGAGCCACGTAAACCTCTTTTCTTTGTAAATTACTCAGCCTCAGGTATTTCTGTATAGCAGTGCAAGAACGGCCCAATACAATAACTACTTTCTGTGTGAAATAAATATTGACCATCTTTTCCAACTATGCGTGCTTCTCGATTCTAGAAATTATTGAATGAAAGAGCTAAAGAGTATCCTCAAAAACATTCATGCACGCACACCCACACCCACACACACACACACACCCCTATGCATACTGATGCACACGCAGTTTCAGTCCAGGACGGTTTCTCTGGGAGGAAGGATGGTCTCAGAAATTAAAGGTTTCCTTTAATTTTGACTTCCTAATGAATATAATTTTGATAAGATTCCAAAGACTTGTTTACTTGAGGAAAGAAAAAAAGAAAAGAACCTAGAGGAAGAGTTGGTTTGGATTCTGTTGTGGGCAGTTTATGTTTCTATGACAGTAATAAAAGCAATGGGAGAAAAAAGCTACAGAACCAAATAAATACAGATCCAGGACTTGTGCAACTTTTAAAAGAAAAATTTTTTAGCCCATTGATCCTTCCTAAGGTAAACATTAATTTTATTTCACTTTAGAACTCAGGAATTTTTTTCAAGTATGACTGTGGAAGAGTCAGAAGCCACTTTCATTTTGATGGCATGGAAACATTCTTTCCTTGGTGACCAGATTCTTTAAAATGAATAAGATTGGGCTGGGCGCGTGGCTCATGCCTACAATCCTAGCACTTTGGGAGGCCAAGGCAGGTGGATCATGAGGTCAGGAGTTCGAGACCAGCCTGGCCAGTCCCTGTCCTACTAAAAATACAAAAATTAGCTGGGCATGGTGGTGGGTGCCTGTAATCTCAGCTACTCAGGATGCTTAGGCAGGAGAATCGCTTGAACCTGGGGAGGCAGAGGTTGCGGTGAGCCGATCGTGCCACTGCACTCCAGCCTCGGCAACAGAGCGAGACTCTGGCTCAAAAAGGATAAGATTGGCATTTTCCCAGGATACAACATTCACCTCCATTGTGTTTTTGATGGAATAGCTTTTTTGAGGGAAAGATTCCACAAGGATTCAGCCAACATGCCTCCTGGGCAGTGGGTCTCCAAGTGTGGTCCCCAGACCAGCATGATCCCCGTCAGCTGGAAACTGTTAGAAATGCACATTGTCAGGCCCTACCCCAGCCCACCAAATCAGAAACTCTGGGAGGGGACCCCAATGGGAGCTTTTACTCAAGTCGGAGGGTGAAGTGGAGCTGTGTTTCAACACGCAGTTTAAGTCTTAAGAACCTAAGTTCTTGGCCGGGCGCGGTGGCTCACGCCTATAATCCCAGCACTTTGGGAGGCCGAGGTGGGTGGATCATGAGGTCAAGAGATCGAAACCATCCTGGTCAACAAGGTGAAACCCCGTCTCTATCAAAAATACAAGAATTAGCTGGGCATGGTGGTACATGCCTGTAGTCCCAGCTACTCGGGAGGCTGAGGCAGGAGAATTGCTTGAACCCAGAAGGCAGAGGTTGCGGTGAGCCGAGATCGTGGCATTGCACTCCAGCCTGGGTAACAAGAGCGAAACTCCGTCTCCAAAAAAAACAAAAAAAACTTAAGTTCTTAAAATCTTTAAGAACTTAAAACTATGCACCATTCTTGGTAACAAAATAAGAGTTTTTCTCTGTGTGCGTATGTGAAACAATTCCCTGCACCCCACAGTTATTTAAACAAAAATGTGTCTAGGGTGTTCAAATGAGCTGGCCAATTGCCTTATAAAAGTTTACAAAGTAAGAGTCTGTGCTGTTTCCCTTATGAGGCAGAAACTCAATCACTAACTCGGAGTAAGAGTCCGAGGCAGGACAGAGAAGTGTCCGTCTAGTCCCTGAGCTCATCAATACGTGATCCTGAGGATGGAGGAGCCAGGGTTGTCGTTCCTGCTCCACTAGGGGAAAAGAAAAGGTGCTGCCCGGGCGGCTCCCTGGCTACCTCCCGTTTATTCTGTTCCATCGCTGGAAGAGTGCAGCCTACATCCTGTGGACTTGTGTATACTACTGTAAAACACGCTTTCTCTTCCGGAGAGTTGTGAAGCAGATGTTTCTCTGAGTCTTTCCATGAATTCAAATGCATTGTCATCCTTAGGTTTCCCAGGTAAAGGAGAGCGCACTGCTTATCAGCATTTAATAACTGTTCCTTTGTTGGCTGACTGATTATCCTTCATGTCAGTCGCGTGGCCGCTACGGGCGTGCATACAGCTGACTCCCAGCCACACAGTCGTGCCGTCTACACAATCCCTGAAGAAAACTCACTGAACGCGTAGTCCACACAATTATAAAACGCTGTGCTCTGAAAGTGTACGTTGCACAAACATTTTCAACTTCATTTAAAATAAATTTTGTTCATTTTTTACTGTTTTGGAGACCGCTCCAGGCTGCAGTGCAGTGGTGTGATCATAGCTCACTGTAACCTCAGCCTCCCAGGTTCAAGTGCTCCTCCTGCCTCAGCCTCCCCAGCAGCTGGGACTGCAGGCGCACACCACCATAACCAGCTAGTGTGTGTGCATGCGTGTGTTTAACAGAGACGGGGTCTTGCTGTGTTTCCGATTTAAACTCCTGGCCTAAAGCAGTCGTCCTTCCTTGGCCTCCCAAAGTGCTGGGATTACAGGCCTGAGCCACCTGCTGCACCTGTAACTTCGTAACACTCCCAAAGTGCTGGGATTACAGGCCTGAGCCACCTGCTGCACCTGTAACTTCGTAACACTCCCAAAGTGCTGGGATTACAGGCCTGAGCCACCTGCTGCACCTGTAACTTCGTAACACTCCCAAAGTGCTGGGATTACAGGCCTGAGCCACCTGCTGCACCGGTAACTTCGTAACACTCCCAACTGGAAGAAAGTTGGTGGTGGTGTTAGCATGATTTCACAGATGGAGAAATGAACACCTGGAGTTGCGTTCGTGCAGAGCAGTGGCGATCACCCGGTCATTTTCCTTCTCTCTCTCTAGCGGCCCTCTGTTGTCTGGGTTAAGTAGAGACGTTTTAGTCTGGAAAAGGAGTCCCTTTCCAAATAGGTGAATGAATTTGTCATTCACCTATTCTTCCAGTCACATTTCTTACCTCTCCTCCACCCTGCCCACCCCAAACTACAGTCAGTAAAACGTAAACCAACACTCACTAAGCCCTTCCCATGCATTACCTCATTTAATCCTCACAACAACTCTTCTCAGGTGGAGCCGTTACTCCCGCCTCCATCATACTGACGAGGAAACTGAGGCTCATCGAAGTACCTTGCTCCAGAACCCCATGGCTACTCGCAGACTCCAACACAGCAGTCAGCCCAGTCAGTCCACCCCTCTGCACCTTGGCCAGGCTGCTCACTCACCTGGAGTCCCCAGCCGACACTGAGTCCTCTTCTGAATCTCATTCATGAACATATTCATGAAAACTTTCCTGGCCCCAAGTGGAAATGCCCCCTCATTTGGTCCTCATTGAACCCCAGTACACAGCTCTTTTGTACTGCTGTGTTTTACTGGAGTGTTTTATTGTCGCACCCGATAAAACTCTTGAAGACAGCAACTCGTTTGTAAGCTGTTTATAACCGCAGAGCCTTGCATGGTACTTGGCCACGCAGGGTAACACTAAGGGCTACTTAACAGATGCTTAATGAAGGAAGGAATGATTTTTGACCTCGCTGCCTATCTTCTAGACTGATTTGGGGGTGGCTGGGGTACAGGATTGTTGCTGGCCATTGCTCTGTCCTGTCTGTCCCTTGAGCTAGTTCCTTCTAGATTGAGGTTTTTAAGTCCAAACAAGAAAATCCTGAACTAAGCACAGCACCTCTATCAGGAAACAGCAGCTCGAGTTCTTGGGAAATACAAAAGGGTAGTTAGTGTGTTCCCCTCGAAGGCGTCTCAGCCAGCTCTGTGTAAGCCAGAGCCCCAAACAAAGCTTCAGGCTGGGGCCATCTTGGGGTATCAGTGCCTGGTAGTGGGACTGTTGTGCAAAGCTGTGCTCCAACCTCCGTGGCCAAACCTCCAGCCGCATTGTGGTCTTGGAAGAAAGCTGATTCCATGTGAAGTGAAAGGGCCTGGTGAGGGTATTTGCAGGGCTGAAGTGAAGTCAGCGTCTACAGTTTGGCAAGCGGCAGCTGCACACCATCCACCCAGCACGTGATAAATGCTTCTGGCATTTCCTTCAGACACGGCGAGCTAGGAAGCCTTTTAGATTCTCAAATGCAGAACTCTGCCTTACTGCTCAGGTGCCTTTCATTAAAGGTTCCCAAGCCCCTCAGCCCCAGAGGGAATGCTCCCCTCAGCCTCCTCCACGGCCCCAGCCTTTCCAGTAGAGGGGATCGTCATTGTTGGAATATGGCACGTACTTTAATTTGGTGAGGATTCTTTTTTTTAATGCTTATGAAATGCACACCGGAACAGACTGGGATTAGGTAATTTTCACATTTACTTGGTACTTCCCTCCCTAACCCCCACCTGATCTTCCATATACACATTTTAAGAAGAAAATAAAGAGGAAACACGTCCTCCTAATGATCCTCTGTATTAGAACTTCCCATTCTGCTTTGAGCTCCTGCTGTTTCGAGTATCCCACTGCCAGCGAGCGCTTCTCTGCCAAGGCGGGGGGGGGGGGGGGGGGGACGGTGAAGGGAATTACAGGGGCAGTCAGTGGCTCGCCTCTGGCTGGAGGTGGCGGAGCGTCTCATTAGCGTTTGCTCCTCTCCTCCAGCTGGGCTTCACCGGCCCCTCTTCTTATCAAGCCGTCCTTCACTTCTCCCAGGCTGTCCCCTGCACTCAGAGCCCCTCCAGTCCTTCCAGTAAGATGGCAGCAGTACGACTGGGACTCATTGGAGCTAAGCGGAGAATTCAAGTTGCTTTTGTTACAAGCCTAAAACTTGAACATGAAGGAGCTCTTACATGGAAATGCCATGCCTCCCTTTTGTTGTATGCATAAATCCAACTGTTTCTGCATCCTCTGGGCCTCCTTCCTGCCCCTCGTTGGCATAGGGCATAGGGCATTGTCTGACACATGCTTAGTGGAATTGAACACATGCGGTCCTGGGAAATGGGGGCCTCTTGGAGGAACTGATGGGGAAAGAATTGGGATAATTTGGGCCCGTTAATGGACATTCTTGCTCTTATTTATTTATTGGTTGAATGAGAATGAAAATGTCTAAGATGTACCAAGAGTCCAGGGATTTGAGCCTGAGATAGTAGCATGATTTTTCTGTGCCTTCTCCTTGCTCCCTCTTCTCCCCTCTTTCGGTGTGGGGAAGTTTCAAGAACGCAGAGTTTGGTGTCATGATCCATGGAGTATCTGTCGGGCTCTTACGAAAGTTCTTACCTAACATCCTGCATTTTAGACAAGACTATTCCAGATTTCCACCTCTTGACCTGAAAGATCCTTACGAGGGCAATTCCCTTCCTTTCTTATTTCCTTCCTTCCTCTCCTTTCTGGAACTAA
Organism: Saguinus oedipus; assembly: GCA_031835075.1. Taxonomy (NCBI): domain Eukaryota; kingdom Metazoa; phylum Chordata; class Mammalia; order Primates; family Cebidae; genus Saguinus; species Saguinus oedipus. Next base: position 3,168,274 of record CM063188.1, on the reverse strand, counting down.
CGCTGCGGAGTCCTAGGCTGGAGAAACAGCCCACTGTTGAAGCGGGTGTGTCCCTGGGTTTGTTAACAAAGGGACTCCCAACCTCCCCAGGGAGCCTGGAGAAGGACACCTTCTTTTTCACCACCGGGCTGTGATCTTGCAGGCTGGCAAGGCCTTAATGACGAATGGTCTGTACTTGCTGGCCTGCCATCTGTCCCCAGGCAGTGCTGAGAACGGGGCTGACGTCATCACCCCTGGCGTCTTCTGCAGGGCTCTTCCGCACATGCCACTGCTGGGAACAAAATTATCAACACGTGGGGGCTGCACACATTTAATGGAACGTGGGAGCCAGCACAGACCGTTTTCCTCAAAGACTGTTTTATAAAGAAAATGGACTTTGGGGAACAACGCCAGAAAGGTATCAGGTATTCCTCTTTATTAGGCGAGTGTGGCCGTGGCCTCCCTGTTTTAGATCGCAAGGTTGTTGATTATGGTGCTTTGCCAAATCCACAGTGGATCCGGTAGCTAGTATTTTTGGGTGGGCACCAGACTGAGTTAGTTGTTTTCAGAGTTCTGGACATTGCTTACCCAGGTGAAAGGCCAGAAGCAGTGGGAGTGGAGAGAAGGTGGAGAGGAAGAACTGAAGTCACTAATCAGGTGCCACGTTAGCAAGCTGAAGTTTTCATATTTATCATAAAGCGATGCAGAGAAGAAAAAGAACTTGCCCTGCGTCCTGTTGCCTTCCAAGCCAGCCAGCATCTCCGTGGTGACAGACGAGCCTGCGTCAGCAGGGGCAGCATCTCTTGACTGTTTGCTATTTCACAACAGACCTGTTCTTTAGCTCTTCACTGGTAACACAGGAGTGAGCGTTAGTGGGAAATGGGCCTGTTATTAATAACAAGTGCCAAAATCCAAACTGAACACATCTGAAAGAATTCTAATTAAGCAGGGTCCCTGGTGGCTTCCTCAAACACTCCTTCCACACTAGTAAATATCTTATCTTTCAAATGGATACCTCCCATTTCTACCCACATGGTCTTCCTATCAAGTATTCAGAAACATCTCTAGCTGTGACTCACCCAGTGCTTACCAAAAATCAGGCGAGAGAGAGTGGGTGGAAGTTGAAAGACCTAAGTTTAACCTGCATCTATAAAAACTGGGTGTCCAGGCCAGGCACGGTGGCTCGCACCTGAATTCCCAGCACTTTGGGAGGCCAAGGCAGGAGGATCACTTGAGTCCAGGAGTTCGAGACCAGCCTGGACAACATGGAGAAACCCTGTCTGTATGAGAAATAAAAAAATTAGCTGGGTGTGGTTGTATGCACGTGTCATCCCAGCTACTTGGGAGGCTGACGCAGGAGGATTGCTTGAGCCTGGGAGGCAGAGGTTGCAGTGAGCAGATATCACACCAGTGCACTCCAGCCTGGGAGACAGCAAGACCCTGTCTCAAAAAAAAAAAAAGAAATTGGATGACCTAGGCAAGTATGGTGTCTGCCTCAGCCCTATGGGTGTATAATGATTCAGAATGTAGTGATTCGGTCTCCTGAGTTCCCAAGTCAAAGGTGGATAAAGGAAGACCCAGGACACAGTGAGGAATGGGCTTTCATGGCACTGTCATGGACGCAGGTTCAATGTCACGGACGCAGGTTCAATGTCACGGATGCAGGTTCAATGTCACAAACACAGGTTCAATGTCATGGATGCAGGTTCAATGTCACGGACGACGCAGGTTCAATGTCACAGATGCAGGTTCAATGTCACGGACGACGCAGGTTCAATGTCACAGACACAGGTTCAATGTCATGGACGCAGGTTCAATGTCACGGATGCAAGTTCAATGTCACGGACGCAGGTTCAATGTCACGGACGCAAGTTCAATGTCACAGATGCAGCTTCAATGTCACGGATGCAGGTTCAATGTCACACAGGTTCAATGTCATGGATGCAGATTCAATGTCACGGATGCAGGTTCAATGTCACAGACACAGGTTCAATGTCACGGATGCAGGTTCAATGTCACGGATGCAGGTTCAATGTCACAGACACAGGTTCAATGTCACAGACGCAGGTTCAATGTCACAGACGCAGGTTCAATGTCACAGACGCAGGTTCAATGTCACGGCAGTTGTTATTTACAGAGAACATACTTTATGCCAAGTGCTTAGGATAATTATTTGCTTAATAGTCATGTAAGTCCTTCGAGATAGGGGTTCTGATCGCCATTTTACTAATGAGGAAACTATGTTAAAATAATATATTCATGGTCACACAGCAACCAAGGACCAGGATCTGTCTGACTTCAAAGTTTGTGGTCTTTCCAGTAGCCTCAATGATAATAGTAAAGTAATAATCGCTAATATTTATTGAGCACTCTCGATGTCACTGGCTTTGTTGAAGGGATGTTATGGGCATTTGCTCTTTGAATGATCACAGTAACCCTGCTAGGACAGTTACTGTTATTACGGCCGATTTATAGATGTGGACATCGGAGGTGAAACCCTCGTGCGTGGACACACACCGATAGACCTACAGCCAGCACGCAAACCAGGCAGCTGTCTCCAGAGCCTGTGCCCCCAAGCTCCAGGCCATGTGCCCTGTGAGTCGTAGATGGGATGCTGCGACAGCATGTGTCACTGAGATCGGAGTGGGTCATCAGGCATGCCTCAGGATCCTACACCCCGCTGCATTCACACCCGAGCACGCCTGCCTCTGGATGCATCTTTCCACCAGCTTATCCATTTAAAAGAGATTCCCTGATACAACAAGCTAGCAATGGGGCCTCTTCTAGCTAGGCGGCTGTGAGAGTCCCAGGCCTTTCTGACAGACCAGCCCCTGCTATGTGTCTGTCTGCATCCTTGAAGCCTGGCCAGCTCTGTTCCATGCCTGCTAATTGGTGGGGGGATCTGGCCCCTCAAGGCTGCCCGGCCATTAGCCGTACCTCACGGGGAAGGGTTTTCTTCCTTGGTTTCACCTCCCTCCCTCCAGCACGCAGTCCCTTGCTGGGCTTGCCTGGTGACAGACGCGTGTTGATGAAGAGCTTTAGGGAATTTGCTTCCCCCTCTGTTCCCCGGAGCACTTCTTTATGGAGTGCATGTCATTACCGGCTCCGTTCTCCGCCCTGCACATGCTCCCTCGCACTTAGCTTGATTGTGCCACCCCTTGTCACCTTTTCCAGGCTGGTTTTTAATAATGTAAATCCTCCCTCTCTCATGGCGTTGCTGCTCATTATGTGCTGTCTGGCACCACTGGAGCTCACCCACTGGCACCTCTGAGGAGCCAGCCGCCCAGGGTGCAGGTGCAGGCCCCAGTGCCCACCCCAGTCTCCTGAGAGGTAGCTCCGCTCTGGCTGTGACTCAAGACGCTCATGGAGAAAGGAGAAGTCCGGGTCAGGGCCCTTCCACCTTCGCCAGCCAGTTGGCTTAGAGCAAGCCAATCTCTATAGCCTTGAAATAGGAAAGATGGTAATAATCATTACAATAATATTTCCTTAACAAAGCCGTTATGAGGGAACCAAATGTAAGTCAGACATGAGAAAGGTCTTTATAAACGGTAAGATTTGTAAAACTTGTAAGGAAGCTGTGGTGGTGGTGCTGATAGATGATCGATTGGTCAACACGGAGCAGTTGCTGCCCCAAAGGAGGCCTGGAGTGCACCCCAGCCCCTCATCTGCCCTCCCACCCCCAAACTCAGCATGGAATCATATGGCTCTGGACTTCTCCAGGTGAATATAACCCCCTCGTCTTTGAATATGTCATGCAGGATTATTATCATGTGTTTTGTTTTGGCAAAGAAATTTAAGCCAACTTACTTTTGTTCTGTAACTCACAACTAAACTGCGCTCAGAATCTCTGGGGTCCGTTCAGGCGTGGGTCTGTGGTTCTGTAACGGTAACTGCGGGCTGATGGAACAATGGCTTTGTAAAATATGTTTAAAAGCTCCCTTTGAAATGAGGGATCACAGCCTTCTTGGTTGGCCCCTGGATTCCTGGCACTGGAGTTATGTGAGACCTCCATATCATTGTCACCTGGAATGTGACTCCTTTAGTTTCCTAAAAAACTTCTGGAACCTTTCAATCATATGGAATCAAAGAGATCTTACTTTGGAAAAAGTCATTTTAGATCATATGTAGAAATTCTGCCAGAAAAATATTCAAACCTTCTCCTTTTATAAAACCTGTTTTTTAAAAAATATATATTATACTTTAAGTTCTGGGATACATGTGCAGAATGTACAGGTTTGTTATATAGGTATACACATGCCATGGTGGTTTTGCTGCACCCATCAACCCATCATCTACATTAGAGATTTCTCCTTCTTCCCTCCCCTAGCCCCCACCCCTGGTATGTGATGTTCCCCTCCCTGTATCCATGTGGTCTCATTGTTCAACTCCCACTTATAAGTGAGAACATGTGGTGTTTGGTTTTCTGTTCTTGTGTCAGTTTGCTGAGAATGATGGTTTCCACTTCATCCATATCCCTGCAAAGGACATTTACTCATCCTTTTTTATGGCTGCATAGTATTCCATGGTGCATATGTGCCACATTTTCTTTATCCAGCCTATCATTGATAGGCATTTGGGTTGGTTCCAAGTCTTTGCTATTGTGAATAGTGCTGCAATAAACATACATGAGCATGTGTCTTCATAGTAGAATGATTTATAATCCTTTGGGTATATACCCCATAATGGGAATGTTGGCTCAAATGGTATTTCTGGTTCTAGACTCTTGAGGAATCACCACGTCTTCCATGATGGTTGAACTAATTTACACACCCACCAGCATTGTAAAAGCATTCCTCTTTTTCCACATCCTCTCCAGCATCTGTTGTCTCCTGACTTTTTAATGATCACCATTCTAACTGGCATGAGATTACCATCTCATTGTGGTTTTGACTTGCATTTCTCTAATGACCAGTGATGAGCTTTTTTGCATATGTTTGTTGCTTGCATAACTGTCTTCTTTTGAGAAGTGTCTGCTCGTATCCTTCTCCTACTTTTTGATGGGTTTTTTTTTTTTTTCTAGTAAATTTGTTTCAGTTCCTTGTAGAATCTGGATATTAGCCCTTTGTCAGATGGGTAGATTGCAAAAATTTTCTCCCATTCTGTAGGTTGCCTATTCACTCCAATGATAGTTTCTTTTGCTCTGCAGAAACTCTTTAGTTTAATTAGATCCCTTTAGTGAATTCTGGTTTTTGTTGCCATTGCTTTTGGTGTTTCAGTCATGAAGTCTTTGCACATGCCTATGTCCTGAGTGTTACTGCCTAAGTTTTCTTCTAGGGTTTTTATGGTTTTAGGTCTTACATTTAAGTCTCTTATCCATCTTGAGTTAATTTTTGTATAAGGTGTAAGGAATTGGTCCCATTTCCATTTTCTGCATATGGCTAACAAGTTTTCCCAACACCATCTATTAAATAGGAATCCTTTCCCCATTGCTTGTTTTTGTCAGGTTTGTCAAAGATCCGATGGTGATAAATGTGTGGCATAATTTCTGAGGCCTCTGTTCTGTTCCATTGGTCTACATATCTGTTTTGGTACCAGTACCATGCTGTTTTTGTTACCGTAGTCTTGTAGTATAGTTTGAAGTCAGGTACCGTAATGCCTCCAGCTTTGTTCGTTTTGCTTAGGATTGTCTTGGCTATATAGGCTCTTTTTTGGTTCCAAATGAAATTTAGTTTTTTCTAATTCTGTGAAGAAGGTCAGTAGTAGCTTGATGGCGATAGCATTGAATCTATAAATTACTAAATGGCCATTTTCACAAAACTGATCCATGAGCATGGAATCTTTTTCCATTTGTTTGTGTCCTCTCCTATTTCCTTGAACAAGGGTTTGTAGTCCTCCTTCAAGAGATCCTTCATATCCCTTGTAAATTGTATTCCCAGGTATTTCATTATCTTTGTAGCAGTTGTGAATGGGAGTTCACTTGTGATTTGGCTCTGTTTGTCTGTTGTTGGTGTATAGAAATGCTTGTGATTTTTGCACATTGATTTTGTATCCTGATACTGTGCTGAAATTGCTTATCAGCTTAAGGAGATTTTGGACTGAGATGATGGGATTTTCTAAATACACAATCATGTCATCTGCAAATAGAGACCATTCAACTTCCTCTCTTCCTAACTGAATACCCTTTATTTCTTTCTCTTGCCTGATTGCCCTGGCCAGAACTTCCAGTACTATGTCAAATAGGAGTAGTGAGAGAGGGCCTCCTTGTCTGTACAGAAATGCTTACAGCTTTTGCCCATTCAGTATGATATTGGCTGTAAATCTGTCATAAATAGCTCTTATTGTTTTGAGATATGTTCCATCAACACCTATTTTAATGAGAGTTTTTAGCATGGAGGGGTGTTAAATTTTATCAAAGGCCTTTTCTACATCTATTGGCATAATCATGTGGTTTTAGTCATTGGTTCTGTTTATGTGATGGATTATGTTTATCAATTTGCGTATGTTGAACCAGCCTTGCATGCCAGGGATGAAGCTGACTTGATCGTGGTGGATAAGCTTCTTGATGTGCTGTTGGATTTGGTTTGCCAGTATTTTGTTGAGGATTTCTGCATCAGTGTTCATCAGGGACATTGGCCTGAAATTTTCTTTTTTTGTTGTGTTTCTGCCAGGTTTTGGTATCAGGATGACTCTGGCCTCATAAAATGAGTTAGGGAGAAGTCCCTCTTTTTCTGTTGTTTGGATTATTTTCAGAAGGAATGGTCCAACTCCTCTTTGTACCTTTGGTAGGATTTGGCTGTGAAACTGTCTGTTCCTGGGCTTTTTCTGGTTGGGAGGCTATTAATTACTGCCTCAACTTCAGAACTTGTTATTAGTATATTCAGGGATTCAACTTCTTCCTGTGGGAGGGTGTATGTGTCCAGGAATTTATCCATTTCTTCTAGTTTATTTGCAAAGAGGTGTTTATAGTGTTCTCTGATGGTAATTTGTATTTCTGTGTGATCTCCCCTTTGTCATTTTTTATTGTGTCAATTTGATTCTTCTCTCTTTTCTTCTTTATCAGTCTAGCGAGTGGTCTATCTACTTTGTTAATTTTTTTCAAAAAACCAGCTCCTGGATTTATTGATTATTTTAAGGGTTTTTCATGTCTCTATCTCCTTCAGTTCTGCTCTGATCTTAGTTATTTCTTGTCTTCTGCTAGCTCTTGAATTTGTTTGCTCTCACTTCTCTAGTTCTTTTAATTGTGATGTTAGGGTGTCGATTTTAGATCTTTCCTGCTTTCTCCTGTGGGCATTGAGTGCTATCAATTTCCCTCTAAACACTGCTTAGCTGTGTCCCAGAGATTCTGGTATGTTGTGTCTTTGTTCTCATTGGTTTCAAAGAACTCCTTTATTTCTGCCTTACTTTTATGATTTACCCAGTAGTCATTGAGGAGCAGGTTGTTCAGTTTCCATGCAGTTGTGTGGTTTTCAGTTGAGTTTCTTAATCCCGAGTTCTAATTTGATTGCACTGTGGTCTCAGAGACTGTTTGTTATGATTTCCATTCTTTTCCATTTATTTCCAATTATGTGGTCCATTTTAGAATAAGTGCGATGTGGTGCTGAGAAGAATGTATATTCTGTTTATTTGGGAAGGAGAGTTCTGTAGATGTCTATTAGGTCCAGTTGGTCCAGAACCGAATTCAAGTTCTGAATATCCTTGTTAATTTTCTGTCTCGTTGTTCTGTCTAATATTGACAGTGGGGTGTTAAAGTCTCCCACTATTATTGCATGAGAATCTAAGTTCTTTGTCTAAGAACTTACTCTATGAATCTGAGTGTTTCTGTATTGGGTACGTGCATATTTAGGATAATTAGCTCTTCTTGTTGCATTGATCCCTTTACCATTATGTAATGCCCTTCTTTGACTTTTTTGGTCTTTGTTGGTTTAAAGTTTGTTCTGTCAGAGACTAGGATTGCAACCCCTGTTTTATTTTTATTTTTGTTTTCCATTTGCTTGGTAAATATTCCTCCATCCCTTTATTTTGAGTCTGAGTGTGTCTTTGCATGTAAAATGGATCTCCTGAATACAGCACACCAATGGGTCTTGACTCTTTATGTAATTTGACAGTCTGTGTCTTTTAATTGGGGCACTTAGCCTATTTACATTTAATGTTAATATTGTTATGTGTGAATTTGATCCCGGCATTTTGATGCTAGCTGGTTGTTTTGCCCATTAGTTGATGCAGTTTTTTCGTAGGGTCAGTGGCCTTTACAATTTGGTATGTTTTTGCAGTGGCTGGTACCAGTTCTTTTCATATTTAGTGCTTCCTTCAGGAGCTCTTGTAAGGCAGGCCTGGTGGTAACAGAATCTCTCAACGTTTTCTTGTCTGCAAAGGATTTTATTTATCTTTCGCTTATGAAGCTTAGTTTGGCTGGATATGAAATTCTGGTATGGAAATTCTTTACTTTAAGAATGCTGAATATTGGCCCCCACTCTCTTCTGGCTTGCAGGGTTTCTGCAGAGAGATCTGCTGTTAGTCTAATGGGCTTCCCTTTGTGGGTGACCCGACCTTTCTCTCTGGCTGCCCTTAACATTTTTTCCTTCATTTCAACCTTGGTGAATCTGACGATTATGTTTTGGGGTTGCTCTCCTCGAGCAGTGTCTTTTTGGTGTCCTCTGTATTTCCTAAATCTGAATGCTGGCCTGTCTTGCTGGGTTGGGGAAGTACTCCTGGGTAATATCCTGAAGAGTGTTTTCCAACTTGGTTCCATTCTCCCCTTCACTTGCAGGTACACCAGTCAAATGTAGGTTTGGTCTTTTCATATAGTCCCATATTTCTTGGAGGCTTTGTTTGTTCCTATTCATTATTTTTACTCTAATCTTGTCTTCACGCTTTATTTCATTACGTTGATCTTCAATCTCTGATTCCTTTCTTCCGTTTGATCAATTTGGCTATTGATACTTGTTCAACTATTCACAAAGTTCTTGTGCTGTGTTTTTCAACTCCATCAGGTTGCTTATGTTCTTCCCTAAACTGGTTACTCTAGTTTGCAATTCCTCTACCCGTTTTTCAAGGTTCTTGGCTTCCTTGCATTGGGTTAGAACATGCTCCATTAGCTCAGAAGAATTTGTTATTACCGGCCTTCCGAAGCCTGCTTCGTCAAACTTGTTCTCCGTTCTGTTTTGTTCCCTTATTGGCGAGGAGTCGTGATCCTTTGGAGGAGAAGAGGTGTTCTGATTTTTGGGATTTCCAGCCTTTTTGCACTGGATTTCCTTATCTTTATGGATTCGTCTACTTTGGTCTTCGATGTTGGTGACCTTCGGATGGGGTTTTTGTGTGATGTCTTTTTTGTTGATGTTGATGCTATTCCTTTCTGTTAGTTCTCCTTCTAACAGGCCCCTGTGCTGCAGGTCTGCTGGAGTTTGCTGGGGGTCCACTCCAGACGCTGTTTCCCTGGGTATCACCAGCAGAGGCTGCAGAACAGCAAAGATTGCTGCCTGTTCCTTCCTCTGGAAGCTTTGTCCCAGAGGAGCACCCACCACATGCCAACCAGAGCTCTCCCATAGGAGGAGTCTGTCGGCCCCTTTAGGTAACATCAAGGGAGGTGTCCCCTTGTCAGGATACACGGGGTCAGGGACCCACCTGAGGCAGTCTGTCTCTTAACCGAGCTCAAGTGTTGTGCTGGGAGATCAGCTGCTCTCTTTAGATCTGAAAGGCAGGAAGGTTTAATTCTGCTGAAGCTTCGCCCACAGCTGCCCCTGCCCCAGGGAGATGGGAGCTTTATCTATAAGCCCCTGACTGGGGCTGCGGCCTGTCTTTCAGAGATGCCCTGAGCAGAGAGGAGGAACCTAGAGGCAGTCTGGCATCAGCGGCCTTGCTGAGCTGCGGTGGGCTCCACCCAGTTTGAACTTCGCGGCAGCTTTGTTTACACCGTGGGGGGAAACCACCTACTCAAGCCTCAGTAATGGCAGATGCCCCTTCCCTTACCAAGCCAAGCATCCCAGGTCAACTTCAGACTGCTGTGCTGGCAGCGAGTTTCAAGCCAGTGGGTCTTAGCTTGCTGTGCTCTGTGGGGGGATCCGCTGAGCTACTCCACTGGGCTCCCTGGCCTCAGCCCCCTTTCCGGGGGAGTCAATGGTTCTGTCTCGCTGGCATTCCAGGCACCACTGGGGTATGAGAAAGAACTCCTGTGGGTAGCTCAGTGTCTGGGCAAATGGCCACCCAGTTTTGTGCTTGAAACCCAGGGCCCTGGTGGTGCAGGCACCCGAAGGAATCTCCTGGTCTGTGGGTTGTGAAGACCGTGGGAAAGGCGTAGTATCTGGGCTGGATAGCAGTGTTCGTCACAGCACGGTCCCTCACGGCTTCCCTTGGCTAGGGGAGGGAGATCCCGACCCCTTGCGCTTCCAGGTGAGGCAACGCCCCACCCTGCTTCAGGGCTGGATAGCAGTGTTCGTCACAGCACGGTCCCTCACGGCTTCCCTTGGCTAGAGGAGGGAGATCCCGACCCCTTGCGCTTCCAGGTGAGGCAACGCCCCACCCTGCTTCAGGGCTGGATAGCAGTGTTCGTCACAGCACGGTCCCTCACGGCTTCCCTTGGCTAGGGGAGGGAGATCCCGACCCCTTGCGCTTCCAGGTGAGGCAACGCCCCACCCTGCCTCAGCTGGCTCTCCTTGGGCTGCACCCACTGCCTAACCAGTCCCAGTGAGGCGAGCTGGGTATCTCAGTTGGAAATGCAGAAATCACCCACCTTCTGCATTGATCTCGCTGGATTTTCTACTCTTCCCTTCGCTGGGAGGTGCAGACCGGAGCTATTCCTATTCAGCCATCTTTCCAGCCACCCAAAACCTGGTTTTAATTTACTTTAACGTTGTTGCCCGTCTTCCTGTCAAGTTAAGCAGCCACACTGGGTACATGAGAAGGGGGAAAGCGGTCCTGCTTAGAGTCCCACGTGCCACTGATGGGCTAGCAGTATAACCTTACATGATATTATTTAAAGAAAAAAAGGGCTCTTTAAATCATGGCTGGAAGATTGCACCCTTAATCTCTTGCCATGTGTTTTTTTGGAAACTGGCACTTTCTTTAAATATTATACAATAGATTTGTCAGAATGTCATGGGCTAAAAGAAAGGATGGGGAAGGTTGCTGAATTTCTTGCATTTCTTGGTAGATCAGAAAAGCATGGGCCAGGCGCGGTGGCTCATGCCTGTAATCCCAGCACTTTGGGTGGCTGAGGCGGGCAGATCACCTGAGGTCAGGAGTTCAAGACCAGCCTGACCAACATGGTAAAACCCCGTCTCTACTAAAAACAAACAAAAAAAATAGCTGGATGTGGTGGCAGGCTCCTGTAATCCCAGTTACTCAGGAGGCTGAGGCATGAGAATCACTTGAACCCAGGAGGCAAAGGTTGCAGTGAGCCGAGATCACTCCACTGTGCTCCAGCCTGGGCGACAGAGTGAAACTCAATCTCCAAAAGAAAAGTGCGTGTGTTAAGAAGAATCTCTGTGGAGAAGTGCACGCTGTTTAGGGGTCCCGTCTCTCCAATCATCTTTCTTAAATGGTTGGGAGTTTTCCGGAGGTGAGTAATGCAATAGAAACAACAGAAGTGAGATCAGTTCTTCCACATCACTGCATCAGGACAGTAGACATGGGCGTCACATGGACAATACCGCATTCAGCTTTTAGATGCTCAGATCACATTTTCCTGGAATACTCACTCACCTTTACAAAAAATGTAAGCAGGACGTGTGTTCTTTAACTTTGGTCAGGGAAGGAGGGAGGGAAGGTATTTGTTCTTTGTCTTGCCTTTGTGTGTGTGTACGTTTGTTAAAATTTTTTTGCCTTATTTTTTAACATGAATCCTAGGAGAAAGATTTCTGATGTGAGTTTGATGCAGAAAGTCTGTTTTATACCAGTTAATTTGCAGAATGAATCCAATCAACCTTCCTTCCTTCCTTCCTTCCTTCCTTCCTTCCTTCCTTCCTTCCTTCCTTCCTTCCACTTCTTTTCTTCCTCTCTCATTCTTTCTTTCTCTCTCTCTCTCCTTTTTTTTTTTTTTGAGACAGGCTCTGGCCCTGTTGCCCAGGCTGGAGTACAGTGGCGTAATCTCAGCTCACCACAGCCTCCATCTTCCAGGCTCAAGTGATCCTTTCATCTCAGCCTCCCAAGTAGCTGGGATTCCAGGCATGTGCCACCATGGTTTGCTAAATTTAAAGCATGTTTTGTAGAGACAAGGTCTCACTATATTGCCTATGCTTGAACTCCTAGGCTCAAGCAATCCTCCCACCTCAGCCTTCCAAAGTGTTGGGATTGCAGGCATGAGCCACCATGCCCTTCCTCTTTCTTTCTCTCTTGCAAGTTAATAATGCTTTGCATTTGTATGCTGCTTCACAGTATATTCTTATCTTTTTGGTTCTTCACAACTGTCCTTCAAGGGAAGTTGCGGGACAGGCCTGTTTTAGGGGTAAGGAAGCCAAAGCCTGTTCCTTAGATCACACAGTCCCTCAGTGGTGGCAACGTGTGGGTTGGAACCCAGTCTCTGCTCCTGCCTCGCTGCAGTGCCCACACACCCTGTACCTGCACAATGGACCCTCCACGCTTTTCTCTCTACAGCTGAATCCCATCCCAAAACACAAGGAAACCAGGAAGGGCTTCTGGTGTGTACCCAGGACAGCACACTGCCGTCCTGCACCCGCACCCCCGGCTCTCCTCGGGAGTGGCCTGGCGCTCTCAACTCCATCTGTTCCCCATGACTGGCCACCTCCCATGTGAGGCTGAGACACAGGACACTCCCGGAGGAATCCCAGCACGCCCATCCCGCCACCGTCCTTGGCAGCGGGGAAGCGGGACCCCATGCTGGGTGTGGTTGCTGGTTGGCTCCGTAGTTTGGCTCTGCCGTCTGTCTCCTGCAGTGACCCTTTTGCTTTGAGAATCCCTCTGGCAATCTTCCATGTTCTACTTTTCCTGTCATTCTTCCTGGTGATGGCCCGTTCTTATTCGCCGCTGCTTTCCCCTGGAGAACGAGTTCCAGCCGTATTTTAGGAACTAAAGACTGATGTGGACAGCTTAGAGTTGACTCCAGCCCTGCTGGGATTGGGGCAGAAATAACGTCAAATGGTGCACCTGCTTTGTGTCCAGTTTCTACTGAGCTGATTCTCAGGAACTCGGGAATGCAAACATCAGCGTAAAGGAAGTTCGGATAGACAGAGGCGAAGGGATCGGAAGAGCCGGTGGTGACTTGACCTCGGTAGCCTAGAACGTTGTAGAGGTGGAAACTGTTTCTCATCACCTACACGCTCCTACTGGGCATTGATCATGGCCAAGACTCAGCTCAGGGAAATGTCTGTAGTTTCCTGTGTGTCTGTAGAGGGCCTTCGTGGTGGGTATGCACACAATAAGTTGAAACTAACTTGCGCATGAGAAGGGCTGGTGGAGTTCTCCCTGCTCCTGCCACCTTCTCATCACCTGCAGTCTTTTTTATTTTTTCTGGACAGTCTCACCCTATCGCTCAGGCTGGAGCGCAGTGGCGCCGTCTCGGCTCACTATAACCTCCGCCTCCTGGGTTCAAGTGATTCTCCTGCCTCAGCCTCCCAAGTAGCTGGGTTACAGGCATGAGCCACCGCGCCCAGCCTACAGTCTTTTTCTCATGGCTGAGGATCCTTCCAGTGGTCACGTTTTACCCATAGCCCTCCTGAACCCTAGAGTCTGCAGAAAACTTCCAGCCGGACAGCTTCTGGGTAGAGAAACAGGCCAGTAAGACTCTCCTAGGCATGCAGCACGGGGCTGTGCTCTGTGATGAGGGACAAACAGGAACATCTATGTGCGGTGATCATGGATAGCAGTTGTGGGGAGTGATTACGGGCCGGTCCTCAGCCTCCAGTCGGGCTGTGTGGCGGGCAGCGATTGCCTCCGTGTTGACAGAGTGAGTGTCTGTGCAGTTCGGGAGCGAGGCGCTGCCTCTCGCTGTGCATGTCTCACAGTTCCTTTCTCCCTCAGTCCCGTGATGCCGTCCAGAACAAGCTGAACTGATTAATGAGCAGGACATAAAGATAACTGCTGCTGTCCTGCTCCATCCGGGGATTAATTAGACAAACAGGGCAGAGCGGGGTCCCCACCAGTGGGAAGTTGGGTGCAGGAGATGCCAGTCTCCTCTCACTGGAATCAGGGTGTCAGCCCTTCCTGGCCACCACTCAGACTGTTCCTATAGCTTTCTGGATCCCATTCCCTGCAGGTCTACCCTGGGGAGTGAAATAGTGACTGTCCCTTCCACCCCGAGAGCTGGGGAGAGGGCGGTGCACGTTAGTAACTGCCCGGTCTCTCTACGTAAGAGCAGCAGGGAGCGGCGGGGCTGGAGCAGCTGTTGCCAAGAACCTAAGAGCGTTAGTGACAAAACCAAGAACTCCTGGCGAGGAGTCCGAGGGACTTTCTGGATCACAAGTGGTGTCTCCTCAGCTCTTTAGTTACAGCGGATTAAGCAGGAAGTGGAGTGCTGGACTAAAGGAATAATAAGGCAAAGGAGGTGAGGCAGAAAAACTCAATTTCCTTCCTTTAAGGGGGAAAAATGTCCATTTAGTTAGATGAATTGCAAAGAAGAGAATAGAGCGTGGCATTTCCCCCAGCTTGGAGCTGAATGGGTTTTTAAAGAACTGTATATCTCTTTGGCCAGACCGGTGACCAGGATCCTCAGCCTCTCTACAGAAAATGAGCCGCAGGCTTGGGATTTCATTAAGATGCCAGAGCATTCCTTCTGGACAAATGACTCACTAATTCAGCCCCTTCTTGCCCGCTTCTCCTGTAGGCCCTTGCCTGGCTTAGCTCATATTTTACATTCGGCACCTCTAGTTACCCAGAAATTGCATGCAGGCTTGTGAAATAGAAAAGCAGTGGGCCGTGGCCCCATCAGTCCTGCCTGGCATTGCGTCATCCCTGACTTGCAATACTCGGAGGCTAGACTGGGAGATTTGCTTACAGAAAGCCTGGAGGTCCCAGGTGCCTTCCAAAAGTGGCGATTTGAATACACGCTCTTAGCACACATGCTGTGTAACAGAGGCAAAGCTACAGAAATGAATGGAGCTGAAATCAGACTATAAAAGCACAGTGAACAAGGAAGTTGCCAGAATGGAATGCAGATAAGCCTAGTGGTTATTGTCCTGTGTGTAGCGGCTATGTGGGATTTGGCCGTTTTACTAGAAGGAGCCCTGGGGGCCCAGTGCTTAGTAACTAGCTCTGCCTGTCGGGGATCCCCCACCGTATCCTGCTTGTGATTGTTGCTATCCAGAGTCCAGGGCAAGGGTTTCTAAAACCTTGTCGTGTTTTGTTTTTTGTTCTGAAGAGACAAGGTCTCCCTCTGTCACCCAGGCTGGAGTGCAGTGGCACGATCATAGCTTACTGTAACCTTGAACTCCTGAGCTCAGGTGACCATGCTACCTCAGCCTCCCGAGCGGCTGGTACCTGTAGGTATGCACCATCTCACCTGGCTGTTTTTTTTAATAAAGGTTTTGTAGAGATGGGGTCTCGCCATGTTGCCCAGGCTTGTCTTGAACTCCCACCTCTGCCTCCCAAAGCACTGGGATTCCATGTCTGGGTACCACGCCCAGTCTACACGTTACCATAAACATCCTGATTGGAAAATGATAGGTTATCATGGTCCAGGAGAAGGCAAGTCCAAGGGAGGAGGGAGGAAGAGACACGGGAATTGAACGCGCACCGTGTGCTTACGCCACGTTCAGCACTTTATATGCTTGTCCGTTGAAGTTTTACAACCACCCATGTGACGGGCATTGTTAGGCCATACAGATAAGGAAGCTGGGGCTCTAAGAAGTGTGACTGTCTGTGGGAGGCAGCAGTTGGCATGATGGAAAAAGAGCAGGCATTGGAGGTGGCATCCAAGTCCAGCCTTCCACCCACAGGTTCAGTGATGCGGGGCATTATATCACATCATTTTTTCATCGGTAAGATCTGGAAAGGTGTACCTCCACCCTGGAGTATTGGGAGGAGTCAATGAGATCATGTAGATAACAGCACAGTTCTGGCGTACGAGACAACACGGCGGGCGTCGTTCTGTGACCTCGCGGTGGGAGAAGCAGCATCTAAATCCTGAGAGGTGCAGCGTATCCCGTGCTCGGGCTCCGTCCACCGTGACACCGGCTTTGGGTCTACACAGAGGTACTGCCTTCAGTTACAAGGCAGGCACAGCTGGGACACAGTGCAGGACATCTGTGGACCCAGTGCCCTAGGAATTCTTTCCCTTCAGCTTTGTGCACTGTAGGTGAGTTGGCTCAGCAGGAGGATCGCCAGCTTGTACAAAATATATGATTCTCTGAGCATTTCTATAAGTTGAAATATTTTATTTAAAAATTTATGGCTGGGCACGGTGGCTCACACCTGTAATCCCAGCACTTTGGGAGGCCAAGGTGGGCAGAACACCTGAGGTTGGGAGTTTGAGACCAGCCTGACCAATATGGAGAAACCCCATCTCTACTAAAAAGATAAAATTAGCCAAGTGTGGTGGCACATGCCTGTAATCCCAGCTACTTGGGAGCCTGAGGCAGGAGAATCACTTGAACTCAGAGGTTGCAGTGAGCCAAGCACCATTGCACTCCAGCCTGGAGTGAGACTCTGTCTTAAAAAAAAAATTACAACCACCCCTCCTCCCCAAAATTGCATGACAGAGATTTCATCAAACCCAACAACTGATGAGACAAAGAAAACGAAACACAGAGAGGACTTTAGAAATTATCCTCGTGCATTCCTCCGGAATTTGCCATATATTACTCAGATGACCTGTGTCTGTGTCCGGCTATCCTGCTACTCTATACATCACTTATCTTTGGATCCCCCATGCCTAGCACAGTGCCTGGCACATACTAGGTCTCCACATAAGTGCCATAGTAGGTGCTTCACCTAAGTGCCCATTATTTGTTGGACTGAACTCACAACACAGTAACAAGGAGCTGGTTAGAACAAATGCCGTCCCTTTCCCCAGGACTGTAGCCTGCAGGCCTGTGCGAGGCTTCAGCTTGATTTCTGTTCACCTTGGGCCCCCAAGGCAGGCTGTGCATTTCCGTAAGCACCTCACTCACCTGCAGGAGTGGGGCCGGGCTGGTGGTGAGCACCAGAGGTGCTCAGTGTTCGGTTACTCAGAAAGCGGGTTAAAGGGCAGTGCTCCTGCTTCCTCCGGAGAGGCCCTTCTGTTCTCTGAAATGGCAACTCCGCACTCACTTAATGGGATCCCAGATAACATGTGGCAAACCAGTCCTTTATCACTGTTGCCCCTTGGAACACATTTCCAACGCTGGCCGTTAAAAGCAGGCCATTTCACGGTGCCTTAATGATGACGCTAATAACTGTAGATTTTTGTCTCCGGAGTCCTGATGAGCTGGGCAGGGAGTAAATTATGGAGCTAACTTTTATGTGCATGGTTTATTGATCTGTGAGCTTCAAGGAAACCACACCAGCCTCTACAGTTCGGCAGCCCAGATTACCTTTTCATCTGTGTAACTGGGCCACGCGGGCACAGTTAATATTCAATTTATATTAATAGAAAGACAAAGAACATGATGTGCCGTCTCCATATTGAAGTAATGGGCATGTCAAAGTGTTCTACCTGGTCAGTATAAATAATTCCGTCTCCCCATGGCTTAGCAAGGGTGATGTTGCCGATTCACTGTGCATTTCATCCTCATTTGTCCTGAGGAAGTTCAGCGCCGCCACGTGTATGTACTCGCAGAGTACGCAGGGGTGCGTCTTCGTCCCTGATGTGGCCCCTCTTTTCTTAACAGGTGAAAGTCATGCTTCGCGTCTGTTCTACCTTGGCTCGAGATACCTCAGAATCCAGCTCTTTCTTAAAGGTGGACCCACGGAAGAAACAGATCACCTTGTATGATCCCCTGACTTGTGGAGGTCAAAATGCCTTCCCCAAGAGAGGCAACCAGGTTCCTCCAAAGATGTTTGCCTTCGATGCGGTTTTCCCACAAGATGCTTCTCAGGTGGGTATCGGCCCCCTCTCAGGCTCAGGCAATGTTGACTAAAGAAGCGTTCGCTCATTCACAAGGACCTCTGAGCTGGGAGGGTGTCTTCTGGAGCATTCTGATAGACCAGTTCCTCCAGGAGTCAGTCTGAGCTCCCTTGAATGGTCCAGTGCTTTTGAATTACTGGTGTCAGACCCTGGGCAGGACCTGTGTGCAGGGATTTCAATAAAATATGTCCTGGGGAGAAGGAAGTATGAGCCAGTCAGTGGATCACACACAGAAGCAGGAAGGTGACAGATAGGAAGGGACAAGGACAACTGTGTCAAGGTGCCGGTGACGGATCTAGGAGGAGCCTCCTCCTGCCTGGGTTCCTGGGCGTGGGCGTTGTGCAAATGCTTCAGGGAGCTGGTTAGAATTAGGCACTATCCCAGGACACTGTATAAGCACACTGGGGTTGAGGGCAAATCTATAGTCCTGGTGAGGAACCAGAATATAAGGCAGGGAAACTGAGGCTGACAGGGAAACTGAGGCTGACATGCGTCCTGTGGCCTGGCTCAGTGGAGTGAAGGGGAAGAAGAGAGGCTTGGGGATAGGTGTTATATTTGTTTAATTGCTGCATTACAAATCACCCTAAAATTCAGTGCTTATCACAAGAAGCATTTGTTATTGCTCATAGGGCAGCTCAGCTTCTGTTCCTAGCTCAGCTCATGTTTATGTCTCTCATCAGCTGTGGCTTGGGCAGGCAGCTCTGTGGATCTTGGCTGGATTAACCCTATATTGTACTGTAGGCACATGTCTTTGGGGTTGGCTGGCTTTACACTGGTCTAGAATAGCCTTGACCAGGTCAGCTGGTCTCTCTTCCACGTTGCCTCTCATCATCCAGCAGGCAAGCCTGGGCTAGTTGTGAAGGCGCTGTCCAGGACCCACGCGTACAGGTCTATTGAGGCCTAAGCTCAGCTCTGACCCAGTATCACTTCTGCTGGATTCTACTGGCCCAGCTTCAAGACATGGGGAAGAGATTGCTCCTCATGATTGGACGAGCTCCAAGTCACATTGCAAGGGGGCTGCACCCAGACTGAGGTGGAGAATTGGGGCCATTTTTATTAATCTATGAGCATAACTGGGAAGCTACTTGGGGGCCCAGGGTACCAAGATGACTGGGCCGTGGCAGCCAGTGAACTGTAGCCCCTACCAGATGCTGCAACTAAAGCTTCTAGTGGACATCTGTTCTCATTTGGATTCACTCTGGAGCTTTGGTGAAGATGGGCCTCTGAGTGGCACCAAACAGTACCTGTTCCTGCAGGGGATGGAGAGGGGACATGTGTGCAGAACTAACTGCAGAAATAAATAGCCCAGGGCATAGGTATACAGTGCCCTCTGTAGCCTGGACTTCGCAATTTTTTTTGTCAGTTTCTAGTGCTTGTCAAGATTTACACCAAAGTGTATAGTAACTAATAATCCATGGCAGAACCCGAGGACAGCAGAGCGAATGCTGCCATTGGCAGCCTCCGTTAATTTCCTCCAGGCTGCATCTGAGTGGAGGAGGTGGTGGCGTTCTCACCGGCTCTTATATTACACCACGTAACACACGTTATAAGCTCCATTCACTCAGAATTTTAGCATGTGGCTTCCCCAAAGAGCTTTACCCAAGAAGACAAAGTACTTTAAGATAAGTTCTATGGTTTCTCTCTTTATCACATTTTTTTGTGTGGCATGCCACCCAATGGGCTCAGGAATTTAAACCTGACATTGGCTAATAAATGGTCTCCAAATAATTTAATTAACACAGTTAAAACTTTTCAGAAGCAAATCTCCACAAGGTGTAAGGATTCCAAAGCAAACCCTAAATTAAGCAGGGACTATTAATGCGTTTTAGATTTATTCCAGAAAAAGGAGGCGTCTTGATTCCTGGTCTTTGTTTATACTTCACACTTGGCTCCAGAGCCCCGTATGCTCAGTGTTGGAGTTTCACTCATTTCAGAACGCCTTACTTTCATTCAAATTGCCAGTGCTGTAATAAATTACATGTCTGTAGATATTTGCAGTTTTCAAGACATTTCCTAGACATGAAAGCATTTGACTAGATTTCAGTGGGGTAGGAAGGGAGGCATTGCTGTTTTCACATAACACACAAGGAATCCGAGACTCAAAGATTAAGTCACTTGTTCAAAGTCCCTTTTCCGAGCAGGCATCCTTCCTGAATTCCTCCTATTACATCTCTGTATCCTGCTCGATCTGGTATCATGTCTTTGACCTCCCTCCATTTTATCCAGCATTTCCTAGCAGTGTGGCCTCAGGCGAGTCACTCAACCTCTCTGGGCCTCAGTGTCCTCATCTGTCAAATGGGGACATGACCAGTGTTCATCAGGCTGTGTGATCCGTCAAATCGACACACATGAGGTGCTCACGGCAGAGCCAGGAACACAGCAAGTGCTCAATAAATGTGGCTAGTTTTTCCTGTTATCGTTGTTAGTATCAGTAGCTGCTGCTGGCCAGGGCGAGCACCTCTGGAGCTCCCAAAACCTGAAAGCTGGGAGTGTGTGGAGTGGGCCTCCAGTCTCAAGCCCTGAGTTTCAGCCTGTGAAGCCACAGCCACCATGGTGACCCAGGCAGTTACAAATTGTGCTTTCTCCTGGCCTCTAAGGAAATCATTAGAACAGCCTGGTTCCTAGTTGCGTTTGACAGACATCCATATTACCCTTCATTGGCCTCAGCAGTCACTGGCTGCCCCTGCTGGGACACACCTCTGCTGAGATGAGAACCCGGACTTGTGGGCAAGCGGAAGCTTCCTGCAGACCTGGCCCTGCCCATGGGGCTGTGCTCGGGAAGGCTGTGTGCCTCTCCAGCTCCAAGGGGAGCAGTGAGGGGCCTCCGGGGGCCATTGTCAGCTCTCAACACACACCAGACGGACTGCCCACTACCACCCTTCTCAGTGGAGAGCCGAGGGGGAACTCTGCCAGGGGATGCCCCCCCAACTCTGCACAGCAAGGCCTCCTCTCGCCCCAGCCTCTGCACAGGTGACCCAGTGTGGTTCACACACACCCAGCATTCTCCCGGGTGCCTCAAGAACCAAACACCGCTTATTGTAGGTGCAGCTCAAGGTGAGCGCTCAGCCTCCAACCTCCCATCTCGCTTTACCTCCAAAGAAGCCTTAGTTCATTGGGCAGACTTCTGCCTGCTCTGCAGATGCCTCGCGCAAATTCCATCAAGATGCTACTGCTTCTGTGTCAGGGTTAGCATGGGGATCTCCCTGCCTAGGTCCTGGGGGTTTGAAAGATCCTGTGTTTCCCAGAGCAGCCCTGTCCTGCCACCCGCTTTGGCCCAGGAGGAGCCCCCTTGCCCCCACAGAGTGTCTGAGGCCCACCCTGGAACAAGGGACAGTTGTTGGAAGTGTGTTTTTTCAGTTTAGAAGAGAAAAACTGACTTCCAAATACTTGGGTTCATTGTCCTGCTGGAACCCGCAGCTGAATGACAGCATTCATGGCCCAGGTGCCCACTGGGACGCATGCTGCCCCGAGGACCGCAAAGCCCTGTGTTAGCACCGCCTGGCAGAGCTTCCACCAGCTCTGACTCCAGCTCCCAGACAGAAGTGAAGGCAGCAGGGCGCAGGAAGAATGCTGTCGTCCTGTGCTGTGACAAGTCTCAGGTGCTAACCAAAGAGAAGGACATTTCCCAGATTTCCAAGTTAGTCCACAAAACTGCAGAGCGCTCTATTAGTGGGTGCTCAGGGGAAATACAAAGCGTCCTCCAGGGCCTGGTCCCTGTCGAGAATTTAATAATCAAATTGGAGAGCAGACACACACCCCAGGCTGAAGAGCACCTAACAACATGCCACGTGGTGACCGATATTATATATGTTGAATATATCTGCATTGAAAGAAAGAAAAGGCAGGCTTTGGAAAGAGGAGGGTGGGTCAGTTGTGGTGGCTCACACCTGTAATCCTAGCACTTTGGGAAGCTGAAGTGGATCACCTGAGGTCAGGAGTTCGAGACCAGCCTGACAACATGGTGAAACCCCATCTCTACTAAAAAAAAAATTAAAATAATTAACCAGGCATGGTTGTGCATGCCTGTAATCTCAGCTACTTGGGAGGCTGAGGCAGGAGACTCGCTTGAGCCCAGGAGGTTTAGGTTGCAGTGAGTGGAGATTGTGCCATTGCACTCCAGGCAGAAAGAAGGAGAGAAAGAGAGAAAGGAAGGAAGGAGAAAGAAAGAGAGAGAGAAAGCAAAGGAAGAAAGGAAGGAGGAGGATGTGAATTGAGAATGAAGAAAGAGATCAGTAGAGAAAGGCTTGGTGCCACAAGGAAAAATTAGCACTGAGACAAAGGATTTTTCAGCAAAGCAGTTTTTACATCCTGCACTGCAGAAGGGTACCCTTGCTAGCCATCTCGCCACGAGAGTACAATGAGCACTAGAAAAGCAGACATGTTTATCCCTTACGTATCTGGGGTGGTTCTGACTGTGTTCGATCTCTGTGGTTGGAGCCAGACCTTACCATTTAAACTAAAACCCAATTGGCTAATAACCTAAACTCGTTCAAACAGCTAAGGGGCATAGACTGTGAGCTGTGAGCACATCCAGCACAGATATTTTGGTTAAAGTATAAGGACATAGAATGTACTATGTGCCTGTAAGTACAACATGTTTAACAGCTACACAGGATAGGGCTAAACAAAGAGTTATTAGCAAATTTATGTTTTAACAAGCAAGGAAACTTTGAAGAGGAACTTTTCCACGTTCCACTTATGAAATGGTGGGTCACCTTTTCCCCCACTAAGAAGCCTGGCCTGTTCCATAAACTATATGTATACGTGTGTTGGCAGAGAGTGAACAGAGAGGTTAAAGGTCTTGTCCGGGGGGCCAGATGGCAGATGAGGGAAGGGAATGAGGTCCATTCCAGCCTGTCCCTGCCTGGTCTACAGATGCAGCTGCTGAAATGTACCAAAGGTTAGCAGGAGGGTGGTTTGCAGCTCACATGCGTACTGCTCAGGCTTGCAAAGGGCAGAAGGTAGCCGAGGGTTCTGAACATCTCCAGGACGTCACGGCAGAGGCTGACCCACCTGATACACAGTGACACAGGGCCCCGAAGCCCCGGGAAGGTGGGCTCACTTTTGTTGTTAGTGATGCCTCCGCTGCGCGGTCCATTCACGGCTGGTGTCTCCTCTTGTGTCTGACAGGCTGAAGTGTGTGCGGGCACCGTGGCAGAAGTGATCCAGTCTGTGGTCAACGGGGCAGATGGCTGCGTGTTCTGTTTCGGCCACGCCAAGCTGGGTTCGTGAGAGTTTCACCTTCTGTGCCGCTCAGCGGGCTCCCTGTCCTCCCCTGCATTCTTCTGTGTCCCTCCCAGAGTCCTCTGGTGAAGGGAAGGTTGTGTTTCTCTTAGGTGCTGAGCTAAATAACCAATAACAAGTTACACGACGAACACTATGTTGTTCATCGCAGGCGGACACCCATTCATGTAGGAAAGCTCACGTCCAAGAGACGGACAGAGAAGCAGCAGGGTTGTTCCCACTGGGTCCGGGTCAGAAGCCCAGAAGGCAGGCGGGGAAACATTGATTTCCTGGGCAGCTGCCGTTGGGGAAGCAGATAGGGCCCCTTGCACCGCGCCTCCACGAGGATGTGGGTTGGTGGTTGGAGCCTTTGTAAAAGCCGGAGAGGGCCGGGCGCAGTGGCTCTCGCCTGTAATCCTAGCTCTTTGGGAGGCTGAGATGAGTGGATTGCCTGAGCTCAGGAGTTCAAGACCAGCCTGGGCAACATGGCAAAACCCTGCCTGTACTAAAATACAAAAAGATTTGCCAGCGTGGTGGCACATGCCTGTAATCCCAGTTACTTGGGAGGCTGATGCAGGAGAATCACTTGAACCAAGGAGGAGGAGGTTGCAGTGAGCCGAGATCGCGCCATTGCACTCCAGCCTGGGTGACGAGCGAGACTCCGTCTCCAAAAGAAAGCCAGAGGAGCAACCTGCAAGCAAAGCCCAGGGCTGTGGTGGGTCGTGTCTGGGGGAAGCGTTGCATGCTGTCAGGAACACTCCAGCGCTGAAGCATCTGAGAAGGGAGGCAGCAGAGTCCCCCAATGAGAGGTTCACAATCTGCCCCCTGCCACTACCAGTGCCTTCCTAATTCTGGCCTGTGGCCATCTGCTCTACACACTTGATATGCTTAGTGAATTGAGGAGCTCCAAAAAGTGTCCCTTGACAGAGATTCCAACAGAGGCCTGGCAGAGCTCACGGAGGCCGGTTCTCAGCCAGAACAGAAGGCCATGGCCCCTCTCTGCACTTCAATCCTCCCCTGCCCTTCCTCTGGGTCTGCAGCTAAGCAGCGATCTGGATTCTAATGGAATTTGCTCCTGCCATAAAAATATACACAGCATTTAACTTGAAAAAGGATATAAAGGGTGAATCTGTGGACTGATCTGTGGGTGACCATAAAGAGAACCATGATGGAAAGCCCCCTCCCTCCTGCTGTGTAAGCAGTGCGGAAACTGGACAGCATGTGATATTTGGGGTCCTCTTCAAGGTACACTGTGGTTTAATTTTGCCGCACGTCTGGGCTCTTGCTTTGCGTTTTTTAAGAGATAGGTTCTCAGTTGCCTGGGCTGGAGGACAATGGCATGCTCACAGATCACTGTAACCTCCAATTCCTGGGCTCCAGCGATCCTCTCGCCTCAGCCTCTCAACTGACTGGGACCACAGGCATGCCCCACCACACCCAGCTAATTTTTAAACATTTGTTTATAGAGGCAGGGTCTCAGTCTGTCGCCCAGACTGGCCTGGAACTCCTGGCCTCAAGCAGTCCTCCCACCTTGGCCTCTCAATGTGCTGAGATTAAAATCATGAGCCACTGAGCCCAGCAGCCTTCTTTATGATGGCCATTTCATTAGTAAAGCCAGAAAATGTCTTGTTGTCAAATAGTATTTCTCTCATCTTTTCGTTCCTTTGCCCCACTTGCCCATGCCTTTCTTCTACATCTGTGGCATCTATTTTGAGCCTCTGTGGAATGATGCCTGAACACTCAAACTGCTTTTCTTCCTCCCCTGGCTCTCCCAGGAAAATCCTATACCATGATTGGGAAGGACGATTCCATGCAGGACCTGGGCATCATCCCCTGTGCCATCTCTTGGCTCTTCAAGCTCATAAATGAACGAAAGGAAAAGACCGGTGCCCGTTTCTCGGTCCGGATCTCTGCCGTGGAAGTGCGGGGGAAGGAGGAGACCCTGCGGGACCTGCTGTCGGAGGTGGCGACGGGCAGCCTGCAGGACGGCCAGTCCCCGGGCGTGTACCTGTGTGAGGACCCCATCTGCGGCACGCAGGTGATTGAAGCCTGGTAGCCTCTTCCCCACCTCAGAGGCTGGGCCAGCTTAACTGTGAATCACTCAGCCTGTAAACTGGGAGGCTTGTGGGTGTTTACTTTAAAGTGGCCTGGAACTGGATAGCCTGCAGCTGCAGGGCCGTCTGCTTGGCCCGTCTAAATATTTGTACCTTGACTTTAATTGACAATGAGCAGGAACCACAATTGTTATAGCATTTCAGAGAGAAATTGAATTCACTTCCTTTATGCCCCTTTCAAAAGTAAAAAAAAAAAAAAAGGACAATCTTTCTTTTAACAACAAACCAAAATATTTACTGCTCCTCACCAATAGCTACAGTCATTACCGGGGCTGTTTATGACTCCATAAACTGTGTTTCTGGCACTGGTTTACAGCCAGATGAGCAGTGCTACAGGAAAGACTAATAACCACTTTCTCATTAGAACCGTGATATAATTGCTGGAGCTATGGAAGCCAAGAGAAGCTCCAGTTCGCAGTGTGAGGATGCTGTGTCTTGTGAGGGTCTCTCCTTTGCTGTTTGACAATAGATGTAGGACTGACTCGGGAGCCACAGTTCATTTCCAGAATAATTAATCCTTACTGTCTCTAGCAGTAGGCCTTAGTTTCCCGTTTTATCAGATGCCTGCTTTTTTAGGTGTTCCGTTTGATAAGTACGTGCCTCGGCCGGGTGCAGTGGCTCACGCCTGTCATTCCAGCACTTTGGGAGCCCGAGGCGGGCAGATCACGAGGTCAGGAGTTTGAGACCAGCCTGGTCAACATAGTGAAACCCTGTCACTACTAAAAATTAAAAAAAAAAAAAAAAAAAAATTAGCTGGGCATGGTGGCGAGCACCTGTAATCCCAGCTACTCGGGAGGCAGGAGAATCACTTGAACCCAGGAGGCGGAGGTTGCAGTGAGCCGTGATCACGTCATTGCACTCCAGCCTGGGTGACAGTGAGAGACTCTGTCTCAAAAAAATAAAGAAAGAAAGAAAAGAAATATAAGTACCTGCCTCTTCCCAACAAGGACTGTTTGCAGAGATGAAGATACCTCCCGTGGCTTGTCATACTCCTCTGCTCAAAGCTGACCATGCTCTTCCCCTGCTTAAAGCACCTCATCCTTCTATCTTCCTCTGAGTCCTCTTTCATCTGCATCAGTCACCAGAGGACTTGTTTAAACCCTGATTGCTGGACACTACCCCACAGCTTCCAATTCCATAGGCTGGAGTAGAGCTCCGAAGTGTGCATGGATTTCTAACCAGTTCCCATAAGATGCTGGTGCTGCTGGTCCAGGGCTCACACGTTCGAAAGCACTGCTTTGAGGCCTGAAATGTGCTGAGATGGCATCTACAGGGTGCCCGCAATGCCGTCCATCAGCATGTGCGAAGTGCCCGCGATGCCATCCACCAGCAAGGCCCGACCCACTGTTCCTGCTCCAGGCATTTCCTAGGCATTCAAATCTGCTTTCACCTCTGTTGCTTTTAGAGCTTCACTGATGAAGTTCCACTTAGGGGTGAAAGAGCTGGTCACAGGAAGGCAAAGAAAAAGAGGGAAAGACGATGTTCCCTTCAACTCTCGTCGAAAAATCTTTGAAATGCTTGGGTTTATGTTTCCACAGCGAGTCAAAATTGTGAACACAAAAGAATCTCTCTTTGAAGTTTGAGGATTTTGATGGTCTCGGGTTCTAAATGTTAGCTCTTAAAGTGAGTTCAAAATTATTTGTATAGTTAGAGTAGAAAATTATCAGAATTTATACCAACCTTAAGACGTGTATTGCAAATGAGTTCTTTGTAACAAATCAGAAACGGGAGTTTCCTTTTCTCCCCAAAAAGAGGAGTGCTGGTTAAATTCTGTTAAGATGATTGTTGTGATTCAGGTTTAAAATAATTGCCAAGTGTTTTCATAAGATTTAGACACACTACTTTCTATGCTTTCTTTAATCGATTCATGAGTATGCCAGGAACATGGATATCGCCTACGTTTAGATATCTCCTATATTTAGGTATCTCCTACATTTAGATAAGACATTCAAGTGTCGTGGGTGTTTCAGGCTGCCGTTTACACCGTCTTATTTATAACTATGCTAGTAAATATGACCTAAAATTGGCTTTAATCAAGTAACTGAAAAACCAGGAGTCAAATGAAAGCTAACTGAGTTTTTTAACCTCTTTCGGATACCGCTGCTCTCAGGTCTAACATCACAGTTTGCAGCAGACCTGTCTCCAAACAAACAATCTGCAAACAATCTCATCTTTGGAATGAAGATGCAGCAGCACCCTCCTGTTTTCTTAGTGAATGGAGAGCCAGGGCTGTTGGCTTGTTGTCCTCTGCAGAGATAAGGATGGGCCATCTGCTCCGGCTTTTCAACCCCATACTTCCAGATTCTACTTAGGATGTCAAATGGGTAAAAACGCGTTTCATCCAATACTCATTGAGCATACTTATGCTCAATGTTAATTTTCAGAAATGAATTAATTAAGCTGAGAATTGCACATGAGTACAGCACCTGGTTCCAGAAGGGTCTTCGGGCTTGGAGAGGTGGAATCTGAAAGCTTCATCTCTTGGTTTCTGTCTTCCAGCTGCAGAACCAGAGCGAGCTGCGGGCCCCCACCGCGGAGAAGGCTGCCTTCTTCCTGGACGCTGCCATTGCCTCCCGCAGGAGCCACCAGCAGGACTGTGACGAGGACGACCACCGTAACTCACACATGTTCTTCACACTGCACATCTACCAGTACCGCATGGAGAAGAGCGGGAAAGGCGGAAGTAAGTCGACCAGCACCACTCGCCCCTTGTCCCTCCCTAGTGGCTCTGACCCCAGCCAGGAACCACTCGGGCAACCATGACCTTTGTGTGTGTCTGTGTGACAGGGTCTTGCTCGGTCACCCAGGCTGCAGTGCAGTGGCACAATCCCAGCTCACTGCAGCCTCAAACTCCAGGGCTCAAGTGATCCTCCTGCCTCAGTTTCCCAAGTAGCTGGGACTACAGGCTCCTGCCACCACACCTAGCTATTTAATTTTTATTTTTGTAGAGATGGGACCTTGCTATGCTGTCCAGGCTGGTCTAGAACGCCCAGTCTTGAGATCCTCTGGGCTTGGGATGATAAGTGTGAGCCACCACGCCCAGCCAAACTTTTCTTAATAGACTACAGTTTGCATTTCAGTGACTCATAAATCAAGGTAATTACAGTGTCCGGGTGGAAGTTTACTTTTGAACAGTCCAGGGCAAGGAGTTTGCTTTGGTAAAGATGATTCACGAATGTGACTGCCACGAGCAGGTGAGAGGCCGAACTGACAAAAGGAAGACAACTGCCTCGCAGTGTCCTTTTGTTCACAGACCTTAAAAATGCTCCTCCAGAAACAGCAGCATTGATCCACCCAGGCCCCGGGCCGTGCGTTCTTATCATTAGCCTGAGTCCACTATAGGGCCATGTTTTTTAAATAGCATGGAAATGAGACTTTTGAATAACCAGACCCTGGCTGCCTCTTTCAAATTGTGCCCGTCAGTCAAGGTTTGCTGTTAAAACCCAAGCATGGTGCCTGCTTTCTGAGTGAGCCGCACTGCCAGGAACCCAACCTGTGCCTCTCCAGACCCCACTGGCTGCGTTTGCAGAGTCAGCAGGGCCGTGGGGCAGTTCTCCATCCTCGGTGAAGTGGTGTCTACTCTATACCCGACAGAGTTGAGTACGATCAGCTGCATATTTCCAATGGGGGTCCTGGACCAGGGGCAAAGTGGTCTACTGATTTCACTGGGTTCCTGAGGCAAGTTGTGGGTAACGGGGCTGTCGGGCTGGCCAGGCAGTGGCTTCTGTGGTTCCTCTGTGCCCATCTCTGTAGGGCCTTCAATACACGGGCATCTCTCCGTGCCCATCTCTGTAGGGCCTTCAATACATGGGCATCTCTCCATGCCCATCTCTGTAGGGCTTTCAATACACGGGCATCTCTCCGTGCCCATCTCTGTAGGGCTTTCAATACATGGGCATCTCTCTGTGCCCATCTCACTTTCAATACATGGGCATCTCTCCGTGCCCATCTCTGTAGGGCCTTCAATACACGGGCATCTCTCCGTGCCCATCTCTGTAGGGCATCTGGCTGAGCCTTCTGCATGACTGTCTCAGAGACACTGGATGCCAGAAAAGCAATCAGAAAACTGAGTTAAGAGTCTAACCCTGGGCCAGGCACGATAGCTCATGCCTGTAATCCCAGCACTTTGGGAGGCTGAGGAGGACAGATCACAAGGTCAGGAGTTTGAGACTGGCCTGGCCAATATGGTGAAACTCCATCTCTACTAAAAATAGAAAAATTCACTGGGTGAGGTTGCAAGCACCTGTAGTCCCAGCTGCTTGGGAGGCTGAGGCAGGAGAACTGTTTGAACCTAGAGGCAGAGGTTGCAGTGAGCCGAGATAGCACCACTGCACTCCAGCCTGGGTGACAGAGCTAGACTCTATCTCAAAAAAAAAAAAGAAAAGAAAAGAAAAAGAGTCTAACCCTGGTCTGGACTGGAAATTGTAAAGCTAATTGACTAAAGCAGATACAGTCCTCAAAGCTGTTCTAGATAAAGCCTGGAATTAAAGCATCCAACTGGGACCAGGCACAGTGGCTCACACCTATAATCCCAGCACTGTGGGAGGCTGAGGCAGGTGGATCACTTGAGGTCAGGAGTTTGAGACCAGCCTGGTCAACATGGTGAAACCTCATCTCTACTAAAATTAACTAAATGTGTTGATGCCCACCTCCCAGCTACTCAGGAGGCTGAGGCAGGAGAATCACTTGAACAGGGGGGGGCGGAGTTTGCTGTGAGCCCAGATCACACCACTGCACTCCAACCTGGGTGACAGAGCAAGACTCTGTCTCAGAAAATAAAAAAAGACATCCAGCTGGGACCTGTGGACAGGCTCCCCCCCATTCCTCCCTAAGCCTACTCGTGGCTCAAAGGACTTGGAAAACTACTCCTGGAGAGAGAGCTCTGGGGGCAACTCAGCACCTCTCTTCCCACTCCTTAGTCATTGTTTAAATCCAGGTTTATTGCAGTAAAATTTACATTCAGTGAAACATCACTTTTATGTGTCTTTAGATGAGTTTTGGCTGATTCATAAAGTCATGTAGCCACCGCTATCATCAAAATAGAGAATGAGGCTAAATTTCCCTCTCACCCTTTGTCCCTTCCCCCCACCTCTAGCCCCTGGCATCCACAGATCTGATCGTTGTCCTGGTTTTGCGTTTATCCAGAATATCCTAGAAATGGGCTCCGGATGTGGCCTTTTGTGTCTGTCTGCTTTCACGTAGCGCGATGCATGTGAGATTCGCTCATGCTGCAGCTCGCGTCCGATGTTCCCTGAGTTTTGACTGGGCCTGGAGGCTTGGCTCCTACCCTACCACCAGGACACAAGGAAAATGTCCACAGCTGGGGCTGCAGTTCCACTAACCGGGGCTGCTCTTTATGGCTGTGGTCGCCAGCTCTGAGCTGCCTGCGGTGGCAGCTGTGGGGAACCCAGAGGTTCCGGTCCTCACATGCAGCAGGCTGGGTGCCCCAGGGAGGTGGCCGATTAGCAGGGGGCAGATCTCTCTTGACAGCCCATGATGGTGAGCAAAGTCTGACTGGAGAGGAGCAGAGTATAGTGAATGGGAATCTCTTGGGAGATTTATTCTCAGGAACAGGCTCACACCATGTAGAGCGCTTCCGTTTAGAATAACGTTCTTAAGGAGGGAAACTGACATTAGGACGGGGACAAGGATATCCAGACCTTTAAAATCTACTACAGAATTGTATCCACACTTCTCTTGATGTCTGGAGCTGGCCTTGAACCCGGCCCTCCCTGTTTCCTCCTGGGTAGTGTCTTCGCCCTGTGAATGTGAGGGTCTGACAAATGTTTAGTTTATTCTTTTAAACAGCTGTCAATCATCATCATCATCATCATCGCGGCCTGCAGTACTTTCTTGTACTTGCTGCAAAGAGTGACTCATAAAACATCTAAATCTTGAGCCAAATGACTCCCAAATGGCACGGACCAGAAAAACTCAGGAATGGGATAATCTCTCCTCCTTCCAGGTTTCAAACCAAACTGAGGACTAAACTATTTTTGGTTTTTTACTTTTTCTCGGTTCTGCTTTCGATTTGGAGTCTGAAAGTCAGGAGAAATCTTGAAAACAAGGAGACAGTTCATTAAATGACTTCAAATATAGGAACCCGAAATTCAGCCAAACTCAGTGATCCACCAAATCAGTACCTAAGGAATCCTGCACACTTACTAAATATTCAACAGCCAACTCTCCTTCCTGTTTTTAAATTGTGAAAGAGAATTGCTTTTAAATAATGCATTCAGGTTAAAGGAAAAGGCAAATACCATGAATGGCTTCCAAAACCTGTTGTAGGTCCTTCCTGATGTTTCGGTAGATGAGGATGAAGAGCGGGAGGAGTGCAGGCTCCTGGGGTCGGCAGACTAGGGGACCTCCCTTTCCTCTTGAGGAGAAAGGATCCAGACCCCGTTGCACTCGGCCTCCCTGCCCAGGACTTGCTTGACTTCGTGAATTTATAACTGTTTAAAATGTAATGAGGAGATCTGAAGCGTTGTTTAAAATGGAAATTGTGTTTACTTACATATAAGTAATAATCCCTGTGGACCTGGCAGCCAGAACTCAATTAGGGGAACGTTCATTAATTAGTTACCCTGCAGGGAAGCAGGAAGTGGAGCTCGCTGCTGTTAACCAGTCATTAGAAGAGATCTCTGCTACAAGAACTAACTAGGCTGAGTCTTTATACACACAAATGCATTTTACACATTTTACACACAAATGCATTTCACATTTATAATTTTACACACAAATGCATTTTACACATTTAAGTAGACACACAAAAATAAATGTTTGAAACATTTCCAGTCCAAATAGAAAAGTGTTTGTTGATATATCCCTGCTTTGCAGATAGCACTAGGTTAAGTATAAAATACCTCCTTGTCTGGCCTGGCACTGTGGCTCATGCCTATAATCCCAGCATTTTGGGAGGCCGAGGCAGGTGGATCACGAGGTCAGGAGTTCGAGACCAGCCTGGCCAACATGTTGAAACCCCATCTCTATTAAAGATACAAAACATTAGCCAGGCATGGTGGCAGATGCCTATAATCCCAGCTACTTGGGAGGCTGAGGCAGGAGAATTGCTTGAATCCAGGAGGCAGACATTACAGTGAGCCGAGATTGAGCCATTGCACTCCAGCCTGGGCAACAGGGTGAGACTCTGTCTCAAAATGTGTGTGCACATATATATATATATATATATATATATGCATATATATATATATATATATATATATATATATATATATATATATGTATATATTCCCTGTTTAAAACATTATTGGAATAGTAGTGGGACTGATCCTTCCACATCACAGAGGCCTTCCTCTGCTTTGCTAAGCTCAGTCTGTAATGGCTTGAGAGCCTCCTTGGGAATTCCAGCACTAGGAAAGAGACCCGGAAGTTCTAATGATCAGAGCTGCCTCTTGTAATGATGGGTGCACCAGGCATCTCAAACAAGGTGGGGCCTGGGACCAGAATCGTTTCGGATTTCATATTGTTTTCAGATTTTGGAATATTTGCATATGCATAATGATATCTTGGGACTGAGACCGAAATCTAAATACAGAATTCACGTATGTTTCATGTATGCCTTATAAACGCAGTCTGAAGGTAATTTTATACAATCTTTCATGATTTTGTGCATGAAATTAAGTTTTTACTGCATTTTGACTACAGCCCATCATGAGGTCAAGTGTGGAATTTCCCCCTGTGGGATCATGTTGGCCTTTAAAAAGTTTGGGATTTGGGATTTCGGATTTTAGGGTTGGGGATGCTCAGTGTGTACTAGTGATACTTCAGGGTAATGCATGAATGACACGGAGCTCTTATGTGTCCTGTTGGTAAAGATGGCTTTTAAAACCATCACTTTTTTTTTTTTGAAACTGAGTCTCACCCTTGTCACCCCGGCTGGAGTGCAGTGGCACAGTCTCGGCTCACTGCAACCTCTGCCTCCTGGGTTCAAGTTATTCTCCCATCTCAGCCTCCCGAGTAGCTGGGACTACAGCTGCATGCCACCATGCCTGACTACTTTTTTGTATTTTCAGTTGAGATGGGGTTTCACTAAGTTGACCAGAATGGTCTCGATCTCTTGACCTTGTAATTTGCCCACCTCAGCCTCCCAAAGTGCTGCGATTATAGGCGTGAGTCACTGTGTCCGGCCCAAAACCTCACTTTTATGAGTAATCTAAGCTCGCAAGCAACTGTTGCTCAAGGCCCAGAACCACACAGGTCTCTAATCTGTTCACTCACTGTGTTGCCTCCGGGGAAGATTTGGGGGCTTTGTAGGCCCGGCTGCTCTGTGTGCACATGAGCACTAGGCTCGTCTGTTTACACGTGGGATCAGACTCTTTACTTGTTTGTCTTTAATACTGAGTCTTGCTTGCTCTGTTGCCCAGGCTGGAGTGCAGTGGTGTGCAATCTCAGCTCACTGTAACCTCCCCGTTCTGAGTTCCAGCGATTTGCCTACCTCAGCCTCGTTAGTTGCTGGGATTACAGCCGTCCACCACCATGCCTGGCTAATTTTTGTGTTTTTAGTAGAGATGGGGTTTCACCATGTGGACCAGACTGGTCTTGAACTCTTGACCTCAAGTGAACCCCTCTCAGCCTCCCAGAGTGCTGGGATCACAGGTGTGAGCCACCACACTTGGCCTCATCTGTTTTCTTTAGCCAATGCAAATGTTTTCTTTATATGTCATCGAATGACTTAATCAGCTGATGCTGTAGGTAGGGCTGCATGGTGGATATGACTCTGGAGAGCCATTCTGTGGGTGGCAGATGTGGGAAAAGAGGCCTAGGAAAGAACCTTGCTTCTACTGGAGGCAGAGCCTGTCCCCTGCTGTCCCCAGCAGCAAACAGCAGGGATGTCCACACTGCAGAGTTCACATCTCCCGCCGGGTCAATGAGGAAGTGGCAGTTTCATATTCTAGGTTTTTGTCATCTGTATGTATATATGTATTTATTTTGATGATTTTATAATTTATTTAATTATTTTATTTGTTTTGAGACAGAGTCTCGCTCTGTTGCCAGGCTGGAGTGCAGTGACGTGATCTCAGCTCACTGAAGCCTCCGCCTCCCACGTTCAAGCAATTCTCCTGCCTCAGCCTCCCAAGTAGCCAGGACTACAGGTGCTCACCACCATGTCCAGTTAATTTTTTTTGTATTTTTAGTAGAGAGGGGGTTTTACCATGTTGGCCAGGATGGTCTTGATCTATTGACTTTGTGATCCGCCTGCCTTGGCCTCCCAAAGTGCTGGGATTGCAGACGTGAGCCACCGCGCCCGGCCTGTATGTTTTTGAATATATAGGCCAGGAGACTGTTCTGAAGAGTGCAGCCTGGAATTCCCACCCCACATCCATTTCTAGTCTTCTCAAGCCTCCTGCCCACTCTCAGCAGGTAACTGGCATCCCGTTCAATGAGAAGTCAGAGCTGATCGGGTACATTCCTTAATGCTCCTTTCGGCTTCACAATCTCCTGGTCCCTGTGCCTCAGTTTCCCCCTGCTCCTTCCCACAGGCCTGCTGCTCCCATCTCCTGGCACTTTTCCTCCTGCCCCTTCTGCCTCTTCTGGGTCCTTTCCAGCTGGAACCCCGTCAGCGGCCTCTCCCTGCTTACATTTTCAGTCTCTTCGCCCACTAAAGTCAGAGCTGCAGACGGAAGGGAAGGAGGCAGGGAGGGAGGGAAAAGGAAGGACAGCAGCAGCACCTGGTCTCTACCACGCCCCTCTCCAGCTGCCTCCTCCACGAAGACGTCCAGGTTCCCCCTCTCCAGCTGCCTCCTCCACGAAGACGTCCAGATTCCCCCTCTGCAGCTGCCTCCTCCACGAAGACGTCCAGATTCCCCCTCTCCAGCTGCCTCCTCCACGAAGACGTCCAGATTCCCCCTCTGCAGCTGCCTCCTCCACGAAGACGTCCAGATTCCCCCTCTCCAGCTGCCTCCTCCACGAAGACGTCCAGATTCCCCCTCTCCAGCTGCCTCCTCCACGAAGACGTCCAGATTCCCCCTCTCCAGCTGCCTCCTCCACGAAGACGTCCAGATTCCCCCTCTGCAGCTGCCTCCTCCACGAAGACGTCCAGATTCCCCCTCTCCAGCTGCCTCCTCCACGAAGACGTCCAGATTCCCCCTCTCCAGCTGCCTCCTCCACGAAGACGTCCAGATTCCCCCTCTCCAGCTGCCTCCTCCACGAAGACGTCCAGATTCCCCCTCTGCAGCTGCCTCCTCCACGAAGACGTCCAGATTCCCCCTCTCCAGCTGCCTCCTCCACGAAGACGTCCAGATTCCCCCTCTCCAGCTGCCTCCTCCACGAAGACGTCCAGATTCCCCCTCTCCAGCTGCCTCCTCCACGAAGACGTCCAGATTCCCCCTCTGCAGCTGCCTCCTCCACGAAGACGTCCAGATTCCCCCTCTCCAGCTGCCTCCTCCACGAAGACGTCCAGATTCCCCCTCTCCAGCTGCCTCCTCCACGAAGACGTCCAGATTCCCCCTCCTTGTAATGTCTTTCTTCTTTGAGGCTCAGGAGTTTGTGGGGTGTTCCACTTTTCCCTACTCTGCCTTCTTCTTCGGCTGTTGGTGAGCTTGTCCAAGCCCCGTTAGACTGTATTTCCTTGAGGACAGAGTGCCCGGTCCCTCATCCTGGGTTCCCCCATGCTGGTACTGTCCGCTGCATCAGTGCTCAGGCCTCCGTTGTCCAAATGGAATGTGTGCTGTGGTTTAAAAATGAAACTCTGGTCTCAAACTCCTGACTTCAGGTGATCTACCTACCTCAGCCAGCCTGGCCGACACGGTGAAACCCTGTCTTTACTAAAAATACACAAATTAGCCAGGCGTGGTGGCAGGCGCCTGTAATCCCAACAACTCGGGAGGCTGAGGCAGGAGAACTGCTTGAACCCAGGAGGCAGAGGTTACAGTGAGATGAGATCACACCACTGCACTCCGGCCTGGGCAACAGAGTAAAACTCTGTTTTCTGTTTTTTTAAAAGAGAATATCTGGCCTGGGCGTAGTGGCTCATGCCATAATCCCAGCACTTTGGGAGGCTGAGGTGGGTGGATCACTTCAGGTCTGGAGTTCAAGACCAGCCTGGCCAACATAGTGAAACCTCATCTCTACTAAAAATGTGGGCACCTATAATCCCAGCTACTCAGGAGGCTGAGGCAGGAGAATCACTTGAACCCAGGAGGTGGAGGTTACAATGAGCCCAGATCACACCACTGTCCTGGGCAACAGAGCAAGAATCCTTAAAAAAAAAAAAAGGCCAGGCACAGTGGCTCATGCCTGTGATCCCAGCACTTTGGGAGGCCGATGCAGGTGGATCACCTGAGGTCAGGAGTTCGAGACCAGCCTGACCAACATAGTGAAACCCTGTCTCTACTAAAAATACAAAAAATTAGTTGGGCGTGGTAGTGGGTGCCTGTAATCCCAGCTACTCAGGAGGCTGAGGCAAGAGAATCACCACTTGAACCTGGGAAGCGGAGGTTGCAGTGAGCTGAGATTGCACCATTGCACTCCAGCCTGGGCAATAAGAGGGAGACTCTGTCTCAAAAACAAACAAACAAACAAAACAAAAAACTGAACTCAATGCTTTGGAAAGATGTGATAACAATGGGGTTTTTTTGGATGGGCATGGTGGCTCACACCTGTAATCCCAGCTATTATCTAGTACAGCTGTGATTCAGAAAGAGCAAGATGAGCCCGTTACCTCTGATGTAAGTAGGTGGTATTAGGTCAGAGAAGCTCTCAGATGCAACACAGCCGGGAGGAGGTCAGTTCACTGAGAAAGCTGGTTAAAGGGGGAATTGTAGAAAATGATATATTCATGTCATAAAGATGTCTAAACTTAAATAATACAAATGTATTTTTATTCATTGATTCATTGATCTTGTGAGCCATAAGGGGCCAAGTCTTTCTCTTTGAGTTTTCAATTCAAAGTTAGGTTTCCACGAACCACGTTCATATTAACAGTTCCGTTTTTGCCTTAAATTTCTTCGAAGAGATGTAAGAGCTTAAAAAAGACCAGGTGTGGTGGCTCAAGCCTGTAATCCCAGCACTTTGGGAGGCTGAGGTGGGCAGATTACGAGGTCAAGAGATCGAGACCCTCCTGGCCAATATGGTGAAACCCTGTCTCTACTAAAAGAAAAAAAAATAGCTGGGCATGGTGGCTTGTGCCTATAGTCCCAGCTACTTGGGAGGCTGAGTCAGGAGCATTGCTTGAACCCGGGAGGCGGAGGTTGCAGTGAGCCGAGCTCGCACCACTGCACTCCAGTCTGGTGCCTGGCAACAGAGCAGACTCTGTCAAAAAAAAAAAAAAAAAAAAAAAAAAAAAGTTAAAAAACACTTATACAACCAATTGGGTAGAGGGGTGTAGACTTTTTTAGATTCTTACCGTGTTTTCCACTCTGTAAGTCCTCATTCACGCCAAAAAATTCGACGTCTTTAAAAAAAATTTTTTTTTTTTTTTTGGAGACAGGGTCTCACTCTGTCACCCAGGCTGGAATGCAGTGACGTGATCTCGGCTCACTGCAACCTCTGCCTTCCGGGTTTAAGTGATTCTCCTGCCTCAGCCTCCCGAGTAGCTGAGACTACAGGCGCCCACCACCACACCGGCCATTTTTTTTTTTTAATTTTTAGTAGAGACGGGGTTTCACCATGTTGGCCAGGATGTTCTCGATCTCTGACCTCGTGATCCGCCGGCTTCGGCCTCCCAGAGTGCTGGGATTACAAGTGTGAGCTACCGCGCCCAGCTGAGTTCTTATAGAAACATTAACTCTGTACAAAATAATTTCATTGCCTTAGATAGTATTTTATTATGCTTTTATTTATAATAACAAGTGGTAGAAACCTATTTGGGGGAAACACAGCTTGACCTATTAAGAACTGTGCAGCTGATTCTTTTTGGAGCAAAAGTGCGCACAGCCTCCACTAACCACGAGCCCTCACTGTGCTGTGGGCCCAGGCAGCACAACTCACACAGGTGACCCTGAGCATTGCTTCACCTGGCCACGTGGGAAGGCAGTGGCTCCACACTGAGCTGCACATCAGACTCACCTGGAGGGCTTTTAAAGACATCCAGTGCGCATGCTCTCCTCCAGACCAATGCAATTAGCGTGGAGTGGGAGCCAGCCGCCAATATTTCTTTAAAGATTCCAAAGTGCTTCTAACGGGCAGCAAAGTTTGGGAGGAACCACTAAGGTGAGGGAAGGTGAGTTAAAAGAGCTTCTGCATGCTTTCTGGTTAGCTTCGGATTTTCATCTTGGATCTCAGGAGTAGGAAAATTATTACATTGTTTCCTGTGGGCAGAATAAGATATGTGGGTAATTTGGATTGGTCAAAGTCTATACTTAAAATATTGCACATTAGAATATAACTAAAGGATTACACGAGGCAGACTGAGTTACGTGCCTTTAACCCTGCAGTCTTGACCTCAAAATCTGGAAAGTCAGCGAGGAACCTGCTTCTTACCTGCTATGAACGGTCACCTATTGTGTTCCTTTGTTACGTGGCTATACTTTCTCCACAGCCACTGGAAGTGATGTCAGTTCTTGGTAACAGCGCGTGGCATGTGCTCACTCACCGTGTGCTATTTCAAGTGAAGCTGCACGTGTGAAATTCAGAATTCTGTGACTGCTGAACTCCAGCGGGTACAGAGCAGAGAGCAGATTTTCCATTGTCTAAATGTGACTCTTACTTTGAGTCATGCAGGGATAATTACAGGTATTTTATAATATTACTCCTCGGCACAGTCTAAACTGTGCCTTTGTTCTCTGTGTTCTGTTTTACTACATGCACATTATACATTTTATTCCATTACATCAAATGGACTATTAGAGTCTGAATTGGTCCCTGTCTTTGCCCTTTAATCTGTGGTGCACGTGGAATATCTGAGCTTCTCCCGTCTATATAATTAGCCTGCAAAACAAATGATATTTTGCTTTAAGAATAACTATTTCCCTAGCGAGCCGCTGTGACCTGAGCTTGAAGGATACAAAATAGCATAAAACAGAAGTGACAAATTATATCTTCCCCTTTAAGGGATTTTACTGGGGTTAGTTGAAGAGAAACAAAATATAACATCCTTAATGTAGAAAGTTCTTTGCCATAGATGTGTCAGTAGCTGGAAAGCTTGAATTGCAATGCTGTGCTTTCTGTCAATGTTGCTCACCTTTTTTTTCCTCAGTACTAGATTTGGAAATTGAGGGTAGGAAGGGGTAGAGGCAGGTTGGCCTCAGTACAGTGGTTCCTGAATATTTCCATCCTACAGCACGAGCAGTGTGGCCTCAGCTGCAGAGGCGTGGATGCCCAGATCCCTCCCACGCACTGGGATGCCGCCTGCAGAGCTGCGGGCACGCGTGGGTCCCACGCACTCTGCTCGCTTTCTGTAACAACACCTTTCAATCTTTCCCCAGATTACTTGGCCTTCACAACAGCTTTGAGAAGTTTCCATCTCTGCCTTTGCCACTTTCCTTCTGTGCACAGTAGGGAAAGGCATAGGAAGAGTGGCTGTCCTGGCAGCAACAGGAGGCAGGCCAGGTATGAGGGTGTGAGCTGGGCCGCCCGAAAAGACAGGAATCCAGAGGCTTGAAGGAGCAGCCTTCTGCTGCTGCCTGGGGCTGAGGCGGGGAAAGGGGAGACAGCCAAGGAGTGGGTGATGTACCCAGGAACACAGCACTCTGGAAGAGTGGGGCCTGGGGCAAAAAGGCAGCCTTGTACTCCTGCCATCTCGTGGAAATGATGGAGGCAACATGACGTAGTTTAGAGCTCAGGTCCTGCAGTCTGTGGTTTGAATCCTAGCCCTCTCTGCTACTGGCTGCAGGATCATGGGCATTTTTTTTTAACAACTTTAATGAGATATACCTGAGATACAATAAACTGTACATATTAAATCATACAATTTGATATTTTGTCACGTGTATGCCAGAAACCATCCTCAATCAAGATAATGAATATATCCTTGACCCGCAAGTTTCCCTGGGAACCTTGCAGTCTGTCTGAAGCCCTTCTCCCTTCCTGTCTCCAGACTCAAACTGCTGCTCTGCTTGCAGTTTCTAGACACTATTGTGGACTGCCTAGAATTTCATGTGGAAGAAAACACGTCATACAGTCCGTACTCTCTGGTGTGGCTTCTTCCATCTAGCATAATCATTTTGGGATCTAATCATTTCATTTCATGGATCAGTAGTTCATTTATGTATATTTCTGTGTAATGGTCCATTGTCCAGATATACCACAGTTTGCCTGTCCATTCACCTGTTGATGGACATTCGTGTTGTTACCAGGTGGGGATATTGCAGACAAAAGTACTAAAGGTTGAGCATCCCTAATCTGAAAATTCAAAATCCAAGAGGCTCCAAATTTGAAACTGTGAGCACCAGATGACATCACGTGGAAAATTCCACCTCTGACCTCATGAAGCAGGTCACAGTAAAAACTGTTTTGCGTACAAAATCAATCAAAATACTGTATAAGATTATCTCAGGCTATGTATGTAAGGTATATATGAAACAAAAATGAATTTCATGTTTACATTGGGTCCTATTCCCAAGATACGTCATTAGACATACACAAATACTCCACAATCTGAAATCTGAATACAAACTTCTGGTTCCAAGCATTTCAGATAAGGGATACTCAGCCTGTATGAACATACACCCAAATTTCATGTTGAATTGTAATTCCCAGTGTTAGGGAAGGACCTGGTGGTAGGTGTTGGATCTTGAGGACGGATTTCCCCCATGCTGTTCTCATGAGTTATGAGATCCGACGTTTAAGAGTGTGCGGCACCTCCCCTCTTGCTCGCGCTCTGTCTCCTGCTCTGCCATGGGAAGATGTGCCTTATTCCCCTTTGCTTCTGCCGTGACTGTAAGTTTCCTGAGGCCTCCCCATCATGGTCCCTGTTAAGCCTGTGGAACTGTGAATCAGTTAAATCTATTTTCCTCATAAATTACCCAGTCTCAGGTAGTTCTTTATAACAGTATGAAAACAGACTAATATATATGGACATATGTGTTCATTCCTTTGGGGTAAATACCTATAATAGAACTGGAATCTTATCAGTATCTGGGAATATTTAGAAGAAAAAAAAACACTGGAATGGCTGAGCCATATAGTAGATGTATGTTTACTTTTTTTTTTTTTTTGAGACAGAGTTTCACTCTTGTTACCCAGGCTGGAGTGCAATGGTGCAATCTCGGCTCACCACAACCTCCACCTCCTGGGTTCAGGCAATTCTCCTGCCTCAGCCTCCTGAGTAGCTGGGATTACAGGCACGCACCACCATGCCCAGCTAATTTTTTGTATTTTTAGTAGAGACGGGGTTTTCACCATGTTGACCAGGATGGTCTCGATCTCTTGACCTCGTGATCCACCCATCTCGGCCTCCCAAAGTGCTGGGATTACAGGCGTGAGCCACGGCACCCAGCCCTATGTTTACCTTTTTAAGAAACTTCCCAGCTGTTTTCCAAAGTGCTTGTACTGTTTTATTTTTATTTTTATTGCATGTTAGGCTTTGGGGTACATGTGAAGAACATGCGAGACAGTTGCATAGGTACACACGTGGCAGTGTGATTTGCTGCCTTCCTCCCCTTCACCTGTATCTGGCATTTCTCCCCAAGCTATCTCTCCCCAACTCCCCACCCCCTGCTGTCCCTCCCCTATTCCCCCCAACAGACCCCAGTGTGTAGTGCTCCCTTCCCTGTGTCCATGTGTTCTGATTGTTCAACACCCACCTATGAGTGAGAACATGCGGTATTTCATTTTCTGTTCTTGTGTCAGTTTGCTGAGAATGATGGTCTCCAGGTTCATCCATGTCCCCACAAAGGACACGAACTCATTGTTTTTGATGGCTGCATAATATTCCATGGTGTATATGTGCCACATTTTCCCTGTCCAGTCTATCATCAAGGGGCATTTGGGTTGGTTCCAGGTCTTTGCTATTGTAAACAGTGCTGCAATGAACATTCGTGTACATATGTCCTTATAGTAGAATGATTTATAATCCTTTGAATATATACCTAATAATGGGATTGCTGGGTCAAATGGAATTTCTATTTATAGGTCCTTGAGGAATCACCACACTGTCTTCCACAATGGTTGAACTAATTTACACTCCCACCAGCAGTGTAAAAGTGTTCCTATTTTTCCACATCCTCTCCAGCATCTATTGTCCAGATTTTTTAATGATCGCCATTCTAACTGGCGTGAGATGGTATCTCAATGTAGTTTTGATTTGCATTTCTCTAATGACCAGTGATGATGAGCATTTTTTCATATGTTTGTTGGCCTCATATATGTCTTCTTTTGTAAAGTGTCTGTTCATATTTTTTGCCCACTTTTGAATGGGCTTGTTTGTTTTTTTCTTGTAAATCTGTTTTAGTTATTTGTAAATTCTGGATATCAGCCCTTTGTCAGATGGGTAAACTGCAACAATTTTTTCCCATTCTGTTGGTTGCTGATTCACTCTAATGACTGTTTCTTTTGCCATGCAGAAGCTGTGGAGTTTGATTAGGTCCCTTTTGTCTATTTTGGCTTTTGTTGCCAATGCTTTTGGTGTTTTGGTCATGAAGTCCTTGCCTTCTCCTATGTCCTGAATGGTTTTGCCTAGATTTTTGTCTAGGGTTTTTATGATGTTGGGTCTTGTGTTTAAGTCTTTAATCCATCTGGAGTTAATTTTAGTGTAAGGTGTCAGGAAGGGGTCCAGTTTCTGCTTTCTGCACATAGCTAGCCAGTTTTCCCAACACCATTTATTAAACAGGGAATCCTTTCCCCATTGCTTGTTTTTGTCAGGTTTGTCAAAGATCAGATGGTTGTAGATATGTTGTGTTGCTACTGAGGCCTCTGTTCTGTTCCATTGGTCTATTTCTCTGTTTTGGTACTAGTATCATGCTGTTTTGATTACTGTAGCATTGTAGTGTAGTTTGAAGTCCAGTAATGTGATGCCTCTTGCTGTGTTCTTTTTGCTTAGAATTGACTTGATTATGCAGGCTGTCTTTTGGTTCCATATAAAGTTTAAGGTATGTTTTTCCAGTTCTGTGAAGAAGGTCATTGGTAGTTTGTTGGGTATAGCATTGAATCTATAAATTACTTTGGGTAGTATGGCCATTTTCACGATATTGATTCTTCCTAACCATGAACATGGAATGTTTCTCCATCTGTTTGTGTCCTCTCATTTCGTTGAGCAGTGGTTTCTAGTTTTCCTTGAAGAGGTCCTTTACGTTCCTTGTTAGTTGTATTCCTAGGTATTTTATTCTCTTTGTAGCAATTGTGAATGGCAGTTTGTTCTTGATTTGGCTCTCTTTAAGTCTGTTATTGGTGTATAGGAATGCTTGTGATTTTTGCACATTGATTTTGTATCCTGAGACTGCTGAAGTTGCTTATCAGCCTAAGGAGATTTTGGGCTGAGACGATGGGATCTTGTAGGTATAAAATCATGTCGTCTGTGAATAGAGACAATTTGGCTTCCTCCTTTCCTATTTGAATACCCTTTATTTCTTTTGCTTGCCTGATTGCTCTGGCTAGAACTTCTAGTACTATATTGAATAGGAGTGGTGAGAGAGGGCATCCTTGTCTAGTGCCAGATTTCAAAGGGAATGCTTCCAGTTTTTGCCCATTCAGTATGATATTGGCTGTTGGTTTGTCGTAAAAAGCTTTTATTATTTTGAGATTAGTTACATCAATAGCTAGTTTATTAAGGGTATGCTGTTGAATTTTGTCAAAGGCCTTCTCTGTATCAATTGAGATAATCACGTGGTTTTTGTCTTTGGTTCTGTTTATGTGGTGAATTACGTTTATAGACTTGTGTATGTTGAACCAGCCTTGCATCCCGGGATGAATCCTACTTGATCATGGTGGATAAGCTTTTTGATGTGCTGTTGCAATAAGGCTGGCCAATATTTTATTGAAGATTTTTGCGTCTATATTCATCATAGATATTGGCTTGAAGTTTTGTTTTCTTGTTGAGTCTCTGCTGGGTTTTGGTATCAGGATGATGTTGGTCTCATAAAATGAATTGGGAAGGATTTCCTCTTTTTGGATTATTTGGAATAGTTTCAGAAGGAATGGTACCAGCTCCTC
This sequence comes from Saguinus oedipus, assembly GCA_031835075.1. Lineage (NCBI taxonomy): Eukaryota > Metazoa > Chordata > Mammalia > Primates > Cebidae > Saguinus > Saguinus oedipus. Next base: position 3,123,979 of record CM063188.1, on the reverse strand, counting down.
TTTGTGTGTCTGGTAGAATTCAGCTGTGAACCCATCTGGACCTGGGCTTTTTTTGTGTGGTAGGCTCTTAATTGCTGCCTCAACTTCATATCTTGTTATTGGTCTGTTCAGGGTTTCAGCTTCATCCTGGTTTAGGCTTGGGAGGAGGCAAGTGTCCAGGAATTTATCCATTTCTTCCAGGTTTACTAGTTTATGTGCATAGAGTTGTTCATAATAATCTCTGATGGTGGTTTGAATTTCTGTGGAATCTGTGGTGATATCTACTTTATCGTTTTTTATTGCATCTATTTAGTTATTCTCTTTTCTTTTTTATTAATCTGGCTAGTGATCTATTTTCTTGATCTTTTTGAAAAACCAGCTCCTGGATTTATTGATTTTTTTGAAGGGTTGTGTCTCTATCTCCTTCAGTTCTGCTCTGATCTTAGTTATTTCTTGTCTTCTGCTAGGTTTTGAGGTTTTTTGATCTTGCTCCTCTAGCTCTTTCAATTTTGATGATAGGGTGTTGATTTTAGATCTTTCCTTGCTTCTCATGTGGGCACTTATTGCTATAAATTTTCCTCTAGACACTGCTTCAAATGTGTCCTAGAGATTCTGGTACATTGTGTCTTTGTTCTCGTTGGTTTCGAAGAACTTCTTTATTTCTGCCTTCATTTCATTGTTTATCCAATCAACATTCAAGAGCCAGTTGTTCAGTTTCCATGAAGCTGTGTGGTCTGAGTTAGCTTCTCAATTCTGAGTTCTAACTTGATTGCACTGTGGTCTGAGAGACTGTTTGTTATGATTTACGTTCTTTTGCTTTTGCTGAGGAATGATTTACTTCCAATTATGTGGTCAATTTTAGAGTAGGTGTGATGTGGTGCTGAGAAGAATGTATATTATATTCTGTGGATTTGGGATAGAGAGTTCTGTAAATGTCTATTAGGTTTGCTTGTTCCAGGTCTGAGTTCAAGTCCTGGATATCCTTGTTAATTTTCTGTCTGGTTGATCTGTCTAATATTGACAGTGGAGTGTTAAAGTCTCCCACTATTATTTCTGTGGAAGTCTAAGTCTCTTTGTAAGTCAGTAAGAACTTGCCTTATGTATCTGGGTGCTCCTGTATTGGTGCATATATATTTAGGATCGTTAGCTCTTCTTGTTGCATCAATCCTTTTACCCTTATGTAATGTCCTTCTTTGTCTCTCTTGATCTTTGTTGCTTTAAAGTCTATTTTATTGGATAGGAGAATTGCAACTCCTGCTTTTCTTTGCTCTTCATTTGCTTGGTAAATCTGCCTCCATCCCTTTATTTTGAGCCTTTGTGTTTCCTTGCATATGAGATGGGTTTCCTGGATACAGCACACTGATGGGTTTTGGCTTTTTATCCAATTTGCCAGTCTGTGTCATTTGATTGGTACATTTAGTCCATTTGCATTTAGGGTTAATATTGTTATGTGTAAATTTGATATTGCCATTTTGATGCTAGCTAGCTGCTTTGCCCCTTAGTTGATGCAAATTCTTCATTTTGTTTATGCTCTTTACCATTTGGTATGTTTTTGGAGTGGCTGGTACTGGTTGTTCCTTTCTATGTGTAGTGCCTCTTTCAGGAGCTCTTGTAAAGCAGGCCTGGTGGTGACAAAATCTCTGAGTACTTGCTTGTTCGCAAAGGATTTTATTTTTCCTTCTCTTTTGAATCTCAGTTTGGCTGGATATGAAATTCTGGGTTGAAAGTTCGTTTTTTTAAGGATGTTGAATATTGGCCCTCTCTTCTGGCTTGTAGGGTTTATGCCAAGAGATCTGCTGTGAGTCTGATGGGCTTCCCTTTGTGGGTAACCCAACCTTTCTCTCTGGCTGCCCTTAGCATTTTCTCCTTCATTTCAACCCTGGCAAATCTGACAATTATGTGTCTTGGGGTTGCTCTTCTTGAGGAATATCTTTGTGGTGGTCTCTGTATTTCCTGGATTTGAATATTGGCCTGCCTTGCTAGGTTGGGGAAGTTTTCCTGGATAATATCCTGAAGAGTATTTTCCAGCTTGGATTCATTCTCTTCGTCACATTCTGGTACACCTATCAAACGTAGATTAGGTCTTTTCACATAGTCCCACATTTCTTGGAGACTTTGTTCATTCCTTTTTACACTTTTTCCTCTAATCTTTCCTTCTCTTTTTATTTCATTGAGTTGATCCTCGACCTCTGATATCCTTTCTTCTGCTTGGTCAGTTCGGCATTGAAACTTGTGCATGCTTCGCGAAGTTCTCATGTTGTGTTTTTCAGCTCCATCAGTTCCTCTCTAAGTTGTACATTCTTGTTAGCATTTCGTCAAATCTTTTTTTCAAGGTTCTTAGTTTCTTTGCTTTGGATTAGAACATGTTCTTTTAATTCACAGAAGTTTCTCATTACCCATCTTCTGAAGTCTGATTCTGTCATTTCATCACGTTCATTCTCCATCCAGCTGTGTTCCCTTGCTGGTGAGGAGTTGTGATCCCTTGTAGGAGGCGAGGTGTGCTGGTTTCGGGTGTTTTCCTCCTTTTTTTGCTGGTTTCTTCCCATCTTTGTCGATTTATCCACCTGTTGTCTTTGTAGTTGCTGATTTTCAGATTGGGTCTCTGAGTGGATGTCCAGATTGTTGATGATGAAATTATTTCTGTTTCTTATTTTTCCTTTAACAGTCTGGCCCCTCTGCTGTAGGACTGCTGAGGTCCACTCCAGGCCCTGCTTGCCTGGGGATCACCTGCAGCAGCTGCAGAACAGTGAGGGATGCTACCAGTTTCTTCTTCTGCTATCTTTGTCCCAGAATGATGCCTGCCAAATGTCAGTCTGATTAGTCATTTGTGAGGTGGCTCTTTGGATACACGGGGTCAGGCAGCTGCTTGAGGAGACAGTCTGTCCTTTATAGGAGCTCAAGCGCTGGGCTGTGAGCTCTGTTGTTCAGAGCTGCTGGGCAGGTACGTTTAAGTCTGCTGCAGCAGAACTCATAAACCCCCATTTTATTCCCCAGGTGCTCTGTCCGAGGGAGTTAGGGCTTTATTTATGAGTTTCCGTTGTGCTGCTGCCTTTTTTATCAGGGCTGCCCTGCCCAGCAAGGAGGCAGCGTAGTCACTGTCTGCCTGCAGAGGCTTTGCTGAGCTGCTGTGGGCTCCACCTGCTGCCGTGTGAACTTCCCTGCAGTCCTGTTTATATGGGTGTAGTTAGAACTGCCTCAGCAATGGTGGCCCCCCTCTGTAATGGCGGACTCTCTCTCTAGTGGCGGGTTGCCTTGGCAATGGCAGGCTGCCTCAGCAATGGCGGACTACCTCTGTAGGGGTGGAGTGCCTCGTAATGGCAGACGCCCCTCCCCCACAGAGCTGGACCATCCTGGGTTCAGCTGTGCTTGCTGTGAAACTCTCAACCCAGGGCGTTTCCATTGCTGTTTTTTCTTTGTTGTTGTTGTTGTTTTGGCGGGGGTGGGGGTGGGGGAGTGGGACCTGCAGAGCCTGATCACCTGGCTCCCTGCCTCAGAGGCATTTTTTTTTTTTAAGTTGAACAGTTGACTCTCTCCCAGGTGTTCCAGTCACCTGCTGAAAAGGCGCCAGGATCTGTGTGATTTCCTATGCGGTGACCCACTGTGCCAGCTGAAACAACAGCGCTGTCCAGGAATTTCCTGGCCTGGCTCCCTGTTTCTGTCCCCAGATTAATCAGATGAGTGGACAACTCTGCCTTCCCAGAGCTCCAATCGCCAGCTTAAAAGGGCAACCAGACCAGTGTATTTTGTACGGAGAACCATGCTGGGGCACCAGCAAAATAGCCATGCCGGCCAAAATAGCTGCACTGGCAACCCATGGGGCTCCTCCGCCTGGGGATCTCCTGGTCTGTGGGCAGTAAATATGCATCTGGAAACGCGGTGTCCACTCACCCTCTGTGCTTTCACTGGGAGCTGCAATCCTGAGCTGCTCCTAAACCACCATGTTGGATCCTCCACCACTTGTACCATTTTATATCCCTGTATGGGAGTTGCAGTTCCTCCCTCCACCACTTAGTGTGGTCAGTCTGTGAAGTTTCTGCCTGTTTACACAACAGATTTGTAGTATCTTGCTGCAGTTTCAATTTGCACTTCCCTAATGCTCAATGATGCCAGGCATCCCTGTACATGCTCATTTGACATCCATTCCTCTTCTTTGGTGAAACATCTCTTCAAATTTTCTGTCCTTTTTAAAATTGTTTTGAAAGTTTTTTATATATTTTGCATGCAAATCCTTTATGAGATTCATTATTTACAAACATTTTCTCCTAGTCTGTGGCTTCTCTCTTCATTCTCAACAGCATCTTTTGAAAAACAGAAATGTTCATTTTTTATGAAGTCCAATTTATGTGCCCCTTTTATGAATCATGTTTTTGGTGTCATATTTAAGAAATTTTTGTCTAACCCAAGGCCAAAAAGGCTTATTCTTTTGGCTTCTCTAGAAGTTTTGTAATTTTAGGCTTCAAGTTGAGGTCTTTGATCATATTTTAGTTAATTTTTATATATTTTACAACGTATGAACTCAAGTAGTTTTTTGAGGGGAGGGAGGTTAGGTTTTTTGGCATATGAGTGTAGTATCCAAACACTTCTATACAAATAAACTAGAAAATCTAGAAGAAATGGATAAATTTCTGGACAGATACATCCTTCCAAGACTAAGCCAGAAAGAAATCGAATATCTTAATAGACCAATAAAAAGTTCTAAAATTGAGGCAGTCATTAATAGCCTACCAACGAAAAAAGCCCAGGAACAGACAGATTAACAGCCGAACTCTACCAGAGGTACAAGGAGGAGCTGGTGCCATTCCTTCTGAAACTATTCCAAACAATTGAAAAGGAGGGACTTCTCCCTAACTCTAGAAGAAAAACTAGGCATTTTATGAGGCCAGCATCATCTTAATACCAGAACTTAGAGACACAACAAAAAAAGAAAACTTCAGGCCAATGTCCCTGATGAACATTGGTGCAAAAATCCTCAATAAAATACTGGTAAACCAAATCAGCAGCACATCAAAAAGCTTATCCACCATGATCAAGTCAGCTTCATACCTGGGATGCAAGGCTGGTTCAACATGTGCAAATCAATAAACGTAATCCATCACATAAACAGAACCAATGACGAAAACCACATGATTATCTCAATAGATGCAGAAAAGGCCTTCGATAAAATTCAACAGCACTTCATGATAAAAATTCTCAATAAACTAGGTATAATACAACATGTCTCAAAACAAGAGCTATTTATGACAATCCAATACCCAATATTATACTGAATGGGCACAAGCTAGAAGCATTCCCTTTGAAAACTGGCACTAGACAAGGATGTCCTCTCTCACCACTCCTATTCAACATAGTGTTAGAAGTTCTGACCAGGGCAATCAGGCAAAAGAAATAAATAAATTGTATTCAAATAGGAAGAGAGGAGGTCAAATTGTCTCTATTTGCAGGTGCCATGATTTAGAAAATCCCATCATCTCAGCTCATAAACTTCTTGAACTGATAAGCAAATTCAGCAATCTCAGGATACGAAATCAGTGTGCAGAAATCACAAACATTCCTATACACTAACAACAGACAAGCGGAGAGCCAAATCATGAATGAAATCCCATTCACAATCGCTACAAAGAGAATAAAATAGGAATACCTTACAAGGGACATGAAGGACCTCTTCAAGGAGAACTACAAACCACTGCTCAAGGAAATAAGATACAAGCAAATGGAAAAATATGTCATCCTCATGGATAGGAAGAATCAAATCATGAAAATGGCCATACTTCCCAAAGTAATTTATAGATTCAATGCTATTCCCATCAGACTACCATTGACAGTATTCACATAACTAGAAAAAAATACTTTAAATTTCATATGAAACCAAAGAAGAGCCTGTATAGCCAAGACAATCCTTAGCAAAAAGAACAAAGCTGGAAGCATCATGCTACCTGACTTCAAACTACACTACAAGGCTACAATAACGAAAACAGCATGGTACTGGTACCAAAACAGATATATAGACCAATGGAACCTCAGAGACCTGAGAAATAACACCACACATCTACAATAATCTGATCTTCAACAAACCTGACAAAAGCAAGCATGGGGAAAGGATTCCCTATTTAATAAATGGTAACTGGGAAAACTGGCTAGCTGTATGCAGAAAACTGAAACTGGATCCCTTCCTTATACCTTATACAAAAATTAACTCAAGATGGATTAAAGACTTAAATGTAAAACCCAAAACCATAAAAACTCTAGAAGAAAACCTAGGCACTACCATTCAGGACATAGGCAGTGGCAAAGACTTCATGACAAAAACACCAAAAGCAATGGCAATAAAAGCCAAAATTGACAAATGGGACCTAATTAGACTAAAAAGCTTCTGCACAGCAAAATAAACTGGCATCAGAGTGAACAGGCAACCTATAGAATGAGAGAAAATTTTTGCCATCTACCCATCTAATTAAGGTCTAATATCCAAAATCTTAAGTAACTTAAATTTACAAAAAAGAAAACGACATCAGAAAATAGGTAAAGGATATGAAGAGACACTTCTCAAAAGAAGACATTTATTTGGCCAACAAACGTGCAAAATGTAAATCAAAACCACAAGGATATACCATCTCATGCCAGTCAGCATGGCAATTATTAAAGTCAAGAAACAATAGGTGCTGGCAAGGCTGTGGAGAAATAGGACACTTTTACATTATTACTGGTGAAAATGTAAATTAGTTCAACTATTGTGGAAGACAGTATGTCGATTCCTCTAGGATCTACAACCAGAAATACCATTTGACCCAGCAATCCCATTACTGGATATATACCCAAAGTAATATAAATCATTCTATTATAAAGACACATGTACACATATGTTTATTGCAGCACTATTTACAATAGCAAAGACACGGAACCAACCCAAATGCTCATCAATGATAAACTGGATAAAGAAAATGTAGTACATATACAACATGGAATACTATGCAGCCATAAAAAATAATGAGATGATGTCCTTTGCAGGGACATGGATGAAGCCATCATCCTCAGTAAACTAACACAGGGACAGAAAACCAAACAGCACATGTTCTCTCATGAGTGGGAGTTGAACAATGAGAACACATGGACACAGGGAGGGGGAACAACATACACTGGGTCCAGTTGGGAGGTTGGAGGCAAAGAAAGTGGGTGCAGCAAACCATCATAGCACATGTATAACTATGTAACCTGCAGGTTCTGCATATGTATCCTGGAACTTAAAGTAAAATAGTAACGCTTCTGATCCATGAGCATGGGATGTCTTTTCAATTGTTTCTATATTCTTCAATTGTTGTTATAAAGATATTTCACCTCCTGAGTTCAATTTATTCCTAGCTCTTTTTTGATAGCTGTAACAGATGAGATCGATTTGATTTCTTTTTCAGCTAGTTTGTTAATGGTGTATAGAAACAGTACTGATTTTTGTATCCAGCCACTTAACCAAATTTATCAGTTCTAAGAGTTTCTCAGTAGAATCTTTAGGTTATTCTAACTATAATATGTCATCTGCAAAGAGGAACAATTTGATGTTCTCTTTTCCAATTTGAATGCCTTTTATTTCTTTCTCTTGCCCAATTTCTTTAGCTAGGACTTCCAGTACTATGTTGAATAACAGTGATGAAAGTGGGCATCCTTGTCTTGTTCCAGTTCTTAGGGGAAAAAAAGGCTTTCAGCTTTTTTTTTTAGCTATGAGTTTGTCATATATGGCCTTCGTTATGTTGAGGCATGTTTTTCCTGTGCCTAAATTATTGAGAGGTTTAATCATGAGGGGATGTTAGATTTTATCAAATACTTTTTCTGTGTCTCTTGAGATGATCTTGTGGTTTTAGTCCCTTGTATGTTGATGTGATGTGCACATTTGTTGATTTGCATACATCAAAACATCATTGTATCCCTAGGATAAATCCCACTTAATTACAGTGTATTATCTTTTTGGTGTGTTGTTGGATTTGGTTTGCTAGTATTTTGTAAAGGATTGTTGCATTTGTGTTCATCAGGGATATTGGTAGCATGGTAATGCCGGCCCACTTGAATGAAGACTTCCCTCCTCTTCAATTTTTTCTAATAGTTTGAGAAGAATTGGTTTTACTTTGCTGCTTCATTTTCCCAAATTTTTTAAGTCCTGGGCTTTTCTTTGTTGGAAAACTTTTTATTACTGATTAATTCTTGTTAGTCATTTATTTGTTCAGATTTTCTTGTTCTCTCTGATTCAGTCTTATACGGTTGTATGTATCTAAGACTTTGTCAGTTTCCCCTGAGCTTTCCAATTTGTTAGTGTGCAGTTTTTCACAATAAACTCTAATCATTTGTATTTCTCTGGTATCGTCTTTTTCATTTCTCATTTTTTTTAAAAAAAAATTGGGTCTTTTTTTTCTTGGTTAGTCTAACAGTTTATCATTTTATTTTAAAAATCAACTTTTGTATTCTTGATGCTTTGTAATTTTTTTGGTCTTTATTTCTTCTCTAATTTTTATTCTTCCTTCTGATTTTTGGGTCAGTTTGGTTTGATGTTTTAGTTCCTGGAGGCGCATTGTTTGGTTGTCTATTTGAAATCTTTCTACTTTTTTGAGGAAAACATTTATTACTTTAAATGCCTCTTAGTGCTGCTTCTGTTGTATCCCATAGGTTTAAGAATGGTATGTTTCCATTTTCATTTAAGAAAAATGTTTATCTCGTTAGTGTTTTCATTTAGGAGCATGTTTTTATGTAGGAGCATGTTGTTTAATTTTAAAATATTTATACGGTTCTAAAATCCTCTCATTGATTTCTAGTTTTATTGCATTGTTGTCTAAGATACTTGATATAGTTTCAACTTTTGAAAATGTATTGAGACTTACTTTGTGGTCTAACACATGTGGTCTATCATGGAGAATATTCCATGTACTGATGATAAGGTTGTATATTTTGCAGCACTTGAATGAAATGTTCTCTAAATGTCTGTTAGATCCATTTGGTCTGTAGTGCAGATTAAGTTCAATGTTTATTTATTTATTTTAGTTGATCTGTCCAGTGCTAAAGCTGAGTGGTGGACCAGGCACATTGGCTCACACCTGTAATCGCAGCACTTCGGAAGGCAAAGGTGGGCCAATTGCTTGAGCTCAGAAGTTTGAGACCAGCCTGGGCAACATAGTGAAACCCTGTCTCTAGACAGATACAAAAATTAGCTGAGTGTGGTGGCATGCACCTGTAGTGCCAGCTGCTTTGGAGGCTGGGGTGGAAGGATCGTTTGAGCCCAGGAGATTGAGGCCACAGTGAGCCAAGATCATGCCACCGCACTGCAGCCTGGGTGATGACAGTGAGACCCCATACCAAAAAATAATAAATAATAAAATGGAGTGGTGGAGTCCTCAACCATTATTGCATTGGGGTCAATCTCTTTAGCTCGCACAGTAATTGTTTGATATAATATATCTGGGTGCTCCAGTGTTGGGTGCATTTATATTTACAGTTGTTACAGTCTTCTGCTGAACTGATCTCTTCATTGTTATATTAACATAATGACCTGATTCGCCACTTTTTCTGTGTTTTGGCTAACACTGTGTTTTGTCTGATAGAAGTATAGCTCCTCTGGCACACTTGTGGTTTCTATTTTCATGGAGTAATTTTTTACATCCCTTCATTTTCATTCTATGTGCATCTCTACAAATGAAGGGAGTTTGTTGGAGGCAGCATATAGTTGGATCTTTTATCTTTAATAAATCCATTCATCTAGTCTATATCTCTTAATTAAGGAATTTCAACTGTTTACATTCAAGGATGTCACTGCTAGGTAAGGCCTTCTATCATCTTGTAAACTGCTTTATGATTGTTTGTGTAGCTTTTGTTCCTTTCCTCCTCTTCTATTGCTTACCTTGATGATTTGGTAGTTTACTGTAGTGATGTTTGACTCTTTCTCTTTCTCATTTGTGTGTCTGCTCTTCCAGTGAGTTTTTTAGTCTTGTGTACTCTCGTGATGGTAGATATTGTCCTTTTGCTTCCCGATGTAGAACTCCCTTACGCATTTCTCACTAGACCTGTCTACTGGTGGTGAATAACTTCCATTTTCTTCTTATTTGGGAAAGACTTTATCTTTCATTCATTTTTTAAGTGTAGCTTTCAGCAATATTTTATTTTTTAAGGACTGCTTTCAGCAATATTTTATAGTGCTGAAAGATGTACACATCTCATTTTAGTCATATCTGTAAATCATATGTTTGATGTTGTTGTAAATGGTATTTTTTTTTAGTTGGGATGTCATTCTGTCATTCAGGCTGGATTGCAGAGGCACAAATATATCTAACTGCAGCCTCAAATTCCGAGGCTGAAGTGATCCTCCCACCTCAGCCTCCTGAGTAGCTAGGATTATAGGCACATGCCATCATACCCAGCTAATTTCTTTTTGTATCATTTTTCTGTAGAGATGAGATGGAGTCTCACTATGTTGACTAGGCTGGTCTTGAACTCCTCGCCTTAAGTAATCCTTCTGCCTTGGCCTCCCAAAATCCTGGGATTATAGATGTGAAGCCCCACACCCAGCCTTAAGTTTTAATTTTTAATTGTTTGTTACTAGTATAAAGAAATGCAATTGATTTTGTCCATTGACCACATATTCTGCAACCTTTCTAAACTCTTTTAGTTTTAAACCTATTAGTTCTAGTAACTTTTTGTGGATTTAATTCTTAAATTTTCTATAGGTGATTTATGTCACCAATAAAGCCCATTTGACTTGCTTTCCAATCTGGGTATCTTTCATTTATTTTACTTGCCTTATTGTACTGGCTAGGACTTCCAGTACAATGTTAAATGGAAATGGTAAGAGTGGGCATACCTGTCTTGCTCCTGATCTTAGAGGGAAAGCGTTTAGACTTTTACCATTAAGTATGATGTTAGCTATAGTTTTTAGTAGATACCTTTTATCCAATTAAGGATATTACCTTCTCTTTGTATGTTGCTGAGATTTTTTTAAATCAAGAATGACTGAATTTTGGTAAATGCATTTTCCGCTACTGAAATAGTTTTTCTTTCAGTTTGTTAACATGGTAAATTATATTGATAGATTAGGATTTTTTGTTAACCAACCTTGCATTCCTGAAATAAACCCCACTTGCTCATGGTATAAAACCCTTTGTATTTTTTGCTTGATGCAGTTTTTTTGACTTGGGGTTTCACTCTGTCACCAAGGCTGGAATGCAGTGGCACAATCACAGCTCATTGCAATATTGAATTCCTGGACTCAAGGAATCCTTCCTTCCATATCAGCCTCCCAAGTAGCTAGGATTACAGTGTATACCACCTTGCCCAGCTAATTTTTTAATACTTTTTTGTAGTGATGCGGTCTTGCAATGTTGCCCAGGCTGGTCTTGAACTTCTGGCCTCAAGTACCTCAACCTCCCACAATACTGAGATTATAGGAGTGAGCCACCATGCCTGGCACTACATATAATTACCTAATATGGCTGTTTAATACTTTGTTTTGAATTTTTGGCAATGTTCCTGAGGGATATTGGTCTGCTGGTTGTGTGTGTGTGTGTGTGTGTGTGTGTGTGTGTGTGTGTGTGTGTGTGTTTTCCAAACAACATACTTGTTTTCTTTTGATATCAGAGTAATATAGTATAACTTGGAAAGTATTTCTTCCTATTTTCAGGAAGACTTTGAGTAGAATCGTTATTATTTCTTCCTTAAATATTTGGTAGAATTCACCTGTACCTCTACCTGGTCCTAGAGTTTTGCCTGTGGAAAGGTTGTGAACTACAGATTCTATTTCTTTAGCTAATTTAGGACCATTTTTATTATCTATTACTTCTTGAGAGAGCTTTGGTATTTTGCATCATTTCATTTCTGTTCACTTAGGAACACTTTAAAATTTTCATTTTGAATTTTTCCTTGACCACGGGCTGTTTGGGGCCAAGTTGTGGAGTTTCAGAATATTTGTGGATTTTTCAGATACTGTTCTACATTGACTTCTGATTTAATTCCCTTGAATCAGAGAACATGCTTTGAGTGATATGAATCCTTTAACATTTACTTAACCTTGTTTTGTGGACCAGAATACTGTGTATCTTGGTAAATGTTTTGTGTGCACTTCAAAAGAATGCGTATTCTGCTTTGTTGGGTTGAATGTTCTGTGTCAAGTACATACTTGACAGTATTATTCAAATCTATATGCTTATGGCTTTCTACTTGTGTCAATTTTGCAACGGGAGTATTTGAAATTGCCAACTATAACTGAAGACCTCACTGGTGTGATTTTAGTCTCAATTTCATTTGTTGCTGCTCAATTTTACTAATTTTTTTCCTACTAATTTTATGTTTGGTTTGTTTTTTCTTTTCTAGTTCAATGAGGTGCAACACCATGTTGTCTATTTAGAGTCTGTATTTGTAACGTAGTTATTTATTGCTATAGGCCTTTCTCTGAGTGCTTTTTCTATATCCCATAGGTTCCAGCATGTTGTATTTCCATTCTTGTTTGCTTCAAGAACTTCTTAAACATCTTTCTTAATTTCTTCATTGACCCATTGGTCATCCAAGAACATACTCAATTTCCAGGTGTTTGTATAGTTTCCAGCATTTCTCTTGTTATTAATTTATAGTTTTGTTCTGTTGTGGTTAGAAAAGATACTCGTTATGATTTTGACTTTTTAAAACTTGTTGAGACATGTTTTACAGCCTATTATATGGTCTGTCCTGGAGAATGTTCCATGTACTGATGAGAAGAATGGATATTTTGCAGCAGTTGGATAAAATGTTCCGTGAATATCTGTTAAGTCCATTTGGTCTAGAGTATAGTTTAATTCTGAAGTTTTCTTTGCTAATTTTTCTGCCTGAATGATCCACCCAGTCCCAAAAGTGGGGTGTTGATGTCCCTTACTATTATTATATTATGGTCTACCTCTCCTATTTAGATCTAGTAATATTTGATTTATACATATAAGTGCCCTGCTATTTGGTCATATATATTTATAATTGTCATATCCTCTTTCTGAATTGACTAATTGCTGAATTATCATTATATCATAATTTCCTTTTTTTCTTTATATACTTTTTCACTTAAAGTCCATTTTATCTGATCTAAGTATGGTTAGTCTTATATTTTTCTGTTTCCATTTGCATGGAATGCTTTTCCCATTCCTTCACTGTTAGTCCGTGTGTGCCTTTATAGATGAAGTGAGTTTATTGTAGGCAACATATAGTTGGATCTTATTTATGAATCCATTCAGCCACTCTGTCTTTTATTTGGTGAATTTAGTCCATATACATTCCATGTTCTTGTTGCTAGGTAAGGCCTTCCTACTGCCACTTTATTACTTATTTTCTAATTGTGCAGTGTACCTCCTCACTTCCTTTCTTATATTTTATGGTAAAGTGATTTTCTTTGGTAGTATGTTTTAATTTGCTGCTTTTATTTCTGTATGTCAGTTATAGATTGTTGCTTTAGGTTACCATGAAGCTTACAAAAAACTTCCTGTAGTTATAATGCATTTTTTAAAAGTGATACCAATTTAACTTTTATTGCAGCAGAAGAAAAGAAACAAATCAAAAAGGGAAAAAAAACACATATCCTTTAATTCTTTTCTGTTCCTACATCTTGAATTTTTGATGTCAAAGATTATGTTTTTATATTGCCTACCTCAAAAATTTTGTAGCTATTATTTTAATAGTTTTGTCTTTTAATCTTACTAAAGATAAAAATGGTTTAAATGTCATGATTAATATATAAGAATCACATTAGCATTATTTTTCTTATGGTTTTAAGAACTTCTTTAGCATTTGTCATAGGATAGGTCTGGTAGTCATAAATGTTCTCTGGGAAAGTCATCTCCTTCATTTCTGAGGAATAACTTTGCTAGGTGCAGTATTTTTGGTGGGCAATTTTTTTTTCCTTTAGCATTTGAATAATATTATCCCACTCCCTCCTGGCCTGTAACATTTCTGCGGAGAAGTCTGCTGCCGGGTGTATTGGATATCCTTTATATGTCATTTGCTTTTTTTCTTGCGCTCTCACTGTCTGTAGGATTCTCTTTGCCTTTGACTTTGTGAGTTTAATTATATGTCTTGAGGTCTTCTTATTTTGGTTGAATCTGATTGGTAACTTTTGACCTTCATGTACCTGGATATTTATATTGTTCTCCAGGTTTAGAAAGTTCGGTTCTTTCTTTAAATAAGCTTGCTACCTCTTGTCTTTCTCTGTTCTCTTTAACTCCACTAACCCAAATATTTGCTCTTTTGATGTTGGTCCATAGGTCTCATAAGGTTTGTTCATTCCTTCTCATTCTTTTTTTTTTTAATCTTCTGACTGTGTATTTTCTTTTCTTTTTTTCTTTTTTGAGACAGAGTTTTGCTGTCTCACCTGGCTGGAGTGCAATGGCATGTTCTTGGCTCACTGTAACCTCTGCCTTCTGGATTCAAATGCTTCTCCTGCCTCAGCCTCCCAAGTAGTTGGGACTACAGGCGTGTGCCACCACACCCAGCTAATTTTTTGTATTTTAGTAGTGACAGGGTTTGGCTGTGTTAGCCTGGATAGTCTCGATCCCCTAACCTCATGATCCACCTGCCTCGGCCTCCCAAAGTGCTAGAATCACAGGTGTGAGCCACTGCACCTGGCCCTGACTGTGTATTTTCAAATAGTCTGCCTTTGAGCTCACTGATCCTTTCTTCTTTTTGATCAATTCCTCTGATATTCTCTATTGCATTTTTTAATTTCATTCATTGCATTTTTTACCTCCAGAATTTAATTTTATTTTTTAAATCTTTCTGTGAACTTTCTCTGAGCGATTTCTCTGAGCTTTCTCAAAGTTCATTGAGCTTCCTTAAAACTATTGTTTTGAATTATTTGTCCAAGAGATCACACATTTTCATAATTTTAGGGCCAGTCTTGGTGTCTTACTTTGTCCCTTTGACATTATATTTCCCTGACTGTTCTTGATGCTTGAAGTGTGATGATATCTGCACAGTGAGATTAAATATTCATTTGAGTCTTCCTAATCTGGTTTTGTTTGTGCCTGTACTTCTACAGAGGGCCTTCCAGGGATTCTAAGTGTTAATTCTGACTATTGTATTCCCTTTCTGTGATCATCGCAGTCATCTCAGCACTCGAGGTTGCTCTATACCCAGGCTTGCTGTGAGTCTCACAAGGGCTCTGCAGTTTTTGTGGCTTTCTGGACCAAATGGACCTGGGGAAGACCCAAGAACACTGCTTGTGCTATGTGAGAACACTGGCCACCAGGGACCTGAGTCCTGAAGACCGTCCTAGTGGCTCAGACAAGTTTACTTCCAAGTAGGTCTCTGCATAGGTTGGGTCCCCAACTATAGCAAGAGGGGCAGAAGTTGAGACTAGACCCTTTCGGAATCTGCTCTGGGAAGGAGGCTGATGGGCCTTTCTCATTGGCTGAGACAGGCACATGTTACCCAGCAAGTCTCTGTACAACTGGAGTAGTTTCTTACCCATAACAAGAGGAACTAGAGCCAAGACTGGGCCTCCTCAGGTCTGCTATGAGATGGAGGCTGGCATGCCTGCCACACTGGCTGAAATGGGCATGCATCTTCTAGTAAGTCCCTGCATAGACAGGATAGTTCCCCAACTGTCAGCCAGAACTGGAGCAGAATCCGGGCCCTCATAGGAACTGCTGTGAGACAGATACTGCAGGGCTCAGTCTTGGCTCAGAGGGGTGTGTATCACCCAGCAAGTTCCTGTACAGATAGAATAGTTGCCGGACTGCAGAGAGAGGGTCTGGAGCTATGACTGGGCCCTCTTGGGGTAGAAGCTGGAGAGCCCAGTCTTGTATCTGAAGGCGTGTTTCCCAGGAGGACACTGCATCGGTAGATAGTTCCATGACTGCAGCAGGAGGTGCTGGACAGGGCTCCCTGCAGGTCTTAGCACAAATGGGATAGTTCTTTCACTGTCTTCAGTCTCTTGTCTAATACTGGTAGATGTACTCCAACTCTCATGGTTACTGTTTGCCTTATCTACACTTATATGTTCAAGCTATTGTTTATTTATATTTGAAGTGCATGTCTCATAGGGAGCATATAGTAGAACCTCACTTTTTAATCCCATCTGATGATTTTTGCCATTTAATAAGGGCATTTTAGACTATTTACATTTAATATGATTATTGATATAGTTTGGTTTGAAATATTACTTTTCTGTTTTCTATTTGTTTCATCTGATCTTTGTTCTCTTTTTTATCTGCCTTCTTTTGGATTTGTTAAACATTTAAATGGTTCCAGTTTCTATCTTTTGCTGGTTTATTAGCTATTACTTTTTATTGTTTAATTATTGCTTTAGTGTTCGTAATACACATGTTTAAGTTACCACAATCTAATTTCAAGTGATATTATGCCACTTCTATAAGGAATAAAAACCTTACAATAGTATACTTCCATTCCTCTCCTCTGTCATGTTATTGTAATCGAATGTTTTAATTTTACGTGTGTCATTCACACATCACATTGTGATTTTTGTTTTTTAAGTAATATTACACATTTACCCATGTGGTTATCATTTCCAAAGTTCTTCATTCCTTTGTCTATATTCCTTGTGTTTTTGCTTATGGTGAATTCTTTTAGGATTTTTAAGTCTAAAAATATCTTTATTTCCCTTTTGTTTTGGAACAATACTTTTGCTGGGTGTGTATTTCTAACTTGACAGTTTTTAGTACTTTGAAAACATTGCTCCACTATGTTCTCACCTGCATTATTTCCAGTGAGAAATCTGCCATCATCCTTATCTTTGTTCCTTTATATGTAATGTGCTTTTTTTCCTGTGGCTTTTTTCAAGATTTGTCTTTAGATCACTGGTTTTGAGCAGTTTGGTTATAATATGGCTTGATGTAGTTTATTTATTTGTGCTTGGGGCTCACTTAGCTTTTTGGATACATGGGTTTATGACTTTCATTAAATGTGGGAAATTTTTAGCCATTATTTTTCTCAAATATTTTATTTGTATCATATTCTATGTCTTCTCCTTTAGGGACTCCAGTTACACATATTTGGACACTTAAAGTTGCCTTACAGCTATTTTTTTTTTTTTTTTTTTTTTGCTGTTTTTTTTTGTGGGTTTTTTTTTTTCAAATTTTCCCTGTATATTTTATTCTGAATAATTTTATTGCTAGATCTTCAAATTTGCTGTTTTTTGCATTCTGTAATATCTAATCTGCCATTAATCTCATCTAGTATTTTTTTTTATCTCATATTGTAGGTTTTATCTCTAGAGGTTCAGTTTTGTGTCTTTTTAAATATATATTACATGTTTCTACTTCACTTTTTGAACATTTGAAATACAGTTGGAATAACTGTTTTACTAAATAGCTGTTTCTGTCAATTCTAACGTCTAAGCTAGATGTTGGTTGGTTGGTTTCAATTATTTCTTCATTATGGGTCTCATTTTCCTAAGTCTTTACATGCTCTGTTGGTTTTTATTGAGTGTTGAGGGCTGGATATCTTTGTACTTTGGAAATATTCTTAAGCTTTGTTTCAGTATGTAGTTGCGTTACTTGGAAACAGTTTGATCATTTTTTTGTTTTGTTTTGCTTTTAATATGTGTTAGGTGGGATCAGGTCAGTACTCAGTCTGTGGCTAAGTATGCGAAATACTTCTGGGTATTCAACCCAATGCCTTGTGAATCTTGAAGTTTTCCAGACTGCCTGTTAGGAAGTGGCACTATTCCTGGCTTTACGTGAGTGCTGTGCAGCATTATCTCCAGTCTTTTTAGGTGGTTAATTTCTGAGCCTTGAAAATAGTTTTCTCACATGAATATTGTGTTAGTACCTTTTGCATTGCTATAAAAGAATGCCTGAGGCCGGGTAATTTCTAAAGAGGTTTGTTTTGCTCATAGTTCTGCAGGCGATGCAAGAAGCATGGCACCAGCATCTGCTTCTGGTGAGGCCTCAGAAAGCTTACAATGATGGTGGAAGGTGAAAGGAGAGCAGGCATGTCACATGGCGAGAGAGAGAGAGAGAGAGAGAGAGAGAGAGAGAGAGAGAGAGAGAACAGGAGAGAGAGAGAGGAGAGAGAGAGCAGGAGAGAAAGCAGGGAAGGCGACAGCCTCTTTTAAACAACCAGCTTTTGCATGAACTCGAAGAGCAAGAACTCACTCATTACCATGGGAAGGGCACCAAGTGTTCACGAGGGATCCACCCCCAAGACTCAAGCCTCTCCCACCAGGCCCCAACTCCAACACTGAGGATCACATTTCAACATAAGGCCTGTGTCCTCAGTGTTGGAACCTGGTGGGAGGTGTTTGGGTGATGGAGGTGAATGGCCCATCTCCAACATTGAGGGTCGCATTTCAACAGGAGATTTGGAGGATACGGACATCTGAACTGTATCAGATGCGCTGTCCAGTACTCAGCTGACCCTTGAGGGCCTCCTGCCGATCTCTGGGGTTCTCTCCTCGACAGCACCCTGTCTTGTGGGGCCTCCGGCTGATCTCTGGAGCTCTCTCCTCGACAGCACTCTGTCTTGTGGGGCCTCCGGCCGATCTCTGGAGCTCTCTCCTCGACAGCACTCTGTCTTGTGGGGCCTCCGGCCGATCTCTGGAGCTCTCTCCTCGACAGCACTCTGTCTTGTGGGGCCTCCTGCCGATCTCTGGAGCTCTCTCCTCGACAGCACTCTGTCTTGTGGGGCCTCCGGCCGATCTCTGGAGCTCTCTCCTCGACAGCACTCTGTCTTGTGGGGCCTCCGGCCGATCTCTGGAGCTCTCTCCTCGACAACTCTCTGTCTTTGTGAATTGTTAGCGCCTTGGTCTCCCTGAAGTTCAGCAGCAGATGTGTTCACGGGCAAGTTACTTAACTTTTCTCAACTGTGATTTTCTCATCAATAAAGAAAGGATAATAGTATTTATCATAAAATCCTTATGATTTTATCATGGGAACTGAATGAGACTGATGTTCTTACACTGCCTGGCACTTGGCAGATACTCAGCAAATATTTGGGTCTTCCCTCTCTATGCACCTGGTTGTGATTTCTTCCTGATTTTTGCCTTTGGTTTGCAACCCAATTCCTGGCTGAACTTTGGGTTCTGTATGATGATCAACCAAAGCACGTACTCAGGAGCCATTCAGGTTTTAACTTGAGTTTCACAATCCTGCTGTTCAAGTGACATTCGGGGAGAAACGTATCCTCCTTTAGTTACACATTGATTTTCTCCGAAATCGCATTCAGTCCAACCTACAAGGATAACTGGATTCATTTGTCTGGAGTATGAATGTCGGCAGACTCTAGAAGGTCTGGTGTGTGTGTGTGGGGGGGGGTGTGTGTGCAAGAACCAGTGCTTCTGCAACCCCAGCACGGTTCTGCGGGCATTTCCTACTGGGTCATGAACTTCAATCTTACTTCCCCTTTTCATTTTTCCTTAGATTTCCCAAGGAGCTACATGAAGAACAGATGAGTGTTTGTCAGAACGTAACCCTTCTCTTTTATCTTCTCTCCCATGGTAGTGTCTGGAGGTCGCAGCCGCCTGCATCTCATTGATCTCGGCAGCTGTGTGAAAGCACTTAGCAAAAATCGAGACGGAGGCTCAGGGCTGTGCCTCTCACTGTCTGCTCTGGGCAATGTCATCCTGGCTCTCGTCAATGGCAGCAAACACATTCCATACAAGTAAGTGACTCTTCTACTCAAAGAATGTGGCGGGGTCAGCATGGTGTGGGACGCCTGGTTTGGTGCCATCTCTGAGGTGTGCCACAGAGGGACAGTCTGGACTTCATTGCAAGTTCAGTGCCAGAGGTCAGCCTTGGCCAACAGCTGTGTAATGCGTGATTTTCCAAATTCAAAACTTTTGGAAATACTGAAATCTATTCCAGTTCTAACTTTAGGCTGCTCAAATGAGAGGAAGTAGGAAATTGTCTCAATTGAGGTCTCCACTCGCCACTGAAGGTCATTGTCACCGTAACAAAGAGGCATCTGTTTCATATTGATGACAGTGAGGGTGGAAGCCTGGCTCACCCTTCGGGGTAGTGCCACCAGACTTAACCAAAAGAATGTATAGGGTATCCAGGCAAATTTGAATTTCAGATAACCAGCAAATAGGACTGTATTATAAATATGCTCTTCAACACTGCACGGAGCACTCCTGGCATCATGTATTGTGTCTCACAGCCCCACCTGGGGAGCTTAGCAAGCTTGAGAAGTTACCGCCCACCTTCCCATGCAAACGGTCACCGACTTCCAGGGTCCTTCCCTCCCTTTAGTGCTGCTCCAAGACCATCACTTGGCAGCTGCTCCTATGTCTGGCAGAGACAAAGCCACTCTTCACCACCATCACCCCAAATAAGTGTTGTCATTGGACAGTGGGGTGGGCACTTGGCTTGCTGTCCAGGCTCTTTCCAAGGCCCAGAAGAGCCTCGTACCAGCTGCGTGAGCCTCCATTCTTCCTAAAATGAGGGTTAGAGCTGTACATGTTGCTTACGTCACAGAAACAGAAGTCTCAACGTGATAGAACATGTATACAAGTGTATTATATTTTTGACCAATAACCAGTGATGAAAGTCTGGTTAAACCTCTCTGGTCGAGCCTGTCCTCACCTATTTAAATGGAAAACAACACTGACCTTACGGAGTTGCTGCGAGGATTAACTAAATACATGTGGATTCCTGGTTTATCTGTAAAAATCCTACAAAATGTAAGTCACCATCATGTGGGAGTCAAAAGTCAGGCAGTGTTTTCTACCATTACTGAGATTCAGGATGAGTGCCGGAGTTTCCTTTCCCTCCGCCCTCTGTCGCTGCCAGACCCCCCACCAAATGCACTGTGCGTTTATTTCTTACCAGGAGACCATTCCGGGACTGACTTTGGGAGCCTAAATGGTGATTATGATCCCGTCCATCTCAACTCTTGAAATCTGGGAATCCTACTTGGATAGACACAGCAATGGTTTTCCCCACTCTTGCAGCAACCCTTTTCTATGGGGAAAAGGTTTCGAGCTGAAGAATTATAGAGTTTCATTTGATGTCATTTCTGTAGTTGAATAAATTCAACTTGTGGGGAGAAAGGGCAGGGGAGGGAAGCCGCTGGGTTGGAGATGAAGGAAAGTTGCTGGCCCTTACTGGTTTCCATCAAATTCCATCAAAGGAGAATCGTGTCTGTTAATGCCGTGACTTTGTAGATCGTGACGTAGATGAAATTCAAAATTGCACCTTGTTAGGGGTCACGATGACATATTTTACTCATAGCTTTTACACTGTTTCTGCAGGGCGACATGCTTTTATCATCTGTCTACGTAGTTGTTGAATTGATAGTAGGAAAGATGAATGTAAACATATGAAATTATTTTTAATTTAAATGAAGTAACTTCCTTTTAGTTAGAGTTGGCTTTTATTATAAACGAGTAGGGAAACGTTAAACATTGTTTTCATGGCCCAGCGTGGTGGCTCATACCTGTATTCCCAGCACTTCCGGAGGCGGAGGTGGGAGGATTGCTTGAGCCCAGGAGTTTGAGACCAGCCTGGGCAACGTGGGGAAAACCTGTCTCTACATACATTAGCTCTGCGTGGTGTCGCATGCTTGTGGTCCCAGCTACTGGGGAGGCTGAGGCGTTGCTTGAGCCCAGGAGCCAGAGGTGAGTTGAGATCACACTACTGCACCAGCCTGGGCAACAGAGTGAGACCCCATCTCAAAAAAAAAAAAAAGTTTGGATTTACCGTTGAAGCCTCTTGTTAATTAAGCATATTTTAACATCAGCTGGCCCTACCAGCTAGCCACTTGTCCTCCCGGGTGACACCACTCCCGGTCCCTGCAGGCAGCTGCCTGCCTTCATTCCCAGAGTCCCCTTCCTTCTATTCAGGCACTGAGAGAATGATTATTAAAGTGTTTCTGTGTCTCGAGGAAGCAC
The DNA here is from genome assembly GCA_031835075.1 of Saguinus oedipus. Lineage (NCBI taxonomy): Eukaryota > Metazoa > Chordata > Mammalia > Primates > Cebidae > Saguinus > Saguinus oedipus. The sequence goes on along the minus strand of CM063188.1, from coordinate 3,102,174 downwards.
AGACTAACATCCACGTTGCACGAGCACAACACCCAGCCCTGGAGCCGTCCCGTGGCCTGGCTGAACTCTTGGTCACAGGGATACAGACCGTCACCAGCTGCCCTTGCCCTGCTGTGCTTCACACCTCATCGAGACCTTGCTGGGCCCCCCTGGTGCCGGAAACACGGTGGCCTGGCCATCCAGCCAGGGCCGTCCTCCCCGCAACGTCCACCGGCTGGTGCGTTTGTTCCATCATCCCTCCCTGTCCTTAATGTCCCTTATTGTGTGTGATCCTAAAAGACCCTTGCCGTAATGTTTTCCCTGAGCCTGGCCACTGCCTAGGTTCAATATTTGGCATCTGCAAATTTACATTTGCAAAGTGATTAGTCCACTAGAAACTGTCCTCTTTTGAGGTACCAGAAGATAACGCAAAGATGTACTCAAATCACCCAGTCGGTGGGTGGCAGGATCAAACTGCCTCCTCCTCACAGCTTCAGAGGCCCTGACAGTCCCCGCTGCCCTGCAGACCCACGCCCCCTTCTCCATACGCTCTATAAAGCAGGAGCTACCTTTGCTCAGCACAGCAGGATAGCCCCTGGTTCTTTTATCAAGTCCCTGAGCGCTCTGAAGCCACCTTAGGCGGTATTTTGTTAGCTTTCAGGGTGTCAAACCTTGTCTTTGCAATGGGTTCCTTAGGGAAGGGGAAGTTCCCTGCGCATTTGACTTCCTCTTACTCCTCCTGCTCACTTACAGGGGGAAAAAATAGAAATTCAAATTCTGCATTCTCTCCCCTCCCCGCCCCTCCAGAACACAGACACCCCACTACCTCTTCATCTGTCTTCCCAGGCATCTGTGCTTGGAACCTGCGTAATGCGTGCTTGCTTCTGGGAAATTCGCTGGGATGCAGAGGGGCTGTAGCCTGTCCGCATTCCTCTCCATCATTGTACCAGACTATTTGTCACGTGAGCAAACTGGAAAGTGAGTCTGCATTCATTACCCTTCCCAGGCTCTCCACAGGCCTCCTCCATGTGTGCCGATTGGTTCTGACTTTGCAAATGATATTGCCCTTGAAGATGCAGGAGGCGCGGAGCACATTCCTGACCTCAGCCATTACACGGCGCAGGCTTGCCGGCCAGTCCAGGCACCGTCAGTCAATCCTAAGCAGTGGCAGCATTCAGGAAAGCATGCAGGGAGGGCAGGGAGACCGCCAAGGGCTCCACAGCCCTCGTCAGTTCTGCACTGACAGGCTGCACAAATTCCTCTCTAAGTTTTGGAAGCTTCCACGTCCAGAGAACCTGCCCTCATCCGAGCATTCTGATGGTGCATTTGCACATTTTCTTTCACCATTCATTTGTTACGGTCCTTTGCTATCCCTTTCCGCTCTCAGCAGCAAGGTGCGAGGAGTCCTCCTATTTAATGGATGTGACTTCTCAGGCCAAGCCCAGTGTCCCGGGTACATACCAGCGGAGCAGGACCCCAGAAGGGCCACCCCGAAGATCTGTCAAGGTGAACTGGGCTCAGGCTAAAGGGTATTATGTCCCAGCTCATCTGAAGGACCACAGTCTTTCTAGACGCAAATTCTAACCATGACCCAGTTCTCTCAAAATAGAATTTCTGGTTCTCTTCGATGTGGCTTTGCGAGGGCACAGACCTTAGGAAGCACCCCTTTAACGCAGGGCTCCTGCAGGCACCAACCCTTTACCTTCGTTTATGACTATTAATCCTCGTGGAGAAAGAACCACCTTAATGGGTCATAGGACCTATTTGCTTATGGCTGTTACTCCTCATGGAGGAAGAATCCCCTCAATGGGTCATAGGACCTATTTGCTTATGGCTGTTACTCCTCATGGAGGAAGAATCCCCTCAATGGCTCATAGGACCTATTTGCTTATGGCTGTCACTCCTCATGGAGAAAGAATCCCCTCAATGGGTCATAGGACCTATTTGCTTATGGCTGTTACTCCTCATGGAGGAAGAACCCCCTCAATGGCTCATAGGACCTATTTGCTCATGACTGTTACTCCTCATGGAGGAAGAATCCCCTCAATGGGTCATAGGACCTATTTGCTTACGGCTGTTACTCCTCGTGGAGAAAGAATCCCCTCAATGGCTCATAGGACCTATTTGCTCATGACTGTTACTCCTCATGGAGGAAGAATCCCCTCAATGGGTCATAGGACCTATTTGCTTACGGCTGTTACTCCTCGTGGAGAAAGAATCCCCTCAATGGCTCATAGGACCTATTTGCTTATGGCTGTCACTCCTCATGGAGGAAGAATCCCCTCAATGGCTCATAGGACCTATTTGCTTATTTGCCAACAGGGTGTTTCTAAACACTCCATTTCTAAACAGCAGCGAGTTGCTAATATCTTGGCTGCCTTTAGCAAGAGCTCGCGAAAGTCATCCTGGGACCTTCTCATGTTGTGTCTGTCTGAGATGCTTCTCCCAGTCATCTTGAAAAATGGTCCTCCTAATCATCCCATGGTGGAGATGATGCCTGGCCCCTCCCTCTTCCAGGCTCGGTCTGTGCTTCAGACCCAGACATAATCCTCATTTGTTGAGATCAGCCATTGAGTCACACTGGGTTTCAGCAGCTATGCTGAGCTCACTGCCTCCTGTCTGTGGTGGAGTCAAGGGAGCAGGCAGGTGGAGCCTGAGGTATTTGTGATTCCAAGCTACAGGCCAGGAGCAAACACCGCAGGCAGCATCGGCTTCCAGAAGCCTGAGTTCCACAAAAGCAATGGGGACGCTCATCCTCAGGGGCTGTGATGGGAACTCTTTTCCTCCTAATGCCCCAGCAAGGAGTCAGGAACCAAGGTCATCTTTAAGCTCGTAGCGTTGGAGCCCAGCAGTTCATTCAAACCACAGGCAGCACTGGAAGCACAAGTTGAAGTCAGCGACTTGAAAGGAACTCTGGATATTTACCCAAAGGATTGTAAATCACTCTACTGTAAAGATGCATGCACATGTATGTTCACTGTGGCACTGTTCACAATAGCAAAGACCTGGAACCAACCCAAATGCCCATCGATGATAGACTGGATACAGAAACTGTGGCACAAATACACCATGGAATACTATGCAGCCATAAAAAGGATGAGTTCATGTCCTTTGCAGGGACATGGATAAAGCTGGACACCATCATTCTCAGCAAACTGACACAAGAACAGAAGACCAAACACCACATGTTCTTCCTCATAAGTGGGTGCTGAACACTGAGAACACACGGACACAGGGAGGGGAACATCACACTCCAGAACCTGTTGAGGGAAGTGGGGGACTAGTGGAGGGATAGCAGGGGGTCAGGGGATAGGGGAGGGATCTCATTAGGAGAAATACTTAATGTAGATGACAGGGTGATGGATGCAGCCAACCATCATGGCACATGTATAACTATGTAACAATCCTGCATGCTCTGCACCTGTACCCCAGAACTTAAAGTATAATAATAATAATAATAATAGAAAACTATGTAACAATCCTGCATGCTCTGCACGTGTACCCCAGAACTTAAAGTCTAATAATAATAATAATAGAAGAAAGGGAATGAGCCTTCATAAGTAGAGGCAGCTTTTTCAAAATGTGAGCACCTCTTCTTATCCAAGAGAGAGTGGGGTGTGGGCACCTGCAGGTCACACTTGGGGCGGCAGGCCCAGCATCTGCAGGAACCTCAGGACGAACCTCTCTGAAGGGTGCAGATGTTCCCCTTCCTTGCCTCTTGCCTGGAGAAGTGCTTCCTCCTAGAGCCCATTTGGGGTTAGGTTCTGGAGACTCGGTGTACAAGGTCTGGGAAGCTGGGGAAAGGGGATCAAGATTGCCATTAGCTAGAGTGGGCTCCCCAACCCCCAGGCCACAGACTGGTACAGGTCCATTAGGAACCGGGCCACACAGCAGGAGGTGAGCAGTGGGCAAGTATTACCTCTGAGCCCTGCCTCCTGTCACATCAGTGGTAGCATTAGATTATCATAGGAGGCTGGGCGAGGTGGCACACGCCTGTGATCCCAGCACTTTGGGAGACCGAATCGGGTGAATCTTGAGGTCAGGAGATCAAGACCATCCTGGCTAACATGGTGAAACACCATCTCTACTAAAATACAAAAAATTAGCCAGGCGTGGTGGCACGTGCCTGTAATCCTAGCTACTTAAGAGGCCTAGATGGGAGAATCACTTGAACCCAGGAGGCAGAGGTTGCAGTGAGCCGAGATCGCACCACTACACTCCAGCCTGGGCAACAGAGCTAGACTCCATCTCAAAAAAAAAAAAAAAAAGGCCAGGCACGGTGGCTCACGCCTATAATCCCAGCACTTCGGGAGGCCAAGGTGGGTCAATCACGAGGTCAAGAGATCGAGACCATCCTGGTCAAAAAGGTGAAACCCTGTCTCTACTAAAAATACAAAAATTAGCTGGGCATGGTGGCGCATGCCTGTAGTCCTAGCTACTCAGGAGGCTGAGGCAGGAGACTTGCCTGAACCCAGGAGGCAGAGGTTGCGGTGAGCCGAAATCATGCCATTGCACTCCAGCCTGGGCAACAAGAGCAAAACTCCGTCTCAAAAAAAAAAAAAAATGGATTATCATAGGAACTTTGTGCTATCGTGTGAGCTGTTGTGAACTGTGCGTGCGAGGCATCTGGGTTGCACACTCCTTATGAGAATCTAATGCCTGATGATCTGAGGTGGAACAGTTTCATCCCAAAACCATTCCCTACTCCCATCGGGTCCGTGGGGGAAACTGTCTTCTGTGAAAGCTGTCACTGATGCCACAGAGGTTAGGCACTGCTGAGCGACAGCATTCAATTCCCCGTCTCACACAGGAGAGGAAAGGCTGCTTCCTTGGGACTCGGACCATGAAATTAAACAGATATTTGCCAGGAAAAATGTAAAGGAGTATCAGTTCCCCAGATTTGCTTAAGATAGCATGAAACAGAGAGAAGCTCATGTATGAATCTGTGTGTGTGTGTGTGTGTGTGTGTGTGTGTGTGTGTGTGTGTGTGTGAGAGAGAGAGAGAGAGAGAGAGAGAGAGATGCATATTTAACCTCCTTTAAATGTACATTAATGCTGTATTATCTCCTCCTGATTTACAGGGAGAACACCAATTTAGAACTATTTGCACAAACTCCAGATACCAGTTTAGAGCATTCCCTATTTAGAAATAAAATAACCAAATCTCAGGTTGCCAGGCAACTGCAGCAGTGGTAATTCTTAGTATTGCAGTCTTAGAAATACTCATTTTTATAAATTTTAATGACGGTTAGGATGAGAACATGAGTTGAGAATGTCGCTGAGTCCCCTTTCTGTGAGATTTTTCGCATTCTCACTCACTCGTTTTCCCTCTTAGCTCTGTTTGCTTCCTTGGCCAGCAGTATCTTCGTATTTAGAAATCTCCAGAGATTGTTACTGTTTTCTTAAGAGTTGAGGCAGAAGCTGCCACTGAATTAATTCCTCCAGGCTCATTACGGAGCCACACCAGTCACTCAGGGAGAAATGACACTGTCTGGGGACGGCTGGGGTCACAAGCCGTGGGTTCAGGCTTTGGTTGTTTGCCCAGTGGTTCGACACGTGAACCCTACACATCGTCGTGTTCATTCTCAAGAGGACACGTTCTGGGCCTCTCACAGCGGCGCTGAATTGGAAACGGGCTCCCAGCTCAGCCATCACCTCTTGGCAGGAAAGCCACAGCTTATGTTTTTTGTCTCTCCACCACAGCAGTGGCGTAACGGGACGTGACGGCCTCAGGGCTGGGTAGAAATTGGAAGCATCTTCCTTTCCCTTTTGGCTTTTCAAGTTTATCTTCCTTTATGTCTAATGTTTGACGTTACTATTAATCAAACTCTTTCCAAATTCTGAACCATTGATCAAATAGATACGAGAGTATGATTGGGAATTAAAAGGCTGTGTCTGCTTCACCATAGTGGAGTAGAAGGAGGATTTCTTCTGCCTGTCCACAGACAGACACCAGGACTCAGGAAAGGGTAGATAGCCCCTTACTTAGACCCCCATGGCTGCGTGGAGGATAGAAGGTGTGGTCTGCAGTGGAGGGACAGACAGACAGTCCTGCGCTGTCACACCCAGCCTCCTGCTCACCAGCCTCACCGTCAGACCTCCTTCCTTCCTCCCTGGGAAGAAGTGAATAGAAGGGCAGACAGCGAGAGTGGAAACTCTGTCTTAGTCTTGCCTCCGGGGTCGAAGTTCCTGATTCATGGATTCATGAGATCACAGGGAGAAGGAGAAAATGATTTCTAGTATGTTTTTCCTGGCTTTTCAGCCACATGGAAGGTCATTAGCATGGTGCATAAATGAGCCCCAGGTGAGAGTGTCTCACACTGTGACTGCCACAGCTCAGGGTATTGTTCCTACTGTGCCTCACGAGCTGTGCTAAATGCGTCACGAGGTTTAATTCTGACAACCTGTGACGTAGATGCTGTCATAATCACACTAGTATCACAGATGGGGAAACTAGATGCAGAAAGCTTGAGTATCTTGTTCAGGTTCACAGCTAACAGCAGCAGGGCCTCCCCGCCCCCCAGCTTGTCACCCCCGCTGACTACAGTGGTGCTCAGGCAACACTTGTTGCGGTAACAAGTGGGGTAGGACAGAGGATCAGACGTACCAGCAAAGCTTGCATATGTGTCGTTGATTATAAGTAAAAGCCCTGGCCGGGCTCACACCTGTAATCTCAGCACTTTGGGACACCTAGGCAGGAGGATCACTTGAGCCCAGGAGTTAGGACCAGCCTGAGCAACATAAGGAAGCCTCGTCTCCACACAAAAATTTTCAAAATTAGCTGGCCATGGTGGCTTTCACCTGTGGTCCAAGCTACATGGGAAGCTGAGGTGGAAGGATCACTTGAACCCAAGAGGTTGAGGCGGCAGTAAGCTACGATCATGTCATTGTACTCCAGCCTGGGCAACAGAGCAGCCCTTGTCACTAAGTGGAAGAGTGGATGAATGCATACACACACAGATCCCAGGGGTAGGGCTGATGGCAGCTAAGTGTTATCTTTAATGATGACTAATCAACGTATCGCAAGTTGTGCTGTAACCAGAAAGAAAACAGCCAAAGAAGGAGGGCTTTAGGTTAGTCTGGGGACAGTGCGGAGAGCCCGATATGCCCTTGGGCACCCATAGGGGGCTGGGATTATTCAAGGATGGCTTGATTTAGGCACATTAGGCTTTGGACAGGATGGCGCATATAGATGAGTTGGGGATTAATTCATTAAAAATCCGTCTTGAACATTAATAGAGCTTCAGTCAGAGTATCCAGCCATAAATTCTCACCTGTTTCACAACTGGTTCAGGCTCAATTGAGCATTAACAGATTATTTTTTGTTCATGCAAATGAGGTGATAATTCATTTCGTGTGTAATTGAACAATTTTTGAATAGGTACATTTGTGGAGTAGTTAAGTTGTATCAAATTGTCTTATGTACCTAGTAATTTTTTTACCTGAAACAGAGCTGAATTTCATTTTGATATAACAAAAAGAGAAACAAAGAAATAGAGAAGGTTGGAGGGACAGTCGGCTTTTAAGACTTTACGATGTTCCGTCCTTTAGGGCAGTGGCCACAGTTGCTATTTCTTCTGATCTTCACTATTCTTTCTTCTCACTCTCTACCAATGAGATCAATGAAAATTTGGGGGCATTTCTAGATTTGGCAGCCCCCCATTTATACGCATGCTTTTTTTTAGTTTTGTGCTCTGACGTGCCAGTTTTTCTGAGGGTCAGATGTGTCTGTCTTTAAAACACCAGGTTGATTTCCATCAAACCATGTATCAAGGTTTGTTTCTCCCATGAGACCTCGTCATCCCTGAGCACGAAATCCCATGCTGGGAAGTAATTGCAATTGCTGTTTACATTGAAGGTGTTTTTATATAGTTTCCTGAACAAAGTTCACACGGCTCCTTCGTCACGGGCACACGCCGTGTCCACCGTTTCCTGAGACTCTTTTTGGTGAAGAGGGGATTTTCCTTTTCATTACACTCCTCATAGCTGCCAGAAGGCCCCTTTAAGATGCAAATCTGATGTCTCTCAGTCTTTAGAACCTTCAGTGGCTTCCTGTTGGCTACAGGATAGTTGAAACCCTTTTGTGGCCTATGGAGCGCTTCCTAATTTGGGCCACACCTACCTTTCTGACCATAGAAACTGCATAGAAATTAATGAACGTCGCATGCCCTCTCACAGCCACATACTTTGGAGATGCTATGTCTTCTGCTTCCAGTGGCTGTTCTTCCACTCACTCACTCACTCATTCATTCAGTCAGTCAGTCGTTACCAAGAACATGGCCTACTCCAGCGCTGTGCTGGAGCTCCTCCTCCATCTGTGAGTTGCTTCTTAGGTCTTTCACATGTTTTCATTGTGAGAAGTGTTGTGTGTACAGATCTGAAACACATCTGCTCAGTCTATAGAATGACAGAACGCCTGTGTGCCCACCCCCCAGGTTAGGAAACAGAACATTTTGCTACCTTAGGTGCCCACATGCGACCGCTGCCTTCCGTCACCCTCCTGCCTGTTCCAGCGGTGACCACAGGGCAGAATTTTCTGTTTCAGATTCCCTCACTTGTCTTTTAAGTTTTACCACCTAAGCCTGTGTCCCCCGCAAAACAGACGGTTTAGTTTTGTCTGCTGTTGAACTTACGTAAATGAAATCATAGTCTAGTCTGTGCCTTTTCATACCTTCTTTCGGTCAATATTCATTTTCAGATACATCTTGATGGGCACAGACACAGGCTACTGATCCTCATTGCTGTATGATTTTTTCCGTTGTAGATGGATATTGCAAAATATTCTTCTGTTGGTGGATTTCTAACAAATGTTTAAAAACTGATTATAGGCCGGACATGGTGGCTTATGCCTGTAATCCCAGTAACGTGGGAGGCCAAGGCGGGCAGGTCACCTGAGGTCAGGAGTTTGAGACCAGCCTGACCAACATGGAGAAACACGGTGAAACCCTGTCTCTACTAAAAATACAAAATTAGCTGGGCATGGAGGCACGTGTCTGTAATCCCAGCTACTTGGGAGGCTGGGGCAGGAAAACTGCTTGACCAGGGAGGTGGAGGTTGCTGTGAGCCGAGATGGTGCTTTGCACTCTAGCCTGGGTAACAAAAGTGAAACTCTACCTCAAAAACAAAACAACACAAAAAACTGATTGTTGAAGTTAATCTAACCTATTTTTGCATCTAATGAGATGCTCGCTTGGTTCCCTCCTTAATCATTTAATACGGTCAATTACATTACAAGTTTTCTTTTCGTTCTGAGACAGAGTGTCACTCCGTCACCCAGACTGGAGCTCAGGACACAAGGCTCATTGCAGTCCCAGGCTCAAGCGATCCTCCCACCTCAGCCGCCCATGTAGCTGGGACTACAGGTGCACACCACCATGCCCTGACTAATAGTTTATACTTTTTGTAGAGATGGGGTGTCACCATGTTACCCAGCTGGCCTCGAAATCCTGAACTCAAGCAATCTGCCTGCCTTGGCCTCCCGAAGTGCTGGGGTTAGAGGTGGGAGCCATTGCACCTGGCCAATCAGTTTTCCATTAATAATACTAAACATTCTTGGATTCCTTCCTGCTTATTCTGAGGCTTATCTCAAATATTACCTCCTCTCTCAAGCCTTCTCTGATCTCCTTTCCTCGCTTCTAATTCTTTGCTCCAGAAAAGTTGTTTCCATCTTCCAACTCAGTGGCATTCTGTAGGTATTTTAATATAAGCACCTACATTTTAAATACTTTTTACATCCATCTCTCCTATTGTATGAGCTCATCAACATAATAATGGAGGCCAGGAGTAGGGGCTCTTATAATCCCAGCACTTCAGGAAGCCAAGGCAGGAGGATCACTTGAACCTGAGATCAAGGCCAGCCTGGGCAATATAGTGAGACTCTGTCTACAAAGAAAATTTAAAAACACGTTAGCCAGGCATAGTGGCATGTGCCTGTAGTCCCAGCTACTCGGCAGGCTGAGGTGGGAGGATTGCTTGAGTCTGGGAGGCTGAGGCTGCAGTCAGCTAAGATCATGCCACTGCACCCCAGCCCGGGCAGCAGAGCAAAACCCTGACTCAAAATAATAATAATGATGATGATGGAATCTTGTTCTAAGCTTCCTTATTCTTTTGCACTAATCTGAATGAAACCAGCCTGATGTAAACCCTGCATCTTACTAATAGATATGAGTCAAACGCCCACTCCAGTCAACTTCTTGGTAGCCTGCCTAGCTTTCCAGATGACACCTTTTTGCCAGCAGACTTCCTTGCGGCCATGAGAGCCCCATTCTAAACTAGTATAAAGTATATGTTTTGTGGTATTGTCACCTGTTTAGGATGGGAAGAGGCACTGAAGCTGTAACCCTATTTTCTGAGCCAGATAAAATAGCAAAAATATATTTGTGCTACCAGGTTGTTTTGGCAAATGTATCAAGCATCTACAGAATATACAGGACCAGTCTAAGCCTTAGGGCTAATGCAGAGCCTCTGCGCCAGGAGGACAGAGGGAAAAAAGTACACAAATTAGTGTGCAAGGCATGAGGCAGTTAAAAGTCACATCATCAAGTACATTCAAGGAAAGAGTTAAGCAGTTCCAGCAAGCAAGCCAGGTGTGGTGGCTCATGTGTGTAATCCCAGCATTTTGGGAAGCCAAAGAGGGAGGATCATTTCAGGTCAGAAGTTCAAAGACCAGCCTGACCAACATAGCAAAACCCCATCTCTACTAAAAATACAAAAAAAAAAAAAAAAGAAAAAGAAAAGAAAAAAGAAAAAGCCGGGTGTCGTGGAATATGCCTATAATCTCAGCTACTCGGGAAGCTGAGGCAGAAGAATCGCTTGAACCCGGGAGGTAGAGGTTGCAGTGAGCCAAGATTGTGCCACTGCATTCCAGCCTGGGCTACAGAGCAATAATCCATCTGAAAAAAAGTTCCAGCAAGTCATCTGTGAATATCTTTTCCTATGGCAACAATAATAATAACTACAAGATGCAGGTATAGATTTCTATTTACTACTGCAGCTCCCCAAGTGTCTAGAATTTAGTGGAAGCAAATATGTCTTAGATTTTCCCCAAAGGTTGAGTTACTGAAAATATCTGTTTATTGTTAAACGCACGCTCTGAATGAAGAGACACCCCACCCCCTGCCAAGTAGGCTTTGTGTGAGCAACGTGGCTGTTTATGCACCTGGGTGCGGGCGGGCTGAGGCCAAAAAGAGCATCATTGCAGGGGGTTGGGATAGGAGTTGGTTTTATAGGTTTGGGGTGGGCAGTGGAAAGTTACAGAAGTTACAGTTCAGGGCAGTTTTTGCAAGCTGGGAGGGGGTCATAGGGTCTGGATTCATGAGGTTGATCTATCGGTTGAGCAAGGTCGGTTACAAAGTTCAGTTGCCTTATCAGTTGAGGCCGGAATAAGGAACAATAGAAGAATGTCTCAAAGTTAATTAGGTGCTGCAGGGTTCATCATTCTCCTTTTTGTGGTTTTCCAGTTACTTCAGAATTTCTAGTTCCAGGAGCTCATCTGAAGTGTACGTGCAGGTCACAGAGGTTACTCTGTGGTCCATGGTGCAGTCAGTTGACCTAAAAGACCTTACATTTATAATAGCCATTTATCGCGTGGATCTGTAGCTGGTGCCCTAAGGATTTAAGTTCTGGGAATGCATTAGAGCTCTAAGAAGAGGCTGAGACTGGCTAATGTCCCAGATTTGGGATGGAAGCCTACCACTTGATATAATGATGAGTTCCCTAATTTTGAGCTGCATGTAGAAGACCATGCCAGTGCCAAGAAGGACAGTTCGGCTCTGTGTGGATGGAGCTTCATCAGCTGCCCTCATTATCATTTTGCAAGGCCATTGTGAGTGAGATGGGAGTTTCTCTATTTTCAAGCCCAGGACACTATTTGCAGGCACTTCCCTCTTCTGATTAGTTCAGCCTTGACCCACTCTAGGGAACCGGAGAAATCCGCAGCCCAGAGCTCTCTCATGATGGCCTGTTTGACAGTCACATTCTGAAAAAGCAAACCTCTTGGCTTGATTTCTTGCTGGAATAATGAAACTCCACTCTGCCCCTGCTTGACAATTTCCTTTGGAAAAAAGGTAATAGCTACCTTGAAACACCATTCAGTTTGACCTTTCCAAAAACCAAGGGTTTTTCTTCACTAAAGTCATTCATTTGAGCCTATAATCTGTGAATGAAAAGAAGTGATTATTCCTCTAAAAGCCTTTCGGTTGGCATCAGAGTCACCCTTTGGGCGATGAGTCCTCTGTCCAGGGACATATCCCACGTGGTCTTGGAGTCATGGGTGTGGTGCCAAAGCAGTAAGCCTAGCAGAGCTCCCAGCATGTGGGAATTTGCTCGTGTGAGCCCAGTCTCTCTATGAGACAAAGATTCTCTTTTCACCTTCATGTCAACCCTAGGGATAGATGCTGTTGGGACTCCTATTTTATAGGTGAAGAAAATGAGATGCAAAGAGACCATGTTTCATGCATGATGCTGGTAAGCTGGGGTTCCAGCACACTGGGGCTTTGCAGCAAGGTGGAGGCAGGAGGATGGGCATGGAGGATGGCAGCAGGGGCGTTCTTGGAGAGCACGAACGTACGAGCACCTGTGGGGAGGTGGTGACAAGGCCCAGAAATCTAACTCTGCTCATTTACAAGTTTGTCCCTTCCCAGTTCCACTCTCAGTGGTGAGTCAAGAGGGGCTGCTGACACTTCTGTTACCTGCTTCTGGATGCTCCAGGATGCTGTGACAAAGGAAATTTCAAGGAAACCTCCTTTGGCACATTTGTAGTACTGGTCCTGTGAGACTAACACGAACGTGCAGTGTCTGAGTATATATGAAGAACTCGGCCAGGCGCAGTGGCTCATGCCTGTAATCCCAGCACTTTGGGAGGCTGAGGCAGGTGGATCATGAGGTCAGGACATAGAGAACATCCTGGCCAACAGGTGAAACCCCGTCTCTGCTAAAATACAAAAAATTAGCCAGGCCTGGTGGTGCACACCCGTAATCCCAGCTACTCACAAGGCTGAGGCAGGGGAATTGCTTGAACCTGAGAGGAAGAGGTTGCAGTGAGCTGAGACTGTGCCCCTGCACTCCAGCCTGGTGACAGTGAGACTCGGTCTCAAAAAAAAAAAAAAACAAACCAAGTATAGAGCTTGGTTCTAACAAGCACTGCACTACCGAAGTTTGAGTGACGATGATGAAGATGGTAAAACCAGTGATTTCCTGGCACAGTTTGGTGCAGCGAAGTAATGAGGCTGGGAAGTACAAAGAGAAAAAAGAATAACCCTCATGACAAAGACACCACCACATGCACGCGCGCACACACACACACACACACACACACACACACACACAAACCCCTCAAAGCATGTGCATCTGACTTCCAGGCCCCGAGGTAAAGCCATCAGCAAGGTGGTGTTCCAGCTCCTTCCCCTTCGGTCCTCACATTAGCCCCTGGATGAGGTGTGGGGAAAAGCACACAGTTCAGACTGAGGGGACCTGAGTTCCAGCCCCAGCTCCTCACCTGCTGCCTGTGTGACTTGAGGGTCCCGAGGTTCCATCTGTAAAATGCAGAGGGCTTGGCAGACAGCTTGTTAACCGTGCAAATGGAGGCATTTGGTAACTGAAGAGCTCTGAGGAGGAGGAGGAGCTGCAAGTCTCTTCCAGGAATTCAGTGTGCCTTTCATAGGATAACACAGACCCTGGCGTGTGGGTATTCACACTTAGGTCATGACCAACCTCACAGCTAAGTTGCTTAGCACATGGTATCAGTGAATCCAGGTTTGTAAACCAGAGCTTCCCATGGCTTACTTGATTGCCAGGTTTGCCCCTAGCCAGCGTCCTCTGATGCACTGAAAATAGACTGTGTGTCCAGAGGCAGCTGGGCTTTTGTTTCAGGCCAGCTCCACATTCAGCCCACTGTGCTCTGTCTTGTTCCTCCACGAGGAAAGGGACATGAATGCATACAGTGTTGCAGAATATTCAGGAGCCTGGAGAGAGCAGTGGGTGAAACAGGATTTTATGAAGGTTGCCACCAGCTCAGCAGATTACCATCCCAAGGCTGAGCAAAGGACAAAGGAAATGGGGTACTTTTTAAACATCCAGGATGGTGTGGCAGCTAACAGGTTTGCAGAAGCCAGAACAAAGAACAGTTAATTCATCTCTAGCCATGTGATGTTTGTTACATTTGGAAATAAGCATTTTGAGAAACACAGTGTACATTCTTTGGGTGTTATCTTGCCCTGTGACCTTGCAGCTGGTCAGCAAGAAAAACGGGAATCTTGAGATGCCTGGGAACTTTGCTGAGAATGTGGGGAGACTAGACAAGGTAGGTTTTACAGGGAGTTAATTTTAAGCAGAGGTGGGGGTTAGCTTTTATACTGACCACAACATGGTAAAGTTAACTTTATTATGCAGCAATCACAGACTACCATTGTGATTATTTAATTTCCCTCTTCAACAGACCCTCAGAGATGCAGGTGAAACACAGTGCCCCATCGCACGCGTCCAGACGGTGGGGCAGGTGTCACCCTGCGGAACCTGGAGGACAGCTGTGCTAGCCGCGTGTCCAGCCCCAGGATCCACAATAGGAAAGGGGTTGCTGATGCCTTTCGAACTGTCTCTGAAGTTGTGGTGCATATGGCAAAATCCCATCATGCCCAGGCTTCTCGCTCTGTACGTTTGAGTAGGAAATGACTCGAGCCAGAAGCTCCAGAGCCTGGGATCCAGAGTTCAAACTCCTGCTGTCCTGTTGAAGCAGGGGCACTCCAGTCGCAGGCAGCACAGGCATGCGGTAGGCTGACTTTGTCCTGCTGTAAAGCAGTACCTGGGGCTGGGTAATTTCTAAGGAGAAACGTTGCTTTTTGGCTGACAGCTCCACAGGCTGTATGAGAAGCACGGTGCTGGCATCTGTTTCTAGTGCGGCCTCAGGAAGCTTCTAATCATGCTGGAAGGTGAAGAGGGAGCAAGCATTTCATGTGGCAACAGAGGAAGCAAGAGAGACAAGGGGGAGGTCCCAGACTCTTTGAAACAACCAGATCTTGTGTGAACTAATAGAGGGAGAACTCACTTATCAATGGGGGATGGCCCTGAGCCGTTCATGAGGGACCAGACCCCGTGATGCAGTCACCTCCCACCAGGCCCCACCTCCAACACTGGGAATCACATTTCAACATGAGATTTGCAGGGCACAGACGTCTAAGCTATACTGGACATCTGTCGTTTTTGAGATTTTACTCACTGGGTGAGAAGGTGGAGCCGCCACAGCTGGGCTGGCATGATTCGTTCCATTTTGTAGGCAGCCAGGTGTGCAGGGCCATGAGGTGAGCCTCTTGTGACAACTTGGCCGCCTTGCCCAGGTTGGTCTTGAACTCCTGAGTTCAGCTGCTCCTCCCGTCTCATTGTGGTGGTGTCATTTGTCATGAGGGTTGTTCTTTTTTCTCTTGGTACTTCCCAGCCTCATTACTTCCGTGTGCCAAACTGTGCCAGGAAATCACTGATTTTACCATCTTCATCTTTATCATCACCATCATCATCATCGTCATCTTCATCACCACCGCCATCATCATCATCACTGAAACCTTGGTACTGCAGCGCTTGCTACAGCCAGGCTCTACACCCGGTTCTTTATATATACTCAGACACTGCATGTCCATGGCAGGCCCAGAGGACCAGCATTACAATGTGCCAAAGGGGGTTTCCCCGGTCACGGCAGCCCCACCCTCTGGACCTGTGCGATGGTGCACTGAGGTTCCTTTCACCTGCCTCTCTGATGGTCTGTATGCATTCACGTCCCTTTCCTCATGGATGGCAGGTGACAGAAATGTCAGCAGCCACTCATGACTCACACTGATGGGGATTTTGCCATATGCACTCACAACTTCAGAGACAGTTTGAAAGGCATCAGCCACCCCTTTCCAATTGTGGATCCCGGGGCTGGACACACGGCTAGCACAGCTGTCCTCCAGGTTCTGCAGGGTAACACCTGCCCCACTGTCTGGACCCGTGCGATGGGGCACTGTGTGTTTCACCTGCATCTCTGATGGTCTGCATGCATTCGCGTCCCTTTCCTCAAAGAAGAGTGTAACAGAAATACCAGCAGCCACTCTTGACTCACCACGGACAGTGGAACAGGGAAGGGACAAACTTGTAAATGAGCAGACTTAGATTTCTGGGCCTCTGAGCACCGCCCCACAGGTGCTCGTAGGTTCGTGCTCTCCAAGAATGCCCCGTGCTGCCAGCCTCCACCTTGTTGTAAATCCCTGATGTCCTGGGCCTCAGTTAACTGGATACCTACCCCAAAAGGCATCTTTCCTGTGGGTGCTCCTTCCCACAAACCCCTGTGGTAAGGTAATGTGCTCTTTGGTCAGATCAAAACCCTGGTGTCTGATAAGGGTCTAATGATATAGGAGAGTTCCCACTATTCTAACCATGTCAGTATTTGTATTGTTTGAGTTTTAAAGGTTTTGGCCATCGGGCGAGCATTTAATGGTATGTCATTGTAATTTCAATTTGCAGCTTTCCTGATGACTAGTAAGGCTGAGCATTTTTTGTTTTTATTATTCTCTTTGTGCTTAGCTCTTGTTCATGTCTTTTGCCTGTTTTCTGTACAGTTGCTTCACTCTGTCTGTTGGTTCATAGGAATTCTTTGTAAGCTCTGGATATCTTCTGCGGGCGCCACTCACTGGGCCCCCGCTGAGCAGTAACCATCTTTCAGTCATTCAAGCGTTCGCCTCTGCGTGGAGCTGTCTCTGGACCTGTCCCTGCACCCTATACTGCTCTGCCCATTTTCTTTATGGTGTGTTCATCTCCATTTTATTAATTTCTGTTCTTTGCTATTTATTTCCTTCTTTCTTTTGCTTTACTTTGCTATTCCTTCTGTGTTTTATTTTGTTTTGTGGGGGAGACAAAGGTCCCGTCAGGCTGGAGTACAGGGAGGTGATCATAGCTCACTGCAGCCTTGATCTCCCCGGCTCGACAGTGACCCTCCCACCTCAGCATCCTGAGTAGCTGGGACTATAGGTGTGTACCAGCATGGCTGCTAGAAAAAGTTTTTTTTTTTTTTTTTTTTTTGTAAAGACAGGGTTTCACTGTGTTGCCCAGGCTGGTCTTAAACTCCTGAGCTCAAGTGATCCTCCCATTTCAGCTTCCCAAGGTGCTGGGATTACAGGTGTGAGCCACCACACCCAGCCCTACTTTGCTATTCTTCACCTCCCATCTTAAGGTGCCTACCTAGCTCAGCAGTTTCCCTTCTCATTCTGTAAGCACCTGTGTTGCTCTCTAAGTACTGCTTTGTCTGTATCCTCAAGTTCTGGGAATGACAGATATTTTCACTATCATTTCTTCAAAATATTTTCCATTTCTCATTTTAATTATTATTACCGTTTTTTGAGACAGGGTCCCATTCTGTCACTGAAGCTGGAGTGCAGTGGTATGATCATGGCTCACTGCAGCCTTGACATGCTGGACTCAAGCAATCCACTGGCCTCAAGTAGTAGCTGGGACTACTGGCATGTGCCACCATGCCTAGCTTTTTGTTTGTTTGTTTTTGAGACAGAGTCTCACTCTGTTGTCCAGGCTGGAGTGCAGGGGCACCATATCAGCTCACTGCAACCTCTGCCTGCCAGGTCCAAGTGATTCTCATGCCTGAGCCTCCTGAGTAGCTGGGATTATTGGCACCTGCCACCGAGCCCAGCTAATTTTTACATTTTTAGTAGAGATAGGGTTTTGACATGTTGCCCAAGCTGGTCTCGAACTCCTGGCCTCAAGTAATCCACCCCCTGCCTCAGCCTCCCAAAGTGCTGAGATTATAGGCGTGCGCCACCACACCTGGCCCATTTTAATTGTGTTTTGATCGATGGGTTCTTTAGAAATGTATTTACTAACCCACAGTTAAGTTACTTGGGATTAGTTTGTTCCTTCTGAGACTTTAGAGCCTGGCAAGGGCAGATGCAGCGTGTCTAGGGCTGCTTTGACTCCACTGTTAGCGCAGTACCCTTCTGAGGACTCTGAGGAATGATTTACATATACTCAGATATAGATACAGACACACCCATAATGGATACCGTATATATACACACACACCCAATATATATACACACCCATAATAGATACCGTATATATACACACACACACACCCCCAATGATATATATAGACACACCCATAATAGATACCGTATATACACACACACACACACCCAATGATATATAGATACACACATACACACACATACCCAATGATATATATAGACACACCCATAATAGATACCGTATATATACACACACACACACCCCCAATGATATATAGATACACACATACACACACATACCCAATGATATATATAGACACACCCATGATAGATACCGTATATATATATACACACACACACACCCAATGATATATAGATACACACATACACACACACACCCAATGATATATATAGACACACCCATAAGAGATACCGTATATATACACACACACACACCCCAATGATATGTATATATATACACACACACACCCCAATGATATATATACACACCCACAATAGATACCATGTGTGTGTATATATATACACACACACACACACCCAATGATATATAGATACATATACCCAATGATATATAGATACACACACACACCCAATGATATATATAGACACACCCATAATAGATACCATATATATACACACACACACATACACCCAACGATATATAGATACATACACACACCCCCAATGATATATATAGACACACCCATAATAGATACCATATATATACACACACCCAATATATATACACACCCATAAAAGATACCATATATATACACACACACACACCCCCAATGATATATAGATACATACACACACACACACCCAATGATATATAGATACACACATACACACACACACACCCAATGATATATATAGACACACCCATAAGAGATACCATATATATACACACACACACACCCCAATGATATGTATATATATACACACACACCCCAATGATACATATACACACCCACAATAGATACCATGTATATATATATACACACACACACACACACCCAATGATATATAGATACATACACCCAATGATATATAGACACACCCATAATAGATACCATATATATATACACACACAGCCCAATGATATATACATATACACACACACACCCCAATGATATATATACACATCCACAATAGATACCATATATATATACACACACACACACACACACACACACACACACACCCAATGGTATATAGATACATACTCCCAATGATATATAGATATATAGATACACACACACCCAATGATATATATAGACACACCCATAATAGATACCATATATATATATACACACACACCCAATGATATATAGATACACACATACACACCCAATGATATAGACACACCCATAATAGATACCATATATACATACACACACACACACCCAATAATATATAGAGAGACACCCATAATAGATACCATATGTATACACACACACATACACCCCCAATAATATATAGATACACACCCAATGATATATAGATCTATACACACCCATAATAGATACCATATATATAAACACACACCCAATGATATATACACACACACACCCATGATATATATATACACACCCATAATAGATAACATATATATACACACACACCCCCAATGATATATATATACACACACATACACCCAATAATATATAGATATATACACACACACACCCCCAATGATATATATACACACCCCCCAATGATATATAGATATACACACACCCAATGATATAGATACACACACAATGATATAGATATAGACACACCCATAATAGATACCATATATATACACACACACCCCCATGATAGATACACACACCCCCAATGATATATATATATATACATACCCATAATAGATAACATATATATACACACACACCCCCAATGATATATAAATATACACACACACACACACACAATGATATATAGATACACACCCATAATAGATACCATATATATATACAGACACACACACAGCCCCCAATGATATATAGATATATACACACCCATAATAGATACCATATATATATATATATACACACAGCCCCCAATGATATATATACACACACACCCCCAATGATATATATATACACACACACACACAGCCCCAATATATAGATATATACACACCCATAATAGATACTGTATATATATACACACACACACCCAATGATATATAGATACACACATACACACACACACCCAATGATATATGTAGACACACCCATAAGAGATACCATATATACACACACACACAAACACCAATGATATGTATATATATACACACACACACCCCAATGATATATATACACACCCACAATAGATACCATGTATATATATCTACACACACACACACACCCCCAATGATATATAGATGCACACACCCAATGATATATAGACACACCCATAATAGATACCATATATATATATACACACACACACACCCAACGATATATAGATACATACACACACACACCCCCAATGACATTTATAGACACACCCATAATAGATACCATATATATATACACACACACAATATATATACACACCCATAAAAGATGCCATATATACACACACACACTCTCCCAACGATATATAGATACATACACACACACACCCCCAATGATACATGTAGACACACCCATAATAGATACCATATATATACACACACACACACACCCAATGATATATAGATACACACACACACCCAATGATATATAGACACACCCATAATAGATACCATATATATATATACACACACACACACCCAACGATATATAGATACATACACACACACACCCCCAATGATATTTATAGACACACCCATAATAGATACCATATATATATACACACACACAATATATATACACACCCATAAAAGATGCCATATATACACACACACACTCTCCCAACGATATATAGATACATACACACACCCCCAATGATACATATAGACACACCCATAATAGATACCATATATATACACACACACACACACCCAATGATATATAGATACACACATACACACACACACCCAATGATATATATAGACACACCCATAAGAGATACCATATATATACACACACACACACCCCAATGATATGTATATATATACATACACCCCAATGATAATATATACCCACCCACAATAGATACCGTATATATATACCCACACACACACACACCCCCCAATGATATATAGATACATATACCCAATGATATATATAGACACACCCATAATAGATACCATATATATACACACACACCCCCCAATGATATATATATATACACACACACCCCAATGATATATATACACATCCACAATAGATACCATATACACACACACACGCACACACCCAATGATATATACATACTCCCAATGATATATAGATACACACACACACCCAATGATATATATAGACACACCCATAATAGATACCATATATATATACACACCCCCAATAATATATAGATATAGACACACCCATAATAGATACCATATATACACACACATACCCCAATGATATATAGATACACACATACACACCCAATGATATATATAGACACACCCATAATAGATACCATATATACATACACACACCCCCCCAATGATACATAGATATAGACACACCCATAATATATACCATATGTATACACACACACGTACACCCCCAATGATATATAGATACACACCCAATGATATATAGATATATACACACCCCTAATAGATACCATATATATACACACACACCCAATGATATATACACACACACCCATGAGATATATATACACACCCATAATAGATAACATATATATACACACACACCCCCAATGATATATATATACACACACACATACACCCAATAATATATAGATATATACACACACACCCCCCCAATGATATATATACACACACCCTCAATAATATATAGATATACACACACCCAATGATATAGATACACACACACAATGTTATATAGATATAGACACACCCATAATAGATACCATATATATGCACACACACCCAATGATAGATACACACACACCCAATGATATATAGATACACACACCCCAATGATATATATATACATACCCATAATAGATAACATATATATACACACACACCCCAATGATATATAAATATACACACACACACCCAATGATATATAGATACACACTCATAATAGATACCATATATATACACACACCCAATGATATATATATATACACACCCATAATAGATACCATATATATATACAGACACACACACAGCCCCCAATGATATATAGATATATACACACCCATAATAGATACCATATATATATATACATATACACAGACAGCCCCCTATGATATATATAATTGGGTGTGTGTGTGTGTATATATATATATATACACACACACACAGCCCCAATATATAGATATATACACACCCATAATAGACACCGTATATATATATACACACACACACCCAATGATATATAGATACACACATACACACCCAATGATATATATAGACACACCCATAATAGATACCATATGTATACACACACACACACACCCAATGATATATATATATACACACACACCCAATGATATATATATACACACACACACAGCCCCAATATATAGATATATATGCACCCATAATAGATACCATATATATACACACACACACACACAGCCCCCAATGATATATAGATATATACCCACACCCAATGATAAGTAGATATGCACACACACACACCCAATGATATATAGATATATACACACACACCCAATACATATACATACCTAATGATATATAGATATATATACACCCATAATAGATACCATATATATATATACACACACACACACACACAGCCCCCAATGATATATAGATATATACACACACAACCCCAATGATATATAGATATGCACACACACCCAATGATATATAGATATATACACACACACCCAATATATATACATACCTAATGATATATAGATATATATACACCCATGATAGATACCATATATATATATATATACACACATACACAGAGCCCCCAATGATATATAGATATATACACACACACCCAATGATATATATATACACACACACAATATATATATACACACCCAATGATATATAGATATGTATATGTACATATATGTATATATATGTGTGTTTACACACACATATACACTCAAACTCCCTACCTCACGTGATCTGCCCTCCTCATCCTTCCAAAGTGCTGGGATTATAGGAGTGAGCCACATGCACACACACACATATGTGTGTATATATGTATATACACATATATACTCATATATATCATTGGGTGTATATATATGTGTATGTATATAAATACATGATGTGTGTGTGTATATATACATACATATATATCATTGGATGTGCGTGTGCGTGTATGTATATTGGGTGTGTGTGTGTGTATATATACATATATGTATACATATATATGTGTGTGTGTGTATATCATTGGGGGTATGTATATACCCCCAATGATATACACACACACACACCCCACACATCCCAAGATATACATGTGTGTACACATATATATGGTGTGTATATATGCGTATATATATACACACACACACACACACACATACACACAATGATATATATACGCACACACACACGTGCCCACACGCATGCCCTGGGTATGAGATCTCGCTCTTTTGTGTGTGTGTGTGTGTGTGTTTTGAGATGGAGTTTCACTCTTGTTGCCCAGGCTGGAGTGCAGTGGCGCAATCTCAAGCCACTGCAACCTAAACTTCCCGGGCTCAAGCAATTCTCCTGCCTCGGCTTCCCAAGTAGCTGGGATTACAGGCACGCGCCACCATGCCTGGCCAAGTTTTTGTATTTTTAGTAGAGACAAGGTTTCTCCATGTTGTTCAGGGTGGTCTCAAACTTCCGATCTCAGGTGATCTGCCCGCCTTGGCCTCCCAAAGTGCTGGGGTTACAGGAGTGAGCTCCCGCATCCGGCCCAGACCTCCTCACGCTGGACGCACTTTCAGTCCCTTCTTGGACTCAAGGGTTATTCCGACTCCTTTCTGTGGCCTTGCTTGTGTTTTGTACACATGCAGATTAGAGCTCAACCAGAGGGCTCCCGAGGGCTCCTGCTCGCTCTCAGGTCATCTCTTTCTTTCTCTCTCTCATTCTCTCTCCTTCTCTTGTCTCTCCAGTTCTTTCTTTGCATCTCTCTCCATTCTTCCCTTTTGCTATTTTGTAGCCGCCCTGGCCTCCCGCAAGTCTGACTTTCTCTCCTTATTCAGCAGGATGTCTGCCTGTTTCTGCTTGGGTCCCCTGTTGTATGTGGGGGCCTGGAACCTCTCCTGGCAGTAAGCTGGGACACTTAGGAGGCTCAGCTCATCCATTTCCCTTCTCTCAAATACGACGTTCCTCTGCTGCCTGTTACGCAGTATCAGAAACCTATTTTTTTCTCCTTGTATTTTGTTATTTATTTATTATACTTTAAGTTCTGGGGTACATGTGCAGATCGTGCAGGTTTGGTACATAGGTATACACGTGCCGTGGTGGTGTTTGCTGTATCCATCGCCCCGTCATCTATATTAGGTATTTCTCCTAATGCTATCCCTCCCCTAGCCCCTCACCCACTGCTACTCCTCCCCTAGGCCCCCACCCCCTGCTACTCCTCCCCTAGGCCCCCACCCCCTGCTATTACCCCCCCAGGCCTCAGTATGTGATGTTCCCCTCCATTGTTCAACACCCACTTATGAGTGAGAACATGTGGTGTTTGGTTTTCTAATTGCTTGAGATTGGAGGGTAAATCCAGTTTCTATTTTTCAAACATGACCAGAAGCAGAAATTTGGTCATGTGTGATTTTTTTTTGGTGTATTTTATTTCTTTACACAGTTTAAGTGTCTCTAACATGTTAATCAACCTTTTGTTGTGTATTTGTGATCGAGGTTTGAACATACCATTTTGCCATCTGTGGTTTCTGCTGGCGGTTTCTCATGGTGCCATGTTGCTTTGTGTGTTTATCTGTGTCTGGGGGCTACTCACTTCCACTGGCATTTTATTTGTGAGAATTCTGCCAGCCCTGTGATAAAGATAGTTTACTCTAGAGAGCATTTGTGTGTGCTTCTCCCAGGTGCCAGTTGAGGATAGTCTAAATTATATTCTTGGCTTGAAATGTTTTGACCACCCAGATATGAAGAATTAAGCCTGTAAGTCTGCATGTAATTCAGACCAGGGCTCCCAATTCTTAGGACAGTTTCTTGTGCTATATTTCAAGACAGTCGTGTCTCGAATACCTACGGGGGTATTGATTTTCCTGTGAAAATTCGCATTTGGGGCACGCCTCCACCTTTGCTGCCACAGAAAACTCAGCAGGGCGTTACCTGGTTGGGCAAGCATCCAGGTTGAAAGAAAGCTTGCCTGTTCCGCTTATTTACCTTGAGCTCCCAATGTCACTTTGTTGTTGTTGTTTTTATTTTTTGGCCTGAGAATTCTTTACTTTTTGCAGGTTCAACAATGCATTTACTAAAACTTAAAAAATATCCACGGCTGGGGGCGGTAGCTCACACCTGTAATCTCAGCACTTTGGGAGGCTGAGGCGGGTGGATCACCTGAGGTCAGGAGTTCTAGACCAGCCTGACCAACATGGTGAAAACCTGTCTTTACTGAAAATACAAAAATGTGCCAGGTGTGGTGGGGCCTGCCTGTAATCCCAGCTACTCAGGAGGCTGAGGCAGGAGAATCACTTGAACCAGGGAGGTGGAGGTTGCAGTGAGCCAAGATCGCCCCACTGCACTCCAGCCTGGGCGACAGAGCAAGACTCCATCTCAAAAAAAAAAAACAAAAAAAAAAACCCACAACGTTTATTTGTACTTGGTAAGAAGGCTTTCCTAGGAACCAAGCCTATCATGTTGCTCCTTTGCTTTTTCTCCTTCTTTTAAATGATAAGTAAAGGCATCATAGAATTTATTATCCAAGTCACTTTTGAGAGTGAGAAGGGACACTGTATTATTATTATTCAGTGTTCCGAAATATTTTCTGACACATCCTTCTATATTGGTGAACCTATAAAATAGTTCTATTCAAACTTTGCTTTCAAGCAAAATACTGTCTTATAAAAAGAAAATATCTACATATATAAAAGTAGAAAAAAGGTTAAAACTTCTTTATATTGTTTATTTGGGCATTAAAAAACAAGCAGAATAATCACTTAATGTACTTTGTGTATTTTAATCAGCGTCTTCACTGTCTTTTTCTAATACAATGTCGGTAGTAGTTTTCTTAACGTGATTTTTTTCTATTGTTTTCCTAATGTCCTGGCATTTTTCTTCTTCACATAATCCACCTGCCTTACCTATATGTTTACATAAATGTGTATGTGTATTGACACATAAAACCATCTTTTTTGATAGCTGTGGCTTCTGTTTCCCTTGATAGAATGTCACAGTTTGATTAAAAATAATTGAGAATTTCTTTGTACCACTATCAGTTACAAGTTTATTTCAATGGAATATGTTTCTCAATTCAGTGAGAATATTGTGTGTGAAAGTTTCAAAGGACCTTCCCGCAAGTCAATTTCCAGAGCACAGTTACAGAATTTCACATTTTAATCTTTTATGCAGTTTCAGCTTTTGTCATCTCTTTTTCAGGGTCCCCCATTTGCACACTTTGTTTTTAATAACTGCAATTCATTACAAGCTTTAGAGGGTAAGGTTTTCGTGTTTCATTTGTTGAACACTTGATTATGAATTACAACTTATTTTGAACCAAATGCCATCAAAATTTAGATGACTTGTTTCCAAAACACTAATACTTTTTTGTACAGCATTTAGATTGATTCATAAACTGTGTTTCAAAGTTAAAAGCTGCCTGGTGTCAGCAATTTCATATCATTTCATTATTTCAAGTGTCAAATATTTCTCAAATCCAGCTGTTGACAGGCAGTAGAGAGAAACTGCACACTCTCCTGATGAATTCTTTTTTAATCCAATTTAAACTTCGTAAAAATTTTTTGTAGTTCAGTTACTCTAACTCCATTTCTATACAGTTTACAAATTTCAACAACTATAGCTTGTACTTCTCTGGGTAGAATTAGAAAGGTGTTTGAGCTCAGTTATGAATTACATGTGTACATCAATTACAAGTGGATTTCAGCCTAATATGTTTCTCAGCCTGGAACATTATATCTTTTTTGTTTGTTTGTTTTTTGCGACTGAGTCTCGCTCTGCCACCCAGGCTGGGGTGCAGTAATGCAGTCTCAGCTCACTGCAACCTCTGCCTCCTGGATTCAAGTGATCCTCCTGTATCAGCCTCCCTAGTAGCTGGGACTACAGGCATGCCACCGTGCCTGGCTAATTTTTGTATTTTTAGTAGAGATGGGGTTTCACCATGTTGCTCAGGTTGTTCTTGAACTCCTGACCTCCAGTGATCCACCTGCCTCAGCTCAGCCTCCCAGAGTGCTGGGATTACAGGCATGAGCCACTGCACCTGGCCGGAACATTATGTCTTTTTCTTTCTTTCTTGTTTTTGAGATGGAGTCTCACTCTGTTACCCAGGCTAGAGTGCAGTGGCGCAGTCTCAGCTCACTGCGACCTCCACCTCCTGGGTTCAAGCAGTTCTCCTGCCTCCTGAGGCAGAACTGCTTGAACTGGGATTACAGGCACCCACCACCATGCCTGGCTAATTTTTTTGTGTTTTTAGTAGAGACGGGGTTTCACCGTATCAGCCAGGCTGGTCTCGAACTCCTGACATTATATCTTAAAGTGCTAACTCTTTTCACTGCACACACCTCACATGTTCCTAGATAAGACCACTGAAACAGAAAGTGAAAGTCCACCCAGTTCTTCCATCTCATTTTAATACAAGTCTTAATCATAACTGCTTGTACTTTGGATAAAGACATGAAGAATCCAGGACAAAACAAACAAGAGAGGATGCAGGGTAACAGACACACTGAGGCTTCTGGGAAACTGAGAGCATGGTCAGCCGAATGAAAACCCTCAGCAGGGTTCCTGTAGCCAAGGTTCTTAACACCTGCTTGTTGAATGAACAAGTCAGAGGTAGCATATTTGTCAGAATAAGACTTTCTGTGTGTTAGTGCAAAGGAATGAGAATGGGACAAGTTTAGGCTTTGTAACAAGACCCCTCAAAGGCTCCCACATAGGTAGCTGCTTCCTCTGCAAGCAGAGATGACTTTTATGGCCCTTTTTGGAAACATCATTTTTGTTGTTGTTATTTTTTTGAGATAGAGTTTCACTCTTGTTGCCCAGTTTCACAGTGGTGTGATCTCAGCTCACCACAACCTCCGCCTCCTGGGTTCAGGCAATTCTCCTGTTTCAGCCTCCTGAGTAGCTGGGATTACAGGCAGGCGCCACCATGCCCAGCTAATTTTGTATTTTCAGTAGAGACAGGGTTTCTCCGTGTTGGTTAGGCTGGTGTTGAACTCCCAACCTCAGGTGATCTGCCTGCCTCGGCCTCCCAAAGTGTTGAGATTACAGGCCTGAGCCACCGCGCCCGGCCCACACGTCTTTTCTACATGCCAGAGATACTTAACCTACTGTACCAAATGGCTTCATTAGCCCTTTTAACTCACATATCCTGTTGGGATCAAACTTTTTTGCTCTAGAGACCTTTATACCTGTGCAGTGTCAATATAAGGATGGCCTGGGGGTTGCAGCATAGTCAGAGCTAACAGAGGGGCCTCATTGACTTGGCCACAGTCTTGGCCTCAAATTGAGGGCACTTCATTGGTTCTGACTCTTCCTCTTTGGGGAATGTCATATCCATTTGTCAAGAGGGGCCTGATGGTAACCTTGGTGTAAAATGTCCCTACTGTGATCCACCCGTGAAAACTGTACTGCGCAGACCCAAGCAGGCCATGAAGGGGCTGACAGTGTCTCTCTGCTGTAATGTAGTAGGGACCATGAGCCTTATACTAGGCACTCACTGCAGCCCAAGGCAGCCGCACCTGCCTTGGTTTTATTTTATTTCTTCCTTTCTTTCTTTTTTGAAAAGTCTCACTCTGCCCAGGCTGGAGTGCAATGGCAGGATCTCGGCTCACTGCAGCCTTGACCTTCTGGGCTCAAGCTATCATCCTGCCTCAGCCTCCCAAGTAGCAGAGACAACAGGCATGTGCCACCCTGCCTGGCTAATTTTTTATATTTTTAGTAGAGACGGGATTTCACCTTGTTACCCAGGCTGGTCTTGAACTCCTGGATTCAGACAATCTGCCGACCTCGGCCTCCCAAAGTGCTGGGATTACAGGCATGAGCCACCACACATGGCAAAATAGGAAATTTTATGTATATTTTACCAAAATAAAAATATGAAAAGGCAGGTGATTTTCAAGGATATGAGTCCCTCAGAGTTGCTAGTTCCGTCCGACTTTTCCCCTTGCTTTTCTCAGTAACAAGGATTATTAGTGGATAATAATGAGTGGATTCCTGCATTTGAGCAGGACATGAAAGAATTTCCATGGACAGAGATGAACAGGCATTTCTGACTTAAAACCCGGGATGAGCACCAATGCAGGAGAGGCATGAACGTTCACAGCGTGTTCAGGGCGCGGTAAATAGCGTGGTGGGTGCTGCAGGCCTGCAGAGCAGGGAGGGATGTGTAGGGAGGCACCTTCGCCCTCCTCACCCAGCTCCAGGTCCAGAGCCGCCAAATCATCTCTATTGTCACCTTCACGTGACAACGGGAGTCCTTCCCGACAGTCATTGAAGCAACAGATGGAGCCACGGTCATGCCAGTCTGCAGCCCATCAGGCACGCGCCGAGGGCCACGTCTCGGGGGGTAGCAGTCTTCACCAGACCTCCTGCAACCATATTCAGGATCCCCAGCTGAGTGCTGGAAAGGCCACTGGTCAGGAGCAGGGAGCAGGGGTGGAAGGAGACGGTTCGTCCTGACGTTGACCACCAGAATCCTGTTTTAAGCTTCATGCTGCTGACTTAACAGAAAGCCTTCTGCGTGGGAAAGCTGTGAGCATGAAATCACAGGAAGAAAGACATTTCATGAACATGTGCATCCTCCCAAAACCAGTGCGAATCCTTCCCGACAGGGTGATGTAACCATGTGACTGGCCTCGCCCACTGAGCTGGTTGATGTCATCTCTCTTGGAAGGTTACCTTGCACCACAGGGAGTGCCCACTGTTGTGCAGCCTGATGAGGCCGAGCAAGACGACACCTCTCTGCCTTTTGTGTGCACAAGATCAGAACACTGTCAAGTGAATGCAAGTGCAATGGCTGCTTGGGGCTCACATTGGCGTATTCCATTCATGTTACAGAATTGGCTAGATGAAGCCCTGGAGACTGGAAGCAGTCCTGATCGTAATCTAGTATAATTACCAAGCCTAGACCCTCCGCCTAATCCTATTTAACCCCTTTCAGCCTGCCCGGGGACTGTGTCGGGGTAAGCGGGTCACTGAATAAGTTGGTTGGTAATACTGTATTGTGTCTCTCAAATCCATTTTTTAAAAAGAGGTTAATAAATATAAAAGGAAATTCCAATATTTTCTTCTCCAAAGAATCATCTTGTACCACTTTGGAGAACGTTAGAGGGACTCACCTGAGTTCCCAGAGCTGGAAAATAAAAGCCCCATAATTTGCCCAGTCCCCTGTGTGCTGTCATCTTCGGGTTTTGCTTAGGGAGGAGATAAGAAAGAGGAAATGAAACCCTTCCAGATGTTTCCTGGCTTTTTTTTAGTAAACACATCTTTTTGAAAGAACTCTAAATCCATTTGCGGATTTTCAAAGCCCAGATTCTACAGACTTCAAATGTCAACCCTCAAGGACAATCATAGATTGAACTACAGAAAGAGGTGCTGTCAAAACGCCACATCAGATATAGACTTCATGTATGTTTCGTACCTGAAACACACACTAACACTCACAGAAAAGCACAAGAATGTTCTAGAAATGCAAGTTTATCACTAAGGAGACACAGGAGGCTCATAGATGACGAAGTGGCAAGGCAGGAGGAAAGATCCGAGAGAAGCCACCCGGCCAGGGTAGGGTTTCATTATACCAAGAATTTCATTTGGGCTCTGCGGTTTCCTTTTTTAAAATTATTGTTACTATGCTCTAAGTTCTGGGCTGCACGTGCAGAGCATACAGGAATGTTACATAGGTACACACGTGCCATGGTGTTTGTTGCATCCATCACCCCATCATCTACATTAGGTATTTCTCCTAATGCTCTCCCTCCCCTAACCCCCACCTCCTGCTATCCCTCCTCTAACTCTCCACCCCCGACAGGCCCTGATGTATGATGTTCCCCTCCCTGTGTCCTGTGTTCTTATTGTTCAGCACCCACTTATGAGTGAGAACATGTGGTGTTTGGTTTTCTGTTCTTGTGTCAGAGCTTTATCCCTGTCCCTGCAAAGGACATGAACTCATCCATTTTTATGGCTGCCTAGTATTCCATGGTGTATATGTGCCACATTTTCTTTATCCAGTCTATCATTGATGGGCATTTTGGTTGGTTCCAAGTCTTTGCTATTGTGAAGAAGGCTCTGCATTTTCTTTATTCCTGAGAATTCTGTAAAAGTACCTGGGGAAGAACAAGAGTAAGAAAAAATGGAGGGAGAGGCTCTGGGTTACGATGACAACGTGACTCTTGACTCCAGCTCTGTCAGCCAGCAGAGCCTCACTCCCTTTTGGATTGCTGCAGAGGTCTCTGGCACTGGGTTAGCACACGCTCCTAAACCTGAGGATGACTTAAAGTGGAAGGAGATCAAAGTTTCTAAATAGTACAATGAGCTCATCTGGACTCAAAAATTGTGTGATGGTTATAATGCAACGTAACTGAGATGCTTCCTTATCCCTCCCTGGTAAAGCTGTCATAAACCATTGCAGAGGCTCTGTAAAAAAATGACAGGCCTATGGAAATATGTATTGCAAAGCACTGATACCAAATGATAATGGTTTGGGTTATCATTTAAAAGGAAGTGAAACTTCAGTCAATGTGAAACACGCCAGAGTCATATTTACATGTAAATTGCAGTAATGACATAAACATCATTGTTCCTAATCTGATCCTGCCGGTGGATCAAATCCGTGTGCATCTATTAAAGAACAGTCTGCATGTTCAGGAAGTGCACAGGGTCTTGTTACCGGCACATCTTTGTTTTCTAAACAAAAACTTCATTAGAATATGTAAGTTTTGACCAGGTTTGGCTCAGAACTGTAATCCCAGCACTTTGGGAGGCTGAGGTGGATGGATCACAAGGTCAAGAGATCGAGACCATCCTGGCCAACATGGTGAAACCCCGTCTCTACTAAAAATACAAAAATTGCATGAGCATGATGGTGTGTGCCTGTAGCCCCAGCTACTTGGGAGGCTGAGGCAGGAGAATTGCTTGAACCCTGGAGGCGGAGGTTGCAGTGAGCCAAGATCACGCCACTGCACAAAGTGAGACTCTGTCTCAAAAAAAAATGTAAGTTTTGGCAGTCTGTTGATTCAGGGGAAATCTATGGATCTCTTATTTTCTATAAGATCCACTAACTTACCTTCTAAATTATTGTTTTTGGGTTTTCGTTTCAGTTTTCATCAAAGTGATGACATTCCTACCTCCTGATTATGCTAAATTGAATAAAAATAAATGTAGGCTTTTCTCCCTTCTGACCTAGAGCTAATAAGTCGTACATATTGCTGAGTTACTGCAAAGAAAGGTCAAAATGGAAACACAGCTCTTACTGTCAGGGTTCTTAGGATATTGCTGAGAAGAGCTCCTCAGAATCAGCCAAACTTCACACTTGGAGAGCACGGCCCCCATCTGCCAAGCCTGCCCAAGGCTGCTGACACCAGCTGCAAGAAGTTAGGGTCCGACTACAAAGGGAGCGGAAAGAGGCCACCCAAGACCACATCACATCCGACACTGCGTGTTCAGATGCTTCCTGGAACCTCCCGCAGGCTCGTGATTCACGAGAGGGACTCACAGAATTCACTGGAAACTCAGGGCTACAGTTTATTACATTGGAAAGGATACAGATTCAAATCAGCCAAAGGAAGAGACACATGGGGCAGAGTCGAGGAAGGTTCCAAACATGACGCTTGCATCGTCTTTGGGACGTGTCACATCACCTTCCCTGCATCCACGTGTGATGGTGCACGTGGAGTACTGCCAACCTAGGATGCTCACCTGCGCCTGTGTCCAGCATGGTTACTGTGGTTTTATTACACTGGCACGATCAATCGTTTGACTTCCCATGTGGCTTAACTCAGTCTTCAGGTTGACTGGTCCCGTGTGACCCCAAAGCCCCTGCCCTAAATCACATGGTTGATCTTTTTCTTGCAGCCAGCTTGGACTGTAAGACAATCAGGTATGCCCCCCACAACCCTAAGACCTGATGTGGCCAACCCTCACCTTAAACAAGGCTCTCCCAGTGAGTTCGATGTAGTTCACCTCTGAGAAGCTCATGGAGAAGGCCAGATCTATCTTTGGGCAAGGCCAAAGTTTTTACCACCCAAGTCTGACCAGAGACGAAGTGCTAAATTGTGAGGGTGGAAAGGGGCCAGTGTGAGCTGGGATGGCGAGCTGAGTATCTGAAGAGCAATGGAAGGAACATGGAATGTTCGTAAGCAACAGAACATGTTTAGGACCATAGAATATTAGAGCTGAAAGATTGCATTTCCGTTTTTTTTTTTTTTTGAGACAGAGTCTCACTCTGTCGCCCAGGCTGGAGTGCAATGGCGTGATCCCGGCTCACTGCGACCTCTGCCTCCCAGGTTCAAGCGATTCTCTTGCCTCAGCCTCCTGAGTAGCTGGGATTACAGGTGCCTGCCACCACACTCAACTAATTTTTTGTGTTTTTAACAGAGACAGGGTTTCACCATGTTGTCTGGGCTGGTCTCAAACTCCTGACCTCATGATCTGCCTGCCTCGGCCTCCAGTGCTGGAATCACAGGCATGAGCCCCTGTACCCAGCCTACTGCATTTCTTAAAAGGGCATTGCCTTACAGAAGTGGTCTTGTCTCAGTAACATGATAGAAGGATATGATAACTGTCTTTTAAAGTGTGAGGGGCCAGTGTGAGCAACAGGGACTATTTTTACCCCATATAATCCTAGAGCACAAAGCTAGTGCCCATGGGTTAGAAGTCATTTTAAAAAGATTTCAGTTTAATATAAGAGAAATGTCTTGGGAGATGGTAAGTTCTCCCAAATTAGAAATACTCAAGCAGAAAGCAGTTCACCTGTTGCCATGGCAGTGCTTTTATTAGGAAATGCAATAATCTCCCGAATTCTTTCCACTCTAATACTCGGTGGCCCTAAAAATAGTCTTCAATCTTGACAGAATTGTATTCTGGAATTAGGAGACTATTTCTTTTGGAAGTCATTATGTGAATTACCTTTACAATTTCTGATATCACACCTGAGTGCTATGGCCTTGGCACGAATATACATTTCCTGGGCACAACTTGAGTTCAGATATCTAGAGTAATTCAGATTGTACTGATTCTGCATGGCTGTCACTGAGATGATCACTGTACTACGCAAGAAGGGATGAGAAATGAATAATAAAAGTTTTCATGGGACGCATTTGACCGAACGCATGTTTTATATCCACTTTAGTCCCTGCGAGCGAGTCTTGTGTAAATGAGATCAAAGCAGATTGGTTAGGATTTTAACTTGAAACCTGTTATTTATAAATCTGAGTTACATCATATACTTCTAAAAGAATCTATTGAGACTGTTCGCTATCTACAGCTGGTCTTTCTCAGGAAGTAGGCTGAATTGCCATGAACTTTATCTTACTCAGAGAAATAGAATGCCGGCATCTGGGATCAGATGGATTCATGAGGCCCAGATTTCAGGCAGACTTCATCCTCCTCTGTGTACAGTGGCAGCTACTACAGTTGTAACTCGGACTTGTTGGCTCAGCCCGTACTTGCGATGCACAGCCTCTGCTCTATGCTCAGCACACGTCTCTTCCTGGAAACAATTACTGCATCACCAAGAATAGCAGGCCCCTGTGGGGCACCGCTGAGACTCTCCTACCTCTCACTGGGCACAGCCACCAACGTTCCAGAGCCACCATGGTGCCAGCCCTAAATAACCAGGATGGTGTGGGGAAAGCACACATCTCTCCCACGTATCATCCTGCCTCAGCGGCATCTCAAATGATGCTTCTTGCCCCTCAGGGTTCTACAGTGTTTAATAAAAGAGACCTATGAGCATATAATTAGGTTAGCCTCATGTACTCTTAATGGTTCAAGTTTCAAGACCTCTGCCAACCGCAGTCTTAGGATCAGCAGGACATGATCTCATAACAGGTGGTGTGCTGGTTGGATCACAAAGACTGGTCCTTCAGCCAGAGTGAGTGGTTCTCTGCAGGGTCCTCTCGTAAGCTCTCCTTGATGAGACCACTCATAGTCTTGTGCACTGCTGAATGACAGTATTTGAGGACGTCTAGCATGCACGCTGGACTCAGGGAGCTATCTTTGCCAATACTTTATTCTACAAACCAGATTGCCCTCGTCGGAAGACCTGAGAACCATGCTTCTCTAGCCCACAAATGTACAGTCATCTTCACGGCATCCTGCGGAACAGACCTACACATGGCTCGTGCAGTGCAAACGGAATACTAGCTGAAACAGAGCAGCAAGTGCTTCACCTTCATGGACCTCTCCTTTCGAAAATGCCATCAGGTTAGCTCAGCCTGTACCCAGCTTCTGGTACTTCTCTAGTACCCAAAACCAAATAATTCATCCCCTAAGGCATTAGTATCCTTGAAGGGAAAGTTGCCGAGACAAGGCCACTTCTGCAGAGTAGATGGCTTCCCCAGAGGAGAGGCGTCAAACGTAGGAATGTCCAGGAAGCAGTCAGGGACAGCAAGATCATCAAGTCCTTGAGAAATAAGTAAACTCAAATAAAATAAAAATAAAGCGATTTTCCCCCTGGGAGGTGTGTGTTGCAATCTGGTACAACTCAACACTGTCAGAAATAAACTTGCTTGAGACCTAGGAGACCCATCAGGGCAGAACTGCCCTCAGCAGAGGTGGTGATGGTTTCCCTTGAAAACAGTCTTTCTCATGAGGGATAAGGAACTGCAGAGATGCTACTGACCTTGGCCAGGAGCACTGGACCAGGGATGTTGGCATCTTGGGAACTGGAGGCCCTGGCATCTCAGGCTGGTCTCCAAGGGTCACTGGTAACCTCTCTGGGGACAAAAGAAAAGGATCTTCACAGAATAATCAGATATAAATAGGAAGGAGGCGGAGTCCGTGGCGAGGAGGGTACACAGAGTGCTCTTTGAACGTCCAGCATGGATTTCAGAGCCGTGGACTTCAGAGCCGTGGATTTCAGAGCCGTGGATTTCAGAGCCGTGGCTCTGTCCTCTTCTGGTCTTGTTTCCTTCTCTTCACTCTCCTGCCATCTCCTGGTGGTCAGAGGGTGAATGCAGGGGCCTGGGATTTGGCGCCTAGGGCTGGGAGATCAGAACTCTTGGAGCCGGCTTGATATCTGGCAACCTTCACCCAGCGTCTCCATCTCTCTACGGCACATTCTGGCACATTACAGGTGAAAAGGGTAGAGCATGGGATAGTTACTGAAATGCGATGGAGTCCCAGGGGCTGTCCTTAAGAGTGCACGTGGTACCAGTGTTTTCTTGGCATTCAAATATTAGTTGCTATCTTGACTATCTCATACATGTAAAAATTCTGTGTCTGTATTTTCCATCCCTAAATTCAACCAATGTACTACTTTTAAAAAAAATGGCTGGGTGCAGCAGCTCCAGCACTTGGGGAGGCTGAGGTGGGCTGATGATGAGGTAAGGAGCTCGAGACCATCCTGGCTAATGTGGTGAAACCCTGTCTCTACTAAAAATACAACATAGTAGCCGGGTGTGGTGGCGCGTGCCTGTAGTCCCAGGTACTCGGGAGGCTGAGACAGGAGAAATGCTTGAACCTAGCAGGCGGAGGTTGCAATGAGCCAAGATCCTGCCACTGCACTCCAGCCTGGGCGACAGAGCCAGATCTGTCTCAAAACAAAAACGGACACAAACAAAAGAAAGTTCTCCCTTTTCTGTAAAAGAGTATGCCTGTGTGTGGCTGGCTGCATGCACACAGTTCAGGTGCCTGTTTCCATTTTTGCTGCCCAAAGCAATGGAGATTGTGTAGTCAGGAAATCAAGACACACCTTCATTTTCTGCTTGGTGGTTCTGGGTCTGGGATGATGCTGTGTTTCATCATTACTCAGAGCAGGTGGCGACAGGCTTCTTACACAAAGGACCACGTAGCAAGTATGTTTGGCCACGTAGGCTTGTTAGAATCACTTACTTTTATTAAAGCACAAAAGTAGCCTCAGACACTATGTAAACAAACAGATGTGGCTGTGTTTTAATAAAACTTTATTTACAAGAGCGGCAGTGTGGCGGCTGGCACCCACAGGGCCCTGGCTGGTCAGCCCTTGTGCTGGAGTGATACACACTCCTTCATGTCTTGAACTCATTACTAATTAAAATACGTTCATTATCCTGTTCATTTTGTACTTTTCTCATGTCTAATGAAAGCACTGACTGATTTTAAAAAGACGTTTTTCTAAAAGTCTTTTTTTTTTTCCTTGGGACACAGGATGTCCCTTTGTTGCCCAGGCTAAAGTTCAGTGGCGCAGTGTTGGCTCCCTGCAACCTCCCCCTCCAGGGCTCAAGCACTTCTGCTGCGTCAGCCTCCTGAGTAGCTGGGATTACAGGTGCCTGCTGCCACGGACTGGCTAATTTTTGTATTTTTAGTAGAGATGGGGTTTCGCCATATTGGCCAGGCTGATCTCAAACTCCCAACCTCAGGTGATCTGCCTGCCTTGGCCACCCCCCCCCCCCCCAGGTACCACCTCCCTCCATCCCTCCCGCCTGGCTCTGGGGTGCAGGTGGCCAGTGCCCCTGTGCTCTTCCTCCTCTTCTCTTACTCTCACTTCAGTCCTGATGCAAAGGATGGGCTAAGTTTGTGCTGACGGTTCCCTCCAAAGATTCCGAGTTCATCCGACACTTTGCAGCCTTTAGTACCTGCCGCTTCCGCCCCTCGCCTTCCCTCACTTAGTTGTCTTCGCTCCAAGTTCATCACGAGGCTGGAAAAGCCGCAGCTTTCTGTACACCACTTTTCACTCCCTTGAGGACCTCTTTTACAGCCCACAGAGGCCCACATGAAGGGCTTCCAGCAGCTCCACTGGCCGCTTTCCACAGGGAGAGCGAGGGTACTGGTTGCTAAGCAACACACGTGCGGCTGCTGCTTTCCACAACGTAGACTTGAAAAACTAGCTGTGAACATTTTACCATATGATGGAGTCATGAGTGGGGAGTCACAGAAATACACAGGGCAGACAGTTGGATGTCACCATGTTCTATCTAAATTTTGCCTTTGGTATGGCTTCCTGGAGAATGTCACGTGGAGACTGGGCAATGTGCCTTCAGCTTTGTGCAGTGGGTTAATAGTCGGTACTCATCATTTGCAGATTCTGTATTTGCGAATTCACCTATTCACTGAAATATATTTGGGACCCCAAAACCAATATAGTGGTTTCACAGTCATTCTCGGACATGGGCGGAGGGGTGGAAACTCTGCGTGGCCGGATGCATGCGTCTCCACCCCCCGTGCAGAGCTCTGCCATCACTGCCGGCTCTCATACCATGCACACCTGTCCTTTTTGCACTCTCTTTAGTGCTGG
Source organism: Saguinus oedipus (assembly GCA_031835075.1). NCBI lineage: Eukaryota > Metazoa > Chordata > Mammalia > Primates > Cebidae > Saguinus > Saguinus oedipus. The sequence continues at coordinate 3,063,506 of CM063188.1, read as the reverse complement.
TTTGTTTTTTTCTCCATATTTTTGTGCTTTCTGATGGTGATTTTGCTGTAAATGGTGCTGATGTCCTCTTCAGGCTCCCTAAGCACAAGAAGGCTGGAACGTGCCTTCCAGAGGAAGTACGTGTGTTAGGTAAGCTGCTTTCAGGCATGAGCTACAGCGCTCGTGGGAATCCAGTGTTAACGAATCAAGAATACAGCACACCCAGAAAAAGGAAGAGGAAGGACACGGGGCAACCAGTTTGATATAACAATGGTACAGCTTTTGATCCTGTCTTTGCTGTGTTTTCTTGGGGACTTACACAGGGTCACGTGGGGATACAGGGGCATGTGCCTTCCGCCAGTCCATATGTGGGGCCACTCTGGAAAGTGCTAAAGTTACAGAGTACATGGTGGAGCCATGGAAGAGATGAAAAATAGCTGAATTTGTGGACTCATCAGATGACGAGAGAATTTAATGTCATCACTAGCATTGTTGTAAGGCTGGAAGCCAAAGAAATTTACAGTCGTGTTACCCAGGGGCAGGAAGGTGTTAAATGCATCTTGGCTGGTGTTTTAAAGAAATACTGAATATAATTCATTACTTTGAAGAAAATGTTAAATACAGCATCTCACTAACAAGGTTATGTATGGATCCATGGGAAAAACCTTTGTCATCAGAGGTTCACAGAAACCTAAACCATATATTAGGTTGGTACAAAAGTAATTAAAATGGGTTAGGCACGGTGGGCTCACACCTATAATCCCAACACTTTGGGAGGCCGACGAGGGTAGATCACCTGAGGTCAGGATTTCAAGACCAGCCTGACCAACATGGTGAAACGCTGTCTCTACTAAAATACAAAAAATGAGCCACGTGTGGTGGTGGGTGCCTATAGTCCCAGCTACTCAGGAGGCTGAGGCAGGAGAATCGCCTGAAACCAGGAGGTGGAGGCTGCAGTGAGCCAAGATCATGCCACTGCACTCCAGCCTGGGCAACAGAGCAAGACTCTGTCTCAGGAAGAAAAAGAAAAGTAACTAAAAATGGCAAAAACTGCAATTACTTTTGCATCAAACTTTATCTCCCCTAAGAACAATGGCCCACTATTTACAAATTCCATGTTCACAAATATAGAACACAGCTACCATGCGTAACAAGCGCTGACTATATATGATCACAGCTGATTTGAAGAGGACTCATCCTCCACCTCCCACATTGAAGACAGAGCCCAAGATGCATCCAGGTGTGGTGTGTCTGCTAAGAATGTGTGCCAGGAATGGGACCTGGCTTCCTCGTCGAGTGCTGGAGTCCATGAATTTCTGCTGGATTAGTTGCGTTGTGAAGGGATTTAAATGTTCACGGCTCCTGCTCCTTCTCCTCTGTACCCTCTACCTCACCACTTTCTCTTTATTTTGAGACAGTCTCACTCTGTCACCCAGGCTGGAGTGCAGTGGCGTGATCTCTGCTAACTGCAACCTCAGCTCCTGCGTTCAAGTGATTCTCTGCCTCGGCCTCTTGAGTAGCTGGGACTACAGACATGCACCACCATGTCTGGCTGATTTTTTGTATTTTTAGCAGAGGTGGGGTTTCAACATGCTGGCCAGGCTGGTCTCAAACTTCTGACCTCATAATCCACCCACCCCCGCCTCCCAAAGTGCTGGGATTACAGGCGTGAGCCACCAGCCTGGCCAACCTCACCACTTTCATCACTGGTCATTTTGCTTGAAGGGAAGCCCTGGGATATTCATAAATTGCTCTGGAACTGAACCATAGTGAGCTCAGTGTCTCCAAACTCACACCTTAATTGGTCCCAGATGGGAAGGAAAAACTACTGCTCTTACACCACAGTCTTCCCTGCCCGAGGCCAGATGCAGGTCACGTGTGAAATGGTCTGCTCTGAGTCTCCCACACTGTATGCTGAGCCGGGCGGTCCTCTCCAGGGAGCTTTGCAGGGGATGGATGACGAGACATGGACATGGGGACAAATTCCTCTCCTCTGGCGTTGCAGACACAGCCTAGAGATACGAGCGTGGCGCGGGACATCGGCAACCTCAGCCTTTAGGTCAGGGAACACACCACAGATGCAGGGACATCCGGCAGCAGCTAAGAGGCTGAGTGCTGCTGGGGAGCTAAGCAGAGGCCTTTCAAAGCAAGGCGGGAAAAATGTTGGGACGAGTGTAGGAATAGAAAAGCAGCCATTCCTCCAGGTCAGTTCAAAGACCTAGAAACGCTCCCTGCAAACCCCTGGGCCTCGCTATCACCACTCACAGCCCACCGGCAGAGTCCCCGGAGGAGGCTTTTCTAGAGGAAGGCTGCTTTCTGTTGCTGGTTGCGACTGCTGGGGCCTCTCTCGGTGTTTCTCCCTGATCTGCAGGACTGTGAATGCCTTTTCCTTCACTGCTCCTAGGTGCAAATATGTGAGTTTAAGGGCAATGCCCCTGAAGTAGCTGCAGCTTCCTGGCTGAAGGAACTTTGCAGGTATTAGAAACACAGATCTTCAGTCCGAGTTCATGGCAAGGAGACTACTTTTTGTTGCAAGGATTGCCGGTGTGCAGAAATTCCTGGAGCAGGCCACATGTGCTGTGAGCGTGCCGAGTCACATCACAGGCCATTTCTCCTGACCCCTCCTCTCGCTTCTATTCCCGGGCCTCATTATGTGTCATGTCACAGGAACACACGCACAGGCACACCCCGTCACAGCCAGGACAGAGGTGCCAGGGGACATGCTCGGCATGAATTCCATCTTGGAGTTAGAAGCACTTGCTCGGCGCTTGCCAACTACAAATAGCCCCATGCTGGAAAATGATGCTGATTAGCATGCCATTAAAAAAGGGGGGGCCACGAAATGGCCGTGGACAGGCCTGAAGCCCTGCTCTGACAGATGCAGGGAGACATGGGCACTAACGCAGCCTGATTCACTTTGTTTGGCAGAGAGAGCAAGCTCGCCATGCTGCTGCGGGAGTCCCTGGGGAACATGAACTGCCGCACCACCATGATCGCGCACATCTCGGCCGCGGCTGGGAACTACGCAGAGACCCTGTCCACCATCCAGATCGCGTCGAGAGTCTTGAGGATGAAGAAAAAGAAGACAAAGGTAAGGAGCTAGCAGGGGGGTGGGGTGGGTGAGACAGCCTTTGGAGCCTTGCCCCAGGACTCAGTCAGAAGCAGCCAAGTCAATGCTGCCAGTCCCTCAGCATCAGGACACATGGCTCGGTGTCCACCCTGGGGCAGGGAAACCTTTGGGCTGATGGAAAGTCATGTCCCCTCCCCACACCTGGTGCTGGCCCTGGTCACCCAGCCCAGACCCCTGAGTGGAAGTACTTGGTCCACTTGAGAGAGTATAAATGGATTGCGACTTGGGAGGGATGGGAGATCTTCTGTCTTTCTCATGCACTGCCTCGGTCCTCTGAAGATGGATACTGTGTCCTTCAAGGGACTGGCTCCAAAGAGGACCCCGAACTCCCTGCTCACAGGGCCCTCCTCCCGCTCTGCATGTCCAGGAGTCTCTGCCTGGCTGCTGGTTGTCCCGGTCATTCAGTGGTTTCTGGATGATTATTGAGTCTGCTAGAAATCACGGGGCTCATTTTCTCAGGCAGAAGCAAAGCCAGGACGGTGGTAGTGTGGCAAATGTTGGAGGAAACCATCATGATCGTGGCCACTCAGAGGCGGGGGCAGCTGCTGACGTATGTGTGGGCCTTTCTTTTCCCTTCCACATTTTGTACCTTTTTTATTTTTCCATAGTGCTTCCTAACCAGGGTTCCACGGTACAGGCTGCCAGAAGTTGGTGACCCTGAAGCCCTTAGTGGGTCAGGCAGGGCCTGGAGGGTTGCCTCCTTTCCCAAGCAGCCTCTGTTTCCCCGTGCCCTGCAGGGATTCTCCTTCACTAATGCAGCGGTGACGTGAGACTGGGCGCACTGGCGTGGCACCCTGAGTGGCCCATATGCAGAGGCCAACCAGGGTGGCCATCAGTAGCCTGTGTCCGTCTGGGCCTCCACCACTTGCCACACAAAGCTGGGCTCCCAGGGAGACTGCCTTGGAAGAGTCACCACATTAACAGCTCTCTCACTCACAGTACACGTCCAGCTCCTCTGGGGGCGAGAGCTCCTGTGAAGAAGGCCGCATGCGCAGACCCACCCAGCTGAGACCCTTCCACACCAAGGCTACAGGGGACCCGGACTTCCCCATTGCCCACCTGTCCAGCGACCCCGACTACTCCTCCAGCAGCGAGCAGTCCTGCGACACTGTCATCTACATCGGACCCAACGGCACAGCCCTGTCGGACAAGGAGCTCACTGACAATGAGGGCCCCCCCGACTTTGTCCCTATCGTGCCAGCCCTGCAGAAGACCCGGGGTGACAGCCGGCCTGCAGAGGCAGGAGAGGCTGCGGCCAGCAAGTCAGAAAGGGACTGCCTGAAGTGCAACACATTCGCCGAGCTACAGGAGAGGCTGGACTGCATCGACGGCAGCGAGGAGCCCAGCAAGTTTCCTTTCGAAGAACTGCCTGCTCAGTTTGTGGCAGAGCCGGCCAGCAGAGCCCTGCCGTTAAGCCAAGCAGCTGGGGCAAGCCCACTCTCTGAGTCTGATAGGGAAGATAATGGGTCCGAAGGTCAGCTGACCAACAGAGAAGGCCCTGAAAATCCGGCCTCCAAGATGCAGAGGAGTCACTCACCAGTGCCCGCCTCAGCACCCGCCCATAGCCCCAGCCCAGCCTCGCCCAGGAGCATCCCGGGCAGCAGCAGCCAGCACAGCGCCTCCCCACTCGTGCAGAGCCCCAGCCTGCAGAGCAGCCGGGAGAGCCTGAACTCCTGCGGCTTCATGGAAGGCAAGCCCAGGCCCATGGGCTCCCCCCGGCTGGGCATCGCCAGCCTGTCCAAGACCTCAGAGTACAAGCCACCCAGCTCTCCTTCCCAGAGGTGCAAAGTCTACACCCAGAAGGGGGTCCTGCCATCTCCCGCCCCTCTGCCTCCGTCGAGCAAGGATTCCGGCATGGCGTATAGTGAGTCCTTGCTGCAGCCCGAGGTGCGTACACCCCCGGTCGGAATGAGCCCCCAGGTGTTGAAAAAGTCCATGTCTGCTGGAAGCGAAGGGCTCCCAGAAACTCCTGTGGATGATGAGCCTCAAGCAGTGACTCCTCCAGATTCCAAGAAGGAGATCCTGAGCACCACGATGGTGACCGTGCAGCAGCCCCTGGAGCTGAATGGTGAGGACGAGCTGGTGTTCACGCTGGTGGAGGAGCTGACCATCAGCGGGGTCCTGGACAGCGGCCGCCCCACCAGCATCATCAGTTTCAACAGCGACTGCTCTGTGCAGGCCCTGGCCTCAGGCTCACGGCCCGTCAGCATCATCAGCAGCATCAGCGAGGACCTGGAGTGCTACTCCAGCATGGCCCCGGTCTCTGAGGTCAGCATCACACAGTTCTTGCCCCTCCCGAAGATCAGCCTGGATGAGAAGGCCCAGGAGGCAGGGAGCAGACGCTCTTCCATCAGCTCCTGGCTGAGCGAGATGAGCGCGGGCAGTGAAGGTGAGCAGTCGTGCCACAGTTTCATAGCCCAGACGTGTTTTGGGCACGGGGAGGCAATGGCAGAACCCGCGGCCTCGGAGTTTGTCAGCAGCATCCAGAACACAGCTGTGGTGTGCAGAGAGAAGCCCAAGGCCGGCCCCGACAACTTGCTTATCCTGTCTGAGATGGGGGATGACTCTTTCAACAAAGCAACCCCCATCAAAGGCTGCAAAATATCCACCCTGGGCAAGGCCATGGTCACCATCTCCAACACGGCAAATCTCAGCAGCTGCGAGGGGTACATCCCCATGAAGACCAATATCACCGTTTACCCCTGCCTCGCCATGAGCCCCCGGAGCATCCAAGAGCCCGAGGCCGCCACTGCCACCCTCAGAGCAGGTCCTACATCAGCCCAGTCCCAGGAGAGTAAGGAAAGCAGTGCAAAGAAAGAGATGAAGTTTGAGGACCCCTGGCTGAAACGAGAAGAGGAAGTAAAAAAAGAGAACGCTCATCCCAATGAAGATGGGACTAGGTGTGAGAGCGCCATGGGTCCCTTGAAGGCCGAGCCCAGGGCAGAGCAGGAGCAGGACAGAAAGCCCAGCCCGGGCGACAGGCTCAGCAGCAGCAGCGGGGAGGTGTCTGCGTCCCCTGGCGCCGACAGCTTCAGGAGGGTCGTGGATGGGTGTGAGATGGCCCTGCCTGGTTTGGCCACCCAGAGCCCCGTGCATGCCAACAGAAGTGTCAAGTCCAGCAGCCTTCCTAGGGCATTTCAGAAGGCCAGCCAGCAGGAGGAGCCGGACGGCCTCTTCTATTACTGTGCTGCTGAGACCAACGGGGTGGGCGCAGCCCCAGGCACCCAGCCCTCCAAGGCTACCCTGGAGAGGAAGGTGGCTTCCCCCAAGCACTGTGTCCTGGCTCGGCCCAAAGGCACTCCCCCTCTGCCCCCTGTCCGAAAGTCCAGCCTGGACCAGAAGAACCGGGCCAGCCCCCAGCACAGCGCCAGCAGCAGCGGCACCAGCAGCCCCCTGAACCAGCCAGCCGCCTTCCCGGCGGGCCTCCCAGATGAGCCCAGCGGCAAGATGAAGGATGCCAGCAGCAGCAGCAAGCTCTTCAGTGCCAAGCTGGAGCAGCTGGCCAGCAGGACCAACTCTCTGGGCAGGTCGACGGTCAGCCACTACGAATGCCTCTCCCTGGAGCGGGCCGAGAGCCTGTCCTCCGTGAGCTCCCGGCTGCACGCGGGCAAGGACAGCACCATGCCCCGCGCGGGGAGGACCCTGGGCCGCGGCGCAGGGACCTCGCCCCCTAGCTCCTCGGCCGGGGCCTCGCCCAAGGCCAGCCAGTCCAAGGTCTCCGCCGTGAGCAAACTCCTCCTGGCCAGCCCCAAGGCACGCAGCCTGTCCACCTCCACCACCAGGACCCTCAGCTTCTCCACCAAGTCTCTGCCGCAGTCGGTGGGCCAGAGCCCCGGAGCGCCGCCGGGCGGGAAGCACATGTCCTGGTCCACGCAGTCGCTCAGCAGGACCCGCAGCTCGGGCCTGGCCTCCAAGCTGCCCCTGCGCGCCGTCAACGGGCGCATCTCGGAGCTGCTGCAGGGCGGCGCGGGCGCGCGCGGCGGAGCCCCGGCGGGGGACCGGCCCGAGGACAGGCCCGCGGCCGCGCAGCAGCTGCCGTCGCCCTACAGCAAGATCACGCCCCCGCGGAGGCCGCACCGATGCAGCAGCGGCCACGGCAGTGACAACAGCAGCGTGCTGAGCGGGGAGCTCCCGCCGGCCATGGGGAAGACGGCCCTGTTCTACCACAGCGGCGGCAGCAGCGGCTACGAGAGCACCATGCGGGACAGCGAGGCCACCGGGAGCGCGTCCTCGGCGCAGGACTCCACCAGCGAGCACAGCAGCTCCGTGGGCGGGCGCTGCCGCAGCCTCAAAGCCCCGAAGAAGCGGCCCAATTCAGGTAGGCGGCCGGGCAGGGCGTGGGCGGGGAGGGCACGGGCGGGCGCGGGCCGTGGACGGGAGGGGCAGTGGGTGGGCGAGCTGCCTGAACCCCCTGCCAGGCTGGCCCGTGGTGAGGGGCGTCCAGTGGGATCCAGGCCTGGCCTTTCCTTTCACGTGGGCTCCTTGGGGACAGCGCGTGGAGCGTGTCTCTCTGAGAAACTGCCCTTGTGATGTGCCCTCCTCAGCCTTAAGGTTGTGAATCTCTTGGTGCTCAGCAGGGTGGAAAGGCGGGGGCGGGGTGCGGACAGCATGACCCACACCTGCTCGCTGTGGGGAAGACTGGCTCCCCAACCTCCGTTACCTCACCCCGTGCCCCTCTGCTCAACGACCAAGAGTCCTGTGGACTGTTTGGAGCCTGTGGAGGGATGTGGTGAGGGAGACTACCCTCGTGGCCTGGTGGCTACTGAAGCCCCTCAAGTGAGGCTGGTGCTGGCCTGCGAGACTCTGGAGGCCTCTCTCAGGGATGTGGGATCATGCAGTTTGTCTCATTCAAAGCACAGTGGGTGAGGCCCATTCTCCACCCCCACCCCAAACATACTTGTGGACAGTCACATTTGTACACCTGCCACAGGGCCTGCCATGCCCCTCCTCCCACCAATAAACCATGTGCCTGAAATGCATGATTTTGGAGAAAGTCTTTGCCATTTCTCTTTTTTTCTTTATTTTGTTTTTGGGATGGAGTCTCACTCTATCGCCCAGGCTGGAGTGCAATGGTGTGATCTTAACTCACCGCAACCTCCACCTCCCAAGTTCAAGCGAGTCTTCTTAGCCTCACAAGTAGCTGGGATTTCAGGCATGTGCCACCAAGCCTGGCTAATTTTCATATTTTTAGTAGAGACGAGGTTTCACCATGTTGGCCAGGCTGGTCTCGAACTCCTGACCTCAAGTGATCCGCCCGTCTCAGCCTCCCAAAGTGCTGGGATTACAGGCATGAGCCACCACGCCCAGGCAGTCTTTGCCATTTTAAGAATCTCCTATCAAAAGGCACATACTCCGGGAGAACTAATGTATAAAGCCCACTGCCTTGTTAACTGTCACGTGCCACCCAAAACTCCAATTAAGTTATGATGGGCAAGGAGAAGAGGACCCAGGTCAGAGTTGGTGGCCCTGGAAGTCATGGGAAGGGTGAATGAAAGGATTGTAAGGGGAGAAAAAGGACAGAGGCAAGAAATACCAGGAACAACAGATGCCAGGGCCCTATGGGGGCTGGTGCCTGCAGCACGCTGGGAAGTAAAGGATGGGGTGAGACACAGATGTGGAGCCTCCCTTTGCTACTGCTGCAGCCCACAGGCTTGTTCTCTCAGTCACGGGCCTGCTTTTTCCTGTTCTCCCATCGCAGGCCAGCACAAACTCTGGAATGTTCCAACACAAATGTAAGGGCTGTGGCCAAGTACACATTGTAAACCATTCATCTTCCTGGAATCAAAGAAACCCACCTCCAGGGACCGTGTAGTTAAGCAGATGTGGTTTTGCAATATAGACAGCCCCATCCACGGAACTCAGCTCTGGGGGTGTTACGCTCTAAGCGTGGTAGGGAATCATCGTGGCTCTCAGTACCTTCACGCCTTTATTTCCGGTATGCTTCAGTCTTTGATAAACTTTGACTCTGTTTCATTTCAGCCCTCAGTCTCAGCAACAGACCTTAGCGCAGAATGCCATTTAAGGCAAGTTGAAAAGCCATTCCGTGTAACATAGCGGCTGATGTTATGGCCAGGGCTCAGGGCATTGAAACGTATTGATAACAGTAAAAATAACAAGCAGGAAAAAATGTGCTTGCCTTCCCAGTACCTGGTTAAAGGTACTTGTTCTTAGCATCTACGCAGCCTCGGTCTTCAGAGTCCAGATGGCTGTGTGGTGTTCACTGCGTGGTGATGTGTATCTCTGTTACGGAGTGCTTTTATGCACACGGAGTGCTTTTATGCACTCTTAGTGCCTTGCGTCTACCAATCCGATCCATTTTGTTATTTTAATGGCTTTCACGGTTTTTCTTTTTTCTTTTTCAAGACTTTTCATTTTTTGGTTTGGTGGTTACACTGGAGTAAAGTGGAAGAAAATGGTGAAAAACCAAATGTGTGAAGTAACTGGTGAGCAGGCAGTAGGCTCTGCGCATGTCCTTGCTCTGGGCTAAGTGCTTTCATGCATGTGGTCCTCTCGGAGTCTCTGGTTAGGTAAAGCTGTTGGAGAAAAACGGTGTCAAATGAAAAGGCCAGGGTAGGGCTAGAAACGGAACCTCACGTGTCGCGCCAAGAGCAGGAGCCTTCGTGACGGCTGCTGTAGGTCCAGCGCTCTGTGATAGATGTGGCAGTGGAGATGCGTTTGGTTCAGGTTAGGTGACCTTGTCTTGCTTATTTATGATTATTATTAAGAGAAGTGGTGGCTGTCAGACATGATGAGCATAAATCAAAGGCAGCTTCTTTAAGAGATGCTATAAAACTCCTCCAAGGAAATCCCTAACTACATGGCCAGAGTTTACAATGATGAGAGATGTTTGGAGCTGAAGAGGAGACGTCTTTTATCCGAGATGGCTTCTGAGTTTGAGAAATTTTAATGCTTTTGTTATTTCCCCAGTAAAAATGAATGAGAATTACTGGGAAAATGACCTTGAGCTCTCCGATTCCTTTGTAGTCCATGTAACAGCAGAAATGACCAAACATCGCGATGGTTCGTCATTTTATCCTCGGAGCTCCATGCTGCTGGGCTTGTTCCATTGGCCATAGCAGCATGCAGCAAATTCAGTCAGAATCTTGAGCTGTGTGACCTTTCGGGGATAACTACCCTCTCTGAGCTTCAGTTTTCTCATGCAAGGAAAAGGAGAAGATTGGTAGGTAACAGCCACGTCTCTGCTGCCCACATCATAGAGACTATGCAGATAATTCAAATAATATTGATGGTCATATGATATCTTTTCCTTAAAGCAATCTGTAGTCAGTTGTTAAACATTGATCAGGTATCTTCTGTGCTCTTAGAGCTTGGCGATTTGGAAGTTTCAGGTGTGTGGGTGGAGGTGGAAGCAGCCATCATAGAAGACAAGGCCGCCGTAAGAAGTTTGTCATCTAACTGGAGAGAAAGGATGAAAAGCGTGGAATAGTTCGCTTGGTGAACTGAGTGCCCTGCCCAATGCTGAGTGGCGTAGGGAAGACCCAGGTGGAGAAGGCATTGAGACAAAGCAGGATCCTGCAAGTCACGGGCTGCAGAGAAACATCGGGATTGAGTTTGCTCATGGAGGGTGCTTGCGTCAGGACAGGCAGAGAGGGTGCAGGCCTTGCAGGCTGGGGCAGGAATGGGAGCACAAGCTCCGGGCAGCCTGTGGGCAGCATAGTGAGATTAACTCACAGAGGGATATTCCCAAGTTTGGCAAGAGACGAGAAAATGTAAACCCAGATCTAGTTACACCTGAAACATCTGTGAACTACAAGAACAGTGCACATCATTCCACATAGTTCCATAGAACTAGGGTAAGAATATATACTATATTATTGTAGTCAGGCATGGTGGTTCACACCTGTAATTCTAACACTATGTGTGGGAGGTGGGTGGATTGCCTGAACTTGGAGTTCGAGACCAGCCTGGGCAACACAGTGAAACCCCATCTCTACTAAAATACAAACAATTAGCCAGGAGTGGTGGTACATACCCATAGTCCCAGCAACTTGGGAGGCTGAGGCAGAATTGCTAGAACGTGGGAGGTGGAGGTTGCAGTGTGCTGAGATTGCGCCACTTCAGTCTAGGCTGGGTGACAGAGCAAGACTCCACGTCTAAAAGATAAATAGAATACACCCTATATTATTGTAGCTGGCCGTGGGGTGTCATTTTAGGCTCTTGACCAACAAAGTGATGTGGGGAGAGAAACCGTGTTGCTTTTCTTGATGGATTTTCATTGCTCCCTCTGCGGTTCCTTGCCAGTCCCTCTATGGTTAGCAACCTGAAATTGTGAATAGACTAGAGCCCAGAATTAGAGTGAGAGCAGCCAGCCCCGGTGGGGAGGGATTGTCTGTGCTGGCCAGCATGCAGGCTGCTGAGGACGTCCATCGGTGATGGAGTTTATCCGTGATTGCACCAGCTGAGCCCCCACCCAAGCCCCCAGTCCTAACCCTCCCACAACCCTCCCCTGTCATCCACTATGTATGATGAAAATTCTGTTTTCGTCTTCTGGTCCCTTACATTTCACCCTCATCTCAGTGTGTTACTTCCTTGGATTTTTCCCTTGCTTTTCTCTTCTTGGACTGGATGGGGAAGTCTGACAGTTACATAAACACCTTGCTCTGAATTAAATTCATTCCCACCACAGGGAGGCTCAGCCGCAGAAAAGCTCCGGAGGGAGGCTCTGCCTGACGAGCCCCCTCAGGGAAGCCTGTGGTTCTGGGATGCACCCAGCCCTTGCCCTGCCGGGACATGAGCAAGGCCTGTTCTGCACTTGACCAGAGCAGCTTGGTGCCCAGCACTGGGCTCTGCGGGTCACCAGTAAACACTAGCGGTTGATTCATTTATCGGCTGGTCCTTGGTTGGCAGTATAGTCCTAAAAGTTTGCTCATGTTTCTTTTCTGTGTATTTCTCATAACCTGTCTGCTGGTGGGAAGCGCTTTAAATGTTGAGTCTAGTCTGCTACTTTGTCATTCTAAGCATCAGACGCTGTGTCTTCCTTTGTCTTGGAGCTGAGTCGGCTCTATTGACGGACGGGCATCTTGTGAGTTGTGATTTGTACCTGTAATGAACTGGGCTCCCAGGATACCAGGTTCAGTTCACAGAGCGCCGCACAAAAACTTATAACTAACGAACTGCCCCTCACCAAGCCCCGAGGGCACCGTGGTTTGCTCTGCCAGCCCTCTCCTGTTCATTAGCTTCTCAAACACATCCTGGTTTTGTCTGAGTAAATTCAAGAAGCACGGTGGTCGCTGGCTTAGTGAAAGCCAGAGGAAGGCAAGCTGCTTGCTGGCAGAGTTCAGATTCCCAGAAAGTTTCTAGGAGAATCAACCTGGAGACAGCCGAGAACAGGTTCAGAACGAGAGCCTTTTTTTTTTTTGAGACGGAGTTTCGCTCTTGTTACCCAGGCTGAAGTGCAATGGCGCGATCTCTGCTCACCGCAACCTCTGCCTCCTGGGTTCAGGCAATTCTCCTGCCTCAGCCTCCTGAGTAGCTGGGATTACAGGCACGCGCCACCATGCCCGGCTAATTTTTTGTATTTTTAGTAGAGACGGGGTTTCACCATGTTGACCAGGATGGTCTCGATCTCTTGACCTCGTAATCCACCCGCCTCGGCCTCCCAAAGTGCTGGGATTACAGGCTTGAGCCACCGCGCCCGGCCCTGAGCCTTTTTAAATATACAGCTGCGGAAAAAGGAGAAAAGCAATTGATCCTCTAAGACACTGAGGAAGCTTCTTAGAGTAGAACTCCAAAGACTATAGGTGGCGGTGATGCTGTGAGGTGACACAGTAGTCGTAGGTGCAGGGTCGAGAATCTCAGAGCACCTTGGAGGAAGCCCAGGATCTGCACTTGTGACCTGGGGAGCTGCCTCTTTCTCATCCGCAGTGTGGGAGCATTTACCTTTTCAGCCAAAACATGACAACAGGCCATACAGCCAGCGTCATTGTTCCTCATACAGCTGGCTCCTTGCTGGTCAGTAAAATCACACGTATTGAGGCATACTCTCTCTCTGCTCTGATACTTACAGTTCCTTTCAACATGAGTTCTTCGGGCTTTTCTGAGTTGCCATCTTCCTAGTGCCCACACTCTGAGTCGGAATGCAGGTGGGGGTGACGGGAGACAGCTATGCTGCGGGGTCTTAGGAGCAGGAGTTTGGGAATGGATGGAAGCATGTTCGCCAGGGGCAGTGGAGAGGCCTCAGCACTCAGCATACCCATGTTTCCTGACACTCACCCAGAGCAGCAGCATCTGCAGCCTCGGGTGGGGACTTCTGTCTGGACTGGGGGATGTGAAGAGCAGAAGGCCCAATGTCAGACTTCCCACGTGTGCCGCAGATGATACAGTGAGGTGGACTGTCATGGGTCAGCGACCCCTCTTCTGTACGCAGCTGTCGGCCAAGCCTGGAAGGGGAGTGGCGACGGGGTGACCTCAGCCTGTTAGTGGGTGAGGTCCTGGTTGGAAGCTTCACTGAAATGTTAGTGTTGACTTTCTCAAGTCAAATCTGGTTCATTTCATGCAGCAAAAAAAGATGTTGGCAGGTCCCAGCCTAAGTGTATTTAATATGCTGCATTTGTACATGCCTGGACTGAACGCCAGCCTGATGAGCTGGGAGAGCTCGAGGAGCAGGAGGGAGCCTGACCCACCAGCACCAGTAGGAGGCTGGCCCTGGCTGTGTGCTCCGTGGTCAGACAGGCGGCGTCCACATCCAGTGGGGCACCACATGATTCTCACCAGGGTGGGGCTCCCCCTCCACCTTTCTTAGAGCTGATGCTCCCCTGACCCCACTTGCAGCCTGGAAGGAGGGGGTCCTTGGCAGAGACCTGGCTTGGCAGGAAGCTGGGCATCTGCTTGAGAAGTGGAGATGCTGATACAGGCAGAAAATACGAGAACCCTTCTTTATATGGGGCCCCAGACCAGGGCCCTCGGGCCGGTCTTTGCCCAGCAATGGCATCTCGGTATCATCAATTCCTGTGCCCTTTGCAGTAATGTGTGGGCACCAACTCCACCCTGACCCTTCCTCCAGGCCACTCCACTCCATTTCCTCAGCCTGACCACATGGCCCTGCCCTAGCACTTGGCCTCCCTCATCACCACCTAAGACAGGCTCACATGTAGCTCTGGAGGGAGCCAGGAGATGGAGCCTCGGCTGCAGGTGCAAGAACGGAGTATCGGTTACTTCACGGGATTGAGGTTCTGGTACCCAAATTCAAAATTTTATGGCATTCCAAGACATTTGTTCATTCGCGTGCAGAAAAAAAGGTATTCTGAGCCCCACCAAACCACAACTAACTCAAACTTGGGCACTCACTTCCTGCCTCGGAAGGGAATGGATGTGGTGATGAGGTTCAAGGTTGCCAGCTGGCATGGAAAGAAGGCAACGAGGATTAGGGACCCACCAGGTTCAAGGTTGCTGGATGGCATGGAACGAAGGCAACGGGGATTAGGACCCCACCAGGTTCAAGGTTGCTAGATGGCACGGAAAGACAGCAATGGGGATTAGGTACCCACCAGGTTGAAGGTTGCTAGAAGGCATGGCATGGTGCAATGGGGATAAGGTACCCACCAGGTTCAAGATTGCTAGATGGCATGGAACAGAGGCAATGGGGATTAGGTACCCACCAGGTTCAAGGTTGCTAACTTGCATGGAACGACAGCAGTGGGGATTAGGGACCCACCAGGTTCAAGGTTGCTAGATGGCATGGAACGGCAGCAACGGGGATTAGGGACCCACCAGGTTCAAGGTTGCTAGATGGCATGGAAAGGAGGCAATGGGGATTAGGGACCCACTAGGTTCAAGGTTGCTAAATTCTATGGAATGGAGGCAACGAGGATCAGGGACCCACCAGGTTCAAGCTTGCTAGATGGCATGGAACGATGGCAACGGGGATTAGGTACTCACCAGGTTTAAGATTGGTAGATGGCATGGAAAGACTGCAACAGGGATTAGGTACACACCAGGTTCAAGGTTGCTAGATGGCATGGGAGACAGCAATGGGGATTAGGGACCACCAGGTTCAAGGTTGCTAGATGGCATCAAAAGATGGCAAAGGGAATTATGGAACCACCAGGTTCAAGTTTGCTAGATGGCATGGAACGGAGGCAACAGGGGTTAGGGACCCACCAGGTTCGAGGTTGCTGGATGGCACAGAACGGAGACAACGGGGATTAGGTACCCACCAGGTTCAAGTTTGCTAGATGGCATGTAATGGAGGCAATGAGGATTAGGGACCCACCAGGTTCAAGGTTGCTAGATGGCATGGAACAAAGGCAATGGGGATTAGTTACCCACCAGGTCGATGGTTGCTAGATGGCATGGAAATACGGCAACGGGGATTAGGGAACAACCAGCTTCAAGGTTGCTAGATGGCATGGAATGGAGGCAACAAGGACTGGTACCCACCAGGTTCAAGGTTGCTAGATAACATAGAATGGAGGCAATGGGGATTAGGGTCCGAACACATTCAAGGTTGCTAGATGGCATGGAAAGGAGGCAACGGGGATTAGGGACCCACCAGGTTCAAGGTTGCTAGATGGCATCGAAGACGGCAATGGGGATTAGGAACACACCAAGTTCAAGGTTGCTAGATAGCATGTAACGGAGGCAGTGGGGATTAGGAACCCACCAGATTATAGGTTGCTAGATAGCATGTAACGGAGGCAGCGGGGATTAGGAACCCACCAGATTATAGGTTGCTAGATGTCATGGAACAGAGGAAATGGGGATTAGGGACCCACCAGGTTATAGGTTGCTAGATGACATGGAAGGACGGCAACAAGGATTAGGGGCACACCAGGTTCAAGGTTGCTAGATGGCATCAAAAGACAGCAAAGGGAATTAAGGAACCACCAGGTTCAATGTTGCTAGATGGCATGGAACAGAGGCAACGGGGATTAGGGACCCACCAGGTTCAAGGTTGCTAGATGGCATGGAATGGAGGCAACAGGGATTAGGGACCCACCAGGTTGAAGGTTGCTAGATGGCATAAAAATATGGCAACAGGGATTAGGGAACAATCAGCTTCAAGGTTGCTAGATGGCATGGAAATTGAGGCAACAAGGACTGGTACCCACCAGGTTCAAGGTTGCTAGATAACATAGAATGGAGGCAACGGGGATTAGGGTCCGAACACGTTCAAGGTTGCTAGATGGCATGGAAAGATGGCAATGGGGATTAGGTACCCACCAGGTTCAAGGTTGTTAGATGGCATGGAAGGACAGAAATGGTTATTAAGTACCCAACAGGTCCAAGGCTGATAGATGGAATGGAATGGAGGCAACAGGGATTACATACACATCAGGTTGAAGGTTGCTATATGGCATGGAATGGAGGCAGCAGGGATTAGGTTCCCACGAGGTTCAAGGTTGATAGATGGCATGGAACGGAGGCCACGAGGATTAGGAACCCACCACATTCCAGGTTGGTAGATGGCATGGAACAGAGGCAATGGGGATTAGGGACCCACCACGTTCAAGGTTGCTAGATGGCATAGAATGGAGGCAATGGGGATTAGGTACTCACCACGTTCAAAGTTGCTAGATGGCATGGAAAGATGGGAACAAGGATTAGGTACCCACAAGGTTCAAGGTTGCTAGATGGCATGCAACAGAGGCAATGGGGATTAGGGACCCACCAGGTTCAAGGTTGCTAGATGGCATGGAACAGAGGCAACGGGGATTAGGGACCCACCAGGTTCAAGGTTGCTAAATTCTATGAAACAGAGGCAACGAGGATTAGGTACCCACCAGGTTCAAGGTTGATAAATTCTATGGAATGGAGGCAATGAGGATTAGGGACCCACCAGGTTCAAGCTTGCTAGATGGCATGGAACGATGGCAACGGGGATTAGGTACTCACCAGGTTTAAGAGTGGTACATGGCATGGAAAGACAGCAACGGGGATTAGGTACACACCAGGTTCAGGGTTGCTAGATGGCATGAAAGACAGCAATGGGGATTAGGAGCCCACGAGGTTCAAGGTTGCTAGATGGCATGGAAGAAGGCAGCAGGGATTAGGACCCCATCAGGTTCAAGGTTGCTAGGTGGCATGGAAAAATGGCATCGAGGATTAGGGGCACACCAGGTTCAAGGTTGCTAGATGGCATCAAAAGACAGCAAAGGGAATTACAAAACCACCAGGTTCAAGTTTGCTATATAGCATGTAATGGAGGCAACAGGGGTTAGGGACCCACCAGGTTCAAGGTTGCTGGATGGCATAGAATGGAGACAATGGGGATTAGGTACCCACCAGATTCAATGTTGCTAGATGACATGGAACAAAGGCCACGGAGTTTAGGAACACACCAGGTTCAAGGTCGCTAGATGCCATGGAAAGACAGCAACGGGGATTAGGGACCCACCAGGTTCAAGGTTGCTAGATGGCATGGATCGGAGGCAATGGGGATTAGTTACCCACCAGGTTGAAGGTTGCTAGATGGCATGGAAATACGGCAACGGGGATTAGGGTATAACCAGCTTCAAGGTTGCTAGATGGCATGGAATGGAGGCAATAGGGACTGCTACCCACCAGGTTCTAGGTTGCTAGATAACATAGAACGGAGGCAATGGAGATTAGGGACCCACCAGGTTCAAGGTTGCTAGATGGCAGGGAAAGGAGGCAACGGGGATTAGGAACCCACCAGGTTCAAGGTTGCTAGATGGCATGGAATGGAGGCAATGGTCATTAAGTACTAACCAGGTCCAAGGCTGACAGATGGCATTGAACGGAGGCAATGGGGATTAGGTACACATCAGGTTCAAGGTTGCTAGATGGCATGGAATGGAGGCAACAGGGATTAGGTTCCCACCAGGTCCAAGCTTGATAGATAGCATAGAACAGAGGCAATGGAAATTAGGTACCCACCAGGTTCAAGGTTGCTAGATAGCATGGAATGGGGTCAACGGGGATTAGGTACCCACCAGGTTCAAGGTTGCTAGATGGCATGGAACGGAGGCAATGGGGCTTAGGTACCCACCAGGTTCAAGGTTGCTAGGTGGCATGGAACGGAGGCATTGGGGATTAGGGAACCACCAGATTCAAGCTTGCTAGATGGCATGGAATGATGTCCATGGGAATTAGGTACACACCAGGTTCAAGGTTGCTAGATGGCATGGAATGGAAGCAACGGGCATTAGGGACCACCAGGGTCAAGGTTGCTAGATGGTATGGAACGGTGGCAGCAGGGACTAGGACCCCACCAGGTTCAAGTTTGCTAGAAGGCATGGAAAGATGGCAAGGGGGATTAGGGGCACACCAGGTTCAAGGTTGCTAGATGGCATCAAAAGATGGCAAAGGGAATTATGGAACCACCAGGTTCAAGTTTGCTAGATTGCATGGTACGGAGGCAACAGGGGTTAGGGACCCACCAGGTTCAAAATTGCTGGATGGCATAGAACAGAGACAACGGGGATTAGGTACCCACTAGGTTCAAGTTTGCTAGATGACATGGAAAGAAGGCCGCGGAGATTAGGAACACACCAGGTTCAAGGTCGCTAGATGCCATGGAAAGACGGCAACGGGGATTAGGTACCCACCAGGTTCAAGGTTGCTAGATGGCATGTAATGGAGGCAATGAGGATTAGGGACCCACCGGGTTCAAGGTTGGTAGATGGCATGGAATGGAGGCAATGGGGATTAGTTACCCACCAGGTTGAAGGTTGCAAGATGGCATGGAAATACAGCAAGAAGGATTAGGGAATAACCAGCTTCAAGGTTGCTAGATGGCATGGAATGGAAGCAACAGGGACTGGTACCCACCAGGTTCAAGGTTGCTAGATAACATAGAATGGAGGCAACGGGGATTAGGGACCCACCGGGTTCAAGGTTGCTAGATGGCATGGAAAGACGGCAATGGGGTTTAGGTTCCCACCAGGTTCAAGGTTGTTAGATGGCATGGAACGGAGACAACTAGTATTAGGTTCCCACCAAATTTAAAGTTGCTATATGGCATGGAATGGAGGCAATGGGGATTTGGGACCCACCAGGTTCAAGGTTGCTAGACGGCATGGAACGACAGCAACGGGGATTAGGTACCTACCAGGTTCAAGGTTGCTAGATGGCATGGAATGGAGGCAACGGTCATTAAGTACCCACCAGGTCCAAGGCTGACAGATGGCATTCAACGGAGGCAATGGGGATTAGGTACCCACCAGGTTCAAGGTTGCTAGATGGCATGGAATGGAGGCAACAGGGATTAGGTTCCCACTAGGTTCAAGGTTGATAGATGGAATGGAACAGAGGCAATGGGGATTAGGTACCCACCAGGTTCAAAGTTGCTAGATGGCATGGAAAGAGGGGAATGAGGATTAGGTACCCACAAGGTTCAAGGTTGCTAGATGGCATGGCACGGAGGCAATGGGGATTAGGGACCCACCAGGTTCAAAGTTGCTAGATGACATGGAACAGAGGCAATGGGGTTGAGGTTCCCACCCGGTTCAAGGTTGCTAGATGGCATGGAACGGAGGCAATGGGGATTAGGTTCCCACCAAGTTTAAAGTTGCTATATGGCATGGAATGGTGGCAATGGGGATTAGGGACCCACCATGTTCAAGCTTGCTGAATGGCATAGAACAAAGGCAACAAGGATTGGGGACCCACCAAGTTCAAAGTTGCTAGATGGCATGGAACAGAGGCAATGGGGATTAGGAACCCACCAGGTTCAAGCTTGCTAGATGGAATGGAACAAAGGCAGCAGGGATTAGGTACCCACCAGGTTATAGGTTGCTAGATGGCATGGAAAGAGAGCAACAGGGATTAGGGGCACACAAGGTTCAAGGTTTCTAGATGGCATCAAAAGACGGCAAAGTGAATTACGGAACCACCAGGTTCAAGGTTGCTAGATGGCGTGGAACAGAGGCAACGGGGATTAGGGACCCACCAGGTTCAATGTTGCTAGACAGCATGGAACGGAGGCAATGGGGATTAGGGACCCACCAGGTTCAAGGTTGCTGGATGGCATAGAACGGAGGCAATGGGGATTAGGTACCCACCAGGTTCAAGGTTGCTAGATCACATGGAAAGAAGGCCGCGGGGATTAGGGACCCACCACATTCAAGGTTGCTAGATGGCATAGAATGGAGGAAACGGCACTTAGGTACCCACCAGGTTCAAAGTTGCTAGATGGCATGGAACGGAGGCAATGGGGATTAGGTACCCACCAGGTTCAAGCTTTCTAGATGGCATGGAATGGAGGCAATGGGGATTAGGTACCCACCAGGTTCAAGGTTGCTAGATGGCATGGAACGGAGGCAATGAGGATTAGGTTCCCACCAGGTTCAAGCTTTCTAGATGGCATGGAATGGAGGCAATGGGGATTAGGTACCCACCAGGTTCAAGGTTGCTAGATGGCATGGAACGGAGGCAATGGGGATTAGGCACCCACCAGGTTTAAGATTGTTAGATGGCATGGAAATACAATAATGGGGATTAGGTACCCACCAAGTTCAAGGTTGCTAGATGGCATGTAATGGAGGCAACGGGGATTAGGGACCCACCAGTATCTTTCTAGGAAGCTTTTGTAGCCCAGTGAAGTGTCGCTCTTAGTGTTTTCACTTTCTCTACTCCCGTCTCGCAGGGTCCCCTGGCATGGGTGTGGGCAGGAGATTGAGGGTGGCCCTCATCCAAGATAATTTCCCGGCAGATCATATCCCATCCATGGGAGCTAGGCTCCACGATGTCCTCCTGTCTCTTCCTCCTGGTATTCACTCCCTTCCGTAGTCCCCTCCCGTATTTACCAGAGTTGGTCTCTGTGTCCAGTGGGATAAGGCAGAGTGATGGCATGTCACTTTCAAGAGGAAGTCAGACACTGCAGCTTCTGTGCTGGGTGGCCCTCTCACGTTCTTGGGTACTCCCTCTGGGAGACGCCAGCTGCCAGGTCATACACAGTCTTGTGGAGAGGCCTGCATGGCAGTGAACTAAAGCCTCCTGCCATGATGGCATGAGTGAGCTTAAAAACAGAAGCTTCAGCCTCAGTCAAGTGCAGCCACAGCTGACAGCCTCCCTGTGACTCCTGAGAGGCCCTGAGCCACAACCACCTGGCAAAAATTGCTCCCAGATTCCCAACCCACAGGACTATGTGAAATACATGTTTCCTGTTTAGCTGCTGGGTTTGGGGTTCATTTGTTACAAAGCAGTAAATAACTAATACACTATCCCCTCCCATGGCTCTCCTCAGCTCCTCCCCTATTTCTCATTCAAACAGATCCTTGAGGAATCATCCCAGAGTTGCCTGAGCCTGTCTGAGGGAGCCCAGCTTGGGCTGAAGCAGGAGAGAGTCTCTATTACATACTGACTTCAGTTTTAGAGGGGTGATATCTCTTGACCTTATCCTCAGGGCCAGAGTAGGTGAGGAGGAGGGCCAGTTACCGTCTCTATAGTCTGAGTACACTTTGATCAAACCCAGAAAAAAAGGGTATAACAGCCACTTCCGGAGTGTTTGCAGCCTAGAGGAGTAAGAGCCACCTGGACTCCTGAGTACTCTCCATGGGGACGCTCAGACGCTCACTGCCTCACTCGTCCCTGTCAGACAGAAGCGAACGCCTTCTGTGTCTTCCCAGCTGTTTCACAGGTTGCTGCCATGTGATAGATGCTAGAGTTGAGGCACACAAAACAGTTTGCTCACAGTCAGCTACCTTGATCAGTCCAACTTAAAGGAGAAAAACATAACTATGATCTGCTGTTTCCCATGGTGAATGTCTTAGTAGACACATTTGCTTTCTTCCAGTGGGCTGGGGTTTCTCAGTTTCATTAGGTGGGGCCTGCACTTTGCTGGAAGCTAAATACAACTGTGTATGTGTATATACAAGATAAAGATCTGGGCTCTAAACAGTGAAATTTTGCCCAGGCACAGTGGCTCACGCCTGTAATCCCAGCACTTTGAGAAGCTCAGACAAGTGGTTCATTTGAGGTCAAGAGTTCGAGACCATCCTGGCCAACATGGTGAAACCCTGTCTCTATGAAAAACAAAAAATTAGCTGGTGTGGAGGTGGGCACGTTTAATCCCAGCTACCCAGGTGGCTGAGGCAGGAGAATCACTTGAACCCGGGAGGCGGAGGTTGCAGTGAGCCAAGATGGCACCATTGCACTCTGTCTCAAAAAAAAAAGAAAATTGAAATTCAGGCTAGGTATAGTGGCTCACACCTGTAATCCCAGAACTTTGGGAGATTAAGGTGGGAGGATCACTTGAAGCCAGGAGTTTGAGACCAGCCTGGGCAATATAGTGATACCTTGTCTCTACAAAAAAAAAAAGTTTTAAATAGCTGGGTATGGCAGTATGCACCTGTGGTCACAACTACTTAGGAGGGTGAGACAGGAGAATTGCTTGAGCCCAGAAATTCAAGGCTGCAGTGAGCTGTGTTCACGCCACTGCACTCCAGCCTGGACCACAGAGCAAGACCCTGTCTCAAAAAAAAAACAATTTACATTCAGAAAGATTAACTCCTCTTTGGGCTTAATCTCCTCCGTAGGTTCTCAGAGACGGAGGCTCATCCCAGCACTGTCCCTGGACACCTCTTCCCCGGTGAGAAAACCCACTAACAGCGCAAGCATCCGCTGGGTGGACGGCCCCTTGCGCAGCAGCCAGAGGGGCCTCGGGGAGCCCTTTGAGATTAAAGTCTATGAAATCGATGACGTGGAGCGCCTGCAGCGGCGGCGAGGGGGTACCAGCAAGGTGAGGCAGCCTCCTCCCTCCCCACCCCAATGTGGTGGCAGCTCTCAGCAAGCCTGAGCAGGTGCCAGGTGCAGCCCTGGGGAAGACGGCTCAGACCCAGCCTTCCCAGCAGGCTTCTGTCCCAGCAAAGGGCCTTTGGACAGAGGCTTTGGAGAGAGCCCCACGTTTCTCCTCCTGAAATGTTTTAACTCCAAAGCCAAGGGGTAGAGGGCTGGTGATCTTCAGGGCTTTTCTGACTCCTTGAGGTTTCCCGTCTTAACCAGCCTTTGTCCATCTTGAAACACCCACCACCTATTTCCCAGTTCAAGAATGGTCTGTAATAGTCCTGCCTTGTGAGTTGTCTGAAGTGACTGGTCTGTCGGGGCAGAAATACGGCTGGGATCACCTTGGCCTCTCGTACGTCTCCAGCCTGTTTCCATCTACGACGCTCATAAGTGCTCCTTGTGGCACGGGCTGGGTGTGAGCAGAAGGGCCTTTTCTCCTGTCCACCCCACCTCCTCCTCTGTCTGTGTGCTAGGACGTCATGTGCTTCAACGCAAAGCTGAAAATCCTGGAGCACCGCCAGCAGAGGATCGCCGAGGTCCGCGCCAAGTACGAGTGGCTGATGAAGGAGCTGGAGGCAACGAAGCAGTATCTGATGCTGGATCCCAACAAGTGGCTCAGCGAATGTAAGCCTGGGTTCCATCCCATCATCGTGACTCATGGGCCCACCCGCTCAGCAGGCCTGGCCCTTGGCCCAGGGTGACAGTGACACAGCCTGCGTCTACATCCTCGGTCACAGATGCAGGAGCGACCTGATCAGCCCTGCTCCCCTGGGGGTGGGCGGGAGGGGCTGGGGCAGCGAGGGGTGGTGAATATCGCTCTTGCAGAATTATTTCTTAAGGGTCTCAGTCCAAGGCACCTGAAAATGAGATTTCTCCCCCTGCACGGGGCAGAAGATCACCCAGACATGAAGGCTGTGTGACACATCCGTTCCTCAGGCACAAAATCACCCTGCGTATCTAGCCTGAAATAGACACGAATTTATAGAGCCCTTCAGAGGATAGTGTGTACAATCCTAGAAAAGCCACATGGAGAACCCAGAAAGCAAGGAAAATGTTTGTGAGTGAAAAAATCATCATAACACCACAGCCACAGTGCTCTTTCCATTGAACGGAAAGCCCAAGATGACCATAGCCATCTAGTAACAATTCAGGACAATTTCGCTGTCTTTGAAAGATGGATTCAATTGTCTCTTATTTGTTTCTGACCATTCCATTTAGCACAAAATAAAACTTGAGTCTGCCCCCAGCTATTAACTGATCCAGGAGGCAGTGCTGGAAGACTCAGGCTGTGGGGTAGAATACCTTCCTGCCATTCAAGTTCCCTCGGCCTCCCTTCCCATGCAGCCCTCCGCTCCGGCGGGCCTCCTTTGTAATGCACCCCCCTCCCCTCTTCCAGTCTTCTTGGCCAGTGCGGGGGGTCTGCAGGTAGAGGCTGAAAGCCGAGGTTTATCTTCCAAAGCATATTGGGGTGAAATGGTCCTGGGTGGAAGAAAGTGGCAGGAACTGTAGGCCTCCCGGCTGTATGAAACCTCAGACTCCCAGCAGCTGCTTCTCTGCAGGAAGGAGGTGGCAGCATTGCCCGCAGTACTCACTGGATTCCTGGGGAAGTCTGTGGAGTACCCTATAGTCTTCAGTTGCAGCACTTGCAGCTGTGAGCACAGCCACACGGACCTGCTTTGGCTGCTGGCTTTCTCACACACTGGCTGGGGACCTTGGTAGGACACTTAACTCTAAGTCTTGATTTCCTTAGCTGTGAAATGGTAGCAGTGATGGTGACTACACCACAGGGTGGTTGTGAGGTGTGAGCCGGCTCCTGTCGGTTCTCACTATGCTGCTTGGCCCAGGGTGAGAGTTCAGGACCTGGTAGTAATTATCATCTTCATCCCCAAGTTCAACAACATCCTCATTCTCAACAGGAGGCAATTCCTGGCTGGGTACGGCAGCTCTCGCCTGTAATCCCAGCACTTTGGGAGGCCAAAGTGGGTGGATCACTTGAGCCCAGGAGTTCAAGACCCTGGCCAACATGGTGAAACCCCATCTCTACCAAAAGTACAAAAATTAGGCAGGCGTGGTGTGTGTGTGGGGGTGCCTGTAATCCCAGCTACTCAGGAGGCTGAGGCAGGAGGTTCGCTTGGACCAGGGAGGCAGAGGTTGCAGTGAGCCGAGATCGTGCCTCTGCGTTCCAGCCTGGGGGACAGAGTGAGCCCATCTTACAAAAGAAGGAGACATTTCCTTCGTGCCTGCTTTCATGATGCACTGAGCTGGATCTTCTGGTAGAAATTTGAACAAAGACATGAACTGGTCCTCTGAGGGCATTTCGTCCAAGGCACTGATGGGGAGGGCAGATGGGTGAGGATGCTGGTGAGTGTCTGCTCTTGGCATGTGTGTGGGGCCTTCTGCTTGTCCCTCTCCCCGCTCCGGACACCCCATTCCTTGTTTCAGGAATCCCTGGCCACTTCAGGGTCCTAGGGGCCTCCTTGCAGTCAGTTCTTCTTCATTGTAGCTGTTTTCATTAACATTTTATTTTCAAGAACTGTTTATGCCCAAGGCAGAGTTGAAAATTATCTTCATCTTACAAAGTCATGCTTTTTCCCAGGATGGCGAGCAAGCTTAAACATCAATACATATGTGTTTAGATGCTTCCAGGAAACAGTCACTTCCTTCTAGTCTTTGTACATGTCAGAAATCAGAGTTTTTGAGGCCGAGAAAGAAAATGAACAGAAAGCGACATGAAAGGGGAAAGAGAAATTGTTTCTTTAAGATGAATTGAAAACATTAATGAAAAAAGAATGAGGCTGCCTGCTGGCTATTCCCTGTGGGCAAGAGGCAGGGGACGGGCTGGGAAGATCCATTTTGAGTTTTAGCTTTTCATTCTGGTGCCACTTTCACGGTTGTCCAGTAACGGAGCCTCATATGGCCGTAGAATGATGGCTCGTTTGCCTTTTTGTTTTGGTTTTTAAATATTAAACTGGTATTCAGGGCCCTCAGTCTCCTTCCCGCTCTAGTGTTGATTACCTGTGTCACCTCATGAGCCGCATCACCGTCCAGAGCTCAGGGGCCTCATCTGCAGAAAGACGACAGCTTCCATTCTCATCCCAAGGCTTTCGTAACGCGTCAGTTTTCAAATCAAGTTCATGCTCATTACCTCATTTTTGTTTTCTTCTTCACAGCAACTCAAGGCAGGCAGGTAGGAATGACCACTCTCAAGTCACTTTGAAGGACACTGTGCCGGCCCCAGAGCTAGCCCCTGGCCTTGGTTTCCGGGCCATCCATCACCTTTGGCTGCTGTCCATGCCTTCCCTCCTCATACTGGGACCCTGCTGGACCTCTGGAGCCTGGGCCAGGCAGCCCGTCCCTCTGCCCAGCCACCTCTGGACAAAGTAGGGGACTTGAGGCCAGAAGGGGCCATCCCAGATACTGGCTCTTCAGGCTTTGAAGGACACAGGCTTTCTACTCTGTGCAGGCCTGAACGTCAGGAAAGACATCGGGTTAGAATCCAGAATCATCCTTTCATGGGAGGAGGCAGAGGTCTAAATGTCACTCAACTGAGACTCCCCAAAGGGAGGGACTGTTGCCGCCTCAGCTTCAAGAAGTATTTACCCGATGGCTGATAGTGCTGTCTCAAACCCTGGGATGGAGACAGCTGGAGGGAGGGGCTAGAATGTCACCCCACTGCTCAGTATCATCTCAAAAACATTACGGATTTAAACACTGGTAGAGTGTCCATTCCACCCAAGAGAGGCTGAGGATCGGGCAGGAGGGAACACTGCGGTTGCCTGAGGCAGACACGTCAGATGCAAGGGGTGGACTGGGGGTGGCAGCTGCGGGCCGAGCAGTTGGGAGGTGCCTCTCGCCCCACCTGCTCTGCTCTCCATCAGGCTCTTTCTCTTCTGCAGTTGACCTGGAGCAGGTTTGGGAGCTGGATTCCCTGGAGTACCTGGAGGCGCTGGAGTGCGTGACAGACCGCCTAGAGAGCCGCGTCAACTTCTGCAAGGCCCATCTCATGATGATCACCTGCTTCGACGTCACCTCCAGGCGCCGGTAGAGAGCCAGACGCTGGTCCTAGCGGTCCCCCTGCTCCCCAGGACTTCAGAGACGTCGCACACCCCTCGGCCCTCTGTGTCGGAGCATCAGAGACAGTGAATGAGGATGAAGGTTGGTGGCAAGTCTGGAGCGAGAGTTGAGCGGAAGGCGAGTTTTCTTTTGTTTTCTGTAGGAAGGGTGCAAACGCCAAACCCCCGTGGAAGGAGATGATCGGAAGCCCGAGGGATGTCCACACCCTGTGAGACTGAAAAAGCACTTTGAGGACCTTTACAGACCTTGTTTGTACATAAGAACTGCGAGCAAAAGAGACCTCACTCTTCTCTTGCTTCCGTGAGAAAGGAGTGGGGCGGATGTAGGATTGCTGTGGAACGTGAACACAGAACAACAAAGCAAGCCCCAGAGGGCCTGATGAAGTGCCTTGCGAATCCTTATTATCCAAACCTTTATGTTCATACCTTCTCGTGTACAGACGGTGCTAGTCAGGAGGAAAACAACGAAACATTTTTGAAACGTATTTACAGCTCGTTTTCTCTTGGTGTTTTCTCCTATTTCTGACTTGCTGTTTCTAAGGAAGTTGTGTTTGTAGAGATGTTTCCTAATCAGTATTGCTTCTGAATAAATGTTAACTGTCTTCTACGGTTATTCTGGTAAGGCCACTCAGAACATGGGACTTCCTCAGCACGAGCCAGTGTGTGCGCTTCCGAAGCAGGCTGGCAGCCGCAGGTGCCGTTGATGTCATATCCCACGAGCAGCATGGTCAGGGCAGACCCAGAAGGCTGACGGGGGCAGGCGCTGTAGAGAACAGGAGAGGAGACGGGCCTGCAGTGCTGTGGAAGAGGAGCCCTTTGCCACCTGGGTCCTCCCTGTCCTTGGAGGTGGGCTGTCTGTTTTGTATAGAGCTGGCCCCGCTCTGGTCCTCACACACATGTGGTGCCACAGATCCACAGTTTCCATGGCCCTCAAAATTCGTACTCATTTTTATTCCAAAGACTTGAAGGAAAGCTTGAACCAATTCACCAGAGCCGTACTTCTTTCTTATTTTCTGGTGTGAATTTATTAAAGTGGGTCTTCCCAGCTGGGAAACCTTGTCAGGTGTGTACATACTCAGAAACTCCAACTGTATTCCATTAGAACAAGGATTCTTGAGACTGTACAACTTGTCTGTTGTCCAGAGTACCCGGATTTCAGCTCTCCTGTGTCCCAAAGCCTCTATACCAAGAAGGGACAGGCGTGTCCTCTCAGCCTTTGCCTCTACCCAAAGGCGGAGAGAGCGTGCTTCCCCTCCATAACTGACTCTCACAACCCTGGAAAGGCAGAGTCAAATGACTATGGATGTCCTGGTCTTGGCTCCCAACAACTCAGGACCTCAAATTCAGATGTTCCTCCCTCTAACAATTCCCTTAGGAATCATTATACCCATTTTAGTGATGGAAACCTTGGGTACAGAGTGATCAAGGGATTCGCCTGATAAAAGCTGTGGTGCGGAGAGCGTAGTCCAGAATCCAAGAGTCCCTGCAGCCTTCACATGTAGGGCGGTGCTTAGGGGTTTGCAGAATGTGGTCCCCTTTCGCCCTCAAATGCAGCATATCTTCATGAGCCTCTCTGCAAGCTAGGCTGTCTTCACTAATCAACAACTCAGCCCTAGCCACTCCCCAGGGGAAAAGAACCCACTGCATTTCCTGGTCACTGCAGCCCACACAGCTGGCTAAACAGCAGCATGTCTGAGCTGCTCGGTAAATGGGGACTGAAGCCTCGTGAGCTTCACACGACCTGATCCTTTGTTACCAGAACAGGGTTCGGGTAGCCTGTTGGCTCCTGTGCTTTGAAGCCAGCTCCCTGGGTCATGAGTCTGGCTTTGCACTTCCATAAGAGTCTGCTCCTATGTGAACAGGAGACAGGCCCAAATCTGCTAGTGGAACAGGCTGAACGATGGTGAAACGCTGCCCTGGAATGGCTCCTTCTCCCCTCTGCGCAGCTCCCAAGTCTGACAGGTTTATTGCCCTGGGAAGCAGGACCTCCCTAAGCTCCTACACCTCCCCTCGTTCTGCAGGACAGTCCCATGCTCTGGGCTTGCCTCCGGCCTCACAGCACTGTGGAAGTGGCCTTCCTTAACAGAAATACCCTCAGAGCTTCTGGGCCAGAAGGGAAGCTGATCCTTTGAGGTTTCCATTGGGCATCTCCTGGTTGCTGGTTTCAAACATATACTTCATGAAAAGCCTTTGATTGGAGCTTTTCAAAGGTGCATATTCTGTTTTTGGAAACGAACTCATCTGATTAGTCATCAGGGAGCTTGGCATTCACCCTGCCACATTTTCCCCTGAGGCTGCCACGCTGCACTGACTCCAGCAGGCCAAGGACAGGGCCTGGTGCCCTTCCTGGATGGAAACCAGAGGAATCCTTCCTGGGGGAGTGGCGTTTGGCTTGCCTCCTGCCTAAGTCTGCTTTTATCCATTTGTAGCAAGTTTATGCTATAACAAAAGGTTGAATGAAACCAAGAGTTCTCTTACCTAGTCAGACCGGCTTCCCAAGACACAGCCACAGAACCCCTTGCAGGACCCCGCAGGCATGTGAAGGAGAACACTCTACACTGATGTCCTTTCTCTCTCTTCTTCTCCCTTTTTTTGACCTAAATAAGTTGCAGACATCTTAATTTAGCAATACTGAAAAACCACGTGAAGAAATCATGCATTTTACATTATGATGCGCTTGTTCCCATCTCTGCCCATACACTGACTACAGGGATGATGACTGGCCACTCTGAAGCATCCCAACAGCTGAAGGATGCCTCTTACAGTGGCCAGAGGTGAGAGCGTTCCAGGTCTCCTGTCGGTTTCAGTGACAGGTAACCCAGAAGGCAAGGGAAATGTCAAAGAGCCCATTTCTAAATTACCCACAAATGAAGGGACTAGGAAAAAAACGCGGATTTAAAATTAACATTTAGATGCATAGGCCTTAATTCCTTGTCTAAAACCTGTCCTCCTGACCCTGCTCCAAATACATGAATGTGAGGCGGCAGCATTAGCAGCAGAGCAAAACTAAGACAAAGGGCAATGGTGATACCGTTTCCCTGGGAGTAAGTCTGCATTGCATTTCACGAGGGGGCTGCCTGCCGCCAGGGAGCGGTGGCGTGCTTTATCACGGGCTCACAGGCCGCACCTGAGAGCTGCGAACTTTGATCTTCTTGTCCTTCAATTCCCCTCGACATCGTGAGGGAGCTGTCTCTAACTTCCATCCCTTCCGGGTTGGAAATCGGAACACCCTGCCTGGTGTTTATTTGCCAACTGCCATCCTTAACGTGGGGGAGCGTGAAGATGCAAATGCAGAGATGTGTCCCGTCATGACAAAGGTGGGAATCGTACCAGGAGCCCTGAGCCCGAGAAGGGCTCCTCGCGTGAGAAGCTGGGATAAAAAGCCACACATGGCAGCATGGGGAATTCCACAGGCAGGAACCTGGCCCGGTTTGTTGCAAATTCGCCGTAAACTTGAAGTCGAATACATTCTTAAAAGGCGGCAGTGACTTCAGTCCGGCCGCATCTACCGCCCAGGGTGGAGGTTCGAAACACCTTACACACACCTGCAGATCTCATGCCTGCTGCTCAGATTTCTGTTAAAAAAATCTCAGACAAAAAATGCAGTCATGCCCACCTGGGTGTGTGTCTCATGTCCCTGTAAAGCAGCCACCTTCTGCGGATAGAAGGCAAGGCTGGTGGGTCTGCACATTTGTTCAATGCAAACTCAGCCACCTAGACCAGCGGCCACTGCTGATTATAGTGAGTGTTTTTAGGTTTCTTATTCCAAAAAGGATTTTAGACTGTAAAACCCATGACTAAAGATGAGTTAATTTCCAAACTAAAAATGGAAGGATTCCTGCCTTTACTCACTGTCCTTTCCCGCTGGACTGGTAATACATTAGTGGAGCTCAGACAAAAAGAGTCCCTCGCTTCTGATGACAGTATGTCTTAAACCCTGAGACCTTGCCAGTGAGAAACAGGTCGACAGGTTGAAAGTCCTGCTCGCTATTAGTTGAGGCTAAGGCGTCTGCTGCCACTGTCCCTGGGCCTCCAGGCTGCTGCCAGGGTGTGTGGCCCAGCTGTCCCCTCACTGAGGGACACTCTTCAATGCCACCACATGGGAGTCTTCTGGGTGGGGTTGAAAGGCCAGCGCAGCCCACTCTTCTCTATGCCAAATGAAACAGAGTTGGGTGTTCAGTGTGACTGATGCATGTAAATGGCTCTCAAATTCAGGGGGCTAGGGGGCCAGGCAGTAGGAATGCAGTGTTTCTTTGGATTCTAATATCTCTTTTTTCCACCTCCAGAAAGTATCTGTCAACATTGGTGGGTAACAACTGGTAAAGTGTATCACTTAGCAATCTTCCTGACAAAGGGACACATTTTAAAATTACAGCCCGTTCATGATTTCCATAATAATACAAGCATAATTCCAATCCAGGATAAGTGACTGCATCAAAAATGCTTTTCCTAAAAATTCCTAGAAGCTAATTTATCCCTCCCTAAACAAGCACATTCTGCTTTTGGAGGCCCTACCCAGAACCTGCAGTGGTGTCATAATATTGGACATAGGGGGGCGCGGGGCAGTATCAAGCCTTCGCTGATACCATCCACATTTCCAAACACAGAGGTTCCAAATGTCCATGTGTGCGGAGGCGTGTGCTGAAATGCCACCCTCACATCTATGTCATGCACACACAGCAATTACCTTCAGCACTGACAAAGCCGCCTCCTCTCATTCGCCAACAGCCCGCATTGTCGTACTCGATTTCTGAAGAAGTTATAATTTATGTGTAAATGCAGGATGTCGTCTCACAGCACTGCTTGCGTTCCTTGTTTACACGTCACGGTAGGAGATGCTACCCAAGCGCTACGCGTTGAATGGAGGTTTGCTGGATCAGTCTGTGGCTATCTTTTTCTATGTTTTTCTCACTCTAGCAAAGTCTATTCATGGAGTCGTGGGCTGGGGGATAGGGAAGGACAGATACATCAAGAGAATAGAGATTGGGGTCCGATCTTCAAGGTACAGGACTGAGTTCACAATCTAAGCTGTTTCTGGAGTAAGTAGCTGGATAGGAAAGATCCCTTCATTCTGAATTTGATGAGAATGGGATGGAAATCCACTCCCACAGGCTTGTGTGGAAGAGGATCCAACCTCTTCCTCCGGGTTCAACATTACATTTCTGAGGAAAGTGCTGACAGTATTAGTTCCCTACATTTACCCACAACTCCCATCCTGCCCCGGTGCTACTGAAGGGGGTTTGGGAAAGCAACTTGGATATAAACAGTACCTGTTTTGCTTTTTTTTCTGGAAAAAACAAAGCACTTTAGTGAGTCTGACAACCTTAAGGCATTCTGTCCCCTCCTGGATCGCTGAGTGTCAAGGGTCAGTAGTCTTATTTGAGAGGTAGCTGAACTTAAGAGCAAAAGCCTTGAGCTAGGAACAAGGAAACTGGGTCACCAGGCCTGGTTCTGTCACTGGCTCTGCAACCTGGGGTGAGTCTCTTCACTTTGCGGGGCCTCAGGTTCCTAAGTGGAAGACCGGGGTCTGAACAGCTGCCCTTCTGGGACAGCATCAAGAGAAAATGGTGTGAGTGATGGGAAGTGCTTTGAAGAAATTGAAGCTCTGCCTCGGAGCTGGGGTAGTCATTTACAGATGAAGAAACTGACCAGCCCAAGTTCAGAGTGGTTTCACAGCAAAACTGGGACCTGAGTCCCGCTGCCCGGATTCTTCCCATTCGATCATGCTGCACCAGGTCTGTGCCGACATGAACACACACGTCATTCGTCTAACGTGTGTGCACACACATGGGTGGGTGTGTACAGGAGGCACTTGACGAGAAAGACACAGGACTGAACACTTGAGTTCTGGCTCCAGCTTTGACACAGGTCCTGGCCGGGACCTAGTACCTGGCTCCTCTGGAACAGGACCTAGGACCCGGCTCCTCTGGAACAGGTTTTCTAACCTGCACAATGAAGACGGTGTGCTAGATGATCTTTGTGCTTCCTTCAAGCTCCAGGTCTCTGAGTCCATGATTAGTGATGTATGTAAGTGTATATAAATATGCTTGTCTGTAGAAATGGGCCCATTGGAAAACTGGAGACAAGACCTGCCCAAGTGCACTTATTGTGCCAGAAACAGCAAATTCCTAAATAAGTTCATGAAATCTTGTTTGACAATTCAATGGTAGTGCTGAATGTTACTGTCCGAGATCCACTGTTTAACCAGATAGGTGATTGGTGCCATTTAAAAAATTATTAGTTCACAAGTGTTTGCTGTTCAAATTCTTCGATAAAACTCGTTTGTTAAAGTCAGAAACAACTCTTCTGTACTTGGGCGGGTCCCAACAGCCCCCTGCAGGCTGGTTTTGTGCATGGGCCTTTGCATAGATATATGAAAGTTAGGTGTTGGCTTGATCATGATAAATGTATGAGCAGGCTCCCTGGAGAACAGTCAAGAAAAAAGAGTTATAGTTCTCCCAAACGGGTGACATGAATCCATTAAGGTGTGTGGCATTTCCAGTGTAAAGACATTGTTTGCTGGCTGCGATCTCTTTTTGTGGCATATGAGGTGTAAAATGTTGTCAAAAAAGAACCTGGTGTTTAAAAGAATCAAACTATGGTGGCATT
Organism: Saguinus oedipus; assembly: GCA_031835075.1. Classification (NCBI taxonomy): domain Eukaryota; kingdom Metazoa; phylum Chordata; class Mammalia; order Primates; family Cebidae; genus Saguinus; species Saguinus oedipus. The sequence continues at coordinate 3,030,008 of CM063188.1, read as the reverse complement.
AAACGTTCGCTTTTATTCTACCCAGAGTCGCGAATTCCTCTTTATCCTGTACCTAGGGAGAAAGTGATTCAAGACCCGGGGGCGGGTGCTTCTCACTACAGCAACACCTTGGCCCAGTCTAGCCTCCCAGGCCTCTCAGGACCTCCCATTGGGCCCCCAACAAGTTCTGAAGATCAGCCACGAGTGAGTGGAGGTTTCAGCTAAGTCCCCGAGTCCCTGGACTTGCACCCTGAGAGTCGGACACTGGGAAGAGTGTGGAGAAGCTTGTGTTGATAGTGTGCTATCTGCTGTTGCCCTCCCTCCGTCCAGTGTTTCTGGGGCTCACACAAAATAAGGGGACTTGCAGTCACTGCAGCCTGCTTGGGCCTGGATGCGTGCGCCCCCGTTACAGGAGTGCTTGTCTCCGTTGTAACTGGGCACGTTCAGACAGGAAAGCAAAAACAGATCAGAACCAGGAAAGGTCTTCTAGGGAAGCATCTTCCCGTGAGGACAGTCTCCGTCCACTGCAGACACATCCCCCTTAGCAGCAATGAGGGACCTTCCTAGGTGCAGGTGCCACATCCATCCAATCAACTGGGTGCTCCACAGCCCCGAGACAGGGCAGGGTGGCCGCTCAAAGCAAACTCACTCTTCACTCCTGGCAAGACCCCTCTCGGCGTCTCTGTCTCCTGCTCTGGACATGCACGCCTCCCAGGCTCCCTGCTTTTCTTCTCGCCAAATCCTAGGCAAGACCTACTTGGGCTTCCTTTGGGTAAACTGAGCAGAAGCCATAGGGTTTTCTAAACATACCACCTTCAACTGGAAGAGCAAGTGGGGGTGCTGCCAAACTGATCCTTTTCTTGAAGAAGAGAGAACGGAGAGGCAGCATCTGTTACAGAATTGTTTCTAACGCCCTAACTCCTCCCAATCCAAAACTCTCTCAGTTCTCTGCTGGCCTGTCATGGCCCACAACACATCTTGTCACCAGTTCATGTCAGAGTCTCTCCTCTCTGAAGAGGCTGGTGGGAAGGATATGTGTTGTGTGGCCATCAGAAGTAACTTCTCATTAGCGGAGAAACTATCCACATGTATAATCAGGTATATCTGTCTCTCAAACCATTAAACTATCAAAATTATTCTTATTATGACTTTTATTCTTTCCATCCTTTTTGATCCTGTCTTTTCGTCTCGGGGAGGACATGAACCAGTAGTCAGTGGCCATTGTGCCTCCCTTGGCTAGACACTCCTGGTACTGGAAGGGCATGAACAGCACAGCAATAACAGGTCAGGCTGCCCCTGCACCCGGACGCAGAAAATGCCTCCTCCTCCATTCAGGGCCTGCTGCAGTGTCTGACATGTCCACTTGCTTTTCTAGCTAAAGGCGCTGTTTCTAGAAAACCCTCATACAGCTACAGAGCGCTTGAAGTATACATGCATTGACCTGTCAAAGGCTGCCGTGCTCCTAACACCCATGGGTGTCTCTTGTTCTATAACCCCAGCAGCTAGAACAGAACCTGGAACATGGTGGGTGCTCAACCAATATTAGCCGAATGAATGAATGAATCAACCAATCAATTAATCAGCTTTGGGAGGAGAGGCAGCAACAACAAAAACCCAGTCAGGAGTCTGTGCAAACGTCATCCCTTGACAGGACCACAGGTCTGCATTCGCCAAACACCTGCTGGGACTGAGTCCCTCTTCTCAGTGGAGAAGGAGCACCAGGCCCACGCAGGGCCAGACCCATGCCCTGGGCTTATTATGCACATACCCTTGACCTCCACGACCACTGACCAGCCTTGGCTTTCAAGCCTCCTAAGGCATGTTTCTAAGAGATGAGTCGTCTTCAAGCCCTTGGATTCCTTCTCAACATTTATCAAATGATCATTGATCAAACCCTGACTGAGCACCCCTGCATAGTCACACTGCTGCTTGCAGTGAATACAACAGATTCATGGCTCCCAGCACTCAATGAAGTCGGCAAGCCTGGCTGGCACACAGGAACCCTGCTACAGACACGAGAACAATGCCGCCCCACCGGGCAAGGTGAGCTCTCATTGGGGGCCCCTTTTCCTAGAACGTGAGCCCTTGGCCAGGCCTCACCTCCAGAAGAGTCTCCTTAAGGAGGAGGTTGAGAGGGCAGTGAGGCAGGGAGGGAGGAGACAGCCAGTGTCACTTGCAGGTTGCTTATTTCTCCTGTGGAAATTCAGGCCCCCTCAGTCCCCTGCACCCCCAACTCTTCCAGCTTCCTCCCTGCAGCTGGTTGTTTAACAAGTGCATTTGCCAAGAGGTCGGGAACAGTGCACTGTGAACATCCAGCCAGCTGAGCGGGGGTGGAGGAGGGGTGGGCTGTGCCCTGGGCGGCCACCTCACTGCTACCTGAGGAAGCTACGTAGGGGTCTGCCTGCATGCAGCGTAAGCAGGATGTCCTTTGTTTTCATTTAATAATAATTCTACTGCCTCTGCAGGTTCTGGTGCAGATGTATAAATGACACAGCTTTTGTGTGCTCAGAAGAAAAACTCTAAATAAAGGGCTTTATGCTAGATCTACAAACCCCCAAAGTTCCTGAAGACCCAGTGAGAGAAAGGCCTCTGCTTTTTAAAACTGGATTTTGAAAATATTGAAACTGAAAATTAAGAAGTTACCTAATCTCACCCCAAAGAAAAGCACTGTTATTATTTTATAGACATGCACACACGAGTGTGCTTTTACACATTTTGGGTTTTCCTGGATGTGGCCCTTTGGAAAGCCTTTTCTGCTTTAATAATCCTACAACATATATTTCTTTCCCCAGTCGGCAAGTGTGCTCCGACAACAGACTTCTAATGCCTGCAGAACATTCCACCACGTAGATCGACCGATCTCATTTATGCACATTTCCACTTTTTCACAATTAACAGTTACACTATTGAACATAAACAAACACATACTGAATATAAATCTTTTTTTTAAACCTCTCTGACAAGTCCCTAGGGATAAATTCCTAGAAGTGAGATCGCTATAACAAGAAGAATAAAACATTATGAGGCATTTTACACACATTGAGAGTGGCCATGCTTTAAACTCTCCAATCTGAATGATGATTAGAAGCCTTCCCTGATGGCCCCAGATAGTCATCTCTGCCTCTCTTATGTCACTGATTCACTGATTTATTCATTCTACAAATATACATTAAGAAGCTCTGGCCAGGTGTGGTGGCTCACGACTGTAATCCCAGCACTTTGAGAAGCCCAGACAGGCAGATCACTGGAGGTCAGGAGTTCGAGACCAGCCTGGCCAGTATGGGGAAACCCCATCTCTACAGAAAATAACAAAAATTAGCTGGGTGTGATGGTGCATGCCTATAATCCCAGCTACTTGGGCAGCTGAGGCATGAGACTCACTTGAACCCAGGAGGCAGAGGTTGCAGTGAGCTGAGATCACACCACTGCACTCCAGCCTGGATGACAGAGTGAGACTGTCTCAGAAAAAAAAAAGAATCTCCAACATGGGACAGTGTCGCTGTTGTAAGATGCACCAGGTTCTTAGCGTATATCTCATCCCATTCTAATGCAGGCCATGCGCATCTGTCCTTCAATACTAGTACCAGGAGGGTAGGGACGCTTTTGATGGCCCTCTGTGGTTAACACGGTGCTGGGCACAAAATCAGGTGAAGATTCAGAGGGTTTCCATAGTCACAGCTATCAAAGGGAATGGGATGTTACACACAGTAGGGGCATCTATACACTGGAAACATGTTTCTGGGGATTCTCACATGCATCTCAGCCCTTGCTGAGACTCTTAGCTGAGGAGTCATGAAACCTGGGGGCTGGTTTGAAACTATCTGCAACTTGCAGATGACTTTGAGGGAGTCTCAGTGCACCTCTGGGCTCCAGCTCCTTATCTGTGTACTGACTTGCCTAGTTTCCCCTGGGCCTGTTCTGAGGATGAAGGAAGATGCTGTGTGTAGAAGCAGGTCACAGCCTGGTAAGTGCTGAACAGACATGGGTGCTGGGATAACAGACACTCGTTTTAATAATTGGAACAAGATTCCGCAGGCAGCCTTACTTCTTTCCTAGACGGTGCCTGCTACACAGTTTCTTCATTCAGCACCTGCCTCATTCGCTCATACTATTTTTTTTGGAGACGGTCTTGCTGTGTTGCCCAGACTGGAGGGCAGTGGCCCAATCACAGCTCACTGCCACCTCAGACTCCTGGGCTCAAGTGATCCTCCTGCTTCAGCTTCCCGAGTAGCTCAGTGGCCCAATCACAGCTCACTGCCACCTCAGACTCCCGGGCTCAAGCGATTCCCCTGCTTCAGCCTCCCAAGTAGCTGGGACTACAGGCATGAACCACCACACCTGGCTAAGCTTTTAAAAATTTTTTGTAAAGATGGGGTCTCACTATGCTGCCGAGCTGGTCTCAAATGCATGGCCTCAAGTGATCATCCTTCCTCAGCCTCCTAAAGGGCTGGAAAGCCACTCTGTCTGGCCCCATTCTTTTTTTATTTTTTCCCCTTTCTGAGATAGTCTCTCTCTCTGTCGCCCAGGCTGGAGTGCAGTGGTGTGATCTTGGCCCACTGCAGCCTCCGCTTCTTGAGTTCAAGCAATTCTTGTGCCTCAGCCTCCTGAGTAGCTGGGATTACAGGCGCCCACCACCACGCCCGGCTAATTTTTGTACTTTTTGTAGAAATGGGATTTCACCATGTTGGCCAGGCTGGTCTTAAAATTCCTGACCTCAGGTGATCCACCTGCCTCCCAAAGTACTGGGATTACAGATGTGAGCCATCATGCCTGACCCCATTCTTTTTAGAATATTAGTGACTTCCATCTGTTAGAAGCAGGTTGGAGCATACATCACACCATCCCTAAATCTTTCATGTGGTTTGCTTAATTAATTCCCAGTAAGTGTCAGGGGCTTCTGCAACATGTATAAAACTGTTAACAAAGGTGCCCACAGTGGTCCCAGGGACAGCTCCTGTGTGCTGGGTGGAGTCCCCCTCTCATCACCAGGCACTCAGAGGAGCATCTGCATGAAAGCCTCACCCGGGCCAACTCTGGCGGCAGACGGAGCCAAGCCTGCATTAGCAGAGGGGATGCCTGGCTGAATGGAGTGCTGGACCTGGGAACTGGTACCAACAGTGACAGGTCCCTGGCTTGCCGGGCACTTATACCATCTCATGCAAGGATGGTGTGCCTGTAATAGTTTTCAAGTCAACCACATATCTTTAACTCTGCTTGTTTTCACAAAAAAAACAAAAACCATTTCTAAATGGCCCATATGTTCATTCCTGAACCTCCTGGTTAGATTTAGGTCATGATATTTAAAATGCTTACTACAGGGACCTCTGGAGTATCAATTCCTGAAAACAGGCCATCAGATGCTGGCTCACTACTCCTCGATTGTGGATTCTAGATTATTACTGCAGAAGCTAACACACACACACACACACACACACACAAACACACACACAAACACACACACACAGCTTATACCAAGTACTTTATAAAATAAATTATTACCCAAATAATAGACCAGTATTCAGTATTCAGTCTCCAGCCACCACTGGGGAGAAGCACCCTACTCAGCACACAGCTGTCCCTCACACCCTGAACCTCTCGGTGGGGGCTGGAAAAGCCACGGAGGCCGTCGCTCATACCCTCTCCTGCAGCCTTCATGTGAATGTGGACCTGATTTATCCATTTTCTACACCAAAACAAAGCAGATAATCATAGAGTCTTTGCCTAACACTGTGTCTCAGCGGCACTGTGCCCTCAACACCTGTGTATCTGTCGGAAGGCAAGGCAACTCCCACCCTGGAGGAACACACCTATAGCACGTCCTGCCCGGCCTAGCCCCTCCGAGGCTGCTGAGGTGGCGTCTCACGGAGTCAGCTGCAGAGGTTCCTGGGTGAGCACCAGGCGAGGAGGGAGCGGACGAAGTGGTGGACGCTGACAGCCCTGCTAGGAACCACTGCTCTGCATCCAAACCAGGCACAGACGGGTGGCACAGGCAGCCCGGTTACCCGAGCAGGAACACAGCCGTAATGAGTAAGGTGTTCCTGAAGTTGGGCTCAGAACTCTCTGAAATACCCACCTGCTCCTCACACCGAGGTTACCCAGCTGCTCTGGGAGTGCCAACCACCCGGGGAGAATAACCGCCAGTCAGCTGCCCGTAGCCTGAGCGACTTCAATGACCGGCTAATCAGAAGTCACCAGCCTAAAGGAGCTGCTGATTTATTTTCTATTTTTTTTGAGAATAGTGTTTTAATTCTAGAGGAAAGAGGAAAACATATCCATCTGTAGAAGCTGGACCTGCCTTGAGCGGGCAGTAGACAAGCTGGGGCCCTGGGATTCTGAGTAGTCAGAGGAGGCTGGAGCCAGCAGGGGTCAGATGCTGAGAGGAGGCAGATTTGACCCTCATCACGGTTTTGCTCAACGGCAGGGTTCCTGCCCCACAAGCTTCCTTTTCAGAAGGCTGAAAACATAGAGCGGGTTTACCAACACCCTCAATTCCCAACCGGCCCCTTCTCGCCTGCGGATGTGTTTGGGAAGCCAGGGATAGAGAACGTCGTCATTGATCTCGCTTTACTAGCATTGCGTGAAATTTACGGGTGTGCTGCCAAAGCCTGAATCAGCAGTTCAGATGGTAAGTGAGACAGCAGCTCAGAGAAGGGAGCAGCTGAAAACCTTAGAGCTGGCGCGCCACCTCTGATGCCATCCAGCCTTGCCCTGTCTCCAGGTGGCTGTGCTCCTAAACCATGACAAATGACTAGGAAGTTTTCTGCTCAGGGGAGTCCTGGGGAAGGAAGATGTTCTCTCCCTGCAGGTGCATCTGAAGGCACTCAGGCAGAGGAGGCCCCTCCCTGCAGCCTCCAGAGCCGTCTCGGGCTCTGGGTCGGTGACAGCCGTGTATTATTTAAGCATGATTTAGCCGCCCTCCCCCTCCCATGTAAATTGGTTGCTATGCACTGAATCCAGCTTCCTCTTTCTGCACATACACACATCCTTTTGGCTCCACTTCTCTGGAGGACCAACTAACACAGGCCACCACCCCTCCATCACTACAGGCTTCCTTTTTCCTAGTAAGCACTCCCTTTGGGAGAGTCCAGTAAGAAAAAAAGAAAACTACCTCATTAGGCCCTTCCACATCAACACTGACTGTGTGAACCCTAATTATTGCACCTGAATTATTCTTTTTTAGTTGCAAAGAAGGGAATCTCTAAGGTCTTTATTAAAACCTACAAAACCTCTAAAGAATGGTAAAATGAGAAGGCTTGAGTCCTTTTTGCACTGACAGGAACATAAATAAGTCCTGAGGGCATCTGGACTCCAACCAGGTGAGCCCAGCACAGCTTCCCAACGTCCCCCTTGAAGGGAAGAGGTGGAGAGGAGGAAGATGGTACTGGTACTGCTGCCTTTGATGTCAGCACCACCCCGCCGAGGTAAGCATTAGCTCATACCTTTGGCCAAGGGCGAGTTAGAAAGTGAGAGGGAAAGTGAGAAACGCATTTGGAGGAGACAGGGAGGAGGACTTGGTTGCTGGTTCATTCGTACATTCATTGCACAAATATTTATTAGCTACCACAATGTGTCAGATGTGGCCTCTGTTGAATTTAAGCACCTCTTTAAAGGCCTTATCTCCAAATACAGTCGCATCCTAAAATACTAGGAGTGAGGGCTTCAATATATGAATTTAGGGGAGACCACCTCAGCTCATAACAGTAAATTCCCTTTTTTTTTTGAGATGGAGTCTCTCGCTCTGTTGCCCAGGCTGGAGTGCAATGGTGTGATCTCGGCTCACTGCAACCTCCACCACTTTTTTGTATTTTTAGTAGAGACGGGGTTTCCCCAGCTTGGCCAGGCTCATCTTGAACTCCTGACCTCATGATCCACCTGCCTTGGCCTCCCAGCAGTGAATTTCTTCACATTCTCATCTCCTCCCTCTTGCAAATCAAATACCCTCTATATTTTGGCAACTGGCAATGGATAGTCACGATATGGCCTACGACTCATGTCCTGACCACCCAGAGACTGGTGCTCGCGGTGGAGAGTCCACCGCTGACCACATACTGCTGCGTTTGCTCAAATACGGCCTCATGGCTAGATGGCAGATTCTGATTGGGCAGAGATAATGTCTGTTTCCTTCGTACCTAGCAAAGCGTCTTGCATTGGGTACACATTCAACATACTTTCAGTGGGGAATGAATTCTGCTAACAGTGAATCTGAAGCCCTTAAAGAAAGCCAGAACAGCAAAGAACTGAATCAAGTTTAATCTTTTATATGGATTAGAAATGCATACTCTACACAGAGGAAGTACAAACTCACAGAGTGAAGTCCAAGAGAATGGTTTGAACACATAATTACAATGTGATCAGTCAATGTTCCTGAAACCTAGTAACAATCCAGTACTGAGGAAGGTGAGATGGCAGAATAGGAACAGCTCCGACGGCAGCTCTCAGAGAGATCGATGCAGAAGGTGGGTGATTTCTGCATTTCCAACTGAGGTACCTGGTTCATCTCACTGAGACTAATTGGACCTGGACCAAGCAAACCTAATAGACATGTACAGAACTCTCCACATCAAATCCAGAGAATATACATTCTTCTCAGCACATCACACCTACTCTAAAATTGACCACATAATTGGAAGTAAATCACTCCTCAGCAAATGCAAAATAATGGAAATTATAACAAACAGTCTCTCAGACCACAGTGCAATCGAATTAGAACTCAGAATTCAGAAACTAACTCAGAACCGCACAGCTTCATGGAAACTGAATAACTGGCTCTTGAATGTTGACTGGATAAACAATGAAATGCAGGCAGAAATAAAGATGTTCTTTCAAACCCAACAAGAATGAAGACACAACATACCAGAATCTCTGGGACACATTTAAAGCAGTGTCTAGAGGAAAATTTATAGCAATAAGTGCCCACATGAGAAGCAAGGAAAGAGCTGAAATCAACACCCTATCATCAAAATTGAAAGAGCTAGAGGAGCAAGATTAAAAAAACTCAAAAGTTAGCAGAAGACAAGAAATAACTAAGATGAGAGCAGAACTGAAGGAGATAGACACACACACACACACACACACACACAAAAAAAAAAAAAAAAAAAAAAAAAAACTTAAAAAAATCAATAAATCCAGGAGCTGGTATTTTGAAAAGGTCAACAAAATAGACCACTAGCCAGATTAATAAAAAAGAAAAGAGAATAATCAAATAGCTGCAATAAAAAATGATAAATGGGATATCACCACAGATTCTACAGAAATACAAACCATCATCAGAGATTACTACAATCAACTCTATGCACATAAACCAGAAAGCCTGGAAGAAATGGATAAATTCCTGGACACTTGGACCCTTCCAAGCTTAAACCAGGAAGAAGCTGAAACCTTGAATAGACCAATAACAAGGGCTGATGTTGAGGCAGCAATTAATAGCCTACCAACCAAGAAAAGCCGAGGCCCAGATGGGTTCACAGCCGAATTCTACCAGACCTACAAAGAAGAGCTGGTACCACTCCTTCTGAAGCTATTCCAGATAATTCAAAAGAGGAATCCTTCCCAAATCATTTTATGAGACCAACATCATCCTGATACCAAAATCCTGCAGAGACTCAACAAGAAAGCAAAACTTCAGGCCAATATCCATGATGAACACAGCAAAAATCTTCAATAAAATACTGGCCAGCCGACTGCAATAGCACATCAAAAACTTATTCACCATGAACAAGTAGGCTTCATCGTGGGGATGCAAGGCTGGTTCAACATACGCAAGTCTATAAACGTAATTCACCACATAAACAAAACCAAAGACAAAAACCACATGATTATCTCACTAGATGCAGAAAAGGTCTTTGACAAAATTCAACAGCCCTTTATGCTAAAAACTCTCAATAAACTAAGTATTGAAGGAACATATCTCAAAACAATAAAAGCTATTTATGACAAACCCACAACCAATATCATACTGAATGGGCAAAAACTGGAAGCATTCCCTTTGAAATCTGGCACTAGACAAGGATGCCCTCTCTTACCACTCCTATTCAACATAGTACTGGAAGTTCTAGCCAGAGCTATCAGGCAAGAAAGAGAAATAAAGGGCATTCAAATAGGAAAGGAGGAAGCCAAATTGTCTCTATTTACAGACGACACGATTGTATATAGAAGACTCCATCATCTCAGCCCCAAATCTCCTTAAACTGATAAACAATTTCAACAAAGTCTCAGGATGCAAAATCAGTGTGCAAAAATCACAAGCATTCCTATACACCAGTAACAGACAGAGAGCCAAATCAAGAGCGAACTGCCATTCACAATTGTTACAAAGGGAATAAAATATCTAGGAATACAACTAACAAAAAATATAAAGGACCTCTTCAAGGAGAACTACAAACCACTGCTCAAGGAAATAAGAGAGGACACAAACAGATGGAGAAACAGTCCATGGTCATGCTGAGGAAGAATCAATATTGTGAAAATGGCCATATTGCCCAAAGGAATTTACAGGTTCAATGCTATCCCCATCAAGCTATCAAATGACCTTCTTCACAGAACTGGAAAATAATCACCTTAAACTTCATATGAAACCAAAAGAGACCACACATAGCCAAGTCAACTTTAAGCAAAAAGAACAAAGTTGGAGATATCATGTTACCTGACTTCAAACTATACCACAATGCTACAATAATCAAAACAGCATGGCACAGGTACCAAAACAGAGATATAGACCAATGGAACAGAACAGAGGCCTTGGAGGCAACACCGCACATCTACAACCAACTGATCTTTGACAAACCTGACAAAAACAAGCAATGGGGAAAGGATTCCCTGTTTAATAAATAGTGTTGGGAAAACTGGCTAGCTGTGTGCAGAAAGCAGAAACTGGACTCCTTCCTGACGCCTTACACTAAAATTAACTCCAGATGGATTAAAGACTTAAACATAACACCTAACACCATAAAAACCCTAGAAGAAAACCTAGGCAAAACTATTCAGGACATAGGCACAGGCAAGGACTTCATGACTAAAACACCAAAAACATTGGCAACAAAAGCCAAAAAAGCCAAAATAGACAAATGGGATCTAATTTAACTCCAGAGCTTCTGTACAGCAAAAGAAACAATCATTAGAGTGAACCAGCAACCAACAGAATGGGAAAAAAATTTTTGTAATGTACCCATCTGACAAAAGACTTATATCCAGAATCTACAAAGAACTAAAACAGATTTAGAATAATAATAAAAAAAAACAGACAAACCCATTCAAAAGTGGGTGAAGAATATGAACAGACATTTTACAAAAGAAGACATATATAAGGCCAACAAACATATGAAAAAATGCTCATCATCACTGGTGATTAGAGAAATGCAAATCAAAACTACAATGAGATACCAACTCATGTCAGTTAGAATGGTGATCATTAAAAAATCTGAAGACAACAGATGCTGGAGAGGATGTGGAGAAACACTTTTACACTGTTGGTGGGACTGTAAATTAGTTCAACCATTGTGGAAGACAGTGTGGCAATTCCTCAAGGACCTAGAAATAGAAATTCCATTTGACCCAGCAATCCCATTACTGGGTATATATCCAAAGGATTATAAATCATTCTATTATAAAGACAGATGCACACGTATGTTCATTGCAGCACTGGTTACAATAGCAAAGACCTGGAACCAACCCAAATGCCCATCGATGACAGACTGTAGTGGGAAAATGTGGCACAAATACACCATGGAATACTATGCAGCCATCAAAAACGATGAGTTCGTGTCCTTTGTAGGGACATGGATAAACCTGGAAACCATCATTCTCAGCAAACTGTCACAAGAACAGAAAATCAAACACCACATGTTCTCACTTACAGGCTGGTGTTGAACAATGAGAACACATGGACACAGGGAGCGGAGCATCACACACTGAGGTCTGTGGGTGGTGCTAGGGGAGGGACAGTGGGGGGTAGGGAGGTTGGGGAGGGATAACATGGGGAATAATGCCAGATATAGGTGATGGGGATGGAAGCGCTGAACCACACTGCCATGTATGTACCTATGCAACAATCTTGCATGTTCTTCACATGTACCCCAGAACCTAAAGTGCAATAAAATAATAAAAAAAATGTTAAACATGTGATTATCTCAATAGATGCAGAAAATGCCTTAGAAAAATTCAACAGCCCTTCATGCTAAAACATTCAATAAACTAGGTATTGACAGAATATATCTCAAAAATGAGAACTACTTATGACAAACCCACAGCCAATATCATGCTGAACGGGCAAAAACTGAAGGCATTCCCTTTGAAAACAGGCACAAGACTAGGACACCCTCTCTCACCACTCCTATTCAACATCGTATTGGAAATTATGGCCAGGGGAATCCGGCAAGGAAAGAAATAAAGGGTATTTAATTAGGAAGAGAGGAAGTCAACTTGTCCTAGTTTGCAGATGACATGACTGTATATTTAGAAAACCCCATCGACTCATCCCAAAATCTCCTTAAGGTGATAAGCAACTTCTGCAAAGTCTCAGGATACAAAATCACTGTGAAAAAATCACAAGCATTCCTATACACCAATAACAGACAAACAGCCAAATCATGAGTGAACTCCCAATCACAATTACTACAAAGAGATTAAAATACCTAGGAACACAACTTACAAGGGATGTGAAGGACCTCTTCAAAGAGAACTACAAACCACTGCTCAAGAAAATAAGAGAGGACATAAACAAATGGAAAAACATTCCATGCTCATGGATAGAAAAAATCAGTATTGTGAAAATGGCCATACTGCCCAAAGTAAGTTACCGAGTCAATACTATCCCCACCAAGCTACCATTGGCTTTCTTCACAGAATTGGAAAAAACTACTTTAAATTTCATATGGAACCCAAAAAAAGCCTGTATAGCCAAGACGACCCTAAGCAAAAAGAACAAAGCTGGAGGCATCACACTACCTGACTTCAAACTATACTACAAGGCTACAGTAACAAAAACGGCATGGTACTGGTACCAAAACAGAGATATAGACCAATGGAACAGAACAGAGGCCTCAGAAATAACACCACACATCTACACCCATCTGATCTTTGACAAACTTGACAAAAATGAGCAACGGGGAAATGATTCCCTATTTAATAAACGGTGTTGGGAAAACTGGCTGCCCATATGCAGAAAGCTGAAACTGGATGCCTCCTTACACCTTATACAAAAATTAACTCAAGATGGATTAAAAATTTAAACATAATACTTACATAATACTCAAAGGATGACAAATGATTCTACTGTAAAGACACATTCACAAGTATGTTTATTGTGGCACTGTTCACAGTAACAAAGACTTGGAACCAACCCAAATGCCCATCGATGATAGACTGGATAAAGAAAATGTGGCACATATATGCCATGGAATACAATGCAGCCATAAAAAAGGATGAGTTTATGTCCTTTTCAGAGACATGGATGAAGCTGGAAACCATCGTTCTCAGCAAACTAACACAGGAACAGAAAACCAAACACTGCATGTTCTCACTCAGTGGGAGTTGAACAGTGTGAACACATGGACACAGGGAGGGGACCATCACACACCGGGGCCTGTCGGGGGTGGGAGGCTGTGGGAGGGATAGCATGAGGACAAATACCTCATGTAGATGATGTGTTGGGTGCAGCAAACCACCGTGGCATGTGTATACTTACGTAACAAACCTGCACATTCTGCACATGTGCTCCAGAACTGAAAGCATAATGATAAAAGATGTTTAGTACAATGCCTGCATAGAGCAATAAAAATTACTATCAAAAAAATCCAGGCAAGGCACGGTGGCTCACGCCTGTAATCCCAGCACTTCGGGAGGCCAAGGCGGGTAGGTCACGAGGTCAAGAGATTGAGACCATCCTGGCGAACGTGGTGAAACCCTGTCTCTACTAAAAATACAAAAAATAGCTGGGTGTGGTGGCGCATGCCTATAATCCCAGGTACTTGGGAGGCTGAGGCAGGAGAATTGCTTTCACCCTGGAGGTGGAGGTTGCAGTGAGCACGCCACTGCCTTCGAGGCTAGTAACAGAGCAAGACTGTCTCAAAAAAAAAAAAAAAAAAAACAAAACAAAAAATCCAATAACCATCTAATATTAAATGTATGAAAAAACTACCTAAATCCCAGGGTCGTGTTGCTTGTCGCTTGACAGAACACAATTTCCTTGTCTCACTCTTATTTTTATTCACATTCATGATCATACATGCATGTGCAGCCACATGAATATCAGCGTCAATACCTGGTTTCTAGAGGAGAGTCTCAAAAGGTAGGAAGCCCACCTGCTTTAATAGCATCTTATGAAACTCAGCACATCATTATGCACAGATGCATTCAAATCGTGAAATCTCTCAGAACGAAAAGTATTCTATTTTTTCCCCCAGGTTTTGCTTATTAATGACCCAGCCAGGCTTTCTCATACTGTCTTGTGCTAGAGTCATTGACTCCTCACATCTGAAAAATAAAATGCCTAGAAATGCCTAAAGAAGAAATAAAACAATCAAAGTGGTTGATGCTTAGAAGAAAAGGTCATTCCAATTCACTCAAGTGGGTCGTCCTTCTTAACTCAGCCACAAGGAAATCCCAATTCATGCAAAAATAATTCTGTCTTCATTATTCCACAGTCCAGTGGGTGTCTATGATAATTTGAGTACTCCTTTCTTGAAAAGAGAAGATCAGCACATGTGTCTTTAATAATACATTCCTCTTGGTCTTGCTGAAATGCTACATCAGAAACTGCGTTTGATTGCACTGGAACCTGTCTCAGGCCCCCCTACTGATGCTCTTACAGGCCATTATTAATGCGTACCCCTTCAGGGGCTGTAATTTGGGACTCAATTTGCCATAAAATTGTCCTAAGTGTCACCTTAGTAATCGGAGATCACATGACCCATGAAACACATTGAAACGAAAGATGGCACCTCTTGGAAATGAATGTCAAATTTTCCCCAATAGTAAAAAGGCACTAGCCATTGTATTTGAAGCGGATTTCACGGTGCCTGGAGATGGGGAGGGGTTAAGACGTTCCCTACTCACATTCCTTGAGCCGGGCCTGCGAGGCCTCAGAGCAGAGCCCTCACCTACCACATATACTAAAGACTCAACACACAGACTCTGATAATTCAGCCATCCCTTGGGTGGATTTTGATGGTGCTTATCTTTTTAATCAAAAAGCCACATGTGGTCTAGCAAAGAAGTCTTATCCTAATTCCAGATACCAAAAAGTAGGTTAGATGTCAAGTTCTGGCACAACAAAAGGCAGTTTGATTAATCATCACAGAAACGCAAATCACAGCACAACGAGACACTGTTTCACACCTTTTAGGACGGCTATTACAAAAAAAAAACCAGAAAATTATGACTGCTGACAAGGATGTGGAGAAACGGAGCCCTTGTACATTGCTAGTGGGAATGTAACATGGTGCAGCTGGTAGAGAAAACAGCACAGTGGCTCCTCAGAAACCAGAAACGTAGGATCACTATTAATCTATGATCCAGCAATTTCACCTCTGGGTATAACCAAAAGAATTGAAAGCAGGGACTTGGGTAGATATTTGCATATCAGTATTCATGGCAACATTATTCACAATAGCCAAAAAGTAAGAATAATCTACACGTCTATTGGCAGACGAATGGATGAACAGAAGTGGATATAGACATACAACAGAGTATTACTGCATCTTAGAAAGGAATGAAATGCTGACTCATGCTGCACACGAACCTTGAAGACATCACGCTAAGTGAAATAAATCAGGTAGAATCCCACTTACACAAGGTACGCACAGTA
Organism: Saguinus oedipus; assembly: GCA_031835075.1. Taxonomy (NCBI): domain Eukaryota; kingdom Metazoa; phylum Chordata; class Mammalia; order Primates; family Cebidae; genus Saguinus; species Saguinus oedipus. The sequence goes on along the minus strand of CM063188.1, from coordinate 3,014,227 downwards.
GCGAAATTCACAGGCGGAAAGTGGAACGGGGCTTCCCCTGGTGGAATGGGAGTTACTGTTTAATAGCATGTAGTTTCAGTTTGGGAAATGAAAACATGTGAAAAGTGAATGGTGGGGACAGTAGCAGAACAATGTGAATGTACTCAATGCCACTACGTTTTACATTTTAAAACGGTGGAAATGGTAAAGCGTACATTATGTATATTTTTTATAAATTTTTTAAGGTAGATTGCTTGTCAAAATATCAAAATTTCACATCTAAATGGGCAAAGGCCAAAATGAATGAAATATGGGCGTACCCTGGAAAACTCCAGGCATTTGGACTGCCATCTTGAAACTGCGCTGACGTAAGATAGCTCCAGACCAGGATGTCCTGAGGAGGTGGTGGCAGGGACACAGAGTTGGAGAGAAGGGGAAGTGTCTGCCCCTTTCCTTCAGAAAAGCACACAGTGGCAAACTGTTCACCTTCAGCCTTGCTGCTCCGACCGCAGAGGACACTGGCACGAGCCCCTTTGTGTATCCCATGGGCTCGGATGGAAACAGCCAAATCACTACTTTGTGGCCTTATTCTACAGTAGTTATTTCTGTTGTTCCTTCTGTTCCTCGTGACTTTTTTTTTTTTTAAGACAGAGTCTCACTCTGTCACCCAGGCTGGAGTGCAGTGGCTCCATCTCGGCTCACTGCAACCTCCGCCTTCTGGGTTCAAGCAATTCTCCTGCCTCAGCCTCCCGAGTAGCTGGGACTACATGCAGATGCCACGTCTGGCTAATTTTTTGCATTTTTGGTAGAAATGGGGTTTCACCATGCTGGCCAGGCTGGTCTCGAATTCCTGACCTCAGGATCTGCCTGCCTTGGCCTCCCAAAGTGCTGGGATTACAGACGTGAGCCACCGTGCCTGGCCCTCTGGTGACTCTTGATTCTGAATTTAGTCTAGCAGAATGAGAGGGCCTGCACAGGGGTCCTGCTGTAAGTTACCTTCGCTCTGACAAAATCCGGGCATCCCCACTCCTACTTACAATACACAGCCGTGTAGAACACGTCTTTACATGTTCTGAAGCAGAGAAAAGAGCCAACGGAACTTACGAGCTCTAGCAACAAAGCACTCTTAGATGATTCTACCTTTTTAAAGAAATCCCATGATTTACCTGGTCATCTAGGGGAGCCAGACACAGTATGCTTATGAGGGTCTTATGACCTGGAGAGTACTCCTAGAGGCCACCTGTAATGAAGTAAAATCCTTCTGGCTGCAGACTAAGTCAGTATCCTTCATCACATTATTGAAAACACTGAATATTTTGCTATCGACTGTCCCTACTCTGCCTATTTCAAAAGAGGCTGGAGAAGCTGCAAAGTGGAGCAGCACTTCTCACAGCTGTAAGAAACTAGGAGGCAAAAACTGCAGTCTCAGGCTCAACAATGAGGGCCTTATAATTCCCTCTGTTTTGGGGCTGAGATCTCAAAGAACTGTACCCCAGGAGTAAGGGTGAGTGGAAATAGACTAAAACTCGGCAACAAATTATCTCAATTCTTGAAGTTGAATTACGGTGACCAAGACTGTAGTCTGGGGAGGGGTGGAGCAAAGTGGTGACTAGAAGGCTCCACGGACCGTCCCCCCAGCAGGAACGCCAAATTCAACAACTCTCTGCCTAAAGAAAGCATCTTTATAAAACCGAAAATCAGGTGAGCACTCACAGTCCCCGGTTTTAACTTCCCGTGAAAGAGGCACCGAAGAACGCAGCAAAGGCGAGTCTGGAATTGCCGGTGCTGCCCTTCCTGCGTCACCCAACAGTGCCGTGTGGCACCGAGAAAGAACCTGTGCCCTTGGGGGAGAGAGCGCAGTGGTGATGAGACTCCACACTGAACTCAGGGCTGCCGTGTCACAGGAGAAAGCAAAACCAGACTGAACTCGGCTGCTGACCGCCCACGGAGGGGGCGCTGAGATGGCTCTCGCTGGAGGGGAACTGCCAGTCCAGTGCTGGGAACCTGAGCTCCAGCAAGCCTCACCACCAGGGCTAGAGTGCCCTGGGCCCGAAAATAAACCGGAAAGGCAGTCTATGCCACAAGGACTGTAACCCTGAGGAAGTCCTCGTGCTGAGCTGGGCTTGGAGCCAGTGGGCTTGGGGCGCATGCGACCTCCTGAGACACCAGCCAACGCAGCTAAGGGAGTGTTTGCACCAGCCCTTCCACAGCCCCAGGCAGCGCACCTCCTGGCTCCAAAAGAGAACCCTCCATTCCGCTTGAGGAGAGGAGAGGAAAGAGGACAGAGAACGCTGTCTTGCATCTTGGAGAGCAGGTCAGCCAAGGTAGGACAGGGCAATGGTCAGAGTTGTGAGGTCCCCATTTCAGGCCCTTCCTCCTGAGTGACATTTCCAGACACACCCAGGGCCAGAAGGGAGCCCATTGCCTTGAACGAACCCGGTCCTGTCGGGATCCATCGCCTGCTGGCTGAAGAGCTCCTGGGCCCTGAATAACCGGCAGCGATATCCAGGTGACGTGCGTGGAACTTGGGTAATACTCCGAGGGATGCTGGCTTCAGGTGTGACCCAGCATATTCCTAGCTGTAGTGACTATGGTGAGAGACTCTTTCTGCTTGAGAAAAGCAGAGGGAAAAAGAAAGGGGACTTTGCCTTGTACCTTAGATACCAGCTTGGCTACAGCAACGTACGGTAACAAGAGGGCTCCTGCAGTCCCTGAAGCCAGGCCTGGCATCTTCAACAGCATTTCGAGGCCTTCCCTGCACCAGAGGGAACCTACTGTTCGGAATGGTGAGTGCCAGGCCTGGTGGTGTTTTCAACGACCGGAATGAAGAGCCCTGGGCTGTAAGTGAACACTGGCAGCAGTCTGTCAGTAGACGTGGGCCTGTGGTGGTGGGAGCCACGGGCGGCCTGTGGGAAGGGGAGGGAAGAGTGGGAAGAACTGTGACTCAGAGTTTCAGTGACAGCTCAGCTGCAGTATCATAGAACGCCAGGTGTATTTCTAAGGTTTTTGGTTCCAGTACCTGGCTCCTGGACAGCACTTCTGCACCCGCCCGGGGCCTGGGGAACCCCAATGCCCCGCAGAGAAGAACATAAGCCTGGCCGGCTTCAGTATCTGCCAACTGTAGAGCCCCAGGGCCTTGAACAAATAGAGGCCACAGTCGGATGGAGGTTATGGCAGGCCTTGGGCAGAACTCACTACTGTGCTGGCTTCAGGTCTGACCCTGTGCAGTCCCAATGGCAGTGGCTACAAGGGAGCTGTGTCACTTCACACCCAACTCCAGGCAGCTCAGCACAGAGAGAGAGAGACTGACTATGCTTGTTTGGGAGAAGTAAGGGAAGAGAACAATGCCTGGTATCCAGAGAACTTGGGCAGATCCCATCCAAGACCACCAAGGTGGCACCTCTGTGAGATTCAAGAATCGTAGTGTTGCTGGGCCAGGGTGCTCTGAAATACAGATGCGACTCAGGTAACACACCCATGTGCTTCCAAATACCCCAAGAGCCTCCCCAAGAAGAACAGGCACAAAAAGCCCAGGTTGCAAAGACTATGACAAGTACCCAACTCTTCAATGCCCAGACACCAAAGAATATCCACAAGCATCAAAACCATTCAGGAAAACATGGCCTCGCCAGATGAACTAAACATCCAGGGACAGAGAGGTGTGACCTTTCAGAGAGAGGATCCAACAGAGTCATTTTCAGGAAACTGAGAAATTCAAGATCACACAGAAACGGAATTCAGAATTCTATCAGATCAATGGAACAAAGAGATTGAAATAATTAAAGAGAATCAAACAGAAATTCTGGAGCTGAAAACTGCGTATGATGTACTGAGAATGCATCGGAGTTTTTGGCCTTAAAGAGGAGGCAGAGAGAGAGAGAGGGAGAGAAATTTATTCAAAGGGATAACACCAGAGAACTCCCCAAACCCGGAAGAAGGTATCAACATCTAAGTTGATATGAGACCACAGAAGAAGGCTACAGGACACCAAGCAGACTGAACCCAAAGAAGAGGACCTCAAAGCACTTAAAAGTCAAACTTCCAAACGTCAACAACAAAGAAAAGATCCTAAAAGCAGCAAAATACAGGAAAAAATAACATGCATTGGAGTTCCGACATGGCAGCAGCAGACTTCTCGGTGGAAACCTGAGGGTCCAGACCAGAGTGGCACAGCATATATAAGTGCTGAAGGAAAAAGACTTTTATCCTAGAATACTGTATCTGTCGAAAATATCCTTCATACACGAGGACAGACAAAGGCTGAGGGATTTCAGCAAGGCCAGACCTGTCCTGCAAGAAATGCTAAAGGAAGTATCTGAATCAGAAAGAAGAGGACACTAATGAGCAGTAAGATCATCCGAAGACATAAAACTCCCTGGGAATGGTAAGGACACAGAAAAACACAGAATACTGTAACACTGCACCTGTGGTGTGTGAACTACTCTTACCTTGACTAGAAAGACTGAAAGATGAACTAACAAACATAACAACTATTCAAGACACAGACAAGAGAATATAAATTAAAAAGCTAAAATATATAAATGTAAAAAGTTGAAAAACAGGGGGTGAAGTTAGAGGGCAGGTAACCCACCCATTATTACAGCTTTTTGCTTCTTTGTTTATGCAAACGGTCTTGGAATAACGGGTAATAGATATTATTTGTAAGCCTAATGGTAACCTCAAATAAAAAACATACAATAAAAGCAAGAAATTAAACCCTACTATCAGAGAGTCACCTTCACTAAAAGAAAGACAGGAAGGAAGGAAGAAAGGGAAGACCGTAAAATAACCATCGCATTGGGACTGACTGGGTGGTTGGTATAACCCACGGAGAGTGAGGACAGGCAGGTGGGGTGACAGGTGTGGAACCAGGTGAGCCCCCAGCCCAGCCAGGAAAGGTGGTGGGTGCGTGTATGACACCCAGGAAACCATGCTTTTCCCACGGATCTTTGCAACCCACAGATCAGGAGACCCCCTCGTGAGCCCACCAAGGCCTTGGTTCCCAAGCACAGAGCTGTGTGAAGTCTCGGCAGCTGCTTGGGCAAGCACGGAGACCAGGAATTATGGTGAGACAGGAGATCCTCCATGCGTTCCCCCAGGAGGGGGCCTGAAGCCAGGACACTAAGTGCCATTCTGTGGGCCCCACTCCCGGGGCACCTCATGAGTTAAGACCCACTGGCTTGGAATTCTAGCCAGCCTTTGGCAGCAGGCTGGAGACTGTGTGAGACCACCGAGTTCCCGGGGAAGAGGCAGCCACCATCTAGGTGTAAGTCAGGAGTCCGTGAGGTTCAGACCAAAAGGAATTCCCCACAGCACAGCACAGCAGCTGTGGCAGATCTTGGTGAGACTGCTTCTTTAAGTGGGACCCCAATCCAACCCTCCCCACTAGGTAGGGCGTTCCTGTGGGAATTTCAGAAACTCCAGCCAGGGCTTTACGGACAGGACTCTGATCTCTCTCTGGGATGGGGCCACTGTGGGGAGAGGCGGCCACCATATCTGCGGTTCGGCCTGCGGGCTCTGGAAAGTCCAGGTGATCTGGAAGTGAGGCTTCCTCCCAGTGCAGCACTCCTGCTCTGCCAAGGGGCAGCCAGACTGCTTCTCGAAGGAGGTCCCCAATCCCATTCCTCCTGAGTGGGCGACACCTCCTAGGGGAGCATTCGGGACAGCGTCGGGTTGGTGCCTCGCTGGGACGGTGCTCCCAGAGGAAGGAGCAGGCTGTCCCATTTGCTGCTTTGCAGCCTTCACTGGTGACATCTCTACGTGCGGGAGGGTCCGAGGCAACTGCGGTCTGGAATAGACCCCCAGCAAACCACAGCAGCCCTACACAAAGGGGCCTGGTTGTTAAAAGGAGAACAAACGAACAGAAAGCAACAACTACAAAGATCCCACAAAACCCCATTCAGAGGTCGGCAAACCCGAAGATCAAAGATAGGGAAGTCCACAAAGATGAGAAAGAATCCACACAAAGATGTTAAAGACTCAAAAAGTAGTGCTTCTTCTCTCCAAAGGATGGCAGCATGTGTCCAGCAAGGGCAGAGAACTGGGCTGAGACTGAGATGGATAAAGGACAGAAGTAGGCTTCAGAAGGTGGGTAACAGAACTTCGCTGAGCTAAAGGAGCGTGCTCCAGCACAACGGAAAAAGATGAGAGTCACGGTGAAACATTACAGGAGCTGACGACCAGAACAGCCAGTTTAGAGAAGAACATAAATGACCTCATGGAGCAGGAACTGCACAAGGCAACCGCAAGTAGCAACAGCCAAATAGACCAAGCAATGGAAAGAATCTCAGAGCCTGAAGACTCTCTTCTGAATTAAGATAAATAGACAATAGAGAAAAGAGAATGAAAAGGAACAAACAAAATCTCTGAGAAATATGAGATTATTTAAAGAGGCTGAACCTATGACCGACTGGGGTACCTGAAAGAGATGGGGAAAATGAAACCAAGTTGGAAAACATACTTCAGGATATCATCCAGAATGTCCCCAACCTACCAAGACAGGTCGACATTCAAATTCAGGAAATTCAGAGAAGCCCAGTAAGATACTCGATGAGAAGATCAACCCCAAGACATATATTCATTCATCAGATTCTCTGAGGTCGAAATGAAAGACAAAATGTTAATGGCAGCCAGAGAGAAAGGCCAGGCCACCTACAAACAGAAGCCCATCAGACTAATCGCAGACCTCTTAGTGGAAACCCCACAAGCCAGAAGAGGTTTGGGGCCAATATTCAACATTCTTAAAGAATTTCCAACCCAGAATTTCGTAACTGGCCAAACTAAGCTTCATAATCAAAGAAGAAATAAGATCCTTTTCAGAGAAGCAAATGCTGAGGGAATTCACCACCACCAGCCTGCCTCGCAAGAGTTCCTGAAGGAAGCACTAAATATGGAGAGAAAAACCTTTACCAGACACTGCAAAAATACACTAAAGTACACAGACCAGTGACACTATGAAGCTGCTACATAAACAAGTCTACAAAGTAACCAGCTAGTATCGCGATGATGATCAAATCCACACATAACAGTATTAACCTCAAATGTAAATGGGCTAAATGCCCCAATTAAAAGACAGGGATGGCAAGCTGAATAAAGAGTCAAGCCCCATCAGTATACTGTCTTCAAGAGACACATCTCATATTCAAAAACACACATAGGCTCAAAATAAAGGGATGGAGGAAATTTTACCAAGCAAATGGAAAACAGAAAAAATCAAGGATTGCAATTCTACTTCCTGACAAAACAGATGTTAAGCCAACAAAAATCAAAACTGACACAGGCCAGGCACAGTGGCTCACTTCTGTAATCCCAGCACTTTGGGAGGCTGAAGCCAGTGGATCACTTGAGACAAGGAGTTTGAGACCAGCCTGGCCAACATGGAAAAAGCCTGTCTGAACGGGCTTTTACAAAAATTAGCTGGATGTGGCAACACCTACCTGTAATCCCAGCTACTAGGGAGGCTAAAGCACAAGGATTGCTTGAACCCAGGAGTGAAGGCTTCAGTGAGGCAAGATCGCACCACTGCACTCCAGCCTGGGTGACAGAGCGAGACTCTGTCTCAAAAAAACAAAAAACAAAGAAGGGCTTTACGTGATGGTAAAAGCTCAGTTCACTAAGAAGAGCTAACTATCGTAAGTACATATGCGCATATATATATATATATATATATATATATATATATATATATATATGCACCTAATACAAGAGCACTCAAATTCCTAAAGCAAGTTCTTAGAGACCTACAAAGAGACTTAGACTCCCACACAATAGTGAGGAACTTTAACACCCCACTGACAATATTAGACAGATCATTGAGAGAGAAAATTAACAAAGCTCTTCAGGATCTGAACTTAGCTCTGGATTACATGGACTGATAGATATCCAGAGAAAACTCCACCCAAAAACACCAGAATATACATTCTTCTCATTGCCACATGGTACTTGCTCTAAATCATATAACTGGAAGTAAGACAGTCCTCAGAAATGCAAAAACCTGAAACATAACAGTCTCTCAGACCACAGCACAATCAAATTAAAAATCAAGATTAAGAAATTCACCCACAACCACACAAACACATGGAAATTAAACAACCTGCTCTTGAATGGTTCCTGGGTAAACAATGAAATTAAGGCAGAAATCAAGAAGTTCTTCAAAACTAATGAGAACAGACAGATAACATACCAGAATCTCCGAGAGGCAGCTAGAGCAGTCTAAGAGAGAAATTTATGGCACTAAATGGCCTCAAAAAGCTAGAAAGATTTCAAATCGACAACATAACATCACAACTAAAAGAACCAGAGAACCAAGAGCAAACAAACCCCAAAGCAGGCAGAAGACAAGAAATAACCAAGATCAGAGCAGAACTGAAGGAGACAGACACAGAAACCTTCAAAAAAATCAATGAATCTAACCGTTGGTTTTTTGAAAAAAATTAATAAAATAGACTGTACTAGCTAGACTAATAAGACCGAAGAACCAAATAGATGCAGTTAGAAATGAAAAGGGGGATATCACCACCGACCCCACAGAAATACCAACTACCATCAGAGAACACTGCAAACACCTCTATACACATAAACTAGAAAATCTAGAAGAAACAGATAAATTTCTGGACACACATCCATCCTCCCAAAACTGAACGAGAAAGAAACGGAATCTCTGAATAGACCAACAGTGAGTTCTCAAATTGAGGCGGTAATAAATAGCCTACCAACCAATAACAGCCCAGGACCAGACAGATTTACAGCTGAATTCTACCAGAGGTACAAGAGAAGCTGGTGGCATTCTACAGAAACGATTCCAAACAACGGAAAAGGAGGGACTCCGCCCTAACTCGTTTCGTGAGGCCAGCATCATCTTGATACCAGCACCTGGCCTCTGAGATACCACGACGACGACAACAAAAGGCCGATATCCCTGATGAACATCAATGCGAAAATCCTCAGTAAGACACTGGCAAACCAAATCCGATATCCCTGATGAACATCAATGCGGAAATCCTCAGTAAGACACTGGCAAACCAAATCCGATATCCCTGATGAACATCAATGCGGAAATCCTCAGTAAGACACTGGCAAACCAAATCCGATATCCCTGATGAACATCAATGCGGAAATCCTCAGTAAGACACTGGCAAACCAAATCCGATATCCCTGATGAACATCAATGCGGAAATCCTCAGTAAGACACTGGCAAACCAAATCCGATATCCCTGATGAACATCAATGCGGAAATCCTCAGTAAGACACTGGCAAACCAAATCCGATATCCCTGATGAACATCAATGCGGAAATCCTCAGTAAGACACTGGCAAACCAAATCCGATATCCCTGATGAACATCAATGCGAAAATCCTCAGTAAGACACTGGCAAACCAAATCCCACAGCACATCGAAAAGTTTATCCGGCCGGGCGCGGTGGCTCAAGCCTATAATCCCAGCACTTTGGGAGGCCGAGGCAGGTGGATCATGAGGTCAAGAGATCGAGACCATCCTGGTCAACATGGTGAAACCCCGTCTCTACTAAAAATACAAAAAATTAGCTGGGCATGGTGGCACGTGCCTGTAATCCCAGCCACTCAGGAGGCTGAGGCAGGAGAATTGCCTGAACCCAGGAGGTGGAGGTTGCGGTGAGCCGAGATCGGGCCATTGCACTCCAGCCTGGGTAACAAGAGCGAAACTCCGTCTCAAAAAAAAAAAAAAGAAAGAAAAATTTATCCACCACGATCAAGTCAGCTTCATCCCTGGGATGCAAGGTTGGTTCGACACACACAAATTGATAATGGAATTCTCACACAAACAGAACTAAAACCAAAAACCACATGGTTACCTCAATAGATGTAGACAAGGCCTCTGATAAAATTCAACATCGCTTCATGTTAAAAAATCTCAATAAACTAAGTATTGAAGGAACACACTTCAAAATAATAAGAACCATATACGACAAACCCACAGCCAATGTCACACTGAAAGGGCAAAAGCTGGAAGCGTTCTCCTTGAAAACTGGTACAAGACAAGGATGCCCTCTCTCACTACTCCTATTCAACACAGTATTTGAAGTTCCGGCCAGGGCAGTCGGTCAAGAGAAAAAATGTAAAAGGAACTCAAGCAGAAAAACAGGAAGTCGAATAGTCTTTGTTTGGAGATGACATGATCCTACATCTGAGAAAACCCACTGTCTCAGCCTAAAAGCTTCTTAAGCTGATAAGCAACTTCAGCGAATTCTCAGGATACAAAATCAATGTGCAAAAATTACTAGCACTGCTATACACCAACAACAGGCATGCAGAGAGCCAAATCATTAATGAACTACCATTAACAACTGCTACAAACAGAATAAAATGCCTAGGAATACAGTTAACAAGGGAAGTGAAGGACCCCTTCAGGGAGAACTATAAACCACTGCTTAGGGAAATCAGAAAGCACACAAACAAATGGAAAAACATTCCATGCTCATGGATAGGAAAACATCAGTATTATGAACATAGCCATACTGCCCAAAGTAATTTAAAGATTCAATGCTATTCCCATTAAACTACCATTGACATTCTTCACAGAATTAGAAAACTATGTTAAAATTCATATAGAACTAAAAAAGGGCCTGTAGAGCCAAGACAATCCTAAGCAAAAAGAACGAAGCTAGTGGCATCATACTACCCAACCTCAAACTATACTACAAAACTATAGTAACCGAAACAGCATGGTACTAGTACAAAAACAGACACAGAGACCAATGAAACAGAATAGGGAATTCAGAAATAAGATTGCACACATATAACCATCTGATCTTTGATAAACCTGACAAAAATTAACTCAAGATGTATTAAAGACTTAAATGTAAAACCTTAAACAATAAAAACTGTAGAAGAATATCTAGGCAATACCAGTCAGGACATAGGCACAGGCAAAGATTTCAAGAAAAAAACACCAAAAGCAATTGCAACAAAAGCAAAAATTGACAAATGGGATCTAATTAAACTAAACAGCTTCTGCACAGCAAAAGAAACTATTATCAGAGTGAACAGACAACCTACAGAACAGGAGAAAATTTTTGCAATCTATTCATCTGACAAAGGTCTAATATCCAAAGTCTATAAGGAACTTAAACAAATTTAAAAGAAAAACCAAACAACCCCATTAAAAAGTGGGCAAATGACATAAACAGATAATTCTCAAAAGATGACATTCTTGCAGTCAACAGATGTATGAAAAACAGCTCATCATCAGTGATCATTTGAGAAGTGCAAATCAAAACAATGAGATACCATCTCATGTCGGAAAGCATTTCTTTTTAATGGCAGCCATTAAAAGCCAAGAAACAACAGATGCTGGCAAGTGTGTGGAGAAAAAGGAATACACTTACACTGCTGGTGGGAATGTAAATCAGCTTAACCATTGTAGAAGACAGTGTGACAACTCCTCAGAGATCTAGAAGCAGAAATACCATTTGACCCAGCAATCCCATTACTGGGTATATGCCCAAAGAAACATAAATCAATCTATCATAAAGATATATGCTCACGTATGTTCATTGCAGCACTATTCACGATAGTAAAGCTATGAAATCAACTCAAATACCCACCAATCAATGGTAGACCAAATAAAGAAAATGTGGTACATACATGCTGTAGAATACTAACCAGCCGTAAAAAGGAATGACATCATGTCTTTTGCAGGTCCATGGATGCAGCTGGAAGCCGTTATCCCTCAGCAAACTAACGCAGGAATAGAAAGCCAAACATTGCATGTTCTCTTATAAGTGGGAGCTGAACAATGAGAACCCATGAACACATGGTTGGGGGAAACAATACACACTGGGGCCTGTTAGGAGCCATTAGGCTAATGCCTGTTAGAGCGTTAGGAAGAACTGCCAATGAATGCTGAGCTTAATACCTAGATGAGGCGTTGCTCTGTGCAGCAAGCCTCCACGGCACAGGTTTACCTGCATAACAAACCTGTACCTACTACACAAGTACCCCAAAACTTAAAAGGTGATTTAAAAAAACTGCAGAGTGGCTGATGGATTAAAGAAAAGAAGGACCCAATGTTCTATTGCCGACCAGAAACACACTTCTGCTATAAAGACACATACAGATTGAAAATAAAGGGATGGGTAAAGATAGTCCAAGCTAACGAAAACCAAAACAGGGCATGAGTAGCTATACTCACATCCAACAAAACAAATTTCCAGTCAAAAACTATAAGAGACAAAGAAGGTCATTATAGAGCGATTAAAGGATCAATTTGGCAAGAGAATATAACAATTGTAAATATTACATGCACCCACCATTGGAGCATACACACATATAAAGCAAATATCATCAGAGCTACAGGGAGACAGACAGACCCTAATACAACAATACATGGAGACTTCAATACCCCACTTTCAGCATTGGACAGATCTTCCTGACAGAAAATCAACAAAGAAATATCAGAGTTAATCTGCACTGTAGATCAAATGAACCTCATAGATATTTGAAGATTATTTCATCAAATGGCTGCAGGAGACACATTCTTTTCCTCAGCACATGGATCATTCTTACAGACAGACCATATGCTGGGTCACCAAGCCAGTCTTAAAACATTTAAAAAAACTGAAATAATATCAAATATCTTCTTTGACCACAATAGAATAAACTAGAAATTCAATAATAAGGGCAATTTTGGAAACCACACCAATACATGGAAATTAACAACATGCTCCTGAATGATCAGTGGATCAATGAAGAAACTAAGAAGGAAACTGAAAAATTTCTTGAAACAAATGACAATGGAAACACAACGTACTAAAGCCTACGGGATACAGCGAAAGCAGTACTAACAGGGAAATTTATAGCTGTAAGTGCCTAAGTCAAAAAAGAAGAAAAACTTCAAATAAGCAACATGACAGTGTATCTTAAATAACTAGAAAAGCAAGAGCAAACCAAAGTCAAAATTAGTAGAGAAAAACGAAATAGAGATTAGAGCAGAAATAAGTGAAACTGAAATAAAGAAAATAATAAGATCAGTGAAACAAAAATTCGGTTATTGGGAAAGATTAACAAAATGACAAACCTTTAGCCAGACTAATGGAAAAAGAGAAAAGACCCAAATAAAAAATCAGACATGAAATCAGATATTACAACCAATACCACAAAAATTCAAAGGATAATTGGTGGCTATGATAAGAAACTGTATGCAAATAAATTGGAAAATCTAGAAGAAATGAATAAATTCCTAACCACATACAACCCAATAAGACTGAACTATGAAGAAATCAAAAACCTGAACAGACTAATAACAGGTAATGACATTGAAGCTGTAATAAAGTCTTCTGCAAAGAAAAGCCTAGGACCCAAGAGCTGAACTGCTCAATTTTACCAAACATTTGAAGAACTAATATCAATCTTACTCAAGCTGATCAAAAAAAGTAGAGGAGGGAATACTTCTAAACTCATTCTACAAGGTCAATATTACCCTCATACTGAAACCAGACAAAGAAACATCAAAAAAAAAAAAAAAAAAAAGAAAGAAAGAAAACTTCAGGCAAATATCACTGATAAATATTGATGTAAAAATCCTCAGCAAAATACTAGCAAACCAAGTTCAATACATTAAAAGGATCATTCATAATTAACAAGTGAGATTTATTCCTGGGATGCAAGGATGGTTCAACATATGCAAATCAATCAATGTGATACATTGTACCAACAGAATGAAGCACAAAAACCACATAATTATTTCAACTGATGCTGAAAAAGCATCTGATAAAATTCAACATCCCTTCGTGATAAAAACCCTTGAAAATGGCTAGAGAAGAAACACACTTTGACCTAATAAAAGCCATATATGACAGACCCATAGCTAGTATCCTAATGAAGGAGGAATTAAAAAAAAATTTTTTTTAAGGATTGCTACTTTGCCTAGCCACATTCCGGAAACAAATACAAATCCTATCTGGAAGACAATAACATTTTCTGTGTCTCAATTGTCTCGGTAACTTTCTATATACAATGTTTAATACTCAGTTAAAACATAGAGTATACAAAAAGACAAAAGTAACTTGAAGAAAACTTGAATGAAACACAGTGTATGCTTGATACAGTTTCACAGAGGCCTAGATAAGGACATGACCAAAGACAGACTTTAAAACAGATAGGCTTAACATAGGCAAAAAGAAGAAAGACAAAATTGAGAATTTTCACAGAAATTAGGCTATTTCAAAAACAAAAATAATTTATATAAGTAAAAAATAAAATAGCTGAAATCCAGAACTAGGTTGTTAGGCCCAACAGTAGCTTAGATTCAGCTGAAGATAACACTAGAAGAAAATTCAGAGAAAGGTATCTAGAATGAAGTTGTAAAGTTAAAAGAAAAAAAATCGAAGAGCGGAAGAGACAAGGGGGCAGAGAAAGGAAGTCTAATATACATGTCATCGGAATCTTTAAGAGTCAGAAGCAATGTCTGAATACATATTTGCTAAGAATTTACCATTACAGATGAAATAAACGAAACCACCGCTAGTCAAGGAGCCTTACAAACTCCAAGTAGGACGAATGAAAAGAAACCTCAAATTGAACATCATAATGAAACTGCTGAAAAGAGGAGAAAACAGATTACTTTTAGGGTAATAAAACAGATGACTATAAAAGGAGCAATAAGGCTGGGTGCTGTGGCTTTTGCCTATAACCCTAGCACTTTGGAAGGCTAAGGCGGGTGGATAGCTTGAGTTCAGAAGTTCAAGACCGGCCTGGGAACATGTGAAATTCTGTCTCTACCAACAAACAAACAAAACAAAAACACCCAAACACACACACACATATTAGCTGGGCATGGTGGCACACGCCTGTGGTCCCAGCTAGGAAACATTAGACTTTGAGGAGTCAAGGATGCAATTTATAATTTTTGAGTAATCACTAAAAAACTGTATGAGAATGCAGCTACTAGCTAACAAGGGGATGTTTTTAATGGAAAATTCTCAAAGACCAGAAAGCGACATGGATCAGCTGATCGAAACAGAAAGCAAATAGTAAAAAGGTAGCATCAAATCTAAATAAATCATTAATTTTATCAAATAAACTAAATGCTCCAACCAAAAAACAAAGGTTTTGAAGACTAGATTTGTTAAAAATCCATGCTGTGCTGTTTACAAGAGACATATATGAATGATAAAAATATCAAAAGTTTAAAATTAAAAGACTGGAAAAAGATTACTAGAGACTGACAAACTGCTTGTCACAGTGGTTGTATAAATTTTACTTCCTTGTCTAGGAGTTTCGGTTACTCTACATTCTGTTCAACATGTGCACTGTCAGATTTTTTTTTTAACTTGCAGTTTGATGAATGTATAGTAATATCTTATTGTGGTTTAGATTTGCATGTCTCTGATTACTAATGTAGTTGAACACATGCTCGTGTTTTTTCCTTTTTTTGATCATTTGGATTTCCTCTTTTGCCTGTTTAAATTTTCTGCCATTTGATATATTTGCCTTTCTTTATTGATGTGTAGTTTATCAAACATTCTAAATACTCGTCTTTTGTACCTCGATAGCTTGTATTTACATTTTTTAAAGTGTGTTTTTTCACTGTCTTAGCTTCTATGAGAGAATCACATACCGGTCACTGACAGCAGCTATGGGAGAGCATCACACATCCTGGGCTTGTCTCCGGGTTTGTGTTGTGATTTGAAACTTAATTAGACCATACCACTATTCTGTCAGCTCAGTTACTTCTAGATGATGGGATATGTGTTTGCTTATATATGTATGTGTATACACACACACACACACACACACACACACACACACACACACACACAGAGAGAGGGGGGAGGAAGGGGGGGGAACAGATATATTCTAATCTAGTAGAACAAATAATTTATCCTTCCAGAATAAAAACCATCCAAAGTAATTTACCTCAACCTGTTTCCAGGTGGCAGCCTAGTTTTACTAGGGAATGGTGGACTTTTGGGCTTGGTCTCTGCTGTTGGCAAACTGGGTATTCTGCAGTGACAGTAGGTAGATCATCCTTGGTAAGAGGAATCCACCTCATTAAATCCATAAATGGTCTCCATTCCTGTCTCCATGGTTACCTTATATAGAAGTTGATGGTGCTTATGTATATTAGATACTAGTCTGTACATATGTATATAAGTATATGGTACCTATGTACTTTTTATATAAGTACATGCCAGGGAGGCTGCCATTCCCAAAATAAATAATCTTGTCCACCTGACTGAGATCCACCTTTACATATCTTTTATCGGATGAACAAATGGGATACGGAAATCTGCATATTTTGTCCATTTCAAGAGGCACATCCACATACCTCTTCCCTATAACACTTTGTTGCCAATCTTAAAATATTATTTAGGGAGATTCTTTTTTTTTTTGAGACAGGGTCTTGCTCTGTCACCCAGGCTGGAGTACAGTGGTGTGATCTCAGCTGACTGCAATCTGTCTCCTGGGTTGAAGCAATTCACCGGCCTCAGCCTCCTGAGTAGCTGGTACTACAGGCACACAACACCATGCTCAGCTAATTTTTGTATTTTCACTAGAGACGGAGTTTTTCCATGTTGGTCACGCTGTTCTCAAACAATCTCATAATATTTCTTATCAAGCATCGGCACATATCATTAGCCACTCCTACGTGTTAGTATAGATCTGTACCTCAGGTTATTTTTTATCCATATGAAGCAGAAAACCAGATTTTGAAGTTCTGCCCATTTGGAGGATTTACTTTTATGGTCTTGATGGTTTAATACAACATTGTGCCACTTGCAGCTGAGGCCAATATATAAAGAACAGTCTGTAAAAGAGCCCATTATTTTTCTTTCTCTGTCAACTTATCATAAAGAATTTTCTATGAGGCCAACAATGTAAATTAATGGAGACACAGCAGTGCAGCAAGAACTGGGTCAAGAAAACCTGAGCCACCTTCTCACGCCTTCATGACTGATTTGAACCTGATCTCTGTATATACCATTTCCATTTGGCGATGGATTGATTGTTCATATACCAAACTTTGTGTCTTGATGAATCAGTTAATACCCACTTCATGTTACACAGCTCTGTTGCAAACCAGGTGCTATTTCTCAAAAGAATTATCTGCAGAAGAGGAAGTGCCCTGGTTCCAAAATTCTAAGGACCTTCCAATTGTTGAGTGCCACTCAGTAAATGGATCAGAGTAGCATAGTCAGACGTGGTCTCTAGCACTGAAAAATCCAAAGTCTGCCAAATGCTATGTCACTTTCTTATTGGGATGTCCCTAAGGTGCAGTAACTCATCTTTCA
Source organism: Saguinus oedipus (assembly GCA_031835075.1). Lineage (NCBI taxonomy): Eukaryota > Metazoa > Chordata > Mammalia > Primates > Cebidae > Saguinus > Saguinus oedipus. The sequence continues at coordinate 2,996,979 of CM063188.1, read as the reverse complement.
CTTTAAAGGCAATAACTTCAAATTCTCGACAGTATTGTAATTTAGAAACTTGACTTGTGTGGTATTTTGGCATGTATGGTCTTAGTGAAGGAACTTGCCATTTACTGTTCACCAGGCCAATTTAGCATAATGTCCTCAAGGTAGTGTACCAAAATAATGTTCTACGGCATGACAAAACGATCAGGTCTGGGGAGACTACACTTTGGGAACACTAACACGATCTGAAGACAAAATTGTGATGGTGTATTGCTGGTCCTACCATGTAAAAGCAAAGTGCTTCTTTTCGTCCTTGCAAATTGACATAGAAAAAGTAATTGATTGAAGTCAAAACACTTCAATTTCCATTTTGCCCATACTAATTATAATTATTGTTCCCATCTTGTCTTTGGAGGTTAAGTTTTGTCCCTCTGAGATCTCACCATTCCCAGTGAAACTAGAAAGCCCATTTCAAGGCTGGCAACTCTCATCATCCTCCCAGGGTTCTGAAGAGCACAGCCACCACAGAGTTTTTCAAGGATGAAATGCTCCCCTCACTAACGCATTCTTTTTGTTTTTGAGATGGAGTCTCACTCTGTAGCCCAAGCTGGATTGTAGTGATGTGATCTCGGCTCACTGCAACCTCTGCCTCCCAGGTTCTGGTTCAAGCAATTCTCCTGCCTCAGCCTCCTGAGCAGCTGGGACTACAGGCATGTGTCACTATGCCCAGCTAATTTTTGTATTTTAGTAGAGACGGGGTTTCACTATGTTGGCCAGGCTGGTCTTGAACTCCTGACCTCGTGATCCACCCACCTTGGCCTCCCATAAATGCTGGGATTACAGGTGTGAGCCACCTGGCCCAACCACTAGAGCATGTTTTTAATGCATTAGGAAAGGAAGTGTCCTCCGGGGTATATGACTGAGAACAACCAGGGAGTTGGGGTGGTTGTGGGATGTGACAGCCATGGAAAAGCATTCTAACACTTTAACATCTTTGTCTTTGGGTTGCTTTCCCTTCATCACACCAGGAAGTTCTGACATCTCAATCTCATTTAATGAGACAAGTTAGTCTAGGTTTCAGTCAAGCAAGCAAGCAAATTGTTATAGTCAGTCTTAGCTTTCAGCTACAACATTAAATCCACAATCTTCACTGATAAATTCAGTCTGATCCAGAATTATATTACGTCTTCCTGGCTCTAATATCTTAACGCTTATTCTTACACATATTCCCCGGGGTATACAAGCCATGTCTTCCTAAGTAGTCTTCATATGGTATTAGAAATATCTCTGTAGTTGTTTATCTGGAGGCAACGAAGGGTGGCAGAGGTGAGCCTTGAGAAGAACAAGAGTCTCCCTTGTTAAGTCCATTTCTTCTGGTGACATTGCCACAGAATCTTCAATCAAGGGAAAGAAAGCAAGTGTCTTCAGATAGGGGAGGAGGAACTGCCTTCTTTTACAAGGAAGGCCTGAGGATACTGGGGGCTTCAAGGTTGTCAGTTCGTCCAATCACACACCGATATGCCTCTTTTAAACTTGTTCTTTCCCTATCGATACCACATCTTTTATGTTAGAGACTTGATGGGGCTCTGGATTCAACTTCCATGGAATTCTACCCACAACTACAAGCAATCATCTTTTAGGGCTACTTTAGAAGTTTGCTGCTTCCCTGAATGTTTTTTGAGCAGAGAACACTAAGTGTTGAAAACAGTAAATTTGTTTTTTTCCTTTGATCTCTCCAGCAGAGTCAGAAACAGGCATCCCCATCCACAGTATTTAAAGTCATCATTGCTATAGTACCAGCGAAGCACAGTGCAACTCCGTTCCCCAAAACCTTTCTCCAGTGAGCACTTTATCCCAGGCAAGCACAGGGGATAAGACGTGTTCACGAGGCCACTGCTTTCCATAGATTAACAGCAACTATTTTCACCAGCAATTAGGTCTTCACTGCATTCGGGCTCCGAGAAGTCAACAGCATTCCACAATCAGGAGTCTGCTTCCTGGGACCCCATCAAGCTATCAACTACATATATTGAGGTACATTTTGGAAAAAAGAGACTTCAGACTGGAAACTACTTACAAAAGTGTTTGGAAGGTGGCAGTGCAAAATTCAGCAAGAGCAGACAGCAAGCACCGTGTCCAAGCGTGGAGGAACAAAACGCAGAAAGCGGAGACTGCCAGATCCCAAGAGCCTCTGCACAGCCTGGAACGCTAGTTCCGTTTCTTCTTGTAACACCAACCATCTATCTGTGATCCTTTCCTTCTGCATGATGTACATACATTCTTAGCATTTTCTTCCCAGAGAAAGTGGCAGAGGTGAGCCTTGAGAAGAACAAGAGTATCCCTTGTTAAGTCCATTTCTTCTTGATGTACATACATTCTCTTAGTATTAAGCTGCCTCAGGTTTTGTTTTAAAATGTCTTCATTACAACCTAATTCTTGAAAGATGCTTTTGTAGAGTATAACATTCTATGGTAGCAGTTTTAATTTTTAATTTTGAAATAATTTCAGACATACAAAAAAGCTGCAAAAACAGTACAAAGATATCCCAATGTCCTTCACCCAGCTTCTCCAAATGTGAACATCTTACATAATGATAGCACAATGGAGATGAGGCTGGCACGATGGCTGAATAAAAACAGCTCCCAGAGAGATCAACGCAGAAAGCGGGTGATTTCTGCATTTCCAACTGAGGTACCCGATTCATCTCATTAGGACTGATTGGACAGTGGGTGCAGCTCACAGAGGGTGAGGTGAAGCAGGGTGGGGTGTCGCCTGACCCGGGAAGCACAAAGAACTCCCTCTCCAGGTTAAGGGAAGCAGTTAGGAATTGCACCATGTCTCTGGCCCAGATACTGTGCTTTTCCCACAGTCTTCACAACCTGCAGACCAGGAGATTCCCTCCGGTGCCCACACCACCGGGGCCCTGGGTTTCAAGCACAAAACTGGGCAGCCATTTGGGCAGACACCAAGCCAGTTGCAGGGGCTTTTTTCCATACCCCAGTGGCACCTGGAATGCCAGCGAGACAGAACCATTCACTCCCCTGGAAAGGGGGCTGAAGTCAGGGAACCAAGTGGTGTGGCTTAGCAGGTTCCACCCCCACAGAGCCCAGCAAGCTAAGGTCCACTGGCTTAAAATTCTCACTGCCAGCATAGCAGCCTGAGCTCGATCTGGAATGCCCAGGCCTGGTGAGGGGAGGGGCACCTGCCATTACTGAAACTTCCGTAGGCAGTTTAACCCTTACAGTATAAACAAAGCCTTCAAGAAGTTTGAACTGGGTGGAGGCTACCACAGCTCAGCAAGGCCACTGCAGCGAGACGGCCTCTCCTCTACGGGCAGGGCATCCCTGAAAAAAGGCAGCAGCCCTGGTCAGGGACTTATAGATAAAATCCCCATCTCCCTGGGACAGAGCACCTGGGGGAAGCGTTGGTTACCTGGCAGCTCTGAAGAGAGCAGTGGACTTCCCAGCACAGTGTTCGAGCTCTGATAAGAGACAGACTGCCTCCTCAAGTGACTCCCTGACCCTCATGTATCCTGACTGGGAGATACCTCCCAGTGGAGGCCAACAGACACCCCATATACAAGAGCTCTAACTGGCATCTGGCAGGCACCCCTCTGGGATGAAGCTTCCAGAGGAAGAAACAGGTAATGATCTTTGCTGTTCTGCAGGCTCTGCTGGTGATACCCAGGGAAACAGGGTCTGGAGTGAACCTCCAGCAAACTCCAGCAGACCTGCAGCACAGGGGCCTGTTAGAAGGAAAACAGTCTTTCTCCTAACAAACAGAAAGAAACAATATTAACATCAACAAAAAGGACATCCACTCAGTGACTCCATCAGAAGCTCACCAACTTCAAAGACCAAAGGTAGGTAAATCCACGAAGATGGGGAGAAACCAGCACAAAAAGGCTGAAAATTCCAAAGATGAGAACGCCTCTTCACCTACAAAGGATCACAACTCCTTGCCAGCAAGGGAACAAAACTGGACAGAGAATGAGTTTGACAAATTGACAGACATAGTCTTCAGAAGGTGGGTAATGACAAACTCCTCCGAGCCAAAGGAGCATATTCTAATTCAATGCAAGGAAGCTAAGAATCTTGAGAAAAGGTTAGACAAATTGCTAACTACAATAACCAGTTCAGAGAAGAACAGAAATGACCTGATGGAAAACACAGTGAGAACTTGGTGAAGCATATGCAGGTATATATAGCCAAACCAATCAAGGAGAAGAAAGGATAACAGAGACTGAAGATCAACTCAATGAAATAAAGCAAGACAAGATTAGAGAAAAAACAGTGACAAGAAGCAAAGCCTCCAAGAAATGTGGTATCATGTGAAAACACCAAATCTATGTTTGACTGGTGTACATGCAAGTGACGGGGAAAATGGAACCAAGTTGGGAAACACTCTTCGGGATATTATCCAAAAGAACTTCCCCAACCTAGTAAGGCAGGCCAACATTCAAATTCAGGAAATAAAGAGACCACCACAAAGAGACTCCTCAAAAAGAGCAACCCCAAGACACATAATTGTCAGATTCACCAAGGTTGAAATGAGTGAAATGAAAGAAAAAACATTTAGGACAGCCAGAGAGAAAGGTCAGGTTACCCACAAAGGGAAGCCCATCAGACTAGCAGTGGATCTCTTGGCAAAAACACTACAAGCCAGAAGAGAGTGGGGGCCAATATTCAACATTCTTAAAGAAAAGGATTTTCAACATGGAATTTCATAGCCAGCCAAACTAAGCTTTATAAGCTAAGGAGAAATAAAATCCTTTCCAGACAAGCAAATGTTGAGAAATTTTTGTCACCGCCAGGCCTGCCTTACAAGAGGTCCTGAAGGAAGCACTAAACATGGAAAGGAACAAATGGTACCAGCCACTGCCAAATAATACCAAATTGTAAAGACCATCGATGCTATAAAGAAACTGAATCGACTAATGGGCAAAATAACCATAATGACAGGATCAAATTCACACAAAACAGTATTAACCCTAACGTAAAAGAGCTACAGACGGGCAAATTGGACAAAGAGTCAAGACCCATCAGTGGGCTGTATTCAGGAGACCCATCTCACGTGCAAAGACACACATAAGCTCAAAATTAAGGAATGAAGGAAGATTTACCAAGCAAATGGAAAGCAAAAAAAAAGTAGGGGTTGCAATCTTAGTCTCTGATAAAACAGACTTTAAACCAACAAAGATCAAAAGAGACAAAGGAGGGCATTACATTACAGACAAAGGTGGTAAAAAAACATCAATGCAACGAGAAGAGCTAACTATCCTAAGTATATATGCACCCAATATAGGAGCACCCAGATTCATAAAGCAAGTTTGTAGAGACCTACAGAGACTTTGACGCCCACACAACAATAGTGGGAGAGTTTAACACCCCACTCTCAATATCAGACAGATCAATGAGACAGAAAATTAACAAGGATATCCAGGACTTGAACTCAGCTCTGGACCAAGTGGACCTAACAGACATCTACAGAACTCTCCACCTCAAATCAACAGAATATACATTCTTCTCAGCACCACATCACACTTGTTCTAAAACTGACCACATAATTGGAGGTAAAACACTCCTCAGCAAATGCAAAAGAATGGAAATCATAACCAACAGTCTCTCAGACCACAGCGTAATCAAGTTAGAACTCAGGATTAAAAAATTCAGTCAAAACCACATAATTACATGGAAACAGAACAACCTGCTCCTGAATGACTACTGAGTAGATAACGGAATGAAGGCAGAAATACAGAAGTTCTTCAAAACCAATGAGAACAAAGACACAATGTACCAGATCTCTGGGACACATTTAAAGTGGTGTCTAGAGGGAAATTTATAGCACTAAATGCTGACAAGAGAAAGCATGAAAGATCTAACATCATCATCCTAACATGATTAAAAGAACTAGAGAAGCTAGTTCTAGCTAGCAGAAATAAGTAAGAGCAGAGCAGAATTACAGGAGACAGAGACACAGAAAATACTTCAAAAAATCAATGAATCCAGGAGCTGGTTTTTTGAAAGGATCAACAAAATAGATCACTAGCCAGACTAATAAAGAAAAAAAGAGAGAAGAATCAAATAGATGCAATAAATAATGATAAAGGTGATATCACCACCAATCCTGGAAAAATAAAACTACCATCAGAGAATACTATAAACACTTCTACGCAAATAAACTAGAAAATCCAGAAGAAATGGATACATTCCTGGACCCATACACCCTCCCAAGATTAAATCAGGAAGAAGTAAAATCCCTGAACAGACCAAGAACAAGGTCTAAAATTGAGGCAGTAATTAACAGCCTACCAAGCAAAAAAAGTCCAGGACCAGATGGATTCACAGCCAAATTCTACCAGAGGTCCAAAGAGGAGCTGGTACCACTCCTTCTGAATCTATTCCAAACAACAGAAAAAGAGGGAATCCTCCCTTTTTATTGAGGTCAGCATCACCCTGATACTAAAACTTGGCAGACACAAAACAAGAAAATAAAATTTCAGGTTACTATCACTGACAAACATTAGTGAGAAAATCCTCAATTATATACTGGCAAACCAAATCCACCAGCACATCAAAAAGCTTATCCATCACCATCAAGTCGGCTTCATCCCTGGGATGCAAGGCTGGTCCAACGTATGTAAATCAATAAACATAATCCATCACATAAACAGAACCAATGACAAAACTCACATGATTATCTCACTAGATGCAGAAATGGCCTTCAACAAAATTCAACAACGCTTCATGCTAAACACTCTCAATAAAAACTAGGTATTCATGGAACATCTCAAAATAATAAAAGCTATTTTTGAAAAACTCACAGCCAATATCATACTGAATAGGCAAAGACTGGAAGCATTCCCTTTGCAAACCAGCACAAGACAAGGATGCCCTCTCTCATCACTTTTATTCAACATAGTATTGGAAGTTCTGGCCAGGGCAATCAGGCAAGGAAAGAAATAAAGGGGATTCAATTAGGAAAAGAGGAAGTCAAATTGTCTCTGTTTGCAGACAACATGATTGTATATTTAGAGAATCCCATCAACTCAGCCCCAAATCTTCTTAAGCTGATAAGCAACTTCAGCAAAGCCTCAGTATACAAAATCAGTGTGCAGAAATCACAAGCATTCCTATCACCAATAACAGACTAACAGCCAAGTCATGAGTGAACTCCCATTCACAACTGCTACAAAGAATAAAATACCTGGGAATACAACTTACGAGGGATGCGAAGGACCTCTTCAAGGAGAACTAAAACCACTGCTCAAGGAAACAGGAGAGGACACAAACAGTTTGCAAATTTACATAAGGGTTGGTCTTTCAGCATTGTGCTATAGGGTCTTTTTTTTGTTTCTCCTTTTATTTACAATTTACAGCACCTTTCAAGATATCCCTGGGCCATTTTTCGTTATAAGTGTTTAGCCATTTTGGGTCCCAGTCCAGTATGGACAGGATATCCTTGAAGTCTCACTACCTTATGGAGCTCATGAGCCTTAACTTTTGACCCTTTTTCCTTCAAAGTTCCCTAAGTTCAAGTATGTGGCACTGACAAATGCCTTTAGTGGACAAGCAGCTTTGGGGCTCTCCCACCTAACAGTTCACTAACCATCTGTTACAAGCCATCATCCAAATATTAGCCTGAAACTTCTCTACTGCCTTTTAATCTCTCCAGTGTTTTATACTTTATTTTGCATTTTTCAGCATATTTCATCGTTTTTGACGGACAGTTGTATCACAAAGCTCAGCATTCTATAATCCACAGCCATAAAGTCTCCAATCAGTGTTATGGAATCTTACTGCAAATTATGAATGGAGAACCAACAGTCACCAGATATCTAAGGAAAAAATAAATATATACATGTTCTTATATATATATGAGATGGAGCCAATACAAAGAAAGCAGATGGCAATTTGATAGAAACAAACTATGCAATGAGAAAAGAATCAACCTTTACTCCACCATCATTAGTATCCTTAGAGGGAGTATACTGAATCCACAAAACAGGAAGATGGTTTTTAATGGCAAGATAAAATCTCTTGAAAATTAAAAATAATGCCAGCAAAAGTGAAAAAGTCCTATTAAAACGTTTGAAAGGTAAAATGGAGGGAATCCTTAACAAAATAAAGCAAAAATACAAAGAGACAGAAAACAGAAGAGACAAAAAAATCAGAGAACTAAAATTACCAAGTACCTTCCTAGGGAAGCATTCTGGGGAGCAGAACTCGGAAGACTTACAACTTTATTCTACATTTACTCTCAAAATGCCAGGTTGGCATTTAGCTTTCTAATTCTAGGACTGTAAATAATTTTCCCTCAGAATTTTAAAGATTGTTCTCCCTTATATCCTAAATTTCATGATTGTTTTTGAGAAATCTGATAGCTTTCTTCTTGATCTTTTCTAAGAAATTCTCCTTTATTTCCCCTGTGGAAACTTGCAAGGCCTTTTTGTTTACTGTGTTCTGAAATTTCATGATTATGTGTCTTCAGATGGATTTAGTTTCATTAACTGTACCAGACAATCAAGGTCCATTTCAATTTGAAAAAATTACATGCTTTAGTTCTGTGATTTTGTCTTGCATTTATCTTTGTTTATTTCCTTTCCTCCATTTATCTATTCTCCCTGAAACTCCTATTATCCATAGGATGCTAATAATAGTAGGGTTATGTTTTGTTTTGTAAAGAGCGTAAGAAAGCACACTCATGTTCAGAGTTCTGAGTGGAGGGAAAATAGTAGATGTAATTTACTAATTTTTAATTTTTGCACTTGAATTAATACTATCATGTGTTACAAGGATATCAAAGAAAAAAGATTAACATATATTTATCCTAGGCTGCTGGAAAAATGAGCCACATAGAAGGAGGAAATGAAAAACTTGACAAGTTTCTCAACCCAAGTTATATTTTATATACATGGACACAAAACTAAGCACACTGAAAATAAATTCACAACTAAAATTACAAAGTACTAGAGGAAGCTATCCACTACAAGGAAAAAAGAAACATAGTAAGCATGAAGACTACATGCTGGACACAGTGGCTCACGCCTGTCATCCTAGTACCTTGGGAGGCTGAGGCAGGAGGATCACGAGGTCAGGAGATGGAGACCATCCTGGCCAACATGGTGAAACCCTGTCTCTACTAAAAAAAAGAAAAATGAGCTGGGTGTGGTTGTGCATTCCTGTAGTCCCAGCTACTCAGGAGGCTGAGGCATTCCAGCCTGGTGACAGAGCAAGACTCTGTCTCAAAAAAAAAAAAAAAAAGACGATGACTATGGTACTCCCAAACTTTTTCATAGTAGAAGAAATTAAAAAGAATTTAAAGTATACAACTATATGTAAGGAAGAAACCGTAAGACCTTCTGACAAATAAAAAAGAATGTTTAACAACAAAAATTATATAGTTGAAAGGTTCAGTGATGAGGATAAAAGCATATTCAATAAATGAAAATCTCAGTAGTAAAGTAGAAAACAGAGCTGAAGAAATTAACCAGAATAAAAGATACAGACGTAGAGATGAAAATTTGAAAGAAACGTGAAATGACAATGTTTAAAATCTACTTAACGAATTCTAGAATGAGAGAACAGAAAAAAAAGTGAGGCAAGGTATATATTTGAAGAGATAATTTTTGAGAAATGTCTAGCATTGATGAAAGACTTTAAGCTTCCAATTCAGAAAAATAAAACAAACCCAGAGGAGGTTGGGTTGTAGCATTCCTCACAACATAGCTTTGGAGCAAAAGGCTAATTTCAGAGCAGAAATGTGGCGATTCAGCACATAAAGTCCACGTAATTTACTGATCACACTGGTACTTCTTCATCCAGAAGCAGCTGGCCTGATAGAATGGTGGAATGATAGGACCCACTTATGTCATTAGCTAGGAGACTGTCCTATGAGAGTGTGTCCTATGAAATTTGCTTATGCTCTGAATCAAGTGACATACAAAGCTGTTTCTCTTACAGGCAAAATACATGTTCTAGGAACCAGGCAGGGGGTCCGGGGTTGAGAGTGGCCTCCCACAATTACAGTTAATAATCCATTTGCAGAAGTTTTGCCTCCTTTCCCTGTAACTTTTGGGTCTGTTGGTTTAAACGTCTCAGTTCTAAGAAAGGAACAACTCCTCCAAGGAATACAGCAATCGTTCGTTCCATACTATGAAGTCGAGACTCTCACGTAACTGAGACTAGCCACTACGGGCTCTTCAAGCTTCAGAACCAACAGGTGGAGAAACAGATTACAGTTCTGGCTGGGTTGAGCCTTCCTCCTATCGAATTGCTGCTGTACAGGGGGTGAAGGCGAAGCATGCCTGACCCCAGGGATTCTCTGAAGTACATCTTGGTAATTGTATTATCTAGTTCAATGGAAAAGGAAGCAATTCAAAAAGGCAAGAACACTAAAGAGACAGTTCAGAAATAAAAACGGAACCACTCTACCTGCTTAAAAACAAAACTAAACGAGATGAAACTAAAACCTTAGCCAGGCAAGGGGCTACTTAAGACTAAAAGGCCACAGAATTGGCAGAAGAATTTTAAAATGTAAACTCGACTCATGAACATTTAAAAATCAAGAACCTTATGAGGAAAGTTGGTGATGCTTTACAACTGGAGTCTGGTTTATCACACTTTTTGAGACAGGGTATGGCTCTGTGGCCCAGGCTGGAGCACAGTGGTATGATCTTGGCTCACTGCGACCTTTGCCTCCTCGGCTCAAGTGATCCTTGGGCCTCAGACATCTGAGTAGCTGGGACTACAGGTGTGTGCCACCACACTCAGCTCAGTTTTGTCTTTTTTGTAGAGACAGAGTTTCACCATGCTGCCCAGGTTGGTCTTGAACTCCTGGCTCAGGTGATCCTCCCACCTTGGCCTCCCAAAGTGCATGAGGTACCATGCCTGGCCTCGGGGAGAGTTCTTAATGTTTTTGAAAATGCTATCCAAAGGAACTCAGGGCAGAAAACTAAAGCAAAGTCAAAAAACAAATGACAAACTGGGAGACTAAATAACACAGATAAGTGAGATCTCCCTAATATACAAGAACTAAAGGCCAGTGGGGAAAAAAAGACCAAAAAATCTGAGAGAAAAATAGACAAAAGCCATGTAAAGATTATTCACAAAAACACAGACATAAGGAAAATAACCTGTCAACAAACTAAACAGAAAACCTACAGAATGGGAGAAAGTAATGGCAAACTGTGCATCTGAAAAGGTCTAATACCCAGCATCAATAAGGAACTTAAAGTTATAAGAAAAAAGAACCCCAGTAAAAAGTGAGCAAAGGACATTAACAGACTATTTTCTAAAGAAGACATACATGTGGCCAACAATCAGAGGAAAAAGAGGTCAACATCACTAGTCATTAGAGAAATGCAAATCAAAACCAAAATGAGATACAACTCACACCAGTCAGAATGGCTATTAGTAAAAAGAAAAAAAAAAAAACAGCAGATAAAGGAGAGGTTGTAGAGAAAAAAGAATACTTAGACACTGTTGTGGGAACATCAATTAGTTCAACAACTGTGGAGGACGGCATGGCGATTACTCAAAGACTTAAAAACAAATACCATTTGACCCGGCAAATATACCCAGTACATGCCCAAGGAATAGAAATTGTTCTACCATTAAGACATATGCATAAGTTCATGCAGCACGATTCACAGTAACAAAGACATGCAATCAACCTAACTGCCCATCAGTGGAAGACTGGATAGAGAAAATGTGGTACATATACAACAAGGAATACTATGCAGCCATCAAAAAGAATGGGATCATGTCCTTTGCAGGAACATGGATGGAGCTGGGGGCTATTATCTTTAGCAGACTAATGCAGGAACAGAAAAGCAAATACCATATGTTCTCACTTATAAGTGGGAGCTAAATGATGAGAACCCATGGACACGCAGAGGTGAGTAACACACACAGGGACTTATCAGAGGGTGGGACTGGAAGGAGGGGAGGATCAGGAAAAATAGGGTACTAGGCTTAATATTAATACGTAGGTGATGACAATCTGTACAGCAATCCCCCATGGCACAAATTTACCTATATAACAAACCTGCACATACACCCTGAACTTAAAAGTTAAATTTTATACACATAGACAGACAGACACTCAGCAAGGTATGGTGGCTCATGCCTGCAATCCTAGCACTTTGGGAGGCTGAAGTAGGAGGATAGCTTGAAGTCAGAAGTTCAAGACCACCCTATATTCTATTTAAAAAATAAAAAAGATTAAAAAGGAAAAGACACTCAACTTCACTAATTAGAAAGTGCAAATTAAAATTACATTGAGGGTCAGGCACAGTGGCTCACACTTGTAATCCCAGAACTTTGAGAGTCCAAGGTAGGAGGATTGCTTGAGGCAAGGAGTTTGAGACCAGCCTGGACAACATAGTGAGACTCTGTTTCTACCAAAAACAAGCAAAAAATTAGCTGGGCATGGTGGCATGCGCTGAGGTAGGAGGATAATTTCAGCCCAGGAGTACGAGGCTGCAGTGAGCTACGATCACATCACTGCACTCCATCCTGGGTGACAGGGCAAGACCCTGTCTCCAAAAACAAACAACCCCCCTAAAAAGTGGGCCCGGCATGGTGGCTCATGCCTGTAATCCCAGCACTTTGGGAGGCTGAGGCAAGTGGATCACTTGAGGTCATGAGTTTGAGACCAGCCTGGCCAACATGGTAAAACCCTGTCTCTACTAGAAATAATAAAAAAAAAAAACACCTCAACCCACAAAGAAAAAAACCTAGCCAGGTGTGGTGCCACATGCCTGTAATTCCACCTACTCAGGAGGCTGAGGCACCAGAATTGCTTGAGGCTGGGAGGTGGAGGTGGCAGTGAGCTGAGATCACAGCACTGCACTCCAGGACTCAGCAAGGCTTCTTGCAGAAAATTATCCTGAAGACACAATTCCAGCAATGTGAAAAGACAGATGCCCAAGGTTATTCTTTATGGCATTAAGATAACAAAATATAACATATTAATATATATTATGCCTTTGTATTGAGAGATGTCAATATAAACTGATGGGAAAACCCTAAAATTGGATTCAAATAGAAACAAACTTAGATATTAAATTGAATACATAATCATACTGAAAATAACAGTTCAAGTGACTTAAACATAGTATTCTGATATAATTTTTTGTCTAAGAAAAGACACTAGAAAGGAATCTCAAATCCCACTCAGCAGCTTTGTGGTGGTCATAGTGTCATGCAATCATTTCACAACTATTTTTATGTATGAGAGAAACACAAATATGGAAGGAGAAAGATGAGGAACCACCCCAGATGTCAGATTTTAATTGTGTAAAGTGCTTTAAACTGACTGCACCAGGGACTACACTATAGTCAGGCTGTGGTGTAGCCCAGCCCGTGGCCTCGTCCAGGCCGTGGTGTCGTCCATGGTGCAGTCAGTTCAAAGGACTTTACAAATGGATGGTATCAGTGTGGATTCATGATCTTAAAAAGGCCCAGGTTAGGAGTAACCAGGTGAGGGCTTCTAAATACCATTCCTTACTAAAAGAAATGAGATCAGTGGGGAGGTCTTTGCAGTGACTGAGCAATGAGGTGCTGGGGCCACTAAGGGGCTGGGAAACAAGGCTGAAATTCAGAAAAGCGCTTCCGAAGATGAAGAGATAGAATTGTTTTCCTCAGTAAAGGAGAAGAGAGAATTAATGACTGAGTTCTGGGATGAAGAAGGGAAGCACCATGGTAACACTGAGCTAAACAGGAAAGGCGGAGAGCTGGTTTTTTACATGTTTTGAATTGATTTTGAGTATGCTGACTTCGAGCCAACAGCTTGCAGATGCTTACAAACCTCCAGAAGTCAAGGGAGCGTCCCAATTTGAGGGTGGTGTTTCTGGTCCTTCTCAACCAGTTTCTTACATACCCCAGGGACAGAGAGGGCTCCAATAACTTCCTGACACTTCTGCCATGACTGCCTGTCATGGGCATTACCTGATGCTCCACAGACGATTCCAGAATCGTCCCCCTGTGGGATCCCTGTGGGCTCCTCTTGAGTAAGTGAACATCAATTCCTAATTGGGCCAGAAAAGCATTTTCAAGAGCTAACTTGGGGCGGGTCCCCATGTATGGAATTTCTCTTTCAACCCTGCAGCGAAGGCTGACTGAGGGGCCTCTGTGGTCTGCGGCCGTCTAGCTTCATCAGGCTCTGGCTGCCTCCCTGCCCGCCCAGCGCTCCTGCCTGCACAGAGCAAGCATGTCCTCGGCATCCACTCTGAGCAGGCTTCCTAGGCAGCCGTCCTCCTCTGCGCTCTTGGCATTCATGTGGCATGGCTATAAATTATGCCCAGTGTGTTCATTTCAGTTTAAATGTGTTCTCATCCCCGAGGAGCAACTAATGGCATCAAGTTACTGATGTGAAAAAAGCCTGCCGCTACAATGACTATGGATTAATGAAATCGCAGTCCTGGCGGCTGGGGTGGCAATAAATCGTCAGCCACCGGTGACACGAATTTTAAATTATGTTCTCCATCCCTTTCCCACTTCTCCAAAATTATTTTGCTGTAAAGTTGTTTGGTAAATGTTTACCTTGCTTAAATGTTTGCTTTCCATTAAAAGTTGGTGCAGGCAGGGCTCCTTGCTCTTAGAAAACTGGAAGCGGGCTGAGAGGGATTTCAAAGCCTATCAAGCTTTCTCTAGGAGTTGTGAAGGCATATCTCCTAATCCAGGATCATCACTGACTGATAAATTTCATTCAGAAAACTTGGCAAACACAAGGTTCTTTCAGTGAACTCTGTTAAACTGCCATGTAAGTTACTATCCTTACGTTTTGTCATGTCTTTTTACCGAATGCATTTAAAATGAGGAACCAATACAATTCCCACCAGTGTTTTTGAAAGGTAGCGAGTGTATTTATCATTTCACGAAGGGTCCAGGGAATCCACAGAGGCCATAGGAAGTCTGAGACTCTTTGATCCTAAAAGCAAACTGTTCATATATATGGCTGGTCCTCTGTATCTGTAGGTTCCATATCTGTGGATTCAACTAGTATCGGATCAAAAATATTAAGAAAAAAACTGTATTTGTACTAAACATGTACGAAGTTTTCATTATTCCTTAAATACAATATAGCAACTATTCACATGGCATTTACATTTTTTTAGGTATTACAAGGAATCCAGAGGCGATTTAAAGAACACGGGAGGATGCGCATGGTTTACACGCAAATACAGTGCCGTCTTCTACCAGGGACTTGAGCATCATCAATTTTGGTACCCAGGAGGTCCTGGAGCCAATCCCCCATGGATACCAAAGGAAAACTCCTATATTTTTCTAGAAAGAAGGTCTGTAGATTCATAAAATTCACTAAGTGTCCTATAACACCAACAGAAATTGAGGGTAACTACGATGGACTGCATAGATGGCTACAGCTTCTTCCCTTCCAGGGGGACCCATGCTCTTGCAATGGTGCTCTGTAGACTGTTCTAATGAGGAGCCGGGACCCATCCCTTGATTCTGTTGTGGACTTGAGATTGGCCGTGTTCCATGGGATACTAGCAGATGTGACACAAGCAGAGCTGAAAAGGTGGAAAGGCACCTGTACACGGGGTACCCTGGGACTTGCCTACTTACAGTTCCCAGAACTGCTGCCATGGGAACCAGGCTGGGCTAACTGACGTGCGACATGGCTCACTCACCTCCATTTTGCAGCTGACCTTCCGAGCAGCAACTACGTACAGCCAGTGAGCCCACTGAGACTAGCACACCTAGGCCAAACCAGAAATGCTCATCTCAAATTGCTGAATGTACAGACCTAAAATAACCTTTAAAATAGGTTACTTTGAGCCACTAAGTTTTGGGGTAGTTTGTTATGCAGTAAAAGCGAACAGATACAAATACCTGACCAGACAGTGTCCGTTTTGACGATGGGGGTGTGCCTTATTCAGTCTTCGTAACCGCTTTCCCTAAAAACACAGTAACCATTCAATATGTACTTGTTGAACTGCGTAGAAATGGCTCCTTGAAAAGCCTGTAATTAAACCCTTTTCTCAAAGCTACTTGGTAAATCAGGAGGGATTCCAGAGCACCCACGAGTCCATTTCTGCAGTTTTATAAAACGGGCTTCAAAATACCTACCTTGCCTTGCTATTGTGGTTGTTAAAGACACTGCGTGCTTCAGAGATGTCCTTGACACATAAAAGACGGTAGCTCATGCAGAAGCAAGGATGACAAAAGGCTTTAGAACTCATCGCCATGCAGGACACTATTTTTTTTTACGTTAAAGTGGTCACCAGGTGTTCAGCCTAACAGGACTCCAGTTGCAAGTCATCAGCTTTCTTCACTGCAAAAGTAAGGTTGGTTCTTTCAGGCTCAGACATTCATGTGCCATTCTAACGGTGCCTGGTCAGAGGACTCACCACTCCCTCCGGGAAAGATGGGGAGGGCTCCTGCTGCTCTGGATTCTGCTCCCACCCATCTCCTCGCCTGTGAAATAAAGTGTGGGTGATGGCACACTCTCTCCTAGGCCTCCTTTCAGCTCCAGGAATCCAAGGGCTTCCGTTACTACCAGAGCCTCATCGAAGCATGAGGGACCGCACTGCTCACAGGACCACTGAGCCATGAAAGAATTCACGTTTTTGAGAAGTGGAAAAGAAAAGATTTTCTGCATCTAAAGCACAAAGGCAGGAAAAGAAGGCCGAAGAATTAGGAAATAATAGAGGAGAAAGCAAGCAAGCAAGGCTGATTTGAGCTGGGGTGCGAGAACCTTGCTCACTGCAAGACAGCAGAGCTTTACACTATGCACAGCACACTCACACGCTGAACCACAGATTTGGGTAATTACAGAAACAAATTTCAAGGAAAAAAAAGCGACATACACAAAGAGTTATAAAATGCTGATGAGAAAGGTTTACACAAAGAGCTGTGAGAGAGGTGAAAAGCTGGTTTTGGCATAATGGCTTCTTCCTAGGATTTAGGATAAAACTTCTTGTGTTGGAGATGTATTTGGAAGTAAATAATGTAAGGCCAGCTGCCTCGCCAGGGGCCAGATGGACACACGCACTCCTCCGGGCCTGAAATCTCCGTTTCCTCATTTAACTCGGCAATAAAGCTTACAAATAACACACACAAACATCATTTATCACAAAGAGCAAGAGATGACACCTCAAAATTCTGCTTCTTGCCAAAATGAATATTAAGTTTTTGCTTGGAAGCAAATGTGAAAACAGTGATTTTTATCTCATATATCCAAAGGGAAAGTTATTACTTATTTTTTCATGCTTTTAGTAGGATTTTCTATCTCGAATGTTGGTATTTTAAACATTAAGGTTGCCAGTAAGCAAATAAGACAATTAGCAGACGGCATCCTCAACCAAATTTTTTGAATTTATTATAATCATGCTTCTCTACAAGTATTGATTCTTGTGGTTTGCTAACCATGTCTGCCTTTATTTACCTACACAAACACAGAAGAGAATTTTCAACAGGAGAAGTTCACACAGCAAGCAAAATACAAAGTGTGACCTCAACAAGGCATTCAACAAAGACACAACCATCTTTCCCTCTGATGGGTCCCCTTAGGAGGCTCTGATGTTGGCGTCACATTCTTCTAAGAGCAGAATCAAGTCTTCAATCAGGCTGTGTTCTCTGCCATGAGTCACTCTCATAATATCAAAAGCCTACGGAGAAAGGACAGAAGAGAGATTAGACCCGAAAACAGGTGGGCTCAGGCCATTCCCCATGTTTTCCATGATGCTGGGGGCCTGGTGAATTCCACAGATTGGCCTGGTGAATTCCACAGATTGACAGGGTGAACAGTCTTTACAGGCTCACAGCGCAGTGGTTCTCCCAACTACAAAGTCAAGTGACAAGGGTGATTTCTGAACGTGAGATCTGGAAAGCAGACTTGCTTCATGAGTCATGCTGGGGCCCAGTGACAATCAACGTTCTTCAAAGACTGTCAGTACACAGGTTTGGTGGGCAGTTACAGGGGTAGTTACCAAATGATTGAGTTACCAAAATGATTGAGTCATATGAAAGAGCATGCTGCCACCACCTTCACATTTTTCTTTATTGCACACTACATTCAACTCTCATCTATAGGCACTGTGATTATAGATGAGATATAGATGTGATTCACGCACTCTTGAATTTTCCCGCACCATATGACATTACAGCGTTGGTATTCTGACAGTCCTCCCTCACTCCTCATATTGAGTCCATTACTAAATCTTGTCAACTCTATCTCCAAAAATATTTCTGAAATCTGTGTGGGCACATAACTACTTCAGTAATAGAGTACAATGGAAGTAAGGTGGCTGACTTCCAAGACTAGGTCAAAAAGCCCTCTGTGTTGTTTACTAGTCAGCAAGTTTGCTTGTAGAACCAAGAGACTCCATAGTGTAAGGAAGCCCAAGCCACACAGACAGAGGCTGTGTATGGGCACTCTGGCTGGCAGTCTTAGCTGAGCTTGTCTTTCAAGTCATTGTGGCTAAGCCACCAGACATGTACATAAATACACCTTCAGATGATTCCAGCACCCAGCTGAAGACTGTCAGAGCCGTCTTCCCACGTGAAACACCAGACATTGTAGAAAAGAAGGAAGCCATTCTTATGCTGTGTTCAAATTCCTGACCCACAGAATTTGTGCAGTAATTGCACTGCCCAAACGTGGGGCGAGGTGGCCTGGGGAGAAGGGAGGGACACCAGAACCACTGTATTTGGTGTCATCGTGCCCAGGAGACTCGTAAAAATATGACTCTCTGGTGGCTTTTATGCACCCAAAGTTCCTGAAGTGGCACTGGGGCCCTCAGCCTGAGCTACACAGTAGTGTCAACCAGGGAGCTTCCAAGGAGACACCCAGGCCCAGACCCTACACATGAGCAGCTGAAGCTTGCTCTCTGGGAATGAGGCCTAAGTCCCAGGAGATTCCAACATGCCCTCAGGGTTGAAAACAACTGAAAGAGCAAACTCTCAACCAACAGCAGGAACTACTCAGTGTTCAGTGTTCATTTATAGCCAGCATAATTATGGTTTCAACGGTTGTGTATAATGAATTCCATCACGTTTATAAGACCGTTGTTTACCAAGCTCCTCCTGGACTTTACATTACTTCAGTTGTTGACTGGGATACGATGAAGATCTTACAGAATATAGTTTTTGCCTTTCTTGGGTATTCGCTTAAGAGCAATTCTAGGGGTGGAATTCTTGAGTAAGAACATCTTGAACACCACAGATTTCAGGCCTTGGTGGTCATGTAGTGAGACTCCTGCATTTTACTATGATGCATGCAGCAAAACCTTCAGTTCCACATTGGAAAAAAGCTGAAGCTCCGGAAACAAAACGTTTCAGGTCGACAGGCGCTTCATCCTGTGCTTCTGGCTCTTTCTTCACCTCTTCAATGTTCCCTTCAGGCTGGAAGGAAAACAGGCAGACAGGAGGGGCCTAGATTTGCTGCTGAGAGAGAGAGAGAGAGAGAGAGAGAGAGAGAGAGAGAGAGAGAGAGAGAGAGAGAGAGAGAGAGGGGCAGGGATCCACTTCCTATTAGCACGAGCAAGTCTGCTCTGTGGGTGCACAGCATCCGCCAGCAAATCCCCAGGCCGGGAGCTGTCCGGGAGTGCAGGGGAGGACTTGGGAGCAGCCCATCTTGCAAGCAGCCCTGCTCTATGAGATTCCTCTGGGCAGAAGATTAAAAACAAATGTCTGATGTCATTCAGGGAGCACATGCCTCATGTTTTATTCTCTTTTCTCCATACAGCCCTGGGTCCTCCGCTGCTACGGACATCTTAAGGTCTGAGGCAGAGACCGGTATGGCAGTAGGACAGAGAGAGCAGCTTTCTCAGATCAGAGCGCCTTCATGGGAAATTCTCTTACTTGAAAGCATTCTTAGATGTTCTCTTCCCTTTTACTCAACAGAGTCAGATGTGCTTGATCCGGCAGAGGAAGATGAATGGAGCAGAATCACTGCCTGGAAAGATCTTTGAAGAGAGGGACATAACCCTCCATCCTGAAGAAGGCCAGGTCTAAGCCGCCGAGCCGAGCCTCCCTCCCTACCCTCACAGAGGCCCTAGGTTTGGCGAGGGCCTGGTGTGCTCAGAACTTCCAGACCAACCTCTCTTTTGCCCTCCTGATAACATTCTCCAGGTTCCCCATCTGAAGAATGATCTGTGCTTCTTTCCCACCTGACTCAGAGGCTAAATGACAAAGCCATCTTATCATCACTGACAATTTAAGATTCATCGGGACGTTTCTGAACATATGACAGACTCCAATCTTCCTTCCTAGCTCTTTCCTTCCAGTTTCAGTGGTATCTCTTGCTTCGTCCTCTTTTGCAGCTTTAAGAATAACACCAGCTCCTCAAGTGCCAAAGTTAATTATCACTGATTCAGTGTATCCCTGTTCTTGGGAGGGGCAGGCCTGCCCACCATATAGCAGGGTAACCACTTCCAGTTCTGCAGCCACTCTGGAAGCAGAGCCACAGCCAGGAACGGGGAGCTGCCTGGCCTTCCTCCAGCTTCACATCCACATCTCCCAGCCTGCTTCCTTCCAGAAGGATCATCCAGTCATGATAACACTCATGTTATGGAAGGAAGTGCTTCCTAAGGTTGCCTGGCCTGAAAGTTAGACTGAGGATGACCCCCCAGCTTCTCAGGACTCAGCCCAGGATGCCCATTCCATGACTGTATCATGCAGCCTCCAATGCAAACAGACCGCAGTGACCAGGGAAAGGAAGCAAAGGGTCTCTGGGACATGGCTGTTGAGACACCCAGGGGTGACACAGCTGTCTTCCTAGTCAAGATGCTGCTGGCCATGTTCTGCATTCTCTTACTTGATGGCGAATGCATCACTGGTAGCAAAGGCGGGTAGAAGGCAACCCTCAGGAATGTGCGTGTAGAGGCTGAGATACTCGGTTTAGAGGATCTTGTCCATAGGGTGGCTAGAAACAGAGAAGAAATGGGTACCGGGAGGGGCACAGAACTAATCTGAAGCGACTGCAAAAAAAAAAAAAACCATTTTTCTAGAAAGTAAAATTAAATATAGATTTGATTAACAAGTAAACATTATACATATCTATGAGTGATGGGCAGATGTAGATGAGAGAGGGAGAGAAAGAAAAAGAAGAAAGAAGTAGGATTCAGTAATGTGCAAAGTACGTTGGTGACTGTGTGCGTGGGTGTGTGCATGGATGAACGGCATGACCCGGTGCAGCAGGAGCTGCGAGTCAGGCCTGGTGATGGAGGACATATGGTGTCACCTGGGCCTACAGGTGAGCTGGGACAAACAGTCCTCCATGATGTAAGAAGAGGCCCTGTGCGGCCTGAGGCACAGCCCTGCAGCACAGCGGGAAGAGGAGGGCGGCTTCTCTCACATTCCCACCTCCCAAAAAGTTACAGTAACATTTCTGACAAACCAGAGCAACTGTTTTGTCCCTTCTCCTACCCCTCCCATCTGTCACACATGTGCATGTCAGAGAGGACAATTTTGGTTTAATTTCCTGCAGCAGCATATAAAAGATTAAGGAAATATAAAATCGGAGCAGGCTTGTGTTGGGAAAAGCTTATCTCTTTCCATTAAATTTTATTTTTTTAAAGGCAGCATTTAAAAAGAGCCTGCACATAATCTTTCACAGAGCATGCATTTGAAGCCTCCAAGGAGGGTGCCTGCTGCACCTGCGTTCTGACTCCAAATGTCAATGAGAAATAGTAGCATAGATTGTCTGCCACATGACAGGCATTTTGTTAACTCAGAAATAAAGGAAGGGTCCCCAGAATTGATTTTAATCTCATCACATCTGTTTTTAAGTAATTTTAGAATTGTGGTCATATAACAAAATCAAACCATAATTTAAAGTTGGAAACAATACACCTTTCCTATTAATTTTTAATATAAATACATTAAGCTTATCAAGGATCGCAAACAGTTTCTCATGAGCCTAAGGAATCCAGTAAGTAACGTCCCAAGTATGATTAAAGTATGGATATGAAGTCAGAGGGAAAAGAAATGTATGCCCGCTGAGAACCCCTGGATTTAAACCACAACAGGAAAAATAAAGCACATTTCCTTATTCTGCCCATCTCAGAATGAAAGAAAAGCAGAGGGTGGGGCATGAGGAGGAGGAAGGCGGTCTGGGGCATTCAAAGAGGAGATGCAAGCAGCAAGAGGCACAATACATTCCGTAGCTCCGGAGGCACAAAAAGCCCTTTGCAAGGGCAGTGTAAAATCCCAAAGGCTTTGAAGACCCACTTCAGCTCAGCAGCGCCCCTGGGGACCATACTCTACTCTACACCTTGGATAACCCTCCAAGTGTATATTCCACTGGAGGAATCTGTCCTCTTGGGAGGCAGAATTTCCTTAGAGATAACATCCACCCATTCAATGATGTCTGAGAAGCTGTAATGAATAAAACTTGGCCCTTGCCCTGGGAGAAGCTCTGGCACAGGGGGACAGAATGTAAATACCAGATCATTACAGCGGAACAGTGTGTGTTAAACAGAGAGGAAAAGTGCTGGGGTACCCAGAGGAGGGAGGAGCCAGGCGGCCCACGGGAACCTCAGGAGGGTTTCAGACGTGGTGAGCTCAGGTCTGTGTTTTCTAGTGCTGGTAACCATTCCAGAAAAAGCATTGCTGTTGTGTCACTGTTTAATTAATCAATCAGTACTTACTGAGCCCTGAGAGACCCTGAAGAAGTTATGTTTCCTCAGCTGAATAATGAGTCTGAACAAGATAAATTCTGTTTTTTTTTTTTTTTTTTTTTTTTTTTGAGATGGAGTCTCACTCTGTCACTCAGGCTGGAGTGCAGTCGCACAATCTCAGCTCACCGCAACCTCCACTTCCTGGGTTCAAGTGACTCTCCCACCTCAGCCTCCTGAGGAGTAGCTGGAACTACAGGCATGCTCCACCATGCCCAGCTAATTTTTGTATTTTTAGTAGAGATGGAGTTTCATTTACCATACTGGCCAGCCTGGTCTCGAACTCCTGACCTTGTGATCTGCCCACCTTGGCCTCCCAAAGTGCTGGGATTATAGGCGTGAGCCACCACGCCTGGCCTTGGACAAGATAAATTCTAAGGGCAACCCAAGTCCCAATGTGTTGTACAATGTGCCATGCCAGATACAGAGTTAGAAGGTGGGGATTTGATTTTGTTTACAAATATTGTTATTGATTTCTAATTTAATTCCACCGTTGTCAGATAATTTACTTTGTATTAACTTGATTTTTTTTACATTTACTGAGATCTGTTTTGTGGCATAAAAACAGTCTCTTTTGGTATTACAGTTACTTAAAAAGTGTGCATTCTGTTTTATTGGATAAAGTGTTTTCTAAATGTCAGATCAGGTTGATGGTATCCTTGCTGAGTTTCTGTCTAGCTGTCCTATCAACTGTTGACAGAAGAGTTCTGATGTCCCAACTGTGCTAGATGATTTGTTAATTTCTTTCAGTTCTATCAGTTTTTGTTTCCCCTGTTTTGCAACTATGTTGTTTGGTGCATACGTATTTTTAGTACTGCTGTATCTTTTTGGTAGACTGACCTTTTTTCATTATACAGTGTCCCTCTGTGTCTCTCATAAAATTTTCTTTGCTCTGAAGTCTACTTTACTTAATGTTCATATGGCTATTTCAGCTTTCTTTTGACTGTATTTTTATATCTTTATCCATCCTTTTGTTTTCAGCCTATTTGTATCATTCAATTTAAAGAGAATTTTTACAGACAACATATGTTTGGGTCATTTGCTAAAAATCTGTTCTACTAATTACTTTTAATTGGTGTATTTAGGCAATTTACATCTTTTACATAGACTACATACATAATTTGCAATGTTATTATTAATATATTAGGGCTTAAATCTGCCATTTAATGTTTTTTGTTTGTTCTCTTTTTGCTCTTTTTGTATCTTTTTCCTGCATTCCTGTGGGTTACATAAACTATTTTTAGATTTTCATTCTCTAGTGCTTTTGAGTGTATTATTTTATATAGTTTTTTAAGCGGTTGCTCCAGGTCTTATTATTTATATATTACACACACACACACACAGAAGTATATATAACTTGTATCTAATATATATATTATATATGCATATATACTCATATATGTGTATAACTATATATCTATATAACTTATCACACTTTACTAGTGTCATTTTACCAGTTCAACTCAAGTGTAGAAACCTCATTTCCCTTTACATTTTACCCCCCCCACTCCCCCCATTTCGAATACAATTGCACTAAATATTTCCACTGCATACATTTAGAATCATATCAGATACTGTTATGATTTTTGCTTCAACTGTCACAATCTAGAAAGCTCAAGGGGAGAAGGAAAGATCGTTTTACTTACCCATATTTTTGCTGACCATATTCTTTCTTCTTTCCTGATGTTCTAAGATCCTTCTCTTATCATTTTCTTTCTGTTTAGAGAACTTCTTTAGCCATTCTTTTACAGTAAGTTTGCTAGTGGTAAGTTCTTTTAGTTTTCCTTCATCTGAAAATGTCTTCATTTCTTCTTCATTCCTGAAGGATATTTTTGCTGGACAAGATAAATTCTAAGGACAACCCAAGTTTTGGGGTTAAGAGTTCTTTTCTTTTAGTACTTGAATAAATATGCTGCTTTCATCTAGTTTCTGATGAGAAAATCGCTGTCATTCAAATTGCTTTTCCCCTACAGGTAAGGTGCCTTTTCCCTTGCTGCTTTCAGGGTTTTTTTTTTCTTTAGTTTTTCGAAATTTGAGTATGATCCGCAGTCTTGGTGTGAACTGTTTTAGGTTTATACTGTTTGAGGTTTGCTTAGCTTCTTGAATCTAAAAGTTTATGGCTCCTGCCAAATTTGGAAGTTTTCCACTATTAATTTTTTAAACAGTAATTATATTGTGGTAAAGTACACAAAACACTATAAAGTTAATTTTAAGTATTTTTAACTGTTCAGTATCATTAAGTACATTCAGACTGTTGTGCAACCATTACTGCTATCCATATAGCCATAACTTTTCCATCACCCGGAACTGAAAACTGTGTGCCCGTTCAACAACAACTGCCCACCCCTCCCTCCCTCCAAGCCCTAGTAACCGCTGCTCTACTCTCTCTAAGTATTTCACTATTCTACGTACCTCATATAAGTGGAATAATATGATACTTGTTCTTCTCTATCAGGCTTATTTCACTTTGCATAATACCTTCAAGATTCATTTATGTGTAGCATGTGTCATAACTGTACTCCTATTTACGGCTGAATAATATTCCATTGTATGTGTACATCCCATTCTACAGGCTGCCTTTTTATTCTGTTGATGCTGTCCTTTGATGCACAAAAGTATTTAATTTTGGTGAAGTCCGATTTGTTAATATTTTCTTTTGTTGCCTGCATCTTTGGTATCATATCCTAGAAATCATCACCATATCCAGTGTCATGAGGATTTTTCTGTAATGTGTTTTTCTAAGAGTCTAGGAGAAGCTTTTGCGCTTATGGTTAGGTCTTCGATCCATTTTGAGTTATTTTATATGGTCTTAGGTAAGGGTCCAACTTTATTCTTTTGGAGATGGATATGCAGTTTTCCCAACATTATTTGTTGAAAACACTGTCCTTTTTCCATTGAGTGATCTTAGCATCCATGTTGAAAATCATTTGACCACATATGCGAGGGTTTATTTCTGGGATCTTTATTCTATTCCACTGGTCTGTAGGTCCATCTATGCCAGTATCACTCTGTTTTGACTACTGTAGCTTTCTCGTACATTTTAAAATCAAGAACTGTGAGTTCTTCAAATTTGTTCTTCTTTTCCAAGACTGTTTTTGGTTATTGGGGATTCCTTGAGGGTCCATATATATTTCAAGATTTCTTGATTTCTTCTTCATTCCTGAAGGAGAATTTTTCTATTTCTTCCCCAAAAAAGTAATTGGGATTTTGGTAGAGATTGTGTTGAATCTAAAGATCATTGTTGGGTAATATGGACATCTTAATAATTCTAAGTCTTCTAACCCATGAACATGAGATGTCATTCTCCTTATTTATCCCTTCTTCAGGGAGAATAACTGAGTGTGTTATTTGGTTTTATGTTGTTGCAAATGGCATTATTCTCTTAATTTTGTTTCTGAATCATTCATATTTATGTTTAGAAATACAGCTGATTTTTGTGTATTGATTTGTATCCTGCTACCTTGCTTAATTCACTTATTAGTTCTAACATTTTTTGGTGTGTGTGTAATCTGTAGCGTTTTCTTCATATGAGATCGTGTCATTTGTATATACAGATGATTTTACTTCTTCCTTCCCAACTTGGATGCCTCCACCATTATTTTCTTCAGGGACTTTTTCTACCGCATACTCTTTTTCTTCTCTTTCTGGGACTCCAACATCAGATCTTTTGTTATCCATCCATAGGTCCCCTGAGGCCCTGTTCAGTTTTGCTTTTTCTTCATTATTTCTTCCTGTTTTTCAGGTTGGGTAGTTTCAATTGTCTTATCTTCACATTCACCAATTAATTCCTCTGTTTCCTCCATTCTGTTATGGAGGTCCCTCCTGTTTATTTTAGATTTATCAGTTCTTAAATTTCTATTTGTGTCTTCTTCATGGCTTCTATTTCTTTAGTGAGATTTTCTATTTTTTCCATTTATTTTGAGGGTGTTTGTAATTGCTTGATGAAGCATTTTTGTAGTGGCTCCTTTAAAATCTGTCAGATAATTTTAACATCTCTGTTGTCTTGGAACTGGCATCTATTGATTGCCTTTATTTTCATTAAGATTGAGATATTCCTGGTTCTTGGCATAATGAGTGATTTTTTAACTGAAGCACAGACATTGAGTACTCTGCTATGAGACCCTCAATTTTACCTCAACCTGCTTTAGCTGGCTTTCTCTGACATCACTCCAACAAGAGAATGAGGTGATGACACTGTTACTGCAAGGTGGAGGTACAGATTCAGGTTCCCTATTTGGCTCCTTGTTCCTGCTGAACTTACACTTCCTGGTAGGTAATTTCTGTGTATTTCCCATAATATGGCTTAATCACTATGTTTGCATTTTATGCATTGTTTTCTTTCTTATCTTTTCCATTTTTTTGGTTCAAAAACATACCCTTGGAATGGTTATTCTCTATTTGGAGGTCAGCAGGAACCATTCGTAGGTATAAGAGCCAGGGGCTTCCAAACAACTCTGTGAAGGTATTAGCGGCAATTAGGGAACATCATCTCCTCAGGCCGCTGCCTTCTCCCTTTTTCCCTCCCACCTCCCCATATGGTAAAGTAGGATATTAACTGTTTAGAGGAGGGCTTTTTAACCTAGACATCACAGAGATTTAGTCCATGGAAAGGCTTCAGGGAGTCTCCATATATGTGTATGTAGCATTTCTCTGGTTAGTCAGTAGCCCTTATTAGATTCCTAAATAAGGACTCCATGAAAGAGGTTAAGAATCACTGGAGCAGATTAAGAAATGGGAACAACAGAACTGCATGCTGTAAATCAGCCATTGCTGGGGGCTGGAAATCAGGAGAGCTGAGGCAGCAGCAAAAGGAGCAACGTCTAGGACTTGCGGCCTTGTGCTCCGTTTAGATATAGAAAAACTAAAAAGATGCTCAAGATATAGAATACTTCAATAAAAGTAAACGACAAGGGAAAAACGAGAATGCAAAAAGTTTACATACAGATTCTTAAAAAAATGGATACCAAGGGGAAAGAAGTCTAAGGTTTACAAGCAGACTTTTGCTAACGAAGCAGCTACAGCAAGGCCAGGGTGAGGGAGCAGGCAGCATGCAGAGCTCACAGGAAAAACCAGCTCTCACTCACAAGACAGCCCAGATGGGGTGTCACTGAGGTCCAAGAAGTCAAATTATAGCAAACAAAGTCCTTCTAAGAAATAAATGGAAAGAAATAAAAGCAGATTAGAGACAGGAGAAAGCAGGAGGAGGCACTGCAAATGGACCCAGGACTGTCCTGTGGCAGCAATCACAAGAATTTCCGCTGAGCCCTGTAGAAATGGGAGGCTAAACCAAATCAGAGCTGGGCTAAGTGGATTCCTCTCCCGGAGGCGGCTGGAGCCTAACTGAATCTGAACAAATTTCTGTTTCTGAAGCTCCTCTGATTTCTATTCAAACTCAGTCTTCAAAAACCTTATTCAAGCGATTTCATTCCATTATTTTCAGGATTTCTAAGACGAAACAGATCGTCCTGGGGTGCCCATCTGAAGAGAGCATCAGTCTCACACGGCAAAGAGTGCAGCCTCCCTCTTCCCTCTCCAGGTTACCTGAGTCCTAAGAAAGCTTGGGAAAGAAAGACTTTCT
This sequence comes from Saguinus oedipus, assembly GCA_031835075.1. Taxonomy (NCBI): domain Eukaryota; kingdom Metazoa; phylum Chordata; class Mammalia; order Primates; family Cebidae; genus Saguinus; species Saguinus oedipus. The sequence continues at coordinate 2,968,780 of CM063188.1, read as the reverse complement.
GCAGGAAGAAACTGACCTGCTTATAGACTCACAGGTCATGTGAGTTTTCCTAGGGATGGATACATTCCGGCCATCCCTCTGCTAGCAAATACTCAGCAAAGGTCATGAGAAGATCTGGTCCTTTAACCGTAAACAGCTAAACAACAGGGCCAGGGTGAGGCTTTTAGAGTATCCAGTAAAACAAATCCACCAATTCAAGAATGTATTTGACAGAACTTGCTGTGTGGGAGGCATGGGTGTCTAAGTTATGGCACCAGAAAATATAAAAGGAATGTCAGGTCCCTCGAGGAATTCCCACTCACCTTGGGGAAGCAAAGCACTGCTGGGAGCACTCATGTAACATAACTGTTCAACAGAGGAACCACCGTGTGACCCCAAACTACAAACACAAGTACTCAAGAGACCAGCTAGAGGGAGGGTGCTCAGAACGAGAGTTCCTGTAACAACAATCTTTCATAGCTTCAAAATGCCTGTGATCAGCAAGCACACTCACACATTGCCTCACTTTCTCCTCAAAACAACTCTATGGGTTAGATATCGGCCTCCTTTTACAAATAAAATTATATACAGAGAGAGGTCAGGAGATTGAGACCACTGTGGCCAACATGGTGAAACTCCATCTCTATTAAAAATACAAAAATTAGCTGGGTGTGGTGGTGCACACCTGTAGTCTCAGATACTCAGGAGGCTGAGGCAGGGGAATCGCTTGAACCCAGGAAGCAGAGGTTGCAGTGAGCCGAGATTGTGCCATTGTACTCTAGCCTGGTGACAGAGCAAGACTCCATCTCAAAACACATACACACACATACACACACACATACACATACACATAGACACACATACACACACACACACCCCGAGTAAATGGTGGGACTGGAACCTGAACCTACTGAATCTGAATGCCAGTACTCTTTCTGTGCCTCTGCCCGGAGTACATGTTTGCTCCTTGGTTGATAATCAGACATTGGCAAGAGACTCAATGACTTATGTAGAGATAAACAGGAAGTTTGGGTAAGACCACGATTTAACCCCAGGCCTCTTGACGGCTAATCTGATGCAGTTCCCAGAATACCTTTCATTTGGCATCTATCAAGGTCCATGCTTGAGCTTCACCTTGGTACCAAGAACAGGAAATGCGAACACGATTACCCAGAGAAGCTTCTAAAACAGGTGATGCAGCTGCGTAAGAAAGGCATGAGGCACCAGAACAGAGCTGGGCATGAGGGCACCAGAACAGAGCTGGGCGTGAGGGCACCAGAACAGAGCTGGGCATGAGGCACCAGAACAGAGCTGGGCATGAGGCACCAGAACAGAGCTGGGCGTGAGGCACCAGAACAGAGCTGGGCATGAGGGCACCAGAACAGAGCTGGGCATGAGGCACCAGAACAGAGCTGGGCATGAGGGCACCAGAACAGAGCTGGGCGTGAGGGCACCAGAACAGAGCTGGGCATGAGGGCACCAGAACAGAGCTGGGCATGAGGGCACCAGAACAGAGCTGGGCATGAGGCACCAGAACAGAGCTGGGCGTGAGGGCACCAGAACAGAGCTGGGCGTGAGGGCACCAGAACAGAGCTGGGCGTGAGGGCACCAGAACAGAGCTGGGCGTGAGGGCACCAGAACAGAGCTGGGCGTGAGGGCACCAGAACAGAGCTGGGCGTGAGGGCACCAGAACAGAGCTGGGCGTGAGGGCACCAGAACAGAGCTGGGCGTGAGGGCACCAGAACAGAGCTGGGCATGAGGGCACCAGAACAGAGCTGGGCATGAGGGCACCAGAACAGAGCTGGGCATGAGGCACCAGAACAGAGCTGGGCGTGAGGGCACCAGAACAGAGCTGGGCGTGAGGGCACCAGAACAGAGCTGGGCGTGAGGGCACCAGAACAGAGCTGGGCGTGAGGGCACCAGAACAGAGCTGGGCGTGAGGGCACCAGAACAGAGCTGGGCGTGAGGGCACCAGAACAGAGCTGGGCATGAGGGCACCAGAACAGAGCTGGGCGTGAGGGCACCAGAACAGAGCTGGGCGTGAGGGCACCAGAACAGAGCTGGGCATGAGGCACCAGAACAGAGCTGGGCGTGAGGGCACCAGAACAGAGCTGGGCATGAGGCACCAGAACAGAGCTGGGCGTGAGGGCACCAGAACAGAGCTGGGCATGAGGCACCAGAACAGAGCTGGGCGTGAGGCACCAGAACAGAGCTGGGCGTGAGGGCACCAGAACAGAGCTGGGCATGAGGCACCAGAACAGAGCTGGGCGTGAGGCACCAGAACAGAGCTGGGCGTGAGGGCACCAGAACAGAGCTGGGCATGAGGGCACCAGAACAGAGCTGGGCATGAGGGCACCAGAACAGAGCTGGGCATGAGGCACCAGAACAGAGCTGGGCGTGAGGGCACCAGAACAGAGCTGGGCGTGAGGGCACCAGAACAGAGCTGGGCGTGAGGGCACCAGAACAGAGCTGGGCGTGAGGGCACCAGAACAGAGCTGGGCGTGAGGGCACCAGAACAGAGCTGGGCGTGAGGGCACCAGAACAGAGCTGGGCATGAGGGCACCAGAACAGAGCTGGGCGTGAGGGCACCAGAACAGAGCTGGGCGTGAGGGCACCAGAACAGAGCTGGGCATGAGGCACCAGAACAGAGCTGGGCGTGAGGGCACCAGAACAGAGCTGGGCATGAGGCACCAGAACAGAGCTGGGCGTGAGGCACCAGAACAGAGCTGGGCATGAGGCACCAGAACAGAGCTGGGCGTGAGGGCACCAGAACAGAGCTGGGCATGAGGCACCAGAACAGAGCTGGGCGTGAGGGCACCAGAACAGAGCTGGGCATGAGGCACCAGAACAGAGCTGGGCGTGAGGCACCAGAACAGAGCTGGGCGTGAGGGCACCAGAACAGAGCTGGGCATGAGGCACCAGAACAGAGCTGGGCGTGAGGGCACCAGAACAGAGCTGGGCATGAGGCACCAGAACAGAGCTGGGCATGAGGCACCAGAACAGAGCTGGGCGTGAGGCACCAGAACAGAGCTGGGCATGAGGGCACCAGAACAGAGCTGGGCATGAGGGCACCAGAACAGAGCTGGGCATGAGGCACCAGAACAGAGCTGGGCATGAGGGCACCAGAACAGAGCTGGGCATGAGGGCACCAGAACAGAGCTGGGCATGAGGCACCAGAACAGAGCTGGGCGTGAGGGCACCAGAACAGAGCTGGGCATGAGGCACCAGAACAGAGCTGGGCATGAGGCACCAGAACAGAGCTGGGCGTGAGGCACCAGAACAGAGCTGGGCATGAGGGCACCAGAACAGAGCTGGGCATGAGGGCACCAGAACAGAGCTGGGCATGAGGCACCAGAACAGAGCTGGGCATGAGGCACCAGAACAGAGCTGGGCGTGAGGGCACCAGAACAGAGCTGGGCGTGAGGGCACCAGAACAGAGCTGGGCGTGAGGGCACCAGAACAGAGCTGGGCATGAGGCACCAGAACAGAGCTGGGCATGAGGCACCAGAACAGAGCTGGGCATGAGGCACCAGAACAGAGCTGGGCGTGAGGGCACCAGAACAGAGCTGGGCGTGAGGGCACCAGAACAGAGCTGGGCGTGAGGGCACCAGAACAGAGCTGGGCGTGAGGGCACCAGAACAGAGCTGGGCATGAGGCACCAGAACAGAGCTGGGCGTGAGGCACCAGAACAGAGCTGGGCGTGAGGGCACCAGAACAGAGCTGGGCGTGAGGGCACCAGAACAGAGCTGGGCATGAGGCACCAGAACAGAGCTGGGCGTGAGGGCACCAGAACAGAGCTGGGCGTGAGGGCACCAGAACAGAGCTGGGCATGAGGCACCAGAACAGAGCTGGGCGTGAGGGCACCAGAACAGAGCTGGGCATGAGGCACCAGAACAGAGCTGGGCGTGAGGGCACCAGAACAGAGCTGGGCGTGAGGGCACCAGAACAGAGCTGGGCATGAGGCACCAGAACAGAGCTGGGCGTGAGGGCACCAGAACAGAGCTGGGCGTGAGGGCACCAGAACAGAGCTGGGCATGAGGCACCAGAACAGAGCTGGGCATGAGGCACCAGAACAGAGCTGGGCGTGAGGCACCAGAACAGAGCTGGGCATGAGGCACCAGAACAGAGCTGGGCGTGAGGCACCAGAACAGAGCTGGGCGTGAGGGCACCAGAACAGAGCTGGGCGTGAGGGCACCAGAACAGAGCTGGGCGTGAGGGCACCAGAACAGAGCTGGGCGTGAGGGCACCAGAACAGAGCTGGGCGTGAGGGCACCAGAACAGAGCTGGGCATGAGGGCACCAGAACAGAGCTGGGCGTGAGGGCACCAGAACAGAGCTGGGCATGAGGGCACCAGAACAGAGCTGGGCGTGAGGGCACCAGAACAGAGCTGGGCATGAGGCACCAGAACAGAGCTGGGCGTGAGGGCACCAGAACAGAGCTGGGTGTGAGGGCACCAGAACAGAGCTGGGCATGAGGGCACCAGAACAGAGCTGGGTGTGAGGGCACCAGAACAGAGCTGGGCGTGAGGGCACCAGAACAGAGCTGGGCGTGAGGGCACCAGAACAGAGCTGGGCGTGAGGGCACCAGAACAGAGCTGGGCGTGAGGGCACCAGAACAGAGCTGGGCGTGAGGGCACCAGAACAGAGCTGGGCGTGAGGGCACCAGAACAGAGCTGGGCGTGAGGGCACCAGAACAGAGCTGGGCGTGAGGGCACCAGAACAGAACTGGGCATGAGGGATGCAAAAGGGCAAGAAGAGGGTCATCGGAAGGGCTGGTGATGGTCAGTACCATCAGCCCAGGACACATTATCCTGAAAACCCAGAGAGAGGTGGTGTCTGTCTGGGTTTGTTCGGGCTTCTTCTTACAGCTGAGGCTATTAGATGTCTCCTTCAGGAGTTCTACAGGCAATGGCAATGACTAAAGCTTCACATAAAGAAAAACAGCAATCTAAATCTCTCTCCTATATTTTCCCCCTAGTTGGCATCAGGGGTCTGGCTAGGTCTTAAGGTATTTCTACTTACTGATCTACAGAGAGCCTCACCTACTGAACTGGACCAGGCTAGAGGAAAAACAGAGCCTTGGGTTCTGGCCTGGATTTAATGACTTATTCACATGTCTCTCTCATCCATTAAATTGTACGGACCATATTGAATCTTTTTTTTTCTGGAGTGCAATGGTGCAATCTCGGCTCACTGTAACCTCTGCCTCCTGGGTTCAAGCCATTCTCCTGCCTTAGCCTCCCGAGTAGCTGGGATTTCAGGCACCTGTTATCTTGCTTGGCTAATTTTTATTTTTGTAGAGTTGGGGTTTCACCATGTTGCCCAGACCAGTCTTGAACTCCTGACCTCAGGTGATCCACCTGCCTTGGCCTCCCAAAGTGCTGGGATTATAGGCATAAGCCACTGTACCCAGCCTCAGTCTTATTCAAAATAACAGAAGCATTTAATCACATGTTGAATTAAATTGAACAAACACACCTGGCTCTGCCTCCGTGTGACTTTAGGTGAGCTCTTGCATGTCTCCAAACTTGAGCGCCTTCATTTCTCAAATAGTAATGAAAACGCCAACCCCACTGACCTCATACAGCCATCATCTGTCACGAGGACTAAACATGATTGCATACGCATGAGCAATATTCAGTTTCTAGTCCCATGTAGACACAAAGGTCGAGTTTAATCACTGATGGATATCTCCTTGCAGGTAACCCCATGTTGGGTGTATCGTACATTAGGAAATTTCCTCTACATCACTTGTCTGTCAAGACTTTCACACATAGATCCTTAATAAGTATTTTCTGTACCTAGCTGATTTGACTGGCTGACAAGTACCAGCAAGATCAGAAAAGGAAGGTTCTTCCTGAGACTGCAAGAGGCTGAGGTGTTCTTCCGTAAGTCTGGGTAAACATGTCAGAACGGCAAAAAGAAGAGGAATCGCTGAGTGCCTTCAGGAACTCCTAGTGTTACTCTTATTGGCCATACACTGACTTTATTTAGAGATCAAGTAAAGGCAGTATGGCTAGCATGCAGCAAAAACGAGCTCTAGGGACTCTTATTTTTAAGAATCCCTAAGGCATTTGCCATTTCTCTTAGGTTCACTTGGGTGGCTGTCAAAGTCATGGGATCAGCGGTCCCTGGACATGCCCTGAGCAACCCTGAAGCAGGCCCATCCTTCCACTGTGACCTTCCAGCACCCAGGGCATGGTGGCCCAGAGGAGACTGTCAAAGTGTCAAGTGCTTCATATGAAACCCCACACGACAGGTCTCCATATGACCCACCAGGGCCTGGGCCAGGTGAGCATATGAGCTCTCCTTTGGAAGGGCCACGGACTAGATGAGAGGAAGCTCTGCTGAGGCGGGAAGGCCAGACAGCCCCGGGTTCCTCTGGGCAGAGACTCCCTAAGAGCATGGAACTAAGCGTCATGTGCAACGAGGCGTTCCATCCCTAAACCATTCTCCTCCCGTTTGGTTTCTTGACTCTTATTACCAGAACCATATTAACTGACCTCCTTCCCTTCCTCCCTCCGCCTTCCCGCAACATGAATACTTCCCAAGTTCCAGATCCCTTGCATGGCACTGAGCTGGTTACAAAGAGAACCAGGAAGACATGCCCTCTGCTGAGGCAGGGGTGGGGGTGGTCATCAGGTATGCCTAGTGGAGTGTGAAACGTGCTCTGCTGGCAGGGTGGGCAATGATCTGTAGGGGTAGGAGGAGAAAACAACACTGGAGTTAGGCCGTAAAGAATCAGCACTGTTCTGCCAGGCCCAGGGGCTTGTGGTGGGGCGAGCGCGGAAGGCAGAGTGAAGAGCTCTGTGAAGACGGAGGAAGGGAAGTTCAGGGTCACAGTGCATAGGAGCAGCAGTGATTCCCGGGGGGTGGGGAGGGAGAGAGGAAGGGAGGAGAGAAGAGGCTGCAAAGGCGAACTGCCACGCAGATGGTCAAGTGCTTGCCACGCAGGGAGTATGGGCTGTGTTCCATGGGCAATGGGATGGAGGCACAAACAAGGTCAACTTGCTCAACGTGGAGCGGCACAGGGGCAGTGGTGCTCTGAGGCTGGTTTTGCACCAGGTTGCAAGAGTGACTGTTACTACTGTTTTTACAAGAAGATTGATTTTACATTGAAAATCAGTCATGGTGGGCATGTTTGCATCACAGAAATAGGCGAATGTCACGAAGCAGGTTTTTTCGAGAGTGGTTGTTAAACATTTACCAGCTCACATTGGGCATACGTGTGTATGCGTGCACACATATGTAGAGCTGCTAAAAAATCACAAAGGGGCCCAGCAACTGCCAGGAAAAAAAGGATACCAGGCAGAACTACACGTGATGTTGGCACACTCACCAGTCTCAGATTCTTCATCGCTTGGGGAAACATGCCTTGATGTAACTGCAGCTTGCCAACTTTCATTACTTGAACACCTCTGACGGGATGGCTGCCTGGGAAAAAAATCCTGGAAGAAACCAAAGGGCAAACCGTGTCAGCCGCTCTCACCTCTGCAGTCAGCGCGTCATCAGGGCAGTACGGGAGTGGGAGCAAACAGCAGCTGGGAATGTCAGTGAGCTACCGAGAGGAAATTCACTTTGGAATCCAGGAGAACGCAGCACTGAGGGAATTAGTGGTCCTCAGCTCCTCAGAATGCTTTTCGTGTTAGGGGAAAAATGACAGGAATAGAAGGTCTCTCTCATAAACACTGGAGAAGAGAAACAAAAGTTTGGAGCTCTGTGTTGATATTTGGGAGGGGAGCGGTGGGGAGAACAGGGCTAACTTTAACCTCCAAGCTCTTCCAGGAAGCGTTAGCACTAGGACAGCCCTGGAGCACAAGACTGCCTCTCAATATGTAATTGCTGACAAAGTTTTCATGATCCCCAGTTAAAGACTACCACATCCCCTTTCAACCGCAAGCCCTTTGAATCTCATGTGGGGCTCATCACGGTACACCTTTCTGATAAGCACTTGTGTATTTATTTATCATCTACTGCATTACAATGCTTTTGATTCAGGCACCATCTGTGTTCTCCATGACGTCTGACGTGTAGGAGGAACTCGGTCCATACTGGACCCCCTTCGTATACAACAGAATAGAATATGGTGCTTTGGTGGACCGAAGAAAGAGGACTTGCACACCCCTGGCTACGGGCTCTTTCAGACTCTGGAAGAGCTCTATTACTTCAATGCAGCAAGAATCTACCATATTGGATTTAATCAGGTATGTGCAGTTTGGCCTCTTCTGGCCTCAATACTTTCTACTCTTTACTCTTAGAGAATACTGAGCTCCTGCTGCATATGCAGAATTGTCTCTGGGGGAAATGCCTATACACGTACACACACATATACCTATATACTCCCCCCCACATACATATATATCCTCCCATACACACACACACACATACCCACACTCAACACATACATATACATATATACCCCCCACACATATACATACATACCCCCCACATACATATATATCTGCACGCGCGCGCGCACACACACACACACAAAACCACAGTTTAAATGAGCTCTTCAGGCAAGGTGTAATGGCTCACACCTAAGCCATTAGGTGTGAAAAAAATCCCAGAACTTTGGAGGATGAGGCAGGTGGACTGCTTGAGATCAGGAGTTTGAGACCAGCCTGGGAAACATGGCAAAACCCTGTCTCTACAAAAAATACAAAAATTAGCCAGGCATAGTGACGCATGCCTGTAGCCCCAGGTACCTAGGGCGCTGAGGTGGGAGGACTGCTTGAGCCCAGGAGGTTGAGGCTGCAGTTTCATACCAGTGCACGCCACCCTGAGTGACAGAATAAGACCCTGTCTCAAAGAAAAAGAAAAAGAAGAGAACTTTTTCCTTAAGTCTGGATCATACCATTAGACACAAACAAACATTCCTATAGGAGTTAAAACAGTATTATACAATGGAGCATGATTTAGTGCCCGAATCAGACATAACTTAGCATAAGCTAGTTTGCTGAACTGAGCTGAGAAAATGATACAGGTATCGTAGGTGACTGAGAGTTGGACTGGGGAAGGCTTCCTGGAGCAGGGAAATTGGACTTACACTAGCTGCCAAGGATCTGGAAAGGTTTGCTAGATAGGAGAAGTGAACTGCATCCAAACTGTCAGAGCATGAGCAACGGCCCGCTCTAAATGCTGCTTCTCCAGGGACGGAGGGGCCTGCCCACAGATACCAGAGAGACAATCCTAGAACCCATCACTCACGCAGGGCTTGCCACATGCCAGGCACTGTTCCAACTGCTTCTCATCCTTGAGCCCGCAGAACCCACATCTAAGCTCTTTTATGTAACAGTGCTGAGGCAGGTTTACCAGGGCAGACAGGTATGTTCTCAGACAAGTGTGCACGTATCTGCAAACCATCCCCTCTTCCTGAATCTTCACTCTCCCCAACACCGAAATGTGATATAGAAACATTTTGTTTTCATTTATACTCTTAAAAAAGTAGAGACCAGTACCTGGAAGGGAAGTATTTAAACCAGTAGAAGTGTGGCCATGCCTCTTTTAAAAAGCTGAAAAGGCAGCCAGAGGGGGAAGAATAAAGGAAGACACCTGGGTCCTGGACTTGTCTTCATCTCAAGTATGCCAAGGGGTCAATCACTTCACCTCTCACCCCTTGCAAAATGAACACCATTATCTATTTGTGTAAAAATGACTTTAACATCCCCATACAAAAGACTTAAGTGCAGGACGCCATTATCAGAGGGTAATTGCCCTGGACACTTTCCTTGAAAAGCACACCTGGATTTGAGATGTTATATTATTGCTATGAATGTGGCATAATTAAATTTAAAGACCAAAAAGTAATTTTACACTAATAATCACTCCACTAAGTGGATGTCTGTCATGCCAGCTGCAGAAGGAAAAAAAATCCTCAGTTCTACGATGGCAGAGAAAGTGGCGCATCATCACGCCATGACGGGTGCCTGCCCTGGTCACTCAGATGTTTCAACATGAAGTGAGGCTTATTGAGGAAAGCATGAGGAAGCATCTGGAAGTGGGAGACTTCCAAATAAATGTTTACAGGGAAGTCTCACAGCTCTGCTGGGTTGCTGACTGTGGGCCTGGTTTGTTTCTGGAGGCCTCCCAGCTGACACAGAATAAAAATCATGATCACCTGCTGGAGGATAACTCCAAGGAAAACTGGTCAAGCTCACTTCTGCTGGGAGATGTTCTCCACCAAGGGTGTGGCCTTCCATCTACTTTATCGTGTAGAGCAGTGATAAGGAGAGAAAAGAGCCTGGAGGCAGTAGTGTTCTGGACAGGACAGAAAGACAGTCGTCTTTTTGACAGGACCATCAAAAATAAAGACCAGGATCAGAGTCCAAAGTGAAGAAGAATCAGGTGTGTCTGAGGACCGTGAGGATGAACACGGGAGTCTGAGTGAGAAGGTGAGGAAGGTGCACCGACAAGATGCCAGGTTCTCGGCCCAGCACTGGACGGAATCTGGAGATGTCCAAAGTGCGTCCCTGCCCTTGGTTAGCATGGAGTTTGCAGTTGAGGCAAATGAAATCATGACACAGAAAGGGGTGTGAGGCCCACCTGACTGTGGCACAGACAATGTGTGCTCTGGGAGCAGCCAGAACCACAGTGATCAAGGAGTGGCAGTGCCTGAGTGAGTTTAGACTGGAGATGATGATGGGATCCTGGGACGCGGGGAGGGATGGATGGCTTGCTTTGCTGGTATGGAAGGCTGGATGCGAAGGTGCCGTGAGCACGCTGCTCTGGCCGGCAGAGGAGGAAGGAGGGAAAGGAGGTGCCCTTGCAGCCGGGCTGTGCAGAAGCATACAAGCAAAGCTAGGAACTGTGGACCTACTACTCTTGTCAGCAGTGAGGTACTACCAAAGAGGGCTGAGGCTATTTCATCAGAATAGAAAACAAAGAAAATTGGAAAACAAACTCTAGGGGCAAAAAGGCTTGAGGTAGGATGATGGCAACATGAATAGAAGAGGACTTGGGTCATAAAAAGAAGAAAGATTATACAGCTGATTCCACAGAATCTGGAGATCCAATGGGGGTACAGTGGAGTCAGAGCTGACTCCGTGATTCTGAAACATAAAGGCCTCCACAAAAACATATGAGCAAAATATACAATAACAGAATCATTCAACAAGGCAGTCTGCTTGTTTGGGTGTTACACATTTTCCTGTCGTAAGCACAATGCTAGCAATCACATGATCCAGAAAGCTCCGCCTACACTGGAAGAAGTTGTTTTTGGTGTTTCTGTGGTGACTAAGTGCATAAGAAGAAATGAGTTTCGGCAAGCAGAGAAAAGAAGGAAATGTACACTCCAGCTTTAACTCAGACCCATAAGCACCAACATCTTACTGTTATATTTTACAAGGAGGCTGAAAATCAGAGAACTAGGATGTCTGAAGTCAAAAGGACATGGAGAAGAAGCATCTGATGCCAGGATCTCTACTGGTCTGGCTGAGGTTGCGGGTCTCTATTGGTTCTACGTGACACAATTACCAATCACATTATTCCATTACAGACAGCAGCTTTGGCATTTCCAGGGCAGGAAAAGGCCTTCGTGATTCAGGGCTATCGTTTTGGTTTGAATGTATTCCCTCCAAAATTCTGGTGGTGAAACTAATGGCCAACGTGGTAGGTGTTTTGAGGTAGAGCTTTTAAGAGCTGATTAGGTCATGAGGGCTCCTCCCCTGTGAATGGGATTAAAGACCTTCTAAAACGGGTTTCACCAGGCGTTCAGCTTGTTTGCCTTCCACTATGTAAGGACACAGTGTTCCTTTCCTCCAGAGGATGTAGCAACAAGACATCATCTTGGAAACAGACAGCAGCCTTCACCAGACAACCTGCTGGGACCCGGATCTTGGATTTCATGGCTTGAACTTACCAGCCTCCAGAAGTGTGAGGAAAAAAAATTCTGTTCTTTATGAATTACCATCTGTGGTATTTTGGGATGGCAGAAACAACAAAGGAAGACAATTGTTTTTTAAAAACTGATGCAAAATGTATGACTGAACCTGAAAGGAGACCTGAGCCTGCTTGTTTAGACTGTATTTTAGAGTAATAAGATCGCTCCAGTTGTATGAATTTTAGCTGATAAGTGTGGAATGAAGACAGAATTAGAAAAATCATCACTTTGCAACTCCTGGAGAAATATTTGACTGAGGGGAGAAAATGTCACTTGATGAAACCATGAGATAAAAAGATGATAAAGAATTTTATAGTGAATGGATTATTTGTTTCCATGTGAATCCACTGATCAATCTTAGCATCACTAAAGTAGGATAATCAGACACTAAGAGCCATCTGATAGAGAAGGAATTATTTTTGACCACCTATAAACTATCCTCACAAAACAAAACAAAACCCCACACATGGAAGCTGAATCTAATCAAGCCTATAAAGTTAAATCCACTTCATAAGAACAAGTGATACAGGAACAAGTAAAGCAGTCAGCTGAATCTGGGGTATGGGAAATTCTACAAATCTTGACCCGGGGTCTCCAGCAAGTCAATCACATCAAAAGGAAAAGATGACAGGGAGAGAAGAGTGCTGCAGATTAGAAGAGATGTGGGAGATGTAACAACCAAAGTTTATAAAACTGCTTCACAGTCTACTCCTCGAAATGCAGCAGGCATGGTATCTATACTGATTCAATGGAAACATACTGAAAACAATGTAAAATGCTTGATGAAATATTCTAAAACGCAGGAAGATGCTGGCAGGATAGTAAGGCATTGGAGGCCAAAATGTGAGTGAAGAGGGACCGCTAGCCAGTAAGCAGAATGGCTGAACTGCTGCTATGCTGGAGTCTCTGTCCTCCTCTGCCTTGAGGGGCTTGAGAACAAAAGGGCAAACCCATTGTCTCCCTGGCATGATGGGGTCTAGTAGGAAAGCCTTCCTTTTTGCTTATTTGCAATGGCAAGTAGGACATGACTGCAGATAACAGAGGTAGACAGAATACATTCAAAAGAGTCACAGAAAGCTGACAGGTGACTGCAACAGTGGAAGCTGGAAGCCAGTGTAATGACATCTTCAATGCGCTGAGGAAAACACATCCTATTCTAGAACATCCCAAAAGACATCTTTCAAGAATGAGGTTCAGCAGCTAAAGGGTGCAGGGCTTCTGATGATGAAAATGTCCTAAAATTGACTGTAGTAATAATGGTTGCACATATGTGGAAATATACTGAAAATCACTGAAGCATACACTTTAAATGGATAAATTATAAGCTATATAAATGGTCTCTCGATAAAGCTGTTAAATAGGATCAAGATAAAAACATCTTTAGACAAAGAAAAATTGAAAAATCTGTCACCAGCATATCTTCACAAGGGGAATTTCTAAGATTCTAAGTAGAAGGAAAGTCACCCCAGATGGATGGTCTAAGATACAAGAAAAAAAATGGACAAAGAGAATGCTTAATATGGGCAAATTTATGAATATTGACAAAATAATTTTTGTGGGTTAAAAATACAGTAAAAATTAAAATACACAACAATTATAGCATATATATCAGGAGGGGAAATACAGGACTCAAGTGTTCTAGAGTCCTTCTACATCCATGAAGAGCATAAGGCACTTATGTACATGTTTTCTTCACAATTTAAACAGTTCACCTATGACTTATATATTGTTCACAATGTATGATTTATTTAATAACTTTTTTTTTGAGACAGAGTTTCGCTCTTGTTACCCGGCTGGAGTGCAATGGTGCGATCTCGGCTCACCGCAACCTCCGCCTCCTGGGTTCAGGCAATTCTCCTGCCTCAGCCTCCTGAGTAGCTGGGATTACAGGCACGCACCACCATGCCCAGCTAATTTTTTGTATTTTTAGTAGAGACGGGGTTTCACCATGTTGACCAGGATGGTCTTGATCTCTTGACCTCGTGATGCACCTGCCTCAGCCTCCCAAAGTGCTGGGATTACAGGCTTGAGCCACCGTGCCCGGCCAATAATTTTTAAAGTCTTAAAAACTGATTTAATGTTCCGTTTTAATTTCTGAGTACAAAGCCAGTTTGCACAGAGCAGTCAGGTTAATAGGTAGTCTAGGGATTTAATGATCTCAAAGACTGAGTGTTAAATCAATAAGAAAGGAATACTGTGGTTAAAAAAAACTTGCATACCATTCCCTTATTTGGAAAGAAAAGATGAGAGTTACAGAAGTTAAATATGAATAAAAAACTGCACAATTTCCTTTAACATAGAAGATGAAATATGGTTTGGCGTCAGTGAGCTTACGGAGCTGTGTGTGTCTGTATCTAGGATGCTGTTTAGCAACACCATCCTCACGTGTTGTTGCTGACATATATTTCAATAGCATTACTAGCATTTTTACTGAAATCAATCACTACGGATGCCAAGTTCTCAGAGCCCACAGACCCTGAAGAAGTCTTAGGATGGCTTTCCACAGCACAGGTGTCGGGAGGTGCCGTACTGTGGTGATGGGAAGCAGAGATGTTCTCTTCTTTGAAGATTTTCAAAGAAAACTGTAGCCTGTTGAGGCAGAGCAGCTAGCCCTGCTTAGATGCACAATCATGAGAAAGCAGAGGCTGGTAAACCACACCTCACAAGCCAACTCCCACAAGCAACATGTTTTTGTAAGTAAGGCTGTGTTGGGACACAGCTGTGTCCATTCACTTATATATTGTCCACAGTTTGTTCAAGCTACAAGAGCAGGATTAAGAAGGTGAATGTATGGCTTGCAAAGTTGAAATTTTACTTCCTGGCTCTTCACAGAACAGCTGCTGATGCCTGCTCTACAAAAAAGGAGTTACTGAAAATGCGGCCCGGAAGAGGATCTCTGACAGAAAGTACCCTGTAACGGACAACCATGGCCGTCCCGGAAGAGGATCTGACAGAAAGTACCCTGTAAGAGACAACCATGACTGTCCCGGAAGAGGATCTGACAGAAAGTACCCTGTAACGGACAACCATGGCCATCCCGGAAGAGGATCTCTGACAGAAAGTACCCTGTAACGGACAGCCATGGCCGTCCCGGAAGAGGATCTGACAGAAAGTACCCTGTTACGGACAGCCATGGCCGTCCCAGAAGAGGATCTGACAGAAAGTACCCTGTAACGGACAACCATGGCCATCCCGGAAGAGGATCTGACAGAAAGTACCCTGTAACAGACAACCATGACTGTCCCGGAAGAGGATCTGACAGAAAGTACCCTGTAATGGACAACCATGGCCGTCCCAGAAGAGGATCTCTGACAGAAAGTACCCTGTAACGGACAGCCATGGCCGTCCCGGAAGAGGATCTGAC
Source organism: Saguinus oedipus (assembly GCA_031835075.1). NCBI lineage: Eukaryota > Metazoa > Chordata > Mammalia > Primates > Cebidae > Saguinus > Saguinus oedipus. The sequence goes on along the minus strand of CM063188.1, from coordinate 2,953,557 downwards.
AGAAAGTACCCTGTTACGGACAGCCATGGCCGTCCCAGAAGAGGATCTGACAGAAAGTACCCTGTAACGGACAACCATGGCCATCCCGGAAGAGGATTTGACAGAAAGTACCCTGTAACAGACAACCATGACTGTCCCGGAAGAGGATCTGACAGAAAGTACCCTGTAATGGACAACCATGGCCGTCCCAGAAGAGGATCTGACAGAAAGTACCCTGTAACGGACAACCATGGCCATCCCGGAAGAGGATCTCTGACAGAAAGTACCCCGTAACGGACAACCATGGCCATCCCGGAAGAGGATCTCTGACAGAAAGTACCCTGTAACGGACAACCATGGCCGTCCCGGAAGAGGATCTGACAGAAAGTAGCCTGTAACGGACAACCATGGCCATCCCGGAAGAGGATCTCTGACAGAAAGTACCCTGTAACGGACAGCCATGGCCGTCCCAGAAGAGGATCTCTGACAGAAATACCCTGTAACGGACAAGGGGCCGTCCCGGAAGAGGATCTGACAGAAAGTACCCTGTAACGGACAACCATGGCCGTCCCGGAAGAGGATCTGACAGAAAGTACCCTGTAACGGACAACCATGGCCGTCCCGGAAGAGGATCTGACAGAAAGTACCCTGTAACGGACAACCATGGCCGTCCCGGAAGAGGATCTCTGACAGAAAGTACCCTGTAACGGACAACCATGACCGTCCCGGAAGAGGATCTGACAGAAAGTACCCTGTAACGGACAACCATGACCGTCCCGGAAGAGGATCTGACAGAAAGTACCCTGTAACGGACAACCATGGCCGTCCCGGAAGAGGATCTCTGACAGAAAGTACCCTGTAACGGACAACCATGACCGTCCCGGAAGAGGATCTGACAGAAAGTACCCTGTAACGGACAACCATGGCCGTCCCGGAAGAGGATCTGACAGAAAGTACCCTGTAACGGACAACCATGGCCGTCCCGGAAGAGGATCTGACAGAAAGTACCCTGTAACGGACAACCATGGCCGTCCCGGAAGAGGATCTGACAGAAAGTACCCTGTAACGGACAACCATGGCCGTCCCGGAAGAGGATCTGACAGAAAGTACCCTGTAACGGACAACCATGGCCGTCCCGGAAGAGGATCTGACAGAAAGTACCCTGTAACGGACAACCATGGCCGTCCCGGAAGAGGATCTGACAGAAAGTACCCTGTAACGGACAACCATGGCCGTCCCGGAAGAGGATCTGACAGAAAGTACCCTGTAACGGACAACCATGGCCGTCCCGGAAGGGGGCTGTCCAGCTGTCTGCGTCACTAAGAATAGCAGTAATCACAGGAACAGCAGTTAATACAGACAGTGCCTTTGTTTCATGTCAGGCACCATTCTAAGGGCTTTTAGTTCAATTCATTCTCAAAAAAATTTTATTCAAGCAGATTCTGGGAATGATGGTGTCAAATAATTAGTGGTTCTTTTCTATAGAAAATGAGTACAAAACTAGTCAAAATGGCCAAAAGTAACCACTTTAGGGCATCAGAAATTGATCTAAGGTAAACAAAAAATTGGGAAGTGTTAATTTTTTTAAAAAAACAGCTATTTTAGGGTAAGAAAATCAGGATTCTGTGGTCTCCTTGCCTGAGGCTATTCCCATCTACCATTCACACCCATGTCAGCCTTAGAAGGAATGAGACCAGTTCTCCGTATCACCTGCGTACCTGGGAAATTGCACGACACAGGAAGACCCAAAAGCAGCTCAACAAAAGTAAAGCCCAGGGGAGATTGAGAACCTCAGCGTATCTCCTCACATGCAAATGACCAGCAGAGTGCAAGCCTCATAGGCTTGAGGTACTTCCTAGAGGTCCCCCTGTGTCTGCGTAGCTTAGCGGTCTGCCCATATCACAAAACAGAATCAAACAGTAAGTAAAGACAATCCTGATGAGCTCCACTGCGTACCCTACACTCTGCAGCTGAGTCCAAGCAAGTTACAGAACAATACACAACAAAATGTCCACCAACGACTCTCATGACAAAACGGAATGCAGAGTTATAATACATTATTTAAAATGTTCATTTCCCCACCAAAAACCACTGTTCTACTGTCTCTACACCCTGCTCCCACCCCACAAAAAAAGTAAAGACAGAGGGCACAACAATGATCCAAAGTGTCACAAGAAACAAACTATCGACCAAGATACCTATATCCAGAGAAACTATCCTTTAAAAACCAAGGTGAATATAGTAAAGATGACAAATCTCTTTAAATTGATTTAGTGAAAGTGTAATAAAAATCCAAGCTTGAAATCCGTAGATACAGACAAACTGGTTCCAAAATTTATATGGAACACAAAGGAGTTAGAATAGTCTAAGCAATTCTAAAAAAAAGAACAAAATGGAAGGACTCACACAATCCAATTTTAAGATTTACTATAAAGCCACAGTAATCAAGACAGTGTGGTATTGGCAAAGAGATAGACACAAAATAAATGGAACACTGCAGAAATTCAAGAAATTGATTTAAATGAAGCCAATTATTATTTCTTTTTGACAAAGGCATAACAACAATTCAATGGAGTTAAACTGCTATTTGTAACCATTTTCAACAACATCTGTTATCTACCTTTTCTATTATAACCATCCCAGTGGGTGAGAAGCGGTATCTCACTGTGGTTTTGATTTGCATTTCCCTGATGGTTACTAATGTTGAGCATCTTTTCATGTGTTTATCTGCCATTTGTATATCTTCTTTGGAAAATGTCTAGTCTAGTCCAGGAAGAAAAACAAACTTCAACCTGAACTTCATAGCTTCTATCAAGGTCAATAATGGGGCCACAAACTCAAATAGATTATTGATCTAAATACAAACTTGTAAAAATTTTGGAAGACATAGGAGAAAATCTTCCGGACCTTGAGTTAGGCAAGAGTTCTTATATATGACACTAAAAATATGATTTATAAAAGAAAAAATGGAAAAAATTAGATTTTATCAAAATTAAAAGCACACTCTGTAAAAGATACACTTTAAAAATGGAGGCCTGACACAGTGGCTCACGCCTGTCATCCAAGCACTTTGGGAGGCCGAGGTAGGTGGATCACTTGAAGCCAGGAGTTTGTGACCAGCCTGGCCAACATGGTGAAACCTTTTCTCTACTAAAAACACAAAAATCAGCCAAGCGTGGTGTCACGCACCTGCAGTCCCAGCTGACTGAGAGGAGGAAGCACAAGAATGATTTGAACCTGAGAGGCGGAGGCTGCAGTGAGCTGAGATCGGGCCGTTGCGGTCCAGCTTGGGTGACAGAGTGAGACGTTGTCTCAAGAAGAAAAAAAAAGGACAAAAAGAAACAGAAAATGGAATTGACAGCCTACAGACTAAGTGAAATTACCTGCAAAATATATATCAGACTTAAGACATATCCAAAATATGCCAAGAGCTCAATAAAACAAAACCAAAAACAAAAGGCAAAGAAAAAGTGGTCAAGAGACTTGAATAGACATTTCTACAGAGACAATATATAAATGTCAAATATGGACATGAAAAATGATCAACATAATTAGATACCAGGAAAATGTTTTCCAGTGAGCACCACCACATACCCTTTGCCACAGGTAAACAGGCTGGTTCTCCATCCTCCCGCTAAACTAAGTATGTATGACTCCTTCTAGATTACAAAAGCATATATGCATTTCCTATGCTTAATTATATAATCAAATCCCTACTTAGAGCTCAAATTCCTCTAGTTCTTTTAATCTGCAGCTATGAATCTTACTTTATACTTATTAACTTATAGGATTTTGACAGTTTTGGGCTAAAATCAAATGAACTATCAATATTATTCTTTTGTGTTTGTGAAGATGTGGAAGGGCTGGAACCCTCACCTATCATTAATAGGAATATAAAATGGTAAAGTACTTTGGTAAACATTTCTGCAATTACCTAAAAGTTAAATAGAGGACAAATGACTCAATTGCATAAATGGTCAAAATATTTGATTATACATTTCTTCAAAGAAGATATACAAATGGCTAATGAACACATGAAAAGGTGCTTAACATGATTACACATCAGGGAAATGTGAATCGAAACCAATACAGTACCACTTCACTCCCACCCGGATGGGGATAACCAAAAAGACAGAAAATAAAAGGTGTTGGTGAGCATGTGGAGAAATCAGAACCCTCATTCACTGCTAGTGAGAAAGCAAAGTAGTACAGTCACTTTGGAAAATGATCTGTCAGCTCCTCAAAACGTTGAAACACAGGAGCACTTCTACTCCTAGGTGTATTCTCATGAAAAATGAAAACATAAGTCCATGCAAAAATGTGTATATAAATGTTTATAGCAGTGCTACTAATAATGGCCAAAAAGTAGAAACAATCCAAATGTCTATCATTTTATAAATGAAGTAGGCTACATCCATATAGTGGAATACTATTCAGCCATGAAAAGGAATTAAGTACTTATACATGCTACAGCATGGATGAACCTTAAAAACATTATGCTAAATAAAAGAAGCCAGACACACAAGGCCAGAAATTAAGATTCCATTGATGTGAAATGGTATATGGCAAATCTCGAAAACATTATGCTAAATAAAAGAAGCCAGAGACAGAAGGCCAGAAATTAAGATCCCATTGATGTGAAATGGTATATGGCAAATCTCGAATAGGCAAATCTATAGAGACACAAACTAGATTAGTAGTTTCCATGTGATGTGGCCACAGGGGGCTGGGGATGACTGCTAACAGCATGAGGCTTCCTTTTCCACAAGGAAATGTTCTGGAGTTAAATTGTGGTGTTGGTTGTACAACCTTGTAAATATGCTTTAGAAAAACCACTGAAATGCACGTGAGCTCTATCTCAGGTTTTTAAAAAAGACTAAACATTATGCCCCTGAATTCCATTATTAGGAATGAATCTACTTAGGAGAAATAGGTTCGTACAAGGTCTTATTTGTGAGTTTATAGCAGCATTATTTATAGTAGCCAAAAATTGGAAATAACCCAAATAATCAACCAGTGAGTAGATAAACACAATGTACTATATCCATACAATGTAAACTACTCAACAATCAAAAGTAACAAAGCACTGATACCTGACAACATGAACGAACCTTAGTAACATGCGGAGTGAAAGAAAGCTGTGCAGTAAGGCTACATATATGATTCGTTTACAGGAAATTTGTAGAAAAAGCTAAACTACGGAGACAGTAAGAAGGAACATGGTTATCTGGAGATGGGTGTGGGTATGAATGGACTGCAAACAGGCCTCAGGAAAACTCTGAAGGTGCTAGAAATATTCTAAAAGGGATTGTGGGAAATGTTATACAACCATAAAAATTTCTAAAGCTCAGACTGTACAATTTAAAACGGTTGAATTTTATGATATGTAAATTGTGCTTCAATAAAGCTGTTAAAAATTAAACAACCTTATGAGACAGGTACTATTATTGTCGTCATGTTAGTAATCAGGAATCCGAAACAAAGACAGATTAAGTAACTTGCTAGAAAACGGCAGAGCTATTATTTGATTCCAGGCAAGATGACTACAGAATTCTTAACCATTACATCAAATCCAGTGTAATTTGCTAACTATAAAGTACTGGGAAAACTGAGAAGAAGCCCGTCTTCTTCCACGAGTCGAAGAGTTGTCACGCTTTGAGAGCACTTTTCATATCCCTAGCTCTGTGCAAGTAGCCCCATTTCCATTCTCTTATTAGCACACCAATTTGCGAGGCAGTTGCTATTAAAAATATATAATTTAAAACAGTTAAGCGCATGTGTCTTGTAATGGTCTCCCCCAAACTCCATCGCGACCATTAAGGAAAAGACGTCTGGGCCGGGCGCGGTGGCCCACGCCTGTAATCCCAGCACTATGGGAGGCTGTGGTGGGTGGAGCACCTGAGGTCAGGAGTTTGAGACCAGCCTGGCCAACACGGTGAAACCCCGTCTCTACTAAAAATACAAAAATTAGCTGGGCATGGTGGTGGGCACCTGCAGTCCCAGCTACTTGGGAAGCTGAGGCAGGAGAATCACTTGAACCTGGGAGGTGGAGGTTGTGGTGAGACAAGATCTTGCCACTGCACTCCAGCCTGGATGACAGAGCAAGACTACGTCTCAAAAATTAATTAATTAAAATTTTTTTAAAAGAAACGATGTCTGATAGCTACGTATGCAGAGCTTTCTTTGCTTAGGCACCCTCTTCCTCTCCTCTCACAGTCTCTGAAGGCCAGGCAAAAAGGCTAGTTCCTTGTCCTCCCTCTAAACCAAATATGGATCACTACTAGACTGTGGAAGTGTATATGCATTTCCTATGCTTAATTATACAATCAAGTCCCTACTTAGAGGTCAGATTACTGTGGTTCCTTTAATCCTGTTCCCAGCGGGGCCCCTGCAGCCATGAATAATCTTATTTCATACTAATCAACTTATAATATTTTGACAGCTTTTGGTAATACACAAACACACAGTCATAAATACTGCTCAAGCAGTATTTTTTTAAGGGAGGAAGAAAGGAAAAAAGATGAGGGAAGAATAAACTTTCATGAAAAGAAAGGTTTCTCTCCTTTGGGAATCTGTTTATTTTGCAACTTGTCTGAGTGAGTCAGGAATTCAAACACGTAACAGTACAGAAGTAGCAAAGCCATTGGGTTTAACTTCGTCCTGAGAAACTGCTGGCAACGCTTTTAAAATTCTGCAAATATACTGAACGGTTTGTTTGCTATTTTGGCAATTTAAAGCAGGGAGTATGACTGCCTGTGACAAAATCAGTACCTGAATGACACTGGGTACTCGTAGTCAAAATGGCACCTGACAGTTACCCTCTAACACAACATTCCCAATTTATTAAAATACCTATTGAAACAAAAACAGATTTAAATATAAAAAAGTTAAATTCAGTTTAAAAGAGTACTAACGCCTGAGTCTAGAAAGAGAACTCCGAACACCTGTGAGGGTAAGACTGCCTGCTTGGCAAGAGTGACGAGGACCCCTCGCTCAGGCTGCATCACCGATCAGAACTCAAGTCTGCACCAGGCAAGGACCTGTGCGACTGTGCGCACCGCGTGGGGCTGCTTTCCACAGCAGACAAGCCCAGTCACTGTGGCCCCTCTCTCCTCAGTCAATTCACACCTTTATTCCATATCCAGGCTTTAACTCCTGAGAAAAAACAGGGTACAGAGAGAAGTGGCAAGAATGGAGTCACACTGAATACTGCATAAGCTGGTATCATAAATAATGTGGTAGGAAAAGGCTGGGGTATGAAGAGCCTTCACAGAAGTACATTCTACAGTATTTAGTTTTCAATGTATTTTGTTTCATGAACCAGAAAAGCAAGAGAAGAGAAGATGCCATGTTAGTCAACCAGTTCCCAATAGATAAAAATACACTAGAGTGTGAGAACTGGCTGTAGGCTAAGCATACCCATCTGTTGTCCAGTTACAGATCTGACGAGGGAATCCAAAGAGCACCGGGCCAAGGGCAATTTGTATACTATTTCCACCAGCAAAATTAATACTGAATGTTTTCACACTAAAATTGGGGGAAAAGCAAGGATGTCTGCCATCAATACTCATATTCAACATCATACTAGAAGTACTAGCCAGTGTAATAAACCATGAAAAAAATACAATATAGAATAGAAAGGAAAAAATAAGCTGTCCCTATTTACAGGTGACATGATTGCCTATGGAGACAATCCTAAGGAATTTTCAAAAACATTTCTAGATCTAATAAGTGAATTAAGTAAAGCAGCAGGACAAACTCAGCACACATAAATTAATCATGTATCTATAGACTATGAAGACACACATGAAAACTAAAGTAAGAAAACACAGTAACACAAAATTACTTAGGTATGAATCTCAACTAAAGTGCTTAGGTACACACCTGAACGTAACACGTACAGTATCTGTATGCTTACACATAGAAAACACAGATGAAAGATCTAAAGAAATAAAGAGATACACTGTGTTCATGTACTGGAAGACTCAACGTACTAAAGTTGTCAGTTCTCTCCAAATTGATATATCGGTCAAACGATTTCTATCAAAACCCCAGCAAGAGTTTTTGTAGATACAGACAAGAGGATTGTAAAATTAGCATGCAAAGGCAAACAAACTGGAACAGCTAACCCAATTCTGAAAAAGGAGCAAAACTGGAAGGTTCATGGGATCTGATTTCAAGTATTTCTTGAGAAGAAGTACACTACTCAAGACCAGAAGTAGCAAAAGCACTAGTTCTCCTGTTAATTCTGGGATGTTCATTTACCACACGGCTCCCCTGCTCCTGGTTTTCTACTGCACTTTAGAAAAGTCAGTTTGGAGGTGTTGCAGGAAAGCTAACTAAGCATTCATATACGGCAGACGGTTGTTCCGGTCATCCACTGCTAAGAAACCACCCCAAAATGTAGTGGTATAAAATAATAACCATTTTCTGTGGTCACATATTCTGTGGGTCAGAAATTCAGAGAGGGTTCAACAGGGATATCTCCTCTCTGTTCTGTTACGTATGGGCCTCAACTAGAATTACTTACACGGCTGAGGGCATCTCAAAATAGCTGGAGCTCCAAGATCTACTTCCAGGATGGCTTCATTTTCACTTCTGACACCTGAGCTCAGGCGACCAAACACTGAACTCGAGCAGGGACTATCAACAAGAGTACTTAAGTGGCCTCTCCTTTTAGGTTCTCAAAACGTGGCAGCTTGGTTCTAAGAGGGAATGTCACAAGAGAGACCCTTCTGGAAAGTCAAGTGTTGCCAAGGACCAGGCAGAAGCTGCAGGGGTTCGTCTACCCTAGCCTTGGAGGTCATGATGCACTTCAGCAGCATTCTATCAGTCGCAAGCACACCACTTAGGGACAACCAGATTCAAGGGGAGGGAACTTACACTCAATTTTTTTTTTTTTGGAGACAAAGTCTCACTCTGTCACTCAAGGTGGAGTATAGTGGCACAGTCTTGGCTCACTGCAACCTCTGCCTCCCAGGTTAAAGGGATCCTCTGGCCTCAGTCTCCTGAGTAGCTGAGATTACAGGCGTGTACCATCATGCCCAGCTAATTGTTTTGGGTTCTTAATAAGGATGGGGTTTCACCATGATGGCCAGGCTGACCTCAAGGCTGGATCAGGTGGATCACTTGATGCTTGACTCCTGACCTCAAGTGATCCACTGGCCTCCACTACCCAAAGTGCTTGAATCACAGGCATGAGCCATCACGCCTGGCCAGACTCAATTTTTTGATGGGGAAATGGTAATGTTACATTACAGGGAATGTGGAATAGGAGATAATGTAGTGGACATCTTTTGAAAATACAAATTGTCACAATGGTTACAGTAAAAAAAGAAAAAAAAAAAAAAAAAACAGAAGCATTAGAAAAAAATCCTCCATTAAAGTAATTTCCACTTTATCCAGGTATTATGTTATAACCTCAGAGGCACGCTAAGTCCTTTCAATCAACAGACTAAGTTCTTACTACTCACACGGAAGGTTCTATCATACCTGCAGAAGCAATGCTGTGCCTTTTACATGCTCCCCATGAACACGGTCAAAGGCTAAAGCAGCATTACTTCACACTCACTGCCCTACTCCCACCTTTTGGGTGGATGATTCCTCACTATGAGGATCCCTTTGCCCAACCCCTCTTCATCCCCTTGCTGTTTTCCTTCAAGAGACAGGGCATCTCTCCCCCAGAGAAAGAGCAGAAAAGAGAGAGAGGGAGGGAGACGAGGCCCTGCTCTGCCACCTGACTACAGTGCAGTGCTGTGACCAAAGCTCACTATAACCTCAAGTCCTGGGCTCAAGAGATCCTCCCACCTCATCCTCCAAAGTAGCCAGGACTACATGTGTACGCCACCACACCTGGCTAATTTTATTATTTTTATTTTTTGTAGAGATGGGGTCTCGCTATGTTGCCTAGGCTGGTCTCAAACTCCTGGCTCAAGGAATCCTCCCATCTTGGCTTCCAAAGTACTGAGATTATAGGTACGAGCCGTGGTACCCAGCCAGAATTTTCTAGATGCAGCTATACCATGATTATATTTATTTCAACATATAGAAGTTTTGCTTTTTTAAAGAAAGTAATAACTCTTGGAGATACTAGATACATTTATTACCTAAAAACTTACTTACCATAACTAGCTGAGAACAAAGCTTTGTAATAAGCTCTGAGTTGAGCTGGGATGTGGAGCAGGGTGATGGTGGCAACAGAGTATTAAGAGGAAGAAGGCTACACAAAGCTGGGTATGGTATCACAGCAACGAACATTATAACCCTAACACATGTAGAGTGTACGTACAGTAAGTGTAAGATCTTTCTACACTACAAACCAAATTCATAACCACCACTTCATTAATTAAACTGTACAGTTTATTATCTTGCTAAAGCAGTGTGGGGCCTGAGGTTCCAAGAGGCTAGGTGAGGCGGCCAAAGCTGCAGTCATGGAAGAGCTGAGGTCAAGCTCAGCCTGTGCTTCCGGAAGCCAGGCTCGTTCCCGTCCATCTCACTGCCTCACTGAACCTCGACTGACGATCACGTACGTTAACTTATCATACAACTACAATATTTCCAATCAACTCAGAGCCTCAGACACTCCAAGATCACTGAGTATGAACATGCCAGCAGCCTCGCATTACCCACCCCACAACTCCCACCAGGTGTTCACAGGTGAAACCAAATTCATCCCTTAACCGGAAAAAAAAGGGTTAGGAAAAATGCGAAACCAATGAATCTGCCAGCATGGTTGTTTCACACGGGAACCTGGAATCAGCATCCAAATAAATAGCAGAATACTGTTGCTGCCAGCTGAGATTCCATTTACACCATTTTGTGGAAAATGTTTATTACAATCTTCCATTTTCTCTGCACAAAACCAAAGAAAATTGAGAAATGTGAAAGTACATTGTCTTCAAAAATCCTGTCAGAGAGTAACTCAGCTCTCACAAGCTATTCTCTGAAGGCATTACTGATGTTCTACTGAGTTAATGGAGGAATAGAATTTGCCAGCAGGAAAACACACTGGCAAACAGAAGTGTGTTCACTAGAGCAGTATCTGCAACGCCTTCTATCACTTTCATTCCTTTTCAAGATCACACTTCGTGTCGCAGGGCAGAACCACGCCTTTTCTATGCCCTGGATTTCTCAGTATTTTTACAGTTGGAAGCAGATTTTTAACGCTTGTGCAAATTACAGCTATCTTTGCTGAAATGGGCTCGTTTATGCTGCTGGGGAACAGAACTGTCTCCCTCTCCTGAAGGTCTATGAGGCAACTCTTTACATGCAGCTCCCATTACTTCAGGCTCATAGGTTCCTGCGGGGGCAATCTCTTCTGCAATCAATTCATGAAACCTAGTGCTGGATCAGTTCACATCAACATTGTGAAGCAAGCATCGTCCGTCCTGACTCCCTTCCATCCCTCTTATTTCCTGACACTCTTCTCTTTCACTCGGGCCAAAGGACTCACCAATGGCCTTCTTAGTGGGGCTTCGCGAACGCTGCCTTCTCCAGAACAGCTTTCCCCAGAAGTTCCCTCTACCCAGTCAAAACTTCCAAGCCGCCTTTAGAAAAGTCTGAGCTCATTGGGGTGTTAAAAAAAGCAATCTTATTAGATGAAATTAGTTATTAATGATTACATGAGTTTGGTTTTTGAGGGAGAAATTCTTATCAACTCAAAATAATTTGTAATGGGTAAAATTTGAAACAACACAACTACGTGATGCATTTTCATCCATGGGAAAGAAAAGGATTCTGGGGCACAAGCGACTCCCAGATTTTTCAAAAGCAGACCATGGAGACTGAGGTCCACCTGTGTAGCAGAGGTTCGAGCACAGTATGGGAGTCGGCTTCGGAACTGGGCAACACACGCTCACAAGCTCAACCTTGCTGCTGAAGTGCCCTTTATATCACCTGGTCCCATGAAGCAAATGCAAGATGCATGGACGGGCTTGCAACCACCTGACCTGACTACCATAGAAAACAGGGCAAGGAGAATGGTGTCTAGGGCACCTACCAGGCATTTCTTCTCCTCTCTGAGCTGCTGGAATATACCACAAGCTTTGTAGTCTGCATTCTTCTACCTCTACTAAGCATTCACATGACTGGGGAGGACAGATGTTATTCTTGGCTCAGGCCTACTAGGTTAAAGGAGTAGGGGATGCTTTACTTTCAATTATTGAAAAGAATCACAGACCATTTAGAGCCAGAAGGAAGCAGAGATCACCTACTTCAGCCCTGTCAACTCAAAGATGATGACATAGCCTAGAAAAGTTGCCCCAGGTCCGTCCATTCAGGCCATGCAACAAGCTTGGTACACAAAAGCTGCTTAGTAAGTGTTTGCTAGCCTCCTGGCTGGATTCCCGACATCTGCCTCTGGGTTCATGCTCCTTTCATTATAACTCCCTCCCACACCCACCAGCCCCACTCCCACAACCTTAGTTCCAGTCTCAGGTGGAAAACAACTACAGGTCATGCCAGAGTCCAGGGTAAGACCCCAGAGTGAGTTAGGGGACTTGTGACTCTCATCATGTGCCAAATGGTGTATCTTATTACTACCACAGAGGTCAGAAACTGGGCCATTCTTTCTTCCTTACAGGAGGAGGTCTGGACTAGAGGACTGAGAAGGAGGCTTTCAGGGAAGCATTCCTCAAGTTTCTCTATCACGGAGTATCCTTTAAAGATGAAGTCAAGAACTCCTCCTGAAATACAGCACCAGGAGCTACTGGAGTCCAGAATGCTTGCAGATGACTCCCCCTAATGAAATGCAGATATGATAAGGTATACTGTGGCACTGGGTTCAGACCATGACAATGTACCATCTCCAGGGACCTGAATTCCATCACAGTGTAAGTCCTTTCAGAGATATTTTTATAGTCAGCTCCCTAATGAGGCAAAGGTCTCCATCACTGCTCATGTGTAAGTGGAAAGTTGCTGCACAGAGGAACAGGGGCCTTTCTAACCCAAGTAGCAGAGGCAGGAATGGCATTAAAACCCAGAACATTTTTACACAGTCTCAGGATTTTTAATCAGCTGAAATACTGCAAGCTATAAGGAAAGATTCCAATAAAAAAATGAAATATAGACCAAGAAGAAAGCCACAGTCAATATTTGACTACAGAATGCAATGAGTGACTGAGGTAACACAAACAGGGGGTAACCCCAAATGCTTCATGCTGACCTGAGAATATTGTTTTTATTTATGTTTATTACAATTGTGTGATCTGTATTCTGGACATTTCCTTGAAACTAAATATTGGTGCCAGACAAATGAAGTCCAGAGTAAAGATAATTTTAAAGCTGTATATTTTACCTATTTCCACCATTTTCCAACTCCATTCAACATGAATAGCTGACTTCTTTTCATTGGTCTCCAAACATTGCTGGCACAAAAGATGGTCTATGGGTTAATGGATCTCCCGGCGCAGGGTTTGTACTTTCTAGCTGGTGATTATAGCTCCTTACATACTATTGATTAATGAAAAATCCCATCTCTGATGTTGCATACGCCTTTGGGAAAGCAACACTAGTATTCACTGACCAGTTTATTCATTTATTTGTTTGTTTGTTCATTCATTCACTCATGCATGCATGCATTCACATTACAGAGTCCACACTTACTGAGTACCCATTATGTGCCAGGCACACAGAGATAAACGGGGAAATAAGGCAGAGCACGGTTCCCGTCCTCGTGGATCTTACATCACTGTGGAAGGGCTGGACACTGAAAAGTAGTAACAAATCTGGTGAGTACTGGGCCTACAGCAGTCAGAGCTACTCTAAACTAGAGTCAGGAAAAACTTACAAGAAGAGACGTTTTGGTTAGGGGCTGGTAGATGAGTCACATTAGACTAAAGAAGATGAAGATTCTGGGAAGAAGGAGCAGTAGGTGTAAAAATTCCAGAAGCACAAAAATACTAAACTGAGAATTCAACAAACTGATACGAAGTCAAGCGTGTCCCAAGTATAGAACAAGAGTTGTAGTGAGGAATGAATGAATGAAGGAATGAATGAATCTACCCTATTTGCTGGATCAGCTGAATCAACCATGGTGATGAATGGGGCAACACGAGCAGACCCCACTCTTGTCTACCCACTGGGGCACTAGGTCCAAGTGAGGGAGGAGTCCCCAGAGTCAGGGTCAGCCAAGCTTTTCAGGGCAGCATCTGCGTCTGGAGGGCAATTGTACTTTACACACTTTGCTCCAAACCAGGCACATAGCACCTAATAAATGTGGATGCTTTTAGAAAGGACTGAGAACCACAAGCACACAATTAGAGAAAGTCTGTTTTTGTCAGAGCGAGAACCTCATTTTTGAAGCAGGAGTTTTTGCCCCAGATAAGCCACAACGGGAGATGAGCGTACTCTGTGATTCTCTGGCCAATTGAGTCATTCACATGAACACTGCTAACTTTGGGAAAGGCAACTGAACATCTTTATGGATCAGTCAAAATTTGAGACCTAGCTGTAGAGCCAAATTTAAATCCAAGACCATGGATGACTCTGTTCCATCTAATCATCAGGCTCATTCATAAAATTCTTTTTTCTGCTTAATTCACTCTGCATTCCTGAGCAAACTGTACTTTTCAGTTGCAAAATATTACATCTACCTCAAAAGCCCAGGGAAAATAAAGGTAGGTGATACAAATGATCCTTTTGTGTGATTGTGGACGTGAATTTGGTCCCTGTCATGAGACATGAAGCACAGGAATGGGAGAGAACGGAGGCGGCTGTGGTGATGCCAATCACCCAGGGTGCGTGTCTTCAACAAGCTGCGCCATGGAAAAGCTACAGCCCTACCAGACAAGCAGGTCCTCCCTGGGACCTGAGGGCTCAGTGATTTCCTCAAGCCAGCCACACTCTTCCTCACCCACACGGGATACCTTTACTAAACGACTCTGGGCATTTTGTGGGGAACAGAATCAGCTGGGAAAAAGAGAGCCTGTTATTTCACCTCGGGAAAGAGATCCGGCAAGTACGGGACTCTTTCCAAATTCCTCGTGGGCACTCAAGTACTACTTGCGACACTCATTAGTGCAGTGGATCAGTTTATCCTGCTAATGCCATGAGGATAAACTGCAAAGCAGCATACGGAAACGGCAGGAGTCCCAAACCCAGGGCATGGTGACACTGTGCCTCTGCTAGTAATCAAGGTTTACATGCTCACTGTCTGTGTTCTTCCTGAATAGAGCTGTGGAGCAGGGGTCTGCCAGACAGATTATCATTTTCTGTAGGTAACAAGTTTATCTCTTAGGAAAGAAACGGGGGGAGAGAAAGAGAGAGAAAAGGGGGCAGAGAGGGAACCCGTGCCTGCTCACACGCACACCAGTGGGTATTCGTTCGGCAGAAATTCGATTTATTAAACAAAAATTCTGGTCTTTATAGCCTTCAGCCAGACTGCTTCTGATACGCAGAGGGCACATGTGTTTGGAAGCCACTGAAGACCTCCTCCCCCACCTTCTCTCTTACTTCGCTCTCTAGAATTACTGCCCTTCTTTTCTCTGAGCCCCTCCCTTCCCCCTTTTCAGCTCTCCTCTCATGCTTTCTGGTAGTTCTCACTGTCAGGCCCAATGACAGACCATCTGATTAGACTGTTTTGACCACTGTAATTTTGAGAGAGAGAGAGAGAGAGAGAGAGAGAGAGAGAGAGAGAGAGAGAGAGAGGGAGAGAGAGAGACAGAGAGACAGAGAGAGAGAGAGAGAGAGAGAGAGAGAGAGAGAGTGTGTGTGTGTGTGTGTGTGTGTGTGTGTGTGTGTGTGTGTGTGTAGGTGGTATATGTATTCCCAAAAGGCTGTTCGATGGAATTTATGTCCTCTTTCTGGGCTCACTCTCAAATATATATGAAAGAATGCTGACTGCGTACCTAGGAAGTTTACAACTGAGCCAACTCATTCATTCACTTTCTTCAGGGAATATTTATTGAGAACCCACAATCAGCCAAGCACTCTTCTAGGTGCTGGGTACTGCCCTAGTGAGTGTCATCTCAGTTAATCCTCAGAGTAATGGAAACATTATTATTCCCATTTTACAGATGACAAAATTGCAACTCTCAGAACTTAATACAGTAATTGGCCTAAGCCACACAGCCAGTACACTGCAAAACTGGTATGTATCTAACTTGTGATCTTTTTAAGATGCTCTAAACTGCTAGCAGACAGGCATGCTCTTTGTAATCGGATTTTGTAAATTACCATGCCTAATTCTTCATGCCACAGCAGATTCCAAAAACAGACTTGTTACTGATGACAGGCTACAGGCAAGATCCTGATCACTTTAAGAACAAGCCAGAATACCCCAAAACTCCTCAGTGAGCATGGAATTTTGACATTCCATTTGTTTATCCACTTTGGGAGTGCCAGGATAACGGGGAACGTATCAAAACCTTGGTAAGCCAGGACTTCATTAGTATTTGTTACAATGAACAGGTACAATTGTCTATGGCTGACATCCAGCTTCCTTACACACAGCAACCCTGGTAACACTTAAGGGCGCCGGCATGACCTGCAGGGTTGGGTGGGGTAGGGAGAGGGCGGGAGGGAAGAAGTCAGAGTTCAAGGACAGTGACTGCTTCTCAGGATTTCATGTGGCGTAGCTTGGTCACCTCAGCAGCTGCTGCCACCCAGTACCATAATGACGACGAAATACGCTCTCCTTAGTTATAAAACACTGTGCTGAAAGTCATCATCTCTGATAAAGCCTTGGGTTCCAGAACAGCTGCCTCCTGCCCCTTTCTGCATTTCTAGTTAGTAACTGGCCCCAAAATCCTTTTCCTCCATTTAAAGTCTCACTAGCATGTTTTTCCTGGTGGCAGACACAGCGCAACACTAATCTGACTGTGATCTCCAGAGCATTGTGGGGCAGGAATGAAAACCATTGTAGCCACTTTCTCCCTACTGCCAAAGCTTGGGCTTGCTTCTGCCCTCAAATCCCCACCCTGTCAGAGTGTCACCAAGAGGTCCACATCTCCTTTTACCCATCAGCAGCACGCACTATAGTTTACCATCACCTTTTTGTCAAAACAGACCCCTCTTAGTATCTATGAGACAAATCTCTCAATCCCTGCCCTCCCTTCTCTGCCCAGTGACCTCTACACCTCTCACCCATGCACCGCCTGGTGCCCTCCACACCTCTCACCCCTGCACTGCCCAACGCCCTCCACACCTCTCACCCCTGCACTGCCTGGTGCCCTCCACACCTCTCACCCCTGCACCGCCTGGTGCCCTCCACACCTCTCACCCCTGCACCGCCTGGTGCCCTCCACACCTCTCACCCCTGCACCGCCTGGTGCCCTCCACATCTCTCACCCCTGCACTGCCCGACGCCCTCCACACCTCTCACCCTTGCACTGCCTGGTGCCGTCCACACCTCTCACCCCTGCACTGCCCAACGCCCTCCACACCTCTCACCCTTGCACTGCCTGGTGCCCTCCACACCTCTCACCCCTGCACCGCCTGGTGCCCGCCACACCTCTCACCACTGCACCACCTGGTGCCTGCCACACCTCTCACCCCTGCACTGCCCAACGCCCTCCACACCTCTCACCCCTGCACCGCCTGGTGCCCTCCACACCTCTCACCCCTGCACCGCCTGGTGCCCTCCACACCTCTCACCCCTGCACCGCCTGGTGCCCTCCACACCTCTCACCCCTGCACTGCCCAACGCCCTCCACACCTCTCACCCCTGCACCGCCTGGTGCCCTCCACACCTCTCACCCCTGCACTGCCCAACGCCCTCCACACCTCTCACCCCTGCACCGCCTGGTGCCCTCCACACCTCTCACCCCTGCACTGCCCAACGCCCTCCACACCTCTCACCCCTGCACCGCCTGGTGCCCTCCACACCTCTCACCCCTGCACCGCCTGGTGCCCTCCACACCTCTCACCCCTGCACCGCCTGGTGCCCTCCACACCTCTCACCCTTGCACCGCCTGGTGCCCTCCACACCTCTCACCCTTGCACCGCCTGGTGCCCTCCACACCTCTCACCCCTGCACCGCCTGGTGCCCTCCACACCTCTCACCCTTGCACCGCCTGGTGCCCTCCACACCTCTCACCCTTGCACCGCCTGGTGCCCTCCACACCTCTCACCCTTGCACCGCCTGGTGCCCTCCACACCTCTCACCCCTGCACCGCCTGGTGCCCTCCACACCTCTCACCCCTGCACCGCCTGGTGCCCTCCACACCTCTCACCCCTGCACCGCCTGGTGCCCTCCACACCTCTCACCCCTGCACCGCCTGGTGCCCTCCACACCTCTCACCCCTGCACCGCCTGGTGCCCTCCACACCTCTCACCCCTGCACTGCCCAACGCCCTCCACACCTCTCACCCTTGCACCGCCTGGTGCCCTCCACACCTCTCACCCCTGCACTGCCCAACGCCCTCCACACCTCTCACCCCTGCACTGCCCAACGCCCTCCACACCTCTCACCCTTGCACCGCCTGGTGCCCTCCACACCTCTCACCCCTGCACCGCCTGGTTCCCTCCACACCTCTCACCCCTGCACCGCCTGGTGCCCTCCACACCTCTCACCCCTGCACCGCCTGGTGCCCTCCACACCTCTCACCCCTGCACCGCCTGGTGCCCTCCACATCTCTCACCCCTGCACTGCCCAACGCCCTCCACACCTCTCACCCTTGCACTGCCCAACGCCCTCCACACCTCTCACCCCTGCACCGCCTGGTGCCCTCCACACCTCTCACCCCTGCACCGCCTGGTGCCCTCCACACCTCTCACCCCTGCACTGCCCAACGCCCTCCACACCTCTCACCCCTGCACTGCCCAACGCCCTCCACACCTCTCACCCCTGCACCGCCTGGTGCCCTCCACACCTCTCACCCCTGCACTGCCCAACGCCCTCCACACCTCTCACCCCTGCACCGCCTGGTGCCCTCCACACCTCTCACCCCTGCACCGCCTGGTGCCCTCCACACCTCTCACCCCTGCACCGCCTGGTGCCCTCCACACCTCTCACCCCTGCACCGCCTGGTGCCCTCCACACCTCTCACCCCTGCACCGCCTGGTGCCCTCCACACCTCTCACCCCTGCACCGCCTGGTGCCCTCCACACCTCTCACCCCTGCACTGCCCAACGCCCTCCACACCTCTCACCCTTGCACCGCCCGGTGCCCTCCACACCTCTCACCCCTGCACTGCCCAACGCCCTCCACACCTCTCACCCCTGCACCGCCTGGTGCCCTCCACACCTCTCACCCCTGCACCGCCTGGTGCCCTCCACACCTCTCACCCCTGCACCGCCTGGTGCCCTCCACATCTCTCACCCCTGCACTGCCCAACGCCCTCCACACCTCTCACCCTTGCACTGCCCAACGCCCTCCACACCTCTCACCCCTGCACCGCCTGGTGCCCTCCACACCTCTCACCCCTGCACCGCCTGGTGCCCTCCACACCTCTCACCCCTGCACTGCCCAACGCCCTCCACACCTCTCACCCCTGCACTGCCCAACGCCCTCCACACCTCTCACCCCTGCACCGCCTGGTGCCCTCCACACCTCTCACCCCTGCACTGCCCAACGCCCTCCACACCTCTCACCCCTGCACCGCCTGGTGCCCTCCACACCTCTCACCCCTGCACCGCCTGGTGCCCTCCACACCTCTCACCCCTGCACCGCCTGGTGCCCTCCACACCTCTCACCCCTGCACCGCCTGGTGCCCTCCACACCTCTCACCCCTGCACTGCCCAACGCCCTCCACACCTCTCACCCCTGCACCGCCTGGTGCCCTCCACACCTCTCACCCCTGCACCGCCTGGTGCCCTCCACACCTCTCACCCCTGCACCGCCTGGTGCCCTCCACACCTCTCACCCTTGCACCGCCTGGTGCCCTCCACACCTCTCACCCTTGCACCGCCTGGTGCCCTCCACACCTCTCACCCCTGCACCGCCTGGTGCCCTCCACACCTCTCACCCCTGCACCGCCTGGTGCCCTCCACACCTCTCACCCCTGCACCGCCTGGTGCCCTCCACACCTCTCACCCCTGCACCGCCTGGTGCCCTCCACACCTCTCACCCCTGCACCGCCTGGTGCCCTCCACACCTCTCACCCCTGCACTGCCCAACGCCCTCCACACCTCTCACCCCTGCACTGCCCAACGCCCTCCACACCTCTCACCCCTGCACCGCCTGGTGCCCTCCACACCTCTCACCCCTGCACCGCCTGGTGCCCTCCACACCTCTCACCCCTGCACTGCCCAACGCCCTCCACACCTCTCACCCTTGCACCTCCTGGTGCCCTCCACACCTCTCACCCCTGCACCGCCTGGTGCCCTCCACACCTCTCACCCCTGCACCGCCTGGTGCCCTCCACACCTCTCACCCCTGCACCGCCTGGTGCCCTCCACACCTCTCACCCCTGCACCGCCTGGTGCCCTCCACACCTCTCACCCCTGCACCGCCTGGTGCCCTCCACACCTCTCACCCCTGCACCGCCTGGTGCCCTCCACACCTCTCACCCCTGCACCGCCTGGTGCCCTCCACATCTCTCACCCCTGCACTGCCCAATGCCCTCCACACCTCTCACCCTTGCACTGCCCAACGCCCTCCACACCTCTCACCCCTGCACCGCCTGGTGCCCTCCACACCTCTCACCCCTGCACCGCCTGGTGCCCTCCACACCTCTCACCCCTGCACTGCCCAACACCCTCCACACCTCTCACCCTTGCACTGCCTGGTGCCCTCCACACCTCTCACCCCTGCACCGCCTGGTGCCCTCCACACCTCTCACCCCTGCACCGCCTGGTGCCCTCCACACCTCTCACCCCTGCACTGCCCAACGCCCTCCACACCTCTCACCCTTGCACTGCCTGGTGCCCTCCACACCTCTCACCCCTGCACCGCCTGGTGCCCTCCACACCTCTCACCCTTGCACCGCCTGGTGCCCGCCACACCTCTCAAACCCTGTCCTCCCATCCACCTAGCTATTTTCTGCAGGGACTGCCCATGTATCTGAGGCTAATATGTAAACCCCTAACCATGGCCCATGATGCCCACAAGCCCCACATGGCCTGGGTCATGCCTTCCTCTCTTTTACGATTATACAGAATTTTATCTCCATTAATGCTTTATTTGCCCTAAAGTCTACATTGATAATGATAGTTAACCCCGCTTTCCTCTTATTAATGTGGTCTTGATATGTCTATTTCCATCTCATTATTTTAAACCCCTTGGTGCAGTTTTCTTAAGCAGCATGAAACTGGGCTTTTAAAAAATAAGACAAAACTTAAAAAAAAAAAAAAAAACCTGTCTCAATATTTAAATGTAATCTTAATGGTTTACATGTATGATGATATATGCAGATTTATACTCTCCTTATCATTTTTACCTAGTATTTTAGTTTCATCTTTCGGTCTCAACACAGGGAAAGTAGTCACTTTTACATTCATTAGTAAATTACATTTTCGGACACTTCAGCAATTTCTATACTCAACATTGTTCTGTGCATTCTCCAACTTCTCTCTGGGTTTACTTTTCTTGTTGTAATACACATTCTTTTTAAGAAATTATTTTAACAAGATTCTTTGTACCTCTTAAAATGTCTATTTCACTTTCACTTTTGAAAGACAGTTTAACTAAAGATAGAATTCTTGCTTGACAATTATTTTCTTCAGCCCGTTAAAGACATTCCACATGACCTGACATCACTGGTTATTGATAAGAGATGTTCTCTCAAATTGAACTCAGGTTTTAAGACTCTCTGTCACTGATGTTCTGAAGAGACACTAGTATGTGCATATTTAGATTTCTTTGTTGATACTACTCAGTACTTGGGAGTATGCTTCCAATTTGAGAGTTCATGCCTTTTAAAAACTCTGTTAAATTTCAAATTATAAATTTGCCAGTCATTTGTTCTATTCTTTTTTTTTTTTTTTTTTTTTTGAGATAGAGTCTTGCTCTGTCACCAGGCTGGAGTGCAGTGGCGCAATACTGGCTCTCTCTGCCTCCCGAGTTCACGTGATTCTCCTGCCTCAGTCTCCCAAGTAGCTGGGACTACAGGTGTGCACCACTACGCCTGGCTAATTTTTATATTTTTAGTAAAGATGGGGTTTCAGCATGTTGCCCAGGATGGTCTCAATCTCTTGACCTCGTGATCCGCCCACCTTGGCCTCCCAAGGTGCTGGGATACAGATGCTGCCACCGCGCCCGGCCTGTTCTATTGTTACTTAACGAACTTCTTATTAGAAGCTTATTGGAGAGTCTCAAAACATCCTTCCTGCCTCAGATGCTTTTGCATAACTTAAAAAAATGTCTTTTTCCTCTGAACTGCATTCTGGGTAAGTTCCTCAGTACCATCTCTTAATTCAATGTATCTTTGTGGGTTTCTTTTCATTTCAGTGACTACAGTTTTCATTTCTAGGATTTCCAATTGGTTCTGTTCCAATTCTCCTGTACTTGTTTCACTTATGTTTGCCCCTAAACCCCAGTGGATATTATACAATTTTTCTCTTTAAGGATTTGAAATATACTGAAAACTTTTATTCTCCAGTTTTGTTTCCATATGGAATGACTTTATCTTGATTGTGAATTTCACTGGTTCTCTTTCTGATGCTATATTTATGTGCTTTGAAATTTAGGTGTGTGTTCATTTGAGCAGGAGGTTGTCTCCCATCTGTCTGTCCCCATCTCCGTTTGCATCCTAGCCCCACAAGTGCCTATGCCCTCATCTTGAACAGAACCTTAAATGCTAGCTCAAGGATCCTATCCCCAGTGATAGGGTTACTGCAAATTCAGTCATCGAGCCGGGGGGCTTGGCACAAGCCCTGGTCAGGATCCTGTGTCTGGGATCCCATATCTCCATAGACTCATAAGCTTCACCATCATTCCAGGCATAGGTCAGCAGTTACTTTTATCAGCTACCTGTCATGGTGAGGATGTCCTCTCTCATTTATAAACAGCCCTGGTTTTAAGTAGTCAGCTTTACTCCACTTACCTTTTCCCAGAGTACATATCTCATCCCTGTTACATTGCAGGAGCCAAATTCCCAGCCATTTTGCCTGCTTTATCCAAGAGCCAGGTAGCCTGTGGCTTCACCTCCATCTCTGCTTTGCATTTCTCTTCTTTTTCAGATTCACAGAGCTGTTTCTCTTGCTTTGAGCCTGGCTATATCTTTTCAATTTCCCGTTGTTATATTTTGTCTCTTGTGGCTTAAAGCATGATCTAACCATGCCAGCTCATCAAGAAGTTCCCTGACTTCCTCTGTAACCTCATCTCATGCCTGTGTCCCATGTACTCCAGACACTTCCTTTGCTATCTCTTCAGTTCCCTGGTCAATCAAGGTTACTCCCACCTCGGGACCAGACACGTGCCTGAGGAGAAAGAGCCAACTTGCCCTGAACCCTTTTGTCCCCTTCTCTCCCTAAACACTGTCATCAGCCCTTACTTTCAGCTTGAACAGTCTCAGGAGGCACATTCCGCCCGCTCCACCTTAGTAGCCCTGTCTCTCGACTGTTTATTTTGAACCCAGTTAATTTTCTTCAGAGCAAACTTGCAAACAGTCACAAGATCACTGAAACCACAGTCACACTTGTTTCTGGTTAAGTGTACCTAAACCACCAACGCTGACCGTGCTGCTGTCTACAGATGTAAAGCTCAAGAATACATAGGGACAGGTATGACCCAAGCTGAAAGACAGTAGACTTCCTGGGTTGGGAAGTCTGATTTTCTTTTCAGGACTCAGATGATGAAATTACCTGGAACTTAAGGTATTATGCCCAATAATCAAATATTCTGTTGTTTCAATATTTTATCAAAAATAAAATATAATAAAACCTTATTGGGATGAATTGGGATGATTAAACATCCAAATTAATGGAGATTTGAAATTCTAGACATTTAAAAATAAAATGAAGACTGAGGTCTTGTAAACCTGTACAATAGCCCAGAGTAATGGCGTACAGGACACTGCCAAACAGAGATGCTGCCAGGTCTTACTTTAATGAACTGTAAAGAATTATCTACGATTAACTACCTTCTTTGGGGGATAGCATGCTGTAAACGCAGCATGAATGGGCTAGGATTTCCCCTATAATTTCCTACATATTTATAATTTTCATAAGAAACAATTTTTTCCATCGACAGGCACTGGAAATGTGAACATCAGGCCAAGTCCTCTCTACATTGCCATAAATTCAAACTCGGTGAGGCCAGATCAGTGATATCTAATATGCACAAACCTTGCATATCCTGGTGTGAGTTTGGAAGAGGACAGTGTCAAGACTCCGCTCCACAGCCACACTCTCTGTGTCTGCAGTTAGCTGTTCTACTACAACTAGATCACTGCTCCAACGTGCCGCAACTACCTGAGGAAGCGGGGGAGGCTCAGCCTCTTTCTCTTTCTCCCACTCTCTCTACAGAAGACATCACTATTCCAATTATTCATTAGTCAAAAATCAAAGGCCATGACTTAAGGTGCAATGCACCTTTGAAATAATAAATGTGGGGCCGGGTGCGGTGGCTCACACCTGTAATCCCAGCACTTTCGGAGACCAAGGCGGGGGGATCCCGAGGTCAAGAGATCGAGACCATCCTGGTCAATGTGGTGAAACCCCGTCTCTACTAAAAATACAAAAAAATTAGCTAGGCATGCTGGCACGTGCCTGTAATCCCAGCTACTCAGGAGGCTGAGGCAGGAGAATTGCCTGAACCCAGGAGGCGGAGGTTGCGGTGAGCTGAGATTGCGCCATTGCACTCCAGCCTGGGTAACGAGAGCGAAACTCTGCCTCAAAAAAGAAAAAAAGAAATAATAATAATAATAAATTTGGAAGGACAGGAGGAGATGTATCTGTACCAGCTAGTGTACTCAAGAATCAGGCCATAGAGGAAATGGCTTCTTTAGCAGTATAAATACAAAGTTTTCAAAAACAGTTACTACAAGGCACTTTCTAGCCAAGCACCAAACTGTGAGATACAGAATGTGAGGGGGTTTGGTGAATGTTTCCTCTCAACAGGGCTTTACTTCAGCTCAGCATAGGAAACAGCCGGCGGAAAAGAGATTTCAGGTCCCCTGCAAAGGCCCGCTACCAGCAGGTTTTCAGAGCTATGCTGAGGCACGTCCTCTCAACTGCTTCTGTGTCCAAAAAACAAGGAGCTGGATCAAGACACCGGCAAGGCTCATTGCTCGTGGTCTGCTTCCTACGTGTTCTAGGGAATTTTATTTTCAAAAGCTATAAAGCTTTTCACAATATTTAAGAATGCTCAGTGTGTGAGAATTTTGAGTTCAGATACAGAAACCACATAAAGTCTTTTTCATTTGTTCATTGGGCATAAATGTCCAGTGTGTCCCAATGTAAATGAATCACAGTCTAGAAAGAAGAAACATTCCTCTGCTTAAAAAAATATACAACTCTTGGCTATTACTGGCTATTTCCGATTCCAAGAAACCACAGAGGATTCTGCACTAAGCTGCTGCAAGCAAGCTCACTCCTCCTACCCAAGCACTTAGCCTGGCCTGTGACACCCCCCAGTAGAGCCCATGTTGAGCTTGTCTGCAGGCCCTGCGCCCCCTCTGTACCCTCAACAGAGGAAGCCATTTCCAGTGGGAGCCAGGCGGCCTCAGCACAAGGGGAAGGGCGGACTGAGAAGCCTTCTGAGTGAAGAATCTTGACCTTTCAAAACACACAGGCACAGACACACACACACGCACACACACACACAGTTACTTCAGATCACCCTTCATGTACTATTTTCTTCCTCATCCCACTTTCTCTCATTCTTTTCCCCCTAGAACACAGTCAGCCCCTCCACCCTGCTTCACTCAAGCCCCTCAGACCAGGCCTCAGTGTGCCCATCAGGCCCTGCTTCCAACTGTACTCACTGAAGCCTGATGTCCACGTTACTTTCTCACAAGGCAAATATCCATCCACCCAACACAAACACTTCCCTTTTCACTCCTGTCTGCAGCCTCAATACTCCTCACAGAACAAGCCCTAGCCCTCTCCACAGCAGAGAACCTGCCGATGCCTCTGAGAGAAGGAATCAGAGCTACAGAATACAGGACGCTGAAGCGGGAGGATTGAGTGTCCCACCTTCCCTGCTCCTCCCACACGGCTATGCAAGGAGCATAGCGACGAGGTGAGCATCAGAGAGAGGGCGGCAGGGGAGGGGCTGCAGGCTCAGCAGGAAGGTCTGCCGTGTCCTACCACGTCTGAGGCACTCAGTTCTCTAAGTTCTGATTCCTACACTCGGACCTGCCCTCAACTGTGTAGGACCCCCAAAACCAGGTTCTCTAACGGCCCATCCAGGTTCTCTGAAAACAGCCTATCCACCACAATCAGCAGCAAGTGTTGTTAGAGTCCCTCCTGCCTATCTTCTACTCTACACATCCCTCTGTTAGAGTCCCCCCTGCCTATCTTCTACTCTACACATCCCTCTGTTAGGGTCCCCCCTGCCTATCTTCTACTCTACACATCCCTCTGTTAGGGTCCCCCCTGCCTATCTTCTACTCTACACATCCCTCTGTTAGGGTCCCCCCTGCCTATCTTCTACTCTACACATCCCTCTGTTAGGGTCCCCCCTGCCTATCTTCTACTCTACACATCCCTCTGTTAGGGTCCCCCCTGCCTATCTTCTACTCTACACATCCCTCTGTTAGGGTCCCCCCTGCCTATCTTCTACTCTACACATCCCTCTGTTAGGGTCCCCCCTGCCTATCTTCTACTCTACACATCCCTCTGTTAGGGTCCCCCCTGCCTATCTTCTACTCTACACATCCCTCTGTTAGGGTCCCCCCTGCCTATCTTCTACTCTACACATCCCTCTGTTAGGGTCCCCCCTGCCTATCTTCTACTCTACACATCCCTCTGTTAGGGTCCCCCCTGCCTATCTTCTACTCTACACATCCCTCTGTTAGGGTCCCCCCTGCCTATCTTCTACTCTACACATCCCTCTGTTAGGGTCCCCCCTGCCTATCTTCTACTCTACACATCCCTCTGTTAGGGTCCCCCCTGCCTATCTTCTACTCTACACATCCCTCTGTTAGGGTCCCCCCTGCCTATCTTCTACTCTACACATCCCTCTGTTAGGGTCCCCCCTGCCTATCTTCTACTCTACACATCCCTCTGTTAGGGTCCCCCTGCCTATCTTCTACTCTACACATCCCTCTGTTAGGGTCCCCCCTGCCTAGCTTCTACTCTACACATCCCTCTGTTAGGGTCCCCCCTGCCTAGCTTCTACTCTACACATCCCTCTGTTAGGGTCCCCCCTGCCTAGCTTCTACTCTACACATCCCTCTGTTAGGGTCCCCCTGCCTAGCTTCTACTCTACACATCCCTCTGTTAGGGTCCCCCCTGCCTAGCTTCTACTCTACACATCCCTCTGTTAGGGTCCCCCCTGCCTAGCTTCTACTCTACACATCCCTCTGTTAGGGTCCCCCCTGCCTAGCTTCTACTCTACACATCCCTCTGTTAGGGTCCCCCCTGCCTAGCTTCTACTCTACACATCCCTCTGTTAGGGTCCCCCCTGCCTAGCTTCTACTCTACACATCCCTCTGTTAGGGTCCCCCCTGCCTAGCTTCTACTCTACACATCCCTCTGTTAGGGTCCCCCCTGCCTAGCTTCTACTCTACACATCCCTCTGTTAGGGTCCCCCCTGCCTAGCTTCTACTCTACACATCCCTCTGTTAGGGTCCCCCCTGCCTAGCTTCTACTCTACACATCCCTCTGTTAGGGTCCCCCCTGCCTAGCTTCTACTCTACACATCCCTCTGTTAGGGTCCCCCCTGCCTAGCTTCTACTCTACACATCCCTCTGTTAGGGTCCCCCCTGCCTAGCTTCTACTCTACACATCCCTCTGTTAGGGTCCCCCCTGCCTAGCTTCTACTCTACACATCCCTCTGTTAGGGTCCCCCCTGCCTAGCTTCTACTCTACACATCCCTCTGTTAGAGTCCCCCCTGCCTAGCTTCTACTCTACACATCCCTCTGTTAGAGTCCCCCCTGCCTAGCTTCTACTCTACACATCCCTCTGTTAGAGTCCCCCCTGCCTAGCTTCTACTCTACACATCCCTCTGTTAGAGTCCCCCCTGCCTAGCTTCTACTCTACACATCCCTCTGTTAGAGTCCCCCCTGCCTAGCTTCTACTCTACACATCCCTCTGTTAGAGTCCCCCCTGCCTAGCTTCTACTCTACACATCCCTCTGTTAGAGTCCCCCCTGCCTAGCTTCTACTCTACACATCCCTCTGTTAGAGTCCCCCCTGCCTAGCTTCTACTCTACACATCCCTCTGTTAGAGTCCCCCCTGCCTAGCTTCTACTCTACACATCCCTCTGTTAGAGTCCCCCCTGCCTAGCTTCTACTCTACACATCCCTCTGTTAGAGTCCCCCCTGCCTATCTTCTACTCTACACATCCCTCTGTTAGAGTCCCCCCTGCCTATCTTCTACTCTACACATCCCTCTGTTAGAGTCCCTCCTGCCTATCTTCTACTCTACACATCCCTCTCCTCTCCTTTCCAATCAAATGAAAACTCGACGGACTTGAATGCATCAAATCTGAGATACTTATGACAAGAGGCAGTTACTCTGAAGCAGACTAAGTGATGAGTTTATGCAAACAAACATTTTTACGTCTTATTATAAAGTATAAATCATGTTTTTGTTTTTGTTTTTTTCTTTTTTCTTTTTTGAGACGGAGTTTCGCTCTTGTTACCCAGGCTGGAGTGCAATGACGCGATCTCCGCTCACCGCAACCTCCGCCTCCTGGGTTCAAGCAATTCTCCTGCCTCAGCCTCCTGAGTAGCTGGGATTACAGGCACACGCCACCGTGCCCAGCTAATTTTTTGTATCTTTAGTAGAGACGGGGTTTCACCATGTTGACCAGGATGGTCCCGATCTCTTGACCTTGTGATCCACCCGCCTCGGCCTCCCAAAGTGCTGGGATTACAGGCTTGAGCCACCGCGCCCGGCCTAAATCATGTTAATAACGTGAATAAACGGGCACAGCACATTGTTCTCTTTGTATCTCAGCTGCTGACACTGGTGGAGGAGGCACCTGTCCTGCCCTGCATTAACTTCTCTGTGATATCTGCTAAGGAACCAGTGAGGCAGAGAAGCTTCCTGCAGTATCTCCTGACCTGGGCGACACCTGCCCACCTGCCCACCTGATGCTGTAGTCAGGGCTAAAATTCACACCAACTGTGCAGGCAGTTGGCATCACCTTGCAGCCACCCCAAGGTGGCATCTGCACTTAATAACAAAACCCTGTGAAAACTGTTGTGCAGCCATTGGCCGAAGGTATGTGCCTACTTCATCAGCCTCACTGTGGGCCACTCATCTGGTCCCGCTTCCTTCACCTCTCCGTGCCTGCCACCACCTATCTGTTGTGCAGGTTGTTGAGTGTGGCATTCTCCCTCCTGCGACAGGGACAGGGAGAGCTCTTCTCTGCGGCTGGCCAGCCCCTAAGCAGCTCACTTTACTCTCAGCACCACCTGTTTCCACCGAGGAGCCGGTCCTTCCATTTGAAGCTCTTCAGGTTTTGTTTTCTTATTTTTTAAGATGGAGTCTCACTCTGTCACCAGGCTGGAGGGCAGTGGTGTGATCTCAGCTCACTGCAACCTCTGCCTCCCGGGTTCAAGCGGTTCCCCTGCCTCGGGCTCCTGAGTAGCTGGGACCACAGGCGCACACCACCACGCTTAGCTGGTTTTTGCATTTTTAGTACAGATGGGCTTCACCGTGTTGGCCAGGCTGCTCTCAATCACCAGACCTAATGATTCACCCACCTGGGCCTCCCAAAGCCCTGGGATTCCAGGTGTGAGCCACCACGCCCAATCCATTTGAAGCTCTTCTAATAGTGTCTCTTTCTTTCCTAGCTCTTAATGCAGTTCATAACTATATGCTGTATTCCGGTAATTATGTCATTATTGTCTCACACACTAGAGTGTAAGCTGTCTAGGGACAGGGCTTATATAGGCTGGTTTTTTTTTTTTTAAAAAAATTATATATCTAATAGTGCTGAACACATAGGAGGTTCTCAATACATATTTAAATATTTGTGACATTAATGAATGAATGGTAGTAAGGATACAGACCCAGAAAACTCCAGTGAAAAGCAGAACACAGCCCTAACACGCAGAAGTCCCTATGTAAACAAGCCATTAACTTCTCTAGATCAAACACGTTGCAAAAAATGACATCTGTGGATAACAACTGATGAAAACTCTGTTCTTAAACACTGCTTTGTACAAATGCGTAAGGAAAGACTAAGATTTTTTTCTTTTCTTAAGCAAGTAGTGGACATCCATTCCAACACCATCCATGGGAGAATGAGGGACGTCTGTCACAGGGCCCCAGGAACTTGGGGAAGGATTCGGCCTGGCTGATAGGGACTCTTTTCTTGGCCAATGTGGCTAAAGAGTAATACCACCTTACCAACGGGAAAGGAAAAGAAACTAATAACAGGGCATACTTGTGGCTGGTTGGACATAATTGTGTAGAAAAATTTTATGTAGTTTCATTACAGAATGTGGGGTGTAGTAATTCTCTACAAAGTCTTTGCTCATGACATAAAATCCTGTGTTGAAAAAGCCCTCTAGATATTATTATACAGGGGTGCCGGAACTGACTGGGTCTTATTTGACTTTTAAAATCAAGTTTCTGGTGGACAAGCCAAATAAACAGACCCATTTAAGAGAATTCGATCCTAAAGAAGTTTATTTTTGTCTGGTGTGCTACGTATTGTACTAGAGGCAACTACAAATGTTTAAAATAGCTCAACTTTTAAAAATGTGTTTAATGCTTTTATATGTAAAAGTGTTTTCAAAAACAATAATAACGTCAATAAACAGGGTATCAGATTTGACAAGGTGCATTACTAATGGATGAAAACTGTTCCCACAGATGCAGATTAGCACATCCCTCTGGACTGGAGGGCATGGAATCAGGCCATTCTGGGCCTAGATTTATTCGACATTTTTAGCCAGAGTAACTAAATTTACTTCTTGTCATAAACATCTCAGCCTTCATGCATTCAAGTCCAAGTCCATGATTTAGATGAAGATATTTAAGACATGTTTATCAAACCTGTAGCTGCCACGAAGCTCAGAGGAAGGGATAAGAGCTCTTCTAATCTTGGCCACGTTACTTAATCCAGCGGACTCTCCAATTCCTCATCTATAAAGTGCAATAATGGTTTCTATTTCATAGGGTTACCATGAAGAATCAATGAGCCAACGGTATATAAAGTGAACCAGTAAAGTTAGTTATCTTGTTTTACACCAACAATAGCAGAATCAAGATACACACACACACACACACACACACACTCTCTCTCTCTCTCTCTCTCTCTCTCTCTCTCTCTCTCTCTCTCTCTCTCTCTCTCACTCGCTCGCTGGAAAAATGGACTAAAGCTAATAACTCTATCAATAAAAAAGGGAAATCCAGCATACAGCTTTTAAAGAAAACCAAAACTCTATGGAAGGATCCACAGAAACGACACATGAATAAAACAAATAAGTGGCTAAAAAACACCAAAAAATCTTTGAATAATGTCACCAAATCATGTTCTTCCAAAATACAATAATGCCATTTGCAGAATCTTAAGACTTTGTTATATATAATCAATCAGTCCTATTGATTAAAGGAAGGTTGCATGTTTTACAACTTCAGTACAGATTCCTGGTGAACTGACCCTAGGAATGTATAAACATTGTTACCAACGTATTCCACTGTGTTCTATTTTATAATCACTTATTTAAAATAATTTGAGTTGCTCTCAGAGTTAACCTGCATATAAGCAAAAAATGACTGAATCCTCACCGAAAGGGGAGATTTTACTTGGTGGTATTCCTGGTGTGGATCCTGCACCTGGGATTCAGCTATGAATTCAGTTCTAGACGTTTTCAGTGGCCACAAGCTCAGCAGAAGACAATTGCTATGAAGCCACTGAAACCCTCACCCCCACTAGCACCAGCGCTGGGGCCAGGGAGCCAAACACTGACCTCCCTTCTCCCCGAGTCATAAGGCAACTCTCTTTTCTTTACTACAAATTATGAAAATAGCTACTTGATATTAAGGTCACAACTAATTTTATTTTATTCACTTAATCTCTTGAAAAATGATTGTTTTTTAAAAAAAAGATACATTTTATATTACATAACTCCCAAAAGTAGGAGTATCTTAGTACTAGAGATGGAATCAAGATGCTCTTCAGCTACCCTTGGGTAGTGGCTTCAGGCTATAGCCCAGGGCCTGGCTCTGGGCTCCAAAGCTTTCTGGCTAATAAAGTGGTTCCAGTTTCCAGTGTTCCCTCATGCTGCCTGTTGGTTACCCAAAACTCTGTGATTTCTTTTAAAACAGCAAAAGCCAAGCTAGGAAGACTAAGGAATGAATCTGCTGGAGGGCCAGCATTGCTCTTCACGATGATGGAGTAAAAGGAAGACAGAACCGGACGGGAACCTTGGGCCTTGTCTTAAGCTCTTAAATGGGGCGAATCTCTTAACTCATTGAGACTTGATATTCTTGTCTGTAAACTGACGGGCTGCCATGAGATCATCTTTAAAGTCTTCTCGAGCTCTGAAATTCTATAATTTGTCAACTGCCTTGGCATACAGGCAGCACCGGTCTTCATGAATCTGTGGACACCACCTGCCTCCCAAAACTGCCAGAAATGAGTTAAAAAGCATCAATGTTCAAGACTCACAGGGCTGGCAGAGAAGCTCTACAGTTTCTAAAAATATTTCTGCTCTTTCTTCGTTATCTGATTCACAGGACCTAATTTGATGGTGAAATTCCGGGCTGGCGTGCTGAAACCTCTGACTGTGACATGAAAGATGGTCATCCTGCACCTGGGATTCAGCTATGAATGGCCTGCCGTATGTGCGAGTACTCTGTCATTTGCCTCCAGCTGTTTATTCATCTCACTGGGGCACAGGGGAGGTGCTAGGAGCAAATCAACAAAATAAAAATAGTAATTTATGCAAAGCTTTCTAGACATAACTGCTGTTGCTGAGAAACAATTACCACCACAAACCTGGTGTTTTACGTTGACCGTTGAAAGTGTCAACTGGCTGATTTCACAGGTCAACAATGGTTGACCATCAACAGTTTTACATGGTTAAATACACACAAAGCCCCCTGGTGGCTGGGGAAAGCGGCACTCTACAGATCTTCCTCTGATGCAGCGATGGCCGAAAGACCACAAACAAGCCAAATGCAAGGCCTGGCCACGTGGAGACTAAAAAGTTCTGATATAACAAAAGGACAGTATGGAAGTGCCTTCTGGAAGTACTAGAATTAGGTGGTAATGCTTAAGAAAAAGAAAATCATTATTTCTAGAGTTATCAAGGGCTGGAAGGAAAAAGACAAATACACAACCTATCAGCTTAAGAAAATTTCTAAAATGTGGTGCGCCTGATTCTGAAGCCCACAGAAGAGGGAACAGAGAGATGGAGAGAAACAGTGTCCCAGCAGGTCCTTTGAGCCTTGGATCCAGCCATGCTTGAGGCCAGATATCCCTGGACTTCCCCGTTACATAAATCAGTATCTTTCTTATTAAAGCACATGCTCATGTATCGCACACAAAACCACCCACTGCTATGGTCTGAATGTCCCCCAAATTCATGTGTTAAAACTTAATCCCCACTGTGGTGGTAGAAAGAGGTGGGGCTTTCTGGGAACTGATTAAGTCATGCAGGCTCTGCTCTTATAAACGAATTAGTAGACCTAGAAGGAGCTAACTGAGGCCCCCTTTTTGCCCTTCTGCTTTCTGCCAGATGAGGTCAGAGTTCATCCCCTCTGGAGGACACAGCAGCAAGGAACCGTCTTGTAGTGGAAAGAGCAGCCCTCACAGGGCACTGAGCCTGCCAGTGCCTTGGCCTTGGACATCTCAGCCTCTACAACTGTGATGAATAAATTTCTGTTGTTTCTAAATTACCCAGTCTGCGGTATCTTGTTGTGGCAGAATAAACAAAGACAACCACAACATACACACAAGCTTATGATACTAGACCAAACCATCCCAAAATGTTGGACTGAATCACAATGAGCAAGACCCATTTCCTATCAAAAATTCAAAAAAGCTTTCGCTTCTCATCTGATTCACAAATACATGGAGTCAAGGCCCCAGCAGCTAAAACCCTGTATGGGGGATGGATCCAAGATGGCCGATTAGGAGCAGCTCAGGATTGCAGCTTCCAGCGAAAGCGCGGAGGCCGCTGCAGGTGATCCCCAGGCAAGCAGGGCCTGGAGTGGACCTCAGCAGTCCTACAGCAAAGGCACATGACTGTTAGAAGGAAAACTAAGAAATAGAAAGAAATAACTTCAACATCAACAAACTGGATGTCCACTCAGAGACCCAATCTGAAAGTCAACAACTACAAATATGACAGGTGGATAAATCCACAAAGATGGGAAGAAACCAGTGCAAAAAGGATGAAAATACCTGAAACCAGAACACCTCTCCTCCTACAAGGGATCAAAACTCCTCACCAGCAAGGGAACAAGGCTGGATGGAGAATGAGTGTGATGAATTGACAGAATCAAGCTTCAGAAGGTGGGTAATAAGAAACTTCTGTGAGCTAAAAGAACATGCTCTAACCCAATGCAAAGAAACTGAGAACCCTGAAAAAAGATTTGAGGAAATGCTAAGAAGAATGGACAATTGAGAGAGGAATATAAGTGAATTGATGGAGCTGAAAATAAAACACGAGAACTTTGCAAAGAATGCACATGTTTCAACAGCCGAATTGACCAAGCAGAAGAAAGGATATCAGAGGTCAAAGATCAACTCAATGAAATAAAACAAGAAGGCAAGATTAGAGAAAACAGGGTAGAAAGGAATGAACAAAGCCTCCAAGAAATATGGGACTATGTGAAAAGACCTAATTTACATTTGATAGGTGTACCTCAATGTGACGGAGAGAATGAATCCAAGCTGGAAAATACTCTTCAGAATATTATCCAGGAAAACTTCCCCAATCTAGCAAGGCAGGCCAATATTCAAGCCCAGGAAATACAGAAACCACCACAAAGATATTCCTCAAGAAGAGCAACCCCAAGGCACATAATCATCAGACAGGGTTGAAATGAAGGAGAAAATGCTAAGGGCAGCCAGAGAGAAAGGTCGGGTCACCCATAAAGGGAAGCCCATCAGACTCACAGCAGATCTCTCAGCAGAAACTCTACAAGCCAGAAGAGAGTGGGGGCCAATATTCAACATCCTTAAAGAAAAGACCTTTCAATCCAGAATTTCATATCCAGCCAAACTAAGCTTCATAAGTGAAGGAAAAATAAAATCCTTTGCAAACAGCAAGTATTCAGAGATTTCATCGCTACCAGGCCTGCTTTACAAGAGCTCCTGAAAGAGGCACTACACATAGAAAGGACTAACCAGCACCAGCCATTCCAAAAACATATCAATGCTAAAGAGCATCAATACAATGAAGAAACTGCATCAACTAATGGGCAAAACAGCCAGCTAGAATCAAAATGGCAGGATCAAATTCACATATAACAATATTAACCCTAAATGTAAATGGGCTAAATGCCCCAATCAAAAGACACAGACTGACAAATTGGATAAAAAGCCAAAACCCATCAGTGTGCTGTATCCAGGAAACCCATCTCACATGCAAGGATACACAAAGGCTCAAAATAAAGGGATGGAGGAAGATTTACCAAGCAAATGGAGAGCAAAAAAAAGCAGGAGTTGCAATTCTCGTCTCCGATAAAATAGACTTTAAAGCAACAAAGATCAAAAGAGACAAAGAAGGACGTTACATAATGGTCAAAGGATCGATACAACAAGAAGAGCTAATGATCCTAAATATATATGGACCCAATACAGGAGCACCCAGATATATAAGGCAAGTTCTTAATGACTTATAAAGAGACTTAGACTCCCACACAATAATAGTGGGAGACTTTTAACACTCCACTGTCAATATTAGACAGATCAACCAGACAGAAAATTAACAAGGATATCCAGGGCTTGAACTCAGACTTGGAACAAGCAAACCTGATAGACATTTACAGAACTCTCCACCCCAAATCCACAGAATATACATTCTTCTCAGCACCACATCACACCTACTCCAAAATTGACCACATAATTGGAAGTAAATCACTCCTCAGCAAATGCAAAAGAATGGAAATTATAGCAAACAGTCTCTCAGACTACAGTGCAATCAAGTTAGAACTGAGAATTGAGAAACTAACTCAGAACTGCATGACTTCGTGGAAACTGAACAACTGGCTTTTGAATGTTGACTGGATAAACAATGAAATGCAGGCAGAAATAAAGAAGTTCTTCAAAACAAATAAGAATGAAGACACAACATACCAGAATCTCTGGGACACATTTAAAGCAGTGTCTAGAGGAAAATAAATAGCAAGAAACATCCACATGAGAAGCAAGGAAAGATCTAAAATCGACACCCTATCGTCAAAATGGAAAGAGCTAGAGGAGCAAAATCAAAAAAACTCAAAACCTAACAGAAGACAAGAAATAACTAAGATCAGAGCAGAACTGAAGGAGGTAGAGACACACACACAAAAAAAATTCAAAAATCAATAAATCCAGGAGCTGCTTTTTTGAAAAGATCAAGAAAATAGACCACTAGCCAGATTAATAAAAAAGAGAGAATAATCAAATAGATGCAATAAAAAACGATAAAGGGGATATCACCACAGATTCCACAGAAATACAAACCATCATCAGAGATTATTAGAAACAACTCTATGCACATAAACTAGTAAACCACGTAGAAATGGATAAATTCCCGGACACTTGCATCCTCCCAAGCCTAAACCAGGAAGAAGTCGAAACCCTGAACAGACCAATAACAAGGTCTGAAGTTGAGGCAGCAATTAAAAGCCTACCACACAAAAAAAGCCCACGTCCAGATGGGTTCCCAGCCAAATTCTATCATATGTATAAAGAGGAGCTGGTACCATTCCTTCTCAAACTATTCCAAACAATCCAAAAAGAGGGAATCCTTCCAAAATCATTTTATGAGACCAACATCATCCTGATACCAAAACCAGGCAGAGACTCAACAAGAAAACAAAACTTCAGGCCAATATCCATGATGAACATAGATGCAAAAATCTTCAATAAAATACTGGCAAACTGATTGCAACAGCACATCAAAAAGCTTATTCACCATGATCAAGTAGGATTCATTGTGGGGATGCAAGGCTGGTTCAGCATACGCAAGTCTATAAACGTAATTCACCACATAAACAGAACCAAAGACAAAACCCACATGATTATCTCAATTGACGCAGAGAAGGCCTTTGACAAAATTCAACAGCCCTTTATGCTAAAAACCCTCAATAAACTAGGTATTGGTGGAACGTATCTCAAAACAATAAAAGCTATTTATGACAAACCAACAGCCAATATGATACTGAATGGACAAAAACTGGAAGCATTCCCTTTGAAATCTGGCACTAGACAAGGATGCCCTCTCTCACCACTCCTATTCAATATCGTATTGGAAGTTCTAGCCAGAGCAATCAGAGAAGAAAAAGAAATAAAGGGTATTCAAATAGGAGAGGTGGAAGCCAAATTGTCTCTATGTGCAGACGACATGATTGTATATAGAAGACCCCATCGTCTCAGCCCAAAATCTCCTGAAACTGATAAGCAACTTCAGCAAAGTCCCAGGACACAAAATCAATGTGCAAAAATCACAAGCATTCCTATACACCAGTAACAGACTTAAAGAGAGCCAAATCAAGAATGAACTGCCATTCACAAATGCTACAAAGAGAATAAAATACCTGGGAATACAACTAACAAGGAACGTAAAGGATCTCTTCAAGGAGAACTACAAACCACTGCTCAATGAAATAAGAGAGGACACAAACAGATAGAGAAACATTCCATGTTCATGGTTAGGAAGAATCAATATCATGAAAATAGCCATACTGCCCAAAGTAATTTACAGATTCAACGCTATCCCCATCAAGCTACCAAATGACCTTCTTCACAGAACTGGATAAAACCACCTTAAACTTCATATGGAACCAAAAGAGAGCCCACATAGCCAAGTCAATTCTAAGCAAAAAGAACAAAGCAGGAGGCAATCACACTACTGGACTTCAAACTATACTACAAGGCTACAGTAATCAAAACAGCATGGTACTGGTATCAAAACAGAGATATAGACCAATGGAACAGAACAGAGGCCTCAAAGGCAACACAACCTATCTACAACCATCTGATATTTGATACACCTGGCAAAAATAAGCAATGGGGAAAGGACTCCCTGTTTAATAAATGGTGTTGGGAAAACTGAATAGCCATGTGCAGAAAGCAGAAACTGGACCCCTTCCTGGCACCTTACACTAAAATTAACTCCAGATGCATTAAAGACTTAAACATAAGACCTAACACCATGAAAACCCTAGAAGAAAATCTAGGCAAAACCACTTAGGACACAGGTGTAGGCAAGGACTTCATGACCAAAACACCAAAAGCATTGGCAACAAAAGCCAAAATAGACAAATGGGACCTAATCAAACTCCAGAGCTTCTGCACAGCAAAGAAACAGTCATTAGAGTGAATCAGCAACCAACGGAATGGGAAAAAAATTTTTCAGTCTACCCATCTGACAAAGGGCTGATGTCCAGAATCTACAAAGAACTAAAACAGATTTAGCAGAAAAAAACAAGCCCATTCAAAAGTGGGCAAAGGATATGAACAGACACTTTTCAAAAGAAGGCATACATGAGGCCAACAAACATATGAAAAAATGCTCATCATCACTGGTCATTAGAGAAATGCAAATCAAAACTACAATGAGATACCATCTCATGCCAGTTAGAATGATGATCATTAAAACATCTGGAGACAGCAGATGCTGGAGAGGATGTGGTGAAAGAGGAACACTTTTACACTGCTGGTGGGAGTGTAAATTAGTTCAACCACTGTGGAAGACAGTGTGGCTATTCCTCAAAGACCTAGAAATAGAAATTCCATTTGACCCAGCAATCCCATTACTGGGTATATATCCAAAGGATTATAAATCATTCTACTATAAGGATACATGCATACGAATGTTCACTGCAGTACAGTTTACAATAGCAACGGACCTGGAACCAACCCAAATTCCCATCGATGATAGACTGGACAGGGAAAATGTGGCACATATACACCATGGAATATTATGCAGCCATCAAAAATGATGAGTTTGTGTCCTTTGTAGGAACATGGATGAACCTGGAAACCATCACTCTCAGCAAACTGACACAAGAACAGAAAATCAAATACCGCATGTTCTCACTCACAGGTGGGTGTTGAACAATAAGAACACATGGACACAGGGAAGGAAGCATCACACACTGGGGTCTGTCGGGGGGAAATAGGGGAGGGACAGTGGGGGGTAGGGAGCTGGGGAGAGATAGCATGGGGAGAAATGCCAGATATAGGTGATGGGGAGGAAGGCAGCAAATCACACTGCCACGTGTGTACCTATGCAACAGTCTTGCATGTTCTTCACATGTACCCAAAACCTAAAATGCAATTTAAAAAAATACAAAAAAAAAAAAAAACCCTGCACAGATAAATTGTAAAATTCTGGGTAAAAGAAAAAATAATGTCCTGGTAAGTCAGAAGAAAAAAAAAGTTTCTCACATGCATAGATGTAACCAGTATGTTACTAATACAGAGAGAGAAGAGATGAATCAGGCCATTTCATAATCAAATCGTGAGAATGTAAGAGAGGGGCAAGTTTGTATGTCCTCATCAGAAGCAAGAAGCTGGATGACAAGTATACTGTGGAAAATTGTGCAAGCCAAGACTTAAGACTGGATTAGAATTGTCCAATTGTTATCAGATGAAAATTAGTAGAATATTGTCCAATTATCCTAACCGTAAGAGTATTAGATCAGTACTCAATGTTTCTAATCAATGTTTTGTCTGCTTTCTGGGCTCGTTAAACATTTGCTGATGTGCAATTCATAAGGTCACAGCCATTTGTTCATTTGTGTCTTAAGTCTTCCTGCATAAATTCTGCTCTTTTAACTTAGAGTTTAAGGCAAATGAAAGTTTCTTTTAATTTACTGCCAAAATTTGTGGCCTAGAAAAGTGATAAGTTGAAACCAAAAACTATTTTGCTTTTTACCATCTATTAGTCACAATTTGAAAATCTATATACAATGCTCACCCCATCTGTGGTTCCCGGCAATCAAAAGAAAATTGTGCACTGTTCCCACGCGGACCGATGACGCATTGTGCCATTATCCTGTGAGCCAATATGATATTTGGTATCTGCTGTCCTACCTGACAAGCCTTCTGAATCCTGACTTGCGCACATTACCTGAAGAATCTGCGGCTTTAATAGAATTCATATTCCCAAGTTCCTTACCACTGCTTCAGTATATGCAGCATAGGACTTAAGACAGGATAAAGAAACTAGTAGAACAGTTCTCTTCGTTTCTACCTAATCATCGAATCGATTCTTCTTTAGAAGAAACCTTCACTGGAAACCATTCCTCATGTGTGGCTGTCTCCTGGAGTATTTGTCTTACTGGCGGCTATTGCTGTCGGCTAATTTATGGTTAACTTAGGAAGAGCTAAGGCAGGAGCTAAGACTCTTCACGTGATCTCTTCCAAGCTTCAACCGAACGACATTTCTCTGTACGATACCTCTTACTTCTACAGGCTCCTTGAGCACCGAAGATGATTCAAACTCTGTATAGGTGACAGCTGCTTATTAAAGCATCTTGGCAGATGAGCCTGTTAAAATCGTGCTTTGGTAACAATGTTATGGTTGCTAAATACCATTAACAACTGCCTTTTGAGTATGCTTGATAGTGTTTTTGTTTTGGATTCACTTTTTATGCTTTAACCTTCATTTGCCTCTAGAAACCCAAAATACAATAGAGAATAAGACCTTAGTAATAAAATTCAGAATTTTCTTAAAAAAAAAAAAATAGACGGCCTATTACACGGTGAGTGCCTACTATGTGCTAAAGAACATGTCAGCTGCTGGGAAGACAGTTATAAAGACGACAGGGTCTTCCAGTTGCTCAACTTTTTTTGCTACTCATAAGGAAGATATAAGAGAAAGAAGAGAATTCCAGTCTAGAGAGCTGTTGGGAAATATTCTACAACCACTCAAAGTGGGGACGCAGAATTAAAATATACCAGCAGGAAGCAAAGAAACGCTGATGTTCTATTTCGTGACCAACAATGAAAACAGTAACAGCTTCTATTTGTTGAATGCTTATTTTGTGCCATCCGTATCACTAGGATTTGTCTTACTAAATCCTTATTATTACCTAACCCTGTGAGGTAGGTGCTGCAAATAAATCCATTTTAGAAATGGGAAAACTGAGGCCCCGGGAAGTTAAATTCCATGTCTACAATAAAAGATTTCAAAGCAACAGACGTGCAGCAGGAACCTACCTGATTCCGACACCTGGCCCCAGAGAGACCTGGCCACCCTTACTGGCTATGCTATACTGCAGTAACTTAGCCCAAAACTTATACCTTGCCAACTTAGGATATGTGTTATTTCTAAAGATGAACTTTCAAAATGGGTTAAAAGAGGAAGAAAAAAAAAAAGAAGACCTATCTTCCTAAATGTTAGAAATGAACAGAGAGGAATGAATGAGGATTGAGGACAGGGCCTGAAGGTGAATTCTGTGACCAGTCAAGAGCGGGGGTGGTCAGACTGCCGCTGCTCACTTCCTCTCCCACGCAGCGCCCAAGTGCCACAGGGTACAAGCTCCAGGCGGACTACAGCGGGCAGCTCTCACCTCCATTCCTGGCCAAACTGACCAGGGTCACGCTCCTTACAGAGAGACCAAGGAGCTGACCAGGTCTCTCCGGGGCACCAGCCTCAGATGAGCAAAAGGTCTTATGAGAGTCCAGAAATTGCTTATGATTACATCTCTGCAATGCAAATGTGTTTTTACCATCAAAGAGTAACACCTGGCCAAGGCCAGAAAGGGTGCACCCAAGCCAGCCTCCCAACTTCTGGCCCAATGTTGATACCTTGCTCACCGGAGAGCAAGAAAAAGAAAGTAACACCTGGCCAAGGCCAGAAAGGGTGCACCCAAGCCAGCCTCCCAACTTCTGGCCCAATGTTGATACCTTGCTCACCGGTGGCAACTCAGGACCATATCCCAAACTGCACAATGCTACGTGAGGGGAGCAAGCCTGGCAGCAGAGAGGTAATTACCAGCACACACGAGTGAGAGCAATCATGGCCAACTCAAAACCGCACTCAAAACGGCCTTTCATTCACGGACTGATTGTTATTTCCAGGTTTCCAAGAAACCAAATAAAATCAAAATTCACCATTAATAACAAAACAATACAACCCCCTCTTCCCTTTCAGAGACCATCAGTGACTGCACTTGATCAAAGCTGAATTATTAAATGTCTATAGATTAATCCCGTTAACTCTCAAGAGCCCAGAATTTGTAATTTCCCTGGGGAAAAAAAAAAAAAAAAAAAACAGACGCAATCTACACCATGAAAAATTTAATTGCATTTTAATTACCAGTTAAGCTGAATAGCATGAGATATGGGTGCCTTTAATTTTTAATAGTCATTATGA
Organism: Saguinus oedipus; assembly: GCA_031835075.1. NCBI lineage: Eukaryota > Metazoa > Chordata > Mammalia > Primates > Cebidae > Saguinus > Saguinus oedipus. Next base: position 2,911,086 of record CM063188.1, on the reverse strand, counting down.
TTCCAAGAGAATTTTGAAGGGAAATAATTGACTCTCTTGGGAGTATTCTCCTTTTCTGCCACTGCCAAAATCAAAATGAGAACAAAAAAAAATGTAAAGCGTGATTCAAATTCTTCCAGATCATAACCCAGGACAGCCCCCAGCAATAATAAACTAGCCGTTCCCAGGCAGCTGCACTGTACATTTCCATGATATGCTAATACAGAAATGGGTTTCCTGCAGTTGAGTTCTGCTACATTAAACAGATAAACACTCTTGGCTGGGGTGTTTCTTTTTTAATATCAGATCCAAAGATGGCAGACTTGTTTCTTTGTCTCAGAGCCTGGCACCGCTATGGGCATGCATGCCCCACCTATGTAACATACACACACCCCTGAGCACTCACATATATATATTCTTCGACATGCCTCCAAACATCCTTGCACAGCGAAAAAGGGCAGAGGGTAACACAATCACACAAGGCTTCAACAAAAATGGAAATCAGCTGGTCTGAGGATGAAAGGATACAAGTTTAGCCTTCACTTTCACTTTCTCAGGGAAAAGACCAGCTGACTCAAGAGGGAGCTGGCCTCCTGAGAGCTGGTGCAGGAGGGAGTCGCCAGGAGGGGGCGAAGCTGGCCACGTTCCCCTTTCTCAAGCACATGGGGGCCTTCTCAACCTGCTGAGGTTCTTGAGTTGTATCTCCTGTGCAGGTGTGGGTGTCTCCATTGAGGCTGCAGGGTGCCTCAGCCTCTTCTTAGGGATGCTGTCCATCCCAGGACAGGACTTCATTTGGAAAGAAATTAGATTGTGCTTTTTTTTTTTAATTTTTATTTCTGAGACAGAGTCTCACTTTGTTGCTCAGGGTGGAATGAAATGGCGCAACCTCAGCTCACTGCAACCTCTACTTCCCGGGTTCAATCAACTCTCCTTCCTCTGCCTCCTGAATAGCTGGGATGACAGGTGTCTGCCACCATGCCTGGCTATTTTTTCTATTATGGGGTTTCACCATGTTGGCCAGGCTGGTCTCAAACTCTTGACCTCAGGTGATCTGCCCGCCTCAGCCTTCCAAAGTGCTGGGATTACAGGTGTGAACCACCGCACTTAGCCGGTTGTGGTTTTAAGAAGTCAGCCTGGGCTCAAAAGGCTTTTCACGAGGTCTCCAAATAACTCAGGGCTCTGTACTGCCTCTGGTTCCTGCTGCTCACTACTCTCAAACACATAGCAAGTATGTGCTTTGTTATTAGTGATCATTTGGTAAATCGGTTACAATTTCATCTGTCAGCCAAATAAGAGAAGAAAAACCTGTAGAACCATCTGCCACTTTTCTCTTCTCCAACTGCAAACCCATGTTCTTTCTCCAACCTTCTGCATGAACCTGCACTGGCAGATGGTGCTATACCGGGCTTCTGCAGGACTTGCCTGTCGCCCGCTCAGGGACCAACAGCACCTGCCTCCCTTGAGACCCACGGAGGAAGCAGTGCAGATGCTTTCTTCCCAAACCCAGGGAGTTCAGAGGAGGAAGGGGTAGAGTTCTTCTAACTCTGTGAACCAGTACCTAGAGGTACCCCTCCTTCAGTCCCCAGCTGTTGTTCCTGGGGTGGCAGCTAGTCATACAGACAGAAATATTCGGGTTAGAGAGAAAGAGGAGAGCAGCATCAGAAAGCCACTGTTCAGATGACCAAGTAAAGACTGAGAGCTTAGAGTGGTTACCAGGCAAGAGGCGGAAAACGCCTAGTGTGGGCACAACTGTGCCTGCCTAGGGCAAAAAGGGAACAGTGAAAAGACAATCCAGACTAGACCAGCACAGAGGCTGTTCCCAAGGCCATACGGCTCAGGGAGAATTCCTTAATGAGAAGAAACTGCAGACTGGGAGCACAAGTTTCTCGATGTTATCCTTGACAAGTTATTATTGTAAATATTTGGAATTAGCTGTATTGAGTCTTTATAATAGATGGCAAGTTCTCTCTCACTGTCATCTTCACAAAGTCCCAAGATAAAGAGACCCAGTAGGGAGCTCAGATGGGGGTATCCAATTCACCACTGGAGCCAAGATTTTGGTTTCAGAGGGGACAAACAAGGCAAGTAACCCTCATGAGTGCTATCCATTTCACCTCCAGAAACCAATTCCACCAAGTTTAACAGTTCTTCCTGCTGCCTGGGCAGAAGGAGGCGGCCTTGTCTCTTTCCACAATACTCTGGGAGACTACCCCAAGGCAGCACAACCTTTGAGTCAGAGTAGCTCTTTGGAGCAAACGTCACCTCTCTTGCTAGGTGAGGCCTCTCTATCCAACAGATTGGGGGGAGCTTGTCAGAGAACTCCAAACTAAGAGCTTGCTACTCATTCTGGAGCTCCTCAAGTATGAGGCAGGCTCACTGTACAGCAATGTGTACGGGTGATCCCTCCCCGGGGAATGAACCCCATGACTCTGGTGTCCTGAGGTAGGACACCTGTTTCAGAATCCCCCCACCATACTCCTTACTCCCTTCCCAGAACTCTAAGCATCCTTGTACAGATGGCATTGGTACTGACAAGACTGATCTGTGAGTAGTCAGGAAGTCAGTCTCCAGCACCACCTAATCTGTTATTCACCCAAAGCTTCTGTCTCCACTGCAGCCAGTTGAAGGCTGGTGGGGTGGGCAGGGCTGGGGGAGTGATTCAAGAACCAACCATCTCTCTGACTGGTGCTATGGACCTGAGCAGCAGTTTCAGGTATGACAAGCTTGGAAAAGAGAAAGCCTCTTACAGCTTATGTTTCTAGCCTGTGAACGCCCCAGGACCAGCATCAGAATTTCGTAATTTGAATGAAATAACTGAGCTGAGAACTGCAGAGAAAGAAGCATTTTTCAAAGAATTTCTCAACAGCAAACTAAAATACGGGCACGGTGCTGCAAAGAGATGAGGCTGCCAAAGCCACGTGGCCTAGGAGACTGAGCGAATGCAGTCACCACACTGAGGCTAACTGAAAAAAAATAAATTACTAGGGAAGATTCTTCAGTAGCTACTGAGGTTATCAGATATGCTAGCCAAAATCTCTAGCGCTCATTACACTTCTGATATTGGTTTCTCACCTCTCTCCAGGCTCACGCGTGCATCTTCCAATGCAACATGGCTTCTTGCCTCTGAAAGAAGAGCTGTTCCCTCCTGGAATGTGCAAGTGTGAGGGGGGTGTTTCAGCTGTGGCATTCTGGCATCTCACTGATGCATACTCTTAGGCCTTTCCAGTTTCCAGTGTGATGCAAATGAACGCAGGTAAACAGAGCGCTCAAGTGCAAAGTCCAGCTCTTATTTATAGATCAAACACCTGCCATCCATTTAAACAGTAGTTACGGCAAACTTGAAAGCTGAGCAAGACACTGAATGCCCCCTTGAAGCAAAGGATTTTGAAGCAGCAGTTCAGGTATACAGGTGCGTCCAGAGCCTACCTCAGAACGCTGTAATTATCATAGAAAAGACAGATTCCACTAAATATCTGTTATGCTTTCTGTACCTCTACTCCCAGACAGATTTGAAATGTTGAAGGTCTTGGGTTTCTTAGCACTATACTTTTAACATTATTTCTTTAAAGGACTGGGCTTAGGATCTTCTGAATTTGGAAAAACATCTGATGAGAACTTTTTGGAACCATTAATGATATAATGCGGCTGTTCTTGTCATTTTAAAACCACATTTCTATTTCCAGCCTCTCTACCAGACATATAAAAACATATTTGGAGAAAGCTATCTTCCTAAACACAGATCGGTGAAGAGGGAACACATTTCTAATCACAAGTGGTCAATACCACTATTTCTTGAACGTTAAAAATCAGGTGATGTGCTGTGCAGGTGCTCTACAGATACTGTTCCATTAATACTTGTGATCAACTCTTGAAAGGCTCTCTGCATTTTACAGATGATGTAACTGAGGCTCTGAGAGGTTAAGTGTGCTGCCTGAGGTCACCCACCTAGGAAATGGAAGAATTTACATGTGAACATGGCTCTGTGTCCACTCCAAAGCCCCTGCTCTTCCCACTCCATACAAAATACTAGCTCAGAAGATTCTCCTCTTTCTCTGCTTAGGTTGTTTCAAAATTCATTTTCCATTTTCAGGGATGTGGAATGTCATTCTGGAAGTAGGTGATCATTATTTTCAGGGCTTGAGATTGGCTTAATCTCTGCGATACAGGTTAGCAGGCCACAACAGTTAGCCACATGTGTGGGCAACTCACTTTACCTCAGTGGACCTTGCTTCTCATCCAGAAAATCCTAAGGATGGATTGGAGGACTTTAACTGTTCTTTTTAATTCTAAAATTCTGTGACTCTCTGAGTGTATGAACTGCTTAACCGCTGCACTGAGGACAGACTTGTGCTCGTCCAGTTCCCTGAACATGCCAGCCATCTTCATGCAGGGGCTGCCCCAGGGTTTGTAAACCTCCCCCTGCTACTAGTACCTCAACTGCTATCTGCTGACCACACATCCAGTGGGCAAGCCAGAGTTTGGGCAAAGAATGGAGAGGTAGTTGGGGTGAGGAGGAGAGGAAGTTGCAGAGGCATGGTCATAAGACAGCTGATTTTTTTTTTTTTTTGAGACAGACTCTCCCTCTGTCTCCCAGGCTGGAGTGTAGTGGAGCTATCTCGGCTCACTGCAACCTCCACCTCCCAGGTTCAAGTGATTCTCCTGTCTCAGCCTCCTGAGTAGCTGGGACTACATGTGCACATTGCCACACCCAGCTAATTTTTGTACTTTTAGTAGACAGGGTGTCATCATGTTGTCCAGGCTTGCCTCAAACTCCTAACCTTGTGATCCACCTGTCTTGGCCTCCCAAAGGGCTGGGATTACAGGCCTGAGCCATCTCCCATGGACTAGACAGCTTCTTTCATTTCAAAATGTTCTCTTAGATAAAAACGTATAAGGGTCAACATGCAACACAAAGGCAAACCTCCCTCCCCAGGTGCAAGCATAGCAGCTGGCCTGAAGGTAAGAGTTAAATGAATCCAGCTCCCTCAAAGAAGGAAGGTTGTCAAACCAGGCGAGAAAGGAAGCTATTCCCTCACCTAAGGGCACTGGGAGAGGTACATGAAGAGTAGTTATCTAAAAAGAGATAACCAAGGAGGAGGTAGAAGGGCAAGCCCCTGTCTCATCTACTTGACCTTTACAGCAAGGCTAAAGACGAGGTGGGCAGCAGCCCTCCAACCGCAAAGCGTTTACTGTGATTTCACAAAGCTCCACAGAAGGTCTCCAAATTAAGACGGGCAGGCTGGGAAAGTCTCTGAAACTATGAAGAAAAGGGAACAGTGAGGGGGCCTTTTGGTAATGGGGCCTTTCGAGAGAAAGGCAAAATGTGGAGTTTAGATGGAGCAGAATATGAAACACCTAAACTGCTCTTTCATTTAGGTTAATTCATGGAGCCCTATCTATAAGTAGATGAATCACTGGCATGAAATCAGCTAAACCTCAGGTGATTGTAGATTTCTTCATTGTTTCACCTTTTCGTGTATTTTTAAAAAACAACAGGATAGCCGAATTTTTATAATGAAGTTTTCATGATAAATTTCTTTTTCTAATAAAGAAAAACAGAGGGCAAACTGATATCCTCACATAACATGGAAGCTACAAAAGGGAGCATGAGTCAAAGTCAGTGCCCCTCCTGTCTAGCCTGAGAGGAAAACACCACTATTAAATTAACTGCTAAATAGGATTTGAACTGCAGTTCGAGAAGGACTTGCATTTCTGGTATATTCCTGCTGTGAATGTAAACAACTTAATAACTTCAGTGTATAGCTACATTTAATTACCAAACCACTGCCTTCACAGGAATATAAGAAAATTAAGGTAGACACCTGAAGCAGCAGCAGGAACCAGGACAGACATAGCCCATCTTTTTAAAAGAAGATTCTTTCTTTCCCGGTCTTATTTAACTGGGGGCAAAAGAAGAATGCTATTGTTTAGGCTCCACACTTGTTTTAAAGTCTTGCCCTTCTAGTACTGAACACACGGGGCCCCAGGGACCTGTGAAACGGATGCTGCTGCAAGATTTTTTTTAAACAACATCTTGATCTCCCATGTTATGTGACTGGCATTGCTGAGAAGCTGCTCTTTCTAAAGGATTCAGGGTCACATAAGCTTGTGCCGGCTCTGCTCAGAGCTCCAATGAGAAATAAACCTTAAGATCTTCTTCCAGACAGAATTTTGGAATTCCCAGCAGATATGTTTTCCTGAGCTTCCAGCTCTTCTGAAATGACTTTATCCCTTATCAAACACACACACACACACACACACACACACACACACACACACACACACACACACACACACAGTCTCTCTCTCTGTCTTCAATGAAGGCTCCCAAGGCTTCTTTCTCACAAAACACACAAAACATAAACAGCTGACCATTGGTGCTCAAGATGAACGAAGGGTAAACTGAGCTCACAGGTATTATGAGGTTAGGTGACATCAGAAAGCCAGAGCAGGACAATGAATGGTCTTGATCCACACGCTGAGTCTTTCAGTCCAATCTTCAAGGAAAATAACTTTCAGTCAAGTCAGGCAGCCATTGCTACCAACGACAGAACAGAAGGTGCTTTTACACTCACGACCCCAGCACTGTTTCTCACTCACAACTCCAAAAGGTCAAACATCCCAACCAGAAAATCAGCACAGGAACAAGTGCTAACAAATGGGACATAGTGGCAGAGCCAAGAAGAGCTGCTGGTGAAGCCAACGTGAAGGACTCCTTGCCTCTCGTTCAGGGGTGCACAGACATTACCCCACCATGCTCGCTTCCTGCCCCAACTCCATGGTCACCTAGTCCAAGCTGTACGTTCTGAATCTTCTCAAAGTGTAGCTTATGGGCAACCTCCATCACAATAGTTGGGGACTAATCACACACAGATCCCAGACCAACCAAGGGGATTTTAGAGGGACGGGGCCTAGGGGGCTGCATGTCTAGCCCCCAGGTGACTCTGATGCATATTAAGATTTGAGCGTCACAGGTCAGGAAGTACACAGACCCCAGTTACCAACAGTAGCCAGATGGTGGTTCTGCAGCACCTCTCCGCGTCCTGCTCAAAAGCATTAAAACATCACTTAGATAAGGACAGAGACGAAGGCTATGACTTTAGCTCTTTACAGTCTATAAAGGTTTTCCACAGCTGCTGTCTCACTGAACCAACCCCTGTGAAACAGAAACTAAAATCCCTATTTTTACAAACTCAGAAACTATGTGCCTTAAAAAAGTTTCACAGCCTCCCCAGCCTGCTGGGAAGAAGCGGAGGTGAGGCCTCGGACCTGGGTCCTGTGATCCTTCCAGTTTATCACAGCTCCACTCCAGCGTCTGCTGTGACTGCCCTGCAGCATTCGCTTCCTCTGGGTGAGTAGATAAGCCGCAGCTGAACAGCCCACGTCTGTGAGAGTAAGTGGGCCAAGGTATCTCAATGCTATTTTGGTCAAAGCCCTGGGACATGGGAAAGAAGTTGATGTATTCAATGAAACTGATGAAGAAAAGCATAATAAAGAAGCTCCTCCTATAGTCAGCCTTCCTAAATATCCCGAGAAATCGAGAATTTCTCCCAATGGATTACAATGGAGCACTTACTCAGAAGAGGGAGTCAAGTTCATTCCAGCGCAGTGACGAAGGCCCCACAGAGTCCTCCCGCGGCGTGGACAGCACCACCACCGCATCAAGACAGGCCGAGGAGCAGGGCTTGCCCTGCTGTTTGCGGCAATGGAGCTCAGCTCTGAAACGGGATTCTCAGAACGACGCAGTACTCAGCTCAGCAACTGCAAAAGGCAGGTACAGTCCAACTCGAGGTGCCATCTACTACGAGAGGGCCTCTTCGTCTACGCTGAAAAGAAACAGCCACAGCCGGCATGCCGCCAGCTGCTGCCTCGCTCCGAGGCACTCAGCTGTTTCACGCTGACACCATCTCGGGGTATCCTTTGCATGTGGCTAACTTCCTCAGCAGAGGATGAACACTCACTCACATTCTCTGCAGTGATTCCGCTGGCCTGTCACTTCCTCAGCAGAGGATGAACACTCACTCACATTCTCTGCAGCGAGTTCGCTGGCCTGTCATCGAGTGACTCTCCACTGGGCCTTCTCACTTGGCCAACTCTGTCTATAGTTCCTCTTAACTCTTTGATCAAAAGATATTTTTACACGGGTTACAAGCTCTTTTTAAAGAAATCTTCCTACAAGACTCACTTCAAATCTCTACCAGAACAGGGCTGCATCCACGTGAGTGCTTAATGAACACAGTTGGGTAACGGTAAGTTATGTCCCTGCTCCTGTTCCTGTCAGTCCAGAATGGCTGAGGCAAGTGCTCAGACACTGTGCTAGCGAAGGGATCTTCAGTCTCTGCCTCCCTAATTATGACATTCTTTGTCTGCCATCTCACAGGCACAAGGGTCCTGACGAGGGAGTGCTCAGTTCTTTGGTGTGAAATACAATGTGATAGAGGCCATCGGCTTCAGAGAAAGAGAGCTAGACAAAAAAGTACAAAAGGAACACAACCAGTAAAAGGAATGGTGTTCAGAGGACCTGATTCATATCTTCTGTCTCTTTTAGGATGACTGCAAAATCCATGTCTCCTCCTCTGTCCCTCCTTCTCTGCCCTTCCCCTAAGCTTTCTTGCTGTCTCTCTAGCGGGCATGTGCTCTCTCCCCCCGACCCCCACACACTTTCAAAGGCTCTAGGCATCTGTGCCTGGAGAAGCACACCTTAGGAAGGCAATGAAATAAAAACAGGGCACATATCCTTTAAAACCCAGACATCTAAAGTTGCTGCTGCACGTGACTACAATTTCCTGGGCCAACTGCTTTGTTCAGGCAAAGCTCCCATTCATGTCAACATTCTCAGTAGGATTTATCAAATTCAGCCATATGGACAGTATTCACAGATATTCATTCAAGCAGCTCTCACTGTTCCAACTTCCACCTTGTTGACTGTCTCTCATCTGTTTTCCTCCTAAATCGTTCAATTCCGTTGTTGGGCAACCTTTCAGGGAAGCCTTTAAGACAGAGATTTCTGCTCTCTCATTGGGCAGAAGAGGGGACAGGCAAAACAGTGAGATTGCCAAATGCGGAGAGAAAACTGGAAGCACTTCTCTGTGCTTCGAAACCCACTCCACGATAAAACTGCACCAGAAACTCTGGCAGGGCACCAGGGACTATGAGGTGGGCAAAGATCCCAGAGTTTGCTTCCACAGCTGACCGCACAAGGGGGACCCACGTGCTCCTAAAGGTACAGCACACAGGGAAGGGCATGACCAGAAAGACAGGAGGCACCAGCTCTTCTCTTAAGGACCCAATTGTCCAGGGGCACATTTTTTGGTTACATATCAGCTTCCTCCCCTATTCGTGACTACAGAGAGTTGTGGCTTCTGACCCCTTCAGCCAACTTGGAGTAGTGTCTGAACGCAGCAGGGCCATGCCATCTAGCAATCTTCCCCAAGGTAGGCACAAATGGCGGAAACTTGCATGAGCTTGGCATAGAGGTGTTCCCTCAAAATTCTCTTTGCACACAGTTGGCAGATGACCAAAATATAGGTCGCCATTGAGGAAAATGACATGAAAGAAGAGATGCTTTGTAGCCAAGCATCTTTTCCATACTGGGCACCCACTAAAGGTTAGCTGTATAAATGAATGGATAGATGACTGGATGAAAAGACACATGAAAGGAAGGCACTGTTCTCTCAACCAAGCCACACATTAACTAAGTAATCTCTGAAAGTGAAAAGTCAGGCTGGGTGCAGTGGCTCACACCTATAATCCCAGCACTTGGGGAAGCCAAGGTGGGAGGATCACCTGAGGTCAGGAGTTTGAGACCAGGCTAACCAACATGGAGAAACCCCATCTCTACTAAAAATACAAAAATTACCCAGGAATGGTGGGGCATGCCTGTAATCCCAGCTACTCGGAGGCTAAGGCAGGAGAGTTGCTTGAATCCGGAAGGCAGAGGTTGCAGTGAGCTGAGATCACACCATTGAACTCTAGCCTGGGCAACAAGGGTGAAACTCCATCTCAAAAAAAAAAAAGAAAAGTAGCTCGGCATAGTGGCATGCACCTGTAATCCCAGCTACTTGGGAGGCTGAGGCAGGAAAACTGCCTGAACTTGGGAGGCAGAGGTTGCAATGAGCCGAAATTGTGCCTCTGTACTCCAGCCTGGGCAACAGAGTGAGACTTCATCTAAAAAAAACAAAAAATAAAAAACGAAAACTTGCCAAGAGCTCTCAGCAGGGATGGATGTGTTACTCACAGAGAAGACCCCATAAAACCCATCCAGACACATGAGAATGCAGCTTTGCCTTAAGACAGCCATCAAAGGAAGAAACTCTACCATCTCTCCCAGTCATCTTTGCCAGCATGTGTTAGCCATCACTCCCGGGAAAGTTTCTGCATCTTCCTACATGGGGAAACCCACAGCAGCTCCCAGCAGGCTCCTCTAGAAGGCTTCGCACCTCAGCTGTGGTGCCAACAGGCTCCTCCAGAAGGCCTCGCACCTCAGCTGTGGTGCCAACAGGCTCCTCCAGAAGGCTTCACACCTCAGCTGTGGTGCCAGCAGGCTCCTCCAGAAGGCCTCACACCTCAGCTGTGGTGCCAACAGGCTCCTCCAGAAGGCCTCGCACCTCAGCTGTGGTGCCAACAGGCTCCTCCAGAAGGCCTCGCACCTCAGCTGTGGTGCCAGCAGGCTCCTCTAGAAGGCCTCACACCTCAGCTGTGGTGCCAGCAGGCTCCTCCAGAAGGCCTCACACCTCAGCTGTGGTGCCAGCAGGCTCCTCCAGAAGGCCTCGCACCTCAGCTGTGGTGCCAACAGGCTCCTCCAGAAGGCCTCGCACCTCAGCTGTGGTGCCAACAGGCTCCTCCAGAAGGCCTCACACCTCAGCTGTGGTGGACGTCCTTCCTCAGCTGTCTCTGACTCTCCTATCTAGAAGGAAACTACTACTGGGAAGTAACTGGGATGAAATTTCTAAGTGGCCCCTCCACTTGGCGTGCTTCTCTGTCTCTGGACTGGAAAGCGTTCACTAGGGGCCGAGGCTATACTTGGCCCTCCCTGAGCATCCTGTCCCCATCTCTATTCACCTCTTACAAACGCCTTTGTGGGCTTTGTTGTGGGTACGTCTTTCTCCTGCCTGTTCTGTAAGTGTGGAAGCCGGGAGAGGGGAACTGATGAGCACAGCAGGAATCAGAACTCCACTGAGAATGCTAGACAGGCGTCCATTCTTCTGAATACATTTGTGCTTAATTCCTATGACAATCTGTGAATCAGATACTAATTACTCCCATTTTACAGCTACGGAAATCTAAAGTTTAGAATAATTAAGTCACTTGCCCAAGGTCACTGCCCCCATAATGACATTTCTGGGTCCAGAATTGAGGTCACTCTGCAAAACCTCCATTATTTTCTCCTAAACTACGTTCCCATGAAGGCAAAGACCTCCTCTGCCTTGATCATCTTCGTATCTCTGCTCTTGTATCTAGGACCTAGCATGGTGCTTTCCATACTGTGTTTAATTAAGTATTTGTTAAATAAAAGTGGAAGAATATGCATCATGTATGTGCTCCACTAGGTTTTCAAGTGTACAGCTCAGTAGCATTAAGTATATTCACACGTTGTACAACAGTCATCCAGAACTTCAGCTTGCAGAACTATCCATTGAGTAATTCCCCATTTTTCTTCCCTCCAGTCTCTGGCAACCACTGGTGTACTTTTGAATCTCCTGCTTCAGATACTTCATATAACTGGAACGACAGTGTTTATCTTTCTGTGGCTGGCTGACTTCGCTCAGCAGCGTCCACAAGCTTCATCCACATTGTAGCATGTGACAGAATTTCTTTGTTTTTCTGTTTTTTAAATAGAGAAGGGGTCTCACTATGTTGCCCAGGCTGGTCTCAAACTCCTGAGCTCAATTGATCTTCCTGTCTCAGTCTCTGGAAGTGCTAAGATTACAGCCATGAGCCACTGCACCCAGACAAAATTTCCTTGTTTATTAAGGCTGGAAACATTGCATTGTATGTCCCACACCAAGTTTATTAAATTTCATTAAGTTGCTTCCTTAAAACTCCCTCCTTGTATTAGTCCATTTCCACACTGCTATAAAGAACTGCCTGAGACTGGGTGATTGATAAGGGAAAAAAGTTTAATTAATGCACAGTTCAGCATGGCTGGGGAGGCCTCAGGAAACTTACAATCATGGGCGAAGGTGACAGGGAAGCAAGGCACCTTCTTCACAAGGCAGCAGGATGGAAAATGAACGCAGGAGGAACCACCAGACACTTATAAAACCAACAGATCTTGTGAGAACTCACTCACTATCATGAGAACAGCATAGGGGAAACCACCCCCATGATCCAATTACCTCCACCTGGACTCTCCCTTGACACCTGGGGATTATAATTCAAGATGAGATTTGGGTGGGGACACAAAACCTAACCATATCACTCCTTTAATTCAGCTTCACTTGCAGAAGAGTTTTAAGACAATGACAGCCACCACTGCTACCTCCCTGTTGAGCACTCACACTGTGCTAACTGACCCTCTCACAGTTTTCACAGCAGCCTTTCAACATTACTGTAATATGTAGATAAGAAAGTTGAGGCCAAGGAGATTCAACAGCATGTTCAAGGCCACACTGCTTCAAAGTGCAGCAATCTGGACCTCTGACTCTATAGCCTGCTGTCAGTCATTAATCTTTACTGCCTTCCAGTGAGCCTTAGAGATGATCAGCACCACAGAGAGCGACACTGAGGCCCAGACGCACAAGGTGACACCCATGGCTGCAATGCCCATTAGCTACAGAGCTGGGTGAAGCCCTGAACGCATCATGCCAGGCCCAGGGCTCTCTGCTCTATTGCGCTTGCCTCCAGCCCACGTGACCTCTCACCCAATCCAAACCCCTTGGTTTCCTCAAGACGCAGCTCAAGGCTCACATCTTCCAGATCACTAAAACCCTGTACTTTGCTTCTCCTTGGCTCTGCATGGCTGAATTCTGGTGGATACACACTCTCACAGTAGCGTTACGTCCTACTCTATGATCTTCCAAGGAGGGAAATGTGTTCCCCTTCCCATCCCCGCACCGAATAGTGTCCTGGACGCTTTTTGACCGGCTATGCCATAAACTTTTGCAATCTAAGAGCTGGGTAGGCCCTGGCTTATCATGCTTAATTTCCAGGTGAGAAACTGAGACCCAGAGATGTGAGGTCACCTATCTGGTTACAGAGCTAATGAATGAAGAGCTGAGTCCAGAACCCAGTCTTCTGTCTGTGAATCGGTCCTCTCCTGCTCCTGAGATCACCTAACCAGGATTCTTTATCATTTTGCAGCATCAGAATTGTGCCCTAAGGTCTGAGGAGGGCGGACATGAGAAAAGAAAGGTTAAATTCTACATTTAGTCATTTTAAGGAGATATGAAAGTACTACCTTTTTATTTCCACAGGGGCAAGAAAGAAAAATAATACTGAACAGAAAGAAATGAATAAAACGCAGTGAAAATTCCTAGTCTTTATCCACATATTAGACTCTCTGTCTCTATCCACATAAAGACTCTCTGTCCTTTTCTCTCTGTCCCCTCCCACCTCAATATTGCTTGCTTAAGAAGGGCCAGGGAAAATCCAATTCTCTCCAGCGTAAAGTATGAGGGGCATTAACATTTTATAACCTCAAAATTCTATAATAAATTAACATTATTAAAGGACATCTGGTTCTTCAATACCTTGAAAATGAAATGACACCTTCTAGAAAATGTACCATCACCTCATTTGCAGGTTTGCTGTACTGTTACAGCCATCTACATGTCTCTTTCCAGTAAAAAGAAAGGAAGTCATACACTTCTGAAGCATTTTGTCATTCACAAAACACCTGAACACATTATTATTTTTTGATAACAGGTCATTATGTGGTGTTTTTATTTTTTGATGTTTTTAAAGTTTTATTTTATGTTTAATAAACAAATAATAATTGTAAAAATTTATAGGACATGGTATAATGTTTGGGTACATGTCTGCATTTTCATGCCAGTAAGATGTAAATCTGTAGAGAAATCCTGTGCAGATAAAAGAGGCTTCTGATACATATTAGGACATGGATGTCGGTTTTTCTGTGTGGTTTTTTTTTTTTTTTTTTTTTTCTGAGACAGGGTCTCACTCTGTCACCCAGGATACAGTACAGTTGTGTGATCTGGGCTCACTGCAACCTCCACTTCCCGGATTTGAGCGATTCTTGTGCCTCAGCCTCCCAAGTAACTGAGATAACAGCCGTGTGCCCCTGTGCTCAGCCAATTTTTGTATTTTTAGAAGAGACACAGTTTTGCCATGTTGGCCAGGCTGGTCTTGAACTCCTGACCTCAGGTGATCTGCCTGCCTCAGCCTCCCAAAGTGCTGGTATTACAGGCATGAACCACTGTGCCCAGCCAGTTTTTCTGATTCTACTCACTAACTCACACTTGCCCAAGAGTTACCCTCTTCACCTTCTTAGCCTTGCTTTTTCTCTGCACTGAGCTCCAGAAGGAAGACACTTAAGATTGGTCAACAGATTTTAACGTGAGATAGTATGAAAAGTTGACTTACATGGTTTTAGAACACATTGTAACTAACCTGTAAGAAGCTAACTTAATTCTGGGGATTAAATAATGGAGATATTAAATATTAAGTCGATCAACAAATATTTCTTGGGAGCCTACTGTATGCTGGGCACTATTCTAGGCCCTAGAGACGTAAGATGAAACAGCAGGGGAGCTCCCAGTCTTCTGAGGTTTATCCTACCTCAGGTCCCTTTCATGAATGAGACAACTTGCACAGAGGCAGAGCACAGTTAGAAAAGGTCATGAGAACAGGGACAGTTAACATTTGTGAAGCACCTCGTGCGCCCGGCTCCACGGCACCCTGGACTCTCCTGTCCCGTCTCATTCGCGCTCACAACAACCTCGAAAGGTAGGTATCATCATCCTCATTTTATAAGTGAGGAAACAGAGAAGTTTAGCAACTTGGTAGGGTTACTATGCTAGTAAGTGGGAGTACCAAGAATCACTCCCAGGTCTGTCTGACTCCAAATTTTCAGGTCCTTTCTGCCAGACCTGCCTGGCACACTGCACTGTGCTGAGTACTGAAAGACAGGCAGAATTTGGTGACAACTTGACAAGGGGGCTGGCTTCTCCTGGGAGTCAGTACTCAAAGAGACCTGGGAGAAGGATCTGGGAGAACCATCAGCAGAGTACCTCGCAGCCTGACTGCTCAGGTGGGCAGGACCAGAGTCTCTATGTTCTCCTAACACTTGTCCCTCAGCTGTCCCTTTTTAAAGGCAGTCACTCTGAGTTGTTAGGGAACACCACATGAGGTACAGTTATCCCACCACCTCCCTCCACACACACACATTCACTCAAAATCAATCCAGAACCTAAACATGAAAGTTCAAACAATAAAACCCTTAAAAGAAAGGACAGAAGAAAAATCTTCATGACCTTGTATTAAGACAATGTTTTCTTAGATATGACAACAAAAGCATAAGCAATAACATAAGTGAACATAATTAAAATGAAAAACTTTTGTGCTCTGAAGAGAATGAAAAGATAACCCAGAGAACGGAAGAAAATATTTGCAAATCATACATGTGGTAAGACTTGACATCAGAATATATAAAGAACTACTACAACCCAATGATGTAAAGATAAGTAACCCGATTAAAACATGGGAAAAGGATCTGAACAGACATTTCTCTAAAGAAATACAAATGGCCAGTAAGACATTTGCTATCATTAGCTAGCAGGAAACTTCAAATTGAAACCACAGTGAGACACTACCACCTACCCACTCAAATAGCTAAAATAAGAAGACATATAATAATAAGTGGTGGCAAAGATATGGCGAGGTTGTTACTCTCATGAATTACTGGTGGGAATGCAAAATTATGCACCCACTTTGGAAAGCAGTTTGGCAGTTCCACAAAATATTAAATACATACTTACCATATGATCCAGTAATTCCACTCTAAATATACACTTGAGAAAAAGTAAAATATATTTCTATATAAAAACTATGCACAGATGTTCATCACAGCATTATTCTTAACAGCCAAAAAGTAGAAAGAGCCCAAATGTCCATCACTTGATATATAAAATAAGTATGTAACATTCATATTTGGCAAAAAAAGAAATAAAATACTGATACATGCCACAACATGCAGGAACCTTGAAAATACACCAAGTGAAATAAGCCAGCCACAAAAAAACCCACTTTTTTTATATATGTAAACATTTTACATAAATGTTTATATAAATAAAACATTATATATATAATATATATGTTATATATAAAACATTATATAAATGTTTATATAAATTTATATAAACACATTTATATAAACTCTATAGTAGGCAAATCTAGATAAACAGCAGATTAATGGTTGTCTAGGGATTGGGGGACTGGGGAGATGGGGTGTGACTAATGGGTATGAGGTTTCTTTGGGGGTGATAAAAATGTTCTGAAATTGATTGTGATGATGGCTGCAGAACTCTGTTAATATGCCAAAAGCCGCTGAGTAGTGCATTTTAAATGAGTAATTATATATTATATGAATTACATACCAAAAAAGAGATTATAATAACTTAGTATGAAGATATACTGAGAACTAGTGAAAGATGACCTCAGCAGTTATGTGTGTGTATTAGTCCATTCTCATGCTGCTAATAAAGACATACCCGAGACTGGGTAACTTATAAAGGAAACTTATAATTTATAAAGGTAATTTATGATGGACTCAGTTACACATGGCTCTGGAGGCCTCATAATCATGGCAGAAGATGAAGGCAAAAGAAAGGCACATCTTACATGGCGGCTGTCAAGAGAGCTTGTTCAGGGGAACTCCCACTTATAAAACCATCAGATCTCATGAAACTTATCTACTACCAGGAGAACAGAATGGGGAAAACTGCCCCCTGATCCAATTATCTTCACCTGGCCTTGCCCTTGACACATGGGGCTTATTAGAATTCGAGGTGAGATTTGGGTGGGGACACAGCCAAACCATATCAGTGGGTGAGCAGGCAACTGGCCTGGGCACCATCTAGCTGTTCATCTTCCGTAACTCTAGAAAGAATACCCCTCTGGGGAACTTTCTGGGTCAAGAAATTGGTGACAGACTGTCATCAGCAAATATTGCCCAGACTACTGTAGAAAGCAGAAAGTTTAGAGATAACAGATTTTCCTGGCAACACCCAGCCACCAGTAGGATTTACAGTTTGCCAGAATGGCATAAGCTATATGAAGATTTGCAAAAATCTGACTTGAGACAGGCAACACCTATCGCTAAACCAGAAGAGACAGATATTTCTTCTTCCTCTCCTGATATCACTTCCTACCTCCACAGTGTCTGTTGTGTTTTTGAACTGGCATTTAGAGCAAGACAGATTCTTGGTGGGTGGCTTCTTACCAGCTAGCTGGTTCTGCTCCCTTCCTTGCTATAGATCACAAGTGTTGACCTGGTTTCTCTCACCACAAACAGCAGTATCAACAACCTCATTCAAATTTCACATACCTCTTTACCAAACCTGAGCTAATCCCAAGTAAACAACATTTGAACTTCAGAAGTTTGGTTCCACACATTTGTGTGAATGACATACTCCTCAATATTTTAGCAGGGGCCCACTCTCGGTTAGTTTTCCATGATGACAATTCTCTATCTTACTGAGACGAATAAATTTCTGTCCTTCACAACAGGGCTACACAAAAGGCCTCAAATGATGAGTTGGCTAAAATGTAGCTGCTCTGTTTACAATGATGGAATGCTAGCCATGACATATACAAAGCAAGCAACTTTTCCTCATCTTCACCAGAGCTGGCCTTTGGGGCAAGACATTTGGTAAGTGCTATGGGTCTTCTCACAACCTCAGCCATGAGTATTTTGGGGTAAACCAGGTGCCTGAGTAACTTTCTCGTTTGTTACTCTGCCACAGCAGGGGCAGCTGCCCTTCCAGTCTTGTCCCAGAAGAGTCATTAACAACTTGAAGTTTCCATCAGTGAGAAATATACCTGCCACACAGACTACATTCCTGCATCACTCACACAAAGACTGTCGACGTTTGGACCAAGTTTGACACAGTATTATTTCATTTGGTTGAAGTTGTTTTCAATGTTTTCTAGTGACTGAAGGTCAAGTCTGGAGCAGCAGCTGGTATCAACAGATCCTTTGTGAAGGGAGCTGCTGAAATGACACCTTAACTCATCACTTACAAGGCAACAGAGAAAACACTCCCAAGCAAGGCTTTGTGACCACCCCTCAAATTGGCCCTCAAAATGGCACTGATTCTGGAGATGGCCAAATGATTTAAGTGTGAGGGAGAATCTTGGCTCATAATTTGGGTATTCTGAATTGGAAACTTTTCCAGACATTGCCTAAACCACTGGTCAAAGAGTAGTTTGTTTTTCTGAGTAACAGGTATCAGTTTCCTAAAGCTCACTGCCCTTCTTGGAGGAGGGAGAGGCGGCCTTTGCCAACTTCATCTACCTCCATGCTTTTTGGGCTTACGTTCTGATGAATGGGCAGGTCTGGGGCACTTGTTACCACATGTGGTCCAGAAATGATGTCTGTCTCATCTAACCTAAAGCCTGGCTCATTGCCGCCCGGTCAAGAGGCTGGGTCTTGCTCTTCAGGGCTCCTTCATATTATGAGTGCCTCTGGGTTCAGATCCTCTCAGTAAAACATGTCTGTGTAGCACAGTCCTTCTGAAATTTAATGGCTGTAACCCTGACAGCCTTCAGGCCGCGAATTTATCCTACGTCAAACAGACAGGCAGCAAACAGTATGGAGCAATCTTTCCCAAAATGTGTTCCACAAAACTCCAGGGTTCCACGGGAGTTACGTTTGGCACAATGCATTCTACCCCTGTCTTCTAAGATTCTAAGACATCAATTTTAAGCTCCCCGTCGATTCAATGTTCTTTGGAGAGTTGGGGAGAAGAAAACACCTGATTACAAGGATATTGTTTTGTTTTTAACTACACAATAAGAGCCTACATTTATCTAGGTAAGTACTCAGGCTTTCTTCTTTAGTGTCTCAGTTACACTTTGCGTCTAACCATTCTTTGCCTTCAGGATCTAAGGGTTCACTGAGTCACTTCTCACCATTAGAAGGTATATGGAATCTTAAAGGGACAAGCTGCTTTTCATCAACTTAGATCTTGTTCTCTTTTGTATCCTTAGAATAAACAACATAATTTTAAATCCTGTAAAGAAATATTGAAGTTTCATGTGCCTTTTCTTTTTTATAAGCTTATAGTTTCACATTTTCCTTAATTGAATGACACGACTGAAAGGTACCGACTTTGCTAAGTGTCAGCTAAAAGCTCTTGACAGATTCTTGGAGATGGAGTGATAATTCTTCATAATAGAGGAATCAGCCTTCCAAGAACTGTCAAACCACCTTCTTCTCACAGTGAAGCTTCCATGATCCATTCCTAGAGATTTGGCAATCTCTGCTGCCTTTAATTACTACCTGGAGTGTGACCAAAAAAAAAAAAAAAAAAAAAACCAAAAAACAAAAAAACCACTTGCCTTTATAATGCTGATTCATAACAATATTTTTAAAATACACATTTTGGAATAATTTTAGATTTACAGAAAAGTTGCAAAGATAGTACAGAGTGTTCCTATATACCCCTTCCCTGGTTTCTTCTGTTGCTGACATCTTAGATTACCAAGGAACATTTGTTGAAACTAAGAAACGAATGTTGGCATGTGACTATTAAACCACTGACTTTATTTGGCTTTCGCCAGTGCATCCACCAAAGTCTTCTTCCTGTTCCGTTCTGACAACAATGCATTCCGTTGTCATGTTGCCTCAGTCTCTTGTACCTACGGTAGTTTCTCAATCTTTCCTTGACAGTCTTGAAGAGCAGTGGCCAAATAGGGTGTACAATGTACTCTGATCTGGGTTTCTCTCTTGTTCTCAAGATGAAATGGAGGTATTTTTATGAAAAAGTGCCACAGAAGTCAAGTACCCTTCTCATTACATCATATCACAGGGGACATGGCAGCCACAGGGCATTACTTGTGAAGCTAACCTGATCTTGGTCAAGATAGTGTTTGCCAGGTTTTTCCATTGTGAAGCGTAGCAAATGAAAGGATCTAAGTTAAAATTCAACTCTGATGGACTCCCTATTTTAAGAATGTACTTGAGATGCCACCAAATGAGCAAGCATGTACAAAGACTGGCTAATTCCCACATCTTGTGCAGGCAGGGACCACCTCAGCATCCTGGCCAGGGCTGGCAGCTGAGTGAGGTGAGGAGCTGGACACTCTTACTCTCAGGGTCTCACCTGCATGTATCTTGCACCTCACATGCCTCACTTGACTTGCCCTATGCCCATACCCATTTCTGATATTGATTCCAAAATGTACTCTAATTTTAGCAACACTGAAGTATAAGAAACATGTGCTATTTCAGAATCAAGCGTACTGTAAAGGCTCTGGGACATTCTGCAGTAACCTTATCTAACCTACAGTTTCCCAAACTAATTTGATCAGAGTCCTTTTTTCACTTAAGGCCCTTTCTTAACCTACACCTGTGAATAGAGGGGAGGAACAGGGCTGAGCCAGCAGAACCTGCTTTGAGTCCAGCTGCCCGAATGTGGCAAGCTTCTTCATAAAGGAATGCTCTTCAGAGCATCCGACATTCTCAGTCACAATTCTGATGCATTTAAATGGGTTTCTCTGACCTCTCCTACACCCCTGGGAAGGCTGTGCCTGCACTTCTGTGAGCTGTGCACAGATATGCTGATAGTCCTATGGCAACGGCTGACCTCTGTCACGATATCAGGCAGTAAAAATGGTCTGGACAGGCAGGCAAGCACTCAAACGCTGAGTTCCTCCCGGCGCCCAAAATCTTATCAGAGCTGCTCACTGCACCACTGTAAATGAGAATGGGCTCACCCCAGTCCCCCACTAACCTTTCTGTCCCTTAACTGCCAGGACTCATAGATGACTCTAACAGAATCAACTTCCATTCTGCCACTGCATCTCAGTGTCCTCTGAAGAACACTGTACTGGCAGCCTGGTAAGCTGAACATTTAGGAAGCCACTCATGATAGACATCCTAGGAAACCTCATTCCACAGCTCTGAGCAGCCCCAACGGAGCAACCTTCCTGTTCAGAAGATCATGCAACACGGTGAGTAGTCACCATTCCAGCCCATAAATGGGAGACCAAAAAGAGAGATCCAAATGTCGCTCAGCCTCAGGCTCCGCCTTGGCTATTGACAAGGCCTTTTAGGGCATGGGGTTACATTTTTTTTCTACTAGCTGACAGTGGTGTTTGGTGGGTAGCATGCATACGTAAGTGATAGGGCCATCCATCTAATAAACAACTCATACAGTGAGTCTCTGGGGGAAGACATTTCCACATCACAGGAATGTGGGCCTTTTCCATTATATGAGCAAGCAAACTTACTGTTACATAAGGGCAGCTATTCATTTTATTTTTAAAAATTTGTCACTTTTTACCAAAAGAAGGGTGGCATGGTAGAATCCTAGTTCCTGGGGCAGCTTTCTTAATTTCTCTGAGCTTCAGTTTTCACATCGGCAAAATGAGGATAAAAATACCTACTTGCCAAGGATACTGTGGGGTTCAACTAAGTATTTTTAGCCTGGCACAGAGAAAATTGTTAACGAACATGGAATTTCCTTTCACTGCAAGCTCCATTTACACTAGAGATTGTCTCCTGGTTGATACCAGATGGCAAGGTCTCAATTCTGCACAAGCTTGGTACTCTAACACCCTAGTTTCAGGAAGGCCAATCTACAGGGGCAGGGACCTTTCTAATGATCCCACACACTCTCCGGACTGTATGGGATCATCGGCAAAAGCAGGCATCAGGCCAGGCGCAGTGGCTCATGCCTTGCATTTTGTAAAAAAAAACAGTTAGCTGGGCATGATGGTACGTGCCTCTAATCCCAGCTACTTGGGAGGCTGAGGCAGGAGAATATCTTGAACCCAGGAGGCAGAGGTGGCAGTAAGCTGAGATCCTGCCGTTGCACTCCAGTCTGGGCAACAAGAGCAAACCTCCGTTTCAAAAACAAACAAAACACAGACATCAGTGCCCTGAGGCAAGTCCTTCTGGAGATCCAGGGTTACGGGGAGGCCAAGGCGTCTGATCCTCTCTAACAGCATCATGAAGGTCTTCCTCTCTTCTGTTCTTTTTCTGTCCAAGTGACTCGTTAGCATTTACACAGCCCATGGGCAGGAATCAAGAGGACAGCTAAAATTTGCTTTCTAGTTAATGCTCTGTCCGCTCTGAGACAGGGTGGAGAGACAACAAAGCTCCTTCCTGCCAGAACCAAGAGGCCCCTCCTCAGCTCCCAACTGTCAAACATTAGCCGCACAGCACACGTGACCCTCACAGAGGTCTCCAAAACGGAAAAATATCCTCTGGCAAAAACGATTTGTGGCCAGTTTGGTTATTTAAGACTTCTGTGGCCAGGAGAGAAGGATGACAGCACTTCAGCTAGATGTAAACAGAAGCAGGAGACTGAAGAGGGCGAGATGAAATGAAGCCAGTGCTGCGATAGAGTCCAGGACAGCCTGGTCTCAGTCTAGTGAGGAGAAACTGAAGCTGGTTTCAAACGAGGCTAGAAACCGGCATCCGCATGCTCCCCTCTTCTCGCCTTTGAGCTTTGCATGCCCCATGCAGTCCTAAATTGAACATGCATTTACTACAGCACTCAGGGCTGGCCACAGGGAGCATGCTTCTTGCAAGTCATGTTCTTGGGAGAAGTCTGTGTTTATGAAGGTGAAGTCCAGGCTCAGCCAAAGACCACCTAAGGTGCAAATCCTCTGAGTCCACTGGGTTTTAAGTGTCCCATCAGCTGCTGAGCGCCTCATTATAGTGCCTATTGCTAGTCAGTTACTGTCCTGAGCATTTTAAGCTGCTGACGGATGAAAGCTGGCCTTGCTGGTGGCGTACATTCTTCGGGGCTTCAACATGCTCTTGTAAGGAAGTGGAACTCAGACAGCAGGGGACTGGCCCTACACTCACAGCAGTGTCCTGACTTGATCTCAGGGATGGCTCCAATATCTCCTTTGGTGTGTTTACTATCACCAGTGTTGATGAAACCTTGACAAAGCAAAGCAAACAGACACATGTCCCAAGAGGAGCCCTGGAATTCCACCCTTAAGTGGACAGATAACTGGGCTTCTGGTTTGCTAAGGAACCAGGGCATCAAACAGGTGCAAGAGCCTACTGTCCATTTCAACAGGCTTTTCCAGGAGCGGGGAGAATCTTTAAAATTATCTACAACTTAATTATTTAACATTTTAATACTCAATTACCTAAGATATGGCACAGTCACTGACCAATCAGAAGAGATGCCAGCAGCCAGGTGTGGTGGCTCATGCCTGTAATCCCAGCACTTTGAGAGTCCAAGGGGCACAGATCACCTGAGGTTAGGAGCTCAAGATCAGCTTGGCCAACATGGTGACACCTCGTTTCTACTAAAAATACAAAAACGACCCAGGCATGGTGGTGGGCACCTGCAATTCCAGCTACTTGACAGGCTGAGACAGGAGAATCGCTTGAACCCAGGAGGCAGAGGTTGCAGTGAGTCAAGACCACGCCACTGCACTCCAGCCTGGACGACAGAGTGAGCCTCAATCTCAAAAAGAAAAAAAAGGAAAAGAAGAGATGCCAGCCATAGCTTCCAGGTCCTAGGAACCCCTCGTAGTGCAAGGCATCCACCCTGTTTGTTTCTTGGTTGCTGGGAAAGTCCTCGGAGGCAAACCTGAGAGGCTGGGCAAACGGGCTAGAGCAGTGGTTCCTCAGCACCAGGGAAGCAGCAGTCCAAGGCCTGAACGAGCAGCAGTGAGCACCAGGTCTAGGTGACTCTCCTGTAGGGTAGATGAGGGCATGTACACTAAGGTAAAAGGCACTGAAAAGAAGCCTCTGTAACCTTTGCTTTTTTTTTGAGACGGAGTCTTACTCTGTTGCCAGGCTGCAGTGCAGTGGCGCAATCTCGGCTCACTGCAACCTCCACCTGGGTTCAAGCGATTCTTCCGCCTCAGCCTCCTGAGTAGCTGGGACCACAGGCACGTGCCATCACGCCCGGCTAATTTTCATATTTTTAGTAGGGACTGGGTTTCACCATGGCCAGGATGGTCTCGATCGCTTGACCTCGTGATCCGCCCACCTCGGCCTCCCAAAGTGTTGGGATTACAGGCGTGAGCCACCTTTGCATTTTTATCACACCATGTTAATACCCAAGAGAGCCTTCCAAAATCTCACTGGGTCAGTAACTTCAGAATAAAGAACTTCCAGGAGCCAATTTCCACATTAGCTTAGGGACTGGCAGGTCTTTGGAAACTTAGCCCAAGACACTCGGAGACTTCCAGTCTATCCCCGGAAAATCCAGTTCAATCCTCCAAAACTCTGAGACTATCTCCTCTAGGCACTGCCAGCTCAGGTTTCTACTCAAAACACATACATTTGTGTCTGGGGAAAGGCAAGCATAAAATAGACTTCACTGAAGGGCTGAAAAGCATGGAGGGTAAGTTAATTTCCAAAGAAGAAAGGAAGGCAGCAGCATAACACAATGGAACGTGTGATTCACCTCTGCAGGGCAGACATGGATTTTCCCACCAGGGAGTAGCATCGAATTAGCTGGCAGTTGAAAATATGATCTCTGACTTTTTTTTCATTCCCCTTAGGGCCTGCATTTTATTTTAAGACCATGAAACAAGATGAGATTAAAACTGTCATCCAGAAGCAGAAGTGGAAAAGATTCAGTATTTCTTTTGTTCCAAGAAAATACTTTCAATGTTATTTCATAACTAAAATTGCAATGATGGGTGGGTGGGGGCATGGGCTTTCCTCGCTTGGTTCATGTTGGACAGAGAGGAAGCTGTGAGCTAAGCAGGCAGACACCTCCCATGTATAGCCACCAGCAGGGCTGCTCTAGGCGCAGCCCGGGTCCTGCGCGCTTTCCAGTTGCCGCTGTCCTGGGAACAAGCATCAGTCGGAAGCCATGCCTTCACCCTGGGTGGGATGAGGAGGACTCACAGTGGGAGGAATCATTCAGGTATCAAATGTTCTCCCACGTAAAGACGTGCAGCCTTGGACAAGGTGCTCAACTCTGAGCCACAGCTTTTAAAGCTCTAAATTGGGGCCAATAACTTCTGCTGGATCTAGAAACATGTAGGCCTAGTTTAGGTGTTTGGATGCCTAACATTTTGTAAACCTTCTTTAAGAAAAAGAATGCAAAGTTGACAAACACAGAAATGGGAACAGGGTTTTCAGAGGGGCTCCTGCAGTTTAGGGAGGCCCTACAGTTTAAGCCTCATTAGCGTCATGGTGAATCTAACTTTGCACACCCGCCTATCTCAGGTAAGAGGTACGTATATAAAGGTACATCACAAACTGTACGTAATTATATAAATACACGGTGTTGAATTACTCTGCAAATACATACTACTTAATGAGTGCTATGCTAAGGTGCAGGAAATAAAGCTGTGCACAAGACAATCTCACCCTTATGAAACCTAAAATCTAGAGGCCCTGCATTATCATCCATGGTAGGCAGAATGTCCTCTGAATCCCGGACACGGACAGGAAGCAGATCACCGTGGAACGGCCTGTCTGCTCGTCTGCAGCACGGGTCCCTCTCAGGGCTCTCTAAGGTCTTCATCGCCACATCTGGTTTTCCGGGAAGTGAGCCCTACCTGACCTCTATCTCTGCCCTCTCCCTGCCAATCACTGTATTTTCAGACTCTCATTTTGAAAGTCTCAGAGCACCAAGCCAGCCTTTCTCACCTTTACTTTCAAACAGAAAAGGACCGTTGGTTGCCTAGGGATGCAGAGGTGGCAGTAAGAGAAGAGGGGCCCACAGCTAAGGAGCATGGAGTCTTCTGTGGGGGAGGTAAGTGAATGTTCTGAGATTGATTGTGATGATGGAAACGGAAGTATGTGAATACACTACCACTCAGTGATTTGTATACTTTCAATGGGTGAATTCTGTGGTATGGGAATGAGATAGCTCAACAAAGTTGGTAAAACTCTGAATGGACAACCAAGAGTCATGTAAAGTTCAAGAAAAGTTTGCAGCAAGAGAAAGCAGAGGATAAGCAAGCAGGGAGAAAGAGGAAGAACCCTCACATCATTCAGAAAAGAAACAACGTTTAAACAACCAATTATCCCTACAGAGATTCAAGATGCTACATCCAAAAAAGAATAGGGCGTATGAAAAAGGAACTGTCCAAGAACAAGAAAGGGTTCTTGTGAATTTATCATAGACACAGTAAGTATCCTACAATATGAAGTTTCCATTAAATGTCTGCAAAATAAAGTCAAGGGTAATTTCTGGAGCATAAAGCATCAGGCCCAAGACACTAGAAAAAGAGAAATTTAACATCTGACAATCGGTGCTTTCAGAATGAAAGAACAGAAAAACAGAGGAACTAAAACTAAAAAGGAAAAAACAGAGAAAACTTTTCGAGCTAAAGGAAGACAAGAACCTTTAAAATGGTCTGGCCTGACTGAAAAAATGTCTGTGCCTAATATATCCATGTGAGCTTTCAGAACGTCGAAGAGCAGAGCCGAGCCCAACAGCTCACAGGAAAGATAAAACGGGTGCTTGGCAAAGGAGCCAGAACCCAGTGGCATCAGAAATAACTGCTCTTATAAGACTGTATAATAGGCTTTTAAAATTTTCATTGAAAATTACGTTGAACTGAGAATTTTACATTCTAATTGTCCACCAAGACGAAGAACACTAAATCTCAATCTAGTAGTGGGAAATCAAGAGATGTGGCCTAAGGTTGATGGGACAAGACACAGAAATTTCAATATATTGTTTAGGTGGCACAGGTTGCCAATAAAAATATTATAGTAATATTATCATCTTCATGGAAAAAGAGATGTAGAATGGAGAAAAGAATATAATAAAAGCCGGATCTTCATTTCTCATTCCTACGAATGGACCACTTTTTTCAGCTGTAAGGAACTGAAATCTAAAAATAATACATAGAGGTAATAAATGTAACTCTGAGAAGTACTAAAACAGAAATGGTTAAAAAAACAAAAGACCCTGCTAAGAAGCAGGTCCGAAAGGAAAAGGGGGAATCCCAGGGAGAGACGAGGGAACGTATTGCTTTTTATTTTAAAAATGAGATACAAGGCCAAGGTTGTTTTTTTAACTAATTAATGGGACTTTTACATATAGAGCCTACAAGTACTAAAGAGAGCCAAACCTTCCATCTGAGTAGCTGTTTACTTCCAAAGCGCATAAGTCTTTCGCAGACCATGAGTTTTCCAGTTACTTAAGTCTGGGAGATACTGTCATTCTTTATGTCCCTTTTACAGACTCAAAACATACGTTAGGTTATTAAAAGCTCTGAGAAGTTCTGCAGAAATGATTTTGACTTCATTTAAATGTAGGTCAATTTTCTGAAACATCAATTTGATTCATTACTAATTTGTTGATGTTAGTACATTTACCAACTGTGTTTTGTTAAGTAAAGATTTAATACTTACAGTGGGATTGTTTGCAAAATTTTGATAGGAATGTGCAAGTAGCAAAAGAATATTAAATAGCTAAAAAGTTCGTAAAGCACCCATTAATACAGTTTTTTTTTTTTTTTTAACAAATGAGATTGTTTAGACTACCTCTGGTTTCTTATGGACATTTCTGGACATCATTTTTAACTTTGCTTAAAATTTTTAGCATTCTAAAGGTTTATTTTCCCTCATTTCCTCCATGACCTACTGGCCTTCACTGTGTATTTCTAGCAATTAAACATTTAAATTAAATATTAATTCAAACACATCTCAAGGATATCAGAATTTTATATTAACTTAGATCTAATTCAAATTCTAAAATGACAGAAATACAAAATTAAGGTTAAACTATTTACAAATTGGTGAAAGAACATTATGAATTCTTTAAAAAAAGTAACTTTTCTTTTCTTTTGAGAAGATTTTTCACTCTTGTTGCCCAGGCTGGAGTGCAATGGTGCGATCTCAGCTCACTGCAACCTATGCCTCCTGGGATTATGTGATTCTCCTGCCTCAGTCTCCTGAGTAGCTGGAATTACAGGCACACACCACCATGCCAGGCTAAGTTTTGTATTTTTAGTAGAGATGGGGTTTATCCTTGTTGGTCAGGCTGGTCTGGAACTCCAGACCTCAGGTGATCTGCTCACCTCAGCCTCGCAAAGTGCTGGGAGCTGGGATTACAGGCATGAGCCACTGGGCCCAGCCTAAAATAACATTTTTAAAGCATATAACAGAATCAAATATAGTTGAAACAATCCTGTCACATATGAAATGCCCAAACTTCAGGCAGAAAAAGTGTCTTTCATATAATACTGAATTCTATTTTGTCAGCCTTCCAGCATTTTAGAATTTTCTCTTCTACCGGTAGCTCAGAAAGGAAGCATCTCCGTATCAGCTAATATGGTCACGTGCCACGTACCACCACTTCAGTCAGCAGCGGACTGCATATGTGGTAACGGTTCCACAAGATCACAATGGAGCTGCCCTATACCAGCTCATCATTTTTTATCTTATGCCGTGTTTTTGCCCTACCTTTTCTATATTTAGATACACTAACACTTACCACTGTGTTACAACCACCTACAGCATTCAGTACAATAATATCCTGTGAGATGCACAGCCTAGGAGCACCATATAGCTAGATGTGCAGCAGGCTTTCACAATCTAGGTTTGTGTAAATACATTTCATGATAATGAAATCACCTAACAATGCATTTCTCAGAATGTGTCCCCACTATTCGGCAACGCGTGACTATATTCAGAAAAGCATCTTTCGTTGTCAGTAACACCAGATCAAACACTCAGGAGACAGAGCTACTAAATCAGCATTGGTAAATGTGCATAGCCGAAAAATATGGACTTCGTGTACAGTGAACTGGCTTTCCACGAATTGGCTTTCCTTAATTGATTTTCAGCAAACTGACCTGAAGTCATTGTATTTAACCTTCCTCTTCCCAGATTCATTTGACCAGTATTCTCTTTTCATTTTAAGTCCACGGAACAATTATCCTGACAGAACAGTTTGGAAACTGCTACTCAAGACGAAGGAAGTCATATGCTTGTACTAGAGGTCCCAGGGAACAGCAGGCAGACTTAGACACGAATAATCAGAAACTGGTGACGGGAGAATGAATGAGAAAAGAAACCTAATTTGTATCCAGATGTCATACTTCTATACATCTGCAGACTATATATACATTCATTTCCCCTAGTGAAAAGTTCCACATTTTATAATAATTTTTTATTTTTTTAGAGATGGGGTCTTATTCTGTTGTCCAGGCTGGAGCACAGTGGTGCAATCACAGCTAACTGTAACCTCCAACTCCTGGAGTCAAAAGTGATCCTTCCACTGCAGCCTCCTGAGGAGCTGGGGCTAAAGGTGCACACTACCATGCTCAGCTAATTTTCTAATTTTTTGTAGAGACAGGGTCTTCTTATGTTGCCCAGGTTGATCTTAAACTTCTCACCTCAAGGGATCCTCCCACACTGGCCTCCCAAGGCACTGGGATTACAGGTGTGAGCTACCACACCCAGCTTCTATTAATGTTTTATTAAATAAAAACATATTTTTATGGAAAACTCATCGGTGGAAACGAAGTGTTTGCTTTTCTTCTCTCTTATGTTTTTTGGGCCCGAGAAGGCCTTAAACAGCATGCTTACATGTCATAATAGTCTCCTACTCATCATGGGTGCTGTGTGAACTGCCAGCAGACAGGACTGACTGGGAAGAAAGCAACATAGGGCAGGGATCACACACTTACAAATCCACTGGGATAGACGGGATTTGGATGAGTAAAGCCAGCCTGGAGGGAAAGTAGTGGAGACTTTGGCAAACTGGCAGAGCACACACCAGGTTTAAGAAGGCAGCTGCTATCCAGCATAGCTGCAGCTGCT
Source organism: Saguinus oedipus (assembly GCA_031835075.1). Taxonomy (NCBI): domain Eukaryota; kingdom Metazoa; phylum Chordata; class Mammalia; order Primates; family Cebidae; genus Saguinus; species Saguinus oedipus. The sequence continues at coordinate 2,881,208 of CM063188.1, read as the reverse complement.
ATCCAGCATAGCTACAGCTGCTTTGGGAATAGGAATCCACTACACCAGTCTTCTGATTCCCCAGGCAAAGCTAGAAATCTAGATTTTAAAACAACAACAACAACAAACACATAACATCTCCTGCTTTTCAGAAGTTAGCAAATATTTTATTAAAAAATCCACCATGTGGATTCATATATATGAAATGTTCCATATATTAATGTGTGTGTATATATACATATATATACACATATATACACATATACACACACATATACACACATGCACACATGTATACATATATACACACATACATATATACACATATATACATACATACATATGTATACACACATATATACATACATATATACACATATATATACATACACACACACACACACACACACACACACACGTATGTAAAACAAGACGGGATCACTTGTATTACCTTAAACCACCAAGTCACACAAAAAATTATAAGCAACCAAAGCTATACTGACCCATCTGGATGTTCTCTTGGACCCAGTCAGAGGAAGGACAGGGTATGCGTGGTCCATAACTTTACGGACCACATTGTAACTCATGACAACACAGGCAACTGAGAATTTGAGCTGAGTTTGCTTTTGTACTTTATTTGTGGCTGAGACTAATGTTTCAGAGGGTTTTGAAACTCAGAATCTCAAAGCTAGAGGGGACATTAAAGCTCATATGGACAACCTCCTATTCAATAAAGAAATTATTTTGCTACAAGTCCAACAGATAGTCACATAGTTGTAATGTAAACACTTTCAACGATGGAGAATTCAATACTCTTCAAATGCTCCACTGCTGGGTACCTCCGTTGTTCTAATTTACTGGCATGAATTGTGTCTTCCCCTAATTCCAAGTAACAGGCCCTAGTTCCTCCTCCTCTGGCTGTGAGGAAAACTCTACTTCCTACAAGACAACCTTTTAGAATGTTTGAAAATTCACAGCAGGCATCCCTCTCCCTCACCCTTTAACCTCATGATGAAATATCTTCAGTTCTCATCAGCCGTTTCTCATCATATCGCCGCAGAACTGTTCTAGTCATGGTCACCCTGAGCTAGAAACTGCCTAGACGGAGTGATGGATGCATGTACCCATTCATTGGATCTGGACACTATACTGAAAATAGTGCAGCCTGAGGTTGGATTAGCTTTACTGCACTGCACTGTGTCTGGACCCCCCAGATATGTCTGTTACGATGTTTATGTTGTATGTAAAAAGAAATCCGATTCAAATAGGCTGACAAAATAAGAATAAGGCTAATCAGCCTAAGTGCTTTTGTAACTCAGCAGTACAGGAGTAAATTTGGCCTCAGGCAATGTTTAAACAATATGATCAGTATCTGGTTTTCTCTGTGCATTTCTCACCTCTACTTCCTTGGTTTCTATTTTTTTTCCCTCTGATCTTTCTTTGTACTCCCAAGATGTCTAACAGCCTGTAACTCCTGGGGATACATGCTCCCTCAATTAAGAGCAATAGTTAAGCAGAAGTCTTCTTTCTTAATAGCTCTAATCCAAGCCCAAGAATGGATACCTATCGCCGGCTCCAATATGAAGCCATCTGTCTAACAGGGTCACATGACCAGGGAAACTTTTTTTTTTTTTTTGAGACAGAGTCTCGCTCAGTCACCCACGCTGGAGTGCAATGGTGTGGTCTCAGCTAACGGCAACCTCTGCCTCCTGGGTTCAAGCAATTCTCCTGCCTCAGCCTCCCAAGTAGCTGGGATTACAGCGCCTGCCACCATGTCTGGCTAATTTTTGTATTTTTAGTACAGATGGGGTTTCAGCAGGTTGGCCAGGCTCATCTGGAACTCCTGACCTTGTGATCCGCCTGCCTCGGGCTCCGAAAGTGCTGAGATTACAGGTGTGAACTGCTGCACCCAGTCGGAAACATGATTTTTCTAGTTCAACCAATCACAGACAGACTGCCTCTGTGGTCAGTCACATACACACTACATGGCTAGGACCCATTTGAAGTTACATTAAGAAAGAATGCAGAAATCAGTGTTACTGGAACAACCACAATCAATCTATTACAAAATACTGGAAACATCTGTCCAACCTATTACTGAATTTTATTTCCAAATGCAGACTTTCCATGTACCCTACTCATTTTGTTGCCAAACGTTTCTGATGAAAGAACTAATTTTAAACTTTGGTTCAGCTCTCCAAAAGATTTTTCTTCTCTGCTTTGAATCCTTTCCATGTTTGAGATATATAACTTCTACCTATGCTCTCATTAAGTCTTTGATTAAAATGTTGACTTAGGACCAAAACATTGAGCTTTGAGGCATATATCCCACTGCATATTTCCCCGAAGGGGGCTATATCTGTTAATGACAATGGTTCACAAATAGCTATTTAAAAGGTATAAATTCACCTCACTAGCTCCTATTTGCCATCTATAGGAAATGTAGCAGGAGACACTATGAAATGCCTCACCGATATCAAGATGCACTCTTTTCTGTAGCATTTCCAAAATGAATGGCTATATTACTTAATGCCTATAGCCAGGAGGAGAATTTTGCACACAGTGGAACTGGAGAACCTTCACAGAGCATGTCACATGCTGCCATCGGGTCCTGACCTAACTTTTCTGCTCCAGACAGGACCTTGGCTGGCTCCTAGAGACCCATCTTTTCCTCGTCAAGGCCTTGGTCTTCCTCCTCAACAGCTGGCTTGTGCTGTGGTCCAAGTGGGTTCTGCTGTACCCTTGGAAATTCTAAGAACCTGCTCTTGCAACACTTCATCCTCAATGTATAACGTAACAGTGGACAGCCGCTGCTTCCTTCTCTCTCATGTAATAGTCCTTTTACTGATCACTTCTCTCTCATCTAATAGTCTTTTCTCTGATCATCAGTCTTTTTACTGGATTCTCTCTACCATCTCCAATTTTTTTTCTATTTGAAATGTTTACTGACTGTTTCTGAGTGGAAGAGTGCAGTGGACATCTATTCTCTGGTTTGTCCAGAGCTCGCCCACCCTCCTAGCTTTTCAAGAATGTCTGCCCTGTTCCAAACCTGTGTTATTGGCAGGGCTGCCAGCACCTTATCTCCTTTGGTCCAGGCAGGGGTGGGCATGAGACCCACAAAGGCCAAAGCCATCCATCCCAAGTATGTCATCTTTAAGAGCTGGAGGAAACAGAACTTATTCTTCTGTTACATAGCTAGCAGAACATGACTGGGGTCGGGGGAGAAGCTGCTGGAAGCCATCTGTCTCACCACACTGTGGGCAAGACTGTGAGAAGGAATGAGGACAGCATCCAGGAAGGGAAGGAAGGAGGGAGGGAAAGAAAGAGAACTCAAGAGCAAGAAAGCAAAGGAACCAGACATCAACCTAACGGCCCAGACTACATCCCTGAAATCCATCACAGCAGGTCTGAGGCTGGCTGTGCCGTTGCGTGGACAGCAGGTTCTCTTCTGTGTGAAGGTACTCTCAGGTGGATTTCTGTTACTTGTATCAAAATTGTCATCATAGAGTCATATAGTAGGAAAACAGAATGGCATAGGACAAAGACCACCATAGCCTTCTGCAGTGCAGTAATATTCTGTACCTATATAACCAAGCAAATCAGTGTTCACTCTGACTCAAATGCTTTAAAAAAATTACAGCCAAAATAAAACAAATGAATCCACAGCCTGAGTTTGAACCTTGGCTCTGCCATGGAGCGGGCAAGTTACCAAGCCTCAGCCTCAGCCTCAGCCACAGAGGACAAGACAGGTGAACATACTTCTCATTCTGGCAATGAGGATTAGAAGAACAAGCAAGTTGCTTGGTCCACAGTAGGCTCTCAATAAATAATAGCTATTACTTTTCAGTTAAAGAAAGTTGAAAAGTAGAGTCCTTAAAGTTCTTTCACCTGCTCCCCTGGAAAGCTGATACTAACAAATAGCTGGCAGATGCTTTTATGATTGTGGAATCTGGTTTCTCTTATGTTGGGAGGACGTAAGGTGATATTTCCAATTACAGATGAGAGCACAATTGTTCCTCTTTAACACTGAAGGGCAGTGTTATTATGATCGGTGTCCTTTGTGCAGAAGGGCAATTTCCATCATCTGTGTCCCTCTTTGCAGAGCAGGGCACCGTCTCCACTGCCGCCCCCCGCCCCCCTCACTGCTCCCAGGGCCTCTACTCTCTCCCTATTCAAAGGCTACAGCCGGCCACACTCCTGCTGCTTCAGTTCCCTAGAACCTGGCTGGACTATTTCCCTGAAGGTATCTAACAAGACGACACATTTTCCCATTCATTACCTCTCATGAGCTCAATACCTTTACACTAACCAGCCCAGAAGTTATTTTCCTTGCTCGAAATAACTAATTTTGGGGGTCATTTATACCCCACGTTTTATTTCTTTCAAGGACTGCTCATTATAAATGCCATCACCATTCTCTGTAAGTGATCATGTACTATGAGGCCTGACAAACTAGTTTTATTTTTGCAATTTAACTGAAGTCCCATCCCTCTATCCTTAGGGAATTTCTGAAAACTCCGTATGAACTTTACTCAAAATACAAATAGCACATAAGTGTGCTGACCGTACTTTTAGAACAAATTATGAAGTGTGTACTTTATATAAAATTAAAATGGGTTTTAATGTGTTTGAGCCTTTCAGAGTCATGTCCATCACTACCCATTTTTCAGGCCCACCTGATTTTCTTTTGGCTCCCTACAGGGGAAATGGGATTATTTTCTTTTCTACTTTCTCTTCCATGAGGTGAGAAAGAGATAGCAGCTTAGTAGCTGCAGGAGCAGCCAAGCAAGAGATTGATTCAACAGGAGAAATTCAATGCATCCCACAAGATTCCCTGGGATTTGGTATCCTGCTGCTTACAGTACAATTTGCTGTAATAGGAAACAAGATTTTCTATCAGCAAAGTCGAAGTGCTCAGTGATGGCTTGTGTAAGTTTAAAAAAAAAAGTGAAGTCATGGAAAATGTTCTTATTCTGGAAATGCTTTCACAACATAGGAAGCCTAAAGACAATCTCTCAGATCATATGTATTGCTCGTATGGTGAACACAATTAAACGTTTTCCTGTTCAGCTGACCTAGCCCCAGGAGCAGAGTGTGGCTTCCATCATCTTCCACAAGGAAGCTGTTTATACTGAAAGTCAGGCAAATGCAACAGAGAAAAAGGATTTCTTTCTTTCTTTGGAGACAGGGTCTTGCTCTGTTGCCCAGGCTGGAATACAGTGGTATGAACGAGTCACTGTAGCCCTGACCTCCCTGGGCTCAAGTGATCCTTCCACCTCAGCTTCTTGAGTAGCTGGTACTACAGGCTTGAGCCACCGTGCCTGGAAATTTTTTCTGTATGTGTAATACATACACACACACCCCCCCCCACATACACTTTTCTTTTTTTGGTAGAGATGGGGTTTATACCATGTCTTCCAGGCTCGTCTTGAACTCCCAGGCTCAAGTGATCTGCCCATCTTGGCCTCCCTAAATGTTAGGCCTACAGGCATGAGCCACCATGACTGGCTTTTTGTTGTTGTTGTTAAGAGGCTGACTCTGTCACCCAAGCTGGAGCATGTGGTGGTGTGGTAATACCACACTGTAACCTTGAACTCCCGGGCTCAAGAGATGCTCCTGCTTCAGCCTCTGAAATAGCTGCGACTACAGGCACACACCACTACCACATGCATCCAAGTTTTTGATGTTTAGTAGAGATTAAGTCACTCTGTGTCACCCAGGTCTGTCTTGAACTCCTGGGCTCAGTTGATCCTCCCATCTTAGCCTTCCAAAGTACTGGAATTATAGACTTAAGCCACTGTGCCAGGCCTACAAAAGGCATTTCTTGTGTCCTGGCTTGGGTTGGTAGCTTAAAAGCCTAGCAAGGTGGACTGGGAATAAGTGGGGTTGGTCCCTAGCTGTGGGATTTTGGAGTAAAGGGAAACAGCTATCCTGGCTGCAGGCAGGGAGGAGAGCAGAGGAGAATGTACAATGTGAGCAGAGAGAAAATATCTGAGCCGGAATAAAAGAGCTCCAAGAAGGACAAGCCGCACAGAAAAACAAGTGGATTCTGAACAGATCCTGGAATGAGTACCTAACACATTAGAGCTCAGGAAAAGGAAGGCTTTTTAGGACCATGAGCATCTGGGACTGGGTGAGAACTATAGTCAGGAACTTCTGCTTTCCTTGGATACTGCTTCCAAGGAGGCACAGGACTGAGGTCCGTGCCGGTAGGAGAAAAACTTTCACTAGGAAGTTTTCCAAAGGTACAAATTAGATTCCAGTGGCTCCCTCCTGATCTGACCCTTTCCAGTAGACTAAGTACTAGCTAGAATGAGTCATGCTGTCACAGGAAACCCAGCTTCTCCTCTTAGCACATGGGTTTTGACTGGGAGCTTGAGTGTTAAAGGAGGATTTGCTGAAGGACAAATGGAGGAAAGTGGCATCCAGAGGATATTTTACACAGCGCTTTAAAATAAAGGTTTGAAGACCTCCAATTACTTTGAGGGGCCTCAGGGATCAGGTCTCCCAACTTCCAGCAGAGATGAGTTATGTGTATGACCAAGAGGACATCAGAGGGCACTGCCACTTAGGAGACCTCCAGAAGCCAGTGTTGGTCAGCGTATTTCTCACCGGAACTTGAACTTCCCTAAGGCCTCAAGAGTGCAGGATTATCACTCCTTATTTGAAATTAGGACCTCTGCTTTCACTGCCTTTTTTTTTTTTTGAGACAGGGTCTCACTGAGTCGCCCAGGCTAGAGTACAATAGTGTGATCACGGCTCACTGCAGTCTTGACCTCCCAGACTCAGGCAGTCCTTCCACTTCATCCTCCCTGGTGGCTGGGACGACACATGCCACCACTCCTGGCTAATCTTCGCACTTTTAGTAGAGATGGAGTTTCACCATGTTGTCTAGGCTGGTCCTGCACCCCTGGACTCAAGCCATCTGCCCGCGTTGGCCTCCCAAAGAGCTGGGATTATAAGCGTGAGCCACTGTGCCTGGCCTATCCACTGTCTTGATGATGACAGAGAAAAAGTATGGGTTTCTTGGGTCCTGGCATAGCCTGAGGGCTCAAGAACCAGGGAAGAGTGTAAAAAGGGGTGGGATTTATGTATAACTATGGGGTTTGGGGCAAAAAGGAATTGACATCCTTGTCCCAGGTAAGGATGGGAGGCAAAGGAGGGGCAGAAATGAGAAATGAAAGTGGAATTATGTTGTCACAGATCACCCTGGCCATATGTAAAGCCACCTAACCTCATATCACAGGCTTTCTCGGCACCACCCCACATGGTCCTGGGGCTCCCAGAAATTCCACTGCACAATTTTTGTTGATACTTAACTACTTGGTCAACTGTAATTGGGAAAAAAGTACCTGAACGTGTTTCGGGCAGATTATTTTACACATTATTTTATAGTAAAGGTAGCTGAGAGTTTAAGTTGGATTCTAAGGCTATCCCAGGCTGGGTTCAGTGGCTCACACCTGTAATCCCAGCACTTTGAGAGACCAAGGTGGGAGGATCACTTGAACCCAAGAGTTCGAGATCAGCCTGGGCAACATGGCAAGATCTCACCTCTACAGAATTTTTTTTAATGAGCTTGGTGTCGCGGTACATGCCTGTGGTTCCCCCAGTTACTCAAGAGGCTGAGGAGGGAGGAACAGCCGAGCCCAGGAGGTCAGCACTGCAGTAGCAGTGTTTGCACCCTACACTCCAGCCTGGACAACAGAGCAAGGCCTTGTGTCTCAAAATAAAAAAATTAAATAAAAAAGAAATAAGGATATCTTAAAATAGCTGCATGAATAAACCCATGAGATTTTCTATTCCCCCATCGATGTCCCCTGGACTGCCAGATTCTGGGAGAAGGCATCCTCTGGCACCCACTGAACTGGTCATGAGCACAGCCTCCAGCTCTACCCCAGTCACTCCAAGGCCTCAGCATGCTGGCCCTGGCTTCTGGGTGCCCTTCCAGCTCAGAGTATGAAAGGGTGGAGCTAAATGGGGGATTCAGCTTCAAGAACACCACAGAGAGGGTTTCGGGAAACCAGAGACGTGAACTTCTCTCTCTGTGACTTTAAAGTAGTAGAATGAGGAATGAAGCGTTGAAAATCGATCAGGGAACTCCAAGAGAGATTAGTATTTGATCCACTGACGGGCCTCCTACTCCAGCGCTCTACAAGCCTTGTGCATCACTGGCCAGGCCTGATGTGGTCCAACAATTCCGCCTCAGGTCTGAAACGCCTGGTTTTCTGGAGAGGTTCAAAGGCTTCCCCTAGCTGGCTGCCGAAGGCTATCTGTAAGCTCCAGCAGAATGACTTTGTATTGCCTGTTTTGTTTACCACAGTGCATATAGTAAGTAGGTCTCCATAAATGTTTTCGTTGGGGAAAAAAAAAAAAGAGTTAGTGCCTGAACCAGGAACCATTCAAATCAACCATGACCTCAGCATCCAGGAGGCCATGCCATAAGCTGAGAATTCGGTACAGAAGATGGGTAGGCTTCCATAGTCCAAACGCTATCTCTTGTTCTGTCTCCTATGGACCAAGGCTTATCTAAAAGGCCATATTCTACTTCTTGCATACAAATAAGATGTAGGTTCCCACCGATAGCTGATTTCCTAAAGCCCCACACACCTGCCAGTGTTGATGTGGAAAGATACACGCAGACTGGGGCAGGACAACAACTGCATAGTGGAGCTCATAACGAGGACAAGGGAAGGAATCAGCAGCTTCTAAATTCTCTCGTCTGAAAAGAAAGTGGCCATGGACTTTATCTAGAACTCCTGGTGCAGCGAGAGTTGCTAGAATAAAGTTCAGCAGAGGGTTCTGGCAATGCCACCCAGAGTGAAACAGAAGATGGGATCATCTGAAAGATGGGTGAGTAGTGGCCCTCTAGTAGCCAGGAGTGACAAACGCTACAGAGATGTATGGCCAGGAGATGACAGAAAGCAAACACTTTAGGCATGCTCTGCCGTGCACAGCATGTTGGAAGCATGCATGGGCCACCTCCCCTTCTCCAGTAGGGTCTACACATGCATCAGCAGCTCCCAGTAATTCTGTTTCATCCTTAAGACAGATGGGAACCAGGTGAGTTAGACCAAGGTGTGGTATGTGAAGCTGCCAGATCACCTAAGCCTGTCTGCTGTCATCCAAAGCTCTGTCAGAAAGTGTAACACTTGTTCAAATGCCTGAGGTGACAGCAATAGTCAGAAGAGCTGCTCCATTCAGGAGAATGAGTAGGCCAAGGCATCCTGCCTCCTCTTTTTCAGAGGCTGAAGGGCCAGAGCTTATGGTAGGTTCCGTGCACAGAATATCCTAGGCTTTTCTTCCAGAAGTAAGACCACAAGGCTGGGTCATTCTTATACAACCGTTCAGGGAGGGAACCACTCCACAAAGCTGGGCAATAAATGCCTTACCCGAATGTACAGGTGGCATCTCATGTAAGGTATTCTAGAGGAGTAGACTGCTGAAGCAGAGATGTTCTCATTTCTCGTTTCCCAAGAAAAGAAGAGCCAGAGAAATTGCTCATCATGCTCCATTATCCTCCTACCTAACGCCTCCTATTAGCCCCAAGTTATCCATAAAAGTAGGACACGAGTAATTAGGCAGAAGCTGAAGTTTGCGGTGTAACAAGTATCTACGCGACTGATCGCAGTCACTGCCATATCTTTTTTCCTTCTCCTTCCTCTTCCATCTTTCTCTGTTCTTCCCTCCTTCACCTCCTTCTTCATTGTATTATTTTATGTCTAGATTCTGAATTAACAAAGTCTTTCAGAATTAAATTAAAAGGGCCTATATTTAAAAGGTTAAAAAAATGCTTGGAGGCCAGGCATGTCACTCACGCCTGTAATCCCAGCACTTTGGGAGGCCAAGATGGGTGAATTACCTGAGCTCAGGAGTTCGAGACCAGCCTGGGGAACACTGTGAAACCCCGTCTCTACTGAAAATATAAAAATTAGCCACTACAGTACGCCTGTAGTCCCAGCTACTTGGAAGGCTGAGGCAGGAGAATCACTTGAACCTGGGAGGCAAAGGCTGCAGTGAGCTGAGAGTGCACCATAGCTGGAGCAACAGAGTGAGACTCCCCCCCGCCCCCCCAAAAGAAACCCCAACAGCAACAACAAAACGCTCGGTGGACCCTTTCCCCATCACTGTGCAGGTGGTCACTGCCCCAGCATCCCGATAAGAAATAAACCTGACAGAATTGACAGCAAACAGAAAGAGGCCCTGATTAGGTATGCCAGGTAATTCAGTATTTCACACACATCAACACGCACACCCAGAGCTCAAAATCTTGCATAGAGGGTCTTCCACTAAAGAAACTTTACTGAAAACTACCGCATGGAAAACGTGATTAAGTGGCTAAAGGATTACTGTTCACATTAATAAGCAGAGAAGAAAACATTTGTTCCCATACTGGGTGAAATAATTCTATACATCTCATCAGAGACAATAGATGGCAAACAACATGTGTGAAAAGAACGCTGGAGGAAGTTCAGATGCTCATTTCATCTTCTGGAGAGAGAGCTGGCTCTGATGTGCTCTCTAGTTCCCACTCCATGAGCATGCTTTAGGAAAGGTCTAAAGTAGATGCCACAGCCAAGGACCTGGCCTGACCTCTAGGAATGAGCTTCGCTGACAGAGACAACGACACAGCATCCTCAGAGAGCAAGCTAACAGCATCTGAGCAACACAGAGAGATGCAGGATGGGCAAGGCCAGGCCCGTGCAGGCGCTGGGTGCGTGACTGCGCCAAACGCCCGCTCAGGTCCTCCCACTGTAGCAGGCACCCGGTAAGCTCTGCAGGCTCCTGTACTAGAAGGTCACACTGACAAAAACCCATGAGAGAACAACTGTAGTTCTTCAGAAAAGCCTGCTTGAAAACAGTGGTAGAAGGTACCGTCATGAGGAAACCTTACAGTGTATCAACCTATCTTCCAAAGCTTCTCAAAAACAATCCCGGGGGCTGCTATGCAATTCACTGGCCATCTCTCAGTTACAAACACCTGATTTGTGGCCATGCACATAAACTACTGGCTGTGTTATACTTCCACTCTTTCCCATTTTTTTCCTGACAACAAAGCAGAAAGCTATCTGAGCCGAAATCTCACTCTGATCAGCTTTCTTCTCCTTGATGGATTTCATACCCTCGTCCCGTGCCGCCTCCTCTGATCACAACTGAAGTCTCTTCATCATTTCTGTTCTTCTGCCTTTTTCCCAGGTATCTCACAAAAATGTCATTCCCACCAGCACAAAAATACCATTTATGGACAACAAAATTAATATTAACAATCTTACCCTATAATGTGGGCTGTAATGAAGAAATAGATGAAGGCCCTTATATGTTTTGAAATGGCTTTAGACCAGATACAACAGAAATCAACCTCATCCCTTCTCACATTTTGTTGAGGAAAGGGTGACACACGTGTGTGTGTGTGTGTGTGTGTGTGTGTGTGTGTGTGTGTGTGTGTGTGTGTGTTGAGGGGTGGGAGGTACAATTTGGAGATAATTATCCAAATTTAAAATAAATATAAATTTTTTATAACTCTTACTTTAAGTTCAGGGGATGTAACTTTTGATGTAGCCAGTTACCATTTAGGAATTTGTCACATGAATTTACCCTATGAATTCAGTCATTTCAACACACTCAGATGTAAGTACACAGATGTTATTCGTGGCATTGTTTGACATAGTACACACAAATGGAAATGACAGAGACTGATCTAAAAATTATGGTATATCTGTGAGATGAAATACTTTGTTAAAAGGAATAAGGTAGCTAATCTGGAGCTAGACAGATGTCTACACTCTTGTAAAGAGGAAAAAGTTACAGAACATGGGCTAGGGAGTTACTCTTTTTTCCCCCTTCTTTTTCCCCCATGCTGATCTAAAAATTATGGTTATCTATGAGATGAAATACTATATATCTGTTAAAAAGGATAAGGTAGCTAATCTGGAGCTAATCTAGACAGATGTCTACACTCTTGTAAAGAGGAAAAAGTTACAGAACATGGGCTAGGGAGTTACTCTTTTTTCCCCCTTCTTTTTCCCCCATGCTGATCTAAAAATTATGGTTATCTATGAGATGAAATACTATATATCTGTTAAAAAGGATAAGGTAGCTAATCTGGAGCTAATCTAGACAGATGTCTACACTCTTATAAAATGGAAAAGTTACAGAACATGGGCTAGAGAGTTACTCTTTTTCCCCCTTCTTTTTCCCATACTGAGAAGGACCTTTACCTTGGCTTCCCGTCCCTTTTCTCTAATTCCCACTCTTCCATACACCGCCTTAGCAGGCATATTCTAAAAGACCTATTAGAAATGGACCCTTCCCCAAGCAAGACAAGCAGAAAAAAGGCAGAAAGAAGTGCAGGAGGAAGAAGTGAAGAGCCTAAGTGAACAGTCATGAAGGGAAGAGAGTTGAAAACAGCTGGGAAAAGAATAAGAAGAATGCAGGGAGCGGGGCCTCTGAGAAAACATTCCGTGTCTTACGATGAATCCATTGTTCACGTTTTCTCCGAGACCCTGGCAAAGGCTGGGATTACTGATTTACTTTCAATTCTCTGACAGCATGCGAAGACTGAGGTATATGGGGCTCTGGAATAGATTCAGACTGGCTGCTCTCACACAGGACATTTCAGCAAAGAAACTTTTAGCCAAGCTTATCTTTAAGGAGTAGGACAACAGTCTGAAGATGAGGCTAATTTGTACCTTTCTGTCCTCTTAGATTGTCCTTCTGTAAGCATATGCTAATCTGGAAACGGCAGTGAACAGAACATGTGTGAATATACTCAAAGTCTTCTTCAACACTCTCTGTATCTCCTCATCATTCTCCAGTTCCTAAAGTCTAATTTAATTAGTAATCAACATACAAAAATTTTAAAACAATGTGTTCAATTTTGCATTTTTCTCTTTTTTTTAGGGGGTGGGGAGAAATTCATAGCCCATATGCTGGTACTACTAAAGACTGGGCAGACTTTCATGGGTTAGTCTGGGGACCTCACCATTATCTCTGACCATCTTTAGTAGGAAAATGCATCCCAAGTTTGGAACTACTAATTGGCTAATTCGCATTAGGCTAAATTAAACCTTTAAATAAAATTTATGAAGTATTTTAAAATTTTCATTCTGCTTAATGTTTATAATGCTAAGGGACAGATGAGTTTGCATATGTAGTCACATATATATGCCGATACTATCAGAAGACATACTATGAGCTAATACTAAAGATAGTACATTTTGTTATATGTCACTTATTTCTAACTTCTTTATGAAATATGAAGAACCTAATATTGAGCTGCATCATAAAAACTGAGTAAAATCTTCTGAGTAAAAATAAATGGCAGAGGAGCAGGAAGGGAGCTGAAGACAGTAATTTGGATAAAAGTGGCATAGGGGCACTTTCTCCTCTAAGGTCAGCAATTAAAATTTAGCCAAGGTCAGGAATGACAAAATCATCAAGAGACTTGGCCTCCATCTAGTTGTTGCAAACAATATATTAACATTGTAAAACTGTTAGAGCAGATGGCAATGCAATCATCCCTTGGTAACTCATGCCTAGCTAACTGTTCACGTCCTTGGCTAAAGGTCAGCACAAAACCCACCTCCAGCATCTGCAGGGAGCCCATGTGGGGGCTGAGAGCACACAGCGGGAACTCCATCATGCATGTGACAGGCGAAAACCATTGCCAACTTCTCTATTTCTGCCTTTGTTCTAAAATTGCTAACGGGCTTGCAGGGTACCGGACCTATTTGCATATATCCCTTATTTGACCTCTGCCTGAGCTAAGCGGGGAAAAGGCAAAGCATGACAACATCTACCCTGCCCATTTCTCTTAACTTTGTTGGTTCTGGATTATTTATAGGCTTTTTCTCAACTACAGCTTTGAAAGCAAAGGATTCATATCTCACTCATGTGAAGTGGATCAATGCAGACTGGATTTCTGAAATACAGACCACCAAAAAGCAACTCCTTAACACACTCCAGGGAAAAGAGACCAAAGGAGGCTTGGAAATGTGTCACCCAGTGTAAGAACAGAGTACACATCTACAGAGAGATTGTGACCTGCCAAACACCATGTAAATACAACCAAACGTTTTCCAAACATAATGGACTGTATTCTGGCGGAGGACTTGCCTCACTTACAAGAAAGGTCTCTTTGTTTAAAGTCAGTCAAACTGCCAGTTACTTAAGGGGTAAATTAGTGCCTCAGAGAAGATTGCAAAATACGTGCAGAACAGACACCTCTGAAGGTGTGTGGTCTTCTTTACGGATGTGGTGGGCCAATTTAAAGTTTCTGTGCTTAAGAGTGGCCTGAGCAGGGCAGCCTGGGTGTCAAAGGCAGGAAGAGTCAGTGCAGCGCCCGCCAAGACTCAAGAGCCAGCGGCTGCTGACAGGGGCCTGCAGGAAGGAGGGGATGTTCCAGTCTGCCTCTTCTGCATGGAGTCTATCTGCTCACCCAGCAGTCTGTCGTTTGGCTTCCCCAGAGCGAGCCCTGGAGTTCGGTGAAGTAACACTACCCACCCAACCTGCCTCTTGTTGCCACACTAAGGCTCAGAGATGAAGCCTTATCTCTTTGAATTTGATTCATATTTTCTGAGAACCACAAGATTCATCACACTAAACAGGATTTCATCGCTCATGGGAAAGTCTACAGTCTCAGCCCTCAAGGCAATCCCTGATAAATTTGATTAAAGCTGACTCACAGTCTGGATTCCATAGGCGGTGGAAGAAACCACATACAGAAGTCCTGAAAACATGATCAGGGTCACGCTGGTGCCACTGGCTGGCCAGGGACATCTGCCATCCACCTGGCTGGTACAGCCTGTGCCGTCTTGGCAAAGGAAGAACTGTACCAAGCTCCCGGCTCACACCTGGCTTCCTGACCAAGTGCCTCACTTCTGCCTTCCTAGACCATGGACTCGCTTCTGTTCTTACATTGACCCTGGTAACTTCTCCCTGTTGTCTCACGTGCAGCCGCTCCCTGCCTGCTGTCCTACACTGCATCGGTCTGGTCCTAGATCCTCCCTCTGCTTAGCCCCTTTGGGCTGACATGTATCTGCACCATCTGCAAAGCTGGGAAATTAACTGTTTGCCCAGAATGCAGTCCCTGTTCTCAGGGGCCTCCTCCCTCTGCCATCTCTCCTGGTCACAGGTGCTCTCAAGGTGCCTTGCCATGAGCAGCCTTGTTCTGTGCTAGAGACAGCGATTCCAACCTCAGATTATGGTTCGCATGTCTCTGTCCCTTTCCTATGACTGCTCAGTGTCAACTTCCAGAATTACGCTCTTAGCCCACTGCAAATCAGGGCGCAACGTCCAGCAGCGCCTACCTCTCACCACTTCAACACGACCGTCCCTCTCAAAGCTTCTCCCAGGGCGAAACACCTTCTGGTGTAGAAGAGCTGAGATCGTCAAAAAGCAATCACCAATGGTTCCTTCACCTGACTCAATGATAAGCTGAGGCAGGCGGTCTGCCTGCTGTCCCCTCTGGCTCACAAGGTGATTACGAAGGCAAATGACTCAAGTGAAAGCATAAAGTGCAAGAAAAAGAAGGGACTATCCTTACTGTCAGCCAGACCAAGGGCCCCACACAGCCATCCTCACCTGGACCAGCAGAGGTCAATGACACCGCCTCTCAAGCTAGGTCTGAGCCCCACGCTCCTCTCCAGCTCCCCCAGCACCCTGAGCCTGCCGTTGTCATTGCAAGCGCCTCGCCGGACTGTAATCATCGGCTTCAGATCGAGACAGCATCTAATTAGTTTCTGTACACCGATGGTGCCTGACACATGGGAAGAACTTTACAGATGATGAATGAATGCATAAACGAATGAACAAAATAAGGCTTGGTTTTACACAGTGGCTGAGAAGCAGATGGGAATGCCCCACGCAAAGTAGTCATCAGAATGACTTCACAGCATCGACCCTTCGCCCAGCGCAAAGGTGTCCTGGCCTTTACCGTAGCCCTCTCCCTGGGACTTGCCTGTAGGGCTCCATGGTCCGAGTACCATAGAACAAGGCTTCCTCCAACAGGCCGAGGTTGATGCAGGCATCCATGGCACAGTCGAGCACCTTCAGCTGGTAGACGTTGATATCAGGAAGCCGTTCAGAATTGCTGCTTATGATCGCCTGGCACATGGCCAGAACCTGCTCCCACTCTGTTATTAACCTTAGTTAAGGATTCATCGTCTTCATCAAGAAAAAACAAAAGGAAAATTAGAACCTCTAAAAGGCTGGAGAGCTCCCAACACAGGAGGGAAGGAAGAGCCCGTTATTTTTCACAGATGAGCTGCCTGAAAACGCACTTGAGAAACAGAACACCCAAGTGGAGTCTCAGTGAAGGAGATTCTGTTTACAACAAACCGTCTTGTAGCCAGCCTGTGCTTCGGAGGGTTACAGCTTCCAGAGAACTGTCCTTTCTCCACACTCCTAGATGCACTCTTTCAATCTAGTCATAAATGAATGCCGTCCTTTGTTAAATTGGACTAAAGATTAAGATTAATTCGGTTTTAAATTATTTACTGTTAGCTTCTGTTTAAAAACCGATTTGAAATTAAAGCAGCTTTAGAAAGATTCCTTTTTGAAAAGGAAGAGCTCATGTTTGCTTCTGTTATCTGAGTTTGGGGCATACATGAAACCAAATACACAACTCACAGGCACACACTAGGTGTAGCAATTTTAAAAAATGTATTTCCACTGGATCTCATTTTTTTTTATTAGAAAGCCAAAGTGACCCAAGCCAAGTACATTAAAATGTCTTATTTTGAACCCCCAAAATAAGAAACAATATTAGGAACGGGGCTTCTGCACGTAAATTGCTAGCAAGGGGAAAAGATGCTTTAAAAAGGATGGGAAGAAGACTCAATGTCCACTCCTAACATTGGCTTTCTGATCAACCATGAGTCAGTAACTTAATCTCACGTAGAAGACTCAGTGTCCACTCCTAACATTGGCTTTCTGATTAACCATGAGCCAGTAACTTAATCTCATGTAGAAGACTCAGTGTCCACTCCTAACATTGACTTTCTGATTAACCATGAGCCAGTAACTTAATCTCACGTAGAAGAAGACTGTGTCCACTCCTAACATTGGCTTTCTGATTAACCATGAGCCAGTAACTTAATCTCACATAGAAGACTCAGTGTCTACTCCTAACATTGGCTTTCTGATTAACCATGAGCCAGTAACTTAATCTCACGTAGAAGACTCAGTGTCTACTCCTAACATTGACTTTCTGATTAACCATGAGCCAGTAACTTAATCTCACGTAGAAGAAAACTGTGTCCACTCCTAACATTGGCTTTCTGATTAACCATGAGCCAGTAACTTAATCTCACGTAGAAGACTCAGTGTCCACTCCTAACATTGACTTTCTGATCAACCATGAGTCAGTAACTTCATCTCACGTAGCCTTGGTGTGATTTCACTGTTGAAAACGGATATTCCCTGTCTTACAGAGGCAGTCAGAGGACTGAGGACATGGTTTACGGAGTGTGCTTTGAATCCCTCCCAGGGGAATTACGTGGGAAACAAGGCAAAGGCGGGACCACAGTTTCTTCGCTGTGCACAGTGTTAGGCAAGGTAGAGACCAAGGAGGGTGCCGGGCTGGGACCGGCCCTTCTCTCACTCCTGTCCCACCTTCAACCAGTGGGGCTCCACATTAATCTGCTTCACATGCTGTCATTACAGCAGGGGGAAAGGGCTTGAAGATCAAAAGCGGCAGCCTAGCCTTTGACTGCAGCAAAGCTAGATTCACATCTGAGCTAGTCCTGTCATCTGCCAGATTTGAGGTTCTGAGGAAGTCAAAGTGCTTTATGATAGGCCAGAAATAAAAATGACTCACGTCAACGTAGATAGTAACATACTGTATGTAAAGTGACTCGATTCATTGTGTGTCCCATCATGAGCCAGGGAGAGTTCTGGGTGTCAGAGGCGCAGCGGGAAAACATCTCCTGGCATGCGTAAAGGATATTCTACATAAGCCTTAGGGCCTTCCACCTTCCCTTCTGCGTCATGACCTCTGAGCCTGACTGGGCATAAAGAAAACGTGTCAGTGGACTGAGTCTGACTGAACTTAGCTTCACACCCCCACACCCCTCCCACTCCCACTTGACCCAGTCTCCTTGCAATCCATGCCCTCTGCATCATCCCCTGCCCCTAATTCTAAACCTTCTCCACTGATGTCCTAACAGAGCATGCCCAGCCCTGATCAGGCAGCCCACTGTAGATGCCCCCTTCTCCCTCTCTGTCCAGCAAAACCTGCCTCTTCGAGTGTCCATACCCTCCCTCAGGACAGGGCTTTCCAAAACATTAGCAAATATTTCTAATAAACCAGTCAAGCCATTCCTGAGAGTGGAGACTAACACCTTTATGAGCTTTCACAGGAAATGTATTTTCTTTCCAGCAAGCCTCCAGGAGGGACAGTATCCTACTCCAAAAGATGAGTTCCTTGATGAGAATTTAAAGCACCACAGTGCACAGCTGAGAGCCTTTTGTATCACACTCCTACAGTTTGAGGATGGGTCCTGTCTTGGAGGAACCGACCCTGATCCCAGAAAAGGTACATTTCCTGAAGAAAAGTGAGTCCATGATTTTCTCTCGTATTCATCTGACATGTATGTTTAAAGTTTGCTGAGTATCCCCTAGAGGTTGAGGAAGCAGCATCTTAGGCAAGGCGCTGATTTTGTAACAGATTGCTGCGCTAACCTCTGTGGCTCTTCATTCCTGGATTAGATATTTGATGAACTGTCAGGAGGAATGACTGCCTCTTACACAATGCTAGACCTTTCTGTGGCAAGACTTGGACCTTACTTTAACATTGTGCTGTTTGACCTCTACTCTTACTTGCCTGTTCATTTACATATGTTCCAACTTATTCTAAAGAGGTTTCAGGTGACAAGCCTCAGAAGTAAAAGCCAGATGTGACATTCTGCAGCCACTCACAGGAATAGGTCTATTTTAATCCCCCAGCAAGCTGGAAGGGACTATGTGCCAATTTCCCTTCACAACACTGGCAACTGTCGCTTGGCAAACAAGGCAAAACCTTTCCTGCAAAACACCCCAGTGAGCAAAAAAATGGAATAATTTTAACTAAGAGGCTTTCCCCACAAGCTAATACTGACATGTATTTGCTCAAAGATTTAGTTCCTGGCACCTGTGTGTTGTTTACTGCAAGTCACTCTGTTCCAGTAAGGAGTGGAGCTCTAGACCTAAGCAGGGCTGGAGACCCTCCTGAAGACAGGAGCTTACTAACGGGCTGAACAGATACACTGTTTCTCCTGGATACTGTTAAGTGATGTAAGAGAGTGGGGGGAAAAGAAAAGGAAGCAAAGCAAATTCACTGGAGAATTAATCACCTCACTGACACTCAAAGACTGTCAGACCACAGAGCTTTTATTCACTTAATCATATTACTCTGCTGCTTAAAAAATCGTCCCACGGCCCCTGTCACCTAAAGTCTAGTTTGGGCAGTCATGGCCGTGCCACCTCCCTCCTCTCATGCTGTGAAACAGCCGGCAACCTCTCAGACTCAGCAGCACGGCACTTCACGTTCCGCACAGGCTGTTCCTTGCGTTGGGCTCCTCTCCTCTTGGTTGGCCTGGTGAGCTCCTGCTGATCCTCCCAGACCCAGCTTAGTGGCCACCTCCTCCATGAAAGCTTTTAACCTCCCAGGGTTGACTACTGCGTCTCTGATACCACTGTAAGTCTGTATCTTTATCAAAACATGCATGAATCAACATTTTACCACCCCACTCTGCAGGAGAGTAGTGGGTGCAGGGCTGTGTTTTCTAACTTCTGTCTGAACCATCGTGTGAATTATGACCAGCAAGGTACCCAGCTTACAGTCAGTTTTCAGTCAAACCTTGTCCAGTTGAAACTGAACTCAGGCTGGGTTGTCCATGGGCCCCAAGGCCGCTGCACACAGAACAAGTCCACTTCTCTGCGCACAAAGGCTCTTCAGCCCATGTCCAGGGACCTGCTGCTTCCAGAGTTAAGACTGTTTTCCCACAAAGGCTCTTCAGCCCATGTCCAGGGACCTGCTGCTTCCAGAGTTGACTGTTTTCCCACAAAGGCTCTTCAGCCCATGTCCAGGGACCTGCTGCTTCCGAGTTGACTGTTTTCCCAGTGTCTTCCATCTCATCATAGACGGGGTTTCAAATCCCTCTTTAATTTCAGTTCCACCCCTCAAAACAAGTTTGTTTTTCTAGACCCCTATTAATACTTTTCACCTCAAACTGAATGGAAATTTCTAGAAATAATTGGACTGATAGTATCATCTTTATCATTTCATAATCTACATTAATGTAGCCCAAGAGCATAGTAGTCTGTAAGGAGATCATATTATACTCTTAAATGTTGTTAAATTTGCTATTTACTGAAGCCCTAAATTTTTTTCACATGTTCTTATGCATATTTATATACTTGAACTTTTTGATCCAAATAGAACGTTTATATATGCTCTTGTTAAATTTCACCTCTTTAAAACTTGAACACCATTTAAGCCTTTAGGGATATTTTGAAGTCTTTTCTTTTGAGATATCGATTCTAGCATCCCCCCTCTATTATCCTCCCCATCAATGCCACTCTGGAGATTTGAGAAAACTGTCCTCTCTATCTTCATTCAAGGTATGGAATGATGAATGAAGAGGGCACTCCAGAATGACACCGAATCATTCAGCATCACTTTTCCATGTAGCTATTCAGTTAGCTTTGCTAACATCTAACATAAACTTCTTGATTACTTTTCATCAAATGCCTTCCTAAAATCCTGACACAAACTTTACCAAAGCCATGACTGCAGATTCACTTGCTCCCGGAAAAGCCACACAGCATCGTGAGGATCACAGCTTTCCTCTTCATTCCTTAGTAACCAACCCTAGATTCATGACTAAGACTGCTAATAAACCCAGTGGGCAATTCAGAAATCATGTCCTTCCCCTTTAATAAACCCAGTGTGCTAGCAATTCAGAAATCACGTCCTTCCCCTTTAAAAATGGAAACATCCCTCTAAGCACCTCTCTGGTTCTTTACAACTTTTTAAACAGCATCATCAGAAACTGCAAACCTCCTGTGCCTGGGATATCATTTACCCCAACGCATCTGAGTGCCCTTTTGCAATCTTTTCATGTACTTCGATCTCCTCCTTCTTGCCTGTGGTTTCCTTCAGCAGCTTTGCTCCAGGAGGGGCCTCCTCTCAGCCTCTGCCTATTTGAACCCTGCCCCTGACTCAGGCTATCTTCTGCACAGTAAAACATCAGTGGAGCCTCCCCAGATGACCTTCCTCCTAAGTGACTCTTGTTACTCTGAACTTTGGCCTCCTGTGGTCATGACTGTTCGTGCCGAGAAAATGTGTGCAGCAATCCCCATTGCCACTGTAGTCGTGGCTGGTTTAATGGGAAGCTTCTAAGTCTGACAGTCAATGGCACTGAATTATAAGGATTTTAGGCTATTCTTTCCTAGAGATGTAGGTGGTTATGGGAGGAGAGAACTGAGGAATTTGTTACCTTTTACAGATAAAGAGCCTACTACTTACTTTCCTACGCCCACTGGGCCACCAATTCTGACTGTTACCTAATGGTAGTGCGTTATTGTTCATGCTGATCTTGCCACAATCTTCTTTATCCTTACTCAAACTGCTCGCTGGGGTCAGGGATGCAGCCTGTGACCATGAAACAGAACGGAAACCACTGGCTCACGGAGCAGTCAAACCCAGCCTTTGGCCTGATTGCCACAGGGCTTCAAGACAGAAAGGAAACAGTCCCAACAGCCCAACCCAGTCCACAGGTGAAAGGATACTCCAATGTGCCTTCAGTTCTTCGATTTTTTTCAGGGATTCCTGAACTTCCTTCCATACTTGCTCATCACCAGTCAGCATATCAGCATCCTGTTGGGGCCAGAAAAGGAAGACAAATAACTCAATTAGTAAGAGGCAAAGGGCCCGAACAGACCTCTCCGAGACACATAAAGGGCCTACAAGGCCATAGAAAGACGCCTGACATCATTTATCATCAGGGAAATATAAAGCAAAACCACGGTGAGCTACCATTTGATATCCACTACGACGGCTGTAATAAAAAAGGGTAACAGCAAAGGTTGGTGAAGGCGTGCAGAAACCAAAACCCTCGCACACTGCTCACAAGAATGCAATGGTATTGCTCTGGAAAACACTCTGGAAGTTTCCCAAACGGTTGAACATTGAGTTTCCATATTACCAATTAGAGTTACCACATAAACGATCCTATTCCTAGGCATCTACCCAAGAGAAACGAAAACATGTTCAACAAAATCTTGTTCACAAATACTCATAGTGGCATTGTTCATAGTAGCCAAAAAGCGGAAACAACTCATGTGTCTATCAACTGATAAATAAAATATGGTATTTCCATACAATAGATTATTCTATAATGAAGTCCTGATCATGCTACAGATGGATGAACCTTGAAAACATTACACCAAATGAAAAGCCAATCACAAAAGATCACATGTATGATTCCATGGATATGACCTACCCAAAACAGACAAATCTGGAGAGACACAGTAGGTTATTGGTTGCCTAGGGCTAAGAACACTGAAGGGAACCGGAGAGTCTGTGCTCATGGGTAGGGGTTTCTTTCTGGGGTGATAAAAACGCTCTAAAATTGACACCATGCTGGATGCACAACTCTGCCAAGAGACTAAAAACCACTGAATTGTACAGTTTAACTGGGTGAATTTCCTCATACGTGAATTATACCTCAATAGAGCTGGTATTTACAAAAATAAAAGGGGAATAGGATAAAATAATTATCTGTTAGGAGACCCACGGATAGAACCTTATTAAGTATAAAGTACGACTACACCCAGGTGAACCAATTCTGACTTCCACCTAAAAACAAAATCCCAAAACACTGAAAACTTCAAAAGTAAATAAAATTGTGACTCCCATGTATTAAATGTCTGCCCTCCTATTTAGTAAGCAGGTCCTCTATGTTTCCCATTTGCCAATGTATCTCTGGCATCTAGCCCACTGCCTGGCACATAGTAGCTGCTCAATCAGTACTTGCTGAATGACTGAAAACCACGTGTGTACAATGCTGAAGGCTTTACTGATACTGTCCTGATTTATCTTCACATAGCTCTTTTATGTATGTAAGATTATACCCCATGGGGGTAACACAGGCGGGGGTAGGAGAAGTCTACCCTGGGTCAGGGAGTGACAGGGTACACTGTCTACAGAATACTGAAAAATAACACAATCAATGAAAGGTAGGTCTGATGTTTATATCATGTGCAACAATTCAGAGGTGAAATATTCTTCCCCTCAAGTCAGAGCACCTAACATCTTTCTCTCTAATATACCACTGATCATACCCAGTTTGTAGATGACAAAACTTAGACTCAGATTAAGTGACTTACCTGCAAATCACTAGCTTGGAACCAAAATTTCAACCCAGGTCTGTTTGATTCAAAAGGCTATATGGTTGCCAAATACGACTCTACTCACCCAGATACTGCTATGCCCAGCCAGTCCTGCTGCTTTAAAGCTGCACTAACAGGTAGCCACCAGCCAGGTGTGGCTATTTCAATTTCAGTTAATTCAAACAATAAAAAACTCAGTTCTTCAGCAGCAGCAGCAGCCACATTCCCAGAACCTAATAGCCACCTGTGGCTGTAGCTAGCACACTGAACAAGCCAGATACAGAACAGGTCATTATGTCATTGCAGAAAGTCCTGTTGGACAGTGCTGCTTTACAGTGGCTAATCAAAGGGTAAGCACTCTTAGAAGACACTTCAAAATCAGGTGTTCAATAACCATGAGACTTTCAGTGCGTGTCAGGGAGAAGAACCATCTTAGAAAGTCCATGAAAGCAGGGCCAGTGTGGGGCGATGTAAGGGTGAGGGAGGAAGGACTTTCTCCCTGGAGACTACGTGCCTGCTGAAGGCGGCTTATGGAACCACCCCATGAGAACCACTGCCAGAGCAAGCCTGTGTTTCTGGGGAGAATAAACATCACTCAAGTGTGCCAGGGCAGAAAAAAAACCTGACAGGACACTAAGAACCACAGAAAAGAAATCCTGAGACTCTTTCTCAGGCGGAAGCAGTGGTGTGTGTGAGGAGACGGGAGCACTTGTGTCTATGTAACAGGGCTTTGGGAGCCTCTATTGTGGACCCGCTGTGCATATGTGTGACAGAGTGGTTTTTAAAAAGACACCATAAATGCCCTTTTTTTTTAGAGGAATTTCTAAATACATCCCTAGCTTTCTGTACACGGAAGAGGGAGGAGATCAAATGCCTTTAAGAAGGTAAACGTAAGTCTCCCTCTGACTGCCGGCTCTAGGCCCATATTCATCTCCAACAGTCTTCTCATTTCCATCACTTCACTCTCCTGCTCCAAAGCCTTCAGCAACTTCCCACTGCCTCCCAGATAAAGTCTACCCATCAGGCTGATTGGCAGCCAATCAGCTGACCTTAAAATAGCTGCATGTAGCCCAGACTTTCCAGGTAGGTCTAATATAATTACAAGGGTCCTTAAAAGTAGAAGAGGGAGGCAAAAGAGGAGGTCAGGGGGATGTGCTGTGAGAAGAACTTAACCGGAAGCTACAAAGGCAAGGAAACACATCTCCCGTAGTTTCCAGAGAGGAAGGCGGCCTTGCCCCCACCTTGAGACTTGGGTCAGGCTGTGGCCTACAGAACTGAAATATTAAATCGGAGTTGTTTTAAGATACTATATTTAAGAGCATTTGTTACAGCAGCAATAGAAAATTAATTGAGTCCCTAACAGACCTTCTGCTCTTCTAGCCACTGGGGCTCTTTGTGCTAGGCCCTCTCTGTACCTGAAATTAGTTAGTTAGATCACTCATTTATTCCATTAACACTTATTGAGTACCTAACCCGGCACTGTTCTAGGCAGTCGGGATTGAGCAGTAAATAAATCAGATGATTGTGGTGTTCATACTGAAAAGTCGGGTGGAACACATAGCAAGAGAAAATACACATGTGCACACACACACACACACGTGCACACGCGCACACACAGTTTGTTGGGGGAAAAGCAAGCCGGGAAGAGGGACAGGGATGCTGGCAGCAGGGAGTTCATTTTAAACAGGAGGATCCTTCAGTAAAGATCCAAAGGAGGTAAAGGAGACAGGAGTTCCGGGGGAAGGGAGGGCAAGCGCTGAGGCGAAAGCATGACTGAATGTTCCAGGAACGACAGAGGCCAGTGTGGCCAGAGCTTGGGGACTGCAGTTTGTGTGCATGTCATATTTTCCCCACTTAACTGGAAGCTCTTTGGAGCTGAATATATGTCTCATTCTTCTCTGATCCAGCCTCTCCCAAATAT
Source organism: Saguinus oedipus (assembly GCA_031835075.1). NCBI lineage: Eukaryota > Metazoa > Chordata > Mammalia > Primates > Cebidae > Saguinus > Saguinus oedipus. The sequence continues at coordinate 2,855,938 of CM063188.1, read as the reverse complement.
CTAGCCCAGAGTCTTGCATGTAACACACTCTCTGCTTAATGTCTCTAGTTTGGATCTGGAAGAAGTGAACTCACTTGGTGAAGATTTGATGTCTCTTGTATGTATTTCAGTTATTCCTCACAACACCTTTGGAAGGCATCAATCCCTGTAATTTACAAATGAGATGCATCATCACGAAGCTTACATAATTGGTCCAAATGTCCTCGTACCCTTCATTGCCAGAGGTAGGATGTAAACCCAGGTCTGGCTCAGAGCCCATGCTCTTTCCACTATCTTCATGCTTAAATTTGATTTCTCTCCTGGCTTGCTTAAAAGGTGAAACTCATGTCTGTGAGTTAATAAATTCAAAATATCCTCAACCCATGTTTCCTAAGATCTTCCTCGAACTAGCATTTGAAAGAGGAGATTAAAATCCTCCAACATGGAACCCACAGCAGATCTTGTATTCTATCAAGCAGGGTGAGACCACAGCCCAGGGCAAAAACAACTTCATATGAGAATTACAATCACAACGAAATTTGCCACCAGCGAACATAAGCTGATTAGCTGTTCTTTTAGCTTGACCCTAAGCCTTTATTTGCTTAACACAAGAGCAAGCAAGCTTCAAAACTGCTCCTAAACATTTAGAAACAATACCTCTGAGAGCATTTTATATTGGAGCTAGATAAAGCTACACTCACTAATAGCTATCAACTCCCTGGAGTGTTCCACTACAGTAAGTGTCTCCCAGGTTCCCCACTTCCCCTGACCCTCCCCGTCCCGCTGAGGTTACTCCTCACAGCTATGCCTACGCTGGCTCTACCTCCCCACTCCCCTCTCTCCACACCAAGCTGGAGGAAAACCTTCAGTTGCATAGGTATATAAACAGGACATGGGTACAGAAACAGAAAAACTACGTAGGGAAGCATAATTTAAATGTACTTTTTAAAATGGCAAATGGAAAAGTAAATTACTGGTTTTGTTTTTTTTTTTTAGTCCTTGAGGTATAAAATTAGTAAATTTAGGTCCTTATTTCCATTATCTCATATACAAACACAAAAACACTTGATACAATTCAGGACAAAAATTTATCTTTGAATTTTACCTGTACCACATAAAATAAGCTTGAATGGGTGAGTACTGAAATTTGTTTTTAGGGGATAGAAACATGCATTTTACATTCATTTAAACATCAAATATACTGTTGCTGAATTTTCTACAAATGCTAAAAATAATTCAGCCTAGAAGCAAAAGGATTCCTAAGAAGGTTGATCTTCCTGGGAAATGACAGAATTATGACCTGCTGGTTCCAGCACTGGTGGCATCGCTGCCCCGACCCACTGTATGACCCTGGGCAAGCCCTCCCTTTCCTGGCCCTCAGCTTCCTCGCCTGCAAAAGGAGCGGCTGGTCTAGATGGCTGCTAACACTCTTTTCTATGAACCGTTCTAGTGATTTTTTTTTTTTTTTTTTTTTAAACGGAGTTTCGCTCTTGTTACCCAGGCTGGAGTGCAATGGCGCGATCTCGGCTCACCGCAACCTCCGCCTCCTGGGTTCAGGCAATTCTCCTGCCTCAGCCTCCTGAGCAGCTGGGATTACAGGCATGCGCCACCGTGCCCAGCTAATTTTTTTGTATTTTTAATAGAGACGGGGTTTCACCATGTTGACCAGGATGGTCTTGATCTCTTGACTTTGTGATCCACCGCCTCGGCCTCCCAAAGTGCTGGGATTACAGGCTTGAGCCACCGTGCCCGGCCCCACACAGCCCCTTTAACATCACCCTCCCAATTCATTCACCCCATTCTTTCCCCTCAAAGCTCCACCCCAAAATCCTACCCATGCTTGTCTCTCTTACTGCGCTACACCCCTCTTCCAACTGAAACGTCCTTCCTGTAGACCCTGCCGGGACTCGGAATGCATTTCTGCCTTCCTGTGGATCCTGCCGGGGCCCGAAATGCATTCCCGCTGTCTCCTCGGCTCGCCAGTGTATTTACATCTTCGGCTTTCCTCCCGTTGGTCCTCTCAGGACACAGCCCCTGATTACTCTATCAGGAAACCTTCTCTGGTTCTGCCTTCTGGGTTAGTCTGGCCCTCCAGGCCACGCTGCACCACTGGGCCCTGGGATGTCACTAATGATCTACAGGACTGCCTCCCACGTAACCACAGAACGCCCTGAGGGACCATAACCTCATCATATCTATACTCCCAGTGCCAGCAAGGTAAGCCACTCAGTAAATATTTGGTGACAGACTGAATGAGTGAGATGTGGCCTTCCACAGCCCGTGGGTAAGAGTATTACAAGAATAAATACCTTAACTCCACAACAACAAAGAGAATCCCAACCAAGACGACAGGCTGTTCTTTTCACAGCACACTTCTACATGGACTCTAATATTAGCACACTGAGATCGAGGTGGAGAAAGACACGTTCCCACTGCAGCTGTGGGGATTTGTCAACTACTACAGCTGGCATGGTCACAGTTTAGAGCCCAATTGTGATGCCCTCCCACAGTGCAGGAAATCCCACGCTGGCTCGGACCCACTTCTGACCACAGCATCATGGATGATGTGTGGAGTGGGCTCGGTTGACTCTCCCGGCTTCTAGCTCAGACATCTGCGTTTCTAACGCTCTCTGGGCCCACGGGTCCCGGGATCCATCTATCCCTGGATGAATCAGTGAGGCCTCTACATTCCTTCAAACTTAGCTGCTGAATCAGTACCCAGGATCATTTCCTTAACTGTAAAAATAGGCACCAAAAGATTTGAGATAATCTCACCGCCACTTAAAAGGGTCTCACTCAACATGGTTACATTCAGTTGGCCAAAAGCTTCCTTTAGGTTTCAGAGTAGAAAGTATACCTGTCAGATACCAGTAGTCACCGCGAATTACAAGGCTAAGTTTCTTCCAGAGGGCAAGTTTGGAATCCAGCAAGCCTAGCTGAGTATAAACTCGGGAAAGTGACCACTGGCTCTGCCAGGTTAAACATCACGTGCGTGCACCCAGACCCACCTTGTATCTGGAACACTCGAACAGATGTATTCACTTAGCTTGCAAGTGTTTGATGTTGAAACTTTTCTGCTGGGCTAATTTCAGATGGTTCTCATTAAAAAGCAGAGGAAAAGGAGAAAGGTAATCTGCTTTCCAGTACTTCCTGTTATCCAATACTCATGCAAACTCTAATTAGACTGGATTGAAGAGAGACGGAGTATAGGATGAAAATAAAATTAATGAACACAAACTTTTACAGTAATTCAATAATTCATGTCTTAAAAGGAAGAAAGGTTTTTTTGTTTTTAAGTAGAATGAGGTTCAAATACAGAGTCTGCACACAGGAGAGAGAAGGCAAAGTCCTGAAATTCAAAATTACGAGGGACACAAAGTTTAATTTGCAGTGTCTTTGACTGAGGTACTCTGGTTCGGGCAATATGCTGGGACTAATAGATTAATATACAACATAAGTCAAAGCCTTTATGATTAACAGGAAACATCTCTGCTGGAATCAGTTTCCACCTCCTTGGCAAAAATAACTGAAAGCAGTCCAAATGTAACTTGAGGGGGAAAATAGTGGCTAAAAATAAAGCATTTGCTATTATATCAGCCACAGACCAGTCAATGGGCATTAAGGGCTGGGGAATAAGGAGAAGGAAGGAATGTTCTCAAGCCGAAGCATGATCAAAGTTTAGTACGTTCTAAGTGGCAGTTCATCAGCAAAGGCACACAATGACTCAGAGAACTTAGTAAAAAAGAATGCTGGACTTGGAGCCATTAGATGGGGAACTGAATCCCTGCTGCCCGCCGTGTGGCCCTGGCAAGTCCCTCAACCTTCCTGAGGTGGAATGTCTTCAGTGGCAACAATTCTCTAAGTAGATGCAGTCCTCTGCGCCCTCTAGAGCTACCTATGTCCTGAATGCCAGTGGCCCGAGTTTTCAATTCCCATCCTACAGGGCAGGGGGCCAACAGGAGGCTGGCTAGAGTCAGCTTTGTTTGGTGGGAAGGAAAAAAATAGGTAGATCCTAGTGGAGGAGGGAGTAAATTACAATGTAACCAAGGACCAACTATGCTACAACCCCACCCTCACACATCCCATTCCCTTCGCCTGGAAGGCTCTTCCTCAACGCAGTCATCCAAGCAAACTTCTGTCATCCACCGCAAACCAAACCAAACCGCCTCTGACATCCACGGTGCAAGCCCCTGTGCACTTTCCACTGGGTTTCATGACGCTTGCTCTCCTGTCTTGCAAAAGTGAGTGTGACTGTGACGCAGATGAAAAGTGTGTCCTCCAGATGGGTTAGCTGCCCACAGATTAAGTACAATTGGCTTTGAAAGGTTATTTGTTCATCTATTTCATACAATTGTGAGATCTCAGTGCCTGTAACAGATGTCCACGAGCAGGATGTGGCAGGGCTGTGATTCTGAGTCCAAGCAGCTGCTTGCATCCTCGCAAGAGCCCAAAGTTCCCTCCTGCTCTTCCTTCGCCCACCTCCCTGAGCTGGCTCACCCCAGGGTGGGTGTCCTCTTCTGAGATGAGCCCTGTCCCTCCCTTGGATCCAACGGAGGAGCACTTGGGCAACTAGGGGCTGTGAGCCGAATCCAAACAAAAATGCTCCTGGTGAGGAGAAAACTCATGGAACAACTGAAGGCACCAGCAGCTCGGTTCCTAACTTCACATTCCCACGGTCACTGTCACCATTCGCCGAAAGTCCACTGAGCTTTTATCTCAGGGAGAACCTTGGCTGTACTGCAACTGCACACTGCCGTGAAGCCACACATCCAAACCAACCGCAGTTCCAAGGTTCAACCTCCAGCTACACAGAACTGCCCGAAGGAAGGAAATATTCCCTCATGGCTTCTGGGAAAGGGACCACAGCCCTGATGGTGTGAAGTCAGAACTTCTAGGACCACCAAAGGCCTCTTCCAGCTAGAGCCTCAACACCTCCCCTCCCTCTGTGCGAGGTGTTCCCATCCCAGTGAATAAAACTGCTTCTCAGAGAAATAAGCTTGTGTGCTTATATAAAATCAAGTCAACCTGGAGTGAAGAAGGACGCATCCATCCTTCAGGGCAGTTTGAGAGCCTACCTGTGTCAGTGGTGCTTGCTAAAAACAAGCCTTTTGTAGAAAATGAGCATGATGGGCTGATATACAAGAGCAGTTAAACATTCCACGAATATACTTAGGACAGAAACACTTGCCTGCCCCCTGCCCCCATACTGGAAAGATATGTTCCTAATATAGTAACATATAATGGGGATTATGTGACGGAGAGGGCTATGAGCTCAGCTTGCAAATGCACATTCAGGCAAATTCTTTTCCCATCTGTAGAGAGACTAGCAAATGGATGGCTGAGACTGCTGTAAACCCATACTCACAACTCTACTAAAGCCCTACCAGGACTACTATGCAAACACGACAAGGTGGGAGGTTTGAGACTCTGGGAAGAATGCAAAGGTTTTTCAGGAAATTTGTTCTCATGACAATAGCCATTAAGATGAAGTACACCTGCAAATTTCAGGGTGAGCTTTGTTTTAATGAAGACCAAAGCCGCAGCCCTCATCTCCTTTCATCTACCACGTTTCCATCGTTTATGTTTTCTTCTTTGGGAACAGATGCTCTCATTCTCCTCTGCAAACAGAGATAAAAATGCTTTAAACTGCAGCAGAGCAGATTCAAGTGAGGTTTAAGGGGCGAAGAGACACGTGAACATAGGATGAATGCTAGCATGACATGGGTTCTGTGCTCCTGGCATGTAAGACTCTGTGGCAGGCAGCACTATGGAAGTGGAACTAAGCAGGCTGGACCCTGATCCCAGCTCAGCCACTGGCCGGCTGTGAGGCCTAGAGTCTAACAGGCTCACCTTCTGGTTCAGCTTGCCTCAAACTTCACTAGGGTTACCATCAAGATGGAAACTAATATTCTTTCACTCCATTAGTTGCCTATGTGTAAAATATATGTGGTCTCTGAAAAGAGACCTGAAATTCTAATAGGAGAGTTTCTGAGTTTTGTGATTGTGCAATAAACTGTAAACCCCTTTGTTTTGAGTTCTGCCTCTCTCATTCTATTTTGAGTTTTCTCATATACAAACGACACCAGCAACAGCAGAGAGTATCAGGACTGAAGACAAGACACTCTATACAGTATTACATTCTGCCAACCCCTGAACTTGACAATGATAATTTAATTCACACATTCCCGTTAACATTTGTATGTATAATGATTTTAACAGGCAATATTCCCAACTTGGGGAAAACATGGTATTTGCTTACCTGCTAAAGCAAGCACATCAGATTATTTAACCTGTGCTTCTGAATCAAAGGAAGAGTTTAGTTGGGGTCCACAATGACAACTTCACATAACAAGTCCTGGGACACAAGCTGACATTCTTTTTTAGGAGGTCATCTATAGAAATGATTTAATTTGACATTACAATGTATCTCTTAACATCAGCTAAGGGAAGGTTCAATAGCTTCCCCTAATTCCTCAGAGTCCGGCTGCACAGATTCCCCAGTTTTACAAATATTTTGTAAGGCAGCACTAAAATCCTCAGACCATCTGTCAAGCCACAAGTTCAAAAGAAACATGTCACTGTTTGAGGCAAAGAATTACTCTAATACCTCAGCCTTTAAAAAAACTTTTAGAACTGTATTTATTTTGTCTCTTAGTGGAAGAAAAGCCAGTATTCCTTTAATAATTCTTAAAAAAAAAAAAAGATCTGCAGTCTATGAGTTAATCCACGCAGAGATTTGTCCCTGGAAGCCGAAGGGTGGGTCACCCCAGAGGGCAATCACTTGGACTAAAGGCCTGGTGAGCAGAACACTACTTTTTAAAGTTTGGGAGGAGGGAGGGGTGACCAGATTCCCACCTCACATCCATGAGAGATACTACACAAAATCACCGGGACTCAGATGTTCTTCCAAGCAGCTCTGCAGCCACGGAAGTAAAGTGCTGGCTGACTGTACAGCGAGCCTCTTCCCGGCACGCCACCAATGGAGAGCACATGTCTGCATTTCAGATTCCAGTAAACTCCAGGCTGGCCCTCAGCCAGAGGACCTCTTTGTAATGTCAAAGATAAAAGTTCCGGCCATGTTTGGCACCCTGCCTCCACCTCCATTCTCTTGTAACCATCTCATAAACCAAGCACGCATTACCGTTGACGGAGTCTTCCAGACGCAGGTCTGATGGAGCTTCATAAACATTACCAGATGATGCTCAGAGAGGTCCCTACTTCACAGAAGAAAAGGAGGTACAGGGAGGGCCGAGTGATTTCACTCAGGACGTGCTGGAAATTATGGGGAGAACTGGAAATATATATTCAAAATGATACTCAGAATATTCCCATTACCAACGAACTGCTTGCTGAGCCACCTGAGTCATGCACATCTTTTCTTAGGACCTGGGATGTGGACAAGATCAAATCTCAAATCTGTCCCAAACAGTACAGGTACAGACATAACCTTTGTATTGACATCTAGTGAGGCTCCTAAAATTTGAATGTTCAGAATGGCTTTTTGGGTATATAAGATCATATAATTCTCTCTTCTCATACCCTTAACATTCTTTCTCTTGCCCAAAGGAATGCTATGATGTCAGTCACAGAAGATTTAGGAAATTACTGCCTTTTCATTCGTTTTTATTTTCATTTTGGGTCATACTCATGGTGGGTCAAAGTTACATGGCCCCAGCTGTTTGCCTTTACCATTTCTGTTTTACTCTCCATTTAACTTTCTAGATTACTCTGAAAGTAAGATTTTAAGATTTGTAAATGCTTACCAACTAAAATATGAAAGGATTTCTTTTCTGGAGGTAAACAAACTTAAAAATCCCTCTTGCTCTGTGCAAGAACAAGGGGTACTGAGACCTTCATTCAGAGGGGTTAATATGAGAAAGTCTCAGGTCTTCATTACTGATGAAAGCTGGATTACACTGGATGTGCCATATATATACATATACACACATGTACGGTAAGCCTCTTCCTGGCATGTATACATATATATGGACAGATATACGTATGCATGTATGTATGTATGTATATGTACGTATATATAGCTATATACATACATGCGAATGTATATCTATCTATATAAATATGCATGCATAGATATGTATCAGAGGCTTTAATTCACTCTAGGAGGCTGCAGAGAGTTTACTTCCTCCCCTATGCTACCAATAGGGCACAAACACACAGATACCCACAGACACCCACATACACACACATCACATCCCAGGAACATGCTTTATGGGATACTGAGGGCTCCAGCTTTCCCTCTAACTGCAGGCCTGTTGTTCCTCCAGCTCTGGGTCTCTTCTTTGCTGTCAGGGCCTAGCATGGTGGGTATATACTTTGAACCACTGGAGAAGCTGTTAAGAATACAGATCAGGTTCCATCTGGGCATATGATATCAGCATCTCTTGGGGGCAGGCAGACATCAGTATCTTTAATAGGCTCCCCAGGTGATTCCAATGGACAGTCTGGGCCAAGGACCAACAGCCTGGCTTTGATGCCTCGGTCGTCATTCCCAATCGTGGTGATCATGCTGTCACTTTATGTGCTGACATGGTTAAGACTTGCTGCAAGTACTTAATGACCTACCTCATAGGATTGATATAAGGGCTAAATGAGATCATATGCAAAGTGCTGTGCAGAGCAACTGGCTAGCAGTATCCGCGCTAAACACATGTGAGCTGTCCTATTACAGAAGAGATGAAGAGTGGGTAGAAGAACACTGCCATCTGTAAGAAGAGTGTAAAAGGGCAACGCTGAATGACTGAGGTTATGAAAAATGCTTAAGTGCTCTCTGAACAAACCAGGAAGCATGGAAGAGACAGATTCCCTGCTCCAAGCATGTGGGAAAACATCAACAGATCACAGAGAGCTACTCAATTCTTAGGTTTTTTTCCTTTCTCCCTGAAGAAATTATTCTTCAATAGGAGAGGGCAGAATAAGAATTTTAGAAAGGTTCACATCTTTAATTCCAGATGAACTATATTCCAGGATAGTGAAAGAACTTTGTAAATATGTTCATAAAGCTATAATTACTCCTCTCTGAAGAACTGAAAGGGAATGGTAGCAGAAGACCAGAGTGGTGGCAAATGTGGTTTCAAGAAAATATTCACAAAGTAAAACTTTGCGTAATGGAAGTCTTCAAGCAGATACGTCACTGTCTATCTTTGACTAATGCTTACTGAGCATTTTAAAACGTGTGTACAGCAACACACCTCTGCTGTCTCTAGTCAATGTTCTTGCTGCTGCAGCACCAACAACCAATTCTCTTCATAGAGATTATACAAGTATATGGGGCAAATATTATCTTCATAAGATCCTGGGGGTAAGGTAACAATATCTGGTTAGGATGAGAAAGTGTATACAGGTTCCTGGCTGGCTGGCTGAACAAGCAGGCATATCTTAGGATTACCTGAGGTCAGCCTTGAATCACTCCTTGGTAGGAATCATCTTCCTTTTTTTTTTTTATAGATATGGGTGAGTTTTCAGAGAGATGGCTAACTGCAGGCCAAATAGCAACAACAACACCTTTTACTGAGGATTTACTGTGCTAATTACTTTAAACGCTTTACCTTATTTAATCATTTCAACAAAGTATCAGGTAAAAACCAGTCCAGTCCCTAATTTATAGAAGACACGACTGCAGCTGAGAAAGAGAAGTCAACCTGCTCAAGTTGAAGCAGCTAGAAAGGGGAAGAGAAGGGTTTGAGCTCCCAGCTGTGTGATTCAGAAACCTGAGTGCTCTCTGCTACACCAAACTGCCTCAAATATCCAAGTACTTTAAGACTGGTAGGTGGGATAAGAAACATATTTACTCTTTATTGCTCCACAGGGCAGAACTAAGACCCTGATAAAAGAGGCAGCTTTTGGCTCATGAGATTAACTAACTTTACAATCACGGTTGCCCAAGGGTGGAACACTCTGCTCAAAAAGAGTGTGCTGAGATCTCCACTAAAGACGCTCACGTGGCCTATGGATACCCACCTAGGAGAGACATTGTCAAGGAGATACTTGCCCTGGGTGGGTGGGGCCTATAAGGGCCTTCCAATCCTAGGTTTATCCGCTCCCATGAAACGACTCTAAGTTTATCACTTATAAAAATCTACAGATCTCCAACAGCATAGTGGGGATATTCATGCTTTTGACCAGTTTAGAAAGCTCACGTATCTAAGTGTACCAGCAAACCAACTCTGTGTTACTCAAGTCTGGCTTCATAACCTCTGGGCTGTGTGCATTCTTGGAGGAGGAAGGAACACCAGGGGCATGCATTGCACGCAGAAAGCAATCTATCATGAAGACAACTGGAAATATACATCCTGTCTTTCCGATGGGGGTTTACATGTGAGTTTGTAAGTCCTGGTATGGGAAGTAAGGTAGGTCATACTCAATATTAAAGACTGTTGGAAGAAGAGAGGGCAAGAATATCCCCTCCTGAGAGCCAACTGTTTAAACTACCAGGAAACTGTTTTATGAGTAAAAGTCATTTTGAAGCATCAAGTAAAACGGAGTCTTGGCATGTCCCATAAAGTTTAACTCAATGCTAGGCAAGTAACAGTATTTCTTCACATATTCACTCATGCAACACCAATTGATTAGGCACTGTATTGGGCACTGAGAACAAAATACAGAACAAGACTGATATGGTCATTCTTACTTTCCTCACAAGTGGGTAAATACACAGCAAATTAAAAAAGGTATGTCATGTTTGCTAGTGCAATGGTGGAAATAAAGACGTAGCGGAAAGTAACAAGGAGAGAGGCACCTGCTTTTCACAGGGTGGTCAAGGGACTCCCCCCAGGAGGTAAAGTCGAAGCTGCGAGCCGAAGAATGATGATGAACCAGGCAAGCGCAAAGCTACAGGAAGATGATTCTGGACAGAGGGAAGCCAAGTGCAAAGGCCCCAGGACAAGAAAGCGCTCGGCATATTCCAGCCGTGAGCCCGAGCTGAGCCTGGTGAGGTGAACAGGCCAGGCCACACAGGGCCTGCTGGTCTTGTTAGGGAGCATGGATCTCCCCTCCAAGAAGGCAGAAAGTTGCTCAAGCACTACCTCCTGAAACATTCTCTGGCTTTGCAAGAAAACTAAGTTCCAAGGCAGTGTGGACACAGGCAGACAGCTCAGGGACACTCCTGCAGTGGTCCAGACAAGAGCGAGTGGTGCTGAGGAGATGCTCACAGGATTATCCATGCTGCCGGAAGAGCAGAGAGGATACACGTGACAAGTGACTGCTGTCAGTAATGAGGTCTTGACTTGACTTCATTCTGGCACGCTGCTTGGGAAACACCGGTTGGATTTATTAACCCAGCCGTGGTTGCCCCAGACAATGGCTGCTAAACCTTTTTCTGGTCTTTAACAAAAATACCCCATTTATCTTCTGTATTCTCAACTCCCTGTCATCAAACCTTCATCTCATGTGAAAGAGAGTCTATCTATGGCCTGAATTACTAAAATAAACCAAAAATCAATTTGTAATTTTGGGTGACAGTTCTAAACCTATTTTCAATCATGCGGGGGTGGGAGGTGCTGAGAAGAAGAAGAGAACCAAATGTGAGAAACCAGCAATGAAGACTCTCAGTCAACAGTTAATGACACTAAATAAATAAATCAGTGCACCAGAGTACCCCTGGGCCCCCGCTCTCATTCAGTTACACATCTGTTCTGCAATAGAATGAGGGAGTTAATTACTTTTCTATGACATGTATGTGTTTTGTGAGACACCACATTGCACCAGTTAATAATGATCTACCTTCTGTTGACACAAAACGTTTAAATTAATAAAAAAAACCTAAATGATACATCGCATAGCAAAGCATACTTAACTGAAAGGCTAGATGGCCACAGCAGTAATTTTCCTGAGAAGAAATTATTGAGATGAGCTTACAGTAGCATGAAAAGCTCAATCAATAAAGAGACTTCTATGGGCAAATTATTTTCAAGAGTACATGCTTTGTAGAAAGGACAGGCTATGCTTTGCTCATAGCTAATATAGCAGCACTGTGATTGTTAGAGAAAGAAATTGAGACTGATACCCAGTAACTGCCCATAACTGACATTATTAGTAATTTTCCATTTAAATCTGTCGGTTCAATCTTTAGGGTCAAAAAAGACAAATGTGAAAAGGGTATAAACAATCCCTCAAAGCTCTAATAATACTAAAAAAATCCTTGTGCTCTTCACCAACTGTACCCTCGGTAACTAGATACTAAAGCAACAGCACTATGGAAACAGTTTATTTTTTCCAAACTATGTAAGCAGTATTAGATTACCTCGGAAAAACTGAGATAGTAGTAAAGTGCGCTCCCAGCACAAAGACGGAAGACAGACTCTAAACAAACTTGACAAGAGTGTTTGGTCCAAGTCTCGAAACCACCCAAAGAAAACCTGAAACCCAAAACATCCTGTAATGATGTTGCTGTTTTCCACTTATTTTACGTTAAGGATGTTGCTGTTTTCCACTTATTTTACGTTAAGGAGGTTGCTGTTTTCCACTTATTTTAGGTTAAAAAACAAGTCTATCACTTTTCTTGCATTTTTAAATTCATTCTCACTTCTTTCTTAAAACAATAGGAAAAAAAAAAAAAACCAAAACACTGGGGCTGGAGTCAAGAAGTTTATTTCCTGTATAATAATTTGATGCTTTTGGGGCCAGCGCTGAAGGACCTGAGGAACGATTGCTTCTTTTTGACTATCCAAGCCCCTGTTCCTCACTGTCCTTCACAGTTTAAAGCTTTATCCACGGAGGCCTATGGAAGATCATGAAACATACCTGGACCTGACACTGTAAGAATTTTGGCATAAATCTAACAAGATTCACCTTTTTCTAATTTCTGCCCGTTTTTTGGCTTTTCAGGGAGCTTGAGATACTAGAGTCTTCTTCTAGGCTTTTGAGTACGTAGTAGATATTTAGTAAGTGCTAGCTGACTGTCATGAGAATCAACAGATAAAAGTGAAAAAGGCCAAAACCCAGAATGGGTGATTTAAAAATGAAAAAATACCCACTTTTATAGGGTAGAGTTTTGTGGGTTTTCTTCCCCTTTAGTGGCAGGATGTCTAATATTCCCATGTGATCTCAAACATTATATTTATACAGGGATATCCAAGTCAGAGGATTCCAGAACTTGAGGGCTGGAAGCTTTTTAGGAATGCAGAGATCAGAGAGATGAAAAAGACTGTTCTAACTTAGAAGACTTGTACAAAAGAAATGCCACCAGATCTTAAAAAAAAAAAATAAAAGCCCAGAAGGTCAGTACCTCTAATCCAAATACCTATGGCTTAAGTCTTTCTCCCAATCTTGGTGAAGCCTGAAAACTACAGGTCTCCCTGTGATGCAGCACGGCTGTCTGGGGTAAGCACCTGAGGCTGATTGTTTCACGCCAGGGAAATGGAGGACGCAGACAAACAAAGTGATTTTTAGAATGGAGGGTTAATAGGCCAAAGAGATAAAACAGAATAGCTCTCTTTTCCGCAGGGAGAGAGGGGCACCCGAGTGGGTCTTCTGGTTTTGTGGTGAAATGCACTGGGGTTTTTACAGATGAGCTTTAGGACGCGGTGTCTGATTTACACAGGGCCTGAGAGATCGGCTGGACCAGGTGTGATGTTTGTAAAGCACCGAAGCAGCTGGCCATCCCCCCCCCATCTTTTATTATACAGGTCTCTGTCCGGCTGGTGGTCATGTTGTATGTTCCTTACTGTACACATGGCTGACAAAGAAAAGGCAAGATGGAGCCGCCATGCTGAACATGCCTGGCGTCCAGATAGCCTTTTCTCATGGCACAGCTGCCACATTCACCCATGCAAGTTTCCAGCTTGCTTATCTATGTCTGCAGCTCGATTTTACAGGCTGCTTTTTGTTAGAAAAGAAGTGATCTGGGGCTGTTTTTCATTTAAGGGAAAACCTTACTAAGGACTTCCTTACCCTCACTATCTGCCCAGCAACTTTCTTTTTAACTCCTCTATCAAGGCCCTCCCTTTCTCCTGCAGGCTGAAGAGTTTGTGTGCCCTTCATCTCTCCTTAGAGTCATATTTGTCCCCAGTGTTTCTCTATTAGAGGTTCTCTGTCCCTTTTTAAGTTATGGGGCAGCCGCATAAAAAAGCTCATGGTCTTTTGTTGAGCTGAAAGGCAATGATATAAAATTAAGGAGGTTAGTATTCTCCACTTTTACAATGATTTAACTGACCTTATTCATAACATGAAGCAGATATCCATTTAACATGACGTCAAACTAAGGTAATTTTCCTTATCCTCTGAGGCTGTTTGTTACTCCCACTGGAGTACTCACCCATGTTGAATGGAGCCTAATTGCTTAGAAGTAATTAACATGTTTTTATTTCAGTTGTAGAAAACATAATTCATTAATTGGCCGCTACTTTATGTGTTCCGTTTTAAAAGGCATAATAAATAAGGAATTAGCATAAGAAGGTATTGAAAAAATGCCAAGATTGACTAAATTCTGAGAAAAGCAAGATGATTCCAAATTAAGGACGGGTAAACTTATCACATAAACGAGTTTAATGACAAATGTGGAGACAACTGTTTTATAGGCCTTTTCCTACAGCTTTCAAATTTTAATGTTATAGACAGGAAAGCATTATCAATGCTTTAAATTCCAGGATTCTAATTTATATATCAAAACAAGAGACAGAGAAAGTCCACATCTCTCCTTACTTATTAGAGTTCTCAGGGTCTGCAAATGACTTGTCAACCAAGGTTGAAAGAAAAGGAAACAGAAGATATGCTGATGGCTGCAAATGAAGCAGTACAATATACTAATTACCCGGAAGTACAGCTAGTTTAGAGAACATCACACCCTATCCTCAGCAATTAATACTCAGTACAATTGGTAAACGTTCTAATCTTTAACTGAAGCACCCAGAAACAGCCTGTAAGCAGATGAGTAACTGTAACAAAGCATTTGCCATATCCTCGGGTATTAATTGAACCCCAAAGCATCTCATTCTTTGTGGGGGAGGAAGAATGCTGCCATCACAGATATGCATAACCAGGTCTCTACAAGCCCTTCTGGGGTTGTAGAGAACCACGCTAATGTCCTTGCCTGGCATTTGATATTTGTATTCCTCTTCTTTGGGCAATCATTTCTGACTTCTTGGTTCTACACACACATTCTTCTGGCTATCGCTGGTCAAAGTCCAACCCTCAGTGTTCTTCAATGGCTTCTCATCCCTCCATGATGAAAATCCAGACCCTCTGCCCAGCGCAGACCATGCATTGCCTCCCCACTGATAGTCTTACCAGTCTGTATCCCGCAGCAACACTCAACCATTAACGGTTCCCTTCTGTGCTGTATTTCACAAGCCTCTGGGATATTTCACAGGGTGTGTCACTGTCAGAGGCCTGTGAACCGGAGCAACTCCATCTTGAAAGAGGGCTGTGTAAAATGAGGCTAAGACCTACTGGGCTTCACTCCCAGATGGTTAAGGCATTCTAAGTAACAGGATGAGATAGGAGGTCAGCACAAAATACAGGTCATAAAGACCTTCCTGATAGAATGCAGCCAAGAAGCCAGCCAAATCCTACCAAAACCAAGATGGCTGCGAGAGTGACCTCTGGACGTCCTCACTGCTACACTCCTGCCAGCACAATGACAGTTTACAACTGCTATGGAAACATCAAGTTACCCAATATAGTCTAAAAGGGGGAGGCATGAATAATCCACTCCTTGTTTAGCATATCATCAAGAAAGAACTATAAAAATGGGCAGCCAGCAGCCCTTGGGGCTGCTCTGTCTAAAAGCAGCTGTTCTTTTATTCTACTTTCCTAATAAACGTGCTTTCACTTTACTCTATGGACTCACCCTGAATTCTTTCTTTCATGAGATCCAAGAACCCTCTTCCTGGGTTCTGGACCTAGACCCCTTCCAGTAACATCCCCAGACTCCACCTCTTTAAAACTATCTCCGAAAGTTCCTCTACAGCCTTTATGACTCAGATCAATGTCTCCTCCTCCATGAAGCCTTTCTAGACTGACCAGGGAGATTTTTTTCTCTTTCTTTGCCACTACACTTCAAACAGGCTTCCGTTAAAATACATGCTACACTAAATTAAACTGTGTGTCTGGGTAGCTATCTCCACGTTAGAATGGAAGTCACCTACAGGAAGGGGACATCTTTGAATCTCAGGATTCCCATAGACATATGATATGTCTCACATCATGAAATACTTGAGGAAGGAAGAAAGGGACAAAAGGAGGGAAATAGAGGGAGGGAGAGATTCAAGCAGGTTTGCTGAAAGACTGGAGATGAAAATAATAATTATGGGTGACTAATAAGCAAAAAAAGGAGACTTGAGTCTATTTAAGCCCTAAGCAGTATCAGAAGATTTATTTCCAGAGAGTTAATGTTCAAGCTATAAACACAAAGGACTTAATCCTAATTATAGTCCTTGTTGGGGTAGTGAGGGCTCCTTGGACTCTCCACAGTAGCTAATGCATCAGTCTCTCCTTACGTGATGGACCTGTCGGGTAGTCTCACCCAAGTGGGTTGTAAAAGCACTGGCCAGTGCCTGTCTAGGGTCTTGATCAGACATTTTAATTTTAAATATACTAAATTATTCAGTAAAGCCAACCCAAAATGTGTATTTTTCCTGTTTACATTTCTAGAATTCTATTATCTAAAGGGCTTGAGAAATTGGACAAAGATAGTATGTGAATCACTTGAAAATGAAGAGTGAATAAATGGAAGTTATCTTTCAAGAAAAATAAAGGTAAATAAATAAATTGGTCTGGAAGTTCCCTTTGGACTTTACTTACCTGTTACCCTTGCTTCCACAACCAAGGGTGGCACCACAGTGCTTCATCAAAACCACGACCCAGGATTCCAAAACTTGGATTTTCTGGGCCCAGCACCACTCAATTTGTGAGTGACATAAGTCTTATCTCCTCTCTGCGAAATGCTAATATTCATAGGCACCTAATGTTTCTTCTAACTGTTCAAATTTAACTGACTCTTCTGACAAACCACTTGGCTTCTGTGATATTTTATGGATCTAGTACAAAGTATTCTCTCTCATGCCTACCTTATAAGCTCTGAAGGTATGCAATCAACCGTACACAGAAAGAGCCCAATCTGAGTGTCCTTTCAGCAGGTCCTGAAGACACAGTGAAGAAATGCTTGTATTTTCCATCAACCACGTCTACCTGAAGCCCGTCAGCAACTTTTCAGAGCAGGGAAGAGGAAAGTGGAACCACATTTAGTCACCCACCCTCCCTGATACATGGAGCTGCAGTACACGTTCCCTGTAGCTTACCAATGCCACCTATTCCCCAGCTTCATTCTTCCAAGAAGTCAGCATCACTAGAGAGGGCAGTTAAGGGCTATGTAGACAGCGAGTGCCAAGATAGTTGCTGTGAAATTTCACCTCTTTCCATATTCCAACAGTGAGCTGTTAGTGGAACTTTGTGAGAGAGACCTAGAGGATTCCAAAGTTTGGTGAGGTCAACCATGCCATGGTTTAAAGGCTTCGAGCAAGTACGATAGACCAAAAGTATAAGCCTCCAAGTTCACGGCTGAGCCCAATGAACAGATGGGGGGAAAAGGCATTTTCTGAGTAAAATACAAGTTATTTTTGAATGGCACCATGTTCTCTTACTTTCTACACAGACTAAGATACAGAAGTGATGAGAATACGTTTTCTCCTTCTAGGACTGCCTTCCCATCGACACTGGAGGGGCCAACTCCAGGCTTTAATCAGAGCCTCCAGCTGCTCATTCCCACTGCAGAGGGAGCTGCTCTCCACCAAACCTGCAGCCCTGAAGTTGTGACCACTGAAGAGAACTATTTTCAGACTTAGGGCCAAAGTGTTGGTGACCTCACACCTGCTGTAATGAAGAAGGAATAAACGGCAAGAGAAGCCTTGTCTGGTCTCTGTCCCATGGCATTTTATTATTTGGTTCATTGTGAGCAAAAGATTTCAAACGTGGTCTCAGAAAGGAACAATAATTCTTACATGACAAACTCTGAAAGAGGCATCAATACAATCCCGATCAAAATACCAATGACATTCTTCACAGTAGCAGAAAAACTAATCCCCAAATTTATATGGAACCACAAAGGATCCAGAATAGCCAAAGCCATCCTGAGCAAAAACAACAAAACTGGAGGAATCACATTACCTGACTTCAAATTATACTACAGAGCTAGAGTAACCAAAACAGCATGGTCCTGGCATAGAAAGATACACAGAACAATGGAAAACATAGAGAACCCACAATTAAATCCATGCATCTGCGGTGAACTCATTTTTGACAAAGGTGCCGAGAACATACACTGGGGAAAGGACAGTCTTCAGTAAATGGTGCCAGGAAAACTGGACGTGCAGAAGAATGAAACTAGACCTCTATCTCTCACTATATATGACGATCAACCAAGATAGATTAAAGACTTAAATTTCAGACCTCAAACTATGAAACTAGTCAAAGAAAACAGGGGGGAAACTCTCCAGGACATTGGTGTGGGCAAAGATTTCTTGAGTAACAGCCCCAAAGCACAGGCAACCAAGACAAAAATGAACAAACGAGATCACATCCAGTTAAAAGCTTCTGCACAGCAAAGAAAACAATTAACAAAGTAAAGAGACAACCCACAGAACTGGTGAAAATATCTGCAAACTACCCATGTGACAAGGGATTAAAAACTAGGACATATATATATAAGGACCTCAAACAACCCAACAGGAAAAAAAATCTAACAATCTGATTGCAACATGGGCAGAAGATCTAAACAGACATTTCTCAAAAGAAGACAGACAAATGACAAACAGGTATAAGAACATCCCTCATCATGAGATAAATGCAAATCAAAACTACAGTGAGAAATCATCTCACCCCAGTTAAAACGGCTTTGATCCAAAAGATAGGCAATAACATACGCTGACAAAGCTGTGAAGGAAAGGGAACCCTCGTACGCTATGGTGGTAAGTCAGCACAGCTACTATGGAAAACAGTATGAAGGGTCCTCGGAAAACTAAAATGGAACTACCATAGGATCCAGTAATCTCACTGGTATGTACATGCGCAAATGAAAGGAAACCAGTGTATCAAAGACATCGCCATACTCCTATGTTTACTGCACCACTATTCATAACAGGCAAGATTTGGAAGAAACCTAAGTGTCTTTTGACAGATGAATAAAGAAAACGTAGTACATACACACAATGGAGTACTAACCAGCCATAAAAGAATGAGATCCCATCACATGCAACGGCATGGATGGAACAGGAGGACATGATGTTAAATTAAACTAGCTGGATACAGAAAGATAAACTTCACGTGTTGTCACGCATTTGTAGCAGCTAAAAACTGAAACAATTAAACTCATGGAGATAGAGAATAGAATGACGGTTACGAGAGGCTGGGAGGGCAGTGGGGAAGGGAGAGACGTGGGGATGGTTAATGGGTACAAAAATATAGTTAGTCAGAATGAGTAACATCTACTATTTATTACAACAGGGTGACCACGTTCTACAATAATTTATTGTACATTTAAAAATAACTGAAGAAATATAATTGGAATATCTGTAACACAAAAGAAATGACAAATGCATGAGGTAATGGATACCCCATTTACCCTGATATGATTACACACTGTATGCCAGTATCAAATATTTATCTCACATATCCATAAATAAATACTACACACCTACTATGTACCCATAAACATTTGAAATTTCAAAATACAAAAATAATGTTTATCCAAGAGGCACTGGTCTCTTGGCAAACAAAGTGCAGAGAGAGCCCCGATGACATCCACTTTGTCCAGGAGTCCGGGGAAGGGGAGCAATGACCTGCAGAGAGAGCCCTGATGACGTACACTTGCTCCAGGAATCCGGGGGGAGGGAACAATGACCTGCAGAGAGAGCCCCGATGATGTACACTTGCTCCAGGAATCCGGGGGGAGGGAGCGATGACCTGGATATCCCTCTGTGCAGTGCCACTCTTGCTGTCTTCTTACTCAGCTGAACTTCCCTCCCTTCTACTATGTACACCCCCTCAGTGACAGCAATGTCAGGAACTATCGGGGTGAACAGGCCGGCATGATTAGTGATGAAGGACGGCGACATGCTCCCGAAGACTGGACAAAGGTCAGGTTACTTCTCAGGAAGAGGAGGCCAGGTTAGGAAGTGCAGGAGAATAAGCCAAGGAGAATACAAGAATGAAAAACACAGCTGAGCATGGTGGCTCGCACCTGTAATCCCAACACTTCAGGAGGCTGAGGCAGGAGGACTGCTTGATCCCAGGAGCTGGAGACTAGCCTGGGCAACACAGTGAGACTCACTCTCTCTACAAAAAATTTTAAAAATTAACAGGGTATGGTGGCACATGCCTGTAGCCCCAGCTGCTCAGGAGGCTGACATGTGAGGATTGCTTGAGCCTAGGAGTAGGAGGATTGCTACAGGAGTAGGATGATCATACCCCCTGCTCTTCAGCCTGGGTAAAAGCATGACACCCTGTCTCAAAAAAAGAAAAAAAGATAGAAGGAAAACACCAACCACCCCAGCACAGTGACCACTAAAACCAAACCAATCAAGAGGTACTAGGCACAGAAAGCGGGAAAGGAAGGAGAGACTACTAAAAATCCCAACAGGAAGTTAAAAAGCTGTTCAGATTATGTGAATAATTCAGAGACTCTGATCAGCAAATGATGGGAACTGAGGGTGCTGTATTTCTTGGAACTTCCCAATCTGACTATTTCCCCAGATCATTCAATAATCATAATGGCTACCATTACCAAGCATCTAGCATCTCCCAAGCTATACAGATATTATCTAGTTATCTAATTGAACCCTTAAAATAACTTCACCAGGTTTAGAGTATTCTCATTTTACAAAAGAGAGAACTGGGGCCAACATAGGGAAAGAAACTTGCTAATTTCAAACGGTTAGTAAACAGCAGAAACCAGAACCATCTATCTGCAAAGCACGTGCTCTTTCCCCTGTATCAAGCTGTGCTCTTATCCACCACTTGGATTTTATCTCCCTGGCCAGTTGCTTGCTGATGCTCTAGAATTAGAACTCAGCTTCTGCTAAATCTAATTCTGTACTCTTTCTATAATGAATAAGATACTGACTCAGCAAAGGGTACTGGAATCATTGGCTATCCATACACAAAAAGGAACATTATGCATCCGGAATCACTGGCTATCTATACACAAAAAGGAACACTATGCATCCAGAATCACTGGCTATCCATACACAAAAAGGAACATTATGTATATACACACACATTCACTCAAAATCTATCAAATACCTAATATAAGACCTAAAACTATAAAATCTACTATGAAACACAGAAAAAATATCTTTCTCCTCTTGAATTAGGCAAATATTTTCAGCTATGGCTTCAAAAGACTGATCCATGAGAGAAAAATACTGAAACTATTTCAATATTTAAAACTTCTGCTCATCAAAACTTCTGCATTTCATTCTGTGAAGAGAATGAAAAGACCAGCCACAAACTAAGAAAAAAAATATGAAACACATGTCCAGTAAACGACCCTGTACAGGATAAAGAACTCTCGGAATTTAAGAAGAAAACACCCAGTTTTTAAAATAGGCAAAAGATTTGAACAGATATATCAAGAAATAAGATGTACATATGGCACACAAACACATGAAAAACCCATTACAGTACTGCGAATTAAAACTACATGAAAACATGAAAAACACATTACAGTACTGTGAATTAAAACTACATGAAAACACATGAAAAACACATTACAGTACTGCCAATTAAAACTACATGAAAACATGAAAAACCCATTACAGTACTGCAAATTAAAACTACAGCGCAAGGTCACTACACTAATTTATCAGAATGATTAAATACAAAATCAAACTCTGACAAAAACAAGTGCTGGTGAGGATTTTAACTGCAACTCTCATTCACTGTTGGTGGGAATTCAAAACAGTAGAGACTACTTTGGAAAAAAAAGGACAGCAATTTCTTATGAAGTTAAACATACATTTACCATACAGCCCAGCAATCCCACTCCCAGGTATCTGTCCACATAAAATAAAAATTTGGATTTACACAATAACCTGTATGTGAATGTTCATGGTAACCCTGCTGACAACCACCAAACTGGAAAACCACCCAAATATCCTTCATCTAGAAAAACAAGGTATGAAACAGCCACACAATGGAAGAGTACTTGGCAGTAACAATGAACTACTGAGATTATCTATTATAAATGTGTGTAAGAGGAACATGGCTGAATATGAAATGCTAAGCAAAAGCAGCCAAAATGAAATGGCTGGTGAATTTACATGACATTCTGGAAAAAGTAATATAGTAGTGACAGAAAGAAGATCAGGGTTAGCAGGTGCTGGGCGCGGGGGATGGAGACCGACACAAAGCGGTATGAAGGAGTTTGGGAGTGGTGGTGATAAACGGTTCTCTATCTTGATGGTGGGGGTGGGGGTGGTCACAGACTGGATCCATTTATCCAAGTTGGTAGAACTGTAGACTAAAAAAGGGCGAATTTTACTGAATGCAAATTATACTCCAATTCTTTAAAAAGTAAGAGAAGGAAGTATCTGTTACTCATATCATTATACAAACAGCATAGTGGAGGGGTTAGGGCTATACTCTTGAAAGCTCCAGTTGCCTCATCCACAAAATGGCAGTAAGAGTAACCCTAAGCTTGATATGGTTGCAGAGATCAGTGAGATGAGACATGTAGAGAACTCTGCAGAGCACCCAGCACACAGTAAGTGCCCCCAAAGCTTTCGCAGATATTGTCTGAAGAAGAGTCACCCTATTCTACAACACTTCCTGAACACTACTGTGTACGTGTGTGCCATGTGTTGGGCTGGGGACAGTACGTGGTACACAAGAATACACACTCTGTGTCACATTAGCTGCCATCACTGAATCTATCCTCTGAGCTGGAGTGCTATGAAGTCAAAAGACAGTATAGAAGAATGTCTGCGCAAGAACTGGAAATGTGAGATGAATTCACGTCACCACAAATTGTGGAGAGACCATCTTTTACCCCTGAGGTGGACTTCTGGACACAACGGAGCCTGGTGAGCACAGCTGCCTGTCCTTCGGGGAGAAGGCAGTGATGAAGTGCCACACCCTGTGATGTGGTGAGCAACCGAGTCCAAGCAAACACAATAGCTACGCTGTTTATTTCTCAGCCAACCTTACAGCCCACTGTAGCATGCCCAGAAGCCTCTCCTGGTACATCACAGCAGCACTGCAGAGGCGATTATGTGGTTATGAAGTCAGTAAACTCCCTTCCTCACTTAACCATGAATTTAACAGAGTCTCATTCACTCTGGGGGAACACATTTTTCTGGTTGTCTGGAGAAGACAGACACAGGTAACATACAGTAATGTTAGGTTTTGACAACTTAAAAATGGAAATGAAAACACACACGCACACACATGCACACACACACTCACTCTCTCTCTCTCTCTCTCTCTCTCTCTCTCTCTCTCTCTCTCTCCCCCCCGCCCCCCAACGCTCCTTCAATCTCTGCCAAATCTTCCTAAAGACAATATAGTTTGGTTATGATGAAAACTTTACAAACAAGCATTCTGCTCAGATTGTTAGAACTTGAAATTGGGAAGAACGCAGAGCTGGCTGGGCTCATCGTCCTGCCGTGACACACTTCTACTTACCGTCAATTCGGCAAAGGAGAGGAAGGCAGCGGCAAAAGAAATCGTGGTTTACTATGACCTTTAAGTAATTGCTCACATTTCAAATAGACTCGGTTTCCATAAAAACTCTTTCTTGGGCTGAGAACTTTCATTCCCTTTGACTATAGCGTTAACTCTAACATTCCTTCATTTTGTCTTCTTCAATCACTGTTTCTTCCTTTCACTCAAGCCTGCCTCCCTGCACCCCCGTTTTCATGATTTAAGAGGCACAGCCTCACAGAGGTACAGCCCAACTCAAACCTGCCTCCCTGCACCCCCGTTTTCATGGATTAAGAGGCACAGCCTCACAGAGGTACAGCCCAACTCAAGCCTGCCTCCCTGCACCCCCATTTTCATGGATTAAGAGGCACAGCCTCACAGAGGTACAGCCCAACTCAAACCTGCCTCCCTGCACCCCCGTTTTCATGGATTAAGAGGCACAGCCTCACAGAGGTACAGCCCAACTCAAACCTGCCTCCCTGCACCCCCGTTTTCATGATTTAAGAGGCACAGCCTCACAGAGGTACAGCCCAACTCAAACCTGCCTCCCTGCACCCCCGTTTTCATGGATTAAGAGGCACAGCCTCACAGAGGTACAGCCCAACTCAAACCTGCCTCCCTGCACCCCCGTTTTCATGGATTAAGAGGCACAGCCTCACAGAGGTACAGCCCAACTCAAACCTGCCTCCCTGCACCCCCGTTTTCATGATTTAAGAGGCACAGCCTCACAGAGGTACAGCCCAACTCAAACCTGCCTCCCTGCACCCCCGTTTTCATGGATTAAGAGGCACAGCCTCACAGAGGTACAGCCCAACTCAAACCTGCCTCCCTGCACCCCCGTTCTCATGGATTAAGAGGCACAGCCTCACAGAGGTACAGCCCAACTCAAACCTGCGTCCCTGCACCCCCGTTTTCATGATTTAAGAGGCACAGCCTCACAGAGGTACAGCCCAACTCAAACCTGCCTCCCTGCACCCCCGTTTTCATGGATTAAGAGGCACAGCCTCACAGAGGTACAGCCCAACTCAAACCTGCCTCCCTGCACCCCCGTTTTCATGGATTAAGAGGCACAGCCTCACAGAGGTACAGCCCAACTCAAACCTGCCTCCCTGCACCCCCGTTTTCATGGATTAAGAGGCACAGCCTCACAGAGGTACAGCCCAACTCAAACCTGCCTCCCTGCACCCCCGTTTTCATGGATTAAGAGGCACAGCCTCACAGAGGTACAGCCCAACTCAAACCTGCCTCCCTGCACCCCCGTTTTCATGATTTAAGAGGCACAGCCTCACAGAGGTACAGCCCAACTCAAACCTGCCTCCCTGCACCCCCGTTTTCATGGATTAAGAGGCACAGCCTCACAGAGGTACAGCCCAACTCAAACCTGCCTCCCTGCACCCCCGTTTTCATGGATTAAGAGGCACAGCCTCACAGAGGTACAGCCCAACTCAAACCTGCCTCCCTGCACCCCCGTTTTCATGGATTAAGAGGCACAGCCTCACAGAGGTACAGCCCAACTCAAACCTGCCTCCCTGCACCCCCGTTTTCATGATTTAAGAGGCACAGCCTCACAGAGGTACAGCCCAACTCAAACCTGCCTCCCTGCACCCCCGTTTTCATGGATTAAGAGGCACAGCCTCACAGAGGTACAGCCCAACTCAAACCTGCCTCCCTGCACCCCCGTTTTCATGGATTAAGAGGCACAGCCTCACAGAGGTACAGCCCAACTCAAACCTGCCTCCCTGCACCCCCGTTTTCATGATTTAAGAGGCACAGCCTCACAGAGGTACAGCCCAACTCAAACCTGCCTCCCTGCACCCCCGTTTTCATGGATTAAGAGGCACAGCCTCACAGAGGTACAGCCCAACTCAAACCTGCCTCCCTGCACCCCCGTTTTCATGGATTAAGAGGCACAGCCTCACAGAGGTACAGCCCAACTCAAACCTGCCTCCCTGCACCCCCGTTTTCATGGATTAAGAGGCACAGCCTCACAGAGGTACAGCCCAACTCAAACCTGCCTCCCTGCACCCCCGTTTTCATGATTTAAGAGGCACAGCCTCACAGAGGTACAGCCCAACTCAAACCTGCCTCCCTGCACCCCCGTTTTCATGGATTAAGAGGCACAGCCTCACAGAGGTACAGCCCAACTCAAACCTGCCTCCCTGCACCCCCGTTTTCATGGATTAAGAGGCACAGCCTCACAGAGGTACAGCCCAACTCAAACCTGCCTCCCTGCACCCCCGTTTTCATG
Organism: Saguinus oedipus; assembly: GCA_031835075.1. Classification (NCBI taxonomy): domain Eukaryota; kingdom Metazoa; phylum Chordata; class Mammalia; order Primates; family Cebidae; genus Saguinus; species Saguinus oedipus. Next base: position 2,830,059 of record CM063188.1, on the reverse strand, counting down.
ATTTAAGAGGCACAGCCTCACAGAGGTACAGCCCAACTCAAACCTGCCTCCCTGCACCCCCGTTTTCATGGATTAAGAGGCACAGCCTCACAGAGGTACAGCCCAACTCAAGCCTGCCTCCCTGCACCCCCGTTTTTATGGATTAAGAGGCACAGCCTCATAGATGTACAGCCCAACTCAAACCTGCCTCCCTGCACCCCCGTTTTCATGATTTAAGAGGCACAGCCTCACAGAGGTACAGCCCAACTCAAACCTGCCTCCCTGCACCCCCGTTTTCATGGATTAAGAGGCACAGCCTCACAGATATACAGCCCAACTGAAACCTGCCTCCCCCCGCCCCCTGTTTTCATGATTTAAGAGGCACAGCCTCACAGAGGTACAGCACATACATGAACTGAGGTGGCTTCCACACGGCACCAGCACAAGGCATTTCTTTGCAGAAGTTGGGCTACTTCAGGGCTGCATAACTCATAGGTGCTGTGGAGGGTCTCAGAAGAAATCAAGGGAAGGCAATTCTGTGTCGCAGAAAAAGAGCTTTTCTAAAAGAAGCTGAAATAATTACCAAAGACAGTAATTAGCATTGCTTTATATTTACAGAAGAAAATGAAAGGAAGTAGGCTTAGAATTGTAATCAGGGAATGAGAAGTTTAATAAGGTTTCTCCCCACCAGAGAACCATTTATTAAACTGTTTCCAGAATGGATACATTTTCAGAATGATCCTACTCAATCTCTCTTCATAGAAGGCTCTGTGATAAAAGAAGATATAGATCCTCTGCTCTGTGTAAAAGACACACACATGCTTAGAAGCCCTCAGGAAAATTCCATCACTATCTTCATGTTTTTTCTTTGCCTCCAAAGACTCAGATTCTTACCTATTTATCAAAAAGCAAACTGCAGACTTCCAATCAAGATGCTGGAAGTTCCAATGCTGAAGCACTCCCTTCTACTCTAAACCCACAGTAATGACAGGTAAAATATAAACATGGAAACCAAAAATAGCTTTGCCAAGTCCAAAATAAAAACAGAGGCAATTATCTCCCTGGACGAAACTCAGAACCGAAATGCAAAGCAATAAGCGAAGCTGAAGCTCCAGGACCTGAGGTCTGGAAGTAGGCAGTGGTGGCTACAAGCTGAGCTCTGGTGGCTAATGGGGAATCAAACTGTTTCATATAAGAATGCGGAGTACAGTCAACCTTAAAGCTTAAAGACAGAGAATGGGGTGAGGCATCCTTGCTTGAAAAGAGAGGTTGGGGCGGGGGAGGGGGTGGGACGGACAAACACACACACACCAGGGCTGATGACCTGTTGCCCCGAGCTAAATATTTACAGGAAGCTGTGGTCTTGAAGGGGCCAGAAGACAGAGCCATGCTCTCATGTCTAGGTACACAGCCATGATGCCACCATCTAGGTGACCACATCTGCACTAGCCTCAGCAACACCAGGGCACAAGGGTCCACATGCCATGAAGTTCTGGTTTAGAACTGGAGGCTTGAGGGGCTTGGGAGAGGCAAAACTACCAGACAGATGGGAAGAGCACAGAAGGAGAGAGAAAGAACAGAACTAAAAACTGTCCACTAAAAATGAGCCTGTCATACAAAATTCCAGAACACCGAGTAGAATGCAATGCTCCGGACGATAAACTGAAAACAAGCAGAACATACATTCCCTCCAGCAAAATAAGCTTCATGGAACCAGCACTTAAAAGAAGTGTGATTGGAATAACCAAAGAGAAATAACGTAGCAGCACGCATTCAAGTAAAAAAGAAGTTATAAAACCAAAATGGGCAGAAATAAAACATAAATAGAGATATGAAAAAACAAATTTGAAATCTTGGAAATAAAAATTAGTCTTTAAGCCAAACCAGTAAGCAGAAAGTCTCCCTAGCACCTGACTTAAGGGACTTTAAGTTTATAAACATGGACAGAATGCCAAAAGCTAAAATGGGTTCTCTCAGGAGTAGGATGTGGGCAGGAGCAGGAGAGGGAAAGGGTGCCACTGTTTTCAACTGGGTAAGAGTTTTAATATTTCAAACTATATACACGTATTACTTTAATATTAATATAAATCTAAATAGGAAACGTAAAAGCCCATTTGCAAGAAATAACCCTAATGAAGGATTACCTGCAGGATGTGCGATCACTGCTCTCCTCCACAGAGACTGCATTTGATTCTGGGAGAGATATGATCTTACTAATTTGGCTGCATGTGGTGGCTCACGCCTGTAATCCCAGCACTTTGGGAGGCCGAGGTGGGCGGATCGCTTGAGGTCAGGAGTTTAAGACCACCCTGGCTAACACAGTGAAACCCCGTCTCTACCAAAAATTATAAAAAATTAGCCAGGTGTGGTGCGTGCGCCTCTAATCCTAGATACCTGGGAAGCTGAGGCAGGAGAACTGCTTGAACCTAGAAGGCAGAAGGTGGAGTGAGCCAAGATTGTGCCACTGCACTCCAGCCTGGGCGACAGAATGAGACTCCATCTCAAAAAAAAAAAAAAAAAAGTATTAACTTGAGAGTATGTCACTCCGCTATATTGAGAAATATTATAAAACTCAGTGACTTCACTCATTGTGAAAGTCCAATAAAGCTTTGTGAGTGCCTCAGACTTCAGTGCAAGGACAAACTGCTCTGGCTGTGTTTTCATTCTTAGAGCTACTGTAAATTTTAAAAGTAGTCGTTTAGGTTTGGCTGCTGATATATTAAGAGTAAATTCATCATTTATTTCTAGCTATTATATATTGCTTCTTGGTCTTTTGGTTAAGATCAAGTGTAGTACTTTTAGCTATTACATAAAGGATCATAGAGTGTAAGTTCCGGATGCTAAACTGCTTTAGTCTTATTGTCACTTTTATTTCTCAAAAATAAAATGTATTGCTGTTGTATTACATATGCAAGTATACACATAACATATGTGTGTATGTATTTTTGTGAATGTGTGTGTAAGCTACTTCAAAATCTCTTGGGTGGAGGAAACAGTCTTATTAGATAAAGGAGATTGGTATTTTGAAAAACGAAAAGGGAACAAAAGTAGGTTGAATGTTAGGGTCACGACTTTGGAGAGCACTGAATGCCAAGCTAAGAGTGTGAAGTTTATCCTGAACACGAAAGATGATGCTTAATGCTTGAAAATTTCTGAGCAAAGTAATAACATGGGAACAGTGGGATCTGGGAGGGTTTACCTAAAACAATGTGTGCCATGGATGAAAAGAATGCAATTGAGAGCCAGGTGAATAATTAGGGGCTACTTCAATAATCTAGCAGTGAGGCCACAGGGCTTTGGATAGATTGATAGATATGGTGTTTTTAAAATAATTAACAGGACTTAGGAAAGAAAAACTGGCATGGCAAGTAACTATAGTTTTTTTTTTTTTTTCAACAAGGTATATGACATCCAAAGCAGCATGCTATGTTCTAGTCACAAACTTACGGAAACAATCAATCCCATTTGGTCTGTTCAGCCTCTATTGCCTTGGATGCTGACCCGGGCAAGCCATGAGAACCCAAATCATTCCAAAACCTCCCTTAGAAGGTAAGTTTTATTTTATGTTTCCCAGAAATTAAGCTGCAGCTGATTACAAATGACAACTCTATACATGCAAATTATACTTGCTATTAAAAGGGTTCCTGCCTTCCTGAAACCTGATACTGTGCAAGTCCAATAATATGCAGATGTGGGCATGTAATAAATATTGCTTGATGCAGAAAACTGGTGAGGTGAATTTTCTAGGTTCCAAGAAAAGCAGAAAAATAAGCTTGGAAACTTTAGGAACTGAAAATTAATTTTGATTTAACTAACGTTGAATTTGTGATCTCTTGGGAATGGACTAAGCTGAATTTACCTCCATATTATTTTTTCTAGACAAATCAACAGTACGGCATCTCTGAAGAGTGTTTACATCACTAAACAGAACAAAATTCTCGGAGACTTAAAAATATAACTGAAAAACTAGTAGCAAACTAAGTTTATAGTCTCATCTGTGTACATCTTCATCTACTCTCTTCCAATGGAAAACATTCCATGGGAAGATGGGAAAACAAGAAGCTGGAGAGCCCAAAGGCTGTCTAGTCTAATTCTTTTGTATTACAGAGGATGCAACAAATCCAGAGAGGTTCAATGACTTGCCCAAGACCATTCTGTCTGTTAGACAGATAGAGCATAGAATATAATCCAGCAGAGTAATCAAGGACTGTTTGATTACACCACTTGACTCATCTCAGTATTTGTAATGGTCAATATTACATGTTAACTTGAGTGGGCCACAGGGTGCCCAGATACTTGGTTAAACATTATTCTTAGTGTGTCTGAGAGTGTTTCTGCATGAGCTTGCCACTGGAATTCACAGATTGAGTAAAGGAGACTGTTCTCTCTAATATGGCTGGTCCTCACCTAATCCGTTGAAGGCCTGAGTAGAACAAAAAGGCAGGCACTCCCTCAAGTAAAAGTGAAAGGGAATACCTCCTGGCTTACTGCTTGAGCCGGACTCATCAGTTCTTGGAACTTGGGCCTGTCAGCTTTTGGAATGGAACTCAGACCACTGGCTCTCCTGATTCTCAGGCCTTCACACTTGTCCTGAAACTACGCTATGGCTCTTCTGGGTCTCTAGCCTTCCAACTGCAGATCTTGAGACTTCTTAACATCCAAATCATGTGAGACAATTCCTTACAATAAATCTCCCCCCACCCCACTCCATCCTGTTCTGCTCTGGAAAACCCTAACTTTAATATTAAATAAACTTTTAGCTCAATAAAGAAAATGGGTATGGTAGACACTGTGAAGTAGCAACCCCAAATCCATTTAACACTCCTATTTTCTCTTGTCTTTCTCTTGTAGAAAGACTAAAAAGCTAAAATAGTTCCTTGCCTCTTTTACAGCTCAAGATGGCCATGATAGCGTTCTGAATAACATGAATCACGTCACTTTGAACAATAAAGCGCGGGTAGACATCCTTAGGAGATCTTCCCTTTGCTCTCTGCCTTTTATTACCCCTTCTTTTTTCTCCAGAGCTCAGACACACTGACTGAGGCTTGGAAGCAGCAGTCATCTTCAGATGGTAAGGACAAACCCACATGCTAGGGATGACCGGGGCGGAAGACAGAAGGAGTTCAGGTCCATGAGGAGATCTGTGAGCAGCTGCTGTCATCTTGAATTACGTCTCCAGAATTCTTAAGACACATGCACCCTGCCCACTAAAGCGAGTTTTAGTTGAGGTATCTGTTATTTACAGCCAAACCCTTTCCTAATACACTACTGCACCCCAGATTTCACCTGTTACAATGAAACTAAAATGACCATGACCACGATTTTATAAAACCATTATTCATTCATTCGAGAATTTTCTGAAGATCCACCACACTCATGGCACCTAAGAGGAACTAAATACGAGAGCCTTTCCATTTCCAACCAAGGATGCTAGTGGAAAGCTAGCTTGCTGCCATTCCAGATCACGGTCTGCGGAGGAACCCCAGGGCAGTTTCCCATCATTTCTATCATTCTTGCCTGCGACAAAAGGCTAACAATAATGTGAACTGAATCTTCAGGAACTATTAGCAGTGGATTCAACTTTGCCCACTTAATTCCCTTATTTCTACAGATTCCTCTTAAGGCAAAACTAATATGTTCACTGACTCCTAAAGCATTAGAAAGAGGTCAGGGTCCTTTCTCACGCAGTGACAGCAACTGCCTCTCCCGATTCATGGTTGGCACTGGGAGTACAGTGAGTTGTGGTATACTGCCAGGAGCATTAGATTTAGTCAAGAGATCTGAGTGTCACACCTGGGTTTGCCACTTTTTCCTTTATCTTATCCCACAGGCGTATCTCTGAACCTTTCTGAGTTTCACTTCCTAATTACTGAGACCAAAAAAGATGACGAAGAATTCTAACCAATGTAGACATTCTTCAAAAGATTTCTTTAGACAACTCAATTATGTGAAGTATTTTATATTGGACATAAAAGTAAGTAGGTCCAATATGAAACAGATATATGAAACAGAAGAAAAGTCCATTCATTACGTTTATGGCATTTATTTTGTCTCTCCTTCCTTTCTCAGAAAGTAACAGTCGTTAGATAAGTGATTTCAGTGTAATAATGTGCTGCAGTGGAAAGCTTTATGGAGCAAACGTTGAAGAAACGGAGATGTCACCAGGATGGCCGACTAGAGGCAGCGGGCACTCATCCCTTCCACAGAAAAGAACCAGAACGGTAAGCAGACAACCACAAGTTAGAGACGGCATCTGAGAGAGAACAGTGGAATTCAGCACGAAAGGGACAGGGACTCTGCAAGGCACAGAAAACAAGGGAAGACAGGCAGCGTTCTCAGCGAGGACTGCCTCAGAGCCAGGAAAGGCTCCCCGTGGTAAGGGAAGGGTAAGCAAGAGATTCCAGTTGTCCACATGACCACCACAGATGCCCGCCATCCTAGCCACAGGAGAGCTGCTCAGGCTCACAGGCCGAGCCTAGTATAGGAGTTCACTGGAGTCCACCATGGAATTGTTCCAGAGGGCATTCATGCTGGATTTTAGCCACCCCTCAGGACCCAAGGTGCTGTGGCATGGCACCATTTTGAAAACCCAGTAACCACCAGACTACATTCTGCCCTGAACCCCAGAAGCCCCTCCATTTCTATGTCCCTGGAATGCCACTGATATTCCTCCATATCCACTCAGAGGGCTGCAGTATCATGAGACCAGCTGGACCAGTGGTATGGCCAGATATCCAGCACTCCAGTACACACTGTGTCCTACCCTGGGGACCAGGGGAAACAGTGCAACAGCGAGGCTGCCCCCAAGACACATGGAGCTAAAGCACATGTTCCTCAGAGCATGGGAGCCTCCTGCCTGGGGCCACTGCCACCTACGGCAATGCCACCTCTTCCAGGGTCAAGGCCACCACACACCTGTACATGCCTTCGGGGGCCTGAGAACCAACTCTCTGGGGCACAATGTTCAGAGGCCCCATGCATTACCTGAGCACCCTATCTAGGGGCTGGAAGATTGGTTAAGCCTGCACACAGCATCAGGGGGACTGAGGACAGGGCTTGTTCAACCCATCTCCAGTGGTGCCATGTGCACCATTACAAGGCCTGCTCACAGCCCCATGTTATTTAGACACCTGAGGACCGGAATGCCCACCCTGCTGCCACCATCACCAGTACTCACATGTGCCACCAAGGGGCCCAAAAACCAGCCCACCTGGTGTCTCCATCCCCAGAAAAGGTTGCCCAAACCTCCACTAAGAATCACAGCCTAAGCCACTAAGGAACTTGTAATCACTGCTGACACAGATTACGGACAAATAAATAACGTGGAGATCACACTACTCTGCTGACACTGATTATGGACAAATAAATAATGTGGAGATCACACTACTCTGCTGACACTGATTACGGACAAATAAAGAATGTGGAGATCACACTACTCTGCGCACCAGAGTCAGAGCAAAAGAACTCTACCCAACAAATACCATAAATATATCTACATGAAAAAGTCATTCTCTAAGTCAATACAAAAACTTAGAAGCAATTATGACACAAGAAATGTAAAAAAGAAAATATGATACCTACAAAGGAACACAGTAATTCTTCAGTAAGATATCAAAGAAAAGGAAATCTATGACATGCTTGAAAAGAAATAAAACATAATAATCTTAAGGAAACTCAGTGATACACAAGAGAACACAGATAGACAATATGAGAAACTCAGAAAAGCAGTTAATGATCTGAATAAATTCAACATAGGTAACTTAAAAAGAATCAGAGAAGTCCTAAAACTGAAGAATTCAATGAACAAAATTAAAAAATATAATCAAGAGGCTTCAACCACAGACTAGATTATGCAGAAGAAGGAATTTCTGAATTGAAGGCAGATCTTTTGAAATAGAACAGTCAGTCCAAAAACAGTGAAGACATAACAAAAAAGAATGAAGAAAGCCTAAGAGACATATGGGACATCATAAAGTAAAAAGTATTCAACTTTTGGAATTTCCAAAAGGAGAAAAAATGTTAAAAGTCAGAGAAAACCGAGAGGCAGAGCAAGATGACAGAATGGATGGTTCCACTGATCACCCCCACCCCCACAAGGGCACCAAGTTAAAAACTATCCACACCGAAAAAACACCTTCATGAGTACCAAACACCAGATGAGCACTCCTAGTTCTGGGTTTTAACTTCATATTGTGAAAAGAGGCACTAAAGAGAGAACATGCAGTCCTGAATCACCAATGCCACCTCTCCCTGACCCCCCACCCCAGCAGTGATGGATGGTACAGAGAGCATCTCTGTGTGCTAGGGAGGGATGCTATGGTTTGTCTCCGTGTCCTTACCCAAATCTCATCTTGAATTGTAATTGGGGCTTGCACCCCATTAAACAGCCTGAGCTGTACCTTGGCCCCTTGTAGCCCAGCTGGAGCAGCTGGGATGCAGGGCCCCAAGTCCCGAGGCTGCACACTGCAGGGGTCCCTGGACCCTGCACACAAAACCATTTTTTTCCTCCTAGGCCTCTGGGCCTATGATGGGAGGGGCTACTGTGAAGGTCTCTGACATGCTCTAGAGACATTTTCCTGTCTTGGTGATTAACATTTGGCTCCTCATTACTTATGCAAATTTTTGTAGCCAGCATGAATTTCTCCCCAGAATATGGGTTTTTCTTTTCTACCACATCAGGCTGCAAATATTGATGCCAAGTCTCATATCCAGGTCATGTAGGGATTACAGGAATTACATCTTGAATTGTAATTCCTATAATCCCCAAAAGTCAAGGGAGGAACCTGGTAGGAGGTGATTGAATCACGGGGGCTGTTCTCCTGATACTCAGTGAGTTCTCATGAGATCTGATGGTTTTATAAGGGGCTCTTCCCCCTCTGCTCTTCATTTTCTCTCTCACTTGCCACCATGTAAGACATGCCTCTTCCTTTTCCACTATGATTCTAAGTTTTCTGAGGCCTCCCCAACCATGTGGAACTGTGAGCCAATTAAAACTCTTTTCTTTATAAATTACCCAGTCTCAGGTAGTATCTTTATAGCAGTGTGAAAACAGACCCTTACAAGAGAGAATACAGCAATTGTGAGGCATGGAACTCAAGTGCTGCCCTGTCAGAGAAGAAAGGAAAACCAAACCAAACTCATCTGATGTCCGCCCAGAGGGAGCATTTAAACTGGCCCTAGCCAGAGGGGAATCGCCAATTCCAGAGGTCCGAATTTGAGTGCCTGCAAACCTCACCGCCGAGGTCCAAAGTGCTCTTGGTCTCTAAGTAATCTTTAAAGGCAGTCTATGCCATAAGCACTGCAACTTGTAGGCAAGTCCTAAAGCTGAATTAGGCCTGGAGACAGTGGGCTGTGGGGCATGTGACATACGAGGCACCAGCTGGGGCAGCCAAGAGAGGGCTGGCATCCTCAGCCTTTGGAAAGGCGAGGGAATAGTGAGAAAGACTGAGTCACAGTTTTAGTGTCAGTTCAGTCATAATATCAAAGAATACCAGGTAGACTTCTAAGGTTTTTGATTCTAGTACTTGACTCCCACATAGCACTTCTGAACCCACCTGGGGTCTGGGGGACCCGATGGCCGTGAAGGAAAGGACAAAGGCCTTGCTGGCTTTGACACGTGCTGATGGTAGAGCCCCAGATCCTTGAGCAAACACAGTCGGTGGCCAGGGAGTGGTTACAGAAGGCCTTGGGCAAGACCCAGTGCTGCGCTGGCTTCGGGTCTGCATAAAAGCAGAAACATAGAACAATGAAACAAAACAGAAAACCCAGAAACAAATCCGCATACCGAAGGTGAACTAATTTTTGACAAAAGTGCCAAGAACATACACTGGAGAAAACACAGTTTCTTCAATAAATGGTGCTGGGAAAACTGGATAGCCATATGCAAAAGAATGAAACTATGCCGCTCTCTCTCACCATATACAAAAATCAAAATAGATTAAAGACTTAAATCTAAGACCTCCAACTATAAAACTACTATATTAGGAAAATATTAAGGAAAATCTCCACGACACTGGTCTGAGAAAAGATATTTTGAGCAATACCCCGCAAACACAAGCAACCAAAGAAAACATGGACAAATGGGATCACATCAAGTTAGAAAGCTTCTGCATAGCAAAGGAAACAAACAGCAAGTGAAGAGACCTCCCACAGAATGGGAGAAAATACTTGCAAACTACCCAACTGACAAAAATATATAAAGAGCTCAGAATAAATCAATCATCAGAATATATAAAGAGCTCAAAGAGCTCTACAGATAAAACAAATCTAATAATCTGATCAGGAGATAGACAAAAGATTTGAACAGACATCAGTCAAAAGAAGACATACAAATGGCATACAGGAATATGAGACGGTGTTCAACATCACTGTCACAGAAATGCAAATCAATACTTCAAGGAGGTATCATCTCATCCCAGTTAAAATGGCTTATAATCAAAAAGAAGCAATAACAAAGGCTGGCGAGGATGCAGAGAAAAGGGAACCCTTGTATACTGTTGATGGGAATGTAAGTTAATACAACCACTATGGACAACAGTTTGGAGGTTCCTCAGGAAAGTAGAAACAGAACTGCCATATGATCCAGCAGCCTTACTGCTGGGCATACACCCAAGAGAAAGGAAGTCAGTCCATCCAAGAGATGTCTGCACTCCTGTTTGCTGCAGCACCGTTCACAATAGCTAAGATTTGGAAGTAACCTAAATGTCCACCAACAGATGAATGGATAAAGAAAACGTGGTATATAATACACAATGGAGTACTATTCAGCCCTTAGAAAATGAGATCCAGTCATCTGCAACAACATGGATGGAAATGAATTGAAATACCAGTCACAGAAAGACAAACATTGCATGTTCTTACTTATTTGTGGTACCTAAACATCAAATCAATTGAACTCATGAACAGAGAGTGCAGAAGGATGGTTACCAGAGGCTGCAAAGGGTAGGTGGCTTATAGAAGAGGTGTGAATGGTTAATGGATACAAAAGAAATAGATTAGATAAGACTTACTATTTCATAGCACAATAGAGCAACTATAGTCAATAATAATTTAGTTGTATGTTTTAAAATAACTTAAAAATTGTAATTGGATTGTTTGTAACTCAAAAAATAAATGCTTGAGGGGACAGATACCTTATTCTCCTTAAAATGCTTATTTCACATTGCATGCCTATATCAAAACATCTCATGTACCCCATAAATATATACCCCTACTATGTACCTACAAATTTTTTTTAATAATGAAAATAATTTAAAGTCAGAAAAGACCTATTTAATGAAATCACAGCCAAAACTAAGGGAATTCATCACCACTAGACTAGCCTTAAAAAAATTCTTAGAAGAGTCCTATATCTGGAAGCAAAAGGACAGTATTTGCTATCATTAAAACACACAAAAGAGGAGAACTCACTGAACAGATATACAAATGAGAAAAAGAAGGGAATCAAATGTTATCATCACAGAAAACCACCAAATTGTAAAGGCAAACAATAAAAAAGGAAGAGAGAAACAAAGGATATACAAAACAATCAGAAAACAATTTTTAAAATGTCAGGAATAAGTCCTCTCATATAAATAACAAACATAAATATAAATGTTTTGAATTTCCCTAAATAAAAGATACAGATTGGCTGAATGGGTAGAAAAAAAAAAGAATCCAACTATATGCTGCCTACAAAAAAACTCACTTCACCTGTAAAGACAGATTAAAAGTGAAGGGATGAGAAACAACACTCCATGCAAACAGAACCCAAAGCTGAGCAGGAATAGCTGTAGCGTATCACACAAAATAGACATTAAGTTAAAAAACAAAGAGAGACCAAAAAAAGGTCATTATATAATAAGACTATCAATTCAACAAGAGGAAAAAAACCACTGTAAACATATATGCACCCAAACTGGAGCACTCAGATATACAAGGCAAATATTATTAGGGCTAAATAGAAAGACCCCAATATAATAAAAGTTATGGACTTCAGCATCAAACAGATCTAGACAGGAAATATACAGAAAAATATCACACTTAATCTACACTACAAAACAAAAGAACCCAACAGATGTTTACAGAACATATATCCAACAACTGCAGAATATACTTTCATCTCATCAGCAAATGGAACATTCTGCAGGATAAATGATATGTTAATTCTCAAAACAAGGCTCAACAAATTTTTAAAAACTGAAATCATATCAAGTATCTTATTCAGACTACAATGAAATAAAACAGAAATCAGTAACAAACTCTGGCTGTACAAATACATGCTGCTGAATGACTATGGGGGTCAATGAAGAAATTAAGAAGATCAAAAACTTTCTTCAAACAAATGAAAATTGAAATACAACATATTAAAACATGTAGGTTACAGCAAAAGTAGTGTTAAAGAGGGAAGCTTGCAGCAATAAACACCCACACCAAAGATTAAGTTAAAAAGTCTAACAATGCACATCAAGGAACTAGAAAAACAAGAATAAACCAAAATCAAAATTAGTAGAATAAAAATCCAAACAGAATTAAACAAAATAGAGATTAAAGAACAATACAATATAAAAGATCAATGAAAGAGAAAGTTGTTCTTTTTCTTTTTCTTGAAGAAATGAACAAAATTAGTAAACCACTTGCTAGACTAACCAAGAAAGAAAGAAAACTCAAATAAGTAAAATCAGTGAGAAAAAAGGGGACGTTATAACAGATCCCTCAGAAATTGAAAGCAGCATTAGACACTGTTAGGAACAACTGTGTGCCAATAGACTGGAAAACCTAGTAAGAAATAGATAAATTCCCAGTCACACACAAACTACCTAGATTAAACTGTGAAGAAAACAGAAAACATGAACGGAACAACAGTAATAAGGAAGTCTCCCATCAAAGAAAAGCCTCGGACCTGATGGCTTCACTGCCGAGTTCTACCAAACATACAAAGAAGAATGAATACCAATTCTACTCATACTATTAAAAAAAAAAAACCTAGGAGGATGTAATACTTTGAAACTCATTATGTAAAACCAGCATTACCCCGATACTAAAACCAAACAAAGACACAGCAACAAAAAACTACAGGCCGGTATCACTGATTGGCATAGATGCATTTTTTTTTTCATCAAAATACTGGCAAACCAAATTCAACATTAAAAAGATCATTTACCATAATTAAGTGGGATTCATCCCAGGGATGGAAGGACGGTTGAACATATGTAAGTCAATAAATGTGATACATCATATTAACAGAATCAATGACAAAAACATATCATTTCAATAGCTGCTGAAAAAACCTTCAATAAAATTCAATATGCCTTCATGATAAAAAAATCTAAACAAATTGGGTATGAGAGTAACATACTTCAGAAAAAAGGGCCATATACGACAAACCCCAAGCTAGCATCACACTGAATGGGGAAAAATTGAAACCCCCTCCTTTACTATCTACTTTTACCACTTTTACTCAAGGTAATATTGGAATTCCTAGCCAGAGCAATTAGACAAGAGAAAAAATTAAAGGGCATCCAAATTAGAAAAGAATCCCAATTAACCTTGTTCACAAACAGCGTGATCTTACATCTAAGAAAACCACAAAACTCCAACAAAAACTGTTAAACTGATTAATTCAGTAAAGCCACGGAATACAAAATAAACACGCAAAAATCACTAACACTTTTATATGCCAACCACAAACATCTGAAAAGAAATAAAGCAATCCCTTTTGCAACAGCTACAATAAAATAGCGTAAATTTTATTGTAGGACTAAATTTAACAAAAGAAGTGAGTGCTCTACAATTAAAACTATAAAGCACTGATAAAGGAAATTGAAGAGAACACAAACTGAAAAAATATCCCATGTAGATTAGAAAATATTGTTAAAATGATACTACTCAAAGCAATCTATATTTGCAACATAATCCGTATGAAAATATTAATGACATTCTGCATACGACAAGAAGAAAGCAATCCTGAAATTCATATGGAACAACAAGAGCATCCTGAACAAAGAGAACAAAGCTGGAGGCATCACATTTCCTGACTTCCACTGCTATATAAAAGTACAATAACCAAAACAAGCATGGTAACAGCACAAAAATGACATATAGATGGATGGAACAGAAGAGAATAGAAAACCTAGAAACAAATCCACACAGTTACAGTCAATGGATTTCCAAGAAAGTCACCAAAAACATACACTGAGAAAGGAAAATCTGGATAGCCATATGCAAAAGAAAGAAACTAGACCCCTATCTCTCGCCGTACACCAAAGTCATATCAAAACAGCTTAAATATTGGAAGATCTAAAACCATGAACCTACTATAAGAAAACACTGGAGAAACACTTCAGGACACTGAGCTGGGCAACTGTTTACTGAGCAAGACCTCAAAAGCACAGGCAACCAAAGCAAATACAGAAACAAGAGACTCTATCAAGGTAGAAAGCTTCTGCACAGCAAAGAAAATAATCAATGAAGTGAAGAAACAACCTACAGAATTGAAAAAAATATTTGCAAAGTATTCATTAGATGAGAGATTAATAACAAGAATATACAGGAACTCAAACTCAGTAGCAAAAACCAAATAATCCAATGAAGAACAGGCAAAAGTCTGAATAAATATTTCCCAAAATATTCATACAAATAGCCAACAGCTGTGTTAAAAAACGTTCAACAATATTAATGATCAGGGAAATGCAAATCAAAACCACAATGAGAAATCATCTCCCCAGTCAAAATGGCTACTATGGAAAATAAATGCCGGCAAGAATGTGGAGAAAGGGGAAGGCTCACACGTTGTTAGCGGAATGTAAATTAGTACAACCACTATGGAGAACAGTAAGGAGGTTCTTCAAGAAACTAAAATGCAACTATTGCATGACCAAGCAATCTTGACACTGGGTATAGATCCAGAAAAAGGAAACCAGAATATCAAAGAGATATCTGCACTCCCATGTTTACTGCTGCACTATTCAAAACAGCCAAGGCATGGATGAACCTAAGTGTCAATCAATGAATGAGTTTAAAAAAATGCCATATATATAGACAACTGCATATTTTTCTTCTATAAAAAGTAATAAAGTCCTGTCATATGCAGCAACATGGATGGAACTGAAGGACATGACATTATGTGAAACAAGCAGAAATGGCAAGACAAATATCTCATTTTCTCACTCATACATGGGAACAAAAAAGCAGCTGATTTCATAGAGATGGCGAATGCAATAGTGGTTTTGAGGCTGGAAAGAGTAGTAGATAGAGATAGATGAAGAGGGGTTGGTTAATGCATGCGAGTTTACAGTTCAATAGAAGGAATAAGATCTAGTGTTCAGTTACACAATAGGGCAACTATAGTTAACAATAATTTACTGTGTATTTCCAAATAGCTAGAAGAGAAAATTTAGAATGTTCCCAACATAAATAAATTTTTGAGGAGATGGATCTCCCAGTTACCCATATTTGAGCATCACACATTGTATGCTGGTATCAAACTATCACATGTACCCCATAAATATGTATGACTATATCAATAAAAAATGTTTAAAAAGCAATAAAGGACATTTAAATTGCAAAAGAAGAAATCACACTGTCCTCCCTTTGCAGACATGATCTTATGTATGGAGGAAATGAAAGACTCCACCAAAATGCCCTTAGAACTAACTGATAAATTCCATAAAGCTGCAAGATACAAGATCAACATGCAAAAATCAGTGTCTCTATACAATAATGAACTCCCTGAAACAGAAACAAGAATGTAATCCCATTTACAATAGCTATCCACTCCACAAAAATAGACACCTAGGAACAAATTTAACCACGGAAGTGAAAGGCCTCTACAATGAGAACTATAAAACACTGATAAAAGAAATCAAAGAGGACAAAAATGGAAAGACATACCATGCTTATGAGTTGGAAGAATTAATATTGTCAAATGATAATACTATCCAAAGCAGTCTAAATACCAAAATACCACAGAAATAGAACAAATGATCCTGAAATTGATATGAAAACACAAAAGACCCCAAATAGTCAAAGCAATACTGAGCAAAAAGAACAAAGCATTTTGTAGAAAACCCATACAAATATTTTGAAAAATATTTTTAAATTAGGCATCACACTACCTAATCTCAAAATCTTCTACAAAGTTATACTAACAAAAAAAAAGCATAGTATTGGTATAAAAAGAATATAGACACATAGACCAATGGAACAGAACAGAAAACTTAAATCCATATATTCATAGGCAACTGATTGTAACAAAGGCATCAAGAACACATTGGGGAGAGGACACCTCTTCAATGATTCCTCATCAGAAAAGTGGATATCCATGTGCAGAATAATGAAACTAAACCCTTATCTGTCACCACACAGAAAAATCAATCAAAATAATGACTGAGTCTGGAAACTGTAATACTAAAAGAAAACAGGGGAAACACTTCAGGACATTGGTCTAGGCAAAGATTTTACAGCTAAGACCACAAAAGCACAGGCAACAAAAACAAAAACAGATGAATGAGACTGCATTGAACCAAACTGCTTCTGCAGAGCAAAGGAAACACTTAACAGAGTAAGGAGACAAACTATGAAATGGCAGAAAATATGTGCGAACTATGCGTTGAAGAAGGAACTGATACCCAGAATATACAAGGACCTCAAACAACTCAGCAACAAAAATATCACAGATAATCCAACTCAAAAGTGGGCAAAGGATCTGAATAGACCTTTCTTTAACACATAGATGAAAGGCCAATAAAAATGCTCATCACCAATCACCGGGGAAATGCAAATCAAAACAAAAATGAGGTGTCATCTCATCCCAATTAGAATATTATAAAAATGACCAAAAAAATGCTGTCAAGGCTGTGGAGACAAGGGACTCTTATACCAGGCTGGTGCAAAAGTAATTGTGGTTTTTGCCATTAAAAGTAATATTTGGCCGGGCGCGGTGGCTCATGCCTCTAATTCCAGCACTTTAGGAGGCTAAGGCAGGAGGATTATGAGGTCAGGAGTTCAAGACCAGCCTGGCCAAGATGGTGAAACCTGTCTCTGCTAAAATTATAAAAATTAGCTGGGTGTGGTGGTGGTGCCTATAGTCCCAGCTACTCAGGAGGCTGAGGCAGGAGAATCACTTGAACTGGGGAGGCGGAGGTTGCAGTGAGCTGAGATCCAGCCGCTGCACTCCAGCCTGGACGACAAAGCAAACCAAAGCAAAGTAGTAGCTACCCAAGCCCAAAAAGGCACCTGGGAGTAAGTAACCGAGCAGGTGAAAGGCCTCTACAATGAGGCTACCATTACTTTTAATGTAACCGAGCAGGTGAAAGGCCTCTACAATGAGGCTACCATTACTTTTAATGTAACCGAGCAGGTGAAAGGCCTCTACAATGAGGCTACCATTACTTTTAATGTAACCGAGCAGGTGAAAGGCCTCTACAATGAGGCTACCATTACTTTTAATGTAACCGAGCAGGTGAAAGGCCTCTACAATGAGGCTACCATTACTTTTAATGTAACCGAGCAGGTGAAAGGCCTCTACAATGAGGCTACCATTACTTTTAACGGCAAAAACCCCAATTACTTTTGCACTCGCCTAATTGTTCTGCCATTATGGAAACAGCATGAGAGTTTCTAAAATAGAACTACCATACAATCTAGCAATTGCAGTACTGGGTATTTATCTAAAGGACAGGAAATCAGTATATCAAAGGGATACCTGCAGCCCTATGTTTATTATAACAGCACTATTCACAAAAACAAAGATATGAAATCAACCTACTGTATTTTAAAAACGTGGTATATATACACAATGGAATATTATTTAGCCATAAAAATGATATTCTGTCATTTGTGGCAACACGGCTGGGCCTAGAGGACATTATGTTAAGTAAAATCAGTCAGGCACAGAAAGATAAATACTACTTGTTACTCATATGTGGGAACCAAAAAAAAACTGATCGCATGGAAGTAGAGAGCAGAACTGTGGGTTCCAGAGGCTGGGACGGTGGGGAGAGGTTGGTTAGCAAACACCAACTTAGACAGGAGGAATGAATCTGATGCTCTACAGCACTGTCGGGTGAAGACGGTTCACTTTAACTTATTGTATATTCTCAAAACACTAAAGCAGGATTTTCAATGTTCACAACACAAAGAAATGATAAATGTATGAGGCAACAGACATGCTAATTACTGTGATTTGACACTACACATAGTACACACATAATGAACTATCACTCTGTATCCCACAAGTATGTGCAATGATCATGTGTCAATTAAAAACAGAAGGAAAAACTACACAGATAAAAAAGCAGATGAGGGTTAACAGGGGTTGGGGTAGGGGTGGTGGGGTGGCTGAAGGGACATGAGGGCACCTCCTTGGGAAGTAAAACCATTCTGTATCTTGATATTGATGGCCATTTCACGACTGCATTTGTTGAAATCATAGAACTGGCTCACTAGGGTAAATTTTGCGTCAACTGTACCTCAACAAACCTGATTTTATTTTGAAAAATATTTTTAAAGAAATAAACTATGTAAAACTTGACATGTTGTTTACTGAGCAGTAACTGTTGTCAATCATAATGTAATTCAACCCATTTACTGCATACATTTTACTAGCACCCTGGCCTTCACCAATCCTTTTAATTAAATGTTGAATGCCTACATTCCCACTTGACTCTAAACTCCACAGGTCCTTACTTTTGGTTAAATCTCAGCTTGTCACCAACTTTGTGGGTGACAGAAGTTCCCGAAAACAAAATATATGCAATTCAATGAGTTACTTATCTGTTTCCTACCATGTACTGACGTCATTTACTTTTGGGTCTATGGAATAAAGGCAGAGTTCTCTGAAGATCACTGGAATATCGCCATGGAGGTGTTTCAGGCTGGTTCCATACCACATACCTTATCCTGGGTTTGGCAGCGGAGACAGTCACATTCGAAGCAGTACTGGTCCCTCAGCTGCTTCCGGCGTTCCTCACTGGTCATCAGCATATCCAGGTAGCAGATGGTGAGCTGTGCGGGCCAGAGAGAGGGAAGCGTTCACAAATCTGTTGTGCTCATTTCTTTAACGAATGGTTATTATTATTGCTAATTATTGGAGTGAAACTTGTTTCTATTATAAGCCAAAAATATAAGAGAGAAGCTACCACTTATAGTTTCTCTACCCAAATAATCCCATGAAAATTTTAATCTATTTCCTTTCACTCTTTGTTATGTGGTGAGCACATATATATCATATATTTAAAGAACGAGGCTTATGATCTCTCTACCCACTTTTGTATCTTTCTTTTTTCACTATAATAAAATATCAAAAGCTGTTGTGCGTTTGGTATTACTAAGGTTTGCTAATAAATTCTATAACCATTAGCAATCAGAGAAGCCAAATTAATCCTGGCAACTGAATGGGTGGCAGATGATGCAGCCAGATTGCTCTTAAATTCTAACCAATTCTATAGCTGCCTCATGGAATTTAAGGTCATCCAAATTTGGTATCTTTCAAATGAGACAACAGTTCTCTTACTTGTAACTAGGTTTAAAAAAATGTAGAATCATTTCCAAATAGGGGAGTGCCATCACTTATGGAAGCATTTAAACGGACTGCCTTACATCCGTTCAGAGTAATATCCCCTGCCTTGGACAGTGAAGGGTTGTAAATGAGAGGATGCATTGAAAGGACTCCTCCGACTACTCTCCAGTGCCGAGTCCCCTTTAAGTCACAGGTCTTTAGGCAACAGCATAATGCTTAGGCATTCTGCACTTGATTCGATCACTCACGAAAGTCTAACTCAAAATACAGAAAACAGAATGCTTGATCCTCCCCTCAACTTGTTCAGTCTCAGTTGGAGCTCTCTCACTCTCAGTGGACAGTAACTCATCTTTTGTCTTATCCAAGTTGAAGCCTCAGCATCATCCTTGACTTCACGCTTTCCTTTACACCTGCCATTGAATCCACCAGGAAATTCTGTGGCCTCTACCTTAAAAATTACCAACCGCTTTTTACCATTTCCAATGCTACCATCCTGGGCTGAGCCATCATTACCTCTTACCTGTAAAATGCAATAGTCTCACAGCTGGTCTCCCTGATTCTTTCCCTGGGCCCCCTGCACTCCACCGTCTAGCCAGAGTGATTCACTTAAAATATAAGTCAGATGACATGTTCTGTTTGAAACAGCTCCCCACTTTGCCTGAGTACAGACCAGGTCCTTACAACTCCACAAGTGCAACTCCAAGTGTGGACCCGGACTGGGGCTAGTGCAGGCTGCGGGCCACCAGTCCATGATGAAATGAGTAAAGAAACACAGAGTCAGTATTTAGAAATGTTTTTTACTAATTTGATAAGGGTAGTTTTAGGTGACTAATAAAAAAAATAGGGCTTTTAAGACAGGGCCTCTCACTCTGCCACCAAGGCTGGCATGCAGTGGCATGATCACAACTCACTGCAGCCTCAATCTCCCGGGCTCAGATGATCCTCCCACCTCAGCTTCCCAGGAAGCTGGGACTAAGGCATGCGCCACCACACCTGACTAATTTTCTGTATTTCTTGTAAAGATGGAGTTTCACCATGTTCCCCAGGCTGATCTTGAACTCCAGCAATAATCCCTCCTCGACCTCCCATGGGATTTCAGGTGTGAGCCACTGCACCCAGCCCTTCTATTTTACGTTCTCTAAATGTCATTTTTCTAATAATTTATTTTCACGAGATTTTATAAAAATACTGGTCTGCAATAGATAAGGAAGGAAAAGAAAAACAGGTCCTTCACTGTAGTTAGAGAAGCAATGGCTTCACATACTCCACCCTGCGCCCCTCACATCCCTCTCTCTCGTATCTGCTGCTCCACCAGGCTGGCCTCCTCTCTGGCTCCACACACACTCCCACTCAAGGCCCGCGCAGCAGCTGCTCCCTCTGCCCTTCCACCCAGTCCAGTGGTTCCATTTCTTACCTGTCTTGAAGTCCTTTATGGACTCAGGGGAAAAAATCTAAATTCGACATCTCAATGACATATATCCCAGTATATTTCATACACTGGTCCTAAAATCTGGACCCAAATCCCACTTTCTCATTAAGCTCTAACCTTACTACACTATTAAAACTAACAACCCAATTCCCTTCCCTTCTCTAGTTTTTCTTTTCCTGTATCATATGTCAGCTTATACCATACTGTATAAATTACTTATTTGCTTTTAAAAGTACAAACTAATTATGGGGGTATGTGTGGTGGGGGAAGAAGTGAAGATTTTAGAACAGCAAGAAAGCAGGATTATCCACTGAAGGAGATGGATAATCTCCCTAGAGCAAGAAACTCCATGTGGTTTTTCTTACGCTTAAAAGAAAGCGTCTCATGTCTACAAAGTATGATCTTACTGGTTTGAAATCACAGTAGGGCAAAGGCGGCCACCCTCTCTGACAGAAACTGAAGCTTTGGGAAGGCCTTGCTAAAGCTATAGGGGTGATGGTGGATGGCTGGGCTGGCCAGCCAGATCTGTCAAATCCACCAATGCCATCGCCATCATCAAGGTGACAGGAGCCACAGCCTGATCTGGCTGGCTGGCACTCTATACTCAGAATCAAGAGTAACTGCCCTTAAGAGATACAGACAGGCTGGGCGCAGTGGCTCACGCCTATAATCCCAGCACTTTGGGAGGCCGAGGCAGGTGGATCACGAGGTCAAGAGATCGAGACCATCCTGGTCAACAAGGTGAAACCCCGTCTCTACTAAAAATACAAAA
This sequence comes from Saguinus oedipus, assembly GCA_031835075.1. Classification (NCBI taxonomy): domain Eukaryota; kingdom Metazoa; phylum Chordata; class Mammalia; order Primates; family Cebidae; genus Saguinus; species Saguinus oedipus. Next base: position 2,808,381 of record CM063188.1, on the reverse strand, counting down.
ATTAGCTGGGCATGGTGGTGCATGCCTGTAGTCCCATCTACTCGGGAGGCTGAGGCAGGAGAATTGCTTGAACCCAGAAGGCAGAGGTCGCGGTGAGCCGAGATCGTGCCATTGCACTCCAGTGTGGGTAACAACAGCGAAACTCCGTCAAAAAAAAAAAAAAAAAAAAAAAAAGAGAGATATAGACAGTGATGTTACTGAGGATCTACTGTTTGTGGAGAGGCAGCATAGAAAAGTCAAAACTAGCAAAGGTCTGGGATTCAGGCAACACTGAAGCTTGCACTCAGATCTTGATTTAAGTCTGATGCTCTTTCTACATTAACATGGCTGCTTCTCATACTGGCAGGGAGAGAGGGCTGTAGGAGAAGTTGGCATCTCTTAGGAGTTTCTGGAACACCTTCAAACCTAAAATACTCACACCTGTGTTAGGCAATGTTCTGTGGCAACTGAGAGCCTTCAGCCGAGACAACAGCCACTTTTTAATTTCCTCGGTGTTTCTCTTGCTCTATGATCTGAAGCCTGGGTTGCCTCTGAGACACAAAGGGTCACCTTACCAGGTTAAGTTCTCGTTTCTAATGAATGCTATGTTCCAAATTCCAAATAACCTACTTCCAAGCACACTTTTTGAAACAGCCTGTGAGTAAGTTTGAGATACACTCCTCTTACACTATCAGGTTTTGTGGGCCCACAGGAGGTGAGGTAGTAAATGAGCCCATTCCTATGTTCCCTCTTGGGTTAACTCTAGGACATTAATTCTGAATCCAGCCCAGTGCGTCTGAGTCATCAACTCCCATTATCAGAAGACGTAAATGGACAGTAGTTACCGGGTGATTACAATGTGCCCAGTGTGAAGTCACTAACTGCAGGGCTGTCTCTCCAGAAAAAAATGTGCTTGACTAACCCAAGACTTTAATATCAGGGCCAAAACTCACTGGTGATCTTGTCAGGCAGTGAATGGGCAACAGGAGACTAGTTACTTCATTTAACCCCAATAAACAGACCCTAAAAGCCTCCCTGGGCATACTGTAACTGCCTGGAACCATTACCAGGACTATGCAATGGTTTTCTAACCAGCTTCCCCGCTGCCTTCAGTATACCTTTCATCTTCTAAATTGCTTGGAGAGAGATCTTCTGAAAACTCCCATCTGATCACATCATTTCTCTACATGAAAACTTTCAATGGTTTCTCACTGCCTAAGAATAAAGTTCCCCTCAACTGCTTTTTCTGTCTGCCTTTGTTCTCTCCACGTCTCTCCCTGAGACAGTTATGTATACTGCTATACCTCTGCAACAACGGACATCATGCCAACATGTGGCTGGTGTCACTGCCCATGCTAGCCTCTCCTCCAAACTCAGCTTACTGAGAGCCTCTCATGCTTCAAGCTGGGCTCAAATACACCTCTTCCTATGAGGACTGCCCCATTACCTCAGAGAAAGTGATCCATATTTGTGCTTCTTTTGTGCCAATAAAGTCTGCAAAATATCTCGTTATCAACTCTGAAGGGCTCAATGGCAAAAATGCTTTATTCATATTTTGGGGAAAAAACAGCCAACTGGTAATGACAGCCAAAATCATGTTATTAGCCAAAGATAAAAACCTTTATTAAAGACTCGCCAGTTGTAATGGAGTATCTTCTCGCTAAATGTAGGGATCATTTGGTGGGAACATGTATCTGAAACTTGGCCATTGATCAGTTGATACCTTAATGGCACAGAACAAAACTGCATTAAAATATTAATGCCACTGGCCACGTTTTGCCATTTTAGTGCAGCTCTTATGGAAAATGCAGTAAAGCATTTCTGACACTGGACTAGTATCATGAAGGAGACTCTAGGTCTAATACATTGCTTACATTAGAATCTCAAGAAAAACGAACTCCTTTTCCATGAAGCCATCTTTTCATTGTCTGCAACTCAGTGGGGAAGATGACCAAATCAAAATTAGACCTTGTTTCATTTCTAGAATCACATGATCAGTTACAAGTTTTTCTGTTAATACTGGCTCTAAACTGGAAAAAAGCCTAAAAAATACCACTTCCTTTTAAAGTAAAGCATAAGTATCATTTAGCCTCTTCCTGCTTCAAAAATCCTGCTGATTTTACTTTCTAAATATTATATTTTTCAGATACCCTATCACAAGCCACCACCTGACCCCCCGACTTCAGACCGCCACTGTTATCTCTTCCCTGGGTTACTCCATTGCCCTGACCCTCATTCTCCCAACCTTGCCAACATGCAGAGCATGGCACTGGCATCCGGGGAGGGCCTTCCTGCTGCCTCATAACACGACGGAGGGCATCACTGATGAGAGGGCAGGAGCGTCCCCTTCCTATAGAGCCACCAATCCCATCGTGGGGTTCCCACCCTGATAACCTTACCTAATCTGAATTACTTCCCAAAGACTCCACCTCCACAAACCATCAACAATTTGGGGATAAAGTTTCCAACAGATGAAACCTGGGAGACACATCAACAAAAGGCCTTGAAGGGCCTATAACATTAAGACAAAGACACAGTGGACGGAGAGAGGGACAACGAATCAGGGGAAACGCAGTTCAGCGAGACCTACAAAATGGAATGGAGAAATGTTTATTCTCTTAATAAGCTGATACATATGAAGGACCTGTGGGGACAACCTTCTTTTTGTTGAGAAGATGCCTTTCTAAGCACCAGAGGGGAGAATATCTGAGTCTGAAGGGCTTTACACTGAGTGGAAATGTTTTGTATTTGGCAAGAGGAAGGATTCGCTTGTTGCTCCAGAGATGCAAAGAGAAAGATGTGGAAAGTCAAAGCAGCACTGAAAGACGAGGTGTTTCATTCAACTAAGAAAAAACCAACCATGGAGAGTAACTGGCAGCCAACCCTACGAAAATTTAAGAATGTTTGTTTTTGAAAATTCCAACCAATTCAAATTGTTTTTGTTGAGTTACTTGATTTCTTCATTTGCAAAAACACCATCATCATTGACAACAGCAGCAGCCACTCTTGCTAAAAATAGAAAGTGGCTCCATTTCTTACCTGTCTTGAAGTCCTTTATGGCCCCAGGGGGAAAAAAATCTAAATTCACCATCTCAATGACATATATCCCAGTATGTTTCATACACCGGTCCTAAATTCTGGAAATTTAGCAAGTAGTTGTGTAAGAAGTGGTTCATGCCACTGAAAATCACTTTGGGGAGAATCTTGTCAAAGCCAAATCCCTGTCTACATAAAATATGGTACCTCTGAGTTTAGGTTTTATTGGCTGAGTGCTGCATAAATGCAATAAAAGCTTTTGATATGGTTTTCCTTGCAATAAATATCCACTTTAGCAAATTGGAAAGGAGAAGGAAACTGGGTTCTAGAAAGAGTAAATTATCTGTAACTCAGAACTCAGCATAGGTAATCACTGTGCAAACCAGCACAGGCTTAGGTTCAGAGCCCCAGAGCAGCCCATTTGCAGCTGCCTTGTGAGAAGGTTCTTCACCAAAAGAGGCTGGCTGGGCAGTTTGTAACAGTGGAGAGGCCAAGACCAGTTCACTGCTGGAGGCCACCCTCCTTGCCCTCTACTTCCTTTGCCCCTTTGCTTAAATGATCGCTCAGAGATGCAGGTGTGTTGGTAAAGTCCCAATGTCAGCCCGAAAGAGTATAAGCTGTTTGCTTTATTAACACAAAGTAAACATGCATAACTACCTTCAAAATGCAATCAGTGGCCTTTCAAGTCAGTCAGTCTTGGAGATCCCATTCACAAGCTGGGATGCCCTCTCTGCCCACAGAAGGATATGAGAGGCTGCTGAGCTGTTGCTTCCAAGGAGATGTAATGATGTCCCTGCATGTGCATAAGGCACACACACCGTCTGTCACACACAAACACCTCTCTCTCACACACATGAGATAGGAGCTGTCATCATCCAGAAATATGGTGACCTCACCCCTAAAAATTTAGCCCATTTGTAATCTGGGGGAAGAAATGATAGACTGCTGGGGAAAGGTGACTATACTATGAATACTCTCACTGGCAGAAGGACAATGCAAAGTTGCCCCCGCAGGCACAATCAGTTCTAGGGCTCGGCCAAGCTGAGAGGTCTTTGATAGGAAAGAAGCCAGGTAGTGGGAAGCAGGGGTTTCCTTACCTCCTCTCCCACCTCGATGTTTCGGACGGCTCGCAGTAAGAGGTGGGGCCCATTAAACACAACTGAACAGTTGGGGTCACAGCTGTGATTGAGCAAAGAGATACTGGAAAAAAAAGGGGCAGACTGTCACAGCTCGGCAGGTAGAGTCGAATAACTAAATTTAAGAAATGCAGTGGGTAAAAGACACCTTACTTTGGGTGGGCAGCAGAGATAGGGTCGACAGGACACCAGGAATGGAGTACTTGGGGTGCATTCACAGAACTGTCACTGGCACACTTCCTATGAAGTTCAATTCTCCCCAAGTTGGAGGGTAATTAGGGAATTCTATCGTTTAGTAATAAAATAAAATTCTGAGTCCTCTTGGGGATTAGGGCATAGCTGACTGGTTAGATGGTAGCCGAGAAGGCAAGCCAACACGAAGGTGGAAAAACCGACTCACAAAGAAATACTCTGGGAGGGCCGGGCACAGTGGCTCACGCCTGTAATCCCAGCACTTTGGGAGGCTGAGGTGAGTGGATCATTTGAGGTCAGCAGTTCGAGACCAGCCTGATCAACATGGTGAAACCCCGTCTCTTAAAAATCCAAAAAACTAGCCGGACGTTGCAACCTGTGGTTGCAGCTACTTGGGAGGCCAAGGCAGCAGAACTGACTGAACCAGCAAAGCAGAGGTTGCAGTGAACCAAGATCACACCACTCCAATCTGAGTGACAGGCAAGATTCCATCTCACACACAAAAAATAGACAAATAAAAAGAAATACTCTGAGAGATAACGGGATGCAGCAGCCAAGATACCATCGGCCTTTCCCATAGGATCTCATTTGTTGAGCTCCTTTGGAGAAATGGCTGTCTTTGCTAGAACATCCACAATGAAGATTAATTAGGAGTATTTCCTCTTAAACAGACAGCTGATGTTATTTCGCCAGCTATTGTGATGCATCCTGGGCTGTGGTCCAGTCATTTTATTAACCTGGGAGGTACATTTTTTACCTTCTGGGGAAAAAAGTGTGTTTAAGCTGCTCTCATCAGTTGATACTAATTAGAATGAGCACTTCTTATGTGGAAACGTTCTTACATTCAATCCTCACGACCGTCTTACGAGGATCATTTACTGGGCAAGAGACTAACACACAGAAATTAAATGACTTGCTCAAGAACATACAGCCAGTAAGTGGTGACAGAATTTGGACCGGGTGGCCTGAACTCTGAGCCCACGCTTTGAATCACTCAATGTTACTGCTTTCTGAGAACCACTACCAACAGACCTGACCTATGGTTAATCACAATTGTGAGAAATAAGAAAAAGGGCTGGATTCTTAGATTCACAATTACTAGAAAGTCTACATTTGTACTTAGACTCTTACGGCATAAAAACAAAATGGAACGGGGAGTGACTGTAGTGCTTGTGGAAAGACAGTTTCATAGCTCAGTGGTGAGGGTCAGCTCAGCGAGGAAGCATTCAGGGGCCAGAGGCTGACAGTTTTCTTGCCTCCGCGAGTGAAAGAGTTCAGCGTATGCCAACTCAAAAGACAAAATGAACCCAACTGATGTGTACGGTGAATCTGGTGAAATAATCACGTGCTTCAGCTCAGGAAATTGGGAAATAAGATCAGTGGAGGGGTGAGGGAATAACCAAAGATCAGCCTGATGGGTAATTGGCACCCACAGTTCCCCTGAGAACAAGAATTTAGGTCTGAGATCTACCTCTTCATTAATACCACCGCATATAATGTGGGGTTATAAAATTGTTTTCTTTAAACATTTTCCATTTCTTTCGTAATTTATTGCTAAGTTTTAAGCTTGTCTCTTGAACCAGCTGCTGCAACTGCCTTTCTAACTACCCACAGAGGCTGGAGATTTGGGTGGGAAGGAAAGCTATGTCTTCCAGTAAATGAAGCACCATACACCATACCTAGGGTATAGGCCAACACCAACTTCCTGCATCTCCGCATTACAGATGGTGAAAGAGTTGCAGATCACCTGTAAAAACAAGGGGGAAAACCGTCAATATTACTAGAGTCATTTAAATTTCACAGCCAAGAGAATAAATATTTTCAAAATCAAATGTAGGAGCGCCTTCGTAGTTGCTTAGGAAAGATTCAAGCCATACACGAATGCTCTTCGATTTACAATCGAATTTATCTGGGATATACCCCCCTCAGAACATCAGGGGGCTACGAGTAGAAATAACCTCCTGGGAAGAAAAAACAGACTCAAACCAGCATAGGAACTATTAATTTCTGTCTCATTATCCACTACATCCCAAGGTACAGTTACATGAAATGCTCAAAAGTCAGAATACAAGTAAGCTATTTATTGAAAACTTGACCTCTACCATACATGATTTTTTCAGTCAAACAGCATGCAGGTTCCAAATGCCACTGTGTATCTGTTGAGTAAGAACCACCTGTCTCTTATTCCTACAAAATGAGAAATATACCCTGAGCGAGCCTGTGATCCACGCTGATGAAGGCCACAGGGAACACTAGAAGCCATTTAGCCAAGCCATGGCATTCCCTAGGAGTCCATCACTGGGTGCATGGGACAGTCCTATGTCTTATGTGGAGATGGAGCAAGAGCAATAAAAAATGCAGCTACTGTGCTCAAGAAACTTAAAAACTTCTTTTGTGAAATAAGATTGATGTGTGAAGCCACACAGAACCATGGAAAGAGCACTGGACCACAATCAGGAAATCCAGATCCTGGCTGCACATCACTGCTTCAGACAGGTGCTGGGAAAGAGCAGTGAAGAACAAACCAAAGTTCCTGCTTTCCAGAGCTCAAGTTCTAGCTGAAGAGATGGATTTAAAAGAAAAAGCAAACCCAATGATAGAAAACTGTCACACGTAGATAAATACCAAGGAGAGAAACAAGGTCCTTGGAGAGAGACAGTTGGCAAGAAAGCCCTTTAGGCTAAGCTGACATTTAAGTAGTGACCGGAAGGGACTGCTGAAATGGACATGTGTATATATAGGCGATGAAGGTTCGTATCAGGAGAAGGAGCAAGTGCAAAGGCCCTAAGCTAGAAATGCCCTTGGTGACAGAGGAAAAGCAAAGAGGATACTGTGACCAAAGCAGTCGGTAAGCGGAGGGGCAAAATATGAGATCAAAGAGCCAGGTCATTCAGGGCCTCACCGCCACGCTTGGATGTTGTCCTGAAGGAGACAGAAAGCCACTGGGTTTTGGGCTGAGGCATAAAGGAATCTGACTTCTGATTAAAAGGCTTGTTCTGGCTGTTGCGTAGAGAACGGGCTATAAGAAGGTGAATGGAAGTAGAGAAGATGGTCAGGAGGTCACTGCTAGAACCCAGGTGACAGATGCTGGTGACTCGGATGTCAGTGGCGGAAGAAGTGGGTAGACAGCCAACAGGACTTACTGCAGGACTGCTTAGGGGGAATGAAAGGAATTAAGGATAATACTCAAGTTTTTGGCCTAAACAAATGGAATATCATAGCTACCATTTTTTAAGATGAGGAGGAATTTAGCAGGAAGAAGATTGGTTATAGGGAGTTGAGAGGAAGTCCCACAGATCTGTTTTGGTTAGGTTAAATTTGAAATCCAAGCAAAGACTAAGAATGAACAATTGAAGTTCACAAGGGGAGCTTGGTTAGAGATACAAATTTAGGATGAAACATGACAAAGACCATTAAAAAAAAGTAAAAGAGGCTAAAGATTTGAGATGAACCAGTGACTACAAATGCATGCTGACTTGTTATTGTTTCTGTAAAGGAAAAAGTGATGACAAATTTCTCCAATCAGGTTTACATGGAAGAACACGAAGTATGGAAAACGTTGAGTCCTCTGAGGCTCTTGCACTGCTCCGAACAGCTTTATATGAAATCTAGTGCAACCTATCATGATTTGGCATTTTTTTCTCTAAATATATGATAAAATTGCAATTTCAAATCAGGAGAAAAGCTGTATAGATATATTTACAAATAAATCCTGAATCACTTTAAGGACATCTATTTTGCATTAAGATACAACAGTATATTATCTATACGTACTTATGTATAAAATGGATGGTAAAAATACAGGACAAAAAGTTTAACTATTGAAATTTTAAACTTTTTAACATTTAAAAATTTTTGAATTTTTAAATGTGTATGATTTGGGTAGAAATATAAGTTTTAACACATATCTTAAAGTATAATGAGAACTTCAGTTGAAATAGTCCACAAACAAAAAAACCAGGTCAAACACATTTACTCTGTTAACTTTTGAATCAAAACAACATTGTTTTTTCCTCAACTATGAAGCAAATTAAAGATTTTTTCAAAATGGGAAAAATCTTTTATCAGCTTTATTCCTTCAGTGTATTCTGATGGATTCTGATGGAATGTTTAAGAAGGAAAAGCTACACAGCCAAGTCAATTCTAAGCAAAAAGAACACAGCGGGAGGCATCACACTACCAGACTTCAAACTATACTACAAGGCTACAGTAATCAAAACAGCATGGTACTGGTACCAAAACAGAGATATAGACCAATGGAACAGAACAGAAGCATCGGAGGCAACACAACCTATCTACGACCATATTATCTTTGATAAACCAGACAAAAACAAGCAATGGGGAAAGGATTCCCTATTTAATAAATGGTGTTGGGAAAACTGGCTAGCCATGTGCAGAAAGCAGAAACTGGACCCCTTCCTGACACCTTACACTAAAATTAACTCCGGATGGATTAAAGACTTAAACATAAGACCTGACACCATAAAAACCCTAGAAGAAAATCTAGGCAAAACCATTCAGGACATAGGAGTAGGCAAGGACTTCATGAATAAAACACCAAAAGCATTGGCAACAAAAGCCAAAATAGACAAATGGGACCTAATCAAACTCCACAGCTTCTGCATGGCAAAAGAAACAGTCACTAGAGTGAATCGGCAACCATCAGAATGGGAAAAAATCTTTGCAGTTTACACATCAGACAAAGGGCTGATATCCAGAATTTACAAAGAACTCAAACAGATTTACAGGAAAAAAACAAACAAGCCCATTCAAAAATGGGCAAAGGATATGAACAGACACTTTACAAAAGAAGACATACATGAGGCCAACAAACATATGAAAAAATGCTCATCATCACTGGTCATTAGAGAGATGCAAATCAAAACCACATTGAGATACCATCTCACGCCAGTTAGAATGGTGATCATTAAAAAATCTGGAGAAAGCAGATGCTGGAGAGGATGTGGAGAAAGAGGAACACTCTTACACTGTTGGTGGGAGTGTAAATTAGTTCAACCATTGTGGAAGACAGTGTGGCGATTCCTCAGGGACCTAGAAATAGAAATTCCATTTGACCCAGCAATCCCATTACTGGGTATCTATCCAAAGGACTATAAATCTTTCTACTATAAGGACACATGCACACGAATGTTCATTGCAGCACTGTTTACAATAGCAAAGAACTGGAACCAACCCAAATGCCCAACTATGATAGACTGGACTGGGAAAATGTGGCACATATACACCATGGAATATTATGCAGCCATCAAAAATGATGAGTTTGTGTCCTTTGTAAGGACATGGATAAATCTGGAGAACATCATTCTCAGCAAACTGACACAAGAACAGAAAAAGAAATACCACATATACTCACTCATAGGCAGGTGAGAAAAATGAGAACACATGGACACAGAGAGGCGGTCTACTATACACTGGGGTCTACTGGGGGGAATGGGGGAGGGACAGTGGGGGGGCTGGGGAGGGATAGCCTGGGGATGAATGCCAAGTGTGGGTGAAGGGGAGGAAGGCAGCAAAACACACTGCCATGTGTGTACCTATGCAACTATCTTGCACGTTCTGCACATGTACCCCAAAACCTATAATGCAATAAAAATTAAAAAAAAAAAAAGAAGGAAAAGCTAACAAGGGGACATGTCAACTTGCTTGCCTCTTCCACTGGGAAACTTTTCCTGATTTTCTAACCTGACTTACCTCTTTGGCAGCATTTAGCATATTACTTGCCATCATACACAACTAGGTCATTAAATACTTGGAAGGCAGACACAGTGTTTCATTTACTACTGTATTCCTGTACCTAGCACAAAGCCTGCAAACAGAAGACACTAATAAACGTATTTTCTTTTTTCAGAGACAAGGTCTCACTCTGTCACCCAAGCTGGTATGCAGTGGTGTGATCATGGCTCACTGCAGCCTCGAACTCCTGAACTCAAGCAATCTGCCCTCATAGCCTACAGGGTAACTGGGACTACAGGCCTGCACCGCCATGCCTAATTTTTTAAAACTTTTTGTAGAGACAGGAGTCTTGCTGTATTACCCAGGCTGATCTTGAACTCCAGGCTTCAAGTGTTCCTCCCATCTTGGCCCCCCAAAGTGCTGGGATTACAGGAGAGAGCCATAGCTCCTGGATTTCATCTGTATTAGTCAGAGTGTTGTGTGTTAGTCTTTCTGGGCTAGTAAATAGAAAGTTTAGTTTTTTGCCTACTCCCACTTTTATTTAAAATGCTGGTTCCATTCAGCGCTATTTCAATTAACAACCTGACAGGCAATATTTTGACATACACAACTGATATCAACAGTGGATATGCGGCAGCTCTCCGGCTTTTTTTTTAATGAAAGAATAGGTAGATAAAATGTCCATGTGTGCTCAGTAATTTGAAAGGAATTGCTCTTTATATCAAGAATTAAAAGAATGGAAATAAAGCCCAGAAATAAAAGCTTAAACATTTTTCAAAGTATTGACTTAGTGAAAACAGTTTTCTTAGGGAACTGCACAGGTTAAAACAATGAATGCATATGTTACAAAAAAGGTAACATTTACAACAGAATATTAATGGGACTATTTCAATAAAAATAAATGTAACTGGGTTAATGAATTCTTTCTAAAAATAAGCTTGAGTTTGGGTGCGTTAGCTCATGCTTGTAATCCCAGCACTTTGGGAAGCCAAGGCAGGCGGATCGCCTGAGGTCGGGAGTTCGAGAGCAGCCTGATGAACATGGAGAAACCACATCTCTACTATAAACAGAAAATTAGCCTGGCATGGTGGTGCATGCCTGTAATCCCCGCTACTCAGGAGGAGAATCAGGTACTGAGGCAGGAGAATCCAGGAGGCAGGGGTTGCAATGAGCTGAGATCGTGCCACTGCACTCCACCTTGGGCAACAAGAGTGAAACTCCATCTCAAAAAAAAAAAAAAAAAAAAAAGTTAAGCTTGAGTATTGCTTTAAAAGATTTTACCATGTCTTCAAACTAAAAAGGGGCATACTTATTTTATTACTGAATATAAAGTTACATTTACTGGTCATAATTTTCCTTTAAAGTAACTGAAAGCCTTCGTATACAACATTATAGTTTTTCTAGATGACTAAAATCTACTGAGTGGTCATCGAGCCTCTGTGTTTTATAAAAACAACTACAGTAACATTTAAAATGTTCTGTGAAGAAACTTCCTATGTCTTTAGTTCAGAGTCTAGGTTCAGAATCTGACATTTGTGTTCTGAGGTTAAAAATTTCCCTGTAGAAGAGACACAAATAACAATCAATACCAACACACAAAGTGAACACCTCAAAAACCTCATAAAATGTGTATATTATCATGTATTCAAATTTCACATTTTTCCTGAAATTCTTAGGACTAAAACCTTTGTATTGTAGCAGAAGTTAAACTGAGATACATGCAAACAAGAAAAATCACTACTGTGCCATTACCTTGCAACAGTGAAGCACGACAGCCATAGGAGAACACACAACCAAAGCAGAGCTGGGCAATTCTGCACGGAGAACACACAACCAAAGCAGAGCTGGGCAATTCTGCACGGAGAACACACAACCAAAGCAGAGCTGGGCAATTCTGCACGGAGAACACACAACCAAAGCAGAGCTGGGCAATTCTGCACGGAGAACACACAACCAAAGCAGAGCTGGGCAATTCTGCACGGAGAACACACAACCAAAGCAGAGCTGGGCAATTCTGCACGGAGAACACACAACCAAAGCAGAGCTGGGCAATTCTGCACGGAGAACACACAACCAAAGCAGAGCTGGGCAATTCTGCACCGTAGCACAGGAACCTACCCGCTTCCCAGCCCCTCCCCAACACACAGGTTATTTCAAGTAATACTCTCAATTTCTATATATATATATAAATTATGTATACGTGTGTGTGTGTGTGTGTGTGTGTGTGTGTGTGTGTAAATTTAAAACGCATTTAAAAAGAAGGGAATTCAGTTTCTGAACGCAACTATAAAGTGGTTTCCTCAAAGACCGTTTGCCTCTCCTTTGAAACTTCCCTATCTAAACAAAACACACCAGTAGAACGTTTGGCACACAAGACTTTAGACACATCAAGTTGACTAATTAGAGGGATTAAAGGTGAATTTTCAAAAAGGAGTTTAATGCACTTAGTTTTATTAAACTCTGTGGACAGGAGGAGGAAGAGTTGGCAGGTATGAAAACCAAAAGCAGAGGTTTTTACACTAAATAATTGCCTCTGCCCTCCCACTCTACAACTAATATTTCTCTAGCTTTAAAAGTACAGTAAGCATTTTAATCAGGGTATATTTTTCTCTACCCACAGAACATGACTGGTTATTAAGTAAAGATTTTTTCCAGAACCTTCTCATAAACCTTAAGAGATTAAAAATTTTATCTCCCAATCCCTCCTATCCGTATGGCAAATATTCATCCACCTTTCAGGACTCAATTCAGACCTTTCCTGCCCACTCCCTCTTTTGGTCACACATTTGCAATTTTTGCTAGCCCTAAGGAGAAAGGATTTGAAAGCTCTAAGCCAGAATAACAGCGGGAAGGAACCAGGCTGGCAAGGGAGGTCAGTTCAGGAGAGGAGAAGAAGTACCTCCTAAATGATGATTCGCAAATCCCAGGATCCACATGTTTCCAGAAGACTTAGAGAGTACAGGTGATTTCAGCATCTGTTTCCATTTCCATTTTTTTAAAATCAATAATGGAAACAAGGACCACACTATAGTCCCTTTACCAGGAAGTTGCCGAGAGTCTCATATTTTACAGCGAGCATGCTTTAAGGTTGCGGGGGCAAAGGCCCACACTCATGACTCAGCCACTGACCTGTATCTTCACCACACGGCTAGTCTGCGACAGTTTGACATCACTGAGTTCTCCTTGTTTCTTAAGTCATGTTATTTCACTTGCAAACCTAATAGACCCCTGACTAAAGAGAGAAGTGGTAGATATGACCCCAAGAGCACAATGTAGACAAGTGGGATTGCATCAAATTAAAAGCCTTCTGCATAGCACAGGAAATGATCAATAAAGAGAAAAACCCACAGAGTGGGAGAGCATATTTGTAAACCATATATCGGATAAGGGTTAACCTCTAAAGTATATAAGGAATTCAAACAACTCAATATCAAGAAAACAACCCAATTTTAAAATGGGCAAAGGATTTGAGTAGATAATTTTTCAAAAGAAGACATATAAATGGTCAAAACATTCATGAGAAAATGCCCAATATCACCAATCTTTAGGAAAATACAAAGTAAAATCACAATGAGGTATCACCTCAAACTGGTTTCATCAAAAACACGAAAAGTAGATGTTGCTGACAATGTGGAGAAAAGAGAACTGTGCACGCTGGTGGGAGTCAAATTAGTCCAGCCATTATGAAAAACTGTAGAGATGCTACTAGAAAACTTAAAAATAGAATTGCCATATACTTGAGCAATCCCATTTCTGGATATAGTTCCGAAATAACTGAAATAAGAGATATCCACACTCCCACTCTCAGGTACATCACAGCATTTTTCACATTAGCCAACATATGGAATTCACTTGTGTCCATCAACAGATAAAGAAAATGTAGTATATATACACAAATGGAGTACTAGAAGAAAACTCTGTTATTGGCAATAACACGAATGAACCTGGAGGACATTACGTTAAGTGAACTGAGGTACAAAAAGACAAATAATGCATGATCTCACTCATATGTGGAATATTAAAAAGTCAAACTCAGTAACAGAGTACAATGGTGGTTACCAGAGGCTTGGGCTAGGGGGAGAAGTGGGGAGATGTTGGTCAAAGGGTGCAAGGTTTCAGCTTATTCACAAGAGGAGTAAGTTGTCAAGGTTGGCACAGCATGGTGACCACAGCTAACAATAATAAGCTGTACAGATTCCGAAGTTTCAAAAAAAAAAAAAAAAAGTCAAATGCCTCACCATAAAATTGACATGAGGTAAGGGATAAGCTAGTTGAGCGTCATATAATCATTTCACCTTGTATACATCTACAAAAACTCACATTGTACTCTACGATTGTTATCTGTCAATTTAAATAAGATGGGAAAGCAAGGATGTTGGAAAACAAGTGGAAATACATAAAATGACAATTCTATAAATTTGTCTAAAGATGCTTTGTATCATGACTGATTTGGCTGAAATTCTTATATAGCACCTCAAGATATCCCTAATATTTGAAAAAATGTTAGAGAACATACATTGAATATATAATTTATTTCTTTGTAGATAGCATGAAGACTATTAAAGTCTCCAGTATGTTATTTGAAATGTGCTTACACTTAGTTACCTAAAACTTCTGTTATTTATAACTTAGAAAAAAAACAAAGAAATTATTAAATATAATCCAGCCGGTTTCTTAAAGAGTAAAGTATAAGAATGTTTAACGAACAAGTGTGAGGAGCGGGGGAAAATGGCGCTGTAGAAGCAACTCAGGATTGCAGCTCTCAGTGAAGGCGCAGAGGCCTGCCATTGCCGAGGCAACACGCCATAACAGAGAGACTCTGCCAATACAGAGGCGGGCCACCTCACCACAGCAGTTCTAACCATACCCATATAAGCAGGACTACAGGGAATTACACTCGGCAGCAAGGCAGACCCTCGGCAGGCAAATAGTGACTAAACTGCCTCCCAGCTGGGCAGGACAGTGCAATGGATACTCATAAATAAAGCCCTAACTCCCCAAGATAGAGCATCTGAGGGAAAAAAGGAGTTTTATGAGTTCTGCTGCAGCAGACTTAAACATACCTGCCTAGTAGCCCTGAATGAATAACGGAGCTCACAGCTCAGCACTGGAGCTCCTATAAAGTACAGACCACCTCCTCAAGCAGCTCCCTGACCCCTGTATACCCGAAGAGTCACCTCAAAAAGGACTGATCAGACTGACATTTGGCAGGCATCATTCTGGGACAAAGATAGAAGAAGAAACTGGTAGCATCCCTCACTGTTCTGCAGCTGCTACAGGTGTACCCCAGACAAGCAGGGCCTGGAGTGGACCTCAGCAGTCTTACAGCAGAGGGGCTAGACTGTTAGAAGAAAAACTAAGAAACAGAAATACTTCATCATCAACAATCTGGGCGTCCACTCAGAGACCCAATCAAAAAATCAGCAACTACTCAGATAACAGGTGGATAAATCCACAAAGATAGGAAGAAACCAGCGCAAAAAGGAAGAAAACACCCAAAACCAGAACACCTCGCTCCTACAAAGGACCAAAACTCCTCACCAACCAGGGAACAAAGCTGGACGGAGAATGAGTGTGATGAAATGACAGAATCACACTTCAGAAGGTGGGTAATGAGAAACTTCCATGAGCTAAAAGAACATGTTCTAAATCAACGCAAAGAAACTAAGAACCTTGAAAAAAGATTTGAGGAAATGATAACAAGAATGGTCAACTTAGAGAGGAATATGAATGAATTGAAGGAGCTGAAAAACACAACACGAGAACTTCGCGAAGCATGCACAAGTTTCAACAGCCGAATTGACCAAGCAGAAGAAAGGATATCAGAAGTCACAGATCAACTCAATGAAATAAAACAAGAAGCCAAGATTGGAGAAAAAAGCGCAAAAAGGAATGAACAAAGTCTCCAAGAAATGTGGGACTATGTGAAGAGACCTAATCTACATTTGATAGGTGTACCAGAATGTGACAAAGAGAATGAATCCAAGCTGGAAAATACTCTTCAGGATATTATCTAGGAAAATTTCCCCAACCTAGCAAGGCAGGCCAATAACCAAATCCAGGAAATACAGAGAACACCACAAAGATATTCTGCAAGAAGAGCAACCCCAAGACACATAATCATCAGATTCACCAAGGTTGAAATGAAGGAGAAAATGCTAAGGGCAGCCAGAGAGAAAGGTCGGGTCACCCATAAAGGGAAGCCCATCAGACTCACAGCAGATCTCTCGGCAGAAACTCTACAAGCCTGAAGAGAGTGGGGGCCAATATTCAACATCCTTAAAGAAAAGAACTTTCAACCCAGAATTTCACATCCAGCCAAACTAAGCTTCATAAGTGAAGGAAAAATAAAATCCTTTGCAAACAAGCAAGTACTCAGAGATTTTGTCACCACTAGGCCTGCTTTACAAGAGCTCCTGAAAAAGGCACTACATATAGAAAGGACCAACCAGTACCAGCCATTCCAAAAACATACCAAATGTTAAAGAGCATTAACAAAATGAAGAATCTGCATCAACTAACGGGCAAAACAGACAGCTAGCATCAAAATGGCAGTATCAAATTCACACATAACAATATTAACCATAAATGTAAATGGGCTAAATGCACCAATCAAAAGACATAGACTGGCAAATTGGATAAAAAGCCAAAACCCATCCGTGTGCTGTATCCAGGAAATCCATCTCACATGCAAGGATACACAAAGGCTCAAAACAAAGGGATGGAGGAAGATTTACCAAGCAAATGGAGAGCAAAAAAAAAGCAGGAGTTGCAATTCTCGTCTCCGATAAAATAGACTTTAAAGCAACAAAGATCAAGAGAGACAAAGAAGGACATTACATAAGGGTAAAAGGATTGATGCAACAAGAAGAGCTAACAATCCTAAATATATATGGACCCAATACAGGAGCACCCAGATATATAAGGCAAGTTCTTAACGACTTAAAAGAGACTTAGACTCCCACAAAATAATAGTGGGAGACTTTAACACTCCACTGTCAATATTAGACAGATCAACCAGACAGAAAATTAACAAGGATACCCAGGGTTTGAACTCAGACCTGGAACAAGCAAACCTGATAGACATTTACAGAACTCTCCACCCCAAATCCACAAAATATACATTCTTCTCAGCACCTCATCACACCTACTCTAAAAGTGACCACATAATTGGAAGTAAATCACTCCTCAGCAAATGCAAAACAACTGAAATCATAACAAACATTCTCTCAGACCACAGTGCAATCAAGTTAGAACTCAGAATATCAGAAACTAACTCAGAACCGCACAGCTTCATGGAAACTGAACAACTGGCTCTTGAATGTTGATTGGATAAACAATGAAATGAAGGCAGAAATAAAGAAGTTCTTCAAAACCAACGAGAACGAAGACACAACATACCAGAATCTCTGGGACACATTTAAAGCAGTATCTAGAGGAAAATATATAGCAATAAGTGCCCATATGAGAAGAGTGGAGAGATCCAAAATTGACACCCTATTGTCAAAATTGAAAGAGCTAGAGGAGCAAGATCAAAAAAACTCAAAACCTAGCAGAAGACAAGAAATAACTAAGATCAGAGCAGAACTGAAGGAGATAGAGACACACAAAAAAAAAAACCTTCAAAAAATCAATAACTCCAAGAGCTGGTTATTTGAAAAGATCAACAAAATAGACCACCAGCCAGACTGCTAAAAAAGAAAAGAGAGAACAACCAAATAGACTCAATAAAAAACGATAAAGGGGAAATTACCACAGATTCCACAGAAATTCAATCCATCATCAGAGAATATTACAAACAACTCTATGCACATAAACTAGTAAACCTGGAAGAAATGGATAAATTCCTGGACACCTGTGTCCTCCCAAGCCTAAACCAGGAGGAAGCCAAAACTATAAACAGACAAATAACAAGGTCTGAAGTTGAGGCAGCAATTAAGAGCCTACCACACACAAAAGGTCCAGATGGGTTCACAGCCGAATTCTACCAGACACACAAAGAGGATCTGGCACCATTCCTTCTGAAACTATTCCAAATAATCCAAAAAGAGGGAATCCTTCCCAAATCATTTTATGAGACCAACATCATCCTGATACCAAAACCCAGCAGAGACTCAACAAGAAAAGAAAACTTCAGGCCAATATCCATGATGAACACAGATGCAAAAATCTTCAATAAAATGCTGGCAAGCTGATTGCAACAGCACATCAAAAAGCTTATCCATCATGATCAAGTAGGATTCATCCCAGGGATGCAAGGCTGGTTCGACATACACAAGTCTATAAACATAATTCACCACATAAACAGAACCAAAAACAAAAACCACATGATTATCTCAATTGACGCAGAGAAGGCATTTGACAAAATTCAACAGCCCTTTATGCTAAAAACCCTCAATAAACTTGGTATTGATGGAACATATCTCAAAATAATAAAAGCTATTTACGACAAACCAACAGCCAATATCATACTGAATGGGCAAAAACTGGAAGCATTCCCTTTGAAATCCAGCACTAGACAAGGATGCCCTCTCTCACCACTCCTATTCTATATAGTACTGGAAGTTCTAGCCAGAGCAATCAGAGAAGAAAAAGAAATAAAGGGTATTCAAATAGGAAAGGAGGAAGCCAAACTGTCTCTATTTGCAGATGACATGATAGTATATCTAGAAGACCCCATTGCCTCAGCCCAAAAACTCCTGAAACTGATAAGCAACTTCAGCAAAGTCTCAGGATATAAAATCAATGTGCAAAAATCACAAGCATTCCTATACACCAATAACAGACTTAAAGAGAGCCAAATCAAGAATGAACTGCCATTCACAATTGCTACAAAGAGAATAAAATACCTAGGAATACAACTTACAAGGAATGTAAGGGACCTCTTCAAGGAAAACTACAAACCACTGCTCAATGAAATAAGAGAGGACACAAACAGATGGAGAAACATTCCATGTTCGTGGTTAGGAAGAATCAATATCATGAAAATGGCTATACTGCCCAAGGTAATTTACAGAATCAACACTATCCCCATCAAGCTACCATTGACTTTCTTCACAGAACTGGAGAAAACCACCTTGAACTTCATATGGAACCAAAAGAGAGCCCACATAGCCAGGTCAATTCTAAGCAAAAAGAACACAGTGGGAGGCATCACACTACTGGACTTCAAACTATATTACAAGGCTACAGTAATCAAAACAGCATGGTACTGGTACCAAAACAGAGATATAGACCAATGGAACAGAACAGAGGCATCGGAGGCAACACAGCATATCTACAACCATACAATCTTTGACAAACCTGACAAAAATAAGCAATGGGGAAAGGACTCCCTGTTTAATAAATGGTGTTGGGAAAACTGGCTAGCCTCGTGCAGAAAGCAGAAATTGGACCCCTTCCTGACACCTTACACTAAAATTAACTCCAGATGGATTAAAGACTTAAACATAAGACCCAACACCATAAAAACCCTAGAAGAAAATCTAGGCAAAACCATTCAGGACATAGGAGTAGGCAAGGACTTCATGACCAAAACACCAAAAGCATTGGCAACAAAAGCCAAAATAGACAAATGGGACCTAATCAAACTCCACAGCTTCTGCATGGCAAAAGAAACAGTCACTAGAGTGAATTGGCAACCAACAGAATGGGAAAAAGTTTTTTCAGTTTAGCCATCTGACAAAGGGCTGATATCCAGAATTTACAAAGAACTCAAACAGATTTACAGGAAAAAAACAAGCCCATCCAAAAATGGGCAAAGGATATGAACAGACTTTACAAAAGAAGACATACATGAGGCCAACAAACATGAAAAAATGCTCATCACTGGTCATTAAAGAGATGCAAATCAAAACCACATTGAGATACCATCTCACGCCAGTTAGAATGGCGATCATTAAAAAATCTGGAGACAACAGGTGCTGGAGAGGATGTGGAGAAATAGGAACACTCTTACACTGTTGGTGGGAGTGTAAATTAGTTCAACCATTGTGGAAGACAGTGTGGTGAGTCCTCAAGGACCTAGAAATAGAAATTCCATTTGACCCAGCAATCCCATTACTGGGTATATATCCAAAGGATTATAAATCATTCCATTATAAAGACACATGCACACGTGTGTTCATTGCAGCACTGTTTACAATAGCAAAGACCTGGAACCAACCCAAATGCCCACTGATGATAGACTGGACTGGGAAAATGTGGCACATATACACCATGGAATATTATGCAGCAATCAAAAATGATGAGTTCGTGTCCTTTGTAGGAACATGGATGAATCTGGAGAACATCATTCTCAGCAAACTGACACAAGAACAGAAAATGAAACACTGCATATTCTCACTCATAGGTGGGTGATGAACAATGAGAACACATGGACACAGGGACGGGAGTACTACATACTGGGGTCTATTGGGGGGAATAGGGGAGGGATAGCCGGGGGTGGGGGGCTGGGGAGGGACAGCATGGGGAGAAATGCCAAATGTGGGTGAAGGGGTGGAAGGCAGCAAAACACACTGCCATGTGTGTACCTATGCAACTATCTTGCATGTTCTGCACATGTACCCCAAAACCTAAAACACAATAAAAAAAAAGTATGTTTAACATCAGGTCATAAATACAATATGCAACCTAAGGCCCAAAGCAAAAATATTTCGTTTAAAATTCTGTATTGATCAAACCCAAGTGCAGTGGCTCACTCCTATAATTGCAGTACTTCGGGAGGCCAAGGTAAGTGGATTGCTTGAGCCCAGGAGTTTGAGACCAGCTTGGGTAACATGTCAAAACCCTGTCTATAAAAAATACAAAAAGTTAGTTGGGTATGGTGCCATACACCTGTAGGTCCAGCTAAGCAGGAGGCTGAGGCTGCAGTGAGCCATGATCACGCCACTGTACTCCAATGAGACTCTGACTCCCCCCACAAAAAAAAAAGTATTATTGTTTTTACAAAACTAATTTACAGCAAGTTAAAGCATGTAATATCACATGATAAATGAGAAAACTAAAAATGTGTTTATATACTATGAGTATTAAAAATTTTGTAAATTCACTAGATAATACAAGCCAAGTAAAAAATAATATTACTTAAGAAAACTTCTTTATGCCATCACATATGACAATATACTTGGGAATTTGTCTTTCTGGACTGTGTTACATTTAACTGTTTTCACAACTGCAATGGTGTCTGTCCCATTTCAAGCTCTGGCCACAAGTAAGTCTGCAACGCATACTAGACACACAAAACACTCAACAATCCCTTGTCAAGGCGAAAATCAGTATCAAGGCCATTATCGTAATGAATGGCAATCATAAAATTCTGCTTTCTATTTTACATCTTTCCCACAGTCAAACTGCCATGAAACGTACTTGCTTTCTAAAATCCAGACAGATTTTCATGTTCTAAGTGCTTTACTTACAACAGAACTTATATTGTAAACAACTGTCTTTGATAATAGAAAGCAAAATCGTCACAAATGTGTCCACTGTTCCTTCCTTGAGGCTGTTATCTGGCACCTCACCTCCTTAAAGCCATCTGATGAAAGACACTACAGATGTCTGTCAAATATGTATAAAAGTATAAAGCTCTGTGACATAATTTTCATTGTTTCATTTTCCTCCCACATCCTGAGGCTCAGAAATACTATGAAATTCTTAAATAATTTATTACAAGACATTGTTACAGGTTTCTATAGCTCTGCAGTAACCTTCTTTTGTGCTACCAATTTCATTTAGATGTGCTCCTACCCAAAGAGTTTATCACAATGAACTGAACTTTCTCTCATGCATTACACTGAAAGATTCTTTTGTTCAGGTGAAATCTTCAAAAACATTCTCTTATGTGATAATCTAGTTTCATTATTCTCTTTCCAAGTAAGTGGTGGAGAAATCCACCCCCGGGCAGTGTCAGTATTCTTCACTGTAATTTGTCTTAGTTTCAGTACTGAATCCCTAAATGAAGGATGCTAGGTGGTATATTTCACCGACTGAAGTTGAATTACATATGGCAGTGTGTGGCTCAAATTATCTGTTTTTCCAACAAATTAATGGAGAAAAGAAAACTACAGAAAAATGTTACATGGGAAAGGTAAGACCGAACACTAATCAACTGCTTAATGTAATCCCCAAATGAAACACACAGTGTGTGCTGAGGTTCCTCTCACTATGTAGAAATTAAGGTGAGTATTCTCTCCAGGTGAACGTTTGGCAGGCAAGGGCCTGTCACGCTGATCATGCCTGGCATCTAGGGAGTGAAACCCAGAAGCATGTCTTTCACATTACAGCACGTGAAGTGTGCCTGACTCACTCTGCACTGGCCCACGTGAAGGTATTTTGGGGACTGGTGTTTGGCTGTTTCTGGCAGCCAGTGGCAGTCAAGATGGGGAGCACCTCAGTGGGCCAAACCTTCTCTGGTTGCCCCGGCATACCTGATCCCTAGACACTGTCCAATAACCTAGTGGGCAGGAGCCAGGGAAGAACAAACATGGGTCAGAATAGAGTCACAACTTTAATTATGTGGTCCAGAGGCATCAAGTAATTAGTCTCTAAGGTCAGACAGCCCCTCTTTTGATCTTTCAAGGTATCCTCCTTTATTTCTGTGAACACAGAAATAAAAGAGAAAATTCATTATGGCTTCATTCCAACCCCTACACTGTCCCTTTGTCTAGAGGTGGCTCATAATTCTCCCTCCCCTCGTCTTCCAGCCACTTTTATAGATGGCCAGATACACAAAATAGACTGGTGAGATTTCAATGCAAGGACATAATCTGATCATTTATCATCTTTTCTGGTGCCAGTTTAAAGTAGTCACCATAATGAATACACAAATATCACCCTTCTCAGCGTCTTTCCTGACCAGATGCCTGGACTGGCAATTAGCTCCAGCACCAGCACTGCCTCAGTGAGTCCTTCAAGGGAGGCTCCCCTTTCCTGACTCAGAGATGAGTCTGAGACCAGCCTGGCCAACACAGTGAAACCCCATCTCTGCTATAAAAAAAAAAAAAAAAAAAAATCTAGCCAGCTGTGGTGGCGCGTGCCTGCAGTCCCAGCAACTTGGGAGACTGAGGCAGAACTGCTTGAACCTCTGAGGTGTAGACTGCCGCGAGCCAGGATCATGCCACTGCACTCCGGCCTGGATGACAGAGCGAGACTCCATCTCAAAAAAAAAAAGAGTATGAAGAAAAGAGGCAATTTACAAAAGCAGCTTAAACATGTATTTTCTTTTGTAATGGACACTGCTGAAATTACAGTTTGACAAACTCCTCTGAGCTAGTTAGTGGGGCCCTCTTGACTAAGAAAGCACCATAGAAGCTTTAGTTTAAAATAGACAGACAGACCCTGGCCGAGGGGAGACAGCTGACCGCGGGGTCCAGACCTGGTCCCCATCACCTTTCCTGGTCTATTCTCCAGTGTCTGCCTCCGCGGGGTCCAGACCTGGTCCCCATCACCTTTCCTGGTCTATTCTCCAGTGTCTGCCTCCGCGGGGTCCAGACCTGGTCCCCATCACCTTTCCTGGTCTATTCTCCAGTGTCTGCCTCCGCGGGGTCCAGACCTGGTCCCCATCACCTTTCCTGGTCTATTCTCCAGTGTCTGCCTCCACGGGGTCCAGACCTGGTCCCCATCACCTTTCCTGGTCTATTTTGTTTTGTTTTGTTTTTTTGTTTTTGAGACGGAGTTTCGCTCTTTTTACCCAGGCTGGAGTGCAATGGCTGCGATCTCGGCTCACTGCAACCTCCGCCTCCTGGGTTCAGGCAATTCTCCTGCCTCAGCCTCCTGAGTAGCTGGGATTACAGGCACGCGCCACCATGCCCAGCTAATTTTTTGTATCTTTAGTAGAGACGGGGTTTCACCACGTTGACCAGGATGGTCTCGACATCTTGATCTTGTGATCCACCCGCCTCGGCCTCCCAAAGTGCTGGGATTACAGGCTTGAGCCACCGCGCCCGGCCTTTTCCTGGTCTATTCTCCAGTGTCTGCCTCCGCGGGGTCCAGACCTGGTCCCCATCACCTTTCCTGGTCTATTCTCCAGTGTCTGCCTTCTCGTGCTTTCCTCTCAGTTTTCCTGCCTTCACGCCTTCAGGCCTCTCCCAGGTGGAACTGCTGAGAACGCCCTTCCTTCCTCTGTCTACTGAAATACCAGTGGTCCCCAAGACCAGGTTCAAAAGTCTCGTGTGGGAGGCCTTCATGTCATTGCAAAAGAAGAGAAAGGGGCAGCTGCAATCACTGTGGCTCCAGTTGGTGCCGGGGAGACTGGGTGGTTTGGACCGGGAGGAATTCCCCACAGCGCAGCCTAGCGGCTGTGGCAAATCATGGCTGGACTGTTTTCTTTTTTTTTTTTTTCACTGTTTTCTTTAGGTGGGTCCCAGATCTGTCTCTCCTCACCTCTCCCTCTGGGAATTTCAGCAACTCCAGCCAGTGGTTTACGGACAGAACTTTGATCTCCGTGGGACAGAGCCACCGGGGGCAGGGGTAGCAATGGTCTCTACGTTCAGTAGAGTTAGTCTTTCCTGCCTGCTTGCTCTGAAGATTCCAGGCAGTGTGGACAAGGGGGAGTCTGGTGGTATCTCCAGGTGCGGGAAGGACCAGGCGAATAGGGTCTGGAGTGGACCCCAGCAAACCACAGCAGCCCTTTGGAAGAGGGTCCTGACTATTAAAACAAAACAGAAAGCAGCAACGATGACATCATCCTCAACAAAAAAGACCCCACAAAAACCCCATCTAAAGGTCAGCAGCCTCAAAGATCAAAGACACACAAACCCACAAAAATGAGAAACAATCAATGCAAAAATGCTGAAACTGCCTCTTCTCCTTCAAATGACTGCAACATCTCCCCAGCAAGGGCACAGAACTCAGCTAAGCCTGAGCTGGATGAAATGACAGAAGTGGGGTTCAGAAGGTGGGTAACAACGAACTTCACTGAGCTAAAGGAGTTTGTTGTAACCCAATGCAAAGAAGCTAAGAACCACGATCAAACATTACAGGAGCTGTTAACAGAATAACCAGTTTACAGAGGAACATAAATGAATGAGTGGAGCTGAAAAATACAACATGAGAACTTCACCATGCAGCCACACGTAACAGCTGAACAGACCAAGTGGAGGAAAGCATCTCAGAGCTTGAAGACGATCTTGCTGAAATAAGCAAGGCAGACAAGATTACAGAAAAAAGAATGAAAAGGAATGAATGAAACCTCTGAGAAATACTGGATTATACATAAAGACCAAACCTACGACTGATTGGGGTACCTGAAAGCGCCGGGGAGAACAAAACCAAATTGGAAAACATACCTCAGGTTATCATCCAGGAGAACTGCCCCAACCTAGCAAGACAGGCCAACAACAAACTCAAAAATCCAGGGAATCACACTAAAATACTCCATGAGAAGATCAACCCCGAGACTCTTACGATTCTCAGATTCTCCAAGGTCAAAATGAAAGAAAAAATGTTAAGGGCAGCCAGAGAGAAAGGCGAGGTCACATAAGAAGGGAAGCTCATTGAACTAACAGCAGACCTCTCAGTGGAAACCCCATATGCCAGAAGAGAGGGGTCAATATTCAACATTCTTTTTTTTTTTTTTTTTTTTTTGAGCTAGAATCTCACTCTGTTGCCCAGGCTGAAGAGCAGTGGCAAGATCTCAGCTCACTGCAACCCCCGCCCTCCCAGGTACAAGTGATTCTCCTGCCTCCGCCTCCCATGTAGCTGAGCTTACAGGTGCATGTCACCATGCCTGGCTAATTTTTTTTTTTTTTTTTTGGATTTTTAGTAGAGACAGGTTTTTGCTGTGTTGGCCAGGCTGGTCTCCAACTCCTGACCTCAAGTGATCCGCCTGCCTTGGCCTCCCAAAGTGCTGGGATTACAGGCATGAGCCACCGCACCCAGCCTCAATATTCTTAAAGAAAACAATTTCCAACCCAGAATTTCATAAATGGCCATACTAGGTTTCATAAGTGAAAAAGAAATAAAACCCTTTGCAGACAAGCTAATGCTTAGGAAATTTGTCACCACCAAGCCTGCCTTGCATGAGCTCTTCAAGGAAGCACTAAATATGGAAAGGAACAACTGTTACCAGTCCCTACAAAAACACAGTGAAGTACACAGACCAGTGACACTGAAGCTGCTACACTAACAAGCCTACAAAGTAACCAGCATCATGATGACAGGATCAACTTCACACATGACACAGTATTAACCTTGAATGTAAACAGGCTAAATGCCCCAATTAAAAGACACAGATGGTAAGCTGGATCAAGAGTCAAGACACAGCAACGTGCTGTATTCAAGAGACCCGTCTCACATGCAAAGACACACACAGGCTCAAAATAAAGGAATAGAGGAAAATTAACCAAGCAAATGGAAAGCAGAAAAAAAGCAGGGGTTGCAATCCTGGTTTTTAACAAAACAGACTTTAAACCAGTAAAGATCAAAAAAAAAAAAAGAGAAAGAAGGGCATTATATGATGGTAAAGAGTTCAATTCAACAAGAAGAGCTAACAATCTTAACTATATACACACCCAATACAGGAGCAGCCTGATTCATAAAAGAAGTTGAGACCCACAAAGAGACTTAGATTCCCACACAATGATACTGGGAGACTAACACCTCACTGTCAGTATTAGACAGATCATGGAGACAGAAAATTAACAAAGCTATTCAGGACTTGAACTCAGCTCTGGATCAAGTGGACCTGACAGATATTCTATAAAAATCTCTACCCCCCAAAACAGAATACACATTCTTCCCTGTGCCACATGGCACTTCCTCTAAAATTGATCACTTCTAATTGTTTTACTAATTGGAAGTAAAACATTCCTCAGCAAATGTAAAGTAACTAAAATCATAACAGTCTCTCAGACCACAGCACAAATTAGAACTCAAGATTAAGAAACTCATTCAAAACCACAGGGCTACATGGAAATTGAACAATGTGCTACTGAATGACTCCTGGGTAAATAATGAAATTGAGGCAGAAATGAAGAAGTGTCCTGAAACTAATGAGAACAAAGATACAATGTACAAGAATCTCTGGGATAGAGCTAAAGCAGTGTGTAGAGGAAAATTTATGGCACTAAAAGCCCACATCAGAAAGCTAGAAAGATCTCAAATTGACCTCCTAAAATCACAACTAAAAGAAGTAGAGAACCAAGAGCAAACAAACCCCAAAGCTAGCTGAAGACAAGAAATAACCAAGATCAGAGAGGAACTGAAAAAGACAAGACAGACAGACAGACAGACAGACAGACAGACACACACACACACACACACACACACACACACACACACACAAAATCTTTGAAAAAAATCAACACATCCAAGAGCTGTTTTTTTTTTTGAAAAAAATTAGTAAAATAAGCCACTAGCTAGACTAAAAAAGGGAGAAGAATCAAATAAACACAATGAAAAATTATAAAGGGTATATCACCACTGACCTAAGAGAAATACGACCAACCAGAGAGCACTATAAACACCTCTATGCACACAAACTGCAAAATCTGGAAGAAATGGGTAAGTTCCTGGACACATGCACCCTCCCAAGACTGAAGAAGTGGATTCCTGAATAGATCAGTAACAAGTTCTGAAATTGAGGCAGTAACAGACAGCCTGCCAACCCAAACCAACCTCAGAACAGTCATATTCACAGCTGAATTCTACCAAAGGTACAAAAAAAACTGGCACCATTTCTTCTGAAACTACTCGAAACAAGTGAAAAGGACAGACTCCTCCCTACCTCATTTATGAGGCCAACATCATCCTGACACCAAAATGTGGCAGAGACACAACGAAAAAAGAAAACTTCAGGCCAATACTCCTGATGAACATCGATGCAAAAATTCTCAATAAAATACTGGCAAACGGAAGCCAGCGGCACATCAAAAAGCTTATCCACCACGATCAAGCAGGCTTCATCCCAGGGATGCAAAGCTAGTTCAAAACTCACAAATGAGTAAACATAATTCATCACATAAACAGAACTAAAGACAAAAACCATTTAATTATCTCAATAGATATAGACAATGCCTTTGATAAAATTCAACACTGCTTCATGTTAAAAACTCTCAATAAATGAGGCATTAAAGGAACTTACCTCAAAATAATAAGAGCCATATACAACAAACCCACAGCCAATATCATACTGAATGGGAAAAAGCTAAAAGCATTCCCCTTGAAAACCAGCACAAGACAAGGATGCCCTCTCTCTCACCACTCCTATTCAACATAGTATTGGAAGTTCTAACCAGGGCAATCAGGCAAGAGAAAGAAATAAAGCGTATTCAAATAGGAAGAGAGGAAGTCAAATTGTCTGTTTGCAGATGACAGGACCCTTTATCTAGAAAACCCCATAGTCTAAGCCCAAAAGCTTCTTAAGTTGATGAGCAACTTCCGCAAAGTCTCAGGATAAAAAAAAAGGTCAATGTGCAAAAATCACAAGCATGCCTATACACCAACAGACATGCAGACAGCCAAATCAAGAATGAACTCCCATTCACAACTGCTACAAAGAGAATAAAATACCTAAAGTACAGCTTACAAGGAAAATAAAGAACCTCTTCAAGAAAAATGATAAACCACTGCTCAAGGAAATATTTTTCCATTTGTTGGTGTCAAGAGAGGACACAAACAAATGGGAAAATATTCCATGCTTATAGATAGGAAGAATCAATACCATGAAAATGGCCATACTGCCCAAAATAATTAATAGGTTCAATGCTATGCCCATTAAACTACCATTGATATTCTTCACCGAATTAGAAAAAACTATTTTAAAATTCATATGAGGTCGGGCATGGTGGCTAACACCTGTAATCCCAGCACTTTGGGAGGCTGAGGTGGGCAGATCACGAGGTTGGGAGATTGAGATCATCCTAGCTAACACAGTGAAACCCGATCTGTACTAAAAATCCAAAAAATTAGCTAGGCAGGGTGGTGGGTGCCTGCAATCCCAGCTACTCAGGAGGCTGAGACAGGAGCATTGCTTGAACCCTGGAGGTGGTGGAGGCTGCAGTGAGCCAAGATCATGCCACTGCACTCCAGCCTGGAAGACAGTGAGACTCCATCTCAAAAAAAAAAATCATATGGAATCCAAAAAGAGCCTGTATAGCCAAGACAATCCTAAGCAAAAAGAACACAGCTGGAGGCATCATGCTACCAGACTTAAAACTATACTACAAGGCTACAGTAACCAAAACAGCAAAGTACTGGTACAAAAACAGACACATAGACCAATGGAACAAATACAGAACTCAGAACTAAGACTGCACATCTACAACCATCTGATCGTTGACAAACTTGACAAAAACAACCAATGGAGAAAGGATTCCCTGTTTAATAAATAATGCACAAGAAACTGGCTAGCCATATGCAGAAAACTAAAACTGGACCCCCATCTTATACAAAAAAAAAACTCAATATGAATTAAATACAGAAATGTAAAACCCCACACTATAAAAGCCCTATAAGAAAATCTCAGCAATACCATTCATGACATAGACATCGGCAAAGACTTCATGAAGAAAATGTTAAAAGCAATTGCAATAAAGGCAAAAACAGACAAATGGGACCTAATTAAAGAGCTTCTGCACAGCAAAAGAAACTCATCAGAGCAAAGAGACAATCTACAGAAGGGGTGATTATTTCTGCAATCTATCTATCTAACAATAGATAGAGTTAGATATCCAGAGTCTAAGAGGAACTTAAACGTACAAGAATAAAACAACCCCATTAAAAAGTGGGCAAAAGACATGAACAGACACTTCTCCAAAGACAACGTTTATGCAGCCAACAAACATGAAAAAAAGCTCAACATTACTGATCAGAGAAACGCAAATCAACAACCACAATGCGCATCTCATGCCAGTCAGAATGGCAATAAAGTCAAGAACTGACAGACGCTGGCAAGACTGTGAAGAAATAGGAATGTGCTGAGGCCAGCTTGGTCTTGGAGACCCCAACCCAGGTGGTGCTGATGGAATTAAGAGTCAGACACAAGTTTACAGTGCAAAGTGGGCTCAGGGGCTGACAGCATTCCCAGCTGAGAGCCCAGAGCAGACTCTAACCCGTGTATTTATTCTTTGTGTACACGTGAGTATTTTTATTGAGCAGGTGTTCTAGGCTTTTTCATAGAATAAAGATAAACTAGGCGGTCAGCTAGTGTCTGTTTACTACTAATTAAGGACAAACTAGAATGCATTTTTTTTTTTTTTTTTTTTTCCTGAGACAGAGTTTTGCTCTTGTTACCCAGGCTGGAGTACAATGGCGCGATCTCGGCTCACTGCAACCTCCACCTCCTGGGTTCAGGCAATTCTCCTCCCTCAGCCTCCTGAGTAGCTGGGATTACAGGCACGTGCCAGCATGCCCAACTAATTTTTTGTATCTTCAGTAGAGACGGGGTTTCACCTTGTTGACCAGGATGGTCTTGATCTCTTGACCTCGTGATCCACCCGCCTCGGCCTCCCAAAGTGCTGGGATTACAGGCGTGAGCCACCGCGCCCGGCCTAGAATGCATTCTTTACAAGGGAGAAACGGGGGCAGGTTCACATATTCTGTGTTTTAAGAACTGGTTTAACTGGTGCATGACAGCCATATATTGTTCACTATTTTAGAATGCCCTGAGCAGTCTTCTGTTCCTTGCTGTGGTTCTCAGCAAACAATATAATCCATCACACACATCAAGATTTGTCCTCATCAGGAACGCTTTTACATGGTTGGTGGGAATGTACATTTGTTCAGCCGTTGTGGAAAACAACGTGGCGATTACTCAAAGGCCTAGAATCGGAAATTCCTTTTGACCCAGCAGTCTCCTTACTGGGTATATATCCAAAGGAATGTAAATTATTCTACTGTAAAGACATACACATGTCTATTTTCATTTCAGCACTATTCACAATAGCCAAGACATGGAATTAACTCAAATGTCCAGCAATGACAGACTGGATAAAGAAATCATGGTACATATACACCATGGAATACTATGCAGTCGTAAAAAGAAATGAGACCACGTTCTTTGCAGGGACATGGATGCCGCAGGAAGTCAGTATCCTCAGCAAAGTAAAGCCAAACACTGCATGTTCTTACCTGTAAGTGGGAGCTGAATATTGAGAATGCACGGACACAGGGAAGGGAACGGCACACATCGGGGCCTGTCAGGGGACTGCGGGTGGAAGAACATCAGCATAAATAGCTAATGCTTGCTGGGATTAAAACCTGGGTGATGGGTTGACAGGTGCAGCAAACCACCATGGCACATGTTTACCTCTGTAACAAAGCTGCATCCTGCACAGGTACCCCAGCAGTTAAATTCAAAAAAGGAAGGGCACGGCACAGCACAGCACAGAATATTAAAGACAGCACTGCCTAAAACATCACAATTTAGGGTTGTTTTTTTCTCTCTTTAGAGCCAGAAAGGAGATGCAGGAAGAGCTGAATATAAGCAACAGGAAATCTGAACAGGACAGCAGAGATGGTCTTAGAGTTGTTCCAACGCTACTTTTCCCCAAAGCTCTCCTCTAGCACATGTAGAAGGCCCCTGAAAAATCATACCACTAAACATACTGCTTTCTTTCAAAACACAGGTCTTTACACTAAATCCCAAATATACTGTCCACGGGAGGAACATCTGACATTCCCATGCCACTAACACCTTGAAGCACTTCACCTCATGTCTTTCAGTTCTCCAGTCCCCTCACAAGAAGCTGTTAGTATCGGATTTTCATGAAAGAAAGGGTAAGAGAACTCAACACACTGTTCTAAGGCTACCTAGTCACATGCCCTCACACATCAGCAAAAGCTAATTTGTAAAAATAACCTTAGCAGAAAACTCAGTTATGAAGCAAGTATGTACAGGCAGATTAAGGTAGGTCAGGTCTGAAACAAGGCGTTGTACCCTAGACCCATCAGAAGGATAGATTTGTTCATTCGTTAAGGGTCTATCATGTACCAACCAAGCACAGGGCAAGGCACTAGGAAGAGGAAGAACTGCTCTCTGCAGTCATTTTGCTATTATTTCACTGCCCAAGTAAAATAAACATGTAAAAAACTCCCCATTTCTCTCTAATTTTGAGAAATTTTAGCCTTCCTCTGCCCAAGACTATTTTCCTATTGGCCTTATTTCTTTGTAAGTCACTCTGTCAAAACACAAGTTGCAATAATGCAGGGCAGCATCTAATCTGTCAGATCAATTTAGAAACAAATGAGTCTGCTGGTCTTCCGCGGCCCTGGGAGGTGGGCCGGCCTCCACATACCCTCAGATCATCCACAGGAAGAATGGCCGCGGATTACTGAAGACCAGCTGGGAGGCGTCAAGTAAAATGGATGGCCTTTGAGTTTCCCTCTCTCCCATTGTCTAACTACAGCCAGCCGCCCTTCCAAAATTAATGCCACAAAGAGAGGGATATTCTCTCCTAACGCGGGCCTCAATGACAAACCAGCTGCTAAAGAGCAAGCAGCTACAGGAAAAATGGGAACATGAAGCCTCCACACTCTGTCATGTGAATGTCACAGTATCTGCAGGCATTCATATGTGGCACAACCAGAGACAGAATAGAAAAGTACGCTTCCCTCCCACCTGGTCCTCCTCCCATAACCCCCCAAAATAAACTCAATTGTTTTCTGGTTTCGTGAACACCTTCTGCCAATCCAATGTCACCATATTTTAAAACATCAGGGAAGCAGCTGCTTTATGTGGGGTAAAATGTGTTCAAGGTGCCTGCATTTCTAAACCATTCACCAATTAGTTTTTATTAGAAAGAGCCCAGTAATAAAGTACCAGAATCTAACAGAAAGCTATAAAATGGAGGGACTGCGAGGACTAAATGAGAAAATCCACGTGGGCCTTGGAATGACTCGGGGCATAGGAAGCTTAGCAAATGGTAGCAAGATAATAATTGTTGCCATAGTTCAGTCAACTATGAGATTTACCCACTCAATAAACAGTCCACACTGTTATGTCACGTACCACTAAGAAAAACACTAACGATTAAACTGTCAGTCTGTATACTGTAAAACAGACTCCAATTTCAGATATCAGAATTGATGAAACAGCTTCACTCCGTATATCTCTAGGTTTCCGGAAGAATGTAAGTCATAACGTACGTAATTAGTGACAAAGATTCTTTGCCTGGCCAGATTTTATTCACACTTCTGAATCTCCCAGGCCCATCTGTGCAGTTCCTTGAAATCCAGTTTTAGCAAAAGAACCCTGCCTTGCCGGTTTAGCCAGAACCCTCGCTACTCAGTATCGTCATGTTCCTCACCCTCCACCACCCTCAGGAGACGTCTCATCACCCTGACCTGCCTTCAGCAAGAATCCTGTTAGGTAAGAGGAGCCTCAGATGACTGAGGAGTCGCATCTGGAACTTGCCTTCTCCACAGAGAAGAGCCAAAACTGCAGGACAGAATCACAACTTGAATCAATCATCTAAGAGAGAACACTGAAATTCAACATAAAAGTGACAGGAGACACCTAAGGCGAGAAGGCGACGGCAGCAAGGCAGCCTGTTCGGCTGGAACCTGGAGCGGCTCCCCACTTGGGGAGAGTAAGTGGGAGGTGCCCAGCAGTCACATTCCCATCACGGACTCCTGCAATCAGAGCCACGTGAGCACCCCTTGGGGTCCTTGAGACCAACCAAGTGCTGCCCGGAGACCATGCCACGGCACTGCTCCAGGGAGGGAGCTTGTGCTGGGCCCCACATGCTCGAGTCCTAAGCGGCTACAGCACAGCACCATCATCAGGGCCCAGCTTCCAACAGGCAGCATCCTACCCTGGGCCCCAATAGCCCTTGTATGTCCTCATTCCTGGAGCCCCTTTGATATCCACCACAGCCACTGCTGGCTCCTGCTGCTGCCAGGGCTAAAGCACAAGCCACTGGCAGTGACCCTGTGGCCCCAGCACTGAGGCCATCATGCATTTACAAGTACCCTAGAACAGGTTAACCCACCTACAGCCACCACCTGGGACCAAAGCACACACTCCTCAGGATGCCTGGCCCAGTTCCACCAACCTTAGTGCCCAAAGCAAGTCATCCAGAGGCCCGGGAATTGCCCTGACCCATCCATCCACCACTGCTGGCAGCTGAGCCGTTCCCCTGCAAGCCTAGGGATGGGCCTACCGGACCTGCCACTACCACATCTGGCATCCACTGCATGTGCCAACTGCAGGGCTAAGGATGGACTGCCCAGCCCAGCGTACCCAAGACCAACACCAACACAGACCACTTGGCAGCCAGAGGATCTTCCTGCCATTGCTATTGCCATTGCTTGTGCCACACCCATTGCCCAGGGACCGAAGGTCCCTCCCACTCACCCAGCCCACCAATGCCACCCCCAGCACCCAAGCAAGCCAACTGGATGCCCAAGAATTTACTTGCCTAGACTCGCTAATGTGGATGTTAGTGTACATGGCCTTGAGGCCAACGACAGGCATATTCAGCCCACCATTGCCACCGTCGGGCCCAAGGACTGGTACACCTGTCATCCCTGTCCCCAGCAAAATACAATTTCCATTAACAACCACAACACCCAGAGCCACTGGGGAAATTACAGACATCACGATGCTGATACAGCCAAGAAATAAAAAGAATCACATGGAGACTCCCCTACTGCATGCACCCAGAACCAAAGCCAAAGCCTCCAACCCAGGCCGGCTGTGGTGGCTCACACCTGTAACCCCAGCACTTTGGGAGGCTGAGGAAGATGGATCACTTGAGGTCAGGAGTTCAAGACCAGCCTGACCAACATGGCGAAATCTTGCCTCCACTAAAAGTACAAAAATTGGCCAGGCATGATAGCACACACCTGTAGTCCCAGATAGTTGAGAGGCTGAGGTGGGAGAATCACTTGAACGTGGGAGGCAGAGGTTGCAGTGAGCCAAGACTTTGCCCCTGTACTCCAGCATGGGCAACAGAGTGAGACCCTGTCTCTGGAAAAAAGACAAAAAACAAAAAACAACAACAAAACGAAAGACGCAGTGCCCAACCCGAACACCACAGACGCATCTTCAGGAAAAGTCCTCCCCTATGAATGCAAATTCTAAAAACTGGAAGGAGCGTAAGTCACCATCTTAGGAGGAGAAATTAAAAAATAAGACAAACAAATTAAAATTGAATAATAAGTAATTGAAAGAAGCAATTGTTAGACCAGATGTGCAGACATCAATGTAAGGACACACAAAAAATGACAAAACAAGGGCACATGTCTCCAAAGAAACACATTAATTCTCCAGCAACAGATTCCAAAGAAAAATTTATAATGTTTTTCTTAATTAAAGAATCCTGACCTAATCCTGTTTGGTCAGGTTAGCCAGAATCCCCCTTACCCCAATGATCCCCTTGGTAATTCTCCATCCACCGACCCCTGCACTGTTTCACAGTTGCCCATGACGTATTTGGAGCACTGAGCCTAATCTTTCTCCCCCAGTGCAAGACCTGGCTGCAGTGGTACCTACACGTATCACACGGTCCTGACCAGTCTCCCTTACTGTGCGTTAGTAAGTATGACTGAGTACTTTTTTCTTTAGCAGTAGGATCTAAGCACAGGACGTTTATGTCACCACAGCCACCTTAGGCCCAGAACTTCTGGCCAGCGCCTGTTCTTGGAATGTCACCCGCTATACAGATTGGGTTGCTCTGGCCTTCTTTTCGACTCTTAATATTGCCCAAAGGGATTCACCACCACTTTCAGCTTCATAGTTCTTTGCTTTCACCATTCAGAGAACAGACTATCATAAGTCACTCAAAATCCAAAATATGACTCTGATATTAAGTTACACTGCTTACGCCAAGTCAATGGTCTTGCCAAGTGTGGCTGGACTCTGGAGGTGACTTCATGCACATATGTTCCCAGCATCTTCTTTCCATGCTCAGTTAAGCAGTGTAATTTCCAATGGCACAGAATTTAAATTAGTTATTTTCAAACCAAAATTCACATTTATTTTTCACCTATCACATAGCTCTCTCTAAATAACAAAGTAAAAACACTTAGGCAGATAGTCTGGGTGGGGAAACTGGGGCTGGATTTCACCATCACTCGTCATTAGCCTGACAAGTCTTTGAGCCAGGGACCGAACACTCCGGAACCTTAGCTGGCTATTTGTTATCGAGAGCACCGACTATCAAGACCACTCTACATATAAAGTAAGTTATGAAGGATATACAATGACATTTTGAGAAACTATACAAGAACTGAAAAAAAACAAGGAGGCACATTGTTTCTGTATCACTCATTACCTGCAAACCAGGGGGTGAATAACCCAAAATACTAGCCGAGTCCTTGGTAGCCAACAGCTGTTGCATTCCTTGGTTACACAAAGACATGAGTGTGAATTATCCCTTCAGTGGTCGCTTTACCATGATGCACATTACACTTCATATCTCTTTGAAAAATGTTTTTCATGAAATAGGCAGTTTCTAACCACTAAAAGTCTGAGTGTGCTGCCTGTGATCTGACCTTTGAACTCGCCACGTTTCCTCGGTACTGTTCTTTTCAATGATCACCGCTCAGTATCACTTTCACCAAGAAGAAACATCTACACTTTCTAATTCGTGAGATTCAGTCACTCTACTCTTCAATATTATAAACAGGAATCAACTCCTTTTCTTGAGTTATATACAGATTTAATTATTTTTAATAAAATAACAAAATTCCAAATGATCCTTTCTTTCCCGCTAGCTTTATTTTGCACAAATCCTCTCATTTCCCTCCTACATCAAAACACAATATATTTACTAAAGGAATCAGGATTTGATAATTACAGCAAACACAACAGAATTTGCATATGTGAGGTTTCCAACTTTGAATTCAAAGACAATGAATAGCAAAATAATTCAAATTAGAATTAATCTGCTGTTTCTGAAAAGAAAAATGTTAGCAATGACAGGAAAAGAAATGTTGGTTTCAAAGAAAACGAAACAGAAATATCCCTAAATAAAAATTATGACTATGTATCTATTATACCACCATAAAGCTGGGTGGAAGGGAGATTATTACTGTAAAACCAATTTGACCAAAGCATTATCAATAAAAGACTACACAGCTGAAAGGTAAGGATTACTTTGGGAAATGAAGCAAAATCAAACACCAGGAAACAAGGCATGAAAAGAAAAGGATTAAGGGAACAAATGAGTTGATGACAAAAAACTTACAAAGACCAGGAGGAAAAAGAAATATGAGAATTACTGATTGTAGCAGAGAAAAAGACTGACAAGCACAGGAAAAAAGGACGTTTTTACAGCTGCCTGATGATAGCTCAGTCCACCGTCAGCCTAACTCAATGAATCAGAAAGCCCATCCTCAGACGCAAATGAATGAAGAGGCCTACCGGGAAAGGCTCGGAGCACTGGTTGATGGGATCACTGTTACCACTGTTCTAATGAAACCAACTTGAGAAGACTGAGATACTGGTTCCCCAAATGCTCCTTTTAATGACATGCACACTGCTCCTAGCATGTCTCACATGCCGGGCAAAAGGAAGGCTGAAAGCCAGCCTAATGTGTTATACAGTGTGATGGAGACAGACCAGGTTTTGACTCAGCTAAAAGCAGATACAGCAGTATCTAACCACTAAAAGTCTGAGTGTGCTGCCTGTGATCTGACCTTTGAACTCGCCACGTTTCCTCGGTACTGTTCTTTTCAATGATCACCGCTCAGTATCACTTTCACCAAGAAGAAACATCTACACTTTCTAATTCGTGAGATTCAGTCACTCTACTCTTCAATATTATAAACAGGAATCAACTCCTTTTCTTGAGTTATATACAGATTTAATTATTTTTAATAAAATAACAAAATTCCAAATGATCCTTTCTTTGGAATACAGCAGTGGCTACGCACTACAGCAGAGCCCCGTAAAACGCTTAGTAAAATGAGCCTCAACTCCCCAAATGCCCTGAAGCACACGGTGTTGTGTCTCGGCCAAAGCTTCCAAACCACCCAACAAGGTTTCCTTGTGCAGGGGATGGTGTGTAGATGCTATTTGAAGGCGAAGATCGAATACCTTTAGTTTTCATGAAATACTAGATTCCAAACCGAAGGGGAATTATCCAACAGAGGAGGTGGCAATTAGAGGCTGAGCAGGAGGCCTTAAGAATCTAGAAGGAATTTGGTTGGCATGTAATCATGAAGTCCCCAAAACACCCCGGAAAGTGATGAAAAGAAACACCTTTGGATAAAGTGTTATTTGCTCAAAGAGGAATTCAAGACAGTTAGAGCTCTTCGGTCACAGTACACATCGTCGGTGTACCTGGAGAGAGAAACACAGCAAGACGACCTTGTTTTACTACCTGTACTTTACTTCACTACACAGCAGTACGTGAACTCCGACGACACCAACATCTTGAACTAAAAATATTTTTTTCGGATGTTACTCTAAAAAAAATTAAAAGAAAGTGAGAAAAAAACAAATGTAAAGTAAACTGGCTTAAAAATAAGGTTTGGTTTTAAAAAATAAACACAGTAACAACAAAAAGCCCACATGTACTTTCCAAAGTATGTTCCATGATTACTCCTGCGTCTGTTCTTCAAACACAGGACTTTTCACAAAGGAAGCCTACATGTTCAATGCTGAGTAAGATTAAAATGTGTTCAGTTCATTGTACCTCCAAAAACACAACAGAACTTCAGAAAGATTTACAACAATGATTATTACTGAAATTTTAAAAAGGATTTTCTGTGTAACTTTGTTTTGGTCTGATAATCTCTTAACCTAAAGCAGAAAATGAAAGTAATACTTCTAAGAGAAATGCGACTAACCTGAAGTGTAGGCCAGATGCCATCCCTCACACCTGTAATCCCAGCACTTTGGGAGGCCCAGGTGGGCAGATCACCTGAGGTCAGGAGTTTGAGACCAGCCTGGCCAACACAGAGAAACCCTGTCGCTACTAAAAATACAGAATTAGCTGAGCGTGGTGGCACATACCTGTAATCCCAGCTATTTGGGAGGCTGAGGTAGGAGAATCACTTGAACCTGGGAAGCAAAGTTTGCAGTGAGCCGAGATCAAGCCACTGCACTCCAACCTTGGCAACAAGAGCAAAACTCCGTCTCAAAAAAAAAAAAAAAAAAAACTAACATGAAGTGTATGAGGCACTTTTACACATTAACT
Organism: Saguinus oedipus; assembly: GCA_031835075.1. Taxonomy (NCBI): domain Eukaryota; kingdom Metazoa; phylum Chordata; class Mammalia; order Primates; family Cebidae; genus Saguinus; species Saguinus oedipus. Next base: position 2,769,260 of record CM063188.1, on the reverse strand, counting down.
CACTGCTGTAATTAAATCACAAATAAACGGTCACTATCCTAAGGGATCAATACTGTGTTTAGGAAAAGTATATTTTTCCTTAGTCCTCATACCATTTGCCCTGGTATGAACACTTGCAGGAGTCAAACACCGTGACTCTTTCTCAGACAATGTTTTAAAGATGCTAGTTAAAATGTAGTTGGTATCTCCTTTCCTAAGTCAATATGGCAATTATACAAATCAAAATTGCAGGTGAAGATGAGCCAGAGTAGACGGGAACAGGCCAAGGAAAAAAGGTAAGAAAAAGGGAATGTAAAGAAAATGTTAGGCCAGATGCGGTGGCTCATACCTGCAATCCCAGCACTTTGGGAGGCCAAGGCGGGCAGATTGCTTGAGCCCAGGAGTTCGAGACCAGCCTGGGCAACATGGTGAAACCCTGTCTCTATTTAAAATGCAAAAACATTAGCCGAGCATGGTGGCACACATCAGCAGCGGCAGCTACTCAGGAAGCTGAGGTGAAAGGATCCCTTGAGAGACCAGCAAGCAGAGGCTGCTGTGAGCCAGGACAGCGCGACCGCAGCCAGTGTCCGGCCGTGGCAACACAGCAAGACTCTATCACAAACTACGTTTCTAACAAGTGGTAGTCATTCCAAATCCATTCCAGGACAGCGCGACCGCAGCCACTGTCCGGCCGTGGCAACACAGCAAGACTCTATCACAAACTACGTTTCTAACAAGAGGCAGTCATTCCAAATCCATTTACTAATCGGGTCATGTCTCTGTCACCTCACATTCATCCCTTTCTTTCCATTTCCACTGAAGTTATTTGTCTCGTATATTCGTGTTCTCTGACTTGCATCTTTCCAAACCAGTCTCTCTGGTCCCTTTTTCCAAACCATTCTTTAAACTGTCATCAGATTTTACAGAAGGGAAATAGAGGATGGACCCAATAGTTACAGAATAAAGACAAAACTCTCCAGTGTGACATCAAAGGTCCTCCATAATCTCCTCCCATCCTGCCTTTCCCTGCATGCAACACTGAATACATATTTCAGTTATACTGCCTTCTCTGCCATTCCTGAGTTGGGTTGTGTGTCCATGTGGTTTGGTATCTTTTTGGTAATTTATTTTGCATCTGAACTCCAGGTCATAGGTTTTATATCTTTATTCATGTTTCCTCTTTTAAAAACAGCGTTTTCACTATTGATATCACTCACAATTTTACTCATCCTTTAGGGTTCAGCTTAAATGTCACCTCCTTCAAGAAACTTTCCTACATCCTATTAACTCTACCTGATACCCTGAGTACTGATAGAACAGTACAACATCCTCTGCACTCCCCTCCATCTCATTCCTTCTGTACTGTCCAGAGGGAATCATCACCCTGATTTCATGTTTTGCACTCCCTGCTTTCATAACAGTCTCACCCATATGTATGTACAGTACTTTCTGGTTATCCACAGTTTCGCTTTCTACAGTTTCAGTTATCTAGAGTTAAACCCAGTCCAAAAATAGTAAGTATGGTGCAGTAAGACATGCTGAGAGAGAGAGATGGACACCACATTCACTTAACTGTTACTACAGTACACTGTTATAGCTGTTCTATTTTAGTGTTATTGCTGTTAGTCTACGGTGCCTACATTATAAATTAAACTTTATCATAGGTATGTATCCATAAGAAAAAACAGTATTCGGGAGGTTTGGCACTATCTGTGGTGCCAGGCCCTCTCTGGGGGTAGTGGAATGTTATCCCCCATAAATAAGGGGGACTAAACAGCATACTTTTGGCTTCTTATAGATGGAATCATACCGCATTTATAATTTTGCAATTTGTTTCGGGGTGTTTTTCACTCAACATTATAGTCCTAAGATTCATTTATGTTGATGCCTAAGCTGGTCTCGAACTCTTGGGATCAAGCAATCCTCCTGCCTGGGCCTCCCTAAGTGCTGGGACTATAGGGGTGAGCCACCATATTTTGCCTCATATTTTCTATACTAGCACTTACTAATGTATATGGCACATAGTATATACTCTCTACAATAATTTTTTTTAACATAAACACATTTGAGAAGAAAACTTATGTCTGATTCATTGTGGCCTCCTCACCCTTAAAGGCCAGTACATGCTCAGTTAAGATCTGAGATACTCGGCCACAAATCCATGTCAAGGTTTTGTAACTTAAGGCTAGCAGGGGACAGCCAGAAGATAATCTGAGCTGACACAAGTGAGGGAACAACACAGGAAGTGTGATGAAGTTAAGTGCCTCTCCAAGCTCAGCAGGCAGAACCTGATTTTCTATGAGATCAATTCCATCTGCTTACTTCTGAGTCCTACGAACCACTGTAGTTCACAAGAATTCCTTTCTTCCCCTGTGACTCACTGTCTCTCCATCCTCAACTAAGTCCTTCTCCCTGTCTCATCTCCCTCCTCCTCCTCCTTCTCATTTACTACCCCACTCCCCTACACTGGACATGAGCCTGCTATGGTTCTCTGGGAAGGACTTAGTGACAGTGGTAAAAATTCACTTCTTGATTTCCTTCCCTGCTTTCCTATCTCAAGTTCTCACTTCCAGGGAAGTCATCTTCCAGCAACTTCTTCCATTCTGTTCGAACAATGATTTGTCTCTCACTATGCCATCCTTTGGTTAGATCATTGCATACCCATCTTAAGGCAGTCCATCTACCCTGCTTATTGCCTTTTTGGTGTATTTGATGCCAGCAGAACCAAAACCCTGGAAAACTGGTCAGCATCCCAACATGTTACTAAACAATTTCTCATTTTGCTACACTAGAAACTAATCCTCAGGGTAACACTGCCAGCGAAGATGCAGTGTAAGACAAACGATACCAAACCACTAAGAGGCACGTATTTTTCTGCAGCACTAGCCAATTACTTTCCAAAGAACAGATACTGAAAAGGAATTAAATCCAAAAGTAAAGAGACGACTGCTAACTACAGATAAGTTTTTCCATGAAATTGAGTAGTATTCACAGTTCATCTCACTCTGATTTCATTTTATTACAGTTTAGACCTGACTAGCTAAAAAAAGAGAAAGACCATCACTTTGACACACAATAGATGCAAAAATAAAGCTTACATGTCACCCTTTCTTTCATTGCTGTTTTCAATATTCAATCATACCCCTTTCCCTTTCCCATCACTGACTATACTCACTCCCTCAGTAACATTTTTCTTTCCCCTCTTTGAAAAAAACCTTGGTGGAAACTAAAGTGTGGCCAGTCCTTACTCTTTAACCTCAACTTTTCTTTCAGCATGCATTTTTCTAATTTGAACTATCATTTCACTATGATGACTCTTTCTTTTCTGAATCTTTCATAGCATTGCCGTATTTCTTACACCTGCTTGGATTAATGCACACTCTCTGCTCAGGATATATTGTGTCTATACTTGAGTAAGCATAAAACATCTCTCTCATATCAATACTGTTTCCTCCATGTACGTGGACCAAATCGAACAGCTTCCCTGATCCTTTGTCTACTTCCTTTCTCTTCCAAATATCCTCATCACCTAACTCTTAGGCTGGTAAAAGCAGGATATGTAGAAAACTCCTAACTCACCTTCCTCATTTTCTCTATGAAGCCTTAAATAAGTAATAAGGGAAACCTTTACTTTGCACTTAATTTGACTCCAAAATGTAGAATTGTGTGGTTAGATTTAAAAAATGACAGAATTCTTGCAAGAAAATGTTAATCTAATGTTAGAATTCATAGCAGTCAAACCAGGGATGTCGAATGTAATTATCACAGAGACTTTGAGGAAAAAAAAAGGGGAAACGAAGGTTTTATATCTGCAATGAGCCAGGAACTTTAAGTTGGGAGAAGTTACTATCACCCTCATTTCACAAACGAGGCTTCTAAGGTTCAAAGAGACTTAATAGTGGTGCCAGATACGGAATCCAGGTTTTTCTGATCCTCATGTCCCAAAGCAGGACAAGTTAAATCTGAAAGCATCTTAAGAGGGATGAGCTCCGACAACACAAGCATACACGACGCAGACTGCTTACCAACCAAGGCCCTTCACACTCTGGCTTCTGCAACCTCTCATCACTGGCCACAAATCTCCCTTTTCCCAGGCCTACAGAACAGCACTCGCTGTTTTCTAAAACGCTGCGCTGATGAATGTCTTTGCACCTTTCCACAGGTTTTTCATTTGTGTAACTGCCCTTTTTCTTGCTTCTTCTATCTCCTACTCCAAAAATTAGCTCAAGGGTTGCCTCCTTCAGGAAGCTTGTCTTCCTTCTCCGGTCTGATTTAGGTCCTTCTCTATAGTGAAGTACATATCCCTACAATATCACTCACCCCACTCAACCGTAATTACTGATTTACTTGTCCGTTTCGTTTACTCCTAGGGTTATTCCTAGAAAGAAGAAACGACATTTTCTTTGACTTTGTATCTCTTTCGTATAGCACAGTGACTGACACATCACAGGTGCTCAAGGCCCCAAATGAAGAACTGGGACAGAAATCAATGGGTAGTATACCTGGGATCGCCATCCTTGGGGGAATGGGCTATCTCATAAACCAGTATTTAAGCAGAGGCTAGAAAATAACCTTTCAGGAGCATTAAAAAACTTTTTGAGATAGTATCATTCTGTCTCCCAGGATGGAATATCGTGGCATGATCTTGGTTCACTGCAACCTCCGCCTCCCACGTTCAAGCGATTCTCATGCCTCAGCGCCTCCCGAGTAGTTAGGATTACAGGCATTTGCCACCATGCCCAGCTAATTTTTTTTTTTTTTTTTTTTTTGGTAGAGATGAAGTTTCACTATGTTGGCCAGGTTGATTCTGAACTCCTGGCCTCAAGTGATCCAATGGCCTCAGCCTCCCAAAGGGCTGGGATTACAGGCATGAGCCACTATGCCAGGACAAGAACTCAACACTAAGTGAGGAGCAGTGCTAGGAAGCCAAAACATCCATTCTTGCTCTGCTGTTCTATGGCTCCAGACTGCATCAAAGTTTTCTGATAAAGATGAGCCAACATCTCAGAAGATAGTATGATACAATAATAACACAGGTATCATAGTTAGAAAACCTGGGTTCTAGCTCTGACTTTGTTGTGTGATTTTTGATAGGCAGTCCCAAAAGTCCTGGGTCATTTTATCTCAGTTTCCCTATTTATAAAACAAAGCGTGAAAGGAGGGCTAGCGGGAGGTGACAGACTAGATGGTCTGTTAAATGCCTTCCAGGTCTAAGAAAAGCACCTTATTTTCCCATTGCTCACTGTGTTCTCATGCGACACCCCTGAAGGTCTCTGCAGGCTCATCTTACACCAGCGCCATCTTCCCTTTCTCTAAATAAAGTGTAGTATCCACAGGAAAGAAATGAGTAAAATCTGTATTTTTTGAGTCTACCGGACAGCATAACTTTTTTTTTCTTTTTTCATTCTTGAGACAGGGTCTTGCTCTGTTGCCCAGGCTGTAGCACAGTGGTGCCATCATGGCTAACAGCAGCCTCAACCTCCCAGGCTCAAGCATCTTCCTACCTCAGCCTCCTCAGTAGCTGAGACTGCAGGTGTATCCCATCATGCCCAGCTAACTTTTCTGCATTTTTCGTAGAGACAGGGTTTCGTCATGTTGCCCAGGCTCTCCAGCCCATAACTCAAATGATCCACCAGCCTGGGCCTCCCAAAGTGCTGGGACTACAGGTGTGAGCCACCATGCTCAACCACATAACTTTTTACTTAAAAATATTAACAAAACAAAAGAATGCATGTAAACTCTGAGTCCAAAGGGAAATTGGCATTGACTTAGAAAATTTAATCAGATACTTAGAATTCAGAGTTAGCACATGCATACTTGGCTTTGCTTGATGTGAAGGTCTGTGATATGTAGTCATTTGTTATTTTATTGAAGATGTTTGAATCCTCCTTATCATACGGTTGATGTCCACAGAGAAAGACTGATTCACGTGGCTTTGCTATTATAGGTTCTTTGTCATGAAAGCAGACAATTTAGGTAAAGCGACAACAACCTGTTTTTCTGCCTGAAAACGACCCTACGTGAAAACCAACTGACAGGGCTAGTGACAGAAATGAATCAATCTAAAGAATGGGCATAGGTCTGGGTGCGATGGCTCACACCTGTAATCCCAGCACTGAAAACCCCATCTCTACAAAAAAAAAGACAAAAATTAGTCAGGTGTGGTAGTGTGCGCCTGTGGTCCCAGCTACTCAGGAGGCTGAGGTGGGAGGATCACTTGAGCCTGGGAAGTGGAGGTTGCAGTGAGCTGAGACCATGCCACTGCACTTCTGCCTGGGTGACAGAAGCCAGACCCTGTCCCTAAATAAATAAATGGCACTAATTAGCTTTATAAATTACTTTAATCCTGAATATATAGAATCATTACACATTTAGAGGTATCACTTAACTTTTTCACGGAGGAAAAAAGAATGACATAGCCATTTTCACATTTGGAATTCATAACTCCCTTGGGACCTATTCCACAGGAAGGCCTAACCTCCTTCTCCCCTAAATCGACTCAATTCGTTGAAATTCTTCCATATGCCTTAAAACTACTGAGGGAAGGCAGTGTTAGATGGGTTTAAATGTTTGTCGGTATCTGAGAAAGAACTACAGTCAGTCACAAAATAAAGATGGTGGTCTACTGTAAATTCTGCTCTCAGGCGCCGCCACAAAGGCACTGCTCTTGTGCCCGTCAGGAGAGCCACACCTGCTCACTCTTCTCATATGAACAGAGCCAGCCCTAATTTCTAGGAATATAATTTTCAACCCCAGTGTTCTCCTACATTTTCCACTTCCTGACATCGGTCTGCTAAGAGAAGGTATCTGGGTTGTAAGTTCAATTTCAAGGGCAATGAATCTTTAGAGAATACAGTTTATCTTGTCAGTACTTTAAATCTAAATTTCCTTCTCACCATCTCACCCTAAAATATCAGCTTGCATAAGACACAAAGGAAGACACACAGCTGCAAGTGTTCAAGGTGACTAGGAAGGAAAAGCAGACAAGCCACTAATCAGCTCTCCAAACTGGACACTCAAACATGAGAATTGAACATAAGAGCCAACCTTCTCTTCTACGTGTTGTTTCCGCAACAGTTTATGTCAGGAATGGAAAATTTAAACACTGCCATAAATTCCATTGCTTTCCCCCACTCCAGCTCTTAAAAATGTCCTAGATGTTAAGATGTGTAGCCTAAGACAGTGGTTCCCACACAGTGCTCTAAGGACCCTGTGGAGCCAGAGACACACAGGATGTATCAACAGGAGGGGTCTGATGCCTCTGAAACATTTTACTGTAATTAACACTCATTATGAGAATAAGAATGTAAGCTCCAGGAAAGCTGGGATTCCTGTTTCCTCACTGCCATAACCCTGTGCTTTTTTTTTTTTTTGAGACGAGTTTCGCTGCTGTTACCCAGGCTGGAGTGCAATGGCGCGATCTCGGCTCACCGCAACCTCTGCCTCCTGGGTTCAGGCAATTCTCCTGCCTCAGCCTCCCAAGTAGCCAGGATTACAGGCACGCGCCACCATGCCCAGCTAATTTTTGTATTTTTAGTAGAGACGGGGTTTCACCATGTTGACCAGGATAGTCTCGATCTCTTGACCTCGTGATCCACCCGCCTCGGCCTCCCAAAGTGCTGGGATTACAGGCTTGAGCCACCGCGCCCGGCCCCAACCCTGTGCTTTTAAGAGGACCCAGAATATAGTAAGCTGCTTGATAAGTGTTTTGACTGAATAAACTGCATGTTTATTACAGCTGGGAACTGGTTTAGTTGATTTTCACAGCACCCCTATGAGGCATGTACAGTGGTTATACTCACTTTGCAGATGAGGAAACTGAGGCCCAGAGCACCCTGGCAGCTGGCCTTCCAGTCCCTCTCTAAACATCGTACCACACAACACAGCCTCCCACGTAAGCCTGCAGCTTTATTTCATGTTTTACATGAGGTTTCCCACCATTTGACTGAAGAAAGGGTTGACGTTAGCAAGAAAAAAAAACCCAACATTTAAAAACCACTGACTCTATGGTGAAATCCAAAGGCTGCAAGTAATAAATCTCACTCCTTGCTCTATCTTTACCACCACCCTTGGGACTTTATGCAAGTGGCTTAACTGCTCATTGTTTCAGGTCCCTCATCTCATCTTATCACTGATCTTTCAAGATTACTGTATATGAACCGATTAGAGAATCCTGATGTTGTCAGAAACAGAATTCTGCTGATGTTGATCCCAGAACTGTGAAACAAGGGTATGGTTGAGATGATCGGTAAACTCTTTCTAATGTTCAATGCCTCGTCATGGAAGAGCTTGCACAGTGCTGTCCACGTGGTTATTTTATTTCTAAATGTCCTTTCGAACTAAACAAGCCGTATGGTTTTAGATTTGGTAGCCACAGCCTGGCTAAGCTCCCATCAACATGTCAGCCTGATGAGGTGGAAGAGAAGGAGAAACAGAAACTTGCCTGTGGGTTGTGTTGAACAATAAAGAGACCAAAAATCCTGTGCCACGGTCAGACCTCAACAAAGCCAGTCACCTCTGTGTTTCACTATGTTTCTAGAAACATCCACGGAGGAGAAACCACAGTAGGCCTCAATACATGACAACACTCTTCAAGGGCTTACTTCTGATACGGTATTTTAAACAAGCAACAAAAAACAAAAACCAAGTTCAGATCTTGCCAGAAATGGGGATTTGACTTAACTATAAAACAGTCAAGGGGAGTTTATCGGGTTAAGACATGAAGTCTTTCTCTATAAGCTCTGATAAGACTAGAAGCCACAGGGCTGCCACGCAGTCACGGCTGCTGGCCTTGTGTCCAGAAAAAATAAAAAAGCTCAAAGCCCCGTTTTTCAAAACAGGATGAGACTTCTGGTTTCTGGTCTGGTATGTAAGAAGCTCAGAAGTCACCATTCCATCCTAACAACAAGTACAAAGCTAAACAAACTATCAGTCACTCTTCTTACATATTTGAGGTGCTAGATATGTTAATTAGCTTAATTTACTTATTCCCCATTGTATTAAAAATTCACAATACCACTCTGTGTCTTATAAATATACACAACTATAGTCAACATACAATGTTAAAAAACACACAAAAAATTCTTAGATCTGCCAAAGAAGTAACGTGACAGGGCAGGCAAGCTGCTGCCCCCAAGACCAGAGAGACAGAGAAGGGCATGCAGAGAACTGCAACCCACTACGACAGTCACCTCCATGGAACCACCCTGACTTCCAGGGAGGTCTCAGAACCGAGGTACTGAGAGGAAGCCAGGAATTCTCAGAGAAGCACAAACCTATACTATCTTTTGCACAAATTCAGAGACAAACTGTGTGGACTAGAATGATCCCAGACGTTCTTGGTTATGTTGGGTTAACTAGGCTGAAGAAAACCGGGAAGATGGGTGGGAGAAGTGAGTGACGCTAGTCTGGGCACTGGTCAGTACCCGGTAGAAACCTCACTTGTACTTGGCATATTGCTGGAGGTCTAGAATGAACAACTCTGCGTTTAAAACTAGAGGTGCCCACCATGCGGAGCAGGGAAGAAGACACTTTTTTGAGTTTTCTTCCAGGAGCGCTAGCAGGGCCTCCCAGTGAGTGTCAGAGAAAAATCCCCTTATGCTTCCAGCAGAAAAAGGAGGAAAGGAACCATTTTGAAAAAACATCAGATCAGCACCACTGGAAAAGTAAAAAAGAAAAAGAAAAAAACAGCAGAGAATTATATTCTTAACAAGGTTTGCCCTCTGCAGAGAAACCAACCAGACCCTCACTTGCTGGGGCTTTAGCAGAGCCTGACCTACCTGGTGAAAGAAAATACCCAGCTACAGCCCACTCTAGTCATCCTGCCCCACCAGAGAAGAAAAGCGAACTGAGAAGCACCGGGCGAAGTTCACACACAGTCCGGGGCACAGGCTTACTAAAATACCCAACTACAGCCCACTCTAGTCATCCTGCCCCACCAGAGAAGAAAAGCGAACTGAGAAGCACCGGGCGAAGTTCACACACAGTCCGGGGCACAGGCTTACTAAAAGACGAAGACCTACTCGTAGGACTACAGCACAATTCCATTCTCTCCGTGTTAGTCCACTCTGCACTGCTGTAAAAATGTAACAAATGCTGGACAATTTTAAAAGAAAAGAGATGTATTTGGCTCATGGTTCTGCAGGCCATTCATGAAGCATAGTGTGGGCATCTGATTCTGATGAGGGCCTCAGGAAGTTGACAATAATGGCAGAAGGCCAAGAGAAGCCAGCATGTCACATGGTGACAGAGGGAGCAAGAAAAGAGAAGAGGTGCCAGACTCTTAACTAGCTCTTAAGTGAACTTACAAAGTGAGAACGGGCTCATCACCAAGGGGAGGGCACCAAGCCATGCATGAGGGATCCACCCCCATGACCCAAAAACCTCCCACCAGGCCCCACCTCCAACACTGGGGGTCATATTTCAACATGAGATTTGGAAGGGACAAAACATCCAAACAGTATCACTCCCCAACAAATTACCACTGCCCACATCACTAAAGACACATTCACCACAATTCTTTCTACCCATGACATCCACCTTTCAGCAAAAACTTACCAGACACGCTGAAAGGCAAAAAACACAGTTTGAAGACACTGAACAAGCATCAGAATCAGAGTCAGATATGACAGAAATATTGGAATTATTCAACAAGAAAATCTTCTAAATGATTAATAGGCTAAAGGCTGTAATGGAAAAAGTACACAGGAAAGGACAGGCAGACAAATGCAAGCAGATGAAAATTCCAAGAAATAGTAAAAAAGAAAAGCTAGAGATCAAAACATTAAAATAGACTTGAATACTAAGTTTAACAAACTTAACAGTAAACTGAACAAAACTAAGGAAAACTCTCTCAGCTTGAGGATATGACAACAGAAACTTCTGAAATGAAAAAGCAAAGAGAACAAAGATTGAAAAAACAAAACAAAATAGCCAAGAACTGCAGAATAACAATGAAAGGTGTAACATCCATATAAGAGGAAGACTAGAAAGAGAATGAGGAGGGAAAGAAACAGAAGAAATAATATTCAAATCAGCAATGACCGAGAATTTCCCCAAATTAAGGTCAAACACCAAACCACAGATCCAGGAAGCTCAGAGAACACTAAGCGGAAGCCAGGAAAACCACCTCTGGGCATATCACATTTACGATTAAGAAAATCAAAGATAAAAATAATAAAAAGAATATCAAAGATAAAGAAAATAATCCTTTAAAAAAACAACAACCCGGGGAGGAGGAAAAAACCCACACACACACTTAAGCGGAAGTAAAAGACAAACTTCCATTTTCTTATTCTTAATCAAGCACACAGTATCTTTTTCAAAATAATAGCAACGATTTACTCAAGTATGCATGTATATATATGCTTATGTATAAGTGAATGAATGACAGCAATGATTCTAAAGATGGGAAGCAAGAACTGGGAATATTTTCTTATTATAAGATATATGCACTACTGATAAAGCGGTTTAATATTATTTGAAATTGGACTTGGATTACTTGTAAATGTATATTGCAAACTCTATGGCAACAATTTTAAAAGCAAAAAGAAGTATAATATGCTATAAAAAGAGAAAATAGCATCACATAAAATGCAGCTTTATTCATAATTTCCAAAATTTGGAAGCAACCAAGATGTCCTTCGGTAGGTGAACAGGTAAACTGGTACATCTAGACAATTATTATTCATCACTCAACAGAAATGAGTTATGAAGCCATGAAAGGACATGGTGGAACCTTAAATGCGTATTACTAAGTGTAAGAAGCCAATGTGAAAAACTTTATACTGTAACTGTATGACATTATGGAAAAGGGGAAAGTGTGCAGACAGTAAGAAGATTTATGGTGGCCAGGGATCAGAGGGGAGGGAGAGATGGACAGGCGGAACACGAAAGACTGTCAGGGCAGTGAAACTAGTCTGTATGACACTATTAGGTGAATGCACATCATTCTACATTTGTGCAAACTCACAGAACATACACCACTAAGTCCATAGTCCATGTAAACTATGGACTCTCGGTGATAATGTGTCAATATAGGTTCATAAACTTTAGCGACAGTACCAATCTGCTTTAGGAAACTGATAATGGTGGGAGACATGGGTGGGGTGGGGAGTGACCAAGGGTTATATGGGAAATCTCTATGCTAAATTTTGCTGTGAACATAGAACTGCTCTCAAAAAGTTTATTAATTTTTTAAAGGATTTTTACACAATTAAGCCTTTGACAAATATTTTCCTTCTTCCTTCTTCATCACAATTATTTTTCTGCATTTTGCTATTTTCTTTGTAAATTTATTTTAGAGACAGGGTCTCAGTCTGTTGCCCATGCAGTGGTGCTATCATAGCCAGCTGTAAATTTGAACTCCTAGGCTCAAGCAATGCTCCTACCTCAGGCTCCCCAGTAGCTAGAAGTACAGATGCCTGCCACTATGTCTGGCTCATGTTTTAGTTTCTTTGTAGAGATGGGGCCTCACTATGTTTCCCAGGCTGGTCTTGAATTTCTGGCCTCAAGAAATCCTCCCACCTTGGCCTCACAAGGGGCTGGGATTACAGGCACACGTCACTATGCCTGACCCAAATTTGCTATTTTCTAGAACATAATATGCACACATTAAATGTGAAAAAACAACAGCAAAAAGAAAAATAAATCAACAATTTTCTCCAATTATGACTAAAATCATGGACTATTTCCTTCTAATCTTTTTTACAGGCTGATTTTTAAAAATATTATTTTAATTAATGGAGAATGTAAACCTGAGTGCTAAAAATCTGGCCCTTGGGAAGACAGGCTTTCAGATAATCCAAAGTCCTTACTCTACTCCCAACCTCTGCTACACCTGGTTTTTTGGGCCTCTCTCCAGAAACCCTAACTCTGAGATAAGGGAGCACATTCAAGGTTGTAGGGAGTAAAGGGGAGGATCTCATGCAGCTTTCAAACACTCCTTTTCTTTTAAGGTCCCCATATGAACCTATCACTCTTCAGGACCTCACTTCTTTAATTTCTGAGCCTTTCCAATGTTCTGCAGGAAATATGCTTGCTCCTCATCAATACCCCCCACTGTAGGAGCTTAGATCTCACCTAGCTCCCCGCCCCCAGTATTTCAGTCATCAGAACTCCAATTGCTTTTTGTCTTCATTGGGGATCAATATTGTAACTACTTTCAGTTCCATCAAAAGTAGATTTTGTTTTTCCATTCTTCATTCTCCTTGCCATTCGACGTGATGGATGATTTCTGAGAGAAGAGGCAGAAAGCTCTCTATTCCATCACAATTCTTATTCTCATATGGCACTGTAATACCACATTATCTTTATTAATATGGCTTTAGAATGTATTTCACTGTCTGGCAGGAACATGGCCGTTTCAAATTTGACTGAATGTTTCTGAAAAAGTCTTTTCTATTTGTCTTTAAAGTTATGGGGAAGTTACCAGGTAAGCTGGAAAGAAGTTCAGTATCCCAAACACCAATTTTCATATGTAGATCTTCCTATCAACTCGGACGGCACCAGGCACATACTGGTCAGTACCTGTGGCCTGATTGTGAACAAGCCATCTGGGAAAAGTCAGATGCATAGGGGCATTTATGAGAGTGGGGAGTTGTCCCTGAAAAGCTGTCACACTGTGAACTTGTTTCCGCCCGAGAGGCAAGAAAGGTTGGCTGGCCTGTGGTCACTCCTGGCGTCTCTACCTAGTAGCTTCCAGTCGACTTGGTTCGACCGCAAGGTTCATGACCGGGCTGCTTCCTGGAGCCCGCAGACCAGAGGGCAGACGTAACCCAAGAACTGCTTCTTAATTAAAGTCACAGAGACAAAAACCTAAACAGAGGGATAACAGCGGAGGATTAAATGCAAATAATTCCATTTGTGACTGACTTCCCCAAATGAAGTAACAGCAGAAAACAGCTTTCGGTGGAGTGGTTAACTTAAGACAGCAGGCGGGAGAGCGGCACGAGCTAAGATTTTCATATTCCCATCGCTTACTATCACGGGAGCTAAGATTTTCATATTCCCATCGCTTACTGTCGCCGGAGCTAAGATCTCCATATTACCATCGCTTACTGTCGCCGGAGCTAAGATCTCCATATTCCCATCGCTTACTGTCGCCGGAGCTAAGATCTTCATATTCCCATCGCTTACTATCGCCGGAGCTAAGATCTTCATATTCCCATCGCTTACTATCGCCTCCAGTAAATATTTAACTTTTGAGCATCTACTTTGGGGCTGAAGAATGTTCCTGACTTCCCCAAACTTCACGTTGACCAGTACACCATAGGATTTATCCACAACCCTGGGAAATACTGTGGCAAAGTTACTGTTCCCTGAACCAAATACATGAAAAGCCAGATTTCTCTACTCCCTGACAGCTTATATAGATGATGGGACTTTTCCCTCAATATCTCTACTGTTTCAATTTACACACTGCTGTCAGACTATTAGACCTAGCTGTGAGCGCTTTAATCCTCACCCCAAAAACGGCCCGTCTGCTCACCAGCCCCTTGCTGAGGCTTTCCACGGAGACCCTTGGTTCTCCTCAGATGAATCTCCTCTCCACTCCCTGACTAAGCTGTGACATTCTCACCTCAGTGCCTTTGCCTAGGGGCTGTGGCTTCCACCTCAAATGACCTTTACCAGACTACTGGAATAACAATTCTCCTTCAAGGCCCAAGAGCCTCCTATTTCAAAAACAATAATGGTTAGAACTTTTCATTTCAACAAAATGATGCAGAATTCACATTACATTGAAAAAGGCAGGTGGTGAAGGAAATTCAGTCGAATAAATTTTGTTAACAATGCATCTCATATAAACCACTATGAGGTAAATAAAAGGAATGGACTTTAAAGTCAGATACACGTGGATTTAGCTATCTCGTCTGGCATCTTGGCATCTTGTGACTCTGGGCAAGGTATTCAACCCTTCTGGAACTGAGTTTTCTCCTCTATAAGGACACATGCACACGAATGTTCATTGCAGCACTGTTTACAATAGCAAAGACCTGGAACCAACCCAAATGCCCATCGATGATAGACTGGACTGGGAAAATGTGGCACGTATACACCATGGAATATTATGCAGCAATCAAAAATGATGAGTTTTTGTCCTTTGTAAGGACATGGATGAATCTGGAGAACATCATTCTCAGCAAACTGACACAAGAACAGAAAAGGAAATACCACATATTCTCACTCATAGGCAGGTGAGAAAAATGAGAACACATGGACAGAGGGAGGGGGTCTACTACACACTGGGGTCTATTGGGGGGAATGGGGGAGGGACAACGGGGGAGGATCTGGGGAGGGATGGCCAGGGGAGAAATGCCAAGTGTGGGTGAAGGGGAGGAAGGCAGCAAAACACACTGCCATGTGTGTACCTATGCAACTATCTTGCACGTTCTGCACATGTACCCCAAAACCTAAAATGCAATAAAAATTTTAAAAAAAATGGACACGACGATACCTGTGTTGCAAGTGTAGATGGACACAAAACACACACTTCCCATATTCCATTTAGTAACTCCATGCTGCCCTCGTCTTTCCCACGTTGTAAATTTTCTCTTCTCAGGTCTATGTCTTTCTCCTGTGCTATTCACCAGCGTAGGCTTAGTTCCAAGTGCTGGTGGCAGGTGTCTCCATACACCATTAAGGAGGCAACGCTCCCTCCTCCTATCAGTGATAACATTCTGCATCACAGGGCTATGCGACCTCCAGGCTTCAGAGATTCCTACGTCCTGTGAAGGCGACCTCCAAAGAGTATGTGATTCTGATCTTCTTCGTTCATGGTGTGTCACTCTGGTAGCACTGTTTAAATGGGTGTCTATTTTCTCAAAACATGAGTACTCTTTGTTAGGCTGGAAGGGGAGGCAAAGGAAAATAACTTTGCTAGATTTCTTATTTAAATTGAGCACCTCGGATCAATTAAAAAAAAACACAGGTTCGCTGTGAGAATTGACCACAGTAGTTAAGCAATGACTATTCAGTGGATAGAAGATAAAAACATAGCCAGTGTTAATAAGACTATCAACAGTAACAACTGCACAACCGCTACTAACAGTAACACAACTGCACAACCGCTAATGAGAACGCTGACCCTGTTCTGCCAGACCTTACAGTCCACATGCCTTTGAAGCCTTCGCCAAGATTTTTCTCTACCGGAGGGTAAAAACCACTAAGCAAAGCCTGGCTTGTCTGAGTCAGCTGAGTCTCACAGCCAGGGTATTTTTCTGACCCTGTTTTCAGTGCTGAATTTGCCATCCTGTTGTAAATCAGTCAGCACAAACCCAGAAACATATCCACACAATCCTTCAAAGAGCAAAGAGGTTTGAGGAAATCCAATCTAACCAAAGGGGAGAAAGGCCAGGAATACAGATTCCTCTACTGAAGATAAATGGAATCTATCAGATGTGCACACAAATCCCTCAATAAATAACGCCAGCGTTCCTTCGTGTTGTTTTGAAATTCAAACTACATTAAGAAAAGAGCAAGGTGTCTTGCTTGTCGTCACACCACTAAGTCTGCACTCCGTCAGAATGCAATTAGCATTAACGGGAGATTTTATTACCCCTCTAAGAGTGTGTAAAAACCATGTGTCTCTAAAAAGTATTATTTTTGTTGACATTTATCATAAAGACTATTAACACATAAAATGTCAATGTTGGCTTTCTTCCCAGAATTAGGAAAAACTAACTTAAATTTCATAGGGAACCAGAAAGAGCCGGTGCAGCCAAGACAATCCTAAGCAAAAAGAACAACGCTGGAGGCATCAAGCTACCTAACCAGACTACAGCATAAGGCTACAGTAACCAAAGCAGCATGGTACTGGTTCCAAAACAGATATGTAGACCAATGGAACTCTTTTACACTGTTGGTGGGAGTGTAAATTAGTTCAACCATTGTGGAAGACAGTGTAGTAATTCCTCAAGGATCTACAACCAGAAATACCAATTGGACCCAACAACTCCATTACTGGGTATACACCCAAAGGATTATAAATCATTCTTCTATAAAGACACACACACATGTTTACTGCAGCACTATTCACAATAGCAAAGGCTTGGAACCAGCACTATTCACAATAGCAAATGCCCATCAATGATAGACTGGATAAAGAAAATGTGGCACATATACACCACGGAATACTAGGCAGCCATAAAAAAGGATGAGTTCATGTCCTTTGCGGGGACATGGATGAAGCTGGAAACCATCATTCTCAGCAAACTGACACAAGAACAACAAAACCAAACACTGCATGTTCTCACTCATAGGTAGGAGTTGAATGATGAGAACACATGGACACAGGGAGGGGAAAAATCACACACTGGGCCCTGTCGGGGGTAGGGTACTAGGGGAGGGATAACATTAGGAGAAATGCCTAATGTAAATGATGGGCTGATGAGTGCAGCAAACCACCACTGCACGTGTGTACCTACGGTAACAAACCTGCACGTTCTGCACGTGTCCCAGAAATTAAAGTATTACAAAAAGAGTCAATGTTTCATTTCAATAGCTCATTGCACCCAAACTGGCTACTGTACAATTTCAGTTTATCTGATCTATTAACAGAACACACTCTCTCTCGTCTGATTAGAATGCATTATTTTTCCTGAGGGAAACCTGAGCTTAGGTTGTTGTTCTCTCTGAAACATCCCCCACTAACTGGGATGTTCCTTGAAGCCAGCAGGGACTCCACCTTTTATCTCTAAATGCCCAGAACCTACCTTGGTGCCTGGTACAGAGCGCTCACTCAATGCATGGTGGTTGGGTTTATTTTTTTCTTAAATAATAGCTTTCATTTAGCCACATACTGCTCTGTGGTAGACTCTTTGCTTACACGATCACCAACACTTATAACTCTGTGAAGGAGGTTAACTAACCCTGCCTTACAGATGAGGAATCTCAGATTTAAGAAGATTAAGAAAGTTGTCCACAGCTACATACCTGGTAAGTGACTCTAAGTGATTCCAACTGCAAAGCCCAGTTGAAGGAGAGTCTGAAGCATACACAGTTACCTGTAATCACTGCTGATCTTGCAATGTCTCGGGCACCACTGACTCCTCACTCTAACTGTACCAAATGGGAAGGGGGCATGATGGGAATGTATTCTGACCACAGACCACGCCCTAGAATTCAAGTCCCCAGACCCAGACTGTTTTCATTGTTCTCACTCCTGTCTCCTAAAAGCAGCAGGCAAGAACACCAGGTTTTGAATCACTAGAACTACACTGTATTTTCATTCTGATACCAAGTCATGAGACACCTTAGCTGGCTTAGGAAAGTCTGGTGACGGAAGACCTGCTCCCGAAGCTATGAGCAAGTTAATGTATGTGAGTTTCCTCTGTAAACTCCAAAGGGCTCAATGACAACAACAGTGTTCAATGGTCTCATGGTGGTGAAAAGAGCACAGCTTTCTGAATCAGAGACAACAGAATTAGAATCTGCACCTCCCCTTACAACCTGATCATCTAGGGCAAGCTGAGTTAACCTCTCAAAGTTAAAATTCATCATCTGCAAGGTGTGCAGAACAATGCCCACACTGCAGGATGTGGTGAGTATTCCTAGGTGCTCACCAACATCTGTTCTCCTTTGCTGCCAGGGCCTCAACTACATTTCCAGGTCCCTGCCCCAACCCTAAAATCAGGCATGGCTACAGGACTAAGTTCTCCCCAGTCGAATGGAAGTGAAAGCACTGGAATTTGATATGACTAAGTTCGGCCCCTAACTTATTCCTTAGATGGGAAGATTCATAACCATCTAATCAAACCCAATACTCAAGCTAGAAACGTGAGAGAGATTTTAAAACCTTCCCCTTTTCTCTCTAATCCATGTCATCCAGTCTATCAGTTATGACAATTCTTACCCCAGAATGTATCTTTAACCTATTTCATTCTTCCCACCTCCTCCGCCAGCCTCCTTTACCCTCCTAGTTAAAGCCATCGTCCACAACCTATGTTGCTGTGACATTCTTAAGTGCATCTCATGCTTGACCCCTCGAATCCATCCTCTATATAGTTTCCTATGCAGAATCACAATCATCCTTTGGCAAACATGAAGGATTCAGTCACACCCACATTTCAAACATTTCAATGGTTTTCTACTGCTTCAAAATGAAATTAAAATTTCTTCAAAAGGCCTATGAAGGCTCTGCTTCATCCAGCCTCTACCTAACAGCCATCCCCGCTCTTCTAGCCTTGCTCCCTCATGGCATGACTTAAAACTCCACCGCTGGAAGAAGCCCATCCTTGATCACAAAATTCAAAGTAGGGGCTGGGCCCAGTGGCTCACACCTGTACTACCAGCACTTTGGGAGGCTGAGGCGGGTGGGTGACTTGAGGCTAGGAGCTTGAGACCAGCCGTGGCAACATGGTGAAACCTCATCTCTACTAAGAATACAAAAATTAGCCAGTTGTGGAGGTACATGCCTGTAATCCCAGCTTCTCAGGAGGCTGAGGCAGGAGAATTGCCTGAACTGGGAAGTGGAGGTTGCAGTGAGCTGAGATCACACCACTGCACTCCAGCCTGGACAACAGAGTGAGGCTGTCTCAGAAACAAAACATCCCAAACTTAGATTCTCCCTTGCATGAGAATCTTATTTGCCCTCCACTTACCACCGTTTGTAGTAATTCCTCTTTTTGTTTCCTTCCTGACCTGTTATTAACACCTGTGAAGATAAGCCCCAGGCAGGGAACATATTACTTTTATAGTGCACTCAGCTGGCAAGCACCCCTCACTTTCTGTGTTCGTGTATATGTGTACACAGCGTACCTGTGAGGCAGATATTAATACTATTCCCATTATACAGATAAAGAAGATGTGAGGCCTATGGAGAGTAAGCCCCTCCCTCCCTCAGGCCACAGAGCCAGGTGCAGGCCCAAGCAGTCTCACCCCAGTGTCCTGGCTCCTGTCACCCATCGTTTAACAGCACTACATGCCAGCACACCTGGCTCTTTGTTGGCGCTCAGTGAACACTGGCAGAAAGAATTATGAAGTAAAGTCTCCCAAGTTTGAACATCCAGAGACACTTGGTGCCTGTCTAGGTGCTCTCAGCCAGTCCTAGTTCTACGACTGATGCCGGGGTGCATCTTCTGTTCCTTACTAAGTAAGTTCCTCTAGGGCAAGAATCATGATTTTCCTCTCATGATACCTGAGAGCAGGCATTCAAAAAAGTTTTCCTGGTGTATGTGAACATTTAAAAATCATCAGAAATTCACCACAATTGCAATAAACTAAAATTCAATTAAGAGTTCCCATAAAAATTAAGTACAACAGTCACCATTTATCATCTCGGTCATTTGTAGAGCTGAGCTGAACCCAGAGGTACTCTGTTTCCAGAGTTAAAGAGCTGTTTTATAGATTGTATCTTTCTACATCATGAGTGGGTAGAAATCATCTTTACTAGAAAAAAATAAGTGAGGGAAGGCAGGAGGCAGAGAGAGCTATTTCAAAGCTCTTTCCCTGTTTGTCCTAAATCCTCCAGAGCAGGCAGTCCGCACCGAGTCCAGCATTTCAGAGCTTGGCTAGCCCATGACAGGCCTTCGTGATGGACGAAGTGGCCTCATGCAAGCCTTGCTTCTCGTCAGCAATGCTACCTGTGCTGCCCTTTTCCCCTCACTTCCCCAACTCCGCTCCCATTTCTCAGTTCTCCCATCTCCCCTGGTTCTTTCCAGCGCTACTAGGCCAAATTATGGGGCTCAATACTGAGAAGTCCTTTCCACCTTACTGATAATTTCTCTTGGAAAACACCTGGGAAAGAGACAAAAAAAATCAGGAAAGTACAGCCTAACATGAGGTATCCTCCATGCTCGACAGGCATGCATTTATAAGAGCACATGACTGCTACAATACTTTAGAGAGCCCTTTTATGGAATGTGGCTCTCTGTTCCATGAGTGGGTGGAAATAATAATTAGTGAAAAGCAGTCTTAGCTTTTTAATGAAAGAAACCTAGATAGGAGATTAGTCACTCAAGCCCTCTCTCTCTTATCACCATCACCACACAGAAATATCTTTAAGAAAGGAGAAGTCGACTCAAATACCCAAGGAGGGCAATGGCCACAGAAATTTGTGAATCTCTTCAGGGTAAAAAAACTGGGATGGGCTAGGAGTGAAGAAGGAAGTTCTATCCTCTCTAAAGGTATCTGTTATGGGGTGAATTATGTTCTCTCCAAAATGACTGTGTTGAAGTCCTAACCCCTAGTGCCCTCCATTGTGACCTTATTTGGAAATAAGGTCACTGTAGATGGAATGAGTTAGGAAGAGATCACAGGAGAGAGTAAGGAGGCCCCCAGTTCAGCATGACCGGCATCCTAGTGAGAAGGCAGTCAAGTGAAGACAGACACAAGGAGGAGTCCACGTGAAGACGGGGCAGAGACTGGGTGACGCAGCTACAAGCAGGAACACCAGACCGCCAGCTGCCACAAGGAGCTGTGGGAGAGGAACGGAACAGATTCTGCCTCAGCGAGAACTCACCCTGCTAACACACCCTGATTTTAGATCTTTAGCCTCCAGAATTGTGAGAACAATTTGTTGTTTTAAGCCACTCTGTGGTATGTTACTACGGCAGTTTTTTAAAACTAACACAGAATCACAACTCAGACTTACAAAAAATGCAAGATGACCAAACCCAGCCCCTGGCAGCCAGATTGTCTCTAATTCAAATGCTCCCTATTCAGTGGGTAGTCACATTTCTGCAAAAACAAAAATGCTGTTACAAAACTTTTTCTGGCTAAAAAATGCATTCTCCTAGACGTCACACATTCGCATGCACATTTACACAGGGCAGAATTATCTTGCAGATCCCAGGGTTAGGAGTGAAGCCTCTGCACTCAGATACCAGCCTGCAGGAGATCACAGGCTAGCCCTGCCACTTGCAAGCTGTGGGGCTTTAGGGCCTCCATGCCTCAGTCTCCCCCACCTGTAAGTGGCAATAATAAAATCGGCCTCACAGATGAGCATGCATGGCATACTGGGAAGCCTGCTCAATTACAACTAGGAGGGAGAACTCACAATCCACACAGTGTGATCTCTATCACAGGCCGCAGCACTTCATTTTATTTGACTGCTCATTATTTTTGATTTGCTTTACTGTGAACTCATCTAGGACGGGGTCTAGGCCTTGGTCACTGCTTTCCTTGCACATGTGTGACAGGCAGTCAGAGACCCCTCAGGAATGAAGGCAGGAACGTACTTCGATTTAACTCCTGTGACTGTGAGATCCCTGAGGGCAGGAGCCGGGTCTTCCACCAACCCCAGAGCCCGGCACCAGGTGAGTGGCCACACAGGGGCAACGGAAGTCGCTGTGTTGGAAGGACGTCTGTAGATCCTGCTCAACTCCACCAAGCTAGGATGGGAGCAGGAATTAAATGCTTCATTCCAATTTCAAGGTCTGAGTTCGTCTGTTTCCTTTCTGCTTATCACACACATGACATGTAGAACAAAGGAGGGTGACACTTCCTCACTGAGGATTTTGGGGAGACTATTAAACCCAAGGTGGAAAAAATAATTCAAGAACGTGACAAGTGCAGCTGTCAATAATTCTGCAACAGGCAGCAAATGCCGAGAAACGCACTTACTCTCTATGGCTGCCGATGCTGCCTGGAGAGCTCTGCAGTCTGGGAAAGAAATCCCTAGTCCAGACTGTATGATATGGATTCTGTCCCACTGGATTGGCATTGTCTAGACTAGTGGTCAACAAACTGCAGTCCGTGGTACCTCAGCCACCTGTTTCTGTAAATGAAGTTTTGTTGGTACCCGTCCCTACCTTTCCAGTTACGTATCGCCTATGGCTGCTTTTGTGTTACAAGCAGAGTAAAGTAGTTCTGAGAAAGACTGTGCAACCCAGAAAGCCTAAATCACTCTCTGATCCTTTATAGAAAAGTCTGTTGATCCCTAACTTGGAGCATCCCACTGTGATTACACTAAAAATTAGGCTTGAAGGGGACAGAAACCTTGTTTACCTGGCTCAGACCTATCTAGATGATGACCAACCTGGTTTACAGTAGGTGCCCAATAAATCTACATAAAGAATGACCATGAGGCCAAATGCTGGATTTTATGACAGGTAGTGCCAACAGTGCTAGACACTGAGCCGGAACAGTGTCCTGAAGCTCTGCCCTTTTTGAAAGGATGAGGCTGTGCCACTGCTGGATGTCCCTTGACTCTACCTGAGAGCCCTCTGGGAGCACTGGGCTGGACAGACAGCCAGGACACCAGCACTGTAAGAGTCCAATAGCACGGAGCTGTCAGGACACATTAAACCTAACTAAGAACAACCTTTCAAAATCCTTCTTCTATGTATATACATTTACTTTAGAAATGTTTTAAGGGAATAAACACTTGCAAAGCAGTTTAAATTTAAAGGTTCCCTTATAGAGCTGAACCCAAACCAGCTGTCAGACACCAAACATTTATAAATACAAATGCTCAAGGTACTGAGCAAAAAAAAGATTTTTAGATCTAAAAGAAAAAGTCCAATCTACCGTGCCATAACGAAAGCAAAGAGGGAAACAGAAAAGCCAGGCGTTTCTGAGAATGGTCCTTTAATGTTAATACTAAAAGCATGTGGAAGTTCTGGCTCCAATAAAGTTGTTTACGGTTAGATGAAGGAAGAAGGGTCCTTTAACTCGGGAATTGATTACACAGAGCTTGCTGCATAAAGAAAGAATTCCACACTACTTCTCTTTTTCTGTTTTGTCCTCTCAAAGAACTGCTGCTTCCACGCATTGCGTCTTCAAGCCAGGCATGGGCAGGAGAGTCTCCCAGCCCTCCCCTCGCCTGGCTCTGACCCGTGATCACGGGAACCTCGAGCATGTGGTGTCTTCTTTTTGGTGGGTTTGCACAACTGTAGCTCTTTATATAATCCAGGGATATTCTCCCTTTAAATTTTTTGGATACTACTGAATTCCATATTTAAAGAGGTAGAAGTTTAATAAGTTATAATCACATTTCAATTTTTTTTTAAAGACAAGATCTTGTTCTGTCACCCAGGATGGAGTGCAGTCGTACAGTGACAGCTTGCAGCCTCCACCTCCTGGGCTTATGTGATCCTCCTGCCTCAGCCTCTGGAATAACTCGGACCAGACGCGTGCACCACTGCAGCTGGCTAACTTGCTAATTTTTTGTAGAGACAGGGTCTCAGCATGTTGCCCAGGCTGGTCTCAAACTCCTGGGCTCAAACAATCGTCCTACCTGGGCTTTCCAAAGTGCTGGGATTACAGATGTCAGTCACTACATTTGGCCCACATTTATATTTAAATAGAAGTAATATTCTATAGTTTCAATTTCTGATCAAATGGGAATCAAAATGTCAGTCTGAGAGCTGATCTGATGTAACAGTAAAAGCTCATTTATAGGTTAAATGCTTCTACCAAAGAAATTTTAAAATAACATTTTCTAATTCAGTTTTTACTCATCCCCTTCTAAAACCACTTAATTTGTATTTAATTCATATCCCAATAATAAAATCAAGGTACTACAGAAGCACTGCATATTCCACTAAACTGTTTCTACAATATTAACGCAATCTATTTACACCATAAAATATCAAAAATTCAGACAAGGATTGACTCATTGGATTTGCTCTGAGGACTGTTATAGCCACTTAAATAAGGAAGTAGGATTTCCTTTTTTATTTTGTAGCCACACCTTTGGAGACATGGTCAAGCATTCTTTACATGGAAAACATTGGAAAGTGGTTCAAATTTAAAGCTTCCCTTATACAGCTGAACCCAAAACAGCTGTCAGAAACCAAACACTTATAAACACAAATGCTCAAGGTACTGAGTGAAATGAAAAAAGACTTTTAGATTTAAAAAGTCCTATCTACCCGGCCGTAACCGAGGAATGGGTTTAAGGAGCTGGGCTCTGAGTGATGGTAGGTGACTTGCACGTGGCCTTTCCTCCCGAGCCACCTGCTGAGAACCCCTGATACTGAAGGGCTCACAGAGACGAGATGTCCTGTCTCCTTTGCCTTATTCTGTGGCAGCTTTCAGGACCATGTTTTCAGTTATAACCTTTCATACTCTTCCACCCCGGGGGTTTATGTTCCTACATTAGAATATAAATGCATTTTCATCAAAAAAAGAAAATTAATGACTAGTTACAGCAAATTCACTATTTCCCCCAAAAACTAGACACATCAAAATGGTGCTTCTTTGTCCAAATTCTTCACAATATTGAAATCATGAAATGAAACAACCACCAGCTTTTATGACCGGCTAAGAAACGTATTTGATGAGATCAGAAGTCCAGAGCATGGCCCGCTGCAACCCATAACCAGATGCCCACAGAAGATTTTTAAATTGTTTGACTTTTCTTCTTAAAATCTACATAATGTTTTTCTCTTGTTCATTTCAAACTTCCTATGTGGGAGTGTTAATAAAACCTAGCATCTGTAAATTTCTCATATTGGTTTGATGAATCCTTGGTCAAATATTCTCCTTTACTCTGGCTCTAAATGATGTGATCTCAGCAATCTCCTGAAAGCATCCAACAATTAAGACAAATATTTAAAAGCCCCATTGAAAACCACAAACAAAAGGCCCCCAGACACCTGAAGACTGAGTCTCCCAACACACGCTGTGATGGAATCTCTTCTGTTCTACGGAATCTGTGGCAAGTACAACAGTTAGTGCCTGCTGAGAAAGGGCCAGGAGAAAGAGTAGAATGAGGGAAGAGAAGAAACGTACATTTCGGCTGAAATGTGTATTTCATTTGAATAAACTCAATCAACTCTACTCTTTTTTTTTTGAGACAGATTTTGTTCTTGTTGCCCAGGCTGGAGTGCAGTGGCGCGGTCTCGGCTCACTGCAACCTCCGCCTCCCAAGTTCAAGCGATTCTCCTGCCTCAGCCTCTTGAGTGGCTGCGATTTCAGGAACCCACCACCACATCTGGCTAATTTTTATAATTTTTAGTAAAGACAGGGTTTCACCATGTTGGCCAGGCTGGTCTCAAACTCCTGACCTCAGGTGATCCGTCGCCTCAGCCTCCCAAAGTGCTGGGATTACAGGCGTGCGCCATCGCACCCGGCCCAACCCTACTCTTGTCTCAGGATTCAGTGGCCAAAACTGCTTCCTAGTTCAAAAAGGAAATTATGTCACCAGGAGCAAATTCCTTCAAGTTCAGAACCATGCACCACAAATCTCCTTGTGCCTGTTCCTCCTGCGCCAGGTGTGTGCACTCACCTGGGCACCGGATCATCTAGTTCTCCAGGTTGAGTGTACATGAGAATCACCTGGGAGGCTCATTAAAACACAGGCTGCTGAGCCCCAAATCCAGAGTTTGTAACTGAGTAACCTGAAGTGAGGACTGACAATTTACTTTTCTAACCATTTCCAGGTGATGTTTATACAACCAATCCCAGAGCAGACTCTAAGAACAACTAATCAAAGGCCAGTTATATTGATTATCCTCTCCTCATCCCAGATCTTTTAGCCTCTCCCTTTATATTTCTCCTTTTCTTAAGCATATGAACATGTTCAAATTTGTCATCTTAAAACAAACAAAAATCTCCCTGATCCCACTGGGAATGTGTGCAGTGTCTCTTTCCCTCTGTACTCAGGGAGATTCTTAACAGGATGTTCTCCATACTCCACTTCCAACCCACTTCTTGCTCTGTACTCTATTCGCCGTCTCCATTCTGCGGAATCTGCCCATCTCACATGAACTTAAGCTTCCCGGCCAATGGATACCTCTTTAGTGCCTGTTTGACTCTGCTGTGTCTAGCACTGCTCACCTGCCCACACGACTCCCTATCCTGGATCCCCGCTGCCTCCCTTTCAGTCTCCTTTCCTGGAGTATCTGCTTTCACCATCCCCGTCAGTGTTGCGGGTCCCTTGGGACCTGTCTTTGGCTCTCGTCCTCTCACTCCATACATTTTGCCTGAGATTTCTCATCCATGCCTTTCACCTATAATCTGTATCCCAATGGCTCTCAAACCTAGACTTCTCTCCTAAGTTTCAACTATATATAATGACCAGCAATTGGACAATTCTATTTGTCCAACAGGCATCTCAAAGTTATCAATGCTTGTAAATGAACCCATTAATTTCCACCTCGTTCCTGTTCCTTTTATTTCTTACTTAACAAAATGGCTCCTCCAACTACTCAGTCATGCAAACCACCTGCATGTCCTTAAGGAAAAACATATCCTTACTCTCAAGCACAGTCATATGCCAAGTCCCATCTAATCTAGCTCTTAACTGTATCTCAAATCTGTTCCTTTGTTCCCATCTCCGGAACTGTTGCTCCAATTTAGGTCAACATCAACTCATCTGGAACAATGTAATGTACACCATTCAGGCCTATTAAGTTCTCTACTTCCAATCTCTACACTGCTGATACAGTAATCTCTCAGTCTTACAGACACTGCTGATATAAGTAATCTCTCAGTCTTACAGGACACTGCTGATACAGTAATCTCTCAGTCTTACAGGACACTGCTGATACAGTAATCTCTCAGTCTTACAGGACACTGCTGATACAGTAATCTCTCAGTCTTACAGGACACTGCTGATACAGTAATCTCTCAGTCTTACAGGACACTGCTGATACAGTAATCTCTCAGTCTTACAGGACACTGCTGATACAGTAATCTCTCAGTCTTACAGGACACTGCTGATACAGTAATCTCTCAGTCTTACAGGACACTGCTGATACAGTAATCTCTCAGTCTTACAGGACACTGCTGATACAGTAATCTCTCAGTCTTACAGGACACTGCTGATACAGTAATCTCTCAGTCTTACAGGACACTGCTGATACAGTAATCTCTCAGTCTTACAGGACACTGCTGATACAGTAATCTCTCAGTCTTACAGGACACTGCTGATACAGTAATCTCTCAGTCTTACAGGACACTGCTGATACAGTAATCTCTCAGTCTTACAGGACACTGCTGATACAGTAATCTCTCAGTCTTACAGGACACTGCTGATACAGTAATCTCTCAGTCTTACAGGACACTGCTGATACAGTAATCTCTCAGTCTTACAGGACAATCCTTTCTGCAAAACTCTCCCATGGCTCCCTGTGGCCACTGAAATAACGCTGCAACTCTTCTGCATGGCATTCAGCTTTTGATACTAGGTTCTTCTCTTTCTTAACCCCATTTCTAGTCACCTCCTCCTCCTATTTTAAGCTCTAATACCAAAAACTACTTAATGATATTTTTTAATGTGGCACGCTCTCTTACAACGGAAAACTTCTACATATTTTCTTCTTCCTACTTGGAAAATTATTATTAAAGTCCCTGCCCCCACATGCTCTTTCCAAAACCTTCTCCAATTTTCTTGAATTTGGACTCCATTCTGCCTCTCATTCCACTTGAAACCTGCCTCCATTAAAGCAATTATCTGTCTCCAAGCCTAACTCTACACCATTCAAAGTTAAGTCCTTGAATCCCTCGTGCTGAGAATACCTGGCTCAAAACAGGAGCCCTACTAGAAAGTATTTTTATATACGTGTATCAGTGATTCTGAACAAGGAAACACACTCCCCTGGCAGTATAATAAGGGAGTCTATCAAACATTTTAGGATCATTTTTAGTGTTTAATTCTGCTTCTACAAAATTTTAGATGCTCAACATCGAATATTTATTTCATCTCAACTGTAACATGTTTAATCTCTCATTTACTTCATTTCTTCAAGGAATTGGGAGAGAACACACTGAAATTCAGTCTGGGGATGTAAGGAATCTGTTCAAAGATTTTCTGGAGACATATTCTCATTACAACAGTGTTTTTTATCTTGTCATCAGAAGAATGAAGGGAGCCAAGGAAGCTGATATGGGGAGTCTTACATTTTCTGTACCTCAGTTTGTTTGCTGCCATTTTAATACAAGACAGCTCCTCCCAAATAGTTTTGCTATATGCAACTGTGCTGTTATTCCTGCAGCTGGTCTAGGTTTTACAGATACCTGCACAGCCCCCTAGTGAGCCCAACTGCCCTTATACTATTATGATGCCATAAACAAAATTATATAAAATTTCAAGGCCACTAGTAAATGCCTCAATTAGGTGACTGGAACATGCAGCATTTGGGCATTTTCATGGTCTTCAGTGAAGGTTTTACCGCCCTGAAAAGCCTACCCTGTACATTATTCAAAGAACAGAAAGTCTTTATGTCTCCACTCCTGGCTGTTCCAGTATAAAGGTGACCCACCCACACCCACATGCAAGGCTGGCAAGAACGGGTCATCATCGAAGAGAATATGTTAAGTGCACTGAAACAGGCTGTATACGACCTTCATCAGGCTTCAAGTGGTTAAAGTCGTGCCTTACAAGTATTTTAAAGAAAACTGGCACAGATAGATACACCAAATGAACATGTGTTTGAGAGTCAAGAGACAAACATCAATAGGACTTGATGAACGTACTTGGGTTTTATGTAAATGTCAATGTACACGTTGTGAGGCAACTTGGTTCTCTGCTGGAGAGCATACCTCATCTTAAATGAGTCATCACTTGCAGATGAACAGGAAAATGCTGACAGATCCACACGAGATAAAATGGACCGCAGCCGTCTTGGAAACAACACACTTTTATGATGAAACCAACTCATTTTC
This sequence comes from Saguinus oedipus, assembly GCA_031835075.1. NCBI lineage: Eukaryota > Metazoa > Chordata > Mammalia > Primates > Cebidae > Saguinus > Saguinus oedipus. The sequence continues at coordinate 2,739,731 of CM063188.1, read as the reverse complement.
ATGCCTCCAGACACAGCTCAGGCCTGAAACCGAATTGAAGAATGCCCAGAAGTTCTTGAAGAATCCACATGTTCCTGTAATCATCCACTGATCAATTTCCCAAGAGAAAAGAACTTAAACAAGGATGGGAAATTCCAAGATGTTTACTATCCAGAGAATATCTGCATCCAGAGGGATTTCACACCCAGACCAGAGGGAGATGCTGCGTTACTGTTCACTGATGTAGTCAGATGCTAGCATCTACCCAACACACACCATTACTGCTTTAGAGATAAATCAGAAAACACCAAAAATTGGATGTAAAAAAGATCTAGAAAACAAGTAATTGGAAAGAACGAAGGAACCCAGAGCCGGGAAAATTTAACCGTGATTCCTAACAGGTGTTATCCATTGAAACGTTTCTGTGTTCTTCAGGCTTCAGGCCAAGAACTTCATGTTTTTATTTCTCACAACATTTGAAATTCCAGCTTTACAAAATATGAAAACTAAGGCTTAGAAATATTAAGAGATTTACCCAAAACATATGACTTATAAACAGTGGAGATGGAATTTGAACACAATCTTTCTGACTCCAATGTCCCAGCACTTAGGCACCATACTCGAGCCTGGAGCAAAGGCTTATGGGTGATCCCAGTCTTAAATATGAGGTTCTGTAATATGTAAGACAGAAGAGATTGGTTGTATTCTGAATTAGGAGTTCTCAAACCTGTTTGTTCTAGAGAATCATCTCTAAAACTTAAAGACAAAAATCAGTTTCTAAGGTCCTACTCATAGATTCTGCTTCAGCTGATCCAGCACAGAGGCCAAAACACTGTATTTTTATGCTGCTCTGCTGGGTTTGAGAACCATCGCTCTGCACCTCAGAGCTAGAGTGAGTGTAGAAGAATTACTACGAGGCAGGTCTACCTTTACATTATGAAAACAGACAAACCAAACACACACACACACACACACACACACACACACACACCCTGCCACCCACACACCAGTCCTAACCATCCCTGCCCAGTCCTAACCAACAGAGCCTCACAACCCATCCCCCACCGCTGGGTCCTAACCAACAGAGCGCCACAACACAATCTCCCCAACCCACCCCGGCCTAGTCCTAACCACAGAGCTACACCCTCCCCACTCCCTCCTGGTCCTAACGAACAGAGCTGCCCAAACGTAGTTGCAGCTACCTCATAAAGCACCACGATATAATGGAAAGAACTCACTTTCTGAAAATAGAGGTTCCCATTTCCTGTTCTGGTTCAGGCATTCTTAGGTGTGCAGCCTTGGTCAAGTTATTTTCTCCGAGTCTCAGTTTGCTCAACTGGAAATTATTAGAGAACACTTACCTTGAAGAACTGATGTTCAGGAGTAGAGACAATTAGGTAAAATACACAGAACCGAGGCTGGCGTGGCAGGGGTTCATAAGCAAAGGGCACCTGCCCACCTGAAATGTAACTGCCCGTGGAGCCGCTGTAGCAAGCCTCTGTAAGGGGACGCTGTGGGCTCCACTGGGGCACCCTTCCTTTTATTCCCACTGTCGTCCCACCCACTGAAGTGGCCACGTCTGATTGGCTAAGTACAGGTTTTAGCAATGGGCTCTGATTGACCTAATCCAATCAGCCTCCACCTGGCCCCCTTGCCACAGTGCTAGGCAATAACCAGAGCCCAGGCCCAGCAGATGGTGTTCCTCTGGCAGAGACTGGCTTGGGAGGAGGCTGGGTATGTGTCCAAAACTGGGCCAATCGGAGTGAACTCAAAAACTTTTGTTCGACAATAGGAGGAAAGAGAGGGTCTCCTCTTCCGTACAGTGTGATATGACAGCCAGAGAGCTGACAGCAGCCATACTGCTACCAAGAGCCTTTATCAAACTACTTCTGAAGCCTGAGCTAACTCGGTATTTTTGAGATAAATTCCCCTCATCAGATTATTTAAGCCACTCTGAGGTTGTTTTTCTGTGGCCTAGGCTTAAACAACACGTAACTTATCCAGAATCCCCTGGATGGGAGTAGTGAGACAGAACCACTTAGATCATTTCTAACTTCATGAGCCCATGACTTCTCAGACTTTGTATAATTAATACCCGTCTTCACATTTACAACACTTCTGATGACCAGTTTCTTCAGCCTGGAGCATCCTGTCCCCCTTCCTCTTCCTAAGAAATCCTGCTTGCCTTTTAGGGTCCAACTTCACTGGTTCCACTGCCGCAAGATCTTTGAAAAGGAAACAGTTCATCATCTCCCTGTGCACTCCCCTGGCACTTCACTGTTTCCTCTCTTACCTCAATCACTGTGTATTTTTCTCACTCCTGTCTTCACCTACATTTAGGCTGGGTGCACCTAAAGACATGGTCCCTATCCCTAGTCATGACTTGCTAACAGGCCGAGTGTGCAGCAGAGTAGCACAAATCTAGCTTATTGTACATGTCCAATGCCTAACATGGGGCCAGGCCTGCAGCAGGCTTGCAGTAAACAACTACTAACTCATTAAATGCCACACCAGTGGTTAGCTACAGCAAAGGCTTCGGCCTCAGCCTTCTAGGTGTCTGACCTTGCACCTTGAAGGAATTAAACAGTAATGCATTCCCCATCTTGCACTGCTGATTTCCAATGACAAGGGGGTTTTCCCCCTCCCACAGAGGATTACAGGCCAATTTAGGTATGGGAGGGTTTTTGGGGCTGGAGGTGGTTTAGAGGTTTTTCCAACCATATTAAACTTACTAAGAGCTTAACATCTATTAATTAAATTACATTTTCTATAATGAAAGTAGAGAACTCAAATCCTATAGATGACCTGATCTTGATATAAAAATTCAATTTAAAAAAATATTACACGCAAATAAAAAATATCTATTCTGTGACCTGTAACACCACACAACTGTAAATTTAATATCATCCTATGTTACCTGAGGTGGTTGGAAGGTGTTTCTTCTATGTTTGTTGTATTTAGCCTTTTCTTTTAAAATTTTATTATTTATTTATTTTCGAGACAGGGCCTCCGTCTGTGGCCCAAACTGGAGTGCAGTGGTGTGATCATGGCTCACTGCAACCTCGACCATCTCTGGGCTGCAGTGATCCTCCCACCACATCCTCCCAAGTAGCTGGGACCACAAGGATGTAGCTGGGACTACAGGCGTGCACCACCACACCTGGACACCTTTTTCTTTTTTTGTAAAGACAGGGTCTCGCTATGTTGCCCAGGTTAGCCTCAAACTCCTGGGCTCAAGCAATCCTCCCGCCTTGGCCTCCCAAAGTGCTGGGATTATGGGCAAGAGCCACCGGTCCCAGAAAGCTTTTTCTTTAAGTGGGAAAAATGGTGAGAGAGGACTGCCTCCTCCTACGACTTCCACTTGGTCCTCCAGCTATCTAGGCCTTGAATAACACTTCTGGATCTGAGTGGTTTCAGTGGCTGCAATTAGAAAGGAAGTACACACAATAAACCAGGAGTAGATTTGTTATTCACAGTCCAACACTTGGTTAGCATCTCGAAAACCAGGATACTTCCTGCAACCCAAAGTCCTCATTGACAGGAATCATCTTGGTCTGAAGGAAGGGAGTGGCCTCCAGAAGCAGGAAAAGGCAAGGAGGCAGATTCTCCCTAGAGCCCCCCTGAAGGAGCCAGCCCTGCCCACAGTCTTGCATTTAGTCCAGTGGAACTCACGGCAGCTTCTGACCTCCAGGCCTGTAAGACACCACCTGCGTGGTTTTTAAAATTCCTGCGTTTGTGGCGATTTGTTAGACAGAAACAGAAAACGAGTGCTGCTTTCCTGGGCCAGTGACTACTCACTTGCGTCCACAGCAGTCCCTTTCCAAACAGTGGTGCTGTGTAAAAGTAACTGTTAGCTTCTCAGACATGCAGCATAAGAATTCACAGTCATAAGTCGAAGTCAATCAGAAAAAAAGGAAATACTAAAATTTGCCAGAGATCCAAACGAGAAAAATTCAGATAACTACTCATATATGAGTATCAAACATTCCTCTTATATTCACAAAACAGACCTGAATAAATACATGCTTTACCTAAAACGAGATTTCTTTTCTATATGTGGATAAAATGCCCTTATCCATGAATTTAACACACAATTTGCAGAGCCTCTCCCACTTGCCAGGCACTGGGAAGAATCCTGAGGGCTTCCTACCTTCAAGATGCTTGCCTCTATCTAAGCCAGGGCAAGTGCGGAAAAAACTTCTTCACATTAGTTCACTAATGCTAAAATAGGAACTAGAATAGAGCCACAGCTTAAAAGTCATGTTGTCACAGACAGAGGCAGAGGCAGAGAAGTAAGCCGTGGCATTTGTTACCTGTTTCTGAGCAGCTTAAAGCAACCAGCTCAACTACTTCACACAGTTCCGAGGGTCAGGAATCTAGGAGTGTCTTAGCTGGACAGTGCTGCCTCAGGGTGTTTCATGAGGGTGCAGTCAAACTGTCAGCCAGAGCCAGAGTCAACTGAAAGATGGACAGAGGCTGAGGCATCGACGCTTACTCATGCGGTTACTGGTGAACCTCGGTCACCACCTGCGGTTTGCCAGCAGCCTGGGTTACTGGCCAGGAGGGCTTCTCCACAGAACTGCTACAAGAAGGCAGGTGGCTTCTCCCCAAGTAAGTGGCCTGAGAGAGAGACTATGACCATAACAGAAGCCAATGTGAAGCTCAGAAATGACCTGCCGTCATTCCCGTCATTCCCGTCAGTCATTCCCGTCATTCCCGTCATTCCCATCAGTCATTCCCGTCATTCCCATCAGTCATTCCCGTCAGTCGTTCCCGTCAGTCATTCCCGTCATTCCCATCAGTCGTTCCCGTCAGTCGTTCCCGTCAGTCGTTCCCGTCATTCCCGTCAGTCATTCCTATCAGTCATTCCTGTCATTCCCGTCATTCCCGTCATATGCTGTCGGTCACACACACCAACGGGAGACAATGTGGGAGGGGAGTACTGAAGGGCGTGAGGATCAGGAAGCAGGAATCACTGGGACTCATGTTGAAGCCTCACTCCACAGCGTGTTCTTCCAAACATTTCAGCAAGGGGAACCACGCAGTAAACTACACACAGTTCCAGAACGGCGATCCTGAGGCCTGGAGCAGTCACGGATCAGCTACTCTACAATCCAGCAAGGCCTCGGCTTCCGTAGCTGCAAAATGACAAGGGAGCCCAACTCTGAACAACACTGGGTGGCCCAGGGCTGCTTCTGCACTTATCATTTATTGGGTGTTCATCATGTGCCAGACACTGTTGGAAGCATCACACCCTTGACTCATTTACTTCTCATTACGACCCTCTAAGGTGGTTACAATTGTCATTGCTGCATAAGAGCCGAGAAGACTGAAGCAAAATGTGTTCATCCATTTGCCAAAGGTTTACCATTAGTGAGAGGCAGTCAGGATTTGAACCTAGGTAACTTGGCATCTAAATCCACATTATAAGCCGCTGTCTTCTCTAACAGAGGGTATGGAAATGATGCAGTAAGTATCCTACTTATAAAGTCATCGGCAATACTAAACTTTAAAAGAAGCAGCCATGTTTAAAATCTGGTTAGAAAATAGAAGCCAAGCATGGTGGTGCTCACCTATAGCTGCAGCTACTAGAGAGGCTGACGTGGGAGGGTCACTTGAGTCCACGAGTTCAAGGCCAGGCTGGGCAACAGAGCAAGATCTTGTCTCAAAATAAAATTATATATATAAATATGATTCCATTTACATGAGGGACCTAGAGTGGTCAAATTTATAAAGATAGAAGGAGGGATGCCAGGGCTGAGGGAATAAGGAATGGGGGGTTATTATTTTATGGGTATAGAATTTTAGCCGGAGATATTGAAATTTCTGGGTGTGGACGGTGGTGATGGTTTCACAACAATATGAATGTATTTAATATCATTGAACTATACATTTAAATGATTTAAATTGTCAGTTTTATGTTATGTATATTTTACCACCATAAAAAATAGACATTAAACTGCAATATCTGATATTCCATCCAGGAGCTTACTCAAAAGGACAAATCCCACATAGCTAATAGCTTTAGAGGCTTAGAAATTAATTTAGTTCTAAGGCATAGAAAGGAATCCAAAAGAACTTGTCTTTTTTGGCTGGTCCATCATCTTTCACTCAACTTCTTTTCATTACAAAAAAAAAAGAAAACAAAACAAAAGAGTAAAGTTTCCTTTATTCTTATCTCTCCCAGGTCACATAAGTAGCATTTTGAAGTGGAGGCTGTAGTCCATTCCTAAACCCAGGAAAATCCGCCCACACACGGTGCTTCACAGCATAAACTTAGGAACTACTCTATGATTCTCATTATTTCTACCCTTCCGGCGATGTGCCCTGTGTGTTTCAAGAGGAGATCAGCGCAACAAAATGAAAGCAAAGGCATCAGCTGAGAGGGGCATGGGACTTTAGGTAAAGGGACACATGATGAGTGGGCCCTGCCATCAGGTACTGCTGTCCCTGTGCTGGATGGTTAGAGGCTGTGAGAGTTACTCTCCCTAGAGATCTGCGCTTTGGATTTATGTCCTTGTCCTGCCCTCATCTTCTGAAATAATATTTTCTCCTGATGCATCAAGGAGCCAGGGACTCCAAGCATTTTCCTCACCACCCTGGTCATCTCCCACATTTAGGTGGAAAGTTATACTTCTGTGAGGCCTTTGCCTGCCTCACTGCAGATGGGGGAGGGTGTAGTGTTAAAATGAAACTGTGTGCCCTTAGCTAAGAACGCATGCTTAATTCACACTCACGTCCCTCTTTTTGTCCATCCATATGCAGATCACCGTAGTAAGTGGTATGAAGTGAGATTGAGACAGAAACTTAAAATAAAAAAGCCACAAAAAGGACACAGGTAAAATCTAACCTTTGGCCGGGCGTGGTGGTTCACACCTGTAATCGCAGCGCTTTGGGAAGCTGAGGCGGGTGGATCACGAGGTCAAAAGATCGAGACCATCCTGGCCAACATGGTGAAACTCAGTCCCTACTAAAAATGCAGAAATTAGCTGGGGTTGGTGCGGGTGCCTCTAATCCCAGCTACTCAGGAGTCTGAGGCAGGAGAATCACTTGAACCCAGGAGGCAGAGGTTTCAGTGAGCGAAGATCACGCCACTGCACTCCAGCCTGGGCGACAGAGTGAGACTCTGTCTCAAAAAAAAAAATCTAATCTTCAAACAAATTATCAAGATACATGAATAAAAACATCACTTATGAATTATTAAGACACATGAATAAAACACCACTTACGTCCACTAAGGAAATCGTCATGCTTGCTAAGGCCACATATCACAGGTGGCTTCAGGACAACCCGAGAGGAGGCCCCGGGCTGCACAAAAGTCAATGAGCCGGACTAGGAACGACTAGGTCCAAACCCTGAATTTCCCATGAATTCATTTACTGTTTATTATGACTTCCGCCCGTCTGGCAAGTACTTAGCCTAAGTCTGTTTATACACCTGAGAAATGGAGAACAGTAACACATGCCTGAAGTTGCTATGAGGATTCAACAGGTGATTTATGCCAACATGTTTGGTAAATATTTACCGATGATACGATTATGAACATTAGGGCTGGATGATATTTTAAGATGTAAATTTGTGTTCTTCCCTCTGCATTGCCTCTTTTTCTCCCACAGATCAGACTCTGCTCAGTGCCTCAGGGGAGGCATGTGGCAGTACAAAAAGCAGAAACCATCTGCAAAATATGGGCCGCAACAGAGGGTGGAGGAGAGAATGATACAGCCTGAAGGTCTGACAGAGTAGGCGCCTAGGCCCCACTTCTAAGCAGTGCCACGACCCAGAAGCGCAACTTCCCCAGGAGGAGGATTTGGATAGACAGGGACTCACGCAACTCCTGAGTCCTGTGTGTGGTAAGGGTGCCTCAGAGCGCCACCGGGCCTGCAGGCAGGGTAAGCTGCGAGAGCCATGCCCCTAACAGCTTGCTTCTGGGGATGAGCGCAGAACCCTGAGAGGAGAGATTACGTCCTCCACCAAGCCAGTGGAAAGAGAACCAGAGCCAGAAATCAGGCAGATTTATATGAAAAAAAAAAAAAAGGAAATGTTATTTTTGGCACATTAGAGTTTGGGGACTGAGTTTTATACCCATTACAATACTTAAGTTCCCAACACCTAAAATCTTTCTGGCAGTTAACAATGAATGCCCAATGTAAGAAATGTTTCTCATTTTACTTTATAAATGCATATATAAAAAGCACCGTCTCCTACTAAAAAGAGCACACACACTGTGCTGCTCTAATGGAGGAGCGCCGGCAGGGCATAAATTCTGACACGCTAGGTCCATGGAGGATGCGAAATAAAAAGCTGTTGGCCGATGGGTGACAAAGTGTCCAGAGCGGCTCATACCTTCCCGAGACTCTTGCAGTCAACGGCACACACCTGCCAACCGGTGGGCTGGGATTAGGGGTATAGCCTGCTGTGATCAGTGGACCTTTTCTCCATGCAATGCTAACGGGTTTCTATAGAACAGAATTCATGATACAGGTGTTATTGTAAACACTGTCGTCTAACCACTGGAAAACTGAACAGATACATACTCATTAGGCCAGGACCTTATCTGTCAAGTTACCGAATGCATTCCCAGAGCCTTGAACAGCACTAGGCACAGAGTAAACATGACAGAAGACACATGCCCTGTCCCTTCACCTACGACATACAAAGCAGAGGTGGAACTCCAACAAATAAAGCCAAGACCAGTATGTAAAAGCCCAAAACAAATCAAGTGCAACACACTGAACAAGAGCTAGCTAGCTTTCCAGTGTCTTCATCCACACCAGCGACACCTGCAGAAACAGAAGAAGTCAAAGCCCACGGGAGGGGAAGACGGGGAGAGAGAGGCACTTATTACCAGCCCCAGGTTCCTTCCTCTGGCTCCTCCTCTTCTTTACCAAGACGCCTCTGTTCTTTCCATGAAGAAGTCTGCCCCAGAACATGACCTACATCCCAGCTAAGCTCTGATTTATGAACTGGCACGGAGATGACATTAGCTGTGCGCACGCCGCGGCGCCGGTGTCCAGGGAACGTGCATACGGCGCGTTCTTTCTGTAGGTGCCTCGCAGTGGCTCTGCTCTTAGGGCTTCCCAACTCAGTTCAGGCCATGGATTTTAATTAATGAAATCAAACACCAGCCCTACAAAATGGGACACTTAATGAATTTATTTAATGATGCCAAATATGGGTAACTTCTTTAAGTAGAGAAGCGAAAGGAACAGGAGGAAAAGATCAATTTGTTGGAAGACATTCAAAGCCACTGAGTCACCTGGGTGTTAATCTAAGACAATGGGGATGCCATCTGGAAAATCAGCCCTGTGAAATCAGGAATACAGCATCTTTCTTTCCACTGGAATTCACGGAGCTTCCATTGAGCTGCTACTTTTAGCATGCTTCCTGCTGCGAGACAGAAGACATCCTTTCTCCTCAAGAAGCTTTCCACAGACATTATTAAGAAAAACTAACTTTTGGCTAGCAATGCACTTTCACCTCATATGATTCCATTTCATCTGAGCTGTGAATCAGCAGTGGCAGGGATTGTCTGCCCTGAGGAAAACCAAGGTGTGGGCTGGCTGAGGGTGGGGTGGGAGGCAGTGCTGTGCAGGGAAGAACATTCTCCAGGCCAGTCCGCTATGCAATAGCACACAGGAGCAAGGTCTGCACCCACCAGCATGATTCCCCACCCTCCCGCAGAACCTCAGCACTTCCACCACCACCAGGGAAATAAGACATAACTCACAGCAGCTGATCCCACTTCAGGACAAAGGGGGCAGTGCAAAGGCAAGAGGTGAGGATGGCCAGGGCGTGAGCAGAACTGCTGGGAGGAAGACCAGCCATTGCCAAGTGTGTCTTCAAGCCCTGAGCCTCCCTGAAGAGATAACAGCTTTCTCTGGCAGAGGCTTAGACAAGAGGTCATGCATAGGCACTATTCTGGCAATGCCCAGACAAACCAACCTGTTTCTGATCCCATTGAGAAGTCTGACAATAACACAGACTGTAGACAAGGAAATTCAATGCATGGCATTCCTCCAGGGAAAATGTTGTGCTGGACCAGGGCCAGGGCTGCCAACACCTGTGAGCAGATGAATTCCAAAAAGTACAGTCACAGGCTGGCTCCTCTGGGACTTGGCTCACAGTGTTTCATCAGAAGAAATAAAGATAAGGAAGTATCTTCCTGCTGACAGCCCCTACTTAGGTGCATCCCACTCACCTCTTTCCCACCCTTGGGGAGGGAGTGGAAATCATTAACCCTGAGTGAGAAGTACAATTAGACTTCCTTTTCTGAGCTCCCAGAGTTTTCTGGAACCTGAGAGCTCCTACAGAGACATGATTCTTGCTGAATAAATGATTCTAAGTCAGTGACCTGCCTAGAGACTCATGTCTGAAATACAGTGTGATTTTCAATTTTTATTGTAAAATTTCCTCCTTTTATTTACTAGCCAATATTTCCATATGGCAACCACATGTCCATCCCATTAGGAGGGCTGTTACAAAAGAAATGAAAAGGATGTATTGGTGAAGATACAGAGAAACGGGAATCCTCGTGCACTGCTGATGCAAAATCCTGCAGCTGCTGCGGAAAGCAGTCTGGATGTTCCTGAGAAAGTTGAACTACCATATGACCTAGCAATTCTACTTCTAGGTATATGCCCAAAGGAACTGGAAGCAGTGACTTAACAGATACTTGCACACCAATGTTCATAAAACATTTGTTCAATTTCCAAAAAGTGGAAACAACCCAAGGGTCCATCATCAGATGAAGAGTAAAACGTGGGGTATACATGAAATATTATTTTGCCATAAAAGGAAAGGAATTCTAATAATGCTATGGCGTGGATGAACCTTGAAGATATTATGTTAAGTGAAAGAAGTCAGGCACAAAAGGATGAACACTTTGTGATTCCACTTATATGACATACCTAGAGTAGTCAAATTCACAGAGACACAAAACACATTGGTGGTGTCGAGGGTGGAGGTGAAAGGAGAGTGGATGGGCATCGCTTAATGGGGTAGGAATTTCTTTGAGGTGATGAGAAACTTAGAAATAGATATGGTGACGCCTGCATAACATTGTGAATCTGATTAATTTCACTGAATTATACACTTCGAGATTATTCAGATCATAAACTTCACATTAAATATATTTTACCACCAAAAACCCCCCACAAAAACAACCAAACATGAAATCAAAATATAAAGGTGAAAACAAGGTGGATATTAAAAAAAAAGAGCTTAAGAAATAAGAGGAGAAGACTGCAGAAAGCACACAGAGTAACAGCATTAGCAAAACTGCTGTATTAACTACATGTATGCAGCATTTACTCCGTGCCAGGAATTGTTTTAGGCACTACACATACAACAGCTGTATAACCTTCATGGGAACCTCCTCATGTAGGTTTTATTATCCTCATTTTAAAGTTCCTAATTCTGAAACACAGCAAGGTTAAGTATCTCACCCAAGATCACACAGCAAGACAGTGGCAAAGCCTAGATTTAAATCTAGAAAGCCTAGACTCAGATCCATGTTTTTAAACAACTAAGCTGGTTGCCAGCATAAAAGACACAAGAGTGTGTCAAAAAAAAGGAGGTCAAGGACAGGGATGTATAAACAATTATAGGCTGCCTAAAATGAGAGAGAGACTAATGAAACCAACGCCCAGCAGTCTTACTTCAAAAATCAAATACTAATTGTTGAATGAATAGTACCGGGTCCTGCTGAACGTCCACGCTCACCCAAGCCTCTTCCAGAAAACAATAAAGCAGAAAGAGCACGGAACTTGAGCTTAGAAAACCCGGCTTTAAATCCTGGTGCAGTGACTTATTCTGCTTCCTTCTTCATTTAGCAAGTACGTAACGACCACCTGCTAGGCACCAGGGAATGTGCTGGCTAGTCCGCCTCATGTTTTGAATCCTAGCTCCTCTTTTATAAAATCGGAATAACATACCTACCTCACAGTGTTGTTAAGAAAGCTAAATGAGACAGGCTAGGACTGTTCTTGACTCCTAGGTGACACTCAGTAAGAGCTGACTGAAGATATTTTCTCTTGCCTGATTTCTCAGAATAAATATTCATGAAGATGATATCTAAATCATTCGGCTTGTGTTCTGAATGAAGGCATTGTGACTGCCAGGCTGTACACAAACACACGCAGCTACTCAGCTCCTTGTACCCCACCCTCTTTCTTACCCTTAAGCTGGCGAGATGATGACACATGGCAGGACACCGGTAAGTGCCAGGTTTCTTCTGTTCTTCCCAGAAAGGGTGGGAAGAGACAACAGAAAGGAGAAGAGGAGAGGAGAAAAAAAGGAACACGGAAGAATAAAAAGCCAGAATGTGAAGGTGGAGTGAGGATATTACTTTTTTCCCCTTCTCTCCAGCGGGGTAGAAAGGGCTGTGGTCTGTAGGGAGCTCACATCTTCCGTTTCTCTCTAGAATGTCCCACAGCATCAACCATGCCCTTCAACCACAAATGACACGACATTCTCCAGACTCTAAAAAACCTCTTGGACAACAGAGGACTTCTTTCTGTTCCCCTCCCTGGACACCACCACACACAGAGTTCAATGACGACCTTTTATCCTGCATCACGGCCAGAACAGTCATTAAGGAGTTTCATTTCTAGGGTGTTCAGCAACCAAGATAACAGTTACTAAAATTCAAGGCCTACAAGCCTCACACTCATCACTGGTTATTCACCGAGTTCAGCGAATAAACTGTAAGATTCTGAAAGAGAACTTATCTAACAGAACCTAGTGTTGCTGAGTATTTGCTAAATCCACACCTTGACTTACACAGAGTGTATGGAAACAAAAGATCGCATTTCTGTATTCCACATAGACCAGAGGTCTAGCTAACCTGGAGACTGCTTTACTTCATCCGAGGAAGGTTTTACTTAATTTCTGAAGTTCTGTGACGGTAAGAAAAAGCCCACCAATAAACAGCCCATTTATTCCACTTCACTCGAGTCTTATGACATAAGGTCAGTGTCCCGCCCCTCTGACGAGGAGGGAAAGAAGACTGATACGATCGTACTCCTAAGGTCAGGAGACGGAACCATATTTAGAATCACATCAGGCTAGTTCCAAATGCTGCCTTCTCGCCTATTCACCTGAAGTTCGTTGTAATTCGTTAGTGTGAATTCAATGACATCTTGGAAAGTGTTGCTTCTGACTAGTGAGAAAGTTTTATGTCAAGAGAAGGTGAGTTGCTCCAGGAGAAAAATACGCCAGGCAAGTCCAAACATGTCTGCCTACCCACCAGCGTGATTCCCATCAGCACCTACGCCTCTTGCCAACCCATCTTCAGCTGTATAGGCTGCAGATGTTTTTGAAAGTTTCTCCTTGCTCTAGGTACCACGGAAGAGACGGTGTCTCGCTTCATCCTGGAAACCAAGGGATATGTGGAATGCGTCACGTTTTGGGAGATGGGCCGTTTTTACATCAGCCACCCTTGCCAAGATCTAAGAGGCATGACTGTTTCCCATCATGTGATCGCTGGCTTTGCAAGCTGTGGTTTGAAGAGGGAAACAATAATAATCTCATACATAAATGACTAATTTATGGGGAAGACAGAAAATATTTTAAATGTTTTCCATGATCCTCTTTTTGAAGTACAAATGATGGTCAAACAGGGGTCATTTCCCTGACTGATAATTTTCAAAATTGCAGACTCTACAATAAATAACATTCGCAGATGGTTCCTTTCTTTGAATATCAACACTCTTCCTCTTGGGAGCTGGCAGCTACTCAGAAGACAGCATTAAACTGGCCAGAAAGATCTGAGATCCTCTGGATCTCTGTTTCCTTTGTTCAAAATAAAAGACCAACAGATTCTCTGGCCACCCTCCTCCAGGTCTGGTTCTGGGCAATCCCCAGGAGATCACAGATACTTTGTACCCCTTCTACATCGCCACTGTAATTGCAGAGTCCCTATCTTCCTTGTGACTGCATTTACTAGAACCAAACCCATCATTTTTTAGACACCACCAAAACTCACTGTAGAACAGGCAGGGGGTCATGAGCCCACTGAGAAGATCATGCCAGGTGTGAGGTAAGACTCCAGTCTAACGTGAGATGACCACCTTCTTTAAAGCAGTTCCCAACCTCCCGTTGCTTGGCCTCATTGCATGCTCACATGGAAACATCTCAGTTTACCACTGCACAACATGTGTACTCCCCTCAGCAAAGAGAAAAGAAATAGGAAGGATAAGGGCCGGAAAAGAAAGGTTCCAGGCAGGAGGATTGGTGGGCAGGCAAGAGATGTGACGGAAGAGGTAGAGGGAAAGACGGTAAAGGGGCAAAGAAATGCCAAGTGAAGAATTGAACCCAGAACCAGAAATGGTTTAAAAAAAAAAAAAGGTCTATTATTCTATGGGGCTCGATTCACATTTCATTAGGCTTTGGAGAATTCCAACAGAAAGTTCTCATCTACTTCTAAAACCCCTAGTAGGGGTATCAGGTACATCTGTGCTACCACAGCGCCATCTAGTGGAGTGGTGGGACTTACCATGACCTAACTAAACTGTTCTAGGACTGATTCCACATTGCAACTACTCCAGGCAATAAACACAGGTGACAGAATACACTATTGAGGAATACGCACAACTGAAGTTCACAAACTTTTATGTTCTACGTGTTATCTCCTCTCAGAGCAAGTGTAGAGGAACTTCAGTCCACACTCTGAAAGATTCCCTCCCCATTCCTTTTTCATTTCTTCCCACTCCATTTTCAACAGCTGAGCATAAACAACATTTTCAATAAGAAAAACATTGCCTTTAGATGTACCTTTTTTCAGCAATATAAAAGTATTTGCTTATTCTTCTAATAATATCTATTTTGAGCATCTCTTAAATTACACATAGATCAATGACATGAAGCATGAAATTTATAATATGTAATATAAGTATCTCACACATCTGGTTATTAAACGCTAATATTTATTTTTGTCTTTCTTTCTCCACAGTTCTCCCATGTAATTCTCTTAAGAACAAATATAAGAGTGTAAATCTCAGTGATTTATTACACAAGTGATTCTGCTAGGGATATTAGGACTCACAACGTGGGGCTCCACCAATGTCACTCTGTTACATAAGCTCAGGTTTGGGTTCTGGGAAGCCAGAACTCAAAGCAAAACCACATGCTTTGGCTTAGACCTCGACTGGAATTCAGGCAATACCATTTACTAAGTGACCGTGGACTTAATTTCTCAAGCCTGTCTCCTATCTGTAAAAGGGGAATAATCCTACTGACTTCATTCATAGGATTGCTGTGAGGATTAGGTGAAAACAGGTATGCAAAATGGCCAGAGCAGTGCTAACATTTAGAAGGTGCTCAGTATATATTAATTATTTTTCTGCTGCCCAATCCCAAAGACATCTACCAGGGAAATAATAATTCTCATTTTTAGTCAAGCTACCAAAACAAGACTCCTCATTTCTGATTTTATAAAAATGCAAAAAAGAGAGAGAAGAAAAGCCTTCCAAGATTCTGATACCACTCACCCCAGCGTTCACTTGAAAGTCAACCAATAAATAAGCACTAGGGTGAAGATGGAATTCTGCCAGCCACAGTACGTGGAAGAGTTCATAACACACTTGACTTTAATTCATGTGCACTATAATCCTGTGGGTTAAAGGGCCATAAAAGTTGTCCTGGTTTTTCTTATACTTCAAAGGAAGCAATTTAATGGCCATGAATTACAGTCTCCCGATTACATTGTAACTATGAGACACGACTGTTCTGGTATGATTTCCAGCCTGGCTCCTTCACCAAAGGAACTTCAAGGTAAGAATTTAAACAAAATAACCTTTCCAGGCTTTCATCCAGCTTCTTCATGCAAGAGACTCTATCTTGGAGAGCTCAGAGAACATATGTGCCTACAAAGGCTTTTGCGGGGTTGAGGCCTGAAAGAGGGCGGTCTGCAGAGTCGTGTTGGGGTGAGGCAGCCCACAAAATGGAGAGCACTGTTCCCTGGGGAGGCCTATATGCTACAGACTCTATGGGAAATTAAAGAACAGGGGATAATACTTTTTTTTCTTTTTGAGACAGGGTCTCACTCTGTCACCCCAGCAGTGGTGTGATCACAGTTCACTACAGCCTCGACCCCCTTGAGCTCAGGTGATCCTCCCACCTCAGCCTCTCGAGTAGCTGAGACTACAGGCATGCACCGCCATGCCTGGCTAATTTTTTGTTATTTTTTTCTAGAGACGGAGTTTCTTCATGTTGCCCAGGCTGGTCTCAAACTCCTGGGCTCAGGCCATCTGCCCATCTCTGCCTCCCAAACTGCTGATACTGTAGGCATGAGCCACTGTGCCTGGCCTAATTTTAAAATTTTAATAGGGAAAAGTTACACCAAGAATGTTGGTTAAAAGAAAACCCTCACAAATGTGGGCTCTGCTTATCTTACCATCATTGCTTACTTAGCCAGATACAGCAAGCCCAAAACATTCCCATTGCCCTATGACTCAGTAGCCAAGTATAAATCATTGTACTTGGAACTGGATTTGGTTTTCAATCTTGGTTTCTCAATTAACTAGCTCTCTGACCTTGGGCAGCTTCCCTGAACACCGGTTTGCTCATCTAAAATGGGGATAGCCACCTTTCCCTAAGGATTACCATTACATTAGATGTTGTGAGAATAAGTAAATCCAAACGTCCTTGGTATGTTCTGTTCCTCATCTCAGCTGGAGTAAAGCAGGACCCAGGCAACATGTCCAGTTTTCTGCAAATAGTCATACGGCCACAGTTTAAGCACGTAACGTGGCACCCTTGCCATGATACCATAAAAGCAAAACGTAAGTATCTGCTCATGCAGAATCCTCTCACAGACAGAATCCTATGAGAACTGCGAAGGGGATAAAGAAAGAAAAAGCGGGGGAAGCCAGGTTCTTCAGTCTTCACCAGACGTCTTCACTGCATTTAGGGCCCGTCAGAACCAGCATACAGGTGCAGCCTTGGTTAGAGGCCAGAACGCACTGGCCTCTAATCTTTAAATATCTCTTGATGTTTAAAGATGTTCGCCTTCAGCTGGCCTCCACAGAGAGCTGGCTGTATATAAGATGTGGACTTTGAGAACCTAATTGTTCCCAAGCTCTGTGAATAGGTTTAATATACTCCAAAGACAGCTAGACATTCAACGTGAGAGGAAACAGGATGTTGACTGTACACTGGGAAATCAATTCTACTATAGCATTTAGGACTGAGAAGTTAAAGATGGTGATATGACGTTTGTGTTGAAGCCCAACCATGTCCCGATTGCTAAAAGAAATCTAACCTATATGTAACGGCTCCCCAAAGTAAATTTTAAAGTTGTAAAAGTAAAAATCGACTATGTAGGAAGAGCATGCTTTGCTATTCTACCTTATATTGACAAGCAAGTGTGTGTGCTGGGAAGGGTGTGCAAGAGGCTGGGGCAGGACAGGGGAGGTCAGGCGGTGAGAAACAGCTCTGGGATGTTCAGGCTGGACCCACCTAGGTTCCCTTCCTACTGAACGGCAACTGGGGCGTGCTCCCGTTTCCCAGATGGAACTCCTGGGTGATGATGCGAGAAGCCCTTACCACACATCTGTCTTTCCCTGCATATTTAGAAAGTGTGGGGGAAAGCTGGAGAGTGATAAGCCCCTGTGTAATTCTGACTAAAAAAACTCAAAAGATTTTTTTAAAAACTAAAAAATAAATGGAAATCAGCTACAGCCTCTCATGTGTAAGTAAAGAGACAACTCAAAAGGCATCGAGTGCCAAATACCGACCTGTCTCACATGACAAGGCTGCCCTTTCAGCCCACGGAGAACACAGAGAGGACACACAGCAGGGAGGTGCGCTGTCCGAGGGAGCCCTCCCTGCAGACCCCAGAGTCACGTTAACGGCACTCCACGTAATCATGAACACATCACCTTGGGGCTACTGAAGCTCCGTGAGGAACAGGAGAAACCAGCCCGGAACCCCTAAACAGAAACGACAATCAGCACTATGCGATCTGACAGCAGACACACCAGAGCTTGAGGAGAAGCACGGGAAGGGGCTGGACTGCTCATTCTGGACCATTCCTCCCTTCCTTCCTGTTTCATGGTTGTGTTCTGAGGTCCTGCTGAGAGGGGCTTCCTCTCCTGGGTGAGAATGAAGGCTAAGGCCCAAAGCTGAGGACAGAAAGTGATCAACTCCGCACATTCTAAAGAGGCTGTTGGAGAAGGTGCCGCAGCTGGGGCCTGAAACCGTCCACAGGTCATCAGGCAACACTACTATCAGTACCACAGGACCAAAACTTGTCCTTCCCAATCTGCAGAAGAAAGCAAGACTCTGAAGCATGTGAGTTTGTCTTTGGTCTTGTGGGAGGTTTAGATTCAAGCGGAAAACTGATTCCCTGGAGGATGGGATGAGGTGCTTTCTCTTCCCGGAAGGGAACGATCTGGGTGCCTAAACGAAAGTGAGTCTGCTGTCAGATCCCTGGTCAAAGATCTACTTCAGAGCCAACTTCCTGATCTTGCCTCAATAAATGAGATTCATTCATCTGCACTTTGGCTTTCATGTAGGGGGAGAGAAGCAAGAGTCAGGAGAATAAAAGGAGATGAAAGAACTGAAGAAAAGGCAGGAGGAGGCCAGGCACAGTGGCTTACATCGAATCCCAGCACTTTGGGAAGTCTAGGTGGGAGGATCACTTGAGTCCAGGAGTTTGAGACCAGCCTGGGCAACATGGTGAAACCCCATTCTACCAAAAATACAAAAAGAAAAAAAAATTAGCCAGGCATGGTGGCATATGCCTGTAGTCCCAGCTACTGGGGGGCTGAGGTGGGGGTCTGAAGTGGGAGGATCCTGTGAGCCTGAAAGGTTGAGGCTGCAATAAGCCATGACCACAATACTGCACTCCAGCCTCGTAAAGAGACTCAGACCCTGACACACACACCCACCACCACCACCCCTGCCCCTGCTGTGCTAAAAAAGGCAGAAGGGCATGACGGAAAATATATTGTGGTGCAATTTGTACTGAGAAGTGGGAAACGAGATTAAATGCATTAGAAAAGAACCAAACTGAAATACTTAAAAATTACAGTAATCAGTCAGTTAACAATCTATTCCCCACTGAAACAAGGCTGTGATTTTTACATTTAAAAAAAGTGATTAAGTCACAGTTCATACCACAGGAGCTTACAACAAAGTGATACCAAAGAAAGACTATGTCCCAGGATGATGGCCACCTGGAGGAGGTGCTAATGGTATCACAAGCTATGTGACAAAAATAAGGTCCCTTCATTCCGCTCAGCGTCTTCTTCCCTGCAAATAGGGCAAGAATGGAAGCTTGAAATAGAGGCTCCAGACTTCAATGGCAGTGAGGAACCATGACCTGTGCATAGCATTCTGAAAGGCCTTAGAGAAGCAGTGCCCTCATCCACACACGCTCAGAGCCTGTGTTGGAAAAACATCAGTCACCACTTGCCTATGATGTCTAAGCGCTCTTTAGACATCCCGTAACTCTACATAAATAAGAATAAAGGTGGGCCTCACTGACAGCGGAACTCCTGTCAGCCCAGGACTGGCTTAGCCTGAGTTTCTGGGAGGGAAGCTGCCCTCTGGCCTTTCCCCCGCTCATCCCATTAACGTTTCTGTCCTTAGCCTGCTGGGATCCTGGAGGGTGTAAGCGCTGTGAGAATGCCAAGACTATTTTTAAAATTTTCAAAAATAAATACTAGAGGCTCTGGCAGCAGCAGTGCTTGGGGAGTTTTCCTTGCCTTTCTCAGCAACCCGGGGAGGGAGCTGTGGAATGAGGAGCCGCAACATGGAGAAACAAAGCAGCAGTGTTTGCACACAAAGCCTGGTGCTGGCAGTTTTCTAGGTTTCGTTTTTTCATGCTGCCAAAGTCATTTGTTTTGAAAATAAGAGCCTCTCCTTTGCCCTCAGCATCCCTGTTGAGACACTAAACCACAGCTAATTCTGTTTAGGCCTGCAGAGTATGGCAAATCCTCTGAGACACCTCAGCACCTTCTCCAGGTGAGACACTAGAATTCAGGGACGAAGAAACAGGCTCTGGAGTCAGAGAGACTCAAGTTCAAGTGCCAGGAGTCAGAGAGACTCAAGTTCAAGTGCCAGGAGTCAGAGAGACTCAAGTTCAAGTGCCAGGAGTCAGAGAGACTCAAGTTCAAGTGCCAGCCATCTCGCTTGCTAGCAGCGCTACCTTGGCCAAGCCACTCAGCTTCAGTTTCCTCCCCTTAGCCGCAAAATAAGAAAAACAGGGCTGCTATGGAATGCGTGGCCCATAGTCAACACCTAATACATCATAACTGTATAAAACAGTGGTGGTAAAACTGGCAAAAAAAAATCTACAGGTGTTGGGCCACAATGTGAAACCAGCTCAAAGAACTTTAATGCAGCATCCTTCAGGGTGCTCACAATGCTTCAGACTACAGGAGCTAAGCTATCCATACAGGCTGGAATTCATGTCATGGGGGATATACTAACATACAAAGTATAGGTAATTTGTCTGGGTTGTTTTTGACACAAAATAGCCTTAAGCTAGAGGACATCACCTACTCTTCTTTAAAGTGCCCCTTCTATTTCTAGGAAGAGTCTACAATCCTAACTTTAATGCATTCTTGTCTAAACTAAGAGTTTTCACATTTTTTGAAGTCACAGAAATATTTATGAATATATACATTTAACTGAAACTTGATTACTCTGTAACATATATGCATGTATACACATACATGTACATTAAAGGGTAACAAAGCAAAAGATAATACTGGTTTGTGTATATATAATACAGTGGAAATAATGTTAGATTCCAAGTTAGATCACCTACTTCCAATACTGAAGATGGCCAGAGCCTTAAGGTAAGTCTCTCTAATCAGGTCTCAGTATTCTCATGATTTAAAAAAGGAGAAAGACATTAAAGTGCTTTCAAAATTATTGTGGTGACCGCAGGCAGAATAACTAGAATGAAGTGGAAGAAGCTACTGGAGTATGATGCTGTCTCATGTAAGGTCATGTTTATCATAACGTTTGTTATAAAGCTCTGTTAGTATTATCCCCAATAACAAAAACTTAAAACAACAAAAACAACAACCACCGTAACAATATTTTTGGCCAGGTGCGGTGGTTCACGCTTGTAATCCCAGCACTTTGGGAGGCCAAGGCAGGTGGATCATTTGAAGTCAGGGGTTTGAGACCAGCCTGGGCAACATGGTGAAATCCATCTCTACTAAAAATACAAAAATTAGCAGGGTGTGTTGGCACATGGTTGTAATCCCAGCTACTCAGGAGGCGGAGGCAGGAGAATCATTTGAACCCAGAGGGCGGAGGTTGCAGTGAGCTGCGATCACTCCAACCTCGATGACAGAGTGAGACTCCTTCTTAAAAAAAAAAAAAAAAAAAAAAAGGCCAGGCATGGTGGCTCATACCTGTAATCTCAGAACTTTGTGAGGCCAAGGTGGGCAGATCACAAGGTCAAGAGATTGAGACCATCCTGGCCAACATGGTGAAACCTTGTCTCTACTAAAAATACAAAGATTAGCTGGACATGGTGGCTCACGCCTGTAGTCTCAGCTACTTGGGAGGCTGAGACAAAAGAATTGCTTGAGCCCGGGGCAGTAGCGGGGAGACTGCAGTGAGCCGAGATCGTGCCACTGCACTCCAGCCTGGCAACAGACAGAATAAGACTCTATCTCAAAAAAAAAAAAAGCAGTGGAAATTGTGTTTGTGAATGTCATAAGCAGTTTCTTTCCTTTTTCTAGTTCTCTGTTGAGAAACAATACAGAATCGTGTATCATATGTTCTGTCTATTAGGGGCAACAATTAAATCACAGCAGGATAAAAATGGATTTTTAAAAAGTAACCCCTGGTCTTGTTTTCTCCTCCCTTCATCAGTTCACTACCAGACCTCACGCCAGAGATGAAGCCTTTCCGTGCAGAGAAAGACCTAAAGCTCTAGCGTGACGTGCCCACCGGTAAGAGTTGACCAACATGTATCCAGAGCCCAGTGATGCCAGGAAGCCTAAACAGAATTAGTAAACTCCCTCTCTCTTTTCTTCATTTCCTACTACTTTGGTTTACTTAAAAATGAGTCTTTGCATGAAAATGTGAGTATACTTTTAGCAAGCAGTTAACTGAGTTATCTTTGCTTGTGCACCAAACGAATAGTGTGACGGAGAAAACCCAAACAGGAAAGAGAACGGGGAAAAGGTGATTTCCCATCCTGAAAGATTTCTTAGATTCAAAAGCAGACTCATCCAACCGTAAGGTTTAGAGGTCGCAAATAACGGTTCCATGATTTAGCTGTCGAAGGCATTAGATATTAACGACAGCATGGCCTCCATGGCCACTGTGTCATCTATTTATATATTATGTGCCGAACACCAAAACTATTAGACTAAAGAAGGCTAAGGAAAGATGGTGTTTCTGCAAGAAAAGCTGTGTTTATCCTAGTTTGACAGTCTCCTAAGAAAACTTTGGATACTTTCTTTCATAGGAAGGATATATAAGATGCCTTGAAAATTACAAGTCTTGAAGACGGCTCAAGAAGTCATCTTGTCAACACGTGGTCCAGGAAGAGCAACGTCTAATACATTTGGACTAGAAATCTACATTTTAAATAGTTATTACAAATTTTGAGATCTAATGGAGTATTAGCAAGATAAGTTTCAAATACATCAACAAAATGATAGGCAGAAGGAACCTCAAAAATTTTCTGATCTGAATTCCCCATTTCATAGATGGAGAAATCAAGGCCCTAAGAGCTGAAGAACTTTCCAAGGTTGAAAAACTTACTCCTCAAACACCTCTTCCTCCTCTCTGGGACTTCATATGATTTCATTTTCTTTTACTATTCTGCCTGAGCTTTGATTTTCTTGAATTTTAAATCCCAATATAGAAATCATCAGCTGGTGTCAATCCTCAATAAAACAACTAAAAGTTTACCAGTAATGG
This sequence comes from Saguinus oedipus, assembly GCA_031835075.1. Taxonomy (NCBI): domain Eukaryota; kingdom Metazoa; phylum Chordata; class Mammalia; order Primates; family Cebidae; genus Saguinus; species Saguinus oedipus. Next base: position 2,716,853 of record CM063188.1, on the reverse strand, counting down.
TTTAACATGGTCAGAGAGTGAACACTATAGGTTTGGTCTACGTTCCTGTAAAAATTTAGAAAAAGGATGTAAAAAAACAGGTGGAATTTAAAAACCACCTAGGTCACTGTCTATGCTGTAAGTGGGAATTCCTGCTCACAAAGGCCTCAGTGCAAGCTCCATCTTAGCTGCCTTCTGACCCAGCCATCTAGTTTTCAAGAGTTCATTAATTCTGTTAAAACCACTAAATTATACCATGGTAATTCATGTAGAAGAATAGCATAACTAATTAACATGGGTGGGGAGCACTGGTTCTAGCAATTAAAGTGGATTGATAACTCACTGAAATCTGCATGATCACACACAAATTCCTTATCTTGCTAAGTTTACTCTTGTTCCACTACACAAACTGAATACCGGCTCTTAATACTCTCAATAGCTATCCTTTCCTCACTGCAGAAGAACTAAGCTTTTCAGCTGACACCCAAATGAAACTGGTATTGGCTATCAGCATCACTATCCACTAACGCTGGCTACCAACTGCTTGCTCGATGACTGAACATAAGCCACGGACACTAGTCCCAAGTACTTTCCTAGCTTTTCAAATGACAGACTTGTCATTAGCATAAGCAAGATAAATTCCTTTTTTTGTCTTCTTGAGGGAAAAACTACACAAAATAGAAAGATTAGGCTCCATTATTATTAAGTGTTGAAAACCACACGCAATGACAATAAAGACCTAAGTATGTTTTCAATAAATTATTTTTCCCTTGTTTCACACTGTGAAAACCCACATTGGATAGAAGGTTTTATAGAAAACATACTGGGTTATGTGAATACATAAGGAGTTAGAGTTTCCATGTGAGGAGAGAGAAGTGTACTTTTAGCATTTGCCCCTCATTGGTGCAATAGAACTTGTAGCAATTCTCCGGTTTAAACAACAGGTGGCAGTGTCATTTCTACATTTTCCCTGGCAAGAAACCTTTGCAGTTTGTGGTTTCACCTTCCAGGAGGCATTAACAGTTTTGTAGTCGCCTCTATCAATAGCGTGTGCATATGTTCCTATGTAGTAAATATAAATACATGCGGGAAAACAGAGATTTGTGTAAATGCAGTTTTACCAATTGCCACTCTCCCCACCCCTACGCTCCTCCCCACACGATAATCTATGTGGCAGGCATCATTTCCCTTAAGGAAACTCCGCGGCAGGGAAAAGGCAGAAGAAAATAAATAGATTCCATCACATATGTTCTGATCTTCAATTACCGTATACATGTCTATCACCCACCCATTCCTGCCACACAGATAAGAGAATGGATACATTACAAGGTCCTGGGGCACACTTTGGGCAAATGATTGAGAAAGCTAAGTTCTGAGAAATCTTAATTCATAATCAAGAAAAAACAATCTGTTTTTGGTAGGCACTATTTTCACTCTTCTGCTATAAAAGAGCATGCTTAATATTTGAAAGGAACCAACAGAAACAGGAATTACATTTCCACAAGGAAAACAGAATTCAGCAGCATTTCTCAAATGTGCCAAGAAGAAAATACTACATTTCACAGGGTTTTTGTGTGTGCTTTAAATATGAGAAAACCGCCATGTCAAGAATCCCTCATTCAATACCTACGCTGATTTTTTTATTCACATTATTTTATTATTATTGTTTTTTTTTTTTGAGACGGAGTCTCACTCGGATGCCCAGGGAGTGCAATGGCACAATCTCAGCTCTGCCTCCCGGGTTCAAGCAATTCTCCTGCCTCAGCCTCCTGAGTAGCCGGGATTACAGGCACACACCACCATGCCCAGCAATTTTTTGTATGTTTAGTAGAAATGGGGTTTCACCATGTTGGCCAGGATAGTCTCAATCTCCTGACCTCGTGATCCACTCGCCCTGGCCTCCTAAAGTGCTGGGATTACAGGCGTGAGCCACTGTGCCCAGCTCTATTTTATTATCATTTTTGAGACAAAATCTCACTCTGTTGCCTAGGCTGGAGTGCAGTAGTGCGATCTTGGTTCACCGCAACCCAAACCTCACAGGTTCAAGCGACTCTCCTGCCTCAGCCTTCCAAGTATCTGGAAATACAGGCACGTGCCATCATGCCCAGCTAATTTTTGTATGTTTAGGAGACAACATTTCACCATGTTGTCCAGGCTGGTCTCAAATTCCTGACCTCAAGTGATCCGCCCACGTTGGCCTCCCAGTTCTGGAATTGCAGGCTTTAGCCAGTGAGCCTGGCCTCATAATTTTGTTACGTAGTAGCAGGTACTATGTGATTTCTAACCTGTAATTTAACAGTCATTGGTTTGATATGTTACATTTATTTAATTTTGAATTTGTGAAGTTTTTTTAGAGCAATTTGACAATGAAAATCTTGTCAGTGCAGCAGGGATCAGATCAAACGGACTGATGGGCAAACCACCAACCCTAATGGGACATGCCAGCTATCAGACGATCTGACATGTGTAGCTGGAAAAGTCCTCAAAAATGCATTTGTATAAAAGTCGATGAGAAGATATAAGGAGATGTACATAGAAAATAATAAGCTGCACTAGAAAGAGATGATGTGCGTTTCTCATACCGTCCCTGTTACAAAGCATCAAATGTCCGTATTCCTGCTTTCTGAGAAGAGAGGGCTGAAAAAGTGCCCTCAAGAAGCTTTCTGGTATTCAGTACACAGTATCTTGTTTTATAAATAGAAAAAAGAGAATACAGAAGAAAAAATGAAAATACATCAGAGTTCAGAGGCATTGGAGGAATCTGGCTTTCATCAGCAATTCTGCTGATAAAAAGATATCAAAGCAAGTATCTGTCCTAAGCAACAAACTGTAAAGTGCAGCCCACATGATTTCTTGGTGATCAGATAATGCTGCATTCATGCCTTCTGTAGAAGTAGAGTTTCATGAAATAGCATGAACTTTGAACCGAGAGTCAAGGACTTAACCCAGACCTTAGTACTTAGCAGCGTGGTTAACCACAGTCACATTATTCATCTCTTTAGTTTTCCACAATATGGTAAATGACACCATAACAGATCTTTTGTAAAGCTATTGTGGATCGTTTTAAAGGATTATTTATTCATAGCAGGTATCTAATAAGAGCTACTTTTACACTTTTGGACTTACAGATAACTACTTCTAATTTCCCATTAAAATACCCGTGAAGGTACAGAATCCAGTGTTGGGGCTCCTAAACCAAAACCCTAAAATATGGCACTTTGACATGAGGAACTCAAGAGGCCCCCAGGTCTCTCTGACCTTCCCCTCTACCCACTGCCTCTCAATCTTTTCTCTCTCCCAATGCAGACGATGAAGTTGTTCACTGGGTTCCCTCATCTGCCCAAACTCCCAGACCTGCCAAAGAAGAAACACCATGACCTCTCGTTCTTTCCCTGAGTTTTCAGTAACTGACCTCATATCGCAGGAACCAGAGTGAAACCTGTCAACACACCTGAACAGACTCGTCTGCTTTGTGGGCCCTGCAGATAGTCCCAAGCCACTGGATGTTCTTCCAGCCCACCGAATTCCCTAAAAACCAGTTACCACCCCATTAAAATCATCCACACTTCCCACCTCCCTTTCCCCTAAGAAGAAGGGTATAGACACCTGTCTCCCGGGGTGTGGCAGGGTCATCACTGTGACTCTCCCTCATGCACATTCATAAATGTGTATGCTTTTTAATGACAAAATTTTCAGCAAACCTTCAGAGGAAAAAGGAGACTCCAGTAGCCACAGTACTGAGAGCTAAAGATAACAGAAGATCCCCATCCAAGAAGCTGAGGAAAATTTCCTTTAAGTACAGCATTACTCACTGAATGTTCTACTGTCTAACAACCATATGGCATTTTTAAAAAACATTTAGCTGAGGTTAAATATGTATAACATGAAGTTTACACTTTTTACAGTTCAGTGGCTACAAAGTACGTTTATGTTGTTGTACAACCATCACAACCATCCATCTCCAGAACGTTTTTCATCGTCTAAACCTGAAACTCTACTCATCAACAATAACCCTTCATCCCCTACCCTTCCCTGAGACCCTGGGACCCACCATCTGTCTCTATGAATTTCACAACACTAGGTACCTAACAGAGGTGGAATCACCCGTTTGCCCTTTTGTAGCTGACTTGTTTCACTTAGTATGTCTTCAAGGTCCACTGATGTTATGGCATGTGCCACAATTTCCTTTCTAAGGCTGAATTCCATCTTCTATGTGTCACGCGTTCTGTATATCCGCACACCTGTGGACAGACATGCAGGTTGCTCCCACCAAATGTGTACAATTACCTGTTTGAGTAACTGCTTCCAATTTTGGGGGTATATACTTAGAGAACTGCTGGAGCATCTAATAATTTTATTTCTAACGTCCTAAGGAACTAGAGGGCATTCTGAAGTCTGAGGTGGAGGCCCAAGCAGCCATCCTTGCTAACTGTAACCCTGGAGTCCTGAGCTGGTCATGCCTAGGCTGATCCCATTAGCGGCAGACACAGACCAGAAACAGAAAAGCACTAACATGAGGTCCATACAGAATTAGCATAAGCCGGGTGCTGTGGCTCACGTCTGTAGTCCCAGCTACCTGGGAGGCTAAGTAAGGTGGGAGGACTGCTTGAGCCCAGGAGTTCAAGGCCAGCCTGGACAACACAGTGAAACCCCGTCTCTTTAAAAAAATTAGTATAGTAAAAGGAAAATGAAACATCATGCTAAAGCAGCAGAACGGGAGAGGCAGTGGCTCACGCCTGTAATCCCAGCACTTTGGGAGGCCAAGGCGGACGGATCATCTGAGGTCAGGAGTTCAAGACCTGGTCAACATGGTGAAACCCGGTTCTTCTAAAGATACAAAAATTAGCCGGGCGTGGTGGTGTGTGCCTGTAGTCCCAGCTATTCAGGAGGCTGAGGCAGGAGAATTGCTTAAACCCTGCCTCAGCCTCCTGAGTAGGCAGAGGTTTCAGTAAGCCAAGATTGTGCCACTGCACTCCAGTCTGGGTGACAGTCAGGTCAATATGAACGCACAAATTCCTGGTCTCAAAAGAAAAGAAACAGAACAATAGCATACTTGTGAAAATGTGGAAATCAACACAGCAAACACAAGAAATCTTGCCCTCAGTAGGATAATAGAAGGCAAAACCGCTGCGGAAGAGGGGCAAGGATGGGCTGAGATGAGGGCAGAATGAGGGAGCATGGGGAGTCAACTAAGTTCAGAAAAAAAAAAAAGCAAGGAAACTGGAATTACGTTAATGACAATAAGTAGATATTGGAAGGAAAGAATAGAAAAACAGTTCAGCCAATGTGTGGCCATTCAGAACCATCCTGCCTTAGAGGTCTAACACTAAGAACGATGGGAGAAGGGGCTTCCAGTCTTTTTTCTATGATTTTTTTTTTACCTAGTTAAGAACCGATTTCACATGAACAGTTATTAATATAACTTTTCTGCTTAATATGTGTGTGTTTCCAAAGTTTTTTGCTCACTGAGGACAGAATAACAAATGTCAGTCAGAACATGAACATTTTTAAGGCTTCTGATACATTTATTGCGAAGAGTATCCGCAAGGTATGAGGCTATCAGCACTACTACCATTTTTATCTTTATTTTGAAAGAATCTTAAACTTAGAGAACAGTTGCAAAAATAGAATAATACAACTTATTTTTTCTTAGCTATTTGAGAGTTAGTTGCCCACACAATGGCCCATCACCTCCAAACTGTGTACTTCTTACATACAATGACACTCTCTACACCTACGACAATTGAAGTTACCACTGATGCGTTACTACCATTCAGTCCTAGGATGTGGTTCAAGGTTCACCAATCCTCCCTCCACGATCGTGTTTCCTAGTACACGGTTCCAGTCCAGAATCGAGGCTTCTGTTTGCTTAACTTGCATGAGCTCGACACTTGAAGATTAGAGACCAGTTATTTGACTCGATTTGGATTTGCTTGATGTTTCTTCATGAATAGATTCAGGTTGTGCATCTTTGGCAGGAATACCATAGTAATGATGCTGTGTTCCTCTCCTCTCCTATCAGGTGGTACATAACTTCAGTCTTCTTATGGATGCTTTTAATTTTGATCACGTTGTCAAGGTGTTATCTGCCAGATTTCTCCACTGTGAAGTTTCTCATTTTCCCTTTGTAATTTGTAAGAATTTGGGAGTGGGGAGAGTTACTCTGAGACTATGTTCACATGCTTAGTACTTAAGCATCAAACTTAAGACTTTTTTTTTTTTTTTTTGAGATGGAGTTTCGCTCTTGTTACCCAGGCTGGAGTGCAATGGCGTGATCCCGGCTCACCGCAACCTCCACCTCCTGGGTTCAGGCAATTCTCCTGCCTCAGCCTCCTGAGTAGCTGGGATTACAGGCACGCGCCACCATGCCCAGCTAATTTTCTGTATGTTTAGTAGAGACGGGGTTTCACCGTGTTGACCAGGATGGTCTCGATCTCTTGACCTCGTGATCCACCCGCCTCGGCCTCCCAAAGTGCTGGGATTACAGGCGTGAGCCACTGCGCCCGGCCTCAAACTTAAGACTTTAAGCACTGATTTCTTCAGGTCAATATGAACTCACAAATTCCTATGTTATTCAGTGAGTTATAACCTATTACTATCATTATTTTGATGCTCGAATTGCCACACATTTGGCTAGCAGGGGCCTCTTCAAGCTGACTCATATGTCCTTTTGCTATCTCCTCATCTTTGAGCATTTCTTTACTCTATGAAACAAGAAGATACCCCAGGCTCCTCCTCTACTTTTCTTTGTTCCAGCCCTGGAATCAGTCATTCTTCCAAAGGGCACTTTTAAGTAGAGAACAGTATTTGGAAAGCACAGTCTAGGACCAGGTGTGCACTAGCTGTTACTCTTCCCAGGCTCTCTCAGTGGACAGAACTAGGAAACAGGTGTCTATGGAACACACTTACACAAAGGTTTGCGTAACTATGTTTATTTGTACACAGCCTTTTCTCTCTGTTGAATACCCAGAGTTCACACCAGTATTTCTAATGAACAGTTTTATTCCTGCTTCTTCCCTTTCCGAAACAATGAGCCATGTCTCTGTCGCCCTCTCCTGTCTGGCTACAAGATCTTGTTACCTTTTTTTGGCTCTTCACTTCTTTTTTCTTAATGGAAAATTTTATTTTGTTGATTTGGAAAGCCTGAATCCCTTGCTACTTTTCTATGTCCGCTGAGCCCTACTTTTCCTGAGCTTTTTGCATTCCTAAATTTTTCTATTATTCTCTACTCCAGTGATTCTTAATCAGGGGTGATTTTGCTCCTCCCCCTGCAAAGTCTGGCAATGGTTGGAGACATTTGTGATTCTGAGGACTGGGGTATGACTATCACCTAGTAGGTGGAGGCCTCAGATACTGCTACATACACTGCGATGCACAAGACAGTCCCCACAATGAAAGGTTATCCAGCCCAAAACGTCAACCGTGCCAAACCCTGCTCTAGAGTCTCTAAACTGCCTGATAGCTCTTCTTTTGATTTCTTCCAAAACAAGATATTAGAAAAGCAAGGCTGAAAGAGAAGTATTTTTAATGTAGGCAATGACATTCTCTAAACCCTAGGTCTGAGTTACAAATATTGGCCACAGAACCTTTTAGAATTCCAAAGCATTGCCAAAAAGACCAACCAAAAAAACCCTCTTTTCTATTTCCACTGAAAATTATCTTAGCTGTGTTCTTGACATAAAGAGACTCGCCTGAACCATAAAGTTTTAAATGTGTGTTTGCTATGTTGTCAAGAATTCATATGTAGATTATCTAAGGTGCATCTGTACTATCTTAAATGCCAATGAAAGAAAAATGCAATTAATCATTGAATTTTTTCAAATCCTATCAGGCCAGTACCAAGGTACTAAATATAAATATATATATACATATAAAATATATATTTTAAAAAATAAAGAACAGTATTAAAAATAGAACTGTTGCTTTCTTGGAATTCAGGCCTTTGAAAGAAAATACATATATAGCAGCAGGACATGAAGCAATTTAACAAGATATGTAAGAGAGATTAGAAAGAAGGAGATTTAAAAGCATTTTTCTCTTCACAAACACAATATACATCTTCTTGGTTATAGACTTGTTACTGACCTGCCAGAAGAGTTTACTATCATTTTCACAAATACTCAATTCTTAGAAGCAAGGGATTTCACAGCCTCCTCTACCCAATCGAGGCAGAGTCTTATGGTGTCCATCTGATCATAACCCTAAGCTACTAACAGAATGGACATCTACTTCCTGCCACCACTGCACGAGAGCACAGCATACTGCTGAATCCAGTAAGACTTAACTGGAGGCTAACAGCCAAGCAAAATCTACACTGACTTCCTTTTCTTCAGCACAATGCCTTTTAAAAAGTTGTGTAAATAAAATAGTATTCTCCACACCTGTGATTTTCCATGAGAAATTGCTAAAAACATTCGGGAGGCTTCTTGCAGTCTCAATTTCCTAATGAACTAAGGGAACTTACATAATGAAGAGAATTCTTCTTAACCACTTAGGTTTCAAAAGCCTACAAAGTCTGTAAATTCTGTTTCCTTTCCAACAAACACCAAACCTAACTTGGTATTCAAAACTCTGACATCTCCATTTCGAACGCCTTACTTCCGGTCCTGACTCATTATAAAAGGAGCCCGTTAGAATAGCAAAATAATTATTATGAAATCGCAACAATAATGACAACAGTAGCTCACACTTATTGAACTGAGCGCTTATTCTGTGCCAGATACTATTCTAAATGCTCTACTGGTGTAAGCTCACATAATTCTATGACAGGCTAGTAGATACTCATCACAATTATCAGTCTCATTTTATAGAGAAGAAAACTGAGGCCCAGGAGTGTGAATAATTTTTTCTAGATTAGAACCAGAATTGAAATCAGAAAGCCTGATTGGAAAACTCATGGTCTTACCCACGTTTCTGCCTCTCTGATTTCCAACCTCTCATTAACGTGACTGAATCTGAAATTCATCATTCATTATAGCAGTAAACCTACAGCTTTTCTTAAGGCCCATCTGCATGAATACGTACTGGGAAGATGTTTATACAGCTCCCAGTGCAAATGCTTAGAGGTTTGTCTAGGTAAACAGAACATTTTATTGTAAAAATAGATACTGAAGAGAGTATCATTTGCTTTGTAAAGGTAACGGTTGATCATTCTCAACACCAACAGCAGAAACATAGGACAACTGCAAGGCAGTCACCAGTTTATGGGAGAAAAAGAAAACATTAAGTATCTCTCTCAATCTCTGACAGAAGCTCCTTTCTACACCTTAGGTGAAGATCAAGAGTTCCTCTTCTACTGCCCTTGCTGCTACCAAACAGCAAAGTTCAGGGAAGACAGAGGAGCTTTGAAGCCTTGTAGAATTCTGCACCCATGTCACATCTTTTTGTTTCAGTACAATATGTAACTCTACCCTGGAGAGGGACTTCATCTTCCCGTGGAACAGATGGTACATTCTGATTCCTGATCACCTACACTATCTCACAGAGCCTCTGACACAGAACTGTCTGTGCTCACGTGATGGGAGGTGATGAAGTGGCCTAACCGGAAGCCCGTGTCCGTGGACTTGGGTTCATACAACCACAGACATACTTGCCTGCCCAGCTAGCCACCTGGTCTAGAGTAAAGACTGGTCCTACAGATTTGTGGAAAGAAAGAGGCCCAGGAAATGCTTCTTAGAAGGTAGAATATTTATTTATTCATCATTATATTATTGATCAGCGTCCACCCACCCTGACGTAATTATCACTCCATTGATGAAATGCTCTCTCAATTCAATTCTGCTTTCTCAGGCAAATAGAAAATAGAGGCAAAAATTTTACACGTCACGTTTTTTGTTTGCATATTTTTATTCATTTTTCGGCAAATCAAAACCCATTCAAATGGAAAATGGAAAGATGGAGAAATGAAACTGCGTTTGGATGTGGTATTGAGCACAGGGTATCAGCACCTCACTTTGTGAGTGCTCTGTGACCTCTTGGAAGGTTTGACAGCTGAGGAGCACAGCACTTAAAACTGTTACCTAATCAGGGTTTCCTCACTAGGTTTTAAGGGACACTGATAGCTGGAAACATGAACATCTGCAGCAACTAAGTGTAGGCACTGCTGGGCGTAGCCACAGACTGCGGGTCCTTTGTTAAACAAATAAAAGTCTAGTCAAATGACAAGAGAATTGAAATTCATGATCATCATCAAGAGGATGCATTGCTGTACTTAAGACATCAGTCCCTTGACAGATAGATAGGCTGTCACCTCTGCACAAGCTAATATCGGCAAAAATCGTTTTCAAAATTGGGTTTGTTCTCAAACACTAAAATGTAGGTATCAGAGAGAAATACTTTCTCAAGCATCTGTAGGCAAAGATATTCATTACAAAAATATTGGTTATGGTAGAAAAGGAGAGGTCAGTGTCTATCAACAGGAGATCGAGTATGAGACTCACAGTGCACAGTGAAGGACTTAAGAACACGGGTTCTGCCGCCACCGCCACGCCGCCTTGCTTTAAACCCTGACTTTGCCACGTACTAACAGTGTGACCTGGGGCAACTTATGTAAACTCCATAAATCTTGGTTTCCTCATCTGTATATAGAGTTTAGTAAAACACCTGACACACGAGAGCTCAATAATGCTTAGCAATTATTATTATGCTACATTATTATTATGCTATGTATAAGGACATTAAGAAAAGATAGAGCTGTATCTACTAGTGTAGAAAGAGGACGCGTGTCACTGTTAAGAAAACGTTACCAGCAAACTGCAGTGGGTATAACTCATATAACTCTGCACATGCACATGTGTGTGTGGGTACACATGGAACATATTCTGCAATACACACCAAATTGTTACAAGAAATCCCCTTGAAATATTAGGAGTGGCCAGGGAGCAGAAGGCTTTCACTTCTGCACTTTCCACAGTGCCAGGGTCACAACAGTAAATAGCAAAAATAACCTTAACTCTAGATTTTCTTACCTAAATTTTAATTCTGTGAAGAATTCTCTATTTCCCTTTTTCATATCGGGATAGCAGAATGCAGTTTAGAAAGAGTGAGATCACTTGTTAGAATGTACAGTTTTTAAGCTTCAGTAAAGGATACTGCTAAACTTCTCTACCAACATATTCTCTAGACTTCCCACCCAGTTGTGCCTCTCCCTTAGGACACAGGCAGGTTTCTGTTCCTCTCCAAGTCACTGTGTAATTGTCCTGGCTTCAGTATCCATGGTGAATGAGAACAGCTAAAAGACACGAGTGCTGGGAATTAAAGCAGCATCTACTTAAAAAGCAAATTCTTGCTAATCAGCGAGAAGAGTCTCAACAAATGATATGCTCAGGGCACTGATGGAGAGCTGTGCTGGAATGGCTGCCTCTGCACAACTCCGGTCCTTTAAAACGAACAGTGAGAAGACCAAGATTAGATAATAGAGCTAGCTCTAGCAGATGAATCAAATGTGTCTTGTTACTAGATTACGGAATTCAAAGATATGACAGAGAATCTTGCATGTCTGAAAATGACCAAGTGAAGATGCTTGAATCATTCCCTGCCTCCCCCCCCCACATTTTCACTAGAAAAGAGTTGTTCTCTCCCATGTTCCAGAATCATTACTATTTTAGGGTTGCCAAGGAAGAAAGGATGCTGCTGAGAATCAATTGTTGCACTCTGGGAGTTATATTCACTAGAAAAACAAAGCCGTGGCTTTCAACTTAAAGACAAAGAGAGTGACACAGAGCAAAAAGATGGCACCGTGGGAGCTACAGGACCTGAGTTCAAATCCTGCGTTTCCAGTTACTAGCTATTTATCTTTGGTGGGTCATTTAACCTCAGAACCCACTACATAGGGTTATTACAAAAGCAGAGAATGTGTGTGTGTGAGTGTGTGTCACTGAAAGTGTGTGTATGAGTGTGTGTATGTGACTGTGAGTGTGTGGGGGGAGTGTTTGTGTGTGTATGTCACTGAAAGTGTGTATGAGTGTGTGTGTATGTGTGTGAGTGTGTGTGGATGGGGAAGTGTGTGTATGAGTGTGTGTATGTGTGTGAGTGTGTGTGGATGGGGGAGTGTTGAGTGTGTGTGTAATGTGTGTGAGTGTGTGTGGATGGGGGAGTGAGTGTGTGTATGAGTGTGTGTATGTGACTGTGAGTGTGGGGGGGAGTGTTTGTGTGTGTATCTCACTGAAAGTGTGTGTGTATGAGTGTGTGTGTATGTGTGTGAGTGTGTGTGGATGGGGGGAGTGTGTGTGTGTATGAGTGTGTGTGTGTGAGTGTGTGTGGATGGGGGAGTGTGTATGAGTGTGTGTATGTGAGTGTGTGTGGATGGGGGAGTGTGTAAGTGTGTGAGTGTGTGTGTGTATGAGTGTGTGTGTGTGTGTGTGTGTGTGTTGCTGAAAATATTACCTGGTAGTTAGTACATACCTAGTAGTTGTTAGCTACTATTTCAGAGAGACTTCTGTAGATGGCAAATACTGACCATTTGGTTTTAAAAAAATAAAGAATAAAGACAGTTAATTCCTTCAAAATTATTACATGGCTATCACTTTCAGGTGGAAGGGTGAACGAGGAACTATAGACATCACTGAATTTACAGCAAATGTCCTGGCCAGGTAACCTACAGGTCAAATTGATATGAGAATCAGGTTGCTTATGTCATAGTCCAATATTTTTTAATACTGCATCAGATTCTGCTTTCTGCGATATAATATGGAAGAGAGAAACTACAAAATATTCCAGGATACAGTCACAGACGTACAAGATAGCAGACATTTTATCTGTTTCTCAAAAAAGAAGAACCTCACTCTGCCTTAACAACAAAAGGTTAAAGATATTGGTTGACAGCATCTAGACAGGAACTTACTGCAAATCTGATTCAGAAGAAAAGAAACAAATTGCCCTGAACATGACAGCACCATCAGAAAGAGAGCTGTGCCCTCCGTCCAAACGTGCGTCAAACACAAAGACATCTCACATCCCTCTAAAAACAGAAAAGAGGTATCAGTACTGTGAGGGTCATTTTCTGGAATTCCTTAATTAGATCCTGAAGAGAATGATGTTAGGTCAGAACACTCACAGCTCAGAAAAAGGTGTGTCCGACACCAACCACAAGGAAAGCACAGACAGAAATTCCCAGGACTTGGTGTCTTGCAGAGAGATACTTAGCACCGTGCCATTGTGAAGGAGGTGAGCATTTCTCCCTTTTGCCATCTGAGTGGACGTATGATTAAGCCAAACAGAGATGCAGATGCAGTGATGTTACTGAGAGGAAGCGACAGAATTTTCATTGACCTAAAGAACTACAGGTGAGAGTCCCAGGTGTTCTGAAGAAACATCTGGCCTAGTGCAGGGGCTCACACCTGTAATCCCAGCACTTTGGGAGGCCGAGGCAGGCAGATCACCTGAGGTCAGGAGTTTAAGATCAGCCTGGCCAACATGGTAAAACACTGTCACCACTAAAAATACAAAATTAGCCAGGCATGTTGGTGGGTGCCTGTAGTCCCAGCTACTTGGGAGGTTGAGGCAGGAGAATCACTCGAACCTGGGATGCAGAGGTGGCAGTGAGCTGAGATCATGCCACTGCACTCCAGCCCGGGCGACAGTGAGACTTCATCTTAAAAAAAAAAAAAAGAAAGAAAAAAAAGAAAAACCCATACCAGAAAACCAGTTTCTCTTTCTGTAAAAAAGCACAGTCCTTCTTCTGACTTTCCCTGCATCTTGCAGAAGAGACCATAAAGAAGTCTTAGATCAAGTACTCATTTCTATCAGCGACTTGTGTGTAATTACCTGCACCTATAGGACATACAGAGTTTAATCACATATCCTTGAAAGACACACTCAACTAAACAAAATTATCAGCACACCTCACTGTATGTATTGAGCTTCAGTGTGCTGTGCTTCGCAGCTGTGTTTATGACAGTTGAAGGTGTGTGGCAGTCCTCCGTCAAGCGAGTCTATTAGCACCATTTCTCTAATAGCATGTGTTCGCTTCATGTGTCTGCTGTCACATAATTCTCAAAATAATTCAAACTTTTCACTGTTCTATCTGTTATGGTTATCAGTGTTCTCTGACATTACTACTGTAATTGTTTTGGGGCACCACGAATGGTGCCCACATAAGACAGTTAACTTCGTCAATAAATGTCTGCATTCTACAGCTTCAACAATTTCATTCCCATCTCTCCCTCTCCTGAGCCCTTCATATCCTGAGACACAGTCATACTGAAATTAGCCCAGTCAGTAACCTGACAGTGGCTTCACATGAAAGGAAGAGCTGCAGGTCTCTCACTGTGATTCAAAAGCTAGAAATGATTAGCCTTGGTGAGGAAGGCACGCTGGACATCAGGATCAGCTCAAAGACAGGCATCTTGCACAAAACAGCCAAGCTGTGAATGCAAAAGAAAAGTTACTGAGGGAAACTAAAAGTGCTTCTCCAGTGAACACACAAATCACAAGAAAGTCAGACAGCCTACTGCTGATATGGAGAAGGTTTTAGTGATCTGGACAGAAGATCTAACAAGCTGCAAACATTCCTTTGAGCCAAAGCCTAATCCAGAGGAAAGCCCTAACTTGCTTCAATCCTATGCAGGCTGAGAGAGGTGAGAAAACTACAGAAGAAAATGAGGAAACTAGCAGAGTTTGGTTCGTGAGGTTTAAGGAAGGAAGCCGTCTTTGTAACGTAAAACTGCACAGTGAAGTTGCAGCAAGTTATCAGAAGATCTAGCGAAAATGGTTGATGAGGGTGATGACACTAAAAAACCAACTCAAATGCCCATCAATGATAGACTGGATAAACAGAACATGGCACATAGACACCATGGAATACTATGCAGCCATAAAAAAAGATGAGTTCACATCCTTTGCAGGGACATGGATGAAGCTGGAAACCACCATTCTCAGCAAACTGACACAAGAACAGTAAAACCAAACACCACATGTTCTCACTCATGAGTGGAAGTTGAAAAACAAGAACTCATGGGCATAGGGAGAGGAACATCACACACTGGAGCCTGTCAGGGGATGGGGGGCGAGGGGAAGGATAGCATTAGGAGAAATATCTAATGTAGATGATGGGTTGATGGGTGCAGCAAACCACCATGGCACATGTATACCTGTGTAACAATCCTGCACTTTATGCATATGTACCCCAGAAGTTAAAGTATCAAAAAACAAACACTTTCAACGTAGATGAAACCACCTTATATTGGAATGATATACCATCTAAGACTTTCATAACTAGAGAGGAGAAGTCAATGCTTTGCTTCAAAACTTCAAAAGACAGAATGACTCTCTTGTTAAGAGCTAATGCCAACTGGTGACTTTTAAGTTGAAGCAAATATTCATTTCCCATTCAAAAAATCCCACAGCCCCTAAGAACTGTGGTAAATCTGCACTGCCCATGCTCTACCAATGTAATAACAAAGCCTGGATGACAGCCTATCTATTTATAAGCATAGTTTACTGAATATCTGAAGTCTACTCTTGTGACCTACTGCTCAGAAAAAATATTTCTCTGACAGTGCACCTACTCATCCAACAGCTCTCACGGAGATGTACAAGAAGATGAATGTTGTTCTCTTGCCTACTAATGCAAAATCCATTCTGCAGCCCGTGGATCAAGGCATATTTCAACTTTCAAGCCTTATCATTTAAGAAATACATTTTGTAAGGCTATAGCTGCCATAGATACCGATTCTTCTGATGGATCTGGGGACAGTAAATTGAAAACCTTCTCGAAAGGATTTGCTATTCCAGATACCATTAGAAACATCCATGCTTTGTAGAAGGAGATCAAAGTATCAGCATTAATAAGAGTTTGGAAGGTTGACTCCAGTCCTCATGGACGACTTTGAGGGGTTCAAATCTTCAGTGAAAAAAGTAGAAATGAAAAGCATTACAACTGATAGCACAGAAATACAAAGGCTCATTAGAGACTGTCATGAACAACAATAGGCTGACAAACTGGAAAACCTCAAGGAAATAAATTCCTGGACATACACAACCTACCGAAATTGAATTAGGAAGAAAGAGAAAATCTGAAAAAAAAACAATAATGAGTACTGGAAGTCCTAGCCAGAGCAATCAGGCAAGAGAAAGAAATAAAGGGTATCCAAATTGGAAAAAAGGAAGTCAAACGTCCCTCTTTGTGAATGACATGATCCTATACACAGAAAAACCTAAAGACTCCACCAAAAAGCTCTTTGAACTGATAAATGAATTCAGCAGAGTTGCAAGATACAAAATCAATATACAAAACTATATACCAATAATGAAGTAGTGAAAAAAGAAATTAAAAAAGCAATTCCACTTACAACAGCTACAAAAACATAAATAAAATACCTAAGAATAAATTTAACGAAGGAGGAGAGAGACCCCTAGAAGGACATCTACGAAAAACTGATGGTAGAAACTGAAGAGAATACAAACAAATGGAGCTGCCCCATGCGCATAAACTGGAAGAATTCATATTGTTAAGACGACCTTGCTACCCAAAGCAATCTACAGATTTAGTGTAATATTTGTCAAAATGCCAAATCATACTTTTCAGAGAAATATTTTCTTAAATCCTAAAATTTGTATGGAACCACACAAGACCCTGAATAGCCAAAGAATAATGGACAAAAATAACAAAGCTGGAAGTATCACACTACCTGACTTCAAAATATGCTACAGAGCTATAGTAACCAAAACGACGTGGTACCAGTATAAAAGCAAACACACAGACCATTAGTGCAGAATAAAGAACCTAGAAATAAATTAACATATTTATAGCCAACCAATTGTAAAATGTGTCCAGAAAACACACTGAGGAAAAGACACTGTTCAATAAATGCTGTTGGGAAGATTCCATATCCAAAGCAGAAGGATGAAAGGAGACCATTGCCACTGTATACAAAAATAAACTCAAAATGAATTAAAGATTTGAACCGAAGACCCAAAACTATAAAACCAGTAGAAGAAAATTCCTCAGGACATTAGTCTAGGCAAATATTTTATGGCTAAGATTTCAAAAGCACAGCCAACACAAATAGACAAACGGCACTATTTAAACTAAAAGGCTTCTTCTGTACAGCAAACAACGAAGAGACTGAAGAGACAAGCTGTAGAAGAAAATAGCTGCTAATTATGTGTTCAGCAAAGAATTAACATCCAAAACACAATCCAATTAAAAAGCGGGCAAAAGATATGGATAGAAATGTCTCAAAAGAAAATACACAAGTGGCCAGCAAACATATGAAAAAAACGTTCAACATATGAGAAACACCACTCTACTTTCAGGCAAGAAGTATTAATGGGTAAAGGAAAATGTAGTATATAGACATGATAGAATACTATTCAGCATAGAAAAGAATGGAATCCTGTCATTTGCAGCAACAGGTATGAGCCGGAAGGACATTATGTTAAGTGAAATATATCAAGTACAGAAAAACAAGTATCACATGTTCTGGCTATTATGTGGAAGCAAAAAAGATTTTTTGTGTGTGCTCATCAATGCAGAACTTGTGGGTATTGAAGGCTGGGAAGTGGAGGAATGGGAGGGAGGTTGTTTAATGGATACAAAATTACAGTTACATAGAGAGAAAGGAGTTTATGTTCTGCAGCAGTGTATGGTGAATATGATGAACTGTATTACATTTTTCAAAAAGTTAGAGGAAATAATTTTTAATGTTCCCAACACAAATGATACATTTTTGAGGTGATGGATATAGTAATCACCCTGATTTGATCACTACACATTATATACACATATCAAAACATCACTCTGCATCCCATAAATATGTACAATTATTATGCATCAACTAAAAATGAAAGAAAAAAAGAGTTCCACCATTGCCACACCTGTCACACAGAAGATCATAAATACATACCTGCATATAAATGATGTTATTTACTGTGTCATTGATGTCAGAGACTTAAGAAGCCTTTTTTTTTTTTTTTTTTTTTTTTTTTGAGACGGAGTTTCGCTCTTGTTACCCAGGCTGGAGTGCAATGGCGCGATCTGGGCTCACCGCAACCTCCGCCTCCTGGGTTCAGGCAATTCTCCTGCCTCAGTCTCCTGAGTAGCTGGGATTACAGGCACGTGCCACCATGCCTAGCTAATTTTTTGTATCTTTAGTAGAGACGGGGTTTCACCACGTTGACCAGGATGGTCTCGATATCTTGACCTCGTGATCCACCCACCTCGGCCTCCCAAAGTGCTGGGATTACACCTAAGAAGCCTTATTAATCATCTTGACAATAGTTTTCAAACTT
Organism: Saguinus oedipus; assembly: GCA_031835075.1. Taxonomy (NCBI): domain Eukaryota; kingdom Metazoa; phylum Chordata; class Mammalia; order Primates; family Cebidae; genus Saguinus; species Saguinus oedipus. Next base: position 2,698,643 of record CM063188.1, on the reverse strand, counting down.
TTTTTTTTTTTTGCAGAGGAACACTTATATCACACAATGTTACATAAATCCCAAAATGCAATCTCCCAATAACAGTGATCTCATGAAAGCAGGGCTAGACCTTTGTATGTGTTTATGGGGTGCATGAGCATGCCTGTGCTTGTAGGAAGAGGACAGGGCTGCTTCCCCAAAACATTGCTTGAAAAATCACTGATACATTATAAGCTTCTTATTCCCAGACTTTATATGGAATCACCTGCCAGGTAGGGAACATGCTTATATATAAAATAAGGGCTGTAGACTAGACCTTTTATCTGTATGTTTCTAGCAATGTTTCATGATGCTATTATATAGGGTTTTCATAGGAAATCATATAAAGAAAGGACCATTGATACGATAATCATTATAATAAATCATACTAAATGATCTTGGTAGTAAACCAGTTGTCAAGCAAAGAGAAATTATGAACTTATTCAGACCAATTTCTGGAATCTTATTTATATATTAATTATACATTAAATATTGAGATCATAAACCAAGTAAGTATAAACTGGCAAAATCCATTATTACAAAAGAAGTAACATTGATCCCCGGAAATAAGAATTATTTCAGATGAAAAAGAAGTTATGCAACAAGCTGATTTCAAAGGTTTTACTGCTATGAAGATACAATTAGGTTGGTTTCCTTCTAGCTTTATTGCAGTCTGCAATGACTGAATTGAAATCAGCCATTTTAGCTCAAAAACAATATTTAGGCTGTAGAAAGCAGAGTGATAAGCACCCTGCCTTTGTTTAAATTTCTGAAACAGAAGGGACATTTCTTGTAGCAGCATAAATCACACAGACTCTAAAGTTACATTGAAAAGACACTTACATCCTTGCAGCTATGTGCAATTTTGTGGCTGTAATTTTCTCAAACTGCTTAACAAAACCTTCTCCTTTTTATCAAAAAATAAAAAGAATATACAAAATACCAGTAACTCCACAAAAGACATACAAGTAACATCATTTTACTTTGAGGCATGAAGTATTAATAATTAACTACTGGTCAGGCACATTGAGTTAGCACTCTTTTCCCACAGGACATCTTCCTGTCAAAATGTCACCCAGAAATAACCCTTTAGACTATAGGAAGGGCTGCAATTCCCTACAGTGTGTCTAATAACCATAAGCGGCATCAGAGTTTCAGTGACTGTCATGATCAGATCACCCAACACGGAAATCGCTCACTCTGCCCCTCCTCCACTCACATATTTGCCACTAAAACACCCGTAATTGACAGTATCTGTATTTCTCAGGATTGCACCCATGAGCTGCCTGCCCTAACACTGAAGGCCACGCAAGCTGAAGGAGAGATGGCAACCAGACAGAATGGGACAGAGAGCTCACATCTGAGTCCTGGATCTGCCCTTGATTCAATGGGCAACCAGTTCCAGCCCCTCAACCGCTCATCGAAGGTGGGATCATAAAGCTCAATTCCTTTACATTCAAATGCTAGGAATCCTAATTTCATCATGTCTACCATAAATGTTGCTGTCTTCTGCATTCATATTTGCTTTCTGCTCTTTTGAGGAAAAAAAATCATATACGATCGTATGACTATGAAATCATCTTCGCCTTTTTAGTGATTCAAGGTCAGGGGAAAACAAAACCCTCAGTTTTCCATTCTAAACACTGTGACATGTAAAAGGTTATACACTTTAGCCAAGTCCTGACTGGGAAAGATGACGATTTGGAGAGTTCAGGTGGCCATGGGCTCAGGAACTAGCTCCACTGCCTGACTAGCTATGTACTTCTGGGCATGTGAACCAGCTACTCTGGGCTTTAATTTCCTCAAACGTATATAATATACATAAGAATGGTAATCATGTATCCTTTAGAGACGGCTGCAAGTTGCATGCTAAACATGCTAAATATGCAATTACCTTACAACCGAGCAATTTGCATCCCCGAGCATTTATCCCAAAGACAAGAAAAACGTATGTTCCCATGAAACCTGTTCATAAATGTTTACAGCACCTTTATTTATAATAACAAAACTGGGAAGCAACACGGATGTCCTTCAAAGGGTGAAAGGTTAAACTGCAGTCCATTCGCATCATGGAATACTACTTGGCAATAAAAAGTAAACTAACTAGGGATGAAGGCAACCACCTGGATAAATCTCCAATTATGATAACTGAAAAAAATCTCAGAAGGTTACACACTGCATTTTCTATTTCTATAACTTTCTCGAAATGGCAAAAGTATAGAAATGGAGTATAGATTAGCAGCTACACGGGTTAAAGAGAGGTTGAGATGTAAGGAAAGTGACTATATCTATAAAAGGGCAACATAAGGAATTCTTGTGGTGATGGCAATGCCCTGTTTCTGGACCATATCCAAATGTTAATGTTCTGACTGGGTGCAGTGGCTCACGCCTATAATCACAGCACTTTTTATTTTCTTTTTTTTTTGAGACAGTCTCGCTCTGTTGCCAGGCTGGAGTACAGTGACACGATCTCGGCTCACTGCAATCTCTGCCTCCTGGGTTCAAGCAATTCTCCTGCCTCAGCCTCCCAAGTAGCTGGGACTACAGGTGCACGCCACCATGCCCAGCTCATTTTTGTATTTTTTTAGTACAAACGGGGTTTCACTATGTTGGCCAGGATGGTCTAGATCTCTTGACCTCGTGATCCGCCTGCCTCAGCCTCCCAACGTGCTGGAAGTACAGGCGTGAGCCACTGCACCCGGCCAATCACAACACTTTGAGAGGCGAAGGCAGGCAGATCACTTGAGGTCAGTAGTTCAAGACCAGCCTGGCAAACAATGGCAAAATGCTGTCTCTACTAAAAATACAAAAATTAGCTGGGTGTGGTGGCACATGCCTATAATCTCAGCTACTCAGGAGGCTGAGGGAGGAGAACTGCTTGAACCTAGGAGATGGAGGTTGCAGTAAGCTGAGATCGCACTATTGAACTCCAGCCTGGGCAATAGAGCAAGACTGTGGCTCGAAAAAATTAATTACAAAATAAATTTTAAAAAGTTTTTTAAATGCCAGTGTTCTGGTTGTGATAGTTTCATAGTTTTGCAAGATGGTGCCATCTGAAGAAACTAGATAAAGGTTATAAAGTTCTCTCTGTATTATACCTTACAACTGCATATAAATCTATAATTATCTCAAAAACAAAAGGTTTACTTAAATTAAAAATAATTTCAGAACATCATTGCCAAGATTAAATATATGGAATTGAAGAATAATTTTTAAATTATTACATGTATGAAAAATTGCCTAGTACAGACAGTTCTTGGCAATAATAGAAGCTCATTAAATGTTCATTTCTTTCCTCTAAGTTGCACATAAACAGAATGTGTCTTAGATTTTTATTTGTGGATCAAATGAAAACACAGCTCCATGAAAAGGGTCTGATTATAATAAACACACTTTTTGGTATATTTAGTCTTTTTTTCCCTAAGAATCTGAACTTTGTGGAAGTATCATTTCACACTAAATAACATTCATCCACATTCCTAAAGCAAAACTGCACAACTCAGATACCAACTAACTTCTTCCAACAAAATTGTGCCTAGCAGAGCAGGTTGCAGGGGATGATGAGCCAACTGGTTCAGAGTCAAGAGAGATGGATCAAGGCCAAAAACTGAAGGACATGCTCTTTTACAGACAATGAAGAAAGAAAAGGAAAAGAATAAAGCCTGGTTTCACGTGCCCAAGAGTTCACACCTAGTTAAGACAAGTCTCCTATATGAAGACTCACGGAACCAGTGGAGAAAAGACCATCAGTGCAAAAAATCTGCAGAAGATGGGGAGGGGAGCATGGCTGGAGGCAAATGAGGGAAGCGGGGGTGCTGGCTCCGCACAGCACTGTCAAACTGTGTGAAGAACTGTTGGCAGACACATGACCGTGGCCTTCTGAAGGACTGTGGCAATCCTTAGCGCCATTTTCCCAGAGGTCTCTATCCCCTGCTGCCGGATCTCTGCTGCACAAATTCTGTTGTATGAAGCTCCTGGTTACTTTCTAAGTGAGGGAAGAGAAAATACAGACACACAGACACCTCCCTCCCCCAGTAAAGGCACACAGTATGAAGCATCAGAGTGTTCTGGCCTCAAAAATGAAATTAGGAGCAAAATCTGTGGCAGAGCAAACACCGCCCCAGCCTCCCACCCCTACCCTACCCTTCCAGAGCACTGCCTCAGGACACATAATTAGCCAGGTGGCCCTGTTTAAACTCAGTTCTAAGTTAAGGTCCGAAAGGATCCACACACTGTCCAAATCTTTTTCATGCCAAAATTAATTTAGTAAACACATCTTTGTTTCAGCAATCAAAACCTGGCAATTTGCTGTATCAAATCCCCATTCCACAGCCACGTATTAGAAGAACGTATGCTTTCAGAATGGCGTGTATGATATAAATGCCATCTTGTTACAAGCCTTCCAGCTAGGAGTGTTCCCTGTAACCTGCTGCTTCTGAGCAGAAGTAAATGAAAAGGAAGGAGGGTCACAGTCCCACAGCACAGTTCCTAGGATGACTGCTGTGCCACTCACTGACTCCAACAGCAGGATGGGACTGTCACTTCACGAGGTGAGCTACTGGCAGACAGATGGATCCGAATCACAGTAATTGGAACCTCTTGTCACAGGATAGCAGCATTTCAATTTCTCTGTGGATGCCTGTGTGCCACACACGGTATCTGGCAGGTGTAAGAATCTCATCTCTGATTGCCTATATTCCCAATCTACTTTCTTTGCCTATTTTCGTGCTGCAAAGCAATTATGGCTGAAAATCAGTTTGCAACATGCGCTCATCCATATTCAATTCTTTCTACTTCAGGCAAATCTTGCCCAGAAAAAAAAAATAATGAAAGAGACAGACTTATAAATCCAGATTTGTTCTTGTATTTTGATCCTCTGATTGTCCAAATGTTTACTTGTTGATAATCCACAATTTTCTCCACATCAAAGTAAATATTCAAAAGATGGAGCTCTGAACAACCAAAGCATGTATGTGTCTTAAGTGAAAAGGAGGGATGACACGTCTTCAAGTTTCAATACATCGAACCAGCAGATGCAGCAGCCACGGTTAGCTGAGAGTGCAAAGGACAGGGCATTTAAAAATACATAGCAATATTGATTTTAAGTATGTTGATGAAAAAAATTTAAGAAACAGCAGCTGGGACTTACACCAACAGGCCAAAGTTAAAACTGGGGTGAAGAGGAGATAGGGCTTCCTCACTGAAGCCGTTAGACTTATCATTTCATACTGGATTTGCCAAGCAGCTTTTCAGATCTTATTTTCTGATTATTGAAAGCCACAAGCAAGGACTAGAATTTTGAGATTATTTTCAGATGAAAGCTGTTTTACTAGCCCATAAAATGATTTTAAACTTATTTTAATCAGTATTCAAAAGATACAACAAGATGACCACCACCCCATAAACCCCTGGCAGTCTCCATCTCCAGAGGCATGTATTTTATCATTTCTTGGGATTTTATTTTATATATATATCTACAAGAAAATGTTTTATATATTCCTTTTCTTCATTTTTTACACAAATAAACATACACTACACACCCTATTTTATTTTCTATGTACTTTTTTCATTATCATCATTTAGTTGTGAAAGCCAAAGCTGAGATAAATTCTCTGTACTCCTAATGACATAACTTAGTGTTGATTTCATATGAGGACATAAAGAGTTTCCTCATTCTTTATTATGGCTTCACAGTATTCCCTTGAATGGATGTACCATAATTTATATAACCAGTTCCCTACGGATAGACATTTACGTTATCTCCATTCTATTCCTTATTCCTACAAATAAGGTTGCAATAAATGATCTTACACATAGATCATTTCACGTATTAGCTAAAATATCTGTGGGATAAATTCCTATAAATGTAATTGCTGGATCAAAGGATATATGCATTTATAATTTTGAAAGGAACTGCCTTCATACATACGTATCTGTATCTATATAGTACCTGTTTCCCTATACCCTTGCCAATCCAAGGTGTTAACATTCTGCTGTTTGCCAATCTGACAGGTTAAAAAAATTTCAGTGTCGTACTCATTTGCACTGCTCTTGTTATGAATGAATTGAGGAGCTTTACATCTGTGTCCTTGGAAGCTGACCCCTGAGGACAGCATCACCTGGACTGCCTCCTCTGATAACTTCTGGGAGGCACTACCAGGAGATTAGAAGGTGGAGGAGAGAGATCTTTCCCATTTCCATACTGCTTCAAGGACGTAGTTCTCACAGTGGCTACACCCCTCCACAATCACAGCCCTCTTTGGATGATCTGTCTTTCCTGCTCCGGCAATGCCATTTTCTCTCTTTGTAGCTGCCTTCAGTCCCAGGGATAGTAATAGCTTCCTGCTCCTGAAGATCTCTAAGGGTCCCACCATTCCTTGTTTGTCCCCCGAATCCTGCCCTCGCCTCTGTAAGTTGCCCCATTTGGGGAAAAAAAGCACTTGGGGAGAAATCTGTTTGCTACTGCTTTGTTTTCCTGAGACACTAACAAACATATCTCTGGCCTATTTTCTACTGGTTTGTTGGTCTTTTCATGTTGACTTGTACTTGTAGAGCTCATTATTCATCAGAGCAAGTGTTGGCAAACTTTTCTGTGAAGTGCCAGATAGTAAATATTGTTGGTTTTGTGGACCATAAGGTCCCCGTTGCAGCCATTCAATTCTGCCACCATAGGGTGAAAGCAGCCACAAGCAATATGCAAACAAATGAGTGTGGCTGTGTTCTAATAAAACTTGATTCGTAAAAACAGGCAGCAGGCCAGACACGGGCCTTGGGCTGTAGTTGCCAACCCCAGCATCAGGGAAATTATCTTTTCTCTGAGATATGAGCTGCAACTATTTTTCTTCCAGTTTAGTTTTTCACTTGTCTTATAGTGGTTTTGCCATGCAGAGATTTTAAAATCTCTTATTTTACACAGTGGAATGTATCTGTAATTTATGGCTTCTACTTTTCACGTCAGAGGGAAAACAAAGAGTTCGTAACACAAGAAACTCAAAGAAGAAAGACTGTACCTTAAGCGAGTCAGGTAGCCCATGCTTCCACCCAAAGTCTTCTTAATGAGATAACTACTCATCCTTCTAAGACAGGATTATCAAAAACTCTTTCTTAAAAAACAAATAAACGAAAACTTTCAATGGAAGGCTGAGACAAAATGGAGCAGGCATCCTGGTGGAAGCCAGAAGTACCTACGCAGAGGGTGCCTTGGGGACCTCTCAGGCCACAGAATTCTAGACACTACGGAACAGTTCTCTATACAAATATGAACACTATCAAGAGAAAATTAGAGAAGTGTTTTCTAGGTGACAGCCATATAAAAATCCCGCGAATTGTCAATTCTATCAGGCTTTGCCTGGCTCCAACATCTTTCCTACGTCAGTGACATGATGGCATCTGTTAGAGTTTTTATAATTAGGGGGTGTCTCAGGATTTCCATTTCATACCCATACTTCTGTTCCTGTATGTCTGTGCTCCAGGGTCTAAAGACTGTTAGCCTTAGTTGGTAACAAATTTAGTTTTTGCATTCTATAAATTAAAAGCAAATATCTTTATGAAACTTTATAAGTAGCAAGCAGGGAAGTAAAATATTGCCAATTTAAATACATGTTATTTGCATAAACTAGGCAAGATTTTTAGGAAAAAAAAACACTGTGGAAGGATGGGGAAAAGAACAAACAAATAAACAAAACTTGGCCATTCTAGTCTCTAGCAGAGTTTAATATTTTTAAAGTCACAACTGTCTTCTTTCTTTTCTCCTACCATGGAGAGGCAGACACAGTTACAAGTGAAGGAACAAAACACAGACTGCGGAATCCTGAGGTTTCAGCATGGATTTGCATCCTAAAAAATACAGACAGCGATATGTAATCAAAATTTGAAACCTCTCTTGCTGAATTACAAAAAATAATCCTGAAAATTGTAGCTGGTTGCTCTGTCCTGACCAAAACAAATGTATTCCTATTTATATGCTGTCATCCCATATACGTGCATGTTCAGATGTGCATTTTATTTATATGTTCATCCAGATGTAAACATAGGCATATACAGATATGCACCCACCACACCTCATTATACTGTCTACAACATGCATATTAGAAAATGTACAGTTACTGAAACCAACATATAAAACCAAAGTGGCAAAGGCTTTGGGGAATAAGAAAGACACAGCTTAGTAAGAAGTCTAACATCTATGAATGATCTGCAGCAGCCTTTGAAGTGTGAGACTGCTGTATTCCTCAAACTGATACTACAAACTGAGATTTCATGTCTCCACTTACAGGAATTGATTCAATAAATTCTAAGCACCAATATGTAAGACTTAAATCATGTGGGGTTAAAAGAGTAGGAGTGACTGGCGACAGTTTAGTTGAGCCACAAGATGACAAATATCAGTCACGTGGCAGAAGGAGAGGAGAACCAGCAAGAGAAAAGCTGCAGAGGAATTTCTCCATTGATCAGGTCATGCTGTAATGGAGGCAAGGTCGCAGGTTCACTCCTCTCTTTGTCAATTACCTTTAATGTATTTCAAAGACACAGACCAGGCCCAACAGTTCTCAAGGTCTTGCCACTAGATCAAAAGAGATATGAGAAGAAGAGTGGCTGAGCCCAAATTTATTTCAAGTACTAGAAAAGTAACAACATTAATTCAGCATTGATTAGTACCATGGTCTTAGTGTAAGTTACAGTTAATGTCCAACATGATATGTAATGAAACAGAATTAAGTAAGACATTTCTCCGGGGTAGTATTAAACTGTACTTATTCAGTCAATCTTACAAGACCCTGTAAGATAGAGAAAGAGCATTCATTTTCAAACAGCTGTATTCTAACACGTGGTTTACAATTAACGTTGGGCTCTTTTGGATGTTTCCTGTGTTACATATACAATCAGGATATTAATCACAACAAAGATTAAAATGGAAGAGGATTTATTTAGCTCCAGAGGGGTTAAATAAATAGGAAACTGATCAGGATTAAAGTTTCCACCCCACCATCACAGCTTATTCGAAAATTAAATACTTGTGCTTTACCACCACAAAGGCAAGAAGTGCTGCCGCTTATCTTTTTTCTTATGAAAACACGACCTTGGGCTCAGAATGGTGCTGACCCAATGTCTCACCTCTCTCAGAAGAAATATCCCAATGAAGCTGATTCTGCCGTCTGAACACTGCTTTCTTGTAGGAAATTGCCAAATTAACCCAAAATGTTAATTGGGTTAATTGTTTCCACCAAACAGAAACAATTTAAGTTTAGCCACATAGGGATAAATCCTTCTAGTTGTCAAAGTCCTCAGCTGGGGCTTATAGTAAACCAGTAGTTTTATAGTAAAACAGTAGTAAACTGACTGTTCCCCAGAACCTCCCCAGGTCCAACAGGCTTGGGTGGGAGGTAACTAAGGAAAAAGAGCCAGGCCCCTGGGCTCCCCCTCTCCTTACACAAACAGCTACCTACCCTTAAAAAATGACTAATGGAGCTCCTGTATCTCCTTTCATTTGAAAAGATGTTGAGGTGTTAAAATATTCTGAAAACTTGGTGGGGCACAGTGGCTCACGCCTGTAATCCCAGCACTTTGGGATGCTGAGTTGTGCAGACTGCCTGAGGTCCGAAGTTCAAGACCAGTCTAGCCAACATGGTGAAACCTCATCTCTACTAAAAATACAAAAAAATGAGCCAGGATTGCGGCATGCATCTGTAATTCCAGTACTCGAGAGGCTGAAGCAGGGGAATTGCTTGAACCAGGGAGGCAGAGGTTGCAGTGAGCTGAGATCACACCACTGCACTGCAGCCTGGGCAACAAAGCAAGACTCCATCTCAAATAATAAATAAAATTCTATAAACTCCTGTAGTCATTGGTTCATCAGTTCTTACAGAGCTCTAGAATTTTGTGGTCTACACTTCACTGATTGCAACATATCTTAATATCTGCTGCTTAGAAATCTGTTTGAAAATCATGTAAAATATCTCACAAATAGCAAATAACTGGAAGATAGGTGATTGGGTTCTTTAACCTCTCTGACACATATAAATTCTCCAAGAACCATTTGGTAGAAAAAAGACAATATAGTCACACACTGCATAATGATGTTTCAATCAAGGATGGAACACACAAACAACGGTTGTCCCATAAGATTATAATACCGTATTTCTGCTGTTGTTTTTCTATGTTTAGATACACAGACATTCAACCTTGTGTTAAAACTGCCTACAGTATCCAGCACAGTAACATGCTGTTCAGGTTTGTAGCCTAGGAGCAAGAGGCGATACTTCAAAGCCTAGGTGTACAGTGGGCTGTACCTTCTAGGTTTGTCTAGGTACACTCTGCGATGTCTGCACAACTAAGAAATTCCCTGGAGATGCATTTCTCAGAACACATTCCCATCCTTAAGCAACACATGCTGTATCTACCGTTCTGGGGATGAAAATCATTTCACAAGGTGAAATGATTTTATGTTTCACAAAGTGAAAGATACATTTCACAAAGTGAAATGATTTGATGTTTCTCACTCTCTATCCTCAATGTGGACTTCAAAATAATACTAATCATTGAAAGGCAAAATTCTACATATGCTGAAATTTACATACCAGCATTCTGAAGTTTCTAATAGTAAACTTTTTTTGTGAAAGGAAAGTCTGTATGTGTGTGTGCCTGGGCATGTAACCCAGTGTCACCAGGGCCCTACGTATGCACACAATAAGTCCTGTATCTGTCTAGTGGGTAAGTTCAGCAATGTTTATATATAGAGTAAGTAATGCTAAAGGCAGAGAGAGTAAAACATTCATAGCCAGACTAATCAAATAAACTGGGTATATCAGAAAAATCATGACTTCTGGTTCTGGAAGAGAATTAGAAGGGGGATAACCTCTCTTATAATGGATTCATGGAGTTATACCTAGAGCTCAATCTAGATGGTATGACTAAATACAAATGCTTTAATCATAATTTGTATTCATAGATGAAACTACCAATAAAAATTGCTAGTTGCATATTTCCTGGGCCCTTATGAGGTACTCTGAAACACTTTTTCTAACACTCTCCACCACAAAATTGGTTTTACTGCATTCATTTCATAGTTGAGAAAATGATGGATTCAAAAAGATTAACCAATTTGTTCAAGGTCTTACGACTGATATGTCACATTTTCAGGATGGGACCCCAAGTCCATTTGATTTGAATGTCCATAATCTTTTAACTGCAGAAAGCTTCAATTTATCTGTGTGTTCTGGAATGCATAGCTAGAAAGAAAAGCTAATATTTCCCTCTAAACTCTATATAGATCATCATTTGAATTTGTAACACTCTCCAATGGTAACTAATATTTATAAGATGTTTCTCTGGATTCAAAGATATAAACTAAATGTTTTAAGAATGGAGAAAAACTATGATTAGAAACAAATTAATATGACAAGAAAAAAAAACTCTGGAGGAAAATCCACGGGAATGTATCAGAATATAACTGTAATTCAAGAACCGCATACTCAGGATTTCTAAAAATCCCTAACTGCAAATTAAGCAATGAGGAGGACGACGCCGTCAGCAGGTTTACACTCTTTGAGAGTTTGCCCCTTGTGAATATGCTCAATTATCCATCCACATGTAAGGATTTAACATAATTATGATGATGATTATTTTTGAGATGGAATCTCACTCTGTCACTGAGGCTGGAGTGCAGTGGCACAATCTCAGTTCATTGCAACCTCCGCCTCCAGGGTTCAAGCGATTCTCCTGCTTCAGTCTCCTGAGTAGCTGGGCCTACAGGCATGCACCACCATGCCCAGCTAATTTTTGCATTTTTAGTAGTGAGGGGGTTTCACCATGTTGGGCAGGATGGTCTCAATCTCTTGACCTTGTGATCCTCCCGCCTTGGCCTCCCAAAGTTCTGGGATTACAGGGGTGGGTCACCGCACCCAGCCTAGGAGTTAGCATTATTAATGAATCAATTCTAATGCAGGAACCTCGTATGATGTCTTAAATTCAAAATATTTCTCCCCTGTCACCGAAGAGGAAATTAAAGCTGTGTTCATCAATCATTCACTTATACTGTTTCCCTTGTATAGAAGAACCACTTTCCATCCTTTCTGGTGAGTTACCTCCTTCTTAATTTTCAAGACTAAGCCCACCATACGCTTCAAACCCTTCCTGAACCCATTCTAGCATGGCTGCCCTGTTTTGTCTCCCCTCCATCCCCAGAAACCCTATATTTACCTTTAACAAAGCCTTGACCACACATTCTCTGCTATCTTTTTTACTGGAGATTAATTTTTTTACTAATTTCTTTGAGGTTATCTCCAGGGGCTCTGAACAGTGTCTACTCTTAGTAAATACTTAAATATACTCTAAGGGATAAATGAAAAATCAAATGGTCCGAATGGCCTAACACAATTTCCAGAACATATTCGGAAATTTTTTGGCCTGTTTTTTTTCGGCCACCGTCACTACTTCTTGATCCTCACCCCTCACCTGCACATAAAGAAACACATGCCAACACCCGCACATAAGTATGCACATGTACGCACGCATACGCCACGCTGTCAATTACTCCATGGATTAACTCCGCTTCATCTACTCCTTTTAACGTTAAAAAAAAAAAAAAGACCAAAAAAGAAATTTAAGAATTTATGGTATTTACACAAAAATCACATAGTCTACCCAAGTCTCATCATGCATTGCCTTTGTTCAAACTAATATTTATTGAGCACAGAGTACTATGTAGAGCACTAGAAGCAAATTGATGAAAACGCTCACATATTCTGAACAGAAAATGCTTGACCACCACTACAGACATTCAGAAAGATCCAAAAGAGGAAAATTAAGTGACACCCATATTTAAAATATATCTTGGAACAGAACCAACACTACCAAAACAAGATGACTGTTTTAACATGAGGAATGGCTGGAAACACAGGAAATAACCCGACGGGACATGAGTGTGGTTCTCAGCCTTTGGACAGACAATGGGCCAAAAAATAAACACACATGTTCTCCTGCAGGGCATAGGTTTGTGGTGCAGAATCAGTGGTGACTTGGAGCGAGATACCAGATGATAATTTGACAAATGCTGTTTACCTTTAAAATGTGATTAAACAGCATTTATAATGAACATGCTTAGAAAATGATGACTAATGTATCACATATGCAGTTAAGCACAATCTAAAGTAATTGTCTAAGGAGGTAGTTTTTCCCTGGCAGCTGCCCAAAGCTATCACAGTGTGCTTTCCCCTTCCTCAGAAACACTGGAGTTAGAGCTCTGCCAGAGGCAAAAACCTGACTCCACAGAGAGTGGACTGGATAATGATTCACACCAACAATTTCTGGGATCCCCAGGTGAAGGCAAGCCTGTTGGAACATTCGTATTTGGAATATTCAGGACTAAATCTAACTGCTGCAGTGTTGGCACGTGGCTCCTGGTGTGTTTTATTTTTCTCTGACATCTTAATGAGGTTCTTTCACAGCCTCTTTAGTCTAAGATTTCAATTTTAAAAATGGAAAAAAATCATTCAACAAAATAGTATATGTTTCTGTTTTCTTTTAATTCAACAGTTCTATAAATGAACAAAGACCTAATTTGAACTGATTCACAGTGTATTTTTCTAAATTAGGAGGAGTTTTTTGTACAAAAAGAAAATCATTACCTCAATTTAGTTCTCAGTGCAAATTATAATGATTCCTGGTTCAGTTTATAGAAAACAGTTTAAACAAGTCCATATCCATACACACCAAAATAACATGTTCTCGATAAGACACACAGGTGTTCACACAGTAAAAATTAGAACTCCATGTAAAATGGAGATACTGCATGATATCTACTTTACCTTCAGAGAAATGTGTACAAACTGGTTAATGATGATGCCAGGATAAGACATTGCACATAAACGGGTTGTTTAGGGGAGAAATTCTGTAGGTACATAAAACCAGAACTAACAGATCAGTCAGGCTCTGACAGAGAGGCTAGAGGTCCCTGGTTACTGAGAAAAAAATACTTACAAACTGATTTGCAGCCCAGTTTGCAATTTTACAAGAACCCTTTATTCCGAACAAGGCTGCCAAGAGAGGTAATGAGGTCCCGTATTTACAGGTGTGCAACAAATCAGGTCAATAAATAAGTCCGTTATAAATACTTTAACAGGAAAGATAAAAATTACTTAAACATGATAAAAACAATTCCACAAAATTAAATAGCAAACTTAATACTAGTGGTGAAATGTTAAAGCCATTTTTATTAAAATGACAGACTGGACTGCGATACTATTACTAACTCTTTTTAAAGTATTGCTTTGAATTTTCTGGCTGATGTAAGAAGATATTTTATATACACACATATAAATTTTTGTATGTATGAAGCAGGTCATTTTTACTTACAGATAAGATTACATAGTTTGAAAATCCAACTTTAATTAAAAAATCCATATCTAATAAGAGAATGTACTTAGATACATAGATGTAAGACAAATGTACAAAGAAATCATTAATTTTCTCTGTACCAGAGATAAATAGCTAGAAAATCAAATGGAAAATATTTTATAAAAAGTAGCAACTTATATCAAATGCTACATAGGATAAATTTGACAACAATATATAAACTATATATAACAAATATAAAATATTATTGAAAGATACAAAATAACATATGAATAGACAAACATGTTCCTGAAGAGGAGGCTTTTTTTTAAATATCATGCTTTCTAAACTTAATACATACACTTAATTCCATATAGTCCAATTAGAATCCAGTGGTATTTTTTCTTCTTCAACTTGGTAAAGTAAATTTAAAGTTTATTTGCAATAAGGTCCATACAGAACAATAAAGTATGCAAAAGAATAGTGGAGTGGAATTGCCTTGCCAGATACCAAACTTACTACACACCATGGGGAAAAAGAAAAGAGAATGATTGTAGAACAGAAACAGAACAGTTGAACAACCAGATAGCACAGAAAAAAGCCAAGTGTTATGATAACTTAATATATTTTCATTGTGACTTTTCAGTTGAGTGGGGAAAACAATCATTTATAGAATAAAAAGGTATCAGTATAAGTGCATCTCCATCTGAGGAAAAAAGAAAACTAGACTACCTCAAACCATACACATAAATACTTCAATCTTAAAAATTATTCAACAGCCTGGGCACATGGCTCATGCCTGTAATTCCAGCACTTTGGAGGCTAAGGTGACCAGCCTGGGCAACATGACGAAACTCCATCTTTACAAAAAATACAAAAAAATTAGCCGGGCATGGTGGTGTGTGCCTATAATTCCAACTGCTCAGGAGGCTGAGAAAGGAGGATCATGTGAGCCCAGGGAGGTCAAGGCTGCAGTGAGCCATGATTGCAGCACTGTACTCCAGCCTGGCAAGAGAGTGAGACCTTATCACAGAAGAAACAAAAAAAAAGTTTCAACACAAATATTAGGAAAAAAAATTGTGAAAATAATTATATAGCTTTGATATAAGCAAAGATACCCAAGACAGGAAACCCACATGGCATTAAAAAAAAAAAAAAAACTATATATTTCTATTACAGTGTAAAAAATATAAAATATTTAATAACTAAAGTCAAGAGACAAGTGACATCCTAGTGAAAATACCCATAAAATATTGATCAAGTGTTGATGTCACAAAGAACATCTCTAAATCAATAAGGAAAAGACCAAAACTTCAATAGAAAAATGAAAAAAAGAGTAGTACACATCAATCACAAAAAAAGGAATTGCAAATAACCAATACATATATAAAATGGTCTTCAACCTTAAGAAAATGCAAACTCACATTAGTTAACACTATTTCCCCAGTAGACTGAAAAAATATTTCACTTCAAGCAGTTCACTGATAAGATACACTGCAGGTGAAATTATAAACAATATTACAAACTATTTTTTGGGGAAATTTGGCAACACCTTTTAAAATATAAAATTCACATGGCCTTGAAGAAACAAAACTCTACTTTGAGGAGTCTTTTCAATCAAAATAAAAGGGCCCATGTGCAAAGCTGTATGCACTAGAATGTCTACTGCAGCAATATTTTAGTGACAACAAAAGTAAAAATACTGGGTCCGTTAATGGGGCTGTGACTGAATATATCACATCACAGCCATTCTATGAAACATAATGCACACATTATGCAAAAGAACTGGACTTTGCTCCAGTGAGGCTCTAGAGTATGGGAGCCAGGCAGCCCATTCCAAGTCTGGGCTTCACCGCTCACTAACCTTCAGAGCTTCAGCAGCTTCTTTAGGTTCTCTGGACCCCAGTCTCCTCATCAGCAAGCAGGGATAATGACACCAGCTTCACAAGGTTTTTATAAGGCTCATATGAGATAAAGTATTTAAAGCAAAAAAGAGTGTTCTTAAAATCAGTTTCAAGAAAACAGAGTCAGCAAGTCATGTCTACTGTGGGATTCCTTATTGTTGAAATAACAGAGATCTTATTTGCTATTGTCTGAGCAACCAAGTCACTGTCCATTTGGGATGGTTATTATCCAAACAGAAGGTGACAGTTATTAAGGAAACCAGATTGGGTTTGGACCGTGGCACGCAATGAGGGGATTTGGCTAATTCATAGTAAAAGGAGGCTATCGCAGGCATGCAGCATGGTGTACAGATGACCTGAGAGACTGAGAAACAAGAAAAATGAGGTTGGAAGCATTTTGAGGAGGGGACCAAGTGTGGGCATGAGCCCAATCCCAAGATCCTTACAGGCCAGTTCTAGCTGCAGGCCACAAGTACCCTGACAATAAACGACTTCTTTTTTTCGAGGAGGCTTCAATAAGCCTTCCACTTGCAGAGTCTAATAAGCACGCAGTATGTATTTAACACATGTCAGCTGAGCTGTGTCAGCTCAGCTAGGCTAGGCTTCTGCCAGTAACTGAAAAACAAACTAGCATTTTAAGTAAAATGGGTAGAAAGAATAAAAACACATTGTAAATTGCCATTTTCTAATACGGGAGTCAGCTTCTGAGATTCCTCTCACACCTACTCCGTGTGTGGCTCACAAACCCTTGCAGGGAGTAAGCACTGTATAACCCATCTCAGTGTTTCAATCACTAGATACTACTTAAATACCCCACTAATAGACACTGGTTTCCACTAAGATAAAATATACAATTTATAGATAGAAGTAAATATTGAACAAAGCCAAACAGAAGTTGACCACAATATTAAAAAGTAGTACCATTTACCATTAGTCCAAAGCAAGTAGTGAATGCACCAATTTCACTACCAATGAACAGCCTTTCACAAAATGCATAGAGATGAGGGCCAAAAAAACTACAAGCCAATGTTTTTTTCACTTTGAAATGAAAGCTCAAAGGTTCCATATAGGCCTTCCTTATACTCCAGTCACGTCTAGAATTTTTCCCTCTTTTTCTAATTAAGAGAAAAAAAAAAAAAAAAAAACCCTGAAGTAGTAGTCACAAGATGATTCCAGCCAGGAAGCCCAGTGCAACACACAAAAAAATATTTCAGAGAGATCATTTTAACCAACTATGAATTCAGAGAGACTCAATATACAATATACTTTTTAAGACACAGCTGCAAGACAGAGTGGGGCATTGTCCATAAAAAAAAATGGGCAAAAGATGAGGGTCTCAAAGTCAGGCCAAATTGGGTGGTTTTCACCTAGAATAATATAAGGTAGTCTACTCAGAGGAACCATCTCAATCACGGTTGAGGAAGAAAGCCAAGGTATATTAATGAAGAGGTTCTAAGTGTCAGGCCCAACAGAAATGGTCATAAAACGTAAAAGGAATTTCTAGGCCAGACATGATGATGATCAGAAATGAAGGTGTGTGAAGATAGCGAACTGGGTCTCTGTAAGCAGGTTAGAACTCAAACGGTGAACACTGAGATTGCTGGAGTTTTGTTATATGGTGTCAGCTGAATATTTTGTTTGTGTGATTACGCAGGTGCACACAGGTGTATAAACAAGCCGGGAGATAGCGAAAGAGGTGCAAGTTCCATGGCTTAAAGAAGTCAGGCAAAACCGATGCTCAAACTAAATATTAACTGTCAACTTATATTTTAATATTGTTCTTTACCGAGTAACAATTCAGGATTGCTTGGGACCAACACTAAACTGACTGAACAAATTATCCAAATGCGGATAAGCTATGAATGTCACTAGAATCAAATGATGAGAGGTAAAAGGATGGGCAAATTCAAGGCTACAGACATAACTTGATTCAGAAATTATACAACTATGAAGAGGAAGACATACCAAGTACTACTGTTCGGAAAGATGAGATGTTTGTTAGCAGCTTAATATTAACTGTTTCTTTTTCTTTGACACAAAGTCTCATTATGTCACACAGGCTGGAGTGTACCGGAGCAATCAAAGTTTACTGCAGCCTAGACCTCCCAGGCTCATCACCTCAGCCTCCTGAGCAGCTGGGACCACAGGTGTCCACCACTACACCCAGCTAATTTTTGTATTTTTTGTAGAGACAGAGTTTCAACATGTTGCTGGAACTCCTGGGCTCAAGCAATCCACCAGCCTTGGCCTCCCAAAGTGCTGGGATTATTATAGACATGAGCCACCTCTCCCGGCCAATATTAACTTACTTTTTTAATATAACAGACTAGGGAGTAACATGGAAGTTTGTCTTCATATCTAAAACAGAGTAAAAACAGTCTCGAATATTTACATTCAAATAATGTAACTAAGACTAACATGAGTCACTTTCCCTTTTCCAACCAATTTCTAGCTTAAGTACTTCTCCCTGACACTAGAAAAATTTAGCAACTAAACTGTAGGCAAAAAATTAATTTCTTCTGCAGTACAGAAAAATCACAGCAAGAAAAATGTAATTTCATTTCTTTTTGACCTAGATTATGCCAATTGCATTAGATGTTTTATTTCCCATATGTATCATAATGTTCAAATACTATACAGGTCACTAAAAAGACTATGAATCATTCCCAAATGGTACTCTCCCCAAACAACAAACTTCTCTTACTAATTATTCTGAAACTGTATGCTCACAAAAAACTCAACAAAACTGGAAGCAAGAGCCTTCCAAAATTAAATGACCAACGAAATCAGATAGGCAGATTCAAATTTTTTTTAAATCAGGCACTGCTGTCATGATCACAAAATTTAAAAGAGCCAAATGATTCTGCATAAATCTAACTCATCATCTTTCTTACAAGTCCAGCTCTAATGAAGTCCACAATGAGCTGCATAAAATGCATTTAATTGGATTATAAAACAGCTGCATCTTGCCTTTTAACATTTTTTTCTCTGCAGATCAGAGGATTGAAAAAAGTTTATAAAACAGCCCATTCATTTTTCTTGTCTTTTAAAAAAAGGAAAAAAAAAAAAAAAACATTAGGCAGAACTAAAGTTCCAGACAACTTTTAACAAGTGACATCCAAGTAGGCCACATTCTTAGACCTCCTCAGAGATGCGGGGAATGAGGATGGGGTCAGGTGACCAACACATCAATGGAATGGCATGTGCTCAGAGAGCTCTGGGGAATGCTAATGATTTCCTATGTGATGCTGATAGTACAAGATGTATTTTATGCTTGATGGTATCTAGATGAGATAGACAAGAGAAAAAAAAAGCAAGGGTAATTAAAATGCATTTCAAAGAAATCCTAACATGATTTTCTAATAGTAAGCAAGTCCACTGTGAGTCTGAGACGGTGAATTAAAGATGAATCTATTCATCCAGAGATACATCTATCCTCTCTTACAATTCATATTTTTATTTTTGGTTGCGGGGAGACAGAAGGTAAGAAACAGGCATGCAATGATTGCTAAAAGTTTCTTTAAATATATTTCTACAGAATTCCCAAATGTGTTCTCTTGACTACTAGCGACTAAGCACATGAACGGCCTTTGGAGTGAGCAGACCGCCTTTGTATCCGGGTTCCAACCTTTGTTGGCTCTGTAACTATCAGATGCAGTTGCGACATCTGAACACAGTGACAACAATACGTGTTCATGAAGTAATTATGGGGGATTAAGTGTAAGGCACTTTGTACTTGGCCTGCCCTAGAATAGGCATTCCATAAATTAAATCACAATCAAAACAGAGAAGCACATCTGAGATAAACTAAATAAGATCTCTAAATAAATGAAAGGGCCAGGCTCAGTGGCTCATGCCTATAATTCTAGAACTTTGTGAGGCCAAGGCAAGAGGATGGCTCGAGCCCAGGAGTCAAAGACCAGCCTGGGCAGCATGGCAAGACCCCGTCCATACAAAAAAACAAAAAATAAATTAGCCAGCCATGGTAGTATGCACCTGTAGTCCCAGCTACTGGGAAGGCTGAGATGGGAGGATTGCTTGAGTGTGGCAGTCATGGGGGCGGGTGGTCAAAGCAAGACCCTGTCTTAAAGAAAAATAAAAAACAATAAATGAAGGGATATACAACGTTCACAATTCAATATTAAGATGACAAATCTCCCCATAAGTGATCTGTATTTAATACCATTTCAATCAAAATAGCAGGCTTTTTAAAAGCTAACAAGCTGATTATAAAATTTTTATGAAAAGGCAAGTGAAAATAGCCAAATCAGTTTTTAAAAAAAGAAAAAAAAGTGAGAGGGCATAGACTACGTGACTTTGACATTCACTAAAAAGCTACACTAATCAAAATGGAGTGGTACTGAAGAAAGAATAGAATAGTGAGTCCAGAAACAGGCACATACAAATATGGGCAATCGATCTCCAACAAAGATGAAAGGCAATTTAATGGAGAAAGGAAAGTCTCTTCAAAAAAATGATGCAGGAACAACTGTATATTTGGGTAGAAAATCAAGTCAACCCATATCTCATAACGTATTCAAAAGTTAATTAAAAATTATTTATAGTTGGCATGGTGGCATATGCCTGTAATTCCTGCTACTTGGGAGGCTGTGACAGGAGGATCACTTTAGCCTAGGAATTTGAATCTAGCCTGCATAATGTAGTGAGTCCCTATCTCTATGGCGGTTGAGGGGAAAGGATTATAAACTGAAATATAAATGCTAAACTAGAAAACTCCTAGAGGAAAATCTTTGTGGGGCAAAAGGTGAATGGGGAGTTATCATTTAATGGGTTCAGAGTTTCAGCTTTGGATGACAAAGAAAAGTTCTAGAGATGGACGGTGGTAATGGTTGCAGACTAATGCTACCGAACTGTATATGTAAAAGTGATCATAATGGAAAATTTCATGATACGTGTATTTTACTACAATAAGGAAATAGTAAAAAAAAAAAAGTGGCACAGAAATATTTGAAAGTAATGGAAATGTTCTGTATCTTGATTGTGACTGTGGTTTCATGGGTATATAAAACTGTCAAAATTCATCCAATTAAATAGATTCATTTAATTGCATAAAATTATTGCTCAATAAAATTGATGAGGGGAAAAAAAGACACTAGCAAATTAGCAAGAATATATTTTATGCCTTTCCTCCCTGCCTTTCCTCATTTCATCCTGCAATGCCTGCAAGTTTTCTGTTTCATAGGAGGCAGGAGAAAAAGAAAAAGATGGCGAAACGAAACATTCACTCAACAAATACTGAGAGAACATCTATTTCCTAAGTTACTCCAATAAGCCTGAGTATTACAGGGTCACGGAGAAACTAGAGTTTGGTATGATGAAGCAGTTTATCTGGGTCACACAGAGATTAAGTGGTAAAGTTCATTTTGTAACTACTGTGTTTCTTTAAGCCTTTACAAATGTGCAATGTAAAAAAGTCTCCCTACATGCGATTTTACCAGACCTATATACATGAGGGGAAATAATATGAGGCAAAGCCATGAAAATTGTCCATTATCAACAAGATGTGTGGCTAAGAAATGATAAATGTTCAAAGTGATGGATATGCTAATTACCCTGATTTGATCATTATGCATTATATACATGTATCGAAACATCACTCTGTAGCACATTAATACATGTAACCTAAAAAGAAAAAAACAGGACATAAAATGTGGGGAAAATAGACACTTCTGTTCACATTGAAGGACTTCTTACAACGGGTTCTTGAACCTTTTGGCTTTTGTAATTTCTCCTTATTTAACAATTGGGCATACAAATCAAGAACACACGCTCCACAGTCATACTTCCCAGGGCCCGTTTGAGTGCTGTGACCTGATGTGATCCCCCTTTGCCTCAGTTTTCTCAACTGCAAAATAGAGATTATAATTCTATCTATCCTGGGCACAGTAGCACCTGCCTGTGGTCCCAGCTACTCCAGAAGCTGTGGTAGAAAGATCATTTAACCCCAAGTTCAAGTCCATCCTGGGCAACACAGTGAGACATTGTCTCCAAAAATAACAACAACTGCATCTACCTCAAAGGGCTTTTGTGATGATTAAATAATAGATGTGAAGTGCTTAACATAGTGTTAGAAGCTTAAGAAATTCTCAATAAATACTAGCCTTTTTCTTCCATAAAGTCTACCTGTAATACCTGGGTACAGAGTTACACGCAGAAAAGAAGAAGAAAAAGATAGTTTTTTAAGGTAGTGGTTTGAATTCATTAATGCCCTGCTTTCCGTCCTCCCACGCTCTCTCCCTTAAATGCATTACTGTTCCTCAAACACAGTTTTTGCATTAAAAATGCGTAATTGATACAGATGGCAAATAAGCACATGGAAAGATGCTTCACACCATGTGTCACCAGGGAACTGCAAATTAAAACAACAAGACACCACGACACACATATGAGGATGGCTAATATCCAGAACACATGCTGCACCACTACACACATATGAGGATGGCTAATATCCAGAACACTGGTAACACCAAATGCTGGTGAGGATGTGGAGTAACAGGAGCTCTCATTCATTGCTGATGGGAATACAAAAATGGTACAGCCACTTTGGAAGAGTTTGGCAATTTCTTACAAAACTAAACATACTCATCACACAATCCAGCAATCTTACTCCTCCTTGTTATTTACCCAAAGGAGTTAAAAACTTATGTCTACACAAAAATCTGCGTGTGGATACTGAGAGCAGCTTTATTCATAACTGCCAAAGCTTAGAGGTAACCAAGACCGCCTTCAGAAGGTGAACGAGTAAACAAATTGTTTGCACATCCAAACAATGGGATATTATTTAGCATTAAAAATAAGTGATTTTATCAAGCCATGAAAAGATATGGAAGAATCTTAAATGCATACTACTAAGTAAAAGAAGTCAGTGTGAAAAGGCTGTATGATTCCAATTATACAGCATTCTGGAAAAGATAAAACTATGCAAACAGTAAAAAGATCAGTGGTTGCCAGGGATTAAAGGAGAGAGACGAACAGGTGAGGCACAGAACTCTGTGTAACACCATCATGGTAAATGCATACAAATATACATCTGCTCAAACACAGAAGGCACAAACCAAGAGTGAACCCTAATGCAAACCGAACTTTGGTGATAACGGAGAGTCGATGTAGGTTCACCAGCTGTAACAAATGTTCCACTCTGGTGAAGCATGCTGATATGAGGGAGACTGTGTGTTGGAGGTAGGGAAGGAGGGCAGGAGACATATGAGAAATCTCTTCACCTTCCTCTCAATTTTGCTGTGAACCTAAATTTGCTCTTTCAAATTATCTTTTGAAAATACACGTAGGGTGGAAACTATGAATGATGAAAGAAACCCCCATTCAGTAACCTGAAGCAGAACATTATCTTATGAAATGATAAATGATTCATTTATCTTTGGCAGAATTGGGTCATTTTCCTGCCTTTCTAGGGAAATAAAAATGTTACACTTTCTCAAACATTTGGAAGACTGTCTTTCAAAAAGCCAGTACAAGGAAGCTTGAGGAAAGCTTTTTATAGCCAAGTATAACAGCTGGCAGTCTAAAAGCCATATACAACATTTTGCTGTTCTGCAGAAATTATAGCGGCTCACGAAAGCAAAACCATTTTTATTGAGAAAACAATAAAAATAGTTGGAAATCTTCAAAATTACACAGCATAGAAAGACTTTTAGTGAAATGAAAGTAATGTATAGATAATGTTTCTCATAGTTAACAAAGGTGCCCATTTACCTACTTAAATCCACATCTCTAATGGACTGAAAATTCACTAGTGGTAAAAGTCAATGAGGAAAGATCCTTTGGGTATGATATTACAGCCAAGTCAGGTGGCATGCTTTTGTTAGATTTTCTAAACCAGCACAGGCAGAGATAATAAAACACATTTACCTAGAGGAAAAAAAAGTAAAAAAAGAACTAATCAAATGAAGATGACTGTAAATATTCTATACTAACAGAAGAACTTTTAAATGGGAAGTAGTGAAATTCCCAGTTCTGCAAAGCTGAACCAGCTGGAGGTGTTTGTGTCTCCGCTGTCCACCGGCATCAGGGTCTTTCTGTCCCATTTCATCATCAAGCATGTTGAGCCAACTGTTGTCCTATCAGAGTGCTGCGTATCTTGTGAATCTAAACTGAAAACAATGTATCTCAGACTTTATCTTGGACTTGAGGCTGAGGAATAGCTGGATTTAAGATTTAAAAGAAAGATTCTTTTCCTTTTAAAGGGCCTTAAAAACTTTTGAGAAGCTTCAGGAAAAAGGCAAGTAAGATATAATTATTTTGTGGCATAACAGTATTTCATTTTCTGAAACTCAATTCATTAGGAGAACTAATGAAGAAGAACTGTGTCTCTTGCTTGCAGAAGCCAGCTTAAACTGGTAAGAGCCTAATTACTAACAATATTTGTTAGGCAAAATCCATTTATGTTGGATCAGAGGCATTTAAGCATTAATATAAAAGTTAAAATAGAGAAGACAGTACAGAATACTTAAGTTACAATTTCAAATTTGACAGTGGTGACAGAGCTACTCCAGAGACCACTAAATAGGTTGCGTTAAAAAAAAAAAAAAGGAAAGAGAAAAGGTTGGCGGGTCATAATAGCTCACACCTATAATCCCAGCATATTGGGAGGCCAAGGTGGAAGGATCACTTGAGCTCAGGAGTAGTAGACCAACCTGGGCAACATAGCAAGACCTTGTCTCTACTAAAAATTTTTAAAAAAACAAAACTGGGCCAGGTGCGGTGGCTCACGCCTATAATCCCAGCACTTTGGGAGGCTGAGGGGGGTGGATCACGAGGTCAAGAGATTGAGATCATCCTGGTCAACAAGGTGAAACCCCATCTCTACTAAAAATACAAAAATTAGCTGGGCATGGAAGCGCGTGCCTGTAGTCCCAGCTACTCAGGAGGCTGAGGCAGGAGAATTGCCTGAACCCAGAAGGCGGAGGTTGCGGAGAGCCAATATTCTGCCACTGCACTCCAGCCTGGGTAACAACAGTGAAACTCCGTCTCAAAAAAAAAATAAAAAATGAAAAAACAACACTTAGCCAGGCATGGTGGCACACATCTGTAGTACCAGCTACTTGGGAGGCCGAGATGGGAGGATGTCTTGAGGCCAAGATGTTGAGGCTACAGCAAGCCACAATTGTGCCACTGCATTCCAGCCTGGGCAACAGCGAGCCACGATTGTACCACTGCACTCCAGCCTGGGCTACAGCGAGCCACAATTGTACCACTGCACTCCAGCCTGGGCAACAGTGAGCCACGATTGTACCACTGCACTCCAGCCTGGGCTACAGCGAGCCACGATTGTACCACTGCACTCCAGCCTGGGCAACAGTGAGCCACGATTGTACCACTGCACTCCAGCCTGGGCAACAGCGAGCCACGATTGTACCACTGCACTCCAGCCTGGGCTACAGCGAGCCACAGTTGTACCACTGCACTCCAGCCTGGGCAACAGAGCAAGACTGTCTCAAAAAATAAAAATAAATCTTTCTTTTTAAAAAACATTATATATCTGACAAGATCTTCAGACATAAATATTTCATTTTAAACAGCTAATTGAAGAGTTCCATACATTTACATGTGCGGACATTTTATAAGGTTTTCCCCTATCCTAACCATATCTTAACTCCAAACATTCCATTAAACGACAAAAATGACATGACATCCCTAAAGCAGCAAAATGTCTTTCTTGATTTCTGAAGATAACAAAGGGGGAAAAAAAGAAAAAGCAGAAAAGCAATAAACTGTTGTTCATTTTAATAAATTTTTATGGTCCCTCATCATTACTAAACTGAAGCATATGATAACTTCTTCAGTTATCACTTTTATTGACAAGTCTTTAGCTATTTTTTCTTCATTTGCAAAATGAGTCCTAGATCTCAAGTCTGGAATAATCACTCAGCTCTCATAAAGAAAGGCATCCCAGGACCCTCTTATCTTCATGTTACGTGTGTAAGGCAGCCCATCAAAAGTCTGAGGGGACAGTCATTCTTACTGCTATGAGAATACCAACCAGTTTAGTGCACACTACTGGCTGACTTCACAGCATCCATTCCTTCTTTTTCATTCCTAACAGAATCCTGGTTTTATTCACATATTCACTCTCATTAGAAATACATGCTTTAGGCCAGCCACAGTGGCTCACTCCTCTAATCCCAGCACTTTGGGAGGCAGAGGCGGGTGGAACACTTGAGGTCAGGAGTTTGAGACCAGCCTGGCCAACATGGTGGAACCCTGTCTCTACTAAAAATACAAAAATTAGCACGCGCCTGTAGTCCCAGCTACTCAGGAGGCTGAGGCACAAGAGTCGCTTGATGCTGGGAGTGAGAGGTTGCAGTGAACAGAGGCGCCACTGTATTCCAGCCTGTGTGACAGAGAGCCCATCTCAAGAAAAGAAAAAAGAAAGAAGGGTCGGGCGCGGTGGCTCAAGCCTGTAATCCCAGCACTTTGGGAGGCCGAGGCGTGTGGATCACGAGGTCAAGAGATTGAGACCATCCTGGTCAATATGGTGAAACCCCGTCTCTACTAAAAATACAAAAATTAGCTGGGCATGGTGGTGCGTGCCTGTAATCCCAGCTACTCAGGAGGCTGAGGCAGGAGAATTGCTTGAACCCAGGAGGCAGAGGTTGCAGTGAGTGGAGATCACGCCATTGCACTCCAGCCTGGGTAACAAGAGCGAAACCCTGTCTCAAAAAAAAAAAAAAAAAAAGAAATGTTTTAAGCTCTTAAATTCTTGATGGTAAAACAGGTAAAAAATAACTGCAATAAGATATATGAGTAAGGACTGGTAGGTACCATATGACTATTTCAGCAAACACGAATCAACAAAAAATGTGCTGATGCAGGCTCTCTAGGATCAAATATGTGGTAAGGAAATCCACATCAAGTTCAATAAAATGGTAAATGAAAAAAGGAAAAGCCAGGCATGGTGGCTCATGCCCATAATCTCAGCACTTCAGGAGCTTGGGCCACACAGTGAGACACCATCTCTACACAAAGTGAAAACTCAGCTAAGCATGGTGCTGCACGCCTGTAGCCCCAGCTACTCAGGAGGCTGAACTGGGAGGATCACTTGAGCCCGTGGGGCTGAGGCTGCATTGAGCCATGATTGCATTACTGTACTCAGCCTGGGCAATAGAGTGAGACCCTGTCTCAAAACACTAATAATTTTAAAAGTCAAAATGTAAACAAAAACCCAAAAACAGTGATTTAAAAGGGCCTTTGATCCATCTGTGATGAAATGAGAACGGACTTGAGAGACTGGCAGTATCGGAAAGATGTGCACTGCCTGATCAAGAGGTGACGCTTCTCAGAGTTTTTAAGCCAAAGACTGAATTCTTATTCTTCTTCACGGAGGACAAAAAAGGTTACAGTATTGCAATATAAAAATCTAAAAAAGGAAAGTGAATTATTTTTCATCTACTTAATAAAATGACGTCTTTGGCTGATACTTCTTTGGGATCTCAACAACTGCAAGGCAAAACTCTTCATAGTTTCTCAATGCAGCACAAATGAATCCTGCAGGTTAAATGAGGAGCTGCTCATTAGGACCGAGAATCAGGAAAGAGCCTTAGTTCAACTACATGTGATTTACATCACTGACTTAGTGCAATATAAAGATCATCACCACTTATTGTTTCCAAGTAGGGGGAAATTCATAGAGTATTTTCCTGAGATAATTAAGAGGTCAGGCCACTGATTTGGAGATCTTGATGCTCTACCATTTGAGAGTGTCTGGGTCTTTCGTCAAGAAAAAATACCCACAAGGAGCAGCACTGAAAATGTGTTACCTTTAGAGAAACTCTCTAAAGTGACTGCAATTATACAACTCCTACATCACTAAAAACACTCTGAATCTTGGTTTTAAACATCTTCTGATGACGGAAGAGAATAAAAATTGCCCAAATGATGGTGAACCTAGTAAGTGGTGTGTCTACTTTGAATTACACACAATTTTCCCAATTACAAATGCTAGTCATGCTGACCACTAACCTCAGAAGGCCCTGCTGAATTTCTCAATGACAGAAAGTTTACATATTGATATACTTCAACATTTCATTTTTGAAATGAATGCTATTTTATTTTTCAAAGGCTGATGTCTTACCTGCCCAGTGAATTTATAACCTCTGTGAACACTGGACCCATATTGCTAAGTATCCTTATGGCATTTAAAATGCCTAACCAGTTCGGAACATTCGGTAAGGTTTCAGCAAATACTTGCTGAATGAATTAATGAGTGAAGATATGTTTTAAAAAATGAGATTGTTCTGGTAAGAACAATATTCTAGAAAACATAGAATAATAAATGCTAGTTCAGTAGTAAAGCAATATACGTGACTACATTGAAAAATAACTAGTAAAGTAATATAAGTGACTACACTGGAAAACTTACAATAGAATGCATGCATCACTGCTTCCGCTCCAAAATCTGCTACCTCTTTTGCGTTCTTTATCCTATGCGAAGTACCACTGTATCAACAGCTGACTGCCTCAGGAAGAACCCAAGGCTGCCTTTGGTTTCATTTATCTGCTAGACGGATGCACAGGACTCTGCGTATAGTCATGCTCACAGCTGCAGTGTATTATGGGGAAAGAGTGCCAAGCGAAGCCAGCAAAGCGAAAACGGCAAATGGGGAGAGGTCTCGGGGAAACCAAGGGCAAGCTTCCACGGGCCTTCTCCCAGTGAGTCACTCAGGAGGCGCTCAATTCCTTTTACAAGAAGCTGCCATAACACCTGAGAAATGTTGCCAATCAGGGAACTTGTTAAAGACTCAGCACCCAGGGTCTTTACTGGAGTTTTACTGCAGTTCAGTCACCTGTAGGCAGCCTCTAATTCTGGACTTCTGGAAAGACAGCAGGGGTTCAGCATAAACCATGATGTTTACACAAACAGTAAGCACTGTGAGCCACTCTTACCAGATAATGGGGAAACCCCTCCTGAAATCTCAGTTGCTACATGTCAGCCACAGGACAAACTTGCAAGCAGGCCTCCCTTTATTCCTCCCTTCTCTCTCTCTCTCTCTCTCTCTCTCTCTCACACACACACACACACACACACACACACACAGAGTCTTCCTCTGTGGCCCACGCTGGAGTGCCGTGGTGCAGTAACTCACTGCAACCTCCACCTCCCAGGTTCAAGCGATTCTCCTGCCTCAGCCTCCCAAGTAGCTGGGACTACCGGCGCATGCCACCGTGCCCAGCTAATTTTTGCATTTTTACTATACATGGGGTTTCACCATGTTCCCTAGGCCAGTCTCAAACTCCTGACATCAAATGATCTGCTGGCCTCAGCCTCCCAAAGTGCCAGGATTACAGGCATGAGTCGCCTCGTCCAGCCCAGGCCTTTTCCAGCATAAGCAGTTTAGACCTGCTAGGTTAACACTTTTCTGCACAGTGACTGTGCCAGAAACCAACAAATAATCCCAAATCCTAATTCTTCACTGTCTCTCATCTCTTCTAGGCCAAATCCTGTCAATTTTGCTCCTGAGTAACCAACCTCTTACTCTGATTACTTCACTTATACTTTATTTTTATCTTTGCCTGTGTGCATGTTTTTTCCCAAAGCTTAAATTCCTTCTGGACTAAAGCAGGATGTAAACAAATATGTATACAGTCCCGAAGAGATGAAAACACTATCCCATTGTTCTCCAGCGAAGGCGAAATCTCAATGTTTCTCAGTACCCCCATTCCTGGCTAAATAGAAAGTCTCTTAAAGCACAACTTACAAAAAGAACTATTTTCCTCCTAGTTCTTCAGCTAAACCTCATGCAATTAAGTTACTCTAAATAAAGGAATGCACAGGTGCACCCATATTTTCTTCACAAGACTTAGGAGCAAGACTCAAAGAAGTGAGGCCAGATGTGCGCCTTACTTTATTCAGTCAATGTGCTACTGAAAAACTGCGCAAAATGAGTTGTTTAAATAGAACCAGAATTTCAATTTACTGGAGATGCTCACTATTTAAAGAAACACCATGGCAAATCAATGAAGTCATTATGGGGTGAAGGAAGTAATCACCCTAAAACTTATCTGCTTTGTAATCCCAGATTTATATGCTGAGGCAATTTTAAAGTATGATTATTAGAAAACCCTCCTCAAGTTCTACTGTGTATAAACATGCAATTCTCTTCATTTGTTTCATCACCTATAAATGTAACTCAAGTTAATAACCAGTCAGAAAATTCAAATGAATATTAAATACTGAAAAACTGTTATCACCAAATTCACACCAGAAATTATTAGCACTTCAAACGTGAGAATGTTCTCAAAGCCTGTTAATTCCTCCCTTCTTCCCCAACTTGACAAACATTCCTCAACCACCTCCTAAGTAAAACTTTACTTCCCCATGTGTCAACGGGTCCCACATAAGTAAGGCAAAGTCCTTGCTGCCAGGGAACCTAGAGCCACTCAGAGCGCACTCTTCTTTCCTTGTTATATCTATTGCTAGCATTAGACTTTTTTCTTCTTTAATCCTCATTCTTCCCCTCCTTTATATGTTTTTGTTTTATAAACTGACACTCAGGAGATAACTTTCATTAATTTGCCATATATATATATATTTGGACCAAAAAAAAAATAAAAAGCAACTGAATTGTTTTGCAACTGGAGACATGGGCAACGGGGGTCCCCAGGCAGTAAACTACTCCCCCACGGGTGGGTTGAGGGCTAGAGCTGAGCCTCAGGTGGGTCTCCTGTTCCCCGTGCTCCCCTGCACAGGGGCCTCCTCCAAGGCTGTAGGGCAGCCAAAAGAGGGGCAGGCTGGGAGGGGCTGTTGCAGCTGTTCACTTGGGCAGGACGTCAGAGGATCGAGACACCAGCCTCCCATCGTGGGTCTCAACCTTCTTCACAACCACGGCTTTGGTGGAGCTGGCGTGGCTGAAGGAGCTGGAGCCCGTGACAGAGCCAAAGCTGGAGCCCAGGCCGTAGCTGAGGCTGGGGCATGTGAGGCCCCACAAGCCGAGCTCAGACCACCTGCATAGCCTCTGGATACTCATGTTCTGCATCCTGGACTCTAGCTGGCTCTCCTCACCCTCCAGCAGCTTCCTACAGGTGGTGATCTCAATGTCTGGGCCAGGTTGATGAAGCAGCAGCTTCTCCACTCCTTCAGGAATCTCTGCCTGCTTCAGCCTGCTTGCCTCCACTCTTGCCTTCACCATGCCCATCAGGGTGACCCAGAAGTCATAAAAGGTGTCCAACTCTGGCCCTTATGCCTCCACCAGCCGCTCCTACACGAGTGGACCCAGTGCCCACATCAGCTCCTTGAGCTTCTCCTGAGTGGGCAGCAGCAGCTTCCAGGGTGGACGGGGCGCAGGTTACGGTGGGGCCAGTGGCATAGGCATGGGCAGGGGAGACAACACTGCTGTCAGTCAGCCAGAGCCTGCTGAGCCCCCTTAATCTGGAAGTGGACCCCAACGTCCAGGCCATGCATATCCAGGAGAAGGAGCAGATCACGACCTTCAACAGTAAGTTTGCCTCCCCCATCAACAAGGAATGGTTCCCAGAGCAACAGAACAAGATGCTGGAGACCAAGTGGGTCCTCCAGCAGCAGAGGATGGCTCGGAGCAACATGGACAACATGTTTGAGATCTACATCAACAGCAACCTTAGGCGGCAGCTGGAGACTCTGGGCCAAGAGAAGCTGAAGCTGGAGGCGGAGCTTGGCAACATGCAGAGGCTGGTGGAGAACTCCAAGAACAAGTAGGAGGATGAGATCAATAAGCCTACAGAGATGGACCATGAGTTTGTCCTCATCAAGAAGGATGTGGATGCAGCTTACATGAACAAGGTAGAGCTGGAGTCTTGCCTGGAAGGGCTGACTGACAAGATCAGCTTCCTCAGGCAGCTGTAGGGAGAGGAGATCGGGAGCTGCAGTCCCAGATCTCGGAAATGTCTGTGGTGCTGTCCATGGACAACAGGCGCTCCCTGGACATGGACAGCCTCATTGCTGAGGGTCAAGGCGCAGTACAAGGAGAGAGCCAATCGCAGCTGGGCTGAGGCTAAGAGCATGTACCAGACCAAGTACGAGGAGCTGCAGATGCTGGCTGGGAAGCACGGGGTGACCTGCGGCGTACAAAGACTGATCTCTGAGATGAACTGGAATATCAGCCAGCTCCACGCTGAGACTGAGGGCCTCAAAGGGCATGGCGTGGCAGCTGTGTGACTACCAGAAGCTGATGAAAGTCAAGCCTTATAAAATTTCTCACACAACCAATTAAAACAACAAGAGAACAGAGAGGAAGGGCATTATATGCAGAGTTGAAAAATACCTTAAGGAAGATTAAGAGCTCATCACCATACAAATGTCTAAATTTATTACTAGGCCCTAATAATTTGAATTTGGGGATGAAAAGTCCTTATGAATTAATTACAGATTTGAATATTTAAGGCAATTCAGTTCAACTCATCTCAAGTACAAATACAGTCATTCAAACTGGGCTAATAAAAGGCAGTTTAGTGGACATCCTAAAAGGTTTAATTTTAATGAATTAATAGATTTGCAACTAGCTTCTCAATAATTTGGATATAAACAAGACATTTAGAAAGCTGCTGAAAACTGTTCCTTCATGTAGGTTAAGAATTAGTCTTCCAATATTTTTTACATTACTATTCTTATTTTTCAAATAAGTTTTTACAAACAGTAAAAAGGTAATGTGTCTAAACATTCTCAACATTTAAAAATAAGTGCAGATTGAAACTATGTTGTACATGAATTTGACAACGACTCATGATCCAGAGGCAAAAGCAGACAGTGCTGTTGAAGCTGCTCAGTAAACTTTGAGCTGAATGCTAAATGAATAAGCAAATAATTTCTACAGCAGCTGACATATCAATGTTTTAAAATCCTTGCTAATTTTCCTCCTTTTGTAATCTGCTCCTTGTGTGTACTTAACCTACTCACAGGTATTTATGTTAATTCATTAGCTCCCTCAGGGTGGGCAGGGCAGACCATTATCTTAAAGCACTGATGCACAGCTTCCTGGGTCAGAGACAAATAAATCTTTTCATATAATTGCATGTTGTTTTATGTGTTGCTGTCTTCCTGCTGGGAAAAATGTTAAAATATTTAAGGCTTACTATCTGGTGTGATTGTGATTTTGTAATTAAAGTCTGGGATAGGAGGGGAGAGGGGTAGAATTCAGTACTTTATCTCAGTGTGAACAGTGTTTCTTTGAAGTAGTAAACTTTTAGAGAGTCAGTTAAAGTAAAACTTCTGGTGAATAAGAGCTCCTTGAGTCCTTTTGAAGCTCCAACCACCATCTGACGACAATCTAGTTTAATAAAGATAGAGCTAAGAGAACAAGGACTGTATATGTCACAAAGATCATGATTATCTTCAGTGATAAAATCAAGGACACATCATCAAACTAAAATATACCAAACTAATACAGCAACTATTTACATATTTCCATATTTGTCTACAGACCAGACAGTCCGTGGGGGACAATGGTTTTATTTTGTTCTTAATTACATCAGTATTTAGAGCTGGAACTATCTAATTGGCAAGTAAGCCAAGCATTCTCTCATCCACTCACTCCCTTCAGCATTCTTCTCTTACCCCATCTTCTGGCCCAAAAATAATACCTAGTCAGGGAGTGGGGAGTTGCAGGACAAGGTATGAGTTGAGGAGAACATCTGTGTTTTATCAACTGGTATGTCAGGATTTGCAGTTTTTCGAAACTCTAAACCTTAATGTTGCTGTGCAGACTTGTGCCTCCTGGTACAAATAATAGATGCACCCCCACACACCAATGCCCTCCCACAGCCCACAGCCTTGGGGCGCTCCAAGGAGAGCAGAGCTCAATACCATAACTAAGGATCACTCGCTCCTGGACATGAATCTGGCACGAAAGATCATTTTCATTAAATACATAATTGCACCGTGACTTGATTTAAATCTACTCTATTATTTTCTTCGAATGAAAAGCAGATGCACAACAGCAACCTGGAACAGAAAGTGGAGCTTTTCGCTGCATGCTGTTCTGTGTGCAACAAGCCCGCGAGAGGGTGAGCTCAGTCAGCATCATGTGGCAGGAAAACCGCAAACAGTTATGAAGGCCACATACTCCAGCCCCGACTGAGCCGTGGCTGCGGGAAGGAGAGCAAATGGTCCTCAGCAAGACCCTATTTGGAGGAACAGGGAAGGTGTGAGACTCTATGATAATGAATCTGTGCTTTGCGACTGGTTTGTCACGTCTTAAAATAAGCAAATCCAGCATGTGCGACTGTTTAGAAAAGCAATGAAGGACAGTTAAATCGTTCTTGGTTAATTAAGCGATTTTCATCTGGAGGTTTGTTTGGAGGAAGGAGCCTCCTGGAAACTACGATTGGAAAGAAGTGTTTAGGGTGAAAAAATCAGTTCCAGATGATTTTGTGTACATGCCTTGTGTTTAAATTCAGACTGTTATGTCTAGACACTGGAAATCAAACTTACAGGTCAGCAAAAAAAGAACACCCAAGCAGCAAAAAGCTATCATTTTTACTGCTACCCTTGTTAAAAGAGTACAATATGCTTCCTTCAGATCTATGTTTTATAATTCTCTTCTTTATAACAAAAAGTCTTTTACAACACAATCAAAAACAAATGGTCAGAAGTAATGATGATATAAACCTGAATGTTTAAAGTCTTTGCCAGTTGATGCCATTCTCCTGAGCCCTTCAGGTTTATATGACTGAATATGACTGGAAGGTCATAGCAGAAGGAAAGCAAAAGGCTGAGGGAAGAACAAGAGCATAGAGATAGAGTGCAGGGTGCCCGCAGCTTGCTACCAGTCCAGTCCCTAGCCACAGTCTCCTCATCTCTACAAAAAGTATAAGAATGTACATCAGTAGGCCAGGCACGGTGGCTCACGCCTGTAATCCCAGCATTTTGGGAGGCTGAGGCAGGCAGATTGCGAGGTCAGGGGTTCGAGTTCAGCCTGACCAACATGGTGAAACCCGGTCTCTACTTAAAAACATAAAAATTAGCCAGGCTTGGTGGCACACAACTATAATCCCAGCTAGTTGGGAGGCTGAGGCAGGAAAATTGCTTGAAACCGGGAGGCGGAGGTTGTGTGAGCCTAGAGCGTGCTATTGTACTCCAGTCTGGATGACAGAGCAAGACTCCGTTTCAAAAAAAAAAGAATGTACTTCAGTTTATTGTTCCTAATAATCAACAATAGGAACATTTGCTATTGTTACACTAATTAAAAACCACAATAAAAGTACTACTCTTATTAGTAACAAATCAAAGAATCTCCTTAATATTAAATCAGTGTAGGGATTGGCTACCTTGGTAGGGAGCCAGTTCTGCAGGCACAACAGCCATCCATTTGCAAAGTCATCAATCTGGAATTACCAGTCAGACCTCCAGCAGGGAAAAGATCAATGTCGTACCTTTCTAATGCCTCTGCTGAAAAAACTGAATGAAAAGATGGTCTCCCTTTTCCAAATGAAAGCGTCGAAAACCAACATGGGAAGAAGAGGAATCACTGACTAGGATACTTCTGCACAGAAAACAAGGTTGCTCTCATCTGAAAATATAACATAATAAATGTGACCAACTGCAGAGAACATCACGGAAGCACAGAGATAACCTGCCCACTGCCACAAAGCTAGTCTGCTTCTGGACTCTGTCTTCTTAGTCATGACCTTGTACCTGCCCATCATGTTCTGCCATGAAAATAAAAATTCTGAAACAGAAAAATCTAAATCAAAATGTTTTAATTTGTAATAAAAGAAAACAAATTGAGAATTTGCAAAATGTGTAAAAATTTTCTTCTAAGGAAAGCTTCATGCCAGATATCTTAAACTCAACATTAATATCCAACACATTTCACGTAAAACAGAACAGTACTGCCACAGTAATTATGCTCCTCAATTAGATAAAAATCTCAAAAGCAGACCTTTCTGCAGATGTTAATCTGCTAACCCTACAGTGCACTGTGTATTTGTTTCTGCCAATAAACTATGCTGTTGCCAGAAATTAAACGTAAGTTCCTAAGTGCATGTATGATTTTTTTGTAATTACTTAATATGAATAAGCCAAACTGATAAACACAATCCTGAATCAAGAAACAAAGCCAGTGTGAAACAGAAAGATGGCATTTTTAAATCCCAGAAGACATCACCTGGAGCTTTTCATCACGCCTCTTTCAAGTTCATCCCTGTCTAAACCCCTTTGTTGCTTCCTCTGAAGAATCCCGAAGCAGATGCAGCAGCACTCTCACTACTGCAGCTTCCTGCCAAGGCTGAATTCTATCTGGGGCTAGTGTAGGCAGGACTAATTTGACCGTTCTAGTTTCCCAGGAATGTGTAGATGGGCAGTGCGCAACTGTATTGCCTCCGATACCAGAATCTCCCTCACATCCCTCCCATGTGGAGCCTTAGTTTGAGGGGGAAAGTGAATCACAACCTCCACCACCCCAACCTCCCCGTCAATGAGACATGCCTGTGGAAGCGGTGGCCACTTCTTAGGCCTAAATCTGTGTTCGGAGAGTGGATCTATGCTTTGAGAGATGGTCGCCCTACCCTTCTTAGATTATCGTTAATGATGAGAGGCACAGGAATTTATAGAGTCAGAAAGACTTCCAACTAACAGGTCAGAAAACTAGCAAGGTGGGAACTGGCAACTTCTAAACCCATGGCAACAACACTCTCTCCGTCTCTTCTTTTCATTTCCCAGGACCTCCATCCTGAGGCTGAACTGATAACATTCATCTTGCCCTTATGGATGATGAAAAAAATGGCATAAATGAGTTTAATTATCAAAGGGAAAAGAGAAAGTAGTATCTGTTATTGATGAGGTCCAAACATATTCTCTTGGTGTTTTAGCCAGAAATACAACTGGGCATTTCTGTAGCAATCTATGAGACTTTATACATGTATCCATTCCAAAATAATGGGCTTTTAGTCATTAGTTTTTATTAATTTCCATTTTGTCTTTTAAAAAATATATCCAAAATGACGAAAAGCTCCAGGGTACTAGAACACCATAAGATAATCTTCCTGTTTTCCTTTCCCCAAAGTACCCAGAGATCAGCTCCAAGAGGAGTGCTCCTCACCAAGAGGTGAAGTCCTTACACAAGGATGTCAGAATCCTAATCAAAAAGCAATAGAGCAAAGTGAACTGTGAGAGAAAGTGCAAAGGGAATGCTTGTGTTTAAATTCACATAAGCAGAGTCCTAACTAGTGACAAACCTGATTGGAAGACCGTCTTAATGGCATGCACCTTTTATAAGGGAATGCTTGTGTTTAAATTCACATAAGCAGAGTCCTAACTAGTGACAAACCTGATTGGAGGACCGTCTTAATGGCATGCACCTTTTATAAGGGAATGCTTGTGTTTAAATTCACATAAGCAGAGTCCTAACTAGTGACAAACCTGATTGGAGGACCATCTTAATGGCATGCACCTTTTATTGCTTTCCAATGCTTAGAGTCAGCGGAACAAGCTGCGACTTTAGATAGATAATGAAACACACAGATAAAAATTTATGTGTAATTGGTATGTTTTAAACTGGTATTTAAAAGCTATTTATCTCTTAGTTGGGACAGATATTCTTTTAAGTCATTAATTGGCAACCATAAATTTTAATTCTATTCTTGGCCTAATTATCATAGATTTCAAGTAAGTAGGTTCCAAAATAATGAGGCTTTACTGGTTCAATCAGCAATACTTGTTGAAGGGTTTCCTAAGAAGATTACAATAGGATAAATTAACTCTATCAGCAGAAGCACTGGAATATAAATATCAAATATAGCAGATCCATATATAATAAACATATCTAAGACATGTAAGTAAGTAAAAATAAGGATGTTGCAGATATATATACAACATGGTGCTGCTTATCAAAACAACACAAAACAATTTTGTGTGTCGCTGTGTGTAAAAACAAAACTATGAAAGTGGGGTATGTGTACAGCAGTGGTTACTTCTAGGAAGGAGGGGAGGACAGGTGGGAGATAACAGGATTAAGGACAATGATCAAGGGGAATTTTGCCTTTGTTATAAAATGTTTTAAATTATTTAAAATAAAGTTATTGTGTTTATAAAATTATTTGTGCAATTAAAATATTTTAAAATTTCAGATTTATTTGTCCCCACTATAACTAATCACAATGAATGATGATTCCTGAGTATTAGAGAAGCCTGCTAACAACTCGGGATTGCAGCTCTCAGTGAAGGCACAGAGGGTGAGTCAAAAAAATATATAATAAAAAAAAAAAAAAAGAGAGAGAAGCCTGCTACCTAGGGTTGGTGCCAATTATAATCCTCAAAGACACAATCCTAAACGCTATCATCCCAAATGCTGAAATCCTAAAGACTGGTATACGGGTCTTTGGGGAAAAAAAAAAAAAAAAAAAAGCCATGCAAGTAAAAATCCCTAAAGTCTAAAATCCTGAAAATTGTAGTCCCCCAAAACTAAAACCCCATATGCTGAAACCCTGAAAGCCAAATTCTGGGGAAGGGATTAGTGTGTTTTTGGTTGTGCTCAGTATTCGCTGTATCATGCTGGTTCGATCATGTTAGACTGAACTATATTACCTTCTTGTCTTTACCTGGAAACGAAGTATGGTTTAAGGAGAGGTGTACAGGTGCCAAATTCACAAGGGGTAGACTAGTAACTTGATGAAGCGTATTCTGGATATGTCTGTAAGGGTGTTTCCAGAGGAGATTAGTATGTGACTCTTAAAGGGATAGGTGGAGATCTGCCCTAAATGTTGGCCGGCAGCATCCAATCAGCCTTGGGCCCAGAGGGAACAAACACAGATGATAATTGCTTTCTCTCCAAGAGATGAGACAGACTTTTCTTCTGCCTCAGATATAAGAAACATAATTCCAAGAAAATGCATTATCACAATGTTGTGTGTAAGCATCTGAAACTTCTTCAATAAATGAAGAAATGCCTTTTTTCTTAACCTGCATTTGTGAAAGATAAAATTTTTTGAGACCTTGACTCTTTGGGTGACTGTATTTCTGGCAATGACCTGAGGTTTTTGATTCATCTTATCAAAAGATGTCTGTAAGGGTATATTTGATGACTGCAGTTATAACAATGGATGCATACCATTTCCAACAATAGTAATACGCGTTCGCGCATTTCACTTTTTGACCTTTCTTTATAAACACAGTTTGTTCATAACTGTAAGAACTGAGCAACTTCCATTAGTATATCTGAGTGTTTATGCTTGCAAAGGTATGTATGATACTATTGCCTATTTTACTATGTAAAGTGGCCTATAATATGTTCAGTCATATACTTACATGTCTCTAAAACTTTCTTTTAAAATTGTAATAAATATATTTTAAATATTTTTAAAACCTTATTCCAGAACTGTATGTTTGAAATTTTAGTCTTTTAGGATTGTGATTTGGGGATTTTAGACTTTAGGGATTTTAGGCTGGGGCTAGTGAATCACACCTATAATCTCAGCACTTTGGGAGGCGGAGGCAGACAGATCACCTGAGCCTAGGAGTTCAAGACCAGACTGGGCAACATGGCGAAACCTGATCTCTACAAAAAATAGAAAAATTAGCCGGGCACAGACTCCCAGCTACTCAGGAGGGTGAGGTGGAAAGATTGTTGGAGACTGGGAGGCAGAGGTTGCAGTGAGCCAAGATCATGCCACTGCACTCCAGCCTGGGTGACAAGGCAAGATTCTCTAAATCAATCAATCAATCAATCTATCTAGACTTTAAGGAGTTTAATCTTTCAAAATTTCAGCATTTGGAATCATGGCATTCAAGATAGTGTCTCTCAAGATTATGGTCCAAACCTAACTAAAGGCACTAGGAAAGAACGCCAGACCACAGAAGTTCCTAAAAACATATGACTCCATTCTGGTGCAACTATACGTCTATGTTCCAGGCACAATTTCCTAAGAAGAAATCAAATATAACAGATGGCAAACTGATCCTGGCCTAAGTCAAGCTTATTCATCCTGTGGCCCAGCATGGCTCTGAATGCAGCCAAACACAAATTTGTAAACTTTCTCAAATCATGAGTTTTTTTGTGTGATTTTTGTTTTTTTTAGCTCATCAGCTATCATTCAAGTTAGTGTATTTTATATGTGGCTCAGGACAATTTTTCTTCTTCCAGTGTGGCCCAGGGAAGACAAAAGATTAGACACCCCTGGTCTAGGTCAGTAGCACCAGAAGGATATCGAGATAGGATCTAGTGGCCAGGATGCAGGAAAATGAAACTGGGAGGGATTTAACACTAGAAAAGAAATAAAAAACACTAGATGAGTTTCTTGTTTATAAAGCTTTTTTTATTGAAGCCAGAATCTTTCTGGCTGTGCCAGCTGGGTCAACTAAAAGTTGGATAGAAATATGCAGCTTCTTAAAAACAGAAGGAAAGTGACAGAAAAAAAAATTCCAGTGAGGGCCACAGAGTCTAGTGCATAAACTGCCTGAATCTCTGGGTGACCCCTAGTATCCACATGCATTGAGGAGAGGCCAATCAGTCCAGAAAAGGCTAAAAGAACTGAAAAGTGACTTCAGGTGCTGCCCTTCACAGGGGTAACAAAGTTGGAGCATATATTCTGCCAACATAACAGTATGCTAAAGCAAATAAATAAATACATAAATACTGTTATATTCCTCTGAATAAAATATATATTTTTTCCTATATACATATATGTAATATATATTTATATATTTTTTTTCAGAGGAATATAACAGAATCAAGAAACCTATCACATATTAAACATGTTCTGAGTGCTCGCTTCGGCAGCACATATACTAAAATTGGAACGATACAGAGAAGATTAGCATGGCCCCTGCGCAAGGATGACACGCAAATTCGTGAAGCTTCCGTATTTTTCTGTCACTAGTATTAGAAAAATAAACATATCAAAATGATACGTAAATCTTGTTTATACATCTTTATAATCCACCTCTCTTTCCTCCATGTCTTCAGGCGACCACGAATTTACTTTCCATTTTTACAGATTAGGTTTCAATGTCTAAAATAAAACCATACCTGAAAGTTAAATCATACAGTTTTCTTTCACTCAGCATAATTAGAGATTCATTATTTTTGTTTAATCTATTGATAATTGATTACTTGTGTTGCTGAGTAGTATTCTATAGCAGGAATATATTTTCTCTATATATTCATCTGTTAAAGTACATATAGATTATTGCTAAGTTTTTGTCTACCATATATAAAATTGTTATAAATAGTCATTTACAAATCTTTGTGTATATGCTTTTATTTATCTTGAGTAAATGGCCAAATCACAAAAAAAAAAAACAAACATGTTCTGAATAAAACCCAAAATTACTAGACCTATGAGGAAAGAGGGCAGGGTGATCCATTCTCAAGAAAAGAAAAATCAATCAATAAAAACCAACCCAAAATGACCCAACTGTCTCAACAACTAGGTAAGAATACTTGTAGTCTTTCATTCATAGTTAAGAATATTTATAGTCTTTCATTCTTTCATAAAGAATATTCATAGGCTTTCATTACTATGCCCAAGGAAGGAAAGGAAAATATGCTTGTAATGAACAAACAGGAAGTATCAACAGAGAATCTTAAAAAATGTGAAATGAATAAAAAGAAATCCAAAAAAACAGAAGAGGAAGAGAGAGACACAAATTAAAGAGCCAGACAGACGGCAGTGATAAGAACTCAGTCTTACATGGTAAGAACTCAGTGTGACATTGCTGGCTGTGAAGATAGAAGGATGAAGCCATCAGTTACAAAATACAGGCAGCCTTTAGAAAGCAGAAAGATAACAATAGTTTCTCTCCCAGACCCTGCATAGGGAACACAGCTCGGCTGATATCTTGATTTTAGCCTGGTATGACCAAGTTTGGACTTCTGACTTCCAGAAATATAAGATAAAACTTTCTATTTTCTTATGCCACTAAGTTTGTGGTACTTTCTTACAACAGCAATAAGAAACAGAAATGTGCTGAAAGAGAAGGAGAAAAGAAATTGCCAATCTAGAATCCTCTATCCAGCAAAAATAGTCTTTAAGAAAAAAGACAAAACAAAGACATTTTCATATAAGAGAAAACTAACAAAATTTATCACCAGCAGACGTGTATAGCAAGACATGCTAAAGGAGGCACTTTAGGCTGCGAGACAATGACGCTAGATGGAAACCTGAAATTTCATGGAAGGATGAAGAGTACTGGAAATGGTGAACACGCAGGGAAGTATAAAAGACTCTTTCTCTGAATTTCTTCAAAATATGTATGGGTGCTTAAACATAGAAGTAAAGTATTGTACCATGGGAGTTTTAAACTATGCAAATATAATATACATGACATCTGTAAGATTGAAGAGTTCATCTTTCACATGAAATGGGACAATGTTAACTTTAGACTGAGAACATTTAATTATGTGTTTTGTAATCCATTAAGAAACCATTAAAAAAGAACACAGGGAGATATAGCAAGAAAAAGAAAACCTAGCCAAAAGAACTTTGGCAAAAGAACCAAAAGATAATATACAATAAAATTTTTTTTCACCAAAAATAGTTTTGGAAATGCTACTATGAAGTCTCAGCCAGCAAATTCTATTTCTTGCCAATATATTCATCTGCATAAGAAATGGTATGGGGGCCAGCTGCAGTGGCTCACGCCCGTAATCCCAGCACTTCGGGAGGCTGAGGCAGCCGGATCACCTGAGGTCCGGAGTTCAAGACCAGCCTGGCCAAAATGGAGAAACCCCACCTCTATGAAAAAAAAAAAAAAGAAATGGCATGGGATACATCTGTGGATTTATACATGCACATAAACACCCAAGTCCACTAAAATGGTCTGATCTTCTACTCCTCATTCAATTAAAAAAGAGGCGATATAAAGGAAACACCAAAAGACAAAATAACAGATCCATCTCTAGTTCAGTTCTTGCCTCCATTGTCACTAAGGAAAGAAAAATTCAAAGGAAAGACAGAGATGGAACTTCATTTTCTCTATCTAGTTAGCCAGCAATTCTTTAATGCGTTTTTTGTTGTTGTTGTTTGTTTGTTTTTTGTTTTTTTTTTTTGAGATGGAGTTTCCCTGTTGTTACCCAGGCTGGAGTGCAATGGCGCGATCTCGGCTCACCGCAACCTCCGCCTCCTGGGTTCAGGCAATTCTCCTGCCTCAGCCTCCCGAGCTTCCCGAGTAGCTGGGATTACAGACGTGAGCCACCATGCCCAGCTAATTTTTTGTATTTTTAGTAGAGACGGGGTTTCACTATGTTGACCAGGATGGTCTCGATCTCTTGACCTCGTGATCCAGCCGCCTCGGCCTCCCAAAGTGCTGGGATTATAGGCGTGAGCCACTGCGCCTGCCGATTCTTCAGTGTTAAGTGCACATCCACCCACATTCAGATGTACTGCCAAAGGACCAACACAGACAAGGGCTGAGTTAGGTTTCAGTGTGTTTCTAACATACACCATCTTATTCAACAGAAAATCAAATTTTGTTTCAACATGACTCTTCTGGGTTTAAAAAAAGAAGTTCAAAATCTTAGAGTTAACTGTATAGTCAATTAACTAGTAAATAACTAATGACTTCAGTACAGTAGTGGTGATAGCCAAAACAGCAAAAAATAAGTCAAAGGCATGTCACTTGTTCTTTCTGGCTCATTTATTTTAACTGCTCCCATTAGCATTCTGTCTGCTTTGCTTTTTGGGGTTTTCTTGTATTTTTTTTTTCTTTTCTGCCATAGGCTAGATTTATTCAGTAATTATCTTCCCTTTGGATGAGATAAAAAACAGAACAAAAAGAAATTTAAAAATTGCTTTGCTTAACAGTGAGTCAGTATTTATTCAATGTATTTACTGTAACACAGTATTTATTGAAATACTATCATTTTCCAGGCACAGGAAAGACAGAGATGGAACTTCATTTTCTCTATCTAGTTAGCCAGCAATAATAGAAGATAAATAAGATGGCCCCTCATCCTCTAAGACTTAAGTCAAATATATAGGATATATATACATAATAGATATAAAACAAAGTTGGCTGTTTTATGAAAACAAAAACAAGAGAGACAATCTTCTCAGTTGGAGAATCAGGGTAAGTTTGTTCTTGCAGAATGAGATTTTCAGGGGCACGCTGGGGGTAAGGAACCAGCATAGAAATAGGAGATCAGGGAAGTGGAGGACAGTGTAGGGAGAGGTGACTGGCGCAGTATGCCTTAAGCATCCGTGCTCCATTGGTGAATGCTGTGAGAGAAAACACTGCATGTATAATTACGGTGGCCCTCAGAGCCAAGCTAAAAGGTCTTGTTTGATAGGCAGTGAGGTTCACAGGTTTTTTTAAATTGTGGAGTAACATTTTTCATCATTTACCAACAAACAGCCTTTGGAAGTATTATGTGCCAAGTAAAGTTACGTAAGTGAATCCCACAAAGTCCCACGTGAAGAAGACTGCAGTCTACTGGGGAGCTAACTATGTAAAGACAACCGTAAGTTCCAAAGCCTTAGTGAGGACTACACCACAGTTCTGTCCGGCCAACATGGGGAGCTAACTGTGTAAAG
The DNA here is from genome assembly GCA_031835075.1 of Saguinus oedipus. Lineage (NCBI taxonomy): Eukaryota > Metazoa > Chordata > Mammalia > Primates > Cebidae > Saguinus > Saguinus oedipus. The sequence continues at coordinate 2,653,923 of CM063188.1, read as the reverse complement.
ACAACCGTAAGTTCCAAAGCCTTAGTGAGGACTACACCACAGTTCTGTCCGGCCAACATGGGGAGCTAACTGTGTAAAGACAACCGTAAGTTCCAAAGCCTTAGTGAGGACTACACCATAGTTCTGTCCGGCCAACATGGGAAGCTTGGGATTGCCTTACCCAATTCAAGCTCACAACCTACAGATGATACATACATGAAGGAATAATTTAAAATTTAAAACGAGAGAGAGAAGAGGAATTTTTTTTTTAATTTTTCTGTAATCGGAATACCTGTCACCCAGGAAAAGATCATAAAGCAGTACAAAATAATACCACCGAACTGAAAAAAGATTTATTTTTTAATGTGGCAAAAATTAATACAGGATTTCCTTTGCAAATTATCCAGGGTTTTTTCCCATTTTGATTTAGATGCCACTACTAGATGTTCCTGTAATATCCTGATTCTTTCTCTCTGTAATTACAGTGCTCATCTCATGGGATTCAAGTTACCTGTTTATTTATCTGCCACCTCTGGTATTTTATCAACTCTCTAAGGGAAGGAACTGTGTTTTATGAATGATAGTCTCAATTTTTAAAAGAAAATAATGGTTTGTCAAATAAAAAAAAACTACTATCTTCCTTTCTTTAAACTTTCAAAATTCGCTCAAATAAAATCTACTATTGTTGACATTCAGTACGGTACACCTTGGCAGCTTCTTTTAAAGTGACTTTCATAAAACAAGTAAAAGATGGGGCCCAAAGTGGCTCCGGCCGGATGTCGTGACGCTTGCGAAGGCGAGGCCAAGAGTTCAAGGCCAACCAACCTCAGCAACCTTACAAGCTCTCATTGATTGGCAAAAAAAAAAAAAACAAGCAGAAGATATACACACAGATACACACATACACTTTTTAAAATTTGAAATAATGTGTTTGTACTGTAAAATACAAGACAACATTTATCTGAAGCATTCAGAAATTTCTCCCCTGCCCCAAACACTCATTGGGCTATTTTTAATCCCAATTTCATGCTTAGTTGACTTAAGGAGGAAAAGCATTAAATAAAATGTATGGGAGGTCACTGATTTGGACTAAGCTCCTACACTAGGCCCCAGGACAGGAAGCCAAAATGGAGTTACTCATACTAAAATTCCAACTGAAACCAAGTTGTTTATCCAACCTGAGAAATTAGGAGAGGGACAACAGCCTAATTCCAAACAGGCCACTTTTAGGCAACATGATAAGGAAGGCTTCTTCTGTTTTAATCGTATATAAAAAAAAACTTTGAAATAGACAATCTTCTTGATCCATTTCTGCTTCTTCGGCCATTTTCTGCCTATATAGCCCATCGCCTCTTGTAAGGATGTGAAGTCCATCCATCTTTCAAGGTCACAGTCACGTTTCACTGAATTAGTTCTTTCATTCATTCATATTTACTGTACACAGGGCCGGGTGTGGAGGCTCACACCTGTAATCCCAGCACTTTGGGAGATTGAGGCTGGTGGGTCACGAGGTCAGGAGTTCAAGAACAGCCTGGCCAAGATGATGAAACAACATCTCTACTAAAAATACAAAAAGTAGGTGGGTGCAGTGGCAGGTGCCTATAATTCCAGCTACTTGGGAGGCTGAGGCAGGAGAATCGCTTGAACCTCGGGGGCTGAGGTTGCGGTGAGCAGAGATCACGCTACTGCACTCCAGCCTGGGCGACAGAGTGAGACTCTGTCTCAAAAAAAAAAAAAAAAAAGACTTTATTGCACACATATATTCATGTATCTATAGACCTATATTAGTTTCTAGAGTCACAAAATATTCACAAGACACACATCTTTCCCCAAAAGAGATGATAAAATAACAAGGTGGCAGATAAGCAGACAGGCAACTTGAATCCTTTGGGATAAGCACTGTAATTAAGGGAGAAAGAATGAGGACATTATAGGAGGTAGAGAGTGGCATCTAACCTAGACTGGAGAGCCTAGGGAAAGCTTTGTAAAAAAGGTTCAGCACTGAAGAATGTGAAGGGACAGTGGAAGGGAGGCAATTCAGGCACAGTCATAGAAATTATCTTGAGGACAGAAACACAGCAGACTGGAGAACTTCAGTATGGCAAGAACACAAATTACAAAGTGATGAAACATAGTCAAAATGATGGAAAGGTAAGCAGAGAACAGATCATGAAGACTCGTGTATTTATACCAAGCAAAGAAGTTTAGATTTTATTAGAAGGCAATGGAGAGTCAGAGAAGAGCAGTTCAATTCACTTGCTGTAGAAGAGTCTGAAGGAAGGTACCTCCACGACTGGAAGCACAGAAGCCATTACAAGGTTGATTCAGCAATCCACATAATGGTGGCCTAAATTAAGAGACTGGGAGTGGGGCTGAAGAAAAATGCCTAGCTAAAAGAGAAGAGGAGGCAGAACTAACCAGATGTATTGACTGACTGAATGTAAAGATAAGGGAGAGAGAAAAGTCAGCAATGACCCATGGGTTTCCTCTAAATAGTCATTAAACAATTGTTTACTGAGCACCAAATACCTACCATGGTTCTAGGTATCAGAGACACATCAATGGACAAAAGAACGTCTGGTTCTTATGGAGGTTATACTGTAGCAGAAGAGAGACAGTAATCAAATGAAGACCTCTATAAAACCTTCTCTGATCATTCTTTCTTTTTTTAAGAGTAAAGTGAAAGCAACTTTATTAAAAAAGTAAAGGAATAAATGGCTACTCCATAGGCAGAGTGGCCTTCTCTGATCATCCTGGCCAATACTGGCTTCTGTCTTCTCAGGCGTGCCAAAGTGTACCACACATTTAGGAACTAGATGGCACAGAGGAGATTCACATCTTATATACAGCTTCACTGGGAATCCTTCATCCTAATGAAGCTAATAAAGTCTGAAATAGGCCATACATGTTAAAAGAATGTCTAAATGATTTCAACGATTTTTCCGGCTTCTAGCAAAAATGTAAAATATTGTTTGTACTTCTGAACAATTTAAGAAATTCTGAAAATAACTTTGACTATACTTTTTTCTTATTACGTAATGAATCCTTCTTTTTATTACTTGCTGGTGTGAATTAGAAATGAGATAAATTTAAAGCGTAATTTCCCATCCAAACTTCCCAAGTAGACTGTACTGTATTTTTGTTATTTTTCTCAATTGTTTCACATGGGTAAGTAAGTAAAACTCGTTGTGTAAGTTTCCACATCATTTACACTCATGGGAAACAAAACCTGTGCCTTGCATATCATCATCCCCTCACCGTCTGTCCGTCGCTAGCGGAGGTCAAAGCACACATGAAGTGCTCGGTAGACAAGAGCTGAGTGGAAATCAGTGAGGTTTAGTGCATAGCCTTATTGCAAAGTGTAGTCGCCAATGCAAAAGCAAAACCAAACAAAACCCCACAACTGAAAACAAAGCGGGGGTGTTAGCAATAGAACAAGAATATGAAATCTGTCTCATAAAAAATAAACGTTTCACACAAACTCATAAATGCTGATACTAATTTTAGATGACATTTGTCAGCCATAGAAAGTGATCTCTAATAACTCATGATAGAGCAGTTTAATGCCCAAATAATTACAAAAGAATTGGAGAGGTAACATAAGGGCAGGGAAGACTGAGTAAGGAAAACTTCAGTGAGTGTGAAGAAGAGAAGGCTTTAATTTTTGAACTCTTGGGTAAGATTTGGAACAGCAGTGCTCCATACCAAAAGTCAACTTTATTTAGTGATCCTTTATTGAGGATCCCTAAATTTATTTTTCACGTTCTTCTTTAACTCTTAAGTGAATCTCCTAGGGTAGGGATACCCAGGGCTGCACGCTGGTACTGGTCCACAGCCTGTTAACTGGGTCACACAGCAGGAGGCTACTGGCAAGTGAGCAAGCGGAGCCCAGATCAGTGGCTGTATTTGATCCTCATGGGAGTGTGAATCCTACTGTAAACTGTGCATAGGACAGACCTAGGCTGCATGCTCCTTATGAGAATCTAACTAATGCCTGATGATCTGAGGTAGAACAGTTTCATCCTGAAATCATCCATCCCCTCCCGCCACCGCATCCATGAAAAACTGTCTTCCATGAAACCAGCTCCTCATGCCAAAAAGGCTGGGGACCACTGTCCTAGGGCAACCTTGCTTATGTACATAAAGTTCTTTAAGAAAACGGGAGAATCTAAAAGAAAAAAGAACTTTTACTATTGTAAAGAGAAAGATTACCAAGGACTCTTCTCCTCTTACCATACAAAGGAGGAAATTCTTACTACATCTTAAACTTAGTGTACAAGTTCAGTATACCCTTTTGTTACAAAATACACAGAAAAGCTTAATATTTTATTTACCTTGGTGTATTATCTATCTCCCCTGTCTAGAATGTGAACTCTATAAAGGCAGAAATTTCTTTTCTGTGTTGATAACTGCTATTTCCCCCATATCTACAACAATGTATAACAATAGGTGGTCAACAGTTGCTAATGAATGGACAGAAGAATCAAGGCTTGGGTAACTAAGCGGCTCATTTATGGACTGTATGTACACTTTCATTGGGATAATTGTGTGTAATTATCCCAATGTGTGTGTGTGGGGGGGATAAGTGTGTAATCAAAAGCAAAACCTTTCTGAAAGAAATCCATCACTAATGCAGATGTTACCAGTTTGTTTGATTAGTATAAACCATCAAGCAATGCAACCCACTGAAATGTGAGACAAATTTAACTCCTACAACCTTAGCTTTGATGAAGGAGAGATTTACATAGTGTCCATTGATTTCTCCCTGGAAGGAGAGATTTACATAGTATCCATTGATTTCTTCCTGGGAGGAGTGCGGTTACCTTCTAAATCTAAAGTCAAAATCTAAATCCCTAAATCAAACCTAAAACCTAAAAACTGAAAGACTTCTCTGTATTTAAGCAGGCATTATGTTTTCATTCTGTGGGTATCTAAATAGAAGTTTCAAAAGGAGACTCTGCATGTGTTTACAAACTGTAAGTATACTCAATATAGAAATACAGGACTTTTTTTTATTGTTATTTCTAGCTTCTTATCTTTTTTTTAACACAGAATCTCACTCTATTGCCCATAATGGAGTGCAGTGGTCTGATCTCAGCTCACTGCAACCTCTGCCTCCCAAGCTCAAGCGATTCTCATGCCTCAGCCTCCCAATCAGCTGAGACTACAGGTGTACACGATATCACCCAGCTAATTTTTGCATTTTTAGTAAAGAAAGGGTTTTGCCATATTGCCTAGGCTGATCTCGAACTCATGTCCTCAAGCGAACTGCTACCTTGGCTTCCCAAAATACTGGGATTACAGGCATGAGGCACTGCACCCAGCCCTTAGTTTCTTTTTTTTTTTTTTAATTACTAGAGTACCAGCTCAGGACTGAATACATCTTTCCTCCTGCTAGAAAAAAAAATTAAAATAACCTGGACATGGGAGGCCAAGGCAGGATGATTGCTTGAGGCCAGGATTAACACTGCAAGACCCTTTCTCTACAATTTTTTTTTAAAGAAAGAATTTAAAATGGAAGTATTTATTTCTTTCAAGTTAGCCTAAAGTCCAAACTGAGCTCCTGGATATTTCAGGAGTTCTGAAACCACCTTTGCAAAGATTATGACAGTGATTGAAATCTAGCATGGCTTACTTTCCTTGCCTCTAGTCTTACAGGCTGGCTGTCCTTGCTCATTTCTAGGTATAGGCCAAGCTAACTACAGAGGGAGCAAGACTGATCATAGTCCCTCCCTAAAACTAGACCCCTCTTTGCTCAGGGACTGAAGCCACTTTTATAAAACTAATGAAAGGCGGTAAGATTAGGGTCATGGGAGGGGCCTGAAATTTGTTAAAATGCAGGCATAGTTTCTACAATCCCTTACTGCTCAGGAGTCACATGGCCAGAGGCCACAAGATTTATGACTTCCTCAATTGCTCCTACAGATAAAATCACTATTATAGAACCTAAGATTGGTCGTTTGAGATGTTTTTCAGACTCTAGCATTCTGGCAACCAACTGATCCCTCCTGAACCTGTGACTTACGACTCAGTTGGTTCTGTGGTCCCCATCCAGAGGCACACACAGCATACCAGGACCATTTTCTACCCTCCTATGATTTCATGCCCAACCAACCGGCAGTGCACATTCTCTAGCCCCTTGCCTACCAAACTGTCCATAAAAAATCTAACTTCTGAGCTCCTGATGAGACTGGTTTGAGTAATAACTCCAGTCTTTCCACTTGGCTAGTTTTGCATTAATTAAACTCTTTCTTTACAGCAATATTGTGGGCTCAATGAATTGGTTTTGTCTGTGCAGCAGACAGGAAGAACAAGTTGGGCAATCATAGTTCCTTTCACATAGAATAAAGGTTCCTAAAGGAGCTCTTTCCCTTATTGAGTCCCAAGTCCCACTCTTTGGTCCAAACAAATAAACAAAAAACCCACGCAATACACAATAAAGATTATAATTTGTATTTGCTCAAGATCCATATAACTCATTATAAACCAAAGCCAACCCAAACCAAACCAAATAATAGCCTTTATTAGTAAAAATTATGAAAAATTTGAAAATATGTCACAAGATTACATTTATATTCTTTTAACATCATATTGGACCACAGTCTAAATAGGCCCACATAAGGATTTTTTTTTTTAATATTGTACTACTGTTTGACTTACTACTTATCATCTATCAGGATGAGGACTGAAAAATAACATATTAACTTGTAGATTTTTGTCCAAAAGGTTGTAAATAATTTTTGTGTGATAGAAAGCCCCAAAGACAGCTTTATTGCCCTGTAAGACATTAACCAATATAAAAATCATTTTTTTTCTTTTTTTTGGAGAAAGGATCTCATTCTGTCACCCAGGCTGAGGCTGAAGTGCAGTGTCACAATCACAGCTCACTGCAGCCTCAACTTTTCAGGCTCAAATGATCCTTCCACCTCAGCCTCCCAAGTAGCTGGGACTACAGGCATGCACCATGTCCAGCTATTTTTTGTATTTTTTTGTAGAGATGGGGTTTTGACATGTTGCCCAGGCTGGTCTTGAACTCCTGGGCTCAACAGATCCTCTTGCCTTGGCGTCTCAAAGTGCTAGGGTTAGAGATGAGCCACTGTACCCAGCCCAATGTACTAATCTTACAATCTTATTCTAGCCTTCTTTCAGTGCCTATCTATACTTTATCTGTAGAATTTTCTAGGAATCAGCTTCACCATTATGTTGATTCCCTCATTCATTAGGTAAATAAATTTGTGACATGCACTTACTGTGTATTTATGAAAACGATTGTTTTAGCTCTTTGAAGAATGTATTTTGATATCTTAAAGGTTTGGTATATTTTCTTAGATGTCTACAGGATACAGGAAAGGTGAGTTGTTACTGGTCTATTATTGGCAAGAAAAGAATATAAATTGATTGCATTATTAATTCTTCAGCAGGCTGATTACTGATTCTATAGCAATATCACTGAATTATTTAGTAACAAAAAGTCGAGTAAATAATCACAAATTATCAGTGACTACCATATTCTTTAGAGCATATTATTTTACCCCTAAAGATGCACATTAATATTTTATGATTAGCGTACCTATAAGGCTACATAAAAGAGCACAAATAATTACTAAATGCTACATCTACCTGTGTTTTACTCTTAACGCAGCTTTAAACCTGTATATCCTAAAGAATATTGCATTTTCTCTTTTAACAACATTGGATCTTATCTCCAGCAAAGAAGGTGTTACACAATCTATAGTAAATTTTAAGTACTTCAATATAGAAGTATTTACAGAGTGATTTATGTGTATTTGAGTTACTTTCCATGCACATCCTAATGGCATTAGTGAACATCTCAAGTGCCATAATGAGGAATTCTCCAGGGGTGAGTATTTATCATCTGGCACACTAGAACTACCTGCCACAATGCCAGAGCTAGGTACTGACGGGGTCTAAGACATCCTACCCCAAAATAGGGTACTTTGGCATATTCAATATTTTAAGCTGAAGGATTTGAGAAAACAGAACTTCTTCCTCCTTTTCTACCCTGAAAAAGGTTATAAAATCTTTCCTAGGTTTTGACCCTGAAGCAGGTCAAAAGACCCTAATGGGTGAGGTGCCCTCCCTCTACCCAGAAGGCAGGAGCATCTTTATCTCCAAACATGCAGTGACATAGAGACCTGAACAAATAGGTCTTACAAAGCATCCTCCAGCTTAAAACAATCCGCTCATCCCCCCGCTTTGTCCTATCATATTTCTCCAAGACTCTGTACTCTTCATCAAGCCTACTATAAAACAAGCTCACGTTTTACTGCTTCTTTGGGCCTTTGTTTCTACAGGAAGTCTCCCATGTCACATAAAACTTAAATAAATTTGAATGCTTTTCTCTTGTTAATCTTTTATGACAGGGGGTCCCAGCTACAAAACCAAAATGAGTAGAAGGAAAGGTATTTTTCCTCCCCTTCATTACAAAAACGTTACAAATATCTTTGTCTCTGATAAACCTTAAAGGGTTTGATAATCTGCATTACAGATGATAAGAATATTTTTCCTTGGTGAAACAAAGGGTATTTAAGATATGTGGATGGCTAAAAATAGAAAAAGAATAATTAGTTTATTTCCTTTTGCCTTTGCTTGAACAATGTACAAGATTCTAGCATGCCCATTGACTAGAATAACCGTAGGTTGCAATTTGCCTGTTACTGTCCCAGTTTATATTTCTTAACCCAGCATAATTATGAAGAATGCCCTCTCTGTGGTCCAAAGCAGAATGCCACAAATTATACAGACACTCCACCACAGCATACCTTTCTTAAACGAACCCCTGGGCTTAATACTATGACAGAACCTGTACGGATTTTCTCAGCAAACTGCTACTAGCTTAGCTGAATTCTGAAACGGATATACTGTTTTACCTGCTTCAAGAGAATCTCTCTGTGATAAATTTATAGAACAGGTGGTGTGACAGTTTTTGTGCCTGCCTCATAAATGGTTTTATCTGTACATGGGTCAGTCTGAGACTCGCTTTCATTAGAACACACCATCTGGGCCTGTGCTTGCAGGTGAGAAGACCTTCAGTTTTCATTTGCTCCTAACTACTAGAGGTTTCAGATACATTTTCCCCCTTTTTTATTTTGACACATCACTCATTAGATTTGTTTCTAAGTACTTGTTGTTTTATTTTTATTTTTTATTTCACTAAAATAGTTTAATCAAGTTGCTAAACGAGCAAATAGCGGCCAAAAAGAAATGCCTCGGAGAGAGAGAGAAGGAAACTCAATATCCAGCTGTCACAATATGCTACCTAAAATACCCAATTTCCTTTTTATCTTAATTTTTATTTTTATTTTAAGTTATGAGATACATGTGCGGGACACGAAGGTTTGTTACATAGGTAAATGTGTGCCATGGTGGCTTGCTGTACCTATCAACCCATCACCTAGCCCAACATGCATTAGCCATTTCTCCTGATGCTCTACCTCCCCTCATCCTTCTGACAGGCCCCAATGTGTGTTGTTCTCCTTCATATGTCCATGTGTTCTCACTGTTCAGCTCCCACTTATGAGTGAGAATATGTGGTGTTTGGTTTTCTGTTCCTGTGTTAGTTTGTTGAGGATAATGGCTTCCAGCTCCATCCATGTCCATGCAAAGGGCATGATCTCATTCATTTTTATCTCTGTATAGTATTCCACGGTGTATAAGTACACCAAAGCTCCTCTATTTTGTAGGTCCTTGCAGATGAATGTTATTCCCATGATTGAGAACAAATAGAGCTTTTGGCCAGAAGTGTTCTCAAATTCTTGCCCTCATATCTATAAACCCATGAGCCTACTTCTAGATCCTTCCTGTTATTACAAAGGGAATAAGCATCTCTGCTACTTTTTATCACTTGTCCAACATCTTTCTTCCCCTACTAGACTGTAAGTTCCTTGAAGCCAAGAACATTAACTTCCTTAATTTTCTCGAGAACCCTGGATTCTAGCACACTTGGCATTCATCAGTTAGTTAATACCTGCTGAATGAGTAAATTTCAAAAAGTGTTCTTGATTTGTTTCTCCTCCAGCTTCATTAATTGCTCTTTTCCTGTTCAAACAGTGGGAAAGCAAAGGCAAGGGGAAAAAAATCTGAGGCTCTTACAAAAAAAAGCTACAGGGAAAAAAAGTTTACTGAGCTGTTTTCCATGGCATCTATGATGCTTTCTTCTAAACAAATAATGTGTTCCGTCTAAAACACTTCAACCTACCGACATAGAAACTCTATGTGCAATTATGGCACGACTGCATCTGATTGTACAGCTTGATTTTAACTTTCAACAAGTAAAACAAACACAATTTGCAAAAGCAGAATTCCAACACTGCTGTCATTATGACGTTAAAGTACCATTTACAAGGTCCACTCTGGATTCGACGTGAAGACTTAAATGGACTGAAACCCATTCCTCATTACTCCAACTGTTAATCAAACAGGCTCTCAATTCTAACCAACTAAAGTTATAGCAAGCAAATCTTTCAATTTAAACACAGACAATTATTTTTATCTATTCACTCAATGACTTTAACTGAGTTTTTATTGAAAAACCGTACTTCTCACTGATAAAGAAAATAGTTAGAAGAATCACTAGTTTAGAATAAATGTGATGCTCTTCTTCCTCTGTGGACCCTTTTGATCCGTGAATTGGTTTCATTCCTGAAACCTCCAGTGCAGACTTGTCCCTATCTACAACAAGCACCATACACTTATGAACAGGAAACACCCATCTGACAAAGCTCGGAACTGCCACAGAAAGGTAATCCAGGTAAAGGCGCATCAAAACAGGGACACACCCTCTCTCTCTCCCCAACTCCCCCCCAACCTCCCCACCCTTTCTCTTCTTTCTCTCTCTCTCTCCAGGAGTTCTCAATTTCCCATTTCTCCTGGCTTAAAAGTCAAGAGTAATGAGGGAAATTCCATGAAGTAGTCCAACTAAAATTTTATTTATCCAAGAGGTAAGTCTGAGGACACTGATTATTGCTTATTTTTGTTTTCAGTACAAGATCCCAAAAATTTTGAAAAATTAGCTTTGTATAAGTCACAATATACTTCCTACATTACATCCCCTTCTAATAACTTCAGATAGCTGGTAATTTGTACAGGAAGATGGCAAATGTTTTTATTTTTATGGAATTTATATATGTGTGCATAATACATATGTAAGTTATATCTAGAAAGTTTTAGCTACATTTTTAGTTTCAGGGCCTTCGAATTCACTGATTATTGTGTAAGTAATTACTTGACCTTATTTTTATGTGACTTGATTTTTTATGTTTTGAGACAGTGTATTGCACTGTCACCCAGGCTGGAGTGCACTGGCATTAACACAGCTCACGGCAGCCTCAACCTCCTGGGTTTAAGAAATCCTCCTACCTTAGCCTCCCAAGCAGCTGGGACCACAGGTACGTACGACCACGCTTGGCTAATTTTTGTACTTTTTTGTAGGGATGGGGATCTTACCAAGTTGCCCAGGCTGGTCTGAAACTCCTGGGCTCAAGTAATCGTCCCACATCAGCCTCCCAAAGTGCTGGGATCACATGTGTGAGCCACCAGGCCCAGCCACTTGACCTCACTTTCAGAAAATTCAATATATAAAGATTACATTTCCCTAGAACATTCTTTCTCCTATAACCAAAACATTAGGCCTCAGTTACATTTTCCATGCCCATGAACAGCACTTTATGTTAGTTATTACACTTCCTAATACTACCTTAATTATACATTTTAGATCCAGTGAATTATTTTGGGAAAGGTATATATTGAACCCATACCTATTTCTAGCCAGAATAGCTTAGATTGCCTAAAGACCTTGAGAAAGGAACATTTAAAACTTCACAAACCTTCACAGAAGCTTGTTGAAGATTTTGGTTTTTACCCCGTCTCTACTAAAAATACAAAAAAATTAGCTGGGCATGGTGGCACATGCCTGTAATCCCAGCTACTTGGGAGGCTGAGGCAGGAGAATTGCCTGAACCCAGGAGGCGGAGGTTGCGGTGAGCAGAGATCGCGCCATTGCACTCCAGCCTGGGTAATAAGAGCGAAACTCCGTCTCAAAAAAAAAAAAAGATTTTGGTTTCTAAAAATATTTCCATATGGCCCAATCATGATTTTCATGTTATATTTCTTTTGCACACCCATGAAAACAAGTTTCCAACTTACTCAACCAAAAGTGTCTGGTAGGAAACTGCCCCTTTATCTCATGGGGGTATGAATGGGAGATGAGCAGACAAAACTTTTAGATATTTACTGGCTGTTCCTATCCCAAATGCCAACAAAATACACCCTCCAAATTGCTCACAGTTTCCATGATGCTGCCTTTAAGACCTATGTCTGAAATTGGTGCTCTGCTTTTTGTATTTTTTTATTTTTTGCTGGGGGAGAGGTGTTTTTGCAAAGGAGATTTGGGGGAAATGTGGGTATGGAGAACTTTTCTTTCCATTTTTCACAGGCTGGCACTAGAAGAATCCAGTCAGTTTTTCTCTGTTCTTTTTCTCCCTCTCCCTCTGTCCTCTTGGTAACCCAGCAGTTGGCATCTCAAAGTCTATTTTTCATTCTATTAGTGGGTATGGAATTATCTAGCATTATTAAGAATAAGGTGAAACTGTCTCAAACGTAGCCTTAAATTGCAAAATGACAAAAGATATTAAAATACTAAAGTATAAAAGATACAGAAAAATTCTACAAAGGTGTATATTAATGGCCAAACTGTCCAACATGCAAATCCTTGCATAAGCACTCAGTGTGTCCTAAGAGAGAAAGAAACCAGTTCCAGAAGAATTGAGTCAAAATCATCACATATAAGAGCTTCTCTCCTTTAGCCCTTCAGTGACAGCTGGAAGTTAGTCATTAAACGGGCATGGAAGAAACACAGAGAATGCCATCTTCTTTTTGAACAAAATCCTGATATCCACCAAGAACTGAAATTGGGTCTTCTTTGCTCAGAAGACTCCTTTCTCTATACAGAGAGAGAGAACTGTTTCTCTCTTTTCTGTTCTAGACAGAGTTTCACTCTGTTGCCCAGGCTGGAGTGCAGTAGTGCAATCTCTGTCCACCGCAACCTCTATCTCCCGGGTTCAGGCAATTCTCCTGCCTCAGCCTCCCTGTAGCTGGGATTACAGGCACCCGCCACCATGCCCAGCTAATTTTTGTATTTTTAGTAGAGACAGGGTTTTGCAGTGTTGGCCAGGCTGGTCTCGAACTCCTGACCTCAACTTATCTGCCCACCTCGGCCTCCCAAAGTGCTGTGATTACAGGTGTGAGCCACCGTGCCCAGCTCTTTCTCTTTTTCTCTGCCTATTAAACCTGCACTCCTACACTCATATGTGTTCATGTCCTAAATTTTCCTGACCTGAGATGACAAGCCCCAGTATATACCCCAGACAACACAGCCACTTCATACTGGGCACCTCGTCCGGGGTACCAAGGCACAACACTCATCGAAACAGTGAGTACAGGAAAGGACTCCAACTCTGCCGTCACTTCAAGGCTCTCAGCCTCCATTTTAGAACCAAATCAAATCAATAACAGGCATCCGTCAGCCAGTTAAAAACATGGTTAGCGTAGGTGTTGTTCTTAAAGACTGGGATGCGAGGCGTACTGGGGAAAACATGGAGAATCTCCTAGCACCCACGGTTGCGAGGCATGTCGGCCATATTTGAACCAGCTTCCTTTCACTAAGGACTCAACCATTGCATGAAGCTTGAAGAGGTTCTGGAGTAACTAAGGATTTCTGGCTATGCCTACCGACTGGTATTATCCAGATCCTCCTGGACTGACCCCTCTGGATGGGGTGTGGGCAACAGGATAACCAATTTTCCTATGTAATTTCCTCCTTTCCTGTCTGTGGCCACCATATCTCCTATCTTTTCCATTCAGAAGACCCCTCTCTCTATAGAACTGGTTTTCTGTTTTCTTCTGCCTATTAAACCTCAGCTAAAAACAAAAACAAAAAAAAAACTGAAATCGGTTCTGGACTTATACAGGGAAAATGTGCTTTAAATTTGGCTGTGGTTTTCTCCAATGGTCAAGGAGAATCTGCTATTGATTTGTGCTCTGGCATTACCACTGCACACTGACAGGCAGTTCTTTTAAACACAAACTCAAGTGGGTTAGACAATGTTCTGTGTATAACTGAAGCTTCACCTCTTGGAAAAATATGAGCTCAGTGAGCTAAATATAGTGCCAACAGGCATGAGTCATTAGCTTGGTGCTAACTCTGCATCAGGAATATTGACTTTGTGTTTCAAAACAAAGTCATCTTTAAACTCAAAGGTTTTTTTTTATACTTTCATCTTTAAACTCAAAGATTGTTTTTATATAAACATTTAATTAATACCTATAGTTTATCTATTGGGCATGAATTCAAAACAGACAAGAAAATAGGTGTCTTAACCAAGTTATCACTGCTTGTCACCAGCAAAACTGGTAATAATCATAGACACAGAAATCTAGTCATTCAACACATTTTTTTCTTTAAAAGTATATGTAGCTTTTACTCATAAACATTACACGAGATTCTGTTATCCATTCAAATCTTACCTTAAGAAAAAAGTCAATTTAGACTAAAGGCCATGTATGTGGTATCCAACTTCACTTTTGATAAAATCTGATTAATTATAAAGCACATTTTAACTTTTTCAGGCTTGGGGTCATTTTAAGTGCTTATTTTTTCCAAAGAGGTAAGGAAACAATGCTGAAATGATTTACAAATTCTTACATGCACAGTGCAAATTTAAACTACTGTTCGAAATTGCCCAAGACCTATCAGAAAAAAGGAAACCACAGGAGAACTAGAAATAAAGCTGTTTCCATTCTAGGAAAACCACCCTGTACATTAAAAATGTTCAAGCTTCTCATAAAAACATGCAAATGGACCAGTGGAATAGAATAGAGAACCCAGGAATAAATCTGCACATTTACAGTCAATTCATTTTTGACAAAGGCACCAAGAACATATATTGGGGTAAACACCCTCTTCAATAAATGGTACTGGGAAAATTGGATATCCATACATAGAAGAATGAAATTAGACCCCTATATCTCACCATATACGAAACTCCAATCAAAATAAACCAAGGACAAATGTACGACCCAAAACTATGAAGCTACTAGAAGAAAATACCGAAAATCCTTCAAGGCATTGGCCCAGCAGAGACCTTTTTGGGCAGAATCAGAAAAGCACAGGTAATAAAAACAAAAATAGACAAATGTGATTTTATCAAGCTAAAAAGCTTCTGCATAGCAAACAAAACAATCAATAGAGCAAAGAGACAGACTGGGAGAAAATATTTGCAAACTATCCATCTGACAAGTGATAAATAATGAGACTATACAAGGAACTCAAGTCGATAGCAAAAAAAACCAAACGACCAAAAACAAATAAACAAACAAAAAAAAACCCAAAATAACTGAATAAACTGAATAGACATTTTTTAAGAAGATAAATGGCCAACACATATATGAAAAAATTCTCAGTGTCATTAATCACTATGAAATGCAAATCAAAACCATAATGAGACATCATCTCACTCCAGTTAAAACAGCCACTTAAAAAAAAGGCAAAAAGTAACAGATGCTTGCAAGGATGTAGAGAAAGGGCAACTGTCATACAGTGTGGGTGATAATGTAAATTAGTAAAGCTGTTATGGAAAAGAAATCATTATGAATGTTCCGTGAAAAACTAAAAATAGAACTACCATGTGACCCAGGTGGGTATGTATCCAAAAGAAAGGAAATCAGTGTATCAAAGAGATCTCTGCACTCCCATGTCTCTCACTGCAGTCAAGATATGTAACCAACCTGTGCCCATCAACAGATCAATGGATAAAGAAAATGTAATACATATATATGCATATATATATGCAATGGAATATTACTCAGCCATACAAATGGATAAGCTCAGGGTACTAGCCCAGCTAAGATTTTTCTGGGTAGGAACTCAGCTCAACATGGATAAGCACACAGGACATTACGTTAAGTGAAATCATACAGAAAGGCAAACATCAAATGGTCTCACTCACATGTGGGAGCTAAGACAATCTGAGGTACACAGCAGAATGGTGGTTATCAGAGGCTGGGAAAGAGTAGGGGGTAAAGAGAGGTTAGCTAATGGGTATCAGAATGCAATTATTACTTACAATTATTACATAGCAATAAAACTAATAAACTGAAAAGTGTTTAAGTTCCTAAATCTTTATAACAATATCTTAGAGTGATAATTTTTCAATTTATTTTTTTAATTCCAATAGAAATTATATTAGCATGAAGATAAAAATTCTAAAATGGTATCCAAGGACTCTGTGCATATCTGGATACATTTAATATATTTTAAAAATCCCATTCATTGGCAGTCCCCTTCTTACCCGCCAAATACTTTTTTAAAAAACAGAACCACACAGTCTATACAAATTCCTGGTTTACTAAAAGTAGTTATGGCGTGTGTTTAACTACCCCACATATATCCCCTATGCAGACGGGCAGAACTATGTCAAACTACCAAAACCCATCTGGCCATAAGGGAATTAGGGCCCAACATATCCCAGGGGCAGAGCTGTATTCTCACTATAAGGAGTTCTCCAGCTCTCTCATGGGGGCAGCTGCCTGGGGGAGACTACCAACATGATGCTGTGTTTGTCACATTCATTCTTGCTCTGTTGCCAGCTGGAGTGCAATGGCACTATCTCAGCTTACTGCAACCTCCACCTCCCGGGATCAAGCTATTCTGTCTCAGCCTCCCAAGTAGCTGGGTCTACAGGCACCCACCACCAAGCCTGGCTAATTATTATATTTTCAGTAGAGACACGGTTTCACCATGTTGGCCAGGATGGTCTTGATCTCTTGACCTCATGATCCACCTACCTCAGCCTCCCAAAGTGCTGGGATTACAGGCATGAGCCACCACGCCCGACCTATTCATGTTACTTTTAATCAAAGGAAAAAATACTACCATGGGGGCTGGTGATAATGTTAACCTGAAACTAACAAAGAAAGGGAAAGGTACCTCACATGCCAGGTCCTATGCTAGGGAGTTTCCATATATTGCATCCTTTAATACACACACCAACTCTGTATGGGAAACACAGCAGTATACCCTAGGTAGGCTTTGATAGGTTAAGTAACTTTCTTAAACCTACAAAGTAAGAAACAACACAGGGAGGATTGAACCACAAGCCCACGTCCTTGCACTTCTGCCTGCTGTGCAAGACTGTAGGATTTACAGTTAGAATCATTATGACTTAGAGTGTGTATTTGGATACTTGAGGTTCTCTCAAACTCATCTTCTAAAGAGCATTTCCCCCGCCTTGCCACCAACACCAACCATCCATAACTTTCTAGACTTTTAAACTCCTTTGGGTTGTATAAAGTCAAAGAATTGCCATTCAATGCCCAGGCAGATACACAAAGGTCCAGAGTCATTGCTTTTTCTTTTCTTTTTTTTTTTTGAGACAGAGTTTTGCTCTTGTTACCCAGGCTGGAGTGCAATGGCATGATCTCAGCTCACCGCAACCTCCGCCTCCTGGGTTCAAGCAATTCTCCTGCCTCAGCTTCCCAAGTAGCTGGGACTACAGGCACGCACAACGGTGCCCAGCTAATTTTTGTATTTTTAATAGAGACGGGGTTTCACCATGTTGACCAGGATGGTCTCGATCTCTTGACCTCGTGATCCACCGCCTCGGCCTCCCAAAGTGCTGGGATTATAGGTGTGAGCCACCGCACCCAGCCGTCATTGCTTTTTCTATAACAAAACTTACAGGATGATTTCTGACTGTCCCTCAGGAAGTTAAAGTCACATATCACATGAGCCATACTTCATTTCTTCAAGTCCAAATATGCCTCCAGAAATACCAGACATTGGTACCATAACCTAACACACACCGTGGTTCCCATCTTTCATATCTAATCTGCACCTGAATCTGCCGAGCGTATCTCAGAGCCTCTTTCCAGTTTGCCCCGTGCCACATTCACCTCCCTGACTTGGCTGACTTTCCTCTTCTTTGGCCCTGAGTGTTTGTGGCAAGCACTGCACTGGTATCTCCATTAGACTCTTCACCCCTCCCAGTGACGTCTTGATCCTCTTCTACTCGGGCACCATCTCCTTCAAACAGCCGTCTCTGGTCCCCTCAGCTGAACTGGATGCTCCTCTTCCGGGCTTCTCAAGGCCCCTGTGCATATCATCACATCAATGACGCACAGCATTGTAGTGTGTCTCTTTCTCTGTCTCTTCCCACACCATGGGCTTGCAGGTGGCTAGCAGAAATACAACTTCATACGTCTTTCCTTAACAGGGAGCAAAACAATTAGAAACAGGAGCTAGACTGTCTAGGAGAAAGGGGAAGGAGCCCATGGCCATTTAGTACCTCTCAATCTTTCATACGCTATAGCTACTCAATAATTAATGTAACAAATACCTATCAAACATTATATGCCAAATAATCTGCTAGGCACTACAAGTACAGAAATGAGCATATAGCAGCATGCACATGGTAGAGGAGTTAGCACACAAACATAATTATACAGTGATAAGGTACGTACAAGGTTCTTTGGAAGCACAGATTAGGAAGACAAATCCTGTCTAAAGGATTCAAAGAAGACTGCACAAAAGCTGCACATCTGAGCTTGGGACTGATGCATCAGCGGGAGTTAACCAGTAAGACACAAGGCGAAGGCAGACTATGACACCGAAAGCACCAGTCAGATCCATCAAGCCATAACCAGCCCTGGATGACCCAACTGCTTTCTTTTAAAGGAGAAAAGCAGCCTGAGCAACACAGTGAGATCCTGTCTGTACAAAAAATCAAAACTAAGCCTAGCATGGTGGCACATGCCTATAGCCCAGATACTCAGGGGGCCAAGGCAGGAGCATCACTTGAGCTCAGGAGCTTGAGGCTGCAGTGAGCCATGATTATGTCAATGTACTCCAGCCTAGGCAACAGGCAAGATCCTGTTTCAAAAAAAAATAAAATAAAAATAAATAAATAAAGGAGAAATGGCCTGAAACATTAACTTCAACCCCATTTTTCATAGAGCAGGACCATTATTAAAACTCCCCTGAAATATTCATACAAAGACACCTTCTATCAAACCATGATTGTAGTATTTTCTTCAATATTTATTGGAAATTATATATTTCCCTCACGAACAGTGGACATGCACTTTTGTGAGGACTGAGTAAATAAAACCAGTATATGTCAAACAGTACCTTTTCTGCAGTTGAGAGGTAAGCAAAAGCATCTTCTGTTTAATAAACAAGAAAAAAAAAAGTGTTAAGGAAGAATGTAGAATAGGTCGCCACCAAGTATGCATATGCATTCGTGTTTCATACCTATGATTAGCTCAGGTGTCTAGAGATTGCTTTGTGTCTAGGGCATCAGTCGCAGAGCAAAGAGAACAGATGATCTGAGATATTAAACTCTAAATAGCTCTTGCCAGTGGGCAGCTGTGGGATCAGCAGACGCTGTGTATAGACAGTCTCGTCACCTACTTGCTCAGGCCTCTTTGCTGGCAAGAGTGTAACCGAATAAAAGAAAGGCAAGATCTGCAATGCCTCAGCACTCAGAAAATCATGACAGTGGGAAGAATGAAGCTCTGAGGTCAAAATCCTTTAAACAGCAATAATCTTTACTCTACAGAAGACACCTCACAATCTCAGTGCACTGTCCTTACAGGAATGCTTTTTAGATGTTCTGATTAATACAAGTACTTGGGAGCCTGACCACAAAGACCAAACTAGAATACATTGAAACTCGAGCCTCAGACAACGTGTATGAAAAAGACACCAGAACTAACTTTTGTTGAACAAAAGGATTCATGGTCCTTGCAAATGTTTATCATCGTAACTCTATTTCCAATTACCCGACAAGTACAGTTTATGGGAAGAGACGTGCGACAACCTCAAATGACCTGTCCATCTTATCAAAGGTAATGAAATGACGATTTTCTGCTAGCACCTAGATATTATCTATTCAGGTCTTTGATTTGTAGGTGTTTATTCCATTTTCTCATAATAATCCAGTAATCCATAATCCAGTAAGACTCATAACATAGACATTCAATTTACAGTTGCTGCACAGGGTCTATTAAAATTTTTTCATTACAAAGCATTTATTTATTCTTAAATATTTGGAAAATGCAAAGAACACATGAAAAATATAGTTGTTCAAACAAAGAAACATCATTCTGACCTCATGTGTTCTCCCCAGGGACAGAATACACAGCAATCCATTCCCTCAGAGGAGCCCAGCGCTTGGCACAAATAAGAAACAATAAATAGGGAGGGGGTGATAAACCCTGTTGATTCCCTGTTCTGTGCCTCACTCTGGGTGAATTCAGCCATCTGAAGGGATAGCAAAGTCAGGAAGTACATGGTGAGCAGCAGGCTGCCTAGACAGTTTCAAGCCACCTCAGACAAGGTTCCAGGAGAGACAGCCTACCCATCTTTCCCAGGCCACATTTCTTCCATGTCATAAAGATCACTAGTGGTTGCCAGCATGCATATGCAAACTATATTGGCTTGGTCAGAGTTAGCTGGAAAACCAGCAGCTCTGCAGTACTCCAGAGTTCTCAAACAGACCTGTCCAAACCCTCTCATTCCTTTGTTTTGACCTTTAATTCCAAACCCCCAACTCCACCCGTTTCCAACCAGTACTTCCATGGAGAGGGCTGTCCCACTCCGTGTGAAGTTACACGATACGCGCTGCTTCATGCCCCACTCAGACGTGGATATCTCCCTCCTGACCTGTCGTACCACGATGTAGAGAAATATCTGGTGTCCTAGACATAAATCATCTTGTTTGGCACCTGCATCAACCTTACTTACTGACAATCTTGAATCTAGCTGGTTTTCTTTGAGAATTTATTTCCTTCCCAAGTATATTTCTGTGAGTAAAATCACGTGGTATCAGAAGTACACCACATTAGTCTCGATTACATTTTACAGAGCCCTGTGCATGTTAAATTTACCTTCTTGCTTTTCCAACATCCTTAGTTTTCTTAGTGTTTCTGCTGCAACCCTATTTTCCTTCCTGTGTCTACTTATTTATAAGTTACCATTACACTGATTTTTATATTTTCTTTCCAGCAAGATAAACTAGATACAAACACATGCCCTCAAACAAGTTAATGATTAGAGAAAACTATATCTATACCCACACCCCAAAAGACACCATAATTCAATGCACAGATGCATATCAAGAACAAGAAAAACGATAGAATTAGTTCCAAAACGACTAACCTTCACATTAATATGTCAATAGGTTTGTTTCAGATATTCAGTCATTATCAATCTAAGAAAGTCCTGAATCAAAAGCCCTGTGGGAACGACTTGAGTTTCCTGGCATCCTGAACATGTTCGAAATCCTGCTGTGTGAAGAGGGTTCACAAAGACCAAAAGGCACCAACCATGGACTTTAGGAGAAAATATTTTGTATTTTGTGCATTTAGAAAAAGCCCACTATTTGAACATTTTGATATTTAAAGCCAGTAAGTATGGAGCTATTATTTTTTTAAAATTTTTTTTAAAAACTTCCTGTAATATTTTATTTCACTTACAGTGTATGAAGATGAGAAAATCTTAAACATTTTTGGAGGTTGAGTGGCTTACTTTATCTATATTGTTCTAAATTTTACATTATTTTCATCACTTAGAATGTGACGTATTTCTTTAGACGATCAGCTACCCTTACCCATTTTAAAATGGTATTTAAATTATAAGTATTTTATTATACTCAACTTTTGAAAAACATATTATATAAAGAAAGATGCGAAGTTATATGTACATATATACACACACATTTGTAATCCTTTCAGGCTTACACATAAACACATGTTAAAATATTGTAAAGCAGTTCCAAAAATAACGAAAATATCATTAGCCAAACTATTTTTAGGCAATCTCTGGGAACAGTAGTATTTCTTATTAAAGGAAGAAAATGTTTCCTGTTTTGCTTTTCTCCCATCCTTTTCCAGCCAACCTCTTCTAACTAGTCTCCATCTTTACATAATGCTAGAAACCTACAATAGTTTTCAACTATCAGATTTAATCTCTTTGGTTGTAAATAAATAAATGGTAATAGCCAGTTTGTGTTGGGCCTGTCTGGCAAGTTAACATTCAGTTTGTCATCTATTTTGAAACAAACAATTTATTAGTTTCATGGCTAGCTGTGAAAAAACAGTTCTCTAAATTATTAGCGAAGGGACAGCAAAATTCTACCATTTTATTTACCCATCTGCTTCTCTGTGGCAACAAACTGATTTCCATGGGACACTTAAATAAAGCAAGACTATCTGTTCAAAAGAAGAAGAACTTGGGGCCGGGTGCGGTGGTTCACGCCTGTAATCCCAGCACTTTGGGAGGCTGAGGCGGGTGGATCACGAGGTCAAGAGATCGAGACCATCCTGGTCAACATGGTGAAACCCCATGTCTACTAAAAATACAAAAAATTAGCTGGGCACGGTGGCGCGTGCCTGTAATCCCAGCTACTCAGGAGGCTGAGGCAGGAGAACTGCCTGAACCCAGGAGGCGGAGGTTGCGGTGAGCCGAGATCGTGCCGTTACACTCCAGCCTGGGTAACAAGAGCGAAACTCCGTCTCAAAAACAAAAAAAGAAGTAGAGCTCCATCCTTGGTAGGCAATGGAACAGTCAGTGACTGAAACTGAGTACTAGCACTGTCACCAATGTCCTGAACAATAAAGTTTTAAACCAAAAAGATGTAAATAAAATTTAAGACTAGCTTTGGTCTGGTCCCAATGGGGCTAAGAAAAACTACTGACTATTAAACACTGGATTCACTGGCAACTGGAGAGAAAAAATTAAAATTCCAACATTATGATGTTAATAATAATTTCATCTGCAGCAACTTTCAGGAAGCTGATTAGATGATCCTAATGAGTGATTTAAAGTGAAAGTAAAAAACACCCTTGGCATAATTTAATAAGATCTTCAGACTGAAGCATATTCAAGGGTTTCATGAAAGACCTTCTCATGGCCTTTTAATAGCTCTTTCCAATTCCAATTAACTTGTTAAATGCCAATTCTCATTACCTCATCAGAAATCCAAAGCCAGTCCTTTCTGATTAAATCATTAAATAAGTGTTAACAGTACAATGACTGGTAAGTATTTATGGACAGCCCAGCACTCATATGCAGCTCTGAATTCTCCATGCCAAGAGAAAAACTGGACTGGGTGGTTTGAAATAATACTAAATTCTATTCATCTTCGGAATGGGCTAGGTTCTATTTACCTAACATATTCACCGTTCTTAACTGTTTTGCTGGCACAAATATTTTGGAAGACAGACGTGGTAGCTCAGGCTGGTAGTCCCAGCTACTTCAGAGGCTGAGGTAGGAGGATCCCTTGACCCCAGGAGTTCAAGGCTGTGGTGAGCTACGGCTATACCATTGCACTCTAGCCTGGTGACAAAACAAGACCTCAGCTCACTAAAAAAAAAAGCTTATTTTAGATTAGTACAACCTTTTCATACTCTCAATAGACTGTAGAAATGATGATTAACAGGGAGTTCATTTTTGTGGAAAAGACAGGTAGGTACTGAAGAAATGGGAAAACACATGTCAACTGTGACCTACCACTGCCTGGCAGCATGAGTCAGATGGCCCCACTCACAAGTCACTCAAAAGTCTGTGGACGTCTCTCCTGAGCCATTACCATACCAGCAGGCAATGCCTATGTCAACCCATACCAAAGCTCACTTTTTCCACAGATCTACCCACAACCTTTACTTCCTCTTCTCCCACACTGCTTGCTGACTCTCAGGACTGGACAAATCTGGCAAGAGACCAGGGTTCTGGTTTAAAGTTCAAGCTTGTCACCATCCTCCCAAGACAGAAGACACTCACCTTCAGGGTTGTGAAAAGGTCAGCTTTGCCACATCCTCTTTCCTAGCATTTTCATTTCTTGTATTCCTGAGCATCCTAGGCCAGTGCTCCTCTGGGAAAATGAATACAACTCCCCAGAGGACAATCCTCAGCAAGCCCAGAGCCTCCTTTGCTTACAAGTTATAGAAAGATCCCACGAATACTCTATTCTCTAAGCCATCTACGCAACTTCTTGTCCATGCAGTCTTACCATGGAGGAGGCTATTATCATGAAGGAAAACAACTTCTCACTATAAAAAAAAATAAAGCACAATCAACAAAAACTACCATTTCACTTATGCTGTAGGTCACTATAGTAAAGAAACGATCAAGTCTGGCCAGGCGCGGTGGCTCACGCCTGTTATCCCAGCACTTTGGGAGGTTGAGGCAGGTGGATCATGAGGTCAAGAGATTGAGACCATCCTGGCTAACATGGAGAAACCCTATCTCTATTAAAAATACAAAAACTAGCTGGGTGCGGTGGCGTGTGCCTGGAATCCCAGCTATGCAGGAGGCTGAGGCAGGAGAATCGCTTGAACTCAGGAGGTAGAGGTTACAGTGAGCTGAGATCGCGCCATTGCACTCCAGCCTGGCAACAGAGCAAGACTCCATCTCAAAAAAGAAAAAAGGAAATTATCAAGATTCAGTGTCCTCCAGAAACTGGATAAATATAACTTGTTTAAATAAATATACCACTAATATGTATTTTTAGGTTGTTTTTTTAACAGATTAAGAAGCTTGTAATATGTGAAGTTCTGTCCACAATTCCCTGAGAAGTTAGGGTTGGTTCAGTTTAAAATACATACTTCTGGCCAGGCTCAGTGGCTCAAGCTCATAATCCCAGCACTTTGAAAGGCTGAGTGAGGCAGGCAGATCATGAGGTCAGGAGTTTGAGACCAGCCTGGCCAACACAGTGAAACCCTGCCTCTACTAAAAATACAAAAATGAGCCGGGTATGGTGGTGAGTGCCTGAAATGCCAGCTACTCGGGATGCTCCGGCAGGAGAATTGCTTGAACCCAAGAGGCAGAGGTTGCAGTGATGCAAGATCACATCCCTGCACCCCAACCTGGGCAATAGAGCTAGACTCTGTCGTGAAAAAGTGTGTGTGTGTGTGTGTGTGTGTGTGTGTGTGTGTGTGTGTGTGTCTGTGTGTATTTCCAATTAGAGGCAATGAAATATAATTTTTTAATGTGAGAAAATAATTGCAATGCTGGTAGAACCCTTTATTTTCCTAGAGCTAAAGTTAGAATACAGAAACAAACATAAAAGTATCACATTAATATCAATGGCTTAGTGGAGACAGGACATTATCCTTTAAATACTGCTTAAAATGCTCTCAGATTCTGCCCATTTATCTGCATCTCTTCCAGCACAGTGTCTGGCACAAAATGAGTGTTCCCTTAACCTCTGCCAATCCCCATCCACATCTTCCAATTGGCAGGGAATTTTCCTAATTAAATGCTACCTGCAGTATTTTTACCATACTCTCAATCATAACAGTACTTAAAAGCTTAGCTCATAACTGTCTATTACATAAATTTTATAAAAATCACTTAATCGTACATTTAAAATGAGATTTTATGGCATATAAATTATGTTAATATGTGAGTAGGTTCTTGTTCTCAAGTTATTTCTCTTTGCTTCTTTTTCTTTTAAAACGTATTCCTTGAACAACAGTTAGAGGAATGAAAAGATTCCCTCTTTTTCTTTAGCATCTTTTCACTTTTCTTGGTAGACAAGCATAAGACAAACATTGACCAGTGACACATAAATTGCCTTATCCTGCCTTTTGAGCTCAATGCCCAGAAAGCAACCCATCTACCTTTCACGTTTGTCGGTAAATTTTAACTGAGGAATTAAAAGGATGCGGTTGTTTGAAATTCTCTTTGTTCAGCCTAGGTAAATACCTCCATTATCCATTTTAACAGTCTATTCCTAAATGTTGATGATTCCAAAAGTTCTACCGGCTTTAATTTCTCCACAGACCTTTGTATATGAGTACATAACTGCCTGCTAAAGCTCTCCAGGAACCCATAAGGTTTCTAGAGCTGAAGGCATCACCCTTCTTCCCCACACCCACAGACTCTCAGTAATGCTTCCACTATTTAAGTAGCTCAAGCTTGAACCTGTGTCACCTCGAACCAC
The DNA here is from genome assembly GCA_031835075.1 of Saguinus oedipus. Lineage (NCBI taxonomy): Eukaryota > Metazoa > Chordata > Mammalia > Primates > Cebidae > Saguinus > Saguinus oedipus. Next base: position 2,627,923 of record CM063188.1, on the reverse strand, counting down.
TTGCCTCTCTCCTACTTTGTGGACTGAATCCATCTTGATGTCCTACCCACTTTACCTTCTAACTATTTATTAACTCTTTAGTCTATCCCCACTATTACTGCTCTAGCTGGTTCCAATTATTTCTCACCTGAACCACTGCACTGTCTCAGGTGGTCTCCCTTATTCTCTACATCTCAGATCCCATTCTCCACAATGGCCAGCACGATCCCACTGAACTTCCATTTTGTTCAGTTCACTCCTCCACTTAAACCCTTCAATGGCTCTTCTGCTCTTTCTCGCTCAACCACAAATTCTCACATGTAATATGGTACCCAGCTCTGAGAATCTGGCCCAGCCATCTCTTCCCCTAAACTCTACAATCCCTTCTTGGAAAGTCTCTCTTCTTTTCACCAACTAGCACATTCTCATCTCTTAACAGTATTCTAGGCAGGGCATGGTTGCTCACGCCTGTAATCCCAGTGCTTTGGGAGGCTGAGGCAGGAGGATTGCTTGAGGCCATGAGTTGGAGACTGGCCTGGGCAACAAAGTGAGACCTCATCTCTACAAAAAAAGAGGAAAAAAAAAACTAATCCTACCTACTCCGGAGGCTGAGGTGGTAGGATCACTTAAACCCAAGTCTTTAAAGCTGCAGTGGACTACATCACACAAGTGCACTCCGGCCTGGGTAACAGAAGGGGACCCTGTCTCTATCAAAACAAAAATTGACAACTATTCTCCTCCAGTGACTTTCACAGCCCCATACTCTTCGCAAGATTTGCTAATTTTGCTATAGCTCCTGTGAGTCTAACCACATTGCTGTATTTAAGTGCCTGGCCTCCACTTTAGCAAGCGAGCTACCTGAGGGCAGGATTGATGTCTTATATTTCTATCCCCAGCTTATAATACCATGATTCTTACAAGGTAAGCTGTCAACAAATATTGAAGAATGAACAAATGAATATATGGAATTCAAACATGAGAATTAAAGGTATATATCAGAAAACCCTAAGTCAAAGATTCTAGCTGTTATAATATAGAAGGCCCCAGCACATTCCCTAATGCAAACTTATATTTTTCCACTGTCCTTAATTTTAATTCTTATACTATAATGTTGATTATGTTCAGAATATTACGGCCATCGAGAGTGATACTTCTCTCTCTTCTTGGATGCAAAAATCATCTGTATCTTCATCCACTGGAAAAACATGTCCCTCCCTGTGATTCAGTTTGTCCATGTAAAAGAAAAAGCTCCTGCTCCTCTCCTGGCCCCTCTCTCTTCGCAAACCCCACTCATTCACTTTCACCTCTGAGACAGTCCTTAGATTTCTCCCCTCCTCTAAATTCCCAGAGCCACTGCTACTGTTCAGGTCATCATCACCTCTCATTTAGACTATTTTGACAACCTCTTAACCAATCTCTTCTCCTCCAGTCTCTCCCTTAATAATCCACTCTTTACATTGCCTGGGCTCTAACCAAAACTGATCATGCCTTAACATTTTTTCAGGTGAGTAAGAAAAAGCTCAAAATCATTAGTGTGAAAATCAAAGCCTACGCTGTCTTGCTCCATTCTGCCTTTCTAACCTCACTCCACTGGGTGCATTCTAGAACCCAACCATCTGCGGACCACTCTTCATCAAGCCACAGCGTGCCATCTCTCTTCACTTTTGCTCATGCGTTTTTCCTTTGATTTTATCCCTCTGTCAACCTGAAAAATCCCTACTCATCCTTCAAGAAAATCTAGTTCAGATGAGCCACTTTCAACCTGCCTATTACAAATCATGACTGTTTTCAGGGTTCCTGTAGTATTTATCTTACAAGCCTGGTATGGAACACAAACTATTAGTTCTAGCCCGGCTCTAAAATGGAAACTGCTTTGAAAGAAAAGTCTATGAATTACACTCATCTTTGAGTATTTACTGGCTAAGATAAAGCCAGAGGCAAAACAAGTGCTTAAAAAAAATGCTTGTGAATTAAATATCTTCATTACATAACAAAACCTCAAAGGCAAGAACAGTCTTACTCATTTTCAGGAACACCTAACAAAGCTCCAGGATGAAGACAAATTTGTGGACTCAAAGAGTCACCCACTTGTAAGAGAGAATATGCAGAATTAGGTAAATGAGTTAACATAAAATACTTTGAAAACATAAATATTTCCAAAATGATTTAAACATTTAATATGAAACATTCATGGCATACAAAGACTGTTACTCATGGCACATACACTGTTACTCAGAGTATGCTATTCACTGGAGACAGCTATGGGTCCACTGTGAGATCAGAACCAAAATAAAGAATAAGTATTTAGAAACTTCTACAGCAATGTGACATAGCTGATACATGCAAATGCAAGATCAGTGGGCTTGTCTCACTGAAGAAGGTATCGGCTGATTAGGGTCTTGCAGAACTTGTGTATAAGTGACACACAGGGCAAGAGCTGCAGGCAGGTCACTTTGCAATAGGACAACATTCATCTGTGATAGACTGGAAACAGAAAGAAAAAAAAAACACAAGACTTTCACTAGATAGTTTAAAAAGCAAAGGGAGTAAAATAAGAAATTCCACTGTACCAGAACCATTTTCTTCATATTCACCTTCCATATTCGCTTGAGACCTTTCCTGCCCATGATAAAACAATTATAGATACTGCTGAAACCATCTCTATGTCCTTCCCCAACCCTTGTGTTCCCCTTCCTGCTTCTATATCATTTTTTAAATAGGCTACTGTCAAAGGAAAAGCAGAGCCAGATAGTAAAGAGATAAAAATATTTTTAAATCAAGACTACAGCAATAGGGGGAAAGAGATCTCAGTCAAGACCCCAGCCTCGATTCCAGACATAGCATGGGCAAGTGGGAATTGATGGCCAAAGAGCAGAATGGGAGTCAGTGAATGAAAAATTAAGAGAAAAACCACAGGCATGGGGAGATTCTGGCTACACCATCCTAACAGAATTCTTGCTGAAGATAGGCCAAGATGATCAAACATCACCCGAGGGAGGATAAGGAACCCCATCAGATATGGAGGGTGATCAGATATGAAGGATTGGGGTTCCGGCTAAATTGACTTAGCAGTGTTCTTGCTAAAATGAGATTCTATAAGGAAGTACACAGATGGGCCCTGCTGGGGACAGAGTTCCAGAGCCCGACTAAAGTTTAGTCAAGCAAAGAATCTCTGTCAGCACTACATCCTGTTTAGTAGAATGAAACTTACCTGTTGAGGATTAGGGTAATGTTTCCTTTCACCAAAAAACACTAAAAGTCAACAATGATAAATGCTAGTGTGAAGACTCTAGTAGATTAAATATTATGTGAGGCTGGGTGCGGTGGTTCAAGCCTGTAATCCCAGCACTTTGGGAGGCCGAGGTGGGTGGATCACGAGGTCAAGAGATCGAGACCATCCTGGTCAACATGGTGAAACCCCGGTCTCTACTAAAGATACAAAAAATTAGCTGGGCATGGTGGTGTGTGCCTGTAATCCCAGCTACTCAGGAGGCTGAGGCATGAGAATTGTCTGAACCCAGGAGGCGGAGGTTGCGGTGAGCCGAGATCGCGCCATTGCACTCCAGCCTGGGTAACAAGAGCGAAACTCTGTCTCAAAAGGAAAAAAAAAATTATGTGAAAACGTGTTGTGCCCCCTTATCTGTGACCCTTCAGCCGTAACTGATACAACTAAACTCCTGAACTGCACATGAAAGGACCTCTGCTGCCCCAACCTTTACAGGGAGAAACCCCTTACTGCAATGTCTGCCTTCTGGAAGAAAGGTTAAACAGTGCGTTGCATGGCTGTAGAAAGAATAACTCAGACAACTGATTTATTACTAATAAAACAGACTAAGAGCAATGGGCCGATAAGACTTAACTACAGAGGATGCTTATTCCAGTGCTAGAGGTTACCTTGGAGAAGACACACCAAGGGAAGAAATGCCTGCAGCAACAGGTGGAAAGCAATGGGCTTTCCATGGCTAATCAAATGGGCACATGCAATGCCAACATGCCTGCTGAAATTCAAACCTTCTATTTTTGCATTGCTGCCAACTCATTTCCAAAACATCCACTGCTAATCAAACTTGTGTGGCTGCCGCCTTATCGAAACTTCACAAAACTTTAATTTCAGCCTCATGAGCCCTGCAGCTGTAAATTAATTAAATGAAATTTACAAACGTTATGCAGTGAGATAAAGCACTTTCAAAGTCCTTTCCCTATCCCTTTGTCTTAGCTGCCTAGCACACCAGTTTTGCTTGACGTGAGTTCAGAGCCCCTGGAAACCTTCCTAATCCTACTCTCTAGGCCTTGTGCCTATTCATGGAACCATGTTAACCCATGTCCGGAAAATTAATAAACCTCAGATGGGTTTAAGCACTCAAAAGCCTCCTGATACTTCTTGCCATTCATTATATTGTAGACATCCTTTGCAATAGGAGAATCCTCCTCAAAAGACCACAACAGCAGCAGATAAAATCCCTGAGGTTATAAGCATACAACAAAATGTCTCATTTAAGAGTACTGCAGACTAAAGCTGAAGCCGGGAATTAAATTTGCTGAAGGTGCAATTGCTTATGTCTCGGTTTAATACAGATAGTCCCAAAACTGATTTCTGAACTTACCCATTTCACAAAGAGAGTGCAAAATTATCACAATTTTTTAAAAGCAAGGTGAGTGAAACTAATTGCTCCCATATCTGCCAACTGTACAAAGGAGTCCGCTAATCAGTGTTTATATACATCACACTGACAGAGAGAGGACAGAAGACCATTAACTTTCTCAAATAAGAAGTCCTAATATACTCAGGTGCCATAAGTCACTTAGGATTTCCATCAGTAACAGGTAGAAAGCAATGGGCTTCCATTTCCATCCTAAGTGAAAGAAGAATTGAAACATCTTCCCTTTGGTGCGTTTTCACAGCACAACTGCCACACCTTCCAGCTGACATCTCGTCTTTTACCTTCCCTTTTCATCAATTTTATCAGCCTCTGGAAGCCCTCCGTTCTATGTGGAGCCATGTGGGGGCAATGGAGGCAGTTTCAAAGCTTCTGCCTCATGTCAGAAAACCTGAGTCTAAAACAACCTCTAATATTAACTATAAGGGACTTGTATAGATTCCTTAAACTCTCTGAGACACTGTTTTCAACAGCAAAGTGAGGGGAAAAACAACTCTCAAGCAGGGTGGTATGAATGTGAAATAAGAGAAAGTAATACAAGAGTTGGGCACACAATAGGCCCTCAAAAAGAATTCTGAAATGTTAAATGTATCTCTTTTCTTTCTTTAGAAAACAAACAGAAAATGGAGCCAAATCTCACTGCAGATTGCTCTTTAAATATGTGACCTTATGCCAAAAGCAGACAAGCTCACAAAGAGATTATTTTTATAATTTAATCACAGAAAAGACTAGAATATCAGGTAGTTGGTGAGAAGGGGCTGCTTCCCGCTCAGGCAAGGAATGGATAGAATAAGTCCTTGAAATAAACACTCATGTTTTCCCTTAGTAATTCCAGACAGTGGGGAAATTAGCTCATTCAAAGAAAGTTTATTAAATAAATAAAATCCCAGCACTTGTCTCTTTAGACAAAAACCAGATGGAAACAATACAAAAGATTGCTAATGCTTTGGCAAAGGAATCCCTCTTCCAAATGCCATTTACAAACGCCCACCAGACCTCCAGCTGTGATGATGCCACGGGAACCCCTATGGCAATTATAAGTGTATTTAACTCAAGACCAGAAACACCCAAGTGATTTTTATAGACCAAAAAACTTCCAAATAAATAAATCTAGAAAGGAATTAAGTGTTTATGCCACAGAGACAGGTTCAAATAGCCAAATCTGAAGAAAAAACATATATGTATATGTCTACTTCATCACGTAATCTCTGAACACTAACAACTTTATTGAGTTGTCACTAAGGAAAGAGCAAAATCTTTGAAAGAGCATTAAGAGATTATACCCTCCCATGATTAACGTTCCCAAAATCCATCCAGTCTCTCAAGCTCACCCTCTTCAACAATCTCAGCTTGACTGAGTTCCAGATCTACCTCTTAAATACCATGCGAATTGATTCTAACATTACAGTCACTGCCTGCATTCAATACTTACTTGCCCTATACCCTTCTATTACAAATGCTTCCCAGTCTCCCCACTTTTCATTCTATTCACCACTTAGTTACTAGAATATTTTTCTCAACCACAGATCTGACTTCATTCCTCTTCTTTAAAACCTTCTGTAATTCTTGGTGGGTACAGGATAAAGGTCAGACAACTTCGTATAGACCAGCAAAGCGAATACTAGCTTCATTTCCCACGAGCAACCTACCACAAAGACAACCACATGAACTCAGTATTAGACCACCATCCCCTCTCAGGCCTCCACTGCTTTGCACAAGCTCTTCTCTTTCTCAGAAGGTCCTTTTCCCTTCTCCAGTTGGTGCAGCCAATTCTTCCTCTTCCTTCTAACACACCATATTCTGTACAGTCTTCTTTGTCCCTAGGTAGGGTTACATCTTTGCTCGGTGTCTCTATAACACTCTTTATGTGCCATGAAACTGAACTCATTATATATTGGTATAATTTTATTTGTCTTTTTTCTTCCTAGACTGTAAGCTCCTGGAGTTCAGGTACCATTTCTTAATCACCTTCCAGAACCTAGCACAATGAATGACACAAAGACTACATTTCATAAAAATCTGATGAATGAAACACTCTAAATGCAACCCTAACAAAGAAAATTACTGCCTATTTGATTGGAACTGTACCGTGTTACAAAGGTAAAATTATATTTAGTCTTATAAAGAAATACTGTTATAGTCCTGGAAACAGCCCACGTACAATATTTTTTATAAATGGATCCCGTACCATTCAACTGTACAAACTTACTAAAGAGTAGCCCTACAGCAGTCACTTTGCAGTTTGCAATTCATTTGAGGTTTGAAGCTAGCTCAAGGGAAAAAAACATTAGTATTAACAAACTGATTTTTAAGTTTAAGATCAGATTTTAAGGAAAAATAAATAAATAATGTTCCATGAGTCTAAAGGAATAAAAACAAAAACTGTCCCCCTGTAGCTATAATTTCTTTATGGATGAGAAACCTTAATTGCTTACTGGCTTCCAAGAAAGCCATTAACCTACATTTAAAACTTCAGCTTTCATCAAGAACAACCTCACACATCCTGCTCTCATGGAACAAGAAATAGAACCCTCTGACCTAGTTCTCAATGATTACCAAACTACAGATGACCAATCTCCTGGTCTCCAGGTCTGTCTATTTTACTAAAATAAATTCCTTCTGGAGGTACAGGTACCTACCAGGAGGAAAGCAGCCCAGTCTTACTGTGAGGATGTCAGTCTGCCATCTGAGAACAAGGAGGAAGAAGCAGAGACCTGGCCAAGACCTCAGAGTAAGTGAGTCCTTTTTGCAGGCTCCCAGGGCCCCCATCATATGTTACAGGCAGGCAGAATTATTTGAGATAAGGATAGGAGCTGAAATAAGCAGTAGTCATACTGGTTAAAAGTTGGTGCTTCAGCTGCAGCCACAGTAGATAATGTCTCTTCAGTTATAAATCCAAGCTATTTCTCATTTGGCAGTGTACACTTACACCAAAACTGGCAAACGCTCAGAAGTGGCAGACCTCGGCAACAAGTGAATGGAATCTGAACTACAGTAGATGCCACTGAGTAAGGGCTGTACATATAGAAATAAGAAATTAGGTTCTTTCTTGGCTCAACATCTAACTAGATGTGTGGTCTTAGACAAGTACTTTAGCCACTGGGGATTCAGTCTCTTCATCTGTAATGAGCTCAATTAGATGATCTCTTAGGTCCCTACCATCCCTATAGTTAGGTCCAGGGTCAGGTTCCAACCTAGGCAGACACCCAAAGGGAGTGGGTGGATGAATGGCAGACAGCTGAAAGAACACTCAGGGAGCCACAGGTAGGTGAAGCACAGTTTTATTCAGCAGCTCTCGAACAGTCTGTCTCTGTCTCAACTGTTTGCTCCAGCCACTCCCATGCACAGCTGCTCTGCTGCCTCTCCCTGTGGGGTCAGCAGCTTAACTCTTTCCCTCTGGGCACAAGCAAGTTGAGCTGTGTCCTCTCCCCGCTGCAAGGCTCTCTCTCTTTCTTTGGGTGCAAGTGTGCCTGTACAGTGTCACCAGGGTAATTATACCTTTTACAGACAATAGTGGCGTAGAGCCAAGTTATGGCCTTCCCATGTTATGGCTACATAGCTATGTTTATGTTATATTTGGAGTTGTGCGCCTGTGCTACAAACTCTCTGAGTCACCCAGGATGTTTGCCTCAGCCTATCCTGCCTGGCGGCAGTGCAGCCATGTTCCTTACACCTATTAATTCAAAAGTACTATAATTCCATGTTAAGGTTTCTAAACCATGACTATTCATATAATTTAGGATTTTATATATTTCTCATTTAAATTTAGGAGAAAACTCTTCATTAGGACACTTCTGCTTCCATTGTCCATAAGATAAATCACCAAATCCTTGTGCAAAGAGAAACAAATATAAACTATGTTGGAAATGACAAGTGAGCCTTGCCAAGGACCCTGACCCATGCATCACATCTTGGTATATATATATATATATATATATATATATATATATATATATAGAGAGAGAGAGAGAGAGAGAGAGAGAGAGAGAGAGAGAATATGACAGAAACATGCATGGGCCTTCAAATCCTCTGCAAGAGCTCATTATAAGTTGCATGCCCCAAAGAAGGCAACTCACGTACTTATGCTTTTCTAAATAGAATCCAGGTGCTTTCACCAGTGATGCTCTCCAAGGGATCCAATATATTACGCAGTCTTGCCAGTGCCAACTTCAGTTCCACTAAATTTAATGCCCTCTTATTTTGACTCAAGAATAAATTATCTCACTGGCTACTCAAGTGGTCCAGTATGGCAAAATAAAAAGGCACACTGAGCGAGCAGTGGTTCTTTCCATGTTACACAAGCAGGAAATGCCTGTGAAGACGGATTTGAGCATAAATTATCTCACTGGCTACTCAAGTGGTCCAGTATGGCAAAATAAAAAGCCACACTGAGCAAGCAGTGGTTCTTTCCATGTTACACAAGCAGGAAATGCCTGTGAAGACGAACTTGAGCGCAGTCTGAAGAATCTTTTGCTTTGCCTTGACACTATTCTGGATGTCTTTGCTCAAAAAGAAGTCTACTCAAGGTACATATCTTTCCTCTTCATAAGCCCTTTGGCCTCAGGAGGACTGGTTTCATTCATGTGATAACGTTTTTACACAGCTTAATACTAAACTGTATGATCCTTCCTTCTGGACTCTTACAAGAGCTTGCCAAAGTCCCCCCAAATCACCAAAGCGGTGTACGTCCCCTTTGCATCCCACAGCATTCTGCTAGTTTATGTAACACCACAATGACAGTTACCTGGAGTGGACCAATGACAGTGCTTTTTCACAGACTACTTCACCATGTGAGGTAAACAGTACAGTCAGCAGTAAGTCTGCTCAGTCTACGGCTAACACAAGACCTTGCTTATGACAGACTTCCAGAGCTGCTTATTGGTCAACTGGTAATTCATACAAACTGCACAGAAATTCATTTTGGAGCAACATTACTTGTTTTACATTATGCTTAACCTTGAAAAGGATTCTAGTTTTTCAATGAGGGATGTTTATCCTGGATAGATGCACACCCCCTACAAACATGAAACTGGTAAGTTCACTAAAGATTTCTCAAGAGCTACAAAGCTAGCAAAAGTAGCAACCAAATAATATTCTATACTCTGCCCTTCACAGCAGCCTTCTTAATGCTCAAGTGTTTAACTCATAGAATGACTGACTTATTTTCCATAGATTAAGGCTGTACTGCATATTGTAACTCTCTCCAAATCTATACTTATGAGCTAATTTCTTCAAAAGGTAAGAGCAATCACCACTCAGAAGAGGAAGCCATCCATTGTCCTGAGGCTGTCAAAATTTGAGCTGTTTCCCAGAGGATTTCCACTGACAGTTATGAAAAAATTCAGAATCTGTCAATTTTGGAAGAAATTTAAAAGTGGTAAGATGTTCTTATAAATCTATGTTAAAATTTGGGTATAATTATTGTATATTTGGATTGCTTTATTGGCTTTCCTCCAAATCATTTCTTTACTAAATTCTCCTAAATTAGCTTCATAATTAGGTTTTCTTCAGGAGAAATCTATTGGTTATACACATAAATTGCTAACAAAAAAGGGATAAGAGCTAAATGGATCCAGTTTTCTTCCTTCATTTCCTATAAGACAAGACTACTGAATAATTTACACTGTGAATAATGTGTATTTTGAAAACCCAAGCTTAGAATAGTAATATTTTGCTTCACCATCAAAAGACAAAGCAAAAAATAAAAATAAAAAACAGACTACAATAATGTACTTTTTAAAATATACTTGGAAAAGAAAGGAAACTATTTCATTTAATGCTACCTTAGAAAACAGAAATGCCAATATATTTTTACAGAAATAAATCGGCTTCTTGAAGTAAAAACACTAATGAAGACCAAACTTTTTAGAATTATTTCATAAAAATAGAATAAATTTAATAAAAAGAGACAACCCCATATTTTCCACTAGAATTGCTGCCAAGGGAAATACGCGTTTTAAGAATAAAGACTTAGAAGTGCTTTTCACTTAGTAGAATAAGATCTATCAGCAACCTGAAAAACTATGTAAAGCATCAGCAAATTCTATCTAGACAGCTACAAACCAGGTAAATTACTAAAAAGTGTTACATGAAGGTAAAGTTAGTTTTGGTAAGAAGAAAAGTTTAAATTAATTTTTGCTCTTAGATGTTTGCTGACAGATAAAAAGAGAACTTCATTTTTACCAAGTAATCCAAAGTATAAAAAAGTATCAGTTTAGTACTGCACGGCTTTCGTTAAAATGGTACAAGGAATAAAAGAAAATGTCTTCTCAACGTCCTTAAATGGGAAAGCTGTGGTTGACCACGTTGTATTATCACTTTCTGTTTGCACAGTATGTTTCTCCCACAGAGAGTGAGGTTCCTGTGGACGGAAGCACCTGCTTCCTGCTCATCCAATCTCTTCAGCATCTGAACGGTAATGACTGGAACACAGGCAGACTTTAAAAGTACGGCAATTTACAATCTCATAACCGAATCTTTTAGAAAGAGGGTATGGGTAACAATAAACGTATCTGCTGAGAAATGACCAACTCACTGGACTCTCGCAGGCTTCCCATTCTGTGCTGAGTCACCCTCAGTAAGACCAAGTGTGGCCATCCTCTTAGCACTCCTTGTAAACCTATTTAGGAATTCACAAAAGAAAGAGAAGACCACCAGGCAGACTGGTGTTGGTATTTCTTGGGGAGGCTATGCAGTTTTTCATAGTGAAGCCTACAGCTTAGATTAAGCAGCACTAACAGAACTCCATTATCACAAAGAGAGAAACACTAATTTCAGATGGGCTCTGACAGGGGACAGTTTTAAGAATTTACAGAGAGACACTTCAGTGACCAGCCAGGATATAATAATGGAAATTGGATTTATCCTTGCATGTGTAACACCAACATCCGGGGTTTTCATGATACTGAACAACAAGAGCAATCACTGTGAGACTGGGAAATAAACAAAGGACTGCCCCAATTTACTGATTACGAAAGATTCTAGACCACAGTGAAGGTAGGTAGTGTGGAGTCCTGATAAGGTAAGTTAGCAACAATAAGGAAGAGGCCGGCCCCAGAAGGGGGAGAACAATTGTTCTGAGAGACAGCTAATCACAAACAAGCTACCTGTACAACATCCGGTTCCCAAATACCCTGCTCTGCATGTAGGCCCAGCAGCCCAATCTGCACATAGCCCTCCCAGCATGGTCCTATAAAACATCCCTTCAGTCCCTGCCTCTTAGCAGACAGCCTCTTCTCTGCTGTGCTGCCCATGGCTACCTTGCAATGTACTTTCCCTCTAATAAACTTGGTTTTAACTCACTACTGTTTTAGTAAATTATTTTACTACCCATGAAACCAGCCTAGCCAGCCACATAACAGGTAGAAGCAAGGTGGAGCCTGAAGAAGTCCCTGAGTTAAGGTGACAAAGTTGAGAGTACAGGGAGGCCAAAGAGGCTAGACTTTACAGGTGAGAATACTAGAGAGGAAAGAACTGCACAGGCAGAGAATTAAAAGTCTGCCGAAGGTCAACCTTCAATATTCAACGGAGTACTCATCAGTACAAGCACGCGAAGACACCACCTGAGGCTGCAGACAGGTGCAACTGAGAGAGTCAGAGGTAACAGTAGCAGGCACTCAAATAAGACCAGGAATAGTGCCTGCTCCCATCAACCACAGCAGGAAACCTCAAGGCTCAAGGGTTTTAAACAGAAGACCCAAAGAGACTTGCCTCAGTAACTTGCCCTACACGGAATACTGCTCTGGTCCCACCTAAGAAATGTGAAAAGCCAGACTCCTACACACACTAAATAAAACTGTTTCCAAATAACTTCACTGTATTCCAGGAAGAAAGCTCAAGAACAATTTCAGGGATACAAAAATATCTAGTAAAAGATAAAATAACACCTGGCATTTACTCCAAAGTTACAGCTTCAAGAGGACAAATGCACAGTCAGGGAAAGAGCATTATGGTTTCACTGGTGGCAGCAAACTGTCACTGGAGAGTTGTCCCCCAATGTCATAGAAGAGGTCACAGATGACAGAAAAAACATTTCTTGAAGAAATCAGACATATCACTTTTATACAACTAGCACTCATTAAATAACAACTACCATACAGAGAGAGGACAAGATGACTAGCATAGGAAAAAGATAAGACCAGATGAGCCACTAAATGCTTTCAGCAAGAATTAACTGTAGTCCTGACAGGGCACGGCGGCTCACACCTGTAATCCCAGCACTTTGAGAGGACGAAGTGGGCAGATCATCTGAGGTCAGGAGTTTGAGACCAGCCTGGCCAACATGGTGAAACCCTTGTCTCTACTGAAAAATACAAAAATTAGCTGGGCGTGGTGCTGCATACATGAAATCCCAGCTACTCAGAAAGCTGAGGCGCAATAATTGCTTGAACCTGGGAGGCAGAGGTTGCAGTGAGCTGAGACTGCACCATTGCACTCCAGCCTGGGCAACAAGAGCAAAACTCTGTCTCAAAAAAAAAAAAAAAGAATTAACTGTAATCCTATACCACAAGCACCCTGAGATGGAGACACACACACCTACACACACACACACACACACACACACACACACACTTACTTTCTGCTAAATACTATGCCATGCTATAAATCCTTACTAGTAGAGTATAGCTAGCAGTTAAGTTCTCACTTTGTAAACCACATTCAGGAGGTTTCTTTTACAGCTTATCTTTTAAAACAGCTGTATCAAAGAAGTCAAGAGATTAAATTTACCAAAATATGAAACACATAATGGATCTGGAACAGAACTGCAGCTTTATCTTCACTGGCTCTCCTGCAGAGGAAGATACTGTAACTTAATGACTCCCTTTTTCACTTGTAAATCAGTGAAAAAAGGCACTAGTTTCCTGTTAACCACTAAACATTGTCCCTTATCTTAAACATAGAATACATCAAAATACCAGACTGGCTTTCAGTGAGAACTCCTCAGCTATGCTATCTTACTGTCCTTAATCACAGAAAAAGAAATACAGAATATTAATTAGAAATAGAACAGCTTTCATACATAGCAAATACAGTTAGCCAGGCCCCTCAACATGACTTAGCCATCCTTTACAGAAAAATAGTATTGCTTCAATTAATTACCATGTTTTCAAAGGTTAAGGGCATGAAACCAATCAGTCAGCTCAGACCTTTCAACAAATGGAAAATTTTTCACAGGTAATACTTTAACAATAAAACAAACAAAAAAATTAGATCACTAACTGACTCCAAAACCAAAATTCAGTCAGAAGGCATTAACTTTGCTTAATTTTAACAAGAAATGAAGTGGTTTTCCTTAAAAACTCTGACTAAAGGGGATAAACATATTAGAATGAACTGCAAAAACCCACAGAAGCATCTGCTTTTCTATAAACACAGAGATATCTAGTGGAAAACAAGCCCCACTGAAAGCTGTACTTAATCACAAATAATCCACTCTATATTTGCATGTCAGATCTTAGAACAAAACATACAAATATATCCACTTCGCAACATCTGTATAAACGGACAAGTAGAAATGTGCATCATGTTATCTGAAAATGTTTTGCAATCATTTTTAGAATTTAATAAGTAAAAGATATTACTTTCCATTTTCATTTCCTTTTAGTATATTTATATCACACAACACCTTCTATTAGAAGGAAGCCAACTCAGATGTGAGCTTTCTCATTGGTTTCTCTGCTGCCCCCTTCTGCTTCAACAAAACATAGTAAGCAAGCTGCCCAGACGCCAAAAATAGCTCTAAAAGCCAGGGTTCACAGAATAAAAACATCCAGGATGACTGACTATCTCATCTTTTAAAAGCATTTCCATATTACAATTGAAATTATTTCATGTGCATTCTGAAATCTGATCCATGTGCCTGGTTATGCAAACTCAATGATGGCAAGGCAAGGCTTCTCTCCCGTTCGCGATCCCCAGTGCACATGTGATTGTCCTTCTCTCTCTTTCTCTCTCTCACTTAAACTTAGAAACCTACTATGTCATGCAGGCAGCCAGAAACTTCAAGAATCTTTTCATTTTAAGTTCTGAGGTGCCTGTGTCGGATGAGCAGGTTTGTTACATGGGTAAACGTGTGTCATGGTGGGTTGCTGTGCCTATCAACCCAAAAATCTTTTATGGTAAAAACATAACTACTTAAAAAATTTGGTTCTTTCATTTCTGAAAAACAGTAGAATAACATTATTTCTTTGCACTGCTCAAATTACATATTCTCTCTCTGACAGAATTTCTTTCTGCCAGGAACTTAAGAGCCAAGAGGAACAATATCATGATTATCACATATCTCTGCTTCTCACTATCATCACACAGAGTACAAATAGCATAGATCCTAGGACGCAAAGACCAGTAACTATGTAATGCTGATAACAAACTTTCAAAGGTAAGGAACTACATGAACAATAATGATTCTGAAAATGCTTAGAATATATACTGAGCAAAATTCTCAGCAATGAGGTATGTAAACCTGAAGTGCTAAATAATTTCACAAATAATTATTTTAAATACACAATCAAGGATAAAATTAAGGTAAAAACAGTGCTGACTTTTAGTTTATTTTCCAGAACACCAATGTCAGTACAAAAAAAGTAAAAGCAGAAAACATCATAAAGGTTGCCTTTAAGGTTATTCAAAGGGTGAAAAATATTTTAAAAGCAGATGAGATTTTTCCAAGTAGAGAGTGCACCCAAAACTGAAATCACAGAAGATGTAAATCAACTCCATTCCTCATCTCAAATGCACTGAAGACCCTTAGAGACACCTTAGCAGTCTACATTAAATCGCATCAGGAAGTTACATGTGCAGGTACCATGTGCAATATGGCACACCTGCATCCCAATGATCCGACTGAATCAAGCTAGAACCAGCGCTTACACTTACTCAATGTCAGTGATGGGAAACATTAAACAAACTGTGAAGTACTCGTTTCTGCTGGCTTCATACCCCTTTCAACAAATCCTCCAACCTCTACCAGGGAAATCTCAACAAATCAAAACCTAACCACATACCTCCATGTGATAGAAAATGCGGCCGGGCGCGGTGGCTCACGCCTGTAATCCCAGTACTTTGGGAGGCCGAGGCGGGTGGATCACGAGGTCAAGAGATCGAGACCATCCTGGTCAACATGGTGAAACCCCGTCTCTACTAAAAATACAAAAAATTAGCTGGGCGTGGTGGCACATGTCTGTAATCCCAGCTACTCAGGAGGCTGAGGCAGGAGAATTGCCTGAACCCAGGAGCCGGAGGTTGCGGTGAGCCGAGATCGAGCCATTACACCCCAGCCTGGGTAACAAGAGTGAAACTCCGTCTCAAAAAAAAAGAAAAAAAGAAAATGCTAGCTAGTCTCCCTTCTTCCTTGAGACCCTCAAATTGTTAATATGTGCTAAAAGAAGTGTTATGTGAAGCTTCAGGAAAAGTTAAACTTAAATGGTAGAGGCATGTGCTCTTTTTGGCTCTTCTGCCTTTCTCAATGCAGAGGTAATGGCTGGTCCTCCAACAGCCACCTTGAACCATGTAGGGTGGAAGGAACTTAAGGATGGAAGTCATGTGTAGCACAACCAAAAGAAAGACTGACCTCTGACGACCTTTTAAAGATGCTTCTCCAGACCTGAAACACTTTTCTCTAGACTTCATTTAATTTTTTTTTTTTTTTTTTTAGAGACAAGGTCTCACTCTGTTGCCCAGGCTGGAGTGCAGTGGCACAATCATAGCTCACTGCAACCTCAAACACTCCTGGGCTAAAGCCATCCTCTCGCCTCAGCTTTTCAAGTAGCTAGGACTACAAACGCATGCCACCATGCTTGGCTAATTTTTTATTATTATTATTTTTGGTAGAGACAGGGTCTCGCCATGTTGCCCAAGTCAATCCCAAACTCCTGATCTCAAGCTATCCTTCTACCTTGGCCTCCCCAAGTGCTGGGATCACAGGCGTGAGCCACCGTATGCAGCCTCGACTTCTATTATATGAGAGAATAAGTTGTTGTATGTTTGTGGCACTGTAGTTGGGTCTCTGTCTTGCAACTAACTGTAAGCTGCAACTAAAATACTCGTTCTTTTTTTCTTTTTTCAGATGGAGTCTCACTCTATCACCCAGGCTAGAGTAGCAATTCTCCTGCCTCAGTCTCCTGAGTAGCTGAGACCACAGGCGTGTGCCACCATGCCCAGCTAATTTTTGTATTTTTAGTAGAGACAAGGTTTCACCATGTTGGCTAGGCTGGTCTCGAACTCCGGAACTCAGGTGATCCATCCACCCCAGCCTCCCAAAGTGCTGGGATTACAGGCGTGAGCCATCACAGCTGGCCTAAAACACTCACTCTTGAACAACTCTCTATCACCCATCAAAAGTTCTAAGCCCTGCTGCCTTGCCAGTTTCATCTCCTGCGATGTGTAACATACACTACTTTCTTAGGAATACTATTCTCTATGCAGGAGAGAAACATGTTTCTTTTCTTACCCATCACTAAGCTTGTGGCTGAGACCCCTGTAACAAAAGCCAGATCGACAAAATTTATTTTAACATAGGTTTTAAGTGACCCGGGAGCCTTCAGAAATGAAGGCCCAAAGAAGCAGGGAAAGTGGTGTATTTTTATGCTTAGGTTTGCTGAAGAGCAGACAGTCGTGGGAAGTGTCACTGGACAAGGGGAATATGACCTAATAGTAAGAAATTGGGGAAAACTTAGCAATGCCTGTTTGTTCACATTCTTCTCAGTATCTCTGAGGATAAGAATGTTCCTTTCCCACATGTATAGAGAGTGTCCCTCTGGAATGAAGGATTTATAACTTGCTTCAGGAAATATGAAGGAGGAGAAGAGGGACCTTCTTGTTTCTGCTGTCTGTTCTAATGTTGTATTTTGGGGTAGCACGTCCTGAACCCCATCGCTTACCATGCTCCAAATTTCATAGATAATCATGATCAGAAGTGGTGACAGGGATCCTGAATAACAAATATGGGTAATATGGCTATGAACCTTAGATGACTGACAGAGAGGAAAACAGACATGAAGCAATCAGCCCATCAACGAAACACCACTACCAACCAAACATAATTTGCAATTAGAGTAGCAGTAAAAAGGAGTGGCAGCTACCTATCCACTGCATCCCTTTCATACACAATGACCTTCGAGGAATCTGTAACATGTACCAGAAGGCAGGGACTGGAATCCCTTTCATACACAATGACCTTCGAGGAATCTGTAACATGTATCCGAAGGCAGGGACTGGAATCCCTTTCATACACAATGACCTTCGAGGAATCTGTAACATGTACCGGAAGGCAGGGACTGGAGAATGAGAAAGCACTGGAACAGCATTTCAGTAGCCCCAGGAGCTGTTAGCCAGCCGCCTGGAAAGTGCTTCAAGCAGAATAATTCCAAGCACTAAGAAGCATGACTTAGACATGGCATAGTGCCGTGCCAAGCTCAATCACAGAGCAACACAGCACTGCAGCTTGGACAGGGTCCCCCGTCGGGCATGAGCACTGCAGAGGAGCTTTAGATCAGTGGTTCTCAGTGGGGGTACCAGGACCATTTTCAGTATTTTTAATTGTCACAATGGCATGTGGTAGACTGCAGCCAGTCTGCTAAACAGGACAGCTTTGGGTAACAAATCATTACCCAGTATCCTGCAAATCTTTCAAATGTTCCACCAGACTTGCTGGCAGGTGAAAAAATTCTGTTCATTCTTTGAATATAGAGCCTAACTGTATTTTACTTACAGACACAAGTGCTTCTTACACTGTTTAATAGTCATTGAATTATCAAGGAATGCATCATCCTTAAATATAAATTGAGGAAGAATTACACTTCGTTTTGTTTGCAATTGTACCAAGAGTTGTTCACCATTATGAAAAATCGGGTCAACAATTCATGATATTTAAATTACCAATACAATACACAGGCATCAATCTACCCTCATAGATGCTACATTTATGGTGATTCTATGTATGTTTATGAGTATACTTATTTAGTCCTTATTTCAAAGCTTCAAATAGAAAACTCTTTTGCCAATACTCAGTTGCATGGTGTTTTACTCCTCTTTCACCTACACATATTCAGTGCAAGTAGGTCCTAACACCCGATTACATCATTTTGCCTCCAGAAATACTCAACAGGCAAGCATTTACATAAAACAAATGCACTGGAAGCAGATTCTTTCTGTTGTCTTTAGATCACAATTGTAACACTATTTTAATCTTTAAATTTATGTGTAGAGGCAGTTATATTATTGATACATCTCATTTCGGAAATAAAGGGGATATTCCAAAACATATTATGAAGATGGAGCATTGAATGTAACAGGATTAGTGACCACTGCTTTGGAGGCATCAGAGAAACCCTAGACAGTGGATTCCAACGTATCTACACCGGAAAGTAAAGCACAAAAGTACCAAAAGATGACGCTAGCTCTGAAAAGGAAAATATCACTTGCTCATGATTAGAGGAAATACAGATGAGTGCCATACTGAGCTCTGAAAGGGCAGCTTTTCCCATTCTTTGAGGATCCTTGGTCACTGTAAGAGGTAACAATGCATCAGTCCCTATACCAGCCTGAGTCAACTGCAGCGCCAAACCAGACTGCATAAACACTGAATGTTTCTCATTCGCAGAAAAGGCGAGAGCTTTTTTGTCAGTAACTTCAACAAAGAGGAGCCCAAGTATTTTCAGAAATACTGGTGTTTCAATGTGATGATACTGCACTGGGTGAAATTTGGATAAAGTAGACAAAAGACAGTTGGGAAATCCAAAATCTGTAGAAGAATCTGTATTTTGTTTTAGTATTTTGTTTCTAAAGAACTTTTCTAATTTGTTTTCTTCAATTTCTTCTGTCTGTGAGCAAAAAGAACTAATGTCCTTACCAGTCTAATCCCTAAACTCACTGCAGTAGAATTGAGTGAAATATGAAAAGAAGGCGAGACGTGGTGATCCAGCACTTTGGGGGGCTGAGGTCGATGAATCACCTGAAGTCAGGAGTTCGAGATCACTCTGGCCAACACAGCAAAACCCCATCTCTACTAAAAATACAAAAGTTAGCCAGGCAAGGTGGTGCATGCCTGTAATCCCAGCTACTTGGGAGGCTAAGGCAGGAGAATCGCTTGAACCTAGAAGGCAGGGGTTGCAGTGAGCCAACATCGTGCCACTGCACTCTAGCCTGGAATGACAGAGCAAGACTCTGTCTCAAAAACAAAATTAAAAAAAAAAACCAGAAATATGAAAAGGAGAGGAGATTATACAGGTTAAATGAGTGTAAACATAGATTATAATTTCTAGTATTAGTATTTAATTTTTAGTATTAAGTATGTATTTACTATTATCAAGTTTTACAACATTCAGTAAGAGTAGAAATATAGGCATAAAGCAAAGCCCTATTTGGTAGTGTCCATAACAATCAAATACCTCCAAGTCATTGTTCAAATGTTATCTTCTCAATGAGTCCTAATGTGACTATCTATTTAAAACTGCAAGCTGCCCCAATTCCTGCATTCCTACTCCCAATCTTTACTATGATGCTCAATTTTGTTTCACAGCTCTTATCAATTTCTAGCATACAATGTAATTTGCTCATTCATTATGGTTGTTGTTGCTTTCTACCACTAGAATATATTTTTATGAGGGAGGAACTGTTTACTACATAGTCCAGCATGCTGAAAAGTGTCTGGAACAGAGAAAGTTAAGCTGTGTGTATCTGTGGAAAGAATGAACAAGAGCACACACCATTTACTGACTGCTTTCTATGGGCCATGCACACTGATAGATGCTTTACATAGAAGGTCTCCTTTCGTTTTTATTGTAAAAGGCTGCAAGGTATTAATCCCCATTGTGTACATGAACAAACTGGGATTTAGAGAGACTTAGAAAGTTGTTCTATATGGTACAGTTAATGAGCAGTGGAGCTGGCACTCAACCCCCGCAGTCTGTCTTGAAAGCCTATTCCATATTCACCACAAAAGAAAGTCAATATATCTCAGATACTATTTTCCTCCCTGTAGGGGTGAAAGGAGTATCTGGATTCCTCAGCTCCATTGTGCATGTGTGTGTGAGACGCAGCGTTTTTTTGTTTTGTTTTGAGACAGGGTCTCACTCTGTTGCCCAGGCTGGAATGCAGTGGTATAATCACAGCTCATGGCAGCCTCAACCTTCCCAGGCTCAGGTGATCCTCCCACCTCAGCCTCCCAAGTAGCTGGAACTACAGGTGCACACCACCACCACCCCCCTTTTTTTTTTTTTTGCATTTTTGGGGTGTGGCTATGTTGCTCAGGCTAGTCTTAAACTCCAGGACTCAAGCGATCTGCCCACCTCAGCCTCCCAAAGCGCTCGGATCACAAGTATGTGGTTTGTCCCATTGCTGATCCTGTCCTTGTTCATTACAATCCTACAGATATGAAAGATGAAAAATAATGTGCAGGCAGGGGACAGATGGGAGATCTTTGTGTCTTCAAAATCTCTCAATTTTGCTATGAAATAAAAACTGCTCTAAAAAAATAAAGCCTTAAAAAATAATTTCTTAATGCACTTGTATTTCTGAATAGTTCAATTTTGGGGTCACAAAAGCTTTAATGGGTAATTGTTGACTTAACACCTTTACAACAATAACAATGAAAGATTTACACCTAAACATTACATGAAATAAATGGAAATTTATTCATCAAATACAGTAAAAAAAAAAGTAGAAATTAAGAATAGAGCAAAGCATGGTTGACCTCAGCTTTCAAAAGTGAGATTTGATATTTTCTCGTTTGGTCAAACTATCTTTGAGGGACTAACCTTTTGACATTCAGTGTCATTTCCTTTCGACTATGGCATCTTCTGCTGCATGTTCACTATTCAGAGTAGACCAAAGGAAACAAAGGCAGTCTGCAGCTATCATTTTCCTGTTTAATCAAACCTGAATAAAGAGCTGTACACATATGGACAGTGAAATGTGTCAGGGGACTCACTAGAGGTTACATTAAAAAGGCTGCCATAGAAAGACTCATCTGGGCCAGGTGCGGTGGCTCAAGCCTGTAATCCCAGCACTTTGGGAGGCCGAGGCAGGTGGATCACGAGGTCAAGAGATTGAGACCATCCTGGTCAACATGGTGAAACCCCCATCTCTACTAAAGATACAAAAATTAGCTGGGCATGGTGGCGCGTGCCTGTAATCCCAGCTACTCAGGAGGCTGAGGCAGGAGAATTGCCTGAACCCAGGAGGCGGAGGTTGCGGTGAGCCGAGATCGCGCCATTGCACTCCAGCCTGGGTAACAAGAGCGAAACTCCATCTCAAAAAAAAAAAAGGAAGACTCATCTGTTCTTGTGACATAATTTCTCCATCGAGTTGAGAAAGTTCTGAAGACAATTCTTTCTCTTTTGTTAAAAGACTGAAAAATGGACATAAGCCCACGGTACTTGTTAGCTAGTCAAGCAGAGTGTACTTATTAAATTCTTGCACAGAAACAATCATGATCCCGTAGCAAAAAAAAATCACCCCTTACATGCCCTTCATATCAGGAATCGTTAAGACTTAAAATTCTGGCAAGTCAAATATATAATTGTAACTATGTCTATTTCTATTTAAAGGCAGAGAGAAGAGGAAACTAAGAATATTAATTCTGTAATTTCAGAATGAGTTGCAAGTACAAGTGTAAGAGCACCCTCAGAAAAGAGGTTCCCAGAGGCAGGTGACCACAGCGAGTCACCAGGAGAAAAACTTACGTGTTCAATTTTTCTATTACCATAGAATTCGTCCCGTCATAAATGGATGAAGCTCTTCATCCTGAGAGGTTACAATTTAGGATGAAAGCTTTGATGTTTAATATATAGACAAAATTATCACTAAAAACATTTAGGCTTGCCTGACCTTTCATGAAGTTCCCAGGCCTTCATATTTTCAGTGTTATAAACAGTGTTATGAGTATTTTCTTAGTTGAGCTCCTACTTATAGGCACTGAATCCATTTTATGTCTCCTGAAAACCAAAAACTTTAAATTAAAATACAGGTAGTTTAGATTGACTGCCTCTCATAGGAAGATCATTTATGCTAAAATGTGCTGATTCTTACAGAGTGACTATGCTTTTAGAATTAAAAACTGCATCAGTAAAAGAAAATTACAACCTATATTTATTATTCAAAAAGAAGCTAGAAACCTTAAGTAAAAACAGGGCATTTTTATTTTGAAAAATTTTATTCTCTTTATATAACAAAGAATTTTAATGTCTCCCTAATCACAAAGAGAAAATGTTGTTTGGATTAAAAGCAGTAGTTCCGTGCCACTCACTGCACTTCATATAGCTCTGACCTTTCCGTAAGAGACCCATTCTGCATTTCCGTTTCTCCTGCCTCAACTACTGCACTGGAGGGATAGCTGGGCTCCTTCCTCCAGTCTTGACTCTCTAATCTACATTTTATGCCGTTAACAAGAATTGTCTTTCTAAATTGTCATAATCATTGCATTCCCCTGCTTGGAAACTTTAAAAGGCTCTTTATTTAATGTACAATAAAGTCCAAACTTCATACTGGAGCATTCAAGACAATCAAACCTTGTCTTAACACTCCTAGTCCTGTGAACTACTACAGCAAAGCTCAACATACTCTATGCTCCAAGGACTAGAAGCAGATAAAGTCCTCTCCATGGATGCAGGAACCTTACTTGTGTGGCTTCCTCATTCCCTCCACTCGTCTGCCACTGAAATTTACAATAAGCACATGTTCTACTTTTCCCACAAACACATTTCCAATACTCACAGCCAAAATTACCAACATTTTCCTTTGCATTCCCAATACACGGATGTCTTATCTCTAGGATGATGCTGATTTTATCATGATTAGTTACAGGTGGTTGCCTGCATTGCCCTACTTCCCTGTATTGTATGAGATCAAAGATCTTGTCTTGTTTAATTCCAGATTATCAGAAGTACTTAACAAAACACTATGTACATGGTGGTGGCTTGGTAAGTGTTTGCTGAACAAAAGAATGAATAAATCATGTAAACACCCAATCAGTCAATCAGTAAGAAGGAATAAGGGTGAAAATTTGAGTCAAAGACAGGACCCTGAGTGCCTGTACTTTCACCACAAGAACCTCAGGTTCTTATTCATAAGGCTGACTGTGCCTGCTCTACTGTGATAATAACAATAAAGAGTATATACTCCCGTTACTTCATAGTCAACCCAAAATGACCCAAGATTTAGTATACATTCCCAACACTGCGCTGAGCACTTTGAGAGACAGAACATAAATTTCAGCTATAATTCTTACTGATTGTTTTTTGTTTACTGAAACATTCCATTCTTGACTACACAAATTATTTCTTTAAAAAGTTGAGTTTGAACTAATTTTATGATTTATGCAAGGATAATGACTAAGTCTGACATAAATTGTCCTAGAAGTCTAGGACCAGTGGTTAAACAATGGTGAATACATATGAAGACAATGACCAATGAAAGACAGAACATTTTCATTAAATCTATATGAAACTAAATATTTTCCCTTTTTTATATGGTTGTAAGGCTGAAGGTCAGAAAAAGACTATTATGTTTAAATAAGAAATTTTTGATGTCCTTCTGAGCACAATAAAGAATCATAGGGGAGTGATATCAGTTATACTTGCAACATTCCCAAAGAGTATGGACTGAAAAACGAACACTGAAATTCACTTTTTAGCACTATCTCTAATGGGTTGTTATTAAGTCTTGGAATTGGGAATATTCTACTAAATATGCCCATCAGCAACTTGGCTGAGATCACAAAAGGCATGCTTACCAAATTTAGAGATGACATAAAATTGGGAGAAGTAGTGGATATGTTAAATTTATATATTTTAAAAAGCTTTACAAGAAACCCATCAGATTAGAAGACGAGGCTAAACAAAGAAGATCACATTCATACATATTAAATTCCAGGTTCGGAATTTAAAAATTCTTTTCAATTTAAATTCAAAGAATTTAAAGAATTTAAATTTTAATTCTTTACATAATTTAAAGAATTAAATTTAAATAATTTTTAAAAATCTGTTTTTAAAAAATTAATTAGGTTATGAAAAAACAATCCATTCATGGATTAGAAAACTATATGGTCAAATAATTTTTAACAAGGGTGCTAAGACCTTTCAATGGAGGAAAGGACAATCTTTTAACAAATGGTGGTGTTAAAACTGGATATCTACATGCAAAATAATGAAGTTGAACGCTTATCTTATACCATATACAACAGTTAAAACACCTAAACAAAAGACCTAAAACTATAAAACTCTCAGGAGAAAACATAAAGGAAGGCTTCATGGCATTGGCTTGGGCAATGATTACTCAGGTATGATATAAAACACAGGCAACAAAAGTAAAAGGAGATAAAGTGGGCTACATCAAAACTAAAACATCCATGTATCAAAGAATACCATCAACACTGTGAAGAAGCAATTCACGGAATGGGAGAAAATACCTGCAAATCATTTATCTGGTCAGGGTATAATATCCAGAATATATGGATAACTCCACAACTCAACAACAAAAAAGGAGAAGCCCAATTTTTAAAGTGGACAAAGGACTGAGACAGTTACTTCTCCAAAGAAGAATTACTAATTGCCAGCAATCAGATGAAATGACGTTGACCATCATCAGTCACTAGGGAAATGCGTACTGAAACCATAGTGAGGTGCTATTTCACATTCACTAAGACGGCTACTATCAAACAAACAGAGAAGCAGAAACGGTGGCGAGGATGGAGAGAAACTGAAACGGCTGGGTACTGTTGGTGGAAATACACAAGGTGCTACAAAAACTATAAAAAACAGTATGGCATTTCTTCACAAAAGAAAAAAAACTAAAAATAATTACCGTATTATGTAGTAATCCCATTTACAGGTATACATCCAAACAAACTGAAAGCAGAGTCCAAAAAAGACATTTGTACATTCATGTACACAGGAGCGTCATTTGCAATAGCCACAAGATAGAAGCAACCAAGGGTTCATGGAGAGATGAATGGATTTATAAAAAGTGGTGAGACATACAATGTAGTATTATTCAGGTTCCAGGAAATTCTGACACCTGCTACAACATGAATGAACCTTGAGTTTATTAAGCTAAATGACATAAGCCAGTCACAAAAAGAAAAATAGTGTATAATTCACTTTATATGAGGTATCTAGAATCATAAAACCCACAGACAGAAAGCAGAACAGTGGTTGCCAGGATCTGAGGGGAAGGGGGAATGGTGACTTGTTTAATGAGTATAGAGCTTCAGCTGTGCAAGATGAACAGAGTTCTACAGATTCATTGCACAACAATGTAAATGTACTTAACGCTTTTGAATTGTACATTTAAAAATGTTTAAGATGACAGATTTTATGTTATGTGTATTTCACTGCAATTTAAAATTTTTCAATTTTTAAACCTTTAAATTTAAAATAAGGGTAATAAATCAGAATTTCTGCTTCTAAGCATTTCCCTTAGTTCTCCCACTAAGTACAGCTAAAAACCCTGGGCATTATCTACAAAACAAACATAAAGACAACTTTCAAAGATGAAGAACAGAAGGCAAACTGGCTATGAACCTCAGATCCTGAGGCACAATCCACTGTGAGCTCTTCGGGTTTTCTTTTTGTCGAATATATCCCAGACATGTAGCTAAAGCAGCCAGCAACCTGAGAATGTCCATAGGCAAAGACAAAACAACTCCCAGCCATCGCCTGCTTTCTCTAGCCAAAGTCCTAGGAGAGGAGCGACCTAGTAAAAGATAAAACTTTTAATTAGATAGTACTTCCTCTGCTAAAATTAAATAAATGGCCCCATCTCCACCCTTACCAGAAAAGGCTGAATAAGGAGCATAGAGTTCCTCGCTTGCCAGACATCCCATTAGGAGTGGTGTCAGAAAAGCTCAAGTAGGGCGCTGGAACTTTCTTCCTGCTGCGTAGTGAGACCTCCTCCTCTCTCCAGAGGCCTCGTGAGGAAGCTGGACTTCCACCCACATTCCACAGCAATGATGTGGGGGCTCTCCTTGCTCAGAGGAGGCCTCATGGAGAGTCTGGACTTTCCCACTCCCCACCAGTTACACCACCACACACCTCTCACATGGTACCAGTGAAAGCCATGTGGGGAGTAGTAATAGAGCACTTCTTACCTTCTCAGCTAAGTTATATCAACATATACCTAGTGAGGAGCCTGACCTCCTACCCTCATTCGGCACTAACTAGGTATCCTATCCTTAAGAGTCAACAAAAGCCAAGCCGGGAACCTGGACTTCCACCTCTACCTAATAGCAAAAGTGGCCCTCTCTTTCCCCTGTTGGCACGGCATCAGTCAGAAAAAGCCTATTAAAACAGTGGATTTAAACAACGTCCAGCATCTCATTATATAATACTCTAAATATTCAAAATACAGTTAAAGAACACTTATTATATCCAGGATCAGGAAAATCTCAAATAGGAAAAGCAATCAAGAGATGCCAACATGAGATCAATCAGAGTTGGAATTATCTGATACGGAGTTTTCAGCAGCCATAATAAAATGTGTATGCGAGAGATTAGAAAGTAGATTTTAAAATGTGGCTCAATGATATGCTGTTTACAAGTAACTCACTTCAAATACAATAATAAAGGCAGGTTGAAAGTAAAAGAATGAGAAAAAGATATTATGAAAATATTAATCAAAAGAAAGCAAGGCCAGGTATGGTGGCTCATCCTTTGGGAAGCTGCAGCAGGAGGGTTCCTTGAAGCCAGGAGTTTGAGACCAACTTGGGCAATCTGGTGAGCCTCCGTCTCTACAAAAGTTTTTTTTGTTTAATTAGCTGAGCATGGTGGTGCGTTCCTATAGTTCCAGCTACTTGGAAGGCTGAGGTGAGAGGATCACTTGGGCCAAAGAAGTTGAGGCTACAGTGAGCTGTGATCATGTCAGTACTCTCCAGTCTGAGTGACAAAGTGAGACCCTGTTTCCAAAAAAAAAGAAAAAGCAGAAATGGCTATATCAGATAAAATAGACTTCAGAACAAAGATAATTACTGGAGACAGAGGGACGCTGCACACAGAGCAATCTATGAAGAAGAGATGCACCAAACTACAATGCTACAAAATACGTGAAGTAAAACTGATAGAACTAAAAGAGAAATAGATAAATTCACAATTACTGTTAGAGACTTCAATAATACTGTTAACGAGCAAATCTCATCATTTATAGAACAATCCACCTGATAACAGCAGAATGCACATTCTTTTAAATTGCGCATGAATCATATACCAAGGTAGATGATACTCTGTGCCATAAAAGAAAACCTAAAAGAACTGAAGTCATATAAAGTATATTCTCTGATCACAGTGGAATCAAACTAGAAATCAAGAAATCAAAACCACCAAACTCCTGGAAAATGAACACCACACTTCTGAGTAATCCATGGGTTAAAGAGGAAGTTTCAAGGGATACAAAAAATACGCTAAAATAAATGAAAATGAAAATATATCAAAAATAGTGGAAAATACTGAGGGCAGTGCTGAATGCTTAAATTAAGAGAGAAAAAGTCTCATACCAACAATCTACAATCACACCTCAAAACACTAGAAAAAGAAGAGTGAAAAAAGCCAATAAAAGCAAAGCGAAGGAAATAATGAAGACAGCAGCAGAAATCAATGAAATTGAGAACAGAAAAACAATAGAGAAAATCAATGAAACAAAAAGCTGGCACCTTAGAAGTACAAAGGTGACAAACACCAACCCCGAGACAGGCTGACAAAGGCAAGTAAGAGAAAAATGTCAGTATCAGGAATGAAAAACATATTCTCTGCAACATCAAAAGGACATTAATCAAATACTATAAACAACACTACCTGCGTAAATTTAACAACTTACATGAAACGGACCAATTCCTTGAAAAACATAAACCACCACAAGTACCTAATATGAAACAGGTCATTTGAATATCCCTATTGCTATTAAGAAAGTTAAATTCATAATTTTAAAATGCCCCAAAAAGGTATCTCCAGGCCCAGAGGGTTTCACTGGAGAATTCTAGGACATATTCAAAGTAGAATTAACATCAATTCTATCCATCCTTCCTGATAATAAAAGAGGAGACAGTTCCCAATTTATTGATTGAAGGTTATATTGCCCAAATATCAAAACCAAAGAAAATTTAAAAATTAAAATTTAAAAAAAAGAGAAAAAAAGACAATAAACAAAAGTAAAACTAAAAATGAACATTCCTATGTACATAGATGTTAAAATCCTTAACAAAGAATTAGCAGGAGAATTCAGCAATATATAAAAAGAATTATACATTATAACCAAGTGGAATTTTTATTTCAGTAATGCAAGTCTGATTTAATATTTTAAAATCAATGTAAGCTACCGTGTTAACAGGTTAAAGAAAAAAAATCACATGATCATATCAATTGATACAAAAAATTATTTAACAAAATTTAACACCCACACATTATTTTTTTAAAGCCCTCAGGGAAAAAAAAAAGAATAGAGGGGAACTGTTTTTAATGTGATAATGATTATTTAAAATCCTACAGTTAATATTATACATAATAATAAGAGTAAACGCTTTCCACCTAAAATTTAGAGCAAGGCAAGAATGTCTGAATTCACCAGTCTTTTTCAGCACAGTATTGGATATTCTACCTAGTACAATAAGCAAGAAAAAAACATAAAAGCCATAGAGGCAGGAAAGGAAGAAATGAAATTTTCTCTGTTAGCAAATAGCATCAGTATGTATATAGGAAATCTCAAGTAATCTATAAAAATGAAAAAGAAACCCCTAAAACAAGTGAATCAGCAAAAATGCAGCATACAGGAAAAACATACCAAATCAATCATGTGTGAGTATGTATGCAATGAACACGTGGACAGCAAATAAAAAATTCAATACCATTTATAGTTGCTTAAAAAATGAAACAGTTACAAATTGAACAAAATGTACCAGACTTATTTGCCAAAAACCAGAAAATGCTGATGAAGAAATCAAAGAAGATCTAAACAAATGGAGAGATAAACCCTGTTCATGGACTAGAAGACTCAACATAGTAAAGTATCAATTTGCTCCTAAACTGATACATATATTTAATGTAATTACCATAAAAATCCAACCAAGAATTTTTCACAAAGATTACTCTAAAATTTATTTTAAAAGGCTTAGAAACTAGAATAGCTAAAACAATTATAAAAAATAATAGTCTACCTATTTTCTAGATATTACATAGCTACAGTGATCAAGAATATGTGATATTGGCAACTGGATAGACAATCAACGGAACAGAATAGAGTCCAGAAATAATGAGAAAATGTTTAGGTTTTCTGACAGTGGTCTCAAGATTAAAAAAAAAAATGTTTAGGATAGAGGACCAAGCAAAGAGCTCTGACACTGAATCCCAAAATGACAATCCATTTTAAAAAATACTGACAAATTAGACTTCATCAAAATTAAAACTTTTGCTCTGCAAAAGACTTCATAAATGGATGAAAAGACAAATTAACACTAGGAGAAACTACGGCAAACCAAATAACTGACAAGGGACTCATATAGTATCTAGAATATATAAAGCACTCTCAGAAGTCAAGTTTGAACAACTCAACATTTGATTTAATGCAGAAAAGATAACTTTCCCACAATTTGTCATTTAAATCAACTCATGGCATGACTAAGGGAAAAGTAGAACATCATAAGCATTCTACTTCCAGGCTCTTAGAGTCACTGAAAACATCTACTGGTCCAATTTCCACCAAGTAGGGAAAAAATGAGAATGTTCCCCAGAACAAACCTTCATACTTTATTAAATGAAAAATGTGAAAAGGTAAATAAATCTTCTAAAGACCTGAATGTCGTTAAACTTAAAAATCTAATGATAGTATCTCATTGTTCCTTCAGTAGTTTTTAGTTTAGTTTTCCTTAGTTAAGACTTTACATAGAAAGAAGGGCCTAAGGGGACTGTTCCAACTGCTTACCTCACCAGCAACTATCTTCATGATATGTCATCACAATTCGCTGAAGGGTGTGGCTTTATTACAGTGCATTGGGAGAAACATCTTCTTAAGGAAATTTAAGCTTTTACATTATTTTATAAAAAGAAAGAGGAGAAACACAGGGAGAATACATGTATGAGTGAACTGAATGCTCACATGCTCAAGGAACTCAACTATCAAAAAAAGCTTGAAAACATTTCACTATTTTAATACTAGCCACAGCTGAGCCAGCAAATGACACTGCTGTAGCTGTTATTTATATGATTAAAATTATAACCTAACATTTCATTTCAAAACTCCATATTAAACCACTGCCATCTTTAAGCTAAAAGCACTTCAAAAGAAATCTATTCTTGTTATGATCAACTAATTAAAAGTGCATTATATTTGGGCCAGAAGAACCTATTTCCACACACAAAGACAGCCCAGGAAAATGACTGGTGTCATCTTCAGATAAGATGACATTTAATTTTCTTTATAAACAGCATCTCCTACACCTAGCTTCATAAGCATGTCAGCCCACTTTGGCACCTGCTGTATTACATTAAGAAAATGTTTTTACTTTCCCACCTTTTCTTCTAGAATTTGCATATGACTGACATTTCAGGAGGAATAGCCTTTACTTGGAAATATTCTCTTTTAGAAATAGTACTCCAAAAGTACACTCCAACCTAAGCTCCACTTAAACATAATTAAAAATGGAGCTTTTTATATACGGCATTTTATGTATGCTTATTAAACGCCTTTTAATAAACATTTATGTATTCAATTCAGCTAGATCATTTATATAATAAGTAATCTAGATAATTTATAAATTTAATACACAAAAATTATATATCTATGATTTCCATAATATAAATTAACATATACTATGTATATGCCCCTAGCAGGTCCACTAATGTGCTTCAGGACCCATGAATCCTTTGAAATAACATGCAAATTTTGTATCTGTATATATATGTGCCTAGCTTTCCACAGTTTCTCAAAAGAATCTATGAATCAAAAGAAGTAAAGAACCACTGGTTTATTCCCAAATGGCCAGTATATTACTTAAATATAAGCAGCATCTCTGAACAGGAGACATAAGACCCTCTCACATTTAGAGGGGTTAAATAACCGTGTAGCTTTCCATTTACATCTACACCTATATGCAACTAAAATTTATTTACCACATTTTTCTTCCCCCGCTTTTAATCACTCATTTTAAATTTCCACTTAAATGCTAAATAATAACTACTTTTAAAGGGTGCTTGTTTGCACATCACACCAACCTAAAAATTATATCCCCAAGAAAATGTTCACAGTCAATCTCAAAAAAAATTGCATATATGCTAAAGGGGCTGCTGTTTGGTACCTTGGTTAGTGTTGAAATAGGCAATAAGAGCTGGAATGCAAAACAGCTTCTCTGACTTAGAATTACATCAATACTACAGTTCCAGAAAATCACTTATTATTTAAAACTAACATGCGCATAAAAATTCATAAAAACTTTTTAAAGGGCTCTTTTTCTGTTATAATATGCTGAATACAATGGTTCAGACATCTACCTGAACGCTTTTGTTTCAAATCTCTTTTAATAGGTCTCACTACTCCTCTGTAAATGATTTAGAGTAGCAACTCTGGTCTCATTCATGCTTCTATATGGAGCATCAGATATAGCACCTGCTAATAAAAGGCAATTCAAAACGTTTTTTATTAATACTATATGACCTAATTAACACTAAAATGTAAACTTCTGGAAGCTATCCCCATGTGCATAGCTTAAGTATGCTCTAAAATGACAGAGGGTCAAAAATAAGCCATCTGGGGACATGTGTCAAATTATTCCACACAACTATCACTTCCAGTAACAGTCCTTAAGTCATATCATGAAAAGTCCATGCTAACAAATCTAGAAGTAATTAGGCAAAGAAAATAAATTTGCTTAAGATGCAGAGACAAAAGGGATCCCAGTATTAATCACCTTGACATTTCTTAAAATAAGTCTGGCAATTGTCTCAGACACACATTGACTCTGCAATGGCAAAAGAAAGGTGCAAAAAATGCAGGATATAAGCAGAGCCTTGAGAGTGTCTCTAGGAGTTGGAGGAAGAAGTTGGGAAGAAGGCTGACATGGGCCCTGCAGTCTGGGTAGAGAGAACATAATGACCAGTGGGCAACTTTAAGATAAGAAATACAGTTAAATGAGTGAATGAGTGAGCAAATGAATGATTGAGCCAACAAAGGAATCAATGAACATGAAAATAAAATTAATGAATAAATGAGTGAGTGAGTAGGCATACAAATGAATGAAGCTGATGAATGGTAGGCTGGAACTAAGATGCATACAGTCCTAAATGTCAGGTAATGAGTCTGAATTCATCCTAAAAAGCAGGATGAGAAAGACATTTCTTAGACTTCTGCAGAGCACAGTCTGCTCAACTGTATGCACAAACCTAACTAAAAGCAATGAGAGTTCACTGAAAGTTTTTACTGCTATGAAATAAGTCACTGAGGAAGATCACTCAGGGAACAACAGGCAAAATATAAAAAACGGAAGTCTTACAACAGGTACGAGAACTACTAGCTAAGCTGCTGGGTTGTGGTTTTTTTGATCATACATATACTGGAATTTTGGAATTGGGTTTTTAAAAATTGATATATAATTCACAAACTGTAATATTCATGCTTTTAAATATACAATTCCGTTGTGTTTCATATATTTGCAAAATTGTGCACTCATCACCACTATGTAATTCCAGAACATTCCATCACTCCATAAGGAAACTCTGGACCTATTAGCAGTCACTCCCCATTTCTCCTCCCCTGAGTCCATGGAATTAACATGTTTTAACCTTAATATGAATTTCTCCTTTATATATCTCCCCAAAGTGCATATAAGGACATTTGTACAAAGCAGACTCTCAGTAAGAGATACATGATTATCCGCCAAAGAAATACTGTCAGAATTCAGGAATATCAAAGAAGACAATTTTCTTTGCTACCTACCTGACGTGCCATTTTTACTCTCCCATGGTGAGCAGCAATTTTCAAGGTTCATTAAGTTTTTTAAAGTATCACTTGGTTTCCCAATTGCAAAAATTTAAGTTTTCTCCCCTTTGGATACCATAACAACCTAAATATAGAGGCCAAATAAAAAGATGGTAAAAGTAGATGGTGCACAACTAATAGCCCGATTCAGCAACCACAGCCTTGGATCATGATTGATTTTCTCCGCCAAGCCACTGGGTGAAACAAGTTCTAACAATGCACAGGTATTTCTCTGCAAGTCCCTGGGTGGAAGTAGTAGCGGGTTATAAGCTTAGCTGAATTTCTTTTTCCGTTTTGAAGCCACCTAAGAAGGTATTTCCATCCCATGTTTGATATCACTCTACTACTGAATTTTGGAATGGCTCCTTGGTATTTGTCAGCACATTTTAAAAAAGGCAAATCTCCAAATTCCTCTCAGAGATTGTTACCCTGAATGTTAGAAGAAATCTCATTTAGGCTTTATATGTCATCCCCATTACACATATACATGCTTTTTTTTTTTTTACTTCTGTTAAAAATGTAAAATACCTTTAATTATAAAAAGATGTTCCTTAAGATAATTAAACCAGCTGAATAAAAATATAACATGTATGTCCTACTCATTTTCCTCATTCTGTGAATATGGCAAAGAGACTAAATTTACAAACCGCACTGTTGTTGTACACAGTCCTCATCTGTCCCATCCTCACTCCACTGCAAGTGTTGCACTGTGAGAAGCAATACAACCGCTTCATACATATTCACTCACTACTTATGAAAGATACTTATAAGAAAACAATTGTTTTTTTTGGCCGGGCGCGGTGGCTCACGCCTATAATCCCAGCACTTTGGGAGGCCGAGGCAGATGGATCATGAGGTCAAGAGATCAAGACCATCCTTGTCAACATGGTGAAACCCCGTCTCTACTAAAAATACAAAAAATTAGCTGGGCGTGGTGGCGCGTGCCTGTAATCCCAGCTACTCAGGAAGCTGAGGCAGGAGAATTGCCTGAACCCAGGAGGCGGAGGTTGCCGTGAGCCAAGATCACGCCATTGCACTCCAGCCTGGGTAACAAGAGTGAAACTCCATCTCAAAAAAAAAAAAAAAAAAAAATTGTTTTCATGATATTAAGCTTCTAGGATTAAAAAATAAATAAATAAAGCCCAAACTAGAAAAAATAAAAATAAAAACCCTGACTGCATTTTGGTCAGTTTACCTCTTCCTAAAACTACTTGAAAAAAAATTTTTTTAACATTTTTTTAAAAAGTTTAAATACTTTGTACAGTACCTAAATTTCTTTGAACTTCTTCCTATAGACAAATCATGTGGAAAATATTTTCTAAAGTGCTCAGGTCTGTGAAGTTTGCTAGACACAATCTAATCCCTTTTGTATCTTCTCTGAGCAGCTAAAGACTTTGTAAGGCCACAGGACAGTTGAGACAACAGGGACACGGTCTTCACAATCAGTCACAACAGCTGCCCAGCCACCGAACCCCTGGCCTGAGCTATACAGAGGAAGGGGTTTTTATCTTGTTATTTCACAATGCCTGAATACACTCAAGGGATCCTCCATAAATAACTCATTAGCAGCAAAAAGAATATGGTCTAATCAATAAGGAGTAATGACGAAACTCACAGCAGGTTCAGGGGACTGACTGGGTGTT
Organism: Saguinus oedipus; assembly: GCA_031835075.1. Taxonomy (NCBI): domain Eukaryota; kingdom Metazoa; phylum Chordata; class Mammalia; order Primates; family Cebidae; genus Saguinus; species Saguinus oedipus. Next base: position 2,592,696 of record CM063188.1, on the reverse strand, counting down.
ATATTAATCTCTGATTAAGCTTACCCAGAAACATTGTTCATAGACCAAAGACCTAAATTAAACTTTTAACCTTCTGTTACAAAGAATCTTTCTCAATGGACCGGAAAATGTTTATAAAATATATCTAACGAAAATAGGAGGTGAACATGAGTGTTTCAATACATAGATTTTTCTCAAGATCACAAAGAAAAACAGAATTAAAACTTAGTTTCCTTCATTCTACCTAAAACATTCCTAAGTCAATCATATTGGCTAATATTTAATGATTCTTTTCAAGTGGTTTTTATAAGTGCTTTATAACACACTTTCATTTCTCAATCAATTCCCTATTTTCCAGGAAACGAATCTGGAGAACTCCAGACTCCTTTGCTCGTTTTCTAGTAATTCCCTTCATCAATTCATAGCAAAACAAACTGTGTGCCAGAAACTTTTCTCTAAGCTTATTTCCACCTCTAGAAAATTATTAATGGTATTCATCTTGTACAAGTATTCTTTGGGACTAATAAAAAATAAGACTTCTGTTTCCTAGCAAACAATATAAACTTAACAAATGTTAGCTTTATTATTAGTACCAGTACCAGTAGTATTAGTACCACTAGTACTTACTGCAAGTGTGCAACAGAGAGCTGAGAAGTGATAACAGTGATACTTCTTGTATCCACCATCTGCGCTGAATGAACTGCTCCATAGTGGATTATTTTCCTATTAAAGTTTAAAGCATCAAAAAGTTTATCCCACCCATTTGGAAAGAAATGCTATTTATTTATTATTTTTTTAGAGATGGGGGTCTCACTCTGTCACCCAGGCTGAAGTGCAGTGGTGCAATCACAGCTTACTGTAGCCTCAAACTCTTATGCTAAAGTGACCCTCCTGCCTCAGCCTCCTAAGTAGTTGGGACAACAAGCACATGCCACCACCCCATGTTAGAGATGGGGGTCTCGCTATGTTTCCTAGGCTGGTTTTGAACTCCTGGCCTTAAGCTATCCTCCCCTCTGAGCCTCCTTAGTTGCTGGAATCATAGAATTGAGCCACCCAGCACAGCCGGAAGGAAACGCATTTTAAATGCACATCATGATCTTAGCAGAGTGGAATGTATCTTCCTTGGTAATTCAGAACCATCTTTATGATCAATACTTAGTGTCTTATATAACTTACGACAGTAGAGGTACTGTCAGGGGCTACCCAACTGGGCAGGCTTCATTCAGGTGATCCAATCATTCACCTGCTATGCTTTTCTGGAAGCTGATGATTCTGTCAGGAAAACTCAGAACAATTCTCAGAAAGGTTCACAGGACACTAAATGTCTTAGGGTCACATGTAGCTAATACATAAGGGAGCAGTCACTTGAACCTAAAAGTATCTGGCTTGGAAATCAACCCTCTCTAGCAAACCATACTGTACTCAGCTGTCAATATTCACACAACATAATTGGAAACTCTGCAAAAGATCTAGCAGGATTTGAATTCCATATGATATGAGCAAATGTTTACCAGGGTGACAAGATACAGCTACCCAAAAACCTAATGGCAAACAAAAAAAACAATTATTTCTCAAATTTTATTGTTTGTGCTGATATTCAAAGGAACTTCAATTTCTTAAGCACACCTTGACAGAGTGGTACATTCCTAGATTAGTTCCTTTCATTTTACTGTCCTCAGTTCTCTCCTTCACAGCGATGGGAGCTAAGAAAAGCAACAGCACCATAACGTTTGTCAAACATACATGCTGTGCTAGAAACTGTGGTAAGTCCTTTACAGAATCACAGCCCCTCTCAATGTACTCAGAATTCTGAAGTAACTGACTAACATGACAATGTAAACACATTAAAAAAATCTTCATTTAAATTTATTACACAGTCCAGAATTCATAAACCACTGTAGAAACATTCAAGATTTCCATTCAGTGAATACATCTCCTGGAATCCAGCAGTTCCTGTTTAAACCCTGGTGAGTGAGTTCTATGTTCAGAGCGAGCAGAGCAGAGCTGGAAGCAATAAAAGACTTTTCTTGAGACAAAGTTAAGTTTCCCATAAAGAAGAAAAATGATACTTAGGTTTATTCTTTCTCTTTTTCAAAGTTTTCCTCTTCCTTACTCTCTCATTTAAGAAATTACCTTTAAGGAAAAAGAACTGCTCAAAAGATAGTAGTCACTAATGACCAGGCATCAGCAGCTCGAACGTAAGTACGCCACCATCTTTTTTCTTTCCTTTACTACCAGAAGGATAGCTCTTTTTCTCAATTCAGTAGTCCCCCTATCCTTAGAGGGTACTTTTGAAGGCCCCAATGCCTGAAATCACAGATGGTACTGGACCCTCTAAACAGTATGCTTTTTCTTATATATACATACCTATGATAAAGTTGAATTTATAAATTAGGCACAGATATTAACAAAAATAACTAATGATTAAACAATTATAATAATAAACAATAATAATATTCACAATTTCAGATAGATTCTTTCTTACTGTAGATCTTAGCAATCTCAGCATACGATTTTTTTTCTCTCCTTATTAAGTTGGGAACTTTCACCTTTTCACTTAAGGAAGCACTTCACAGCTTCTCTTTGGCAGATCCAAATTGACAGCACTATTCTTGCATTTTGGGACCAATATTACATCAACTACGAGTTACCTGAACACAAGCACTTTCTGATAACTGAGGCGACTGCTAAGTGACTAACGGGTACATACTGTGTACATATGGATATGCTGGATAAAAGAACAATTCTCCTCCCAGGTGGTATGAGATTCCATCATGCTTCTCAGAACAGTGCACAACTATAAACTGGTGAACTGTTTACTTCTGGAATTTTCCATTTAATATTTTTGGACTGTAGTTGACCACAGGTAACTAAAAGCACAGAAAGTGAAACCTTAGGAGAGAGATCCAAGATGGCTGACCACTAACAGCTCAGGCTTGTAGCTCCCAGTGAAAGCACAGAGAACGAGAGGACGCCACACTTTCAGACAAATCTTTCTTATACACGGACCAGGAGATTCCCAGAGGAGGAGCCTCACGGGTCACCAGCGCGACTCTTGCAGCCGGTTCTGCAGTTTTGCCGGTGCCCCTGCGTGGCAGTTCTTGGTGCAGAGTAACCGGGACTGGTTCCCCTTTTGGCCAACGTTTGGAGCTGATTGAAGAAGGGATTCAGGAGGGAAGCCAGACGGGAGACTCCCGGACAGAAAAGCACCAAGAATCTTGATGCCACTGTTTTAGCCAGCGCAGTGGGTTGCTCACATTTTGGCCCTGGGAATTAACAAGTTGGACGTCCACTAAGAGACCCAATTTGAAAGTTGGTAATTACAAAGATGACAGGTGGATAAATTTACAACAAAGGGAAGAAACCAGCGTAAAAAGGCTGAGAATACTCAAAATCAGAATGCCTCTCCCTCTACAGAGGATCACAGTTCCTCATCAACAGAGGAACAAAGGCCTGATGGAAAATGAGTGCATCCCATTAACAGAATCAGGCTTCAGAAGATGGATAATAAGAAACTTCCGTGAGTTAAAAGAACATGTTCTAGCCCAATGTAAAGAAACTGAGAACTTTGAAAAAAGATTTGACGAAATCCTAACAAGAATAGACAATTTAGAGAAGAATATAAGTGAATTAATGGAACTGAAGAATACTATACGAGAACTCCGAGAAGTATGCACAGGTTTTAACACTCGAATTGATCAAGCAGAAGAAAGGATATCAGAGGTCGAAGACCAACTTAATGAAGTGAAACAAGAAGACAAGATTAGAGAAGAAAAAGTAAAAAGGAATGAGCAAAGTCTCCAAGAAATATGGGACTATGTGAAAAGACCTAATTTACGTTTGATAGGTGTACCTGAATGTCATGAAGAGAATGAATCCAAGCTGGAAAGTATTCTTCAGGATATTATTCAGGAAAACTTTCCTAACCTAGTAAGGCAGGACAATACTCATCTCCAGGTAATACAGAGAACATCACAAAGATATTCCTCAAGTAGAGCAACCCCAAGACACATAGTTGTTAGATTCACCAGGGTTGAAATAAAAGAGAAAATTCTAAGGGCAGCTAGAGAGAAAGGTCAGGTTACCCATAAAGGGAAGCCTATCAGACTTACAGCAGATCTCTCAGCAGAAACCCTACAAGCTAGAAGAGAGTGGGGGTTAATATTCAATATCCTCAAAGAAAAGAATTTTCAACCCAGAATCTCATATCCAGCCAAACTAAGCTTTATAAATGAAGGAAAACTAAATTTTTTCACGAACAAGCAAGCACTCAGAGATTTCATCACCACTAGGCCTGCTTTACAAGAGCTTCTGAAAGAAGCACTACACACAGAAAGGAACAACCAGTATCAGTCATCCCAAAAACTTACCAAAAGATAAAGAGTATCTCCATAATGAAGTATTTATATCAACTAATGGGCAAAATAGTTAGCCAGCATTAAATGACAATATTAAACTCAAAAATATCAATATTAATCCTGAATTTAAATGGATTAAATGCCCCAATCAAAGACACAGACTCGCAAACTGAATTAAAAAGTCAAAACACATCGGCACTCTGTATCCAGATCCATCTCATAAGCAAGGACAACAAAGACTCAAAACAAAAGGTTGGAGGAAGACTCACCAATCAAATGGAGAGGAAAGAAAAACAAAACAAACAAACAAAAAAAAACAGGAGTCATAACTTTCCTCTCTGACAAAATAGGCTACAATAGTAACTAAGACTAAAAGAAACAAAGGACATTACATAATGATAAAAAGATCAATGCAACAATAGGAGTCAATGATCATAAATATATATGTACCCAATATGGGGGCACCCATTATATAAGACAAGTTTTCAATGACTTACAAAGAGACTTGGACTCCCACACTAATAGCGGGAGACTTTGACACCACATTGTTAATATTCGACGAATCAATGAGATAGAAAATTAACAGACACATTTATGATTTGAACTCAGACCTGGAACAAGTAAACTCAGTGGATATTTATAGAATTCTACACCCCAGGTCCACAGAACACAATTTTTTTTTTTTTTTAGTATCACATTATACCTATTTTGAAAGTGACCACATAAATGGAAGCAAATCACTCTTCAGCACTTGCACAGCATTTCACAGATTTAAATGAAATAATGGTTGGCTGTTAGTTTGTTATTTTCTTTCCTTATTACTTCCTGTCTCCGCTGTTAAGCACAATCATCAGCATAAAAGAGGCTTTTAATACCTATTTCTAGATTGCATTCCAGCCTGGGCAATAGAGCAAGACTCCTGTTCTCTCTCCGCCTTTTCTCTTTCTCTTTCTTTCTTAAAAAAGAAAAGAAAAGAAAGTGAAACCTCAGATAAGCAGGGGAATACTATACTTTCAGCAGAGAGTTCTTATAAGTATGTTGCTCTTTTCTGGACATCTACAAACACAAATTGGCCAGAACATTATGGGAAATGTTTGGTGTGAAGACAAGAAGGGCTTGGTGATCTTAGTTCCAACCTTTGGCAGCTTCTTCATGGAGATAAATGTGAGGGTAGGAATTTCTGTGCACGTTTGGCTGTGCAGCCAGCCTCTCTTAATTGTATAAAACCCACATGGAATGGTAAGAAATAATTGCTACCAATATGGACAACAAAATCTCACTAATGTGGGTTAACAGGCAAACAAGCTAGTCTGGATTACATTATCCTTTTTAATGGGAATACAGTTGTAGTATATTTAATACACACACACACACACACACACACACACACACACATCCTCTAATTAGCCTAACAGTGTAGAGGGTCTTGGGACCTGTTTAAAGGATAGAGACTCTTTGTGAATCATGAATTACTGCATGAAATACATCTTCCCAAAGGCTTTAAAATAGGTATCTTTCTTCTTAAATTTAAATAAACAGTTTCCTTGCAGTCTCAGGCATACAATAGGATTCTAAGTCAGTTCTCTCCATAACACATTCTGAAAGAAAAACAGTGAAAGCAGGACAGGCATGGTGGCTCACACCTATAATCCCAGCACTTTGGGAGGCCAAGGCAGGCAGAGAGCTTGTTCAAGACCAGCCTGGGCAATGGGGCAAAACCACATCTCTACTAAAAATACAAAAAATCAGCCAGGTATGTAGGCATGTGGCTATGGTCCCAGCTACTTGGGAGGTTGAGGTGGGAGGATCACTTGAGGCCAGGCGGTCAAGGCTGCAGTGATCCATGATTGTGCTACTATACTCCAGGCTGGGCAACAGAACAAGGACCTGTCTCCAATCAATCAAATATCAATCAAAGCAGCACTATGTGAATCACCATAAATGTCAAATTAGTAAGGTCTAAATTCTATTTTCTGCTTATTGATGCTTGGGACCCCATAAGACATTCTCCCAGCCTCTATGCTTCTGGATCCTCCCATCTGTTAAGTCAACACCATTCGTCTACATGTCTAGAAGAATGCTCCACTACATGACCCCACAGAAGGGCATTAGATCAAGATATTGAACATTTGATTTAATGCAGAAAAAGTTAACTTTCCCAAAGCCTTGTGCTTTCCTGTCAGATATTTTCTTTTTCCTCACAGAAAAGCAGCATGGTTAACAAACTGCTTCTGGAAGAGCCTGTGAAGATTTATAACTTTAGCTGGAGATTTTGTTTTCCATTCCCTGACTGTACTTATAAGCAGCCTAGCAAGGCTCTCCTTGCCTGGATCGACAGCCTCCCTGCCGAGCTGACGAGAGCTGCTGGATATCCCCTCCAGAGTATCACTAAGGACTGAGATGCTGCCATTGCCATGTCCCTGGTACTCTTCAGTGCAAGCCTGGGTACTAATGTCTTCTCTTCTTCACAGCAAACTGAGGGGAAATCAGCCTAAAAATTCTAACACAGCCCCTTCTCAACTAAATTCATTGAATGTGTTTTTGGTATTTGAAGCTCATTTTTATGTTTGCAATAATGTCAGTATGACTGATCCATTATTATTAAACTACAGTTTTTAATGAAACTGCATTTCACCATAACATCTAAGATACTGCAGCTGAATTTCATTAATTGTACTGTAGAATAAAGTAATAACAGATTGTCCTATTTCTAATACAAAATGGGAAACTGCTGTTTTATTCTTCTATTTACATGAGAACGGGCAAAGTAATATACCCTCCCTGTCAACAAATTTCAGAAATTTGCTTTTTTAAAATTTTTCCTCCAGTCAGAGTCCTTGTTAATGACAGGAGCATATCATAATTTAATTAGCTGACACTGAGTGGCAATCTACCCACTTCTTTTAATTGGAATCATTTCATGATCTAACCATAAAGTCCCATTTTGCATAACTAGTAATGTTCATAAACAAGACCTTTGGAAAACTGCTTTTATGGAACGATATAAAACATTTGGACACAGTCACCATGTTCCCACTTTATAGAAGATTAGGGCCACAGAATTTACTCTGCAATGTATATAATATAGCTAATTCAGGAAGCACGTATCAGGTTTCCCGGATCTGGATAGCACAAAACTTCCAGAAAGTCAACTTCCCCGCCACCTCACAAAAGCATCCTAATAGTTGTGTGCAGTGGAAAGAACACAGGCTTGAAAATCAGGTCTGAGTTTTTCTTTCTTTTTTTCTTTAGACAGGGTCTCACTATGCTGCTCAGGCTGGAGTACAGTGGCTATTCACGGTAAACTACATAGTAAACTACAACCTTGACCCCCTGGGCACATGTGATCCTTCCGCTTCAGCCTCCCGAGTGGCTGAGACTAAACCATGCCTGGCTCAAATCCAAATTTTAATCTGAGCTACAATGTGAGCTTGATCCAGTTCAGAAACATCTCTGAGCTTCTGGTTCTTACTTGCAAAATGAAAGCGATATAACACCTAACTCAAAAGGCTGTCAGGAATACTAGTTATAGTGTATGTAGGGTTAGCAGTGAGTGTCTCAACAAATAGCAGCTTTTATTCTCATGATTATGACATATTAAATTTGGCTAATAGTACTGAACTGTTGGGATATTAGATAATTTTGTGCAAGTGCTTAGACAATTAAAAGGCAATATAGGCATCTGAGCTTCAGTGGATTACAGACAAGTTTTAAAGTGCTGTTCTTATATTTCACTTGTTTTGATTATCAGTTAACTGCTATATAGTCACCAAAAGTTCCTGCCTTCAAGGAACCTGAGATCTGAAGAGCACAGGCTTGGGAATCAGGTGACTGAGTGTGAACTCAGTCCACTTTCTAGCTGTGGAACATCCAGTAAGTAGCGCAAGCTGCTTACACTGACTTTCTGATCTGACAAAAGCAGCTAATAATAACAGCATTCACCTGACAGATATCACAAAGGTTAAATGAAACAATCCATGTAGACTGCTGAGCAGCACGCCTGGCACAAACTAAGCGGTCAGTATATGTTAGTAGTTTGTATTGAACTACTGACAATCCAAGGTCAAATCTAATACAAATGAGGAAGTGAGACTTAGAAAGGTCAAAGTGTCTTACTGATATTAAGGAGGGAGGAATTTTACTCCAAGTCTGTCTGACTTCAAAACTCATATTCAACCCTTATGCTTTTAAATCACCCTTAAACCAGGCTCAGTCATTATTTTCTAATATACAGTTGTTGAGTATTTGCATGCTGATCAAAGTGCAAATTGTTGAGGATATGATCTCAAGAAGATAGAGGGTATCCCTGGCCTCAGAGAGCTTACCTGTCTGGGAGAAACAGGTAAAGGGCAAGACAAGAAAGCATGCCATGTTCTCTGATAAGGAAAATACACCAGCCTAAAGGTGCACCATGCAGGAAGAACAGGGAAGTGAATACACAGGTAACCTTTTAGAAGAATCCATGTAATAAAACAGCTTATGTTACCTTCCACTTTGACCTTCTCCTAAGAGTAAAATTTCTAGGGATTTCCAACAACCCAGGACATTTGTATATCAAAGAATCAAGCTACAGAACTGTAAATGGACCAAAAAGAAGAAAATGCTTATGGCTTGATCTCCACAGAGCACTTAACTGCACATGCGAGTCTGACCTCGGGAGATCACATAACTGCACATGCAAGTCTGACCTCGGGAGAGCACGTAACTGACATGCGAGTCTGACCTCGGGAGAGCACGTAACTGACATGCGAGTCTGACCTCGGGAGAGCACGTAACTGACATGCGAGTCTGACCTCGGTAGAGCACGTAACTGACATGCGAGTCTGACCTCGGAGAGCACGTAACTGACATGCGAGTCTGACCTAGGCAGAGCACGTAACTGACATGCGAGTCTGACCTCGGGAGAGCACGTAACTGACATGCGAGTCTGACCTAGGCAGAGCACGTAACTGACATGCGAGTCTGACCTAGGCAGAGCACGTAACTGACATGCGAGTCTGACCTAGGCAGAGCACGTAACTGACATGCGAGTCTGACCTCGGGAGAGCACGTAACTGACATGCGAGTCTGACCTCGGGACAGCACGTAACTGACATGCGAGTCTGACCTCGGGACAGCACGTAACTGACATGCCAGTCTGACCTCGGTAGAGCATGTAACTGCACATGCGAGTTAATGGCAAGGGCTTGGGAAAGAGAACTCTGTCCAAACAAACCTCCTTCTCCACCAAGTGCCAATACCCATCCTTCCTTCAACAATGAAAGAAGAGACAGTAAACACAAATGGCTTTCTCAGAATGCATGGTATGGAGACCCCATGCATGGTAATGCATAAAGACTAACAGAAGACCGTCCCTGGGGGTGAGTTCTGAGGAAGACAGAATAAACTAGAAGGGAAGCAGAGTGTGGAGAACCAGTCTAGAAAGCAGAGAATACAAAGGAGGTAAACTGCCTAAGAATCTAAATAATGTGGCCTACAAATCCACGCCAGCCAGAGCCGAATACTATAATGAACCTAGAATTGGCACAATAGCGCAGTGATTTCTGAGAGGAGGAAGTGGAAGGACTGGGGAGAGAAGAAAGCAAGCAGCAGCTTAAAATTTCAAGAATGCTCCAAACTGTGCCTCACTTGATGAAGGTTGATGGTGTCTGTCTAATCACTGCAGTAAAGTGACAAAGCAGCCTGCAGACGGCTCTGTGTGGCTTTTGGAGCTAGAGAGAGGCCGCTTTCTTGTTATTCGGCAGGCAGATGTGACAGTGTTCTGCAGAGGACAAGCTGTTCGAGAATAGATTCCCCCTCACTTCTCGTGCTGGTGGTGGAAGCATCCAGAGTATTTACAATATACTATTTTGTTTCCATCTGAGTCCATGTGTTCGCTGGGCAGGTTAAAACTGAGGCTACACAGCACATTTTTCACGGTAAACGAACGCCGCCTAGGCAAACCTGCAAACCCTAAGGGAAGGGAGGGGATCTTGCTCTCTTAATTTTCCAGTCCTAGGAAAGGCTCACCTTCAGGAATAGCAGCAGCTTCGATGATTTATTGCCGGAGAAAGGCCATACCTCAGAGGATTCATGTCGGGAGTCACAGGTACAGCCAGGGGAGCAGCCCTCATTTAGTGTGAGACAGGGGAAAGAAGCTGGAAAACAGCCTCCATGAAGAATATGCCTTTATAACATGCTGAAAGTAACTGAATCAGGACGTGCTCTGTGGTTATAATTCCATGCTATTGATGGCAGCAGCTGCTGCAACAGGGAGGCCGGCTAGGGCTGCACACTCAGTGGAGGCAGTGGGAGCCTCGACCCTTCTTTGTTGGGGCAAGGGCTTGGCAGCTGCCACTGCAGTCGCCCAAACCGTGGCTGCAGACCAGCCCTCCTGCTCTATGGAGCAGGCAGGAGCCCCGCCCTCCTGTGTGGGGCTACAGCTGCCCAAACTGCGGCCGTGGATCCAAGTCTCTCTGTGCTCTTGGTGGGGACCAGGAGCAAGCAGGATCTGCCCTCCTGGTTAAAGCTGCAGCCTCCTGGCTGTAGACCTGCACTTCAAACTTGGTGGAACAGGCAGGAGCCAGGGACAAGCAGGAGCCCCGCCTTTTCTGAGTTCTCCTTTTCTGAGATGGCGGAGTGGGAACTCCTCAGATGCAAATGGAACATCTCGGCAGCCTGCTGGGAGGCCCAGGAACAAACCCCCCACCACTTCATCCCTGCAGGCACAGGGGTGTCTATCCTCGCTGCCTGGCTTCTCTCCTCTCCAAGTGCCTTCTCTGATCTCCAAGCAGGGTTGGGGCTGAGGCCCAGGCTATGAATGGCAGCGGGAGGCAGATTCCTTGGTGGAAGGGGGCAGACCCCATAACGCCCCTCCTTCAGGCCAGGCTGCCAGTCCAGGACCGGAGTAGGGACTTGTAATGCCTCCCATGGTGGACAATGGACCAATCGGCAAGAACTTCCACCCCTCTAAGGTCCACAAAAGCCTCACATTCAGCCAGAGCAGGTCAGCGAAAGACAATGGGCGAACCAGCTACAGAGAGGAGCTACCCTCACTGCCGAGAGTTTCAGAGACTTGCATAGATGTCTGAAAGATCTGCTTGTGGAGAGGAACCACAATCTCTAGGGCCTCCTCTCTGCCAAGAGCTGAACACTCCACTAGATGACCTGCCTATAGAGAGGAACTACCCAATGTGGGCTTCCTCTGAGCTGTTGCAACCCTCAATAAAGCTCCTCTGCATCTTGTTCACCTTCCACTTCTCTGTGTACCTCATTCTTCCTGGACACAGGACAAGAACTCAGGCAAAGGTGCCACCTGCCACAGAGGTTTCCCGCCAAAAAAGCGACACCCCAGAGATCACATAACACTATGATTTGAAGGCAAATAACGGGAGGAAAATGGAGGAAGGAAGAAAAGATAAAATCTCAAAGGCATACAGACCTGATGTTCAACAAACAATGTGCTAGGCAAGGTACACAGGCCATCTCAAAGAAAAGATGACTAAGTGACTTCTGAAATGAAAAGCACAACTGCCATCCTAACTCCCACCCTAAAAGTTTCCAGCGATCAGTACTTTACTTGTTAATAAGTAAAGAGACATACATCTGTTACAACTGTGCCATCAGAGGACACCAGGGCAGAGTTCCTGCAGCACTTAACTAGCCTGGGGCACTTGAAGGCTTGGCCTGGTATTCTCAAGTGAGTGGCAAGAAAACCCTACAACGCAGGGTGAGTTCCAGGACAAATGCAGCTGATGCCAGAAAACTCTGTTTGGCAATGCAGTTAGAGACAAGGAGTAGACACGTCATTTGAGAATCACTGCTCTGAAGAAAATTCTAGAAATGTGACAGTAGCTGGAGGAGGAGGTGGGGTCAGTAGACATGAAAAAATATGCAAGGCCTGATTTTTAAAATACCTCTTGCTGCATTTCAATTAAATGATTAAAAATTAGCACTAAAATGAAGATCTATATCAAAACCCTTATTTTCTTGATGAGGAAACTGAGATGCAGAAATGTTGAGTGACTTCTTGTCTGAGGCACTTAGCTAATGAAGAGCAGGGAATTTAGAATTTAGGATTCCTGTCCCCATCAGTGGGCCTCTGCTCCGTCTACCAGAATGTCATGCCATGTTTCTTACTCTGCTGTAACTGATCCTCAATTTTATCTTTAGTTTTGTTTTTACTAATATGTTTCAAAATACCCTAAAGAGAAGGGTATCAGATTAACCAAAAGAGAAATTTTTTTCCTTTCAAAAGGAAACTTTTAACTACCTTCACTGACAAAGGGATTAACTCTGCTCTATAATGGAATTGCACTAAAAATAATAAGGCAGATAAAGAAAAGCTTTTATTATTTTAATGAATTCAAAAGCTGGAAGCATTATTGAGATGAGCCATGTGTTCACTGCCCTAATCCAATGTTATCATGTTTTAAAAATTATTCTGTGTAGGAAATTTTCTGCTACATCAGACAAAACCCCAAAATATGCCAAATAGAACATTAAAATTAACTTCAAATCCTCAGCCCTTTCAAAATAGAAATCACTATTCTAAGGACCAGCCTTGAAAGCACAACCTATAAGACACAAAACTTGTTCATCTGCAAAGATCATCCCTCTGTCTACAGTGGAACCCAAAGATTCCTCTGTTACCATTTAGCCCATACCCTAAGAAATTTACGATTCTATACATTCTTTATCTGAATCAACCATTTACTTCTATATGTATAAGCAAGTTCATTTAATCTCTCTATTCTTTTGCATCCACAGCTATAGAAAAAGAAATTCAGTTTTTTTTCAACTTGCCTTACTGTGATTGATTCTATAGAAAACATCACAGTAACAATTAGAATAAACACAAATTTGTCACATGAATGTTATATTCTTTTAAGTCTCAGAAGAAAACAACAGAATCTTTTTTCCCAGACAACTTCAACGTTCAAAACAATGTTACTCAAAGAAAACATACCATAAACCATAACATTCCATTAATATTCCATTCTTTTTCAAAACAGATCACATTTCTTGGCTATTAGGTTGACACCATTCTGCCATACTCTTGACACATGAAGTTTAAAAATTAGTACTCAGGTAACTGTGGGAACACAAATGACTCTGGTAAAGTGAAGTTAACTATATTTAACTTATTCCAAAGTGGTGTATTTTCTACCACAGCTAACCTACACAGACCATTCCCATTCTGTAATCAGACCTGGTATCACAAAGGTATGCTGAAGCATGTTTTATACCTGTTGGTTAAAACGACTTATTACTATATTGTCATTCTCTACATACTACACTAATGTTTCTGTCTACATAAAGCACAAGAGTAACCCATATGGAAAAACTGGGACCCAAATCAAGAATTTCTCCTCTGCAGCTATGGAGGGGATGAAGTGAGCCTATTTGTCTGAGAAAGGAAATGTCTGATCCAGCCATGAAAGTCCAGGGTTCGAGGGGACATGGGATAAAGTCCACAGGGAGAGAGACAGAGAGAACCAAAAAACCCTGTCTATGTTACCACAATGATATCCCAATGGCTTACTGACTTCCCCTCTAGAGCCCCACCAACAAGTCAAGATGTCTTAAACATCATGCCCCCAGCTTACTATCCTAAAAGATAATGGAGGAAGAAGGCTTGCTCCAGAAGGCTCCAGCTGGAAATGATACTCTACAGAAGTTATTACTCATAAAATATTCCTTGAGGGGAAAAAAGAACCCCAAACCCCCCTACTTTCATTACATTGTGTCCTTCTACATGCAGGATGGATGGAGTTCCTGTTAGACAGTGAATCTAATTCCCCTTTTTGGATAATTATACACAAAGCATGGGGTTCAGAGCCAAGCAGTTTAAAATCCTGGCTCTTCTACTTAGTACAAGGAACCAAGTAACTTTGATTTCTTTGATGTTCAGTTTTCCCATCTGTGAAATGAGAATAACAAACCTATGTTCAAAGACTACTGTAAGAAAAAAATAAATAAAATAATACTTGTAAAGGACCTAGCCTTTACAAGTCTCACATTCAGTATCTATTCAATAAATATTTGTTGATCCTTTCCCCACAATCCTCACTCCACCAGTAGACAGATTCGAACATCACCTGATTAGATAAGCAAATAATTTTCCTTAACTATCCAAGTATCTTTAAGGCCCCCCATTTCAAGCCCAGAAGTACATTCAATACCATAGAGACGTATTTCAAGAGGCTAGTTGTGCATTCCCAAGGACTGAGACATATCTAGGCCTGTCTGGCATTCTAGCAGGCCTGCTCTCCAGGGATCTTCCTGTGGCAGGAGCCAAGATCTTCTGGAAAAAGTAATAGGAAGAAGTAAATGCTCACAGATGTGGTCAAAAGAAAATGGAGAAATAAAGAGAAGAAGGAAATTTCAAGTGGGCCACTCCAACCCCTAGGTCAGAGGTCAGCACTCTGGGATGCGGGTGCCGAAACAACAATAAAGGAAACACTGCTTCACTAAGAATGCGGCTTCTGGGAGCTCAAGACAGAACTACTTCCTCTGGAGTCTATGAAGAAAAACAGGCTCCCTGGAAGTGAATGGTTCAGTCCAGTGGCTGCTGGAAAAGAAAATAAACATGCAAGTGCCTGGGTGACAAAATAAGAGAAGCTCCCGGCAGGCAGCCCACATCCAGAACAGAGAAAGGCAACCTAGGACACCTGGCATCTGGAGAGCAGGGATGATGACGTAGAGAAGTGGGGGCAAGGGAGTGTCTGTTAACACATCCTGGGGACAAGGGTGTGGTCCACAGATCAGCCACAGGGACGCTCAGAACTGACTTGGAGGAGCTTGCCATTGGCTATGTGAAGAGAGAGCTTGGGAAGTACCATGTTGTTGCTATGTTCATCCTAAACTATTTTAAGTTGGTAAAGCAAGAGTTATGTGCCTTGAGACCAATGCCACCTCAGTCTGATTGTTTATTCAGAGCAAAGTGGAGAGAAAAGCAAGTGAACCACTATTCCACATGCACTTACTATGTTTCAGGCACCGAGTGAAGATTTTTCTCATTTTATTCCATATAATTTCATTCTAAAGAGAAGATTAACAACTTCATTTGATTAGATATACTTCCTCAATAAAGGCTTTTGAATGAAAGCAAATTTCATTTTGCTGATCAGGCTATATGACGTGAGCGTATCCTTACAGAAATAAATTAACCTGGAATTAACATTATGGATTTTTGTTGTTGTTTTCAAGCATAGAGTCTCATCCTGTCACCCAGATTTAAACTTTCTCAGCCACATCTGCAATATGGGGATGGTAAAAATAGGTAATGACAGGAGCTATTTCACATTGTTTTGAGGACTGAGTTTCTACACATAAGGTGCCTGGCGAAAGTAAGCACTCAATAAATGTAAGCAATTTTTATGTTTTATAACACTAGGCTCCTAAGCTCTATGAAGCAAATAATGAAAGAAATTCTGGGAGTGTTTTCTCTGTACATATATGATCTCCAACTTACTCTTGTAGTTGCATGTGGTCCTGGAACCATCTCACATGGTCTGGAAGTTCTCTCAAACTTCCAACTCTCTACTCAAGCACCGACCTTCTGTGTGTGCTTCTCCCTCAGATAATCTTGCTTCCAAATTCACAGAGGAAACAGAGGTCAGAGCCCTGCTACCAACCTCCTACCCAACCCCCATACACAGCATTATCCTTACCCTTCAAATTCTACCCACTTTTTAGAGAAACACTCCTCCTACACAGACCATCCATCCGTTCATTCTCCTGTGTTCTACATCCTGTCTCCTTTACAGATCTGGCACCAACATCCACAACCTGTACTTCCTTATCTTCAGCCTTGTTTTCTTCCCACTCACTACTTCCCCTCAGCCTAAAACCCTGCTGGAGATAAGGAGGGAAGGAAGGAAAAACATTTTATTTATATTTTGATTGACTGATTTTCAGGGTTTTGCTCTCTCACACAGGCTGGACTGCGGTGGTATGATCACAGCTCACTATAGCTTTGAACTCCTGGGTTCAAGCAATCCTCCTGCCTTAGCCCCCCAAGAAGCTATGCCACCATGCCTGGCTAACTAATTTTTTGTTTTGTTTATTTATTTTTTAATAGACACAGGGTCTCAATATGTTTCCCAAGCTGGTTGCAAACTCCTAACCTCAAGCAATCTTCCTGCTGTGGCCTCCCAAAGCCTGGGACTACAAGTGTGAGCCGCCACTCCTGGCCTGAGAGTCATGTTTTAACCGAACCCTCCTTTAACCTCATTCACCTCTAGTTACAACACTTTATTTATCCCTTTGTAGCCAGATTGCTAGAAAAAAAACTCTTTATACTTGCTATCATCTCCATTTCCCCAAATTTCCAATCTTGCATAATATGTACTGTGACATCATTAAGCACTAAATGTACTCTTGCTTTGGGTTCTAATGACCTCTTAAATGCAAGGTGCAGAAGACTTTAAGCCTTTCTGCTTACTCCCCCAAACATGAATCACTCTCCTACATTACTGTGGCTTCACTAGACTGCAAGTTTATAAAAGGCAACAAATCAATCAATCTATATCGATTGACGGTTTTGACTATATCTAAGAATACAGTACTGTACCTAGCCTATATTCACTGAATGAATCAATGGAAATAACGAGAGCCTTGAAGGCTACAATGACTTCAGTGTGCTATCCACTCTGATTCTATCTCTACTATGTAAAAAGTTAAAATTTCTCTTACTAAGTGAATGATACCTTTGGCATAGTAAGATATACAAGATGTAAGGTTCTAGCTGATCCTACTTCATACAGCTCCAAGTAAGCAATTTGCCCAATGAGAAATCTGTTTATACTGGCACAGTGCTTCAGGGCTTAAGTTTTCAAAGTTTTACCCCTCTCACGGTACATAAAGATGTGCAAGACACACTATTAGGCTATTCGAAATTGAACCCAATAGCCCTCCTAGTTTCTTTTAATAGACTTTCAGATGCAGTGTTTCATTCTTTCCTTTAAAAACAATACGATAGTAATTAACATTTTGTAATTTTCTTTTTTTGAGATGGAGTCTCGCTCTGCCGCCCAGGCTGGAGTGCAGTGGCGTGATCTTGGCTCACTACATCCTCCGCCTCCCGGGTTTGAGAAATTCTCCTGCCTCAGCCTCCCGAGTAGCTGAGACTACAGGCCCACACCACCATGCCCAACTATTTTTTGTATTTTTAGTAGAGATGGGGTTTCACTGTATTGGCCAGGATGGTCTCAATCTCCTGACCTTGTGATCCGCCTGCCTTGGCCTCCCAAAGAGCTAGAATTACAGGTATGAGCCACCATACCCAGCCAACATTTTGTAGTTTTCAAAGAAGCTGTGTAGGACGATTTCCTGAACTATGAAAGCCCAGAAATTCTGCAACAAGAAGCATCACAACAGAGAAAGCGCTCTTGGTTTTGTTGTTGCCCACACTTAATTACTGTATTATAATGACAATGTATGAAATAAATGAAGTTACCATCAAAACAAACAGCATATTAAACAGGAAAAATGAATTTATGAATTAATTTTCTTGCCTCCCAAACTCCCTTACTCCACACAAGCCACACCTGATGAAGAGATTGAAAGAAAATGAGAAATTTAATAATGAATAATAGTAATGTTACTACTTTTAATCATTCTAGCAATTATTCTGGTATTACTTTGAAAATAAAAAATGTATTGCTTTGCCGGGCGCGGTGGCTCAAGCCTGTAATCCCAGCACTTTGGGAGGCTGAGGCGGGTGGATCACGAGGTCGAGAGATCGAGTCCATCCTGGTCAATATGGTGAAACCCCGTCTCTACTAAAAATACAAAAAATTAGCTGGGCACGGTGGTGCGTGCCTGTAATCCCAGCCACTCAGGAGGCTGAGGGAGGAGAATTGCATGAACCCAGGAGGCGAAGGTTGCGGTGAGCCGAGATCGTGCCATTGCACTCCAGCCTGGGTAACAAGAGCGAAACTCTGTCTCAAAAAAAAAAAAAAAAAAATGTATTGCTTAATCTTTAGCTTTTGTTCCACAGCAGACTCCAATTCTTTCAGGACATAACCAATATAAAGCACATAATATTCATCCCTTATTTCCATAATTTTCTTGTTTCAAAATAGCAACCTAAAAGAATACTCCACTGATTGTAGATATTCTGATTAAAGAAAAATATAAGCACCAACCAGTTCTGCTCTATAATAATAAAAAACTATGTTTATAATAAAAAAGCTATCAAACCAAATAATCTGATCATCACATAATTTCTCATGAAAGCTGAAAAGGAAATACAATCATTCACTTATTGGTTCGTCTTTCACCAAACATTTATTGTGCTAAATGCTGGCAATACAGAAGTGGACATCTGCTTCGTGCCCTAAAGACGCTCATAGTTAGCACCAAAACTACACATATGGCCAGGTACAATGGCTCATGCCTGTAATCCCAGCACTTTGGGAGGCTGAAGGGTGAATCACGTGAGATCAGGAGTTCAAGACAAGCCTGGCCAACACTGGAAAACCCCATCTCTACTAAAAATACCAAGAAAAAAAAAACAGCCTAGTGCGGTGGCACAAACCTGTAATCCTGGCTACTCAGGAAGCTGGGGCAAGATAATCACTTGAACCCTGAAGGCTGAGGTTGCAGTGAGCCAAGATCATGCCACTGCACTCCAGCCTGGCAACAGAATGAGACTACATCTCCACCCTGCCCCACAAAAAAATCTACATCTAAGAATCACATTAATCTTGAGTTATGGAGTTTGATGGACAGAATTTTTTAAATTAATGTTAAGGTCTGGAAATTTTACTTCGGCTGTTAACCTTTGGCTCACATAGATACCTTGGTAACTATGTGTTTACTACACACAAAAAGACTTTCTTGGGCCTGTGCATCATTTCTAGTAAATGGAGCTAATAAGAACTTTTCATCAGAGAGCTCTTTGCCCCATTTTTGTTTCAGAAATGAGCAACAAAAAGTGAAACAACAAGGTGAAGATTTTTTAATATCCTGCCACTGGGATGTTGATGAGGTCAGAGACAAGCAATTTACCTTCACATGAAATCAAGTTTTGTAAATAATTTAGATTCTGAAGAAAGGATGTTTTAGTATGACATCTGCTACTGCTCTAAAGCTTATAACTCTGAGTCATTGGGAAGGGAAGAACATATTTTCCCCATTAAAATATGTTCTATATCATGTTTATGATCCAAGGTGAACCCACAAAAACCTAGTTTCTTTGGTTCCTTCAATAAACATTAAAAGCCTGTTATTTGTGAGGCGCTGTGCCAATCATTAGGGATATAAAACCAAATAAGACCCAATCTCTGTCCAAAGGAGCTCAGAGTCTAGTGGAGGAAACTCAATTAAGGGTTGCAAGAAATGCTGTGTTTCCTAAAATAGCCACAAGATGTTTGGGGAAGCAAAGAAAAGGGGCAACTTGGGCTAAGAAAGGGAGAGTCACAGAATGCTTTCCTTTAAGACGTCATATTTGAGCTGAATTTGAAGGCTGATTAAGAATTACCTACACTATAACAGAAGTCACAGGTAGAAAGGTAGAACAAACCATATTTAGTGATTTGCTGAAACATGGAGGGGGTGGCACAAAGGAGCCTAGAATGATTCAGGTGTCTGGTTTGGATAAACCACTGTAGGCACCATTCACAAAGAAAGAGATGCTAGAAGATATGAGGGCAAAGATGAAAAGGCCATATGCAGAATGCAAAGCTTAAACCTGTGCCTTATATCTGTTTGGAACAGCAGGGACTTTCTACTTAGTGCTTACATCAGCAAACCCAATGCCTAGCGAAGTCTGGGACAAGGACAAGAGCTGCCCCTGGCACCACTACATGTTTGCCGGTCCCTTTGGGGCATCCCTGGCCTCCACTGTTTTGCCTCTGTTTGTAGCTTGTGCTTTGGCCTTGCTGGCGAGTGTCCTTCAGGGAGGTCTGGCTACCCACAGTTTACAGATAAGAAAACTGAAGCTCAGCGATAATTAACTCGACAAGAGAAAATAACCAGCAAATGGCCTTTGTCCCAGAGCCCACGGTCTTCACCAAAACACTGCCTGGTTTAAGAAATAGCAGCAATTCTGTTTCTTATGAACTTATGAGCCTCCCAAAGGCAGGCTCTCATTCTGTCAGGCATTGTAACCAGGGGATCGTATTCAGCTCCCAGTTGCAAAGAGGTTCTGCACCTCTCTAACTCCAAAGAATAGGGAAAGGGACCCCAGAGGCGTAGTGAGTTTGCCATTGGAATAAATATCGTGGACCCAAACGCTTTTGCGGAAGAGCGATTTATTAGAGAGAGAGAGAAAGAAGACAGCTCCCACGCTGTCGTGGGAGGGGACCCAGAGAAGGAATCCGTATAGGTAGGAGCAGCTGGAGTTTTAATCCTTGAGTTCCCTCCCCATTCATGTTCTCGTCCAATGAGAGGAGTTCTTTCAAACTTCCTCTGGGGTGACTGATCTTTGACTCTGATATCGGATTGGCTATTTGGTCCACAACTCTGAGTTATAGAGCCCCCTCCTCCCAGAGCTTTCGGTGGGATTTTGTGCCAAAGGAGCACCAACTGGCTTTCCCTACCTGGCCCACACTTGGGAAAGTCAGACAAAGAATTTTACATTTGAAACCCCTCTGGTTCCAGCACAGAGGCGTGGAGAAGGTGCTCAAAGGAAATCCCTGCATTTGAAACCACGCCCCTCGAGGACCCAGGAGGAGAAGCACGGGTACAACACAGTCCCTCAGCATCCTGTGTAGATCATCAAGTTAAGAGATGCTAACAGATATTCCCTCTCAAGTCATTCCTTTTAATCATGTTCTTTGTCAGATGCAAAAGGCCTAATTCAATACTAGAATTCCTCTATATCCATTATCAGATCACCTGGATAGCCTGTCCTAAAGGAATCAAGTCCCTCGTTGCCACAACTATAAGCTTTGTCTTTTTGTTCCATAGGTCAGCTTCCACCCTTTTTTTTTTTTGAGACGGAGTTTTCGCTCTTGTTATCCAGGCTGGAGTGCAATGGCGCGATCTCGGCTCACCGCAACCTCCGCCTCCTGGGTTCAGGCAATTCTCCTGCCTCAGCCTCCTGAGTAGCTGGGATTACAGGCAGGCACCACTGTGCCCAGCTAATTTTTTGTATTTTTAGTAGAGACGGGGTTTCACCATGTTAACCAGGATAGTCTCGATCTCTTGACCTCGTGATCCACCCGCCTCGGCCTCCCAAAGTGCTGGGATTACAGGCTTGAGTCACCACGCCTGGCCGCTTCCATATTTTATATTCTGCTACAGTCTGTTGTTGTGGATAATTACACAAGAGACTAGCACACTTGTATCAATCCCTAGTGGAACTGCTTTGAGAATCTGCAGACCAGACCAAATATTACGGGGCTTCCAAATTTTCAAGTGTCACAGAATTGCAAGCTTCTGATCACTGTATTAAGGATCCAGACCTGTGATTCAGATGAAAGATGAGCTTTATAAAGAAATATGTTGCCTCAGACCCCAATAGGTTGAAGATTGCAGGAAGCTGAAATGCTTCAATTATTCTAGTTAATGGACTTATTCCCCACTGGTTATGCAGCAGATTGAATGGACAGTGCAGGTGCAAACCAAGAAGTAAACAGACCTTTAAATAAGTAAAGAGCCAGGGAGCACTAACTAGGGAAGCACAGGTTTCAGAATGAATTATTAAAGGCTGCACTGGTCCACAGCTGAAGGTATGACTGATTTCTAAGTGAAGACATCTTATACTGAACACTGCTACTTAAAGGTAAAAATAGACTCATTCTTCCCCCAACTCTCTTTCTCCATCATTGGTGAAAAATGAAACAGCTACGTTGGCTATGTTGGTTTATAATTGATGTGTCTGACACTAAAATTTCATTCTATGTACTTCCATCCTGTGAAATGCACAGTAAGGGAAAAAGATCATCTTGACAGGTAAAATAGTAGGTTTTGAGACAGTCACTAAGATATATGTGATAGAGCATTTTCTACTGAGAAAAATGCAGTTCTATTTGCAAGTTTACTGCACGTTTCAAGTTTCACTTTGAATAAACACTTTAAAATAAATAAATAAATACACAATGATTAAAAGAGGAAATTGGCTTTTTTTTTAGAACTACCCAGTAAAGCATACGATTTTATATTTACTCTTTTTATAAAACTATTTACTGAATATAAAAATATAAAGGTATATAATCACTCCAACACCATGAATTCCACTTTAATTTTCCACTTCCTGACAAAACTACTGATTGAATGCAAAAGTTGCTCTTTAATGTAAATAACACGTTTTGTACACATTTAAGAAACATTTGCTGAGCACCTCCTTTATATCAGCATAGTTCTCAATACAGACAGAGCAATAAACAAGACACATGAGGTCTTTATTCTAATTGAGTTTAATTCTACCCAGAGTGAGATACACAGTACTGAGAAGTAAATAAATAAGAAGACATTTTCAGCTAATGTTAATAATGTGGTGGTAATAAAACGGAGTACCACAAGAGTGTGGAAGAAAGCGCTACTTTAGAAGGAATGACCAGAGAAGGCATCTTTGAGGCAGTTACATTCAATGGAGTCCTGAAGGATGAGACAGTCAAACACTAAAAAAGGTTTTTTAAAGTGCTGGGGGGAAAACACAGGTACAGCCAGAATTAAACTCCCTGCTTTCAGTAGAATACCAAAGAAAATGCTTTACCTAAGGAAGGGGTTCTTTTTCTCACTGGAGTCCCACAGTGCCATTAGGGAGCCAAGCTCCTTATGCCTTTTTCTTTGCCCGGCCCCCCGCCCTGGTGTGCAGCTCGCCAGACGGCCACTGTACTACTGAGCAGTGACTCAGCCTTCCAGTGATGAAGAATGGGGGAGGCTGAAGGGCAGGGTGCGCAGCCAGCCTAGTCAGTCCCTTCCTATCAGCAAACAGCAGCTTCCCAGAAGCCCTGTCCATAAATGTTCACACACATCTGCTCTAAACTATCCCACAGACACAGTAAAGCTAAGGAAGTTTCTTGCTTTTAACTGGCATGGATGGGCCTTTGGTTGCCCCAGAACAAAAAAAAATGAAACTCTGTGAGTAGGAGGAAAGCAAGAATGGGCACTGGCCTATGATAAGCCATGTCCACTGAAGCATCCGAGGCAGGGCAATGCAAGTGCAGTCCTTCGTAGGGTAACAGGTCTGGCCTGTAAAACAGAAGAACAGGGTGCAGGAGTGCAGGGAACACAAGGGGAGCACAGCCCAGGAAGACTGTGAGTGAAATGGGAGCCACGGCGCTGAGGGCTCGCCAGGGCCTAGAGCAGGGCGGGTATTTTATTTTTCCCTCCGCGAAATGTGGTCTTGCTATGCTGCCCAGGCTGGTCTCAAACTACTAGGCCTAAGAGATCTTCCTGCCTCAGCCTCCTAAGGAGCTGCGATTATAGGAGTGCACCTTTCCTTTGGGTATTACCTTTATTTTACAAATAATGAAGTAAACTCAGTAGGTTAAGTTGACTCAGCTAAATTCACAGATTAGGAATGAGTGGAGACCCGATTACAACTCTGCTTGATCTGACTACTAAATTCATGCCTGTAACCCCGTAACATTCCTGCTGTCTTCAAATCCATGCTTTAACAATATGTATCTGAGCCTAAGCTGACATAATTCATTCTTCCAGATCTATTCCGCTTATTACCTACTGTCCTATTCACTCACATTTATCAGAAGTGTTTGTTCTAATATTTTCATTTATTTCAAAGTTCTAGAGAGAACTGCATGTGTTTCTTCACCTACCTAATATGCATAGAAGAAAAAAATATTAAAACTGAAAATGACTATTTTCATCTGCTGCTGAGGTATGGGGTGTGAAAATTCCCATTAGTGGGAAAATGAATCTCTATACTGCTCCTTCTCACTGGAGATACCTAGGGAGGGAGAAAAGACAAGACTGAAATTTCAAAGCTCCTGCCAGTTCTTCAGTGCTGAAACATTAATGAGCTTCTGAATTTGCAAAGGTGGGCCCAGTGCCTAAGGATGTTTGAGAGTTAAATTGCTCTGCATAATGAAGGAAAGGTAATTGAGTTTCCCGAGGAATCAGAGAATAAAGAGGTGTATGAAAAGTGAGAAAGGCAGGGGGCTATGAAGATGGCTGCTGGCTAACCTCACAAGCCGTCTCCCATGATTTCCACATTACCAGCAACACTACTACCAACTTCCTGACACAGAACTGATACCAGTCTCTCACATGGGAGACCGCAGTGAGTGAGGATTCTGTGGGTGACTCCTGTCAGCAAGCATTGGAGAAATACTTTGAGATCACATCCAGGATAAACAATTATTTTCAAATCTGGGAAGAATAAATAGAGATGGTGAATGTAAAAGAGCCCCGTGGGACCTGGCTGAGCTCCTCTGATATTCTCCAGGACAGCAGCAGACAGAAGGTGGGGCTGTTTGCTTACCCCTCTTGCCCTGAACTTACTACCGTGCAGGCTGGGACTGTAAGACTATAACATCAGACAAGCCAGGTGTTCTAGCACTTGCCCTAGGTAAAGCTCATTCTCTTTGCTCCCCTGCAGCACCACCCCACTCCACCCTGCACATCAAAGCAGAGTCCTCTACAAATGAAAATGCAGCATGGTACACCTGGCATAGTTCAACCACAGGCCTCCAAGCATGACAGACAGTCTTCACTGTAGTTATAAAGGCCTATTTTCCCAAGAGGTCTCTTTTCTGGGGCCCTGTGGCTTTCAGCATGAACTCCAAACTCATTGAAGACTGAGTGACTTACAGTTTTTTCTATGTGCTAAGCTGTTACATTGCTTTCCCTCTTTACACATGCTGTTCCCTCCATTTCAGGTGTCCCCTCTTTCATGTTGAACCCATTTTCATTCGATTATCTTTTATGAGTTTTTCAGAAAGCAATTCAGGCACTGTTTCTCCAGGCTTTCTCTGCTCTCCACTTTGGATTTAGATGGCTCCTTTCTGTTCTCAGCCCCTTGTCTATGCCTCTACCTTGGCACATCATGCTCTATTGGAATCATTAATTTACTATCTCCCCAAACAGATGTACCCACAGAGCCAACAGTAAACCTGCAACAAAGAATCAAATACAGGTCTGCCCAATGAGAGTATATTTCAAATGACAGGCAGGAATACGTCTTCCCTAATCCTAATATTTCCTTTACTGCATAGCTAAGACTCTTCTGGCCTCTATCCAGGCCTTCACTAGTTAAGCCAAAAAGTCCTATAAGTAGGAGTTTGCCAGGCAATAGTACATGTGTATTTGTTGCAGGAGGGTAAAATAAGTATTACACAGATAACAAGCTGGGTGCCAGCTTGCAGGAACAGAAGAGGACAGCGTGGCAGAGCTGCAAGTACAGTAAGTGTGGTGAGAGCATGCTGACGTGTACCTGGCTGGCTAAGCGACATTAGTTTCTTAGTCAATCTGTCCGAGAAAGACTGCTACACAACCCAAATCTGTGGGAGCAATGCATCTAAAGTGAGAAAGACTGAAGTAATGCTACACCACCATGACCATTCATTGAAAAGCCAGCAACTCCAAGTTGGCTAAGTGAGGAGAAAGTCTTACCTCACTTACCCTAAAAGAACATTCTAGAACTAGTTAAGCTAACAAGAATAAGCATATGTGGGGGATGTTTCTGGGAAAAGAAGCCTGTGAGAGCCAGGCAGAAGTGTCAAGTGGAATGTGTCTCAGGGACAACTTAACTTGACACTATATAAAGAAGTATTTCTGAAGACTGCAGCCAACTCATCTGAACTCTCCTGCCACGTAAGTCATAGTAATTATTTTTAAACTAACAGAATTGGTATCCATGTTCTTGAATCATTTAAAATTCTTATCTCCTCTTTTTAAGAATCTGGAATTTTTGTCTGTGTTACTCCTAAATCCAAATTTCACAATACTGTGGAGTCCATGGTTTTCAGGCATCATTACAAAATAACCAGCACTTCCTAACAGCTGGTGGCAGCAACAATCTGAAACTTACAATCATATTTCTTAGTTACAATATGTACTTAAGTATCACCTCAAACCTTTAAGCACCATTCAATGTGACGGTTATTCAGATGTACAGAGACTAGTGGTACAGTCAGAATTTCAACTATACCATATACCTGAATAATGAACAACTCAGACTTACCTCACTTATCACTGAATATTTGCTTCATGTAAGGGAAAATTATTTTCAGCTGAAATGGTAGAGCACAACCAGCTTCGTATATATTCTAAGTGGCTTAAAGGCTAAGTATGTACATAATCCCTTCAGCAGTATGCCTCAATTATATTTCTCTAATTGCAGCTACCTCTTGAACATTAATCACCTTCATCTGTACTGTTAACCTAAACTTGTAAATATGCATATTCCCAGAACACATCAATTAATTTTTATAATTCTTTCATTTGAAAATATCCTTGGAACATTAATGGCTGGAGAGATGAAGGATGCCATGTTCCTAATATAACTTATTGTGACTCTTATACTCAATGACTGGTTGTAACTAGTAAACTCAAAACCACAACTATATATGACTATAAAATGACAATGAAATAGTTCATTCCATACTTGTAGGCTGCTTGACATTTTCCAGCTTGCCTTGATTTTATAAAAAGAAATGACCTTGAAAATAATTAAGCATATCAAGTGGTAAGACTGTAGCTCACTGAAACACAGCAATATGTTCATGTCTTTAGAACACTGCTAAGCATTCATGAAATAGATTGAAATTTTATTGCTCTTCAACCAATATATACTTTTATTTTATAGGCTTATGCATATTCACTAAGAAGCCATTCTAATCTTCATCTGTCTGCATTCTTCTGAACTTAGAAATAAAGGCAATCAGGACTCTGCCCTGCTAACCTTGGAACAGATCAGATTTTGCAAGAGCCATCAGGGTGTGGTTGATTTTTTCTCTTCCCAGCCTGTGTTTAATTAGAGTGCTCTCAATAAAAACACAATTCAGATTAACTTTCTGTACTCAATGTTTATTAATTTAGATGCTCTTTAAAAGAGCATGTGAACACGCTGATAAATGAATTTAACTGCTGTCACTTTATAAAAGGACAAGGACAACCAAAAAGAAACAGGAAATAGGCAATGAGATAGAAGGAAAATGCTTATGAGACCTGGATGCTATCAGCCACACTGCATACAGCAGAGTGTGCTCCCTGCAGTGTTGCAGCAGAGGGCTCAGGGGAGTCACAACTGGCTACACTTTAGGACCTTGGGCAGAAGAATACTGGTAGAGACTTTGAGGAAAGTCAAAATCTCCAAGAATGGAAGACCAAATGCTCAGAGATCTGGTGACATCCTAATAAAAGCAATATTCAGGACAGAAGCACTATTTTGAGTTAGTTCAAGTTCGCTGCTAGGTTTCCTCTTCTACCCCAACCCTAGCAGAGTCAACTCGTACCACAAAATTTAAATTAAAACACAAAATGTTTAGCTGGTTTCTCCCAACTTGAAAAGGGGTTGACCTGTGATCCCAGGTGAGAGAAACAGAGGTGTGTAAAAATAAGGTTTCTCTCAGGAGGTGATGGAATGCCTTAGAGATCTGGTATTTCCAAATCACCAGGACCAGCCCCAGTGAGCCAAATCCTTAATGCGTAAATCTTTCCTCTTCCCATGACACATGGATGGGGGAGTGTGAGTAACCAAAGAAACTAGGCCCCAAGAGAAAGTTTCTGGTGCCAGGATATTTCGGGTGGGTCACTCGTTCGTCTGCTCATACTGGATGTGTATGCCATGTGCCAAGGCACACTGTCCTAAACAAGACTGACAATGTCTCTGCTCACATGGAGTTCACACGCTTGTGATGGGTGACAAACAATAATAATAAAAGATTTGGGGAAGAGTATCAATCCTAGAAAACATCCATTTATCAGTCCACTCATTTACTACACATAGGCTACTGCTGTGCCGCAGGTTCCACGCTGGCTGCTAGAAGTATACAGAGGTTAAAACACAAGCGAACTTAGGGAGTCAGCCACATAGAGACGGTAAATGAAGCTGCGGGAATCCGCAAGGTAACCCACAGACAGTGTGCAGACAACAAAGAAGGTGGGGAAAGAACCCCATCGATATGGAAGACAGGAGTGCAGGAAGAAAACTAGGAGAGTGTAGTATCACTGAAGCCCAGGGAAAAGTGTTTCAGAAAGGGAGTTGTCCATAGGACACGTGCAGTTAGAGTATGCAGAGGATTGAGCAACATGGAGATTGTTGCTGATCTCAACTAGAGCAGTTCAACTGAGTTATGGACATGAATGCCAAACCACAGTGGAAGTGGACAAGAAGAAAGTGAAGATTAAAAACGTAAATAATTTCAGTTGTAATTGTGAAAGGAGAAATGATTCGAAGATAATTAGAGAAAGAGGTGGAACGAAGGCATTATTTCTTTCTTTCCCCCTCCCTCCCTTTCTTCCTCCTAAGATAGAAGACATGTAGCCACATTTAAAGGCTAAAAAAGTGAAAATAATTGAGACTAGATAACCAGTAGAGTGAGGTCCATAAAATAATAAAAGAGTAAGCTCTAGAAAGTAGGAGGAGACATCCTTTCCTTTGGGGATTTTGGGACAGAAAGAGGGAGGTTTGCTGATGCTTTGAGGGGTGAAAAGAGGTGAAGGGTTAACAGTTCAAAGAAGCTCCTACCTTATAGCCTGAGGCCAGGAAAATTCCCAGGCAAGATTGTGTGCAATTCAAGAGGCCACCAGATACCAGCCACAGGCTTTTAAGGTGAACTTAGTTGACAAATGGTAAAAGTGAATAGAGGTCGGGGAGTGGAGAAGGTGGCTTATTTGATCATTAAAGTTACTTACAGAACTATATATGAATTTTTTACAATGAGACAATAAAGAAAGACTTGGGTAACAATAATTCACATATTTTGAAGTAAAAATTTCTACTTATCAGTCTAAGTTAGGAGGAGAGGAAGTCCTGGAAATGTAGACATTACTGAATCAATAACTTCAGTAACTTAAGAGGGCTGTATAGAAGTAAATGGATCTACATGTGCACATCTGAATGGAAGAGGTCAGAAATTTAGGTCAAGAAGGGTCATCTCCAGTGACCCACACCCCAGTTACCTAACATCAGGTAAACTGCTTTGCTGCACTGTGTGCTAGGTTTCCCTTTCTTATTTTGATTATTTTATTTATTTATTTATTTAAGAAAAGTACTATCTGTTTTCTTGCAACTCTTCAAGGATATAATGCAGTGTACATATAATGCTTCTGGGCAACTTGGAAAGTAATCTGAGAACACCAAAAGTCTATACTGAACTAGAAAAATCCTCTGGACACAAGCTGCACCAGGCCACACACTGGCATGTTCCCTTCACATTCCTAAAGAAAAAAAGGTACATATTTGTACAGGGTTCTTTCAGATGCGTTTCCCTCACCTGAATCATTTGTTCCAGTATGCATGGCTGAAACCTAACCTAATTAGCAGGGGGATAACATCATGCTGCCTGAACACACATGTAAGTCTGGTAACACCCTAAGCACTGTGTGAAAAAGCATCTTATCTGTTGCCATAACCAAAATGTAAGCCCTTTATTTACTGAGTGTCTGCTAAATCAATATACAGCCTTCATATTTTGTCTGTTCCCCTGTTAATTCTTAAAGGTTGTTGGTTCCTAGAGTCTGGGAACCATGTTAGTCATTGTGCTTGTGCACAGATAAAGTACTCAAGATAATGTTTGCCTATGACACTGTTTAACTTGCTATTGGCCCAATAACATGCAAATATGTGCTCCATAAAAGCAACCGATGGTGGTACCTGAGAGCCAGGAGCCACAGGATAACTTAGTCATTATAGTTTTGTTTTTGAGGTGAAACATAAAATTAACTACTTTAAAAAGAACAATTCAGTAACATTTAGTGCATTCACAATGATACAGGACCACCAATATATCCAGCTCGAAAACATTTCCACCATTCCAGAGGAAAACTCTGTACCCACTGAAAGCAGCTCCTCTCGGATCCCCCTTCCCACAATCCCTGGCAAACATCAAGCTGCATTCTGTCTCTAGGGATTTATCTATTGTGAACACTTCATACAAATGGAATCATACAGCATGTGACCTCTTGTGTCTGGCTTCCTTCATTAAGCATAATGTATTCTGGGTTTATCCACGTTGGAGTATGTATGGGTACTTCATTCATTTTACGGCTGAATGATATTCAATTGTATGGATAGATCACAATTGGTTTATTCATTCACCCAACAATGAGCATTTTGTCTGTTGCTACTTTTTCACAACTGTAAATACTGCTACTATTTATAATATGTGTATATGAGTTTAAGTACCAGTTTTCAATTCTTTTCTATGTGTACATGGGAGTGGAATTCCTGGGTCTTACAACTTTCTAAGGAAGTGTATTCCACAGTGGCTATATTTTACATTCCTATCGGAAATGTACGAGGGTTCCAATTTCTTCACATCTGTACTATTTTCCATTTTACTGATCAGAGACATCCATTACATTTCATCCTATTATGTTTAATAGTAAATGCGAAGTTGCACCTCACTGTGGTTTTTTCTTTTTGAGTCGGACTCTCACTCTGTTGCCAAGGATCTCTCACTCTCACTCGGACTCCCACTCTGTTGCAGTGACCGGATCTCAGCTCACTGGAACCTCGCCTCCTGGGTTCAAGTGATTCTCATGCCTTGACCTCCAGAGTAGCTGGGATTACAGGTGCCCACCACCAGACCCAGCTAATTTTTGTAGTTTTCGTAGAGATGGGGTTTCACCATGTTGGCCAGGCTGTTCTCAAAATCCTGACCTCAGGTGATCCTCCCGCCTCAGCCTGCCAAAGTGCTGAGATTACAGGCGTGAGCCACCACACCCAGCCTCACTGTGGTCTTGATTTGCATTTCCTTAATGACTAATGCATCTCTTCATGTGCTTGTTGGTCATTTGTATATCTTCTTTGGAGAAAAGTCTATTCGACTTCTTTGCCCAAAGTAATTTACAGAATCAACGCTATCCCCATTGAGCTACCATTGAATTTCTTCACAGAACTGGAAAAAACCACCATGAACTTCATATGGAAACAAGAGAGAGCCTGCATAGCCAAGACAATTCTAAGCAAAATGAACACAGCGGGAGGCATCACACTACCAGACTTCAAACTATACTACAAGGCTACAGTAATCAAAAGAGCATGGTACTGCTACCAAAACAGAGATATAGACCAATGGAACAGAACAGAGGCATCTGAGGCAACACAACATATCTACAACCATATAATCTTTGATAAACCAGACAAAAACAAGCAATGGGGAAAGGATTCCCTGTTTAATAAATGGTGTTGGGAAAACTGGTTAGCCATGTGCAGAAGGCAGAAACTGGACCCCTTCCTGACACCTTACACTAAAATTAACTCCAGATGGATTAAAGACTTAAACATAAGACCCGGCACCATAAAAACCCTAGAAGAAAATCTAGGCAAAACCATTCAGGACACAGGAGTAGGCAAGGACTTCATGACCAAAACACCAAAAGCATTGGCAACAAAAGCCAAAATAGACAAATGGGACCTAATCAAACTCCACAGCTTCTGCACGGCAAAAGAAACAGCCACTAGAGTGAATCGGCAACCAACAGAATGGGGAAAAAAATCTTTGCAGTTTACCCATCTGACAAAGGGCTGATATCCAGAATTTACAAAGAACTCAAACAGATTTACAGAAAAAAAACAAGCCCATTCAAAAATGGGCAAAGGATATGAACAGACACTTTACAAAAGAAGACATACATGAGGCCAAAAAACACATGAAAAACTGCTCATCATCACTGGTCATTAGAGAGATGCAAATCAAAACCACATTGAGATACCATCTCATGCCAGTTAGAATGGCGATCATTAAAAAATTTGGAGACAACAGATGCTGGAGAGGATGCGGAGAAAGAGGAACACTCTTACACTGTTGGTGGGAGTGTTAATTAGTTCAACCATTGTGGAATACAGTGTGGCGATTCCTCAAGGACCTAGAAATAGAAATTCCATTTGACCCAGCAATCCCATTACTGGGTATATATCCAAAGGACTATAAATCATTCTACTATAAGGACACATGCACACGAATGTTCATTGCAGCACTGTTTACAATAGCAAACACCTGGAACCAACCCAAATGCCCATCAATGATAGACTGGACTGGGACATATACATGTAATGTGACACATATACACCATGGAATATTATGCAGCAATCAAAAATGATGAGTTTGTGTCCTTTGTAAGGACATGGATGAATCTGGAGAACATCATTCTCAGCAAACTGACACAAGAACAGAAAATGAAATACCACATATTCTCACTCATAGGCAGGTGAGGAAAAATGAGAATACATGGACACAGGGAAGGGGGTACTACACACTGGGGTCTATTGGGGGGCATAGGGGAGGGACAGCGGGGGGGGGGAGATGGGAGGGATAGCCAGGGGAGAAATGCCAAATGTGGGTGGAGGGGAGGAAGGCAGCAAAACACACTGCCATGTGTGTACCTATGCAACTATCTTATACTTTCTGCACATGTACCCCAAAACCTAAAATGCAATAAAAATAAATTTAAAAAAATAATAATAATAAATAAACTGGGTTATCTGTCCTTTAGTCATTTTTAAGCAAGGCACTCCAATATTCTCTAATCTTGTTCCTTTAAGAAGACAAAATGCAGTGGTCAGATGCATTAAGAAACCAGACTGCTTGGGTTTACTCTGCAACTTAGTCACTATGTGATCTTGACAGAATTCTCTCTGAGTCATAAAATCTTAATAGTAAACCTCATGGATATGTGTTAAATATTAAATAATCAATGTAACATCAATACAATAGCATGTGACACATAGTAAAAGCTATAAAATGTTTCAAAAGCCAGTAAAAGCACATACAGATAGCACCTTCATGTGATTACATGTGTATTTCCATAAGGATGGCAAAAATGAATGAACCTCTACCAGAAGCAGCCATGTAAGGGTAGAAAGAACTTCAGGGAGGAAGTCACAGTTTTTTGCCTCCATGTTAAGACAAAAATGCCTCCAAAATAACGAAAAGCACTACACAAAATACTGATTTTTAAACATATTTTTAACAACATAAGAAAAGCATTCTTTCACTTTTGTGAAGGAGGTAGAAGCAAAATCTGTGAAGAATATTTGGCTGCAGACACCCAAAAGGCACCAAACCTTCTACCCTGTCACACATTCCTGGGAATTAAAAAGAATGAAGAAAGTTTACAAGCTGTGGTACTTTATAACTGCTATTTCTTTGGAAAGGTTCTTTTTCACTGTTAGAGGAAAATAAACCATAGTATACTGCTGAGAAGTATTAAGAGTCATTCCTTTCTGTACACACACAAAAATTCACTGCACCCATAGGAATCATGTCAAACAGTCTACCAGCTTGGGTCTAAAAGTCATGTATATTGTTCCGACAAGTCTACCTTGCTGCCATTATGCTCTGGCCAGCTTTAGAAAAGAGTGTTCAGTGAAACAAATGACACCCATACAATGTCAGTGTAAAAGGCCCCTGTGTTCCAATTGTATCCTATACTTGCAAGACAAAGGTTCTTTCAGGTTAGGAGGTTCAACATCACTTGCTATGCACTGTAGTCCAATTAAATTTGCAATTTGTAAAATTTTTAATATTACAAATCGTAATAATTTTATACCTATAATTCTGTCATTTTACATTGCTTTAATACGAAAAGAAGTCTCCACTTCATTTGAATTCCTTAGAAATCCTGGGTTTTTTAAAAGCTTGTGTCCTTCCCTACATCCGTTCCACCTACACAAATTTACCACCAACAGACTAATTAAGTTGGATAGAAATCCATGCACTCTGCAGAAGACAGATGCCAAGGCACAGGAGTCATGGGTAAGTTCATGTTTATTTTCCATTCTCTAAATGACAGGATGGAAGATGGGGTTAGAAACTGTAAATCAGAAGGAAAAACACCAAAGTTAATTTAACAAATAAAGAGAAGGAAAATGAGTGAAAGTCAGTTACAGGGCAAAAGACTTTCTTTCTTTAAAAAGAAAACGCGACTGTATTAAGAATTTCAAGATCCAAGATGGCTGATCGCTAACAGCTCGGGATTGTAGCTCCCAGTGAAAGCTCAGAAAACGTGAGGACGCCACATTTTCAGAGGAATTTTCGTCGCCCACGGACCAGAAGATTTCCAGTGGAGGAGCCCCGCGGGTCGCCAGCGCGACTTCTGTGGCCGGCGCAGCGGTTTTGTCGTCGCCTCCGCGCGGCAGCTCGTGCACAGTGAGCGGGACTGGTTCCCCTACTGACTGGTGTTTGGAGCTCCGGGAAGGCAGAGCCGCTTGTTGCGGACTCAAGAAGGAAGCCAGACCGGAGATTCCCAGGCAGAAGAGCACCATCGGTCTTATCGCTGCTGTTTTGGCTGGTGCAGTGGGTTGCTCGGATTCCAGCACTGGGAATCAGTACATTGGACATCCACTCAGAAACCTAATTAGAAAGGCGCTAATTGTAAAGACAACAGATGGATAAAATCACAATAAAGGGAAAAAAACAGCCTAAAAAGGCCGAGAAAACCAAAAATCAGAACCCCTCTTCCTTTACAGGGGATAGCAATTCCTCATCAGCAACGGAATAAGCCCTGATGGAAAAGGACTGTGTTCCATTATCTGAAGTAGGCTTCAAAAGGTGGATGATAAAAAATTTTGGGGAGTTGAAAGAACTTGTTCTAACCCAATATAAAGAAACTAAGAACTTTGAAAAAAGGTTTGACGAAATGTTAAAAAGAATGGACAATACAGAGAGGAATATAAATGAACTAACAGAGTTGAAAAATACAACATGAGAACTTAGTGAAATATGCACAAGTTTGAATAGCCAAATTGATCAAGCAGAAGAAAGGATATCAGAGGTCGAAGACCAAATTAATGAAATAAAACGAGAAGACAAGTATAGAGAAAAAAGGATAAAAAGGAATGAGCAAAGTCTCCAAGAATTATGGGACTATGTGAAAAGACCTAATCTACATTTGATAGGTGTACCTAAATGTGATGGAGAGAATGAATACAAGCTGGAAAATACTCTTCAGGATATTATCCAGGAGAATTTTCCCAATCTAGCAATGCAGGACACTATTCAACCTCAGGTAATACAGAGAACACCACAAAGATATTCCTTAAGAAGAGCAACCCCAAGGCACATAATCGTTAGATTCACCAGGGTTGAAACGAAGGAGAAAATACTAAGGGCAGCCAGAGAGAAAGGTCAGGTTACCCACAAAGGGAAGCCTATCAGACTTACAGCAGATCTCTCAGCAGAAACCCTACAAGTCAGAAGAGAGTGGGGGCCGATATTTAACATCCTTAAAGAACAGAACTTTCAGCCCAGAATTTCATATCCTGCCAAACTAAGCTTCACAATTGAAGGAAAAATAAAATCTTTCATAAACAAACAAGTACTCAGAGATTTTATTACCACCAGGCCTGCTTTACAAAAACTTCTGAAAGAAGCATTACACACAGAAAGGAACAACCAGTATTAGCCTTTCTAAAAATATACCAAAAAGTAAAGAGCATCAACATAAAGAAGAATTTACATCAACGAATGGATAAAATAGCCAGTTAACATCAAATGGCAGTAATCCTAAATTTAAATCGACTAAATCCCCCAATCTAAAGATACAGCCAAAACCTAACGGTATGGTACATCCAGACCCATTTTATATCCAAAGATACACAAAGACTAAAAACAAAGGGTTGGAGAAAGATTTACCAACCAAATGGAGAGCAAAAATAAATAAATAAACAAAAAGGAGTTGCAATTCATGCATTTGATAAAACAGATTTCAAAGCAACACAGAGTGTTATAAGGATCAATGCATCCTAACACCCAGATACGTAAGACCCATAAAGAGATTTAGTCTCAACGAGACAGAAAATTAATAAGGATATCCAGAATTTGAACTCAGATCTGGAACAAGTAAACTTAAGTACTTATAGAGCTCTCCACTTTAAATACACAAAATATTGATCGGCCATTATTAATACCCATTCATAGAATAAAGCAATATTCCTGTTCTCTCTCTTTCTTCCTCTCTGTTCCTAAAATAAATAAATAAATAATAAAAAAGAAAAAGAAAACGCACACACACACACACAAACAAACCACAAAAAAAAAAAAAAAAACCTCTAACAATATATATAAAAGGGCAAGCTTAAAGGTAGACTATCTAAAAACAAAATAATGTTCCTGGACTAACAAACAGAAGTCCTAGATTTGTCACCAAAATGTTCTTGCTTGTCTCAGACAACAGGTAAAAAAAGATGCTTCAGGGGCAGAATAATAATGGACAGCACTAGGAGTCTCAAGTTCGAATTCCAACTCTAGAGATACAGCAAGGACTGTAAACCCAGCACTTGGCCAAGGCAGGTGGATCACCTGAGGTCAGGAGTTCAAGACCAGCCTGACCAACATGGTATAACCCCGTCTCTACTAAAACTACAAAAATTAGCTGGGCATTGTGGCATATGCCTTTAATGCCAGCTACCTGGGAAGCTGAGGCAGAAGAATCGCTTGAACCAGGAGGTGAAGGTTGCAGACAGCCAAGATTGTGCCACTGCACTCCAGCCTAGGCAACAGAGCAAGACTCTGCCTCAAAAATAAAATAATTTTTTTAAAAAAGGATACAGCAAGAAATCTTAGGTCTAAAACGTACCAATAAACTCATTTTTCATAAATTATGGAAATAATTTTGATTTTCAAGTTTCGGTCACAAAACCAGAATGTGTTACAGTTTAATTCTGAGTCTGCATCATTCTTGGTTTCTGATCATTATAGAAAATACAGAAACCACAGAATAATACAAAAGAGAAAAAGGGAATGTGATATAGTACAACTTAAGAAAAAATAATTTTGGTGTTATTTCCTGATTATCAAGAACAATAACTAAATGACATATTTTTCATTAACCTAAAATCAAGAATTATCGCACTTTCTCCCCACTCCTAGAAATATGCCCAATTAAAAATATCAGACTAATGTTATATATATTACATGTTATTTAATCCAACTAATATTGCAGCATATTTTCCATTTTACTAAATATGCCTAATGCTTGCATGTAACTTTTCTTTACATTTATTTGTAATTCATTTAACCACTCCCACACTGCTTAAGTTTTTTGTGTTTGTTTTTTTGCTATTAAAAAAGTGCAATTAATGAATATTTTTTTCTTAACTTTAATTTTTCTTTTTTCATTGGCCTACTTAGAAATTATACTGAGTAATTTCTGACTCTTGATAAATATTTCTAAATTTGCTTGTCTCAAAATATAAATCAGTTTACGCAAAAACAGTAGTAATATGAGATTGCCTATCTTAAACTCTTCCTAAGATTTGAGCATTAACATTTCCTTTTAATTTTTGCCAAATGGCATTTCACCATTACCTTTCATTCTTCCAAATGAATGCTAAAAATTTATCTGAAAAAGCGCTTTCAAAAAATGTAGTCCACAAAGACTAACATCTTATAATGCTCAGTCTTATCATCTATAAACATATGTCTTTCCAAGTAATCTGTATTTCTTAAAGTTTACAGATTTCTTTGTACATTCTTGCAGTACTTATGGCCTCTCACTACTGTATTATAGAACTTTTCAGTTTTTTATTTGTAAAATTCATGTTAGTTTCCAAACAACCCTCTGATACATATTTTTTTATACCAGAAGATTATTTTCTGTGGTTTCTTTTTTTAAAACTCCAGAGAATATACCAAGTAATTTTTATGGTTTCATAGCCTACAAATTACTAAGATTATAAATTTCTGAGTATAATTTTTTTTCTTTTCTGTACATGTTATGGTTCTCTATTCTAATTTTCTAAGTAGTTTTGATTTCTACTTTGGTCTAGTAAAGTTTCTTTGCTCCCAAGTACTGGGTGAGGTAGAACCAATGTTGTCTGTGTACAATCAATTGAAAAAAAGGTGTATTTCTTTTATAAAAGATATCAAGTTTATTCCATTTATTGCTTTTTGTTAAATTATTTTTATGACATTAATATAATCCCCCCTTCTTAATTTCAATTTTAATTTGTCTGATTCACCTTTCAATATCGTTTTGCTTTAAATCTTAACATTTTAGATCACTTTTTTTTCAGGGGGGTGGGGGTAGGGAATGCAGGTGTCATCACTGGTCACAAGCTTATATCTGAGAGGACTGGAGTACTGTCATGTGTTCTTAACAATAGAGACACTTGCTAAGAAATTCACTGTTAGGTGATTTTATCTTTGTATCAGGATCACAGTGCATACTAATGCAAACCTAGATAATACAGACTACTACACACCTGGGCTGTATGATATTGCCTATTGCTCCTAGACTACATACCTGTATAGCATGTTACTATACTGAATACTGCAGGCAACTGAATACAATGGTAGGCTTTTACGTATCTAAACTTCTCTAAACACAGAAGAGGTACAATAAAAATACAGTATAAGGTTGGGCACGGTGGCTCATGCCTATAATTCCAATGCTTTCGGAGGCCAAGGTGAAAGGACTGCTTGGGGCCAGGAGTTTGAAACCAGCCTGGGCAACTTGGCGAGACCCCAACTATAGAGAAACTTAAAAAATTAGCCCAGCATGTTGGTACACAACCACAGTCATAGCTACTCAGCGGGCTGAGGCGAGAGAATTGTTTGAGCCCAGGAGTTTGAGGCTACAGTGAGCCATGATCACATCACTGCATTCCACCCTGGGTGACACAGTATGACCTTGTCTCTTGAAGAAAAAAAAAGGTATAAAAGATAAAAATGGTACACCTATGGAGGGCACTTACCATGAATGGAGCCTGCAGGACTAGAAGTTGTTCGCGGTGAATGAGCGAGTGGCAAGTGAATGTGAAAGCCCAGAACACCTACTGTACTCTACCACAGAACATGTAAACACTGCACACTAGGCTACACTACATTAATTAGAAAGCTTCGTCGTTCTTCAGTAACAATCTTAGCTTATTGTAACTTTTTTACTTTATAAACTCTTTTTAACCTTTTGACTCTTGTAATACTACTTACCTTAAAACACAAACACATTATTCAGCTGTAGAAAAACATTTCCTTTTCTATAACCTTATTCTATAAGCTTTGAAGTATTTTTAATTTTTTTTTTTTTTTACTTTTTAAACTTTTTGTTAAAAACAAAGACACAAACACACACATTAGTCTACAGCTACATGGGGTCAGGATCATGAATATCACTATCTTCCACCTCCACACAGCATCTCACCAGAAAGAATTCAGGGCCAATAAAGGCACAGAGCTGTCATCTCCTCTGATAACAACGCCTTCCTCTGGAGTATCTCCTGGAGGAGCTACCTGAGGCTGTCTTACAGCTAATTTTTATTTTATTTTATTTTTATTTTTTTCTTTTTTTTTGAGAAGGTGTTTCGCTCTTGTTACCCAGGCTGGAGTTCAATGGCGCGATCTCGGCTCACCGCAACCTCCACCTCCTGGGTTCAGGCAATTCTCCTGCCTCAGCCTCCCGAGCAGCTGGGATTACAGGCACGTGCCACCATGCCCAGCTAATTTTTTGTATTTCCAGTAGAGACGGGGTTTCACCGTGTTGACCAGGATGGTCTCGATCTCCTGACCTCGTGATCCACCCGCCTCGGCCTCCCAAAGTGCTGGGATTACAGGCTTGAGCCACCGCGCCCGGCCTATTTTTTATTTATTTATTTTTTTTGAGACAGGGTCTTCCTTTGTTGCCCTGGCTGCAGTGCAGTAGTGGGATCATAGTCCATATAAGCCTCAAACCCCTGGGCTCAAGCTATCCTCCCACCTCAGCCTCCTGAGTAGCCAGGACTACAGATGTGTGTCACTACACTCGACTATTTTTTTATTTTTTTGCAGAGACAGGGTCTCATTATGCTACTCAGATGGGTCTCGAACTCCTGTATCAAATAATCCTCCTACCTCAAGCTCCCAAAGTGCTGGGATTATAGGCATGAGCCACTGCACCTGGCCAACCTTATTTTTTTTAGTAAGTAGAAGGAGTGTACTGAATCATAAAAGTATAATATAGTAAATACATAAGCCAGCAACATAGTCATTTATTATCTCTATCAAGTATTATATATGGCACATAATTACATGTGCTACACTTTTATAGAATGGGCAGTGCCATAGAGTTTTTTAACACCAACATCACCACAAACACATGAGGAACATGTTATGCTGCAAAGTTATGACAGATGGTAGAAACTTTTCAGCTCCATTATAGTATTATGGGTCCACCATTGTACACACAGTCTATCCTTACCCAAAACATCATCATGCGGCCATGACAACATTTGTTTGGTTTGTGATTTGTTTTTAAGATAGGGTCTGGCTCTGTTGCCCAGGTTGGAGTGCAGTGGCACAATTTCAGCCCATTGCAGCCTCTGCTTCCTGGGCTCAAGAAATTCTCCTGTCTCAGCCTCCTGAGTAGCTGGAACTATAGGCACGCACCACCATGCCCAGCTAATTTTTGTATTTTTAACAGAGATAGGGTTTCACCATGTTGGCCAGGCTGGTCTCGAACTCCTCAGTTCAGGTAATCCTCTCACCTTGGCCTCCCAAAATGCTGGAATTACAGGTACGTGCCATGGCGCACCTACATTTGTTTCTTAATAGTGGATCTATTCCAGAGGCTAAAAGATTACATGGTACAGAGTGGAATCTCAACAATTACTAATTATTAGTTATAATACATCTGCCTGTCTTTATACTTTCATCTGGCAAGCACCTGATAAATTAAACTAAGGTTTCCTGTGATCATCAGTCGATGTATCTCTGCTACTCTTAGAATTAGAAATACCTGAAATATTACAATACTTTCTAAGGTCATGAAAATCTTCTAGGTATTAATGAGAATCCGGGTTACATAAATATCCATTTGTCTACATTCAAAGCTCATCAAATTATATCCATAAATATATACATTTTACCATTTATACATTATACCTCAAAGTTTAGAAAGTATTAGAGGGAAAAACTGTGGCTCAAGGAGTAACTGTGCCTGTGCCCTATGTAGAAAGCACACTGGTGATACAGACAAACATTAACATATTTACAAAATTATATTCAAATACAAAATATTGTGTCATCATATTTTGTAACATGGTAAATATCCCTTTATATTGCACCAAAAATTAGAGTTAGGCTTCAAAGTGATTTTTACATACCTTATTACAATAAACTTAGTATTATCCAGCTGATAGGAGATAAGACACGAAGTACCCATTCAGGTAAAATAAATGCTTTGTTCTTTGAGATCTAGAGTAATAATGGTCCACTTATTAAACAAAAAGGTTATTTTTTCCTATAAATAACCTTTGCAGTATACAAATACTCTAGACTTGAAAATCCCTTTACCACCTGAGGATTAAAACTTTCAATATTCAAATCTAACTACTTAAGTTTGAACTATACTTTCTATCACAGATCTGGAAGTAGTTTATGAACTATCAAGGAAAACAGGGGCATTCACAGGGTGATCATTCACTCAGTTTGTGGAAACGGAGTATCTTTCATCCATTATGATTTTGCTAGGGAACATCTTCTCATCTGTTATGATTTATGAACGACCTTTGCTAGGGAAAGTTTCAAACATTTTTTGGAGATAGTCCTGGAAAATAGAGGGCAATGTACTGGCATGTGTGATTGTCAGGTGGGAGAATGTATCAATCACTTAATTATCAATTATTCATTAAGGAGGGCTTTCAAATACAATGTAAATGAACCATGTGTAAAGTAGTCATGAATTCCAAGTATATAATAATGTGCAGAACACAGAATAAAAACTTTTTGTTAAATATGTAATTTACTTGAAGGAGTTTCCTTTCTTAAATACATTCTCTATGAAAAGCACTGACACAAGTTACCACATCTTCCAAGGTCTTTTAGAAGAAATATTTATACAAAAGCATTTTGCTATTTATACAAAAGCAAAATAATAATGAAAACCAAGTGTTTTACTCTAAACTAATGTTACACAAAATCACTGAGATAATTTTTTATTTCATTCCAGAACTCTCCTTTCCATTTAGTCCTCCAGGACTCAGCCCACACCCCTCATCAGTAACCACAAAATAATAATTATTTTTTATATGACACTTAGTCTCAGAAACAAACTATGGAGTCCCAAAATCAGAGGTCAGTTGACAAAATTAGCCTTCCTCAGCTACACCCATAAGTGCCAGTGGATACAGGCCATTCCTACATCCTTTCACCACTGGCTGGCTCTCAAGAAGGACTAGATTTGGCTCTTCAGAGCCCTTGGCAGAAAGAGATAAACATTAAAAAACAAAATACTATTTTGAACTGAACTGATACTGTAACAAAAAAGTAACATTTGACTCTTTAAAACATTAGTAAAGACTTGCATGGTCTGACCCTGAGCAACAGGAAAGCATATTCAAAGCCATGAGATTAATGCTTACATAGGCTTTTATTGTTGTGAGACAAGGTTTTGCTCTGTTGCCCAGAGTGGAATGTAGTCCCACAGCAATCACAACTCACTGCAGCCTTGACCTCCTGGGCACAGGCAATTCTCCTACCACAGCCTCCTAAGTAGGCTGG
Organism: Saguinus oedipus; assembly: GCA_031835075.1. NCBI lineage: Eukaryota > Metazoa > Chordata > Mammalia > Primates > Cebidae > Saguinus > Saguinus oedipus. The sequence goes on along the minus strand of CM063188.1, from coordinate 2,549,819 downwards.
CCTACAGTTGCATGCCACCATGCCGGCAAATTACTGTTATTTTTGCAGAGACACAGTTTTTGTCATTTTGCCCAGGCTGGTCTCAAACTCCTGAGCTCACGCAACCTGCTCACTTTGGCCTCCCAAAATGTTAGGATTACAGGTGTGAGCCACCATACCAGGCTACATTGCCTTTTGTTGATGACACAGGTAATACTGGCTCTTCCCCTTAGATGGTGAGGTTAGCTACTCCTGAGCTAAAAGAATGCATATATAGCATACATACATACATAATGTATGAATCCCAAAACGACAGACTTTAACCCAAACTGGTGAACTATAAAGGAAAACGAAAAGAAACCTTCAATTTTTTAAGGCCTGCTATCTGGATAAATCACAGGATCCACTGTGATTTATATTTGGCCTGAGGGTATAAAGATCTGATTTTATTCATGACTTGGTCAAAACTTTTCAAAACACAAGAGCCAACTATTCATAATATTAAGAAATGAGGTGGTTTAAACCTTAATATACTCGTCCTATATATTGTTCCCTTCAGTAGAAAAGTACAGGAGTGGCCGGGCGCAGTGGCTCAAGCCTGTAATCCCAGCACTTTCAGAGGCCGAGGCGGGTGGATCACGAGGTCAAGAGATCGAGACCATCTGGTCAACATGGTGAAACCCCGTCTCTACTAAAGATACAAAAAATTAGCTGGGCATGGTGGCGCGTGCCTGTAATCCCAGCTATTCAGGAGGCTGAGGCAGGAGAACTGCCTGAACCCAGGAGGCGGAGGCGGAGGCGGAGGCTGCGGTAAGCCGAGATCGTGCCATTGCACTCCAGCCTGGGTAACAAAAGCGAAATTCCATCTCAAAAAAAAAAAAAAAAAGAAAAGTAAAGAAAAGTACAGGAGTATAGTAGTGATAATCTCTCAATTATGAGCAAATTTACAAATTCAATACTGTCTTCTTAAATTACATGCCATCACTTACAATCCAAACATCACTTACAATCCAAACATCATTTAAGAAGAACAAGAGCAAAAAAACCCCTAACAACTCATTGTTTTCCAAGCTACCCTTTCAATTGTCTAAATAAATTCTAGACATGGCAGTCTACTGAATAAATAAAAGCAACTATTACTCTCACTCTATAGGAAAGCAAAAAGCACAAATATGTAATCAAGAGACCACACCAAAGTAGCACTATGGAGAAGAATAAACATTTTCAGGACAGAAAACATTTAAGAAGAACAAAGGTAGGTACATTTAATGGGCAAGGAATGAGCATGGAACTGTTGAAAGGTGGGATCTAAAAAGGCTGGGAACTGCTTTCTAAGTAAAGCCTAGTCCAAAAAATGTCTTGTGACCAGATCAATTTCCATTCCTTCTCCAAAGATGGAAGACATAAGTAAAACACATAGAGCTATGAGGACAGAGTGGATGATGATTAGTACACAGAAAAGTTGCTACTTCAAAGGATTTAGATATTAAGTAGACGAATTAAAGAATTTCTCCAATGACATCAATCTCAACCAGACAGGTGTTCTCAACATTAGCCTCGAAACTCTCCCAGGGAGGGAGTACTCTCTTGCTTCCTGCTTTCAAAAGGGTGCTGCCTCCATTTAATGTTGTTTATAAAAATGGCAGCAGCTTCCTATTTGAATGTTAATTATTGTTATGACACACAAGATAATTTAACTTGCTTCAGTAATTTATTCATCCTTCTAATTAGATGTAGTCACTGGAAAATCTTCCAGAGTGTAATAACAGTTCCAAAGGTGAAATGGCAGGAGAAGGGAGCTTTCCCATAGGATCTCAACTATAAATCTGGGCTGGGTGTGCAATTGCCAATCACTTGAATGAACAATGCCAGGGTCCAGAGATGGTCCCTCTGGCGTCAAGTAAGTGGCACTCATGGCCTTCAAGAATTTGATGATTCAAGAGGAAGGTAAAGCCCCAAAAGATGGTTGGAGCTACTCTTAAAAGAAAATTAAAGACTGAACTTGAATGAACCCCAGAACGATACCACACAATACCACTTTAAATCTCCTAGTCCGGGAGTCATTTACATACAGTTCAGAAATGCTGTAGACAGAGTACCAGTCAAAAATATCACTGAAGTGGGATGGGCTCCACTAGGGTTACTTGCTCTGTGGAAGTGTTTTCATGCTTGCCACATCATATCTGCTCAATAAATATTTACTGAAATAAGCAAATGAATGATTGGACGAGTGCATGCATGCCTAGAAAATAATAATAGGCAGAACCACTCCATGTCTCTCATTAGGGCGTCCTCAGCAAGCAAACCTTTTGAAGATCCCCAAAGTGAAGGAGTTTCAATAAACACAAGTTTCTTTGTCTTTAATAAAATAGGCCAGGCGCGGTGGCTCACGCCTATAATCCCAGCACTTTGGGAGACCGAGGCAGGTGGATCATGAGGTCAAGAGATCAAGACCATTCTGGTCAACAAGGTGAAACACTGTCTCTATAAAAATACAAAAATTAGCTGGGCATGGTAGTGCACACCTGTAGTCCCAGCTACTCGGGAGGCTGAGGCAGGAGAATTGCTTGAACCCAGGAGGCGGAGGTTGCAGTAAGCCGAGATCGTGCCATTGCACTCCAGTCTGGGTAACAACAGCGAAACACTGTCTCAAAAAATAAAAAATAAAATAAATAAAATAGAGCTGCCACTGCTGCTCCTGTGAGGTCTAGGTGCCAGCCTGCAGCCATGTTCTACTGCTAGCCAGAAGGTAAAGACTGAATCATATTTGTGACCAAAAAAAAAAAATCAGACTCCAATCAATGCAGAGCTGGTAGCTGATGACTGCAGCATCCCTGAGGAGCCCAGATTGATTCTGCCAAATGGATACATTAACTGAAACTGCCCATGCCTTAGGGAAATGGCCAGAAGAGGCCCCATTAGGGAACAGTTCAAATCAACCTTTTCCTGCTTCCATTATAGGACATAGGATTCAAGGGCTCAGACGATATAAACCAGTTCAAGGCCATGCAGGAATGTATGCATAAACACTCAAGCCTCTATCCCCACTAGGAAGAGGAGGAGGAGAAGTAGCCAGCAGAACATGCAGAAGAAACAGCTTCCACTGAGGACACTATAACCAAAGAGGAGGAGGGGTCAAGCTAATGAAAGCCACAAGGTACTGGGCTTCAGTCCCTCCCCTTCATGGACCTTTTGCAAAAGGCCTTTCAATTGCCCTCCAAGAAAGTGTCTTTCCCTCTGTTGTCCTCTTCACTGTAACATACAAAATAACTTATTTTGGTAATAAGAGGTCTTAGTCTGTTGACCTATACACTGAAAAAATGGGGGTTGTATGTATGTGTGTCCTGCATATATAACTGTCAACAAATTTCACCACCACTGAATTCTGTTTTCTCAGATTGCCCTCAATTTTATCATTCTGAAATAATGTGCTGAATAATCTTAGCAACCAAAAATCATTATCCAGGAATATTTCTTGTGAGACAGCTGATTTTTTCTGATTCATGGTATCTCTTTTAGATTTAATACCCCTTTGGGAAATGTAATAGAAAGAAAAACATCTTTGAAAAGTACTAGAGTGAGGCCATTTCTATGAGAAGAAGCCAGATGGTCAGATACATATTTCTCAAATCCCATCTTAACCTTGAATAGATGAGGGGCACTACACTTCGTTCCCAATAAATTTTGGTTTCCATGTTGGCATTGAGCTCTGGGCCTTCTATGTTTGGACAGTGGAGATTTGGACCCTCCCATCCACAGTCTCTTTCTAAGTGAAGAAGAAGATTGGATTTTGCTGTTCCTTCTTATTCCAGAAGCTCTGGTTTAGGGCCCATGTTCACACTGGCTCTCAGTCTGGTCAGATGTAATGTTCTTGAAAGGTGGGAACCTACTTGTTAGCAGAGTAGCAGCCAAAAGAGGAAAAGGTGTGAATTAAGTACTCAATTAAAAGGAAACATGAGGCCAGGTGGGGTGGCTCACACCTGTAACTCCAGCACTTTGGGAGGTCAAGGCAGGAAGATCACATGAGCCAGAGAGTTCAAAACCAGCCTGGGAAACATAGCAAGATCCTGTCTCTACAAAAAAAGAAAAAAAATCAGCTGGGTGTGGTAATGCAGGCCTATAGTCCTAGCTCCTCTGGAGGCTAAGGTGGGAGGATCACTTGATTCCTAGAGGTTGAGGTTGCAGTGAGTTGTGATTGTACTACTGCACCCACCCTGGGTGACCCTGTCTGAAAAAAAAAAAAGGAAACATGATTTCTAATATAGATAATTAGAAAAGACATATCTACCTATATTAGAAAATATATATACACATATATAGTAGAAAAAAATATATATATATAAATGTATATTAGAAAACATAATCTCTATAGGTGTGTGTGTGCGTGCGCGTGTGTGTGTGTATTTGCTCTATCTTATACATTCCACTCAGGTCATGAAGATTTGATTCTGGAGGCTGATGAAAATGTTTGCCATCTGATTTTAAAACTCAGGAAGGCAGAAGAGAATGGGTAATTACTATAACTAGTTTCCAGCAAGAGATGCCACCCTTTATAAACACCTGCCAGAACTGACATAAACAGAGAATAAGATGTAAGGAGTCATAAAGAGATATGATGTGCTTTAAAAGCAACAAAATATCAGGCAAGGAATATATTCTACCATAGTATGTACACCATATGGGTTCTATATGCTTCCTAGAGAGAAAGTGATCACTTAAGCTATGAAAATTACTATCATTCATCTCTCTACATGCATTCCCATCCTTGAGAAGTGGTAGGGCCTCTGTGATGTGTAAACAAATGCTCTTGTGAACAGAGGTTTCATTCCACTGAGAGAAATGGCTATGCAAAGCAGTGCCTCAAGAGAGCAAGGCAAATGAATGTCTCACCTAGAGTGTTTTAAAAATTAATAATATATATGATTGCACAGAAGAAGAAAGGTTTTCCTGTACTCTCCCTCCATCCTACCTTCAAACAGATACACTACTCTCAACTCCAGTGGAAATAAGAGGTATCCTTCACATTATACTCAGCTGTGATGCAAGAAACCTGGGTACTTACAACATTAACACAAAGTGTTTCAGGCTCCTCTCCACTCCCCAGGGCTGAGACTTCAGTAATGGCAGTACATCCAACATCCTATCTGACATACAGGACTCAGGAAATCCAAAGAAAATATAAGTTTTATCATTTCATGATTCACACTTCATACAACCAAAGATCTCCTCTACACAAAAACACAGAAAACGTTAGCATACCCCATGGGTATGCAAATTTTCTTGTATGGTTTTATTTATAAGAAAATTCAGTTACTGAATTATGAAACAGACACATAGGGGTGTGCTTTGGGGATGAGTTCAAGAGGATGGAGAATGTCCATCTCTGAGATATATTAGTACTTCCACAACCTGTGTGCCAAGCACCAGTGGCTAACTCACATATCCTCCAGATGCTCAGACACAACTTAAAGCAGAGAAGTCAAGTAGAGAGATTTGAAAAAGGAATTCTAACACTAGCATACTAAATTTCCAAATAAATTGTTTAATTACGTTGATTTCCCCAATGATAAGGTAGAGATAATTACCTTTGCTTATTTTACAGGGAGCATTTTTAATAATAAAAAGAATTACTTGAAACCTTCAAAGAAAGAGCACTATTTTAAGCTACATATAAAAGAAACAGAAAGAGAAATTTGAGCCAACGGTCATAAATTCTGCCAAATTAATCTAATGTTTAGAAAGAAAGACTGGGTAAAAACTTACGACTGTTGTTCTCACCGTAACTGAAATACAGCACATTAAAGAGAGAGAGAAAGAGATCAACTTTTAAAACTCAGAAAGTTCCATTTCTGGTAACCGCAAACCCTCATCAATTCCCCACTGAAAAAACACTCCTTACCATCTCCCTTCCTTTCCCTTTCTCCTATTGCTACAGCCTTTTTGTCAGCTGTACTTGCTCTGCCCATCTCTCAGCATCTCTATCACCTTTCCCCCTATAATTACAACCTCACTCCCACTGTCACACATAGAACTGATCCAAAGGACTTAAGAATTCTTCTAACTAATCTCCCACATAGTAAGAAGGGCCAACTGGAAACTGAAGTGGGAATGTCACGGGCTCAAGGTCAGGTAGCCAGTTACATGCAAAGCTGGGTCCTCACCTCACATATGAATCCCAGTACAGTGCTTTTTCCACTACTCCACACAAGTCCACCTGGGCCTGTTCACCAGCCTTATCCAAGAAAAACTTATGAAACAGTTAGATTCACCATATGAAGCGCTTTGAGTCACAACTAGAAAAATAAGATAACACTGATGACAGCAATCAGATTAGATTCCTGTATCTGGAAGACACATGAACATTTTAACCTTCTTTACCCTTAATCCATCTCATCCAGGGTGTAAGACTCACCAGGCCAATTTCACAATGAGTCTCCTCCCCAGACATTCACTCCAACATTCGGCATCACGTCCATTAGTCAAACCTAAGTCCTTCCTAATGACAATACTGAAGCAAAATCACAATACCATGTTTTCCAGATCCGGCTGAGAAGACACTAACTGAGCCCCTAAGTACAATGAGCATAATTAATATGGAGAAGACACATTTAGCACATTGCTAAATTCCTCTACAGCCTCATTTTTAGCAGACTAAATAATTTTAGCCCCTTTAACTTTATCGTCTCTTTATTTTTTTAAATTTTTCTTTTTCTTCTTTTTTTCTAACTTTATCTTCTAAATATATTTATGGCTTTTATCTAAGTCCCCCATAAATTGTCCATGTTGCTTTTTGAAAGCTACAGTCTAGAACCAAAAACAGGTAGCTAAAATGTTTAATATAAGACAAATTCCATCAACAAAGGTATTGGAAAGTCTGTACAAGCCCAGGACAATCAATGAAATTTGCATGTGAAAGAGGTAGTTTGCTGACAACAAATACTTTTCAATTAGACTAATTTATAAACTTGAGGAGTAACTAGAAACTACAAAGAAAACATCAAATGAGTCTTCAAAGCATTTTCAAGCACAAACCCAAATACAGTTTACTGGATGCCATTTCATTTGGCAGCTCTAACCATGTAGATAAATATAAGGTTGGCATAAGAGATAAAGAAGCCAACAATGTCCAAGCTAAATCCCCTAAATACGGTCAGAACAATGTTAAGAAGGGAAAAATCAAGGAATATGCAAATAGGAATTCAATTTCCCACAAGATAAAGATAATTACATAAAAATCCTGACTAGCTAGGGAAGTATGTCCAGCAGCAAAAAAATAATAATCATTATTATTATCTCATTTGTGCTATTGGTATAGAGTCTTGAAAATAATAGGCTGCTAAATTGCAAACATCAGGGAAGTAAAGGAGCAGCTCAAAAGATTAATCTTAATCAAAAGATTACAAAGACTGAGAGTTCCAAACTGAATTTGAAAAGGAAACAGGTAAAAACAGGTCAGCTCATCACAGATGAGAAAGAAGCTTTTACTATTTGGCTGGCTGCTTTAAATTAATAACCTGGAACATTTTCAGGTTAAAAGTCCTATAAAAATGGCACAGGGAGAGGTAAATGGGGTAGAAACAACAGTGTTTACACCTTCATAATAGAAAGGTATTACTAAAAGGATTTACGAGGTGCTAACATGATGTATATAGAAGTCAAAGAGCTTTAATAAATGATGAGAAAAGGCATTAGGCATGGAAGTAAAGCCAAAGGACTGGACATAACTCCACCTACACACGTACTAGATTATTGTAAGCTAAGTAAGCCACCCCAAGATTCACAAAAGATCATGTTTTATTTTTCCCTAAGTGGCAGTATTCCCATCAGCACCAAACCAGTAAAGGCAGTTAGGTAGAAAAACCAAGAGTTAGAAGAACACAAGACCCTAGTCCTTCTGAGATACTGTCACACAAATTGCTGAAACAATCTAAACCCACATCTTGACGTAAAAAGGTCCCAGGCTTAAAATCCAAACTGACAGAAAAGCAAGTATATTGCCCTTTTTTCCTATTGGGAAAACCATGTCACCACTGAAAAATTAGAACAGATAAATAATAGTGGGTCAGTATAATGAGTATCTTTTATTTATAGAAGCACCCAGATTGGCATCAAAGTCATCAACATTTGGCTGTCTTCAACAATGACCAGGCCTCCTTTGGAGACGACTACTTCTTACCATCCTCAATCTGTACCTCGGATGTGTGACTTCTTGCCTAACAGTGTCACAGATTACAGACTAAATGTTTGTGTCCTCCCCAAATTCTTATGTTGCAGCCCTAACTCTTTGTGGTTACATTTGAAGAAGGGGCTTCTCAGAGAGTAATTGAGGTTAAATTAGGTCATAAGGGTGGGGACCTGATACAACAGGATTAGTGACCTGATAGACACCAGAGAGCTCATTCACTTGCTCCCTTCCTCCCTGTGGGCTTGCAAGAGGAAGGCTATGTGAGGACTTATCAAGAAGTCACCATCTGCAAGCCAGGAAGAAAGTCCTCACCAGAAACCTAGTGGATCGGAACCTCGTCTTAGGTTCTAGTCTCTAGAACTGTGAGAAAATAAATTTCTGTGCTCTAAGCCACCCAGTCTGCGGTGTTTTGTTACAGTAGCCTGAGGTGACTCGGACATACCTACCATGTTGACACTTAACAGTGACTACCCAAACAGCAGGAGTAAAAGTTTCAATTCATTTCTTACATTTCCTAACGCAATGCTCTGTGAGGCTGGATGTTTTAGAAATGCTTCTTGAACATAATAATTGTTAAAAGTCTCAGACTACAATAACAGCCATCACTTTCTATAAGCACTAATGGTGTTATAAGCCAAGAATTTTTAAAGGCAAATAAATTTTTTCTTCTTATCTAAAAAGCTGCCTGGAGAATGCTTACTCTTCCTTTACTCGCTACTGAAAACTGTCAACAGCAATTCAAGTAATATAATTCCTGTTCTTTTTTTCTTTTTTTGGAGGTAGTCTCACTCTATCCCTGAGTCTGGCGTGCAGTGGCACACTCTCAGCTCACTGCAACCTCCGCCTCCCAGGTTCAGGAGATTCTCCTGCCTCAGCCTCCCAAGTAGCTGGGATTACAGGCACCTGCCACCAAGCCCGGCTAATTTTTGTATTTTCAGTAGAGATGAGGTTTCACCATGTTGATAATTTATTTTTAGGAATTATAAACAACAAACAAAGTATCTTGTATGATGATAATTTATGTGCACATGTGTGGTTAAAAAGACCAAAAAGCACTTATGCAATTTTCATATACATGAGATACTTTAGTTCCTTGATTCTACATCAGTTCACCTAAATATTAACAAACTTAGGACAGTGGACCTTGGGCTTAGAGAATACTACATTGTGGAATCACAGAATCATAAAATCATAGAATCACAGACTAAAGGTTTGTCTCAGTCGACCTCACTATTTTTTTAATTAGTTCAGTACCTTGCTCAAAGTAACATAAGTAGTTCCCTTAATTTCCAGAATTGTGTTTTTTTACTGTATTGTTAAGCAATAATTTTCTGTAAAGTAAAATAATAATTCTCAAAATTAATAAACACATATAAAAGATTTAACTCACTAATTAGGGAACCAGTAAGAGGCCAAATCTAATTTTAAAAGAATTCAAAGAAGAAACAAATAAACAGAAATGCCAGCAAGATGTAAAATTTGCAAAACTAGTCAATATGCATAGGACAATAATCTAATGCATCCTCCAAACACAATTGGCATGTTATGGACAAGAATAATGTGTTTTACTGTCTGTTTTCTACAATGCACACAATTCTAGTACAGCTCAAAGACAATGAAAGGCAGAGCTAACCTGGATGGTTGAGCTAGACAGAGCATGCTTTAAAAAAAAAAAATCATTTCAAAGTCTTTCACAACTTTTCCTCACAGTCTCTTATCATGTACAAGTACTCTCAAACTGGAGAACAGCATGATGGGTAAATTTAAAAAAACAGAATTTATAATTCTTGTTTCATTGCTAACTTTCTGAAAGTCCTCAGAAAAAGGCCCAAGTTCATTTCCTATGAGCCCCAAAACTAAGAGACAATGAAAACTCTACCTATGAGAGTCTACCGCTCTCAATGCTTACAGTGCTTCTCCTCTCAAAATGATCCCTCTGAATACTTAAATAATCCCATGATGGCAAAAGGTTCACAACAGCAGTTCCTCAGCCAAACAGTGGTACAGGCTGCAGTTAAAATCCGGTCTTCCCCTTCCAAGTCTGACTCTTTCCTCATCACAGGCATATTCACCTCACAGGAGAGTTTCTGAAGCCCCTTAGAGTCAACACGCAAAAGGTCTAATGGAACAATTTTTCACTGTGACTCTTTGAAGAGATTACATGGAAAATGAGGAAACACAAGAGAAGAAATGGTCTGCTACACAAACACACAAAGTAGGTGTGATGTGCTAAACAACCAGGTGACATGCTGATCGACTTCAACTCCAACCCCAGCTCCACAGCTCCACACATGCTGATCGACTTCAACCCCGACCCCAGCTCCACAGCTCCACACATGCTGATCGACTTCAACCCCGACCCCAGCTCCACAGCTCCACACATGCTGATCGACTTCAACCCCGACCCCAGCTCCACAGCTCCACACATGCTGATCGACTTCAACCCCGACCCCAGCTCCACAGCTCCACACATGCTGATCGACTTCAACCCCGACCCCAGCTCCACAGCTCCACACATGCTGATCGACTTCAACCCCGACCCCAGCTCCACAGCTCCACACATGCTGATCGACTTCAACCCCGACCCCAGCTCCACAGCTCCACACATGCTGATCGACTTCAACCCCGACCCCAGCTCCACAGCTCCACACATGCTGATCGACTTCAACCCCGACCCCAGCTCCACAGCTCCAGACACGCTGATCGACTTCAACCCTGACCCCAGCTCCACAGTTCCCGTCAGAAGGTCTGCATTTAAGAAAGGAGAAACAGACGAGAAGGAAGAGTGGAGAAGGCATAAAATGAGGACTCAAAAGCACTCGGGAAAAAAATAAGGTATTGTTTTATGTACTGTGTCCAGGCAAAGAAACATAAGACATAGACCTGAAGAGAAAGAAAGCAAGAAATCATTTTTAAAATTAATTTGGCACAACTTTTTCTTTTGAAATGCTCACAAAGATCACTGCAGAAAACATTCAGAAGACACAACGGTAAAGCATGTCGCTGCAGGATTTTTCAGTAACTCCACAACTTTTCCACAGTCTCTTACCATGTACAAGTACTTTGAAACTAGAGAACAGCATGGTGGGTGAGTTTAACAAACAGAATTTAGAATTCTTGTTTCATTGCTGACTTCCCGAAAGGCCTGAGAAAAAGACCCAAGTTATGGCATTAAGTTTGCTTTTTAAAAACTGTGAAAAAAACAAGCACATCTTAAAACTACAAGCTTTTAAACTTTTAAATTTCTTAATTAAAATAATTCCAGATTCAGTTCATTTTTAAGCAAGACTGCAGCCCTAAAGAGACCACTAAATTTTTTTCATCTTCTTTGAAAAAACATGATTAACAAGTCATTGTTTGAATAGAGAACTATGAATTAAACAAGCAAACAAATAACCCCACAATAATGAAACCCATTCCTTGGAGATAATGACAATGCAAAGTACAAGAACACCATTTTTAAGCATTAGTTCATGTGAGCACCTATTGATGGAAATATTGCTAGTGAGTCCCCCTGAGAACAGCTTTTTCATTGTCATATCAATAGTCTTCGTGGCTCACAGTCCTCACATGTACTGAGGGCAGTCATGATAAAAAAAAGAAGTATCTAGCACACCTCTTGGTGTCAAGTTGTAAAACTTCAACTTGTTTTGGGAAAGTTAAGAATGTTTAATAAATGCGGATTTATTAATTTACAATAAAACACTAACGGGTGAAAGGACAGACACCCATCGTCTGACCTGCATGTTTCCTCCCTGCACAGGAAGTCAAACCATAATCAGAATGTTGTTTTGTCTGGCACCACAGCAGCAGCAACGAGCTGCATACACCACGAAGCACATCGGATTATCCATTCACCAAACATGTTCTGGTCTCTAGTTAGAACTATAGCCATGAACATGAGAGATCAGAATCCTGAGCTGGTAGAGTTTATGGCCTCCAGGTTGGACTCTGAAAACGAGATCTCCTTGCCACAGGATCTGTGCAGGATGATCCTAGTTCTAGCTTTCCCTGGCCTATATAATGCCTAATGGAGCCCTGCAAATATTCACTGTACTTTTTTAAAAATATTTTTTATACAATATAAAATTTTCACTTTAACCATTTTAAGTGTACACTTCAATGGCATTAAGTTCAAAATGTTGTGTAACCATTACCACTATTTCCAAAAGGATTTTGTCATCCCAAACAGAAACTCTGTAATAAGTTTGCTTTTTAAAAGTGCCACAAGTTAATAATATTTCTGGTTGACATATCATATTTTTTTTTAAAAAAGTATCTATCTTAAGAGCTCAATTATAGGCCTGCCCATAATGTGTTTCTTTAAGAGGTCTGGGTCAGGTGTGGTGGCTCATGCCTGTAATCCCAGCACTTGGGAGGCCAAGGTGGGTAGATTGCTTGAACTCAGGAGTTTGAGACCAGCCTGGGCAACATGGTAAGACCCCATCTCTACTAAGAACACAAAAAAAGGCCGAGCACAGTGGCTCAAGCCTATAATCCCAGCACTTTGGGAGGCCAAGGCGGGCAGATCACGAGGTCAGGAGATCAAGACCATCCTGGCCAACATGGTGAAACCCCATCTCTACTAAAATACAAAAATTAGCTGGGCATGGTGGCGCAGGTCTGTAATCCAGTTACTCGGGAGGCTGAAGCAGGAGAATAGCTTGAACCCAGGAGAGAGAGGTTGCAGTGAGCCAAGACTGCGCCACCGCATTCCAGCCTGGCAACAGAGCGAGACTTTGTCTTAAAAAAACACACAAAAAGGAGCTGGGCATGGTGGCACACACTTGCGGTCCCAGCTACTCGGGAGGCTAGTGGGGAGGATCACTAGAGCCTGAGGGCAAGAGCTGTAGTAAGCCAAGGTCACACCACTGCACTCCAGCCTGGGTGACAGAGCAAGACCCTGCCTCAAAAAAAAAAAGAGAGATCTGTATGTTTATTTAGCCATTGTGGGTTTTTTAAATTTTATTATATTAAAAATATAAAGTTTCACAAACTTGCATGTCACCCTTGTGCAGGGGCCATACTCATCTTCTCTGTCTCATCCTGATTTTTTAGTATATGTTCTGCTGTACCATGCACTAGCCATTGTGTTTTGATTTTATAACTGTTTTCAAAAAGGCAAAGTTATTTCTAAGTTCTTAGAGAGAAAGTTACCTCAGTGTCATGTCCTCCCTCCCACCCCACTGCACAGAGGTGCTTTCAGCTACAATGCACACTGTTTCATCCAACTCCTACAAATATCTAAAGAGAAGTGAGCATCACCTTTTGAGAGATACGGAAGCTAAGACCGGCAGGAATGATGTTTCTCAAAGCTACTCAGCTACCAAGGGAACAATGCAAGCATCGGTAACAGTTATTCCATAATGGAGCCATGACTGACTGGATAAATGTATGTTTGTTTTTATTGTACAGTTAATATTAACTGGTTCTGAGACTGAATACTCCATTAAATTTGTTATTAAGATATATACTCCTATAACAAAAAGGGACGTCTAAGAAAGATGAAAAGGTTTTAAAGACACAGGAAAGGCTAAAGAAGTGATTTTACATGGATAAACTCTGGGAGAAATTTTCAACCTATCTCCCTACAAATGGGTGATATGAGTCATTTAGGGTGACTGTCTTTTTTCTGAAAGCTGTCTTACATCTCCACAGGCAAAATAAAGAAAAAGAGACTCTATAGTTCATTGATGTACGTATCATGGTAGCACTCTGCGGTTTTATGACAAATTCAAACTCCATCATATGCCACTTTTAAAGCTCAAATAACTAAAATAAAAACTCCCATGTGTCTCTAAAAGCAACATGTGAATTTCTCTTTTCAAGAAAATGTTTAAAGGAATTGGTACGGTAGCAAACAAGGAAAAATACAAAGAGCAGTTTAAAGTCAGTATTTTGTTTTTGTAGGGTCTAATTTATTTCGAGAAATCCTTATTGCAACTCCTCTCTGAGTAAGGAGCTCAGAAGAAAGGTAATCGAGACTAGTTCTTAAATGCAGAAGTCCAAAAGACTAGTATTTAAGGTCCAAGTCACTGGCTCACTAAGTGTCAGATCTTGGCCGTATTACACAATCTCTCTCACTCTATTTCCTCAAAATAATACCACTTAACAAAGGATTAAGTAAAGTAGTACATGTAAAGCACCACACACATACCATAGCGTATACTGTGAGTTTTATTTAAGCATTAAAAGGCATGGGAAGTGGGCAATCACTGAAGCACATTGATTTAAATTATTACTCAATTAGACTAAATTCAAAAAATATGATGATTTCTTTGTCCCAATCCCCAACCCACACACAAAAAGCCAACAACTATACTAAATAATAGCTGATAGTCGAGGTCAAGATTTTCAACTTGTTCTCCAGCTATTATTTTTTCTTCCCTACTTCTATTTTGGATTAAGGTATTTCAAGGGACCAAAATCAAAGCAGAACAGAAGGAAAGCAAGAGAAAATGGAAAGTAGGAACTAGAAAAGCCAGCATCAGAAACACACAGCATCTCCTCACTACATTAGCAAAGCTTATCATGCAACATTCAACAGGTAAACAGTGATGACTGGCTGACACTGGGTTCAAGACTCTATTCCACACGCCCCACATACTGAATACTCTAAGGTAGTTCAGAGAGAAACTCACGGGGAAGACAGAGAAAACGCACCTCACAGTTCATTCTGTATGTCACTGTTTTACAAACAGGAGTTTAAATGGTTTGCTACCAACTAAAGACCAACTATCAGTTCTCCACGGAAGCAGCAAAATATAAAAATGCCCTTGAATCAGTACGGAGCCTTTCTGCTAGGATCTGGGGATGCGGCTTTGAGGGTCCTTGTCTTGGATCATTCCTCATTTGTTGGACCCACAAATAATGGTCCTGCCTAGAACCATCACCACAAGTTAGAGCGAAAAAATGCCAGAGGGCTAGGCTTGTGGGTAAAAACCTCAACAGTTTTCTCATGATTGACCTTGGGTGGCCTTAACAAGTTATATAAGGTTGTTGTTTCTACAGAAAGACACTGCATTTTCAGAACATCTCTAGGCACAAAAATTAGTCACGCAACTGAAGGACAAGAAAACTTTGCATATGTTATAAATAAATGTGACTACTAAGGGGTGTGTATCCGAATACATGAACAGCTCTGAAAAGAATAAGACAAACATATCAAACATACTTGAAATCAGAGAGATGTCTTCTGGGAACTAAACTCCTGCCATGAAAGGAGAAAACCGGAAAGGTCTTCAGGGGTTCCGGTACCTGTTCAACCATTAATTCATAAAGTGTGGCTGGGAAAAAATCTTAGTGTCTTCAAGTCTCATTTTCCTTATCTGTTTCTGTCCAGGATCTCACTGGTTTCTTGTAAGAATCAAATATGTTAACAGTTATTCTTGAAATATGGCCACAGACCAGCGGCATCAGTAACACAGAACGCAATGGAGTCCCACCCAGCCCTACTAAATGAGAAACTTCAGCAATCAGTTATTCCGATGCACCTTAAAGTTTGAGAACCACTGCACAAAAACAGATACAACCTGAAAATCCTGAAACACTGAAGTGTTACTATGGAAAAAATTAAACTATTACATTGTTTGAAGATTTTAAGAACTTTCACTTGCAAGCTGGAGATAGAGAAGGCTACCTGTGGCTTTTGTTGTTGTTTTTGTTGTTGTTGAAACAAAGCATCACTCTGTCACCCAGGCTGGAGTGCAGTGGTATTGTCAGAGCTCACTGTAACCTTGAATTCCTGAGCTCAATCAATCCTCCTTCCTCAGCCTCCCAAGCAGCTGGAACCACAGGCATGTGCCATCATGCTCAGCTAATTTTTATTCTATTTACATATTTACTTTTTTATTTTATAAGAAGAGAGGTCTAATTGGAGAAATCAGCAAAAAGAAAGGGGCTACAGAACTCATGCAACTTTGGAACCCAGCAGGGCAGTCATTAAATCTTAAAGCTCCAGAATAATCTGATACATTTTTAATTTTTCTTTTGTAGTGATGAGGTCTTGCTATGTTGCCCAGGCTGGTGCTGAACCTGGGATGAAAGGACCCTCCTACCTCAGCCTCCCGAAATGCTGGAATTACAGGTGTGAGCCACTGTTCCTAACCTATGTGTGGCTTATTTAAAGCCCGGATTCACAATTAATGTAAATGCTACAATAAAATAAAATCCAAAATTATGGCACCTATCAATGTTAAAATGCACTGTTATTTCTTCGTAACTTTAAAAGGATTGGGGGAAAGAAATAAAATTAATAATGATTACATATTCTTTTTTTTTTTTTCAAGTCTCTCATTGTTGCCCAGGCTGCAGTGCAGTGGTGCGATCTTAGATCACTGCAGTCTCCACCTCCCAGGTTCAAGCGATTCTCCTGCTTCAGCCTCCTGAGTACCTGGGATTACAGGTGTGCACCACCACACCTGGCTAATCTTTGTATTTTTAGTAGAGACGGGGTTTCACCATGTTGGTCAGGCTGGACTTAAACTCCTGACCCCAAGATCCACCCATCTCGGCCTCCAAAAGTGCTGGGATTAGAAGTGTGAGCCACCATGCCCTGCCTACATATTCTTTAAAAGAGTAAACATTAGACTAAATTTATTTCAATCCAATTATGAATAAAGAGAATTCGAGATTAGGTCTCTCTAGGGAAAAAGAAGAACAATAAGTCTTCCCAAAACCTTTACATTTTCTTGGCAATGTTAATACATTCATTCCTTTTAAAAGGTAAAATAAAATACAAAATAAAAAAGAAATTACTTACAAAAGATGCATTTCAATTGATAATGGAGGCTTTTATTGTAATAATTATAGGAAATCTTGGAGGAGTTCTAATAAGTAGCGCCAAATTAAGAACAAAATATGCTAAGAAAATGAAAAAGTCATATTAAGATTGTTTTACATTCTATATTCTACTTACACCCAATAAAACATGTTAAACCAGGCCAGGCACGGTGGCTCACGCCTGTAATCCCAGCACTTTGGGAGGCCGAGGCAGGTGGATCACGAGGTCAAGAGATCAAGACCATCCTGGTCAACAAGATGAAACCCCGTCTCTACTAAAAATACAAAAATTAGCTGGGCGTGGTGGTGTGCGCCTGTAGTCCCGGCTTCTTGGGAAGCTGAGGCAGGAGAATTGCTTGAACCCAGGAGGCGGAGGTTGTGGTGAGCCGAGATCGTGCGCCATTGCATTCTACCCTGGGTAACAAGAGCGAAACTCCGTCTCAAAAAAAAAAAAAAAAAGTTAAAACAAACAAAAGTATTCCTCAGAAATATCCTTCAGCCCCATTTATTGTCACATCTCATTTATCACATCTAGTTAAGAAAATACAGCACTTCAGCCTCTGACAAATCAGAGACAACCTGAGAGTCACATTGATAGAAATACACATATCTGAAAAAATTCTGCAGTGAAAGTAAGGAAGAAAAGATTTGAAGATTAAATTAACATTTAAAATACACTAAGATTATATAGAAATAGTTCAACGAAAAGACATGCCCGTTGAAAGCAAAATTATCAACTATCTGGAGATTTAAACTAGACTGTATTGATGAATATATTCTTCAGAACATGTTTATTTGTATGATTTTCTTTGATGTACCCTTCAATAAAACTTACACTACACAGTATAATAGGCAATGAGAAAAGCGGCAACCCCAGCAGTGGTCTTCTGGTTTGTACTGTATGAAGACAGCAAGCTACCACTCATTCCCCACCACTACCACACCCTCCTGTATGAAGACAGCAAGCCACCACTCACTCCCCCACCACTACCACACCCTCCTGTATGAAGACAGCAAGTCACCACTCATTCCCCACCACTACCACACCCTCCTGTATGAAGACAGCAAGCCACCACTCACTCCCCCACCACTACCACACCCTCCTGTATGAAGACAGCAAGTCACCACTCACTCCCCACCACTATCACACCATCCTGTATGAAGACAGCAAGTCACCACTCATTCCCCGCCACTACCACACCCTCCTGTATGAAGACAGCAAGTCACCACTCACTCCCCACCACTATCACACCGTCCTGTATGAAGACAGCAAGTCACCACTCACTCCCCACCACTATCACACCCTCCTGTATGAAGACAGCAAGTCACCACTCACTCCCCACCACTATCACACCGTCCTGTATGAAGACAGCAAGTCACCACTCACTCCCCACCACTATCACACCGTCCTGTATGAAGACAGCAAGTCACCACTCACTCCCCCACCACTACCACACCGTCCTGTATGAAGACAGCAAGTCACCACTCACTCCCCACCACTATCACACCATCCTCTATGAAGACAGCAAGTCACCACTCACTCCCCACCACTACCACACCCTCCTGTATGAAGACAGCAAGCCACCACTCACTCCCCCACCACTACCACACCCTCCTGTATGAAGACAGCAAGTCACCACTCACTCCCCACCACTATCACACCATCCTGTATGAAGACAGCAAGTCACCACTCATTCCCCACCACTATCACACCGTCCTGTATGAAGACAGCAAGTCACCACTCACTCCCCACCACTATCACACCATCCTGTATGAAGACAGCAAGTCACCACTCACTCCCCACCACTATCACACCGTCCTGTATGAAGACAGCAAGCCACCACTCACTCCCCACCACTATCACACCGTCCTGTATGAAGACAGCAAGCCACCATTCGTTCACCCACCACTATCACACCATCCTGTATGAAGACAGCAAGTCACCACTCACTCCCCACCACTACCACACCCTCCTGTATGAAGACAGCAAGTCACCACTCACTCCCCACCACTATCACACCATCCTGTATGAAGACAGCAAGTCACCACTCACTCCCCACCACTATCACACCATCCTGTATGAAGACAGCAAGTCACCACTCATTCCCCACCACTATCACACCATCCTGTATGAAGACAGCAAGTCACCACTCATTCCCCACCACTATCACACCCTCCTGTATGAAGACAGCAAGTCACCACTCACTCCCCACCACTATCACACCGTCCTGTATGAAGACAGCAAGTCACCACTCATTCCCCACCACTACCACACCGTCCTGTATGAAGACAGCAAGTCACCACTCATTCCCCACCACTATCACACCCTCCTGTATGAAGACAGCAAGTCACCACTCACTCCCCACCACTATCACACCGTCCTGTATGAAGACAGCAAGTCACCACTCATTCCCCACCACTACCACACCGTCCTGTATGAAGACAGCAAGTCACCACTCATTCCCCACCACTATCACACCCTCCTGTATGAAGACAGCAAGTCACCACTCACTCCCCACCACTATCACACCGTCCTGTATGAAGACAGCAAGTCACCACTCATTCCCCACCACTATCACACCCTCCTGTATGAAGACAGCAAGTCACCACTCATTCCCCACCACTACCACACCGTCCTGTATGAAGACAGCAAGTCACCACTCATTCCCCACCACTATCACACCCTCCTGTATGAAGACAGCAAGTCACCAGTCACTCCCCACCACTATCATACCGTCCTGTATGAAGACAGCAAGTCACCACTCATTCCCCACCACTACCACACCCTCCTGTATGAAGACAGCAAGTCACCACTCATTCCCCACCACTACCACACCCTCCTGTATGAAGACAGCAAGCCACCATTCGTTCACCCACCACTATCACACTGGCAGCCCCACATTCCTCTCCAGGTTTCTTTCCCACGGTACAAATCAGATCAAATCAGTTGTTATTTATAACCAGCAAAAAGGATGGAGAGGCCTTATGGTTACATCGGACACAGGCCTTGTGTCTTCTCTAACCTCCTCAGAGATGGTCTCAGGAAGGAGCCACCAGCACTACGGCAGCACATTTCCTGCAAATCTACAGTCAGTTCTTCCGAGTGGTAAACAGCTACTATGGCACTCTCAAGCTCTCCAGGTACGCACACTTATTTCCCCTCTTTAATTCTAAGCCTTCTTCTCTGTCTTCCCTGATTTTGTGTCCCCTTTCAAACTTTCCCTTTCATACATCAAAATGGCAAGAGCAGCAAAACCCCCTAAATCATCCTCAATAAAGCCAGTGCTGGGGAACAAAATGGATACAAATTTATCACAATATTCTCTTTCACTTGGGGTGGCACACAAGAGTGGTATACTGTTTTTACGTACTTCCCTATAACTGCATAGCGCTGAAGGTTCCTGATCCCATCACAAAATTTAAGAGGTACATGAGCAATGGTCCTATATTGGGAAAGTTAAAACAAAAGATGTGTTAGCCTCTGGGTTGTTGTTTTTAAAAAGTATCATGGGGTCTACGCACTTCCTAAAGGGAAAAGGAAACATTTTTTTGAAGATTTCATGTACCGTAGTTTTTCACAGACGTTATCTCATGAGTAGACATGCCAAACAAGCCATCTAGAGCTGTGCTATCCAAAAGGCAGTCACTAACCACACGTAGCTATTTCAATGTGAAGCATAATTAATAAAATTAAATTGAAAATTCAATTCCTCAGTCACATTCAACACATTTCAAGTGTTTGATACATGAAAACGGCTACTGACTGCCAGACTGCACGGCAAAGAGAGCTGAATGTTTCCATCATCGCAGAAATCCTATGGCACAACAACGACCTAAGTCCTTCTCCTCCATGAAGATTTTCCAAAAATGTCTCAAAAATTACGTTTGGTCCTCTGGTCCGATGAAGATTCACTGTTTCACACCAAAGCTCTTAACTGGAATCTGTACACACGTGCTCTATTGTACCTGCAGCCAGGTTTTCGCCACTGCAAGTTTCTACCACCCTTGGCCTACTGAGAGCTCCAGTCTTCAAAAACTCTTAATATGTCCGAACCTCCTTGAATGGCTGGCAAAGGTTTGGATCAAAAAAGACATCACATTTTTGCGCATATGACATAATTGGCCCATATGAAGTGTGATCCCCGGGGCAGTGACAAAACTAAGTTTATGCTACTGAGGTTTTGCTTGCCCAGGAAATATAAAGGACTTTTGTGACTTTTGTGACTACATAAAGTCACTAAATAACCTAATGGCTTTAATAATGAGGGCAAAAAATATTTTAATGGATATAATGTCATTATCAAACCACAAAAAAAGCTATACATGAAACAGAGTTCAATTTTGGTTAGATTTCCTTTAAAGTTTCACAGGACTCATGTGGCACGGGGCCTCTGTGACAATAGGTAAATTTTCATAAATGCTTAAGTCCATCTGGATTCTATTCCAGTGACCTACAGGGTAATACCTCATTCTGTCAGTTTCACAGGCACATTCGTATCCTATTCTCCAAAACCAGAAATGGCCCAGGAATTCCTAGTCCACATGACATGTTGCTGAAGGAACACACAAACACACAAATGCACATATACACACACATGCGCACACTGAAATAATATTATAACCATTTACCTTCTAAATTTTACCTTCTGTGGTTCAGACTTAACCTGTATTGACAAAGAATGCCTCTTACTAAGTTATTACCCTGCAGGTCACTGTAATACAACATCACATACCTGGATTATTATAATGAGTGAAGCGTTCTTTCATATAGCTCAACAGGAGGATAGGAAGCTCTATGAAAACTCTGATTTTTGCTTCATTTTTAACTAAAAGGATTCAGAGCCTTTGTCAATACCAGCCGTTGCAGTGGTTGGCTGCCTGTGATAATAGGCTGCCTTTCACCTGAAAGAATGAAGGGTTGTTTCTCAGAGTAATATCTTACCATACAGAGGATGATACTGTCTTAAAACCTAGTGAAAATCAATTTCACTGTCATTTCTTTTTTGTTTTTTGTTTTTTTGTTTTTTTGAGACGGAGTCTTGCTCTGTTGCCAGGCTGGAGTACAGTGGTGCAGTCTCGGCTCACTGCAACCTCTGCCTCCCAGGTTCAAGCTATTCTTTCGCCTCAGCCTCCCAAGTAGCTGAGACTATAGGCGCGTGCCAAACGCCTGGCTAATTTTTGTACTTTTAGTAGAGACGGGGTTTTACCATGTTGGCCAGGATGGTCTCGATCTCTTGACCTCGTGATCCACCCGCCTAGGCCTCCCAAAGTGCTGGGATTACAGGCGTGAGCCACTGCGTCCAGCCAGTCATTTCTTTATTTAAAAAAAAAAAAAAACACCTCCTTTGCAGAAATATCACTGAGATGTCAGGTTTAAATTTTTTTCTACTTCATATTATTTATAAGCCAATATTTTTTATATTTTTGGCAGTTCTTTAGGCCTGGGCAGGGGTGACATTTGCCCAGAATACATCTGATATGGGCTGCTGGTTGCTTCTAAATATCCTGTTCTGACTGATCAATGCTTGCACAGTGCTTGTTATTAACTCCTGGACAGTAATCCTGGATACAGACACTGCTGCTTGTCTATTCTCCTCTGTGTAATTAAGGTAGTAAACGTCCAACAAAAAGCAGGATTCCAAGGGGTCAACTGCTGACCTATTTGCATTTCTACTTGTAATCCAAATTAAATAAATGGAAAATCCACTATAAAAGAAAAGCACAAAAGGCAATCTTCACAATCATTACCCAGGGAATCACTGCTTTGTATAAAATCATTAAAAATTATCTTGAAAAATAATAAAAGCAAATTGACTGAGACAATTATACAATTCTAAGAAATGTTCGTAGAAATGTTCTTTTAAGTATTATTCTTTTAAATTTTAGTTTTGGCAATTCTCAACTGTAACTACAATAGAATATTCTTCCCCAAAGAAAAACAAATTTAAAACTATTTATTTCACAATTTTGGTCACCAACACTTAACAGAAATACCTGCTTAGTATAGCAGCTCACGCAGCTTAAAAAATTTAAAAGTTAAAACTTTTACGTAGGGCCTAGAGACAAAGAAAACTCATTAGCAATAAGCATAAGGAGTGCCTAAATCTTGTTTACTAAAACCATTCTCCAATAAAAGAAAACAGGGCACAATGAAGAAATGGCTGCTTCTAGGATATGAGCAGAAAACATACAAAATAAGCCAGGAGCATCTTGTAATGGCGGGAAGCAAGGAGGTGCTAAAGAAAAAAAAACTCCACGATGATGAGCATATGTCAAACAGACACAGAAATCAGCTGAAAAAGTCTCCTGTGGTCAAAAGTTAGAATTCTTGGGCAAGAACATAAAGTAGTATCAGATGATAACTGAAGGTATAAAATAAATTGTGTATGAATACCTACTGATATAAATAAAAGACAAATATCCTGTTGAGAGGAATTCCAAATGATTCACGTATTAGATACTCCTCCTTCAGGGAGGTGGAACGTGCCTCCCCACTCCGGAAGTGTGGGCAGTTCATAGTGACCTCCTCGTGAAGAGTACACAATGGAGGGAAAAGGAGTGACTCTGCAGAGCGGAAGCCTGACAAACATTTGCATAGTGACCTCCTCGTGAAGAGTGCAGAATGGAGGGAAAAGGAGTGACTCTGCAGGGGGAAGCCTGACAAACATTTGCATAGTGACCTCCTCGTGAAGAGTGCAGAATGGAGGGAAAAGGAGTGACTCTGCAGGGGAAAGCCTGACAAACATTTGCATAGTGACCTCCTCGTGAAGAGTGCAGAATGGAGGGAAAAGGAGTGACTCTGCAGGGGGAAGCCTGACAAACATGTGCATAGTGACCTCCTCGTGAAGAGTACAGAATGGAGGGAAAAGGAGTGACTCTGCAGAGCGGAAGCCTGACAAACATTTGCATAGTGACCTCCTCGTGAAGAGTGCAGAATGGAGGGAAAAGGAGTGACTCTGCAGAGCGGAAGCCTGACAAACATGTGCATAGTGACCTCCTCATGAAGAGTACAGAATGGAGGGAAAAGGAGTGACTCTGCAGGGGGAAGCCTGACAAACATTTGCGTAGTGACCTCCTCGTGAAGAGTGCAGAATGGAGGGAAAAGGAGTGACTCCGCAGGGGGAAGCCTGACAAACATGTGAATAGTGACCTCCTCGTGAAGAGTACAGAATGGAGGGAAAAGGAGTGACTCTGCAGAGCGGAAGCCTGACAAACATGTGCATAGTGACCTCCTCATGAAGAGTACAGAATGGAGGGAAAAGGAGTGACTCTGCAGGGGGAAGCCTGACAAACATTTGCGTAGTGACCTCCTCGTGAAGAGTGCAGAATGGAGGGAAAAGGAGTGACTCCGCAGGGGGAAGCCTGACAAACATGTGCATAGTGACCTCCTCGTGAAGAGTGCAGAATGGAGGGAAAAGGAGTGACTCTGCAGGGGGAAGCCTGACAAACATGTGCATAGTGACCTCCTCGTGAAGAGTGCAGAATGGAGGAAAAGGAGTGACTCTGCAGGGGGAAGCCTGACAAACATGTGCATAGTGACCTCCTCGTGAAGAGTGCAGAATGGAGGGAAAAGGAGTGACTCTGCAGGGGGAAGCCTGACAAACATGTGCATAGTGATCTCCTCGTGAAGAGTGCAGAATGGAGGGAAAAGGAGTGACTCTGCAGAGCGGAAGCCTGACAAACATTTGCATAGTGATCTCCTCGTGAAGAGTGCAGAATGGAGGGAAAAGGAGTGACTCTGCAGAGCGGAAGCCTGACAAACATTTGCATAGTGACCTCCTCGTGAAGAGTGCAGAATGGAGGGAAAAGGAGTGACTCTGCAGAGCAGAAGCCTGACAAACATGTGCATAGTGACCTCCTCGTGAAGAGTGCAGAATGGAGGGAAAAGGAGTGACTCTGCAGGGGAAAGCCTGACAAACATTTGCATAGTGACCTCCTCGTGAAGAGTGCAGAATGGAGGGAAAAGGAGTGACTCTGCAGGGGAAGCCTGACAAACATGTGCATAGTGACCTCCTCGTGAAGAGTGCAGAATGGAGGGAAAAGGAGTGACTCTGCAGGGGGAAGCCTGACAAACATGTGCATAGTGACCTCCTCGTGAAGAGTACAGAATGGAGGGAAAGGGAGTGACTCTGCAGGGGGAAGCCTGACAAACATGTGCATAGTGACCTCCTCGTGAAGAGTGCAGAATGGAGGGAAAAGGAGTGACTCTGCAGAGTGCAGAATGGAGGGAAAAGGAGTGACTCTGCAGAGCGGAAGCCTGACAAACATTTGCATAGTGACCTCCTCGTGAAGAGTGCAGAATGGAGGGAAAAGGAGTGACTCTGAAGAGTGCAGAATGGAGGGAAAAGGAGTGACTCTGCAGAGCGGAAGCCTGACAAACATTTGCATAGTGACCTCCTCGTGAAGAGTGCAGAATGGAGGGAAAAGGAGTGACTCTGCAGGGGGAAGCCTGACAAACATGTGCATAGTGACCTCCTCGTGAAGAGTGCAGAATGGAGGGAAAAGGAGTGACTCTGCAGGGGGAAGCCTGACAAACATGTGCATAGTGACCTCCTCGTGAAGAGTGCAGAATGGAGGGAAAAGGAGTGACTCTGCAGGGGGAAGCCTGACAAACATTTGCATAGTGACCTCCTCGTGTAGAGTGCAGAATGGAGGGAAAAGGAGTGACTCTGCAGGGGGAAGCCTGACAAACATGTGCATAGTGACCTCCTCGTGAAGAGTGCAGAATGGAGGGAAAAGGAGTGACTCTGCAGGGGGAAGCCTGACAAACATGTGCATAGTGACCTCCTCGTGAAGAGTGCAGAATGGAGGAAAAGGAGTGACTCTGCAGGGGGAAGCCTGACAAACACAGCCTCAGCCAGGCGAACAAGGTCAAAAACAACAGGTCAAGTGGACAGAGCATATTCTGGGGGTAGAATGTAATGAAAATGGCACTTTATCTCTGTGGTCTTCCTCCCCAAAATCCATAACTCCACTCTAATCATGGACAAAATTTCAGACATATATTAACCTTCTTTCCACAGAAGGTACATTCTACAAAATAACTGACCAATGTTCTTCAAAACCATCAAGGATCATCAAAAACAAAGAAAGTACGAAAAATTGTAACAGCCAAGAGAAGCCTAAAGCAACATGATGAACAAAGATAATGTGTCATCCTACCTGGCTCACTGCTATGGGAAAACACATTGGGTGAAAACCAAGGGAATCTGGATGAAGTATGGACATGACTTCGTAACAGCATATCAATATTGGTTCATTAACTGTAACAATGCACCATACTAACGTAAGGTGTTAACAGGGAAAACCGTACAGGATCTATAGGGCAACACTCTGTACTATTCACAGTTTTGCTATAAATCTGTACTTTCTAAAATTTAATTTTAAAATTTATATAATCTTTCCAACACTAAATCACACTGCATACAATTTTTAGTTTTAAAAATATGTATTCGTTTGTCATTGTAATTGTGGTTAAGAGTGTGGGCCTGGATCTGAAACCAGATACCCTAAGTTAATTTTTACTATTCATAGTTATGTGCTTGACCTGTATATAGTATATAGCTAACATGGGCCCATTCTGACGTCAGTTATGTTCAGCAGTGTTTGCTTTCCCAGTAAGAGAAAACAAGACAAATAAGGTCCAATCAACCCAAAGCTTCTTAACACAGGGTAGCTATATTTAGTCAAGAACCAGGCAACATGTGCTGAGTATCACAGGGGCTAAACCCGGGGCAACCTGGACCCCCATTCCCAGTCAAGGCAGGTTCTCTTTCCCAAGAACAGATGTCACCAGCAACGTGGTTAATGCCTCTGAGCAAAGTGCGGGACTGATTTTAAGAGCTGTCAGCAATCTCACATGGTATGAACTCTACCTATTTATTTCTAATATTCAAATGAGCTCAAGTAATTAAATACTATTTTATTTTTATAAGCAAAAAAGGCACCAAAATGAATTTGATAAAACATCTAAGACATGTTCAATAAGAACGACCACGATATATACTATGTTATTCATCTTGTTTAAAGTTTACATGTTAAAAGATTTACAACTTCTTTGCTACCAATGAATGCTTCTTAAATGAATATTCATAGAGCGATTGCAGTGGCTCTTACCGTCTAAGAGAGTCACTAAAGGCTTGTCATCCTGGCCCGACAATGCTTCTGGTGCTTCTAAATTATTAGATCTTAGTCTATTCTTTGAATGTTGTAATTGCAACATAAAATGAGAAATAAATTACCAGTATGAATAATCAAAGGTCACAATTTTCAGCAAAAGCTTAGAATTTTATAGTATCGCCTACGTCTTAATATAAACTATTAAGAGTGTTTTTCCTGACCAGACTGAGTAAATAAAAAAGATGAAATTAATGAAACAAATGAAAAGGCTGAGAGCATGTGGCTATTCTTTAAACAGACTATAAGTAATCGGCATTAGAGGGTATTTTTTTCCTTTAATTTTTTTTTATAATTTCAACTTTTATTTTAGATTCAGGGGGTTCATACGCAGGCTCCATACATGGGTATACTGTGTGACGCTGAGGTTTGGGGTAGAAAGGCTCCCGTCACCCGGGCAGTGAGCACAGTACCCAATCTTCAGTTTTTTGGCCCTTGCCCCCATCCCCCAATCCCCCTCTAGTGGTCCCAGCACCTACTGTTCCCATCTTTGTGTCCCTAATTAACGTTTTTAGAGTTAGATTAACTGTCACTATACCTAACGCCAAATTTAATCTGGGATTGTGCCTCAGGCTATGCTCCGCCTCTGCTACTGTGTTAAGATCACGTGCGCTCTGTGAAGTCACTGAGCTGAGCACACGGAGAACAGGAAACCTGGTATTTCTCTTCTATGAATGCACTCCAGCACCTAGCACTGGATGTATAAAGCAGAAGGGATTCACTAAATGTTTCTTGGATTAAACAAATGAATGAACCTGCTTGTGGAATCATTTCCAATTAAGTGTACCAAACAGGGAACTTTGGTACATAGCCAACCAGGTTATCTTGAGTTTTGTTTTGTTTTGAAAAAATTATTTACTGTGAGAGATGAGAGCAGTTACAGGCCTCTAAACAGAAATTACTGGATAGTCCCTCCCTTTAGGACAGTGTTTGACAGATTTGCAGTATCTTGTCACATACAAAATTCAGAAGAGCACATCTGACTTGCTGGCTTGTAGGGTGCATGTTCACCGGGGGTCTTGATTGACAATGACGCCAAGTCTTTATCCCTAGGTGGAAGCTAAACAAAGCAAACATGGAGATGCTCCTCGTAGAGGAGAACAGCACAGAGGCTGAGCAAGAATGTACGCAGATCCTACTGTAAGAGAGAAGATACGGGGGACAGGAATAACCAGCTGTTCCCCAGGAACTACAGTAGGTATTTTGCTTCCCATACATATTATTTGATTCTCCAAACAACCTTATGAGGTGAATATTAACAACCTATCTTACTAGAGGTGAAATTGAAGGTCGCCAAGTTTAAGTTACTTAGCTGAAGTAATGAAATCAAACCTAGGTCTTTTTATTCTCTTCTACCTCCCAACTGAAAAAAAAGTTTCTTATCAAAGAATCATACGAAACATTAAATCCATGATGTCTCAGAAAAGCAAGTAATCTTTGAAAACATTTCCTGACAACAATGACTTCTTGCCCTCATATTATCAAGGTTTTCTCTCAACATATATAGCAAATCTTTTTCATTCAAACTATATTATTTGCTTTTAAATAAAACTAAAGTTTCCATGGTTACTGACAGAAAATGGTGATACCAATGTGACAAGTAAAACTCTCACAAATTAATAAATCTGCACATCCCTACAAGCTCAAAATTCCCCTCTAAGTAACTCTATCAGTCCTTATATATGGCAGTGGTAACAAGAGATAGCAGATGAGAATATGGACACACACAAAAAATTGCTAATCCTTAACAGCAAACAGTCAACTTTATTAATAGAAGGTTAGAAGCAGGAGCATTTTAAAACCAATGTAAGCCCAGCACTTTTCTACCATGTAGAAAATGTGTGTTCATCTCTCCAGATCAGTTAAGCACACACATGCTATTTTGTTTATTATTTGGGTCACTATATCCATAACCTACGCAGATGGTCTATGCATTTTACGTGAAGTATTTAATTAGGCCATCAAGAATGTGGCAGTACCAGCTGTTATGGCCTGTTGACCTTGGTAAAGGAGGAAGGTTCAGCAAAATGAGGATGACAATGTTCACATGAAACCCACAAATGAAATCTGTTTATGAAAATCTCAGTTGCTCTAACTTACCACACTTCAAACCAAGAAATGTCAGCTGAAGAACAGTAATCCGGCTCACATCAATCCCCTACAGGTCCACTGAGTTTATTAAAAACTATATTTAGACCAGGCACAGTGGCTCACCCCTGTAATCCCAGCACTTAGGGAGGCAGAGGCAAGTGGATCCCTTAAAGTCAGGAGTTCAAGACCAGCCTGGGCAATTTGGTGAAACCCTGTCAGTACTAAAATATAAAAATTGGCCGGGCGCGGTGGCTCAAGCCTGTAGTCCCAGCACTTTGGGAGGCCGAGATGGGTGGATCACGAGGTCAGGAGATCGAGACCATCCTGGTCAACATGGTGAAACCCCGTCTCTATTAAAAAATACAAAAAATTAGCTGGGCATGGTGGCGCGTGCCTGTAATCCCAGCTACTCAGGAGGCTGAGGCAGGAGAATTGCCTGAACCCAGGAGGTGGAGGTTGCGGTGAGCGGAGATCGCGCCATTGCACTCCAGCCTGGGTAACAAGAGCGAAACTCCGTCTAAAAAAAAAAAAAAAAAAAAAAAAAATTTAGTCGGATGTGGTGGCTTGTTCCTGTACTCCCAGCTACTTAGGAGGTTGAGGCAGGAGAATCACTTGAATCAGGGAGGTGGAGACTGCAGTGAGCTGAGATCGTGCCACTGCACTCCAGCCTGGGCAACAGAATGAGACTCTGCCTCAATTTAAAAACAAAACTATTTTTAAATGATTATACTGATATATACATAGGAAAGACTGGAAATATATACCGCAAAATAATAATTGTTATTTCTAGATGGTGAGCTTATGGGTGATTTTTATTTAATACTTTTATTTAATGTATTCTCTATAATGTACTTTCATGATTTGAAATACTTTTAACTTAAAAAAGCAGTGACATATACATATAAGTCCTTTTATTTAGTACTGTAGTTCCCAAGATACTGAATTATACATCCATTTTTTCTCATAAACTTGATCCTTTCTCATTTATCTATGACCACTTTTTCATTTTTCATATCTGACCTCCCCGTTGGCCTATGAAGCTTTCTAATCTCTTAGTGCCATGTTCTTCTTTCAACCCAGTCAGAGCACTCCTGCTACTGCCAATCCCAGGCTGGGCCTTGACCCTGTCGGCAAGAGTTCAGAGGGAACCGAGTCAACGCCTTCTCCTTTTCCTCAGAGGCTTTTCCAGAGATTTCTCCCTTTCCTCAGTTCCATTAACCCACCAGCATCTCCCTCAAATCATCAAGATGTGATGTATTAAATCCACGCACAGTCTCAGAAACGCAATTCTTCCTGGAAAACAATAGTTCTTGACAACAAAGCCTCCCTGGTTTCACACTATCAAGAAAATATCCTCCACATCCTTTTCTATTCAATGTGTGTATGATACTTACTTATACATACACCTAAAGCCTCCATGGCTACTGAGAGAAAATGGTGATACCACAGTAACAAATACAACCCAACCACTCCTCAACCTCTTCACACAGAAAATAAAGGCTGAAGGCTGGCCGTGGTGGCTCATGCCTGTAATCGCAGCAGCTTGGGAGGCCGAGGCAGGCAGATCACCTGAGGTCATGAGTTCAAGAGCAGCCTGGCCAACATGGTGAAACCCTTCTCTACTAAAAATGCAAAAATTAGCTGGGCGTGGTGGGGCACACCTGTAATCCCAGCTACTCGGGATGCTGAGACAGGAGAATTGCTTGAACCTGGGAGGCAGAGGTTGCAGTGACCTGTGATTGCACCACTGTACTCCAGCCTGGGCAAAAGAGCAAGATTCCATTTCAAAAAAGGGAAGGGGAGGGGGCAGGGGGGAATAAATGCTGGAGACTTAGAACTTTCTCAAGTTTCCGTCCCTTGTCCAGAGCAAATCCCTCCGACCCCAGGGCTTTGTTTCCCTTTTACTGGTCCTTCAGTGAAATAAATTCAATAAACAGCCATTGAGCTTTAATCCAGATATGTACAAGATACTGGGGATTTGTTCAGCAACACTCATAATCTCTGCTCCATCAGTTCTCTCCCCCTTCTGGCCTCCAGCACCTCTCCAGGTTTGTTCACTAGAGCTGCCACAACAAAACACTACAGACTGGTGGCTGAAACAACAGCAATTTATTTTCACAGTTCTGGAGGCTGGAAGTTCAAGATGAAAGTATTTGTAGGTTTGGTTTCCTCTGAGGCCTTTCTGGCTGCTGGTGTCTCTTCCTCTTCCTACAAACACTAGGGTGCGAACATAAAGACCTCATTTTAAATCACCTCTCTAAAGACCTTCTCTCCAAATATGGTCACATTCTGAGGTACTGGGGGTTAGAACATCAACATATGAATTTGGAGGGAACACAGTTCAGCCAAGAACACACTCTCCTTCTCCTGAGTTTCTCACTTGCTCTTCTATCTCAGTAAATAACATCCTCAAATCTTTTTCATATCTAAGTGAAGCAGGAGCAGCAAGAAGCAAACCTCTCAAACACTGAACTGCTCCTGGAAGTGGCTTTTTATTTGACTGGGAGCTGCAGGGAGCTACAGCCTCATTCACCAAGCTCCCCAAGAAGCAGCTTCTTTCCCCTTTTATAGGCTTACAACGCTAAAGGGCAAACTGAAGTGAAACTATGTCATTGTCCACTGGCTGGACGTCTGATCTTACAATCTTTTGGTTTCACTGATTTGCTGGTTCATATGCAGCATGAGCGGGAACAGGCAGGGGAGGGGGCTTACAGAGACAAGACAAAGGCAGCCAATTATTACTTGGCAGAGGTGTTTCCAGGAGGGAGCCTGGGCTGTGCAGACGTGGGGGTGTGACCCAGTGCCGGGCTCTGGCCGGTAAGGATAACATTCATTTGTAACTCTTTCAAGGCTTACAGATAGCAGAGATGCTGGGAACTGAAAAAGGAGTCATTTTCCCAGCTCTTTGGTATTTTATTTCCTTTTTTTACCCTCCTTCCCATCTGGAGGAGTGGAGGAGGAGGAGGCCAGGAAGTGAGAGGAGGGGAGGGTGTCTCCCCTCTCAAAAGCACCAACAACCCACTCCTAGTCCAGATCTTCCCTCTGTTCTATCTAGCTGCTTCCCATCACCGCCAAGATGTGAAAATGCCCTAAACTAGGAGTCTCAAACTCAAATATAGAGGAGCCAAGAGAATCATAAGTAGACTGGGTAGAGAACAAGAGAGTACCAGTGCCTTCTAATGGTAGACTACCCATTGTCAGCTAGCTTCAGTCAGGTGCGAAAATAGAGCCCAGGGTATCCATTCTGTTTTGTAAGAGAACCCGGAAATATACTTGTATGTAATTTCCCAAGTGTTATATACTGATAACAAAAATAGAAACTCCCCCCAAAAGCTGTAGGTGGGCCAAATAAAATAGGTTGATAATCTATTTACCCCCTATTTTTTTCCTATAATCTCTTAAATTCACTTTCCACATTTACTGACCTGTCATTCATCCTCACATTTCTGAAAACAGGCTTCTTTGTACCAATTCCTTTTCCTAGACTCCACTTGAACAGCTATTGATGAAGTCCCCATATCTTACCTGCCATCTTTCCCATCTCAAATTTGAGCTCCCTGAAAGCAGATATTATGTCTCTATGTTTCCAGTGCTGAGCACTGTGCCCAGCATAGAATGTGGACTCAGTAAATGATTACTCAATAAATGGGCTTATCTCTTTCTTTAGAACAACCCAATGTGGTGGGGGAATGATAAATCAATGAATCCTACCTTCAGTAATTTTGTAAAAGCTCACCACTTAATTTATGTATTTGCTTCATTGGTTCAGCAAGATTCTGGACCATCATGTCATATATATATTCTTACATAGCACAACAGCTTAAAATCCCCACATTTCTTTCAAATGGCAAAATTTAGCTTCTAAAGAGAGAAATGCTGATATCATTCTCTGATTTACCCAAAATGTCCACTTATGTGCATGCTTAACATTTTAGAACACAGTCAATCATCAGGAGGCAAGAAAAAAATTCCATGAATGGTCAAAATAGGTGATTAACATTCATTCATTAATTTCACTCATAAGTAAACCCTTCAGGCCTTGACTCAGAATCTCCAGGCTTTTCATTTTTCAACTATTCTAACATAACTTCATTTGGAGGGGAAATACATCAGGCCAGAACTATCTTTTAAATCTGTTAGCCCGAGAGACAGACTTAATTCCTGAGATAGCAGTTTGCTGCTCTGTGGAGGGTATCTTTTGAACCCACTCTGAACTACATTGAATTTAGCCTCTTCTCGTCTCTTTATTTGCGAAGGGTAAAATTCCTCCAGAAGGGTGAGGTCTACAAAGATGACAATAAAAGATGTACATAAAAGGAGGCAGTGATTAAAATAATGGAATTCAGACTTAAGACAGAAACCTAGGGTGGTCCTTAAAGGAGAATTCAGTAACCACAAATTCACTCAAGAAAATACTTGAGTATCTTCTCTTTCTAACAGTGTTATTTTCTTGACCAGGAAGCTTCCAGGGTTGCAATGAAGTACACCGTACCCTCCTGAGTCCTTTCCCATGACATATTCAATACAATAATGCCCAGCCTAGCCACATTTCTCCACAGGAAAAGGAAAATATGAGGGATAGTATTCACTCTCACACATCTCTGCTTTTGTTCAATTTTGGCATAACAATAATTAGACAGGACTAGATTAAAACTTCCCAGTTCTCCTGCCTCGGCCTCCCAAAGTGCTGGGGAGGCTGAGGCAGGAGAACTGCTTGAATCCAGGAGGCAGAGGTTGTGGTGAGAGATCACGTTACTGCACTCCAGCCTTGGTTACAAGAGCGAAACTCCATCTCCAAAAAAAAAAAAAGAAAACCTCCCAGTTCTACTATAGTGTTAAGGCAAGTTACTAAACTTCTAAATCTTCATTTCCTCATCTGTAAAGTGGGGATCATAGTATTAAATTAAAACCTACAAAAGTTTGAAAAAGTACTAAATTCAGTGGTATGATGAATTATCCATGACGCTATCTTCAGTTTCCGCATCTCAGCTAAGGTTTTCTTATCAGACTGAAAAACTATCTTCACTTATACCCAATGTTGCATGTATGGCGAGGACTAGGCTTTCTATGGAAAATCTTGAATAAAATAATATTCCTCCACTGTTTTTAGGACAATTTCAATGAGATGTGAAAATACTAGGGAAAAAAGAGTAATCTTAACATGTATTTTATTAAAAAACAGATACAATTTAAGCCTAAAATAAAATACAAAAAAAGAAGAACAAATTAGTCTAGGTGATATGTAACTCAACATCAAAATGGGGAAGGAGGGAAGGGAAATTTACATTGAAAGCTATTCTACTGTAAACCAACATGAACATTTCTTATAAGAACATAAGAGGGGTTCTGAGTTATCTCTTAAGTAAAAGCAACATGAATCCCATGGGTAAATAAGCTTGCTAATAAAGAGGTATTTATACTCAATGAATCTCACAGAGATATAAGAAATAGAGTTAGGGTCATACAGAACATTCTAGTGGTACCAAAAGCCACACAAAAATGAGAGAAAAATTTTGTATAGAACTCGTATGCTTGAAAGAAAAATTACAATATTATTCTTCTCTTGCTACAAATGCAAAACAAGCAAAATCAATAACCAATTCTATTTCTAGATGTTTATCTACTGTACTGCATAAAGGCAATTTGGGGACTGTCTGAACAAAACTCCGAACTCAGCATCTTCTCAGACAAGTAAATTTGTCATTATAGCCAATAACTAAATAGTCACACTGTGTCTAAGAGAGCACTTTATATTGAATGCTTTAATAAAACTCTGAAAAGGTTCGGGAAACTTTAAAACCTTAGCTACTTTAGAGTAATCATATGAAATTTTAATATAGTTTTAGAAACCATATATCAGCTGAGCTGATTTAACAACTACAAAAAGCTAAATTCACAGTAAAATAATTCATATTAATTATTGAATTCACTTTTCAGAAGCAGTGATTCACTAAAAGTGCTGGCTGATTCAGAAGCTTTCTGAAGGAACACAGTTGAGTTTCGTAAATATTTCATTAGTGGGCATTAGCAGGGAAAACCATTCTATGCCAAACATATAAGGCAGGTTTTAGGATTTCAGATTACCTAAAATGAACATAATAACAAGTAGTCACTTCTATAAAGAAACTGGATATTGGGTATAAAATTAAATATATGTTGACATACTATTCTCTATGAATAAGCTGTAGCACACATAAAACATGAGAAAATCTGAATTCCAGTAAGT
This sequence comes from Saguinus oedipus, assembly GCA_031835075.1. Taxonomy (NCBI): domain Eukaryota; kingdom Metazoa; phylum Chordata; class Mammalia; order Primates; family Cebidae; genus Saguinus; species Saguinus oedipus. The sequence continues at coordinate 2,514,381 of CM063188.1, read as the reverse complement.
CATTCCTATGTTTACTCCATCTTTTAAATCATCTTTATCACCATCAATCCTGGATACTTATTATCTGGATGCATGTCTCTCTCTATTTACCCTGCATCTTCTTCCATGTTTTTATCATTATCAGTGGCCCATGCTAGTAGGTTAATCTTAGTTCACAAGCCTTAAGATTTCTTAGCGTGCCAGGAAGAAACTACTAAGTATGTGTCTTCTTATTTCCATTTAAATAAATCATAAGAAGTGAAAAAGGTCAGTGGACTGGGAGTTACTAAATAAAGGTGATGTGGAAAACAAATCATAACATGTAAGGAATATAGGCCAGGGGAAAGGGCGATTATGGTAATATCTATCAATGAGATTTAGAAACAGTAGAAGACAAAAGGACATACAAAGAAAGGTTACAGAACATAACTAAAACAGAAAAGAAAGAAGAAAAAGCTCTGAAGTCTACAAGATTATAACAACAATGGGATATGAATCATGTTTTTTCAATTCTAAGTGGAAGGCAGGAAAATAAATCACATGGGCCTGGTAGGGGAGAATTTGCTTAAGAAAGTTTTTCATTTTAGAATTGTTCTTGGGGTAGACAAGTACTTTTTCACTGTATCTATGATTCAATGTCAAGTTTTCCCAAGAATAACATTAGTAAGAGATAGGGACTGGACAATAAAGAACCTGGGGAGCAGTAAATGTGGGGGGTTATTGCTTTGTATTAATTGGTCTAGTTAACCAAGATGTGCAAACTGCCAGAGCAGAAGTAAATCTGCATTCTTAAAATGTTTAAAAAATGAAGAGTGACATGGAAGAATCTACCTCATTCTAGCAGAGTCATATCTGAAAAGAGAGTGGGGAAAATGGGTAAGATTTGAAATTTGTGTCTATATGATATAATTTTAGAATGAAGTTATTATCTCATAGGCTTAATGAAAGCACAGCTTGATTCTGCAACAGAGCTACTGCAAGAGCCACCATAATAATGCAAGCAAATCAAACAAGGAGAGTTTGAAAGGCCCAGTCCCTGTGAATGAGACTGAGGCTATTTCACTCACTTCACACGGTGAAGTACATTACTAGGAAGCTAATATGACTGTAAAATGTACCTAGACACTACTAAGCTGAAATGAATCTAAACATGTGGATAGTTCCCTTCTCACTAACACTTCACTGATAAGAGAGTTAAATATTCGAAACAGTTCCTTTCTAAGGGATTACTACAGTTCCCCAGTACTCAAAATCATTTATGCCTTTCAGCTTATTCGAAAGATTCGGTAATAACTCCTCAAATATTCATGGCTTGTCATATTCTAATAGTGAATTCTGGGATGCAAATATGCAGCCTCTATTAGGGCTAATGGAAGTAACATATTTGTACCAAGGGAAGAACATACATCTAGAAACCTGTTCTCTGCTGCTCATAGGCAATCATGTTGCATTTCCTCTCATGGACGATATAAAAATGCAATACTATTTATACGGAACCATTCAGGTGTTACAGGCACTTCCATAACATCCAAGAATGCATTAGCCAAAACCAACTAAAGTAGTTTTTTGGCTCATCTCATTCAAGCTGAATTAATAATATTAAACAGCATGTGGGATGAGGGAAAACCAAGTGTAAAGCAATATTAAAATCCCTTTCCACTCAAGCATAATTCATTTTGATCTTTACTGCCGGATTCAGCTAAAGGTCAAACCATATTTGATGGTTTAGATTCAGAAACATATTATTTTACTGTTGAGCATAGTTTGAAATGAGGGCAACTAATTTAAAAATGGAAGCAATTTTGAAAATACAAATGTAGTAAAATTGCCTCCACTGTAGAAAATATAAATTAAGTCCTACTATTGATTACTGCCAACATTTTAAGCCTCCTACTCATATCAGTAATGCCTTCAGTGCAACTTAATTCTCTTCATATAGTGTCACACACATTCAACGAACATCATTCCAGTGAGGGGCCCAGAATGAGGCCAGAAATGGCTGTCAGGATAAATTACAGACCTTAATAACTTTTGAACAGTTTTAAATGTACAGGCCATCTAAAAGTCATTTACCTTGATAGATGCATGGTTAATGAATCACACAAACTAATAAGAACCATTAATTATTAATCTGTACTACAATAAGGCATAAGGCCAAGGTCTTAAACATGGTCTGCATTAAGACCAAAACTGGGATTCAGAGTTTATATAATAAAAGGAGGGGGGGAGAGTTATCAATTACAAGACTGTATAAGCAAAAGTCACTTATTAATTTATGTAAATGCTTTATAAGCATACAAGTTTTTTTTAAAGAATTAGTCAGATTCATAATTAACAGACCACTGAAACATTATCAGCTTTGGGGTTAAAAAAAAGGTAACTGGTTGATTCAGATGTTTACTTGTTGTTGTGTTTTTGTTTTCAAGGAAAGGCAGTTTGAAACTTCAATCTTAGGGTTTGTTCTGCAGGATACTTGCATCGAGACTTGGGTACTTTCGTATGCTTCCACTTCTTGCTCTTGCTTGAGTCCCAAGCCGCACTGAGGTACTACCCCTCCCCACTAAGGAGTAATCACAGTCCAGTTTCTGGGAAGAACACCACCTAGTCTAATTCTAGTGAATGAAAAGCAAGTCCAAGATGGAGAAATGGAAGAACAGATCTGAGAGGGGAACAGACTGAACAGGTAAAACCATAGTCAGCCGTTTCCCCATTCACGAATTAAAACTGACAAATGACATCCTACCTGGTAACACTGTTAAAATCTTCACTAACTCTTCAGCTTCAGTATTTCTCAAGAATGCCTCTTCTACTACCAATATCAGAATCATATAGAGAGGTTGTTTGAAATGCGTATTACTAAGTTACTTTCCAGACCTCTGGTAATAGGACATATTCCAGAGGTCTGGAAGTAGATAACAGACCTTACCAAGAGTGGGGCTGAGACATCTTTTAACAATCTGCCCAGAATATTGCTGTGTGCCTTAAAGTTTGAGAGTCACAATCCTAAGAGGATGCTCTTCATTATACTACACTGCAGCAGTGGTTCCTACCATCACACCTACAGTGCACATGGCAGCAATGCCAGAGATGCCAAACTCTTAAGAACAACAGGGCGCCTTGAATATTCACTAAATATTTGAGGACATATGCATGACTGGATGGATACATGCATGAAAGAGAAAACGAATAGTACTTCTGATATAAAACAGGAAATCTGATTCCTTTTGAATTGGCTCTACAGCACTTTGGGAAGCTGAGGTGGGTAGTTCACCTGAGGTCAGGAGTTCAAGACCAGCATGGCCAGCATGGCGAAACCCTGTCTCTATCAAAAACGCAAAAATAGTTGGGCATGGTGGCAGGCACTTGTAATCCCAGCTACTCAGGAGGCTGAGACAGGAGAATCTCTTGAACCAGGGAGGCAGAGGTTACAGTGAGCCTAGATCATGCCACTGCACTCCAGTTGGGTGACAAGAGCAAAACTCCATCTCAAAAAAAAGAGTTAGCTCTACAAATCCATTTATAGTTCTCTAAAAATCCCCCAAGAGCTCCAAATTTCTCACAGTCTATACAGCTGACCGTATGATCTTAACTTCTTAGGTACTGATCAGAGAAAATTGAGAGGAAAAAGGAAATGCAGGGCTTCAAATCTGATTTTGCAGAAACGCCAGTGCTGCACTGCTTTCCACGCTGCATGGTGCGCTGGCAGACACCACCACTGTCCCAGGCACATCTGCTGTGAAAGCCGTTGCTTAGCAACAGCAATCAATGCGGTATTTCCTCTTCACCATTTTCCTGAAGATTGAGACACTGCTCCAAGATTGTATTTTCAAACACCTTCTGTTTCACTGACTAAACATGTTTGTTAATTTTTCTACTAGGGAAAAAAAATATCATGAACCAAACTGGTCTAAGAATCCAGGAAAGAAGAGTGAGGGAAGGTCAGTACAACACCAGTGCTTTGAGACTTATTTGATGAAGAAAAATTCTTTGACAGCTCGTTGACTTTATTTGCTATACCCTTTCATTCTGCCATTTTAGAACTGATTTCTGCTACCTCATGGGAGATGAAAGTCATTAGCATGAATTATCATTCTAAATTCAGATCTACAAGGTACTGCCATAAAACACAGAAAGCAAACGATTTTCAGAGATTGGTTGAATACACATCTTACATCTCTGTTACAGCTCTTGTCTTGGTCATATTCTTATTAACCAATAACATTTTTAAACATCTCTCCACTGATACCACAATATACAATTCTTTCAGATAGGCAATGTTCCTGCTAAATTAACTGGTACCTGTGATGAAAGCATGCAGACAATACCAATATTGACTGTAGGAAAAAGGTAGAAAAACTACACATGAGGAAGTCAAATAAAAGGTGGAAGAGGTAGTAATTCTTACTAATACGTCCTACCAATGAATAGATTCTTCACACAAAACGATAAACGAGACTTGGGAACTTTATGTGACACTTCCCCATAAAGAAACTTGATATTTGCTTAAAGTACACATGTGCAGATACGTCAGTAAGAGGTGGACGCCAACAAGGCGGATATTGTGTGACATTTATTTTTCATGCTTAATGAACACCTCCTGTCTAAAACTTCTATGAGTAGCATAAAGATGAGTAAAATGTGGTCCCTGTACAATCTTATGGTAAAAAAAAAGTCACATAAATAAATACAGAATAGATATTACCTCAGATAGTCACTCAAGTATTTAGTAACAACAAATGTTCCACTTAAGGTGAATTATATCTACAACAGACAAAATGAGCAAATCAGAATCGAAAGCTTTTTGTATAACAATACTGGTAAGGATGTAGTGACATAAAAACGTCATCATATGCTACAAAAGACACTGGGCTGGTAAACTAAATCAACGTTTTCAAAGACAGCAATATGCAACATAACTTTTAAATATGCAAATTTAAAATGAGGACACAGTAACTGTATATCTAGTCAATTATTTTAAGAAATTAAAGATGTCAACAAAACTTATTTATTTCTGTTATACTTAAAATAATACACACTTAAATGCCCAATATTAGAAGATTGATTAAATAACGGTAATAATTTTATGAAAAATGAGTATTCAAGAATATGTTATAAAAGAAAATAATTCCTATAATGTTAAGAAAAAAAAACAAAAAAGCTGCCAATACATAAAGACATAGAAAAAATAGTAGAATCAATCAAAATGTTAATGATTGTTGGTGATTTTTATTTTCCTCTCTTTTTTTTTCTATTCCTTTCTAGGTTTTTTATATTGACTATCTACAAAATCCATCAGTCTCATTTCACTTTCTATTAACAGATCTATTTTATTTCAGCTCAGAATTTAAACCCTTGACAGTATTGAGTACCGCCAAGTTGAATGATAGTACTCTTAAGTTTCCCAAGCATTTTTAGACCAGCAGTTTTTCATTCCATAAAGATCTAATAAATTTGGTTAATATTTTCCAGAGAGCAGCTGTAACAAAAGCATAAAATTTAGGTTAATCTAAAAAACACATATGTAGCAAGCACAAGGCATACACATACAGACAGGATGCTCTTGGGTTATGAGGAATGGATTCAGTAACTCGCTCTCCCTTCAACGTCCTTCCAGAAGATACGGAGCCTCCAAGCACAGCATTTCTCTGCTGTCAGAATGTATTCCCTATCTACAAAAGGAGCTCTAATATCATGCAGGGCAGGTGATATACTGTCTACAACAGCTAACGCTCTACCATCAGATAGGCTAAAGAGTCAAGGATGTAGAGAAATAAATAAAATTAAAAGAATTCTGTCAAGGGAAATTAGCATTCTTTCAATCTTCCTCTGAATCTCATATTACATATACACAGATACACACAAATATCACATGCTCTTTTTGTATGACTATGGATGCTGACAAAAGCACTTTATTTATTTATTTATTTAGAGACAGAGTCTCGCTCTGTCACCAGGCTGGAGTGCAGTGGTGCAATCTCAGCTCACTACAACCTCTGCCTCCCAGGTTGAAGCCATTCTCCTGCCTCAGCCTCCTGAGTAGCTCTGACTACAGGCATGTGCCACCACGCCCAGCTAATTTTTGTATTTTTAGTAGAGACGAGGTTTCACCATGTTGGCCAGGATGGTCTCAATCTCCTGACCTCGTGATCAGGAGGCCCACCTGGGCCTCCCAAAGCGCTGGGATTACAGGTGTGAGCCACCACCGTGCCCGGCCGACCAAAGCACTTTTCTAACACCGAGGGCCAGATTTTCCAATGCTTACACAGCAGCATATATATTAATGCCTCCATTATCAAAGGAGGAAACTGAAGATTGGAATGGTGAAGTAAGTTGGCTAGGGTCCCCCAGCTAATCCACAAGAAGACAAAATTCAAGTGAGTTTTGAGTCAGCTAAGTCCATGTTTCTACCATTATAGCACATAGGACATTTGAGAAAACAGACAGGAGAAAGGCACCCATTGCAAAGGAATAGCATTTCATGCTTCTCTAAGCAGAAATAAACAGGACACCCTCAGGCCCTGCACTCCCAAGTCTGCTAGAACAAGGGCAGTGAACACTCAGCTTCCTGGTTTGCTCCCCCAGCCTGCCCTGTCTCCTGCACTTCCAGGACAGGATAGTGGCCCTGTTCAAAGGTCAAAATCAATCCTACTTTGATGCTCCCCTCCCTGCATCTACTCTCACTCCAGCATGATCATCGTCTCATGAGAAGATCTCAGCATCTGCAATGTCCACTGGCCATTGAGTAAACTCCAGTTTTAAACCTGCCTATAAATGAAGAACTTAGTGTGCTTTTCTGCTGCTTTGTCTCTTGGAATACAGGTCTTTCTCCTCCTTCAAGAAGAACCTTTCTGGAGCACCCTGAATTTCCTAGTTTACAGTATCCGAATCTCTGTGAACTGTTGTCAAGAGCTCTGCAGAGCTGGCTCCCATAACCTGTCGCGTTTATGACTCTCTTGTAGCACCAAAAGCTCCCTTTTAACACCAGGAGGCAAAAGATGGTCATGGTTTAATCTTTTAGGTACTGTTCCAGAATTAGCCAGACTTTTGTTCTTAATGTTTGTGTTTGTTTGTTTATAGAAATGGTGGTATTGGTCTAATAGAACACTAGGACTTCGTCTTTATAATGGCAAGTTGTGGATTAATAAGGTTGAAAAAAACAAGGGAGGGGTCTTCAAACCCAGTCAGAGATTAGATTTCACATCCTATGTCACAAAATGGTAGAAAGGTATTGTATTCGTAAAAGCTTTATTTGGTGAAAGAATTCAAGATAACCAAAGGGGAGACATATGTCACAGCAATCTAGCTATGACTCATGTACTCTGTGCTAGAATGGTAAACCAAGCATGGCAAGATATCTCAAAGGAAAAACAGGCAGAACTGTCCACTAACTGTAAATGAGGTAAAACAAAGGGGAAAAGACAAAGAGATGAGTTTTGAAAACAATATGTTGAAGTTCATAATATCAGCTCATTTATTTAAGTGAAATGTATGAAGAAATCGTTTAAAATAAAAACAAAGGAATTTTAAAATTAGCATGACAAAGTAACTATATAATAAATATGCCTCCAAGAAGTAAGGCTAAGAGAGAAATGGCTTTAGATCAATGGCCTCTTCCATGAAGAGAGTTCTGCCCTATCCAACATTTTCTATAAGGACAAGTGAAAATATTTTTAAAATCTTCCAAAGAAAGCTATCGGAATATTTAGAAATAGTCCTAAAAATCAAGAAACAAAATTTTCTGAATATGAAGGATTAATCCCTAAAATGAAGAACAGAGAATAGCAAAGCCATTTTGCAGCAAAACTTGCTGAGCCCCAAAATTATCTGCTCATGTTTATGTCAGCAGCACTATAAAAGCATATATATATGTTCTATCAACAGACATTTTTCCACTTTCTAGTAAGTAAAATTCATAATACTATATAGATTTTTAACTCCCTAAACAATGCTTCTGCTGAGCTTTCTATTTTTGTTCATTCAAATGAAAATGCAATGATTCCTCAGTTATGACCACAATAGCCATACACATGTTGAAGAGAAGCTCGTGATTACAATCTGCACAATTACTGACTGCTAGATAGCAAGCCTTAAGAGTATTTGAAAAAGCAGCTTCATTACCGACGGAGATCAGGACAGTAATAAAACAGTTTCACAATCTCTTCACTAAATACATCTTTGTTTGGATGGTCTATGTATATTGTCATGGGGCAGGTGCAGGAAAACATAAAACATAAATATTTAAAATCCTGCTGAGCTGCTGTGAAGTCAGTGACAAAGAAAACACAAATACAGGGGCTTCATGCATGTAGTTAAATACATAAGTAACTTTGAGATCATGAAAAAGAATCAGCACGCCCATATTTCTTACTTGGTATTCATTATTATTCAAAGGCACCGTATTTTTTGTAATGCTAAGCCATCTTAAAACCTTGTCAGGCAATATTAAATTCATCAAGTTTTAAGCCCTAAAGAAAGTTACCAGTAATGAGCAGTAACATTATGTTAGCTTTGCATTTAAGAAAAAAATATTTATCCATCTGTTTCCTCCCGCAGAGTAATTTGGATCACTCTAAACCATCACCATCTTCTGTCCTATCGTCACGCAGCTGGGTTGAGCAGCAGCAGACCACAAAAGGGGTCAGCGGAACTCAGCTGTCCAAAGGAAAGTCCAAATTGGTTCTGTTATGTAAAGCCAATGTCCCTTGCTTTTTTTAAAGGAAGCCCTGTGGTGTAATTCTGTGTGAGATCAGTCAACTTACAGGACAAAAATCTAAAATGTGAAACTATTTGGATGAAAGTCAGTGTATATTCCAGTTGAGAGGTACAGTTCCTTAAAAGGGACATCAAAGTATTTTTTCTATTGTATACACTAATGGTCAACAATTCATAAGGAGACCAAATAGACAGAAAACAATGGAGTACTCTGGACTACCGTGAAAAACAAAGTCAAGGCCAAGTGTTTGTAATCCCAGAACTTTGGGAGGCCAAGGCAGGCGAATCAGGAGGTCAGGAGTTCAAGACCATCCTGGCCAACATGGTGAAACCCCGTCTCTACTAAAAATACAGAACGTAGCCAGGTGTGGTTGTGTGCCCCTATAATCCTAGCTACTCAGGAGGCTGAGAAAGGAGACTCACTTGAACCCAGGAGACAGGCTGCAGTGAGCCAAGATAGTGACAGTGCACACTCTGACCCGGGCAATAGAGTGAGGGAGGAGGAGGAGGAGGAGGAGGAGAAGGAGAACAACAACAACGTCAAAAGCAGACTTCAGAAAATGCCAAACAATAAAGTACATTTCCATATTGGACAATATGGTGAACCAAATGACCCAAATAGCCATACTGACAAATATCTTTTAAAATGCATCACTACACTGTCTATATCCTCATTTGGAGGAAAAATATGTATAAAAGGTATTTAGGGACAAATGAGAAAATCTCAGTATGGATCAGGTATTACAGAAAATATTAGAGAACTGTTATTAATTGTCTCAGATGTGATATGGCATTGTTATAAAGGAGAATGTATTTTTAGAAAGCTAACAATTAATGAATCTAGGTGCTAAGCTGCTGGTTGTATTTCTTCACTTTTTCTGCATGATTGAAAATATTTATGATAAATAATGAAGAAAAATAAAGGCAATAAGAAGTTTTATTTTAAAAGAGAAAACAAAATAAAATTATTTAAGTGATAAGAAAGAAACATCCTTAGAGTATTACAGTCAAGTAAAGGAAGAATCCAGCAGGTAAGTAAACTCTGAAGCTGGCTTTCCCAACTAGAAACATCTAGCTAAGCTGAGGATCCTAAACTTTCATCTTAACAGAGACATGGGCACAAAGCATGGGAGGCTACGTGTGGGCTTTGCCCAGACGGGAAAATCTGAAACCAAAATCCTGAATACACCCAGGATTTTCCAAGGACTATATTCTGTGAATTAGAATAATTGTAAATTAGAATAAATCTTTTCCACAGAAGAAAGAGCAAAGAAGTTGTCAATCTAAACCCTAAACACACTGGATAGAGGGGGCTCTTTTTTTCTAGACTCATAAACAGAAGTTGGCATCTAACCAAGCTTGTAGCCTAAATTCCTATGATCTTTGTGGGAGAAGAAACCTCAAGCTCAGAAATCAACCTCAGAAGGATCCAAGGTTGTTAATGCCTTAGTTATCCATCAAAACAAAGGCAAATCACTCAGGATGAATACATCTTCAATCCAGGCCTCATAGAATAATTTCTAAACAGCACGAACTTACAGTTTTATAAAAAGTCACAAACCTGGGAAACAGAGAGAGACCCTGCCTCTGTGAAAAATTAACTGGATGTGGTGATGTGTGCCTCTGGTCCCAGCTACTTGGGAGGCTGAGATGGGAGGATTGCTTGAGCCCTGGAGGCAGAGGTTGCAGCCGGCTAAGATTGTATCATTGCACTCCAGCCTGGGCAACAGGGCAAGACCCTGTCTCAAAATATAAATAAATAAACTAACAAATAATCACTAAGAAACAAAAACCAGTGAATAAGACTCAGAAGTATTACATTGCTGACTCAACTCACAAAGAGTTTATAATTTGGTACGACCAGAATTTAAAGCAATTATATCTAAGATGTTTAAAGGAATGAGACTGAAAATATGAGGAAGGATAAAGAAATTTTTTAATGTCTAGCTAGGCAAAAAAAAAATACTGTCTAGGAATGAAAAATACAACTGTAATTAAAGTGCTAATGTAAAAATCAGCAACAGTTTTCAAATCCTACAATGTCAAATGCTGGTAAAGATTTGGAACAATGAGAACTCTAATCACAGATGGTTCAGTACAAATGTAGTCAACTTTCAAAACCAATTTGACATTATCTAGTGAAGTTGCAATAAGCATACTTCAAGGCCCAACAATTCCATTACAAGTTATATACCCTAGAAAACCTCCTGTACATGTTCAATGGAAGACAAATACATGAATGTTCATGAAAATGATGTGTGTAACAGTTAAAAAGAAAATAAACGAACTATGGCACATTCATATGATAGAAAACTATACAGCAATGAAGCTGAATGAGCTGCAGTTATAGGCACCATCACGAATAAATTTCAGAATACTGGATCAAAAAAAGAAAGCAGACAAGAATAAGCACACACCAAGATGAGTGAAAATGAAAATATATACAATAACATATAAAAAAATATTGATTTCAATACATACAAGAAAACCTGCAAAGAAAAACCAGTGAAAAGGAACATAAGATTCAAGATAGTGATTATTTAAGTGAGGTGGAGAGGAAGACAGAGAAGTTGTGTAGCTTTAAAAGTAGTGGCAACATTGTATTTCTTAGATCAGTTCACTGCTATGCAAGTTGGTTATTTACTGTTATTCATACCTTATATTTAAAACAGTTTGCATGTATTAAATAAAAATTATTTAACAAACCAAAAAAGCAATAATACTCATGGGTATCTTAGCCAAAAGCATGAAGTCATACCAGTTCTGCATGCAACAAACAAGCTTTAGAAAAAGAGGACACTATTAACATTCAGGATGATCACAGCAAAACAATCACTTGCTTCCAGAAAATACAGGCTACTGTGGTAAGTAAATGATCAAGGTTCTCAATTCTATCCCATTTCCAGGGATGTAGATCTCCATCCCACGGAGCACCAACAGCCTTACCTGTATGCCTAAAAGTTGTCAAGCCTCTGTTTAACTAAAATTCCTGATTTTTCCCTTCAACTATTGATAGGGAGAGGGGACAGAGAAATTTTAGGCAGAAAAGGGTGGTCCCCAACAAAATCCTACCTTCAAGCCTGAAACCATGGCCCAAAGTGAAAACTTACATCCCTGTTTCCCTGCTTGAATGCTGCATTTTCCAAAACCACCCATGGCCTCATCCCACCCGACTCTGTGCCTATAGAATCCCCAGATCCAGCCAGCAGAGACAGGAGAAGAAGCTGGACATTGAAGACTACAGCTGGATGTCAGAGAGAAGCTGCTTGACTTAAGAGGGACAGCTTGACGGGATAACTTTGGAGAAGAATCTGGCCAGAGATAACTGGACTTCAGGGAAAGATTACCTTCTGCCCTATCCCCTTTACAGCTCAGCTTGCAACTAAGAGCCACCTTCGTCGGCAATAAAATTCCCTGCATTTACCATCCTTCAATTCATGCATGTGATCTCATTTCCCCTGGATGCCAGACAAGAGTTCAGGCGCCACAAGTGTAAATACAAAAAGGCTGTTTGACTGACCTTTCACCCTCATTGGTGAAACGCAGCTGCCTCACGCAAAAAGGCAGAGGGTCCACTGAGCTGTCAATGCATAAGCAGTCCATGGAGAGCAGAGCTAAAAAATCACTGTAACATTCCCTCTGGGGCTTCTGGGGTCACAGGCACTCCCAGCCCCGAGATGCAGCTGTGGGGCCAACATACAGGTGGCTCCTGCCAGCGCCCAAAAAAACACTCACCCAGGCTCCTGCACCAACTCACCTGCATGGCCCCTATTGCGAGGTGTGGAACACAGCAGATCCAAGTGAGTGGAGTGCCTGCTGGTGCTGTAGCGACTGGCTGACTCTAGCAATCATATACTCCACTTCCCACCTTGTTCACTCACGCACTCCCTCCGTTGATGAGTTGAGAGCTGTGGGTGAGTAAACAGAACACCCCTGTTGCAAGTCCCATGAAGATGTCACGGAAATATACTGTTTCATTATTTCTGTCCATTCAGTTCCAAAGATAATGATATCTAAATGCAATTTTTTTGGCACTTATGATCCTTTAAGCCCAGCTTTAAATTTAGATGCTGAAAATCTTAAATTTTCCCAAATGGATACTACCTAGTTCCACATCTGTTGACTAGGATATTGATGGTAGTGGCCACTCCAGATGACTCACTGCTACCATCGTGCCAGCTTCAGTGAGGAGGAACAGCTGGGCTGTACGCTCCAGAGAACAGGGAGAAGACCCACCCCCAACCCGACCCCCAATTCCCCCAACCTCACCTGTGCAGCTGCAGCCACCCAGATCCCGACTGCAGACCCCAGCCTCCTGCTCCACAGAGCAGATGAGAGCTCCCTCCCCAGGCACAGCTGCAGCCTCCCAAACCATGGCTGCAGACCCTGGCCTCCCACTCCATGAAGCAGGTGGGAGCCCCACCTGCCCAGGCACAGCCACAGCTGTGGACCCAGACATCCCTGTACTTTTGGGGGCCCGGGAAGGACCCCCCAATGCTTGCAGTCTCGGAAGTACATGCTCCCACTGCCTCGCTTCTCCTGCTGTTGATGCCTGCTCCAACCTCAGAGCAAAGTCAGGGCTGAGCCCAGGGAACCATGAACAGCAACAGGAGGCAGACAGGTAACTGGGCGGATGGGGCCGGGTCCCCAGTGAGGCCCCACTGTCAGGCCAAGAATGCCCTGAAGGCTGAAGACTGGGCTGCCAGTTCCATGGCATCAAGTGGGAACTTGTGGTGCCTTTTCCAGGTCCGTATGTGGCCACCCATGGACCAGTCAGCACAAATTTCCTCCCTTCTGAGGCCCATAAAGGCCCCAGCCTCAGTCAGAGCTGAGGAGATGTTGGGATGACCAGCTGCAAAGAGGAGCTACCCACTCCAGGGCCTCCTCTCTGCTGTGAGGACAGAGAGATGACGGGACAACCAGTTGCAGAGAGGAGCTACTCTCTCTGCCAAGAGCTGCAGACAATGGGATGATCTGCCTGAAGAGAACAGCCTCTTACTCTAGGGACTCCTCTCTGCCAAGAGCTGCAGACAACAGAACAACCAGCCAAAGAGAGAAGCACCTCTCTCTGCTGAGAACTGAATGCTTGTTGGGATGACCTACCATCAGAGAGAAGCGACCCTCTTGGCTAAGGAGCTGAACACCCGTTGGGGCATCCTGGCTATGCAGAGGAGCTGCCCACTGCAGGTTTTCTCTGAGTTGTTCCATTGCTTAATAAAGCTCCTCTTCATCTTGCTCACCCTTCACATTGTGTACCTCATTCTTCCTGGTCACAGGACAAGAACTCGGGACCCACTGAATGACAAGGCTAGAAGAGCTGCTGTAACATAAACAGGGTTAAAACATGTCCCTTGCTTGCCATGTTGTGGGCGAAGAGAAGGAGAGAAGAGCTGCAACCCTTCAGGTAGCCCAGACCTGGGAGCTCCCCGAGCCAGGGCTGCGAAACCCAGTTTAGGGCCCTGTGGTTCCTGGCATCTCCAAGTTGCTGGGATGCTACTGCATTACCCACTGCCAGATGCGGAAGCTGCTTGCAGTTCACCTGGTCCAGCCACTGCCTCACAGAGAGCTGGCACTCATGCCAGCACCTGGAATTGCCCACTCTACAGCAGCAGCTGGTATGTCTGACTGCACAGTGGACCCTACACTTGCTCACACACACCCCTCACCACTCCATGCCTGACTCCAGACTTCCTTAGAAGCATGGGATCCAGGTTGGTAGCATGAGCTGAGCACAGCCTGCCAGGCCGGGTGGGTGGAAACAGCCCACACACTCCCTCCTGTGAGGAGTTGAGAGCTGCAGGTGAGTAAACAGAATGCCCCTGATGAAAGTCCCATGAAGGTGTCAGGAAAATACGCTGTTTCACTATTTCTGTTCATTCAACTCCAAATATAATGATATCTAAATGTAGTTTTTTGGCATTGATGATCTCCTAAGCCCAGCCTTAAATTTTGATGATGAAAATCTTAAATTTTCCCAAATGGATACTACCTCCTTCCACAAGATACTGATGGTAATGACCACTCCAGACAACCCACTGCTACCATCATGCCCACTGCAGCAAGGAGGAATGGCTGGGGCTGCACGCTCCACAGAGCAGCATAAAGACCTGCCTCAAACCCCCCAGAGCAGCCCACCCCACAGCAGCAGCTGGCATGTCTGACTGCACGGTGGACCCCACACCTGCTCACATACACCCCTCACCACTCCATGCCTGACTCCAGACTCCCTTAGAAGCATGGGATCCAGGCTGGTAGTATGAGCTGAATGCAACCTGCCAGGCTGAATGGGTGGAACAAGCCCACCAGGCCCAAGCAAAACTCAGGAAAAGGCACCACGAGCCACAGGTTCTGTCCATAAAAGTGACACCCCAAAGATCCCATGACAGTATGACTTATATCCTGTCATACTGTCTCATCATAATTCATGTCGGGTTGAATCTGCTATTTTGACTGTTTGTGATATTTTGGATAACAGCTGAACAGATGGGCAATTTTTCTTCAGTATGAATATTTGCCAACAATTGGAAGGGTGTAAAACTCATTCTCAAAGAAACCCAAACATAACTACAAGGAGTCTAACAAATAAAATATCCACTGTTGTATTCAGAAATCCTAGTATAAAGTGACAGCGAATTAAAAGAACACTTTGGTAATATTGTTAAATTAATGCTACTAAAAATCATAACAGAACTTGAAATTTGTATAGGTATTGTGTTCGTATTCATCTGATTCTCATACCTCTATGAAATAGGTATTACAGGTATTATTACTGACTTTATAGACAACAAATAAGGCACAGAGAGAGACCCATATTACAGAAAATGAACTGAACTCAGAAATGAGAACAGGATGTGAGCCAATCTGTGCCTCATTAGCTGTGTAAATCTTAAGCAAGTAACTTAATTTCTCACAGCCTCCATCTCATCATTTCAACACAAGCACAGTAAGACCTAATTCATAAGGTCCTTCTTAGAATTACATAAAATATATAAAAATTACCAGCAAGAGTACCTGCCATAGGTAGGTTTTTTTTTTTTTTTTTGAAACCAAGTTTCACTCTTGTTACCCAGGCTGGAGTGCAATGGCGTGATCTTGGCTCACCACAACCTCCACCTCCTGGGTTCAGGCAATTCTCCTGCCTCAGCCTCCTGAGTAGCTGGGATTACAGGCACACGCCACCACGCCCAGCTAATTTTTGTATTTTTAGTAGAGACGGGGTTTCATCATGTTGACCAGGATGGTCTCGATCTGTTGACCTCATGATCCACCCACCTCAGCCTCCCAAAGTTCTGGGATTACAGGCTTGAGCCATCACACCCGGCCAGGTAGGTTCTTAATGAATATAACCTTCCTTAATTTATGAAATCCCCCTTGACAAGAAGTCAAAACTTTTATCATTACTCATTTCACAAAGGAGTCAAAGGTGATTTCAATTTAGGGGAAAAGAAAAGTTTAGACCTACAACAGTAATATAAACTGGAAGTTGCAAAGAACTCAACATTCTACGGTCACACTTCAGTGGCCTCTCATTGCTTCCTCAAGAAATATATGGAATATGATGAGTGGGTCACTAAGCAGTTTAGAAAGGACAGAGTTGTCCTATAGTAATAATCATGGTACATTTGATGCTAAATCGTACATGCTCTAATATTATAATTTGACATCTAATACACGAGTATCTTTCCAATGAAGTTAAATAGTTTATTCCCTGTAGCATAAAGATAGCCCTTGACGTTCAGTGTCACAGAGTCCCTGTTTCTGATATTGGTCAGTTGTAGGTTCCTTCCTGAAGCTTCCAGCAAAGAGCTTTTGCCCATCTGCCCAACTTCTTTGGTTCACAACAGGAAGGGGAACAAAAGTCTCTACAGGAAAGAGAGTCTCCTGTAGCCAAGGATGAGGAGAAAAGTGGTTATAAGGAAGCCTTGGGGCTACAGATATATTACTGCTCACAATCGATTCAGTGAGCCAAGAAGACAGCAGTGTTGCCAGGGAGCGAGCGTGCTCACAGAATGCTAACAGAACTTGCTGATGAACTGGATGGTGGTGGAGGGTGATATAAAGAATTCATCAAGAGGGATGCCTTGATTTTTGTCCTGAGCACCTGACTGGGGGTAACTGCTACACTGGAAAAGACAGAGGCAGCCTAAATCTCCTGTAAAATTCGGAACCCCTCCAATCTCCGTAATTGTAGTTTCCTGTTCCTGGATCCCTTGCTTTAGGAAGGCATATAGCACTTTACAAAGTATTTGCTCATTTTGTCATTTTTATGTATATACTGAAAATGGAGTCAGTGTCACCAAAAGGACACCTAATACTCCTTGCTTTTTCTTACAGACCTATGACTACACTGTAGGTATTAAAGGTTCACAAAGATTTGACCTAACCTTAGTGTCGCTTTGTAGGACTACTACCCCTTCTCTGTTTTCCTTCTTCTTCATTAATTTTTCTCTTACCTGACAAGCACAGCTGACTGAAATTGTGTATACGAAATGGTCCTTTACAGTACAAACTACTTCAGCAATTATAATGTGCTGGAAATGCTAAATTCTATAATTTCATTTGGATGAACTTAATCATATCGTAGCATTCAGTTTGGCTTATTTTCAGAATTGGCTTTGACTGTAAACTGAAAAGAACTGAAGAATTCTCATTTTAAAGATTTCTCATCCTTAAGAGGATTTAAATTCTTTTATTTACAAAGCATTCCCCCAAGCATCTTTCATTCTACACATGAGTTTCTTGGAGCATTCTGTTTTTTCCCTTTTTGGACACTGCCTACTAGAGGGAACAAAACTGGCAAGGACTCTATCCTCATAAAGCTCAGAGACAATAAACAGGTAAACGAATAAATGAACAAAAATACTTTACATATTGCTAAATCCTCCAAAGAGAATACAGTAGACTTCATGAGAAGCTCCTTTAGATTGAGTGGTCAAAGAGGACCTTTCTGTGGGGATGACATTTGAACTGTGACCTAAAGACCTAAGCATTATAAGCATAGGAACTAGCAACTGCAAAGGCCCTCTTTTAAAATGAAGTTGGTATGTTAAAGGGACAGAAAGAAGTCCAGTGTGGCTGAGGTGTGGTGATGGAGTGGAAGTGTAAGGATACATCAGAGAGGAAACCCAGGGGCAGACATATTAGTACTGAAATGGCATAAGGGAGTCACATTTTATTCCAGGTGTAATGGAAGTCAATGTAAGGTTTAAGGGAAAGTACAGGGATTACCTAATTTATATTTTAAAAGATCATTGTGGATGACACTAATAAAGATTATAGAGGAGCAGGAAAGGAAGAAGGAGGAGGAAGAATAGAAAGAAGATTGCTATGATTGCTCAGGCAAGACTTTAGATTATACTGATAGCAAAGAAAGCAGGGGAAACAGACTTTAGACATATTTTAAAGAAAATGTTAATAGGACTTGCTAATGAATTGGATGGTGATGGAGGTGGGTGACAGAAAAAATATTAATCAAGAGTAATGACCAGATTTTTGTACTGAGCTCCTGACTGGGGTAACTACTGAGGTAGAAAAAACAAGGTGGCAGAGGGAGTTGAGGAATCAAGAGTTCTGCTCTGTCTATTTTGAGTTTGAGATGCTTTTCAAATATCCAAGTGAGGATGTCCAGCAGAAAGCTGGAAATACGAACTGGAGCTCAGCAATCAGAGCTGGAGATACATTTTTGTTTTAGTTTATTGGCATCAAAGAGGGCATTTAATGTCATAGAAATAAATCAGAATCCTTTAAGGAGAGAGTTTATTTAATTAGAAAGAAAGGAAAAGAAAGCTCAGGACTGAGCCTTTTGTAATTTCAGTATTTAAAGGTTAAACAGAGCATCAACTGCCATCAAAAGATGTTGAAAAGAAATAGCTAAACAGTTAGAGGGAAAAATGAGAAGAGTGTGGAGTCCTAGCAGCCAAGATAGGGGTCAGTTGTGTGGAAGACTGCTGAAAAGTCAAAAAAAAGACACCAGATTTGGCAAGACAAAAGGTCTTTGGTAACCTTATCAGAACAATTTTAATGGGCTGAGAAGAGAATGGAAGGTGAAGAAGAGGGAGAAGGAAGAGGCAATAACTATACAGAAGTCTTTTAGAAGTCTTGCATATGTGTGTAACAGCTAGAGTGCATGAGAGCGAGCTCACACCTGCACACACTTTCACACCTGCACACACTTAAGACAGGTGACAACAGAAGTTACTGAAAGAAAGACAATGTCTTTGGAACATCTTTAATGATCTACCTTCGTTTTCCTCTTCAAGTCATTCTGCTGAAGTTCCTGAATAAACCATATGGATCTACAATACACATACATCTCAGACCCAGTATCTCTTTTGTTCAAGCTCTCCATAATATTTTTCTGCCAAATCTAATCAGAGGTTTTGAAGAGGAATTCATATCACCTATTCTTCATTTTTATAAATGTGTGCAAAATAGTAGCATTAGATAAATATTACAAGATAGCAAGGATAGACATATCTCAAAGGACACAACACAAAAGACGTAAGATCCTCCTCTACCTGGAAATGGTGGAAACTTCATTATAAATCCGATTTTCAAACTATTTCCAATAATGAAGACCATTGTATGATCTAGTCCCCTTTTACAAGATCGGTTTCCATAATGTTTATTTGCTCTTTTCCACACTGTCTCCAAATCTGTTTTTGGAAGTTTCTTCTTGCCTAAAATAAACTTCCGTATACCTGCTTTATTAACCCAAACTGAGAGTACAGTATAGCACTTCCATCTCCATAAATGTTTTGGACACTATCCTGACAGTAAAAGAAAAGGAACTAAAATGACCTGTGAAAGCCCCTGGTAGATGCTTCATACTGACACTGAATTTCTAAATATATTATAAATGCATTTCACAGCATTCCATTAACTTGTCAGAGGACTTTCTTTTCCACTAAGCACACTTTGCATGAGTTAAATACCACTCTTAAATTTGCATAAAGACAAGTTAATGATGAGGCTATGTACTACAGATTTGTTTAATCTACATGAGACCCAAGATATATTTTCATCAATGGCTGTGCTAGAATAATAATAAATTATAGAAAATAAAACCTTCGGTTAGTGGCATAGTTTGCCTAGAATCCATTTTTTGACACTGATTATATAACTCATTAACCTACTAAAAATTTTTCAATCAAGTCATAAACTGTAGCATCTGCCACCATTTGTGTTAGTGTTTATATATAAAGATTACAAATTTTTGATGTGTCCAATTTCCTTCAAATATGGGTTAAAGCAGAACTGGGAAACAGAATGATTGCTAGTCTTTTTTCAGCTTTGTCATTTTGATTTTTAAATCTACATTTGGAACAAAGAGTAACTCTGCTCTAAGAATATCACACTGATCTCTGAATAAAGTGGAGATGTGCAAGTACTCCAAAAAGGCAACATAAATACATTTCCTATGAAAAATATTAAAACCAAAAGTATTTAATAATCTTCATTAATGAACTTTAAAGCTCAAGAAGAGCTTATAAATCATCTAGTCATCTTCCTTGGTTTCAAAATCTGCTCATGAATTTATTTAGCATTATTAGATTATTAGATGAGGTTATTTATTCTCCCTAATTTTCATACTGATAATTAATCTTTAATAAATGCTTGTGACGTTTGGCATATTAAATTATGTACCTCCACAATTGAATCAGTCTTAGATCATGAAGAATATTAACCAAGTCCGATTTCCCACATGCTTCGCAGTAAAATGATAGAGCCTGAGGTGAAGTGGGGTAATAATTCCATGAGAACACATCATAATACATGGTTAGATGTATTTTTCGCTTTTTCTTCTACTAGAAAACTAAGTTTCTGTTTTGGGAAGTGCTGGCTATGTGTTCTACCTGTCTATGCGTTCATTTCAGCTCACAACCTGGGGGCCCTCAAGAGGACTAAAGAAGACAACTTTGAGTGGTGGATGCAATTCCATCCTAAGATTTTGGGCCAGAGAACTAGGTCCCTTCAGCCATCTCACTAACAGTTTGAACTTGAACAGATCTCTAACCCTCTCCAGCCACTCTACCTTTAAACATAAAATTAAAACAATATTAGTTTATACATAATAATTAAGTACTTTCCTAAGGTCTCACTGACCTCTAAAAATCTGTGATAAATATTTTCATAAACTAGATTTGGCATCACGTTATATTGTTTATGTTTACCTAACACCACATTTCCTGATTTTATTTTTATTCTCTTTCTCTGTTTTTGGAAGCAAGTCTCACTCTATCACCCAGGTGCAGTGGCAGATCTCGGCTCACTGCAAACCCCACCTCCCAGGTTCAGGCGATTTTCCTGCCTCAGCCTCCTAAGTAGCTGGGATTACAGGTGTGTGCCACCATATATGGCTAATTTTTGTATTTTTGGTGGAGATGGGGTTTCATCATGCTAGTCAGGCTGGTCTCAAACTCCTGACCTCAAGTGATACACCCACCTTGGCCTCCCAAAGTGCTGGGAATACAGGCATGAGCCACCATGACTGGCCTCACATTTCTTTATTTTAACATTTACTTTAGAAGGCCCTAAAGCAGGGCATTTCAATTCGCTTCCACATTGAATCATCATTAAAAGTTTATCTTATAGAACTCTTGTGTCATTTTTTTATTTTATTTATTTATTTTTTTGAGACGGAGTTTCGCTCTTGTTACCCAGGCTGGAGTGCAATGGCGCGATCTCGGCTCACTGTAACCTCCGCCTCCTGGGTTCAGGAAATTCTCCTGCCTCAGCCTCCTGAGTAGCTGGGATTACAGGCACGCGCCACCATGCCCAGCTAATTTTTTGTATCTTTAGTAGAGACGGGGTTTCACCATGTTGACCAGGATGGTCTCGATATCTTGACCTCGTGATCCACCTGCCTCGGCCTCCCAAAGTGCTGGGATTACAGGCGTGAGCCACCACGCCCGGCCTCTTGTGTCATTTTTAAGACAACACAAAGTTCACAGAATATTGCACTGTGTGGTACTCTTACTCGAGGCTCCAATATTTTGAGGCATAAGACAATCAAGTATCTGGTTCTGATTTCCACTCCCCTTTGTTGCCGTTTTTGGCAATAGTTGGTCATACTTGACCTATCTCTTCCCTGGTCCATTGCCTATAGGTCAAGCTAACAGCAGCATAAAACTCTAAACAGCCATAATTTTTTAATATCTATTAACAGATACATTTTATGGTAGCTGAAGTGACAATTTAGGTTCCTTTGGTTAATAAGTTCAAAATCTTCATTCTACTCCTATTCCTTTCTGTATGAGTTTCTCAGAGAAAATAAGGTGTTTTCCAGCAGCACAATCACTTTATGAAAAAAATTAAACCTTCCACCATCTAAATTCAATGGTTTTTCTAAAAGAAGTAAGCCTTCTTTTTTTTTTAAGTAGGTATACTATTTTTAGCTCTTTCCATTGCTTTAAGAAGTTCCCATCATTCCTTGGGACAAAAGAAAACAAAATATCTTGTGATGACAAAACTTAAAAATGAATAAAGTGGAATTTTTCAGCGCAAATCTTTTTAAATTTTCATGTAAACTTTGAAGCTGCAATTAACTTCATTTAGACCATGAAAAGCAATGTAACCATTTCCACAAATACAGCTTCACCTGTTGGTTTCACTTTCACAAAGGATGACTACTACTCAAAGTGTTTGATTAGTTCATTTATTTTAAAATTCAATTCATTATAAAAATAATATTAGAACATCACCTAATAAATTTTCTTTGCTCATCTACAAAAATTCTACACTGTGGTTCTCTTGAGAAGCTCTACATTTGGTTTCTGTTCCTCATCTTATTATCCTGCAATAATTCTTTGAAATCCACTTGTCTTACTAATTAAAAATAAAAGGGATCAGTGTCCATTTAAATCAAATAATTAGTAACAACCTGTTGAATAAGTTTGTGATAGAAGGTGCTACATTGCTTCAGTCTACCTGCCACTGAACAAAATAATACCAATAATTTACTTAATCCTATTGAAACTAAAATGTTGAAACTTCCTTTATAGAAGGATAATGTTTACAATTGTCCTTTACCCATCTTATAGAGACTATGCAAAGTTAAATAATGCACTATCATAGTCTGTTTTTACTGTTATAACAAAATACCTCAGACTGGGTAATTTATGATAAATTGGCTCATAGTTTGGGAGGCTGGGAAGGTGCTGGTATCCAGCAACGGGCTTCTGATTGCTTCACCTCATGACGGAAGGCAAAGAATGGGCCGAATTCACCTTTTATACTGACACCAATCCCACCGATGAGGGTGGAACTCACAGCCTAATCACTTCTCAGAGGTTCCACCTGTTAATACTGATACAGTGGCAATTAAATTTCAATGTGCATTTTGGTGGGGACAAACATTCAAA
Organism: Saguinus oedipus; assembly: GCA_031835075.1. Lineage (NCBI taxonomy): Eukaryota > Metazoa > Chordata > Mammalia > Primates > Cebidae > Saguinus > Saguinus oedipus. Next base: position 2,491,327 of record CM063188.1, on the reverse strand, counting down.
TCATATCACATATCTTTCAAGAATTTTGAGCTCTTCAGAAAATGGCATGATACTAGAAGTATTTTAATGTCTTCCTAAAACAATAAACCTAAAACAGACTTGTACATATCTTCAGCTCTAAAAATCTAGGCCTGAAAAATTTTTCCAAGTGTTAAGGAGGTGGACACCAAAAGTGAGGCACAACCTTCACATTATTCGAACAGATGACGACTTTTTAATATCACACTATTTAAACACTAATGTAATGAATATGTGAAGATTTGATAATTTGGTAATTCACCAATCTTTTGGGAACCATTAGTTTTCTAAAGCCATGACATGGTTTTCTTCTGAACTATATGCTATTCTGTTTATAATGTTCTACATTTTTACAATTGTTCCAAGCGATCAATTCATTAATTCTCATACAAACTACATCAATCTTTTTTTCACATGTAGGAAAACAAAGGCAGAAAGAAAAATAAGCTATTTTTCTTTAATCCACAGTCACCCACCAGAAGGGTTTAGTTTGCCTAAACATATTCAAGAAAATATGCTAACATAAATTTTAAAGGAAGTGCATAGGAAATGATAACTTAAGGAAGATGGGAAAGAGAACCAGGAGTTAGGCTAGAATGCTGTCCTACCTTGTGCATTGCTGAATTGAGTAAGTCCAAGGTACCACAAGGCTAGACTTGAACTCCTGGGCTCAAGCTATCCTCCAGCCAAGGCCTCCAGGTCACTAGGGCTATAGTCACACACCATCATAAGCAGCTTGTTGACCTATTTTAACCAAAGAATAGTATCATAATCCTTGTGCCTCACGATTGAGAAGAAACTCTCCCAGAGCAGAACTGTCCTATATTATGTAACTTTCAGCAATGATAGAACCTTTTCTATCAGCACCATTTAATACGGTAGCTACTAGACACACGTGGCTATTGAGTAGTTGAAATGTGGTTACTGCAAGATAAAGACTTAATTTTTAATGTGATTTTAATTAATTTAAGTAGTCAAATGTCAGTACTGGTTACCATATTTGATAGTGCAGTTCTAATACAGATGCATAGCGAATCACAGCAAATCAGTTTCTCTAATGGTGGTATCTGTCTCAGTTACTCAGCTAACTTTGACAGAACTATTTATTATATGATATATATTTTCACTTAAATAATTCCATTTAGGTAAGCATCTAATTTATTTTATTCCACAGAATATTTCCAATTGCACACTTGGCATATTCTTGCCCAGTGAGTTCTGTGGGTTGTTGCTAAGCATGGTATTTGATGTGCTCAGATTCTTGTCTTCATTCATTCCTGAAAGCAGTCTTTCATTCTCTAAAACTATCAATCATTCTTACTCCTCTCTCATCCCAGCTGACATGCCACTTTCAAAGAGGTATATTTTTTCTCGTTTCCTGCTTTTTTGATACAGCTGTGGATACATGGAGATTGTAATAAACAGGCTGTCCAGAAAGGAGCTTCTGTGGTCACTGGGCAGTTGATATCAGCATCAGCAATAGATTCATTTAATAAAATAAGTAAATATATATCCCTACCATATGGAAGAGTATAATATATAAAAAAGTATAATAAAGCAGATTTTATATACCAATAATTTTTACAGTATTCAGACAATTTTCTACATAGTAACTATAAACTACACATTAAAAATAGTTTTCTGGTTCTTGCTATAATGTACATACACATTCCAATTGATAGGTAGAAAAAAGAAATTACTTTCTTTAAACTGCAAGGGAAAAATCAAAATAACATCATGAGACCTCTCACAATATCCTAGAGACAACATCTCTTACATTTCAAAACTGCCTTAAGTCATCTGGGGCTCCAGTTGTCATCAGAAACACCACTTGACACAAAAAGGCATGGTATGAATGATAATTACTGCTTTGGGAACAAATTTGTACAGATTATATGCAAGATCTAATATGAGTCAACTTCTCACAGCAAATCAATTTTTCAAAAGGAAGGGCACAACCAATGTTTATTTTACGTTAAGGAGAGGAAATCAAATGAAAGGGGAAAAGGAACATGAAAATCCTTATGCTCCAGTTTAGTTTGTCCTTGGAAGCGCTGAACAGAATTTATGAAATTTAGCCTAATTTTGTTATGGCAACAGCTATATCGCTTGAGATCATATTCTAGGAGAAGCACAGCATTTATTCTCTTATTCCAGCACTTTGATCCTTTCCGAGTCTAACTTAAAAGTCAAAGTTTTTATGCAAATGAGAATACATACATTGAGATTCAGGAATAATTAGAACATTTATATTTATAATAAATTCAGTGCCTGCTTCTTCCCTTGGAAGCTCTTTCATGATATGAAGCTTACTCAGTGGTTAGGGGGTCAATGAATGAAATGGATCACTGGACTGAAAATAAAAATCACTATTTAAAAAGAAGGCGACACCAGGAGAATTAGGCACTACATAATATTGTAACCGCTGAGAATTCTCAACAGTAAAATAAAGCCTTGAAGTCCCAGCATTTTCATTAGTTTTCCAGTAGTGCTGGATGCAGTGTGAATTACAATGAGGTAGGAAGCAATGGCTGCTCCCTTTGAAGAACATATACTATACAGAGGAAAAGCACTCCTTCAATTCACATTGTGAGAGTTATTTGCCTAGCCATGCCACTATGTTTTCTAAATTTTAGTATCTTAAAATATTTCATATAATATTGCATCTAACTTGTAAGAAATGCTAACCACCTAGCATAATAACATGCTGCACTATAAATGTTAACTTAAAAATATACTAATCAGTTAAACCTTAAAAAAGAAACCTCTGTAACTATACATTTTGGAACTAGAATTACATATTATATTAAAATACATCTATTTAAACCAATTCAGAAGTAACATAAAGAGTAACTAAAACCTGTAAAAAGGAAGGAAAATCAGGTTATTACCTGTGAGAATGCTTCAGTTCAAAAGGAGAAAGCAGGAGTGTGTGTGAAAATGCACAGATTACTGAAGTGGAATGTGATATTAAAACAAATCTTACAACAGGGACTCATGTTTTACTTTGCATTAGATTACTATTATCCTAGTATCAAAAATAGTAGGTCATTTGAGTTACTAACTTAGTAAAAACAAAAAGTCAAACATTTCATTAATAGACCTGCCTCTAAGTGTAAGGCTGAGGCAGAAGGTGTACAATCACAGAATGAAAAACAGGAGTTAACACTGCTTTCCCCATCATAACTGGTAAGGGTCATAAACCCTTCATTAGTTTCTGACCTAACAATCCTATATTTAGTTGTTCTAGTACCCCAAAATTAAAAAATTATTCTCAATTTTGACTGGAATATAAAAGCACATCACCTTCAAGCCAGATAATTATGTCCTTCCTAAATATGCTGCAAAAGTGTAATTCACTGTGCAGAGTGCAGAACTATAAAATACAACCCCACTCTCAAGCTACTTATAATCTGGTTAAAAATACATAACTATAAAGATAAACGCACTTGTGGGTCTCAGCTGGGCAACAGTAGGGCTTTGCAGGATGTCTAGATAGAAAAGACATCTAAGGTGAGCCATCTCCAGCTCACAGGCAGAATCAGACTGACAGTCCTACCACTTCAAAACGGAGCTTCCCTCCCCTGTATTCCATATGCCCCATATTATGCTACAACCTCTCTTTGAATTTCTCTTCTAGAACAAATTCCTAACCTCTAGGAAGGGGAGGGCTGAGGAAAGAGCCCTTGGGGTCTTTTCAAGGGGTTCACAGACCCTTACAAGCTCTAAGCTCTCTCTATAGCTGTGCCGTCAAGTATGGGAATCATGAGCCACCAGTGGCTAGTGGGCACTTGAAGGATGGCTAGTGCAACTGAGTAACTGAATTTTTTATTTAATTTAATAAACTTAAACAGCCACTATGGCTATTGACTACAACACTAGAAACATATATAAAACATTTCCATCATCAAAGAAAGGACTAGTCTACTTATTATAAGACTCATTACAATTGGGTATATACATTCCTGAAAAATATGGTATATAACATTTTATAACATGAGGGCTCATAAGGCAGAACATTCAAACCCTATACAATACTATAACCAAATCCCTAAAAAAGTAATAATCTCAATTTGTAAAACTAGCACCATTTTTAAAAGTCAATTCTTAATAATTACAATAAATAACTACACATTTAATTATTTATTTAGGAATGAATGAATGGCAAGGTCTCACACTATTGCCCAGGCTGCAGTGCCGTGGCACAATAAGAGCTCACTTCAGCCTCAACTTCCTAGGCTCAGGCAATCCTCCCGCCTCAGCCTCCCAGTAGCTGGGATTACAGGCATATCCTACCACATGTGGCTAATTTTTTTGTAGAGACAGCATCTCCCTATGCCGCCCAGGCTGGTCTTGAACTCCAGGATAAAGTGATCCACCCACCTCGGCCTCGCAAAGTGCTGGAATTACAGGTATGAGCCACCATGCCCAACCAACTATACTTTTAAAGATTAAGGTAGCTTCAAAGAGGATGTAAGACAGGATGTAAATTCTGAAAATGCAAAAAGACTGGGAGTAACTGTGACCAAACCAAGCGAGAGACAAGGGTTCTGATGTTCACTAATGCGTTTCTCCATTCTTCCACCTTGCTGGGCTGTGCTGGCATTTACTGTGCCTTGGATTTAGCTACTAATACTTGATGAAGAAAACCATTAAAACATTTAGAAAAATAACTTAATAAACCAAAGAGACTACCATATTAACGTACCATATTAACTCATTAGCATTCCCCTATTTGTCAATTCTATATGAATTAATTATTGCGACAGAAACATGACTAGGAGCAGAAAAGACTTCATTAGTCACATGAGTTCTCTGTGTGTGTTCGCTCACACTCCTTGGTATAACTGATCACAGCTCCAGTCCCATCTCAGTCTATGAAATAAACTATGCCCATTTGATACCTTTCCTTTATTAAGCCTTTCTTGATCATCTCCCCAATCAAAATATGAGGAACACAGACTTTTTCCCCTAAAGGTATTTTTACTCACACCTCACATTAAATTGAATACATTTACCATTACTATTTTATTACTCTTATGATTAGAGGTGACTTAGGAGTGCTGATGGAAATTCAAGTGGGAAAGCTAAAACTTGCCAAGCCTTTGTAACATCTCCACTGACTGGATTTTAGTCCTAGCTCTGCTAACAGCTTCCTGGTTAATCTCAGGTAAGTCATTCCCCATTTCTGGGCTTCAAACAATCTCATTTTTCAAAATATTTTTATTGAGTAATATAACCTATAAAGTGATTTTCTTAAAAGCCCCGGTTAACCTCTAATATGTATAGAACTTTAAAAAGTTGAAGTGGGTTTGAAGTCAGGTAGCGTGATGCCCCCAGCATTGTTCTTTTTGCTTAGGATTGTCTTGGCTGTGAGGGCTCTCTTTTGGTTCCACCTGAAATTTAAAGTGGATTTTTCCAGTTCTGTGAAGAAGGTCAATGGTAGCTTGATGGGGATAGCATTGAATCTATAAATTACTTGGGACATTCTCACAATATTGATTCTTCCTAACCATGGGCATGGAATGTTTTTCCATCTGTTTGTGTCCTCTCTTATTTCCTTGATCAGTGGTCTTGTAGTTCTCCTTGAAGAGATCTTTTACACCCTTTGCTAGTTGTATTCCTAGGTATTTTATTCTCTTTGTAGCAATTATAAATGGGAGAGTTCACGACTTGGCTCTCTGTTTGTCTGTTCTTGGTGTATAGGAATGCTAGTGATTTCAGCACACTGATTTTGTATCCTGAGACTTTGCCAGAGTTGCTTATCAGCTTAAGGAGGTTTTGGGCTGAGATGATGGAGTCTTCTAAATATACAATCATGTTGTCTGCAAATAGGGACAATTTGACCTCTTCTTTTCATAACTGAATGCTCTTTATTTCTTTTTCTTGCCTAATTGCTCTGGCTAGAACTTCCAATACTATACTGAACAGGAGTGGTGAGAGAGGGCATCCTTTTCTAGTGCCAGTTTTTAAAGGGAATGCTTCTAGTTTTTGCCCATTCAGTATGACATTGGCTGTGGGTTTGTTGTAAATAGCTTTTATATTTTGGGATACGTTTCATCAATACCTAGTTTACTGTGAGTTTTTAGCATAAAGGGCTGTTGAATTTTGCTGAAGGCCTTCTCTGCATCTATTGAAATAATCATGTGGTTTTTGTCTTTGGTTCTGTTTACAGATTTGTGTATGTTGAACCAGCCTTGCATCCCCAGGATGAAGCCTACTTGTTCGTAGTGGATAAGCTTTTTGATGTGCTGTTGGATTCAGTTTGCCAGTATTTTACTGAAGATTTTTGCATCAATGTTCATCACAGATATTGGTCTGTAGTTTCCTTTTTTAGTTGTGTCTCTGCAAGGCTACAGTAATCAAAACAGCATGGCACTGGCACCAAAACAGAGATATAGACCAATGGAACAGAACAGAGGCCCTGGAGGCAGTGCCACACATCTACAACCATCTGATCTTTGACAAACCTGACAAAAACAAGCAATGGGGAAAGGATTCCCTGTTTAATAAATGGTGTTGGGACAACTGGCTAGCCACATGCAGGAAGGTAAAACTGGACCCCTTCCTCACACCTTACACTAAAATTAACTCCAGATAGATTAAAGAGTTAAACATAAGAACAAACACCATAAAAACCCTAAAAGAAAACCTAGGCAATATCATTCAGGACATAGGCACAGGAAAAGACTTCATGACTAAAACACCAAAAGCAACGGCAACAAAAGCCAAAATAGATAAATGGGATCTAATTAAACTTAAGAGCTTCTGCACAGCAAAAGAAACAATTAGAGTGAATCAGCAACCAACAGAACAAGAAAAAATTTTTGCAATCTACCCATGTGACAAAGGGCTAGTATCCAGAATCTACAAAGTACTAAAGCAGATTTTCAAGAAAAACATAAACCCATTCAAAACTGGGTGAAGGATATGAACAGACACTTTTCAAAAGAAGACATATATGCGGCCAACAAACATGAAAAAATGCTCATCATCACTGGTCGTTAGAGAAATGCAAATCAAAACCACATTGAGATATCATCTCACACCGGTTAGAATGGCAATTATTAAAAAATCTGGAGATAACAGATGCTGAAGAGGATGTGGAGAAAAAGGTACACTTTTACACTGTTGGTGGGAGTGTAAATTAGTTCAACCATTGTGGAAGACTGTAGGCGATTCCTCAAGGATCTAGAAAGAGAAATTCCATTTAACCCAGCAATCCCATTACTGGGTATGTACCCAAAGGATTATAAATCATTCTATTATAAAGACACATGCACACACATGTTTGTTGTGGCACTGTTTACGATAGCAAAGATCCAGCACCAACCCAAATGCCCATCAATGATAGACTGGACAAAGAAAATGTGGCACATATACACCATGCAATACTGTGCAACCATAAAAAATGAGTTAGTGTCCTTTGTAGAGACATGGTTGAATCTAGAAACCATCATTCTCAGCAAACTGACACAAAAACAGAAAACCAAACACCACATGTTTTCACTCATAGGCAGGTGATGAACAATGAGAATGCTTGGACATAGGGAAGAGAACAACACTCACTAGGCTGGGGGGCGGGGAGGGTGGCGGGGAGGACAGGAAGGGTAACACCAAGAGAACGCCTGAAGTAGGTGACGGGGTAGCGGGGGATGGAGATAGCAAGCCACCATGGCATGTATGTACCTATGCAACAATCCTGCAGGATGCAGGATTTGCACATGTACCCCAGAGCCCAAAGTACATTTTTTTTTAAAAAGCTGAAGTTAGAATAACATACTAGATTTTTTTGCCACATGAATATATATATAAACATAAAAGCATTTTAAACTAAATTAGATCATGTCATGCATACCTATACTGTGACTTAGTTTACTAGATTCACTTAAAATTTGATTTCAGTACACAAAGAACTCTCCCACTTGTTTTACCTGCTGCGTTACTAGAAAAAAAAACATAATTTAAGAATCCCCTATTGATTAAAGTACTGTTTAAATGCTTAAGCTTTTCTTAAAACTGAGAAGGTAATACATGCATTTTTTTAAGTATAAATTGAAATTTTTCCTTTCCCTAATACACTCTTTCTTGGGGAATATAATTTTCTAAAGAGTATCTTCCATGTTTTCATTCTTCTGATACATACCATTGGGGTTTCTTTCTCTTTTATTGAGACAAGGTCTTGCTCTGTTGACCAGGATGAAGTGAGGTGGCACAACCTTGGCTCACTGCAGCCTCAACCTAACAGGCTCAAGTAACCCTCACACCTCAGCCTCCTGAGTAGTTGCTTTTTGTTGTTGTTGAGATGGGTTTTGTTGTGTTCCCCAGGCTGGACTTGAACTCCTGAGCTCAATCAATCCACCTATCTTGGCCTCCGAAAGTGCTACAATTACAGGAGTGTGCCACCACACCTGGTCACGTTTCTATAATGCATTCCTATATTTATTTCTTGATTTTTATTACAGCATTATTTTACACTGTCAGTGTTTATTTTTAAGCCACTAAATTCTATTCCATAACTAGATCCCAGTACTCTGTTCTTTCTCAGTAGGTGATTTTTGGAGGCTGAGAATGAACAGGCAGCATTTACAATATTTTATATATATATCTCACTGTAAAACTAAGTATTGTGGAATAGATCCACAGAGGAGGAAATGTGAGCCTATGCTATTTAACTTCTCCTTTTTGAAAGAAAATATCCCAAGATTCAAGCTCAAGCAGATTTCATTTTAATTTTTTTGTTTTTCTTCAATTTACCTGCAATTCTTTCTTACATCTCAGATTATCTTCTTTCTTGGATTCTTCTACCATTTCATTGGAGAAACTCCTCACATACATTTTTTCATATAGGAAGCCTAGATAACTTGATAATAAGTGGTTTATTTCCACGCATATTTGAGTATCTTTTTATCACTGCCTTCTTACTTAGCAAATAGTTTTGGCTACATGAGATTTTTGGTGCAAAGTTATTTTCTTCTAGAACTTTGAAAGTACTGCTCCATGATCTGCTAGAATCAAATGCTGCTTATGAGAAATGTGATTTTAGTCCAGTTCTTGTATGTTTTGTCACTTATTTTTCCCTTAGGGGAATATGTAGGTATATATATCTTTTTTATTCCATAGAGTTCTAAAATTTTATTAGGAATAATTGAGTATGTGACTTTTTTTAAAATAATGTGATTCACCACATAGTGAGTCCTTTCAAACTGAAGAATTTTAAGGCTTTTTTTAGCCTTGTGAAGAATGCTTTTATCATTTCATGATTTCCTCCCCACTATCTTAAAGTATCACCTGCCTCTGGAAATCCTATTAGAAAGACATTGGTCTTCACAGATCTTAATTCCCAAGTCTCTTATTTCCCAAATTATCCATTAATTAGTTATATTGTATACTTTATATATTAATATTCTGGGAGGTTTCCTGAACTTACTTTTCAAAAATCACTTTTTGGCTAAATCTATTCCATTAGTTGACCCAAATATCAAATGTTTTATTATGAAATCATTGCAATTCTTGGGAAAAGTTTTAACTATTTCAATATTGTTTTGATTCTTACTTTGAAAGGTTGGTGTAGAAAGAATTCTTATTTGATGGACAAAGAACACAAGAGACAGAGTTAAAAATCAGAAAGAAATAATATTCTAGAGGTTTTGTAAAAGGTGGGCTTTTTTTTTCCTTATTTTTTAAAAAATGAATAAAAGCCAACCAATCTTTTTTGGGCATGGTGGCACATGTCTAGAGTCCCAGCTACTTGGGAGGCTAAAGCAGGAGGATCGCTGAGGCCAGGAGTTCGAAGCTACAGTGGGCTATGATCACATCAGTACTCTATAGACTGTGTGACATGGTGAGACCCCAGAGCTTACCAAAATAAAAAAGCTGGTCTCAGTGGCTCATGCCTATAATCCTAGCGCTATCTTGGGCCCAGGAGTTCGAGACCAGCCTAGGCATCATACTGAGATTCCATCTTTACAATAAATTAAAATATTAGCCAGATGCGATGGTGCATGCCTGTAGTCCCAGCTACTTGGGAGGCTGAGGTGAAAGGATTGCTTGAGCCCAGGAAGTCAAGGCTGCAGTGAGCTGTGATAGTGCTATTGCAATCCAGCCTAGGTGACAGAGCAAGACTCTGTTACACACATACAAAAAAAGCCAAACAATTTACCAATCTAATGTGAAATATAGACTGAAGTACAGCCTATCATTATTAAAAAGTCATATTCTGTACATGCATACTTTTCGGTAATCAGATTTATAAATGTGTCCAGGCAACCATGCATTCCACAGACTACCATCACAGATTTTGCCTAGCACTGTGGTTTAGGAGAAGGATAATTATAGAATTATCGAATATAATTATAGTTCTATGATATATATGATATATATCAATATATATGCATGAGTCCCCACTGATTAGTTTCCATAAAAATTTTTATTTAATTATTATCTCTTGTACACGGGAAATTATCACAAAGCACTTTCTTCTGTTTTTACTGCACACTAAAAATATGCTATATGTAAAAGTGGTTAGCTATAGTTCCTGAGTCAGCTACTCATTTCCCACACCTGAAAGAGTCCAAGGACACTTAAATGCAAATTCATTGTATTTTTCACCATTTTGAGTGAGCCCATTTTACAGGCATCTTGGGGACATTTGCACATCAGAATTTTTCATTCTGAAATGCTGACTCAATTCACTGGAAATCCTCATTGCACTTGGCTAAGGATTCTACTTGTGAATGTGAAAAAAAAAACAAAAACCTGACTTTCTAGACCATTTTCCCTATTCACTTTGGATAATGCCACTTTATAAATAGGATTTGATGCATGCAAAGCAGCAAACTGAAAGCACCAGTAGTATATACTATAAGCACTTATTATAGTATTTGTAAATGCCTTATCAATGGTTTCAAAATAGCTTTGAAACCATCCATGATATGTACCACAGCTAACTCAATTTGACAGTGAAACATGCTATGTCATTCTGTTATGGCAGATATAAAACAGATACCATTAGAGTATCTCTGGCATATGTAATAAAAATTACTTTTGCTTTATATTTTCTGGTAGTATAAAAAGGGAGAGGAAGCACTCCTAACGCTTTCAGTGGACTTTTCCACAGCTCCTTCTGTTGCTTTTACTGTCTAGATACAACAGTTTTCTGTATATAAAAATTTCTCACTCTAACATGAATTGGGTTTATATGGACTCCATGTAAACATTATTCATGAACTATTCTGAACACATAAAAAATGGTACCCTCAATGATCTTCAAGATGCTGAAGTTTCAATTTCCTTAATTCTGCTATCAGGCCAGGCAAAGCACTCATCTCAGTGAGGCAGTCTGCCTTTTAGGCATCATTAATGTTTTATTTTCGTAAATTCTGCGACAGCTAAATAGACCAGGAACCTGAACTCTACAGAGTTCTGAAAACAGTTCAGCAGCTACTGCCTTTTTTTTTTTTTTAAGTTTTATTTCCAAGATGAAGTTTAAAAATAAGAATAAAAACTGGAAACAGGCTGGGTGTGGTGGCTGAGGCGAGCGGATCACTTAAGCCCAGGAGTTGGAGACCAGCCTGGCCAACATGGTGAGACCCTGTCTCTATCAAAAATACAAAAATTAGCCGGGCATGGTGGTGCACACTGTAACACCAGCTACTCAGGAGGCTGAGGCATGAGAATCTCTTGAACTGGGAGGTGGAGGCTGCAGTAAGCCAAGGTCGCGCCACTGAAACCCAGGCTTAGAGCTGAGACTCTGCCTTCAAAAACAAAAAACAAAAATGGTGGGAGAAAAAGTATTTTGAAATGTGTAGATCCTCTTTTACTAAGAAAGAGGCAGACATCTCACACTTAGGAAATTCTCAACCCTGAAAGAGAGAAGTGAAATAGAAATGTTACAAATAAAAACAAATTTAAAATACTTCAAAAATCACAGAGAATTTTTGATCTTGGGCTTCCAGGTGAAAAAGAAAAAGAAAAAAAGAACAGAGATTTTTACCTAGGAAATGAAAGTTTCAGATTTAAAGTGGAAAGTGCCTGGAAAGTGTTGTGATTGTGAATACGCCGTATAACACTTGAGCATCACTCCTGACTTAGACTTACTTCCCCAACTCAATATTCATTCTACACCAATGAACCACTAAAGGGCTTATTGATCAAGATTCCAAAGGTGACTTTTTTTCTATTCATATTTTGCTATGAATATACCAAACTGTATGAAAAGTCAGTTTTTTTTTCCATTTCTGTAAATACAAGTTTAATAAAATGCAACCACAGATAACATACCAGGCTAATGTCTCAGTCAATTACCAACTTAGCCATGTTTTCCTATCCAAGAAATTCATTTGTTTTTGGTGACATTGGTGGTGAAATTATTTATTTATTTATTTATTTATTTATTTATCATTTGGTTTTAATCATGTATTTGTTCCAGTTTGTTCCATGTGGGTTTTGAGAAAGATCACAGTATTTTGTTCTTACAAACTGAGACACTGAGTTCTATCAGACAATGATCTTACTTTTATTCTAGCTGCCAGAAAAGTCACAGCTAAAGTTTACATTCAATTATAGTAGCTTTCTTTAGTTAAAAAATTAAACTTTCTTCTCTTCCCCTTTACTTCCTAACTTTTGCCTTTGTTCTTATAGTATGATCCTTGATCTTACTGTATCTGTAGTTTTAAGTTAGAAGTGAGGACTCAACTGGAAACTGCTCTAGTTATTCAAATAAGACTCTATGTGAAATATAAAAATATATTTTTCTACTGGAAAGTGAGTCTATTTGAGTAGCTAGGGTTTCTGTTGTAATAGAATGGGTACCAATCCCAAGTAATGAGATTTCTCAAATGGAGTCATTATCATAAGTGGAATATAGTATTTCAGAGTGAGCAAAACTTATACAAAGTGAATTGTTCATATTCAGGGTTATGTATTTATTTGTTATGGTCAAGGAAGCTTGAAGCTTCATATTCATAAATAAATCACATCAAATGCAATAAGAATACCACCTACTGAACACTTTATAATATTTATTATTTAATTTCCAAAACAGCCCTATGAAGTTATTTTTAACATCTTCATTTTACCTATGTGAAAACTGAGCCACAGAAAAGATGCCCAGTATTTAAGAAAATATTCAGCATGTTTCTGTGTTAGGTATAATGTTAAAAATACCAAGATACACATCAAACTACTAAATCAACTAAGACTAAATGCTCTTTTTTAAAATAACTCCCTTGTTAGATCCGATTGTTACAGAATTGTAAACTTAATTTGGCACCTGATCTGAATTCAGGTCACTACTCTGTAGTCAGCTGTGTTGTATGACTTTGCACCAAGCCCCAGAGGAACCACACTGAAAAATTAGCTGCTCAGTATAACGAATCGCCAGATGCTGGACTCAAGTAAGTTATGACATTTCAAAGCATGTGTGCAAGCACAGAAGGAAATTCTCAGGTCCCAGATCTCAAACTGTAAGTGTAATAAGCAAAATACTAAAATCTCAAGTTCCCTTTTAAAAATTAAATATATGACTTTTTGTTTGGCAAAATGCTCCCTAAAGAAAATAGAAATGAGAGTAACACTTTTTATTTTCTAGCTAAGTCACCTGTTACCTTCAGAGAAAATGAATTATTCTAGTAGATTACAAATTTGCTTTGAAAAATTTTGGTAGACTTTTCTCCTTAAAAAATCCAGGAAGTAAGAGAACCTTTAAGTGGCTATTATGAGTAAACACTATCTCAGTAGTATGTTTCCATGAGTGATGAGAACATACCCTTTCCTGCTTTGCTGTCCCCTACCACCCAAATCCCTCTTACCAACAGTTAACTCAGATTAGGTGCCAAAATCCCTCTGATACCAACAGTTGCAGAGATTTATTCTGTTGATGAAAGGTTGGGTCTCAACTGGAATAGTTAACAGGGAGAGAGCATATCTCTTTTGAAACTGTATTTGGAGTAAAAGGTTCGGATACTGAGTCACTGATGAGGTGTTTGGGGGAAATGGTTTCATTAAACTGAAAAATAACCATAGAAAATAAGGTTGGAGCCAATATGACAAAAACTGATGATTTAACAATTCTGCCCAGACTGTTCCTGACCACATAATCAAATCATGCCCTCTAACCAATATAAAACATACAAGAAAAGTCTAGTCACAAAACAGATGCTGGGCTCTGACACACTAACTTGGATTTTGAAGGGATTTCACAAGATTTCAAATCTTCCCAGATCATCTCAAAATTGTTCATTTTTAAACCTGAAATGTCTCCAAACAGAGACTTTTTGGAAAGTCATTCGGGCAAGTCCTTTGTTCCATTATCACTTACTGGTCAGAATCTAAGTAGTTCTCTTCCTACATCAAAGCGCCCCGACCTTCCTCTTGCTCATGCTCTAACTGCTTTATTAGCCAGGCTCCAAAAGCCTGAGTGCAGCTCCATCTACACATCCCCTGAGCCAGTTACGTAAGCTCTCCGGCTTCTTTTACCCAATTCACAGTATTTCTCTGAGGGTCAAATAAGATCAATAACAAGATGTCAAAACTACAAGTGCAATAAAAAACAGGTGATTAATGAGGATGTTTTAGTATTTGATTTTTTTTATAGTATGATAATTGCTTTTAGTTTTTGAGACAGAGTCACACTTTGTCACCCAGGCTGGAGTAAAGTGGTGCAATCTCCGCTCATCGTCTCCTAGGTTTAAGTGATTCTCCTGCCTCAGCCTTCAGAGTAGCTGGGATTACAGGCACCTACTACCAAGCCTGGCTAATTTTTGTATTTTTAGTGGAGACAGGGTTTCACTATGTTGGCCAGGCTGTTCTTGAACTGACCTCAAGTGATCCGCCTGCCTTGACCTCCCAATGTGCTGGGATTACAGGTGTGAGCCACCACACCCGGCCTGATTATTGTTTGATACTCCACACAAAACACAGAAAATATAACATAAATATGAAAACTATTAAATAATTATTTCACATTTTAATTCACAGAAAACACGCCCACTATGGATTCTAGTTTTTTTTTTCTTATTTCCTAAATGTACTGGAATAAAATATTTCTGAAAAACTAAGCTCTATAAAAGTTTTCAATTAAGGTCAGATTTGATAATCATAGTACAGCCTGACAAAATAGTTTTACCTAAAGTAACAAGAAAAAAATATAATTTCTCTTTCACCCTTAAAAAACTGTGTGTTTGTATTTATGCACTTCCAAAACTTGTTTCTTATCAACTAATAAGATCAGGTCACATTAAGTCTATTGCTCTCACCTTTCACTATAATATCTGCTTTGGCAACTATTTCTTAGATACAATGTTCTCTGAACTCAAAACTTATTTCCCCATTGGCTAAGTGATTTCATACTGTTTCTATTAAACTTGATCTCTTTTCTTCGAAGAGCAGTTCCCTCAGGTAGTCAAGTCTGTTCCATCTTAGCTTATTTTCAAATTAAGTCACCTTCTGGCATGATACAATTATAGAGCACATTAATAACTGCAGGCACCTGCAGAGTAAATTCAAATGCATTCCTCTCCCCTCCTCCTCTCGATATATACCTGCAAAACTGTCTAAAAAAATCCTATAAAATCTAAATTTCAAAAAGAGTCTTCTTTATATTCCAACATTCCTCCTTACTGATACTGGATTCTAACACTCTTCTAAAAATCTGGCAACACTATCTAATCTATTCTCACCCTGGGATTACTGTGACTCTGCTGAAACCTCATTTTCATAGCCCAGCATTCATATCTTCAATTGTCGCTTGACAAACTCGGTTGTCATGGTATATCTACCTAGAGAAAACAACTAAATTCAGTACACTATTTTCAGTGACTGCAAAACAGTAATACACAATACAGACATTTTTCACATAAACTAGGTGTAAAGATACAACGTTCACACTTCATATGAGAATATTTTATTTCTAGAAATAAATCTTCACCAGACCAAACATGTAAGTTTACAGAAAGCCAGTTAAGACATAATCACATTTACATAGCACCTTGAACACTATAAAAGGCGCTCACTGATAACATGAGAAATAATCAATAGGCTTATAACACTGCCAAAATGGTAGCAGAGTATGGTGTGTCTATTGAGGTCTGAAATTAAATTGAAATTTAAGGTCTATCTCTTAAAGCTATATTCATGTATTTAGAACTCTATCAAACAAAACAAGAAAAAATTACTTTGACATACATCTTTTAAAGATGACTATAAAAATTTGGACAATAGGCCAGGCGCAGTGGCTCAAGCCTATAATCCCAGCACTTTGGGAGGCCGGGGCAGGTGGATCACGAGGTCAAGAGATCGAGACCATTCTGGTCAACATGGTGAAACCCCGTCTCTACTAAAAATACAAAAAATTAGCTGGGCATGGTGGTGCGCGCCTGTAGTCCCAGCTACTCGGAAGGCTGAGGCAGGAGAATTGCTTGAACCCAAGAGGTGAAGGTTGCGGTGAGCCGAGATCGTGCCATTGCACTCCAGTCTGGGTAACAAGAGCAAAACGCTGTCTCAAAAAAAAAAAGAAATTTTTTTTTTGGACAATAAAAATAACTCTCCTAAATCAGGCTTTTAAAGGGCAACCATCTTTTAATGATAGTTAATTGCTTTAAGAGAGCAATAAACTAAAATGTAAACCTGAAAGCCAACTATGTTAAGCTCTTTTCTTTTAAAAATTAAATATACAAGCAACACTTTGAGACTCAAAATTAATTTATTTCACTCAATCCTAGGTATAAGTTTGGCAATTTGTTTCAGATGCTATTTTTTTTTCTTTAATTTTTGTCGGTACATAGTATACATACGTATGGGGTATGTAAGATGTTTTGAAATAGCCATGTAATGTGAAATAAATGTAATTTCTTAATATAAAGAAAATGGACAGACAGAACCAACATAGATTTGACTAGGTGAAAAAATTCCATTTAAGTTGGGAGCGGGGGTTGTGTTCTCGGATTTGGGTTCTTGGGGTAGCATAAAAAGGCTTCACAGGGGAATATTCTTTTCTGACTACTAAAAAAAAAAAAGTAGCTGAGTAGAATTCAAATGGCAGTGACTTTACTTGGGATATTTATAGACAAGTTGCAAATATAAAACATTTTCCAAAGAGTGTTTTTTGTAATTGGGGCTCATCTCAAGAGCAAGAACCTCTAACCTGCAGCTTCCGTAGGTGCCCCAAACACTGTGCCCAAGTACTCTGAATGGCTTCTATACAGCGATAATAAAAGAAAACAAAGAGTTTGCTAAGTGCCAGGCACAGCTACAGGTACACTGTCAGTTAGGAACTATTATTATAACCATTAGACAGACAGAAACACTAAAGCACAGGGAGATTAGTAAATTTGCTCAAGATCACATAGACAGTATGCGGTACCAAGAAACATATGTATAGTTGCATTGACTCTAAAATATTATAAATTTATTTTGTTAAACGTTTCTGTTTAATTATGTTAAAAAATCCATGTCTTTATTAAAAGTAGCTTTCCTTTCAGATTCACTTACAGCAAGATTTTATTACATATTAAGTTAACACAGGGTATAAACCACCTGGTTCTAATGAGGTCTCTGTCCTGATTACTTTAAGGACTGTTATATACAAGGTAGAGGCATCTTTTCATTATTATTTCCCAAAACTTACAGGATTTGTATCTATCAGTTGTAGATTATGTCGGAAATAGCTATAGTCACATATCACTTAAAAATCACATTTAGGTATTCACTAACATAACAAAGCCTCTTACTAGGTAAATAAAAACACACAGTTCTGTTACAAAGCATTGAAGTCATCGAGCAGATAATATTTTTTTCATTATACACAGAAACTTGTGACCTGCCAACACCATAAAATGTTTAATATTTAATACTATGTGATGGCAATACTCAACCAAACATGTATTTTACATTATATGTTATTTGACATTTCAATTTCAGATCAAAGGTACTTTAAAAGGGCTGAAAATGTGTCTGAAAATGGTAGCTTAAATTTAACAAATTTTTCTGGAACTGTTTTGTTTTCAACTTTAATTTTAGAATCAAGGGGATATGTGCCCAGGTTTGTTACCGGGGTATATTGCATGATGCCAAGGTTTGAGATACAAATAGGCCCGTCACCCAGGCAATGAACACAGTACCCACCAGTTAGGCTTCAACCCTTGCTCTCTCCCTCCAACCTCTAGTCGTCCTCAGTTTCTACTGATGGCATCTTCATGTCGATGAGTACCCAATCTTTAGCTCCCACTTCTAAGTGAGAACATGTGGTATTGGTTTTTTTTGTTCCTGTGTTAATTCACTTAGAATAATGACCTCCAGCTGCATCCATGTTGCTGCAAAGGACATGATTTTGTTCTTTCTTAAGGCCACGCTGTATTCTGTGGTGTATATGCACCACATTTTCTTTATCCAGTCTACTGTTGTTAGGCACCTAGGATGATTCCATGACTTTGTTTTGTAACAAGTGCAGCAACAAACGCATTGCGAGTATATGTCTTTTTGGTAGAATTATTTGCTGTCTTTGGATATGCATCAATTAATGGGACTGCTGGGTAGAATGGTACTTCTGCTTGAGAAACCTCCAACTGCTTTCCACAGCGGCTGAACTAGGTTGCATTCCCACCTATTATAAGTATTCCCTTTTCTCTTGTTCTCTGCTGCCTCACAAAAACCTGTTGTTTTTACCTTCTTAATAATAGCCATTCTATTAAAAAAAAACTTTGTCAGACATGTAGTTTGTCAATAGTTTCTCATTCTGTAGACTATCTGTACACTCTGTCAATAGTTTCTTTTGATGTGCAGAACTTCTTTGGATTAATTAGGTCTCACTAGTCAATCTTTATTTTTGCTGCAACTGCTTTTAAGGACTTGGCCATAAATTATTTCCCAAAGTCAATGCAGAATGGTGTTTCCTAGCTTCTTTAGTTTGAGGTCTTAAATTTAAAAGATTTTAAATTAACCTGAGTTAATTTTTATATAGGATGAAAGGTAAGGGTCCAGTTCCAGTCTTCTGCCTATGGCTGGCAAGCTGATCCAGCACCATTTATTGAATAGGGAGTCCTTTCCTCATTGCTTATTTTTGTCTACTTTGTCAAAGATCAGATGGCTGTAGGTGTATGGCTTTATTTTTGGGTTCTCTACTCTGTTCCATTGGTCTACATGTCTGTTTTTGTACCAGTGTCATGCTGTTTTGGTTACTGTACCCTTATATTATAGTTTGAAGTCAGGTAATGTGATGCCACTGGCTATGTTCTCTTTGCTTACGATTGCTTTGGTTACTTGGGCTCTTTTTCAGTTGTGTGAATTTCAGCATATTTCCACTTCTGTGGAAGGTGACACTGGTAGTTTGATAGAAATACTGCTGAATCTGTAGACTGCTTCAGGCAGTATTGCCATTTTAGTTATATTGATTCTTCCAATCCATTGTTTGGATCATTTCTGATTTCTTTCAGCAATGTTTTCTAGTTCTCCTTGTAAAGATGCTTTATTTCCTTGGATAGGTGTATTCCTAGGTGTTTTATGTGTGTATCTCTACTGCAAATGAGACTGGATTCATGATTTTGGCTCTCTGTTTGAATGTTATTGGTGTACAGAAATGCTACTGATTTCTGTACACTTCACATCTGAAACTTTACCTTCATCAGTTACAGGAGCCTTTGAGCAGTCTTTAGAAACTTATAGATAAATAATCACATCATCTGCAAAGAGAAGTATTTTCACTTCTTTTCCTAACTGGATGCCGTTTGTTTTTTCCTCTTGGCTCACTGCTCTGGCTAGCACCTCCAGGACTATGAGGAACAGGAGTGGTGAGGGTGGGCTTCCTTGTCTTGTTCCAGTTGTCAAGAAGAATGCGTCCATTTTTTGTACATTCAGAATGATGTTGGTTGTGGGCTTGTCACAGATGGATCTTATTCTTTTGAGGTATGTTCCTTCAATGCCTAGTTTCTTGAGCGTTTTTACGATGAGGGGATTAGGGGTTTTCTCCAAAGCTTTCTCTGCCTCCATTGGGGATGATCATACAGTCTTTATTTCTAGTACTGTTTATGTGATGAATCATACTTCTTGATTTGCATATATTGAACCAACATTTCATCCCAGGAACAAAGCCTGCTTGATCATGGGTGAATTAAGTTTTCTGATGTGCTGTTGTATTTAGTTTATTGGCATGTTGTTGGGAATCTTTGTGTTTATGTTCATCAGGGATATTGGCCTGCAATTTTCTTTTTTTTGTTGTATCTTCACCAGGTTTTTGTATGAGAGTAACACTGGCTTAGTAGTTTCAGAACTGGTACCAGCTCCTATTTCTATAATATATCTGGTAGAATCTGGCAGGGAATCCATTTGTCTGGGGCTTTTTTTTTCTTTTTTTGCTTGGTAGGTTTTAAATTGCTGATTTAACATCAAAACTCAATACTGTTCTCTTCAGGGTTTCAATTTCTTTCTGACTCAATCTTAGGAGATTATGTGTGCATTAGTCAGGGTTCTCTTAGAGGGACAGAACTAATAAGATAGATAGATATATATAAAGGGGAGTTAAGTATTAACTTACATGATTACAAGGTCCCACAACAGGCTGTCTGCAAGCTGAGGTGCAAGGAGAGCCAGTCCGAGTTCCAAAACTGAAGAACTTGGAGTCCGATGTTCAAGGGCAGGAAGCATCTGGCATAGGAGATAGATGTAGGCTGGGAGGCTAGGCCCGTCTCTCCTTGTCATGTTTTTCTGCCTGCTTTATATTCACTGGCAGCTGATTCGACTGTGCTCACCAGAAAAAGAATGAATGTGCCTTTCCCAGCCCACTGAATCAAATATTAATCTATTTTGGCAATGCCCTAACAATACTCTGTATCCTTCAATCTAATCAACTTGACATGCAGTATTAACCAGCACTGTGTGTTTCCAGGAATTTATCCATTTCCTCTAGATTTTCTAGTTTGTATGCATAGAGGTGTTTATAATAGTCTCTGAGGATCTTCAGTATTTCTGTGGAATCAGTTGTAACGTCACTTCTAATTGTGCTTATCTGACCTTCCTTTTCTAATCCCCTCATCATAAAAACCCTCAATGTAATGCCTTCTTTGTCCTTTTTTACTGTTGTTAAAGTTTGAGACCCCAAAATTAATAGAATCAACAAAACCAAAATGGGAACATATATATTTAGGACAATTAAATACTCTTGCTGAAATGAATCTTTTATCATTATGTAATGCCCTTCTTTGTTCTTTTCTACTGTTGTTAAAGTTTGTTTTATCTGATGTAAGAACAGCAAACCCTGCTATTTTTTGTTATCCATTACTTTGAGCCTATAGGTATTATTACCTGTGAGATGGGTCACTTGAAGACAGCAGATGAATGAGTCTTGTTGTTTTATCAAACTTGCCACTCTGTGCCTTTTGAGTACAGTGTTTAGAACATTTACAATCAAGGTTAATATTCATATCTGAGGTTTTGACCCTATCATGAAGTTGTTAGCTAGTGGCTTTGTAGTTTCTATTACGTGGTTGCTTTACAGGGTCTGTGGGCTATGTGCTTAAGGCTGCTTTTCTGGCAGCAAGTATGGTTCTTCTGTTTCCATATATAGAATTTGATATGGTTTGAATCTGTATCCCCACAAAATCTCGTGTTAAGTTGTAATCTCCAGTGTTGGAGGTGGAACTGGGTGGGAGGTGACTGGATCATGGAGGTGAATTCTTCATGAATAGTTTAGCACCATCCCCCTTAGTGCTGTTCTCATAACAGAGTTCTCATGAGACCGAGTTGTTTAAAAATGTGTGGCACTACCCCCTCCCTCTCCTGCTCCTGCTCCTACTTCTGCCTAGTAAGATGCCTGCCCCTCCTTTACCTTCTGCCATGAGTAAAAGTTCCTTGAGGCCTCCCCCAAAAGTAGATACTGCCATGCTTCCTGTACAGCTTGCAGAACCATGAGCCAATTAAACTTTTCTTATAAATTAATCTCAGGTTTTTTCTCTCTCTTTTTTTTTTTGAGTTAGAATCTCACTTTGTCATCCAGGCTGGAGTGCAGTGGCATGATCTCAGCAAACTGCAACCTCTGCCTCCCAGATTCAAGCAATTCTCCTGCCTCAGCCTCCTAAGTAGCTGGGAATACAGACATGGGTCACCACACCCAGCTAATTTCTATATTTTTAGTAGAGACAGGGTTTCACCATGTTGGTCAGGCTGGTCTAAAACTCCGGACCTCGTGATCCGACTACCTCAGTCTCCCAAGGTGCCGGGATTACAAGCATGAGCCACCGCACCCGGCCTCAGGTATTTCTTCACAGCAATGCAAGAACAGACTAATACAGCATGCCTTTAAGAATCTCTTGTAAGGCTGGCCTTGTAGTAACAAATTCCCTTAGTGCTTGCTTGTCTCGAAAAAGGTTTTATTTCTTCTTCATTTATGAAGCTTAATTTGACAGAACATGAAACTCTTGGTTGCAATTTCTTTTCTTTAAAAATGCTGAAAATAGGCCCCACCATCTCTCCTGGCTTGTAAAGTTTCTGCTGAGAAGTCTGCTGTTGGCCTGATGGGGTTCCTGTTGTATATCATCTGAACTTTTTGTCCAGCTGCCTTTAAGATACTTTTCTTGCACTTTGGGAGGCCAAGGCGGGTGGATCATGAGGTCAAGAGCTCGAGACCATTCTGATCAACATGGTGAAACACCATCTCTACTAAAAATACAAAAAATTAGCTGGGCATGGTGGTGCATGCCTGTAATCCCAGCTATTCAGGAGGCTGAGGCACGAGAATTGCCTGAACCCAGGAGGCGGAGGTTGCGGTGAGCCGAGATTGCGCCATTGCACTCCAGCCTGGGTAACAAGAGCGAAACTCCGTCTCAAAAAAAAAAAGGTACTTTTCTTTAGCACTGACCTTGAACAGTTTGGTGACTACATGACTTGGTGATGTTCATTTTGTAAAGTATCTCATAGATGTTATCTGGATTTCTTGTAACTGGATGTCTACCTCTCTAGCAAGCTTAGGGACATTTTCTTGAATTAATTCCTCAAATTTGTTTTCTAGGTTGCTTATTTTTTTTTCCTTCTCTCTCAGTAATGCCAATAATTTGTAGTTTTGTCACTTTACATAATCCCATATTTCTCAAAGACTGTTTACTAAATTATTTTTTCCTTCATTTTTGTCTCACTGGGTTAATTCAAAAGACTGATCTTCAAGTTCTGAAATTCTTTCTTCTACTTGGTCCAAACCATTAGTAAAGCTTTCTACTGTATGTTTACATTTCTTAAGTGAGTTTTTCAATTCTAGAACTGATTGATTTCTTTTTAAGATATTTATCTCTTTCTTCATTTCCTGGATAGCTTTAGTAGCTTCTCAGTGCTGATTTTCAATCTTGTCTTGGATCGTGTTGAGTTTCCTTGTTATTCATGCTTTGAATTCTTTATCTGTGATGTCTGCATTTCCATTTCAGGTAGGGACCACTTCTGGAACGCTAGTGCAGTCCTTTGGTGGTTTTACTACATTCAGATTTTTTAATGGTGCCAGTAATCTTGCACTGGTTCCTTCTCAGCTGAAGGTGCTGGCAATTCTAACTTCTGTAATTATTTTCATGTAGGTAGGAGTTTTCTTTCTCCTGTCTTCCTCTATAATTTAACTTTTTTCCTTCCCTTTCCTTTCCACACCTTCCTACAGGTATGAAAGTAGAGTACATTCGGTAGGATCTTTTGGTTTTGCTTCTATTTTGGTCTGTCTTTTGGATTTGTTTCTATTTTGGTCTGTCTTTTGGATTTGTTACTATGACTTCTTTTGGTAGGTTTTGTATCAGGCTGTCCAGTTCAATCTACATGCCAGTAAATTATGCTTATAGGTAACAGCCAGCTGCGGCCAATGTAGCTGGATATACACTTGATCCTTGTTTACTGGCAGAAGCTCTCTGTTGCCTCAGACAATGAGCTGATTCATGGAATGCACAGTGGTCTGAGCTCCCTGCTCAGCCCCAAGGGCATGGGGCCAGACTGGGCAGGTCCACCTATAGGTCCCCTGATATAGGCACAAGCACTGGTCCTGATAGAGAATCCAGTGGGTGGCTACCAAGCACAAGGAGGTATGCCTAGGCATGGAGCTCCTTAGCACCAAGTTCTCTGCACAGGAATAGGAAATCTCTTCAGCATCAAGTTCTTTGTACAGGGATAGGGGATAGCCTAAACACCAAATCTAGAAGAGCTCTGCCTGGGTATAGAGTATAGTGGGCTCCCCCTGCACCAAGATCCCTGCATGGAAGGGGTAGGGTGATTCAAGCTGCTGAACCAGGCCAGCAGGTGTTCTGAATACCTGGAGATCTGTCTGGGCATGAAGCAGAGAGAGTCCCCCTACATGAGGATCTCTGCACAGGAAGGGTGGGGCAACTCAGGCTGTGATCCAGGTAAACTTGTGCTCCACATGCCTGAAGACCTGCCTGGGCATATAGCAGAGAGGGTCCCACTGTACCCCAAGAAGAGCTGGGTGGCTCAGGCTGCTGAACCAGATAAGCAGGTGCTCCAAATGCTGGGAGATGTGCCTAGGTATGAAGCAGAAAGGGCCTCTCTGTACCAGCATCTTTTTATCAAACAGACACTGTCACAGGGGCTGTTTGCCAGTGTTGTGCTCACCAGGAAATGGGGTATCCTTCATGATTCCAGTGGATTCCCATTTTCCTTGTGTTTTTTGAGACAGACTCTCACTCTGTCACCAGGCTGGAGTGCACTGGCAAAATCTTGACTCAGTACAACCTCTGCCTCCCAGGTTCAAGTGATTCTCCTGCCTCACCCTCCCAAGTAGCTGGAACTACAGGTATGTGCCACCACACACGGCTAATTTTTGTATTTTTAGTAGAGACAGGATTTCACCATGTTGGCTAGGATGGTCTCGATCTTTTGACTTTGTGATCCGCCCACCTTGGCTTCCCAAAGTGCTGGGATTACAGGAGTGAGCCACCTCTCCCAGACCCCATTTTTTCTCTTTGAAAAAAAACAAAAAAAAAAGCTCATACAGTTGATCTTTATGCACTATCTTGCTATTTCCAAGTGGCTGAGGCATGTCACAAACCTCTTATCTGCCATCTTAGAGAAACAACGTACACTTTATAAATAGACAAGTAAATCGTTTGGTGAGAGAGAAAAAAAAGGTTGAATGTTAGCTCTGCCATTTACTAGTTACTTTACCTTGGAGAAGTTATTTCAATTTCCTGAGCCTGTTTCTGTACTATAAAATACAGATAATTGTAACAGCATCTACTGTGCACTCAAAGATTATTGTGAGGACTAAAGGACAGGACATATGTGAAACATCTGACATATACCCAGGTCAGAGTTAGGGCTCATTAACTGAAGCAGAGAAGTTAGGGAGGCTGGGAAATAAATTTTCTGGTAGGCATGAGGTAGAGCAGACTACACAATATTCACCTTCTTCTTATTCTAACCTTTAAAGCTCCTTCATATGCAGGAAAATGCCTGCTCCTGAATAAGCTGATCTCCATACTGGCTTATTTATCTTTCCTAATTCAAAAACACCCTCCTTAAAACACAAACATACTTTTTCATACTACCATTCAAAATAACTGCTTATAATATAACTTAATAGGAAAAATAGGAAAATTACTGATTTCTTTTTGTACAATTCTAGATACCTTCAACAAATTATGCCTTTTCATTTTCAAAGGATAATACCAATTCTTTCCAAAGGCATGATAAAACTTAAATAGTGGTAAATTTGAACATTTCTTTTAAGTCTCAGAAAAAGAAATTATGTTAACCACTTGTTCATATCTTAAGTAAAAAATGTGTAAGACAGTAACAGTCTTAAATAATTACGTTTCCAGCCAGGCGCAGTGGCTCACACCTGTAATCCCAGCACTTTGGGAGGCCGAGGTGAGCAGATCACCTGAGGTCAGGAGTTCAAGACGAGCTTGACCAACATAGAGAAACCCCGTCGTTACTAAAAATACAAACAATTAGCCAGGCATAGTGGTGCATGCCTGTAATCCCAGCTTCTCGGGAGGCTAAGGCAGGAGAATCGCTTGAACCCAGGAGGCAGAGGGTGCAGTGAGCTGAAAATAAGCCATTGCACTCCAGCCTGGGCAACAAGAGTAAAAACTCCACCTCAAAATATATACATAACAATAACAATAATTACATTTCTGCTTATTAGATGTAATTAACATTTTATCCCCAAATTACTTTAAGCCAAAATAATTCCTTAGATATGAGATGCCTACACAACCAACAAATCAAACTTTTAATTTCTGAGTTCTAGCCAAAAGACCATATTGCCTAAGAATAGCAGAAATAAATGTATTTTTTTTTTTGCCTTTTTAAAATCTTTGTAATCTACATATAGATAGAAGGAAACTCAGATTTAGAATACGGGCTTCTGAGGGAAATCAAATGAATACAAAATTTATTGTATATTAAGCAGTAACTCTTGTTTATTCTATCACTGGGGACTGTATATTCATTTATTTTTAAATCAGAATAACAATTGTTCTGAATATAATAATTCAATACAGTCATCTTCCCAAGAGTCCATTTTAAGCATCATTCAAACAAGTAGCAGTAGAAAGGAACAAAGCAAAAGCCACAGCAGTGCTAAAAATACTGAAACTGATTTTAAAAAACTGGCTGGTGCAATGGCTCTTACCTATAATCCCAGCATTTTGGGAGGCCAAGGTAGGAGGATGGCTTCAGCAAAGAGTTCAAGACTAGCCTGGGCAAGATGGTGAGACCCTGCATCGTAGAACTGATGAAAGATGGTAACTTTTCTGTATTTTTTCAATATTTTTATTCTCACACATCAACAATATTCTAACATGTCTTACAAAGAACAGCTTTTGTATTCCCATGGGCTCTAATAAAATACGTGCTTTATAATTATTCTATGGGAATTGCAGGTACTACCTCCATAGCCTAAAAGTATGCACTCTGAACTAAATCCTTTTCTGTCCACAACCTGAAGCGCTTCTTAAATTCCTAAGATCTAACTAGCTACTTCTCTATTACCTGTTAGTGGCTCTGCTATAAAAGAAAAGTAAAAATAAATATTTGCAAAGAAAGACAGTAGGGATAGTGACAACAGTAATAACTGCTATTTACTATGTTTACTAAACTGCTATTTACTATGTTCTAAACACTTTACACGGACTGTGTTACTTAATTTTTGCAATTCTATGATGCATACAGAATCAATCTTACTATGAGATGAACAACTTTAGTTTCCAACTGATAACTGTGAAGAAATAAAAAACTACAGGACAGTGATTTTTAAAATCAAAGGTGCATATGAAGAGAAGTATGCCTAATGAAATACTCCTGACAGCTTTCTGTAAAATATTCATTGCTCTTGCACTGTTCTTTAATGGCAATGGATCAGACTGAAGCTCTGGTCAATATACCTTTATTATTATTTTTTAAGACAAGATCTCTCCCTGTTGACGAGGTTGGAGTACCAGGGTGCAATCATAGCTCACTGTAATCCTGAACATCTGAGCTCAAGCGATCCCGCCTCAGCTTCCTGAGGAGCTAGGATGTAAGGAGTATGCCACCATACCTAGCTAATTTTTGTTTTTATTTTGGTAACAGACAGGATCTCACTTTGTTGCCCAGGCTGGTCTTGAACTCCTGATCTCATGCAAACCTCCCTCCTTAGCTTCTCAAAGTGCTAGGATTACAGGCATGAGCCACCATGCCCAGTTTGTTTTTTTGTTTTTAAGAATAAATTATCATTTTGTGAAGTATGAGCCAGCAGAAAGAGACAAGAGGCTGACTCCAGACAGTCTGCAGTCTTTAAGCTTAAAAAAACACGTTTCAGGGATGATAAAACTTGGGATACTCAGATGTCAGCAGCTCTCAACATAAACATGAAACAACAATAAAAAGTCAGCAAATCAGTAAAAGGAATAAACATCAAAAACATTGTGGGATCGAGTGACCATCACATATCTTAATAATGAGCTCAGCATCAAGCCTGTATGAGCCTTCCCCTGTGGGAGCATCTTGATGAATCAAAGGATCAACAGAAAATGCTCCCACAGTGCTTGCTTTTTAAAGTAGGATTATGTGAAAGTAACTGAGAATTACTCCCATCCCTTTATATTGACAGTCTTCGAGTTAATGAGAAGACGGATTTTCTCCCCAAGATTGGGTTTGAGAATCTTCTGTTCTATATTAGCTAATCTCTCATGAATGTTTTTTAACACTGAAAGTCCTCATATTTGCTATTACAAAAAAGCAGATGCAACTGTCTTACCTTCTTAGAATTTTAAGCTTACAATCATTTGTTCAAGATTCCACTAACCTTTTTTAGTTCCTGTTTACTGACAACATGATTTTAAAGGGGAATCACACAAATCACCTTGAACAACTCTTCCATTTTAGTCCATCCTTCATAGTCATTCACTGTTTTGTTTACAATGTATCAAAGGAAGTTCAGCATTCTTTTTTTGTAAAAAATACAGGGAAAGAACTCTGTTGGGAATGTCATGCCCTGTCCATCCCATAACATCTTTTATTAATCAGGAAACTTTATATTCATCCTGCCAGGACCAATTCTAAAGTCCAAACCACCTAACAGAATTAACAGTTCCTTCCTCTGTATTCCTAAAGTATTTGTTCACATTACAATTAGAGTATTAACATA
Source organism: Saguinus oedipus (assembly GCA_031835075.1). Taxonomy (NCBI): domain Eukaryota; kingdom Metazoa; phylum Chordata; class Mammalia; order Primates; family Cebidae; genus Saguinus; species Saguinus oedipus. The sequence continues at coordinate 2,462,709 of CM063188.1, read as the reverse complement.
TTTATTATAGAAATTTGTTTGTATGCAGATAATGAAGTCTTATTCATCTTTATATGTTCAAACAGTACTTGGTACGGAGTACTCAGTACAAGTTTGCCGAATAATTATAAGATTCCAAATCCCTAAGTAATAATCTTATTTAAGGAAAATACTATAACACTGAATAGTCTTTGAAATAGTAATGAGAAATACAAAAATTAGCTGGGCATGGTGGCACGTGCCTGTAATCCCACCTACGCAGGAGGATGAGGCAGTAGAATTGCTTGATCTGTGACCCGGGAGGCAGAGGTTGCAGTGAGCCAAGATCACGCCACTGTATGCCAGCCTGGGTTACAGAGACTGCATCTCAAAAAAAAAAAGAAAGAAAGAAAAGAAAAGAAACAGTAATGAGAGAGAAAATAATACTATTTCAAGTTAAACCTCAAAAGAGAGTATGATCCTAAGTTAAAAAAAAAAAAAGTTGTAGAAAATAATATTTTTTCCTTTTCTTTTTTTTTTGAGACGGAGTTTTGCTCTTGTTACCTAGGCCGGAGTGCAATGGCACGATCTCAGCTCACCACAACCTCCGCCTCCTGGGTTCAGGCAATTCTCCTGCCTCAGCCTCCTGAGTAGCTGTGATTACAGGCACGCGCCATCGTGCCCAGCTAATCTTTTGTATTTTTAGTAGAGACAGGGTCTCACCATGTTGACCAGGATGGTCTCGATCTCTTGACCTTGTGATCCACCTGCCTCGGCCTCCCAAAGTGCTGGGATTACAGGCTTGAGCCACCGCGCCCGGCCTTATTTTTTCCTTTTCTTATTCATTTTCCACAGCTTCTTAATTCTCTTCCATTAACCCTCTCTTAAGGCAATTTTATTTATGAACAGTTATATCTATTTTTATGAGCCTGGCAAATAGCTTGCCCCAAAGTTACAGAATATGTATCTAGTACTGGATAATGCAAATTCACTTTGAAACTTTGTATTAGAATATTTGCCTGCCTGATTAAAGATGGAATAGGGCAATATTACAATAAATTTGCATAGCCTGAATACAAAGGAGCTAAGAGATAACTGAATACATATAAGAAGAAAACAGACCACAATCATAAATATAGCCTAGATAATCTACAAAGCAAATAGTCATGCGTTAACATATTAATTGAAAGTGATGAACTGAAGTTTTATCAATTAACAAAACACTGCAAACTATATTCTGGGCCCAATTCTAAAAATAGAAAAAAATAGGATATTATTTTATGGTTTATGTTATTTATGTTTATTTTACAGTATTTGATTATTCCCAGTCCATAGGCACACTTCCTTAACGTTTCATATGAATACTTTGGGGAAACATTTTAAAATTTTCATTTGAACTTACTCCTTGTCCTCACATGCTAGCAAACTGTTTCTAGTACATGGAAAACAGACCTCAGCAAAGAATCCGCTGTTTCCATGTGAAAGCCGTTGCTTGGAATTCCTCCTCCTCCTCTCCCGTCTGCCTACTGAAATCCTTTCTTTCTTTAAGGACCAGACATTGTCCTTATATATTGTCAGACCACATTTTCTGAGTCTCTCCTACAACCCCTTCCTGCATTAGAACTCTTAAAGCAGAGACTGCACCTTAGGTACCTGAGCATACTGTTGCATGCTCAACAATATTTGATGAATTGAAAGTAGGCTTTCATCAACACATAAATAAAATCAATTATTTTATCAATTCCGGCTCATTTCAACAGATTGGTTTTCCCAAAGTCTAGGGTCCTTTGTCTTTGTTCTGTCAATCCATAAAGAAGCAAGATCATTTCTGCCTTTTTCTATGAGCCTAAAAGAGGACAGGCCTCACACATTTACCATTCCCAGGTGTGCAATAGTGTAAAATGATACACACTGATTCCAAGGTATCACTTATCAATTGGGAATTGTATTGTCAGAGGCACGCGAACCAGACCAATTCTATCTTGAATAGGAGTTGGGTAAAATGAAGCTGAAACCTACTGGGCTGCATTTCCAGACAGTTAAGAGATTCTAAGTCACAGGATGAAACAGGAGGTCAGCACAAGATACAGGTTATAAAGGCCTTGCTGATAAAACTGTTGCAGTAAAGAAGGCAGCCAAATCCTACCAAAATCAAGATGGCCACAAGAGTGACCTCTGGGCATCCTCACTCCTATACTCCCATTAGCACCAAGACAATTTACAAATACCATTGCAATGTTAGGAAGTTACCGATATGGTCTAAAAAGGGGAGGCATGAATAATCCACTCCTTGTTTATCATATGATCAAGAAATAACCAGCAGCGCACAGTGGCTCACGCCTGTAATACCAACACTGGGAGGCTGAGGTGGGCGAATCACAAGATCAGGAGATCAAGACCACCCTGGCCAACATGGTGAAACCCTATCTCTACAAAAAATTAAAAAAAAAAAAAATGAGCTGGGTGTGGTGGTACGGACCTATAGTCCCAACTACTCGGGAAGCTGAGGCAGGGGAATCACTTGAACCTGGGAGGCAGAGGTTGCAGTGAGCTGAGATCACACCACTACACTCCAGCCTAGCGACAGAGCGACACGAGAAAGAAAGGTGGGGGCTGGGGGGGAGATGAACGAAAAAAATGGGCAACCAGCAGCCCTCAGGGTTGCTCCATCTATGGAGTAGCCATTCTTTTATTCCTTAATTTTCTGAATAAACTTGCTTTTACATTGTACTGCAGACTCGCCCTGAATTCTTTCTTGCACCAGATCCAAGAACCCTCGCTTAGGGTCTGATCAGGATCTCTCTCCTTTAACATATTTCTCTGTCCTGTAACAATACAACTATAAATAAAATGATCCAAACTTCATCACCATTAACCTGATTAACCTGAAGTAGCAGAAAAGTAAAAAGTTACAGGTTCTCATTACTAAGTTAGAATCAGTAAAGAATAATAAGCATGTAACTCAATCTAATTAATAAATAATACCTCCCCTTTGTCCATCCCACTAAACACTAGTAATCCCACTGTAATCCAACCATATCATCTAAAATATATGCTTCAAGGCCCAAGGTTAAGGCCCAACTTCATGAAGACTCCAGTTTCCTTTGTTTCTCTGAAACTGACTGATATCACCCTTTCCAGGTCTCCCACTCTAGTTAGATCTACTAACAACATAGCAATAGGCTGTGTTAGTAACTAAATAAACATTGAATGTGTTCTCTGTTATCACTTTATAAGAATGAATATAATCTTCTTAACATTATGGCACTGACACTATATTCTCATTTTCTACATAAAGAAATCAAGGGTCAGAGGATTAACAGGTGGTAACAGAACCAAAATTAGAATCTTTATCTGTCCAATTTATACATTCATACTCTTTCCCCAATATTCCAGCATGACCCTGAAATTTATTCTGTCAAATGTTATTCTTTTCTGTTTCTTTCTTTTCTTTTCTTTTTTGAGACAGGGTCTTGCTCTGTTGTCCAGGCTAGAATGCAGTGGTGCAATCACAGCTCACAGCAACCTCAACTTCCCAAGCCTAAGCAATCTTCTCACATCAGCCTTAAATAGCTGGGATTACAGAGACATGCCATCATGGCTGGCTAATTTTTTTTTTTTTGAGACAGAGTCTCAATCTGTTGCCAGGCACCAGGCTGGAGTGCAGTGGTGCAGTCTCGGCTCACTGCAACCTCCGCCTCCCACGTTCAAGCAATTCTCCTGCCTCAGTCTCCCGAGTAGCTGGGACTACAGGTGTGTGCCACCAGGCCCAGCTAACGTTTTTGTATTTTTAGTAGAGATGAGTTTTCACCATATTGGCCAGGCTGGTCTTGAACTCCTGACCTTGTGATCCGCCCGCCTCAGCCTTGCAAAGTGTTGGGATTATAGGTATGACCCACCATGCCTGGCCCATGGCTGGCTAATATTTTTAAGTCTTTTTTATAGAGAAGTGATCTTCCCATATTGCCCAGGCTGATCTCAAACTCCTGGACTCAAGTGATACTCCTGCCTCAGCCTACCAAAGTGGTAGGATTACAGGTGTTAGACACCACATCCAGCCTGTCAAGCATTCTTTAATGACTTTGTATATGAGGTTTACCTTCCCAAGAACTATATAGGTTCCTGGAAAATGACCTCCAGCACCAGAGACAGACTTTTCAAATTGAAATGGTATTCAAGTTGCTTAATTTGAACAGATTATCTCTTTTGCTAGGTCGTTCTCAATAAATCCTGGTTGAATAAATTATGACATAACAAACAAGAATTAACTTCAGACCCTGCCATCTTAATCCCTGAAAGAACTGGATGTTAGCCTTACCCATAGGAAGAAAGTGATAGAATTCTCTTTAAAAATATATACAACACATTATATGAATTAACATATTTATTTATACTTGCTACCATGCATTTATATCAAACCACTCATTTCTCAAGGCATAGCTGCATCCAAAATACTCCTAGACTGAAACTCTGTTTTCATTTTTTATTGCAATAAAATATGCATAAAAATTGACTATCTTAACCTTTGTCACATATACTGTTTAGTGTTGCTAAACACGTTCATAATGTTGTGCAACCACCACCATCATCCATCTCTGTAACTCTTTCCAAGTTGTACAACTGAGAACTTAAATTCATTAAACAGTAATTCCAGTTTCCTCCTTCTTTCTAGCCTCTGGCAATCACCATTCTACTTTCTGGTTCTAAGATTTTGACTACTCTGAGTATCTCATGTAAGTGGAATCATATGGTGTTTGTCTTTTTGGGGCTGGCTTATTTCACTTAGCATAATGTCCTCAAGGTTCAACTATGTTGTAGCATACGTCTTAATTTCCCTCCTTTACGATGCTGAATAATATTTTATGATACGCATGTATGTGCCACATTTTGTTTTCAGATAAATGACACGAAGGTTGCTTCTACATTTTAGTCATTGTGAATAATGTGGCTATGAACACTGGCACACAAATCTCTTTGAGATCCTGCTTTCAATTCTTTTGAGTACATACGCATAAATGTAATTGTTGGATTATATGGTAACTCTACTTGTAAATATTTGAGTTCTTGCCATACTGTTTGCCACAGCTATATAGAGTTTCACATGCCGCACAGTGCACAAGGGTTCCAACTTCTCCACATCCTCTCCAACACTTACTTTCTCGTTATTTTTTTAAATAGCAGCCATCGTAATTTGTGTGAAGTGGTATCTCCCTGTAGTTTTGATTTGCATTTCCACAATGATTAGTGACAGTGAGCATCTTTTCACATGCTTATTGGAGTATCTTCTGTGGAAAATTGTCAAGTCCTTCGCCCATTTTTGAATCTGGTGGCTTTTCTATTGTTGAATTTGAATTTTCTATGCATTTTGGATAATGATCCCTTATCAGATGTAAGGTTTGCAAATATTTTCTCCCAATTCTGTGGGTTACCTTTTAACTGCTGATGCTTTCTTCTGGTGTACCAAGTATTTTTAATTTTCATGGAGAACAATTTATTTTTTTCTTTAGTGGCCTGTTCCCTCTAGTGTCACTCCCAAGATATGACTGATAAATCCCAAATCATGAAGCTCCTGCCCTATGTTTTCTAAGAGTTTTATAGCTTGGGGTTTTAATTTAGGTCTTTGATCCATTTTGAGTTAACTTTTGTGTGAAAAGTTAGATAAAAGCCCAACTTCATTCTTTTGCATATGGATAACCAGTTGTCCTGGACTATCTGCTGAAATGACTGTGCCTTCTCCACTGAATGGTCTTGGCAGCCCCATCGAAAATCATTCAGCTATACAGGTGAGGATTTACCTCTGGGCTCTCCAGTCAGTTCCATTAGTCCATATGTCTGTCTTTATGCCAGTAACACACTGTTTTGATCACAGTAGCTCTGTAGTAAATTCTGAAATCAGCACATTGAGTCATCCAGCTTTGTTCTTTCTCAAGGTAACCTAAGCTATTTGGAGTCCCTAAGATTTCATCTAAATTTTAGATTTTTTTTTTGAGACTGAGTCTTCTTGTTTTCGGCCCAGGCTAAAGGGCAATGGCACGATCCTGGCTCACTGCAAACTCTGTCTCCAGGGCTCCAGCAATTCTCCTGCCTCAGCCTCCCAAGTAGCTGAGTAGCTGAGATTACAGGCATCTGCCACCACACCCAGCTCATTTTCTTTTCTTTTTTCTTTTCTTTTTGTTTTGGGTATTTTTAGTAGAGACAGGTTTCACCACGTTGGCCAGGCTGGCCTTGAACTCTTGACCTCAGGTGATCCACCCACCTCAACCTCCCAAAGTGCTGGGATTACAGGCATGAGCTACCACGCCCTGCCAGTTTTTTTCTTTTTCTTTTTTTTTCGTTTCCTGCAAAAAACATCATTGGGATTTTGAAAGGGAATGCACTGAATATGTAGATGCCTTTGGGTGGGTATTGACATCTTAACAATATTAAATCTTCCAATTTGCAAACATGGGATATGTTTCCATTTATTTGTCTTTAATTTCTTTCAGCAAAGTTTTTCTGATTCTCATTGTATAAGTTTTTAACCTCCTTGTTAATTCCAAAGTACTTTATTCTTTTGGATGGAACTGTTTTTGTAATTTCCTTTTCAGATTGTTCACTGTTCATTTGTACATAAAAACTACTAATTTTTGTGTGTTGACTTTGTATTCTGCTACTTGGTTTAATTCGATTATTAGCACTGATAGTTTTTGTGGAATCTTTAGGATTTTCTATGTACAAGATTACATCATCTATAAACAGAGATAACTTTACCTCTTCCTTTCCAATTTGTATGCCTCTTATTTCTTTATCTTGTCTAATTAGTCTAGCTAGAACTTCAGTAATATGTTGAATAGAACTGATAAAAAGCCAGGCGTCCTTATCTCATCCCTGATCTTAAAGGAGAAGCTTTCAGTCTTTCACCACTAAGATGTTAGCTATGGGTTTTTCACATATGACTTTTATTATGCTGAAGTAGTTTCTTTTATTCCTTATTTGTCCAGTGCTTTTATCATGAAAGGGTACTAAATTTTGTGAAATAACTCTTCTGCATCAATTCAGGTGACCATGTGGGTTTTCTTTCCCCCTACAATCTGTTTATAGGATATTACACTGATTGATTTTCACATTCTGAACCATTCTTGCAATCTGGAAATAAATGCCATTTGGTCATGATGTAGAATCATGCTGCTGATTTTAATATGCTGCTGAATGTGGTTTGCTAGTATTCTGTTGAAAATTTTTATGTCAGTGTTCATAAGGGATACCGGTCTGTAGTCTTCTTGCAGCATCGTTGGCTTGCTTTGGTAACAGAGTAATGCCGGTCTCATAAAAAGCATTATGAAATATTTCTTCCTCTTTAATACTTTTTTTTTTTTTTGAGACGGGGTTTCGCTCTTGTTACCCAGGTTGGAGTGCAATGGCGGGATCTCGGCTCACCACAACCTCCACCTTCTGGGTTCAGGCAATTCTCCTGCCTCAGCCTCCTGAGTAGCTGGGACTACAGGCACGCGTCACCATGTCCAGCTAATTTTTTTTTTTGTATTTTTAGTAGAGACGGGGTTTCACCATGTTGACCTGGATGCTCTCGATCTCTTTTTTTTTTTTTTTTTTTAATTTTTATTGCATTATAGGTTTTGGGGTACATGTGCAGAACGTGCAAGATAGTTGCATAGGTACACACATGGCCGTGTGTTTTGCTGCCTTCCTCCCCTTCACCCACACTTGGCATTCATCCCCAGGCTGTCCCTCCCCAGCCCCCCCCCGCTGTCCCTCCCCCATTCCCCCCAATAGACCCCAGTGTGTAGTAGACCCCCTCTCTGTGTCCATGTGTTCTCATTTTTCTCACCCACCTATGAGTGAGTATATGCAGTATTTCTTTTTCTCTTCTTGTGTCAGTTTGCTGAAAATGATATTCTCCAGATTCATCCATGTCCTTATAAAGGACACAAACTCATCATTTTTGATTGCTGCATAATAGTCCATGGTGTATATGTGCCACATTTTCCCAGTCCAGTCTATCATCGATGGGTATTTGGGTTGGTTCCAGGTCTTTGCTATTGTAAACAGTGCTGCAATGAACATTCGTGTGCATGTGTCCTTATAGTAGAACGATTTATAGTCCTTTGGATAGATACCCAGTAATGGGATTGCTGGGTCAAATGGAATTTCTATTTCTAGGTCCTTGAGGAATCGCCACACTGTCTTCCACAATGGTTGAACTAATTTACACTCCCACCAACAGTGTAAGAGTGTTCCTATTTCTCCACATCCTCTCCAGCATCTGCTGTCTCCAGATTTTTTAATGATCGCCATTCTAACTGGCGTGAGATGGTATCTCAATGTGGTTTTGATTTGCATCTCTCTAATGACCAGTGATGATGAACATTTTTTCATGTGTTTGTTGGCCTCATGTATGTCTTCTTTTGTAAAGTGTCTGTTCATATCCTTTGCCCATTTTTGAATGGGCTTGTTTTTTTCCTGTAAATCTGTTTGAGTTCTTTGTAAATTCTGGATATCAGCCCTTTGTCAGATGTGTAAACTGCAAAGATTTTTTCCCATTCTGATGGTTGCCAATTCCCTCTAGTGACTGTTTCTTTTGCCGTGCAGAAGCTGTGGAGTTTGATTAGGTCCCATTTGTCTATTTTGGCTTTTGTTGCCAATGCTTTTGGTGTTTTGGTCATGAAGTCCTTGCCTACTCCTATGTCCTGAATGGTTTTGCCTAGATTTTCTTCTAGGGTTTTTATGGTGTCAGGTCTTATGTTTAAGTCTTTAATCCATCCGGAGTTAATTTTAGTGTAAGGTGTCAGGAAGGGGTCCAGTTTCTGCTTTCTGCACATGGCTAGCCAGTTTTCCCAACACCATTTATTAAATAGGGAATCCTTTCCCCATTGCTTGTTTTTGTCTGGTTTATCAAAGATAATATGGTTGTAGATATGTTGTGTTGCCTCCGATGCTTCTGTTCTGTTCCATTGGTCTATATCTCTGTTTTGGTACCAGTACCATGCTGTTTTGATTACTGTAGCCTTGTAGTATAGTTTGAAGTCTGGTAGTGTGATGTCTCCCGCTGTGTTCTTTTTGCTTAGAATTGACTTGGCTATGTGGGCTCTTTTTTGGTTCCATATGAAATTCATGGTGGTTTTTTCCAGTTCTGTGAAGAAATTAAATGGTAGTTTGATGGGGATAGCATTGATTGTGTAAATTACTTTGGGCAGTATAGCCATTTTCACAATATTGATTCTTCCTAACCACGAACATGGAATGTTTCTCCATCTGGAAGCATTCCCTTTGAAATCCGGCACTAGACAAGGATGCCCTCTCTCACCACTCCTATTCAACATAGTACTGGAAGTTCTAGCCAGAGCAATCAGGCAAAAAAAAAGAAATAAAGGGTATTCAAATAGGAAAGGAAGAAGCCAAATTGTCTCTATTTGCAGATGACATGATAGTATATCTAGAAGACCCCATCACCTCAGCCCAAAAGCTCCTGAAACTGATAAGCAACTTCAGCAAAGTCTCAGGATATAAAATCAATGTGCAAAAATCACAGGCATTCCTATACACCAATAACAGACTTAAAGAGAACCAAATCAAGAACGAACTGCCATTCACAATTGCTACAAAGAAAATAAAATACCTAGGAATACAACTCACAAGGAACGTAAGGGACCTCTTTAATGAAAACTACAAACCACTGCTCAACGAAATAACAGAGGACACTCTTGATCTCTTGACCTCGTGATCCACCCACCTCGGCCTCCCAAAGTGCTGGGATTACAGGCTTGAGCCACCGCACCCAGCCATACTTCTTTAATACTTTGGAAACGTTTGAGAAAGATTAGTATCAGCTTTACTATAAATATTTGGTAGAATTCACCTCCAAAGCCCTCCAATTCAGAGATTTTTCTCTGTTGGGATATTATTGATAACTGATTAATTCTCCTAACTAGGTATAGGTCTATTCAGATTTTCTATTGATTCATAATTCTGCCTTTATCTGTTTTTTTATTTCTAGAAATGTGTTCCTTTCATCTACGGTATTCAATTTGTTGTCCTACAATTGTTCCTAGTGCCCTCCTATAATCCTGTTTCTTTCTGTATAATTGATAATAATATCCCTATTTTCTTTTTGTTTGAGACTCTGTCTCCCAGGCTGAAATGCAGAGGCACAATCTCAGCTCACTGCAGCATCTACTTCCCAGGTTCAAGTGTTTCTCCTGCTTCAGTCTCCCAAGAGATTACAGGTACGTGCCACCATGCCCAGCTAATTTCTGTATTTTTGGTAGACCTGGGGTTTCACCATGTTAGCCAGGCTGATCTCGAACCCCTGACCTCAAGTGATTCGCCTAACTCAGCCTCCCAAAGTCCTAGGATTACAGGAGTGAGCCACTGTGTTTGGCCCAGTAATGTCCATTTTCATTTCTGACTTTAGCAATTTAAATCTTCTTGTTTCTTAGTCCATCTATCTACAAGTTTGACAATTTTGTTAATCTTTCCAAAGATACATTTTTGGTTTCACTAATCTTTTTTTTTTCTTTTTTTAATTGTACTTTAGGTTCTGGGGTACACGTGCATATCATGCAGGATTGTTGCATAGCTACACACATGGCAATGTGGTTTGCTGCCTTCATCCCCCTGTCACCTACATCTAGCATTTCTCCTGGTGTTATCCCTCCCCGACCTACCCACCCCGCCACTGTCCCTCCCTTGGCACCCCACAACAGACCCCAGTGTGTGATGCTCCCCTTGCTGTGTCCATGTGTTCTCATTGTTCAACACTCACCTATGAGTGAAAACATGTGTTTGATTTTCTGTTCTTGTGTTAGTTTGCTGAGAATGATGGTTTTCAGATTCATCCATGTCCCTACAAAGGACACAAACTCATCGTTTATAATCTTTTCTATTGTTTTCTATTCTTCATTTCGTTTAGCTCTGTTCCAATCTTTATTATTTCCTTCCTTCTGCTAGCTTTGCATTTAGTTCTTCTTTAACTAGTTATTTAACTTTAAAGTTAGGAAACTCACTAATTTTGGTATTAACTTCTTTATCAGATGTTTTAGAATTAGACCTATCAATCATGTTATACTTTCCTCAGAGCCATAAATGCATGATGTAATAATCCTGTGTATTCAAGTCAAAAGACACAGGGACTCTAAAACAACTTCTTCATGCTTTCCTTTTCTTTTTATGTGTCCTATATGTCATTAGACACAAAACATGAAGTTTCAAGGTTACTGTTAGAGAACATATCATGAGTCTAATAGTTACGTACTTCCATAGTATCTAAGTTTTACAAACCTCTAATGCATTCTTCCTTCGGTTTTATTGTTCTAAGCTTCATAGCTGGGCTTCTTACAATGCCTGATTTTTATAGGAAGAACACAGTCATATGATAAAAAAAACACTGATTTGAGCACACTGACATTCACCCCAGCGTTTTATCTGGGGCTCTGCTTCAGGCCACTGTTGCTGAATGCTGTGGACTCCATTCTCCAAGTATACACATTTGTTTTGTGCTTTATTTATATAAAACTAAATTCTTATAGATAATTAAAACAGAACTTTTAAAAATTCTGTAACTCAGAATTTTCACTAATTCAGGTTGAGTCCCTCTATCCAGTCCAAATTCATCAAAATTTTACTGAACAGTCCTTAAACCTGTGAAATAAAATGCCTCATAACAGACACAGGCCATCTGAAGGTCAATCAAATCCCATGGAAATATGACATAAAGCATCTTTCTCTGACAAGAGACAGTAACAAAGGTCTCAGCCTTGTTCCCTGATCTCTGCTCAGATCAGAATTCAGTTTTTCAAATAATTCCCTGTAAATGTTAAGTCAGAAACATAGACAACACTCTACTGGGGTCAGTACTAAGACTAACAGTACTACATTTTATGGAATCTATCTTTACAATCATGTTTTTATACAGAAAACTCAATGACTACTGTAGTGGGAATACCTGACAGGTGTTCCTGCTATATTCATTTTCATCCTTTTGATTTTTGTATGAAGATTTTTTTGATAATTCTTTTTTGATGCCTATAAAGACGTTTTTGGGAAACCTGAACTGGTGTCCTCCTTTCATACCTTAGCACCAGACAAGAAGGCAGGAACAGCAAAGATAAAGAACAATGGGCAAGAGCAGGGGTTGGCAACTGTTTCTGTAAAGGGCAGGCTTACAGGCCAAACCATTTCTACCGCAACTACTCAACTATGCTGCTGTAACAATAGAGAAGACATGATACATAAATGAGTGGCAAGGCTCATTCTGGCACTTAGGATTGTAGTTTGCCTCTCCTGGCCAACAACAAAGATATGGCATCTGATGCCCATGTTTGAATACTTACTCTGTTTTTTTTAACCATTGGTTTTAACATAGGCAAGTTAATGTCTCTAGTTCTGTTTCCCATCTGCAAAATGGGGATAATTGAAGTACTAATTTCATATGCCTAATACGGAGATTTACATATAAGCCAATGTGTGTAAAGTCATCAGCACATGGTAAATAATATGTTTACTACATTAATATGTGAGCAAATATACATTAAAAAGGTGTCATTTTGTGAAATACAAATAGCTGAAATAACGCATTCAGCTTAGATGACTTTGTTTCAAAAAAAAACGTGAAAGGTTTCAGAAAAGAAGATACACAAATGGCCAATAAGCCTATATATAAAATGCTCAACATCATTTATCAAGAAAGTACAAAATAAAAACACAATATAATGTCCCTGCACACTGTTACAATGGCTAAAATTAAAAAGAGACCACATCAAATGTTGGTGAAGAAGTGGAGCAACTAGTAAGCCCATACACTTTTGATTGGAATGTATAATCACTCTGGAAAACAGTTTGGCAGTATCTTATTTTAAAATGTATAAACAAACAAACACCACCACCAACAAAAACAAAATGCACTTATATGACCCAGCAATTTCACTACTGGTATTTACCCAAGGGAAATAAACCATATGTCCACCCAAAGACTTATACATGAATATTCACAGCAGCTTTATTCATAATACCTAATCAGTGGAGACAACACAGATGTTCATCAGCAGATGAATGGATAAACAAACCGTGTTCTATCAGTACAGACTACCTTTCAGCAACAAAAAGGAATAAACTACTGACACAAACAATGACACGGACAAACCTCAAAATCGTTATACTAAGTGAAAAGAGTCAGAGTCTACAACGTACCGCTCCATTTCTACGGAATTCGAAACAGACAAAAGTAATGTACAGATACAAAGCAGGTCAATGGATGCTGCAGCAAGAAGTGTAGGAGGGCTGACAGCAAAGGGACATACGGCAACTTTTAGGGTGATGGGAAGTTCTGTATCTTGATTGTGATATGGCTGTTCACGGTGTACACCTTTGTTAATACTCAAAGTATACACTTAAAGTTTATGTAAATAAAAAGGTACAAGAAAAACAGAAATGAAAAATGGAGTACAACTACAAACAGCCAACTTTAAAAGGTGAGTAAGGAGCTCACACAGACCAACAACTGGGATGCTTTCAATGCCTCGGCTCAGCCTGGAGGCCCACAAATGCGATGAATGTGAAACCAGTGACAAATCTCGGTTACTCTCCTGTTTGTTGACTTCCCTTTACATCTCAGTCTGCTTAAGAAAAAGGAAAAAAAAAAAGAAGTGGGAAAACAAACTTTAAGTTGGCCTCTCCCGCAAGACACCTCGCTACCTCCTTGGAGTCCTCGTGCTTTTGTACAATCCCCTCCCCTCGCCCCTTAGGTATGGGCAGGATCGGTGACTTGTTTCTTTCTAACAGAATATGACAAAGGTAAATAATAATAATAATAATAAACAATATGGCAAAGGTATATGTTACTCCTGCAATTACATTTTATAAAACTCCATCTTGCCAGCAGATCTGCACCAGAGCTTCTTCTTGCTAACTTGACAAATAAAGTATATGGCCATGTGGGGAAAGCTTACATGGCAAGGGACTGTGGGTGGTCTCTAGAAACTGTGGGTAGACTTCAGCCAAGAGCCAGCAAGAAACCAGGGCCCTGCGTCCTACTGAGGAGATAAATTCTTTCAATGGCCCAAGTGAGCTGGGAAATGGATTCTTCCCCAGCTTTCAATACAAAAACACAGCCCAGCTGACACCTTAACTAGAGCTTTATGAGACCCTACATGGAGGACCTGCTGTGTGTGGACACCTGACCCACAGAAACCATAAGATTAAAAAACATGCTGCTTTAGGCCACAAAGTATGTGATAATTCATTATACAAAATAAAAATATAGACAGAAGCGAAGATATCTAATCAGTTAAAAGGAAAAAACAATGCCTCCAATCAAGTAGGCATTTTCAGAACACAAGTACTAGGCAGACAGAGCTGCCTGACTGCTGTCAAGATCGTGCGGCTACTTCTTTAACAGGTAATGCTGCCCTGTGTTCCTTCCTGATACCATGAGAGGACAAACCACTAAGGCCAGCATTCTCTCACACCTCAAGTGTTACTACACACGAATCACAGACTTCACAACAGTTTTAAGAGCAATGGAGAGCAGTATCTACTGTCCTTTAAATGGAGAGCGGTATCTGCTGTCCTTTAAATGGAGAGCGGTATCTGCTGTCCTTTAAATGGAGAGCGGTATCTGCTGTCCTTTAAATGGAGAGCGGTATCTGCTGTCCTTTAAATGGAGAGCGGTATCTGCTGTCCTTTAAATGGAGAGCGGTATCTGCTGTCCTTTAAATGGAGAGCGGTATCTACTGTCCTTTAAATGGATAACGGTATCTACTGTCCTTTAAATGGATAACAGTATCTACTGTCCTTTAAAACCATTACCTTATTCCCTTCTGTGGAGCTACATACCCCTCCTGGCTCTAAGTGGCCCCAGAGGATATGACACGACAATCCCAAAGAGCGAATTAAACTACAATATAAGGTTGTTGAGACTGGCCAGGGGTGGTGGCTCATGTCTATAACCCCAGCACTTCAGGAGGCTGAGGTGGGTGGATCACCTAAGGTCAGGAGTTCGAGACCAGCCTGTCCAACAAGGTGAAACCTCATCTCTACTAAAAATATAAAAATTGGCCGGGAGCAGTGGCTCAAGCCTTTAATCCCAGCACTTTGGGAGGCCGAGGCAGGTGGATCACGAGGTCAAGACCATCCTGGTCAACATGGTGAAACCCCGTCTCTACTAAAAATAAAAAAATCAGCCGGGCACGGTGGCGCATGCCTGTAATCCCAGCTACTCAGGAGGCTGAGGCAGGAGAATTGCCTGAACCCAGGAGGCGGAGGTTGCGGTGAGCCGAGATCACGCCATTGCACTCCAGCCTGGGTAACAAGAGCAAAACTCCGTCTCAAAAAAAAAAAAAAAAATTAACTGGGTGTGGCAACGGGCACCTAGAATCCAAGCTACTCAGGAAGCCAAGGCAGGAGAATTGCTTGAATCCGGTAGGCAGAGACTGCAAAGAGCAGAGATCACGTCTTTGCACTCGATCCTGGGTGATAGCGCGACTCCATCTAAAAAAAAATTGTTGAGACTGATGGCTATGTGCATGGGACACATGACAAAGGCAGTTATTTAACCTCTATAACATATGTATCAGGAAGCTCAAATATGTAGACTATTGAACAGGCAAGCACAGAGTACAGGGAGAAAAGACGACTGTGCAGAACCATGGGAAAGAACAATACAAGAAGTCTGGGCCGGGCGTGGTGGCTCATGCCTGTAATCCCAGCAATTTCGGAGGCTGAGGCAGGCAGATCACAAGGTCAAGAGATCAAGACCATCCTGCCCAACATGGTGAAACCCCATGTCTACTAAAAATACAATTACCTGGGCATGGTGGCACATGCCTGTAGTCCCAGCTACTTGGGAGATTGAGGTAGGACATTGCTTGAACCTAGAAGGCGAAGGTTGCAGTGAGCTGAGGTTGCACCATTGCTCTCCAGCCTGGCGACAGAGCAAGACACTATCTCAAAAAAAAAAAGTCTGAATTGCTATCTGGGACAGCCCTGCCTGTGATGCATGACACAACTACTCTATAAAACAAGGGTTTATGATCCATAAGGGTCTTCCAGGTCTAACAATCTATCAGTCTACATTATATAAGAATCTTTAGTTGAACAATTATAGTACCTCGGGGAGAAAAGTATACTAAGGCATCAAGAAAACGATTGTATCTGCTAAGAGTACTCATTCGCAGTAAGTACAATTAGCATGCAGTATTCTCAGTTTAGCACACACCCGATTCTTAGGATTTGGGAGCTTAGTCTTATAAATGTGAATGCCATATATTAGGTAGCAAAGCAAAGGCCACATAGATCCACTAAGATAACAAAGGACTATATATAGTAGCTTGAGATGATTTTACTTAAAGTTTAATGTCCCCAAGTAATCATTTCATGTCCAGTTTCTTATACATATAACTTGGAAATATTGACATTTCATATGCAAGCTATATCTAAAATTAACTTTTCTTTATAACCAGGTATTAAAAAATAGGCACAAAGTATTATTTTATAAAGCCTACCAAGTAACTAAAATCAAAGAAAAGCACATGATATAGTCAGACTTCTTCTAGCATTGTCAGTACAAACCAATCAGTGGAGTAAGTAAGTTTAACTGAAAGTCCTATGCTGCCATGTCACAGAAAAGAGAGCTAAACTATTACATTCCATAGTTCATCTTCTGTCACTAATAAGCTTCATCATCTATTTAAAAATCTTATAGAAGCTGGGCACAGTAGCTACTTGGGAGGCTGAGGCAGGAGGATTGCTTGAGCCCAGGGGTTCAAGTCTAGCCAGTATAACACAGTGAAACCTCCCACTCTTTAAAAAAATGTTAAAGATATCTACCTAAATTTTTGGCAATTTCCTGCTGTAGCTTGGAATTTTAAAGCGTACATTTAGACGGTACATTCCAGTTTCTATTATCCTTCCACTTTATAGAGAATTAAAAAAATACTGTGCTTGCAACTGGTATTCAACTGACCCCTGCTGGCCTCATCTTTTCTGTTTCTGCATTTCTCAGAGCTGCAAGACCTAACTGGATTCTACAGTTAAATCTGTATTTGATCAGGCTGCCACCTCAAAACAAGACGTGGGACAAAGATGGCTAGTTGCACCAGATTCCAAATGGAAGAATGCCTTCTTCAGAGCTTTGTCTATTTTATTAAAATCACACTAATATTCCAAAGAGATGTCTCCTACAGCCTAAGAATTTATTCTAAAAACTAATGCACTCAAGAGACATTTACAAGATTTCTCAAAGACTGCAGGGAAGCAACAATTCTTATCATCACAGAATTTAATTCTCAAATGGATCTTTTTAATGACTTGTAAATGCCTATAAGTTAAGTCATTCAAAAGATCCATTTGAGAATTAAATTCTAGCATATGAATGAACACCACAAAGGTGGGAAGGAAGTAGGGCCACCATCCAGCCAGTGGTAGAGCCTGCCTCACTGGTGTCGGATCACTTGAGATCCGTTACTAAAATGGTCCAGGGAAATCTCTTCCTTCTTTGTGAACTCACTGTACTTTAAGAACTATAATGGCTGCCATTTATTGGCAACCTACTACATGCCAGAGACTACGGTTAGGTGCTTTCCATATACTATCTATCGCATTTACCCTACTGACTAACTGTGAGATACGTGCTTTTATGCTCACGCGTGTTTCATGGGTGAGAAAAGCTCTGTTAGAATACTGATCATATCAAACCACAATGTTTGTCTTTTAAGGAGATGTTTCTTCTCTAAAAAACACAAACACCTTATGCACAGAAAATCATGTTATTGTCATCTTTGTATCCTCAGAACCTCATATATCTCACTAAAGGCACATAGTAGGCACTCAAAAAATGTCTGCAGAACATACGAATGAAAATAGCATTGAGGCCGGGCGCGGTGGCTCAAGCCTGTAATCCCAGCACTTTGGGAGGCCGAGGCGGGTGGATCACGAGGTCAAGAGATCGAGACCATCCTGGTCAACATGGTGAAACCCTGTCTCTACTAAAGATACAAAAAATTAGCTGGGCATTGTGGTGCGTGCCTGTAATCCCAGCTACTCGGGAGGCTGAGGCACGAGAATTGCCTGAACCCAGGAGGCGGAGGTTGCAGTGAGCCGAGATCGCGCCATTGCACTCTAGCCTGGGTAACAAGAGTGAAACTCCGTCTCAAAAAATAAATAAATAAATAAAATAAAATAAAAAGAAAATAGCATTGAAAGAATGTAGCTACTATATACATACTACGAGAAAATAGTGGAGGAAAAGAAAGAAGAGGGAAAAGCTTTTATTCCTGAATACAAACACCCACCCATACGTGACTATGAAAAGAAAAGGAGAAGCTCTAAGACGTAAGTAAATGTTATGGAAATATAGCTAACACTACTCGTAAGCTAAAAATGAAACAGAAAAAGGAGTACTAAATCAGAGGAAGTAACACACTGGTACTGGGCTACTGGAAATGAAACCTATTAGGAGGAAGAAAAAGAGGAGGTAGAATTTCATTAAATTTCATTCTGTTTTTGTAACTTACCTACAAAACCAAATGATCTGATACTTCCGTAAGATATGGACTATGTGAATCCAGTTTTAAAGGTCCAGATATGTATATTTGATTTATATAGATCACGGCATAGTAGGAAAGACAGAGATCATAAAAGCAAATATAATGTAGAAGTCTAACAATTCTGTTTCCTGGTCAGGTCCAATGGCTCATGCCTATAATCCTAGCACTTTGGGAGGCCAAGTCAGGAGGACTGCTTGAGCCCAGGAGTTTGAGACCAGCCTGGACAACATGGCAAGATCCTTATGACTACCAAAAGAAAAAAATTAGCTGGGCATGGTGGTGCCCACCTGTAGTTGCAGCTACGTGAAAGGCTGAGATGGGAGGATCGCTTGATCCCAGGAGGTGGGGACTACAGTGAGCCATGTGCCAAGATCGCTTCACTGTGCTCCAGCCTGGGCAACAAAGTAAGACCCTGTCTCAAAAAAATAAATAAATAAAATTCTTTGTTCAAAAAAAAAAAAATGCTGCACGTATTTTTCTTTTCTTTTGCTTACGTATCCTTATTTTTCAACATCTTTTCTTGGTACTTCAGACAGATGAAGATAAATGAAGTACAGTAGTTAACCTCTTTGTTTGGATACAAAAAATCTTTTGTATCAACAATATTGTTATGTAAGCACTTTAAAGCAGATGAGACTTCTGCTTCAGCATATGCTATGGGGAAAAAATGATAAAAATGTATTCATGACTAGAATAACTGAACAGTCAACAAAATCTGCCTAGAAAATGTAATAAATCAACCTGATTTCTTGCAGTTGTTAATTATCTAAAGTCAACTGAAGATCCAATCTCTCTCTCTAAACAAGAAAAAAATAATCCGAGATTCTCACGATCGTCAATACTTTCTATACCATCCTACCCTATACCAAAACCACTGCTGCAAACTTATTCCTTAGGAGTGATCAGAATTTTACCTCTGCCTGTACCTTCCCTGAGACAGTAAAAGCTACAAAAGAAATATGGAGCTCTAAAGGTTCTTCTGTTCAACAATAACACCTTAAAAATCTAAAATGTACTGAAGGAGCACATAACCCCATAGAAAATAAAACAGTGGTCAAGCTTTGGGGATCTGGACTCGAGACTGTTTGGGTTTGCACTACAGTTCTACAAACGTAATCTTGGGCAGGTCATCTACTTTTCTAAACCAGATATAGTAAGATTACTGAGAGTATAAAACTGAGTGATCATATGCGAAGAGCTTAGCATTCTGCCTGGAACATAAGTGTTTGATAAGCATGAGCTATTACCTTATTACATTCCCTATGCTACATCCCTCCCGAAGTCCTACCATCGACTCTCAATCTGAACAAAGAGAAAGGATCTCAAAATCCTTACTCTAGCTAAACAGGGCTTTAAATGTGCTAGATGTGTCCATCTTGCTTTCCTTCCTCACCACCCCTGCCTGCCAATAATCAGAACCAGGAGAAAGCTTCCCTTGCTCATGCATAAATAAAGTTCTCATTCATATATACCTGTATATGTTTTATTATAGTAACTAGAGGTCTCAAATTAACCCATAAGGTTCTAATTTCAGGTATTTAAAGCTCTTAGATTGCTGACACTTGCTCTGTGAGACCAGAAAAAATATAATTGCCACACTGATAACATCTAAAGCCCAAGATCATTTCTACCAGAACTTACAGAACTCACAGAAATTGACCAGGATCTGCTTGCAGTATCTTTAAGAATTTATATCTCCCACTGACACAATCCAGTCATAAACAAAAACTGCAGCACATTCCAGGTTTCACACTCCATGACAACTGTGACTTACACACAACCTTCAGGTACACCATTCATCCTAATAATTGATTTCGAAATAACAAAAGGAGGTCAAGCATTTAAATGTAGCACATTAATATTTAACTAAAATAGCAAATCAAACAAGGTAAATTACTCATGAAAAAGACTACATGAATTTCTCAGAAATGAAATCTTGCTGGAGAGGTACATGCCATGTCACTTGCAACCTGAAATACTTCCTCAGAGCCAGGATCAAAAGCATTGGTGAGCGTGCTGTAAAATGGCATCCCAGGCTGTCAGATGCTGCCTATCAGCTACTTGAGCGGTTAGATTAAGCTTTCCCAACAGGCAAGTGCTGCAGTACTTCTGCATCTAACATCTGGTAATGTGTTGCAAACGCAGAACAAAGGAAGCAGCAGGCTCAGAAATCTTTCAGCTTTCCTTAGGCCATCTGCAGCACTTAAACACTTCAAGGGTCACCAGGTCAGCAACATGAATTCTCTCAGTATCATGAAACATGAGCAAAATTTCCATTCTCTGAGGTTTCTATTATTTACTTTACTTATTCTGATTGTACTGAGAAAGCCTTATGATTTTTCTCCTTAAGGTAGCATGGTAAATTCTATTAACAGGTTTCTAATGTGAAATCAACCTTACATTATTGGGAGAAAACACAATCTGGTCATGTGCTAACTTTTAAATTAGTTGCGCTTCATGTTGCTAATATTTAATCTAAAATTTTTAAAAATCCATGTTTACTAGTGCTATTGACTAGTAACTGCCTTTCCTTTTTTGTTTTTTTTATTTCCATAGGTTTTTTGGGGAACAGGTGGTATTTGGTTACACAAGCAAGTTCTTTAGCAGTGTTTCGTGAGATTTTGGTACATCCATCACTCAAGTAGTATGCACTGAACCCCATTTGTATTTTTATCCCTCACCCCCCTCCCACCCTGTCCCCAAAGTCCATTTCATCATTCTTATTCCTTTGCATCCTCATAGCTTAGCTCTCACTTGCAAGTGAGGACACATGACCTTTGGTTTTCCAATCCTGAGTTACTTCACTTAGAATAATAGCCTCCAGTTCCATCCAGGTTGCTGCAAATGCCATTGATTTATTCCTTTTTATGGCTGAGTAATATTCCGTTGTGTATATATACCACAATTTCTTTATCCACTCATTGATTGATGGGCATTTGGGCTGGTTCCATATTTTTACAACTGTGAATTGTGCTGCTATAAACATGTGAGTGCAAGCCACCCCTCCTAGACACTGGCTTAGGCAAAGACTTCATGACCAAGAATCCAAAAGCAAATGAAACAAAAACAAAGATAAAGAGATGGGACTTAATTAAACTAAAGAGCTTCTGCGGCCGGGCACAGTGGCTCAAGCCTGTAATGCCAGCACTTTGGGAGCCTGAGGCAGGTGGATCACCTGTGGTCAGGAGTTCGAGACTAGCCTGGCCAACATGGTGAAACCCCGTCTCCAATAAAAATACAAAAAAATTAGCCGGGTGTGCTGGTGGGCACCAGTAATCCCAGCTACTCAGGAGGCTGAGGCAGGTGAACTGCTTGAACCCAGGGGATGGAGGTTGCAGTGAGCCAAGACAGCACTATTGCACTCCAGCCTGGGCAACAAGACAGAGACTCCACCTCAAAAAAAAAAAGAGCTTCTGTGCAGCAAAAGGAACAGTCAGCAGAGTAAACAGACAACCCACAGAATGGTAAAAAATCTTCACTATCTATACATCAGATGAAGGACTAATATCCAGAATCTACAAGAAACTGAAACTAATTAGCAAGAAAAATAAACAAACAATCCAACCAAAAATTAGGCTAAGGACATGAATAGACAATTCTCAAAAGAAGATACAAATGGTCAGCAAACATATGAAAAAATGCTCCACATGACTAATGATCAGGGAAATTCAAATCAAAATCACAATTCAATATCACCTTCCTCTTGTAAGAATGGCCATAATCAAAAAAATTTAAAAAAATAAATAGAAGTTAGCATGGATGCTGTGAAAAGGGAACACTTCTACACTGCTGTTGGGAACGTAAACCAGTACAACCCTATGAAAAACAATAAGGAGACTCCTTAAAGAACTAAAAGTAGAACTACCATTTGATCCAGCAATCCCACTACAGATTATCTACCCAGAGGAAAAGAAGTCATTATACGAAAAAGGTACTTGAGGTTGCTGATTGTAAAGTAAAGCCTCCATCCCACAAAAAGCTTAATAAAGGATAGTATTAATAAAACCTTGCTTTGTCAACACTTTTGTTTAAATTTTTATTTTTAAGTTCCAGGATACATGTGTGGGAAGTGCAGATTTCTTACACAGGAAAACAGCACATTTTTATAATCTGACAATCACAAATCACCACACAGCTCCCATCAATGCCTCAAAAAAAAAAAAAAAAAAAAAAAAAAAAAAAATATATATATATATATATATATATATATATATATATATACTTTCCACTGTCTTAGGGAAGTCCAAATTTCCTTAAAATTCATCATACAAATTATTTCCTCAAGTTTTCACTCAGTGAAAACTCCTAGGTATAACACAAGACTGACATTAATTCTGTACTCAAACTCTCAGAAAGTTAGTGCTTTTTTTCTACAGACTTCCTGAAGGTGTTTTTAAAAACTTTTAGAAGTCTGTATGGAGTAATGACTACCAATATAAATGCAAATACAGAAACACTGTTTTTGTTCATCTCTGTACAACCACCTAGTATAGGGCCTGGCACGTACTAGACACTCAATATTTATTAACTAAAGAGTAGGTAGGTCTGCTGCCTCTCAAATGTTTGATAATCAGATTTCTGAATCCCAAATTTCAAATGGGGAAATGTTCTCCATTTACCAACATTATAAAACTGTAGTTGTACATCTTTGTAAAATATATGACCTCAAGACATAATAAAATCACTTTTTGTTTTGTTTTGAGCAGAGTCTCGCTGTATCACCCAGGCTGGAATGCAGTGACAGAGTCTTAGCTACCGCAGCCTTCGCCTCCCAGGTTCAAGCAATTCTCGTGCCTCAGCCTCCCAAGTATCTGGATTACAGGTGTGTGCCACCATCCCAGCTAATTTTTTGTATTTTTAGTAGAGACGGGTCTTCACCATGTTGGCCAGGCTGGTCTTGAGCCCCTGGATTGAAATGATCCACCTGCCTTGGCCTCTCAAAGTGCAAGGATTGTGCCCGGCCTAAAAAAAGTCTTAAAAAGCAGCAATCATTTTGAAATTTCATGAATATCAACTGATAAGAAAAAATTAGTGAAAGTCCAAAGTTGATTACACATAGAAAAGATTTTCTAATATATATAGTTTTTGGAATAATGATTAGGTCAATGGGCTAAAGACTTCCTTTTGCAGTTTCATTACAAGCCGAAAAAGGTTTTGTAGTAAAAACCCATGAATGTAATCACTATTTAATAGTTTGTATTTTCTAAAAATGTAATTTTTAGAAATGTAATTACATTCTGAAAATGAAATTTTCTAAAAATTCCATCTGTTAAGTTAGGACTCCAGAAGAATTTACTGCTATGTCCAAACAGGGTTGGAGTGAGACAAACGGGGTTTAAATTCCATCTCCTTCACTTGCTAGGTGATCTCGGGCAAACCATATTCAACCTCTCTGTCTATTACCACATCTCTAAGATGGAGATAACAGTACTAAGTTTTGGGAATAGTGGTATTGAAGTACATTAATTAGATTTGGGGGGTTGTATGTTTCATTATACCTGACCCTATCTCTATTTGGCCAGGGGCATCCATCTGCCTATAGGTTATTTAGGTTTATGGAAACAGGAACACAAAGAGAAAGACTCAATGTCCAATTATGGCACCTGTAAATCAATATTTTAAGTCAACAAGCAAAATTCTTTTTTTTTTTTCTTTTTTTTTGAGACGGAGTTTCGCTGTTGTTACCCAGGCTGGAGTACAATGGCGCGATCTCGGCTCACCGCAACCTCTGCCTTCTGGGTTTAAGCAATTCTCCTGCCTCAGCCTCCTGAATAGCTGGGATTACAGGTACGCGCCACCATGCCCAGCTAATTTTTGTATTTTTAGTAGAGACGGGGTTTCACCTTGTTGACCAGGATGGTCTCAATCTCTTGACCTCGTGATCTACCCGCCTCAACCTCCCAAAGTGCTGGGATTTATAAGCAGGAGCCACCACGCCTGGCCACAAGCAAAATTCTTGACAGCCAAGCCTTGTCAGGAGAAAAGGTGCTGTCTAACTTCCTCAAACACTAATGTTTTTAATTAGGGCAGAAAAGGGCATGAGGAGCTCCTCTTGCATCCATGAGCACAGATGTAGGGTGGAACCATCTAGGAAGGCCTTTGAACATTATAAGGCCTGGGCGGTCTGGGCTGAGGAGCTCAAGCATTGCTAATTCTTTGAAACGCCATTAGGTAATTCCTTTTTTTTTTTTTTTGAGACAGAGTCTCGCCCTATCGCCCAGGCTGCAGTGCAGTGGTACGATCTTGGCTCACTGAAATCTCTACCTACCGAGTTCAAATGATTCTCCTGCCTCAGCCTCCTGAGTAGCTGGGATTACAGGCACGTGCCACCATGCCTGGCTAGTTTCTGTATTTTCTGTAGAGATGGGGTTTCACCATGCTGGTCAGGAGGTCTCGAACTCTGCCATCAGGAAATTCTAATGTGCAGCCTGGATTTAGAACTGCAGCTCCACACAGACACTTCTGGTTTGGTTAAAAACTGCAATCCACACACGACAGGAGGGAAAACCCACAGTGGCCTCCTGGTCTCCTACAGCCCCATGCATATATTATGCAGTGGATCCTCAGCTTCCCTGTGACCTAGTGGCAGTAATGCAGAGACTAAGACTCTCCAGAGTGGAGAGATGGCAAGAATACAGACTAAGGCTAGTCAGGCACAAGACTAGTTAGACCAACCATCTGGGGAAGAAGTGAATCAGTACCAGTCTACAGCCTTGTTCCCACTGTCATGGAAAGGACAAGGAGGGGAAAATGCAAAGAGATGAGCATTTGCCTGAAAGAAGACAAGCTACCCAAGAACTTAAACTAAAAGAAACAGAAGTACCAGTATGGGGCAAGTTTGTCCTAGTCATGTACATTCCTTACTTAACCCCTTCCCCATTGGGCTGAGGTGGAGAAAAAGTAGTTCAATTGCAAAATATTCAAAAGCCTGTCCGGGCACGGTGCCTCATGCCTACAATCCCAGCACTTTGGGAGGCCAAGGCGGGTGGATCACTTGAAAGTCAGGAGTTTGAGACCAGCTTGGTCAACATGGTGAAACCCTGTCTCTACTAAAAATACAAAAGAGTAGCTGGGTGTGGTGGCAGGTACCTGTAATCCCAGTTACTCGGGAGGCTGAGGCAGGAGAATAGCTTGAACCCAAGAGGCAGAGGTTGTAGTGAGCCAAGATCATGCCATTGTACTCCAGCCTGGACAACAAAAGGGAAACTCTGTCTCAATAATAATAATAATATTAAAAAGTGATTGTAAATTAAAATTATCCAATACATGAAAAAAGAAAAAGGTGAGGGAGCTGCATGCCTTTATCGTGTTACTCTGGAGCACTGTTTCAGAGTTTCACCCAAGGATTATTTAATTCTCTAGAAGAATGTCAATGTGTTTGACTTTGTTACTTACTGTTGGAAGACAGACACTGTGAAACTACAATGTTATCTTAGAGATTTCTGTCCAGTAGAAAGGATAACTCTAAAAACTGTGGTTTTAGTCCATGCAGAACTCACCAGTTTTGTCTCTAATCTACCAATCCTATTCTAATGCCTAAAAATCAGTTCCTTCAATATGCTTGACCTGCATTAACTCTTCCTAGTTTCTTCACTACTAAGTTAATAAATCTTTGACATTTCATTTTATATTTCTATGAGAGTCAGGTTTTAACTTTTTGAAAAATTTACTTTGATACTATATTGTCTTTGCATGACTGGCAGTGTATGCAAATCTACCACTGACTGATCTCAGTGGGTATTTTATAAGATAATTCAAGTGCTTAGTGCAGTACAAGACACTTGGTAAATACTCAGTTAACATTACTGTTCATAGTTGCTAATGGCTAGAGGGGAATTTACCTGCCTCTAACAGTACCATGAACTCACCAATAGAGGTCCACAGCCATAAACCAGGGCAACCCCAGGTTAGTGGATACACAAATTTCCTCAGTATGGACCAATCCCATATATCATAAATATAGGGAGCCACTCTGTTCAAAATAATTCCCAAACTATCAACACAGATAGTAAGAATCACTTGTATATTTATCACAATGAGTGTGTGAGCCTATGAGGAAAAAACTATCATAACATAGCAAATTCTAAAAGTACACAGATCTAAAAGAAGCCATCTCCTTGGTGACCAAAGTTATGCTCCTCCATACTTAAAGGAATGTTCAAATATATGATGATAGGAGAAACAGCAACACAGCAAAATAACTACATTAGCATATGAAGAGAGGAAACTGGACAAGGGAAGACCTGAGAATTTTCCACAAAAGCTGGAAAAAAGGGAACTAAAAAAGGGAACTAAACCATCTATATTCTATAGTTCATCTTCTGCCACTAATAGTCATTAGTATCTGTTAAACTATTTAAACCTTTGGCAAATTTCTACTGTTGCCGAAATTTTAAAAGGTTCTTTTTGGACTGTGCATTTCATTTATGATATTCTCATTTCACTAGACAAAAAAAGACCCTGAAACTCTAATAAAGCTATTAGGGAAGAGATATATGGTTAACTTCTTAAATTATGAACTCCTTAAGTATGACTTCTGCATAAAAAGTTTCTTCATAAATGCAATGCACCTGTAAAAACAGTAATTTGTCTAACCTTGAAATTGGCCTAGAAATTCAAGGCTTAACTTTAGAGTGTGAGAGCTTCCGACACATCGACACACTTTCAAGACCATAAACACCGGGTAATCTTTCATGCCACTGCTTTGCTTTCAAGTGTCTGGAGTTTAGTTTTCCTAATATCAATAGGCAATACCACAACTAGCAAGACAGAAGGAATGAAAGCACTTCAGCCTCACAAGATGTACTGAAAAACCCTATATTCTTTTTTTTTTCCTTCACAACCCATCTCTTTTACCTTGCCCAGCTGGGGGAAAAAATCTAGCTTCATTCTGAACTAAACACACATAATTAGATACATAAAATCTTAATTTACCACACTGGTATCTTCATCATCAACTACCCTGGCACCAATTTCAAAGCAGCTGAAAGAAAACAATTTATAAGCCAGCTCCTGAGGTTATATATTCGTTTTAAAACATGTCATTTTCAACAATACAAAACGCTTTCCCATGTTTAAAAAACCAGACTATTTGTTACCTTGTGATGGCACAATTAAACAAGCTTTTAAGTGGGATAAAAAAAATGTAGGTTAATAAAATGGTCTTAATAAAAACAGAAGAAAGACTTGAAAATATTGGTATTTCCATATCTTACAGAATACTGATGACTAGATGGTCAAGATGAGCGTCAGTTACCAATTATGTATACAGCTTGCTAACAAATTAGGGAAATGTTCCCCTTTGGTTTCTTTCCTGACTCCTTGTAAAATAATATTCACGTACAAATTTGCAATTCAAATTTGATGTCTTATAAGTACATTTTGCAGATCATGCTCTGGGAAGGAAGAGAATCAGCTAAAAGTTGCATAGCAAGTGTAATTTGCTGCTGGCTTTCAGCCAGAAACACCCGACCAAATGTGGAGAGAGCATGAGGCGCCCAGCAAGCCCAGTGCACCTGGACTTCTTAATACTGGTTGTTGCTGTTTATTCGTGTTAACCTCCAAATAAAAGGTCACACGAAGTAATATCCACATACAAATTCATACCTTTAAAGTGCATCTATTTACAGAGAACAGAAAAGGAAGTGATTTTCCGTCACTTTGAGAACACTTGCAACAGCAATGACAAGAAAAACCAGTAATTTAGGCAACTCTAGTAACCATATGTCTGGCCCTATGTTTAACTGTAATTTACTCATTAAGTATAAGCTTTTATTTTCATACTTGAAAAAATATGCCAAGTATTCAGTATTTATAATCATAGTTAACTTGCAGAATGAGGAGGCTAATTACAGCACAAAGAAGTAAGTATTAGTCTTGGGAAAAAATGAATTTGATTATCACACAGGTAGGCAGTAAAGGAGTCGTTTCTACCTCCCATGACCAATCCAATACATCTGTATCTTAAACTTACTAAAACTGTCACATATTAAAGCAGATACGATCACTATATAGATAAATATACTGCTAATAAAATTCCACTCCAACTTACCAGTCACTCCAGCACAGCACAATATAAATTCTGTAGGGGAAAGTTGCAGTAAACCATGCGACACAGTAAAAGGAATGACATATTACAAGCTTTCCTTAAACGAAAGACCACGAACAGGTACTGCCAATCTATTACCTGAGAGCTTTCAGGGGCAAAACAGTCATGCTGAAATAGGAGTTTTTATAAAACAAAGGAACACAAAGGGCTGAGCAAACAACAGGGTGTTTAGGCAAGAAGCATGGGAGACAATGAAAAAACGTAAGGAAAGGGTCAACATATAGCCATTTTCAAGAACATAATTTTAGTTAATGCTAAGTATTAACATTGAAAACTGAAACATGGGTTGGGAAAATTTGCTGATGAAATTAAGGAAGATCACAAAGGACCATTCCAAGCCACATATTTGGTGGGCAAATGCATCTGTACTGTAAAAACACTGCACCATAAAAAACAACAACTAGATCATGTATGATGCTATTCCATACATGGTGGAATATGAGGGTTATAAGGCCAATCTGCATCTCCTCACTAAGAAAGTACTGTGAAGCCCTAAACTATATCATATCACCCCTAAAGAAAGTTATCAGTCCTTGACCTAGTGGATGATCTCTTCATGAGGTCCCAGCATTGACAGGGATCTTCTGAACTGTTTGGTCATGTAGTCTGTACAACAAATCATTCACTTCTGTTACCTCACCTACATGTATTACGTACTTTAATGTTTCGCTGGCACCCTGGAGACCTGCAGCTTTTAGAAGGCTGCTTTACCATAGGTGTGGTAAAGCAAAATCAGGCCTCCTACTAGCAAGACTACTCCAAGAAACCTCTTCTTGCACAGTGGAAAACCCCATGACAGTCGCAGAGGAAGAGTGTCTATCCCAGGATTCAAGGCTAATTCCTTTGCTCTCACCTTCTCAGAAATGTCACTTCATCACTAATAACCCTTTTGCCCACTTATCTTTAAATTTTCATCTTTGCTGCTTCACACATTCAAATCTTTTCAAAACAAACAACCAGAACCAAAAACTCCACACTCTTAATTAGTGCCCTATTCTTTTCTTCTATTCATAATCAGGTTTTTCAAAATGATCAAGCACTCATTACTCTAAGGTGTTCTAGCAAAGCTAACCAAAGGATTCTCTATTATTGAATTCAATTAACACTTTTCAGTCCTCACAATAATTGACCTCTCAGCAGCACTTGAAACTACTGACCTCCACAAAGTGTTTTTTTCTTCCTTAGTTTCTATGATATATTCTCTTCAGGTTTTCCTCCCACTTTACTCCCCCTCAATCACCTTTGCTGGCTTCTCTTTTTCAGCTTGCCTCTTAAATATTCCTGTTCCAAAGTGTTCCACCCATGCTGCTACTATCTTCTTTTCTACCTACCCTCTCCCTGCATTCTTTCTACCTCCACAGCATTAGCCATCATCTATACAGAGAATGTCTTCCTCATTTCTAAATACGAGTCCCTGGCACACAGCACTCACTCAGTAAGGTCAGATGAATGATAGAAAATTACAGAAACAACTAGGGCCTACCCTCTTGCAGAATTAGCTCTAGCAATTTCTAACTTCTTGACTAGACCAGATTAAATTTATCTACAAATGGTCAGTCTTACTGAGAGCAGACTACCATTGCCTTCGAGTGTTCAGCTAAGTGTTCATAAATGCAGTGCCTACTATGTGCCAGCTACATGATAGGCAAAAGAATTAGTTGAGAAAGCCCTGAAAATAGAAACAGACAACTCTTTCTGAGTCCATGTATACATCTGTGTGTGGTCTGGGTAAACTAATTAAGCTTTCCTTTTTTTTTCTTGAGATGGAGTCTTGCCCTGTTGCCAGAGTGGAGTGCAATGGTGCGATCTCAGCTCACTGCAACCTCCACCTCCCGGTTCATGTGATTCCCCTGCCTCAGCCTCCTGAGTACCTGGGACCACATGAGTGTGCCACCAGGCCCAGCTCATCTTTTGAATTTTAGTAGAGAAAAGGTTTTACCATGTTGGCCAGGATGGTCTGGATCTCCTGACCTTGTGATCCACCCACCTCGGCCTTCCAAAGTGCTGGGACTACAGGCGTGAGCCCCCGTGCCTGGCCCCAAGCTTTCTTTTTTTTAAGACAGAGTCTCACTCTGTCACCCACCCTGAAATGCAGTCGTGCAATCTCGGCTCTCTGCAACCTCCGCCTCCCAGGTTCACGTGATTCTCCTGCCTCAACCTCCCAAGTAGCTGGAATTACAAGCACCCATCACCATGCCTGGCTCATTTTCTTATTTTTAGTAGAGACAGGGATTTGCCACGTTGGCGAAGCTGGTCTGGAACTCCTGACCTCAAGTGATCCGCCCACCTCACAGGCATGAGTCACCACACCCAGCCCAATTAGGTGTTCTGCCAACAAATGTCTTCATATATAAGGTAAGAATAACATATTTATTTTACAGGGTTACTGCGGAGGTTAAATGAGATAATACATAAATCCAATATGTTGCATATAACTTATTTCCATTATTCACTGTTAATAATATGCAATAATAAATATTTTATGAATTACTTTGTTAAAACAAGCTTATGAGACAAGTTAAGGCAGGAATTAGTATTCACACTTATTAATTTTTAAAAGCAGCACCAGAACCTAAGCAATCTCCCCAAGACTACTCAGGTAGTCAGTAGGTGGTAATATTCTTTGGTGTCAGAGACCAAACCGTGATTCTATTTACTTGGTGTCACTTACCGATCTCACTGCTACTCAGCAGTGTAAAAGATCCGACCCACATAAGGGTCTACAGTTGAGAAAACAAAGGTCTTAACATAGTAGCTGAGGGGTTAATGAGTAAACAAAGTATTTTCTAAATAAAGAATAACAGTTTTCTGCTTGGAAACAGTATAATTCCAACTATAAGAGACAGCATAATGTTTTCAGTCAGCGAAAGGTCTCCAATGTCATAACTTTTGCTTTAACAAGAAAATTCTAATATTAAAAACTGTCGCGTTGCCACGGTAACAATCTATTTGCGATCATGATGCTGGTGGTATTCTGTTATATTTCTCTCAAGGAAAAAGCAAACTAGATGTAGCCAAGGAATTTAATAAAAGTATCTGTTGGACCAAAACCAAGATATGACTGTTTTTAGGCAATGTGACAGGATTTAAATACACAGCAGGAGACCCTCAGGTTACAATACCAGTTCCATCAATAAAATTTAAAGATTTTGACCTTGACACCGATACAAGCTATAGCCATATGATCTGGAAAACTCAATTCTCTGAGCAAGAAAAATAAATCGTTAAACAACTGAGATGACAGGTATGGAACAAGAAAGTCAAAATTCATCAAAAGGAGAACAAAATCAATCCTCAAAGGACGTATGAATAATAAAGACTAAATTTCTCACAGAAAATTCAAAGGTGTGATTTCAGTGTTTTGTTTTGCAGTTTTATGTATGCATGTATGTGTGAAGAGGTAGGTTTTGCACTCTAGAACACTCTCGGATGTTTTAACCTACTTTAATCTCGAAAATGTTTGAAGGACATATTCAAAATAAACTGATTCTAAACAAGAAAGGAAAGAAGTTATTCTTATTAATCAGGCCATTCTGAAGTCTGGACATGCAGAGAAATTTTCTACACAACCACCAAAGCCTCGGTCCTGCCTCTGAAAATCATACAGGTTTTCTCTCCAGTTACACTTCTCAAGTACTTGTTTCTACAGCTATTCAAGAAATGGTAACATTTGCCTCCACAACATCATACGGACTTTCTCTCCAGTTAGACGTCTCAAGTACTTGTTTCTACAGCTACTCAAGAAATGGTAACATTTGCCTCCACAACTTTAGCCATGAACAACTCATTTCTTTTCCAATTGTTAATGACTTTACTGAACAGGATATGAATGATGAATGTCCAGAAAGACAACCAGAATAAAAGTTGCAACTCCTTTGCCTTCAACAATAAATTGGCTTTACAAGAAAATGCCTACATTCATGACAGAAGAAACTGGCTACTCATCCTTAACCCATACAGTTTACAGTTAATGCAGATTTACATATAAATAAAAGTTATGCAGATTTACATATGAATAACAGCATATACTTTTATAACATTTTTATAAATATTTTATATATTTATATATAAAATAACTACATTATTTTCTGAAATAGTCTTGAACATTGTGTATAATCTAATTTTCCACAAATCATTTTCCTTCTACTTTCTATATAAAATTAGAGAACTTTCCTCCAACCCTCTGAAAAGGATTAGCTAAAGACATTTGTTAGAAATCAGTTAAGATTCAGCAAACTTAGACACTTTAAATTTTATGAAGTTCAGATAAAATATTAATACAATATTAAATTCCAACTTATTTAAATAAATTTATATTTATTTAAGTGGTTAATAAATAATTTATGCATTATTAATCTGTACTACAGTTAGTACAGATAACATATTTTTGTTGAGATACTGTTCTTAAAGATCACAGAGATGCTAGAAATGTTCTAGGTTGAGGAACTTAGGTAGAGGAAGATAACACCACAGAAATACCATAAAGAAAACTCATGAGTGATACAGATTTGAGGAAAAGTGCTAGATAATCATTCAGACTTTAAATAGTTTGGGTAATGATCCAGGGATATAAATAGCCAGCAGTTAGAAATGGAATTGGAACTCAGGAGGGTGGTCTGACACAGAGACAAAAATGCACTCAATGGTAATTAAGTAAGAGTTGAATCTAGTTCGGAAAACAATGTGAAAAAGAAAGTAAGAAAGAGAAATGAGGACCATGTTTAAGGGATACCAACATTTAAAGATCTATGGAGACGAAACACACAAGGTGACAAAGGTATCTTCAAGGTCAAAAAAGAAGAGTTTCATAACGGAAACAGTCAACAATACATGCCTCAGAGAAGTCAAACAGGATACAGGAAGAGAAAAAGAATACTGTATTCAGCATTAAGATGTAACTAGCTACTTTAGTGAACTCACTTCAATACAGTGACAGAGGCAGAAACTAGCCTACAAAGGGTTAATTAGCAGGGAAACAATGCATCAAAAAGTTTGTCTTATGTTCTAAAATCTAGAACCCTCAACAAACAAAGGTAAGTGATTCAGGCTTACATAGTAACCCTTCTTAAGTTAAAAGGACAACAGCATTTATTCTTAAGGCCAGAGCTTGAAATAACTGGCCTGTAATGAAAATGTTTTTAACCCTAGATGAAAATAAATTTCTTGACCAGAGTATTTTCTGATGCATCATATGTCAAATATTCAGTTATTCTGATGTATAAATACCAGAGATTCACTGTATTGACCAAAGAATTCTATAAATCTATCCAAGATTAGCAAAGCTTTTTAATTAAATTAAGCAATTTTTCCTTCTAAGACTTCCATTTCAGCTCTAAATATGTGCTGTCTCCATTCATCCTTGTCTCACAGGACAATGATGTCCATTATTTTAGAGGAAGACAGCTTTACTTCTTGGTTCCTGTTAACAGAATGTCTTGGATTTAATTGCCAATATTATCTATGAATTATAACTGTAAGAGTGCTTTCCAGTATGATGAATATTCCATCATCTTTAATTTTTATGAGATGCTTTAAATGAAGGGGGTTGGGCAGTCTAGCTGCTCTTCTCCTCTCTTGCTGCACCCTCTTCTGGAAAGACAATAAGCAACGTAAGCTTTTCCTTTGTCTGCAGGCTCACAGACAGTGCCACTTATCAACGGCTAAAGAGAAATAAGAAAGAACTTCCGAGGGGGAAGCATTCATAAAGAGCAAGAACATACTTACTGAGGTAAAAAATAATAATAATTAGAAGCTATTACAGCAGGAAAAAAAATAAAATGTAAGTGCATACTAATATTAAAAACTACAAAGGTGGCAAATTGAAAAAAATCTAAATATGGAATATCAATTTTTTCTATGACCAAAATCATATTAAAGTTTACAAACCAAACCTAATGCCTAATAATTAATTTAAGTTCAAAGTACATGAATGTAAAATAAACCTGTATTTAAGAAGCCACCTTGTGTTTTCAATACTATTTAGATGTCATTACAGGAGCTGCCGCATTTGTTTCCAAGTATACCTTCATAAAATATCAGAGACAAGATGGAAGTTTTGTACTAATAAAGTAAAAGATATACTTCTACCAGGTAAAAACTTTCTATACCTAATGGCTTTAAAAATAACATTGTACCAAAAGCTACCTTTATAAAATGATGATGACTGGATCATCAAGAATATGTAACATTCCCTTATATTATACTTCATCATATAAAAAAGAAACACCTCTACTTTTAAGAGCCTGAGAAAATGTCTACAACTCCCTAGAACTGTCATGACCTTAAAAATTTCACAGGGAAAAGAGTCAAAGTCTCATGGCTTTATTACACAAAAGCCATGATTTAAAACTCACCCAAAATCAAATAACTAAAAAATGAAAAGTAAAATTACAAAGAGGCATTACTTAAATCACTTTTAAGATTGACAAGGATTAAAAAGAATAACTATAACCTATACTAGCAAGGTTGTCAGCAAGCGGTGCTTTTGTATAGGCTTGGTGGAGTGTAAATACAATATATATTACAGCAAAATTTGGCAACACATATAAAAATATAGTCTGCTTCGGCAACTTCATTTCTAGTAGTTTATCCTACATTAAACCCAGTTTCATATGCAAAGATGTATGTATATTGATGTTCTCTACAGTAGAAATAAATGGAAATACTTCAATACTGTACTGGTTAATTAAATTTTAACATGTTACATGCAGCCAACAAGTGTATGAAAAAAAGCTCAACATCACTGCTCATTAGAGAAATCCAAATCAAAACCACAAAGAGATACCATCTCATACCAGTAAGAATGGCTATTATTAAAAACTCAAAAAAAACAACAGATGTTGGCAAGGCTGCAGAGAAAAAGGAATGTTTATACACTGGAGTGTAGATTAGTTCAACCACTGGGGAAAACAGTGTGTCGATCCGTCAAAGAACTAAAGACAAAACCATCATTTGATCCAGCGATCCCACTACTGATACCTGCCCAAAGGAATATAAATTGTTTATTATAAAGACACAGGCACGTCTATGTTCTTCACAGCACTATTCACAATAGCAGAAGCATGAAATCAATCTAAATGCCCATCAATGGTAGATTGGATTGTTTAAATGTGGTATATATGCACCATGGAATACTATGCAGCCATGAAAAAGGAAGACCATATCCTTTTCAAGAACATGTATGGAACTGGAGGCCATTATCCTTAGTAAACTAACACAGGAACAGAAAACCAAACACCACATGTTCTCACTTGTTAGTGGGAGCTAAGTGATGAGAACACATAGACACACAGAGAAGAACAACAGACACCAGGGCCTATTTAAGGGTGGTGGATGTGAGGAAGGAGTGGATCAGGAAAAACAACTATTGTAGTCTAGGCTGGAAAATGACTACTGGGTACTAGGCTTAATACCTGGGTGACAAAATAATCTGTAAAATAAACCCTCATAATATGAGTTTAGCTATATAACAATCCTGCACATGTACCCCTGAACCTTAAAAAAAAAGTTTAAAAAATTTAACATGTTCATACAATGGAATAGTATACAATCATTAAAAATTATATGTGGTATGCACGTAGCTGTGTATATACTAAACAAAGATATAAATGTGGACCCAACTGTTAACAGTGCTGGTCTTTAAGAAGGTTTCTAGGCCGGGCGCGGTGGCTCACGCCTGTAATCCCAGCACTTTGGGAGGCCGAGGCGGGTGGATCACGAGGTCAAGAGATCGAGACCAACCTGGTCAACATGGTGAAACCCCATCTCTACTAAAAATACAAAAAATTAGCTGGGCACGGTGGCACGTGCCTGTAATCCCAGCTACTCAGGAGGCTGAGGCAGGAGAATTGCCCGAACCCAGGAGGCGGAGGTTGCGGTGAGCTGAGATCGCGCCATTGCACTCCAGCCTGGGTAACAAGAGCGAAACTCTGTCTCAAAAAAGAAAAAAAGAAAGAAGGTTTCTAGAGTACTCGAATTTCTGATCTGTGCTTTTACTTAACTTTTCATAATGCACATAGTTTTTTTAGAAACTGCAATAAACATTTCAAATAAGTGATAAAATGTATTAGCATATTTGAAAATGCGTATTTTCATGTATTGCAGACAATGGTTTTTGTCTGTGTTGAAGAATCAAGGGGACTTACCTGTATTAAAAGTAACTTGATGGCTTCTATAGTCTGCTGTTGTTATTACCAAAGAGATTTCTAAAATACCCAAAACTGCCTTCTTAGGTATATGGATGAGGAAAGCAGCCAGCAATGTTTAAAGTATTACCTGAACGAGAATGCTATAGATCTTTGTGTGGTGGTGTAAGATGCCAAGGTGTGAATCTGGAATTTTCAAATGCCGCTGTACTTTCCAGGTACTAAAAGCATGAACTCTCAAATTACAGACGTCTTAGGTTAGGGATCAGTTGGACTGACTACCTATGTGGCTTTGGGCAAGCTCCTTCATCTTTCTAAGCCTCGGTCCTATCTCCTGGAATACAGGCATAATAAGAGTACTTACCCCCATAGAACTGTTGTGAAGATTTAAAATATAATATATGGAAGACACAGTGCCTGGAAAATAGACAGTATTCAATGTTGGCTCTTATCCTTCTCAAAGCACATCAAGTTTCCTTTTTCTTTACTGATTACAAAGACCTCAGGAAATCAAAGTCTGGATTCTATTGCAAACAAAATAGAAACAAAGGATATTAACTTCAGACTGGATAACAGAAAACATCCGGCCTGTCAGTGAAGTTCATTTTCTTTCTATAATAACACTGTCCATCCTAAGGGTAGGTAGTTCAGCTTTGTAGAGATATAAGTCCCCACTGATTATCAATACCAACCCTGACTGTGTGACAAGTATTAAAATACTACCAGTACCAAAAGGTGTACATGGAAGACTAATGAAGGGCAAAACTCAAATCTACCTATTAAACATAAATGAGAACTTAAGGGAAAATCTGAACAAAGTCTTATGAACAAATAAAATACAAACAGACAATGAAAAAAAGAACTGAAACTAGTCCCCAGGGTCAAAACACTGACATTTCCACCAGTCAGCAGACTCAAATCAGCAAACATCTATTAAGCAATTCACTGCTCTCGAGACTGTCCAATTCCCATACAGGAGCCAAGATAAACCAACAAGTAACTGTGATAAAAGAGAGAATGAGATGAGTGCTGGAAAAATTCCACAGGTGCCTGAAAGAGAGGTAGTAGTACACTTCCTGCAGGGACAAGGGTAAACAACAGAGCTATAGTGGGAATGATTTTCAGGTAGGAGTATAAATAAGATGGACACAAATTAAGATCCATTCAACTAGCAAGTCTGAAGTAATGAAAATATGTTTTAATAAGCTGCATGCACACATTTTTTACTGTTTATTGAGAGTCTATTTTAGGAGATATATTATGCTATATGCTATAAGGGAACACAGTAACATTTCTGACATCTCCTAAGCTTTACAATCCAGCTGGGGAGCAAATTATGCATATTGTATTGTGAATTCCCCAAGGGCAACTGATGTGTCTTTTTTATCTTTCTATCCCCATCCTCTTGCACAATGCCTGCAACATCACTGGCACTAAATAAATGTCTGGCAAATGAGTAAATAAATAAGTGACTATAATATAAAGCAGAATATTGTATGTGTCACGATAACCCATATCAGAGAAATTTAAGAGAGGAACACAAAGTCAGCAAGGAAGCCGCACTACTTCTGTCGTCTAGCATTCACTCCCCATGTTCCTCTGAAAATCAGCCCTTCCTGCCTCTGTGCTCCCTTGGAATGAACTTCCAGGGATGGCAGGCGAGCTAAGCCAAGCAAATAGAAATACTGCATTCCCCTGGTTACAGCAATTGGTTCAAGAGTGCATACCTGACCCAAGCCATGCCCATGAAATACAATTACCGTTAATCTTGGGAATTATGCTTAAGCAACAACAAAAAAAAAAAGTTACTTTTCCTATTGAACTTGGAGCTGACAGGATGAAAACCTAGAACTTCTGGCCACTGTCTTGCCACCACAAGAAGAAAGGCTGGAGGAGAATCGAAGGAACTCATGGAACTAAAGCCTAGCAATGGGGGAAGACCAGATCCTAATAACATTGTTTTAGCCCCTGGCCTTAGCAATGTTAAAAGGAGGCATTTTTCAGTTAATAGCCAACAAATTCCCTTTTTTGCTTCATTCACTGTGGGCTGGATTTCTCTGTCAAGTGAAACTGTTTTCATGCAAAGATTGAATTAGATTTCACTACTAAAAACCATGGTGGGTTTTTAAATAGAGAAGGAATTCAGGTGAAAAAAATGTATAAACAACAGGTGAAGTAGGAAAACAGAAGACTACCTCTGTTATAATGATTAATATATGTTTAGCTCAAGTTTAAGTTCAGATTAAAACTGAACAGAATAGGTTAGGATTAGCGAAGTAGGCTAAATATAGCAAATTAGATGGCTCACACTTCACCAAAAGGAGTGGCTGCTACCTAGCTCAAGCAAATTATTGCCATGTGGGAATTGGCCCAGCAACAGCCACAACTCCCAATTTTCAACAAAAAGCTAAATCTAGACTTTACAAGTACTGGCAAGAGTTAACAGCAAAATAATTAATTTA
Organism: Saguinus oedipus; assembly: GCA_031835075.1. Lineage (NCBI taxonomy): Eukaryota > Metazoa > Chordata > Mammalia > Primates > Cebidae > Saguinus > Saguinus oedipus. The sequence continues at coordinate 2,423,501 of CM063188.1, read as the reverse complement.
CAACCCTGTACAGAACAAACAAGCAAGTCCATAGGGCAGAATCCTGCAGTTAGGTTTGTGACTCAGAGGTTAGTCAAACGGCCAAGAAAGTAAAATCAAGTCCATATAAAAGGTATGTGGACCCAAGTAACAGTTTCCTAAACAAAACAAATTTGTGCGTCTTCTAAGGAACACTATATGACAAGAGAAAGAGAGTAGAATTGTGGATATACAGAAAAAGTGATGGAATGAATAGCTACAATGCTGAGCTCCTAGAGCTGAAGAGTAGATAGAGTCTATGCTCTTAAGTCAGGCTGCCCAAGTTGCTGTTCAGGCTCTCCTACTTTTGTTGTTCTGTGACTCCTTTGACCAAGTGTCCTCAAGTATAAAATACTGCTAAAAATGGTGCCAAGCTCACAGAGTTGCTGTGAGGAGTAAATGAGTTGATATTTACTGTGGCTGGCAGAATTTTAAGATGGCCCCAAACTTCCTGCACGCCTGGAGTACACACTCTATATAATAAGTGAGTGCTGTTCTAAGCCACTAAGATCACACATTCATCCCTCAGTATTGATTCTAGCACCCCTGTGGATACCAAAATCCACAGATGCTCGAGTCCCTTAGAGTACACGGCGTACTACATGCACATAACCTGTGACTATCCTCCCGTATACTTTAATCATCTACAGATTATTTATAATACCTAATATAAATACTATATAAATTCGTTTTTACACTTTTTAATTTTATATTATTTTTTATTGTACTGTTATTTTCATTGCAAACATTTTTTATCTGTGATGACTGAATCTATGGATGAAGAACCCAAAGATACAGATGGTCAACTATAGTAATATATTGTACAGCAACAGAAAAGTGTGTACAGTGATAAATTACTTAGAACACAGCTTGACATATACGAAGACCTCAATAAATATTAGCTATTATTGTTGGACTCCATTTAAGTATATATTCTGGTAAATTTAAAATAGCATTCTAATCACAAAACTTCAGTTTGTCCATCTCATATTTGCTGGCACAGAAGATGCACAGGCATACAGATGCATCCCAGTGATGCAAACTAGGGCAGGCAATGTATTAAAAAATACTTTCTATAACACATGCATTGAGAGTGATCTTAAAGTGATTTTGTAGAAAGAAACTAATTATTATATTCAGATGCTTTAGACAGGAATCCAGTTGGAAATAAATTCAGGATTGAATGATAGTGTACTAACCTAAAAACAAAATATAACATCAGGAAGTTATTTGTAATGCATATTGGATCAATAAATACTTAGCAGAGAACAAAGCATAATAATTTTACTGGTAAATGAAATTACAATTTTATGTGTATGATAGTATTAAATAAAGGTACTATATTTCAGATGCTAGTAACTAAGAAGACAAGGCATAACACAAAATACATTTGGATGAACTCCCATATAGCACATGTGCAAAACAAGTAGTAAAAGTCTGTATAGGCCGGGCGCAGTGGCTCATGCCTATAATCCCAGCACTTTGGGAGGCCGAGGCAGGTGGATCACGAGGTCAAGAAATCGAGACCATCCTGGTCAACAAGTTGAAACACCGTCTCTACTAAAAATACAAAAATTAGCTGGGCATGGTGGTGTGCGCCTGTAGTCCCAGCTACTCGGGAGGCTGAGGCAGGAGAATTGCTTGAACCCAGGAGGCGGAGGTTGCAGTGAGCCGAGATCGTGCCATTGCACTCCAGCCTGCGTAACAAGAGTGAAACTCCGCCTCAAAACAAACAAACAAAAAGTCTGTATAAAGCAGGCAGCAAAAATATCATGAATTTGAAGACATTCCCATTGGTGTAGCCATAATACATATAGAAATTTATTTCAGCTTAAAACACTAGTTCAAATCATAGTGCAAAAACAAACATGAAAGACTTTCAACGTAATGTGTACATAAGCCACAAAAGTATGTACTTCCCTGAACATTAGCAAATGACCCACAACTGAAAACATGATAAAAATAGACTTCAATGAATACATAAGCAGGAAAAAAAATAGACAGGAAAATAGTATCACAAGGATTTTTACCTTTACCCTCAAAGCCAAGTAAACCACAGCCCAGAGCCTGAAACCCACCCACTAACACTGCTAGAGTTGGGAGTTTTCTCTTTCTCTCAAGCATTTATCACATTAGCCACATTCACCATTATCTTTAAAATACCCCCCTGCAGCCTAATCGCTGTAGAAATCTTGACATTAAGTTTGAACTTAATGTTCTGTCAATGCCTCTGTTGCTTTTCGAGCCACAGGCTACAAATTAATAACTTTATATCTGAAGAGGAAAAGCCCCAAGATAAATCTCTGTGGGTTGTGGCTTGTTTTTAAAAACTACCAATGCGACATGAAACTTCCATCTTTGTTGAATTTTTTTTTTATAGGTGAGGGACAGTGGGGTGTGGAGAGTTGGGGAGGGATAACATGGGGAGAAATGCCAGATACAGGTGATGGGGAGGAAGGCAGCAAATCACACTGCCATGTGTGTACCCATGCAACTATCTTTTTTTTTTTTTTTTAAGGAGAGAAGGAAAGAAAAAAAAAAGTAGTGAAGGAGAGGAAGAAAGAGGAAGAAAAAGAGGGAGAGAGAACGGGAATGTTGCTTTATTCTAAAAATGGGTATTAATAACGGTCGATCAATATTTCACTTAAATCTCTGAGTAGGTATGATGTGGTATTGACAAGAATGTATATTTTGTGTATTTAAAATGGAGACCTCTATAAATATTTATTAAGTTTACTTGTTCCGGATCTGAGTTCAAGTCCTGGATGTCCTTATTAATTTTCTGTCTCGTTGAGTTAAGTCTCTTTATAGGTCTTATGTAGCTGAGTGTTAGGATCGTTAGCTCTTACTGTTGCACTTATCCTTTTACCATTGTATCTTTGTGGCTTTAAAATCTATTTTATCAGATGCGAGAATTGCAACTCCCGCTTTTTCTTCATTTATTTATTTATTTTTGCTCTCCATTTAGTTGGTTAATCTTTCTCTTTGTTGAAATTTTTTATGTAACTAGACTCCATCACTAAGAGCAGCCTTGCTACAGCTCACCAGGAATGCTAACATGTACCTGCTTGGTCTTATATCCCTACAATAGGCACAGAAGATGGAAGCTAAGTTCTCACATAATTACCTGGAATAAGGAGCATGTGTAACTTTGCAAAAACAGTAACTGTTACCTAATGTAAGTCACTTTTCCTGAGATTGCCATAAGCTTACATGAGAAGGTGTCCTAAATCTCTCACAGACATTGCTGAATCCAAAAGGGATCAGAGGACTGATTTTGAGGAGCACAGACCTCATTCAGTGAAACAATAATTAAAGATTCTGTTTCACATTTTATTCTAAAATCTTACAAAAAGATACAGAAGTGTCTCCAGAAAAATGTTAAACTCCAACAGTTTAATAGAATTATAGAAAATCTCATTTCAACACAAGGCTCAGCATAAGAGCTTCCTTGTTATCTTCAATGTAACACAAATCATCCTCTTAACATAAAATATTAGGTATCGGCCAGGCGCGGTGGCTCATGCCTATACTCTCAGCACTTTGGGAGGCCGAGGCGGGTGGATCACGAGGTCAACAGATCCAGACCATCCTGGTCAACAAGGTGAAACCCCGTCTCTACTAAAAAATACAAAAATTAGCTGGGCATGATGGCACATATCTGTAGTCCCAGCTACTCGGGAGGCTGAGGCAGGAGATTTGCCTGAACCCAGGAGGCGGAGGTTGCGGTGAGCCCAGATTGCGCCATTGCACTCCAGCCTGGGTAACAAGAGCAAAACTTCGGCTCAAAAAAAAAAAATCATTTTAAGGTTCCTTTCTTTAAAAGGTATGCAAAGTTAGTTCATCCTACAATTTTCAGTCATTATCTTATCTTAATAACTGAGTATGACATTTGCCAGCCCCCAACTCTCCTCTTTAATTTGCTCGATGTCTAATGGTAGCAATTCAACCATGACAAAGCCAAATTACTAAAGTTCTCCCCTTCAAGCTTTAGAAAGAGCTATTGTTGATAGGTGAACCAGGTACTCACACAGCCGATGTGCTGAACTCTCTTGGTGGCACCACAAAATACATTTCTGTTCCTCTCTCCATTAGAAATCAAAACTGAAGGCTTATACAAATTTAAGTTGGATTAAAAATATTCAACAGAATCCCAGCACTTTGGGAGGCAGATCACTTGAAGTTAGGAATTCAAGATCAGTCTGAACAACATGGCAAAGCCCCATCTCTACTGAAAATACACAAATTAGCAGGGTATGGTGGTGCATGCCTGTAGTCCCGGTTACTTGGGAGGCTGAAGCAGGAGAATCACGAACCGAGGAGGTGGAGGTTGCGGTGGGCCGAGATTGTGCCACTGCACTCCAGTGTGGGTGACAGAGCAAGACTCTGTCTCAAAAAAAAAAAATTTAACGGATGTATTCTCAAACTTCAACTGTGCCATTTTGAAATTTAAAAAAAAATTAGAAACTGAGACTATATATTTTTCTTATTTGCATGTTCACGATAAAACTGTATTTTATACTCCAAAATTGTAATACTTTAATAGCATGATGGAACCACTAACAGGTATGGCTTTTCAATGGTCACTTTCATGCTCTAATATAATACTAAAGAGATCACACAACATACCTAAAAATAAACCCACATCTCCAATTTATTATGGTATAAGTATTACCAAAATTAAATTTGAACACCACTTTTAAGGTGTAATACTGTAAAGCTCTGCACTACAAAGGATTAACTGAAACCAACTCGCTCAGATATGATCATTTTGACCTCTGTTCTTCTTCAGACATTTTCATTACAGAACAAAACAGTCACAAGTTTGTTAATCCTAAATGACGTGGCAAAGCCAATCTAATGACAAGGATTTTGCCAAGTCATTTAGGATTTAAGTAACTTTGTGGTTCCTGGGGAATAAAGTACTTCAAAACATACTGGCTGATTCTCAGACCAATCATCTGACATCAATTCAAATCCAAGTAACTTGGGGTTTCAAATACAGGGGAGATGTTTCTCCTAAGAATGAAAAAGAATAACTCAGCTTTTCATTCAGAGCAATAAAGTCATTATTATAAAGCAACTTACCATTTTGGTAAAAACAGCAAAAGCCTAATCACTCAACTTCCATTCTGGAGTATAAAATAGTTTTCACACTTTTAGTCCACATGAAAAATAAAAAGAGTTCCACTGAATTTCTAATTGCTAAATTTAGTGCTGAATTTGTTCTTTTATATTTTGGGCACCTTCTTTTGAAATTATTCTTTCATAGATCCCAAATCACCTGAGGCCACAACTCCTGAGTCACCTTAGGTGACTCTTTGTTTTCATGTCTTTCTAAAAATCCTTCCCAGTTTATTTTGAAAAACAGAAAACAAAAAGCAAAATAAACAAACAAAAGCCTACAGCCAAGTTTCCAATTTGAAGAATAGTGCTCTCATAAATCAGGGGATTCTTATCAGGAAGAGAAAGCAGCATGAGAAGGGCTCACAAACAGTGACAGTAGAACAGCCCCAGGCAGAAATTGCAGGGGAAATCTGAAATCAACTGCTCCTAACCAGAAACAGGCACATCCATCAAGCATGAACCAGCAGCAGGAATCTCCTTGGCATCTAGAGTCACAATGATCTAATTCCTAGCTCTAGGTTCCTCGTTAGCTTATTTGCAACGGTGGCTGTTAAATTCTAGGAAGTCAGCACTGACTCTTCCATCTATAATATCTTCCATTAAAGGCCAAAATCAAATGATCTCCCCACCCCAAATCTCCATCTCAGGTCTATGTATCACCATTATTGCAGTCTGCTGGAGAGAATACTGTGAGTACCTCCAATGAACTGAACATGGCAAGCAAGATTTACAAAAAGAAGGCAGCACAGCTTTGCTTTCAAAGAACCTTTAATATAATGATAATTATGTATATAATTTTGCCATGTATCCTACCAGACAGGGAAGAAATGAAGTCTTAATTAACCTTATTTTTCTAGAGTCAATACAAATGTGTTGAACTGAAATGTATAAAACCGGCTCTTTCTGACTTGAAAGAGCCAAGTAAGAATACTGCTTTGTTTTGGTCCATTTGTCCACTTTTTCAATACGCCACAGAAATAAAAGGAATGACAGGTCAAACTAATTTTCCCCCACTGCTTTCCTGGGAACAAATAATAAAAATCATAGTAATATAATACTAAACATCACAGAGATATACAGAATGAGGGAGGGAGTTTAGTCCCAGAAGAAGGCCCTCCTAGCCAACTACAATAGCAATCTCTAGAAAAACCCCCTACCAAACTGACAAATTCAAAACAGCAATACCATATGATACTTAAGAGGAAGAATGGTTCACATTTAAAATTTATGACAGCACAATGGCACTCCAGAATTTTATGTTCAGTGTACTGAATAGAAAGCAGCTGTTAGGCAAAGAATGATTACATGATTTCAATATGGGAGAATTAATCACATTTTCTTATACTCAGGATTCTGCTGTCACTTAAAAATAAAGATGGAAAAAACTGTAATGTCAACATTTTTTAAAAAACAGCATCAAAATGAGCATCTCAACTAGTATCCATCTAAAAAAAATGTACAATTACTTAGGTGCCTAAGATAGTAAGATTTTAAAAGCTTATTTACACTAAAAATTTTTAAGAAGCATCCATTCTGTATTAATATAATTATTAGAACATCGAATATACCTCCAAATCCAATATGTATTTTTTAATTGTTAAAAAAAATTGTAATACTCACAAGTATACTGGCCTAAAGTCTTCTCATGGGCTTTTCATTTCGCAGAATAGGCTAAAATTCTAGCAAAACAATGCATTTATCAAAATACATTATCACATTATACCATGGATGGGTAAACAGAAATATAAAATACATGCAGACAAGAAAATAAAAGCAGGCACTTGGATTATCATACTCCTCCAACAAAGGTATAGTGAACTGGACAGTTTACCACAAAAGAAAATAGAATAATCAAAATCTCCAATAAATCAAACACATCAGAATTGAATAGCTGCCTAAAAATGAATGACCGTGAAAATACTATCCTTACTTCCTCTGTTTACCAGGTAGAAAGTTTCAGGATTCTATTTTGTTTCTCATACTCTGTGTCTACTGTAGTCAATCAAAAAAATCTACTGAAGTTACTGGGCTTTGAAATAACATTTAGAAGAAAGCAAGCTGGACTGTGGAATAGGTATTTACCAAAGAAATTCCAAGGACACTAACAAGGTTTTGGAAAAGAGGAAGCCACTAGCTGAGACACTGCCTTCATGGCCAATGGACCTTCGTAGCCTATTCCACAGCACTCTTCGTATGAATTCTAATTAAAAGGCAGATCCCACCCAATTACAGAAACATAAGTGCAAACAGGCCCTAAGAATCTGGTGAAATCCACTTAAGAAATGATTTGTCTCAGAAAAAAAAAGAAATTATTTGTCTCTGCAAAAGAAAAAAGATTTAATTGACTGCAAATGTGCCTTACTTTATGAAATACCAGACACTACATGAGGAAATCCAGGTTTTAAGACAGACCAATGAGCTTGCCAAAATAAATCTTCTTCCACAAATAGATTCATCATAGAACCCTGTTAAACTCTAAATCTTTCCTAGTTAATATAACCTGGTATATTATTTATAAAAATTATAAACAATATATTTTCAGGAAAAAACTTTGCTGTACACAATACAGCACTTAATTCTATGTTTGTCAATTTGCTATAATTAGAAGTAATTAGTAACTTGGCAGCTCCAATGAACAAGATCTGCTTTTTTCAAAAACCATTATGCCTTTGATTCTTCATAGAGGACAAGAGCAATGAGAGGCAAATCTACCTGAAAAGAGAGAATGGCATGAACGGACTGGGAGAAAAGAGTTCCAAAACGTCTGGACATGAGACACTGACTGATTTTTAGCAGCCATTCAATCCTGACGGACTGGAGCTTTTAGCTCTTCCCTTTAGTGATGCAATGGCACCTAACTGGAGGAGCAAAACAATGGAAGTTCCTGTCCTTTTTCTTACCCACTTGTATTTTACACTTCTGTTTCCTCATTCCTGTCACAATGGGACATGTCTAAGAGAGTCGTGAAAGGTTTCCTAGAAAAGGCAACATGTTAAATGAAATTTGCCATGCGGAAATGAAGAAACTATACCAGCAAAGGGTGGAAGAAGAGGAATCCTGAGCTTTTGGGGAAAGGATGAACAGTAAGGCTTTTTATTTTTTTCCCTGAGATGGAGTCTCCCTCTGTCACCCAGGCTGCAGTGCAGTGGCACGATCGGCTCACTGCAACCTCTGCCTCCCGGGTTCAAGCGATTCTCCTGCTTCAGCCTCCTGAGTAGCTGGGATTACAGGCATGCGCCACCACACCCAGCTAATTTTTGCATTTTTAGTAGAGACAGGGTTTCACCATGTTGACCAGGCTCGTCTTGAACTCCTGACCTCGTGATCTACCTACCTTGGTCCCCCTGAAGTGCTAGGATTACAGGCATGAGCCACCACGTCTGGCCTAATAGTAAAAAAAGGCTTTAAAGAGCCTACTCAAATGATCACACTCACTGAGAGCTCTGTATCATTTTGTAATTGAAAAAATGAGTTGTTTTCAAAACAACTTTTAAATACCAAGATCGTGCAAGTTTAAACATTCCTTGTCATGGAGAAAATACCCTTCTACTCCAATAAACTAAAAGATAATTTTTATCTATATAGAACATAATATGTTGTTTCAACAAAATGCCAAATACTTTGCAAGATCCTCCTTGCTGACTCTGAGGCGGCAGAAAGTGACAAATATCATCCAAACTTTATTGATATAAGGAAAATATTTTCAGCACACATAAAAAATCTTTGTAGCATCATGACTGCTGTAAAGAAAAGCTAGAAGCCTGCCATAATGATTAGCAAACTCATATAGATAACTCCAGGAAAGGATTTCCAAAATGTGATCACATCCTTTTAATCAACTAATTATCAAACTCAGCAATGCTGACAAAGCAGAAGCCCACTCAGCTACTGCTAATGATTATTATTCAAAGATACGTTTCTACCAAATCAGAATATTTTACAGGTAGAAGCTCATTACCCTTAGGCCCCAAAGGAACACAGTGATTTCCACCCTCCTTGTGTGTGTGCACACACAGACACAGACACACACACACACACACACACACACACACACACACTCCCAGCCATAACTAAGCCTTGCTGAATTGTCATTAGCTTTCATGGCCTCTCCTTTTGTATATATGAGCAGCTTTATGAATTGGTTCAAAAATACCTCAGCCTTTCAAAAATAGTTCCCTATGTAGAGAATACACACACTCTATGGATATTTATATGCTAACGTTATAGCAACAATGCTGCAGGTATCATCAAGCTTTGGTGGCTTGAAGAAACACGCTGATGATGCAACAATGGGAAGAAGCTAAAGCATAACGTAAGTGACAATGAGGCATAAAGGCAATGCAACAGTGGGAAGGCTAAAAGCATAATGCAGGTAACAGTGCAAGCCATGGAGTAAAAGCATATATTGATTGACCCGCAATTGACTGGCACTACGAAAGGTGCCAGGAAAATAATTTTGACCCTCAAGTTGTTTACAGTCTATGTAAGCAGTCAGCCAGCTCCAGGAAAGCAGCATGAGATGAAGCTTGCAGGGTCCTCAAATGCCACACTTAAAAGCCTTGATTTCATACAAAGACAGTAGGAAATCAACAGACATCTTTACACAAGAGATTAAATGATCAAATCTGTTTATTTTTTTAATTATCTCTAATGGCAGAATACAAAAATGAACTGAAATTCAGAGAAACAGTGAGAGGCAAGGACATGAGTCAGAGGCCATTTAGATCAAAGGATCTTATTAATAACTGGGACAGTGATAAAACAATATAAAAATAAAATAATAGAGTCAAGAGCTATTAAAAAGCAGCATAAGCAGGGCTTACGGAAGGAAGGCAGGAAAGAATCAGAGGTACTCCTGATGTTTCTGGCATGGCTGGCTCAGGAGACTGCAAGGTCAATAGAAAAGACAGAAAAGGTGGAGAAGCAGTGTGCTGTACTGAAGAAAAGGCAGAGTTTAGGCACTGTACAGGATGAATCTTAAGTTAAAACATTATGTGGATGAAGATTTGTACTAATATATAGAAAATATGGGATAGGCTCAGAAACACAGGCAGGCAAGTAAAGCCATGGCAGCAGAATATTGCCATTCAACAGGTAACAAGAGACAAACCAGCAAATAACTTTTAAAACAAATTGGTAAGACAGGCAGGAGAACCATGAGCAAGTTATGCCACGGAAGCCAATTACAAGATTTACAAAGGTTAAACAATATCACACCTCAAATCTGCATACCTTGAGATTTAGGTGGGTATTGTTGGTTTTTCTTTGTTTTTTGTTTTTCTGAGACTGAGTCTTGCTCAATTACCTAGGCTGGAGGGCAGTGACACAATCTAGGCCCACTGCAACCTCCACCTCCCAGGATCAAGCGACCCTCCCACCTCAGCCTCCTAGGTAGCTGGGACTACAGGCATGAACCACCACAATTGGCGAACTTGTGCATTTTTTGTAGAGACGGGTTTGTCATGTTGTCCAGGCTGGTCTCCAACTCCTGAGCTCAAGCAACCCACCCACTTCAGCTTCCCAAAGAGCTGGGATTACATGTGTGAGCCACCGCACCTGGGCAAAGTGGGTACTGTTCTATAAAATCTTCCCGAATGAGAAGCAAGAAAACCCACAGGACAGTCACCTCTTATTACAAAAGACTTCTGAGGCACCAAAACAATATAAAATCTAATCTAAAAGACCAACAGCCATGGAATGGCTATGAAGGAGAAAAAACAGACCCTAGACATCAACCAGCAAGTCACATCAGCCTCTTCAGATGCTATATTGGCTGAATAAAATGCTGCTGCCCATCAGGGGAGGAGAGGAAATTCCATTAAGGATATTTTTAATTCTGAACCTCATTCAGGTGATCCAAATTAAACAGATCTGCATAAACAGTATCTTGATAAATTTTTTCTATAATAAGCATCAAAACTAAAACCAAATGTCAATTAAAACTTGAAGTGGGGCCCACGACTGACAAGTCTGGTCATGTAGCTCCAATTCTTTGCTTTTACCTGACAAGTATTCAAAAATAACATTTCAAAATTATTTGTCTATGTCATTAATATCAAGTATAAATGTTAAGGTCAAATATCCCTAAAAGAAAAAGAGGTGTTAATAAGACCAAAGAGTATTTTCTTCCACACTGCATATATGCTTTATTGCATACAAAATGTTTATTTTTTTTTTTTTTTTTTTTTTTTTTAATTCATTTTTTTTTTTGAGACGGAGTTTCGCTCTTGTTACCCAGGCTGGAGTGCAATGGCGCGATCTCGGCTCACCGCAACCTCCGCCTCCTGGGTTCAGGCAATTCTCCTGTCTCAGCCTCCTGAGTAGCTGGGATTACAGGCACGCACCACCATGCCCAGCTAATTTTTTGTATCTTTAGTAGAGACGGGGTTTCACCATGTTGACCAGGATGGTCTCGATCTCTTGACCTTGTGATCCACCCGCCTCGGCCTCCCAAAGTGCTGGGATTACAGGCTTGAGCCACCGCGCCCGGCCATACAAAATGTTTAAATGTACAAATGCATGTATCTGTAGAATCACAGAGAAAAACACACCCAATAATGGCTAAGAAACCATACAGACTCAAGCTGGAGAGCTCCTGAATAATTAATGTTTTAATATGCAGTACTACAAGATTGTAGAATGCAGATTTCAAAAGATACCTAACTCCATGCAAATTCTATGTCAATTATCTTTATTTTCATATGGAGTTGTGGCAACATCAGCACATAATCATTTGATATGAACAACCTACCCTCCTCCCACTCTCAGCATTTATTTGGATTTGAATATATGAAGAACAGAGGTATATAAGACATGATGTACCACCTACATAAAAATACCAGAAATCCTGATTAAATAATTTACAGCTTTGCCTAGAGCAAACCTTTAGTATTAGAGAGAGAATATTATCAAATATTCTTATTTCCATCATTCTGGATTTTGCTAAGGCTTATAATAGTCAGCAATTAGGGGTCTAACAGAGAACTAGTATAACACAGAATGCAGTATGGTAGAATGGAGAAAATAAGAAATCCAAAATGAAGAGGGCCATACAGTTCTGTCTCTTTCACTTAAAAACAGTGTGACCTTAAGCATGTTGTCATCTGTTAAGGCACAATAACCATAACTCAGAGGCTACTATGAAAGGTAAATGTAAAGGAGTGCAGCACTAGGAAACCTGTGAAAAACCTGCCAACTGTCCCCTTGATCTGCTGATGTAAGACATATACCAGAGTCTAATACTCACTTGTTTCCTGGCAAGTATGGACAAAAAATGGGAAATACAAGACAAATCCACATACTCAGGTATATAATACAGCAGTTCTATTTATAAGTGAGCTATCTAAAGGGAAGATAGATAGCTGGTTTGGAAAGCCATGATCATTTAAACAGACATATAGAATCTCTGAATTGAAACTCATCATCAGACAAGCTAATCTAGTTTCAAATGTCAAATAATACTATTCTGTAACTTATTTTTAATTTTCTCCCTTTATACAGATAGGCTTCAATATGAGAAACAGATATTGCTAAAAGGTTGTCCATAATTTAACTTCTATTTGCTATATCACATTTTCACTTCAATTTAGCAACTAAGTTCTTGAGCACTTGGGCATCAACTAACAGAGCTTTAGACTGAACTTGGAAGACTTCAGTTTCTAGCTTTCTTCCTGTCACTGGATGACTACTTACCCTCCTCTAAGCTACAACTGATGTATTCTAGAGGAAGGGAGAGGATAAAAAGTGGGAAGGCTATGGAGTCAGAGAGTTTCTGTGACCTCTTTAGCCCCAAAGTTATATGACTGTATTATGCTGAAGGAAGAAAATGAGGACACATGACTTCTACTTTCACGAAATATATCACCTAAGTGGGAATCTACGAAAAAAAAGACTTGGAAAGTAGAGGATATTCATGGTTGTCAAATGGCTAGCAGAGAATGTAAGTGTGTCTACTGATTTTACAAAAGGGAAACATCAATCCTAGCCAAGTAGATTTCACCAAAGATCTGAGTAGAAACTTAAGAATAAGCAGGACTTCAACGGAGAGGGTGAGAGAAGATATCTACACCCTTCCGTGATGCACCAGGAGTATCACAAACTCACAAATTCAAACAGCACTTTACATATCGTCCACGCCTACCTTATACTCATAGAGATAACCCCTCCTGACACGTAATTCTAATCCTCAGTGAAACTCTTCCAGGAAGAAGGTAGCTTCCAGCTGTGCCAGGACAACCTGATACACTGTTGGAGCCCTCTGATTATAAAGCTCTTCCAGATATTAAGACAGTATTTCTGTCCTTTCTTCATCATGCTTTGTAAAAAAAAATTTATTTGAATATGTCTCTTTAAACATGTAACATTAGGTACTAAACACAGAAACTGTAATGAAAATCAACTTTTGAAGATGAAAGGAAGACTTTTCCCCTTTGATTAAGACGCTTTAAAAAAAATGTCGTTTGGCGAAGCCATCACCACATTTGCCTGCTTACCTTTATAATATACCAAGTCGTCCTACTTTCCACATCAAATGGCAATGTCTCATTTCTGCCCCTAAAAAATAGCACTCTGTTTCTGCCTATTACAAAATTTAATAGAGCAGTTTATCGTAATTTTTATCACTATTAATATTATATCTCTAAAACATATTTGTTTTTTTCCTCCCATGAAAGGTCCTCCTTATTTGAAACAGAACTAGCCAAATCACAATTTAAAGTTTGAGGGCAATAATCCACAATCTAAGAAAAGATCTAAAAAATCAAACAAAAACTTTAAACTTGAGTTACATAGCCAAAATATTTCTAAGAGAAAATGTTATCTTTATGTTTCTTTTTAAAAACAAAATAACAAAATGTGACATCTTTAATTAAAAACCAAAAACAAGCCGGGCATGATAGCACATGCCTGTAGTCTCGCTACTCAGGAGACTGATGCAGGAAGATCGCCTGAGCCCAGGAGTCTGAGGTCAGCCTGGGCAACGTAAAAAGACCCTGGGTTTTTTTTTGTTTGTTTTTGAGATCAAGTTTTGCTCTTGTCACCCCAGACTGGAGTGCAATGGCACGATCTTGGCTCACTGCAACTTCCCTCTCCCGGTTCAAGCAATTCTCCTCCGTCAGCCTCCCCAGTAGCTGAGATTACAGGCACCCACTACCACGTCTGGCTAACGTTTTTTTGTTTTTTTTTTTTTTTTGTATTTTTAATAGGAAGAGGTTTCACCCTGTTGGTCAGGCTGGTCTCAAACTCCTGATCTCAGGTGTGCCTTGGCCTCACAAAGTGCTGGGATGACATGCATGAGCCACCGTGCCCCGCCAAGACCCTGTCTTTTAAAAAATTAAAAATTAAAAGATAAAAAAGGAAACAGTTTAAATGATAGTTTAAAGTATTAAGAAAATTAAGTCTCCACTTTTTCTATTTTATAATTTCTTTTGTTTTTTAGTAAAATAACTACAGTTGTCTTACTATATCGAGTTTAAACATTTTTAAAGTTATTGAATTAAACTGACTTAGAGTAAAACAAAAATTAACTCAAAAAACAGTACTGTGTGCATACTGTGCTCAGACATGTGACTAGCAATGTAAACCTACAGAACTACTGGCTTTTCAGGAAATAACAAATAAAATATTTCCTATCCCCCTTTTTTTTTTTTTTTTGACTAGAGAATTTTCCCACAGCACATCCTGTTTCCCATTGTGTGCTAAACATCTTCCGGCTTACAAATCATAATTCAGCGGTTAGCGAATAAAGGCCCAGAGGGCAAATCTGGCCCCCCAGCTGCTTAGTCTGCAAGCTAAGGATGTTTTCTTACATTTTTCAATGGTTGGGGGAAAATAAAAAGAATATCTTTAATACGTGAAAATTATATGGAAAGTCAGTGTTCAATGTCTTTGTTTCTTTGGTAGACAGCCACACCCACTCATTTATGTATTGTACTTGGGGGCTTTCAGGTTATAATGGCAGAGTTAAGTTGCCACAAGCATGTGAAGTAATGCATATGTTCATTTGCTCCATTTAGCCACTCCACAATACACACGTATTTTATTTATTTATTTATTTATTTTTTGGGTGAGCACAGGGGACTTTATTGATGGTACACGACAAGGTGGGGCTCCCTAGGCCCCTCCCTCTTCAAGGGGTCTGCATGGAAACTGAGGAGGGGCAATTCAGTGTGGTGAGGGACTCAGTGTGGCAGGGACTCCCCAGCAGTGAGGGCCTCTCTTCCTCTCGTGCTCTCGCTGGGGCTGGTGGTCCAGGGGTCTTACTCCTTGGAGGCCATGTGGGACATGAGGTCCACCACCCTGTTGCTGTAGCCAAATTCATTGTCATACCAGGAAATGAGCTTGACGAAGTGGTCGTTGAGGGCAATGCCAGCCCCAGCATCGAAGGTGGAAGAATGGGTGTCGCTGTTGAAGTCAGAGGACACCACCTGGTGCTCAGTGTAGCCCAGGATGCCCTTGAGGGGGCCCTCCGACGCCTGCTTCACCATCTTCTTGATGTCATCATATTTGGCAGGTTTTTCCAGGCGGCAGGTCAGGTCCACCACTGACACGTTGGCAGTGGGGACACGGAAGGCCATGCCAGTGAGCTTCCCGTTCAGCTCAGGGATGACCTTGCCCACGGCCTTGGCAGCACCAGTAGAGGCAGGGATGATGTTCTGGAGAGCCCCACGGCCATCACGCCACAGTTTCCCAGAGGGGCCATCCACGGTCTTCTGGGTGGCAGTGATGGCGTGGACCGTGGTCATGAGTCCTTCCACGATACCGAAGTTGTCATGGATGACCTTGGCCAGGGGTGCTAAGCAGTTGGTGGTGCAGGAGGCATTGCTGACGATCTTGAGGCTGTTGTCATACTTCTCATGGTTCATGCCCATCACAAACATGGGGGCATCAGCAGAGGGGGCAGATATGATGACCCTTTTGGCTCCCCCCTGCAAGTGAGCCCCAGCTTTCTCCATGGTGGTGAAGACGCCAGTGGACTCTACCACATACTCAGCGCCAGCATCGCCCCACTTGATTTTGGAGGGATCTCGCTCCTGGAAGATGGTGATGGGATTTCCATTGATGACAAGCTTCCCGTTCTCAGCCTTGACAGTGCCATGGAATTTGCCATGGGTGGAATCATACTGAAACATGTAGACCATGTAGTTGAGGTCAATGAAGGGATCATTGATGGCGACGACATCCACTTTACCAGAGTTAAAAGCAGCCCTGGGGACCAGGCGCCCAATACGACCAAATCCGTTGACTCCGACCCTCACCTTCCCCACAGTGTCTCAGGGATGTGGCTGCGCTGGCGATGGGAGACAAGATGCGGCTGTCTGTCGAACAGGAGGAGCAGAGAGCCCACATGTATTTTAAAACATCATGTTGTACATGATAAATACATATAATTTTTATTTGCCAATTTTTTTTTTTTTTTTTTTTTTTTGAGACAGAGTTTCACTCTTGTTGCCCAGGCTGGAGTGCATGGCACAATCTTGGCTCACCACAACCTCCGCCTCCTGGGTTCAAGCAATTCTCCTACCGCAGCCTCCCAAGTAGCCAGGATTAAAAGCATGCGCCACCACGCTCAGCTAATTTTTTGTATTTTTAGTAAAGAAGGGGTTTCTTCATGTTGATCAGGCTGGTCTCAAACTCCAGACCTCAGGTGATCCGCCTGCCTTGGCCTCCCAAAGTGCTGGAATTACAGGCATGTGCCACGGTGTCCAGCTAAAATTATTTTTTTAAAGAAGCAGCTACCACAGAGACCATAAGTATCACTCTCTTTACAAACTGTCATGAAACAGTTATAACTCACTTTTGTCTCCTGTCTGGAAAGTCTAAATATTTACAATGTGAGATTTTATAGAAAAACTTCCTAGAAACCTGGAATAATTAACATAATTAATCATCACTTCCTGAAGAACTTAGTATAATGGCAGTCTCTACGAGTCTGAGCTATCAACTAACTTAGTAGATTTCCTGACTTCTACCATGATATTAATGTTTCTTTCTGCAAGTCTCATATATTTACATTATGTATTAATTTTTAAAAATATGTATCTGGGCCAGCTGCAGTGGCTCATGTTTGTAATCCTAGCCCTCTGGGAGGCCAAAGCAGGATCATCACTTGAGCCCAGGCCTTCTAGACCAGCCTAGGCAACAGAGCAAAACCCTATCTCTACAAAAGTAAAACAAAATATTAGCAAGGCATGTACTTGCAGTCCCAGCTGGGCAGGAGAACCGCTTAAGCCTAAAAGTTCAAGGCTGAGTGAGCTAGGATCATACAAGTGTACTCTAGCCTGGGTGACAGAGCAAGATCCTGTCTTTAAAAAATAATTTTTTGGGGGGCCCAAAGTGGCTCCGGCCGGATGTCGTGGCGCTTGCGAAGGCGAGGCCAAGAGTTCAAGGCCAACCAACCTCAGCAACCTTAAAAAATAATTTTTTAATGAAATGAAATAAATAAAAAATAAAAACATTTATCAAAATATGTTCCACAAAACAGAAAAGGGATACCATTTTCTCACATTCCTTCAATCAGTCAAAAATTAAAGACTACTGCATACAACGAAGGTTGCTAGGAATTCAGAATAAGTGAGATGTAATTCCTGGCTCCAAGTAATCCCGTTCTAGTAGAGAGACACAGTACTCCAGTAGAGATTGTTGCCACGAAGGAAATGCCAAAGCAATGAAAATAACCTTTGCCATTTCATAACATCATATACACTTAAAAATATCACCTCCATCTGCACTGATGGCAAATTATACCCTCAAACAGACAAAGCAACAAGGCTTGACAAACACATTTATCCATCAGTACTTTTAACGGAAGCACTAGCCTTTACATAAGCAATTAACCTTGACCAACACAGGTATAAATGAAAATGCTGATTAAGAACTTACTAATTATCCTTCCCAACTTCAGAAGTTTAGCTGGCATCTGGTTTTTTTTTTTTTTTCTTTTTTTCTTTTTTGAGACGGAGTTTCGCTCTTGTTACTCAGGCTGGAGTGCAATGGCGCGATCTCGGCTCACCGCAACCTCCACCTCCTGGGTTCAGGCAATTCTCCTGCCTCAGCCTCCTGAGTAGCTGGGATTACAGGCACGCGCCACCGTGCTCAGCTAATTTTTCGTATTTTTAGTAGAGACGGGGTTTCACCATGTTGACCAGAATGGTCTCGATCTCTTGTCCTCGTGATCCACCCGCCTCGGCCTCCCAAAGTGCTGGGATTACAGGCGTGAGCCACCGCGCCCGGCCTGACATCTGGTTTTTAACTATGATAAACATATACCAACTCATCATAGATTATTAACACATAAGTAAAAAAAAATACTTAACCAAATGGCTACAAATGAAGAACATGATAAATAATCATCATTAAAAATCCAAACAATTACTTGTTTTAAAAGCCCAAGTGTCCTACAAACGTCACTTTATTTGAAGGTAGATAAATATTTTTGAGAATAATTGTCTCCTGAATCTACTTAAAGATTCAATCTGTTGTAATAAAAATAAAACATATAAATCATAGAAGCATGACACCATTTAGTAATTAGAATGCCAGGATCTGCAGGGATTTAAATATCTTAGCAGTTTGCCTGCTTTACTTAAACCAGAAGAGAAGAACAATCCCAATAACTAAGTATTTTAGCAGCTGCTGTGAGCAGACTAGAGAGATGTGGCATGTAGCAGTTACAGCCACACGCATAGACACAACCACCCAGTGACTGGAGGTTAGCAATCCTGGTGCGTCTGCTCGATTTTAGTGTTAAATATTTAATGGCATATTTTTCGTTAATGGAATGCAGGCACATCTGATCAGTCACTGGGATCATTTAGTAATGCAGTCAAAGTTATCATACTGCCATTTCACATCAACTTGGTAATTAGATAATCCATCACTTTATTAATTCAAAAGACTGCTTTCTTTACTACTTTATAGCAGGCTACAGTAGTGAAACCCAACAGAGCTCATCAACAAAAAAGGCTCTAAAATTTGGTCCTACATGAACTTGAAACCCTCAAGTGACAAACATATACACTCCTGACCTTTCAAAGCAAGAGGTAATAATCTTCCCACAAATTAGGTTACCAAGAACAATGAGGTAACAGAGTAGCAGTGTATCCAGATGAAATACTTAACAGGACTGAAAATTTAAGATTAAAAACTGAATATAACATGATCAACTTTGTTCCTGCTTTTTATACTGTTCACCAGAGAATGAGAAAGACACACAAAGAAGTAAGTTAGTAATTTCCCTCCATGCTGATTTATATACTTCACTAGGATTATGAGGGAGGTTATGGCAGAATATCTCCTCAATTATTTATGATCACTCTAAATGTAAAGTTACACACCAGCCAAATGCAAATTTGATATTATATTCAAATATATCTATATATATTTGAATATATCTATATTTATCTTGAATATATATTGATATTTATCTTGAATATAATATCCTGATTATTTTCTCTTGCCTTATCTCTAACATACCACAAAATATTAAATCACGATTTCTTATCACATTATAAATTAGTAAGATTCTTGTTTTAACACCTTCTCCACTGCTTCTCCAATTAAAACCAAAGAATTCTTCAATAAAAAAGAATTTCCTCAGAATGAAACTGTAAAATGTAAATATCATAGCACCAAAAATACCTTCTAAAATACTCACTTTCAAATCTATGCAACCAATACATATTGCAAAACCAGCTGCAGCTTAATATAATCATAAGTTAGATTTTGGAAAAGCAAGCTCTGGAGGTCACATATGTGCCCTAAAGAACAAAAATAACATGCTACCAGGAGAATTATTAATCTGAAAGAAAAAAGGCAGGAACATCTTCTCAAACAGATGTGGAATTTCTAATCAAAAAATTCTGTGGCAGTTGCACAACATTATAAAGTTCAACAGTACTGTGCAGAGCTCTGGAAACGCTAACAAATGACATATGTTTTGTGGTCAGGAAGGTCACTTTTATTCTTGTTGATGCCAATTTAATGTCTGTTTTTGAAACATTCTATGCAACTAGCCTGTTTTCTATTTTATTGTTCAGATTTTAACACATTTCTCATCAGGCTGTCAAATACATTTTTGGAAAAGAAAGTTACAAGCCCAGAAAAAAACTATGTATTTTTCTAGAACCCTGTAAAATAATCCCTAAAAAAGTTATGTGCATAAAAAAATGATCTCAAAACAAATCCTACTGAAATTAAGTTTAGACTATTCATAACCATTGCCAATAATTATCAATGGACATTTGGAGGGATAGAGTAAGAAATACAATACAGTACATTCCATGCCGTTTCAATTAATTAAAACATGACAACTAAAGGACTCTTAATTCCATCCTTTCAAGATGCATGTGTGAGAGAGATTTCATTCATCACAGTAGGCCTATTTTTACATTTCCTATGTGAAATCCCAAGAAACTACTTTGATATAATGGAATTGCTATGAATGATGGCAACAATAAACGATTTCTGTCCACAATGGCTACGACTGAAACCAAGACAGTTACTAGGGAAAAGACACTATTGCCTGTTTGCAAAATTTCTTCTCAACAAAACAGGTAATTCTCAGTATCTCAAGAGACATCAGTACTGGGCACAACTGTGAGCAACCATCTGAGACTCTGGTTTACAATCTGTTGCTGAATGCACTCCTGGTGAGAAGACAGCACAGTGTTTTGTCTCTACAAAACACTGAAGTTCTGTATTCCAACACAAAGAAAGCTGGGAGGTGGGAGCAACAGTAGTAGAAATTAATAATATGTGTCAGACACTCTACTAAGCCCTCAGAGTTGATCCTCTACTGTAATTACTAAATATAACTGAAATCTGTATTGCACAGGTTAACAACTTCCTTTGCAAACCTTCTCCAGAGGAGGTCGATATATTTCCCTCAGGAGGTTGGAGGAATCAACACCCCCTCACTCCCCAGCAGCATTTCTAGACCACTGTATATCACTGTTTCCCAACACCATGCTCACTTTTGAAATTTATGTCAGTTTCTACTTACGATAGGAGGTCCTCCTTGATACCCACCCCTAGAAAAATTCCTCCTTCCTATACCTCATGTTACTCAGATTTTACAGCCAGGCAACAAATTCATAAGTGGACAGGATATATTTATACAGAAAACTCCACACTCTAAACCCAACTGCTATTAGTGTGTATGTGTGAGCAGAGTCACAGACTAACACTGGTGCTAAGAAGTGGGGTTAAAAGGAGGAACATCTGGGAATATGACCCAGAAAATGACTATAGAGCAAAAGGTCTCAAGTAATAGAAGAATTTTTTCCAAGTAAAATTAAGGCTTACAGAGTAGATGCACATTCAGCACTGAGAACATGGTCCAACAGGAAAGACACACTATTTTCCACCAGAAAAGCCAGTGTTCACAATATAAACAGCCAACTTTGCAGGTGTTAATCACAGGCTTCCATTAGAAAAAGCCATCAATTCAGCAGAGTATAAAATATGCTCTCAGGGTTAAGACCTTTCTCATCCTCCCTGACACCTTTCCTTTCAGGGAAAGTGCAAGTTTGATAGAGACATGCATCTCTTCAAGTAGGACTTCTGACCTGAGGATGGTTTTTGCCTTGACAGATAATCTTGTGATTTAGAATTAGCCACATGCTTCTACAACCCTGTATCAAGAGTATTTGTACACACTACACCTGCAAATAAATAAATAAAAGTCTGCTGAATTTACTAAGCAAATTCACATTCATCTAACAAACACCTCTCAGCAGGGCAAGAGGCTTGATAAGAAAAGACTAATTCTAATAAAGGTTAGCCTGATTCTAATGAAGACTGTCTCCAAACAAAGGGAAAGAACATCTGTGTGAAATCTAAGCATTAAAAATGACAGCTCTAAAACAAGTCTGAAAACTAAGGAAACCAACTAACAGAAACATGAAGACTCACTCTACTAGTCCCTCTATTTTTGAGTATGCTTGAAAATGTAATTTAAACATCAAAAAAATTCAGACATAAGCAAGTTTAGAAAAGCTCTCAGAATTCCATATGCCTTCAATTACAGTAAGATGGGCTAAAATTGGCCAGGTGCAGTGGCTCACGCCTGTAATCCCAGCATTTTGGAAGGCCGAGGCGAGTGGACCACCCAGCTAATTTTGGTATTTTTAGTAGAGACGGGGTTTCACCACGTTGGCCATGCTGGTCAGGAGCTCGAGACCAGCATGGCCAACGTGGGGAAACCCCGTCTCTACTAAAAGTACAAAAATTAACCCAACACGGTGAAACCCCATCTCTACTAAAAATACAAAAATTAGCCAGGTTTGGTGGCACATGCCTGTAATCCCAGCTACTCGGGAGGCCGAGACCAGAGAACTGCTTGAACCCAGGAGGCGGAGGTTGCAGTGAGCCAATATGGTGCCATTGCACTCCAGCCTGGGCAAGAAGAATGAAAAGTCTGTCTCCAAACAAAAAAAGGCGGGCTAAAACATAAGCTTAGCATGTCTATGATCTGCACAGAACCTGAATGAACGTAAATGAGAAGGACCAAAAGAAAAACATAAAACAAGGTCTTGGTTATGGAGGCCAGGTAAAGCTAGTCTTGTTCACAGTATAAATTCAAAAGTCAGCAGCTGCTTCGGAATGTACAAACTGTCAGTCATGTGAGTCAAGATGGCCAGGGAGACCTATGTTAATTCGATCTAAATAATTATAAGCTTGCGTGGCTCAGAGAACACTGAAGTTTATACACCAAACTAAACTATATTATTGGTACAGTTAATTAGAAATCAAAGGGCAACAGGAGGCCTAAGATAAAGACCATCCAGAGCACATTAACACCGGGAACACCTCGGGGTTGTTGCAGAGTAGGGAATACTGCTCTGGTCCCAGGAATGCCTTCTCAATGTGCAGACTGTATGAGGGCCAAGTAAAGAGGGCTTATGCAAACATCTCTGAGAAGGGAGGCGACCTCTGCTCACGAGTTCCGAGAGGGTCTTTGCAGATGGGAGCTGGCAAGGAGGGGAAAAGCCTTGCAGGGCAGAGATCAGCAAACACCCCAGGCTCTGCCTAGGTTCTCAGAATAAGGAGTGATTTTAATTGCTCTATGTCCCCAGTGCTGGGGAGATAAAAGCCCCTTGATACATTGGGTGTGGTCAGACCGGGTGGCTCCACATCCGCTATACTTCTGATGCCTCAGCACACTGATAAAAATCGGTGATAAACTCAGAGCACCAGTTCAGCATGTCTTGGAAGGATCTCAAGTGCTCTCCGCCTGCCTGGCTATCTTACCTACTCCTTCACCCTCCCCTCCATGCCCATAAGATCAACGAGATTATGCACATAATAAAAGTGTTTGGTGCCCAAAGCTCCAGACCAATGCAGTTTCCAAGCTTGCCGTGGTCGCCTGGACCCATGCTGTAAACTCTACTCTTGTGTCTCTGTCTTTATTTCCTTTTCTTTATCCCTCGTCACCGCCAGGACTAAGAGCACCCACGTACAGGGTTGGGGGCTGGTTGGTACCCAACAAGTCAGGGATAGTTGCATGCTGACCTGCTTTCCACAACCTACTGAAGTGACTTTTGAATTTACACTATGAAGAAGGCTGGCTTTATCTGGCTTCAAAAAAACAAAATCCTGTTTTATGTTGCTTTCTGTGGTGCTCATTTCTTCTCTTTGATTAATTACTTTTATACTGGTAAAATGAGGAGAGGAGCAGTAGACTGGGATACAAATCTCTGCCCAGGGCTCTTTACCCAGCTCCTGTGTGCTTGATGTGATCTCCACCATCATAGGCCATCAACATGATGCACTCAGTGATTCATCCCTGCAAGCTGCAGGATCCAGTTAGGTTAATTTAGGATCATTTCATGAACAAAGGACGAGAAGGAGAAGGAGTTGGAGGTCGGGGAAGGAGGGGAGTAATTTCTTTTAAGGACAAATTTATAAGCAGAAAAATACAAATTAAAAACATTAACAAAACTTTCACCAGAAAATACAAAAGCCATTGGGTTACAGGTTGCTTTCTTCTGATTACTAACCTATATTTTAACGCAGAAATGACACATCTAAGGCCAATTATGCCCAAAAGTCTCAAAAATGCACATGTTCTACTTTTGTAGCAGTAACAAATATTAAGTGGGGAGAAGGGTAAGCACAGTATTAAAAATTGGTCCACTTAATCATAGGAGCAGAATTTTCCCTCTATATAACATGGAGAGAATTTCCTTAAAAAATACATTAAAATCTTCAAAAAGAGAAGAGAACTGGATAATAATTCACATTTTACATGTAGCAATAGAAAGTATTTTAAGGCCAGGCACAGTGGCACATGTCTGTAATATCAGTACTTTGGGAGGCTGAGGTGGGCGGAACATAAGGTCAGGAGTTCAAGACTAGCCTGGCCAACGTGGTGAAACCCCATTTCTACTAAAAATACAAAAATTAGCCGAGTGTGGTGGTGGGCACCCATAATCCCACTACTCGGGAGGCTGAGGCGGAGAATTGCTTGAACCCAGGAGGCAGAGGTTGCAGAGAGCCGAGATCACACCACTGCACTCCAGCCTGGACCACAAAAGCAGGACTCCGTCTCCAAAAAAAAAAAAAAAAAAGTTTATTTTGGCAAGTACTAGAGCCCAGAAAAAAATAAATAAATAAAATTTTTAAAAAGAAAGTATTATAAAATATTTTCATGGATATTAATAACATCAGTTATTATCACTGGAACATTTTCCAACAACAGAAGTAATTACCACAAAACAGCCACAAACTTAACAATAGGATTAAGGTAATAATCATCATAAGGTATATTTTTATCTTTCAGTAGGTATTCGTTTTTATGGTGTTTAACATGAAAAATGTCTTATGTACTATACACAATACTGCTATAGGTTATGATTTTCAGAAGCAGAGAAATAAACATATGAGAAAGTCTTCAGATGCATTGTAAGTAACCGCTAAATTCTGAAGTCAATTTTAAATTATAAATAAACCAGAATATAACGCTAAGATGACATTAATCAGAAAATCATAAAAACATACCTTACAGAATGAAAATACATTTGAGAAAAACCAGAATAAATCTCCAGAAATCAAACCAATTACATTTAAGGTTTCAGAAAAGTTAAGTTTTAAAACGTGCCTTAAAATATCAACGGCATAAATATATCTTTAAATGTATGCTTACAAATTACAAAGTAAGTGGCAAATTTGTCAAAAGCAAAGTTTTACTTGTTATTATGATCAATATTAAAACAAATGCAAACACATAATATGAAAAGGCAAGGACGGCAGATCCCTAACAGTGAGGGGAGTGTCTCTGTCATCCCTATACCAGGGTAAATATCAAGAATCAATCATTTCATACCTATGGGCTCATGAAGGAAAAAAAAATCAATCA
This sequence comes from Saguinus oedipus, assembly GCA_031835075.1. Taxonomy (NCBI): domain Eukaryota; kingdom Metazoa; phylum Chordata; class Mammalia; order Primates; family Cebidae; genus Saguinus; species Saguinus oedipus. The sequence continues at coordinate 2,398,000 of CM063188.1, read as the reverse complement.
TTGCACTCTTCCTCCCTAAGCCAAGATAAACTCTCAGAATCATTTTTTTAAATAATACTTCAGGAAGCCAGGTGTGGTGGTTCACACCTGTAATCCCTGAACTTTGGGAGGTGGAGTTGGGTGGATCATCTGAGGTCAGGAGTTCAAGACCATCCCGGGCAACATGACCAAACTCCATCTCTACAAAAACATTAAAAAATTAGCACGGCATGGTGGCTCACACCTGTAATCCCAGCTTCTCAGAATGCTGAGGCATGAGAATCGCTTGATTCTGGGAGGGAGAGGCTGCAGTGAGCCAAGATCTTTGCCACTACACTCAAGCTTGGGTGACAGAGTGAGACTCTGTCTCAAGAAGAAAAAAAAAAAAGAGGCCAGGCAAGGTGGCTCACACCTATAATCCCAGCATTCTGGGAGGCTGAGGTGGGTGGATCACTTGAGGTCAGGAGTTGAAGACCAGCCTGGCCAACATAATGAAAGCAAATCTCTACTAAAAATACAAAAGTTAGCCAGGAGTTGTGGTGCACACCTGTAATACCAGCTACTCGGGAGGCTGAGGCAGGAGAATTGCTCCAGTACAGGAGGCTGAGGTTGCAGCGAGCCAAGGTCACGCCACTGTACTCTAGCCTGGGCAACAGAGTGAGACTCCATCTCAAAAAAAAAAAAAAGAAAAAGAAAAGGATTCCAATAAACTTTTCATTTCAAAGACAAGCTCTATGCTTAAACAATCACTATAAAACTCAATGAATGCAATACAATGGCAAACAAGTTCCTTTGCAAAAAATAATGGGATATGCTATTTTCTTCTGAGAAAAGAAAGCATATTCTTTCTTACCAGGGTATACTTTGAAAGTTGACAATGAACATATTCAGGCAATAATAAAAATATAAATAAGACAGAAAAATTCATACCCTTTTCAACGCACACCATATATTCTCTCATTCTCTACTCACTATGATAAGGGAGTAATATAAGGCATTAAGAGTCTTGAATTTCCTGTCAAGATTCTGGACATTTTTGTAACCAACAACAAAATGAGGAGCAAATTGATTTACAGAATTAGCAAAAATAGCAAACTTAACACTTACTTTTGCAAAGGCTTCAAAAATGTCAAAGGCAGGTGGCAGCTGAGAGGCATCCTGTATTTCTTCTCTCATGAAATGCTGAAATGTCATTACAAGTTGCCTGAGGCCCTCTTTCTTATCTTCAGTCAGTTTGTTAATATCTTTTTTAAAGAGAAAATAAATAGCACAATCTAATAGTGAACTTTTAAAGGATAATTTTCAAGTGTTCAGTGCTGGCTGTTAAACCAGATATTTCCTGCCTTATACCAGATTCTGACAAAGAGCAAATACATACTGTCTTATCTTTTGACAACTAAAAATAATCCATACATAAACTCTGTCAAATTTTGTCTGCAATGTAAGATCGAACACCTATCAAAACATAAGTGTGTATGAAAAAGCATTAAATCCAAAATCAGTAAGGCTGTGTGTTACTAGATTTTCTACATCATTCTGTACAAACATATAAACAACTGTAAGTTCTTATTAAGTCAGTAAATTTAAGCAGACTTTTCCATGAAATAATTTACAACTAGGTCATGACTAAACTAATAAATAGCATCACCTCTAAGTAAAAAAGACAGAAAATGAGAACTAAAAAGTTCAAATAGGTTAAATTTTTCATGTGGATAGTACATCATGAAGAGAACAGGGATCATGCACAGCAATTTCACCTTCGAGTTATCTGAGTTGAATAAACAAGATAAAGGAGCACAGCACAGTGGCTCACACCTGTAATCCCAGCACTTTAGGAGGCTAAGCCAGGCAAATCACTTGAGGTCAGGAGTTCGAGACCAGCCTGGCCAACATGGTGAAACCCTGTTTCTACTAAAAATACAATAATTAGCCAGCCATGGTGGTACGCGCCTACAATCCCAGCTACTCAGGAGGCTGAGTCAGGAGAATCACTTGAACCTGGGAGGTGGAGGTTGCAGTGAGCCAAGATCACACCACTGTACTCCAGCATGGGCAAAAGGAGAGACTACGTCTCAAAAAAACAAAGACAAAAAACAAGATGATGCTGCATCAACCCAAACAGAAGGAGATAATTCTAAAACAAAAGAAGAAAAAAAAGAGAAACTTCTAAAGCCAATACTATGCCCTTTAAATATCATTTTCAATTATACCGCTAATGGGGTAGTAAGGCTAAAAGTATACCTGTTCATCAACAGCATTTGAGAGTATTTCACTTAAGGTCAGGTGTATGACACTATTACTAAGTAGGGCTAATGTGAAGAGTAAAACCCGTGGTAACAAACATTAATCATCTAACAGTAATATAACAAGAAGTTATGAATACTTTGCTGTCTTATAAAACTTGAAAAGATACATTAAACTGAGCTATAGAGTAATTCTGTTGCTTATGTCCATGTGTATTCTTTAAATTACTTACTCAACAGAATAATTAACCCAATAATTTCTTATATAGCAATTTATAATCATGGGAACTTAGGATCGCACGACTTTATATAAATCTATACTAGATCATCTTCTTATTTGTCGGCGTCCAGAAATATTAAACTGTGCGGCAAATATACTCTATGTGCCCTGGCTAGTTTTGAGTTGAAATCACTTACAACCTCATTGAAAAGGATCTGTACCCATACAAAGGCAAAATAAAGCTCAACACTCAGATGCAGGAAGGCTTTTAAGTCATCCCAAGAAGGTGGCTACCTTTGCTCAACACTCAGATGCGGGAAGGCTTTTAAGTCATCCCAAGAAGGTGGCTACCAACAAGGTAGTTTCAGAGAAGAATAATGTCACAGAGACTGAGTTATCTGTACCTTCCACTTTCCTCAATATCTAAAAGATCCGTAACTCTAAAAGCTCTGTGGAAACCCCCTGTGCACTAAATCACTCTTCTCTGACATCAAAAAGAAACCAGAACAGGAAATCAAGAGAGAGAAGAACGGAAACCGGGAGGGAAAAAAACAAGAAAAATGATTTTGTCAACTGGACTAAGGGTCACACTACCCCCATCTAACCTGAACATCTCTATGGTGCTTTAGTAACTCCTGTTTTAGGACAAAGCTACGCCAGAATCAGTGAAATAAACCAGCGTGACAGTTGTACAGAAAAACAAGTTTTGTTAGGTTTGCAACACATTATAAAGAAACAGAAAAACAAAGTTAAAAATAAACTTGTTTACCAATTCAGCAAATAAATTATAGAAAACTTTTTAAAGATGCTGATAGACAATCACTTACTTGACTCGAGATCATGAAATGAGTAAAGCTTCTCTGATTCTGAAGGTGATCCTTCCATCTGTGAAAAGGGGGAAAACACCAATAACAATTTCAAGCGTTCCAATATATAAACACATATGTTTGACTACCTTTAGATATTTAAATGAAAGTCTATCAAAAAGAACATTTCTATATATTCTTCCTATTCATCACTCAAAATAAAAATCTAACTTGTATCTTCACTCAACAGTTTAATCTCCAAATGCAAAAAACTCTTGTACAAGAAGTTTCCATATTTTCATATTCCTAAAATCCTCTATAAAACTGTATACTGGCCAAAACAGTCAGTAAACAATAGGAAAAGGTGGGGCATGGTAGCTCACACCTATAATCCCAGTACTTTGCCGGGGGCCGAGGCAGACAGATTGCTTGAGCCCAGGAGTTCAAGGCCAGCCTGGGAAACATGGTGAAATCCTATACCTACAAAACATACAAAAATTAGCCAGGCATGGTGACACAGAGCTGTAGTCCCAGCTACTCGGCAGGCTGAGGAGGGAGGGTGAGTTTTGATCATGCTACTATACTCCAGCCTTGGAAACAGATCAAGTCCCTGTCTCAATAAAAGAAAAAAAAAAGGAAGAACAAAGCGGGAGCCTGCAATAATTTGAGAAAGATATTCATGCTAAAGACAGGAAAAAAATCTGAAAGGCTTCCTCACAGCAGAATTCACAGAATTTACTGTTTTGCCACTTACGAAAAAGGACCAAAGAAATCACTTCAATGAATTCTATGAAAAAAAGATAAGTACTCCTCCAGTGAATATTAATTATGATCTTCTTTGAAGAGGCAAGTAGAAAATGACATGCTTGCCCTGTGTGTTAGTTCACAACAGCAAAGTTATAAAGGCAATGTAACAGAGATCACTTCCATCTCATATCGCAAATATAGAACCTTCTCCATCTTTATTCTCACAGGAAGACAGCAGGGTCTTCAAGAGAGACTATATTTCTTCACTGCTACAGATTCCGTGATTGATAGGAAAAGAACACATTTTTTTGTCTTCGGACACTCCCTGGAATAATCTACCTTCTACATTAACATGGGGTTAATTTCAGCCTTAGAGAAGAGTAACAAAGGCATACCTCACGTTATCACACTCCACTTTACAGTGCTTGCAGACAGCACACTAAAGGTTTACATCATCGAACAAGTCTATCAATGCCATTTTTCTAACATGGGCTCAATTTGTGTCTATGTGTGACATTTTGGAATTCTCACAATATTTCAAACTTTTTGTTATTATTATATCTGTTACTGTGACCTATGATCAGTGATCTTTAATGTGACTACTGTAATTGTTTTGGGGTACCACAAACTATCCTTGTATAAGACCATAAACTTAATAAATGTCGTGTGTGTTCTCACTGCTCCATGAACCAGCTGTTCCCACTGACTGGCTATTCCCCTATCTCCTGCCTCTCCTCGGGCCTCTGTATTCTCTGAGACACAACAATATTCAAATTAGGCCAATTAATAACTTTACAACGGCCTATACGTGTTCAAGTGAAAGGAAGAGCTGCACATCTCTCATTTTAAATCAAAAGCTAGAAATGGGGTAGGCTTAGTGAAAAAGTACTGAAAGTTGATATAGACGATACGTCAGGCCTCTGGCACCAAACAGCCAAGTGGTCAATACAAGGGAAAGTTCTTAAAGAAAATGAAAGAGCTAATCCCATGAACACATGCTGATACAGAGAAAGTCTGAGTTGCCTGGAATGAAGATCAAAACAGCCACAATATTCCCTTGAGCCAAAGCCTAATCCAGAGGAAAGTCCTAACTTGCTTCAATTCTATGAAGGCTGAGAGAGGTGAGCAAATTGCACAAGTAAAGTTGGAAGTTAACAGAGGTTAGTTCACAAGGTTTAAGGAAAGAAGCCATCTCTATTACATAAAAGCGCAAGGTAGCAGAGTGTGGTGGCTCATGCCCATAATGCCAGCACTCTGGGAGGCCAAGGCGGGCAGTTCACCTGAGGTCAGGAATTCAAGAGCAGCTTGGCCAACATGGTGAAACCTCATCTCTACTAAAAGTACAAAAAATTAGCCAGGCATGTGGTGGGTGCCTGTAGTGGCAGCTATTGGGAGGCTGAGGCAGGACAATTGCTTGAGCCTGGGAGGCAGAGGTTGCAGTGAGCCAAGATCATATCACTGCGCTCCAGCCTGCGTGACAGAGTGAGACTCCATCTCAAAAAATAAATAAATAAATCTAAAAAAGCACAAGGCAAAGTAGCAAGTGCTGATGCAGAGGCTACAGCAAAGGATCCAGAAGATCTAACAAAAATAATTGAATTTTGCTACACTAAACAACAGATTTTTAATGTAGATGAAATTGCCTCATATTGGAAGAAGATGTCATTTAGGACTTTCACAGCTAGAGAGAAGTCAATGCCTGGCTTTAAAGAACAAGTTAACTTTTTTTTTTTTCAGGGACTAATGCAGCTGGTGACTTTAAGTGCTCATTTGCCATTCCTAAAATGCTAGGAATTTACTGATGTCCTTACTAATTGTGGTAAATCTACTCTGCCTATGCTCTAGCAATGGGACAACGAAGTGTATATGACAGCACATCTGCTACAGCATGGTTTACTGAGTATTTTAAGTCCACTGTTGGGACCTACTGCTCAGTAAAAAAGATTTCTTTTAAAATGTTACTGCTCATTGACAATGCATCTGGTCACCCAATAGCTCTAACAACGGTATTTAAAAATTTCAATGTTGTTTTCATGCCTGCTAGCATGACCTTCATGCTGCAGCCCATGAATCAAGGAATAATTTTGACTTTCAAGTCTTATTTTAAAACTATATTCCACAAGGCTATAGCTGCCACAAATACTGATTCCGCTCATGGATCTGGACAAAGTAAATTTTAAAAACCTTCTGTAAATGATTCACCATTCTAAATGCCATTAAGAATATTTGTAAATCATGGGAGGTCAAACATCAACATTAATAGCAGTTCAGAAGAAGTTGATTCCAACCTTCATGGATACCTCTGAGGAGTTCAAGACTTCAGCAGACAAAGTAACTGTAGATGTGATGGAAAGAACAAAGTAACTAGAATCAAGAAGAAAACCTAGGAAATATGCTTCTACACATGGCCTTGGGAAAGAATTATGACTAAGTTCTCAAAAGCAACTGCAACAAAAACAAAACTGACAAGCAGGATCTAATTAAACTAAATAGCTCCTGCACAGCAAAAGAAATTTACAAAGGAGTAAACAGACAACTTACAGAATCAAAGAAAATATTCGCAAACTATGCATCCAACAAAGGTCTAATATTCAGAATCTATAAGCAACTTAAGCAATTCATCAAGTAAAAAACAAACAACCTCATTAAAAAGTGGACAAAGGGCCACCAAAGGAGCTCACACCTATATAATCCCAGCACTATGGGAGACCAAGGTGGGAGAATTTCTGGAGCCCAGGAGTTCGACACCAGCCTGGGAAAGACAATTAAACTTCGTCTTTCCAAAACAGAAGAAAAAAAACACAAAAACTAGCTGGGCGTGGTGGTGTGCACCTATGGTCCCAGCTACGCGAAAAGCTGAGGTAGGAGAATTGCTTGAGCTCCACAGGTTGAGGCTGCAGTGAGCAATGATCATGCCACTACACTCCAGCCTGGGGCAACAGAATGAGACCCCATCTCAAAAAGTAAAAATAAAAAGTGGGCAAAGGACAAGGACACTTGTCAAATGACGATATACAAGTGGCCAAAAAACATGCTCTGTTTTTTGAGCATGTTTTGAAAATGCTCTGTGTCAGAGCATTCATCAGAGAAATGTAAATCAAAACCACAATGAGATACCATCTCATACCAGTTAGAGTGGCTATGAATAAAAAGGCAAAAATAACACATGCTGGCGAGGGAAGAAAGGGGAATGCTTATCTACTGCTGGTGGGAATGTAATCTAGTTCTGTCACTGTGGAAAGCAGTTTGAAGATTTCTCAAAGAACTTAAAACAGAGTTACCATTCAACCTAGCAATCCCATTATTGGGTATATACTCAAAGGAAAATAAATCGTTCTACCAAAAATATACATGTACTCATACGTTCACTGCAGTGCTATTCACAATAGCAAAGGCCTGGAATCAATCAAGGTGCCCATCAGCAGTAAAATGGACAGAGAAAATGTGATATGTAAACACTGTGAAATACTACACAACCATTAAAGAGTGAAATCATGTATTCTGGAGCAACATGAATGCAGGTGGAGGGCATTATCCTACGTGAATTAACATAGAAACAGAAAACCAAATACCCCAGGTTTTCACTTATAACTGAGAGCTAAATATTGGGTGGATATGGACACAAGGATGGGAATAACAGACACTGGAGAATACAAGGGGGAGGCAAGAAGCCGGGAGAGGGGCAACGGATGAAAAACTAGTTACTGAGTAGCATGCTCACTAAGTCAGTGATGGGATTCATCACACCCCAAACCTTAGTATCATGCAATATATTCATGTAACAAATCTGCACATGTACCCCCGAATCTAAAATAAAAGCTGAAACTTTTTTTAAAGAGAGAACTAAAATTAGAAGTAGAATCTGAAGTGACTGATTTACTGCAATCTCATAATAAAACTTTAAAAGTTGAGGAGTTGCTTCTTATGAATGAAAAAAGAGAAGTAATTTCTTGAGATTGAACCTTCTCCTAGTGAAGATGCTGTGAGGCATTGTTATAGTGAAATCATTTGTGAAAAGAAGAGCCAATCGATGCGGCAAATTCTATTGTTGTCTTATTTTAAGATATTGCCACAGCCAGCCCAAACTTCCGCAACCACCACCTTGATCAGTCAGCAGCCATCAGCATCCAGCAGCAAAAGAGTATGATACACCAAAGACTCCAATGACCCTTAGCACTTTTAGAAGTATTTTTTAATTAAGATATATACATTGATTTGGTTGGCATAATGCTATTCCACACTTAATAGACTACAGTGTAATGTAAACATAACTTTTATGTTTACTGGGAAGCCAAAAACTTTGTGAGACTCACTTTATTGCAAAAATCTGTGAGACTCATTTTACTGCAATATTCACTTTATTGTGGTGGTCTGAAACTGACCCTGCAACCTCTCTGAGGTGTACCTGAAAATGCAACCGCTTATGCTTATTTAATTAAAACCCAGGCACATTTCGTGAGTTTTATACTCACAAGTTTGAAGACAACTCTGCCAAGAAGTCGAACGGAGTCTGGAGGATATCTGGGTTTGCAGCTTTTAAGGCATTTGCATTCCCGCTTGTGGTCCGGCCAAGCTTTTTTCTATTAAGACAAGAGTTGGGAGAACATAGGTGACCTAAAATTTAACCTTCATTTATACTGGTTTTGAGCATCAAGAGCCATCACATTAAATTTTAATAGTCCAAATGTAACTGCACAATAGAAAATAAAACCAACATTCTAAATCGGAAAATAATCCAGAATAAGTCTTTGCCAAGTATGCAATTACTACATGAGGACATTTAAAGCTTCAGCTTCAACTTCACCTCTGTGCTTTAATTTGTCCCCTGGTTATTACCTGGCTGCCGGAGTCCAAAGAAAGAACCATTATAGCTTATTTAATAAGTATAAGATGGTCTTTTAACTGATCAAACAGGATTCAACAACAAGTCATTTTGAAAACAAAAAGAAAATCACTCTAAATCAGAAAATAAAACACATGGTTCAGAAGATTCAAAATAGGGATGACAGCCTTCCAAATTTCTGTGCTGCTACACAAGTATCAGGAGGGCTAACTCACCCCCAAATATAAAACCTTCTTGTTTTTAAAAGCAACGTAAAAAGACTTATTAGCTAAAACCATTAAATATCCAGTTTGTCCTGGATGTGTCTAAGTTTATATCTATGTCCTGGCTTAAATATTAATAGAGCCCCTTTTCACTCTGAAAAGTTCTGGTTTCAGTGACAAATTACATGGGCACCTATGCCACGATCCTAGCCATATGCTGGTGCGGCTGAAGAGACCACTGAGTCAGTTGTCAATCTAAGGATAAAGGGACTGAAGGGAAGGACACTATCCCTGAGCCTTGGATCAGAAGGCTACGGCTCCTTTCACATGGAATCACTTTCACATGGAAATAAAATCCAGAGCATCTAATATTTAGCCCTGGTAAGTAGGAGGAGCCTCAATCAATGTCTCTTGTGTTATATTCTGAAAACTGGAATTTCCTTTACTAAAATGCCTGATACCCTATTTGTTCTTATTTCAAAAATGGTAAATCTGCTTCCCACCTCCTGGATCTGTAAAATCCTCCTTATAGGAACTGCTCTCACTTCCACGTGCAACAGAAACATACAGCACAACCACAAATTTCAAAAGAGCTGCAGCTACTTCAAAACTATGACTCAGATTCAAAGTCAAGCCAACATTTTGCTCAGAAAGACTATCCATGTCAACCTGTTGGGTGACACCTGGGTCTGTCTTCTATTTCTTAGTAACCCACGTGGTGGAGACACTGTTTATAACAGGGATATCACTTCTTCCTTCAACTCGACTCACAGTTGCCTCACTTCCACTGTGGCAACCCTCTCAATGTACTGTTCATAACTTTTGTTTTAGTACTTACACTTCACTCACTTCTAAGCAAGACTGAGCTGATTCAAAGTAAAGATGTGTATGAAATAAGACTGCAAAACCAGAAACAGAAAATACTAAAATTATGGAGGGGGTTAAGAGGAGAGCACAGTAGCATTTATTTAGCATTCTACAAAGTACTAGACACATGGCTAAGCAAATAACAAAGCATGTTTCATTTGATTTCTATAATAATCCAAATGGTAGGCATTATCCTTCTATTAAAGATAAAGAAAGTAAGGCTCAAAAGCTGATATCTAACTATCAAACTGCCTAAACATAAAAAGGGAGAGTAAAAATTCTTAGCATGCTAAATATGAGAGCTGAATAATTTGTGCATTACATTCATTTGAGTGTCTGTACATTTATTTGAGTTGCCTTATAAGCAAGGCAAAAAAGAAGGAATAATGGTTTATATAATTCTCAATTGACAGAAAGGAAAAACATATAGTTTTATCAAGTATTGAATCACAGGAGGGATTTATTCCAAGAATGCTAATCAACATACTGAACAACGTCCTTTACAACAGTTCACAACTATAATGGCCTTTTCATATGACTTCTATATCAGTACTCACCAAAAGGCATAATATTAAAATATAACTCAGTGAAGGAAAATGCTTCTGTTGCTCAGGGGGCTAGTCCTGGACTGGCAATTAGCAATTACCAGTGTGTGTAAGGTGCCTAAAATATATATGGTACAATTGTCAAACAAGTTTGAAAAACACAGTATCATGTTGACCCTAGAGAATCAAAATATACTTAGTATCCTAAAAGTTCTAAAAATCTATGCATTAAAGAAATGTGTATAAATTATTAACACAGTTTCTCATGCTTGTTATTGCCACCTGTTGGGAAACTGAGTTGGTATTCACTGACTCAGAAATATACACATACATATACATATATGTATAGTATATATATGTATATGTATGTATGTGTGTATATATATATATGTATTTTTTTTCACCTGGTCTTTGAATACGAGTGGGTTCAACTAAAAAATTTACATTCATTTGCACTCGCAAGAAACATGAGCATTGAGTTTTTCAGTTTTGTACTGGTATAAGGGAGATCCATACTTTGGCAGAAGTTTTCGTTTAATTTTCAAAGTTGAGAAACCTGGCAGATGCTCTCAATGGACAGACGTGCAGGCAGAAACGGCTAACACCGTGCCAGTTGGTCTATCAGAAAGCACCTTTGACTCTGTTCAAATGCCTTAGTGTCCAGCTGAACAGGGCTCAAACTCAGCAAAACAAGGCAGGGATCATTTGAGGCAAAAGGCCCTAAGAGCACATTTTAACTACAAGAGATCATCCATAACTGCTCTGTTAAAACCTAAAGACTTCAGAAGCTCAGCCTCCTGATAGCTTCCCAGATGCTATAACTACAAAAGGTACACCAGATAATAAACAACTGATTAGTTCAATGACAGTATTTGGAATTAAACATCCAAATTTTAGAGACTTCCTGTTAAAACAATTCTAGGACCTTAACATAATTGATATTGAGCCCTTACTTCTCAACAATAACTAGAAATTAGACAAAATGTTTCTTAAACTTATTCTTAGATCACTGCCTGAAAACATACTTATCTTCTCATTTGCTCCAGCAAAAAAAAATGTTCATTATTTCCATCTAAAAACCAAATCAGATCATTTAGGTATAAAGAAAGAAAGCAATCATACCACTTAAAATTGGTCTGTAATATAATACCAAGTATCAGCCCATCCCATTTCTTTTTTTAAAACGTTAATTGCTAAAATTTATCATTCAGCTTCACCTATCACATCTTACCCTAAGGGTTACAAATATAAGCATACCACAGAAAAGGCTTACAAAGAAATCTTTTACGCAGCTCCATTTGACTTTGAAGCAAAACGTGAGGATCATACAAAAACAAAAGGCATTATCTTCACTCAACTAACCTTGGTCAAGACCTCAATGACACATTTGTCATATATATTTGCCATCTTCTCAAAAGACAACCTTCTTGATTTACATTTTTTCCTATTTTCTTACATTACTTCCAACACAGAATATAATTAAGATTTTGCTCATAATATTGGCTGTAGTACTTTCTGTTGTCATAGCTGAAAATTAACAACGTAAATAAGCATAAAATGGCTTGAGAGACAAAGGAAATTAAAATATAACATTAAGAAGGAAAAACAAAAGGAGACAAGAGTTTTATGCTGGGAAAAAAAAGGAAATGACATCTATAACACAATTCTTTCAGTGCACGAATAACTCAAAAAACAACTTCAGAATCCATATATTTCCATAATGTATTTTATAGTATTTATAACAGTTCACAACATAAACTAATTAACCACACCAGTAGTTCTCAATGGAAGTAACCCCTATCTTGAGGGTTGTTTGAGAAATTTATAGGGGTATTTTTATTTGTCACAATGTTTATGGAATATTACAAGCGCTTAATGAGCAGGAACCAGAGGAGTCAGACATTCTATGTAGGACAGTTCTAGAAAATGAAACATTATCCAAATCCAATGCAACTTTTAAGTGTCCTACCAAATTCTATGAAGGCGGAAAACTTGTTTATAATTATCTGAGCGTAGAGAAATCTCCTTTTACATTTAAAAACAAGAACTTGTTTTTACAAAATCCTAACAGCACTGAATATTGTAGGTAAATCAAGGGAAGACTGTGTTTTAAGAACTTTATCTAAATTAGTCAATTAAAGTCATATCACTGAAGGCAACACCACTCAGAGCATCTGAGTTACCAATACAACGCGCCTTCTGACCTGCATCTGTACTTCCCTTCTCACAGTGACCCTATGTATAGGTGCAAATATGTGACTAATGATGTCTTCTAGTCTAATCATACCTCAGCGTTTATGTCCTAAAATACATATATTTTATCATAGGTTTTAATCTTCTTTTTCCTTATATTCCAACAATAGCATTATATTAATATTTTGAAAATATGTAACTAGGTATATTGCATTACCTGTGTAATTTCATTTCAAAATAGTAGAAAGGGCAATAAACACATTTCTCATAAAAATGGGGAGTTGGGTCTGAAAAGAGCTGAAGAGCCCAGATCTAGAACAATGCTACACAGTTATACATGTCACACACATACAAAAGAATATATTTTTAAATACATAGCCTAAGACCCACCCCAGGGATTCTGACAGTACCTGTGATATAGAATCAAGTGTCTCACTGCAGGGCTGCTTCGGTTTAAACGTGTACCTCAAAGTTCATGTGCTGGAAACTTAATCCCCAACGCAACATGTTGAGAGGCAGGGTCTTTCAGTAGCACAGGGCTCATGAACGGATTAACGTTAATACTGCAACAGTGGGTTTGTTACAAAAGCTAGTCCGGCCCTGTTTTAGGAGCGCTCTCCCGACACGTGATGCCTTCCGCCATGTTATGACGCAGCAAGAGGGCTCTTACGAGATGTAATCCCTCAATCTTGGACTTCCTGGCCTCCAGAAACACTCGCCAAATAAACTTCTATTGTTTACAAATTACCCAGTCTGCGGGAATCTGTTATAGCAGCACAAAAGCAGATCAAGTTGACAAGGCCATTCATGTGTAGCTAAAGATGAAAAACCAGTGAGCTAAACTAAATTACAAAGGAGGTCATTATGTATATTAAATAGATCAAACAAAATACAAATCTATAATTATCACTGAACTACTGCTCTATAGAAATAAATATTTTATAATATTAAGGTGAAAAAGTGTTCATAAACAAAACAAAATGTAAAAACCATAAAGGAAAAGATATATATATTAACTTACATAACAATAAGGAAATTTTGCACATCAGGGGGAAGAAAACCAGAAACAAGATTTAAAGGTAATAAACCATTAAAAAAAAAAAACTAAAATATATATAGACACAATGTTAAATGTCTCCAGTAAACAAAAGGTCTTACAAATAACTTTTGAGTATTTCAAAAAATATAAATAAAGGTAAAGGACATGAATAGGAAATGCATGACTAAAAAAGAAAAACCAACAGACAAGTAATACAAACCATCCAGCGGTCAAAGAAATAATAACAGAAACTAGATAACATAGGCATCCCATTAATTTAGCAAAGATGCATAAAACTGACAGTATTTAGAAGCAGCTAGGATTTGGGGAAAAGGGCATTTTCTAGCCTTGCTGGTAGAACTGTAAGTTGCTCTGATCTTTCTGATAGGTATTTGGTAATGAATATCAAAATTTTAATGTGCATATTGTTGACACAGAAATATTATTCATAATCTATTTTTAAAAAATTAAATGTATAAAGAAATAAATTTAAAAATGTTCCAGCCTAAGCAACATAGGGAAATCCCGTCTCTAGGAAAAAAAAAATTTATTTAATTAGCCTGACATGACAGCATGCACCTGTATTCCCAGCTAAACCGGAGGCTAAGATGGGAGGATCGCTCCCAGTTACACAGGAGGCTAAGATGGGAAGTCAAGACTACAGTGAGCCGTGATCACACCATTGCAATACAGTCTGTGTGACAGAGTAAGACCCAGGTCTCGGGGTGGGGCGGAAAGAAATGCTTATAATAGATGATGCTTAAAAATACGGAAAGTTAACTTTGCCAGCTTTTCCTAAAAGAAATTGCTATTTTTATCTTCCTCCTTATGGCTCTCCATTACCATTTAAATTTTCTACAAGGAGCATGGATTTTATTTTATTTATGAATAAAAACAATATAATTTTATTTTTTAACTGGTAATCACAAAGAAGTAAATGAGAATCAGGGCGAAGCACTTTTATATAAAATGGACAGCAAAATTACTGTTTAATAAACACTTGTGCTTCTTAACTTTTTAATGTTTCTTTTGGAAATCTGGTTGCAACTCAAAGCATGATTTAAATGCATTAATTTTTAAATGGTAAAAACAATGTTTCAATGAATTCATCTGTAATGCTGATGCAATCTTTTTTAATTCAGTAAAATTTTTAATCAGTTTAGCTATACTCACGTCTGTTCTTCTTAAATGAGTGTAGTACCAATTAGGTACACCTTCCATGAAACAGGTGTTCAATACATATTTTATGATTTATTCTAAAACCAGTACCACCATTAAGAAGATAAAATTTACTATATATTATCATTATTTGAAATTAATGCCATCCAAAAGAAGAAATGAAAGCAGAACCTCACAATTCTTTCTTTGACCAATATGAGATGGTCTTGATTACTTGACTATGAAAGGAGTGTATTGATGTTACACTAGTAAGAGAAAAATCAATTTATTTCTTTTTTCTTACACAAAATAACATTTGCACTATAATATTTCCCTCTCCTTTTTAGATACAAAGTCACTATTGCTCACTCAAGAATCCATTTAAATGCTGATAAACACTGAGTTTTGGTTGGAGTGGAGATCCATTTTAGGGCAGCTCATTATTGTATGGATAGAGTGTAAGAAGGGTCATCCTGTATTGAACCTAAACTGGGTAACATACATCTCATTCATGACACAAGCTCACCAGGTATTTATGCTATAAGAAGATTAGATTCAAAGATCTGTAAGGCAGGCTTCCAATGATAAAATTCTATGATTTTGTAATATCCATTCCTAACAAATATCTGAATTATGTCAATGAATTTAAAACCTGCTTGGCTTATAATCATTGAAAATTTGCAACACTGTTTTTCTCAGATATTTGGTCATTAAGGATGAAGAAGCTGTCTTTAGAAATATAAAAAAGAAAAAGAATTTTTTGAGCCCACTTATTCAAGTTTCATATAACTACCATTAACTAAACATCTTCTATGTGAAATATCACAATGATTTTTTTCCTACATATTCATGACTCAATCCACTCACACACAATCATCTACAGGGGTTTCCTATGGGCAAAACCTAGGATAGTTGAGCTGCCATGCAACTTGCAGGAAAGAAAAGATACTCGAGTTTTCCATTCACATCCAGTCTGCTTGACAGCAAATAATACCTCCTCCTTGATCCCTGAAATGTAGTCCAATATGGAATTACAGATTGTCAGATGCACGCAGATCTGAAAAGCTGGAATCTTGGAAAAGAAAACTGGAAGGCTAAGAAGGTTGTCTAACAGCTACAGTTGACTGGCAGGTATTGATTAAGATCTTGCAAAAAATCTCTTTAAAGCACACTAGAGATTAGTGATAGACATTAGACATCACTTTAAAAGCTTACTGAATGTTGTATCAAATGTAGAGCAACAGCATCTTCTCACAAGTCTTAATCAAATTAGACGAATAGGGCCCAATATAAAGAAGGAACATGACACAAAAATGGTCTTAGGGCATAAAATTGACAAGAAGAAAAACAAACAAACAAGAATAAATAATTATTTCCTAGGAAAATGGGAATTAGGGTCTCCTGTTAAGTGAGGAGCCTATAATATG
The DNA here is from genome assembly GCA_031835075.1 of Saguinus oedipus. Classification (NCBI taxonomy): domain Eukaryota; kingdom Metazoa; phylum Chordata; class Mammalia; order Primates; family Cebidae; genus Saguinus; species Saguinus oedipus. Next base: position 2,381,730 of record CM063188.1, on the reverse strand, counting down.
AGACAATAATAACAATAGTGGCCCAAAAGTTAGTCAATCACCATCTAGTGCAAGTTTCCAAAAATATATGGCCCACAGGTAAAATTCATTCTACATTTTTACGTTCATGTAAAATTCAAATCCATATACATTCTAATTCATGCTACATTTTTAGTAAAATTGTACACTACAGGAATATAGCCATATTCATTAGTTACATTCATTCATTTCATGCTACAACATCAGAGTTGAACATGTACGACAAAAATCTATGGCCCACAAAGCCTAGAATATTTACTGGACAGTTCTTTACAGAAAAAGTTAGCCAATCCTTGATCTAATGAGAGATCATTGAAGATGAAATGACTTAATTGATAGATTGGTTGGAGAGCAAAATAAATCATGCACTTCCACAGACTTCCAATCTTATTTGGAAAAAAACATCTGTGCTAGATTAACCAAAATATCAACACCAGATTCTAGCTGAATGTGGTAGGTGAGGCACATATATTTTATTTCCTCGATACAAGTAATTATCAATTTTTTTACGCCCAAAGTAAATGGAACAGCCATCAGTGGATGAGTGGTGGGAAGGGGCGTGGTTGGCCTCATCTGAGAGTAAAAAAGTGGTGGTGAGAGGACAGGCTGCAGAAACAGGGTCAAAGAGGCCTCCCGTAGGGACAGTCCCATCAGAGCCATGTCTGAGAGGGAAGTCATCCTGCCAAGCAGAACTCTGGCAAGAATCTAGAATCAGAGACTGTACATTTGGAGAATGGAATTGAAAAATAGATGACAAAGAGAAATTTAACCAAAAGTCTGTATACCAGAGTCTCAAAACACCTCTTTCCCACTTTTGGCTTGATTTTGAGTAAGCAATGGAAGGTTAATGTACAGAATCTTACTGAATTTGATACTAACACTATCTCTGATCCAGATTATCACTGTAGCCTCCCATTTGGTCTTCCTACCCTGACTCTTACCCTTCTAGAATGGCTTCTTCAAACAACAGTCTAATTCTTTGAGTGGCTTAAAAAATGTGATCACTGTATTACAGAAAAAGAAATAAAATCAATGCACACTTAATGGCTCTGTGGTGACCAGTATTTCAAACTACTTACCTGAAATATAATTTACATTATTAAATTATATTTAGGTTGGTATAAAACTAATTGCAGTTTTTGCCATTAAAAGTAATGGCAAAAACCACAATTACTTATAATAAACTGTATCCGTTTTAACAATATAGTTTGGTAAGTTCTTGTTTTTTTGAGAAGAGGTCTCACTGTGTTGCCCAGGCTGGTCTCTAACTCATGAGTTCAAACAATCCTCCCACCTCAGCCTCCCAAGGTGCTGGGATAACTCTAGTATCTCCAACTAGCCAACACCAAAATTAAGCTATAGACATTACTACTACCCAAAAGTTCCTTTGTGCCCCTGATATTCAAGTCCTCCATCCCAAGCAACTCAGTGGTCTCATCTCCATAATTATAAGATTAGTTTTGTCTGGTCTAGAACAGTATTACTTCTTTCCGTCTGGCTTCACTCTCTCAATACAGTGTTTTGAGATTCACTAATGTTGCACATGCATCAGTATTTTCTTCCTACTTTTTTGAGACAGAGTTTCGCCCTTATTGCCCAGGCTGGAGTGCATCGGTGAGATCTCGGCTCACCACAACCTCTGCCTCCCAGGTACAAGCAGTTCTCCTGCCTTACTTCCCTTAGTAGCTGGGACTACAGGTGCACCCACCATACCCAGCTAATTTTTGTATTTTTAGTAGCGATGGGGTTTCACCATGTTGACCAGGATGGTCTTGTTCTCTTGACCTCATGATCCACCTGCCTTGGCCTCCCAAAGTGCTGGGATTACAGGTGTACACCCAGCCAGTAGTTTGTTCCTGTTAATGGATAAGTAATAGTATAGTATGCATCTATTTATTCATTTATCTGTGGATGACTGTTTGACTTGTTTCCAGGTTTGGAACTTTGAACGTTCACGTACAAGTTGTTTTTGTAGACATAAGTTTTCATAAGTCTTAGGTAAATAAGAATAGAATTGCTGGGTCACATGGTAAGTATGCCTTTAACATTAACACAACCTGCTAAACTTTCCCAAAGCATTATAACACTTTACATTCCCACCACCAGTGAACAAGAGTCCCAGTTGATCTATCACCTTGGCAGCACTTGACAAGGTCACTCCTTTCAATTTTAGTCTTTCTAGTGGGTGTTTTTACTAAACCTTTCTCTGATGACCAGTGATGTTGAGTATCTTTTAATGTATATCTTCTTAAAGTGTCTATTCAAATCTTTTACCTGTTTTACTGGGTTATCTTACTACTGAATAAAGTATTCTTTATAAATTTAGGATACAACTTCTTGGTTGCAGAGAGAAAGAGAGAAGGAGGAAGACAGAGAAAGAAGGAAAGAGGGGGAGAGAGAGAGAGATTTCAAATATTTTCTCCACGTCTGAAGTTTGACTTTCGATTTTCTTAATGAAGTCAAGGAGCTAAAGAGTTTAACTTCGATGAAAATCAATTCATCAATTTTTCTTGGATGCTTAGTGCTTTCTGTGTTCTACCTAGGAAACTTTATGTACCCCATATCCAAAGAGTTTCTCCTATGTTTTCTTCCAAAGGTTTTATAGATAGTTTTAGCCTTTAAGTTTAAGCTTACTAAATCTTATTAAATATATTGAAAAATTGTTTTTACTTTTATCATTTATTTTTCCATGTACATATTCAGCACAATTTGTTGAAAAGACTATCCTTTCACTATTGAATTGTGTTGGCACATTTGTTAAAAATCAATTGGCCACATATGTGTAGGACTATATTCTTTCATTTTGGTTTCTGAATACAGGTTGAATATCCCTTATTTGAAATGCTCAGGACCATAAGTGCTTCATGTTTTGAATTTTTTTGGATTTTGAAATGTTTGCATTATACTTACTGGCTGACATCCCAAATCTAAAAATCCAAAATCCAAAATACTCCAATAAGCATTTCCTTTAAATATTTTGGATTTTGGAGCACTGCAGATTTTTGGATTTTGGATGCTCAACCTGAATTATGATATGCTGACATTTTAAAAACCTTTCTGACTAAGGAGAAGACCGCTCCTCCCAGGGCCAGTCAATTCTAAGAAACAGCAAAGAGCTCAATCCTGAGCATGCCTTTGATAGGCAAACTAAATGATCCAGAGCCATACTTCCTCTGTCTGGCCCTGACACCATAGGAGGAAATATTCTTCTGCCTTAATCATCCCAGGGCCAGGTACCAGGAAAATAGAGACCACCCTTATGCCCCAAGATCCCCTGATATTATTCAAACTAGCCAATCCTAAACTGAGAAGCACCTGTGAACGCCACAGTCAAGGGACAATGGCTCACCAAAAACCTGAGACCTAATCAGAGAACTATAGAGTAGTCCCTCTCCTCATACATCTTGTCACCACACTATAAAGGCCTATTTACAGTAGTTTCTTTTACATCATGTCTAGCTGTAAAGAAAATATTATAAGACACACCGTATTAGTACATTCTCATGCTGCTATGAAAAGAATACTCAAGAATGGGTAATTTATAAAGAAAAGAACTCTAATTGACTCACAGTTCAACATGGCTGTGGAGGAAACTTACAATCATAGTGAAAGGGGAAGTAAGCCTGTCCTTCTTCGTGGGCAGCAGGAAGGAGAAGTGCCAGCAAAGGGGGAAGCCCCCTTATAAAACCTAAAACCATCAGATCTCATGAGAACTAACTCACTATCAGGAGAACAGGATGGGAGATACTGCCCCCATGACTTAATTATCTCCACCTGGTCCCGGTCCCTACCACGACACATGGGGATTACGGGAACTACAATTCAAAATGAGATCTGGGTGGGGACACAATCAAACCATGTCACATACTGAAGGGCAAAATATATACTTTAAAGAGACAGAGCAAGCATTAGTACCAGAGTCAGAGAGGGCAAGGATGTTGGAATTATCAGACTAGAATTTTTTTAAAACTATAATTAATATGCTAAGGATTCTAATGGAAAAGGAGACAGATTGAAAGAACAGACAGGAGATATAAGCATAGAAACAGAAATTCTAAGAACCAAAAAGAGCTGCTAGATCAAAAACACCAACAAAAATAAAGAATGCCTTTGATATCTTACTGGTAGACTGGACATGGCCAAAGAGAAGAATCTCTGAGCTGAAAATGTCTCAATATAATAACCATCAACATTAAGAAGCAAAGAGAAAGAAGACTTTATTAAAAAAAAAAAACAAAAGCAGAATATCCAAGAACTGTGCAATGATTACAAAAAGGTATAATGCAATGGACATATCAGAAGAAGGATAAAGAGAGAATAGAACACAAGAAATACTTGAGGTAATAATGACTGAGAAATTCTCCCAGATTAATGCCAGGCACCAAACCACAGATCCAGGAAATTCAGAGAACACCAAGCAGAATAAAAGTCCAAAAATCTATACTTAGGCATGCCATTTTCAAACTACAAAAAATCAAAGATTTTTTTTGAAAATACTGAGAGAAGCCAGATTTTTACAGCTAAAGATAAGTATGTCTGTTTTAGGTGTTCATAGATATTGAAATGGTTTCAGTAACATGTCATTTTCTGAAAAGCTCAAAATACTTGAAAGGTGTGTGAAATGACTTGAAGGTCTGTACCCTCTAAAACTCATGGTGAAATTTAGTTACCATTATATCAGTATTAAGAGGTGAAGCCTTTAAGAGGCTATTAGGCCACAAGGGCTCTGTCCTTAAGGGCAGGATTCACTATCATTTGATGCCCTCTTGTCTCTCTGCCCTTCCACCATGTGACGTCACAGCAAGAAGGCCCTCACTACATGCAGCCATCATAACGGTGAACTTCCAAGCCTCCAGAAATGTGAGTCAATACATTTCTGTTCTTCATTTAAACACTGCTGATGGGAATGTAAATTAGTGCAGCCACTGTGGAGAACAGTTTGGAGATTTCCCAAAGAACTAAGAGTTGAACTACCATTTGACCCAGCAATTCCGTTACTGGGTATATACCCGAAGGAAGATAAGTCATTCTACCAAAAAGACACATGCAGCCTATGTCTATCCCTGCACTGTTCACAATAGCAAAGACAATGAATCAATCTAGATGCCCAACATTGGTGGACTAAATAAAGAAAATGTGGTGTGTATATACATATATATATACATACACACACACACACCATGAAATACTATGAAGCCATGAAAAAGAATAAAATCATGTCCTTGGGCCTTGCACAGTGGCTCACACCTATAATTCCAGCACTTTGGGAGGCTGAGGTAGGTAGATCACCTGAGGTCAGGAATTCGAGACCAGCCTGGCCAACATGGTGAAACCCTGTCTCTACTAAAAATACAAAAATTAGCCAGGCATGGTGGGTGGGCACCCGTAATCCCAGCTATTCAGGAGGCTGAGGCAAGAGAAGCACTTGAGCCCAGCAGGCAGAGGTTGTAGTGAGCCAAGATCGTGCCACTGCACCCCAGTCTGGGTGACAGAGACAGACTCCAACTCGGGAAAAAGAAAAAAAAATCATGTATTTTGCAACAACATAGATGCAGCTGGAGGCCATTATTCTAAGCAAAGTAGTATAGAAACAGAAAATCAGTTATAGTATGTTCTCATAAGTGGGAGCTAAAATTGGCTACAAAGTCTATAAATACAGGAACAATAGACATTGGAGAAATAAGGAACGGAGAGGACAGAAAGGTGCAGAGTTGAAAATCTACCTTTTGAGTACTATGCTCACTTCTTGGGTGACAGGTTCAATCATACTCCAAACCTCAGCATCACACAGGATGCCTTTATAAAAAACCCGCACATGCACCCCCAGAATCTAAAATAAATGCTGAAAACAAATTAAATAAATTTGAAAAAATAAAAATAAATTTTTGTTTTTTATAAATTACCGTGTCAGTTATTCTAACAGCACAAAACAGACTAAAATAAACACCATATATATAGAGGAATGAAGAATCATAGCAAACTTTTCAAAAACCATGTACAAGACAGTGAAATGAAATAAAGTACTGAGAGAAAAAAAAAACTACTAATCTGGAGTTTTGTACCCTGTGAAATTACCCTGCAAAAGTGAATGAAAAATATGGACTTTTTCAGAAAAACAAAAATTGAGGAAATTTACTGACAGCAGATCTGCCCCCACGAAATGTTAAAAGAAATTCTGTAGAGAGAATAAAAATGATAAAGGTTAGAAACTCAGATCTACATAAAGAAAGAACAAGAATCAAAGAAGGAATCAGTAAAGAGGTAAAACAAAACCTTTCTTTTTTTTATTCTTATTGACCTAACAGGTAATAGTTTGTTCAAAAGACTACTAATAGCAACAATGTATTTAATTATGTATGCTTATATATAAGCTAAGTAAATGACATAAGAGAGGGAGCAGGGGCCAGGCGCAGTGACTCAGGCCTATAATTTCAGCACTTTGGGAGGCCGAGCCAAGGTAGACTACTGGAGCTTAGGAGTTCGAGACCAACCTGGGCAACATAGAGAAATCCCATCCCTACACAAAATACAAAATGTAGCCAGGTGGTGCATGACTCTAGTAGTCCCAGCTATTTAGAGGTGGTGCAGGGGGGCAGTGCTGAGGAACAGAGATCACCTGAGCCGTGAGGAGTGTTTGTCCCACTGCACTCCAGCCTGGGAAGAGATCCCGTTTCTAAAACAAAAAATCTTTTCAAAGAGAGGAAGCAGGAATTAAAAGTACATTGTCATTCTAACTCTACATGTAAAGCAGTAAAGTGTCATTTGAGAGTAAACTTGGGTTCACCATAAATGCATACTGCAATCTCTGGGGCAATCACTAAAAAGGTATATATATATATATATATGTGATATGCTAATAAAGATAAATAAAATCATATAAAATACTCAATTAAAACCAAAAAAGGCAGAAAAATAGTGAAAGACAACCATCGGAACAAAGAACAGGACAACAAATAGAAAACAAATATGATAAATATTAACCCAACTATATCAATAATCACTTTGAACGTCAGTGATCTAAATGCATCAGTCAGAAGATAGCGATGGTCACAGTGGATCCATATGTCATGCACAAGAAACCTATTTTAAGTATAAATAGATTAAATGAAGATGGATGGAGAAACATACCATGATAACACTAATCAAAAGAAAAGCAGAAACAGCTACATTCATTCTAGATTTCAGGTTAAATGTCACTTCTACAGGAAACCCTTCTGTATCCACCTACTCACAGGTGAGTTTGTGCTCACCCCAATCACATTCAATCATATAATCACAGGCATGGGTCACTATCTCTCTACCCTATAACAGAAGTTTTAACAAAGTCAGGATCTTATTTACTTGCTCACTGCCTACTACTTATACCAACCCCCAGAACTTAGAGCATAATAATCACTCTAACTCCTGTGTAGAAAATAATTTAGAAGTTGGAAAGAATCATAGTAACAATGAAAAGAGATCATGGTGACAGGTAATACTAGAGAAGCTGGCGAGCAGGGAACCGATTCAGATCTTTAGGTGGTAAAATCAGCAGGACATAATGATTAAATGATGTGTGGCCAAGAAAGGATGAGAATCAGAGATGGCACCTGGCAACTCAGACTGCTGGGCGACTGGAGAGACTGTTCGCCGAATTGGAAAACATGAATGGAAGTGGGTCTGGGGGAAGATGATGTACTCTAATTTAGATACATTACACCAGAGACACCAGTGGAACAGCCAAGTGGAAATCAGTATGAAGGAGGCCAGAGATGGCGTCTTGAGAATGATTAACATACAGATGCCACTTGAAGTCATGGGCGTAGATAAGATCACTCAGCAGGCAAAGGTAAAGTGAGAAAAGGAAAACTTCCAGCCTCCAGACACTTGTGGAGGTCAAAAACTTAAATACAACCAAATCATTTTAAACTTTATGTAGCATTCCCTTTGTGTTTACAGTTAGATACAAAGCTGACTTACCTACAGTACATTCCATTCATAGTCTATCAGTTTGAGGCCTGGCACAGAACATTTATAAAATAAACAAAACTTGACTTCCTTCATTATCACTGCTTTGGGTATGCTGGTCTAGAAACCAACTTATTAAATCACTCTGTTAAGTGCTTACTAAAGTGGAATTAATTTTCTGCCCATCAAAACTGAATCAAATCATTCTACAACTAAGCATAAAATGTAAACCCAAAAACATGATTCACATTTTTAAAGAGGTCTATGATTATAAATACAAAACAGAATTTGTATCTGCTAATAGAGTGCTTTTAAAAAGTATATACATTACAATTTGATGTAGTGCCTAACTGCTTATTTTGCTCAGCAATTAATTCATTCAAACAGAAATGTATATATTATAAATCAAATTAAATCCTGAAAAGGTACATTAATACTTGATGAATTACTTGAAATTTACTTATCTGCTATCACTATTGTTTCCATCTTTTATTTTGAAAATGCTTTTTTATTACAAAAAAAAATGTAGCCTGCTCCTCCTCTTTGATCTGATAATCGTGTGTAATGTTCTATTTATGCCAATAAAGAAAAAAAAACTGGACGTCCTTCTATTAAATTATATGATAGTCACCTCATAATAAGGTATAGACAGGAATATAAAGCCACTGACGACAAAAACATTTTGACCAGTAACAGAAACAGTACTGTACACAGAGGTAAATACATACGTAGATGTGTACACTATACATGATGTATAGACCAATAGTTTGGTGTATATCCTCCATCCATAAAATAGACACAAATGGATTATCTCTGAAAAACAGAAGTAGCAGTGGGGGAAGGAAGCTGGAAAAAGACTTTTATGTTTTACTCTATATGACTTTATATGGTGTTAATTTTTATAACAAAAACAGATCCTTGTATTACTTATGTTTAAAAATGAAATGTGTGCCAGGTGCTGTGGCTCATGCCTGTAATCCCAGCACTTTGGGAGGCCAAGGTGGGTGGATTGGCTGAGCTCAGGAGTTCGAGACCAGCCTGGGAAACGTGGTGAAATCCCATCTATACTAAAATACCAAAAAAAAAAAAAATAGCTGGGTATGGTAACGCACACCTGTAGTCCCAACTACTTGGGAGGCTGAGGCACAAGAATTGCTTGAACCTGGGAGGTGGAGGTTGCAGTGAGCTGAGATTACACCGCTGCACTCCAACCTGGCGACAGAGTGAGACTGTCTCAAAAAAAAAAAAAAAAAAAAAAGGAAAGAAATGTGACTACTGGTAGCACTGACACATCATCCTGTGGGTACAAGAGACATGTTACACTCTGTGATACCCCAATAGCCTCTCTCAGACAACTGGATGGCATGGTCCCATGCATCAAATGCTAAGCTAGTGAACCAAAATCATGTCCCCCTGGGGTATACATATTATAGATTTTATACTACAGATTTACATCGTCTGTATCAATTTCTATTCCAAGTGCTTTTGCATTCTGTTCATTACTGTTCACAGTTCAGTCTGTCATTTAACTTTGCACAGCTTTGTGGATATCCACAATAATTACAATGTTTAATGCTATATTTTAAGGTTGAGATAAACAGCAGTTTAAATGCATATGTTCTGGCCAACCTTTAACTCCCCCTCCACACACATACAAACACATACTCTAGCTGTTATATATATCCTCATCCTACTGGCTGTTTTCCCATTACCTTCCACAGTATATCTGACAGTGACATTATTACTGATGCTACAGTGAACAGCTAACATATGTAGTAAAAACACATGCACTACAATGAATCAAAATGACATACCTACCCACCAAACTCCTGCTACTCATTCTAATCAGATAATAGCTTTTTTTCTTGAGTGTACTACAAAAGGATGGAGTTGCACTAGAGGAAAAATAACTGTAAAACAGGGAAAAATAAAATGTTCTATTAAGTAAACTGCTTATTAAATGTTTTATTAATAAACTGTTTAGGTCATTGAGATTAGAAAGGAAATTTGCCTAGATTTGTGTCAAATAATATGACAATTTGTCACTTCTCTATGTTTTCTGTTTAATCTGAAGTTCCTAGAAACAAATAGCTCAGTTTCACATGAACAAAACACCTGGAACATGTCACAAAACAATCTTTCTGGAACTAATACTGTATTAAAAGCAACATTTAATGTTCCACTTTCTGCTTTTAGTTATTGTTCTTCGTAACATTCTTAGATAAATCAGGGATCTTTCCAGCTTCGACAAAATTTCTGTTTAAAAAATGAGGTGGAAATAATACAAGTGTTTAAAAATTTCCTATCCTATTTTTATTAGAAAGTATTATACTGGCTGGGCACAGTGGCTGATACCTGTAATCCCAGCACTTTGGGAGGCCAAAGCAGGAGGATAACTAGAGCTCAGGAGTTTAACACCAGCCTGGGCAAACAGTGAGAACTCATCTCCGTTAAAAAAAGTTTTATAATTAGCTGGGTTGATGGCGTGTACCTATAATCACAGATGCTCAGGAAGCAGAGGCACGGAGATCGCTTGAAGCCAGGATCTCAAGGCTGCAGTGAACTTGATAACACCACTGCACTCCATTCCAAGAGACAAAGCAAGGCTGTCTCCATAAAAATCCAAAAGCCAAGAAATAAAAGAATAATACAACATATATTGGAAAACTAGACCTAATCAGAACGTTAGAGCAAGAACAAAATTTAGGTTTAAAAGTGCAGTTAAAAGTCTGAATATCTGGGTTTCATTTCTGAAACATCAGAGCCTACTAGCTATAGAATATTTGGCAAGTTGGCTGCCTCTCTCTCCTCATTTTCCTTATTAATAAAATAAGCATAATAATAGTACCTAATTGTCACAAGACTCTTGTAAAACCAAATGGAATAATACAGTTCCTGGCACACAGTGGATGCCTAATAAATACTAACTCTTATTATTAGCACAGATTCAGAAACTGAGGCCCAGACAGTCTGTGTTTTCTCTGAGATAATTTAACCTGCAAATGTCAGAATTAGCATGAGAACCTGGAACCCCCAATATTTTTCAAAATTTGATTTCTTTTCCATTAAAACCACTTTTTTCGCAGTCTCAAGAAATTACTTTCAAAGGAGAAAATGAGAGAAGAAAATCCCTGAGACAAGCATGTTCTAAATTTAAAAGAAGCAACTTTGGATATGTGTGCGCATACACAAAAAACAAGAAACACAAAGGATGAATGGAGGGTGGCAGGAAGGAGCCAGGTGACACAGACACAAAACCTCTAATTAGACTTTTTAATAAGATGTAACTCATTAGTGCATAATTACATTTCTTATTAAATGATCAATCATAAGGTTACAAGAAAAGGTCATGTTGAATGTTAATTATACATCCTTTCAAGAATTTCAAAGATGTTAACAACAGTACTCGTAAATTAACTCAAACTCTTAGCAGAAAATTTGGCATTATCTTTAAAAATTCAAAAAGCATAAATCCTTTCATCAATCAATATAATAAGAATCTATCCTACTATTAATTTGCAGAAGTGTACAAAAATGTGCAAAATAGGATGCTAGGTGCATTACTGGCAATACCAAATATTAGAAAAATTTTAAGCATTCACTAACAGAGAAATTATAATTATGGTCAATTCATATAATGAAACATATGGGATACAAAATGTTGCTCTAAATATTATTGTTAAATGAAAACAAAATCAAAGTACATGAGAATTTGTGCCAGATTAACCTGTATTTGTTTTTTTAAACATAGGATATAAATATACAAATACGTTTGCACAAGCAAATGCTGCAAGGACACATGAGAAACTTAACAGTGATTGTCTGTGGAAATGAGAATTGAAGTCAGGAGGCAGTAAGATAGGGAGAAACAGACATTTACTTTCGCATAATAGACTATACGCACACACCCAATTTTTAACCATATATGTTTAACATTAGTTTTAACATTTTGACATCCCTGGCAACCTCTGTGACTTAGCAGGTGAGTAACAAGTAAAAATAAGTTAAAGGTTGTAAAGAAACAGACATAGGCCAACAGGTATAATGAAGGACGAATTTAAGAGTAAAGAATTTGAAAGCTTCACTTACATGTATAGCTGAAAAGTCTTACCTGACACTTAGAACTACAGTATTTGGCGACGCGGCATTGAGAGCATCGCATCAGCTTTTCCTTCCTGTGGAAACAAAAATTATTCCGCATTAAGAAGTGAGCGGGAAACATACTACACAGCTGAAGAAAGAAAACATTAAGTCGACATATGGACACCAGTATGTTCTGCTAACTCCATTATGTACAATCCCTTAAGATTTTGATTTTCACATTGATGAATGTCCTTTTTAACCTTCACTTACTCAAACACTAACATCCTTTGGTCTGACAGAAGACGGCAGAGAAGAGGCAGGACTAGCTTGCAACTCCCGATGGGACAGAGAGCAACGTGTGGAGACTCACACTATCAACTTTTGATCCAGGAACACAGCAACATCCAGGTAAACTGAGAGAATCCACACATTCTTTGAAGGAACTGTATCGCCAATGCAGGATCCCTAAGGCTCTGAAAAAAATGTGAGTCCCCTTGATCAGCAGGGAGGCTGGTGGCCTGGGGCAAGTTCTCAATTGCAGTCACCAGCTGCCTGGAAACAGACTCTGTGCTGTTGTGGGGGCACAGTGGGAATGAGACCAGCGTTTAGGACTATGGGTTGCATGGGAGCAGGATGAAGCCTGTGACTGCCAGCTTTCCCCCACTTCCCTGGCAACCTGTGTGACCCAGTAGAAGCAGCCATAATCCCCCTGGGAACGTAACTCCATTGAACTGAGAACCACACCCGCATCCCCAACAGCAGCCCAAGCCCTGACCAAGGAGAATCTGAGCTCAGACACACCTATCCCTGCCCCCATCTGGTGGTTTTTCTTCACCAATCGTGGTTGCCAAAAACAAAGGCCATAATCTCTTGGGAGCTCTATGGCCCTGCCCACCAACTGAGAAACCTGAATATGTAACCAGGCGACCCTGGGCAAGTTTGCTTTCCTCCCTATAGGACCACTGCTGATGTGTTCTTGAAAGCACCACCTCCTGCTCAAGGCCAACCAAAACAAAACCAGCACACAAACAAAAATACAACCAAGGACCCTAGTAGAGTCCACTTCACGCCCCTGCTAGTTCCATCAGATCACAGGACTCTTAGCAGACACTCCCTAGTACCAGCGCAGAGCCCAGTAGCTCCACTGGGTGACTAGACCCAGAAGAGTAAAAATAATCACTGCAGTTTGGCTCTCAGGAAGCCGCATCCCTAGGGAAGAGGGAGCACCCCTTAGAACAAAAGTATCTGAACAGCAGCCTTTGAATCCCAGATCTCCCCTCTTACATAGAGGACCCAAATGAGATGGGACCAGAAAAACAATTCTGGTAATATGACAAAACAAGGTTCTTTAACACCCCCAAAGATCACATAAGCTCACCAACAATGGATCCAAACCAAGACAAAATACCTTGATTGCTAGAAAAAGAATTCAGGTTAATCATTAAGCTAATCAAGGAGACCCCAGAGAAAGGTCAACTCCAACTTAAAGAAATCAAAAACATGATAAAGAATATGAAAAGAAAATTCTTCAGTGAGATAGCATAAATAAAAACAATTACAACTTCTAGAAATCAAAGAAACACCTGAGAAGTGCAAAATGAACTCGAAAGTCTCAGCAATAGAATCAAACAAGCAGAAGAAAGAGCTTCAGAACTTGAAGTGAACCCAATTCATCAAAGAAAAAAGAATTTTTAAAAATGAGCAAAGCATCCAAGAAGTTTGGGACTATGTTAAGCATCCAAATCTAAGAATAATTGGTGTTCCCAAGAAAAAAAAGGAAACCGGTCAGGCGCGGTGGCTCAAGCCTGTAATCCCAGCACTTTGGGAGGCCGAGGCAGGTGGATCACGACGTCAGGAGATCGAGACCATCCTGGCCAACATGGTGAAACCCCGTCTCTACTAAAGATACAAAAAATTAGCTGGGCATGATGGCGCGTGCCTGTAATCCCAGCTACTCAGGAGGCTGAGGCAGGAGAATTGCCTGAACCCAGGAGGCGGAGGTTGCAGTGAGCCGAGATCGTGCCATTGCACTCCAGCCTGGGTAACAAGAGCGAAACGCCGCCTCAAAAAAAGAAAGAAAGGAAACCTAAAAGTCTGGAAATATTATTTGAGGGAATAATCAAGGAAAACTTCTCCGGCCTTACTAGGTCCAGACATCCAAATACAAGAAGCTCAAAGAACACCTAGGAAACTCAACACCTAGGCACATAGTCAAGAGGTTATACAAAGCCAAGACGAAGGAAAGAATCTTAAGAGCTCTGAGGCAAAAGCATCAGGCAAACTATAAAAGAAAACCTATCAGAGTAACAGCAGATCTCTGAGCAGAAACTGTCAGAGGCATGTGAACCAGAGCAACTCCATCTTGAATAGGAGCTAGGTAAAATGAGGCTGAGATTGAATGTGCTGCACTCCCAGATGGTTAAGGCATTCTAACCCACAGGATGAGACAGGAGGTCAGCACAAGATACAGGTCATAAAGCCTTGCTGATAAAACAGGTTGCAGTGAAGAAGCTGGCTAAAACCCACCAAAACCAAAATAGTGACAAGAGGGACCTCTGGTCATCCTGACTACTACACTCCAACCAGCGCCACGACAGTTGACAAATGCCATGACAACATCAGGAAGTTACCCAATATAGTCTAAAAAGGGCAGCCATGAATAATCTACCCCTTGTTTAGCATATCATCGAGAAATAATGATAAAAATGGACAACCAGCAGCCCTTAGGGCTGCTGTCTATGGAGTAGCCATTCTTTTGTTATTTTCCTAATAAACTTGCTTTCACTGTAAGGACTCAACATGAATTATTTCTTGTGAGAGATCTAAGAACCCCTCCTGTAACAAAACCGTACAAGCTAGAAGAGTTTGGGGTCCTATTTTTAGCCTCCTTAAACAAACAATTATCAGCCAAGAATTTTGTATCCAGCAAAACTATATAGTCATATACTCATATATATGTATTTATACTCGTATATACATCTATGTAGATATGACATGTATGTGTGTGCGCATATGCATGTATGTACATATATCCATATGTGCGTACATGTATACATGTGTGTACCTATATACATGTGTGTGCATATATACATAGCTACATATATGTATATGTGTAGATATATGTGAGAGAGAGAGTTTATTTTATACAGAGAGAGAGGTAGAGGGAACCTAATACAACCACTTACCAGCTGTGTAATACTAAGCAATTTAAGCTCCCAAAATCACTGAATTAAAATGAGAATAAATAATAATACTAACATTACATGGGTGTAATGAGATTTAAATAAAACTTAAAATCATGCTTGGTTCATGAAAGTGCTCAGTAAGTATTATTCATCATCACAGTGATATTATAAGATTTTTAATTGCAAACTTTCAAGATATTTCTAGATATCATCTGAAATACTTTAGTACTAATAGATTAAACAATATTAATATAGTAACCAGTTCAACCACTGTACAAATTCAGAATTTTATAAGCCTTTGAATGTTTATAATCCTTAGAATATTTTTCCTAGTTATTTTCAGGAAAATTTCAGAATTTTTAAAAATTAAAGTGATTACACCCACCATCCACCTATCAAATGGCTATTAATACAAACCAGCAGATGTGGTCAAAATTGTACAGACTCACAGGAAAACAGAATGGATTTTGATTCATTTTTCTTTCTTATTTTTTGAGACAAGGTCTCATGCTACCACCCTGGCTGGAGCACAGTGGTGCAAATACAGCTCACTGAAACCCTGACCTCCCAGGCTCAGGCAATCCTCCCACCTCAGCCTCCCAAGTAGCTGGGACCACAGGTGCAAGCCACCATGCTTGGCTAACTTTTTTAGTTATTTGTACAGATAGGGTCTGCCTGTGTTGCCCAGGCAGTCTCAAACTTCTGAACTCAAGCAATCCTCCCACCTCAGCCTCCCAAAGTGCTAAGATTACAGGTATGAGCCACTGCACCCAGCCTTGGATTCCTTTTTCTATGTTCCATTTCATTTTATTTCACATTTCTAACACAAAGTATATTTTAAAAATGTAATGGCTAGTATTTCAAGAAAAATTAATCTATACTTCACTGGCACCATACCTTCCTGGGAGAAACACAAGCACTTTAAATCCGTATCAGCACTTTGGGAAAAGCACAGCAAAATATGTGGCCCAAACTAGAATCAGAGAGGCAGACCACCTACTTAAGCACTTCCCCTCCACTGTCTTCAACCCCCTAAATTAAAGCTAATGTCTTTGTGGAGCCTGTGCCATCTGATAAACACAAACCCCAGATGTGAATTCAACAAACACTCAGTGACCAGCCACTGTGGGCATCATCACATAAAGTCCCCAGGTGGATGACAGCAGAGAGGGTAACACAGTCACCGCTTCTTGTAGAGTGCATTCAAGAAAGACAGACAGCTCAACACACATCACTTGCAGAATAAACCATAACACAAAACCATATTTGGAGAAGTGACACAGACTATATAGGACCCCAGTTCAGAAGAAAGAAAAGTCACTTTCTGATGAATAAAGACTGAGCAGCAGAGAATGGGACTATTCTTGGACAAAAGGATAGAAAATGTTTTAGCTGTTTACGGTTCAAAATGTACAGTACTCACTAGGAATGTACCCTTGTAATGTCTCCTGGGTCCAATTTCCTCCTCTGCAAAGTGGGAATAAATGACTTACTCATAGGACTGCAAGGCAAACTACAAGATAATCTCTATCAAGTGCCTCCTAACACAGTGCCAACCAAAGCATTTAGTGCAAAGTCAAAACAGAAGCTGCTCGGTGTATTCTCAAATTGCTCAGGATAACTTTGTCCATCTCTATGCCATATGAGAAAACTTTCTTACATATCTCTTCCATGGTTACTAAAAACAAAAAGAAAAAATTAATCTACATGTGCTACAAATATAGTCATCTCCACCCAGATACACAGACAATTTATTAATATCACTTTCTGAAACTCACATGTATCCAGAATACTTGGCTCTAATTTCAAATTTTGACTAGCATCCTAAGTATTTGATGCCTCAACCTACATTCACTGAAGTCTCTATTACAATTATTTTTAATGTGATCAGAATAACTAACCTCAAAGCAGTCTAATTCAAGAAGCTTTAACTTCAAATTTGCAAAAATGTTTTTTGAAGGTTGCATTTGTAGAAATGAAATCTGAAAAGACTGTTAAATCTTCAATAATATTAAAAAGCAATTACCACTCATAACATTCTGATTGTTTTATGCAAGGTAATGTCTGTAACAAGTTAAGAAGCAAATTAAAACACCAGGTTCCTTGTGTTTTAAAACAACACAGTTTTAAACTTTCCTCATCATGCTAACAGTATTTATCTAAAAGATTATACAATGCATATTGTAAGTCACTCTGACAGCTAAGAACTGGAAATAAGTGAATTCAGAATCAGTATTAAAGCAGACTTGGCTTGTTTTTTCAGGTAGAGCACACCCAAAAGCTGTGACCAAGATCAACTGCAGAAAAGGAATTTTTTTCTAGTAACAACACCTGTTGCTAAGTAGGCAACCTTTGCAGTCTACTCTAGTAACACAACTCTGATCACCTAAGAGATCTGTTCAATTTCCCTAGGTCTTCTTGAAATATAAAATGATTTTTTCAAAAAGTGAGGAAGAAAATCTTGATTTTTCCCAAAGACTGAAATCAGACGCCCTTTTAGTGTGTAACTATTGCTAGTGCAAATATCACAGCAAACACATATTTTATAAGTACCATGGGTAAAATTTCAAATAAGGTATTAGAATATTTGATCAATATTTTCATAAATATACTATGACCTAAGCCTTCAAAATGGCAAAAGATGACCACCTCGAGTTCAGTTTCAGAAAATGTTTTGTCACTCTAGAAAAAATATCTATACTTCCTCCAATCAGAAAACAAAACATCAGCACCATGCTTCTACTTCAGCTTCACTCAAGAAAATCAAAAGCTAAATTCACTAACTGTGGTCATTTGCTCATTTCAGAGACCTGAAAGCATCTTCTCCTTCTGCCTGCTTTAAATATTTGCTCTTGTATTTTATAATTAAATATAATACTTTGTTTAACTTTTAACTATAAATTGCCTCAAGTCTCCCTGGAAGTAAGCAATAACAAAATCTCAACTAATTTATTCTCTCTTTTGGAAAATAAAATTATATTCTAAATTTATAAAAAAAGACTCTCATGCTGTCCTAGTTCCTAAATAAACCTTAAAAGAAGAGGCCTTAAGAGACATAATATTAAATGTTACACCTGCAAGTGCACTATAATTAATTATAAATTCTCATAGATTTTTATTAAGAGGTCAGTCATCTACTGATAGCCACTGAATGAGAGTTAATAAGGGTTAGTGCAAGGGTTTGATGCCTGCTGGTCCTCCTACAGTGAGCATGTTGTATGCCCAAGAGAAGGCTCTCCCATGGCCCTAAAATACCACTCACATATTTTTCTTATCAAACATCCATCTGAGTTTGAGAATATCTTTTTATTAGTTTTTTTTTTAAGTACACGTCAGTAGCAGCCAGACAGTTTAAGAATACCTTGATGTGAAGTTTAGACATCCCTCTAAAAGGCTATGACTACAAGTCATTTGCAACTTAGTAAGAATTACTTTAATTCAGATAATCTTATTTCTTTTTTCCAACTCAGTTGAGAGTTTAGGAATAGAAATTTTGCATAAAGTAGGTACAGAAAGGGGAGATAACAGTGACCAACATTTTAAAAGCCTAGAAAAAAGAGAGAGAAGAAAATACAGTATAACAAAAAGGGAGTGAGAATGTATAAGAACATTTCATTTTCCATAAAATTTCTAATCAGACCCAATATGCTCTCAGGAATGAAATGCAGAAAGTACAATGAGGAGAAAAAACACTAAGAGAACTGTATTTTAACCCTCACTGCTTCATTTATTGCTCTGCTTGTACAGACAATGAATAAATGTATCTACCCCTAAAGTTATTCTAATCATAATACTAATAAAAGCTATCCAGAATGTTGAAAGGAATTTTCATATTACATATACTTAGTAAAATTAAGTTTTTTCAATGTATAAAAAAGACTGAAAAGAAATAAACCAAAATATTGAATTTTTTCTTTGAACGATATGAATTGGGAGGATTTCCCCTTTTTATTTTTTCCATTTTTCAGTTTTATATAACAAGATCATTTTACTTCCATGATCAAATAAACATAAACATTAGTAAAAGGAAATATTTACTATTTAACAGCCTTATATTGTGTCTGGCCTAAGGCAGGGCATAGAGAGACAGACAGATAGGTAAGTCGACTTTAATTACAGTTTATTCCGATGTTTAGAATGGTAAAGATAAATATATACTTTATTCAAACATATTTTAAATTAAATATTCTTTATTAATTGAATTTATTTCTATCTGGCATTAGCTACAACGGATGATATAAAAGGAAGTATTTCTTTGTCTTGACAACATGAGAAGCTGACAACTTAAAATAATAAAATCAGTATTGTATGCTAAATACAAAAATCTGATAATTCTGGATTTAATACCTTCCCTATATAAAAAGCAATCATTTCAGGAAAGAAACCGTTATTACAAAGAAAAGCTTTTGCCGTATGAAACTTCGATTACTCAGCCTTTTTCTGAGTAGACGTCTCAACTTCATCTGATGCTTCATATTTTATCATTTTCTTTTACTTATTTGAACTTGAAGGTCACCCAGATAAAGTAAAACTTTATTCTGTTACATTAACTGTTATTTGATTTGGAGTTAGTCAATCAAAACATTACTTGTTTGAAAATTTACACACGGAGAAATCTTTAACAAGTGAGATATGACAGAAATCAAAGACTATTTCACAAACTGACCTTCCATTCATTCACTGATTCATTCTCTCAACAAAAATATACTAACCCCCCTCCAAATGCCAAGCACTTGATTAGAAACATGGCAGGCATTGTCCATTGTTTGCCCAAAAACCACTCCACTCTTTCCTGCATAAAGAAATACTGTGATTTGCTGAGGCAGCAAACATGGAGCTCCTGATTTGAGGAAGAGGAGATTCCCCGAGCCAGGGGAATAAATTATGATAAATCCAAACTTAAAAAATGTATGCCCCATGGCCACTGGCCACTGTAAGAACAAGCCATGTGGCCCAGTTCTGGCTAATGATTTATAAACAGGTACACTCATTTCTCATCATTCATACATTCCATATTTGCAAAGTCACTTATTCACTAACATTTATCTGTAACCCCAAAATCAATAGTTGCAGCACTTTGGCAGTCAGTTGTGGACAGGAGTAGAAAGGTAAAAAATTTGTGTCGCCCAAAGTGTACCTTCCCAGCTGAAGTCAAACAAGGAGACACTGCCTTCTCTCTGTGAGTGTACTTTTTGCAGTCCACTTAGTGCCCTGTTTTTCTCATTTTTCTTGATTTGACTGTATAATATGGCCCCTAAGCACAGTACTCTAGTGCTGTCTTGTGACCCTAAGCACAAGAAAGTTGTGATATGCCTTACAGAGAAAATTAGTGTTTTCAATAAGCTTCACCAAGGTGTAAGTTACAGTGCTGCTGACCCTGAGTTCAATGTTAATCAATCAACAATATATATTAAATAAGGTGACCAGGCGTAGTGGCTCACGCCTCTAATCCCAGCACTTTGGGAGGCCAAGGCAGGTGGATCACTTGAGGTGAGGAGTTCAAGACTATCGTGGCCAACATGGCAAAACCCCATCTCTACTGGCCAGGCATGGTGGCTCATGCCTGTAATCCCAGCACTTTGGGAGGCCAAGGCAGGCAGATCACCTGAGATCAGGAGTTAGAGACCAGCCTGGCCAAAATGGTGAAACCCCATCTCTACTAAAAATACAAAAATTAGCTGGACATGGTGGATCATGCCTGTAATTCCAGCTACTCAGGAGGCTGAGACAGGAGAATCACTTGAACGTGGGAGGTGACGGTTGCAGTAAGCTGAGATCATGCCATTATACTCCAGCCTGGGTGACAGAGCAAGAATCTCTCTCAAAAAAAAAATAAATAAAATAAGATGTGTTTATACACAAACACATAATAAAACAAGGTTATCCAAAGGCTTGAAGGAACCGAATCCTGCATATCTCCTAGGAGCAATGAGTGATTCAGTATTGGCTAATTCAGTTTTCACAGTGACTTTATAAAACATAACTATTGGAAAAAATAAAAAATCCACCACATTTCTAATGAGAGACTTTTTATCAATTTTCAACTTTCTCAGCACAAGAGAACATGAGAATAAATGCCACCACTCTGTTACATCAAATAGCCAGCTTCCAATACCTGGATAAGAAAAATAAGTTAACTATTTGTTTAAGCTGCTACAGTGGAAGTGTATACACAAAGATATAACCAAACGGCGCTCCCTCCTTTTCAAAAAAAAAAAAAACAGTACAGTGTTCCTGAAAGAACACAGTGAAGATGTTCTACATTCTAGAATACCAAGTCTAATGTATGCTGCTTATTTTCTAGTCAAATAGAGTAACGTGTGTTAACCCCACTTTTATTTCTGCCCTTCAAGATTAAGGTCAAAAGATTGGCAACAATGTGAACTGACTAAAATCTAGTGTTTTTTGTTTTTTGTTTTAAGATGGAGTCTTGCTCTGTCACTCAGGAGTGCAATGACACGATCTAGGCTCACTGCAACCTCTAACTACTGGTTTGAAGCAACTCTCCTGCCTCAGCCTCCCAAGTAGTTGGGATTACAGGCAAGCTCCATCACACCTGGCCCATTTTTGTATTTTTAGTGGAGATGGGGTTTCACCATCTCTACTAAAGGGGTTTGGCCAGGCTGGTCTTCAGCTTCCGACAAGTGATCCACCTGCCTCAGCCTCCCAAAGTGCTGGAATTACAGGCATGAGCTACCGCACTCAGCCTTAAAATCTAATTCTTAAGAAAATCCTGCACTTTATTATTAACTTAGAAATACGCTTAGCTTCTCAAAAAAAAAAATCTATTTTATTTGACACATGATGAAGGAATATCTGAAAAATAGATACGGCCAGAATAAAATATAAATATGCTGGTATAAACATTAAACATACACACACACACACAGCTCACAATGTGTCTTACCATTCCATATTGATAGAACTGATCTTCTGTTCATATTGATGTACATTAGCATTAATAACAATGTTTAAGCTATTATAAATAGGCCAGGTACAGTGGCTCATGCCTGTAACCTCAGCACTTTAGGAGGCCAAAGCGAGCGGATCTCTTGAGGTCAGGAGTTCGAGACCAGCCTGGCCAACATGGTGAAACACCATCTCTACTAAAAATATGAAAATTAGCCAGGCGTGGTGGTAAGTGCCTGTAATCCCAGCTACTCGGGAGGCTGAGGCACGAGAATCGCTTGAACTCGAGACGGACAGGTTGCAGTAAGCCAAGATCATACCACTATAGTCCAGCCTGGGTGACAGCACAAGACTCTGTCTAAAAAAAAAAAAAACTAAAATAAATAAACTATTATAAACAACATGACAATGAACACATACGTGAATTGTGCCCTTATCCAATGCTTTCCAAAAATTCTGCTCTCAGTCCTGACTTAAAAATTACTGAAGGGTCCTAAAGAGGCTTTACTTAGGTGGACTATATCTATTGATATTTAATGTACTAGAGATTAAAATTAAGACATTTAAAAAATAATGTATTAATTCATTTAAAATAACAATCCTATTACATGTCAACATAAAAACTTTAATGAAAAATAACTATATTTTTCAAAACAAAAATAAGTTAGTGAGGAGAGTGGTATGTTTTACTTTTCTGAAAATCCTTTTAATGTCTGGTTAATAGAAGGCAGCCAGATTTTTTTGTTGTTGTCTCTGCATTCAATGTACTGCAATGTAGCTTCTGGAAAACTCCACAGTATACTCATGAGATAATGAGAATAAAAAAGGCAAATAATTCTTAATTATTATCATGAAAATAGTCTTCACACAAATCCCTGAAAGGTACTCCTAGACATCTCCAGACTCCACTCTCATTACATTTCTTTAAAGTATGCATTCCAGCCGGGCATGGTGGCTCACGCCTGTAATTACAGCATTTTAGGAGGCCCAGGAGGGTAGATCACAAGGTCAGGAGATCGAGACCATCCTGGCTAACACAGTGAAACCCTATCTCTACTAAAAATGCAAAAAATTAGCCAGGTGTGGTGGTAGGTGCCTGTGGTCCAAGCTACTCAGAAGGCTAAGGCAGGAGAATTGCTTGAACCCAGGAGTTGGAGGTTACAGTAAGCCAAGATTACACCACTGTACTCCAGCCTGGGTGACAGACCAAGACTCAATCTCAAAAAACAAAAAGTATGCATTCCTAAAAGTAAAATTGCTGAATTATAAGAAATCACAACTTACACCATTTTGTATATTGACAAACAGGTCTCCAAGGCAGCTGGAGGAATTTACACTCCTACAGCAGTATAATGAGAGTTCCCTTAAATCCGTATCTTATCAGCTCTTGATACTGTCATTTCACATTCTGACAGTCTGATGGATGTGAAACGTTATCTCAATGTGCTTTCCCTTGATAAACAGACAGGGTTTGAGCATCTTTTCATGTCTATTCATCATCCATGATTTCTCTTTTATGGACTGCCTATTCATAGCATTTGCTTATTTTCTACTGAGTTTTCTTACTGAATTCAATCCCTTGTTGACTGCATGTTTTGTAAACTCATTTCTCATACACTGTGTATTTCACAACTAGGCACTATGAAAGAATATTATACTATAATTAAATAACTTACACTAGTGCCACATGGCCTGGTTTTAAATTTTAGTTGACCACTGTGATGGTTAATACTGAGTGTCAACCTGATTTGATTGAAGTATTGATCCTGGGTGTTGTCAAAGGAGATTAACATTTGAGTCAGTGGGATGGGAAAGGCAGACCCACCCTCAATCTAGGTAGGCACAATCTAGTCAGTTGCCAGGATATAAGCAGGTAGAAAAATGTAAAAATAGAGATGGGCCTAGCCTCACAGTTTACATCTTTCTCCCACGCCAGATGATTCCTGCCCCTGAACATCAGGCTCCAAGTTCTTCAGTTTTGGAACTCGGACTGGCTCTCCTTGTTCCTTCACCTGCAGATGGCCTATTATGGGACCTTGTGATTGTGTAAGTTAATACTTAATAAACTCCTCTTTATATAAATGTGTGTGTACGTGTAATGGAGTATATACATGTGTGTGTACACAAATACACACACACACACACACACACACTCTCTCCATTAGTTCTGTCCCTCTAAAGTCCCTCTAGAGAACCCTAATACAACCACCTAGCAGCTACGTAATACTAAGCAATTTAATCTCTCGAAACCACTGAACTAAAATGAGAATAAATAATAATACTAACATTACAAGGGTGTAATAAGAATTAAATAAAACTTAAAAACTTAGAATCATGCTTGGCTCATAGGAGTACTCAGTAATTATTACTCATTATCATTATAGTTTTATTATTTTAAGATTTTTAAATTGCAAACTTTCAAAAAATGTTTCTAGGTATCATTTGAAATATCTTAGTATTAATAGATTAAACAATACTAATATATTTAACAGTTTAGCCATTCTAGAAATTCAGAATTTTATAAAGCTTTAAATGTTTATAACCCTTAAAATATCTTTCCTACTTATTTTCAGGTACTTCATATATCTAACAATGAAAAAGTGTTGAATCAAAGTAAAGTAACAGTTAAAGTTATCAGTAAAATAATCATGGGTATAACTAAATGACAACTACTTTTTAGCCTGAAAGCAATCAAATATGAATACAATAACAATGAACCTAATGTTTCTGGAAAAATTATTAATCAATCAGACTTTTTTTTTTTTTTGAGATGGAGTCTTGCTCTGTCACCAGGCTGGAGTGTAGTGGCGCAATCTCAGCTCACTGCAACCTCCGCCTCCTAGGTTCAAGTGATTCTTCCACCTCAGCCTCCCGAGTAGCTGGGACCACAGGTGCATGCCACCATGCCCAGCTCATTTTTTTTTTATTTTTAGTAGAGACAGGGTTTCACCATGTTGGCCAGGATGGTCTCGATCCCTTGACCTCGTGATCTACCCGCCTCAGCCTCCCAAAGTGCTGGGATTACAGGCGTGAGCCACCACGCCCGGCCTCAATCTGACTTTTAAAAGTTCTAAAAAGGCCAGGTGCAGTGACTCACACCTGTAATCCCAGCACTTTAGGAGGCCGAGGCAGGCAGATCAGTTAAGGCCAAGAATTCAAGACCAACCTGGCCAACATGGTGCAACCTCATCTCTACTGAAAATACAAAAATTAGATGGGGGTGGTGACATACCTGTAATCCCAGCTACTCAAGAGGCTGAGGTAAGAGAATTGCTTTCACCTGGGAGGTAGAAGTTGCAGTGAATCAAGATCATACCACTGTACTTCAACCTGAGTGACAGAGCAAGACTCTGTCTCAAAATAAAGAAAGAAAAAAAAAACTTCTGAAAAGTCAACATCCATATCCAAATTGATGAAAACTTTTATACATTTTTCTGTTATCTCAAAAAAACATTCAGATATAATACAGTGCATTAAATACTTTTATTTTTCTACCTCAAAGATAAGGAAGGCTGAGAAAATCTTAATGTATCAACTTCTTCCTCTCCTATACACATTAGGCAAATATGAAGAGTTTTCAACACAGGAGAGAAAAGATAATTAACTCTTTTCAGGTAAACTAACCCATTTCACTAAAAAGCAATCTCCCTGTTTGTAGTTCATTTATAATAATCGTCAGAAATGAAAATTTGTAATTGATCAATCTTGACTAAACTAAAAGATTCCCAATGGCAATAAACTATAATATCTATTCCCCCCCAACAAGAGAAAATAAGAAAGAAAACAATTTTTGAAATGTCATTACTTGAATGCTTTTTAAAAAGTATGTGATATTTTAAATGTAAGATGTTAATTATCTTTTAAAGACCTTTTGAATGCCACATCCTTCCATTGCTGCTGTTCTTTCTTTTACTGGTCCCATAAATACATGAAGAACCCTTTTGTACCATGTCTCTGGTAGGTTCTGGATATATAAGGATCAATAAGACAGTTCCTATTTTCAAGAACTGTTGATGCTACAACAGAAGCAAAATAATAGTAACAGCAGTAATGCCTACTAAGCACCTACTATATGATGTCGGGTTCTGTGCTAGATACCTATAACATGGCAGTTGTTGAAGAAAAAAATCCTGAAATTGAGACATCCAAAGTAATAGTTACTGTCCTAGGGCATGGCTATGAGTATAGCCAGGCGTTACTGTCCTAGGCTACGGCCATGGGAAGAGGTAGTTGGATAAGGTAAATGCAAAGAGAATTGGAAGGGGGGACAAAGAGGCCAGGTGCCAGGTGGATGTTCAATTCACTAAGAATGATGCCACCAGCAGTGATAAAGAAAGAAAAAGTGAGCCATGAATGTTAAGGAGTGGTAATGGAAGGTAAGGTAATGGAGAGTATAATGGCAAATGCTTTAGAGGAGCTGGCAATTTTGAGGAAGAGGAAAAATGGTGTAAAAGGACCAAGAGGACCAAAACAGACACTCTCTGATTCTCTAGACCTCTAGCCTAATGGACTTGACTTATGAGAAAAATCAGCTTCCACTTGGGATGAGAGAAAGTACTTTTTCTGAAAAGTCAGCTAGATTTCAGTTAGAGCAAGAAGGTAAAGAGAACATTCACAGAAGACTTTGTGAATACTGAGGTTTTCCTAATGGTGCAGCACGTTCCAGAGGATAAACAGGAATGGGCATGAGAGCAAGGGAGATTGGAAAAGTGTAAGAATTAGACTGAAATTCAGGGAGACACAGAGCCATATGGGGCTATGGGTCTGGTAATCACAGATAACTTCAGATATTATCTGATTTCAGAAGAAATGCCCATTCCACTATATGATGCTCCTAAAACACCCATAGTGAAAATGCATAACAAAGACCCAGGAAACACAAGAGTAGAAACACAGAGCTACAGGAAGTCATTTAAAGATGATCAGTGAAATCAGACCAATAGAATGCATAAGAATCTGCTGTGTGAATAAGGTAAAGGGGAAGATGGCATTCCAGACAGCAGGGAAAGCATTTATTAAGATCTACAGTTATCAATCAGAGAGCAATTGTTGCTGCGGCATAGAGTATAACAAGAGATAAAGCTATAAAAACATGAAGGAACCAGACAGGAATAGTCTATAGATCTTACAGAGATATGATATTAAGGGAACGAATGATTGCAGCAATAATAGTTTCAGAGTAAGTGTGGATACCTATAATAGAAAATCAAGTGAAATTACAATGAATGACTGGAACACATAAAATTCTATTATTTCTTTAAATAAAGTAAGTCAGAAAATTGGGATTCTCAAGCTGGATGGCAGATCCATGGCGACAGCCTTATCTAATGTCCTCTGATAGTCAGTACAGAATCCAAGGCAGCTACTAAGGTTTCAGCATCATGTCCACATTCCAGGCAGCAGCAAGGAGCAAAAGCAGAAGTCTACCTCTCACCTTGGAGAGCTCCCTCTACAGATCCTTCCAGGAAATGCCACAGACAACCTGCACTTAAATCTCACTAGAAAATCGGAACACTTAATTCCTTAGCTGAGCTTACCGCCACCTCAAATAAAACTGAAGTTCTTTTATTAAAGAAGAAGTGCCCAGTGAATATTTGGTAGAAAACCAGCAGTCTTTCCATAAAAAATAATAACAGGGCCGGGCACAGTGGCTCACACCTGTAATCCCAGCATTTTGGGAGGCCAAGGAGAATGGATCACGAGGTCAAGAGATCGAGACCATCCTGGCCAACATGGTGAAACTCCGTCTCTACTAAAAATACAAAAATTAGCTGGGTGTGGTGGCACGTGCCTGTAGTCCCAGGTACTCAGGAGGCTGAGGCAGGAGAATTGCTTGAACCCGGGAGGCGGAGGTTGCAGTGAGCCGAGATCACGCCACTGCACTCCAGCCTGGCGACACAGCGAGACTCCCTCTCAAAAATAAAATAAAATAATAATAATAACAGAACCTATTGTTACATGTGAAATTATTTTAACAGGTATAAATGATAAACTTAGGAGGGCAATGAAGTGGTTAAAGACACTACCTGGTGAGAAACAGTGGGGAAGAGAGACAAAGTTTATTAGTGCTTTTGTGTAAAGTAGCCTACATAAACTGCCATCATGTCAAAACAGAAGACTTGAAGATGTTCTATTATCATAAAGGAAGACCAGTGAACTCAGACTGATTGGTAAATGTACTAGAGGCAACAAGGATTTCCTTAAATGAGTGACTACATCCAGTACCTCTTTATATCCCCATCAATGTCTCCCACAATGCCCTACGTATTTTATACAGTGAACAAATGTTTGCTAAAGGAACAAATGTGTTTACATATGAAAGTACTTTCAACTAAACCTTCAAGACCAATAATTGTTGGCACCTTTAGAAGAAAATGAAAGCAGCCCCTGCCGCCCCAGACCCCTCCAGGCTGGCAGCCATTGGATCCAGCCTCGAGGCCCACCACAGGCTCCAGGCCAGCTCCTGTAGCCCCACGATTCAGACTAGAACCCAAGACTCAGCCTCCAGGCCCAGCCCAGCACCATGTCAGCCCCTACAACTTCAGGTTCCAGGCTCACTGGAATGCCAGGCCAGCCCTCACAGCTCTAGATTCCAGGCCAGCACCCATGGACCCACACTCCAGCAAATGCAGGACCCATGCCCACTCCACAGACTCAGAGTCCAGGCTTGTCTCAGTAAACTCAGCACCCACAAACTTAGGCATCAGGCTAGCACTTGCGAACCCAGGCTCCAGACCAGCTCCCAAGGAACCAGGCTTACCCCAGCACCAGGCCAATCCCAGGCTCTAAGCTGGTCCCTGTGAACCCAGACTCTAAAAAACCCAGGATCCAAGTCCACCCTAGTAGGCCCTACAGATCCAGGCTCTAGGACTGCCCCTGTAGACCCAAGCTCCAGACAGGTCCCCAAACCCAAGTCCCAGGTCTCTTCCTGCATACTCAAGCTCCAGGCTCACCCCAGCACCAGGCTAACCCCCATGGACTCAAACTCAAGACCCATCCATATGGACCCAGGCACCAGACAATCCTAGGGCCAGGCTGGCCACCACAAACTCAGGCTCAAAGCCCACTCCAGGGCCAGGCTAGCCAGACTTCAGGCACATGCGCCAGGCTCATACCCATAAGCTCAGTCAACAGACTCACCCCAGTGAACCTCAGCACCAGGCCTCCCCCATGGATCTACGGTTTAGTTCTTTGCCAGCAAACCCAGTGGGTCCAGGCTCCAGACCCACCCCATGAACCCAGATCCCAGGCCTACCCACGTATTGACCCAGGGACAAGGCTAGCCTGCCCAAGAAGGTGAAGTGGCCCTCCTCCCCTCAGGGGGCAAAAAGGCAGCAAATTACGTTACAGACATGGAAGACACCAAAGGAATCATCAACTTGACCTCTATTTACATAGCAGGATCTACCAGCTGGGAGGGCATTTATATGAGTTTTGGGGATGGGTATATCAGAGATCTCAGTAATCACTAAAAAGAATCTGTGTGAGAACATTCACCTCCCAAAAGGGCAGAAAGCCACAACTACTGAAACCAGACCCTGACTTCATTTGAGAGACTGAGTCCACCCCAGACCTATGAATCAGAATCTACATCTTAATCAAAAGTCTAGGTGATTCATATTGCACTAGAGGTAGAGAAGCACTGGACTAACCACAGCAGACCTATGAATCAGAATCTACATCTTAATCAAATGTCTAGGTGATTCATACTGCACTAGAGGTAGAGAAGCACTGGTCTAACCAACCCAGACCTATGAATCAGAATCTACATCTTAATTAAATGTCTAGGTGATTCATATTGCACTACAGGTAGAGAAGCACTGGACTAACCACCGCAGACCTATGAATCAGAATCTACATCATAATCAAATGTCTAGGTGATTCATATTGCACTACAGGTAGAGAAGCACTGGACTAACCACAGCAGACCTATGAATCAGAATCTACATCATAATCAAATGTCTAGGTGATTCATATTGCAGTAGAGGTAGAGAAGCACTGGTTTAACCACCGCAGACCTATGAATCAGAATCTACATCTTAATCAAATGTCTAGGTGATTCATATTGCACTACAGGTAGAGAAGCACTGGTCTAACCAACCCAGACCTATGAATCAGAATCTACATCTTAATCAAATGTCTAGGTGATTCATATTGCACTACAGGTAGAGAAGCACTGGTCTAACCAACCCAGACCTATGAATCAGAATCTACATCTTAATCAAATGTCTAGGTGATTCATATTGCACTACAGGTAGAGAAGCACTGGACTAACCACAGCAGACCTATGAATCAGAATCTACATCTTAATCAAATGTCTAGGTGATTCATATTGCAGTAGAGGTAGAGAAGCACTGGTCTAACCAACCCAGACCTATGAATCAGAATCTACATCTTAATCAAATGTCTAGGTGATTCATATTGCACTCCAGGTAGAGAAGCACTGGACTAACCACTGCAGACCTATGAATCAGAATCTACATCTTAATCAAATGTCTAGGTGATTCATATTGCAGTAGAGGTAGAGAAGCACTGGACTAACCACCGCAGACCTATGAATCAGAATCTACATCTTAATCAAATGTCTAGGTGATTCATATTGCACTACAGGTAGAGAAGCACTGGTCTAATCTACAACAACAACAAAAGCCATATCTGAAATGGAACAACATAGACAATTATTTTGGATATGAAGCCTCTTTGGTTTAAATATATATTGTCCTTTAAACTGTAGCAGCAACGGGTAATACATCACATGAAATAAAAGCTGTGATGATGCTTTTCAGAAGATGATCAAAATATCAAGATGGGGTCAGGCACAGTGGCTCAAGCCTGTAAACCCAACATTTTGGAAGGCCGAGGTGGGCAGATCACTTGAAGTCAGGAGTTCAAGACCAACCTGGCCAATATGGTGAAATCCCATCTCCACTAAAAATACAAAATTAGCCAGGCATGGTGGCACGTGCTTATAGTCCCAACTACTTGGGAGGGTGAGGCAGGAGAATCACTTGAACTCGCAAGGCAGAGATTGCAGTGAGCCAAGATCATGCCACTGCACTCCAGCCTGGGTGACAGAATGAGACGCCACCTCAAAAAAAAAAAAAAGCCAAGATGGTTTACCCCTGCTCTATAAAAGTTAGGTCAGAAGACACTCAGACACACACACATACATATATAAAATATTATGTTACATCAAACTGAGACAAAGAGAAACTAATCAAGAGACATACAGCTATCAGTCTGATACTTAAGTTGAAAATTAAACATGGTATTCATCATTTTATATACATTTTTTAAACCTGGAAAAAGAATGTCTAATTTATTTCATGAAAATGAAGCTTCAAATGTGAAATATATAAGGTTTTAGCAAATCATGCAATATAGGGTAATAATTATAGCCAACGAATAGTAGGTACTAAGAACTCAGACTAAAAGAGAAGTACAAATGTACCACCAGGTACACAAAAAAGATTCATGATCAGGGGAAAAGCAGGCAAGAATAAATGCCAGAGTTCTCAAGTTATGAAAGTAGCACACAGTGTTCTCAGGACTACAGACAGCATGCCAAACGCTTATGATTTTTCTAATAACCTGTTAGGCCTAAAAACTTTCAACCAGTTTTTAAGGTCACGTTTCCCCTAAATGGAGCAATTTTAAAAGAATTTTTTTTTTCTAAAAAGGAGTGAAGGAGAGGAAGAAAGAGGAAGAAAAAGAGGGAGAGAGGATGGGAATATAGCTTTTTTTATTCTAAAAATGGGTATTAATAATGGCTGATCAATATTTTGTGTATTTAAAGTGGAGAATGTATATTTTGTGTATTTAAAATGGAGAGCTCTATAAATATTTATTAAGTTTACTTGTTCCGGATCTGAGTTCAAGTCCTGGATGTCCTTATTAATTTTCTGTCTCATTGAGTCTAAATCTCTTTATGGGTCTTATGTATCTGGGTGTTAGGATCGGTGGCTCTTATTGTTGCACTGATTCTTTTACCACTATATCTTTGTTGCTTTGAAATCTATTTTATCAGATGCGAGAATTGCAACTCCTGCTTTTTATTTATTTATTTACTTTTGCTCTCCATTTGGTTGGTAAGTCTTTCTCCATCTCTTTGTTTTGAGTCTTTGTGTATCTTTGGATGTGAAATGGGTCTGGATGCAGCATACCGTTAGGTTTTGGCTGTATCTTTTGATTGGGGGATTTAGTTGACTTAAATTGAGGGTTACTGCCATTTGATGTTAACTGGCTATTTTATCCATTCGTAGATATAAATTCTTCTTTATGTTGATGTTCTTTACTTTTTGGTATATTTTTAGAAAGGTTAATACTGGTTGTTCCTTTCTATGTATAATGCTTCTTTCAGAAGCTCTTGTAAAGCAGGCCTGGTGGTAATAAAATCTCTGAGTACTTGCTTGTTCATAAAAGATTTTATTTTTCCTTCAATTGTGAAGCTTAGTTTGGCTGGATATGAAATTCTGGGCTGAAAGTTCTGTTCTTTAAGGATGTTGAATATTGGCCCCCACTCTCTTCTGGCTTGTAGGGTTTCTGCTGAGAGATCTGCTGTAAGTCTAATAGGCTTCCCTTTGTGGGTAACCTGACCTTTCTCTCTGGCTGCCCTTAGTATTTTCTCCTTCATTTCAACCCTGGTGAATCTAACGATTATGTGTCTTGGGGTTGCTCTTCTTGAGGAGTATCTTTGTGGTGTTCTCTGTATTAGCAGGGGTTGAATATTGTCCTGCTTTGCTAGATTGGTAAAGTTTTCCTGAATAATATCCTGAAGAGTATTTTCCAGCTTGGATTCATTCTCTCCGTCACATTCAGGTAAACCTATCAAACATAAATTAGGTCTTTTCACATAGTCCCATATTTCTTGGAGACTTTGCTCATTCCTTTTTATCCTTTTTTCTCTATTCTTGTCTTCTCATTTTATTTCATTAAGTTGGTCTTTGACCTCTGATATCCTTTCTTCTGCTTAATCAATTCAGCTATTCAAACTTGTGCATATTTTGCTAAGTTCTTGTGTTGTGTTTTTCAACTCTGTTAGTTCATTTATATTCCTCTCTATGTTGTCTATTCTTGTTAGCATTTCGTCAAACCTTCTTTCAAAGTTCTTAGTTTCTTTACATTGGGTTAGAACAAGTTCTTTTAACTCCCAGAAGTTTCTTATCATCCACCTTCTGAAGCCTACTTCTATTAATGGAACACAGTCCTTCTCCATCAGGGCTTGTTCTGTTGCTGATGAGGAACTATAATCCCTGTAGAGGAAAAGGGGTTCTGATTTTGGGTATTCTCAGCCTTTTTAGGCTGGTTTCTTCCCTTTGTTATAAATTTATCCATCTGTCGTCTTTACAATTACCGCCTTTCTAATTAGGTTTCTGAGTGGACGTCCAGTTTATTGATTCCCAGTGCTGGAATCCGAGCAACCCACTCTGCCGGCCAAAACAGCAGTGATAAGACTAATGGTGCTCTTCTGCCTGGGAATCGCCAGTCTGGCTTTCTTCTTGAGTCCATAATAAGCGGCTCTGCCTTCCCGGAGCTCCAAACATTGGTCAGAAGGGGAACCAGTCCCATTTACTCTGCACGAAGAGCCACCGTGCCAAGGCACTGGCAAAACCACTGTGCCGGCCACAAGAGTCGCACTGGCGACCTGTGGGGCTCCTCCACTGGGAATATTCTGCTCCGTGAGTGACCAAAATGTCTCTGAAAGTGTGGCGTCCTCTCGTTCTCTATGCTTTCACTGGGAGGTACACTCCCAAGCTGTTAGCGATCAGCCATCTTGGATTTCTCTCAAGAAAGTGAGAAGTAAAAATAGTAAATGCTTTGAAAATGTGTTTTACAGCAAATTTTCCAAAGTACATCTGTCTTTCCCAATACAGTCTGGCATCCCTGAATATTTAAACTTATAGATGAACTATGTAAGTCACAGTGGAGTCCTCCATTCACCAGATGACTATTTCACTGTTGTATTGAGCAGCTTACTCATGTGTTCCTTACATCGCCCCCTTCAGTTAAGGATGGATCCATGTCTCTATCAGTACCAGGCACAGGAGCAAGCATATTAACAGGTGCTCTACAAGCACTTAGTGAATGAATGAGTGATTCAGATAGATCGATTTAATGATAAGATTTATTAGAAAGACCACATAGCTTCACATAAAGAAAAGAATGTCATCCCCACAGCCAATCCTCATTTCATACTGAGTATCTTGCAAATGTTTTACCACTGATCATAGGAGAAAATGACAAAGAATAGTGGCAATAACTTGAAGCTTAACATTATCATCTGAATATACAAAATAGCACTACCATAAGGCATTTCAGGCTGATCAACGAACAAACCATTCAACTCAAAGGGTACAAAACAGATGACCTTTCGGTTCAATCCCAGAAGGATGTCTAGACACACACCCCAGCTTTTCGTCTACAACTACCATGAGTAAGCATCTCATTGTGCATATCTTCCCCTTGCCCTTTTGCCCATGTATTTGCTTGGTTAATCTACTAAAGGTAACAAATAACCACTTTCAGCAAAACGCTATTCCTTTTTCCTAGGCCAGAATAAATTCTAACACGTGTGTTTCTCCTGCCACATCCTATGTATTACACGCTTGCTGGCTTTTACTCTATTCCTGATATCTTCCATACATGAAGAGGAAACTGAAAGATAAGGCAGTAAAATTTATAGTCAGTGGGAACAGGAAGGCATGAAATAAAATTTAAAGATCTGGAATGAGTCTGATTAGCGTCAGAGTAGACACCTGGTGGGAGCCCCAGGCATTTAATAGAAGAACCTGATAAAGAACATGGTGTCAAAAGATACAGGTTGTCTTAGAGAAGACAACCATTAAAACAAAAGGGAGGATGGAAAATGGAATGA
This sequence comes from Saguinus oedipus, assembly GCA_031835075.1. Classification (NCBI taxonomy): domain Eukaryota; kingdom Metazoa; phylum Chordata; class Mammalia; order Primates; family Cebidae; genus Saguinus; species Saguinus oedipus. The sequence continues at coordinate 2,346,714 of CM063188.1, read as the reverse complement.
CTCCCTTTCACTGTATATATATCTAATATGAAATATTTTCTTCTGGGCAAACTAGAAAATAAAATGCATCTATTTTGGAGCAATATTATAGTATGAAAGCTGAGAGGTAATTATCCTTCAGATATATTTTTCTGTCAGACTAAATAATGTGTTTTTTCATCTTTCTCTAAAAGTAGTGTCATAAACCTTCAAAGTTTCCATGCCATGTATAAGTTGAGACTAAATTTAGAAAAATCAAGTCCCATAATGTTCTAAACAGAGATGGATACAAGAAAAAAAAGAAAATGTAACCATTGAACAAAATAAGGTATTTAAATATAAACTTTTATTTATTTGTTTTTGAGACAGAGTCTCACTCTGTCTCCCAGGCTCGAGTGCAATAGTATGATCTCAGCTCACTGCAACTTCCCACCTCCCAGGTTCAAGCAATTCTCCTGCCTCAGCCTCCCCAGAAGCTGGGATTACAGGTGCATGTCACCACACCTGACTAATTTTTGTATTCTTAGTATAGGCGAGGTTTTGCCATGTTGGCCAGGCTGGTCTCAAACTCCTGACCTCAAATGATCCACCCATCTCAGCCTGCCAAAGTGCTGAGATTAAAGGTGTGAGCCACCACGCCTGTCCTAAAAATAAAAATTTTATGTGTGCATATTTATCAACGTATTTTACCGTCCTTAAAAGGCCTAAGTTTGGAAGGGAAATTATAATGGAAAACATACTGTAACAGCTCAGTAAAAGATAATTAGGGTAATTGATTCTCCTATTTACTATCTGTCAAAAGACATTATTTGTAGTAGCTGAATTGAGTTGATTTTCTTCATATCTCAGAAATATTTCACCCATGGAACATTAGATAATATTGCCCAGGACTTACACAGTGATAAATAACTGACCGAATTTATAATAAAGAAACTTTTCATTCATATCTTTAAAAAAAATAAAGTAAAATTATATAAGATAAAGCTTAGGTATTTTCTGACTGAGAATTTTACTGGATAAAATCGTGTAACACTAGATTTTTCCTATGTGCTCAAATATTGAAAATTTATCTTCTGTCTCCAGGATGTGTTTCAAACTGAATTTAATTGGTAAATTATTTAAACTATGTGCATAACACAATACTTATTTGAAAACTGATCTGAGTGAATGATGAACATATAACAATTGAGACAGAGAACAACATATGAATTTTAAGTATTAAGAATAAATTGAAATACTTAGGATATGCACATTTCCCAAATATACTTAGGATATACACATTTCCTAAGTATTTAAACTTATTCTTAATACTTAAAATTCACATGGCACTATGAGCTTTAAAGTATTTCATAAATATTAAGAACTTAAAGCCTTACTGCATTTCTGCTTCCACCTCAAATCTCTGTATACTGCATTAAGTCATATTCCTAGGAGACAAATAACCCACCTTCTATAACTTGAAATTAACACTAGAAATGCTTCCAGCAAAGAAAACAAAAAAGAATTATCTGAGTGAAAGAATTCAATGAGGAACCCTGTATAAACAGTGCTTCCCTCCAAACTGTGCATTATATTGTTTATGAACAAGAAATAAAATGGACATGGACCATCAGAGAAGAGAACTGTGTAGAGCAGTGCTTTTCAAACAAATCACTTTGTTTAAAACAAACCCAGTCACTGAAAATGCAGATTCTAACTCAGTAGATCTGAAAGTGGGGCTTTTCTGCACTTCCAGAAGCTTCCAGGTGATGCTGTTGCCTCTTGTCCATGGAACTTACTTTGGGCAGGAAGGGAGTAGAATACACACATCTTATTTGGAGGTGTGAAAGCCTAGTGCCAAAGGACAACCAGTTAGGTCTATTGGCTTGCTACAGCAAAAGGAGAATGCATACTCTAAGAAACTGGGTACTTCTGAAAAAGGGAGTTAAAATGAACTTGCTATAAAGTTTGTGTTTTGTGCTGGATGATATGAGAGAGGGTAAAGAAAACAGAAGTTCTGAATTCAATGTTGTCAGGAACCAAAGATTATTGGTAGACTAAACATTTTAATAATTTTTATCAAGGGAGCAGAAAGAGCAAAGAGCAAACTGGTAACTTTAAGAATGCTGCAGTTACTATATTAATATTAAACAAAAAAGACTTTAAGACACAAATATTACTGGAGACACGGAGGGACATTTGATAATGAAAAGTAACACATTTCATAATAAAAAGCTACATATGTAAAAAGGGGAGAAAGAAAAATGTTCTAAGCATTAAAAGTCAAGAAGCAGAGGAGGGACAGCTGGGTGGGGAGGGATAATGAGGGGAGAAATACCAGATATAGGTGATGGGGGGGATGAAGGCAGCAAACCACCTTTCCATGTATGTATCTATGCAATAATCCTGTATGATCTGCACATGTACCACAGAACCTAAATTACAATTTAAAAATAAATAAATAAATAAAAAGAAGAAGGTGAAGTGCTTTCCTATTTGGTACTCCTCTCTCTCCAGCTGTTCATATCTTATTCCCAACTCCTATCAGCACTACCCATGGAACAGTTCTATAATTCTCAACATTCAATGTCTTTAAATTCCTATGCATTTGAACATACCCTTGCACTACCCATAACACTGACATCAATATTTGCATCAGAAACTCCCACTCATCCTTCAAGTTTCAGCTTATCAACAAACCCTTCTCTGAATGCTTTACCAAATCTTGCAAATACCTACATTAAAGCACTCATTGCTCTCCAACTATCATTTTGGTATTGAATTTCCCTCCAGACTCTCATCCTTTTTGTTTTCCAGTTTGCAGTAACAGGTTCTATCACAAAACATAATACATAACAGGCGTTCAGTAAATGCTTGCTAAATGAAGGATAAATGAACAAATGAACAATTGAACACATGCAGGAAGGAACAAGGTTGGTGAAAATAGGAGTTGAAGATTTTTTTCAGAACTCACATCAGAGGAATTAAAATAGAGTGACTAGGAAGCAATAAACACATGAAAGAATTACTTTAAGCAATAATAACAATAATAATAACCGACATTAGAGGAGCATTTATTATGTGTCAGGTACTGTGCTAAGTATTTTATATACATTAATTCTTTCAATCCTCATAATAACTCCATTATGAAGGGACTAGTTTTAAGGAATTTTTTAGACACAAGGTCTCACTCTTTAGCCAGGCTGGAGTGCAGTGGCTCACTGCAGTCTCAATCTCCTGTGTTCAAGCAATCCTCCCAGCTTCACCTCCCAAGTAGCTGGGACTACAACACGCCACCACATCCAGCTAATTTTTTAATTTTTTGTAGAGATGTGGTCTCACTTTGTTGCCCAGGCTGGCCTTAAACTTCAGGCCTCAAGCCATCCTTTCACCTCCACCTTCAAAAGCACTGGGATTCCATGTATGAGCCACCAGGCCTGGCCTTGAAGATACTAGTTTTTAGAGATGGGTCAACAGCAAAAAAAAAAAAGAAAAAAAAGTAAATTAGAATAAATCACTAAAAGAAGATACATTAATAGTCAATAAGCATATAAAAAGATGTTCAACATAATTAATCATTATGGAAATACAAATCAAAACCACATAGATATGCCACTTCAAACACACTAGCAGGCTATCCTTACAAAAAAACAGAGAATAACAAGTGTTTGCCAAAATGAGAAGAAAAAACCTTCAAACTTGCTGGTGGGAATGTAAAATGGTGTATCACTTAAGAAACAATTGGGTAGTCTCTAAAAACATTAAATACTAATTATATAGTCCATATAATGAAAGCAAGTTTTCTTTTAGGAAGAAGGAAAATGTTCTAAAATAGGTGGCTAAACAACTCTGAGACTATGTTAAAAAAAAATATGAAACTATACCATTTAAATGAGTGAAGTATATGAGATGTGAATTATATCTCAGTGAAGTTCTTTTTTAAACAAACTAACTTAAAAAGTTTTTAACCTTGACCATTATGATACAGTTACTCAGTGAAAGAACCAAAATTTGAACCTAGGCAGCCTGATCCTGTGCTCAGGATTCCTACATATATTATAATATTACTAAGAGAAGCACCATAATTAGCTCATCTTAGAAAAGGACTTCATCTAATTATCTCAACCAAAGCATTTAGTATACTGATGTAAGATTTTTCAAAAAGTTAAACAGCATGAGAAATTTATAATACCAGATAAAATTCTAGGATGGGCATAGAATTGCCTAGTGGCTCATACCTATAATCTCGGTATTTTGGGAGGCCAAAGTAGGAGGATTCTTTGAGCCCAGGAGTTTAGGACCAGCCTGAGCAACATAGCATGACCCCCATATCTCTTAAAAAAAAAATTGTTTTAATTAACCACGCATGGTGGCAGGCACCTGTCTTCCCAGCTATAGGAAGCTGAAGTAGGAGGACCGCTTAAGCCCGGAAGGTGAGGCTGCAGTATGCTCAGATCTCACCACTGCACTCCAGCCTGTGCAAGAGAGTAAAATCCTGTCTTTAGAAAAAAATCTAAAAACAATTGTTTTATTTCTAATGCTGAGCTACTTTCTATGCTCTGGTGACATCTATGGTTAAAACTGAAAACTAGCATTAATGGCTAGAAAGAAGCAAAGGATTTTTCCACATGGATTCCATCTTTCTTAGCTTTGATTTTATTTCACAGAAACAGAAAGTAAGGAAAATCTAATCAGTTAAATTATTCTGGTGTCATATCCTAATAACTGTTACCCTTATGTCCTTCAAGGAAGGAATGATACCAGTAGTACAATGCTGTATGTTTTTTGATTGCTCTTATCAGTAAGTACCTAAAATATTAGGCAAACTAACTCACATATAGCACAGGTATGTAGTATATATAACTGATAAAACCCAAGATCTCTAACACATTTGAATGTAAGTACTAATTTCCTTTAAGAACAGAATCCAAACAGCTGTTTCTGGCCAATATACACTGTGAGAGACCTCCTATGTACCGCCTTGCCATAATGAAAGGAAGTTTAACCCCACAATACACAATCCTCACTACACAGACAAGATCCTGATGGGGGGATCTTGTCCAAAGATGAGGGGCTTACAAGGTAAACAAACACTAGTAACCTATGGCAGATACCAATCTTTGAATCCAGCTTTGGATGTCACCAGAACTCAGGCTTTTGAGAGAGAAATGAGAATATTCCAAAACAAGAAATCACCAATGTCAGGTTCTCAAGAGTAAGTCCTATTGTTGTAAAGAGACTGAACAATGAACATAGCAGCAATCAACTCCCAAGAGAGGCCATTCATTCACTTGCTGGGTAGAACCTCCTGGGACAACCAGTCAACACCAAGAAAGCAATTCCTGCTCCCTCCATTTTAAAACAGAAGGCTACATTTTTACCACTATTCCCAAGCAACCAATCCAGAAACAAATAGCATGGATATTCTGGAATAAGGAAAGCTCTAAATATATTAATAATCAAATCCACGAATATAGCCAAAGTCCAAGTGTAGAAATACATCTTATCGTTTTGGTCCATCCTTTAAATGTTTCAATGCTGTCTGAAGAGCAATCTCAATGCCAACATCACTCATCCAGTCCAAATGGAAATGTTTTGTTTTTTTCTATTTCCCTTTAGCCTGAGACAAATTGATTCTTTTCAAAGAATCATTTGAATCATCCTCACGGGTTCTCTTAAAGTAGACAAGGCAAAATCACTGGCTCTCATGTGCCTCTGAAAAGTTCCAGCATTTTCACAAGTAGCTAATGTGCACTACTACCGCATGTGGACCACCACTGTTAGAGAAGAGGAACCCAATCACTGCCTCTATGCTCTGCCACCACCTGAATAATAAGAACAAGAAAATCACATGGCAAGAGCCTGCAGACATCAAAACACCTATGTTAGGCACCTAAGAGGATAGAGTGGCTTTTAAAACCTGATTTTACAATTATAAGGTTAAATATCTGAGGTTTTCTATAAGGAAAAAGAACAATGTTTAGAGAAAAAACATGGTCAAGATCCTTTATGAGAGTGAGGGTTACTTTTTTTTTTTTTTGAGACGGAGTTTCGCTCTTGTTACCCAGGCTGGAGTGCAATGGCGCGATCTCAGTTCACTGCAACCTCCGCCTCCTGGGTTCAGGCAATTCTCCTGCCCCAGCCTCCTGAGTAGCTGGGATTACAGGCACACGCCACCACGCCCAGCTAATTTTTTGTATCTTTAGTAGAGACGGGGTTTCACCATTTTGACCAGGATGGTCTCGATCTCTTGATCTCGTGATCCACCCGCCTCGGCCTCCCAAAGTGCTGGGATTACAGGCTTGAGCCACTGCGCCCGGCCAAGAGTGAGGGTTACTATATGTCATCACGTAAGGGGCCTTGGAAACACACTCCAAGTTATAGGAGAGTCTAGAAAAATACTATTTACTTTAAGATTGAGACGAAAGTATGAGTTACTCATACATAAGTGATAGAAATAACTAAGCTTTTGCAAATTGGGCTTTATACTTACATGAATACCTTACTGGTACACGTCTCCATTTTTCTTGATCCTATACTGTTTGGGAATTTGAGTGTTAGCTTCTCAGCTAGCTAATTATTCATTATTCAAAGTATTTTTGCTCCCAGTGGCTCACTTACTAATTATATATTGAACCACAAAGCTCTTAGTTTCTGCTCCCACCTTAGCATCTGATTTGGATCATCAGACAGCTTCTGTATCAGAACTGGATACACATCATCAACCTGCAGAACTAATTCAGGATAACTTTCGTATAACCAAAGAACAAACTATTACGCAGTATCAGTTTATTTTAATCTTAAGACAACCAGTGCTTTAATATACTCAATGATATGGTTTGGCTCTTTGTCCGCACCCAAATTTCAACTTGAATTATAATGCCCAGTGTTGAAGGAGAGGCCTGAATCATGGTGTACACTTCCCCCTTGCTGTCCTTGTGAGAGTGAGTTGCCATGAGATCTGGTTGTTTCCCTGCCAGCCACATGGAGATGTGCTTACTGTCCTTTTGTCTTTCACTATGATTATACAGCTCCCAAGGAAGAAGGGTGTATGGCCTGCAGAACCATCAGCCAATGAAATCTCTTTCTTTTATAGATTACGCAGTCTCTACTGTGTCTTTATAGCAGTGTGAAAACTAATACACTCAACAAGTACAAAAACTATGGCTTAACCACAGCAACAATATTTCTTTACCAAGTGTGGTTGAAGACACTAAAGGAGTGTGTCCCCATGATCTAAAATTTCAAGAAATTAGGAATCCTAATAATGGATATTCTCTTGGGAAAACTGTACAATTTATTTGCCTGTTCATGGACCACTACTAGTCTGTGGCCTGTTAGAAACTTGGCCACACAACAGGAGGTGAGTAGCAGGCAAGCAAGCATTACCACCTGACCTCCACCTCCTGTCAGATCAGCAGCAGCATTTGATTGTCATAGCAGCACAAACACTACTATGAACTGTGCATGCGAGGGATCTAGGATGCTCATGTGAGGGATCTAGGATGTGCATGCAAGGGGTCTAGGATGTGCGTGCGAAGGGTCTAGGATGTGTGTGCAAGGGTCTAGGACGCGCCTGAGAAGGGTCTACGATGTGCGTGCAAGGGTCTAGGATGCGCGTGAGGGATCTAGGATGTGCATGCAAGGGTCTAGGATGCACATGCAAGGGGTCTAGGATGCGCATATGAAGGGTCTACGATGCGCGTGCAAGGGGTCTAGGATGTGCGTGCGAAGGATCTAGGATGTGCATGCAAGGGTCTAGGATGCACATGCAAGGGGTCTAGGATGCGCATATGAAGGGTCTACGATGCGCGTGCAAGGGGTCTAGGATGTGCGTGCGAAGGATCTAGGATGTGCATGCAAGGGTCTAGGATGTGCGTGCAAAGGGTCTAGGATGTGCATGCAAGGGTCTAGGATGCACATGCAAGGGGTCTAGGATGCGCATATGAAGGGTCTACGATGCACGTGCAAGGGGTCTAGGATGTGTGTGTGAAGGATCTAGGATGTGCATGCAAGGGTCTAGGATGTGCGTGCGAAGGGTCTAGGATGTGCATGCAAGGGTCTAGGATGCACATGCAAGGGGTCTAGGATGCGCATATGAAGGGTCTACAATGCGCATACGAAGGGTCTACGATGCGCGTACAAGGGGTCTAGGATGTGCGTGCGAAGGATCTAGTATGTGCATGCAAGGATCTAGGATGTGCGTGCAAAGGGTCTAGGATGCGCGTGCAAGAATCTAGGATGTGCGTGCAAGGATCTAGGATGTGCGTGCAAAGGGTCTAGTATGTGCATGCACGGGTCTAGGATGCTCGTGAAAGGGTCTAGGATGTGCGTGCGAAGGATCTAGGATGTGCATGCAAGGGTCTAGGATGTGCGTGTGAAGGATCTAGGATGTGCATGCAAGGGTCTAGGATGTGCATGCAAAGGATCTAGGATGTGCACGCAAGGGTCTAGGATGTGCATGCAAGGGTCTAGGATGTGCATGCAAGGGTCTAGGATGTGCATGTGAAAGGTCTAGGATGTGCATGCAAAGGATCTAGGATGTGCATGCAAGGGTCTAGGATGTGCATGCAAGGGTCTAGGATGTGTGTGCGAAGGATCTAGAATGTGCATGCAAGGGTCTAGGATGTGTGTGCGAAGGATCTAGGATGTGCATGCAAGGGTCTAGGATGTGCATGCGAAGGATCTAGGATGTGCATGTGCATGCAAGGGTCTAGGATGTGCGTGCGAAGTATCTAGGATGTGCATGTGCATGCAAGGGTCAGGATGTGCATGCAAGGGTCTAGGATGTGCATGCACGGGTCTAGGATGTGTGTGCGAAGGATCTAGGATGTGCATGCAAGGGTCTAGGATGTGCATGCAAGGATCTAGGATGTGCATGCAAGGGTCTAGAATGTGCGTGCAAGGGTCTAGGATGTGCGTGCAAGGGTCTAGGATGTGTGTGCGAAGGATCTAGGATGTGCGTGCAAGGGTCTAGGATGTGCGTGCGAAGGATCTAGGATGTTCATGCAAGGGTCTAGGATGTGCGTGCGAAGGATCTAGGATGTGCATGTGCATGCAAGGGTCAGGATGTGCATGCAAGGGTCTAGGATGTGCATGCACGGGTCTAGGATGTGCGTGCGAAGGATCTAGGATGTGCATGCAACGGTCTAGGATGTGCGTGTGAAGGATCTAGAATGTGCATGCAAGGGTCTAGGATGTGCGTGCGAAGGATCTAGGATGTGCATGCAAGGGTCTAGGATGTGCATGCAAGGGTCTAGGATGTGCATGCGAAGGATCTAGGATGTGCATGTGCATGCAAGGGTCAGGATGTGCATGCAAGGGTCTAGGATGTGCATGCACGGGTCTAGGATGTGTGTGCGAAGGATCTAGGATGTGCATGCAAGGGTCTAGGATGTGCGTGCGAAGGATCTAGAATGTGCATGCAAGGGTCTAGGATGTGCGTGCGAAGGATCTAGGATGTGCATGCAAGGGTCTAGGATGTGCGTGCGAAGGATCTAGGATGTGCATGTGCATGCAAGGGTCAGAATGTGCATGCAAGGGTCTAGGATGTGCATGCAAGGGTCTAGGATGTGCGTGCGAAGGATCTAGGATGTGCGTGCGAAGAATCTAGGATGTGCATGCAAGGGTCTAGGATGTGCACGCAAGGGTCTAGGATGTGCGTGCGAAGGATCTAGGATGTGCATGCAAGGGTCTAGGATGTGCATGCAAGGGTCTAGGATGTGCATGCAAGGGTCTAGGATTTGCGTGCGAAGGGTCTAGGATGTGCGTGCGAAGGATCTAGGATGTGCGTGTGAGGGTCTAGGATGTGCATGCAAGGGTCTAGGATGTGCGTGCGAAGGGTCTAGGATGTGTGTGTGAAGGATCTAGAATGGGCGTGCAAGGGTCTAGGATGTGCATGCAAGGGTCTAGGATGTGCATGCAAGGGTCTAGGATGTGCATGCAAGGGTCTAGGATGTGCGTGCAAATGATCTAGAATGTGCGTGCAAGGGTCTAGGATGTGCATGCAAGGGTCTAGGATGTGCATGCGAAGGATCTAGAATGTGCATGCAAGGGTCTAGGATGTGCGTGCAAAGGATCTAGGATGTGCATGCAAGGGTCTAGGATGTGCATGCAAGGGTCTAGGATATGCATGCAAGGGTCTAGGTTGTGCGTGAGAAGGGTCTAGGACGTGTGTGCAAGGATCTAGGATGTGCATGTAAGGGGTCTAGGACGCGCATACGAAAGGTCTACGATGTACGTGCAAGGGGTCTAGGATGCGTGTGTGAAGAGTCTAGGATGTGCGTGCAAGGGATCTAGCATGCACACTCCTAAAAATAAATGTAATATGCTTGAATCATCCCAAAGCCATCCCCTGCCCACCAAACTGTGGTAAAATGATCTTCCAAGAAACTGGTTCCTGGTGCCAAAAAGGTTGGGACTGCTGGTACATCATATATTAGCTCAGTGACCTTAACTATTTCAGATGATACCTTTCATGCTCTGGGTTGAAAAATCACCTCTGAAGATAGGAGCTATTCTAACACAGCTATCCTAAATTCCTTACTTATTCATCATGGAAAAACATAAATGTTTATTATTGCCAGGCCCTCAAGAAGTTAATGGTCTTGAGGAAGGAGACCCCTTTCTCTTAAGCTTCTAAGACCACTTCCCCCTAGCCTTCTACATTGCATTTCTAAAGGAAAAGTTAAAAGGCAGCCAGATGAGGTCAGTGGAAGGACCAGTTGGCACCACCAGCCAGGTCTAAAGGTTAAGCATCAAACTCCCTACTCCTACTCACAATCCTATCTATAGATCATGGACAAGATATGGAGGAATTTTCCCCAGAAGGCACTGATCTTGCTCAACTGCTCAGACCCCTATCTAGTCACTATGCCACGCTCTCACATGTGCACCTCTTAGACTGTAAGCCTTAAAAAGGGCCAGGATTTTCTCTGTCGGGGAGCTTGGTTATTGAGGCTGGAGCCAGCCACATCTCCTGGATGAATAAAACTGCCACTTCCTTCCCAGTTCCGTGTTTGAGTGGTTTGTTCGCAGCCGTTCCTGCTTCAGTCTAGCAGGAAAAATATACCTAGACAGATGTAGTCACCCAGTGCGTTCTTCTTGCTTGCTGCACAGATAGAGCTGATTCAGAGAGAGCAGTACTTTGGTGGGGAAAGAGTTTACAAACATAGAGCTAGCCAAGCAAAAGAACAAGGATTTATCACTCAAATCAACCTCCCGAAAAGCTTGGGACCAGGGCTTTTCAGGGATAGGTGTCAGAAGACAGGAGATAGGGAATTGAGAATGCTGACTGGTTTGGGATGAAATCATAGGGTTGTAGAAAACAGACCTTCTGTGTTGAGTCTGCCTCTGGGGTGGGTACCAAGACTGGCTGAGCCATAAAAAGGAACAAAAAGAAAAAATAGAACAACAACAAAAAGACTGGTTGACTCCTGAGACATGGGTGTGGGTGGAGTCAGTCAGTCACCAGACTACTCAAGTTTGATAAACATCTCAAAAGACCAATCTTATGTTCTACAATAGTGATGTTAAGTGTAGGAGCCACTGGGGAAGTTACAAATCTTGTGATCTCTGGAACAATGGCTGGTATGGTCTAACTACGCCTACATCTTGGCAGAATTTCAGGATCTTCCCATAATCCCAAGCTCATAGGCTTTCACTATTTTGCAAAGGCAGTTTTAGTCCCTGATCAAGGGAGTTAGTTTCAGAGAGGGATGATTATCATCCTTGCTTCAAAGTTAAACTATACCCTAAATTCTTCCCATGGTTAGTTTGGCCTATGCCCAGAGATGGGCAAGGACAGCCAGCCTGCGAGGTTAGAAGATGGAGTCAGCCATGCTCAGCTTCTCTGTCATAATCATTGCAAAGGTGATTTCATAGATGAAAATCTATAATAAGGTAAGGTAAAATCTACAATAGAGATAAGTACAACACACAGTCGTGATGAACTCTACTTAGGAATAGCTTCGCAAATGAAATATTTAGAGTGGTTCTAAAAGGGCAAGAGTTAAACCAGGCTGACAAGGAAAAGCATATACAAAGGTAAACAGTCATTCAGGGGACTGTAAGTAATCTAGAACAACTGAAGCACAGAGCATGAAGAGGAGAACGCTGGGACTGAGGTGAATCAGATAGGCAGGAGCCAAAATAGGAGGAGACTGGAATAAAAAATGAGAATAAGGAAAGTACAATGGAGGAAGAAAAACAGGTGAGAGACTTCACGGAACCCAAAGAAATAGAGAATTCAAGAACTAGTGCTCAGTCTGACCACAGCTGTATAAAATAGACAGTATCAGGCTGGGCGCGGTGGTTCATGCCTATAATCCCAGCACTTTGGGAGGCTGAGGCAGGTGGATCACAAAGTCAAGAGATCAAGACCATCCTTCAACATGGTGAAACCCGTCTCTACCAAAAATACAAAAAATTAGCTGGGCCTGGTGGCGCGTGCCTGTAATCCCAGCTACTCAGGAGGCTGAGGCAGGAGAATTGCCTGAACACAGGAGGCGGACGTTGCAGTGAGCCGAGATTGCGCCATTGCACTCCAGCCTGGGAAACAAGAGCGAAACTCTGTCTCCAAAAAAAAAAAAAAAATGTTTGGGGCAGCGGAACATCATCACGGTATCTTAGACTCATATTTCCTTAGATTAACTAAATGATCATTTTCAAGTCAAAGCTTTTTTTGAAAGCTAAAATAAAATTTCTAAGTAACCAAGGAGAGTCATTCAAGTGGAAAAAGTTGACGATATTAAACTCTAAAAAACAAGGTATGTAGGCCAGGCATGGTCGCTCACACCTATAAATCCCAGCACTTTGGGAGGTCCAGGGGAAGTATCTCTTGAGCCCAGGAGTTCAAGATCAGCCTAAGCAACATAGTAATACCCCATCTCTATTTAAACTTTTTTTTTTTTTGAGACAGAGTCTCACTCTGTGGTCCAGGCTCACTGCAACCTCTGCCTCTCAGATTTAAGATATTACCCTGCCTCAGTCTCCCAAGTAGCTGGATTACAGGAATGTGCCATTATGCCCAGCTAATTTTTGTATTTTTAGTAGTGACAGGGTTTCACCACATTGGCTAGGCTCGTCTCAATCTTCTGACCTCACGATCTGCCCACCTAGACCTCCCAAAATGCTAGGATTACAGGTGTGAGCCATTGTGTCCAGCCTTACATTTTTCAAAATAAAAAAACAGGGTATGTAATAATCGTATAAAGTTCTAAAACATCCAGTAGCAACATTTTTAAATCCCAATAATTCAAGTACTATTTTAAGATTATTCATTCATAATACATCGTAGCCTAAAATAAGAATAACCTCTCTAAACAGTCATATTACCTTCATCCTTCCTTTTTCCAATATAATGGCAAAAGACAGAGTTGTGATATTTTTACTATAATCATAGAAATATCAATGTAACATAGATAGGATTAGCATATCAAACATGTGAGTGAATATCAAAATACAGATGTTTCTTCATCCTGATGAACAAATTATTAAATTTGCTGACTGTTTCCCAAATTTATAAAAGACCATAATAAAATGTAAAGCAAAACTGTTCAAACCAGTTAAAGGGAGTCTGGAACTGCTAAAATGATTAACAACGCCGTCTTAAAGATGATCCCATATCTGAGCATGTGATACCTCTGTGATTTCGCGGCACAAATCCCTCTATCCATCAAACTAAATAGCAGGGTTAGAGAGGTTAATAGAGACAGAGTGTCTGTAACAGACTTCTGCATTCCATTCTCCACTCAATATACTCCAGTCATCATTGAACTATTTGTTATGTTCTTAGAGTCAATGCTCCTTCACAGTCAAGATAGAGGCTAGAAGCCACTGTGTGAAGTAATAAAGCTTACCTCTGCAAATCCTCATCAAGCTGATCTGACGAACAAGTCTATGCGAGGCTTCATAAACAACTGAAGTGCAAGCACAACTTTAATTAAAAGCTCAAATGGCACCGCCAAACACCTAAATAAAACATGAGCAAGTCCAATAGCCACCTGCAATGAGCAATGCCAATTTCCAGCCTCCGTTCACTACAAAGAGATTTTTCTCTATTCAGCTGCACACTCACTTGGGCTTTATGACTCTGGCCTAGCAATAACAGTCAATAATTTAAAATCATGGAAATAAATTTTAAATCTATAACTAAGTTCTATTATGCATGTAGCAGTCAAAAATGTCATCGACAGGAAAAAAAATGAAGTTCAATCATTTGCTAGGCTGGCACCTCATTCTATCCTATTTCTCCATTAAGATTCACCATTAAAAACAAACAAAACTCATGGCAAATTGCTGATAAACCAGGGTCAAGTGACTCTATCTGTGGCTGATTAAGGGTGATCCCAGACTACGTGGCTTTTTTAGTTCCTCCCTGACTAAAGGAAAATTACTAGAAGAGTAAGGACTACACAGAGCTAGTTGCATAAATGACAGTTGACCAGGTGCAGTGGCTCAGCCTGTAATCCCAGCACTTTGGGAGGCTGTGGTAAGAGGACTGCTTTAGGCCAGGAGGTTGAGACCAACCTGAGCAACATAGCAAGGCCCTGTGTCTTCAAAAAAAAAAAAATTTTTTTTTTTTTAATTAGCCAAGCATGATGACACATGCCTGTAGCCCCAAGTACTCGGGAGGCTAGGGCAGGAGGATAGTTTGAGCCCAGGAGTTAAATGAGATGGCATTAGTGATGGTTCCACATACCAAGAAAATATATCCCAGTTTCCTTCTTTACTCCCTATTTTAAACATATCCTATATTCCTAGTTCCTCTCCTCTAGTCTCTCCTTCTATGAGATATGGATAATTTATTCCCTATTCTTGCTGTTTTCTAACAGTAATACAAGAGAAAGTATAATCAATGGTAAGAACATTTAACTAGGGAATAACCCAGAAGTTCACTGACAGAAAAACTGATAAAGTGTGGTCTATGCTATATCATAGAATATCATAAAGTGGTGAAAATTAATAACTAATGCTATGTGCAATAACAGATACATGCTGAAAATGCAATGCTGAGGATTTTTAAACCGCATAAGACTACATTCAGCAAAGACATCATTTATAGGGCTCAAAAAATAAAAAACATTTATCTATGTTCAAACACATACATTTGTGATAAGCATATAAAATATATATAAAGCATAATAAAACATCTCACATACCCTGATTCAAAGTCAACAGTCTCACAGAAATGTATTCACGTTTGGATGCACACTCTACATACGGGCACAGCAAACACAACCAACCTAGAGTTGCTCGAATGCTGTAAACTTTTAAAATAAATAAAGCCAGCCAACATGTTACCCTTCATTTACCTATCTTCAATTCAAATCACGATGATAGCTGTAAGTGGAAATGTTTTGCTTTTTGTTATAAAAGCTTTACCCATACCATGGTGGCCACTGCTGTTGAGGTCAGCAGCACCATGGTAACTGTGAAAGGTTAGCAGCTTAGTTTTTGTATGTTAAGGCCTTGGCTCAAGATCCCATCTGTGCTGACTTCAGATTGAAAGGAACACATTTCCTTCAGCCTGAAAACTCAAACATATGCTGCAATACTTAGAGGTTCCTTGAGTCAGTTCAGCTGTACACACCCAGGATGTGGAGACTGACAACTTGTGAACAAACTAGGAGACTTCACATAGGGCACCCACCTGCTACACAAGGGAAGACATGCCCATAAGGCCTCTATATCCAAAAAGACAGAAGTAAGTCCCATCATCTACATATATTATGTCTACATCTGCTTGCAGACTCTTGCTCCTGCTAAAAAGCAGTGAGGAGTTTGCAGGTTAACAAGACAGAACTGAGTCAACGCAACTACAGCACTTAGAAAGGCCCCGCGAGCACTTGATCTTTGCATCCTCGTTACTTGATCTAGGCTTGCACTCTTCAATACTGACCACATTTGGCTATTTAACAAAAATTCAATAAAATTTAAAATCAACTTCCTCAGTCACACTAGCGACATTTCAAGTGATCAATAACCACATATGATTACTGGCTGGTTACCATACAGGATAGAGCAAGTATAAAACCCTTCTGTCATTACAGAGAGTGCCTTAGGCAGTTCTGACTTAGACACTAATACACTTTTTTACTTTAATATTTTAATTGGCACATAATAATTATAAACATTAATGAAGTACAGCATGGTTTTTTTTTTGTTTAGACAGGGTCTCACTCTGTAACTCAGACTGAAGTGCAATAGTGCAATGATGGCTCACTGCAACCTCAACCTCCCAGACTCAAGTAATTCTCCCACCTTAGCCTCTCAAGTAGCTGGGACTACAGATGTGCACCACCACGCCTGGCTAATTTTTTATTTTTTGTAGAGATGGGGTTTCAACATGTTGTCCAGGCTCATGTCAAATTCCTGGACTCACGTGATCTGCCCATCTCAGTCTCCCAAACTTCTGGGATTACAGGCATAAGCCACCATGCCTGGCTATACAGTATGGTATTTTTACACATATACACAATGTGTAATAATCAAATCAGAGTAAATTAGTATATCCATCACCTCAAACATTTATCATTTATGTTGGTAACACTCAAAATCTGCTCTTCTAGCTATTGGAAAATACACAGTAAGTTGTGGTTAACAGACACTAACCCACTCTTCAAACAAAACCAAAAACTCCACCAGCATACTGAACATAAAAATCCCAGAGTAAACCAGAAAATGTCAAGGATTAGTCACCTAGCACAATTAATCTGAGATTTTTCACAGCTTTGATGGTTGAGGCTTCTCTCAAGTGGTATCTTTATTTGAGCATTTCATTGCTTACTGTTGCACAGTGATTAAAAGAATGGACTCTGAAATTAGATGGTTTGAGTCTGAATCTCTCCAACGGTCTGTGAATTATTCTAATTCTCTTATTCTCCTATATGTTAAAATGGGTTTTGTTTTTTCTTAAATAGAGACAAGAGCTCAAACTCCCAGACTCAAGCAATCCACCTGCCTCAGCTTCCCAAAACACTGGAATTACAGGTGTGAGCCATTGCGCCCAGCTAAAATGGGGGTATTAATAGTATCCACCTCACAGATTTGTTTAAAAATTAAAAGATACAATGTTTGTAAATGTATTAGTACCATGCTTTGCATGGAGTAAGAGCTCTATAGTTGTTAGCTATTAACTATTACTATCCTTACCAAAAGGAAGAAAGAAAGCATGAGGCTGAATTTCTAAATTTTGCCCATTAAAAAACGTTAAAAGCTCTGGTAAAGATGCACTATGAGAGAAAATCAACACATATGATCTTTTTCATTTTCAGCCTTGAATTTAATAATTTCCTTTCCCAGCTTTAAAAAGCCTGTCCTTGCCTTTTCATTCTTCTCATAAGTCTCTCTATAGTGCATCATGTCCATTGTGCTACATGTTAGGCACTATTCAAAGCACATGACATGTACCAGCTTAATAAATTCTCGCAACAATCCTACAAAGTAGACACTCAATGTGCCTATTTATTTGCAAGTGAAAAAATTGAGACACTTAGAGGTTAGGCAACTCAAGCAGGATCACATAGCTAGTAAGTAGCAATGTGACTGGATCCAAACGCAGGCAGTCTGGATGGTGAATCTCTGCTCTATTGCAGCCACCATGCAAAACTGCTTAAATATGCAGCGGTCCTCCCTTCAAAGCAAACAAACAAAACCTTTCCCAAGCTACCTACCTGGTAGTATTTTTATAGTTTATTTAACTAGATTGGTATGACTGGCAAGAGTAGGTCTCTTGGGATTTGGATTGACAGCAGCTATCACTGTCCTGTCTTCTGACTAAATCCCCTGGGGGATGTGGATGGAATAAAACTGCTATTCAGAAGGTCTGGCATTGCCCCCTGGGAGGTCTGGAAATTTGTGAGGATAGTTTGGTTTTCACAATAATTGCTGGACACCATCAGGATTCACTCTGAAGGAGACAAAGGTGCTTATATCCAACAGTATCTGTCACAATCACATACAACTTTCAAATGTCCAGTTCAGACATTTAGGTCTAGAACCTAACTGCTGATTACATACAAGTAGCAATTCTTGTATTTTAGTTTATTTAATATATGCTGAATTTTCTAACATTGCAATCACCAGGTAAAATGAAAGAAGCTGGTACTTCTGTCTTCAAAATCTACCAGGAGTTGTTCATCATTTCAGACTAGAATGTCATGCTATTTGAATCACAAACACAACACAGCTGTATTGGTCTCCAACTGGAGCTGCACCTTTACAGTAATTCTGTACTATGACTTCTCTTAGTACCTAGTATTTATATATAACAACATCTGAGTCAGCTGAGGCTGCTAGAACAGAATACCATAAATTGGGTGGCTTACATACAACAGAAGTTTACTTTTCAGCTGGACATGGTGGCTCATGCCTGTAATCCCAGCACTTTAGGAGCCTGAAGCAGGCTGATTACCGGAGATCAGCCTGGCCAACATGGTGAAACCCATCTCTACTAAAAATACAAAAATTAGCCAGGCATGCTGGCAAGTGCCTGTAATCCTAGCTACTCGGGAGGCTGAGGCAGGAGAATCACTTGAACCTGGGAGGCAGAGGTTGCAGTGAGCCGAGATCATACCACTGCACTCCAGCCTGGGTGACAGAGTGAGACTCAAGTCTTCTCAAAAAAAAAAAAAAAAAATTACATATATATATATATATAAAATATTATATTCCATAAAAATACTATATTTATATATAATAAAATATTATATTCTCCACTATTCTGGAGGCTGGGAAATCCAAAAATCAAGGTGTCTGCAGATTCAGTGTCTGCTGAAGGTAGGTTTACTCATTCACAGATGGTGCCTTCTTGCTGTGTCCTCACATGGCAGAAGGAGAGGTCAGCTTCCTGGGGCCTCTTTTATAAGGGCACTAATCCCATTCATAGGACTCTGCCTTCCTGATCTAATTACCTCCCTCAAACCCCATGTCTCAATATTATCAGCTTGGCGGCTAAGATCACACAGCATATGAATTTTGGAAGGGTGCAAACACTCTGACCATAATAGGTAACATACACTGTTTTATAATAAATAACTTTATCATAAAAAGTTATGATATTGCATTATATTGCATTTTGAAATTGTGTACATAAGTAGTTACATTATGTAAGATTTTCTCTTCAGGATACATTTGTGTGTGTGTGTGTGTGTGTGTGTGTGTGTGTGTGTGTGTGTGTGTGTGTGTGTGTGTATGCACGTGCATGTCTCAAAATATCTTTATAAAAAGGGCTTTTGTGCTTAAAAGGGGTGATGTCCTATGCTTGACATCTCTGGGAAAAAAAAAATTAGTCGTCTACAGAATAAACTGTTGCTGTTTCCTGTCATTATTTTACTATACAGGAAAATCAGAGTTACATGTCCCTAAGGTGCTAGGGACTAACAGCTTTCCGACTGCCCAGAAGTATTGATAAACAGAGGTGAAAATGAAATTTATGAGGTCTCCATAAAGTTCTGGCCTCTCCCCATCCTAATCCCTATTCTAGAAGCAAGTCTTTATTTATTTTTATTTTTATTTTTATTTTTATTTTTGAGATAGAGTCTCACTCTCTCACCCAGGCTGGAGTACAGTGGTGCAATCTCAGCTCACTGAAAACTCTGCTTCCTAGGTTCAAGTGATTCTCCTGTCTGTCTCAGCCTCCTGAGTAGCTAAGATTATAGGTGCCCACCACCAACCTGGCTAATTTTTATATTTTTAGTAGAGATGGGGGTCTCACCATGTTGGCCAGGCTAGTCTTGAGCTCCTGACCTCAAGTGATCCACCTGGCGTCCCAAAGTGCTGGGATTACAGGTGTAAGCCACTGAACCCAGCCAAGCCTTTAAAGTGTAAAACCTTAAGGTACAGAAGCCACTATCACCTCTCCCCGACTGAGCCAACTACTTTTGCGTTAACTGCTATTGTCACACATCCGCAAGAACCTACAGAAATGATCTTGGCTTGTTACTATCAAACCATCTCAAACCTCTCCAAATCTTTATCTACTCAGTAAGTAAGATGATTTACAATCCCTCGGGTAGTTCCTGTAGCCCCGTCCCAGCTTGAATGGATTGTCCTAGTGCTGCTGATGTGACTAAACAAGGACTGCTGTCTCATTTCCCTGACCTGGCATATCTTTAGTTTCTTCCCTCTTGACTTCTAATGAAGACAAAACTGCATTGCCTAATTGTCCTTTAGAAATAAAACCTTAACATTCTTTAATACTTGATCTCTTTTCAATGTCTTCTATTTATTTCCTGTAATTCTGCTAAAAATAGTTTAGACATTGAAAAAAATAAATTCCAATAAAACTAAATAAAATATATTGAATGAAAACTACTTACTGTGTTAAAAAGAATACTACCTGATTTTTCTTTCGGTAAATTAAAAGGTTTCCTGAATTTGTAGCATTCTTAAACTGAATTAAAAAGTAGAAAGAAAAGGAGAGAAGATGAATATAGTAGCGGTTTTTAAATTTTGGTATGTATCAGATATTACTAATTACCTGATAAGGAATGTTGCCAACAATTTATAGGTTGAAGAAATCAAGACAAGAGAGGTTAAACAGTTTGCTCAAGGTCATGTATAGAAACACCTCCACCCTCCGCCTCAACCAGTGCTAGGATTACAACCCATATTTGTCTAATTCTATTACATCATGCTACCACTCTACAGTAATTATAATTAGTGCTAATTATAAGCATCTCATTTAGTCTTT
Organism: Saguinus oedipus; assembly: GCA_031835075.1. Taxonomy (NCBI): domain Eukaryota; kingdom Metazoa; phylum Chordata; class Mammalia; order Primates; family Cebidae; genus Saguinus; species Saguinus oedipus. The sequence goes on along the minus strand of CM063188.1, from coordinate 2,326,061 downwards.
ATAATAATCCTATCAGGTAGGTACCAAATTTAGCTTCATTTTACAAATGAGAAAACTGGGAACAGAAAGTTAGGTTGCCCAAAGTCACATAGTAAATAGTCCAATTTACATTCAGATCCAGGTAACTGACTCCAGAACCTATGCCCATAATCATTAGGCTACACTCTCTAATAGACTAAAATTCACTTCAGAAAAAATGAGTAAATAGCTAAAGGAAATAATGACAGTTCTATTCCCAACAGAATGATTTAACAACAGCTGTCCTCATGAGGGTGCAAGATGTAGTTTGAATATATGTCCCCACCAAATCACATGTTGAATTGTAATCCCCAGTGTTGGAGGTAGGGCGTGGAGGAAGGTGTGGGTCATGGGGGAGGATCTCTCATGGCTTAGTGCTGTGCTCATGATAAAATATGCTCATTTCAAAGTATGTGACACCTCCCCTGACACTAGCTCCTGCTTTCTCCATATGACATGCCAGTTCGGCTTTGCCTTCTACCATGACTGTAAGCTTCCTGAGGCTTCATCAGAAACCAAGCAGATGCCAGGTGCCATGCATGGTTCTTACATAGGCTGCAGAACTGTGACCCAAGTAAACCTCTTACCTTTTCTTTTTTTTTAACCTCTTATCTTTATAAATTGCCCAGCCTCTGATACTTCTTTATAGCAACACAGTAGCCTAACACAACGCACTAGCAAATCAAAGTGGGATTTTTTTAGTCCCCAAGTGATTAAAACTCTTAAAAAACAAAACCATTAACCTTAGAATTAAATATCTTATTTTGGTGTGCTAATGTAATATTGAACATGAAGTGATTACAAAGGAATTCCCCATAATTTCTATCTGTGGGTGGAAAGAGGGGTGACATATAATGGCACAACACAGAAATGTATCCTTACATTTGAAAATTCATTTTTTCTTTGGAATACAGGCTCCTCCTACCCCTAGAGCAGTCAGAGAGACATAGTTACCAAATGCAAAACAGAATGCAGTCTTTACAGAGAAACCACCAGGGCTGAGAAATCACCCGCTGTTATTTACAAATAAAGCCAGCAGTGAGAAATGTGACCGACGTATTAGAGGAAAGCAAAAGAGCCATTTTTAAATGTTATTTAAAGATGACATTCGAAAATATGGAAGAAAAACTAAGAATATTATCTGGTAAGTTAACAAAGCCCTGAAGTAAGCATCAGACATCCCAAACCAGCCACATGGGACATAGAGAAGCCACACAGAACCAAAACCATCCTCTTCTCTACAAGGTTAAAGTTTGGGTTTGCTACAGGAAGAAACAAGAGATTTATAATACATGGTGTCATGTAAATAGCTCTCACCGTCATTATTTTTAAGGCTTTTATGTATATATTTTAACTGCATACTATTTATGTAATAAAATATATATTCACATATACACTAATGTGCACACACACATATACAAATATATGTAAAAATAAATGTTCCCCAACTTGTGACGTCAGGTGATCCACTTACCTTGGCCTCCCAAAATCCTGAGATTATAGGTGTAAGCCAGGTTTCTGACATCCACACTGGGTAAATCTTGATGAGCAGAACAGTACCCATCATAAAAGGCTGCCTTAATTTAAAGCTATTTCAGCTTAGGTATGTTTCGTATTACCTTAATGAAGATCACAGCCAAAAGATGATAATAAAACTAACAAACCCCTGGAACTGTTGACACAGATACACTGTCAATAATTTTTCTACAAAACTGCCATGTCAGCTTAAGCTATCTTTTCTTCTCTGAACTGTGACAGCATTTACCTTCTCTAGGCTTAGGTCCCACAGATGCAAAGGGAAAGGAAAGTGTTGTGGCCCATCCCCATTTCTAATGTAACAGCAATAATAATAGATAAAATGTATATAGTACCTACAATGTCTCAGACCCTTTTTAAACGCTTTAACTTCTTACTCCATTATTTTTAATCCTTACAACAATCCCATTATTAGTCCATTTACTAAGAAGGAAATTGACCCAGAGTTGAGGTAAATAGTCCCAGGTCATAAAGCTATTTCATCTAGAACCCTGGCTTCCAGCACTGAAAATTAAGTGAATGAATGAATGTTTGCTCACTTTTTCTTTTAAAGATAAGGATCTCACTATGTTCAGCCCAGGCTAGACTCAAACTACTGGGCTGAAGTGATCTTCCTGCCTCGGCCTCCCAAGTAGCCAGGACTACAGGCACACGCACACCATCAGGCCCAGCTTTCACCATTTGTTCACCCTTTTGGTTCAGTTTCAGATTTCATTTAGAGAAAAAAAGTTTTGCATCATTTAAAATAAAAACACTGAATGCCACTAGTATATATAGTTTATTTACCTATTAGCCCTCAAACTCTGATATTATTTTTATGGTGTTCTGGGCACACCATTTAATTCTGTGTTACTTAACTTTCTGTATGTTAAGTCTTGAACTGCATACATGTACGTATAAACTCCCACAGATAAGTACACTTGACTGTAAGCTCTTAGAGGACTTTTATTTCTTTGTATTAGGTTGGTGCAAAAGAAACTTCGGGTTTTGCCATTAAAAGTAATTAATATCTCCTATGTTGCATATAGTACAATGCATTCACTTAAAAATTTTTTGAGAAATAAACTTGATTTAACTGGTCAAATAAATTTTTATCCTGGGAAAAACAATTTTAGTTTAAACTATGCTACTACTAATAATAAACAATCCTTAAGAACTTAACAATCCTAGGCCTGGCACGGTGGCTCACGCCTATAATCCCAGCACTTTGGGAGGCCGAGGTGGGTGGATCACGAGGTCAAGAGATCGAGACCATCCTGGTCAACAAGGTGAAACCCCATCTCTACTAAAAATACAAAAATTAGCTGGGCATGGTGGTGCATGCCTGTAGTCCCAGCTACTCAGGGGGCTGAGGCAGGATAATTGCCTGAACCCAGAAGGCGGAGGTTGCGGTGAGCCGAGATCGTGCCATTGCACTCCAGCCTGGGTAACAAGAGCGAAACTCCGTCTCAAAAAATAATAATAATAAAAATAAACAAAAAATAAAAAAGAACTTAACAATCCTTAACAACTTAAACAATCATATGAGGCAGCAGTTCTGCCGAACCCGCTGCCAATTTCTTATCCATGCGGTGTCACTAATCCATTTATAGGCTGGAACAAGATATAAGTTTGTTTCTTTTTTGAGACGGAGTTTCGCTCTTGTTACCCAGGCTGGAGTGCAATGGCGCGATCTCGGCTCACTGCAACCTTCGCCTCCTGGGCTCAGGCAATTCTCCTGCCTCAGCCTCCTCAGTAGCTGGGATTACAGGCACGCGCCACCGTGCCCAGCTAATTAAGATAAAAGTTTTAACTTACAGAACTAGTAGAGCATACTTTCCCTGCAGAGGGACCACCACTGTGACTTCTGGGTTCTAATTAAGTTTTTTTCTTTGAAGCTTAGTATTCAAATCTGCATTCTTAACTTGATTAGTATTCATCACCACTATTTTTATGCAGATCACAAGAAAAATGAACCCTATGTGCCATAACAACTTGCAAGAAATTACTATTCATCAGCATGAATCAACAAGCCTACAATTATAACAGTGTCCACTGGGAAAAGTAAAAAAAAAAAAAAAACTTTTACGAAGGTCATATAAAATGAAAGAAAAGGGGGAAAATAAAGAATTCATTTTTGTATTGAAAACCATACAAATGTTTTCAGCAGAAAATTACTATGACTATTATAGGGGCTCAGAAAAATAATACCCCGAAGTATAATGCTTTCATATGCTGGGCACTTTTGAATTTAAAAAAAATCAGACCTTAGAAGCTGCCTCAGAACCAAGGACTCTGTGACCTTCTCCTGTTTCTCTTCAACCCCCAAAGCACAGAGAGGGGCTCTCTGGAATTTCCTTATCAGACTGAGGAAACTTTTTCCGAAAGAAATGCAATTCTCTTAAACCTCCTCCCTAGAAATCTCATTAAATTACCACGAAAGATAAACCTGAGAAGAGAAGAAACTATAAAAGTCATGACCAGACAGACTTTTCATCTGTTTTTCAGAGAGCAGCTTTGAGAGGTTACCTAAGAGACTTGAACTGCATAATTGGACAACCTTTGTTCACCCTGCAGTTCCTCCCCTCAACTTCCCATAACTGTGAGTCTCATTCAGTTTCCAAAAAGAACCATTTACAAACTACTGTCTGCTCCTTGGACCCATTAAACTCTCCTAAAAGTCACTTACTATACCCCAAAATTGCCTGCATTCCCTCATCTCCCTGTCCCCTAGGAGGAGGGTGCTATTTAAGCTGTGGCTATCTGGCCCTTCTGTCACAGCCCAACAGGTTCTTCTTACCCACTGCCCAGAAAAGCCAATACACTGAGAACAGTAGGAGTGTTGCAGCAGAGAAGGGTTTAATTATTGTAAGGCAGCTGAGAGGAAGGAGGGGCAATATCCCTCAAAGCCACTTCCTTGAAAGCTTGGAGCCCAGGGTTTTTAAGGATAATTTGGCAAGCTGGGGACCAGGGGGTAGTATATGCTACTGATTGGAGATGAAATCACTGGAGTGTTGGAACTGTCTTCACGTGTGGTGGGGGTCATGGGACAAGTTGAGTCAGTTCCTTGGTACACTCATGGTCCAGATGGCATCAGTCAGTTCATCAAAATGCAAAAGTCTGAAAAATATCTCAAAAACCAATCTTAGCGTTTACAGTAGTGATGTTATCTGTAGGAGCAACTAGGGAAGTCACAAATCTTGTGACGTCCAGCAGTAACCAAGTTAAGGAAGCTGGCTGTTATCTCTGCTTACCTGTGCCTATAGCTTAGCAGAATTCAGGCCCTTATCAGAATTCTAACCTTGTTGCCTTCCATTTGCTTTACTAAGGCAGTTTCAGTTCCCAAGCAAGGAGAGGACCAGTTTCAGGAAGGGACTATTATCGCCCCTTCCTTAAAGTTAAACTGTAAGCTAAACTACACTCCTAGTTAGCTTGACCTACACCCAGGAATGAGCAGAAAATTAGCTTGTGGGGTTAGAAGCAAGATAAAGTCAGCTGTGTTGGATTTCTCTCACCATTATAACCTTTGCAAACGTCTTTGCAAAGACTCAAAAGTTATTTGATTCTCATGTATCGCATGGCTCCTGTGCTTATGCACGTTAATAAATTTATATGCCTTTTCCCCTGTTAATCAGTCTATTGTCAGGTTATTTGAGCAAATTCAAACTTTCAGAGTGGGGGGAACTACCTTACCCCTATACTCTCCAAGTCCAAAAACCAACAGATGTTCTGATACAGGCTACAACAGGGATAAACCGACAAATACTGTACGGTTCCATTTACATGAAATATGTATAACAAGCAAACTCCTCCGAAGACAGAAGGTAGATTAAAGGTTCCCTTGTCCCCCTCGGCGACAGGGGGAATGGCTCACTTCTTCAGAGCACCACTGCTCAAACCTCTATGGGGAGCATACAGACGGGCAGGTGGTGGGGCTCCGACCCCACAGCAGTGTCTAGAGCTGAATGTTTACAGCTCCTGAAGCCCCAGTGAGCGTTTGTGTCACAGAGTGCTCTTTTAATCTAGTCACTTGTAGGTGGCTTATGCTAGTCAGTTCAATCAGACTCCCTTCCTTATCACAAGGACAAAGGGCTTTCTGTATCCTGGGGTTCCTTGCCTTGGTGTACTGGAAGAATCAGATCACAAGTGGGCTTGGAGAATATGTGCAAGGTTTTATTAAGTAGCTCTCAGCAGATGGGAAAGCCAAAGGGAGGTGTTTTTCCCCTGGAGTCAGGCCCCTCAGCGACCCCAAAACTCCCGTGGTTCTGCTGGTCACTGGCCTATCAGTGTGCCGGCGTCTGCTCGTGTGCTCTTCTGCCGGCATGCTCCCCTAGATATCCTCTTGATGTCCAGTCACTTGTCCTCCAGCAGCTTCTGTCTGTGCCTTGCTAGAGTGTTGGGTTTTTATACACCGAGGATGGGGATGTGGCAGACCAGGGTGGTCTTGGAAAATACAACAGTTGAGCGCAAAGGCCTGTCCTTACCAAGGTCCATGGGGGTAGAGCCCTAGCCAGGGACGATGCCCTCATCTACCCAGCACTTTCCTTACCCCCTTCTTAATTTTTTTTTTTTTTAATTTCTTTTTGGAGACAGAGTTTAGCTCTTATAGCCAGGCTGGAGTACAGTGGCACAATCTTGGCTCACTGAAACCTCTGCCTCCCAGGTTCAACCGATTCTCCTGCCTCAGCCTCCCGAGTAGGTAGGATTGCAGGTGCCTGCCACTACGCCCAGCTAATGTTTGTACTGTGTATTTTTAGTAGAGATGGGGTTTCACCATGTTGGCCAGGCTGGTCTGGAACTCCAGACCTCAAATGATCCGCCCACCTCGGCTTTCCAAAGTGCTGGGATTATAGGTGTGAGCCACCGTGCCCAGACCCCCTTCCTTACTTAAAGGGACCACTGTCTTCCTTTCCCAGCATTCCTGTATGAAGACCAGTGATGGCACTGGATTCTTGTAGGAACACTAGTCCTATTGTGAACTGTGCATGCCAGGAATCTAAGTTGCACGCTTCTTACAAGAATCTAATGCCTGATGATCCGAGATGGAACAGTTTCATCTAGAAAACCATCTGCCCCCTTATCCTACTCCCTGGAAAAACTGTCTTCCACAAAACCAGTCCCTGGTGCAAAAAAGGTTGGGGATCACTGTCACTGTTTTAAGCTGAAAAGTTTGTCATGACTTGATATAGGATGAATAAGAACCTAATACATAAACAACTCAGTAAGAAGTTTAGAAGACAAAATTCAACTAAAAGTACAGCAAAAAAGAAACTGACTCCATAATGGAAGAGACTGCTCCTACAGCTTGGGGTTGGAAGTAAATAAAATCATTAAAGGCACTGTGACTTCACAGCCATGCAACAAACATGTATTAAGCACCTACTTCCTAAAGCACACTGCAGTCAACGATAATTGAGACTAGAGTCAATCTGAAATCATCATCATACGAGGTTCATTTGTAAATAATTTAACAGGCTAGGGAGAATATGTGAAGAACGATAGTTTTATCTTTAAGAATTCATGACCTTATCTAGAGAAAGTCTTATGAATGGACAGAGAAGACAGTCTCATACTTGGTATGATATCCTATGCAGGTAAAGGATTCCGCTGCCCCAAAATACCTGATCTTTGGCTTGTTCTAATAAATCAAACACCTACTAACAAAAAGCTTTCAACATACATCTTCAGAACATATTAAAATGGAAATGTTAACGAGAAGGGTAGTGCCCACCAAAATTTTAGCATAGGTTAGAAAAATTGTCATGGAGCAAGGCAAAAAGTCATTAGCTGGAAAAACAACCAATCCAGTTTGGAGGGATTAATGCCATAATGATGAACTTTACCATTCTCTTTGTCTGGGTTCTGAAGTATGACAATTTTCAAAAGACAGATCTTTCTAGGCAGGCTAGTTAGTATGTGTCAACACGTAGTCTTGTAAAAGTGTAATATCCTACAAGAAATAAACTCTAAACTCCTCAAATAGCCATTATTCTCCAATGTTTACACTGCACATTAACATCTGATAGGTAAGGGTCACACTATTTGCATTATTAACTGGCAAGGAATAATCTAAATTACTAATTACATTTAGCATGTTTCATATTGATGAAACAACAAATGTTTAAGGAAGATGCTTCTTTAATATCTACTAACATTATATGTTTCACTGTATTACATAAAACTACCAATAAGGCTAAAGCAGGTGTACCATTTTTATTTACCTTACAACAAAGAATAAATGGCTTGACAAGTTCCTTTAAAAAAAAATAAATAAAGTGCCATTACTAATTCTGTAAACTAGAAATTACCAAAACAATTTTAATAAAAAGATCTCAAGAGCCCCATTGTATTGTTAAAACTACTAAAGGCAGTAAAATAATAAAATAGAAAAGGTGACATTCAAATCCATGAAAGAAATAAGGAAAAAAAAAAACAAGATGACCTTAAAATGAAAGTTCTAATGTAATTTCATCATTTTATTGTAAGTCAGCCTATATTAAAGGCAGTAAAGACTTAAAATACTAAAGAGAGAGAGAGAGAGAGAGAGAGAGAGAGAGAGAGAGAGAGAGAGAGAGACTAAAAACCATCTTAAATAATCTAGAGGTATTTGAAAATAATACAAGGCAATTAAAAACAGTAAAACAGAAAAAATATTTTTAAGCCCAAAGGGAGCTCAGAAAGGCCTACAACTGAGCTGCTGCACAGGGAGAGGGCAGTTGAAAGCAAAGCCCGAAACATCAAGTGCAATGTAAGGAACAGAACACACCTGAAAACCGGCGACTGAAGTCTGAGTCTGAAAGCCCCTGAAACAAGAGCCCCTGAGCAGGAGAAGAGGAATATGCCAGCTGAAAAGAGAGAGAGCACATTCACCTTTCCTCTGCCTTTTCGTTCTATTCATGCCCTCAAGAGACTGGATAATGCCCACCTGCACTGATGAGGGTGATCTTTACCAGTCTGCAGATTCAAATGCTCATCTCTTCCTGGAGCACTCTCACAGATACATCCAGAGATAATATTTTACCAGCTATTTAGACATCCCTTAACCCAGTTAGCCAACACAACAACTAAGGAATGGTGACATGGAATACTGGAGGCAGAATGGAATGAAACGGTGAAGGGCCTTCGATGATGAGCCATGTATCAAAGAATACTAGGGCAAAGATTTTTGCATAGGAAAATGACATAATCTCTCTACTACATATTTAACCTGATTAAAATGGACTTTTGCAAAGACAACTAAGGAAGAGACCTAGTTAGGATCTTGTTTAGAATAAGTAGATAGGCCAGGCGTGAAACTCCGTCTCTATTAAAAATACAAAAATTAGCTGGGCATGGTGGCGTGCACCTGTAGTCCCAGCTACTTGGGAGGCTGAGACAGGAGAATTGCTTGAACCCAGGAGGCGGAGGTTGCGGTGAGCTGAGATCATGATATTGCACTCCAGCCTGGGTAACAAGAGCGAAACTCCATCTCAAAAAATAATAATAATAATAAAAAGAAGAAATAGATAAATGTATGTATAATAGTTAGATGGGATTTTAAACACTGCCTGATCTCATTCCTTCATTTATCAGACTCAGAAAGCATAACCTGCTCATGATATGCTGGGAAATTAGTAACAAAGGCTACAATGCTTTTTTTTTTTTTTTTTTTTTGAGATGGAGTCTCACTCTGTCACTTAGGCTGGAGTGCAGTGGCATGATCTCCACTAACTGCAATGTCAGCCTCCCAGGTTCAAGGGATCCTCCTGCCTCACCTCCCCAGTAGCTGGGATTACAGGCATGCACCACCACAACCGGCTAATTTTCATATTTTTAGCAGAGATGAGGTTTTGCCACATTAGCCAGGCTGGTCTCGAACTCCTGACCTCAAGTGATCCGCTCACCTGTGCCTCCCAAAGTGCTGGGATTACAGGTGTGAGCCACCACTTCCGGTGTACAGTATTTTCAAACAATGAACTCATAAGTACCCTTATATTTATTCTGATTTTTTTTTTTTAACAGATAGCTTTTTCTATCTCCCAGAATTTCTAGAACCACCTCCTTAATGAATTGAAGTCTTTCTTTCTGGCCACAAAAATTCACTGAACCCTTACTTTGTGCCAGACACTGTTCTAGAAGATAATAACAAAACTAGTTCCCTCTCTAATTGGATCCAAAATTCAAAAGAAGAAACAAAACAATAAACAAACACATACATCACACAGCAGTAAGTGTTATGAAGAAAAATAGAGTCAGAATGAAAACAAGTCTGGTATATACTGAATTTATAATATTATTTTACATATTATGATGAGTTAGAGGTAGATGTTTTAAACCGAAAGGAACAACAAATAAGTATAGGTAACAAGTCAACAGAAGAGACAAAATGGAGTATTAATAAATATTCAAAGACAGAAAAAGAGAGGACAAAAACAACAACAAAAATAAATAAAAATAAAGCAGAAAGTAAGTAAACTTACTAAAACATGGCAAGAACAATGCCTACCAAGCAACATATTTAAGCTGGTCTGTGTTAGTGCATCTGTTGGGAAGAAAGCTGAAAACCAGCATCTTTACTAACTGATATAAATGTCTGCCTGAAGTTTTCACAGATGATTTACTGAAATATGGTCACTCTACATTGCTTTCATTCCAATCTGTCATAAAATAGCTGTGTATGATTTTCAAAATCAAGAAATACTTTAATTAGCCAACTAGTTTACTGGTAACAGCTTCTCATTCAAATAAGTTTTTGAACTACTGACATCAAATAAAAATGGTAGTTGACAATTTGTAAAAAGAAAATTGGGCCAAACAGTTATTTGCAAAATTGTTTTGTCATCTTTGTTTCATAGAACCATTATGTTTATCTTATAGATGCTATAGATTTTTTATCAACATTCAAAAATTATCACATCAACATATCCATTGGCAAAAATATAATTATAGTTTTCATAATTTCTTATTTTATACTATACTTTCACATAGTGACAATAGCAATCAAGTACTAAATATAACAGAATTCATATTAGTAAAGGTTAATGGAGCCAAATAATATTGTTTATTTTTTTAAATAAATAATTATCCTGTTAATGTTGCAATTTATCCTACTTGATTATATTTAATCAGCAAAAACCCCAGGCTCCATGTAAAACTGATCACAGCAAGACTACCTCAGATCTCCTTCCAAAGTGCCAGATCAGACTTCTGAGTGACCATGGGCAGAGCATATGCAGTAAGTGGTGGAAGAGCCCCAAAACTTTTTCAGCATACACCAAAAACCAGCCATGTATGGTTCCATTCAGAAAAGACCACAGCTCTCCAGGTGCTAGAGATACAACCTAGACAAATGGAATCATATGACATGCAGTTTTTTAATCTCTGATTTTCACTTAACATAATGTTTTTTGAGGTTCACTAAGTAAGGTTTTATCATTGATTTACTAGGGTTTTTTTAAGTAAAAAGTCACATAAGCTGCAAATAAAAATCGTTTCCCAATTACAGTACCTCTGATTGTTTTCTCCTGTCAAGTGCATTTGTTGATACTGCCAGTACAATGGTCCCAACTTTAGTGGGAATACTGTTAAGTGTTTTCCAATTAAAGTAAAATGCTGAGTATTTGATACTTTCACTCTGAGAGGAAAATCACATATTTCAGTATATGTCACCACCATGTTATATTAACCAGAAGCCACCATTTGTTCATCTACAATAGGATAAAATAATGTCTGCCCTCTCTACTTTTCAGAAATCTTATAAAGCAAAAATATATATATATATAGTAAACAATAAAACTCTGTATAAGTCTGAGAACCTATATTATAATACCATAAAAATAATTTTAGAAACCACTGAACTCCTTTGAAAGTATGTGTTTTTAACTACTACCAAGGAAAGAGACATTAGCAGACAAGAAGCAAGGAGACTACACCTTTCAGCCATCCAGGTTATATGTAAACAAAGAAGGAAGGAAGCTAGCTACAGAAAGCGAAAGTCATACTGGAACACACTGAGTTTTCTAAGTTCCTGTAACATATTTCTGGTCAGAGAAGTATCACCAAACCTAAAAATAAAGACCTAAGACACCTCTAATATTAAACATTAAAAGAAATATGAGCATACATACATTTAAGAAAGATTAATCAGGCCAGGTGTGGTGGCTCATGCCTGTAATCACAACACTTCGGGAGGCCAAGGTGGGAGGATCATTTGAGCCCAGGAGTTCAAGACTAACCTGGGCAGCATAAGGAGACCCCATCTCTACAAAAATTTTAAAAATCAGCCGGGCATGCCTACAATCACAGCTACTCAGAAAACTGAGGCAGGAGGATTGCTTAAACCCAGGCAGTTGAGGCTGCAATGAGCCATGATTGTGGCACTGCACTCCAGCATGGGTGACAGAGTGAGATCTTGTCTCGTGAGAAAAAAAACAAGCAGGAGAAGAATTTAGAATTTAGAGGTATATTTAAAAGGTTAAAGGATTCTTAAATCCTTAACTTATTTTAGAGGAATTCCAAATACAGACATGAAAATGGGGATACCTACATGACTGAAAGTAACTGAAAATATCTGCTTATCTACTCAATAAAATGTTCAAATATAAAAAATTTTAGACCTCTTGACAAGGTAGGTACTAAAAGCCAGTACCATTATTAGTGCATATTTGTTAAAATAAGGAGGAAGGAAGGTAATTCAGTTAGTTCTCATAAATACCCTTGGATTGGTTTGTTCAATACTAGAAAAAAATTGGTCTATGCAATAGTAATTTTCACATTTTTAGAGCTCCTTTAACCTACTGTATAACGTATATAGTGGGAAGGAAGTCAAACTACTTATTTAATATTTATCTTTAAGTTGAATTTGAATTAGTCTCAGAGTTCTATGCTAACCAGTGTAAGAGGATAAACAACAAAAAAAAACAGATTTGCATAAAAAAATTTAAAAGCCCAGAGGGTGGGCAGGTTTCAGAGTTTGTTAAAAATAAAAATGACAGCCAGGCGCAGTGGTTCACGCCTGTAATCTCAACACTTTGGGAGGCTGAGGTGGGTGGATCATGAGGTCAGGAGATCAAGACCATCCTGGCCAACATGGTGAAACCAGGTCTCTACTAAATATAAAAAAATTAGCCAGACGTGGTGGTGCGTGCCTATAGTCCTAGCTATGCAGGAGGCTGAGGCAGGGGAATCACTTGAACCTGGGAGGTGGAGATTGCAGTGAGCCGAGATCGTGCCACTGCACTCCAGCCTGGGCAACAGAGCGAGAGTCTGTCTCAAAAAAATTAATAAACAAATAAATAAACAAGACAACAGTAACAACAGCAAATACAATGTGCCAGGTACTGCTTTCTCCATTTTGTGTGAATTAATCTATTTAATCCTTGCCACAACTTTCTAAAAGCTGTTATCCCCATTTTGCAGATAAGGAAATTTTCTTAAGGTACAGAGAGCATCTATTACTATATTTGCCCAGGGTGCCACAGTTACTAAGTAGTAGAGCTGGCCTTCAAACCCATGCAACCTAAACCAGAGTCATGCTCTTAACTGCTGATGCTCTGCTGCCTCTTTATGGCTTCTCAGGCTACGACTCCTTTCTCTCCAATTCCCTCTGCTCTGCTCTCTTCCAGAGCTGGCTGGAAGCTCAGTCTGGCTCCCCCAGTAATAGTATAGATGCCAATGGGTCCTGGAACTACCTTGTACTCACACAAAAGGGGACAGCAAAAGCATTTCTTCCTACCAAACAAAAGCTCTGAATCTCACTTTAATTGGACGTATCAGTTTTTGTTCCCGCCACAGAACCAACCACTGCAGATAGGGAATAAGGTTGACCAGAATTATCCATGCCAATGGGAACCCACCACAGGTACAGTAATAAGAAGACACGACCCCACCAAACCTGCAAAACTGCTATATAATGCAGCTGGATTGGAAAGAATGTTGAGTAGAAGCCACTCTGTCCACTGCAATCATTATACTCTTGGGTGATATAATTTAAGAAAGGAAATCAAGATATAACCTTATAGTATACTTACTAAAACTCCTCAAATCTAAGATGCTATGGAATGTAAGACATGCCATTATTAAAGATACCATTAAAAACAGTATAGCATCGCCAATTATCACCTTAAGAGGCCTTCAACTGTAGGATACATCCTAATTTCATTTATGTGGAAAATGTAGGAGAAAACATTCATCTTAAAATCAAAAAAATGTGAAGTGCCATCAGCTGGAGTTCAAAAACTCCACAACTGCTTTCCCACATATATCGAGCATAAATCTAGGCTATAACTCCAAACACAGGCTGAGCAATGAAACAGCAATCAACCCTATTGTGTTCCCAGAACTTAACATGAATGATAACTGAAAGAGTTAACAGAGGCATCCCTCCTCAACCTCTCAGTCAAACACCATGTCAGACAAGGAATATCCACCATATGCCAGGCACAGTGTCTGGGTCCTATAAGGGAAAATGTCTTAATTCCAGCCCTCAAGGATATGACTGACAAGTACTAAATAATTATATAACAAATAGAATGAAGTAGTGTTATTAAATGGATATGAATAAAATATAGGGATTCAGAAAAAGGAAAGATTAATATAGACTAACTGGAACAGGGACAGTTCCAGCATCAAGAAAACATCAGAGCTGTCTGGGCATCTGTAAGAGGTAAGGAGCTAAGAGGAAGGCATGAAGCAAGAGTAAATAAAAGTGAGGTGTTTCAGATCACATTAGTAGAAATCAGTTGAACTAGAGCAAAGGCTGTATGCGGAAAAGTAGAATAAAAAGCTAGAAATATAGTTTGGAGCCAGCACATTTGGTAGTCGAGAAGGGCACTGAACATTTTTGAGCAAAGAAATGACATTATCAGAGAGACTGAAAAAGAATCCCTGAGTTGTTTGCAGATACCTACATTATTAGTATGGAACACAGAAGGAAGGTCCAAGCTAAGAGCTTTTATTTGGGGGTCATAACGACTAGATGAGAACTGAAGTTATGAAATAAATGACAATTTCCTCGGAGGATCTGACATGCTGGAAAAACAAAGGAGCCCAGAGAAATTACCTGAGGAACATCAACACTAGTGGAATGAACAGAAGAGAAGGAGCTCACAAAGAAAAAGCAGCAGCAACTATACAACAAAAGGAAGAAAACCAGGAAAGTGGGAAAAGAGTATGTAAGAAAAGAAAGAAGTTAATACTGACCAGTGTCACAGCAAGATAGAATAAGAACTGAAACATAACACCTAAGATTTAGATTATTGATAACCTGGCTTAAAGCAATATACATGGAATAGCAGGGATGGAGGTAGTATACACAGAGAGGTCAGAAAAGGATGATTAGAGAAGACAGTTTTTGAGCTAAGAAGTTAACCAAACAAACAGGAAAAAACATCAAGTGTAAGGAAAGAAACATAGGGTCTACAAAGAATAGGCTGGATCCAATATGAAGATATGTATCCTCGGGCCAGGCGTGGTGGCTCAAGCCTGTAATCCCAGCACTTTGGGAGGTCGAGGCGGGTGGATCACGAGGTCAAGAGATCGAGACCATCCTGGTAAACATGGTGAAACCCCGTCTCAACTAAAAATACAAAAATTAGCTGGGCATGGTGGCGCGTGCCTGTAATCCCGGCTACTCGGGAGGCTTAGGCAGGAGGATTGCCTGAACCCAGGAGGCAGAGGTTGCGGTAAGCCAAGATCGTGCCATTGCACTCCAGCCTGGGTAACAGCAGCAAAACTCCGTCTTAAAAAAAAAAAAAAGATATGTATCCTCAACAACAACAAACTAGAAAAGTACACATAAGGAGATTTTTAAATTCAACAAGCATAACTAACAAATTGATCTTTTGTTTTAATTATAATGCTAACTTTTGAAGAAAAAGATCAATGCCAACCAAAATCTGGCAAACACACTGCTCAGCAAAATTTGATGAAAAGGCATGCAAATAAGACACACCTTTTGTATGACCTCTTGCTAAAAGGAGTAACTTTAGGCCCCAACTTTAGATGGCTCACACCTGTCATCCCAGCACTTTGGGAGGTCAAAGCAGGTTGGATGGCTTGAAGCCAAGAGTTCGAGACCAGCCTGGCCAACATGGTGAAACCCCATCTCTACTAAAAATTTAAAAATCAGCCAGGTGTGGTGGTATGTGCCTGTAGTCCCAGCTACTTGGGAGGTTGAGGCAGGAGAATCACTTGAACCCAGGAGGCAGAGATTACAGTGAGCCGAGATGCTACCAATGCACTCCAGATTGGGTGACAGAGCGAGACCCCCTCTCAATCAATCAATCAATGGAGCAACTTTATATATCTATATCTGCTACATAAATTACTCTCCAATTCAGCAACAATCTGCTTAAACTAACTCTACGCAACCAAGTTGAATCTCAAATTTCATTTTGACTCAATTCTTTTCCTAAAAAGTATTCCATATTTTATAATAGAAAGAGCCATTAAAAAACTCAAAATTTTCTTTATAATTAGGAATAGAGAAAATTGTTCAGTTTCCAAAATCTCACATCTCTGACTATATGCTGGGAGAAAGTATATAGTCTGGCAGCTCAACAGACATGCATTTTTTCAAAATCTCACTGCATAATTGCAGATAAGACAAAGGAGTAATCTAACAATTATGCCAAACTCAGACTGGACTCTGTGTGAAAGTACCACCTCCTCTAGCACTTTCTCCAAGGAAACTATCAGAACCGTTTATTTTCAAGTGCATAATAGCAGAACTATCAGTTATGTGACATCCTATGAAAAGACAGACACAATTTCTAATTATATCCATTCTTTCATTTTAATTACTCTAGAGAGTGATTACATATTTAACTTGGCTATCTTTAAAAAATTAAGTTGCTTTAATGAAAGTATTTTAGATAGCTACACTACCATACATTAATTAGAAAGTTAATCATTCTGCTTGTTCTCAAGAAAAGATTTTAAAGGAGGTGGAGAGGTGGTGTTTCATGCTTTTTAAAAAGTTAATTAGAAAGCACCCAGAAAGAGCGATCATCCAGGAAATAAAGTTTATCAAAAATCCAAAGTATGTAATCTGCACAGTGTCAAGAAACAGCAAGACATTCTCTTTAATGAGTTTACTTATGTTCACTTTAAAAGAAAATCTTCAGTTCACTGGGTGACGTTGAGTTTTTGACACACTGCAAGACTTCGCCGTGTAACAGAATATAAGACTTCACTCACTTGCTTGGTCTTGACTGCCTAACTGGTGGGGGACTATTATCTAAACCATATTCCTACTCTAAAGGCAGCCTTCTATTTTACAATGACCTTGCTGTACACTTCACAGTCACACTCATCATTACAAAACATTCCAAAATCTTTTTTTATAAGTTTTCAGTGTTTGAATTATCATAACCCCCCAAATTAATTAGTAATAATCAAAGAAGGTTAAGTTAATACTTAATTTTTGGCCAAAACAGGTTCAATGAATCTATCCTAGATGGATGGATAAGCTTAAGAATGCATTTTTAGGAGTCCTAGCCAGAGCAATCAGGCAAGAAGGAGAAATAAAAGATATACAAATAGGAAAAGAAGTTACTCTCTCTTTGCAGACAATATGATTCTATACCTATAAAACCATAAAGACTCCACCAAAACAATTTTGGAACTGATAAATGACTTCAGTAAAGTTTCAGAATACAAAATCAGTATATAAAAATCAGCATTTCTATACCCCTGTAATGTTCAAGCTTAGGGTCAAATCAAGATCACAATCTCACTTACAATAGATACACATGCTAGTATCTAGGAATACACGACATCAAGGAGGTGAAAGATCTCTACAAGGAAAGCTACAAAAACACTGCTGAAAGAAGAGATGACACAAACAAGTGCAAAGACATTCGAAGCTCATGAATTGGAAGAATGAGTATCACTAAAATGGCCACACTCACGGTGGCTCACACCTGTAATCCCAGCACTTTGGGAGGTCAAGATAGGCAGATCACCTGAGGTCAGGAGTTTGAGACTAACCTGGACATCATGGTGAAACCCCATCTCTACTAAAAATACAAAAATTAGCCAGGCATGCTAGTACATGCCTGTAATCCCAGCTACTCCGGAGGCTGAGGCAAGAGAATTGCTTTAACTCATGAGGTGGAGATTGCAGTGAACCGAGATCATGCCACTGCACTCTAGCTTGGGTGACAGAGCAAGACTCCATCTCAAAAAAATAAAATAAAATAAAAATATCCATATTGCCCAGAGCAATCTACAGATTCAACACTATGCCTATCAAACTACCAATGTCATTTTTCACAGAATTAGAAAAAACTATTCTAAAATATGGAACCCAGAAAAGTTCCCAAAGGATTGTCAAAACAATCCTAAGCAAAAGGAAAAAAACTAGAAGCATCACATTATCCAACTTCAAAGTATACTATAAGGCCAAACAGTAACCGAAACAGCACGGTACTAGTACAAAACCAAAAACATAGACCAATGGAGTACAGAGAACCCAGAAACAAAGCTGCACACCTACGGGCATCTGATCTTCAACACAGTCAACAAAAATAAGCCATGAGGAAAGAACTCTCTATTCAATAAATGGTGCTGGGATCGGCTACCTATATACAGAAAAATAAAACTGGACTTCTACCTTTCACCACATACAAAAATTAACTCAAGATGTATAAGATTTAAATACAAGACCACATACTGTAAGAATCCATTCTTCTATAGGACTGGTTTAGGAAACACCATTCTGGACATCAGCTTTGGAAAAGAATGTATGACTAAGTCTTCAAAAGCAATTATAACAGAAATAAAAATTGACAAGTAGGACCTAATTAAAGAACTTCTGCACAGCAAAAGAAACTACCAACAGAGTAAAGACAGTATCTGGAATGGGAGAATATATTCACAAATAGTGCATCTGACAAAGGTCTAATATCCATAATCTGTAATAAACTTAAACAATTTAACAAGCAAATAACAAATGACTCCAATAAAAAGTGGGCAAATATATGAACAGACACTCCTCAAAGACACCCCACAAGCACGCAACTAATATATCAGAAAATGTTCCACATCACTAAACATCAGAGAAATGCAAATCAAAACTACCATGAGACACAATCTCACACCAGTCAGAATGGCTTTTATTAAAAAGTCAGAAAAGAACAGACACTGGCAAGGCTGCAGAAAAAACGGAACATTTATCCCGTCAGTGGGAATGTAACCTAGTTCAGCCACTGTGGAAAGCAGTTTGAAAATTTCTCAAAGAAATAAAACCAGAGCTACCATTTGACTCAGCAATGCCATTACTAGGCATATATCCAAAATAAAAGAAACTGTTCTATGAAAGAGACACATGCACTTGTATGTTTGTTGCATCACTATTCACAACAGCAAAAAACATGGACCTAACCTAAGTGTCCTCAATTGTGGACTGGATAAAGAAAACATGAGGTGTGTGTGGAATACTACTCCACTGCTCATGGAATACTATTTCTCCATAAAAAGGAACAAATCATATCCTTTACAGCAACATAAAAACAGCTGGAGGCTTTTCTCCTAAGCAAATTAATGCAAAAAAAAAAAAAAGAAAACCAAATAACAGTCAGATCATACTTATAAGTGGAGGCTAAACACTGGGCACTCATGAACATAAAGATGGCAATAGACACTGGAGACTATTAAGGGAGGGGAGGAAAAGAGGGGGGCGACGGTTAGAAAATTATTGGGTACTATGCTCATTATCTGGGTGACAGGATCATTCCTATCTCAATAGACACTGGAGACTATTAAGGGAGGGAGGAAAAGCGGGGGGCAAGGGTTAGAAAATTACTGGGTACTATGCTCATTACCTGGATGACAGAATCATTCCTATCTCAAATCTCAGCATTATGCAATACACCCACGCAACAAACTTGCACATGTATTCCTTGAATCTAAAGTAAAAGTTGAAATTATTTTTCAAAAAGAATGTATTTCTGATTATCTGAAATTATTGCAAAATACATGTATACACATTTTTTCAAAGAGGTTTTACGGGTTTCCTAAGTTAACTGTTTTGTTCTATGAAGAGACTGTGGAATAAAACAAAGCAGCAAAAGCATAGGCAAAAGCTTTCTATTCAGACTACAAAGTTTCCTTGGTAAGGTAGTGTGCTAAGCAAAGAGGTATTCTGAGTAACTGTAATACTAGATAAGGTACATTCAGGACAAAACCACTGCTTTTCTCTAAGTCAGGAAAAGATCAGGAACTACTGAGAATTCCAGAATAGTCTGAATGAGGAAGGGGGAATAGGAGAAGAGTAAAACAGCATTGAGATTCTAAATGATAGAAGAATTCCAAGCAGAAGGTAACAGGAAAATGAACAAAACTTGCTAAATGAAGCCACATTAATCAGAATGTCCCACATGGCATTGAACTTCCCTCTGTAACAGTTTTTGCCACATTCCCCTAAAAGTTTATCAAGGGCAGGCACTTACCTTAATAGTTTTTGTTTTCACAGATTCTAGTATAGTACTCGTCACATAGTTGTTACTCAACATTTCCTGAGTCAATAATGAAAATATGGGTTGGAAATAGGTGCAAGGTTTTTTTAATTATTAAACCAGAAGCTTTCAGTGGGTGGTAGCTACATGTCTAAATTTCCTTCACCCACTTGAGAGAGAAAATATAAAGGCCTTGAAATGTTTCAGGAGAAAAACGATTTATGAACCATTCTTCCTTATTTTAAAAAAACTAAACAACAATAGAAGGGAGTAGAAAAAGAATCTGATCTTCCTTCATGGAAATATGGATTTAAAAATAAACAAAAAAAGAACCTAATTGGCCGGGCACGGTGGTTCACGAGGTCAAGAGATCAAGACCATCCTTGTCAACATGGTGAAACCCCGTCTCTACGAAAAATACAAAAAAATTAGGTAGGCATGGTGGCACACGCCTGTATTCCCAGCTACTCGGGAGGCTGAGGCAGAAGAATTGCTTGAACCCAGGAGGCGGAGGTTGCGGTGAGCCAATCGTGCCATTGCACTCCAGCCTGGGTAACAAGAGCGAAACTCTGACACACACACACACACACACACACACACACACACACACACACACACGAACCTAATCTTCCTAAAGTGATCTAAAATTTATATTTCAATCTCCAATAATTGAAGGCAAGAACTTTGTTCTTACAGACTATCTCAGGCAGCATTTTAAAGGGGGGTCTACAATGTTTTCCCCTTTAACTTTTGATTTTAAAATAATTTCACACTTACATAAAAGTTGCAGTAACAGTACAGAGGATTCCTAACTTTCTTTCACTCAGCTTACCTTAATACTGACATCACCAAAATAATACACAGAAACCATCTAGGTTCCTGCCTCCCTAGTCTCCTCCTATCTGTGATAACCCCTAAATCTTTCCTTGTTTGACACTTGATACTTCAGAAGAGTAATGATCAGTGATTTAGGTAGGTGTTTTACCTAAATAACGAGTTTTTTTCCGTTCCACAAGGTAAAGAATGTATTTAGATGTCCTGCTTCCTTAGACTCCTTCAATCTGTGACCCAACATGCTCCCATCCCCAAGGGCAGGTTTACTGCTATTCCCTTTCCCCAGATGTGAAGGGTTTTCACCAAAGCCCTAAAGGTAAGGTCATTGTTTTGTCCTTTCCCCTGATTTCATTCAGTAGAAGGGAAAAGGACAACAGGGAAGAAGGGTCCTGCTAGAGTTTCTTACTCTATCTGTAGCAGCTGCTCTTTTACAGACAAAGAATGCTTTCTCAGGAATCTCACCTGTCTTTTGGGGGAGCTCCTGGTAGAGCTTTTGGAGAAAAAGCCTGCAGGTGGGTATGAACTCCCCTCAGCCACAGTTCCCAGGGACTTCACACTTTCTTGCCAGCCCACACAGAGCATCCATCAATACGTTTAACTATTCCAGCTGAATGCTTACCAGTGTCTAGCTGTCGGTGCCCAGGTAAGCAAGTGCTCATGTCTCTCCCTGCATCTGTTTCTTCTTAGACTTCAAGCTAGCCGGCTGCCCTATAACCTCAGCAATCTGATGGGTTAAAGACAAAAAGTCATGAACTTGCAGCTGTCCAGATGTTTTTGTATGTTTAGTCTTGCTTTTAAGATGAGAAGCCATGCTCTTTTTGTTCAGTTTTGTTTTTATTTAATGTCTGAATTTGCTAAAAGATAACACTGTGAAACAAATTTAAAGGTTACTGAAAAAGCAACTTAAAAGCAGCCTTCCAAATTCCAAATTAAAATATTTGAATATAATTTTTAATCTTAAAACCTAATTAGTTTTGACTGTTGATCAATGTGATTTTTTCCAGCTGTTGTTATGTCATCAAGAAAACTCTCATTTTCATAACAATAAAATTCAAAACTGAATTGCAATAATGCATGTGGACATAAATTATACTGAGAATGTGACCTAATAAAAAACACTAACAGCTGACAATGATTCCTTAAAAGCATTTGCTTCGTGTTTGTCAGAATGCTGGGAGAATACCAATTCTGTATTCATAGTCCTCATAATTTTGTTTTATAAAATATTTTCTCAAATCTCTTGGGAGATTGCTATAGAGTTAAAGCTGTCTTAAGATCAAAGATCAAATAGAGGGAAAAAAACCTGTAATTCTCTACAGCAGCTCATTGATCCTTCCCATCTGCTATGCAAAAAAAAAAAGGAGACATACGTTAAGTCTGAAAAAAGAAAATCTTTTTAACTAAGAATGACAGTATCCTGATTCTGGCAAACATTCAGAGGGAATTTTTATACAACAGATCCAACTCCCTTTTGCCAAAATATAAATGATGTCAACAACAGGAAAATAAACTCTAGTCAGTAGTCTCTTATTTACATACTTCTTCCTGCAAATATATCACATGATCAGATTTCTATTATAAACCACACACAGTAAAATACATTTTCAACCACCAAGAGGACTTTATAAGCACAGGCTTAGTTAGGGGTGAATGATAAGAGACAACTGGAGTAAGGCACTGCAAAATGAAGTCAACTCAGGCCCAGAGGAATTACTTTCCTGGTACTCATCCCTCCCTGTATCCTTACGGGACTGATTCCAGGACACCAACCCCCTCCGTGGCCCACAGCATGGATACCAAAATCCATGGATACTTAAGTCCCTTTTATAAAATGGCATAGTATTTGCCTATAACCTATGCATATCCTCTTGTATATGTTATATCAAGACATATACTTGATATAACATATACTTACAACAGCCTTGAATACTTACAACAGCCGTCTGCAACCTTGTTGGCATCAGGGACCAGTTTCGTGGAAGACAACTTTTCTACAGATGCCCAGGGTTGGGGGAGGGAGGGCGGGGGAGAGGGGATGGTTTTCGGATGAAACCATCAGATCACCAGGCAATAGTTTGATTCTCATAAAGAGTATGAGATCTAGTGAGATCTACTGTGTAACCTGGATCCCTCACATGCACATTTCACAACAGGATTCATGCTCCTGTGAGAATCTAATGCCACAGCTGATCTGATAGGAGACACAGCTCAAGCAATAATGCTTGTTCACCCCGTACTCACTTCCTCCTGTGCAGTCTGGTTCCTAACAGGCGATAGTGTGGTACCATTCCTCAGCCCAGGCATTAGGGACCCTTAGTATGCTATGTAAATAGTCGTTAATACTGTATCATTTTTATTTGTATTATTTTTATTGTCACATTATTTTCGGTGGTTTTTCTGAAGTTTTTATAATTTTTTTTCACAGACAAGGTCTTGCTATTGTTGCCCAGGCTGGCTCCAAACTCCTGGGCTCAAGCAATCCTCCCATTTGAGCCTCCCTAGGAGCTGGGACTAAACACAAACACCACCACATAAAGTCCAAATATTTTCAATCCAAGCTTGGCTGCATCCACAGATATGGAAAACATGGACACAAAGGACTGACTGTATAGTCCAGCAATTCATGTTACCACGGACTATATGTAAAATCCTAGAAGCCTTCTCATGTATCTTCACCTTGGAAACAATAAAAGAAAATTCCCACCATGCAAATGACATGCCCCATTTTTTAGAACAGAAACAGCACATTTTGTCTCCTGAGACAAATGCTCACAGGCACACCAACAATTATCTTTGTATTATCTCAAAGTATTTCAGCATGTTTCCTTCCTTAGTGTGCCTTTAGCTTCTCTCTCCTCTCACAATCACTGAATTGTACACTTAAAATGGGTGAATTTCGTGGACTATAAATGATACTTTAGTAAAGCTATTTTTAAAAAAGAAAAGGAATATTACTAGATCTAGTGTTACTATATTAATGGGCAAATGTACAAATAATTCCAATTTTCCTTCTTATAAACAGAAGTGTACACAGGTCTCGAAAAAGATGTAGGTGGAAGGATGGGCACAGTGGCTGATGCCTGTAATCCCAGAATTTTAGGAGGCTGAGGCAGGTGGAACACCTGAGGTCAGGAGTTCAAAACCAGCCTGGCCAACACAGTGAAACCCCATCTCTAACAAAAATACAAAAAGTAGCCGGGGATGGTGGTGTGCACCTGTAGTCCCAGCTACTCTGGAGGCTGAAACAGGAGAAATGCTTGAATCCAGGAGGCAGAGGTTGCAGTAAACCAAGATCACACCACTGCAGTCCAGCCTGGGCAACAGAGCAAGACTCTGTCTCCTAAAAAAAAAAAAAAAAAATTTGGGGGGAAATGAATAGGCGTTTCAACAAATGGTATGCTGGGCCATTCAATATCCACAAGCAAAGAATGAATTTGAACCCCTGTCTTGCTCCACGTAGGAAAAGTAATTCAAAATGCATCAAAGAGCTAAATGTAAGAGGTAAAACTATAAAACTTTTAAAAAGAAATGTTGATATACATCTTCATGACATTAAATTAGACAACAGTTCATTAAACATGATAATAAAAGCATAAGTAACAAAGGAAAAACTGATAAAGTGGACTTCATCAAAATTTAAAAATTTTGTACATTAAAGGACATTATCAAAAAAAGTGAACAATCTACAGAATGGGAATAAATATTTGCAAATCATCTATGTAATAAACCTCAAGTTTCCAAATTTAAAAGAATTCTGACAATGCAACAATAATCAAGAAACACATAAACCAATTTAAAATGGGTAAAAATTTTGAACAATACTTCTCCAAAGAAGATATAAAATAGCCAACAAGCACATGAAAAGATGCTCAATATCATTTGTCACTAGGGAAATGAAAACCAAAATCACAATTAGACCCAAACTTTAGACCCACTAGTATGGCTATAACAGCTTTTTTTTACATAGGGAAGTAAGTGTTGGTAAAGATGTAGAGAAATTAGAACCTTTGTATACTGTTGGTGGTAACTGGTATAGCTACTGTGAAAAACAATTTGGCAGTTCCTTTAAAAAAAAAAAAGTGTTACTATATAACCTAGCAATGACACTACCAGGTATATTCCCAAGAGGTATAAAAACACGTCCACTCAAAAACTTGTTCACAAATGTTGATACCATTATTCATGATGGCCAAAAAATGGGTGGGAATCCAAATATCCACCAACTGATGAATGCATAACAAAATGTGGTGGTATAACTATACAATGTAATATTATATTATTCATCCATAAAAAGAAATGAGGTACTAATACATGCTACAACACAGATGAACCTTGAAGCTATTATGCTAAGTGAAAGCATCCAATCATAAAAGACCACATATTTTGTGATTTCATTTATATGAAATGTTCAAAATAGGCAATTTAGTTGTCAGGTGATGAGACAGGCAGGAATTAGGAAGTACTAGATTTCTTTGGCATGAGGGAAATGTAGAACTAGATAACGGTGATGCTTGCACAATACTGTGAGTATAACAAAATCTTAATTATGTATCATAGTTAAAATGGTAATTTCATATTATGTAAATTGTATACTTTTTTCTAACATGAAATAAATGAAGTGGTGATGGTAACCAGGCTGCAGACTCTCCCAGAGCAGAATTCCCATCACCGTAACTCTTCTACAGAATCACAATACACAACTAGCCACAGGATTCGAGGAAAACCACTGCCAAGGCTTTAAGTAGACAGGATTTAAGCAGAATTAGAAAGTGACAGAGAGGGGCTTCCAAGATGGCGGAGAGGGGCTTCCAAGATGGCGTCGCAGAGGCAACTCAGGATTGCAGCTCTCAGTGAAGGCGCAGAGGGTGAGTCCTAGCCGCATTCTCGGACAGACCTTTTTTACCCACAGAACGTTGAAAGTCCCAGGTGTGGGAGAGACACGGGACGCTAGTGCAGCCGGCTCGCACGGCCAGTTCGGCCGGCGCCCGCAGTGCAGCGGCACCAGGCACAAACCTCACTGGTCCGAGTGCCCTGTTAAACCAGCAATCTAAGATTTGGAAGGGCAGATTGGCATGTCCATCTGATTGAACGGGACTTGGACAATGAGCCAGACCAGGAGATTCCTGGGAAATGTGATCTGAGCCGGTGCAGTGGGCAGCGGCACGGGAGGTCGCATGGATCCCAGTGCCCTATCAGCAGGCTACTGGGGAGCCAGTGAGAGAGTCAACCGTTCAGCTTGAGGAGAGGAAGAGACAGAGAGAGAGAGGATGGACTCTGAGGCAGGGAGCTGGGTGATCGGTCAGCAGGTCCCGCCCTCACAGGGACAAGCAGGGCGGTGATTGGAGGCGCTCGGGGCTGAGAGTTTTGCTGCCAGCATCTAGGACAGTGCAGCCCGGTGGGGGAGGGGCATCCGCCACTACGGACGCAATCCGCCCCTACTGAAGTACCGCCCAGGGCTGACGCAGCCTGCTGTTGCCAAGGCAACCTGCCATAACAGAGAGACTCCGCCAGCAGGGCGGAACACGCCACAGCAGAACGAAGCCCCATGGCAACAGGGCGGACCCGTGCTAGCAGGGCGGAGCCCCGGCAGGCAAATAGTGAATAGACTGCCTCCTAGCTGGGTAGGACAGTGCAACAGATACTCATAAAGAAAGCCCCAACCCCCTGATAGCATCTAAGGGAAAAAAAAGGGGGGGGTTATGAGGTCTGTTGCAGCAGACGTAAACACATCCTCCCAACAACCCTGAATGAACAACGGAGCTCACAGCTCAGCATTGGAGCTCGTATAAAGCACAGACCATCTCCTCAGGCAGCTCCCTGACCCCTGTATATCCAAAGAGTCACCCCAAAAAAAGGACTAATCAGACTGACATTTGGTGGGCATCATTCTGAAACAAAGATAGCAGAAGAAGAAACTAGTAACATCCCTCACTGTTCCGCAGCTGCTACAGGTGTACCCCAGACAAGCAGGGCCTGGAGTGGACCTCACCACTCGTACAGCAGAGGGGCTAGACCATTAGAAGGAAAACTAAGTAACAGAAATACCTCATCATCAACAATCTGGGCGTCCACAAAGAGACCCAATTAAAAAATCAGCAACTACTAAGGTGACAGGTGGATAAATCCATAAAGATGGGAAGAAACCCCCGCAAAAAGGAGGAAAACACCCGAAACCAAAACACTTCACCTCCTACAAAGGACCAAAACTCCTCACCAACAAGGGAACAAAGCTGGACGGAGAATGAGTATGACAAAATAACGGAATCAGACTTCAGAAAGTGGATAATGAGAAACTTCAGTGAGCTAAAAGAACATGTGCTAAATCAGTGCAAAGAAACTAAGAACCTTGAAAAATGATTTGAAAAAAGATTCCAGGAAATGATAACAAGAATGGACAACTTGGAGAGGAATATGAATGAATTGAAGGAGCTGAAAAACACAACACGAGAACTTCGCGAAGCATGCACAAGTTTCAACAGCCGAATTGACCAAGCAGAAGAAAGAATATCAGAAGTCGAAGATCAACTCAATGAAATAAAATGAGAAACCAAGATTAAAGAAAAAAGCACAAAAAGGAATGAACAAAATCTCCAAGAAATGTGGGACTATGTGAAGAGACCCAACCTATGTTTGATAGGTGTACCAGAATGTGATGAAGAGAATGAATCCAAGCTGGAAAACACTCTTCAGGATATTATCCAGGAAAATTTCCCCAAACTAGCAAGACAGGTCAATACTCAACTCCAGGAAATACAGAGAACACCACAAAGATACTCCGCAAGAAGAGCAACCCCAAGGCACATAATCGTCAGATTCACCAGGGTTGAAATGAAGGAGAAAATACTAAGGGCAGCCAGAGAGAAAGGTCGGGTCACCCACAAAGGGAAGCCAATCAGACTCACAGCAGATCTCTCGGCAGAGACTCTACAAGCCAGAAGAGAGTGGGGGCCAATATTCAACATCCTTAAAGAAAAGAACTTTCAACCCAGAATTTCATATCCAGCCAAACTGAGCTTCATAAGTGAAGGAAAAATAAAATCCTTCATGAACAAGCAAGTACTCAGAGATTTTGTCACCACTAGGCCTGCTTTACAAGAGCTCCTGAAAAAGGCACTACACATAGAAAGAAACAACCAGTACCAGCCATCCTAAAAGCATACCAAATGCTAAAGGGCACCAACAAAATGAAGAATCTACATGAACCAATGGGCAAAATAGCCAGCAAGCATCAAAATGGCAGGATCAAATTCACACATAACAGTATTAACCCTAAATGTAAATGGGCTAAATGCACCAATCAAAAGACATAGACTGGCAAATTGGATAAAAAACCAAAACCCATCGGTGTGCTGTATCCAGGAAACCCACCTCACATGCAAGGATACACAAAGGCTCAAAATAAAGGGATGGAGGAAGATTTACCAAGCAAATGGAGAGCAAAAAAAGCAGGAGTTGCAATTCTCGTCTCCAATAAAATAGACTTTAAAGCAACAAAGATCAAAAGAGACAAAGAAGGTCATTACATAATGGTAAAAGGATCGATACAACAAGAAGAGCTAACGATTCTAAATATATATGGACCCAATGCAGGAGCACCCAGATATATAAGGCAAGTTCTTAATGACTTACAAAGAGACTTAGACTCCCACACAATAATAGTGGGAGACTTTAACACTCCACTGTCAATATCAGACAGATCAACCAGACAGAAAATTAACAAGGATATCCAGGACTTGAACTCAGACCTGGAACAAGCAAACCTGATAGACATTTACAGAACTCTCCACCCCAAATCCACAGAATATACATTCTTCTCAGCACCACATCACACCTACTCCAAAATTGACCACATAATTGGAAGTAAACCACTCCTCAGCAAATGCAAAACAACGGAAATCATAACAAACAGTCTCTCAGACCATAGTGCAATCAAGTTGGAACTCAGAATTCAGAAACTAACTCAGAACCGCACAGCTTCATGGAAACTGAACAACTGGCTCT
The DNA here is from genome assembly GCA_031835075.1 of Saguinus oedipus. NCBI lineage: Eukaryota > Metazoa > Chordata > Mammalia > Primates > Cebidae > Saguinus > Saguinus oedipus. Next base: position 2,297,256 of record CM063188.1, on the reverse strand, counting down.
TGAATGTTGATTGGATAAACAATGAAATGAAGGCAGAAATAAAGAAGTTCTTCGAAACCAATGAGAACGAAGACACAACGTACCAGAATCTCTGGGACACATTTATAGCAGTCTGTAGAGGAAAATATATAGCAATAAGTGCCCACATGAGAAGAGTGGAGAGATCCAAAATTGACATCCTATCGTCAAAATTGAAAGAGCTAGAGGAGCACGATCAAAAAAGCTCAAAATCTAGCCGAAGACAAGAAATAACTAAGATCAGAGCAGAACTGAAGGAGATAGAGACAAGAAAAACCCTTCAAACAATCAATAAATCCAAGAGCTGGTTTTTCGAAAAGATCAACAAAATAGACCACTAGCCAGACTGATAAAAAAGAAAAGAGAGAACAACCAAATAGATGCAATAAAAAATGATAATGGGGAAATCACCACAGATTCCACAGAAATTCAAACCATCATCAGAGAATACTACAAACAACTCTATGCACATAAACTAGTAAACCAGAAAGAAATTGATAAATTCCTGGACACCTGTGTCCTCCCAAGCTTAAACCAGGAGGAAGTTGAAACTATGAATAGACCAATAACAAGGTCTGAAGTTGAGGCAGTAATTAAGAGCCTACCACACAAAAAAAGCCCAGGTCCAGATGGGTTCACAGCCGAATTCTACCAGACACACAAAGAGGATCTGGCACCATTCCTTCTGAAACTATTCCAAATAATTCAAAAAGAGGGAACCCTTCCCAAATCATTTTATGAGACCAATATCATCCTGATACCAAAACCCGGCAGAGATTCAACAAGAAAAGAAAACTTCAGGCCAATATCCATGATGAACATAGATGCAAAAATCTTCAATAAAATACTGGCAAACCGATTGCAACAGCACATTAAAAAACTTATCCACCATGATCAAGTAGGATTCATCCCGGGGATGCAAGGCTGGTTCAACATACGCAAGTCTATAAACGTAATTCACCACATAAACAGAAGCAAAAACAAAAACCACATGATTATCTCAATTGACGCAGAGAAGGCATTTGACAAAATTCAACAGCCCTTTATGCTAAGAACCGTCAATAAACTTGGTATTGATGGAACATATCTCAAAGTAATAAAAGCTATTTACGACAAACCAACAGCCAATATCACACTGAATGGGCAAAAACTGGAAGCATTCCCTTTGAAATCTGGCACGAGACAAGGATACCCTCTCTCACCACTTCTATTCAATATAGTACTGGAAGTTCTAGCCAGAGCAATCAGGCAAGAAAAAGAAATAAAGGGTATTCAAATAGGAGAGGTGGAAGCCAAATTGTCTCTTTGAAGACGACATGATAGTATACATAGAAGACCCCATCACCTCAGCCCAAAAGCTCCTGAAACTGATAAGCAACTTCAGCAAAGTCTCAGGATATAAAATCAATGTGCAAAAATCACAAGCATTCCTATACACCAATAACAGATTTAAAGAGAACCAAATCAAGAACGAACTGCCATTCACAATTGCTACAAAGAGAATAAAATACCAAGGAATACAACTCACAAGGAACATAAGGGACCTCTTTAAGGAAAACTACAAACCACTGCTCAACAAAATAAGAGAGGACACAAACAGATGGAGAAACATTCCATGTTCGTGGTTAGGAAGAATCAGTATCATGAAAATGGCTATACTGCCCAAAGTAATTTACACAATCAATGCTATCCCCATCAAACTACCATTGAATTTCTTCACAGAACTGGAAAAAACCACCATGAACTTCATATGGAACCAAAAAGAGCCCGCATAGCCAAGTCAATTCTAAGCAAAAAGAACACAGCGGGAGGCATCACACTACCAGACTTCAAACTATACTACAAGGCTACAGTAATCAAAACAGCATGGTACTGGTACCAAAACAGAGATATAGACCAATGGAACAGAACAGAGGCATCTGAGGCAACACAACATATCTACAACCATATAATCTTTGATAAACCAGACAAAAACAAGCAATGGGGAAAGGATTCCCTGTTTAATAAATGGTGTTGGGAAAACTGGCTAGCCATGTGCAGAAAGCAGAAACTGGACCCCTTCCTGACACCTTACACTAAAATTAACTCCAGATGGATTAAAGACTTAAACATAAGACCTGACACCATAAAAACCCTAGAAGAAAATCTAGGCAAAACCATTCAGGACATAGGAGTAGGCAAGGACTTCATGACCGAAACACCAAAAGCATTGGCAACAAAAGCCAAAATAGACAAATGGGACCTAATCAAACTCCACAGCTTCTGCACGGCAAAAGAAACAGTCACTAGAGTGAATCGGCAACCATCAGAATGGGAAAAAATCTTTGCAGTTTACGCATCTGACAAAGGGCTGATATCCAGAATTTACAAAGAACTCACACAGATTTACAGGAAAAAAACAAGCCCATTCAAAAATGGGCAAAGGATATGAACAGACACTTTACAAAAGAAGACATACATGAGGCCAACAAACACATGAAAAAATGCTCATCATCACTGGTCATTAGAGAGATGCAAATCAAAACCACATTGAGATACCATCTCACGCCAGTTAGAATGGCGATCATTAAAAAATCTGGAGACAGCAGATGCTGGAGAGGATGTGGAGAAATAGGAACACTCTTACACTGTTGGTGGGAGTGTAAATTAGTTCAACCATTGTGGAAGACAGTGTGGCGATTCCTCAGGGACCTAGAGATAGAAATTCCATTTGACCCAGCAATCCCATTACTGGGTATCTATCCAAAGGACTATAAATCGTTCTACTATAAGGACACATGCACACGAATGTTCACTGCAGCACTGTTTACAATAGCAAAGACCTGGAATCAACCCAAATGCCCATCGATGATAGACTGGACTGGGAAAATGTGGCACATATACACCATGGAATATTATGCAGCAATGAAAAATGATGAGTTTGTGTCCTTTGTAAGGACATGGATGAATCTGGAGAACATCATTCTCAGCAAACTGGCACAAGAACAGAAAAAGAAATACCACATATTCTCACTCATAGGCGGGTGAGAAAAATAAGAACACATGGACACAGAGAGGGGGGTACTACACACTGGGGTCTATTGGGGGAATAGGGGAGGGCCAGCGAGGGGGATGCTGGGGAGGGATAGCCTGGGGATAAATGCCAAGTGTGGGCGAAGGGGAGGAAGGCAGCTAAACACACTGCCATGTGTGTACCTATGCAACCATCTTGCAGGTTCTGCACATGTACCCCAAAACCTATAATGCAATAAAAATTTAAAAAATTTTTAAAAAAAAAAAGAAAAAGAAAGTGACAACCACGGGATATAAAAGGAGAGTTATGTATTTACTATTAAATAATAGAGCCAGACCTGCATTTGGATGGCTAGCAGTGGCAATGAGGAGAACCTATACACTGTCAGTGCCACACAGAGATGGAAGAAGGCAAAAAAACCCTCAATTATCTAAACTTTTTATTTAAGTTAATTTACATTTAAAAAGCTACATGTAGCTAGTGGCTACTATACAGGACGATACATAATACAAGGTAACACCCTACACTTTTTGCTTTATAAACATCAAGCTGTGCTTCATTTTTGTGATTCACAGAACATTCTGAAGACCCAACTCACCGTTATTACGATAGTCACAGGAAGCAAAGATCTTTGTAGAGTTCTCCTTCACATACGAAAATCATCTTTACATATCACTACTATCAAAAGACAACTACAATGAATATGTCTACGGATTTAAAAATAAAATAACCCAGAAAAACAAAAAAATCAACAGCTTTCACTAAGTGTAAGCAAACAAGGCTGCGGAAAATACAGAGAAAACAAAAGACCTCTTGCACACAGAGAATCAGTTGATAGTTAAGGCCTTAACATAGTGTTAGGTTGTAAGTCACTACATCTAGTAGGACCTTACCACAATGAAGTTTTTAAAATGGAAAAATTTTCCCACAAAATGAGTTGGGAACCATTTGTCTAAATCAAAATTACGTCTTGAAGAAGTAATAGTATAGCATAAGAAATGAAATGATATGGCCCCAAAACGGTGTTCATGGTTACACTGGGAAATGCTGTATTAAAAAGACATAAAATGGCTTTTCTCAGAGAAATTTTTACATAACCCTTAACAAGCTAATGTTCATTGCTAATTTTCAAGAGGGAGATTATGGAAAGTTTATAAAACCTATCTGATCAATAATCATAGAAAATAAAGGTCTGATCAGTATTTCTCAGGTTTGTGTGATTATATTAGTAAGAATCACCTTGGGGTACTTTTTAAATATACAGATTTTCAGGATCCGACCCCAGAGATTCTGATTTAACATGTCTAGGACAGAGAATCTTATCCTAGGTAAGCTTTATGGTCCAGAAAGTTTGGGAAACACTGGTCTAGGTCATTTGGAGTATCCAAGATAAAACTGAAAACCATATATACACATACACACTTAACTGATCATCACACATACACACAACCAGAGTGCATTTTTAAAAAAATAACCACATGTCAGCATGGACATAGAAAAATTGGAATCTTCATGCATTATTGGTGGGAATGTAAAATAGTGCAGCCATTTTGGAAAACAGAATGATGATCTCTAAAAAAATTACAAATAGAATTAGCATATGATGCAGCAACTCCATTTCTGGAAATATTACCAAAAGGACTAAAAGTGGGGTCTCAAACAGGTATTTGTGCATACAGGTTCACAGCTGCACTATTCACGACAGCCAAAAGGTGGAAGCAACCAAGTGTCCACTGATAGACGAACAGCTAAACAAAACACTGTATATGTATTATGGAATATTATTCAGTCCTAAAAAGGAAGACAATTCTGACATATGATACAACACAGATGAACCTTGAGGACATTATGCTAATTGAAATAAGCCAGTCACAAAAGGATAAATACTATATGATTCCACTTATATGAGACAAATAGAGTAGTCAAAATCAGAGAGTCAGAACCTGGGAGAATAGGCAGTTATTGCGTAATAGGTACAGAGTTTCAGATTTGCAAGATGAAAAGAGTTCTGGAAATCAATGGTGGTAAAGGTTGCACAACAATGTGAATGTACTTATGCCACTGAACTAGAAGTTTAAAAATTGCTAAGATGGTAAATTTGATGTTATGTATATGTAACCAAAATGTAAAAATAAATTTAGGGAAAAACAGATTATTAGAGTTGTCTTGTTACACAGTCAGAGACAGTGCTAGAAAGAGTGTGGAGCCTCCTGACTACCAGGCCAATGTCCTTATCACCACAGCCTGTTACTAAGAATAGACAGTCAGGTACGGGTAGGCACACAAAGTCACAGGTCCAGCGTTTACCAGGTCTAGGAAGATTTCATTTCTCCAGTTCTGCTCATTTGGAATTTATGATAACCCGAGGATAAACTTCAGTCCACTCAAATTATCTGTCTATAAAGAAAGCAATTAGAGAGTGATTGAAAATGTATAATTAGATTAAAATTTAAAAAGCATGAACTGACATAGAATGTATAGGCTGGGCACAGCGGCTCATGCCTGTAATTTCAGCACTTTGGGAGGCCAAGGTGAGCAGACTGCTGGAGGTCAAGAGTTTGAGGCCAGCCTGGCTAACATGGTGAAACCCTGTGTCTACTAAAAATACAAAAATGAGCCAGGCATGGTGGCGGATGCCTATAATCCCAGCCACTCAGGAGGAATTGCTCGAACCCGGGAGGCAGAGGTTGCAATGAGCCAAGATTGCGCCATTGTACTCCAGCCTAGATGACAAGAATAAAACTCTGTCTGAAAAATATATATGTAATATATATATATACATAATCTACTTAATAAATCTAACTCCTTAGTACTTCTAGCACATTTACTATGCTTCTAGTCTGATAATATACAACTATCTTTTTTTTTTCTTAAGAGTCAGTCTCTTGATGTTCAGAAACGACAAAAAAGAAAAAAATTTAATAAAAAAGTCAGAGTCTTACTCTGTCACCCAGGCTAGCATGCAGTGGTGTGATCATAGCCCACTGCAGCCTGGAACTCCTGGGCTCATGCAGTCCTCCCACCCTGGCCTCCAGAGTAGCTGGGACTACAAGTGCATGCTGCCACACCAGCTAATTTTTTTTTTTTCATAGACAGGCTGATGTGGTTTGGATTTGTCTCCCTGCCCAAATCCCCAGTGTTGGAGAAGGCACCTGGTGGAAAGTGACTGGATCATGGAGGTGTATTTTCCCCTTGCTGTTCTCATGTTAGTGAGTTCTCACGGCATCTGGTTGTTTCTCTCTCTCTCTCTCTCTCTCTCTCTCTCTCTCTCCTGCTCCAGCTATGTAAGACATGTCTGCTTCCCTTTCACCTTCTACCATGATTCTAGTTTCCTGAGCCCTCCCCAACCATGCTTCCTGAACAGCCTGTGGAACTCTGAGACAATTAAACCCCTTTTCTTTATAAATTACCCAGTCTCAGTTATTTCTTTATAGCAGTGTGAGAACAAACTAATACAAAGGGTCTCTGTGTTGCCCAGGCTGGTCTCAAACTCCTGGCTTCAGTGATCCTCCAGCTTCAGCCTCCCAAAGCACAGAGATTACAGGTATGAGCCACCATGCCAAGCCTAAATTTAACTTCTTCTAGCCAAAAATGGAATACAGCAGGTCGTTGAATACCATCATTTTCTTCAACATCATTTTGTTATAATGTTGATGAGGTAAAAAAAAAATAGATTCCAATTGGAGCCATGCTTTTGCAGAGTTTGCACACTCTCCTCAAGTCTGCATGGGTTTCCTCCAGGTACTCTGGTTTACAAATTCTACATCCAAAGATGTGCATGTTTCATTCACTGGCTGGTCTAAATGATCCCAGGACGAGTGACTGTGGGTGTGTCTGGGAGTGTGCCCTGCAATAGAATGACATCCTGTCCAGGATGAGTTCACACGAGGGACCCAGAGCTGCTGGGATGGGCTCCATCTACCTGCCACCCAGAACTGGAATAAGCAAGTTGGAAAATACATAAATACAAATTACTGTAAAACAAAAATTCATAAAGTCTATGATAATCATACAAATGCATGACAATAAACAATGAAAGATGAAAATGGTCAGTGAGCTGCCAGATTTGTTATCATTTATTTTTTATCTATGTGGTGGTCAGAGATAGTCCTGAAAATTTTTGCTTTGCAAATGTTTATTCTTCGATTTAGCCCACTACCACTGCCTGACTTCACACAATGAATTAGGTAAATAATATTTTGATTAATCTTTCTTAAATGTATGTATAGCTCATTTACTTTAATATTCAACATTAGAAGTGTTTTAGACCGGGTGTGGTAGCTCATGCCTGTAATCCCAGCACTTTGGGAGGCAGAGCTGGGCAAATCACTGGAGCCTAGGGGTTCAAAATCAGCCTGTGCAACATGGCGACACCACATCTCTACTAAAAATAAAAAAATTAACTGGGAGTGGTGCTGTGCCCCTATAGTCCCAGCTACCAGGGAGGATGAGATGGGAGTATCACTTAAGCCTGGGAGATCAATGCTGCAGTGAGCCATGATTATACCACTGCACTCCAGCCTGGGTAACAACAGAGTGAGAACCTGTCTCAAAAAAAAAAAAAAGCATTTTAGTTCTTTATAAGTTTGGTGATACTTCTGTGATCAGAAATATGTCATGGGAACTTAACTCTTGTTTATATCCATTAGCCTATGGTAAAAATGGTTTCATTTTAAGTCATTTTTCTTCTACATGAAGTTTTCAAAAATCTATTGATGGGGCTGGGCGTGGTGGCTCATGCCTGTAATCCCAGCACTTTGGGAGGCCGAGGCGGGTGGATCACGAGGTCAAGAGATCGAGACCATACTGGTCAACATGGTGAAACCCTGTCTCTACTAAAAATACAAAAAATTAGCTAGGCAAAGTGGCGCGTGCCTGTAATTCCAGCTACTCGGGAGGCTGAGGCAGGAGAATTGCCTGAACCCAGGAGGTGGAGGTTGCGGTGAGCCGAGATCGCACCATTGCACTCCAGCCTGGGTAACAAGAGCAAAACTCCGTCTCAAAAAAAAAAAAAAAGTCTACTGATGATGTTAGATGAGGACTTACTCTACATGAGACATAAAAATAAGAATAATCCCATCACCTAGAAAGAGAACCACAATTAAATCAATAAACACACAAAAAGAAGGCAATTTCATTTTTCAAGACCTCAGATACCACTTGTAATCTATTTTTACCACTCGATGTGATTATTTGCCCCATGTCACTAAATATCATTAAAAATTGACATTAGCAAAAGATACCTACCACAAATCAAGTACTTGTCATTTGACAAGCATTACATTAGCACTTTGCAGAAGTTATTTCATGCTCACAAAAAGCCTGTGAGGAAGATATCATCCCTCCCGTTATACTAATGAAAAACTACATATTAATATCTAATGATATTTAGGATCACAAACTAAATAATCATGATAGTATATATTTTTTAAATTATGAAGTCAAATTTATAGAAGTCATGTTAGGCAGAAACTAGTGACATAGAAAGTCTCTCTCCAAATCTCTAAGTATACCTCTCTGAAAAAAAAGTATTTGGGACACAAATACTACAAACATATTCAAGGTGCAGTTGAGATCTTTGATGTAACTAAGGAGGAAAGCCTCATTTTTTAACTATTCTATAGGAGTAGAGAGGCGTTTAAAGCAACCAGCAGCAGCACTGCGAGCTTCACAGAAAGACAAAAGTTCACAAAATCCCTTTCATAACGCCCGGGCTCTAAGGATTAGAGCTTTCTCATCTGTGACCAACTTTCTGAATATGCTGCTGTACCCCTTCTTTTGTATTTTCCTAAGAGGAAGAAATCTCTTCGTGAAAGGAACAATAACCTCAGTGCCACATGTGTAAGAGTATATTTGCCTACTGCTTGGTTTAAGACCATTGGGAATTATACATACCTGTTAGTGGGGAGAAACATGGTCCTCCAATCTGCTCACATTATGTAGAAGTAAATTATAGGTGACCGTTAATCTCTGTTTTGTGCCTTTCCACTTGCCCTGCCATTTATAAGTACATACACATTCCAGACACATGAAGAGGAGCTTTGTATCCCTTTGAAAGAGTCAACTAGGAGGTTTACAGGAAGATTGCTAATGGGTAATAGTGGTAAGTAAAATTCACTCCAAGCAAGTTCTTTCTTAGTCATCATTTGTATAAGTTGAAAGTACCAAAAAAATCTTTGTTTAAAGGTCATTTTCCCTACGGAGAAAATGCATTATTTGTAACAACGTTGCAAAACTTGTGGTTACACTGGCTCCAAATTATCTTATTTCATACTGAAAAGAACCCTGAAAGGAAAGTACCTTCATTCACTATATTAAGGAGGGAAATTTAAAACCAGGAAACTGATGCTACCTATTACTAATGATCTCTATTTAACTTGGCCAGGTCACTCCTTTTCAGATTATCACTTTCAAATGATAATCTTTCAAATCTTCAAGATATCAGAAAGCATTCTAGTAGCTCAACAAAGGCACTGAAATAAGGAAATGCCTCACTGGCATTTTAGGGTCTAATGCCCGTATTTCCTTTTTTTTTTGAGATGGAGTCTCACTCTGTCATCCTGGCCGGAGTGCAGTGGTACGATCTCAGCTCAGTGCAACCTCTTCCTCCCAGGTTCAAGAGATTCTCCTGCCTCAGCCTCCCAAGTAACCAGGACCTCAGGCGTGCACTACCATGCCTGGCTAATTTTTGCATTTTTAGTAGAGATGGGGTTTCACCACGTTGTCCAGGCTGGTCTGCAACTCCTGGCCTCAAGTGATCCTCCTGCCTCAGGCCCCCAGGGTGCTGGGACTACAGGAGCGAGTTTCCACATCCAGCCTTCTTTCTCTTTACTATCTTTGATTTTCATGTATCCATTCATTCAGTCAACAAGCATAAAATGCCTACCATGTTGCAAGGCACTATGGAAGGCAATGAAGAACCACGGATAATACAGACACACTCTCAAGGCTTTAATAACTTAGCCAAGGAACCCAGTATTCACCACCATGAACTGTATCAGATAATAAGTGCTACAATGTGTAAGTACTATGGGAGCACAGTGGAGGTGTTATTGGAGTCATACCATGAAGTACCTTTTCTTCAGGGAAGGAAGGGTTGATATGACAATCCATTAGAGGTATAGCACAGGTACAAAAATAATAAACCCTTATGGAAAAGTCTTCATTGAAAGACTACTGAGGCCGGGCACAGTGGCTCCCGACTGTAATACCAACACTTTGGGAGGCCAAGGTGGGCTGAGGTCAGCAGTTTGAGAGCAGCCTGACCACCTGGTGAAACCCCATCTCTACTAAAAATACAAAAATCAGCCAGGAGTGGTGGCACATACCTGTAATCCCAGCTACTCAGGAGGCTGAGGCAGGAGAACTACCTGAACCCAGGAGGTGGAGATTGCAGTAAGCCAAGATCGCATCACTGCACTCCAGCCTGGACAACAAGAGTGAAACTCCTTCTCCCCCTCCAAAAAAAAAGACTATTTAAAAGGTTTTAATGAAGAGGAGAAAAAGTAAAAGTAGTCACACAGAAAATAAGAAAATGAAAGAATCTTAAGATAAAGAAATATTCTGTTGTGAAATTAAAGACCAGTTGGAGATTAAGTTTTAAAAAAAGGTGGTTTCTGGCGGGGGTGGGGGGTGGGGGTAGGGTTGGAACAGGGTATTGAAATAGGCCAGAAGTTGATGAATAAGTGAAGCAGATCCATTATGACAAACACTGGCACTATTTCCTCAAAGCTTTTGTGAAATGAAGGAAGGCAAAAAGGGAATGGATGGATGATCTTGGGAAACAGACTCTGGTAGGAATCTATGCCCTGGGAAGGAGGATTAGTTTCTTCACACTGTGCACTTAACCCCAGGCTATCTTATCTATCTACCAGAATTCTTGCCTACCAACTTTCCATACAATGCACCAAGTTCGCAACTTCAGATTTTAAGCTCTACTGTATTTAAATATTAAAATGTACGGTAGCTCTTCCTATTTTGTATTTTGTATATTCCTTCCAGTTGTTTTTGTTTTGTTTTACTGTCTCATGTATGTATTTGCATTAAGTAATATTTTGGTTCATATATATATGTGTAAGAAATTTTGTTTAACCTTCTCTTAACAATCAGTGACACTGGTTTCACCAAGGAGTAAGATTATAATGTGTTAAACTCTCTTTAATATCTTTGAGTTTGCTCCCCAAGCTGTGCATTTCTCCATCTCTAAGTACAGTGTTACATTCACCAACTTACCTAATGGAATTTGATACTTGGTTGGACATTACTATATATTAGCTGAATCTCACTTTATTTAGGAAGCTCTACAACATAACTCCTCAAAAGGCAACACTCTCCTATAGAATCAATACACATGAAACACCATTAAGAGGCAGCCTCTCAGGAAAGCGACTCAGCAATTGAGATTAATGCAATTAAAGTTATTCAGGTAGATAATAATCTAATTCTAAAACACTTGAGAGAAATAAGTCCTAACTCCTTTCCCATACAAATAGAGATTCTAGCCAGTCTGGGGCAAGGGAGGGTTGGGCTGGTGTGATGACAGGGAAGATGGGCACAGCGACCTAACACCACTTTTTTCACTTCCACACTTCCTAAAATAATTTTGAAAAATCTTGTACTCTTCTGACACTTTAAGTTGACATGTTAATTTAATGATAGCATGGATATAGTTTCCAGTATAGTATATATATATCTTAAATATTATTGTTGCAACCCTGGGAGTTGTAGATTTCATTCTTTTACTTAATGAAATATGTCCACAAGCAATCTAATTGTTAAGCCTGTTCTTATTGTCAAATCAATAAATCAAAACTTACCTTCTGTCAAAAGAATTCGTATTTCAATTCAAATTAAAGTACTAATCTGTCTTCCCTATAAATGTTCCCTGACTACCCATCACCACCACAGAGAGACAACAATCAACTTGATCCTAAAACAAACAAATAGGGTATGGATGGAGTCCTGCTATGGGTTTGTTATCTGGAGGAAACATCTATGATTTTGACCAAAGCAGTCATCCCTTTGGTATTTTCAAATTCACACCCAGAACCTAAGAATTCTTAAATGGTTCCTTTATTAGATGAACCATAGGATTTATACTCCCTGAAGCAATCAAATATTGTAAGATTTGTGCAGGGTGAGAAGTATGACTGACTGCCTTTGTCAAGTGGGAGAAAAGCAGTATATGAATGGAGAGGTAGGAAAGAAGACTCGCTCTGCCACAGGTGCTCTCAGGTGACCATATTAGAAATTAGTAAATGCAGACATTGAGAATCTAAATACCATTGAAATTATTTTTGCATATAAAATTCCTGAAAAGTCTCCATGAATCCCCACGCACATATATATGTCCCACTTTAAAGACAACTAATCTTAAAAAACAGCTCCAGAGTACTTAACTCAAAATTGAAAGCCGAGCACACAAAACACAAAAGCTGTCAATCATAATGTTCTAAGAATAGAAGCAAAATAAAGATAACAAGGCAATGTGGTGAAAAGTTTAAGATATGCAAATTTAACATGGGGGTGCGGCACCTGGATTCTAGAATCAGAAAGTCTGGGATTTGGATTCCAGCTCTCTACTCCTTACTAGCCATGTGACTTTCAATAAATTTATTTATCTCCTTGTGGTTTAAGACAGAAGCACTATTGATGTTGATGATAGTAGTAAATGGTGTTGTAAGTATCTCTTACTTCACTGAATTGTTGTGAGGATTAGATGAAATAACACAAGGCACTTAGCATAAAACCTAGCATGTGGTAAACATTCAATAAATGCTAACACAACATTAGGAAGGTGAGTTTCTTTTATTTAAAGAAATATGTCCACCAAACAATCATTGCTAAGCCTGTCCTTACTGTCAAATCAATAAATCAAATAAAACAAATAAAACCCTCTCCTGAGGGTAAATCACTGCCCATTTCTGCCAGCAGTTTAGACTATGAGTGAAAATAAGGTTTTTAGGAACACCAACCCAACTCAGACAAAATAGAGACATATTATTTTCAACTACAGGCCTGTCCTATGTCCCTAAAACTGTCTTCCATGAATGTAACCCCAATCAGAGTATAGTTTAAGCAGAACATAAGAATTTGTCCTTCTTATTATTGACCCAAGGAATAAACAGCACTAATAAAATTATATTTTTATAGCTACTCTCAAATCTGAATTTCTAAATGCAGTAAGATGCCCAGAGCCTACAAACATTCAAGACAGTTAATGACAAAGAAAACGAACTTAAGAGTGCTGAGTTAGAAAACCCCTACAGCTGTTAAGACATAGTCTTTTGCAAACCTAGAGATTAGGAATTTAATTTGTGCAAGTATGGAGGAGACTTCCAGCCACTTACCTGGGAGGGCTTAGTACAGATAAGAACTTAATGTGCCTCAATGACCTAGATTTAATTCTATCTATAAACACTCTCACTTCTGAAATGGGCCTGGAGCTCTGCCTTTGAGTGGACATCAAAAAAAAAAAAAAAAAAAAAAAAAAAAAACCATACCTGGAAATAAGAGAATTAACTTAAAAACTCATAAAAAGTAAGGCATTACCGGCATTACTATACAACTGATAAGACTGAAAACCGTATGAATGCATAACTAACGGATTTCTCACACATCGTTCATGCAAAAATCACACAGTTAATTCCATTTCATACTTTTAAAACCTCACCAGATTTTTTTTTTAATCTTTACTTTGCCATCTACTAAGGCAAGTCAGAAAAACCCAGATGTAAACATACCAGTTTCCTCTAAAATAAAGAACAAGTATTGAAACAGTGAAGAGGATAATACATTGTCTCCTAGTGCTTTTGTGGGAGCAGAGCCCAAAATCATGGCTCATTTTACTACTGGCTGAACTATGAACCAGAATATATCACTACATGTAGCAAATAACAAGTAAGCAGAGAATCAAAGACATCAAAATATGTCCATAAAAAAAAACTATTATCATATTTCTCCTAAAGACAACTCTAGAAATAATTATATTTATCTAGTAAGAAATTTACTATATATAAATGACATAATCTTTCAAAGAATATCAAAAATGAAAACACTATATTATCCAATAAATTATGTGATCTGCCAGGCGCGGTGGCTCAAGCCTGTAATCCCAGCACTTTGGGAGGCCGAGGAGGGTGGATCACGAGGTCAAGAGATCGAGACCATCCTGGTCAAAATGGTGAAACCCCGTCTCTACTAAAAATACAAAAAATTAGCTGGGCATGGTGGCGCATGCCTGTAATCCCAGCTACTCAGGAGGCTGAGGCAGGAGAATTGCCTGAAGCCAGGAGGCGGAGGTTGCGGTGAGCCGAGATCGCGCCATTGCACTTCAGCCTGGGTAACAAGAGAGAAACTCCGTCTCAAAAAAAAAAAAATTATGTGATCTGGGAGAGAAAACCTACTAATCTCTAATAAATGGAACCTCCACATTAGAGGTGCTGTTTTTCTAAACCCATTTAAGGTAGCTTTTTGAGCTTGCAACAGGATCTCCATGAGAGGTTTCATTTCTAAAATTCAATTAAAACTTATCTATGATTTAGATAGGTACCATATGGGGATAAATTTCAGAAACCTCTATAAGTTGAGGCATCTGATGACACTGTTAAAAGGAGTTGTCTATTACTGCAGGAACATGGTAATTTAGACATGGCATCCTATCTAATTTCATCTCACCAAAACTTAGAGCAAGTTTTATATTTCAAACTATGTAGCTTTCAAAATAGCAATCCCAAATCCTATAAATGAAGAGCGTATTAAAATGTTAAATGTATTATTCTTATAACATTTCCTTGGAAATTAGATTTACTTAGAGGATCACCTGTAATGTCTTGCTTTATCAGAGAAACTGGGGAGGTAATTAAGTAAGTAAGTGTGTCACTTTACATTTCTGGTCCCATTAACTTCCTTAACATTGAGTAACAAAATGCACTATGAGAAAAGAATACTTGTAAAATTATTACCTTAATACAAATAATCATCAACTTCTTCAAGACAGAAAAATCATGGCTATAAAATTCAGAGGAAAATTCCAAACTTATGACAAGATGAAAATACTGAAATATATTTGATATTTGAAAACAAAATTTCCAGAAGTTTCTCTCACAAATACACGAGGCAGAGACCGATTCAGAGGCCACACACCTGAAGCTGTCTCACCTGTCTTAAAAGATTATCTCAATATAAGAAATGATGGTCTTTCCAATATTTTTTTCAACTTTATCATCTACAGAAGTAGCCACATAAGGAGAGCTAGCAGGACACACACATCACAATTAACAGTGGACAGATCAGCACCATGCTTAGTTAATTCTTCATTCTATCTTCTCTCAGTTAGAAGCAGCCTCATCTCCTCTGCGGAATTAATTGCCAAGTAATCATCACTTGGATTACTGAGTCGTACTGTTCCACTTCCAGCTTTTTAAGAGAATTGTTTTCTTCCCACTTTTTTCAAATAGAAGAGGTGAAGAGAAAAAACATAATAATCACTATACCTTCCCCCAGATTCAACATCTGTTAACAATTTTCCACGTCGGCTTCCTCTCCACATATACATATATGTGTACTTTCTTTTGCTCATCCATTTGAAAATAAGTTGCAGACATTTTAACTCATCCCTAAGAATTTTGGTATGTGATTCCTAATAACATAATCAAATGACCTGGGCATGCTGGTGCATGCCTGTAATCCAAGCTCCTCAGGAGGCTGAGGCAGGGAATTGCTTGAACCCATAAGGCAGAGGTTGAAGTGAGCTGAAATCGTGCCACTGCACTCCAGACTGGGCAACAGAGCAAGACTCCATCTCAACGACAAAAAAAAAAAAGAATAACATAATATCTTACATGATCACAATACATAATATTATCTAATAAGCAGTCTATATTCAAATTTTTCCAAGTTAAGGGACTCACACTACCTCACGTCAAAACTAGCTATAAAGGTAGAATAATCAAGATAATGTAATAATGGCATAAAGAGAGACATATATAGATCAATGCTACAGACTAGAGTGTCCAGAAGCAGTGTCTTGCATAATGCCAACTGATTTTCTACAAAAGTGCTGCAGTGGACTGATAGTGTCCCCGAAAATTCATGTCCACCTGGAACCTCTGAATGTAACTCTTCATAGAGTATCTGTAGACGTAATTCATACTGGATTAAGGTGGGCCCTAAATCCAATGACTAGGGTTCTTTTAAGAAGAAGAGAGGTCACAAAGAAAGAAAGTCATGTGACAACCGAGGCAGAGATTGCAGTTATGTAGCTACGAGGCAAGGAATTCCAAGGATTGCTAGGAGCCACTTGAAGCTCAGGACGGGCAAGCAAGGACTGACCTCTAGATCAGTAGGGAGTGTAACCAATGCCTCAAACTTCTGGCCTATAGGATTATGTGACAATACATTTCTGTTGCTTCAAGCCACCAGACTTGTGACACCAGCACTAGGAAACTAACAGCATTTTTTGTGTTGTTTGGCTGATTGGTTTTTATTGAGGTAAAATTCACATAACACAAAATTCACCTGGGCATGGGTTTGTAGTTAGACTAGCCTGAGTTCCAGAACTGCATCTATCACTTCCTGTACCTATCAGAGCAAAATGCCAATCCAAACCTCACTTTTCTTACCTATAAAATGGGGATATAGTCTAACTTGAGTTGTGGTTATTAGGATTCCTTGATATAAAGCAATGGCTCTCTACTTTCACATGCATCAGAGTCACCTGCAAAGGTTTGTTAAAACATTAATTGCTAAGTCCCACTTAAAGAGTTTCTGATTCAGTGGGTCTGGGGTAAGGCCTCACAATCTGCATTGGTAACGAGTTCCAGAGGATGCTGAAGCCACTATTCTTGACACCATACTTTAAGAACCAATGCACAGAGACTAAAATAAAACTGCTGTTCAGTAAATGTGCTTCTCCTCATCCTCTACTCTTCCCTTTCCAAAAGTCAACTGTCATTATCCTATAAAAATAGAACTTTGAATATATATTATACAATCAATCCATTGGCAGGGAATACCCATCTTCAACATATCTACTGAGAGATTGCATAAACAAATGGTCAAAGGCCAGAACATAGGTAACTACAACCCAAACCTGCAGCTACAAGCCCAGGCAACCAACCTATTATCTGCAAAAACCAGTCTAGGAAGTCAGACTGGTTGATGTCTAGCAACTAGCCCAGGAAGCCAAACAATAATGCCTTTAAAAATCTGAACAAAGCCACACTATCTATGATGGTACCTGGGGAACATAGCAAGATCTCGTCTCTTTAAAAAAAAAAAATCAGCACAAAATGGCCAGGAAATGATTAGTCACTGACAGGTTCCCTAACTTTTGCTCCTGCTTCCTACCAATGTAGGACCAACCAGAGTAAACCAAAAATGCACCCTTAACTAATCACACAGGTCGCTATGCTTTTAACTGGCTCACTTTCAGCTTCCCCATGGGAACAGCCTCCAATCACAACACACCTGAAGCCTTCCCTCTTTTCCACTCTCAAGTTTACCCAGCTGGGCACAGTGGCTCACATCTGTAATCCCAACACTTTGGGAGGACAAGGTGGGAAGATCACTTAATCCCAGGGCTTCAAGATGAACCTGGACAACATGGTAAGACCCAGTGTCTACATGGTACCACATGCTTGTGATCCCAGCTACTTAGTGAGGACTGAGATGAGAGAGTCGCTTGAGCCTGGGTAGTCGAAACTGCAGTGAGCTATGATCATGCCCCTGCCACTCCACATGGGCAAAAGAGCAAGATCTTATCTCCAAGGAGAAAAAAAAAATGGTTTCTCATTCTTCTGTCTTCCTTGACACTCCACCAAATCTCAGTGATGGTGGCAGATTCCCTTACCCTACAAAGAAAGCTCTGAATAAGTAGCCATTGTTTATACTCATTTGTGTAGTCCTCATTTATTTCCACAACCAGAATAAAATCAGTTAATTATTTTTGTGATGCTTTTGCTCCTTAACTTAGAATTCCATCTTCTGAGACAGCATGGTATGGGGCAGGGGGACCTGCTTTGGAACCAGAAAGACCTGGGTTTTGAAATCTGATTTGTCCAGCAACCTTATGCAAGTTCTACAATCTCTTTGAATGTCCATTTCCTTACTAATGTTCTCCATGAAGGGAACAATAAGCACCTACTTCTCAGGGCTGCCCTAAGAAGAGAAAATAAACACAAAGGGGCACAGTGCCTGACACAGAGTGAGTGTCAATGAAGTCAGTTGCTCTGACTGGGCTGTTTTTCAGCTTTGAAACATTTAATCCTGTGAATATGAACCTACTGCTGTTAGGTTTGTAAGGGTTTTTTGTTTGTTTGTTCTATTTGTTTTTAAGTAATGTTATTGGGAGTAGAAAGCCAAGTCCCTCACTTTATAAAGTAAAAGATGAGTGTTGCAGCTTTGCCACACTGTTTTGACCACTGTGACAGAAAACAGCCCACAGCAGTTCACGTAAGATCTCATCAACAGAACTAAAGGACACCCAAGACTCCCAAAGACTGACTTTCAACTGATAAATAACTCAATAAATCAGGCTGTTCTCTCAGGAAATGTTTGATTTAATTACCTTCCTTCTCTCAACCTGCTTCTTTTGCTTACTCAGCCTGCACATGGCCCTTAAAAATGGCTACCCCAAGACGGTAAAGATCTATCCCTTCATAAGGATTTGGGTTACACAGGTGAATGCAATTGTCGGAATTCATCGAATGGTACACTTAAGACATAGGCATATTCTGTCTCCCTTACTAGACTGTGATATATCAAGGACAAAAAGGGAATCATATTCAACACTGAATCCTCCACACTACCACCATGCCTAGCATGTAGCTGAATCTCAGTAAATGCTTCATTATTAAACAAAGGCAGAAAACTGAAGAATTTGAGAAAGTCTACTTACTGGGATTTATTCTGAAAGATGTACTAAAAGTTCACAGTTTAATTAATGATTACATTCCAGTGAACTAATGTAAACATATTTAAATTTTAATCATTATAAAGAGAACTATATTTATATGCAAACAGTTAGTGACTTAATTAAGGTGCGAACTGTTCAGTGCACATGACTCTACCACCACCTAGTGTAAATAAATGCTTATTACCACATTTGGAAATTCCCCGAGGACAAAGAATCTCCAAATGGGTTGGGGGGTCAAAAGCTAACAAACTTCAGCCACAAATATTCACCAGGTACCTGCCGGTTCCGGAAATTATGCCAGGCTGCATAAGGACAGACACAGCTCTTGTCTGTTTTGATCACTGCTGTATCCTCAAGGCTTAGGCAAAGCACTCCGCAGGCCTGCAATAAATATTTGTTAGCTGACTGACAAGATTCTGGGAAAAGGAGACTAAGTTATCTTCAGGAAAGACATTCAGCCATTCAAAATCAATTGAATTTTATAGACAATGAAATATTATTCTGCACTAAAAATAAACGACCTATCAAACTATGCAAAGACACCAAGAAAACGTAAATGAATATTACTTTTTTTTTTTTTTTTAAGGCGGAGTTTCACTCTTGTTACCCAGGCTGGAGTGCAATGGCGCGATCTCAGCTCACCGCAACCTCCGCCTCCTGGGTTCAAGCAATTCTCCTGCCTCAGCCTCCTAAGTAGTAAATGAATATTACTAAGTGAAAGAAGCCAATGTGAAAAGGCTACATACTGTATGATTCCATCTATATGATATTTAGGAAAAGGCAAAACTATAGAGACAGTAAAAAGGTCAGTGATGACCAGGAGCTGGGGAGGGAAGGGACGAATACGTAGAGCACAGGGGATTTAGGGGCAGTGAAATTACTCTGCATGATACTATGATGGTGGGTACATGTCATTATGCATATGTCAAAACCCATAGGATTTACACCACCAACAGTGAACACTAACGTAAACTATTCATTTTGGTTATAATGATGTTATTGTAAGTTCATTGACTGCAACAAATGTGCCACTCTGGTGGGGGATGTGCAAGTGTAGAGGAAGAGGGTCTATGGGAACTCTGTATTTTGCACTCACTTTTGCTTTGTACCTAAAACTACTCTAAAAAGTAGGTTTTTTTTAAAGCCAATGGATTTTTTTTTACTCTTTTAGATATCAAATAAGTAAAATCCAAATCTAATACCTACATCAAAAATAGGATACTGTTTTTCAAATGCCTACACATATGCTCAATAAATGTTATTTCCTCACCTCTACAGCACAACCGCAACCCGTTAACCCTAAGTAGTTGCCACAGAGTGGCTGTGAAGAAGTCATTGTTTCTTCATCTATGAAATTAAGACAGCAGGACTAAATCTCTCACTTCCTATTCTAACATTCTTTTAAATTTTAAAAGAACAGATTACAAAATCTAAACTTTTCTAGGGTATAAAAAAATAAGGGTAACTGTCAAATATGTACAGCATCACAGTGACACCAAAACCTGACAGTGAACATATTAAAAATTACTGTCAAATCTCACTTATGGGCCGGGGTAGTGGCTCACACCTGTAATCCCAGCACTTTGGGAGGCCAAGGTGGGTGGATAACTTGAGGCTAGGCGTTCGAGATCATTTTGGCCAACATGGCGAACCCTGTCTCTATTAAAAATACAAAAAAGATTAGCTGGGTGTGTTATGCACCTGTAATTCCAGCTACTAGGGAGGCTGAGGCATGAGAATCGTGTGAACCTGGGAGGCAGAGGTTGCAGTGAGCCGAGATTGCACCTCCAGCCTGGGCCACAGACCAAGACTCTCTCAAAAAAGAAAAAGAAAAAAAAAAGGAAAACTCACTTATAAATATTAGTGTAAAAACTTTAAAAGTAATAGCAATGAGAATTCATAAATGCACTAAAAGAAGGACAGACTACAGATACAACAGTTCATTCCAGTGATTCAAGGATAGTTCAATATCAGGACCTCTACTCATGTAAGCAACCATATAAATAGGTCAAAAAAGAAAAGTTATATGATCATCTAAGTAGATGCCAAATAGACATGATGGAATTTTTTTTTTTTTTTAATTTTAAATTTTTATTGCATTTTAGGTTTTGGGGTACATGTGCAGAACATGCAAGATAGTTGCATAGGTACACACATGGCAGTGTGTTTAGCTGCCTTCCGCCCCTTCACCCACACTTGGCATTTATCCCCAGGCTATCCCTCCCCAGCTCCCCCACCTGCTGTCCCTCCCCTATTCCCCCCAGTAGACCCCAGTGTGTAGTAGACCCCCTTCCTGTGTCCATGTGTTCTCATTTTTCTCACCCACCTAAGAGTGAGAATATGCAGTATTTCCTTTTCTGTTCTTGTGTCAGTTTGCTGAGAATGATGTTCTCTAGATTCATCCATGTCCTTACAAAGGACAAAACCTCATCATTTTTTATTGCTACATAATATTCCATGGTGTATATGTGCCACATTTTCCCAGTCCAGTCTATCATCAATGGGCATTTGGGTTGGTTCCAGGTCTTTGCTATTGTAAACAGTGTTGCAATGAACATTCATGTGCATGTGTCCTTATAGTAGAACGATTTATAGTCCTTTGGATATATACCCAGTAATGGGATTGCTGGGTCAAATGGAATTTCTATTTCTAGGTCCTGGAGGAATCGCCACACTGTCTTCCACAATGGTTGAACTAATTTACACTCCCACCAGCAGTGTAAGAGTGTTCCTCTTTCTCAACATCCTCTCCAGCATCTGCTGTCTCCAGATTTTTTAATGATCGTCATTCTAACTGGCGTGAGATGGTATCTCAATGTGGTTTTGATTTGCATCTCTCTAATGACCAGTGATGATGAGCATTTTTTCATGTGTTTGTTGGCCTCATGTATGTCTTCTTTTGTAAAGTGTCTGTTCATGTCCTTTGCCCATTTTTGAATGGGCTTGTTTGTTTTTTTCCTATAAATCTGTTTGAGTTCTTTGTAAATTCTGGATATCAGCCCTTTGTCAGATGGGTAAACTGCAAAGATTTTTTTCCCATTCTGATGGTTGCCGATTCACTCTAGTGACTGTTTCTTTTGCCGTGCAGAAGCTGTGGAGTTTGATTAGGTCCCATTTGTCTATTTTGGCTTTTGCTGCCAATGCTTTTGGTGTTTTGGTCATGAAGTCCTTGGCTACTCCTAAGACATGATGAAATTTTTAAACCATTCCTGATTTTAACCCTCAGCAAAACAGTAATAGATGACTATTTCCTTAACATAATGGAAAAATACATTTCATATCAGTCTATAACTAATACTTTATTGGAAACATTACTGAAACACTAAAACAATGACATATAGAAGCATTTCTATTGAAGTCTGGGAGGAATAAAGAAAGCTTACCACTGGGCTTCTAGATTAATATTCATCTAGAAGTACCGTACTAGCCAATGCAAGGGGAAAAAATCTTATATGTGTTTTATTTATTTATCACACATTTTTACAGTGCTTATTATGTGTCAGATACTGTCCTGAACACTTTACAAATAATATATCATTTAATCCTCAGAATACTATAAGTCAGTACTATTATTATCTCCTTTTACAGAGGGAGAAAGTGAGGCACAGAGAACATAAGTAACTTGCCCAAAATCACACAGTTAGTAGAAACGGACTTAACACACAGTCATAGTTCCACAGCCCATGCTTCTCACCATTATGCTATGTCAAACACTATCCTGGAGTGAAGGAGGCAGAAGTATCCATATATGCAGATGATATGATGACATTTACAAAATTCAAAGAAGAAAAAAGTTGAAACATTGTTATAAGTGAGAATTTAGTACAGTGGTTGATCATAAAATCATGTAAAACTATAGTGTTTCTACGTGTAAACAATAAAAACTTAGAAAATATACTATAAAAAGATGCTATTTACATTACTGACCAAAAACAGGGTAAAATTACTAGAAATAAAAATAAGTAGTTCCTATTTGAATAAAAAATTATAGCTCTGCTGGTTTATCAGTGGAGATGAACTCCAAATTTACCAAAAGCGAGGTATTCAAAAGGTATGAGCTGACTTAAAATGATCCTCAGACACCTAAGTAAAACCACAGGGTTAAAAGCAAACCAACCCTAAAAAGGTCCACCCTTTCTCTACCTACCTGCATCAGGTAAATGCAATACACTTGAGCTTTGTCAGCTAACCCAATTATGGCTAATCTTTTAGGCCAGCCCTCAAAAAATTTAATACCTTGTGGTACCAGCCCAAGAGCATGGTCATGATACAGAATCACTTTGCTGCAAACTCTTAGTAAATCTCTACTACACCATACAACAGTCCACATTGAAACTACTAACAAAGGACTGGAGTTCGGTGAGGATCTGACGGAACAAGCGGATCTTCTGGCTGGCTCCTATTCCACTTTAAGGCCTTAACAAAGGTTGAGCAGTTGATGCCTAAACATAACTGTTTGAAAGACCAGTTGAATCAGTTAGGTGATGCGGGGAGAAATTATTCACAATGCAAAAAAAAGAAATCCTGAATAAACATACAAAGGAATGTCCCCTAAAAAGTAAGGATCATTCGGCTATGAAACAAGTTAACATGGGAAACTGAGATTGTCTGTAGGAAATATTTTTATGGGATACACGTACATCCATAAAGAAACTGCTATGTGTTGAGATGGGGGAAAATGCTTTAACTGTCACCTTAGCACCATAATTAGTCAAGCAACTAGGCAACCATTATTTATGGAGTTGCTACTATGGGCATTAACTCTGCAGCAGCTAAAATAAAATGCAAAGTATGATTCCATCAAGAGAAATATTACATGCTCAGAGAAACATATGTATGAAGAGAATAGAAAGCAATACATGAAAAAAATACATAATGCAAACTAATAATGGGAGAATTCTCTCTGATTTCGCATATATATTATAGGGATAAAAATCCAAGGAGCAATCAATCAGAACAGAATTTTATTTCTTTCAACTTTTAGAAGCTAAAAAGATTTGGAAACCTATAAAATGTATACAGGTAAATAATCCACAGCAGTGGTAATAAGTGATAATAAATTCTTAAAAACACACTAAAGCCTCAAGTCTCAGCAATGTGTATCGTCCTATTTCATTAAAGCATATTCACTAATTAATTTCAGTAACCACAATTAATGTAACAAGCCACTGTGCTAGGGTCTTAGTGAATGAATCAAAAGGAAACACATAAAATGACTCAAATAATTCTTATATAAGTAACAGGACTGGGTGCAAGCCCTAAGGGCAGCTCTTTAACAATGAAAGCTCAGGCGAGGTGGCTAATGCCTGCAATCCCAGCACCTCGGAGGCCAAGATTGGCGGGTCATGAAGTCAGGAGATGGAGACCATCCTGGCTAACATGGTGAGACCCCATCTCCACTAAGAAAACATAAAAAATTAGCTGGGTGCGGTGTCATGTGCCTGTTGTCCCAGCTACTCGGGAGGCTGAGGCAGGAGAATCGCTTGAACCCTGGAGGCGGAGGTTGCAGTGAGCAGAGATCGAGCCACTGCACTCCAGCCTGGGCAACAGAGAGAGGCTGTCTCAAAAAAAAAAAAGCAATGAAAGAACTGGACTGAAATCAAGTTTGGGACTAAAAACAGGCACATTTAACTCTGCAGTCACCTCAATTTATAGTGCTGTAATAAAAGCAATATATTGGGTTAAATCGATGTCCTCCATCCCTTAGATAACACACTCTGCAACAAGTTTATAACTGAAGATGTGGGGTGATAATTCACATTAATTCAATAAATATTTCTGAATTCTGATACTGTGCTCAGTGCCTGAAATGCTAAATTTTAAAAAACATAGATCCAGAGTTTTTTGTTTGTTTTTTAAATAAAGATTCAGTAAAGTCCAAGTCCCTGATCTGAAAGAGCTCAGGTTATAGAGAATTTCTCACTTTTAGGGAGAGAAAAAAATTATTCCTTTAAAAATAAACCTTCTTGAAAAAGTCCTGTTTCCCAATCATTAACTACCTAACCAAGAGGAGAGAGAACCGGAAAACCAGCACATCTGCTTTTAAGAAATGAATGGAATATGAATTGGAATAAAAATTAAATATCTCTAACTATCACGCTGCACTGGGTTGAATGTACATCAAGAAACTGTATTTCCACTTCTACGTTGAGAAATTTTATTTACACAAAATCTGTTACACAAAGCAAGATATAACTAGCTCATATTTCACCAAGCTATTACCAAATGTTAAGAGGTTTCCTAGAAAGAAATGTGTTCATTAAAAGCTTTAGGGACACTAAGCCTCCAAATGCTATAGAAAAGGCAGATACTGCCTTGAGTCAAAAATGCTAGGAAGTGATAAAATGCTTTCTTTACAATTTGCAGCCAAGTTATTACCCATGATAAATTGATAACCATTCATTAACTTTGAGAGCAATAGACAAGTGGCAGGCTATTTCATGCCTCAAAGAATTTATGGCAAAAACGACAGGTGACTTTGAATTCAGAAAAGGATTCTTGGAAATTATTACTTTCATGCATTCTTTTAAATAAACTCGGAGGCAGATATAGGTATTTGCTGCTGATAAGAATTAAAGGTTATGATTTTCTACATCAATAAAAGGATTAATGTAATGTTTATCAGTTACATCAGTCAGTCAACAACAGATACGTGAATCCCGCACTTAAAGTATATCCTGATTCCTGATATCTACTCTGAGTCATAGAAGGGGAAAACTATACGAACATGCATTGATAACTTAAATTAAAATGGTACAATTAAGAGTTAGGAATTGTGTTTACAGGCTCTTTGCTGGCCACCTCCTTGCTGCTTACCACAATGTTGGTAATTCCAAGGGAATTTGTCTCTGGCTCAATTTTCTTCTCATTCTCCCTGTTTCTAAACTGATGTATAGCGAAGCCTTCAGCTATCGCCTATACTCTATCTTCTCCAGGAATACATCTCTCGAGTTACACTGCTTGTCAACCGTGGCTTCATACTAGCATCTTAATGCTAATTCACATCAGTCCATTTTAATGTATACCAAGCTGTGTCCTTGTCTCCTATAAATTAAATCAGTATCTCTACAAATAGGACCAAGGCATGATTTTGTTGCTGTTTAGTTTCCCTAACAGGCACTCAAGGTCGAGACCCACACCTTTTATAGATCCATCACTCCAGCCATCTCCTGGTCCCCTCCACCTGAATATCTCACCGGCACCTCAAATTTCCCATGTAACATACCTATTCATTCAACAACACCAAACTAAAGCATCTTCTCCTCTGCCCTAACTCACCCCAGAGCATTAGGTAATCCTTTCTCCTCTGCTGTAACTCACCCAAGAGCATTAGGTAATCCTTTCTCCTCTGCTGTAACTCACCCAAGAGCATTAGGTAGTCCTTCCACCTACCTTCAGCAGTATTCTGTCTATGCCTCTGTTAAATCATATAGCACTATTTATTGTAACTTATATTTTCCCCATAAGACTGTTTCTTTGCCCGCTTTGTTTGTTTTAGTATGCAAAGAGCCCACAAATGAGTGGCACCAGAAGGCAATAGCCAAAATTCAAAAAGACAAATCAAATATCTGTAATCAGGTCTACGGAGTCATTGCAAGGTTGGAAAACTGGAGACATGACTAAAGTATCATTAAGCAGAATTCTGAAGGAGGACACAAGGGGATTGGGATAGTGTACCCAGGGCTTAGCTTTATTAACTTCCATCTAGTACACCGAATGGACCAGACTAATCCAAATCTGGCTCTAGGTTAAAACAAATGGTCCTGTATAGTCTACTTTCCCAAAGAATATCAAAGTTAAGTTCTCCTTTGCACTCTCACTGCTACAGCCTTATATGGATCCTTCCATTTCTTGCATAGGCTTTTTCCCCCTTTTTTGCATAGACTTTTAAAAGCAGCATCTTAATTCATGTCCATACAGATCATTTCTGGCCACTTCAGGTAACACTGACCACAGAGTTATCTTTTAAAAGATAAATCTTTGGATAGGTGAATGTTCAAGGGCAAGAATAAAAAAAAATAATAATAACATAAAATAACAAATCATCTCCCTCATCACTCCTCTATTGGAAGCTCTTAGGTGACTCTTGGAAAATAAGGTCCATGAGGTCAGGAGTTCGAGACCAGTCTGGTCAACATGGTGAAGCCCCGTCTCTACTAAAAATACAAAAAAATTAGCCATGGTAGCAGGCACCTGTAATCCCAGCTACTTGGGAGGCTGACACAGGAGAATTGCTTAAACCCAGGATGTGGAGGTTGCAGTGAGCAGAGACTGTGCCACTGCACTCCAGCCTGGGCAACAGAGTGAGACTCTGCCTCAAAAAACAAAAAACAAAAAAAAGAAAGAAAGAAAAGGGGGTCCAAATTATCTACCATGGCCTACACATCCTTTTTCAACTTGGCTCTAACCAATACTTCCGACCATTCTCCCACATAATCAATACTACATTCACATTCAATGTTCTTCATCAGTTCACATGTTAGTGCTTTTACACAAGCTGTGCATACAGCAAAAGTACCCAATCCACTGCCTACCTACTGTCCAAAATTTACAGATCCTGCAGAAATCAGCTCAAACGGTACCTCTTCAGTAAGGCTGTTTATAACTATACCGGAATAAACGGACATCCCCGTTCACAACTGATTCTTTCCAAAAGTTTTTCTGAAGGCCCTACTACGTGACACTTACTGGCCTAAACATTCCTATAGTATTTTGTTTAAACTTGTGATACGTGTGATTTTATCACCTCCATTTGTCCGTTCATTTCCTCAAGATAGCAACCATTATTTTCTGGTCCAGCTTTCCTGTTTTTCTGACTTGGGTCCAAGAGGGGCTCAGGACTCTATGGTGTGCCTAATAAAGACTCTCCTGATGGCAGGTCACAGCTGTGGGCCCCGAGTGTCAGATTACAAGGACAGTCTGAAAAATAATGACTGAGCCCACATGTAGAATATAAATAGTGAGCCAAGAGAGTGAAGAAGGGTCAAAAGGCAAAGTATTCAGGTCTTCCATCTCAGATAAGAAAAACAGAGGTAAAAGTAAGAAACAAGACAAGCAGAGTTGGAAAAACTGAAGACCAATTTTGAACTAACATCATCAACACAGCTCATCTGTGCATGACATGATATACTTTGCTGGAATAGGGCCATAATCTTCAAGTAGAAAAGTCATTCTAAATACAGTGCATTATATCCATCTTTGTTAACTATTCTGCAGCCTAACTTAGTGCCAGGAACATGTGGTGTGAAAGTGTGCTGAATTAATACTTTTGCAAGTAATGATTATAACATAAACACATACATTCTATGTGTATTCGTCTGAGCCAGTAGGTTAAACAAAGCCACTGGAAATACTGAATTTTAGAAGGGGATATTGACATGGTTTGCTCGGTGTCCCCACCCAAATCTCAAATTGTAATCCCCATATGTTGAGGGAGGAACGGGTGACTGAATCATGGGGTCAGACTTTCCCCTTGCTGTGCTTGTGACAGAGTTCTCACAAGATTTTGTCATTTGAAAGTGTGTAGCACTTCCCCTTCACTCTCTCCTGCTCTGCCATGGTAAGACTCCCGCTTCCTCTTCGCCCTCCTGTTTCCTGAGACCTCCCAGTCATGCTTCCTGTACAGCCTGTGGAACTGTGAGTCAATTAAACTTACTTTCTTCATAAGTTACCCAGTCTCACATAGTTTTTTACGGCAGTGTGAGAACAGACTAATACAGACATCTCATGTAAAACCAGTGACTTGAAACTTCTAATGCACGGCATATAGTAAATATCAAAAGACTAACTTATTCTACCACATATAAGTCACATACAGTATTAAAGCCTGGAACCAAAATATAAAACAATCAGGAACTTTGGAAATAAACTGCCATGTGGACTGAAGATTCTTCTGTCATTTTTCTGCAGAGGAAACCATTCTGCAGCCAAAAAAAACAAAAGCCACAAAGAAAGAAGCAGAGATGAAAAAACACAAGATAACATGCTTAGTCTCTTGAAGGCTTTCCAGTTCCTGGTTTCACTCCCTTCCCATATCACAAGTCACACCCCTACCCTTGATTTCTGTGAGATACCCTGAATCCCTGTGATATATTCTTCTTTGCTTCAGCTAACACTGTATTCTATTACCTGCAAACAAAAGAATTTCATACCAAGCATAAGTATCAGAGTGCTTTACCTCCACTGCCTTTATTATATCCAAGAACTTCATTGCCAAAAACCCCCATTCCTTTTTATTACTCCAGTTTCACTTCTTACTCCTCCTTCCAATCACCAATTCATTCAATTAATGTCTACTGAGTACCAGCTGTAGCACTTAGTATAGAAAGGTGAATATGTCATGGTCAAGCACTCAAGCTTGGTCTAGTGCAGAGACCATGTTTTTTCAAACTGTGGATCTTGATTAATCTGTAAAATCAATTTAGTGGGTCCTGAGAAGTACTTTTTAATATTTGAAATATAAGGAAATTAAAACAGTACATCACAAGAAACACGGTTAAATATTATTTTCTACGGTTTTTATTTCAGTTACATGTGTGTTTATACTGAATAGCAATATAGTATGTATATCTCACTGTGGGTCATGAACAAAGAATTTGAAAAATACCAATAGGTTCCTATTTCCTAATAATCTCAACAAACGCCAAGGAAGAAGTCAACCAAAAGCTGTGCCTCAGAAAATCCTTTAGTGCTTTAATTAACAAAAAATAATTTCAGTTGGTATATTCCTAGTTTATGCTGATTTTATAAGTACTTGAAAACAGTTGTTGGTTTGCCTCAAGTAGATTAAACATTTCATCTTGTTTACAGTTTTAATTAGCTAAACAAATCCTTTTCTCTTTGCCTTAACAGTACAAAGAAACTTCAAACCAGCATGTCAGAATTATTATAAACTCCTAATTAGCTAAGTACAAATTTAGTACATTTCTACCACACTTACAACGAATGCTGACTGAGCTAAATAAACCTCAGTCATCATAAGGGTACCTACCATCCACAAGGCTACAAGCCATGACAAGTTAGCCTGAAGAAAAGACCACGAGGCAGAAGACAGCGTGCTCAAACATTATTAAAGGCATACAATGACTCTAAATTGTTTAAGGTAACTTCTGAAAAACATAAGTTAAACAGAATGTAAAAATACATCAAATTAGAGTTGGGCATCTTCTAGTATTTCTTGCGTAAGAATCTGATTTTGTTTCAAAGAAAATTAATTCAATCATGTTTATTCTCTAGTTTAAAGGCTGTCCACCTTTATCAGAGAGTGGAAATTTTTATTAGTCAACAAGAATATTTCCTAAACACCCAGTACATGCTGCCCCAGGTATTATGCAAAACACTACATATAATGTGGAAAACCATAAGATACTTCCAAATTATATATATGTTAAATATGTTGAAATCCATAGTAAAACCTTAAAACAATTTTATTGCCAAAAATAATCACATCATAAACATGTTTCTGTAGAATAATAAAAATCATACAAGGCATAGCAATCTATTTCCATGTGTTTTCAAAAACATATACTTGCTACTTATGTGTTTGTTTTGGTAGAAAAAAATAGGTAACTAAAGGCTAAGAAAAAATATGTAAAAAAAAATTAAAACTGAGAAAATGTATTCATTCGCAAACGTCTTTCTTCTTAAACACAGGAAAAGTACCGCTATTAGTTGGTTTTCGCAGCGCCACATACTTCTGGCATACACCTGTGTTCAGTATTCATTCGTATTTATTCTAAATTAATTGATTGTCTGCCTAATTCTAGAGATGTAAAGATTAAAGCACTCACAGTTTAGAAAAGGAACAAACATATAAACCTAAATGTAATTTAATTTGCAAAATGCAACACAGAGTAGGGTGCCAATCTAATCCAGTGTGGGAGGGAGGGCAAGGAAGGCTTCCACAAAAGAGGTGGAATCTAAAACAAAGGGTAGGAGGCATCCAGGTTAAGGTCTGGTTTCTGAACAGCTTTACCTTGGTGGAGGTGTGGAAAGCCTAGCATCCTGAGTTACAGGCATGGCAAGAAGAATTAGCCTACTGGGTCTAGGGACTTCTCCGGCAGATGCTGCAGAACCCCAGGCCTGGAGGCCTAAAGAACTATCCAAAGCGATGAGCTGTACCCCCATCCTCGGGCCTACCTCTCCCACAACCCCATGGGAGCCTGGCCTCAATTCATAGGACCTGTCTGTGCCACTGTGTCCACTGGGAATTGTACACCTGAGCAACGGAAGGGGCACACAGACCCCGCCACCCACAAAACTGCATCTCAGACCACTCCATCTTTGGGAGTGCATCCATTGACCCAGAGGCTTGCAGAGCAGGAGAATCACCTTCAGGCCATTTGGTATAGCTGAAAGAAACTCAGCCTGGAGCTGTGAGAAGGGTCAGAACTGGAAGGCTACACACACACACTAAGGATTTTGGACTTTATGTTGTAAGAAGTCGGGATCCAGAGAAATCTTAGATATCTCTCTCACTCTATCAGCTAACAAAAAAACAGATTAGTAAATAAGAAAGAAATGAGCATTAAGAAACATTTTAGGCCAAAACGAGATACATGTTATATAGTTTGCTAGTAAACAAAGCAACAAAATACATTTTAATTGAGTAGGAAAAAAAAGAACAAATCGGTAGGGGATAGCAAAATCACATTTAAGAGGCAGGGATGACATCCAGGTGAGAAACTGGGGGCCTGAACTGTTTAGTTGGCATGGAAAAGAAAATGTAAGAAAAACTTGGTGATATAGGAAGAAAATGAAATGAACTTGTTGAATGACTGCAATGAGCACTGAGAAAAGGAAAAAGTCAAGGAGTGGTTCACGATGAGGCAGAGAGGGACATGTAGGCATGGTAACACTCTGAAGCCCTAAACTAAGTGAGAGCAGTAGCTAGAGGGGAACAAAAATGAGAATACCAGTTGACAAATTAGGAGACTAAGAAAGAAATTCAGGCAAGAGGTTACGGTATGATAGTTTCAACTAGGATGAAGCTATATGTGAGAAACATTCTACTGCTGAAATCAACAGGCTTTGCAGTTTTTAGGCTAACAGGTCAGAGAGAAAAAAAAAGATGTCAAGGATACTTTCCAGGTTTCTCACAAGGACAAAACAGTGGTACCAATTACTGAAATAAGGAAGGTGGGAAAGAAGTAAATTTAAGAATGAAGATTGGAGCTGGGTGCGGTGGCTCAAGCCTGTAATCCCAGCACTTTGGGAGGCCGAGGCGGGTGGATCACGAGGTCAAGAGATCGAGACCATCCTGGTCAACATAGTGAAACCCCATCTCTACTAAAAATACAAAAAATTAGCTGGGCATGGTGGTGCGTGCCTGTAATCCCAGCTACTCAGGAGGCTGAGGCGGGAGAATTGCCTGAACCCAGGAGGCAGAGGTTGTGGTGAGCCAAGATCGCGCCATTGCACTCCAGCCTGGGTAACAAGAGCGAAATTCTGTCTCAAAAAAAAAAAAAAGAATGAAGATTGGAAACACTGCTTTAAACATGTTGAATTTCCAGGTCCTCTGAAATATCCAAGTTGAAATATCAACTAGACAGTTAAATACAAGAATGCGGAATTCAAAAGGAAGGTCTATTTAGACTGAAATATAATTTCAAGAATAACTATTATATAAGTAATTGCAACTCTGTATGACAACAGAGGACCTAAAAGATGGCTTTTTCAGGCCTGTTTAGACCTGTTTCTAAACAGGTCTAAAATCTAAACTTTAGATGAGCCTGCAAAGGAAGCTGGAGTCTTCAATTATAAACAAAGCTTTTGAGAAATGCGGTTATGAAGAAGAGGAGATGATACAGTAGCCTTAAGAAGTGTAAGGCAAAAAGAGACAGTGCTGTTTGTTCTCTTTTTGAGGGAAGACAATATAGCATATTTAAGAGCTGATGGGAATGTATCAGGAGAGAGAGAAAAAGGTTTAAAGATAGACAAGAAAAGGCCTGGTGCAGTGGCTTACTCGTGTAGCCCTAACATTTTAGGAGGCCAAGGTGGGTGAATCACATGAGCTCAGAAGTTCAAGACAAACCTAGGCAACATGGCAAAACCCCATCTCTACTGAAAATTTTTAAAAAATTAGCCAGGGGTGGTGGCATGTGCATGCGATCCCAGCTACTCAAGAGGCTGAGGTGCAAGGCTCACTTCACTCAGGGAGCTGCTGTAAGCCATGACTGCTCCACTGCACTCCAGCCTTGGTGACAGAGCCAGAACCTGTCTCAAAAAAAAAAAAAAAAGGTACACGAGAAAGAGGGAAAATATTCAATAGCATAAGTTTCCAAGAAGACCAAAATATATGGGATCCATGACCCATGTGAAGGGTTTAGCCCTTCCTTTCAAGATGGTATGTAGCTAAACAACCGTTTGTGTGTCTTGAGGACAGTGTTGAGGAAGCAGTCTTGGAGCCACATAACGGCCTCTAAATTCTCAGTTTTCTGACTCACTGTGTTAAGACTAGTCTGGACTTACCATGAAATTGTTAGCCACTAAAGTACACTGGTCCTGCATGGTCTTTTCTTCCCCCCATGTATCTGTTAATGTTTATTTATTAGTACTAGCATCTTCCTTTGTTCTCTATGTTAAAGCAAAGAAAGAAGAGGGTTTTGCCATATAATCTGATTTTAACTTGACTTGGGAAAATTAAGACTGTCATTTAATATATATTCTTGCTTTAAGAAATAAATACCTTGTGCTTACAACTAATTGATCACAACCAGTTATGGATTTCTCCGTTCCTTTCAATCCCACTGTTTTACTTGGCAAGAAAAAAAAGAAAGAAATTCCTTGAAAATGAGGAATACAAACTGCAGCGATAAAATATAAATCGAACAAAAGTATCTCAGCTAAACCTCCTTTTTTGTTTTCTAGATGCTACTATCCTTCAGATGGTAATTAAGAAAAGACAGAAAAATGCCTAAACACCAAGTGATGTTTTCTTGTCAAAATCTGTTTCATCAGACTCAGTGGATATGGCAGGAGATGGTATTCTACCAAATAATTCAGATTCTCTTTCTAAAGACTTGAATTGTTTCAGGAAAAATAAAGTAATTCACAAATCAGTAATAATGCACTTGTAAGAGTAACTACGAGCTGCCATCACTCTGTAAATGAACAAAACATAGCAGCATCTACTTCTAAAACTATGCCAAATGCATCACTAATAACTCCTCGATGATATGGGGACTCAATGGTGATAATTAACATAAATTAACGAAGGAAAGTTCAAAAGTTCAGAAGAAGTATTAAAAGAACACCTATCAGAGGCAGGCACGGTGGCTCATGCCTATAATCCCAACACATTGGGAGGCCAAGCAAGGCAGGGGAATTGCTTGTGCCCAGGAGTACCAAACCAGCACCAACCTGGGCAACATAGTGAAACCACAGCTCTACAAAAAATGTAAAAATCATCTGGATTATTAAAAAACGAATTTAAAAAAAAAAAGATGCCAGCAAAGCTGCAGAGAAAAGGGAACACTTGAACACTGTTTTTTTTGTTGTTGGTTGGTTGGTTGGTTTTTCCTTTTGTTGAGACAATCTCACTCTGTTTCTCAAGCTGGAGTGCAGTAGCACGATCTCAGCTCACTGCAACCTTGCCTCCTGGGTTCAAGCAATTCTCATGCTTTTGCCTCCTGAGTAGCTGGGATTACACATGAGCACCACAACACCCAGCTAATTTGTCTATTTTTAGAAGAGATGGGGTTTTGCTACAGTAGCCAGGTGGGTTTTGAACTCCTGGCCTCATGTGATCCAGTTGCCTCAGCCTCTGAAAGTGGTGGGATTAGAGGCTGAGCCTCTGCTCCAGGCCAGTTATACACTGCTGGTGGTAATGTAAATAAGGTCAACCATTGTGGAAAAAAATGTGATTCCTCAAAGACCTAAAAATAGAACTATCATTGAACCCAGCAATCCCATTACTTGGTATATGTTCAAGGGAATATAAATCATTCTAACCTAAAGACACATGCACGTGTATGTTCACTGCAGCACTATTCACAACAGCAAAGACATAGAATCAACCTAAATGCCCATCAATGATAGAATGCATAAAGAAAATGTGGTACAGACTTGGAGCAGGGAAAGATGGCACTGTAGTAGCAAATCAGGATTGCAGCTCTCAGTGAAGACGCAGAGGGTGAGTTCACACCACATTTCCAGATGGATCTTTGTTTCCCACAGAACGGGAAAATTCCCAGGTGTAGGCAAGACACGGACGCCAGCGCAGCTGTTTCGGCTCGCACGGCCGTTTCGACCAGGGCGCCGCTGCGCAGCAGCACTCCACACAAAACGGACTGGTCTGGGTGCCCTGTTAAACCGGCAATTTGAGAGTTGGGAGGGCAGATTAGCATATTCATCTGATTAAACGGGACTGGAACAGTGAGCCAGGCCCAGAGACTCCCGGGAAGCGAACTGTGAGCCAGCGCAGTGGGTGGCTGCACGGGAAATCACACAGATCCCGGTGCCCTTTCAGCAGGCGACTGAAACACCTGGGAGAGACTCAACCGTTCAACTTAAAAAAAGCTAAAAAGCTCTGAGGCAGGGAGCCAGGTGATCAGGCTCGACGGGTCCCACCCCGACAGGGACAAACAAAACGGCAATTCGAAACACTCGGGGTTGAGAGTTTCATGGCAGGCACAGCTGAACCCAGGATGGTGCGGCTCGGTGGGGGGGGGATTTCTGCCATTACCAAGACATTCTGCCCCTACTGAGGTACTCTCCCATTGCTGACACAGCCTGCCGTTGCCGAGGCAACCCGCCACAACAGAGAGACTCCGCCAATACAGAGGTGGGCCAGCAGGGCGGAGCCCACGGCAACAGGGCAGAGCCCACAGCAGCAGGGCAGAGCCCACGGCAACAGGGCAGACCACACGACAGCAGGGCGGAGCCTCCGCAGGCAAATAGCGACTAAACTGCCTCCTAGCTAGGCAGGACAGTGCAACAGATACTCATAAATAAAGCCCTAACTCCCCGAGACAGAGCATATGAGGGGAAAAAAGGGGTTTTATGAGTTCTGCTGCAGCAGATTTAAACGTACTTGCTTAGCAGCCCTGAATGAACAACAGAGCTCACAGCTCAGCACTGGAGCTCCTATAAAGTACAGACGTCTCCTCAAGCAGCTCCCTGACCCCCATATACACAAAGAGTCACCTCAAAAAGGACTGATCAGACTGACATTTGGCGGGCATCATTCTGGGACAAAAATAGCAGAAGAAACTGGTAGCATCCCTCACTGTTCCGCAGCTGCTACAGGTGTATCCCAGGCAAGCAGGGCCTGGAGTGGACCTCAGCAGTCTTACAGCAGAGGGGCTAGACTGTTAGAAGGAAAACTAAGAAACAGAAATACTTCATCATCAACAATCTGGGCATCCACTCAGAGACCCAATCGAAAAAGCAGCAACCACTCAGACGACAGGTGGATAAATCCACAAAGATGGGAAGAAGCCAGCGCAAAAAGGAGGAAAACACCCAAAACCAGAATACCTCACATCCTACAAAGGACCAAAACTCCTCACCAGCAAGGAAACAAAGATGGACGGAGAATGAGTGTGATGAAATGACGGAATCAGACTTCATAAGGTGGGTAAAGAGAAACTTCCGTGAGCTAAAACAGCATCTTCTAAATCAATGCAAAGAAACTAAGAACCTTGAAAAAAGATTTGAAAAAAGATGTGAGGAAATGATAACAAGAATGAACAACTTAGAGAGGAATATGAATGAATCGAAGGAGCTGAAAAACACAACACAAGAATTTCATGAAGCATGAACAAGTTTCAACAGCTGAATTGACCAAGCAGAAGAAAGGATATCAGAAGTCGAAGATCAACTCAATGAAATAAAACGAGAAGCCAAGATTAGAGAAAAAAGCGCAAAAAGGAATTAACAAACTCTCCAAGAAATGTGGGACTATGTGAAGAGACCTAACCTACGTTTGATAGGTGTACCATAATGTGACGAAGAGAACAAATCCAAGCTGGAAAATATTCTTCAGGATATAATCCAGGAAAATTTCCCCAACCTAGCAAGGCAGGCCAATATCCAAGTCCAGGAAATACAGAGAACACCACAAAGATACTCCACAAGAAGAGCAACCCCAAGGCACATAATCGTCAGATTCGCCAGGGTTGAAATGAAGGAGAAAATGCTAAGGGCAGCCAGAGAGAAAGGTCGGGTCACCCACAAAGGGAAGTCCATCAGACTCTCACAGCAGATCTCTCAGCAGAAACTCTACAAGCCAGAAGAGAGTGGGGGCCAATATTCAACATCCTTAAAGAAAAGAACTTTCAACCCAGAATTTCATATCCAGCCAAACTGAGCCTCATAAGTGAAGGAAAAATAAAATCCTTTGCAAACAAGCAAGTACTCAGAGATTTTGTCACCACCAGGCCTGCTTTACAAGAGCTCCTGAAAAAGGCACTACATATAGAAAGGAACAACCAGTACCAGCCATTCTAAAAACGTACCAAATGCTAAAGAGCATCAACAAAATGAAGAATCTGCATCAACTAATGGGCAAAACAGCCAGCAAGCATCAAAATGGCAGTATCAAATTCACACATAACAATATTAACCCTAAATGTAAATGGGCTAAATGCACCAATCAAAAGACGAAGACTGGCAAATTGGATAAAAAACCAAAACCCATGGGTGTGCTGTATCCAGGAAACCCATCTCACATGCAAGGATACACAAAGGCTCAAAATAAAGGGATGGAGGAAGATTTACCAAGCAAATGGAGAGCAAAAAAAAAAGCGGGAGTTGCAATTCTTGTCTCTGATAAAATAGACTTTAAAGCAACAAAGATCAAAAGAGACAAAGAAGGACATTACATAAGGGTAAAAGGATCAATGCAACAAGAAGAGCTAACGATCCTAAATATATATGGACCCAATACAGGAGCACCCAGATATATAAGGCAAGTTCTTAACAACCTACAAAGAGACTTAGACTCCCACAAAATAATAGTGGGAGACTTTAACACTCCACTGTCAATATTAGACAGATCAACCAAACAGAAAATTAACAAGGATACCCAGGGCTTGAACTCAGACCTGGAACAAGAAAACCTGATAGACATTTACAGAACTCTCCACCCCAAATCCACAGAATATACATTCTTCTCAGCACCTCATCACACCTACTCTAAAATTGACCACATAATTAGAAGTAAAGCACTCCTCAGCAAATGCAAAACAACTGAAATCATAAGTCTCTCAGACCATAGTGCAATCAAGTTAGAACTCAGAATTCAGAAACTAACTCAGAACCGCACAGCTTCGTGGAAACTAAACAACTGGCTCTTGAATGTTGATTGGATAAACAATGAAATGAAGGCAGAAATAAAGAAGTTCTTCGAAACCAACGAGAACAAAGACACAACATACCAGAATCTCTGGGACACATTTAAAGCAGTCTGTAGAGGAAAATATATAGCAATAAGTGCCCATATGAGAAGAGTGGAGAGATACAAAATTGACACCCTATCGTCAAAATTGAAAGAGCTAGAGGAGCAAGATCAAAAAAATTCAAAACCTAGCAGAAGACAAGAAATAACTAAGATCAGAACAGAACTGAAGGAGACAGAGACACGAAAAACCCTTCAAAAACATCAATAAATCCAAGAGCTGGTTTTTTGAGAAGATCAACAAAATAGACCACCAGCCAGACTGATAGAAAAGAAAAGAGAGAACAACCAAACAGATGCAATAAAAAACGATAAAGGGGAAATCACCATAGATTCCACAGAAATTCAAACCATCATCAGAGAATATTACAAACAACTCTATAGACATAAACTAGTAAACCTGGAAGAAATGGATAAATTCCTGGACACCTGTGTCCTCCCAAGCCTAAACCAGTAGGAAGCTGAAACTATGAATAGACCAATAACAAGGTCTGAAGTCGAGGCAGCAATTAAGAGCCTACCACACAAAAAAAGCCCAGGTCCAGATGGGTTCACAGCCGAATTCTACCAGACACACAAAGAGGAGCTGGTACCATTCCTTCTGAAACTATTCCAAATAATCCAAAAAGAGGGAATCCTTCCCAATTCATTTTATGAGACCAACATCATCCTGATACCAAAACCCAGCAGAGACTCAACAAGAAAAGAAAACTTCAGGCCAATATCCATGATGAACATAGACGCAAAATCTTCAATAAAATATTGGCAAGCCAATTGCAACAGCACATCAAAAAGCTTATCCATCATGATCAAGTAGGATTCATCCCAGAGATGCAAGGGTGGTTCAACATACGCAAGTCTAT
Source organism: Saguinus oedipus (assembly GCA_031835075.1). Taxonomy (NCBI): domain Eukaryota; kingdom Metazoa; phylum Chordata; class Mammalia; order Primates; family Cebidae; genus Saguinus; species Saguinus oedipus. The sequence continues at coordinate 2,258,047 of CM063188.1, read as the reverse complement.
AAACGTAATTCACCACATAAACAGAAGCAAAAACAGAAACCACATCATTATCTCAATTGACGCAGAGAAGGCCTTTGACAAAATCAACAGCCCTTTATGCTAAAAAACCCTCAATAAACTCGGTATTGATGGAACGTATCTCAAAATAATAAAAGCTATTTACGACAAACCAACAGCCAATATCATACCTAATGGGCAAAAACTGGAAGCATTCCCTTTGAAATCCGGCACTAGACAAGGATGCCCTCTCTCACCACTTCTATTCAATATAGTACTGGAAGTTCCAGCCAGAGCAATCAGGCAAGAAAAAGACATAAAGGGTATTCAAATAGGAAAGGAGGAAGCCAAATTGTCTCTACTTGCAGACGACATGATAGTATATCTAGAAGACCCCATAGCCTCAGCCCAAAAACTCCTGAAACTGATAAGCAACTTCAGCAAAGTCTCAGGATATAAAATCAATGTGCAAAAATCACAAGCATTCCTATACACCAATAACAGACTTAAAGAGAGCCAAATCAAGAACGAACTGCCATTCACAATTGCTACAAAGAGAATAAAATACCAAGGAATACAACTTACAAGGAACGTAAGGGACCTCTTCAAGGAAAACTACAAACCACTGCTCAACGAAATAATAGAGGACACAAACAGATGGAGAAACATTCCATGTTCATGGTTAGGAAGAATCAACATTGTGGAAATGGCTATACTGCCCAAAGTAATTTACAGAATCAACGCTATCCCCATCAAGCTACCATTGACTTCCTTCACAGAACTGGAAAAAACCACCTTGAACTTCATATGGAACCAAAAGAGAGCCCGCATAGCCAGGTCAATCCTAAGCAAAAAGAACACAGCGGGAGGCATCACACTACCGGCCTTCAAACTATACTACAAGTCTACAGTAATCAAAACAGCATGGTACTTGTACCAAAACAGAGATATAGACCAATGGAACAGAACAGAGGCATCGGAGGCGACACAGCATATCTACAACCATACAATCTTTGATAAACCTGACAAAAACAAGCAATGGGGAAAGGACTCCCTGGTTAATAAATGGTGTTGGGAAAACTGGCTAGCCATGTGCAGAAAACAGAAACTGGACCACTTCCTGACACCCTACACTAAAATTAACTCCAGATGGATTAAAGACTTAAACATAAGACCTGGCACCATAAAAACCCTAGAAGAAAATCTAGGCAAAATCATGAGTAGGCAAGGACTTCATGACCAAAACACCAAAAGCATTGACAACAAAAGCCAAAATAGACAAATGGGACCTAATCAAACTCCACACCTTTTGCACGGCAAAAAAAACAGTCACTAGAGTGCATGGGCAACCGAGAGAATGGGAAAAAATTTTTGCAGTTTACCCATCTGACAAAGGGCCTGATATCCAGAATTTGCAAAGAACTCAAACAGATTTACAGGAAAAAAACAAACAAGCCCATCCAAAAATGGGCAAAGGATATGAACAGACACTTTACAAAACAAGACATACATGAGGCCAACAAACATATGAAAAAATGCTCAGCATCACTGGTCATTAGAGAGATGCAAATCAAAACCACATTGAGATACCATCTCACGCCAGTTAGAATGGCGATCATTAAAAAATCTGGAGACAACAGATGCTGGAGAGGATGTGGAGAAATAGGAACACTTTTACACTGCTGGTGGGAGTGTAAATTAGTTCAACCATTGTGGAAGACAGTGTGGCGAGTCCTCCAGGACCTAGAAATAGAAATTCCATTTGACCCAGCAATCCCATTACTGGGTATATATCCAAAGGACTATAAATCGTTCTACTATAAGGACACATGCACACGAATGTTCACTGCAGCACTGTTTACAATAGCAAAGACCTGGAACCAACCCAAATGCCCATCGATGATAGACTGGACTGGGAAAATGTGGCACATATACACCATGGAATATTATGCAGCAATCAAAAATGATGAGTTCATGTCCTTTGCAGGGACATGGATGAATCTGGAGAACATCATTCTCAGCAAACTGACACAAGAACAGAAAATGAAACACCACATATTCTCACTCATAGGCAGGTGATGAACAATGAGAACACATGGACACAGGGAAGGGAGTACTACACACTGGTGTCTATTGGGGGGAATAGGGGAGGGACAGCGGCAGGTGGGGAGCTGGGGAGGGATAGCATGGGGCGAAATGCCAAATGTGGGTGAAGGGGTGGAAGGCAGCAAAACACACTGCCATGTGTGTACCTATGCAACTATCTTGCATGTTCTGCACATGTACCCCAAAACCTAAAACGGAATAAAATATAAAAAATTAAAAAAAAAAAGAAAATGTGGTACATATATGCCATGGAATACTATGCAGCCCTTAAAAGAACAAAATCATGTCCTGTGCAGGAATATCGATGGAGCTGGAGGCCACCATCCGTAGCAAACTAACACAGGAACAGAAAACCAAATACTACATGTTCTTGCTTAAAGGGGGAGCTAGATGATAAGAACACATGGACACAAGGAGTGGAACAACAGACACTGGGGCCTACTTGAGGGTGGACGTTGGGAGGAGGGAGAGGAGCAGAAAAAATAACTATTGGGTATTAGACTTAATACGTGGGTCCTACTTGAGGGTGGAGGTTGGGAGGAGGGAGAGGAGCAGAAAAAATAACTATTGGATACTAGATTTAATACGTGGGTGACAAAGTATATAACAAACCCACATGACATAAGTTTACCTATATAAAAACCTGCACATGTACCCCTCAACCTAAAATAAAAATTTTTTAAATAAAAATTAGTTGGGCATGGTGGCACATGCCTATAGCTCCAGATACTCAGGAGGCTGATGGGGGAGGATCAATTCAGCCAGGGAAATCAAGGCTCACTGTATTACTTAGGACAGGAGAGACACATCATTTGACAGAATTAGGTTTTCACATACTTTAGGATGCTACCTGTTTTGCTTGAACAACCCAACTTAATTATAAGGGAAATAATAAAAATATAAGAGCAGAAATAAATGAAATGGAGACTAGAAAAACAATACAAAAGATCAATGAAACAAAGAGCTGGTTTTTTAAAAAAATATAAAATTGACAAAACTTTAGCTAGAATAAGAAAAAAAGAGGGAAGACTCAAATCAATAAAATCTGAGATTTTAACTTAAAACCTTTAGCTAGATTTAAACCTTTAGCTAGAATCAAAAAAAAAAAAAGAGGGAAAACTCAAATAAATAAAATCAGAGATGAAAAAGGAGACATTACAACTGAAATACAAAGGATCGTAATATTATGAACAACTACAGGTCAACCAACTCAATAACCTAGAAAAAAAGAGATAAATTCCTAGACACATACAATCCAAAAGTCTTCCATCAAAGAAAAGCCCAGAACCTGATGGCTTCACTGCTGAACTCCATAAAACAATTAAATAACTAGTACCAAGTCCTCTCAAACTATTCCAAAAAATGGAAGAAGAGGGAATACTTCCAAACGTATTCAACAAAACCAGCATTATTCTGATAAACTCTGTAAAACAATTAAATAACTAATACCAGTTCTTCTCAAACTATTCCAAAAAATGGAAGAAGAGGGAATACTTCCAAACTCATTCAACAAAGCCAGCATTACTCTGATAGCAAAACCAAACAAACACAACAAAAGAAGAAAATTACAGACCAATATCCCTGATTAACAGAGAGGCAAAAATCCTCAACAAAATATTTGTAAACAAATTCAACAGCACATCAAAAAGATCATTCAACAGTACTTTCAGAGGCCAAGGTGGGCAGACTGCTTGAGCCTTCATGACCAGCCTGGGCAACATGGCAAAACCCCTACTAAAATTATAAAAATTAGCCGGGCATGGTGGCACATGCCTATAGTCCCAGCCTCTCAGAAGGCTGAGATGGGAGGATCACTTAAGCCCAGGAGTTGAAGGTTGCAGTGAGCCGAGATCACACCATTGCACTCTAGCCTGGGCAACAAGAGCTAAACTCCATCTAAAAAAAAAAATTTACAGTTCAGGCATGTAATCCCAGCACTTTGGGAGGTTGAGGCGGGCATATCGCTTGAGCTCAGAAGTTCGAGACCAGCCTGGACAACATGGTAAAACCCCATCTCTACAAAGTATACAAAAATTAGCCAGGCGTGGTGGCACATGCCCGTAACCTCAGCTACTCGAGAGGCTGAGGCAGGAGAATCGCTTGAACCCGGGAGGCGGAGGTTGCAGTGAGCAGAGAGTGTGCCACTGCATTCTAGCCTGGCAACAGAGCAAGACTCCATTTCAAAAATAAATAAAGGAAAAGGTAAGTCTCCTCCTTAGAAGAAAATAAAGATATAAATGTGGAGGGAACCATAATGATTCAGGCAAGAACCAATCAAGAATAGATGTTAATTCTCTGGAGAAAAAAACTGATGAGGAATAGATATTTGCATGGTCTCCACATATCTCCCCACAGACTGTGTTATTAGTTACAAGGGGAAAAATAGGAACTACCCACTCCAGGCTGTATCTTAACCAGGTGATTAAAACTTCGCCAACCAGGAGCAGATGAACATTGTGTGCTTCCTGATGAGATATCCTGAGAATGACACAATATCACCATCAAACATATACTACATAAACAATGTCTTATGTAATACTCTGGCTGGGGTTGAAAAATTCAAGTCTAACTATGAGGAATCATCAGACAAACCTAACTTAGGGTATTTATTCTATAAAATAACAGGCTTGCATTCTTCAAAAATATTAATATCATAAAAGATGAGAAAAGACTGAGGAACTACTCCAGATTAATGGAGACTAAAAAGACATGACAACTACATATATTAACAATATATAATCCAGTGCAGCCAGGTGCAGTGGCTCATGCCTGTAATCTCAGCACTTTGGGAGGCTGAGGATCACCTGAGGTCAGGTCCAGCCTGGCCAACATGTCAAAACCCCATGTCTACTAAAAATACAAAAAAAAAATTAGCTAGGCGTGGTGGCGCACACGGGTAATCCCAGCTACTCAGGAGGCTGAGGCTGGACAACTGCTTGAACTTGGAAGGTGGAGGCTGCAGTAAGCCGAGATCACACCACTGCATTCCAGTCTAGGAGACAGAGCACAACTCTATCTCGAAAAAAAAAAGAATATATATGTACACACACATATATAGTGCATATGTATGTATATATGCATACACACACACACACACAATCCTACACTAGATCTTGGACTAGGAAAAAAATGAAACAAACAACATTATTACAACATTGACAAAATGGAAAAATGAATTAGAGATCAAAAGTATTAATGTGAATGTTAAATATTTGGATTTGACTAAGTGTAGAATGGTTATACAAGAGAATATCCTTGTTCTTAGGAAAGACACACTAAAGTAGTAAGTAAAGAGACATTAGGTATGCAGCCTACTCTCAAAAAGTTGTGAAAAATAAATGATATTTATGTATGTGTGTTGTTGGGGGGTTCGGTTATAGATAGAGAGGAAATAAATATGATAAAGCCAATGGAGCAAACGTTAAAATTTGTTGTACTCAGATAAAGGGCATGTAAGAGTTCTCTGTACTAGTCTTCCAACTTTCCTGTAATTTTAAAATTATCCCAAAAGAAAGCTTTGTAAAAGCAGATTGACCAATTTTAAAAGATAACTTTAGGGTCTTGATGTTCCCCAGGCTGGAGTACGGTTGTGCGATCACAGCTCACTGCAGCCTCAAACTCATTGGCTGAAGTGATCCTCCTGCCTAAGCCTCCCAAGTAGCTGGGACTACAAGCACATGCCACTACTCCCAGCTAATTCTTTTTTTTTTTGTAGATACATGGTCTTGCCATGTTGCCCAGGCTGATCTTAAAATCCTGGTCTCAACTGATTTCCCACCCTTGGCCTCCCAAAGTGCTGGGATGTGAGCCACCAAGCCTGGCCCCATATTTTAAAATAAGACTACATCCACATGTCATCTTTAATTTCAACCATATAAGCAAGCTAACAAAATAAACTTTCCAATGAAGAAGATCTAAAAATTAATGTGATATAAAGCATAGATAAATATTTTATCAGAGGATTAAAACTTCAACTACCATGGCAATTATGCACTGGTGCTCTGCTTACTGTTGCAGTTGGATCTCATTTTGGGCTCATCAGGGATCCCCTGAGTAAGATTAAAACACTTTATCTCTTATCTATAAATAGATCATTACATTTGCAGAGAAAGCAGTTTTATAAAAATGTAGAAAGACTGCGGCTTAACTAGGCTAAAAACTACACAGGTACCAAATTTGGCTCCTAATCTCAGTGGCTTTTAAAAGCTAATTAGCAGGAAGCACAACTCAAATATAGAAAGTGAAGGACAATCAGTCCAACTTTGGGGAACAGAAACCTAAAGTAGGTGCTACTTGTGATGTTTTATGCTCTGAATAAGTCTAATAAAAGCATGCAAGCATTTGACCAAAAGGGGAAGGAAGGAAGGGAGGGGAGGGGAGGGGAGGAGGGGGGGAGGGGAGGGAGGAAGGGAAGGAAGGGAAGGAAGGGAAGGAAGGAAGGAAACCAAAGGTTAAACAGGCAACACTCCAGCACAAGCCACAAAGGGATTCGGAAAAACAACACTCCTACAAATCCACCCACCTAGCACCCATACAGAAAGTGCCATATGTAATTATGATAATCAGAAGCTTGTGATATTGGGGGAGGGGGGGGATAACAGAAAAGTGACAGGCAGCCCTTTTGGCAATTTAATGAGTAGATATGCTTCTACAATAGCTGGAAGCACCTTTTATTACGTTGTTGTTTTTTGTCATTGTTTTTCACTATACCTGCTAAAATTAAAATGTTATTTTGTTTTTAAGTTTTTAATCAAAGCAATATACACCATATGATTAAAATGTCAAATAGGCTGGGCACAGTGGCTCAAGACTGTAATCCCGCACTTAGGAAGGCCGAGGTGGACAGATCGCTTGATCCCAGGAGTTTCAGACCAGCCTAGGCAACATACTGAGACCCTGTCTCTACAAAAAACAGAAAAACTTAGCTGGGCATGCTGGCATGTGCCTGTAGCCCCAGCTACTGGGGAGGTTGAGGTGGTAGGATTGCTTAAGGCCGGGAAGTCATGGCTACAGTGAGCCATGATCGCACTACTGCACTACAGCCTGGGTGACAGAGCAAGATCCTATTTCGAAAAAAAAGTCAAACAGCACAAAAAGCTTCCTTCTCCTGCTCCCCAAGGCAATACCTAACCATTTCATTTCAGGGGTCTCTGGCACTTACTCTCAAATTCCCTTTTTTTTTTTTTTTTTGATGGAGTCTCACTCTGTCACCCAAGCTAGTGGGGCAATCTTGGCTCACTGCAACCTCTGCCTCCCAGGTTCAAGTTGTTCTCCTGCCTCAGCTTCCTGAATAGCTGAGATTACAGTCACATGCCACCACACCCAGCTGATTTTTGTATTTTTTTTTTAAAGAAGAAAAGAAAGAGAAAAAAAAGGAGTAACGGAGAGGAAGAAAGGAAGAAAAAGAGAGAGACAGAGAACGGGAATATTGCTTTATTCTAAAAATGAGTATTAATAATGGCCGATCAATATTTTGTGTATTTAAAGTGGAGAATGTATATTTTGTGTATTTAAAATGGAGAGCTCTATAAATATTTATTAAGTTTACTTGTTCCGGATCTGAGTTCAAGTCCTGGTTGTCCTCATCAATTTTCTGTCTCGTTGAGTCTAAATCTCTTTATGGGTCTTATGAATCTGGGTGTTAGGATCGTTAGCTCTTATTATTGCATTGATCCTTTTACCACTATATCTTTGTTGCTTTGAAATCTACTTTATCAGATATAAGAATTGCAACTCCTGCTTTTTTTTATTTATTTATTTTTGCTCTCCATTTGGTTGGTAAATCTTTCTCCATCCCTTTGTTTTGAGTCTTTGTGTATCTTTGGATGTGAAATGGGTCTGGATGCAGCATACCGTTAGGTTTTGGCTGTATCTTTTGATTGGGGGATTTAGTCGGCTTAAATTTAGGGTTACTGCCATTTGATGTTAACTGGCTATTTTATCCATTCATAGATATAAATTCTTCTTTATGTTGATGCTCTTTACTTATATTTTGAGAAAGGCTAATAATACTGGTTGTTTCTTTCTATGTATAATGCTTCTTTCAGAAGCTTTTGCAAAGCAGGCCCTGTGGTAATAAAATCTCTGAGTACTTGCTTGTTCATAAAAGATAAAAGATTTTGTTTTTCCTTCAATTGTGAAGCTTAGTTTGGCAGGATATGAAATTCTGGGCTGAAAGTTCTTTTCTTTAAGGATGTTGAATATTGGCCCCCACTCTCTTCTGGCTTGTAGGGTTTCTGCTGAGAGATCTGCTGTAAGTCTAATAGGCTTCCCTTTGAGGGTAACCTGACCTTTCTCTCTGGCTGCCCTTAGTATTTTCTCCTTCATTTCTACCCTGGTGAATCTGACGGTTATGTGCTTGGGGTTGCTCTTCTTGAGGAATATCTTTGTGGTGTTCTCTGTATTACCAGGGGTTGAATGTTGTCCTGCTTTGCTAGATTGGTAAAGTTTTCCTGAATGATATCCTGAAGAGTATTTTCCAGCTTGGATTCATTCTCTCCATCACATTCAGCTACACCTATCAAACATAAATTAGGTCTTTTCACATAGTCCCATATTTCTTGGAGAATTTGCTCATTTCTTTTTATCCCTTTTTCTCTATTCTTGTCTTGAAAAACACAACACAAGAACTTAGCGAAATATGCACAAGTTTGAATAGCTGAATTGATCAAGCAGAAGAAAGGATATCAGAGGTCAAAGACCAACTTAATGAAATAAAACAAGAAGACAAGAATAGATTTTTGTATTTTTAATAGAGACTAGGTTTCACCATGTTGGCCAGGCTAGTCTTGAACTCCTGACCTCAGGTGATCCACCCACCTTGGCCTTCCAAAGCACTGGGATTACAAGTGTAAGCCACTGTGCCCAGCCTCAAATTTCTAAATAATATGTTTTATCATCATTTATCACCTTTAAATATCTACAAGATATTACCCATTAGGACACGATGCTTCAATCAACTTATAATTCCCATAAAAACACCTCTCCTCCACTCTTAATGTACCTCACTAATTTTAGTTCTTCCGTTGGTCACTTACAAGATAAATTTCCAGTTTTATTTTTTGGTCTATCAACTACAAAATATCTTTATTCTCCCCTCAAAAATAAGGCTATCAGAACCCGTACCCATTATTCTACATAAGGTAACAGGAAAACCAAGAAAATACAGTATTATGTTCGCATTACGAGAAGCAGGTATTTCAAGAATAAGAGAGACATTAGCCATCAGGAAAATCCAAATCAAAGCACAAGGAGATCTGTCTCTAACCCCTGGAATAACATACAACAAGCACTGGTAAGGGTGTGGAGAAACTGGGAGCTTTGTGTATTGCTGGTGAGATAAAATGACATTGCCACTTTGGAAAATAGTCTGGCAGTTCCTCCTGATTAAACATAGAATTACTATATAATCCAGAAATTCCAGTCCTAGATACACGCCCACAAGAAATGAAAACATGTCCACACATAAATTTATACTTGAATGTTTATAAAGACTTTATTCACAATCACCCAACACTGTGCTAAGTAAAATAAGCCAGACACAAAAGGAAAAATATATAATCCCACTTATATGAAATATTTAGAATAATGAAATTCATAGAAACAGGAAATAGACTAGAGGTTACCAGGTTAGGGAATAATGTTATCATTATTGCCTAATGATTACAGAACTTCTCTTTAGGGCGATGAGAAAAGCTTTGGAAACAGAATGATGACGGCTGCACAACATTGTGAATTTAATTAATGCCACTGGATTGTACACTTTGAAATGGCAAATTTTATGCCATAAAAAAAAACTGATGGGCAGAAAACTATCGGAAAAATAGCTAAGAAAGGGCAAAAATGTAAACAGTGAGACTAGGAAGCTATTGCAGTTGGCAAGAGATAATATGAGTTAGAACAGGATAACTAGGCCGGGCACGGTGGCTCACACCTGTAATCCCAGCACTTTGGGAGGCCAAGGTGGGCAGATCACGAGGTCAAAAGATTGAGACCATCCTGGCCAACATGGTGAAACCCTGTCTCCACTAAAAATACAAAAAATGAGCTGGGCATGTGGCACATGCCTGTAGTCCCAGCTGCTCGGGAGGCTGAGGCAGGAGAACCACTTGAACCCAGGAAAAGGAGGTTGCCATGAGCCAAGATGGCACCACTACACTCCAGCCTGGAAACAGAGATGGGAGAAATTTAAATACTGAATGTATGTTTAGTGATATTAAAGAATTGCCATTAATTATTTTAGTTATTACGAGATTTTGATTTTTTTTAAAGAGTCGACATAGCTTAGAGTTATATATTAAAATATTTTTAGGTTAAATGACTGATTCTTGAAACTGCTTCCTAAACTGAAGGGAGGCAGGAAGGGGGCAATCCAGTGACAATGAAACCACTCATGAATCATAGTCTAATGAATTAATGGCTTAATTTGAACTCCAGCCTCTCCAGTTTTATTTCCACAGAAGCAAGGCATTCTTAATACTTTGTAAACGTTTCCATTCCCTTCAAGTGTAAAACTCTAACCTTACCACCTGCTTGACTTCTCATGCTATACCAACAAAGGAAGTTAGCCAGCATGAGTTCCCAAAGTATCTCCCGGTGTCTCAGACTTCACTTGTATGTCCACCAAACCTGACCCCATTGCTCCACAGTCTAGGACCCCCAACTCCATCAACCTGTGATGTTTCTCAGCAAGTCATCGGTGACCTCTGGATTTTCAAATCTAAAACAGTAGTCTCTTTTTTACTCTCATGCCATTTGATTTCTCTAGAGATTATAAACGTTGTGAACCACTCCTCCTCCTTAAAATTCTATCTTGTCCTGGAGCCTATAACCATTTCCTTCTATTCTTTCTGTTCACTCTCGCTGGCTTCTGTTCCCTTCTACCCTTCACTCACATAATCTTCCCTTAGACTCAGTCTCCAAACCTCATCTACTGTTGCTCTCAGGTCTCCTCGGGCCTGTCTCGTCCATCCCCATCACTCCCATAATTACCCATACCTACTACAATACCTGAAACACCACTAAGTAAACATTTGTTGACTGTAAAAAACACACATGCACAAGCAATGTAGAGTTGTCTAAACAAAGTGGAGAGACCAAACACAGAAGGAGTAGCAGAAAGCAGACATATTCAACGTAAATAACAGAAACTCCAGTAAACGAGTAATGAAACGAGGAAAAACGCGAGGCAAGGAGGCACAAGGATGATCCAATTGCTGGAGCCAAAGTCCAAAGAACTCTCTCCTTGCAAAGGACTTAGTCATACTACATATTTACAAGAAATATTTTTACAAGAAAGAACTATACATAAAAATATTTACAAGAAACTACCATAAACAGAAGATGCTTTCAAAGAACAAACATACCCTTTCATTATCGCATGGTTTTCCCCGAGATAAGTGAGTTCAGATGCTCTCTCATGCACCAGTGTCACCACTCTGCTTAAAGGAAATTGCTTATCTGTCTTCATCTCTCAATTCCTATGCCCTGCATACATAATTTCTAAATCTTTAGAAAGATTTCTAAAGATTTAGAAATAACACATTTCTAACTCTTTCAGAGCTGAAAAGAATTTAATTCACAAATATTACTAACTCCTAGTCAAATTTACAGAAGGGTTGGAAATTTCACTAATTAAGTTTTTATTACAAATGCCAACTAACCACTTCATTGAACACACTCCAGCTGCCTGAATTAATTAGGACTTCTGGGGCTGTGGGGTGGGAGGGGAGTCCTCAAATTTCACACTTTTTCTAGCTAAATCAAACTAAAAATATTTAGGAACTACTTTGTGAAAATCATTGTTTTCAGACTTAACATTTCTATATAACTCCAACTGTAATGGAAGTATTAGGAGTCATTTTTAACTAACCATTCTAATTGTTCATAAAAATCATGTGTTGATTTTGATTGAGCACAGTGGCTCATGTCTATGATCCCAGTACTTCGGAAGGTCAAGGCAGGCAAATAACTTGAGGTGAGGAGTTCAAGACCAACCTGGGCAACATGGTAAAACCCTGTCTCTACTGAAAAATACAAAAATTAGCCAGGTGTGCTGGCAGGTGCCTGTAATCCCAGCTATTCAGGGGCTGAGGCAAGAGAATCACTTAAACTCAGGAGGCAGAGGTTGCAGTGAGCCGAGATCACGCCACTTCACTTAGAGCCTGGGCAGGAAAGCAAGACTCCATCTCAAAAAAAAAAAAAAAAAAAAAGGTGATTGTTTCCCAGATGGATTAGAGCCTCATTCTGCAACACATACATCTCTGAATACTTTGAAATCCAGTAATCACACAAATCACTGAACTGTACTTACCATGTGTACCACAAGAATTAATGTTCATGAGAGTGTGTCATTTGTTTTCTAATCATTTCATTTGTTTTTACAACTACAATATAAGCTCATCAATGAGGTCTGTCACTTTATTTCCCCTTCTCTTATGTCCTGCCCAACATCACATGTAGTTCTTAGACAGTGTGCATTTAATAATCTACATTTCTGGCTATGTGTGGTGGCTCACACCTTCAATTCCAGCACTTTGGGAGGCTGAGGCAGGAGGATTTGTTATGGTCAGACTCCATCTCTACAAAAAATTTAAAACTTAGCTGGGCACCGTGGCACACACCTGTGGTCCCCGCTACTAGGGAGGCTGAGGTTGGAGGATCGCTTGAGCCCACAAGGTCAAAGCTACAATGAGCCATGGTCCGTACCACTGCACTCCAGCCTGGAAGACAAAGTGAGACCCTTTCTCGCAAAAATAAATAAATAATCTATGTTCCTGTCAATATTTTCTTTATTTATTTATTCAAATACTTACTGAATACCTACTAAGTGAGTCCCTGCACTAAGAGTTAAGAATTTCTCTGATAGTAAAGCAGACATTGCTCCTCATGAAGTTCACAGTAAGGTAGAAGACATAGATAAAGGACTGGGAAATCTCAACATAATGCAAAGTATGCTATAAGAGAAATATAGAATGCTATGAAAGCATTAGGCTGGGCATGGTGGCTCAAGCCTGTAATCCCAGAACTTTGGGAGGCTGAGGCAGGCAGATCACCTGAGGTCAGGAGTTCAAGAGCAGCCATGGCCAACATAGTGAAACCCCGTCTCTACTAAAAATACAAAAATTAGCCAGGCATGGTGGCACATGCCTGAAATCCCAGCTACTCAAGAGTCTGAGGCAGGAGAATCGCTTGAACCCGGGAGGTGGAGGTCGTATTGAGCTGAGATCACACTCCAGCCTGGGCAATGAGAGAGAAACTCCATCTCAAAAGAAATGAAAGCACCTAGCAGGAGTACTCCCAGATAATGGGAGTAATGGAAAGGCTGCTGGAAGAAGTGACATGGAAGTTAAAACATGAAGGATAATGTAGAAATTAGCCAGGCAAAGGATGCAGGGCCAGGAAGGAAGGCAGCAAAAAGAACAGTGTGAATGCCAGAAGCAAGATAAAACATTGACCCTTATGGATCTGAAAGTAATTCAAATTGGCTGGAATACAAAGATAATGGAAAAGAAACTCAAAAGATGCAAATGGTAAGGTAAATATTAGGCAGATTTGCCTTATAAATTATTCCAAGAGCAATGGAAAACAACAGAAGGGGCTGAAAGTAAGAAAGTGATGACATGATTGGATTATTTTTCAAAAAAACATTCTAGATGCAGAAAAAAAGGATTGGAGGGAGCAATAATGAAAGCAGGAAGACTAGTTAAAAGGCTGTGCAATGGTGAAGGAAGAGGTGATCATGAGAGGTGAATTGAGAGAGCAGCAGCAAGAGTTGAGCAAAGGGAAAATTTGAGAACTATTTTACAAAAAGGAATTATGTGAACCTGATAATGACTAGTTAAGTCTGAAGAGGAAGAGGTTAGAATAAGAGATGAAACCCGTGCTTTTAGCTTCAGCAGCTGAGATAAGAGGCAGGGTTATGGAGTTAAGGGAAGAAATAATGACTTGAATTTTAGACTGAGTTTTGGGTGTCTACAAGTCATCCAAGAAGAGATAGGTAACAGTAGATATGAGTCTAGAACTCAGGAGAGGTATATGAAATCTAGATAAAGATATAAATGTAGGCCAGGCGTGGTGGCTCGCACCTGTAATCCCAGCACTTTGGGAGGTTGAAGCAGGCAGATCACAAGGTCAAGAGATCAAGACCATCCTGGCCAACACAGTGAAACCCCATCTCTATTAAAAATAACAAATATTAGCTACGCGTGGTGGTGCACGCCTGTAGTCCCAGCTACTTGGGAGGCTGAGGCAGGAGAATCACTTGAACTCAGGAGGTGGAGGTTGCAGTGAGCTGAGATCACACCACTGCACTCCAGCCTGGTGACAGAGACTCTGTCTCAAAAAAAAAAAAAAAAAAGATGTAAATGTCATGGGTTCCCAAGAATTGAAAGCGTAAGTTTACACAAAACTTGTACATGAATGTTCATAACAGCACTATTCATAATGGCCAAGAGGTGGAAAAAACTCACATCCCATCAACCAATAAAAGGGTAAACAAAATGTGGTATAACCATGCAGTAGAGTATTTTTTACTACAGAAAAGGCCAGACATGGTGGATCATGCCTGTAATCTCAGCACTTTGGGAGGCCAAGGCGGAAGGATCACTTGAGGTCAGGAGTTCAAGATCAGCTGGCCAACATGGTGAAACCCCATCTCTACTAAAAATACAAAAAAATTAGCCAAGCGTGTCAGCAGGTGCTTGTGATCCCAGCAACTGGGGAGGCTGAGGCAGATTAATCACTTGATTCTAGAAGGCGGAAGCTGCAGTGACCTGAGATCACATCACTGCACTCCAGCCTGGGCGAGAAAGCAGGCCTCTGTCTCAAAAAAAAATAAAAATAATAAAGGAATGAAGAACTGACACTTACAACAATATGGATGCACCTTGAAAACATTATGCTAAGTGAAGGAAGCCAGACAAAAGGCTACAGATTATATAATCCCACTTATATGGAATGTCTAGAATAGACAAATTCACAGGGAAAGAGTAGAGTCTACTGGATGCCAGGGACTAAGCTTTTTTATGTGCTGTTGGATTTTGTTTGCCAGTATTTTATTGAGGATTTTTGCATTGATGTTCATCGGGGATACTGGCCTGAAATTTTCTTTTTTAATTGTGTCTCTGTCAGGTTTGGTATCAGAATGATGTTGGCCTCATTAAACGAGTTAGGGAGGAGTCTCTCTTTTTCTATTGTTTGGAATTGTTGCAGAAGGAATGGTACCAGCTCTGCCTCTGGTAGAATTCAATTTAAATGTGCGATTCGGAAACTGAACCAAGGGGCTGGTTTCAACCTATGTGAAGACTTTAAATTTACATTAAAATTCAAAACCCACCTAAAAAGCACTTGATTTGTTCAATGTCCTTATTTTTCTAGTCTAAGGACAAAAGCTTATTTCTTCCTGTCCCTATACAAACACACAGAAGAAAACAACTTTTTCTTTTTTGCAGACAAGCTTTTCAACTTGGCATTTGACTAAAAATTACATGTAAAAACAAATACATCAGTGAGACACAAAACTCTTGACTATTCAATTATCAAATACGCCATAAAAAGCTGTAAAAGACAACTTGTCTCTGGAACACTCTAGCTCAGCAACTTTTTAAAGGAGGGATTACGGAAAGAAATTGTTCCAACTAGTCATGCTTCTCTATTGAAAACAACATGATTCAGGCCTTACATTTAAAGACATCTCCGATGTGAATTGAAACTAACTTGCTTCTTTGAATCTAGACCAAAATTAAAATATGTCTAATTCCTATTAAACTTAAACCTCATTTCTCTTTCTCAAATTCTAGCTACATCTAAAAATTTTCTTGCACACTCCCTTTTAAGGACTATTCAAAGTTTTCTTTGTGTATGAATTCTATTTTCCCACCTTATAAGATACTTAATTAGATGTTAGTTTTTTAAATTAACATTTAGTCTTATTGATACCTAGTAACTATAATAGCTTTCTCCAACAGGTACCATGATGTTAGAAAAAAATACATACACAGCCGGGCATGGTGGCTGAGGCCTGTAATCCCAGCACTTTGGGAGGCTGAGGCGGGCGGATCATGAGGTCAAGAGTTTGAGACCAGCCTAGCCAACACGATGAAACCCTGTCTCTACTAAAAATACAAAAATTAGCCAGGCATGGTGGCGCATGCCTGTAATCCCAGCTATTTGGGAGGCTGAGGCAGAAGAATCACTTGAACCTGGAAGGCAGAGGTTGCAGTGAGCCGAGATCATACAATTGCACTATTGCCTGGTGACAAAATGAGACTCTGTCTCAAACACACACAAACACACACACACACACACACGCACACACACACACTAAAATCATCTCTAAACATGATTATATTCTAACGCTGTTTTTGAAAACCTAGAGAAACTACCTGAAGAAAAGGTTAGAAGAACATATTCTAGAAATATCCAGAAAGTAGGTACAGGCCTTGCAATTCGGTAGACCTGGGTTTACATTCACCTTTGGTGACTATGTGACCTAAGGGCAGATTTATCTAATCTTACTGTGTCATAGTTCTTTGTTTTGTGTGTAGTAAACACTCAATTACATAGTTACAGCAATAGATATTACAGAACCATTTTTATAAAAGGGAAAATTAAAGCTCATGGAATTTATAGAAATTATTGAAGGTCACCTAGTAACTGGAAAAATCAGAATTTGAGTCCACCTCTATCAGACTCCAATGCCCAGGGCTTCTCCTGTGGGCCATATACTGCCTATGAAGTTACTGACCACATAACTGAGGTAACAAGTATTTCCACACACTCCGAACAAATCTGTAATTTAAAGAAGACTGTAACTGTACTGCAGCACAGAAACCACCTGCATCTACACTATCAGTACTAAGACAACCAATTATTACATATTGACTAGCTGGGAAACAAACACAAAAGTCAGTCTCAGCTAACCCAAGAAGTATCAATACATATGTAGATAAGGACAAAGCCGACTGACAAGATTTGCTTCTTAGGTCCTCACAGTTTTTGGACTAACAAACATCTGTTGAAGACCTGGTGAGAACATATGTGGCTAAATACCCAGTGATATTTTACCAAACATTATGACACAGTCAAGACTAAAGACCAGGTCAGGCAAGGTGGCTCACGCCTGTAATCCCAGCACTTTGGGAGGCAGAGGCAGGCAGATCATGAGGTCAAGAGATCGAGACCATCCAGGCCAACATGGTAAAAATGCAAAAATTAGCTGGGCATGGTGGCGCAGGCCTGTAGTCCCAGCTACTCGGGAGGCTCAAGCAGGAGAACTGCTTGAACCCAGGAGGCAAAAGTTGCAGTGAGCTGAGATCGTACCACTGCACTCCAGCCTGGTGACAGAGCGAGACTCTGTCTTAAAAAAAAAAAAAAAAAAAAAAGACTAAAGACCAGAACAATTTTTAAAAATGAACTAACCTAACCTAAACCACAGTAAGAGTTTCCACAAGTGACGCTTTAAATGACAGATTTAATTGCATCTTCGGACATTCATCTAAAAGTAGAGCTAAATACTAAGGATATTCTGTGTAACAGAGTCAGTAGTTGAGAAAGTACTGGCCTTTGCACACAAAAGGGCTCTTATATGCACACCTGTCCTTTACCCGGGAGCAGGTACAAGACCATGGTTCATACTCTGGGAACGAGGGCTGAAAGACGTGGTTCCAGATCCAGCTCTGTCACTCACAGCTGTGTGACCTGGGTCAAGTAACCTCTTTAAGCCTCAGTCACCTTAACTGTCAAAGGAGTATAAAAACAGCACTTAACTTACGAGGTTGTTCATTTAATACACTTTTGTTGAGATTGTATCTTGCCGCTGGCACTGTGCTAGGCACTGTGCATTAGGTGTTAAAATGCATGTGATGTGCTTGGCATGTGTCAAAAAGCAGGGTTTTGTTTTTTTTCAAGACAGGGTCTCACTCTGCCCCCCACGCTAGAGTGCAGTGGCACAATCTCAGTCCACCGCAACCTCTGCCTCCCAGACTCAAGTGATCCTCCCATCTCAGCCTCCCAAGTAGCTGGAACTGCAGGTGCATGCTACCACTTTCAGCTAGTTTTTTAAATTTTTGTAGAGCCATGGTCTCAACAGATTTCCCAGGCTGGTCGTGAACTCCTGGACTCAAGCAATTCTCCCACCTCAACCTCCCAAAATGCTAACATTACAGGCTTAAGCCACTGCACCCAGCCCAGAGCAGGGACTGTTTTCTGTTTAGGGTTTCTGCTGTATCTTTAGTACCAACAACAGTGGCTGGCATGTACAGTCTCACATTAAATATCACAACAAATATTTTAAAAATTGTTTAGTGTCAGGTGGGTCAGAAACTACTCCCCAGATCCCTGTTTGGATTCAGCCTGTATATTTTTAGGTATCACTAAAAGAAGTTAAACGCTCTTTTGTTATTTTACTTATATTTATTTTTGAGACCAAGTCTGGCTCTGTCTCCCAGGCTGGAGTGCCACAGCATGATCTCGGCTCACTACAACCTCCGCCTCCAGGTTCAAGCAATTCTCCTGTCTCAGTCTCCTGGGTAGCTGGGATTACAGGCACGAACCACCACACCCAGCTAATTTTTGCATTTTTAGTAGAGATGGGGTTTCACCATATTGGTCAGGCTGATCTTGAGCTCCTGACCTCGTGATCCGCCTGCGTTGGCCTCCCCAAGTGCTGGAATTACAGGTGTGAGCCACTGCACCCATCCTCTTTCTAGTTTTTATAACAGCTTAGTAGAGCTATAATTTGCAAACAATAAAAAATAACCCACTTTAAGTGTAAAATGCAATAATTTTACATTCACAGAGTTGTGTCTTCATTTTTTTTAAGACAGGGTCTCACTATGTTGGCATGCTGGCCTCAAATGGTCCTCCTGCCTCAGCCTTCCAAAGTGCTGGGATTACAGGAGTGAGCCATCACACCCAGACTCTTTCATTTTAATAAGAGAAGTCTGGCTCCTGAGACTTCATGTGTGAGTTTCTGTCACATAAATGTAAAGTACTTTTAATTCAACATTTTCCACAACAAAACACTAAAACACACAAAGAAGCAAAGCATAATACACTCTTGTGTACTCATCAACCAATTTCCATAATTATCAACACTTTTTTACTGTACTAAAATGTTTCAAATACCTTAGAGGTGAGACTAACAAACACCTCTCTATTCAGACACATCTAGTTCCTATTCCAAGAGAAAGGGGAAGAGATATAACTACATTATCTAACACAACTGTGGCTCTTACATCCACTTCCTTACAAGATGTCACTACATAGCAAAAATAATCTTTACCAGCAATGAGCATCCACAGAAAACACAGTAATTAATCCCCCACACCTTCCACTATGCTATTTTGGGTCCTTCTGACAAAATGAAAGAAAATCTCAATGTAATTATCCAGGTCACCGTTTTTCAAAAGTTTTTTTTTTTTTTTTTTTTTTTTGACACAGAGGTTTGCTCTGTCACCCAGGCTAGATAGAGTGCAGCGGCACAATCTCGGCTCACTGCAACCTCAGCCTCCTGGGTTCAAGTGATTCTCCTGCCTCAGTCTCTCAAGTAGCTGGGATTACAGGAGAACACCACCCTGCCCAGCTAATTTTTTGTATTTTTAGTAGAGACGGGGTTTCACAATATTGGCCAGGCTGATCTCGAACTCCTGGCCTCAAGTGAACTGCTCACCTCAGCCATCCAAAGTGCTGGTAGTACAGGCATGAGTTACTGCGCCCAGCCAAAAGATCTCTTTAGATCTCAAGTTTTAAAATAACCGAGAAAAGGCAACACATATAGATATAGATGTAATTAATCTGTTCCAAATACCTTCAATTCAATATGCCATCTTCCTTCTGCAGATCTGTAACGGTTAATTTTACATGTAAACATGACTGGGCCACAAGATGCCCAGATACCTGGTTAAACATTATTTTTTGGTGTGTCTATGAGGGTTTTTCTGGGGGAAAAAAAAAAGCATTTGAATTGGTGAACTGAGGAAAGCAGATTGCCCTTTTAAATGTTAACAGTTATTATCCAACCTGTGAAGGCCCAGTTAGAACAAAAGAATAGAGAGGGTGAATTCTCTCTCCGATTACTTGAGCTAAGACGTCAGTCTTCTCTTGCTGCTGAACTGGGACTTAAACCATTAATCCTCCTGGTTCTCAGGGCACTGGACTCTACTTTCCCGGGTCTCTAACTTGCAGAGAACAGATGATGGGACTTCTCAGCCTCCATACATAAACCACATATATACATATAACCATACAGAATTATGTGCATATATAATCCTATACCAAAACATCTAAATTATATATTTTTATGCAACTATGTATTTTCAGGTTTCTTCTGACTTAGACCAAATGTCCTTGTATCACCAGGTTGAGCTCACTGCCCCTCTCTTGAACCTAAATAAAGCCCAGTTGCAGACTCAGAAAGGATTTACTGTTCACAACAACAAAACTAATTTTCCACTGTACCGAGATGACCTTCTCTAAAAACGTTCCTTTTTAAGTTACCAAGTTAAAGGTAATCAAAGGATGATTTCCCCCTTGATGACATGTATATTTCAATTGATGTGCCTGAACATTAAACTAACAGTTAAGCTGTTCATAAGTCCGTGAAATCAGGCATTCTCATAAAACATTCACATTCATTCAAGCAAAACTTAGAGAGCATTACATAATGAGTCATACTAAAATGGCAATGAAAAGAACAACCATTAAGACACCCAGAATATCAGTTCATCTCCAGTTATCATTGATAGCATGAAAACATGTCTTGAGACTAACATCCAAACATTTACCTCAGCCCCCAGAAGTATCCTGTTCTTCTCCTTAAATACACAATATTTACCAAAAGCACTGTTTCATGCAAATACAAAAGACTGCTCTAAAAATGAAACTAAAAAACTTATTTGGAAGAACATCCACTAAGCTATCTCTATTGCTGAAGCAAAGGCTTAAAGGGCTATTTAAGGGAAAGGGAGGGCTGTGTGATTATGTAATCATGTTCTCTGATACAAGTCTGGCTCTCACATCAGTTTTCTTAGAAGAGAAGAGCTATGAACAAGTACGACAGCATAGCACAGAGGAAAAAAAAAGACCAGCAATGAGCATTCACATTCTCTCTCCTCTCGAATCCTCTCCGCTGTTTGGGTGGGGCCTTTCCAATAAAAGAAAAGCAAATCTAAATACAATCCAAGTCATTTTGTGATTAATTCCAAATAATGGTCCACATTTTAATAAATCTACCATTGGTTTTTCACAATTTTAACAGATACCCCTCCCAACAACTCCTTAGATCTGAAAACACGGAAACACGTAACTTCAACCAAAATATCTAAATTATTGTATTATTTACACATTACCAAAGAGTTTTATAGATAAAATCTTGTTTGTACCTTTTTCCAATTTCCAAGATAAATATGATTTTATTATGAACTTTAAAGCATCACAGAATATATAATTACTTGTCAATTGACATTTGACAAGTTTCCAACAGGAATGAAAAGTTTAATTAATAAAAAAGATCTAACCAAATACAGTGGCTCACACTTGTAATCCCAACACTTTGGGAGACTGATGCAAGAGGATCACTTGAGGCTAGGTGTTCAAGACCAGCCTGGGCAATACAGTGAGACCTCCATCTCTACAAAAAAAATTTTTTTAAATAGCTGAGTGTGGTGGGTTCTGCCTGGAGTCCCAGCTACTTGGGCTGAGGTGGGAAGACTGCTTGAGCCCAGGAGTCCAAGGCTGTAGTAAGCTAGGATCACACAACTGCACTCCAGCCTGGGCAACAGAGCAAGACTCTATCTCAAAATAGTAATAGTAATAATAATAATAATAAAGATCATGGGCTCTGAGTTCAGACAGAATTAGCTACGTAATTTGAGCAAGTTAGAACTTCTCGGAACTTCACTTTCTTTATCTATGAAACTGGAATAATATAGAGAGACCTCAGAAGATTTTGCAAGACTAAATGAGATAATGCACACTAAAGCCCATGAAGCAAGTATTCCTTAAGTGTTGATCATCATTGTCCTCTATACTGGGTATAATTTGTCATTTACTTATCAATCATATACAATATCCCAAGCTTTATGCTGGATGTTCAACATGTATCATGGACTACCTCATTTGTTCTTTTCACCAACCTTACAAGTTTTTTATTATTGTTGTTAACTCCATTTTACCAATAAGAAAACTAAGGTTCAGTCAGTTTGCAGGTTCATGAAATTAGTAAATGGCATAAACAGAACCTGGATGAGATTCTATCTGACAACAAAGCTCCTTTACAGATATGACGTAAGTATTAACAGGTTCGAATTCCTCTAGAATGGGTAATAATAGAAGATTCCATACCCAATTGACATTATAAGTGGTATTCATGTAATAACTACATGAACTTCTGAACTTTTAGGCCAAAAGTGAAAAAATTAAAACCCTACTCCAATTATTGAATTAATTTAATTGATCTTTACTCTCTAAAATCTTTATTTCAGGGATAAGTGTGAAGACTGTAATATCTCACATTTATATAATACTCTAAGTCATTTGCTCTTCACTAAAACCCTGTAATACAGATAGAAATTATAACCCCCATTTTGCAGATGAAGAAAATGAAAATCAGAGAATAAGTGATTTACCCAAGGTTGCAAATGGAAGCAGCGCTCAAATCTAAGACTTACTGCTCCAAGTACAGTCCTATTTTTCAGTATACTATTTAGACAAAGAAACAAATAATACTAATTAAAAAGGTGATCTTCAAAAAAAGTGATCTCACCATCCCCCCAAAAAACTAATTCACTCATCATACTCATTCCCATTGATGATCAAAGCAATGGTAAATAAAATACAACATTTACAGAAAGGAGATAAGATTTAGAGGAGTATAACACTGTTCAAAAAGGTTGGCCCGTGGACATATAAGGAAAGCAACAAATCACTGGTCTTCAGACAACAAAGTAAATAAAATTACCCACCTATACTAATAGAAAATATGGTGTGGAACTATACTGAATTTTCTTTAAATAAGGTCAGAATGGGTAGATATTGGTGGTACAAGACACAATACCTGCATCCAAGAGCTTCCAGAAGAGGTTTAAAAAAAAGTATTTAATTTAAAAAAAAGTATTTAACAATCATTGGTTCAAATCGTTAAAATACAGTTGGGTGAGGTGGCTTACACATGTAATCCCAACACTCTGGGAGTTCAAGGCGGATGGATCACTTGAAGCCAGGAGTTTGAAACCAACCTGACCAATATGGGAAAACCCCGTCTCTACTTAAAATACAAAACTTAGCCAGGTATGGTGGTATGCAACTGTTATCTCAGCTACTTGGGAAGCTAAGGCACGAGAATCGCTTGAACCCGGGAGGCGGAAGTTGCAGTGAGCCAAGATCATGCCACTGCACTCCATCCAGCCTGGGCAACAGAGCAAGACTCTGTCTCAAAAAAAAAAAAAGTTAAAATACAAGGTGGCAAATGTGACAAAAGATACATGCTCTGAGTACATGAAAGAGTGCGCACAACCCTAAACAAACATGAGATAATCAAAGAACTTGTTCATCTACAGAAAATGGAAAAATACTATGTCTCAAAATACAAGAAAAACAGTTAAAGCAATGTCACCCTACTGCAGAAAACCATGCTCAGTGTCTAACTTAGGCTCCACTTACCTCTCCTTTAGCATTTCCTATGTGTAGTGACCACAAGAATCATCTGACCTGATAATAAATTGATCTTCCAAAAGTGCCCTGTTCATTAAATCCTGCTCATTAAAAGTTGGGCTCCAAGGGGCCCGAAGTGGCTCCGGCCGGATGTCGTGGCGCTTGCGAAGGCGAGGCCAAGAATTCAAGGCCAACCAACCTCAGCAACCTTACAAGCTCTCAATGATTGGCAAAAAAAAAAAAAAAAAAAAAGTTGGGCTCCAAGGCAGGGCGCACTTTGGGAGACAGAGACAGGTGTATCACCCGAAGTCAGGAGTTAGAGAACAACCTGACTAACAAAGTTAAACCCTGTCGCTACTAAAAATACAAAATTTAGCTGGGCATGGTGGCAGGCGCTTGTAGTCCTAGCCACTCAGGAGGCTGAGACAGGAGAACTGCTTGAACCTGGGTGGTGGAGGATGCAGTGAGCTGAGATCACACCACTGCACTCCTCCCTAGGCAAGACTCCATCTCAAAAACAAAAAAAAAGGTTGGGCTCCAAACAGTTAAATCCATGTATTTGATCTGTGACTAACAAATTATTATATTAAAGGTAGTTAATGCATAGGTAATTTCATTAAAAAGAAGTCTGGGCATTCTAAAATAGACTTCTAGAATCATCAGCCAGCTTGACTTCTATATCTTGACTGAAAGTAACAGAAGAAAGATATTACTATATAGATCTCTAACATAAAAAGTAGAGTTCAAGACATTCAGTCAAAAAGCAAAAGCAGAAGAAAGTGAAGGGTGCTCAGAAAAAGTCTAAGCTAAGCACGGGAAAAAATAATAGAAATTTAGACTGGACATGGAGGCTCATGCCTGTAATCCCACTTTGTAAGGCCAAGGCAGGCAGATTATCTGAGGTCAGTTCAAGACCAGCCTGGCCAACGTGGTGAAACCCTGTCTCTACTAAAAGTACAAAATTAGCTGGGCATGGGGTGGTGCATGCCTGTAGTCTCAGGTACTTGGGAGGCTGAAGCAAGAGAAGTGCTTGAACCCCAGAGGCTGAAGTTGCAGTGTGCCGAGATCACCACTGTGCTCCAGCTTAGGTGGCAGTGAGATTCTGTCTCAAAAAAAAAAAAAAAAATAGAGAGAGATTTTAAGCAGGCTGTTACAACTACTGCAAATTTCATATAAAACTACTACTGATGTAGCCCTAGTGTTCTCAAACTCTAGTGCCAATAAGACCAATAAAGTAGGGAGAAGACACATTGCAAAAGGAATGTGTCTCTGTCCTGTACGTAAGCAGGTATTAAAATTTTGGGAATACCAGCATCACCTAGGGAGCTTGACAGAATGTAGATTCTGTGCCATAAAATACTAGATGTTCTCAGGAGAGACACCGTAAGCCAGATTTTCAATAAGTCCCCTCTCTCCTTCTTCACCTCCCACCCCCGAGTAATTCTGAGGGAGGTGAATGGTAGATCACACTTCAAGAAGCAATGCAATATTTCAGGTACAATAGTACTTTTGTGTGTGTCTCATTTACACCTCATGAAGATTACATGTGGTAGATATTTCCTAGCTTTATGAATGAGAAAACAGAAGCCCAGAGTTTAAGAGGCAAAAGGTTAAACAACTAAAGAGAAAGAAACAGGACAGAAAGGAAATTTGCTTTGTTCGATGGTGATTTCAAATTGTTCTAAATAAAGAAGCTGACATTCTAAAAAAAATCATTAAAAAACAAAAATCAATAGATCAGAGAGCTTCATTATCTTGTGTCATTCAGAGAGAAAGATATGGCCAATATTCAAAGTTATAAATGACTGTTTAAATATTTAAAATGCTACTCATCTCTCCTTGCAGTAGGCTGTACATAGCCAAGGGAGAGACTAAAAGTACACTGTATCAAGTTATTTATGCTTAAAATTTGCATTATTTGAGCTTTAAGTCTTCTTTTTGAGACAGTCTCACTATGTCACCCATTGGAGTGGCACAATTACAGCTCATAGCAACCTCAGCCTCCCAGGATCACGTGACCCTCCGGCCTCAGCCTCCCAACTACCTGGAACTAGAAGCACACACCACTGTACCTTGCTAATTTTTTCCTTTTTTTTGGCAGGACAGGGTCTTGCTATGTTGCCTAAGCTGGTCTTGAGCTCCTGGGCTCAAGTGATCTTCTCATCTTGGCCTCCCAAACTGCTGGGAGTATAGGTGTGAGCCACTGTGCCTGACTTAAGTCATTTTTACAGGTGAATGAAATACTCACCTATAAACATTCACTTTGATATACCATTTCTGGTGACCACACAGAATTATAGATTTGATACTAATAATTCACCCCGTGACCCTAATCTTTCCTCATCACTAGTACCAACTGACTAAGAGTGGTAACAATAATCAAAGGAAGGAGAAAGTTTCAAAAAATATTCAGAAAATGTCTCAGATGTTATCTGCAGACAGAGTGCTCTAATAATCCTGCAAATCTCAGTCACTGAGACATTTATTGAGCAACCTTGTGTACTTAGCAATGAACTAGGATCTTGGAATACACCAAAAAATAGGACAAGGTCTCTGTCCTTAAGAAGGCTAAGACCACATGGCAAAAAACTAATAAAAACTAATAACCAAATCAAGACCTAAATTATACAATAATACCTAAATGCCACAGATCAATCATGAGGGCTGAGCACAATGGCTCACCCCTATCATCCCAGCACTTTGGGAGGCTAAAGAGAGAGGACTGCTTGAGCCCAGGAGACCAGCCTAGGCAACATAGTGAGACCCCATTTCTACAAACAAAAAAAATTAGCCAAGTAAGTGGCAGGCACCTGTGATCCCAGCTAATCCAGAGGCTGAGGTGGGAAGATCATCTGAGCCTGGGAAGTCAAGGCTGCAGTGAGTCATAATCAAGCCACTGCACACCAGCCTGGGCAACAGAGCGAGACCCTGTCTCAAAATTAATATTTTTTTTTTTTTTGAGACAGAGTCTCGCTGTTGTTACCCAGACTGGAGTGCAATGGCACAATCTCGGCTCACCGCAACCTCCGCCTCCTGGGTTCAAGCAATTCTCCTGCCTCAGCCTCCCAAGTAGCTGGAACTACAGGCACGTGCCACCATGCCCAGCTAATTTTTGTATTTTTAGTAGAGAGGGGGTTTCACCATGTTGACCAGGATGGTCTCGATCTCATGACCTCATGATCCACCCACCTCGGCCTCCCAAAGTGCTGGGATTAAAGACGTGAGCCACCGCGCCCGGCCAATAAATAATTTTTTAAAAAGATCAATCAATGAGAACTAAGCAGAGCAAAGAAAGAATACTTATTACATGAGTACCTATTATACACCAAACACTTCCACATGTTTTATCTCTTTTAATTCTGAGAATAATCTGAAGAGGCAGTGTTCAAGATTTAAGAAAACAAAGTACAGAGTTGTTAAGTAGTTGGCCCCAACTCACATAACTAGTAAAGAGGATAAGACGAAGGAAAGCACCAACGTGAGCGTATGAGTCATTCACAAGGCACTGAGAACGGTCAGACTAAAACAGAGGGTACACTGGGAAATAAAGTGACCAGAGTTGGGCCAGATTGGAAAGGACCACTAGGTATGCCTGATGAAATAAGAATCAGTCATTAAAGGCATATGTAAGGAAGACTACTAATATGGTAACATTTCATAAGACAGATTACAGTAGAGAAGATCTGTAAATAGATATAATCAACTAAGAAACAGCTCTAGAGAGGAGCTGCTCCTGACAGGCAGGAACTGACCGACACTACCAGGTAGGCAGGTGTTGCTCCACACTGGCCAGGGCCTCACAGTGGGGCAGCGGCGTCCTTCTGTTGAACAAACAACTTCACAGAACATCGACCTCAGACAAGGCCACTATGTGACCGTGATAGATCAAAACAAAAACAAGACCATTCTGTAATCATGTCTAAACCCAACTCTGTTGAACTACTGATGTGTTCCTTGGCTAGAAGGCAGGAAGTAAAACTAGAGCCTGTTCTAGGGTACTGGCAGTGGGAACAGAAGAAAGTAAGCAACAGAAGTGACATTTCCAACTAAGAATGAAAAAACGTGTAATAGGCAGTTCAATAGTAAAAAAGTTGAAACTCATACATCACTTGAGAGAGTGGATCAAATCCAACTGAAATACTATAAATTTAAATTTATAATATATAATGTATAATATAAATATAGATAAAATATAACAAATTTTCATTATAAACTTAAATTTATATTTCAAAACAATATTTTAAATTTAAATTTTAAATATTTAAAATCGAGATTTTATCTATAATATTTAAAATCAATTACATTGTTATTTAATCTGGTTAAATTAGTCCATGTTTTTCAGACTGAATAAAAGATGAAGACATCAAAATATTTAGTAGGTAATTAGAGATTAAAAAATAACGATGCCTGTATCCCACCTCCAAAGGTTCTGATTCGATCAGTATTGAGTGTAGCCTGGATATCAGGATTTTTCAAAGCTTCCCAGGTATTCCAGTGTAGCCAGAGAATGCCGATGGCTCCTGACTAGGAGGAAGAAGGGCAAACAATGGATATGGTAGAAAGAGACCCAAGAAAGTACTGGGGAGAAAAGGCAAATAACAAAAAATGGCTGAAAGACTAGACAGACAATTCCTAGACATAGCAAGAGTAATTTAAATGATTAAAGAGTCGCTATTTAACAAATTATAGAAACCAGCAAGAAGGTTAACATAGGCTTAGATGACTAGGAAACATGGTCAGCAGTAAAGACAATACTCGGCATTAGTAGAATCTTCAGCTAGGAGACTATCAATCTATGATCCTCTGAGGATGCCTGGATAACAACTACGTCCACTACTACAGATAGATGTAACTGTGTACAGCCTGTTTCTAAATACAGAGGGGGAGTCCTCCAATCCCTTTTCCTTCCCAGTGTTCCCACACTGCCACCTCGTGGGTCAGCATTGCAAGGAGCCAATTTGAACTGGCATGGAGTTCTAACTGGCCCTGTAAATTCACAAGGCAGGTAAGTAGTTTGTGAATTTCTAGGTAAGTTCAAGGGTTTAATCCTGATGTTTCCCCCTGTTCAATTACAGTGGAAGACAGCCTTAAGGTACATTGTTTCCTTTGCGGGTGCTAAGAATTTTCTGAAGTTGATTATGGTGATGTTAGTATCTTAATGCCACTGAAGAGTACAATTAAATACAAGGATAAAGTTTATGTTACTTTATGTCACTTTAAATGGGTGAATGGTATAGCATATGAGTTATATCTCAATAAAGCTATTTCCAAAAAAGAAGGTGGTGGCCAGGCACACTGGCCTGTAGTCCCAGCTACTCAGGGAGATGGGCAGGCGGGGGGAGGCAGTGCTGAAGTCAGAGGCTCACCTGAGGCCAGGAGTTTGAGGCCAGCCTGGGCAACACAGCAAGACCCTGTCTCTTTGAAATAATAAATAAAAAGAAATAGTAGGGCTGGGCGCGGTGGCTCACGCCTGTAATCCCAGCACTTTGGGAGGCTGAGGCGGGAGGATCACAAAGTCAAGAGATCGAGACCATCCTGGTCAACATGGTGAAACCCCGTCTCTACTAAAAATATAAAAAATTAGCTGGGCATGGTGGTACGTGCCTGTAATCCCAGCTACTCAGGAGGCTGAGGCAGGAGAATTGCCTGAACCCAGGAGGCAGAGGTTGTGGTGAGCCAAGATCGTGCATTGCACTCCAGCCTGGATAACAAGAGCAAAGCTCCGTCTCAAAAAGAAAAAAAAGAAAGAAAGAAATAGTAGGACGAGGCAGCTGTACATAAATGGTTTCTAAAACTGCAGAAAGCTTAAAAAGGATGTCAAAAATCATTCAATACCTTCATTTCAAAAAGGTAAAACTGAGACTTAGATTAACTTACTTACCCTGCTTACCTAGGCAGTAAAAATTAGGCCAAAAAGGGGCACTAATAACCCATTTATGGGAGGTCTTCTACGGTCTCCAAATCCTGAGTTTTTTCTCTTATGCTTCATCCTCAGCAATACTATCTTTTCCTGCCTAACTTATTTCCAGGAGATCACACACACACCAATGACTTCACACAGCAGTAGTATCACCACTACTCCAACAATTCTAGCTCAAAACCCAGCACTCACCCTTCACTTCCTTGCCCTCTAACTGGTTCACAAATTGGGTCAACTCCTCAGCGTGTTTCGTCCCAGGCCCTCCACCACTCCCCTAGCTCAGGCCTTCATTACTTCACACCTAGAATAACGCACATTTTCTCTTAACTGGAATGCTCCTCTCCAGTCTTTCCATTTCTCTCCCTAATTACAAAATTCACCCAAATCAGGACTCCTGCACAAATCTTCCATGTGCATTTCATACTGCAGCTCAAAAATCTTTATCGGCTCCTCAATGGTTGTACCTAGAAAATAAATTTCAGGGCCGGGCACGGTGGCTCAAGCCTGTGATCCCAGCACTTTGGGAGGCCGAGGCGGGTGGATCACGAGGTCAAGAGATTGAGACCACCCTGGTCAACATGGTGAAACCCCGTCTCTATTAAAAATACAAAAAATTAGCTGGGCATGGTGGCGTGTGCCTGTAATCCCAGCTACTCAGGAGGCTAAGGCAGGAGAATTGCCTGAACCCAGGAGGCAGAGGTTGCGGTGAGATGAGATCACGCCATTGCACTCCAGCCTGGGTAACAAGAGCAAAACTCCGTTTCAAAAAAAAAGAAAAGAAAGTTCAAAATCTTTTAGCCTGACCATCAAGGCCTTCTGTATTACAGACTCTATCCCAATTTATAATCTGTAATCTATACAAACAGCACTTCACTGGCCGAGTGTGGTGGCTCGGCACTTTGGGAGACCAAGGCGGGCAGATCACCTGAGGTCAGGAGTTCAAGACCAGCCTGGCCAACGTGGAGAAACCCTGTCTCTACTAAAAATAAAAAAAAATAAAAAAAAGAATTAGCCAGGCCTGGTGTTAGGCACCTGTAACCCCGATACTCAGGAGGCTGAGGCAGGAGAAATGCTTGAACCCAAGAGGCAGAGGTTGCAGTGAGCCAAGAACGCACCACTGCACTCCAGCCTGGGCAACAAAAGTGAAACTCTGTCTCAAAAAAAAAACAAAACAAAACAACCAAAACAGCACTTCACTGTAGTCATAACTGTCTACTATACGGTATATATGCATTTTCCAAGTAGTTATTCCTCCACAGTTATTATCTATACCACTTATTTGACTGGTATCATGACTTTTTTCTTTCCTTTCCTAACAGTTCTCAACTCGGGCTATGCACTAGCATTATCCGTGATGCTTTAAACAGTATGGGGTCCTGAAGGATGTTGCCCAGACATCTGGATATTTTTTAAATTCCACAGGTAAATTTGTAAAATACCAATGATTCACATACTTTAAGTCTTTTTGTAAGATGCTTAAGTTTTCACCACCAAAACTGAGCATCCAATATTAGAGTAAAAAATTAAAAAATTAAACTGCCCAGAGAAACTGTTATCTAATACCCAAGGCTTCTCTTCTCTTGACCATTTGTACAACATAAATCTTTCTAATTAACATTTACTTTCGAACAAGAGGTAAACCCCACAGCAGCTAAAAAATGCTAACAACAATTAAATTTTTATATGCTCAAATTCATTTGTGAGAAACATCAATCACAACCATGCCAATTGAAAATTCAACGTAATTCCCGTTTGTCCTACGTATGACAATTACTTAAATGTGAACAGAACATGCTAATGTCAATGTCCAGTTTAAAATTCAACATGCAAGAATTATTTATAGATATCATAAGCAGATTGACTAATCCGAGCTGTGGCAATTTCACCTTAACCCTTGAATATAAAAACACAGAGAAGCGGAAAGTCAGTTAAGACGGAAAAGAAAGATAGCAGTTGTCAACCCAGACTGCTTCATAATAACCCGGGGAGTCTTAAAAATGTCTATGCTCAAGCCACACTCTAGACAAATTAAACTGGAATCTCTGAGGATAGGACCCATGCATCAGCATTTTTTAAAGCTCCCCAGGTGCTCTCAATGTGTAGCCAATGTTAAAACCCAATGAACTACAAGGGAATTTCCCAAAGGAAATCTAAAGATTAGAGCTGTTAAAAGAGACACAAAGAGGGGGAAAGGTCCCAAGAAACAGTAAGTAACTTCAGATGTAAGTTGCTTTCTCATATCAATTTATGAACAATTTTTTTTTTTAAGACGTCGTTTCGGTCTTGTTACCCAGGCTGGAGTGCAATGACGCGATCTCGGCTCACTGCAACCTCCGCCTCCTGGGTTCAGTGAGCCACTGCGCCCAGCCTGAACAATTTTTATATATTAAGAACATACTCCTTTTGGCCATGAGAGTGGCTCATGCCTATAATCCCAACACTTCGGGAAGCTGAGGCAGGTGGATCGCTTGAGTTTAAGAGTTCGAGACCAGCCTGGGCACACGGCAAAACTCCATCTCTACTAAAATTAGCTGGGTGTGGTGGCACACATCTGTGGTCCCAGCTACTCAGAGGGCTGAAGTAGGGAGCTTAGATGGGAGGATTGCTTGAGCCCAGAAGGCAGAGACTCAAATCATGCCACTGCACTCCAGCCTGGGTGACAAAGTAAAACTTCATCTCAAAATATATACATATATATATATTTATAATATATATATATATTATATATATATATCATATATAATATATATTATATATATTATTTATTATATATGATATATCATATATATGATATATCATTTATTAAATATGATATATCAAATATGATAAATATATAGTGTATATAATATATTTATTATGTTATATATAATATATACATAATATATATTATGTTATATATATTTAATATATATAGTATATGTTATATAATATATGCTATATATTATATAACATATACTATATATTATATACACACACACACACATATATATATTCCTTTTTATGTTGAAATATTTTCCTCAGTTTCTTGATTTTTTTCATTGTAAGACGGTTCTTTAACATGATGTTTTCAACTTTTATATATTCAAATCTGTCAGTCTAAATCTATCTTATCCCCTTATAGTTGCTCTTACTTACTTTTGCTGCAAAGGCTAACAGGAACAATAAAAAGAGGACTTCCTTACATTATAATTCTCAACCTAAATAATGAATTTTAAAAATCAATATTGGCTAGATGCAGTAACTCATGCCTGTAGTCCCAGCACTTTGGGAGGCTGATGCAGGTGAACTGCTTGAGCCCAGGAGTTCAAGCCCAGGCTGGGCAACATGGTGAAACTCCATCTCTGCAAAAAATATAAAAATTAGCTGGGCATGGTGGTGCATGCCTGTGGTCCCAGCTACTCAAGGCTGAGGTAGGAGGATGACTTCAGTCCAAGAGGTTGAGGCTGCAGTGAGCTGGGATCACACCACGGCACTCCAGCCTGGGTGACAGAGTGAGACTCTGTCTCAAACAAACAAACAGAAAAGATCAATATTAGCCTATTGTTATACATGCTTTTAAATGTTTAAAACTAAACATAAATAGGCCATGTGCAAAAGACTAAACTGGAAACGAGTAAACTTTAAAAAGGAAACTTTCTTGATTATATTGTATTTCAACAACTAATAATGGCTCTATCCATATTCATTTTTTAAATAAAATATTAGAATGAGATATAAAACATAAGGTTATCTCACAAGTGGCCTTTATTTTTTCTATACTAACAAGCAATTATTACTTCAAAAACTAGAGGGAAAACTCATTTACACAAAATCTTCCTGCAGTAACAAATTGTAAGGAGATCAACAAGCACAATTTTTCCTTCATATCATATCAACTCCAAGTAAAACTACAAGTTTCAAACACAGGTTTCAACTCTTATTGTGAAAAACATGGTCATTATTAATAAAATAAGCCACTATACCATGTAAAATTGACCAATGCTGTTTCGATAGTGAGTTTTATATACCTATTTATGACAAAAATTTGACTTGTTTGCCCTTTTTTTGTCTAATTTAAAGTAAGAGTCATGGCAAATGTCAGAGGCTGAGAACAGATTGGAAAGGGGGTTCATGAAAGAGAGCACTCAGAGATACTGTTTTAATGGCTAAAAACTAAGTTGCTTTTTTGAAAAATGTTTGTATGCTTTTTACCCCACTGTCCACCAGAGGGAGCATTACATCTGATTAAGATAGAAATGGAAAATCATCTGAAACTTGACCCCCAAGGTGCTACAGATGGTGGCATATACAGAGTTAAACGTAAAATCAGATCAGAGAATTCCCAAGAGAATCTCAAAGTGCATGGGAGGATTGCCTCCCAGGGAGATCTCATCTCTAAAAAAAAAAAAAAAAAAAAAAAATTATTTTTAAATTAGCTGGGCATGATAGTGCACACCTGTGGTCTCAGCTACTCAAAAAACTCTAAAGGCAGAGGAAGGAAGATCACTTGAGCACAGATTTTTGGGGCTGCAGTGAGCTATGATCACACCACTGCATTACAGCCAGGGTAACACAGGGAGACCCCAGTCTCTAGGAAAAAATAAATAAATAGGAAAAAACAAGAAAAATGAGCAAAGATAAATACACACAAATCACAAAAAGATATAAACATGGCCTTTAAACACATGAAAAGATGTTTAACTTCATCCATAATGCAATTTAAATGCAAATTAAAACTGCACTAAGATTCCACTTCTCATTCATGAGATCAGCAAAAATGTAAAAGCTCAGGGTACAAAGCTAAGGGAAACAAGTACTCAAATACATCATTAGTGGGAAGACAAAATGGTACAACCCCACATAGACATCTACACCTTGACCCACAAATCCCACTGTGAGGAATCTACCCTGAAGATACACCTGCAACAATACAAAAATACATACACCCAAGGTTATTCATCAGCGCAACATGCACAACTGCAAAGTACTGGAAATTGCCTGAATAGCCACACACAGGAAATTAGAAACCACAGTGGACACATAAAATTGAGTATTATGGAGCTATGAAGAATAAGATCTCCATGAACTAATAATAGAGTGATTTCCAGTAGACACTAAGTTTAAAAAGCAAGTGTAAAAGTAAGAATGGAAAATAACAAACATATATACTCGCTTATCTTAAAAAGAAAAAAAAAAGAGATGAACCAGATGCTATGGTCTGAATGCTTATGTCCCTCAGGCTGTAGTCCAGTGGCATGATCATGGCTTACAGCAGCCTTGACCTCCTAGGCTCCAGTGATCCTCCAACCTCAGCCTCCCAAGTAACTGTGATTACAAGGGTGCACATCATCCTACCCAGATAATTTTTTGTTTTTGTTTTGACATGGAGTTGTGCTCTTGTTGCCTAGGCTGAAGTGCAATGGCACTATCTCAGCTCACCACAACCTCCATCTCCCGTATTTAAGAGATTCTCCTGCCTCAGCCTACCGAGTAGCTGAAATTACAGGTATGCACCACAATGCCCAGATAACTTTGTATTTTTAGTAGAGAGGAGGTTTCTCCATGTTGGTCAAACTGGTCTTGAACTCCCGACGTCAGGTGACCCGCCTGCCTCGGCTTCCCAAAGTGCTGGGATTATAGGCATGAGTCATCATATCCAGCCAATTTTTTTTTTTCAACAAGATGAAGTTTCCCTATTTGCCAAAACTGGTTTTGAGCTCCTGGCCTCAAATGATCCTTCTACCTTGTCCTAACAAAGCACTGGGATTACAGGTGTGAGCCATGTGAGCCACCACACCCAGACCTAAGGGTCTTTGATTAAGCCAGACATTCGAGAGACACGAAAAAATGTAAAGTAACGCAATTCTCATTATATTTTCATTGTTTTAGAAAATACACAAGTGCCTGTAGTACATACATATACACACATATGCACACATATGTGTATATATGTAAATTTATTGCAGTGTAACTTTTTTATAAATCAAATACACACACACACACACACACACACACACACACACACACATATTTTGAGACAGGGTCTCACTGTGTTGCCCAGGCTATAGCACAGTGGTGCAACCTTGGCTCACTGCAATCTCCACCTTCAGGTGCAAGCAATTCTCCTGCCTCAGACTCCTGAGTAGCTAGGATTACAGGCATGCCCCACCACATCTGGCTAATTTTTGCATTTTTAGTAAAGATGGGGTTTCACTATGTTGGCCAGGCTGGTCTCAAACTCCTGGGCTCATATGATCTGCCTGCCTCCGCCTCCCAAAGTGCTGGAATTACAGGTGTGAGCCACCAAACCCAGCCTTAAATTTATGTTTAAATAGGTATTTTCAAAACTTAGTTTTAATTTTTATGCAGTAAATATCAATAGATAAAACCCACATAAACAAAACGTCGTCAGCACGGTCAATAATGCTTTTTAAATCCCCATCACATCCATTTAGATAATTTGTAAAAGCATAAAGGGGTTCTGAGTCTAAAAGGTCTGAGAACCACTAGTCTATAATATCAGCTGACTTGAAGGCCAGTGTATGTTAAGAGCAGGGGCTGGGTCTGGGGACTCTGTCACTTCTGTTGCCTGATAATGCTGGATTCTGCAGTATGTACCACCAGCACCACAGACACTGGACCCTGCTGCTGCTGCTGCTGCTACTCCTTGGCTGTTGCTGGAGAGTTATTCTCAACCTTTCTTTTTTGTGATATTGGCTTTTTTTCAAAGTCCTCAGTGAGTGTCTTGGATTGACTGAACTTAGGTCATTGCCTGCACCCTTGCTGCAAGGGAGGTTGAGAAGGTATTTAGCCTTTTTGGCTTTTTTGATAGAAGGCAGACTCACTCTACGTCCCACCAATGGTCATCCAATGAGGAAATCAGCAAACATAAACAGTCAAAATCATAAGCATTAGCCCATTGCTCCAAATCTCTTTCTGTGAAGGTCAGAGGCAACCTTGTGGGAAATACTACAGCTCTATCGACGAATTCTCAGTGGATCTTAGGGATGGTATTACACGCAGGGAAGACAAATCCAAGCGCTGGAAAAAAAGCTGATATTCCAACCGACCCCTCCGTGACAAAAAGTTCTACAATAAAAACCTGACACGAGGTGGCTGGCTGGTCCTGAAGATATGTTGCCATGTGGGGAACTCAAGACCAGTTACTACTGGCAGCAAACTGGGCACTCTGTACCAGAGAAGCCACAATGGCTATGAGGGGAAGTTTGTACTGCTGAATTCCAGGCACCAACCTCTACCCCTGTCCCCTTGGTTGCTCTGTTCTTGGGCCCTTCGAGCAAGCACCAGGCTGTCTGAAGAACAACTTACTGCTATCCACAAAGCAGCTCATCCTGTCTGATTAAGAACGTCCTCTGCTGTGGCATTCACATGGATCAAATGTTTTCACCAGGGCTCAGCCATAAGCCCTCTCCCAAACCTTGCAGAAGAAAAGGAAGCAGCAAAAGGAACAGGAATTATGGCTCCCACTTAAAAAGAAAAATGGAGTCACATCCATAATGTCCTTTCCCAAACCACATTATTATCAACTGTTCCACCTTAATTTATGCCAAGCCAGGAAGCTGCAAGTCCTATTTCAAGCCGGTGTTCAAGGTTCTACTCTTTGAAACGCTTTTGCTAGTCATGTGACCTTCAGGGCCTCAGAGCACGAGTCTGTAACGCTGCAGCAATTCACTTGCACCATATTTCACAAATCAGCCATAAACCCAGTCATGTCTTTTTACATTATTTTAACAGGGGTAAGTGCTTCCCCATCTCCACTAGCCTCTTCCACTCTACTGACCCTGAAACCTCGGGTTATTGCAGCCAATGTGAGAATTCTGCCTTTGCTGAAACTATCCATTCCAATGTCTAAGATTCTTAGTAACTTCATGTATTTGGCCAAGTCGTCTAACACCTCAGCCTTTGGGTTTCCTGATCAAACATCTTCTCTTACTCCCTACCCTGGCCGCTTTCTGCCATACCCCGTCCCTTGTTGTATCAAAACACACACTACTTTTCAGCATGTACATATCAAGTCAACCCATTATCTGACCATTCACCATTTCTCTGACCACATGAGCTCCTCTAATCCATTGATTTGACCACATTTCACTGACCATCACCTTCCTTATGACCTCGTTCCCTACCTGAGAAACTATGATCCATGATTACACCCTCCCTTACCTACAACTTCAACTTCCTGTCCCCTCTCTCCATCCATCATACTAACCTAGCAATCCTGGGTAAATCCAGTTCTCATGGCCAAGCAGCTGGCAACTGGGAGAGGAAGGAAACACTACCCAACTAACTGTTCCCACTTTAAATAAATGAACACAAGTTTTAAGCAGACTCTCAGCACTTTTCAACAATCCTACATTTCACGAGGCAATTTTTTTTTTACAGATAAACAGTTTTTTTATTCCCCCTCCCCCTCTTCCTCTTCCACTTTTTTCCAGGCAACTTTAGCAGGACACTTTGCACCCTCAAACTTTCCTTTCGACTTATAGTCAGCAACATCCTTCTCATCCTTCTCCTTCAGCTTGGCCGCCTTAGTGATGTAAGGCTGCTTTTCGCTGTCATTTAGGTTATTCCACATCTCACCCAGCTTTTTTGCCACATCTCCAATAGAGATGCCAGGGTTTGTGGATTTGATCATGGGGTGGAATTCTGAGGAGAATAGGAAGAAGTCAGATGGTGGCCTTTTGGGGGCATTAGGATCCTTCTTCTTGCCTCCCTTAGCTGGTCCATAATCCTTCATTTCCCGATCATAGCGCACTTTATCCGCCTTTGCCATTTCATCACATTTAGATTTCTCTTTCCCAGACATTGTCTTCCACCTCTCAGAGCATTTCTTGGAAAATTCTGCAAAATTGACAGGGACCTCTGGGTTTTTCTTCTTATAGTCTTCTCTGCACATCTGCACAAGGAAGCTATAAGCAGACATCTTGCCCTTTGGTTTCTTGGGGTCACCTTTAGCCATTCTGACTGTATTGTTCGTTAGTCTCTCACGAGGCAATTTATGCTTCTCTCCTAGAAGACTATTTCCAATCTCTCCTAAGGCTGAGTCACTTAGCAACCACTTTCTAGCTGTCCTTAAACTTTTCAGTCACCACTGCCGTTGCCTTCTCTGGCACCTCTTCTTGTTTTGTTTTTGTTTTGATACAGAATTTTGCTCTTCTTGCCTAGGCTAGAGTGCAATGGCACAATCTCAGCTCACTGCAATCTTCGCCTCCCAGGTTCAAGGGATTCTCCTGCCTCAGCCTCCTGAGTAGCTGGGATTACAGGCATGCACCACCATGCCCAGCTAATTTTGTATTTTTAATAGAGATGGGGTTTCTCCATGTTGATCAGGCTCGTCTCGAACTCCCGACCTCAGGTTATCTGCCTGCGTTGGCCTCCCAAAGTGTTGGGATAGACTTGAGCCACTGTGCGCATCTGGCACCTCTTCTTACCCTCATACATGAAGATATTCCCTCCTGTCTCCACCCCAGGTTCAGTCCTTAGCCAAGATAGATTCCATCATCTCACCTAATGCAGTGACTTATTACCCTTTGTTACCTTGTCATATTTACTCACACTGCAACTCAAATGCAGCTGCTTTTTTTTTTTTTGAGACAGGGTCTCACTTTGTTGCCCAGGCTGGTATGCAGTGCTGCAACCTCCAACTCCTGGGCTCAACTGATCTTCCCACCTTCTCACCTCAGCCTTCTGAGTAGCTGGGACTACAGGCATGCACCTGGGTAGTTTTTGTATTTTTAGTAGAGACGGGTTTTTGCCATGTTGCACAGGCTCATCTTGAACTCCTGGGCTCAAGCAATCCACCTGTCTGGACCTTCCAAAGTGCTGGGACTACAGCCTGCTATATTTTCTATAACTGATCTGATCTGTCACCTGAACATGTGCCATTTTTTCCTATAATTAATCTAATATTCCTCATGAATATCTACTCTAATAAATATCCTGGAAATTTAAAACTTGTCAAACAATATCTTAATCTCTTCTAGTCCATACTCAGACTTTACTCCTTACTCAGACTGCTTTAAATGACTGCTTTCAGGTAGATTTCCCTCCAAGGTCTTATAGGACATCCTAGAAGTAACAGTGCCAAAAAGAGCTTGGATCCGTACTGTCTCTCTGGAACGTCACTGGTCTCTGCTGCAAGGAGGTAATCAGGTCCTATGGCTGAACTGGTGCCATTTCATCTTTTGGGAGGTCGTGATGGCTCTCATCCCTGGGGTCTGTGATCCTGACCTTGAATCTATAGTTACACAGTCCTTTGTCATGATGCCAGCTGTTCCACCACGCCAATAATTCTTCCACCTCCTTTGTGGTGGTATGAGAGCATTTCAGAATCTCCTGCTACCACAAGCTCATCTAGCTAGCCACTTCCTTCTACCACTGCTGTGCTACAGACTCATGTTGGCCTATCACCAACCTGCATAACATCTCCTCTCGATTCCAAACAAGGAGCAGAGCGAAAGGCCTTCAACTGCTGACTGTCCCCTCATCCCATTAAACATCCCCACCTTAACCCTAGAACTTTAGCCAGCCAAAAAAATATCAGAACAGACAAGAGCAGATAACAATTTCTAACAATCTGTTTTCCCTACCTCTGTCCCCCACTTCCCACAATCCACCAGAACTGAAAGGGATGAAAATTCTACTTCCAAGTCATCCTCCTTACCCTTGGGAGGCACTAAGCCTAATTCTCAGCCTTAACCCTGGATGACATAGTCTCTTTACCCTATAGAAGAAACTACCACTAGAGTTTCCGAAAAGTAGCTCTTGATATGGAAGCTACAGGCAATTTGGAACTTGAGAAACCCAAAGACAAACATACGGTGACTTCAAGTTCCCCAAAATATTATCCCTTGAATTATTAACATCTCCCATGTGCGAGGCCCTGGGGATACAAAGATTAGATTTAGATCACTACACTAGGGAGGGAAGTCCACAAATAAAATCATAGCAATGGAATTTTATGTGCTACGTTGACCAAAGCAAACAGGAAGTACACGTAACCCAGACCCATTTGTCAATCAACTTTTTCTATCTCTATCAAATTGAAAATGCATGCAACAGCCGAAGGACAATGTAAGTGATTTCAGGCCG
The DNA here is from genome assembly GCA_031835075.1 of Saguinus oedipus. Taxonomy (NCBI): domain Eukaryota; kingdom Metazoa; phylum Chordata; class Mammalia; order Primates; family Cebidae; genus Saguinus; species Saguinus oedipus. The sequence continues at coordinate 2,217,282 of CM063188.1, read as the reverse complement.
GGAGCAGCAGCTCACGCCTGTAATCCCAGCACTTTGGGAGGCTACAGCGGGTAGATCACCTGAGGTCAGGAGTTTGAGACCAGCTTGACTAACATGGTGAAAAACCTTGTCTCTACTAAAAATACAAAAATTAGCCAGGTGTGTTGGCACATGCCTATAATCCCAACTACTCGGGAGGCTGAGGCAGGAGAATCGCATGAACCCGAGAACAGGAGGTTTCGGTGAGCCAAAATCACACCGCTGCACTCCAGCCTGGGCAACAAGAGCAAAACTCCATCTTAAAAAAAAAAGTGAGTTCAGGTTACGATTTCATTGTCATTGCCATTTTTCTCCAGCTTAAATACTTCATTTTCTTTTCCAGGCACAACATGAAAAACCAGAAGCCATTCCTTAATGAGAAGAAAAAAGAAAGCTAAGCCATGAAGCAGGTTCACCTTTACCCATTAACAAAAACAAGTATACAGAACTAAAGCCACTAATCAAAACAGCCCTAGACCAAAGGAAATCCTGTAAAACTTTGTAACCATTATTTTTGGAGACTAATGAAGTAGTGTCACACACCCCTGAAGGACGTCACTAGGTGACTCCATTGTTGTGGGAATACCATGGAGTATACTCGCACAAACCTAGGTAGTATCGCCTACCACACACCTAGGCTCTCAGGTATTGCCTGTATTGCCTACTGCTCCTAGGCTATAAACTTGCACAGCATGCCACTGTACTGAATACTGAAGGTAACTGTAAGACAGTGGTTAAGTATTTGCGTATCTAAACACAGGAAAGGTACAGTTAAAAAAATGATATAATCATACAGAGCAACTGTCATGCACGTGGTCTTTTGTTGACCAAAATGTCGTTATGCAGTGCATGACTGTAGCTATAATCAATGTTTTTTTAAATTCTATTTTGATTTTTCCTTCCCCATGTAACTGTTAATTGCTACGAACTAACATTTTCATTCCATTCTTAATTCAGATGGAAGGCAGCGGCAGGACTTCTAACAGTTAGAAAATTCTGCCAGACATTCATACTACGAACTAAGGGCTTACTATATGTTACAAACTGGGGCCACAAAAATTGAAAGATGCACTATGTATTCTCAACGACTTCACAACTGACAGTGAATACAGAGAAACAAATTTTACTTACAACATGATAATACAGAAACATCTCTCAAGGACAGGCATTCAACCGTGGCAGAAAACTGTGTCAAACAATGCACCAGCATCTCCCTAACGCTATTTTCAGGGTGCAGTGACTGCCAACCAGGCTCTTCAGAACACTATAACCACTACGTGGGAGTGTTCAAACAGAGCACCTCCTACCACAACACAAGTGAACTGTGTATCCTGGCAATCCCAAATAAGTGCAAATATTGTGTACATGTGTAAAATACGAACAAGTATTTGCAAGTCATTATGAAGAATCTGTTTAGCTTGTTTTGTTTAGATGCTTAGCATTTACTTATACCCCTTTTTCTATGTTTATGTTTGCTGATTTCCCCATTGGATAACTATTGGTGGGAAGCAGAGCAAGCCTGCCTTCTATCTTAAAAAGGCTAAATACTTCTCAACCTCTCTTGCAGCTAGGGTACAGGCAGTGACCTAAGTTTAGCCAATCTAAGATACTCATTGAGAGCTTCGAATAAAAGCTAATATCACAAAGAAGAATGTTTGAGAGAATAACTGTCCAGCAACAGCCGGTTTCACAAGGAGCAGCAGCAGCAGCAGGGTCCTGTGGTGCTCGTGGAACATACTGCAGAATCCAGCATTATCAGGCAACAGAAGTGATATACTCCCCAGATCCAGCCCCAACTACGTTTGCAGTGCAATTCTGATTTGGTTCCTGCCCATTTCCAGTCAAGTCTCTGCAGACTTTAAAGCAACACTGAGCACCCCCAATAGTCTTTCATGAAATTCCTTTTTTGCTTAAATCACCACAGTTATTGCAAACAAGAAAAAAGAACGAGGGTAATGAAATAGTACGGTAAATCAACAAGCATCCCATCCACAAAGGGCTTGTGAAGTCTATTTCTAAAATGCACAATTCCATGTGTCACATGACTTAAGTTCAGCTCTTGTGATTCAATTACCAATCTGTCGCCATTTATTCATTCCAAAACTTTCCTGTTCCAAGTACTATCTTGAAAGAAATGAACTGTTTTCAACCACACAGTTTACAAAAACTTCAAGGTGCTGCTCTCTCCTGAACAGATGTTTTCGCTGTTATCACTACTTCAGACAGCAACAGACAAAATTATGGTTCAGTAGCTTTAAAATGCAAAGTCGTATTTCTCAATTATGAATCAAATGAGAACGAAGAAAGAACAATGGTCAAATTACAGATCCCAGTTTTGCACTTACCATCCTACCTCCACCCATCTAAATCTCAGACTGACAGGTCTGAAAAGCGGCCATGCACAAAACCATCTCACTCATCTCAAAACATAACTCTTCTTCCTTGCACACAGAAGCTCAATAGTATTTGTTGACTGAATGCAATTCCTATGACTATGAATGTATGTTACACATTTCCACAAAGTGCTTTCACATAGCACTTCACATTGGCACAGTGCATCCAGCTCCCAAAACACTTTCACGCGAACCCCCGCATCTAGATGGGTGGTTAAGAGTGAGACACGCCTGCACAGCCATTAAATGGCACAGCACGCGGGGGAACCCCGGGAACCGATGCTCCACAGCACATCTTTGCCCCTCCACTTCAGCCCTTGTGGTACTGTCACTCTCTCTCTGACTTGATGCGCTCCTTACGGATGTCCCGTTCATCTTCGCACCCCAAGGCCACACAGGTGCACTGTCAACACCGAGATTCTCCCACCTCCCGCCAGCCTCGTGCTTTACCGGGAGGCCTCTGCAGGGAGCCTGGTACACACCTCCCGGCTCCCACCCACTCCCACGCCCGCCACCTGTGATCTCCACAGCCGCACCACTCAAGCTTGCCGCACAGGACACAGACTTTGTTCCCTGCAAAATTCCTCCCGGTACAACCTTGCCCCTTAAGTCTGCCCAGTGGCTTTCCCATCTTCCCCGCAGCCCACGCTGGGGGGCAGGGGCTGAGCCTGCGCCCCCTCCCCAACCGCGCGGTGGCAACTTAGGGGGGTGTCCCGGCGGGGCCTGTCAGCCGCGACCCGCCCCCGGGCACACGCGCGTCAGGGGCGGCACCGCCAGGCTCCCGGCGCGGCCCCGTCCGGCAGGAGTCCCGCGGCTGCCGCCCGCCCGGCGCCCCAGCACCCACACGGCTCGCGACTCAGTGGGCGAGGCGCCCGCACGTACCCGAGGAGGCAGCGGTCGCAGACGACGCCTCGACTCCCCTTGGACACCGTGTACGCCAAGGGATCCGAGCGGAAGAGCAGCTCCCCGGGGCGCAGCGGGGTCACGGCGCGCAGCCCGTTTCCCCTGTCGGCGGTGGCGAACTTTTCCACCTTCGGCGGCTCCATCCTCTCGCAGCTACCGAACCTCAGACAGCCGCCCGCGTCCTGCCGCTGGCGTCTCACGGGCTGCCGGGACCCGCGCGCCTGCGCCCTGCGCGCACACGTACGCCCGAGGGGCGGGGCGGCGCGGCGGGGCCTGAGCATGCGCAGATGGAGTCTGGCGGCACCGCTGGAGCTGCGCGCGTGGCACCCTCGGGTGGTCGTAGGGCTCCGCGTGCCTCTCGTGCCCATGGCGACTGCGCAGAAGAGGGGCGGGTTTTTTTCCCACTCTAACTTTGTGTTATGATAATTTTAACAGTTGAAAACAGTGCAGTGACCGCTTAAATCAGACAACCCAGCACTGCCATTTCTGCTTGTTGCTCTCTCCCCACCTGTAGCTATGTGTGCATGTATTGTTGTGAAACTGTTTCGAAGTTGCGGGCATCTTAACATCGAAACTAGTACTTTACATCAGAACTTTTTTTTGTTCCGGGACGGAGTCTCTGTCTGTCGCCTAGGCTGAGTGCAGTGGCGAGATCTCGGCTCACTGAAACCTCCAACCCCCGGGTCCAAGCGTTCTCCTGCCTCCACCTCTCGAGTAACTGGGAGTACAGTTGTGTGCGGTCCTCCCGCCTTGGCCTCCTGACTAGATGGGACTATAGGCACAAGCCATCATGCCTCGCTAATTTTTTTTTTTTTTTACTTTCCTCTAGAGACCGGGTCTACCTATGTTGCCCAGGGTAATATCAAACTCCTGGCCGCGGGCGAACCTGAACCTCCTGTCTCCACCTCTCGAATTGCTGGGATTACAGGTGTGAGCCACTACACTTGGCCTACATTTCTTAGTTTGGACAAATGTGCGGTAATGCAAAATGTCATGTATTAGGGGCAGCTGGATGGAAGGTGTACGAGTACACTATAGTGCCTTTCAATTTTTCTGTGTATCTAAAATCATTTCAAAAGTAAAGATTTATTTATTTTTTTTATTTTTTTATTTATCTTTTTTATTTTTTTGAGACGGAGTTTCACTCTTGTTACCCAGGCTGGAGTGCAATGGCGCGATCTCGGCTCATCGCAACCTCCACCTCCTGGGTTCAGGCAATTCTCCTGCCTCAGCCTCCCCAGTAGCTGGGATTACAGGCAAACGCCACCATGCCCAGCTAATTTTTTGTATTTTTAGTAGAGACGGGTTTTCACCGTGTTGACCAGGATGGTCTCGATCTCTTGACCTCGTGATCCACCCGCCTCGGCCTCCCAAAGTGCTGGGATTACAGGCTTGAGCCACCGCACCCGGCCGTAAAGATTTATTTTAAAACATGAAGGTAGTTATCCTTCCATGAGTGCAAAGTACAAAAGGCAGGCTTGGGGCCCAAAGTGGCTCCGGCCGGATGTCGTGGCGCTTGCGAAGGCGAGGCCAAGAGTTCAAGGCCAACCAACCTCAGCAACCTTACAAGCTCTCAATGATTGGCAAAGAAAAAAAAAAAAAAGGGCAGGCTAACTGTGTTGTTAGAAGTCAGAGCACTGGTTGTGGGGCTAGGGGTGCTGGGAGGGGCTGGGCATGACTGGCTTTCTGATCTGTAAGGGCTGCTGTGTTCCATCTGTGAATGTCTTTCAAGCTGTGGCACTTACCAGGGATGTAAGTCATATCTCTTTTTTTTTTTTTTTTGAGACGGAGTTTCGCTCTTGTTACCCAGGCTGGAGTGCAATGGCGCGATCTCGGCTCACCGCAACCTCCGCCTCCTGGGTTCAAGCAATTCTCTCGCCTCAGCCTCCTGAGTAGCTGGGATTACAGGCACACGCCACCATGCCCAGCTAATTTTTTTGTTTTTTTTTTTTAGTAGAGACGGGGTTTCACCATGTTGACCAGGATGGTCTCTATCTCTTGACCTTGTGATCCACCCGCATCGGCCTCCCAAAGTGCTGGGATTACAGGCTTGGAGCCACCGCGCCTGGCCTTGTAAGTCATATCTTAACAACTTTTCCTAAGTTTAACAAAAAGTAAAATGAGGATGAGAAGCTCGTCTGGGTTTGTGGGGCCACGGGTGCATATCCAGCCGTGAGTTCTGGCCTAGATGCTTCCAGAAGCCTGGAGGGAACTGAGAATATTCCAAGTAGAGGTGGCAGAGCTAAGGCCCTGAGGTGGGACTGCAATGCTGCGAGTCCCTAGCTGTGAATGGGTTGTCCTGGTCAGAAGCAGTGCTGTGTTCCCTCAGAGCTGGAATGTCCACGTCCACATTGTCTCTATGCGTGGAACCCCGAGGCCTCCCACCCTCCCATCTGGTGACCCCACCATGTGGCCTTGGCCTTGGGGAGGAGGGGTGGGAACGTCCCCTGGAACCTGGCTGGAGGTGCTCCTGGAGGCCTCCTGGGCCAGGGTGCTGGGAGGGCAAGCCTGACTTTGAGGCCATGACAGAGAGTGGAAAGAACAAGGTGGGTGCTGGGCTTCATGGCTGTCTCCTGCATGGGGAGATGCTGTCATCTGGCCTTGATTGGCCCACCCGTGGTCACCAAGAGCAGCTGGAGCCTGGCCAGCTGGAGGACAGGAGGACTCTCAGGGAGGGAAGAGTCTGCTGCACAGAATCAGAGCTGGAAGGCGTGGCTCCAAGACACAGAGTGCAGCCACGGGGAGGATGAGATGCCCTCTGCTGATGGGGATGAAAGGCATCTGACTTGGGGTCTGGGGGGTTCCCGTTTAGCCCCAGGCTCCTGTGGGACCCTCAGCAGAGACATCCACCAACGTTCTTGTTATGAGAAGTGGTGGTTAGGCCCAGGTGACACTAGTCGTTGGGGCCCTGACTCCTTTGTCTCAGTTTGACGCCTTGAGATCACCCCCCTTGCTTGGAGGTTTATGCCAGTGGTGAGCTGGAGTCCTACCTACTATATCCTGGTGGGTCACAAATACTGACTTTGAAAGAAGCAACGATGCCCCTACCAGACACTGACGCCTCCATGGTTCTAAGCCTGTGAATATGGAAATATGTCCCAGAAACGTCGCTCTCTAAGAATCATGGGGCTACATGCCGAATGTGCCAGGAGGACATAGAATAATTCCTGATGCCTAGGAAAGAGAGGAAGGGGGCTTTCGTTTCTTTGGTGCAGATGCTTTTAGTTTCACTTTGTCTACAAACCTTCGCAACAAATCTAATTTCAGATTCAGATGATTGACCAGATGAGCTGTGAGCTCTTCAGGGCCTTGATTGTTTAAGAAATGTTTCCGTAAAATCCACATCTGCTGTGGATTTCGTACCATGAGTTGACTGATCACACTCTGATTTTTGTTTTTTCAGTCTGCACACCTGCCAGTTCAGTCTTTGGGGTGAACAGTTCCTCCATGGTTCTAAACGAGTGTGCGGAGTCTCCCAGCCACTGCTCCGCACTCCTGCAACAACCGCTTCATTCTCCAAGTCTCCAGTGTGTCCCCTGTGCAGCCAGTCTCTTCCCAATCCATCAGCCCTTGGCCGTCCCAACCTGTTCTCTGTCCCTGTGGTTTGGCCTTTACCAGAACGGCCTATGAATTGAACCCTACAGTGGTAACTTGTTGGATCTTTTTTTTTTTTTTCTTAGCAAAATGCGACTAAGATCCACCGATGTTCATCCAGGCACCACTGGCTGGTTCACTTTTCTTGCTGAGTCTCCTTCCCTTTGAAGGAAGGACCCGCATCCTCTCCCCATTCCCCATCACTGGCTGGTTCACTTTTCTCACTGAGTCTCCTTCCCTTTGAAGGAAGGACCCCCACCCTCTCCCCATTCCCCATCACTGGCTGGTTCACTTTTCTCGCTGAGTCTCCTTCCCTTTGAAGGAAGGACCCCCATCCTCTCCCCATTCCCCGTCACTGGCTGGTTCACTTTTCTCACTGAGTCTCCTTCCCTTTGAAGGAAGGACCCCCATCCTCTCCCCATTCCTGGGTTGAAGGTTGTAGCCTCCATGGGTGAGCGACAATGAAACAAGCAGTGAATGTGGCATCAGGTTTCATGTGGATGTCAGTTTCCAAATCAGTTGGTTCAGTGTCTGTGACACTTTGGGGATGCGTGATTCCCATAGAGGAGCTTTGCGAGTGACTAACCAGTGGCTTCCACAGTGGCTGTGTCCTGTCGTGTTTCCACCAGCTGTGGATGAGGGTTTCTGGGGCCCCGAATTTCCCCTGGCATTTGGTACTGTCAGTTTTGCTAAGACAGGTTCACGAGCCCTCCATCCTGCTGCCCTCCCGTGGGTCCCTAGCATGGGTCCCTGTGGGTCAGGCGGAGCACTTGCCACCGTTGTGCATGATTTTGTTCCCTGCCTTCTGTCTCCTCAGGATCCCGCTGGGTTCTGGCCCACATGTTCCAGCCTGGCCCGGGGCTTGGAACCTGGGAGGTGCTCCGTGCATGGTGCCGCCTGCTTCCTGAGCCTGGAGAGCCCTGGCAGCTCTGTCATCCCTCCTGGGTGAACCTGGCTTTTTTTCTGGGGAAGTCCCCATCCCTCTGGTTCACCACATCTCCGCTGGGACCCCATAGCCCCCACAGACTTACCTGATGCCATATCATTTCCTAAACATTGTGTGACCCCTCAGTGTCCGGCTCACATCCATGTCGATCTGATGGATGTGGTCAGAGAAACTCTCTCCCTTTTCCTTCATGACTGGTCGGGTGGGGCCAGGAGAGGAAGCAGCTTCAGAACAGATGAAAGGCTCCTGCCCCAAAAGGCAGTCATCCCACAGTCAGCACTTCTGGAAGGAAGGAAAAAAGCAATGTTTCCCTCTGTAGAAAGCTGCTTTTCAGCTTGTTTCTGAAGCCAGGGAGGGTCACCAGAGCCAAGCTTGTCTGTGGTGCCTATGTCACTGTCTGTGCCCAGGATGTGCATCTGACCACCCCACCCACCCCCATAAGTGGGCTTGATGTTCCTCCAGCTGGAGACCTGGGCTCCTGACACAGCCTGTTTGCTGTGCTCTGACTGAGCACACCTCGTATTTCCCAGGGTTCTCAGGCTTGGCTTCCTCAATGTTCAGCAGGACTGACCACACTCAGCCCCGAACCTTCGGGAGAATGACTTTGTACACTCTGGCAGACAACTGATCTGGCAACACAGGCCACTGCCAGAGGGTACAAAGTGACACAGGCACCACAGATGAGCGCGGCTCTGCTGACCCTCCTGGCTTCAGAAATAAGCCAAAAAGCAGCTTTCTGCAGAAGGAAACCTTCCTTTTTCCTTCCTTCCCGAAGGTGACCCCAGCAAGGACCAGAGCCCAAGGATTCTGGAAGTCTCTGGTTTGGGTGTCATGATTCCTCGGTAGAGGTGAGGTCAAGCTGGGACAAGGTCTCTCCTCCTAAGACTGAAAGAGTGGATGGGCACTCAGAGTCCTGTACTCTGATCTGGACCTGTTCCTTCACCAGGAGACTTCCCTAGACCTGATCTAGGGGTGGCCCCAGCCCTAGCATCAGATTCCCTCCCAGCAAGGTGACACTTGCACGAATGGGCAGCAAAGCTGGCAACCAGGCCTGCTGTCCTCTGAGTGAGAAGTGTTCTGCCCACCCTCTGAGAGACTGACAGTGCCAGGCCACAGCCATGGTGCCTGTCCCCTGACTCCACAGACAGTGGTTCCAGAGGCCTCTCCCTCCCCACAGTACCTTCTTGCTCTTGCCATTCTCCCAGCGTCTTCAGCCACTTCTCCATGTGTCTCATCTCCTGCCACATTTGCCGTCACATGAGGAGTGTTGGAGTTAGTGGAGCTGCCATGCTTCCCTGAGTGGCCCAGGGCCTTTGGCTGCTGGGTCCTGGGCTCTGGAGCTCTCATGGGACCCAAGTGGAAGGAGCCAGAGGAGGACAGACCCTGGGGGCTGAGACCCTCTGAGCAAATGAGCACCAGTGGGCTGGCCCTGTGACCCCAGGATGTGCCGCCTCAGGCCACAGACACACCAGTCTTAGGTCAGGTCCCAGCCTCTGGGTCAGGGCCTGGCACAAGCGGGCAGCCACTCCCAAAGCATTACTGTGGTTCTCACCTTGAAATTTCTGTAAACTGCCAGAGAAACAGAGACTTGGGGTCGGGTCCAGCAGGGAGAGCAGCCCCTCCCAGTGACAGCATGTGCTCCCACCCACCATCACCCAGCCCCACTGCCTCCCCTGCCTCACTGACCACCCGCTGAGTCCCCTGTCCCTGGACCAGCTCCCCATGCATCAGGGACAGGCTCTTACCTTCACCCCCAAGGCACTGACGGGGCAGCTCCATCTCACTGGAAGGCACCCCAGGCAGAGCTGACAACCTGCACAGGGCCTGGAGCCATCCCAGTCCAAGAGCCCACTGGCTCTGTCCCCATCCACCCCAGGTCTCAGCCTGGGAGAAGCCACGGGGAAGGGAGGACAAGGGCCTTCCTTTGGGGCTGACTCCCAGGAAGGGGCCAGGACCTGGAAGAAGAGGGAGTTCAGGGCCAGCCTGGCCAGGGCCACTGGGGGCCTTGGTGTGGGGCAGTTAGGCTGCACCATGGGGCTGCCCCTCCTGCACTGGAGGTGCTGCTTTCAGCTGGAGCTGAGAAACATCCGCTCTGAGATGGGTCGGGTGCTGTCAGGGTGGGTGGCCGGGCCCAGAGAGCAGTTCCTCAGGGAGTGACCACACCACCCTGCTGGGGTCTCGGGTGCCTGGCCTGATACCTGCCCGGAGCACCCAGGATACACCCGGGGCTCCTCCCACCCAACACTCCCGAGGCCCTCGCAGGGCCTGACCGCCTGGCGTCCACCTTCCTCTCCCTGCACCTGAGCCATACATCCTGCTTGTCTCTCTAGCCGTCCTGGCCCTACTTTGACCCTGGTCCTGTCAGAGCCCCTGAGCGAGACTCCCGGGATCTGTTCTCATGCCTGCCTTGCCTGCTCTCTCAATGGGCTGCTGACGGCTTCTGAGGAGATGCCAGGGGCGGCATGAGTGACTGAGGGCCCCAGGATGGCTTCCCTGTCCCACCTCTAGCCTCACCTGGCTCTCACATTGGCTGTCAGATCTCATTCTTCTTCCAGATACTGCAGCAACTGGAACTCAGGGTGCCTGGCAGCCCTCCCCCACTGTCCTGCCTGCCCCAAGTCAGCCTCCCCCATCACCCTCTGCCCAGTGTGCCATCCAAGCCAACTGAAAGCGGAGTTTCTAGAAAGCCACAAAGAACCTTGGGGATGAACTGATTCCCCTCTCCTCAGGAGTCCCAGCTGATTGGTGTTTTCAGCCCCACCCCATCTATTGTCCTCTCCAGACCATCATCTCTGGGGGGGTGCATTTCCAAAGTGGCACAGCCAATGGGCTTACTCCCACCCCACCTCCCCCAGGGTCCTCTGCCTCTCCATCCTATGATCCCTGAGGCTGGGCTCCTCTTACATGGCCTCAGATCCCTGCCCAGCCTCAGGCCCAGGGCCTTTAACCACAAGCTCTGCTGCCCCCCTGGCCAGAATGCAAGAATAGGGGAAAATTGGGGAGAAGAAAGGCAGGCAGGCCCTGAGAGGCCTGCTGAACAACTGCCCTGGGCCGGACCAGGCGCCTTCCACCCTGTGGCCACAACCCTGGGATCTCACTGGGGTAGTCTCCAAGTGGACAGAGCCAGGGCCTCAGGATGCCTGCCTCCTCTTGTGCTAATTTGGAGACAGAACTGCGGACAGCCCAGGGGCCTGACCTAGCCCTCCCTCCATTCCCACCTGCTCCCTAGATGAGCCACACTCCCTAGATGGGCCACGCACCTCTGGCCTAACAACAATCACGGGCTGGACCAGCAGGGGAGCCAGGGAGGAGTTCTACCCTGGAAAAGAGGTAGACCCAAGCCGGGGAGACACTTCCTGCCTCAGAAAGGCCTTTCTAAAAGCAAAACCCATCCCTGAGCTGAGATTTGTGCTTTAGAGGGTGAGGGGAGCACAGAGGACTCACTGCAGAATCTCAAGGCGATCAGCGATCTCGCAGATGTTCACATGCTCAGGCCCTGTGTCTGCTGACAGCCCAGTTCCATGTTCCCGAAACCCAGAGAAAGCCGGGCTGAGGAGTCCAAGGAAAAAGGTGCAAGGGCCTGGGGGTGCTGGCAACTCATCCGCGCGCCATGCTCCTAGGGAGCCCGGGACCCTTTGACCAGGGCACACCAGGAGAAGCCTCCCTCCAGGGAGCAGACCCACTATACCTGCTCATACTTGATAATGACGTCACCTCACTCCTATGCCAGCAGGATATCTGTGTTCTCTCCCACGTCCATCCTGCGAGACAAAATCGTCCCAATGTTATACTGTACCCGAGAGCTTCAGAGAACACTTGAACCACTCCTGCCAGGCTCCCAGATGCTGGCTGGCCACGTGACCCCCATTCCATCACCGCCCCCAGGTGAAAAGGGGCCAGACCCAGTGGCTCACACCTGCCGGAGTCTCTGAAGTCTCAAGCCCCAAGCAAGGGCGGCCCCTTCCCCAGGACTGGAGAAGAGTGGAACCTGGACAGAGAATCCCATTGTCCCCAAATGCCATGAAATGGGAACATATCTGCCCTGACAGGTTGAAAGTTGTCCACCGGCTGATGGTGAAGGGCCTATGATTCCAGGGATGTGGAGGCAGACTGGCGTCGGGGACCAGAGGTCTCTGTATGATCAGCCTCCTGGGATCGCTCAGAAGCCACCAAGATGCCTGTTTCCTATGGAGAACAAGCTGTCTCCTGACTTCTCCATTCTACTGCACTCACCATTGGGCTACCAAGCCCCTTCAGTCTAACCAGTGACACCGCTTTGGGAATAATGCCAGTTGAGCAGGAGGGGGTTTGGTTTAGGGAAAGAAAATGGTCTGTTGTCTCCAAAGTAGCCTCTGTCTTCGTGGAAACCATGGCTCTGGGGGAGGGATGGTGAACTCCACAATTCTGAGCTGTCCATATGGGGCATGTGTGGGGGCTTCATTTTCCCAGGTCACTGAGAAAAAACAGAAGAGCCCTGGGTCCTCGGCCTTGGAGAACACCTAGATGAACGATTTCTCCTGGGACCACTCTGGGCAAAAGGGAGGTGGGGGAGCCTGACAGAGAGAAAGAAATACTTGGAGAGAACCCAAGTGCTGGTACCCCTTTGAACAGGAGGGAAGATGGTCTCCATCCAGGCAGCCCTCCAGGGCTCCTTCCTTTTCCACACTGCCCACAGGCAAAAGGCTCCCCATGCCACTCCCGGACAAGGAACTGTGTGTGTCCAGTGGGCCCCACAGCAACAGTCAGGGCCCAGCTTAGGGCACAGATGTATCCTGAGGACCCTGCCCTCCACCCCACCCACAGTGGATCTATCCCAGTAGCTCTGCCAGGGCCAGGCTCTGCCCGACTGGGATCTGGAACTCTGGACACAATGCGGATCTAAGGCAGAGAGGCCACAGGGTTCAGACCTTAACCAGCATGGCACAGGGCAGGGCTGAGAGCACAAGCCAGGGCCACATCTGGATACATACCTGGGGTTACCCAGTTACCGCCTCTCTGACCCCAGACATCAGACCTGTCAAGGGGGGTACATTTGGGAACAGCACCCACCCTATGGAGCCACCATGAGGACGAAAGAGACAGTCATCTGACCCAGGCAGCATAGAACAGGCACCCAGTAGGCGCTCGGGGTTGACCCTCCTTGGCAGCTGCCCAGAGGCCAGCACCACCCACCCCATAATCGCTGTCCCCAAGTCAGCATGAAGGGAAGAGAGAATGCCACACTCACCTTCTTCTGCTGCATTAGCTGGGCTGGGTTATGCCTCTCACGTAGCAAGCTCTCATGTACACAGAGCTGCTCACAGATGGCACTGTGTGTGAAACTCTAGTTAACTTCCGGACATAAAATCTCCTTCCTAATTCTTAGGTGGCAAGAAAAAGCCACCTTGACCCTGTCCAGCCTGTGGTGGACATCGTTGGAGAATGGACTGCACCCAAAGATGGAGGTCACCGGTTCAGAACCAATCTCACAGACCATCCCACATGCCATGGGTCTTGGAGTTCAAACCACCAGATCCAGTTGCTCAGGGAACCCTGAGTGATTCTGGAAATTGAAGGAAGGTGGACCTCCTTCTGGACACTGGAGCCAGCCTCTCTCTTCGTCTCTCTGATCCGGGCTTTCCCTCTTCCCATAGCATAACTGTGAGGGACGTTTCAGGGAAGGTTCTGACCTGATATTTTTCTCCACCCCTTAGCTGTAGTTGGACGGACCTATTATTTACGCATGCCTTCTTAATCATGCCTGAAAGTTCCACTTCTTTACTAGGTACAGACGTTTTAGCTCGCAGAGACCAGCATCCTTACAGCCCTGGGGCAAACTCTTTGTCTCCCCCTGGTGGAAGCTAATATTAATCCAGAATTGTGGGCCACTCAGGGAAGAACAGGTTGAGCTGTAACTGCTAGGCCAGTTGAGATCCACCTTAAGGATCCCACTTCTTTTCCTAACCAGAGACAATATTCCCTAAAGCCAGAGGCTCTTAAAGGGCTAGAAGCCATTATTAACAACCTGAAGATGAAGGGCTCCCTCAAGCCCTGTAACAGCCCCTACAATACCCCAATATTAGGAGTGCAAAAAACCAATGAATTCCGGATCTGGCCCTCTGCCTTGTTAATTAGGCCGTAGTCCCAATTCATCCAGTGGTCCCGAATCCCTGTATCTTGCTGACACAAATATCTGAGGGAACTAAATGGTTCTCAGTCACAGATTTAAAGGATGCCATTTCCTTCCAAATGGCAGCATGAGCATGGAGAACTAAGAAAGCATTCTTGAAGGCAGTGCAAATGTTAGTTACCTTTCCCATCCTTAATTCCATTGCTCCTGTAGAGCTGTTAGTTCAGCTGGGTGAGTGCTTGTGCCTGGAGAGAGGGGTGCAGTCTAGTAACACCATTCAGAGTTACTACTGCATATCCTGCCTTGCAGACTCCTTGCTCTACAAAGAAGTTTCCATCCATGAAAAGGGTCCAGTCGGGATTTGTAGGGGAGTGTCCCTGAGAGCCCCCTGGCTGCATAGGTCTGTACCACAACTTGCTCAGTCACGTTCGGGTTCCCGAGCTTCCTCAGGGAAGAAATCGTTTGGGTTTAGGTGAGAATAAGTTTTCTTTTCTTCTTTCTTTTTTTTTTTTTTTTTTAACATATTGATACATTTTATTACAAAGAAAGTCACACATAAATGATTTGTCCTATTTATCATAATAGGCCACCAGTCACTAGGAGCCAAACTTCATCCGCTTAAGTCCTAGGTAGAATGTTTCAATGCATGCGTATTTATATAAGTTATTAACCTTGTTTCTAACTTTGGCACTGCACATCTCCTTAGTAAAAAAAGGCTTACTAGCCATTAACAAGTCAAGTCCAACAACCATTTTCCTCTGGTCCTCAAGCAGAGACTCAGAGCCAGTTGTTGCAGACAAATTATTTGATTATAACATGAAAATAGCAAGCCTTGGGCTATTGCAAAAGGCTTTTCAAATGTTGATCTCTAACTTGGAGGAAACAGAGGAAAGCAGGAATATAGAGTGCTGATTTGTGCTATAACCTGGTCTCATGTCCTGGTAAACTCTCCGTTGCAATATTTTAAATTTACAAGTAAGAAAGTAAAACAAAGCTTCCTGTCTGTGAAAGTGAAAAACAGTCCAGAAGTCTTCTATTCAAAGACAAATTAGATTTTTCTTTTCAATAACTTACAGAAAGAAATGGATAGTTAGAAACCCTAAGGGATTCTTTACATAGGGGTCAGAAAAAATAGATTAAAAAAAAAAAAAAAAAGCAAGAAAGAACATTGTTAAAAAATCAAATATTCTTTAAAGATGGGCCAGGCACGGTGGCTCAAGCCTGTAATCCCAGCACTCTGGGAGGCCGAGGCAGGTGGATCACAAGGTCAAGAGATCGAGACCATCCTGGTCAACATGGTGAAACCCCGTCTCTACTAAAAATACAAAAAATTAGCTGGGCATGGTGGCGCGTGCCTGTAATCCCAGCTACTCAGGAGGCTGAGGCAGGAGAATTGCCTGAACCCAGGAGGCGGAGGTTGCGGTGAGCCAGATCGCACCCTTGCACTCCAGCCTGGGTAACAAGAGCGAAACTCCGTCTCAAAACAAAACAAAACAAAAGGCTTCCCCTAGAAGACAGCAATCTTGCTATGTTTTGTGAGGGTATAAACAGTTAAGTCATTTCCCAGGGTTAATTTGATGGCATCTGGTACCAGCAGGGCCTCAGCAGCCACTGCTCGGAGGCATACTGGCCATCCTCTAGCCATGAAATCAAGTTCCTTACTCAGATATTTTGCTTAATTACTATCCTTATAGCAGGGATAATAGTGAGTGACAACAGTAAACAAGAAGGTTTTACTGTCACGCAGTCAGCTAGGACTTTCATCGGATTTAGTAACACGTCACATGCCCTTTTGCTTCTGTGGTATCAGCCACGGCCCATGACCTATTTGTACGAGACTAATTGCTGGGTCTGTCCTGAGAGGTGTGCTCAGTTCAGTAACATGAGGGAACCTCTCAACGACCCAGAACTTACAGTCTTAGGAGTCCCTTGTTAGCTTTATCTGTAAGCCTTGAAGACTTATCAGGCGTAATGAGGCGCGGCATGGGAGCCCCTTCAACTGAGTGACTAACTTCCCAGGTAAACACTCCCCCCAGCGACAGGCTTCATGCCCTCAATTAGGAAAAGTTGACTGGGTAGTAGGAAATGCCTCCCTCTGATTTAAAAGCAGGGGAAAGGGACCGTCGCTAGGAGATGTCAAATGTTGTAACACGACAGTTTTCACTGCTGAAAGCTCAGAGGTTTGTAAAAGAAGAACTGCAGGGATGATCTCAGAAAGTTAAGAAACCTTGCGTGTGTGGGCTTATGGAAGCCGGCCTCTCCTCTCAGTTGAAGTCCCAGTGAGAATGGCAGGCTCTAGGCAACCACCTTGACACATGGTACTATGATGTAAAAAACAACATGAGGCTTGCTAACAGTGGTGGCCTGCAGATCTGTGGGCAAACAGGGAGTGTCTGGACCACCGACAGCCCCTTCCATAAGGATTATCTAAGATATTGGTCAGGACATGTCGTGTCCCTGATGTCTGGAAACTCCATTTGTCAAGTGGACCCTTCTCATTTAGCATGTAAAATTCCGAAAGGCATTGTGAACAACTATCCTGAGTATGGATATCCCTCTCCCGAAGATGCTCCTATCATATGTGAAAAGGGCAAGCTTCTGAGATATGAGAAAGATCTTCCTGTGTCTCTCACAAGGGACACCTCAGAACCATCTCTTCGAGGGACAGTACATCTCCTTGGTAGCTCCTGATACACTTAATCCTCCCCAGGCATTGGAGGGAGCCTGCACTACAGTAGCCATGGTCCTATCATTTTAAATTTTCACTGGCATGGCAGCGTCATCTGTGGACATCCCTGAGTAGGCTCCTTTCTAGAGAGAGCACTATCTTGGATACACAGAACAGAGAGATCGCTCATTTCCACGCCCTCGCATGGAGACTTAACTGAAACAGAAGGCTGCGAAGGACCCTGATGGGGGACTCTGTAGCTAGAGGCATGTTCTAGTTTGCTGGTATTCCTCCCCTTGAAAGATCAGTATTGAATATTTCCATTGTGATGCAACAAGGATGGAGGGCAACAATCGGAGCCATAGAGTCACAGCCTCAGGAGTAGCGCAGAATAGACGGGCCGGAGATGTCCTTACGGCCGAAGCAGGGCGTACCTATGCACTTTTCAATGAAACATGCTGCTTCTGCTGCAGCACCTCTAGTAGAGCAGAAGAGAACCTACAGGTGCTTAAAGACTGATTAGAATCGTCGGCAGATTAAGAGAAAATGTGGATTCCAGTCTTCTTCGTGGATTGGTTAGCTCCTTTACTAAGCTCCCTCTTGCGTGTGTGTTTTGTACTAATATTTGGACCTTGTATACTCAATACTGTAACTTGAAGCATTTCCTCTGACCTAGAAGCTATTAAACTCCAGATGGCACTGCAGATGGGATCACGCATGGACGTGGCATTCTTCCGAGGACCCTCAGATTGACTCCAGGAGGAGCCCTAGCTGCTGCTCCCCACTTGATGCCCCTCTTCAAGTAGGAAGTATAGTGAGAGTAAAGGAGTGCTCAGCAATCTTCCCTTTTAAGAAAATGCAGCCCCAAATAATTTCTTTTCTAACAAAGAGCAGCCTAAAAAATTGAGCTGCAAACATTCGTGAGCAAGTTGGGGCTTGCACAGTGATGATGCTGGCAGCTGTGCCAGTAGAAAACAGCTACTGAGGCCAGGCATGGGGGCTCCTGCCTGTAATCCCAGCACTTTGGGAGGCCAAGGCGGGTGCATCATGAGGTCAAGAGTTCAAAACCAGCCTGGCCAAGGTGATGAAACCCCATCTGTACTAAAAACACAAAAAAAGTAGCCGGGTGTGGTGGTGGGCGCCTGTAATCCCAGCCACTCAGGAGGCTGAGGCAGAGAATCACTTGAACCTGGGAGGTAAAGGTTGCAGTGAGGCGAGATCGCACTGCTGTACTCCAGCCTGGGTGACAGAGAGAGTCTCTGTAACAAAAAAAAAAAAAAAAAAGCTACTGAGAGCCAGACATGTTCAACAGGAGGCTCCATCTTCTCTTTTGTCACCACCTGTACAGTAAAAAAGCAGGCAACGTGGCACCAGCCAGGTGTAGAGAACCATCTGCATGATAAAAGATTAGGGTGGGGCAGCCAGCTTCTTTGTGCCATATGCAAAGAGCACTCCTAGTCCTAAGCAGTTCTTTGCATGCTATGCAAATGAAACACCTGGTTCGACCAATCGTTCGTGCCCTATGTAAACCAGACACCACCTCCTCAAGCTCATCTAGAGAACCTCCTGCGCTTCACTGCTGATGGAAGAGCTGCTTGGGACCCCCTCTTCAGGGAAGAGCTTTCCTCTTTCTTTCGCCTATTAAACTTCTGCTTTTAAGCTCCCTCGTGTGTCTGTGTCTTTGATTTCCTTGGCATGGGACAAAGAACTTGTGTTACCCCAGATGAACGGTGCCACTTCAGCACTGTTGCCCAGGCTTGTCTCCAACTCCTGTGCTCAAGCAATGTTCCCGCCTTGGCCTCCTAAGTGTTAGGATTACAGGCATGAACCACTGTGCCTAGTCTGAAAAGTTTTCTTCAGAGGTAACAGGCTATGTCAGTGTTCCGCTTGAACAGTCCACTAAACTCATCAGGTTTGGGGGATCCAAAGGAACTGTCCATTATCCTCAGCCATCAGCAAAAAGAAAAGGCCCTTTGCTAAGTTATTTTTGTAAGCATGTAATCCTCAATTATTTGTTGCTGGGCCTGGTAATCACCAGGAATCATTCCACACCTGGTGTCCTTAATGTCAGCATCCGTGATTTAAAAGCTTTCTAGTACTTTTTTCGTTGTTTCAACCACTTTCTTCCTGGTACTTTTTTTTTTTTGGAGACGGAGTTTCGCTCGTTACCCAGGCTGGAGTGAAATGGCACGATCTCGGCTCACCGCAACCTCCGCCTCCTGGGTTCAAGCAATTCTCCTGCCTCAGCCTCCCAAGTAGCTGGGATTACAGGCACGCGCCACCATGCCCAGCTAATTTTTGTATTTTTAGTAGAGACGGGGTTTCACTGTGTTGACCAGGTTGGTCTGGATCTCTTGACCTTGTGATCCACCCGCCTTGGCCTCCCAAAGTGCTGGGATTATAGGTGTGAGCCACCGCCCCCGGCCACACGGTACTTTCAAATTCCTTGATTCCTGTGTTAGTTTAAGTCTACAGAGAAGCAGATGTCAAGACTAGATCTGAAAGAGAAGGGAACAGAAGGCAGGACAAACCTTCAGACTGACTGCAGGTCTGACTACGGAAGGAGAGAGGGAAGGAAGGAGGATTGTAGCAAAATTCAGCAAGGCCACCGGCACACTTTGAGCCAAAACTGCCAGTTGGAGGTCTGTATGTCACCAGAATGGGCCTGCATTAGTGCCTCTACCATGCTGAGTCACTGGCTTGGAGCGGCATGCAGAAAGTACAGCCTCTGCATGAGCAGAGTGGTGGATTCAGAGAGGCAGTAGCTGGGGATCTGTGAACTATGCTCCACAAAACCGGAGATGTGGCAACATCGCCACTCTTCTTAGTCTGCATCTATCCCCTATGAAAGACACTGAGTATCAGATTAATTTCTCACCTACAATTCATGGAGATCATTCAAATGCCGACAAAGCATCCCTTTAACACACTTTAAATTATCTAATCATCCATGGTCCCCACTGCTCTAGTACCACTGTTGAAAATCATACAATAGTAGAGAATACTGAAGCCACTATAAATGGTCCTCCACAGCATCCCATGATTCCGATTGTCCACAGCAGTTTTACAGCCGTTACTATAAATCTTTGTCCTTCTCAGCTCCTCTTCTATGCTGTATCAATTAACACTGCTTGTGCTTTCTCTGACAGTATGGCACCTGTAGGGCATTCATTTATCTAACAAGAACACTTGTAGTCAATTTCTTTCATCTAAGCTAACAGCAAAATGTGCGTTTACTGTTGGACCCCATCCCTTTTCCTAAAACCATGTCGATCCCTCTGAGTTGTATTTAAAATACTCCTCAGCTGACTTCATTCTTACACTCCAGTAACTTTTTTTTTTTTTGAGACAGGGTCTCACTCTGTTGTCCAGGCTGGAGTACAGTGAAGCAATCACAGCTCACTGCAACCTTCGCCTCCTGGGTTCAAGCGATCCTCCCGCTTCAGCTTTCCAAATAGCTGGGATTATAAGTATGTACCACCATGCTGGCTAATTTTTTTATTTCTAGTAGAGATGGGGTTTCACCATGTTAGCTAGGCCAGGATCTTGAACTCCTGACCTCAGGTGATCCACCTGCCTTGGCCTTCCAAAGTGCTGGGATTACAGCTGACAGCCACTGCGCCTGGCCCACTGTAACTATTTTTTGTTTAAGTGACGGGTCTCACTATGTTACCCAGGCTGCAGTACAGCGGTTCTTCATGATAAATAGCTCACTCACATCAGGCTCCCGAGTTGCTGGGACTATAGGTACCTGCCACCATGCCCAGCCAAGTTTTATAAAAAAATTTTTTTTTTGAGACAGAGTTTCACTGTTGTTACCCAGGCTGGAATGCAATGGCGCGATCTCGGCTCACCGCAACCTCCGCATTCTGGGTTCAAGCAATTCTCCTGCCTCAGTCTCCTGAGTAGCTGGGACTACAGGCGCGCACCACCATGCCCAGCTAATTTTGATATTTTTAGTAGAGACGGGGTTTCACCATGTTGACCAGGATGGTCTCGATCCCTTGACCTCGTGATCCACCCGCCTTGGCCTCCCAAAGCGCTGGGATTATAGGCGTGAGCCACCGCGCCCAGCTTAAAAATTTTTTTAGAAATAGGGGTTTCACCATGTTGCCCCCAGGCTAGACTTGTGGGTTCAGGTGTCTTCCCACCTCCATCCCTTGAGTAGCTGGGACTACAGGTGCACACCACCATGCCTGGTGAGAAAATACTCTTAATTCCGTTTAGGTTCATATAAAGATCTAACTTCAGAGGAGTTTTCTTGATAGAACAGTGCAGGAGACTTTTCAGTGATACAGACTGAATTATTCACCAAAACTATACTGACTATACCTGGCAGAACTAAAAAGGAGGAAATCAGGGTCAGTTTAATGTTCCATTAGGTATTTAGAGACCAGAAGAAATAAAAAAATCTTATTTAAAATACTTTAATTTCTAAAAAAGTTTAAATCATATTAAAATTTAAACAATGCCATTGTACAGTACTTGACAATACATGTCAACAAACTGAAAGGTAAAACAAATCAGTACATCATAAGCTTACTAATGAAGACTCTTGCTCCTGAAGATGCAAAAATCAGCAATACTGAAATACTAAAATAGGAATCTGAAACAATGAATTCAATCTGATCAAATCCAATTAACTGAAGTTTTCATTTTATTCAGTTGTGAAGAAAATAGCAGCTACTTTTTCACCCAATGTGCCAATGATACCAACTTCAGAAGAAATGATCAGTCTGGCTGTGCAGACCAAGAACGGTTATCTTTTGCTGAAAGGATGTGAGTTTTTCAAATTCGTTTTTCATGTCACGGTTTCCAAATAAACAAACTGCTCCACGAAACGTCTTGACGACTAGTCGTTGTACCTGCCTTCCAGCCTGTCATCATATAGCCATTTGTAAGCATGATCTTTGGAAGACTGTACGGTTTCAAAGAGCTGTTTGAAGTCCTGAGGGTACAAGTTAGTGACTTTATCGTCTCTCTTTTTTCCTATTTGCCTCAATATATCTTTCGCATCAAGTGGAGTCAATGAACTGCAAAATAAAAACAAAGCTAATGTGCTTAATGCTTTTTCCTGCATCTACCAGTTAGTGAAGACAAAAATGACTTCCAAGTCGAATTTAAAGTGTCTAACTTAGGCATACAGAGTGCTACAATGGACATGGGAGAAGCAGCAGGGAAGAGGATGGGAGGAGGGTGAGGGATAAAAAGCCACCTGCTGGGTACAGTGTACACCACTGGGTGATGGGTACACCAGAAGCCCATACTTCATCACTACATAGTTCATGCATGTAACCAAAAACCGCTTGTAATCCCGAGGCTATTGAAATCAGAAAACAAACAAAAAGCCGAACTTATTATATATAAACAATCTTATTTAGTTTAAGAGGTTGCAATAACTTTATGCTTATTTCTAAAGTTTCATGGCTAACCTATAATTAAAGTGTTAATAGCAGGTTTAGGCTTTAACATATTGTAATCAATGGAGTTTCACTCTTGTTACCCAGGCTGGAGTGCAATGGCGCGATCTCGGCTCACTGCAACCTCCGCTTCCTGGGTTCAGGCAATTCTCCTGCCTCAGCCTCCCGAGTAGCTGGGATTACAGGCACGCACCCCCATGCCCAGCTAATTTTTCTATTTTTAGTAGAGACGGGTTTTCACCTTGTTGACCAGGATGGTCTCAATCTCTTGACCTTGTGATCCACCCGCCTCGGCCTCCCAAAGTGCTGGGATTACAGGCGTGAGCCACCGCGCCCGGCCTCTAATCAATTATGACACAAAATTCTAGTTTAATCACTACCATTTAAAAAAATTATTCTGCCTACCTCTTTCATCCTTTTCCTTTCTGCAAAAAAAATATTCTTAACTTCTTTCAGTTCATGTCAAAGCTCAGTAAATACAAACAGCACAAGTTGCTGTTAGGCACTTTACAAAGAGGGAATCACTTCACATTCTGATGTTAACTGTCATTGGTAAATTAATTATAAATCAGCAAACTTCCTTGTACAGTCATGCACTGCTTCATGATGGAGGTATGTTCTGAGAAGTGCACTGTTTGGTGATGTCACTGCTGCCTGAACATCTTACAGTGTACTTAAAACAAACCTAGGGGGTATAGCCTACTACATACTCAGGATGTATGGCATAGCTATTGCTCCAAGGCTACAAACCCGTGCAACATATTACTGTACTGAATACCGTGGGCAACTGTAACACGATGGTAAGCAATAGAAAAGAGGAAGTAGAATCTTACGCAACCACTACTGCACTTTCGGTCTGCCACTGACTGAAATGCCACTATGAGGTACAGAACTGTGTGTCAGCTCAGCAAGAAACCATCAAGAAGCCTCTGACGACAATAAGTAAACAACTGCAAAAAAATATTCTGGACTGGGTGTGGTGGCTCACACCTGCTACCCAGCACTTGGGGAGGCTAGGTGGGAGCATTAAGTGAGCCCAAGAGTTCAATGCTATCCTAAGCAACAAAGTGAGACCCCATCTCTACAAAAAATGTAAAATGTTCGCTCCGCATAGCGGTGGGCACAGCAGTCCCAGCTACTCAGGGAAGAGGCTGAGGCAGGATCACTTGAGCCCAGGGCTTTGTGGTTGAGGTGAGATATGATTGTGCCATTGCCCTCCAGACTAGGCAACAGAGTGAGACTCTGTCTCTTAAATTCCAATATTTTTTGATATTGAATAGAATCTTGGTAGCATATTTCTAGCCCACTGCGAGTACCAGGTGCATTCTTGACATTTTGCACCATGATTTATTACATTTATTCCTTATTTCCCTATTTTCTTGATATTTTCATTCAAACTAGCCACCACAAGGTGGCAAGATAAAAAATAATAGATTGCCTTTTACTAATCTATTACCACTTCTTTTAGAGATAGAGTCTTGCTGTATCACCCAGGCTCCTCGTCTCAAACTCTTGGTGACCCTCTCTGCCTCCCAACTATTATTATTATTTTTTTTAGAGACAAGGTCAACTTGCTGTGTGTCCCACATGGGAGTGCAGGTGAGTTCATAGCTCACTACAGCCTCCAACTCCCAGCCTCCTCAACTGTCCTCCCACCTTGGCCTCACAAAAAGTGCTGGGATTATAGGCATGAGCCACTGCACCCGGGCTATTGCAACTTCTAACATTTATTTTTACATAAATATTGTCAAGTCAACAGCTCATTCAAATTAGTTATATGATCAAATTAGTTAAAATAATAATGATAATAATTTTTTTTTTTGAGACGGAGTTTCGCTCTTGTTACCCAGGCTGGAGTGCAATGGCGCCATCTCGGCTCACCGCAACCTCCGCCTCCTGGGTTCAGGCAATTCTCCTGCCTCAGCCTCCTGAGTAGCTGGGATTACAGGCACACACCACCATGCCCAGCTCATTTTTTGTATTTTTAATAGAGACAAGGTTTCACCACGTTGACCAGGATGGGCTCGATCTCTTGACCTCATGATCCACCTGCCTCGGCCTCCCAAAGTGCTGGGATTACAGGCTTTAGCCACCGCGCCCGGCTAAAATAATTATTTTAACATGTTACCCACCCTCTGGCAATACTTTGGGCTATAGGCTGCACAAGGCATGATGTGCAACTTACAAAGACGTGTGCATCAGCCCTACACAGAAATGACACATACGGCCAGGCGCGGTGGCTCATGCCTGTAACCCCGGCACTGTGTGAGGCCAAGCCGGGTGGACTGCTTTAGGTCAGGAGCTCGAGACCAGCCTGGGCAACACGAGGAAACCTCATCTCTATAAAAATTGGCATACAATTTATAAATACAAAATATAAATGTAAAATTTTATATTTTTACAAGTATAAAAATTAGCCAGGTATGGAGGTGCATGCATTGGTCCCAGCTACTCAGGAGGCTGAGGTGGGAGGATCACTTGAGCCTGGGGAGGTCAAGGCTGCAGTGAACTGAGACTGTGCCACTGCACTCCAGCCTGGACAACACAGCGAGACCCTTCCTCTAACAACAACAAAGATACAGACACAAACCAAGTAGTATTATTACAAGCTATCGTTTTGACAAAGCTTTAGGTAAAAACATAAAATCTGATCCAGAGCAAGGGAACCAGAGTGGTATAATCACCTATCCCTACTTTGGTTAAGAAACAGAGCCACTCTGTGGGCCTGCCTCCAGTAACGCTGATCTTTCTCCACCCCAGCTTGTGAGGAGCAGCGAGTGCCTCCTGTAAGATAAAGCTAGGCCTATATGCTGAAAAAGAAAAAACAACTTGTGGGCATCCCTGGGCATTTTTCAAAGAAGGAAAAAAAATGCAACTCACTGAAAGATTAGGGGGAAAATGTATTTTCCTCAAAATGTACATCAGGGTGAAGAAATTATTTTGAAGAATATATGAGGGAGGCCGGGTGCAGTTGCTCATGCCTGTAATCCCAGGACTCTGAGAGATTGAGGCGGGCAGATCCTGAGGTCAGAAGTTCGAGATCAGCCTGGCCAACAGAGTGAAATCCTGTCTCTACTAAAAATAAAAAAAAATTAGCCAGGCGTGCTGGTGGGCACCTGTAATCCCAGCTACTTGGGAGGTTGAGGCAGGAAAATCGCTTGAACCTGGGAGGTGGTTGCAGTGAGCTGAGATCGTGCCATTGCACTCCAGCCTGGGCGACGAGAGACTCTGTCTCACAAAAAACACAAGATATGAGGGAAAAGATGGTGCCTCAATCTGTTAACCAAGATATAAAAGACAGACCTCTGACATAAAAGAATAATCTGTGCCTCAAAGTGCTGCTCTTGACCTGCTTCTCTTCTTACTCACCGCAAGTGGTCTATGAGGCGGCATTTGCGCTTCCCAAAACAGTGCTTCACCATGTGAATGAATACTTGATAGCTCATAGG
Organism: Saguinus oedipus; assembly: GCA_031835075.1. Taxonomy (NCBI): domain Eukaryota; kingdom Metazoa; phylum Chordata; class Mammalia; order Primates; family Cebidae; genus Saguinus; species Saguinus oedipus. The sequence continues at coordinate 2,191,782 of CM063188.1, read as the reverse complement.
TGTTAAGTTCTCTGTAAATAAATCTCTGTAAGGAGTGATCTGAATAAAATACAGCTTTTCTTGTGATGGTTCTAATAATTCCTGGAGAGAAGGGAAAATGAATTGCATTAGTCACAAAATATTGCCAGAGTAAGACATTGTTTGCTTGTTCCTTTACGCTACCTGCTGAAAGATACAATTACCACAGGCCCTGAGAGTCTCTGAATTTTCTGATTGGGTTCACCAAGAACACAAAGCCTAACTGCTCTTTACCTGGGCCATTTCTCAGAGTTGTCTGCAACGAGTAACCTCGATGGAGGAGATAATATCTCTCTCCAGGACCAAGAGCAGGCTTGTGGCCTGGCGGTGGCTCATGCCCATTATCCCAGCACTTTGGGAGGCTGAGGCAGATGGATCACTTGAGCTCTGGAGTTCGAGACCAGCCTGGCCAATATGGTAAAACCTCACCTCTACTAAAAATACAAAAATTAGTCCCAGGCATGGTGGCGGACACCTGTAGTCCGAGCCACTCGGGAGGCTGAGGCAGGAGAACCACTTGAACCTGGAAGGCGGAGGCTGCAGTGAGCCAAGATGACACTATTGCACTCACGTGCGGGCGACAGAGCAAGACTCCATGTCAGAAACAAAAAAGCAAAAACACCTTGCCTAAGTAACAGAATGATCACAGTCTAATTGATTTCAGAAAAACAACATGTTGTAGTTAAATAATATAATCTCTCTCCTCAATTTTTTTAAAGAGGAGGAGGAGGATCCAAATACTAGTAACTCTTTTCCTTACTTAAAATTGACTTGCCCTTTGTGTAATTATGCAAACAAGCATTTTAGCTATCATTTTTACCAGTCAACATTTCCATTTCATAGTTAGAATCAGCCGTTTAAGAGGCATTAGATTAATGCTGAGGATTTTTTGGTCCTACTTCAGTGGAAAAAGCTTATTAATCGAACAATTTGAATATGTTAGGACATATATGGAAATACACAAATAAAGACAATAGAGTCGGCCAAGTGCTGTGGCTCATGCCTGTAATCCTGGCACCTTGGAAGGCCAAAGCTGGAGGATCGCTTGAGCCTGGGAGCTGGAGTTTGCAGTGAGTGTCACCACTGCACTCCAGCCTATGACAGAGTGAGACTCTGTCCCAAAACAACAACATAAAAAAGGATCACTATTCTTTTGTATTAATCTTTTGTAATATAATTTTGTACATAAAGCAATTTTAAAAGATGATCTGGTTAGGCACAGTGGCTTATGCCTGTAATCCCAGCACTTTGGGAGGCCGAGATAGGAGGATCACTTGAGCTCAGGGGTTTGAGACCAGCCTGGGCAACACGGAGCAACACTGTCTCTTTAAAAAGTACAAAAATCAGTTGGGTATACAGGCTGGGCATGATGGCTCGTGCCTATAATCCTAGTACTTTGGGAGGCCGAGGAGGGTGGATCACGAAGGAGTTCGAGACCATCATGGCCAACGCGGTGAAACCCTTGTCTCAACTAAAAATACAAAAATTAGCTGGACGTGGTGGTGGGCGCCCGTAGTCCCAGCTACTCAGGAGGCTGAGGCAGAAGAATCGGTTGAACCTAGGAGGTGGAAGTTGCAGTGAGCTGAGATCATGCCCCTGCACTCATCCTGGGCAACAAAGGGAGAGTCCATCTCAAAAAAAAAAAAGATTAGCTGGGTGTGGTGGTGTATGCACCTACAGTCCCAGCTATTCCGGAGGCTGAGGCGTGAGAATTGCTTAAGCCTGGAGGCAGAGATTGAAGTGAGCTGGGATTGTGCCAGCGTACTCCAGCCTGGGTTGACAGAGTGACACTGTGTCTCAAAATAAAAAACCGACCCACCCAAAAAAAATTCTCTATTTAAAAAACTAGATATACCCATACTCATATATTCCAAAATAAGAGTGGATTAAAATAGATCTGACACAGACTTAAAAGACTGAACAATATTGAACATAAGATCTGAAAGGCTATTGTCAAAATAGCAATTTATTATTAACTACAGGGGCAATGAGAGTGGAATTAAAAACAGATCTGTTGCCAAAGTGTGAAATTCCTAGCAGTTCCAGGAACGTCACTTTCAGGGGGGAAGACAAACCACTATCAGCAGTGTATGACGGGCGCTGCCGTTTCCTACACGCTTGGTCTAGCCTCAGCAGCTTTCCCCTCATCAGGGACAGTACAGGAAAACCCGCAAGACGCTGGGAACTGAGTTGAACAACTTATTCAACAGTTACAGAAAAACAGTGGAGCAAGTGTAGAAAAATGTTACGTCTAGAAAGCCCTTCCCTTGTGGAGTTTAGTAAATGGTGAAACCTAACACAGGACCTTTGAAAACCAACACTAAGGGAACAAGAAGATGCAACCCTTATTCCTCAAGCCAAAGTCCTCAGAAGGCCTCTATGAAGAAACTAGCTGAAAGCTACAAGGACAGAAGGCTTGAGATGAAAAGTCAACAGAATGAGAAAGAGCAGTGGGCAAGGAGACATGTCAGAGAAACCAAGAACTACACACTGAGAGCACAATACACAGTGCAGGCGGAAAGCACAATCATACAATACACAGCGCAGGTGGAAACTAAGTGTGAAAAGTACAATACACAGCGCAGGCGGAAAGCAGGATCAGTGATGTGAAGACTAAGTGTGAAAAGATTCTGGGAAGAGAGAAAAATGATGAGAGCATGATGGATACTAAAGACAAGGGTCAGAGATCCAACCTAAGAACCTCAAATGTTTTAGAGTAAAAAAAAAAATTGGAACAAAAGCTAAAATCAACATTCCTGAGCCTAAAAAAAAAAAAATACAGCTGGGTTCACAGACTGAAGACCTCAGCATATTCTCAGGCAAAAGCAGTGAAGAGAATACATGAAGATCCACACTCCAAAAATTTAAAAATTAGAGCCAGGCCTGGCACGGTGGCTCACGTCTGTAATCCCAGTACTTTAGGAGGCCAAGGCAGGCGAATCACTTGAGGTCAGGAGGTCAAGACCAGCCTGGCCAACGTGGTGAAACACCTACCTCTAATAAAAATACAAAAATTAGCTGGGTGTGGTGGCATATGCTTGCAGTCCCAGCTACTCGGGAAGGCTGAGGCAGGGGAATCACTTAAACCCGGGATGCAGAGGTTGCAGTGAGCCAAGATTGCACCATTGCACTCTAGTCTAGGTGACCGAGTAAGACTCCACCTCAAAAAAATAATAAATAAATAAAAATAAAATCAGAGCCAGGTGCAGTGGGTCATGTAATCCCAGTGATTCTGGGAGGCTAAGGTAGGAGGATCACTTGAGGTCAGGAGTTCATCACGAGGCTGGGCAATATTTTCAAAATTTTAAAACTTAGCCAGGCATGGTGGCACATGACTATAGTCTCAGCTGCTCCAGAGGCTAACGTGAGAGGATCACTTGAGTCCTGTAGTGCAAGGCTGCAGCAAGCTGTGATTGTGCCACTGCCTCCAGCCTGGGCAACAGAGTGAGACTCTGTCTCTAAAGAAAACTCTTTTTTAAATAGAAGGATTTTACTCACCTTGTGCAGAACCTTAATCTCACAAGCTACTTGCCAGAGAACACTTAATACCTGATACAAGTCTGGATTTCCGGGATCTGCCATTAGTTTCTAGCAAAAGGAAAATAAAAATTACATGTTGTACACACCTATAATCAATCAAAACCAAATGCTGAATCTTAACAGTACTATCATAATAGCATCTAGACAGTAAGTAAAGAAAACTAGATGTAGAAGCAAAAAGCCGGGTGCAGTGGGCTTCGCACCTGCAGTCCCAGCTACTCCAAAGGCCGAGGCAAGGGGGTTGCTGGAGCCCAGGAGTTTGGGGGTTCAGTGTGAGATCATGGCGCCTCTGCATAACCAGAGAACTTTGGCACCGGCAACCGACAGCAGGCCGTGGTGGGTCATGCTTGTCATTCCAGCACTTTGAGAGGCCAAGGTGGGAGGACTGCTTGAGCCTAGTTCAAAACCAGTCTGGGCAACACAGTGAGACCCCATCTCTTAAACACACCACCACCACCACACAATTGTTAGGGCTGACCTTAAAGGACGAGAGGTTACCACAGCGAATGAGAATGCACTACAGACAGAAGAAGCCAAGTGTGAAAAGGTCCACGGCAAAAGAAGCATGGGCCACTGGAATATAATCCCAGCAGCAGGGAATCTAACCAAGGATTTCTGATTTTTCTTCTTTTCATTCCTTTGTTTAATATTACACGCACAGCCTCAGGTTCGGACGCCCCTGCTGTCTTCCCACGGCTAGTAAATGCGTATTCCCTAAATGGGTGTGGGTGAGTGAATCATTTTCTCATTTTTTGCCCCGCTCTCCTAACCCATAGCCATACAAATGATCTTATTTGAATCTTAATAGTACTATCTTAATAGCATCTAGAAAGTTAAGCAGAGAAAACTAGAATTAGATGCAGAAAGCTGGACGCAGTGGTGTGCGCCTGTAGTCCTAGCTCCTCAAAATGCTTAGACAAGGGGATTGCCTGCGCCTAGGAGTTTGGGGATTTGGTGTGAGATGATGGTGCCTATGAAAAGCCGCAGCACTCCAGCACAGGTGACACAGCAAGACAAGTAAGCATTTCTTGTTAAACTGGATTAACAGATTAATAACATGAAAGATTCTGGGCAGAAGAGAAAGATTACACTCATAGCAATATCACGGTTGTCAGGAAGACCTTCCATTACAGAGAATTATTTTTATCCTACTTTGTGTTATTTTTCGAGATGGAGTCTTGCTCTGTCACCCAGGCTGGAGTGCAATGGCAAGATCTCTGCTCACCACAACCTCTGCCTCCTGGGTTTAAGAGATTCTCCTGCCTCCGCCTCCAGAGCAGCTGGGATAACAGGTGTGTGCCACTGTGCCTGGCTAATTTTATTTCCTTTTTTTTTGAGCCAGTCTCACTCTTGTCTCCCAGGCTGAGAGTGTAATGGTGTGATCTCGGCTCACTGCAACCTCTGCCTCGCAGGTTCAAGCAATTCTCCTGTGTCAGCCTCCCGAATAGCTGGGATTATAGGCACCCACCACCATGCCTGGGTAATTTTTGTATTTTTAGTAGAGACAGGATTTCCCTGTTAGCCAGGCTGGTCTTGAACTGCTGACCTCAAGTGATCCACTCGCCTTGGCCTCCCAAAGTGCTAGGATTACAGGCGTGAGCCATCGCGTCCAGCCGCATTTTTTTTTTTTAATAGAGACATGGTTTCACCATGTTGGCCAAGCTGGTCTTGAACTCCTAACCTCGTGATCCGCCCGCCTCAGCCTCCCAAAGTGCTGGGATTACAGGTGTGAGCCACCAAGCCTGGCCCTACTACAGAGAATTAAAACTAGAGTCTAGGCTGGGCATGGTGGCTCAAGCCTGTAATCCCAGCACTTTGGGAGGCCAAGGCAGGGTGAAACCCCATCTCTACTAAAAATACAAAAATTAGCTGGATGTGGTGGCGTGCGCCTGTAGTCCCGGCTTCTCGGGAGGCTGAGGCAGGAGAACTGCTTGAACCCAGGAGGCGGAGGTTGCAGTGAGCCGAGATTGTGCCACTGCAGTCCAGCCTGGTGCCTGGCGACAGAGTGAGACTCTGTCTCAAAACAAAAAACAACAAAAAAACAAAACAAAAACTAGAGTCTAAAATCTCGGACTCAGTATGATGGCTCGCAATTATAATCCTAGCACTTTGGGAGGCCAATGCAAGAGAATCACTTGAAGACATGAGTTCAAGACCACCCTGAACAACAAAGCATGACTCTGTCACTACAAAAATAAACCACTAGCTGGGTGGAGTGGTGTGCACATGTAGTCCTAATTACAGGGGAGGCTGAGGCAGGAGGATCACTTGAGCCCAGGAGTTTGAGGCTGCAGTGAGCTATGAATGCACTGCTACATTGAAGCCTGGGCAACAGAACAAGACCCTGTTTCTCAAAAAAAAAAAATTGTTTTAATGTTTTATAGTTTAAAAAGAAATTTAAAAACCTTTAAATATAAAAATAAATCTAAATCCTATTAAAACAAATAAATTTAGCTGAGGGTGGTAGCTCATACCTGTAATCCCAGCATTTTGGGAGGCTGAGGCAGGAGGATCACTTGAGCCCAAGGGTTTGAGACCAGTCTGGGCAAAAGTGAGATCCTGTCTCTATTTGGAAAAAAAAAAAAAAAAAAGGAAAAAAAAAAAAAACTAATAAATTTAGCAATGCTGTAGGATACAAAAACACACAAAAATCAGTTGCATTTTTATATACCAGCAATGGACAACTGGAAAAACAATTCAATTTATAATAGCATTAAAAGTAACTTAAAAGCTACTAATTAAAAACACAAATGAATGGAGGCCAGATGCAGGGGCTCACACCCGCAATCCCAGCACTTTGGGAGGCTGAGGTAGAAGGATCACTTGAACTCAGGAGTTCGAGATCAGCCTGGGCAACATAGTAAAACCCCATCTCTATAAGAAATAGAAAAATCAGGCAGGCATGGGGAATGCACACCTGTAGTCCCCTCTACTTGGGAGGCTGAGGTGGGAGGATCACCTGAGCCCAGGGAGTTCAAGGCTTCAGTGAGCTGTGATCCTGCCACTGCACTCCAGCCTGGGCGACAGAGTGAGACCCTGTATCAAACAAAAATGAAACCAATAACAAAACCCACAAATAAATGCAAAGACATTTCATGTTCATGGATAGGAAGGTTTAATACTGAATACTGTTGAGATGCCAATAACATCCAAAGCAATCTCAAGATTCAATGCACTCCCTATCAAAATCCTAACATGTGTTTTGGAGAAACAGAAAAATCCATCCTGAAGTCCATATAGAATCTCAAGGAAACTCAAATAGCCTAAATAATCATTACGAAGAATAAATTTAAATGAATCAGTCCCTGATTTCAAAACTTACTACAAGGCAACAGTAGTAACACAGAGTTGTATTGGCCTAAGGACAAATGCTCAGATCAATGGAATACGACAGAGTCCAGAAAGAAACCCTTACACACATGGTCAGATAATTTCTGACACTGATGCCAAAGCCATTCAATGGGGGTAAAGAACAGTCTTTTCAACAAACGGTGCTGGGCAAACTAGATAGAAGAATGAAGCTGGACACTGAAACCATAACCAAAATTAACTCAAAATGGATCAAAGACCTAAACATGAGAGCTAAAACTATGACACTCCAAAAGAAAACACAAGGTAACCTTTATAACACTGGATTTGGCAATGATCTACTGAGCTACGACACGGGTTCCCAGTCCCCGGGCCATGAACTGGCGCCAGTCCATGTCTTGTTAGAAACTGGGCCACATAGCAGGAGGAGAGTGACAGGTGAGCAGAAGTGTCATCCGTATTCCACTGTTCACATTCCCGCCCGAGCTCCGCCTCCTGTCACACCAGCAGCGGCATCGGATTCTCAAGAGTGCAATCCCCATGGTACATGCAAGGATCTGGGCTGCGTGCTCCTTAGAGAATCTAATGCCCGATCATCTGTCACTATCTCCTATAGTTTCAGGAGAACGAACTCAGTGTTTCCACGGATTCTATATTATGGTGAGTCGTATAACTATTTCATCATGTATTGCAATGCAGTAATAATAGAAATAAACTGCACAATAAATGTGATGCACTTGAAACATCCTGAAACCATCCCCGCTGCCGACCATGCAAAAACTGTCTTCCACAAAACTGGTCCCTGGTGCCAAAGACGTTGGGGACTGCTGAGCTACAGATGACACAAAAGGCACAAGCAAGAAAAGAAAAAAGAGGGGGGATTTCCAAGATGGCGCGTTAGGAACAACTCAGGATTGCAGCTCTCAGTGAAGGCGCAGAGGGTGAGTCCGAGCCGCATTTTCAGACGGACCTTTGTTGCCCATAGAACGGGGAAATTCCCAGGTGTAGGAGAGACACGGGACACCAGCACAGCCCTTTTGGCTTGCGCGGCCGTTTTGGCCGTTGCCGCGGCACAGTGGCACCCCGCACAAAACTCACTGGTCTGGGTGCCCTGTTAAACTGGCAGTCTGAGATTTGGGAGGGCAGATTAACATATCCATCCGATTAAACGGGCTTTGGACAGTGAGCCAGACCAGGAGATTCCTGGGAAGCGTGATTTGAGCCGGTGCAGTGGGCCACGGCACAGGAAATCACACCGATCCCGGTGCTCTATCAGCAGGCGACTGAGGCACCTGTGAGAGAGTCAACTGTTCAACTTAAAAAAAAAAAAAGAGAGAGAGAGAGAGAGAAAGGATTCTGAGGCAGGGAGCCAGGTGATCAGGCTCAGCAGGTCCCACCTCCAACAGGGACAAACAAAACGGAGATTCGAAATGCTCGGGGTTGAGAGTTTTACTGCGGGCTCAGCTGAATCCAGGACGGTGCAGCTCGGTGGGGGAGGGGCGTCCACCATAAGGGGCGCATAGCGCCCCTACTGAGGTACACGCCCATTGCAGAAGCAGCCTGCCATTGCCGAGGCAACCCGCCATAACAGAGAGACTCCGCCAACAGGGCAGAGCCCACCACAGTAGGGCGGAGCCCCGCGGCAGCAGGGCGGACTCTGCGGTAGCAGAGTGGAGCCTCGGCAGGCAAATAGTGACTAGACTGCCTCCTAGCTGGGCAGGACAGTGCAACAGATACTCATAAAGAAAGCCCCAACTCCCTGAGGGAAAAAAAGAGGGGTTTTATAAGTTTTATAAGTTCTGCTGCAGCAGACCTAAACACACCGCCCAACAACCCTGAATGAACAACGGAGCTCACAGCTCAGCACTGGAGCTCCTATAAAGTACAGATGTCTCCTCAAGCAGCTCCCTGACCCCTGTATATCCAAAGAGTCACCTCAAAAAAGGACTAATCAGACTGACATTTGGCAGGCATCATTCTGGGACAAAGATAGCAGAAGAAGAAACTGGTAGCATCCCTCACTGTTCCGCAGCTGCTACAGGTGTACCCCAGACAAGCAGGGCCTGAAGTGGACCTCAGCAGTCTTATAGCAAAGGGGCTAGATGGTTAGAAGGAAAAATAAGAAACAGAAATACTTCATCATTAACAATCTCAGCATCCACACAGAGACCCAAATGAAAAATCAGCAACCACTCAGATGACAGGTGGATAAATCCAAAAAGAGGGGAAGAAACCAGTGCAAAAAGGAGGAAAACACCCGAAACCAGAACACCTTGCCTCCTACAAAGGACCAAAACTCCTCACCAGCAAGGGAACAAAGCTGGACGGAGAATGAGTGTGATAAAATGACGGAATCAGACTTCAGAAGGTGGGTAATGAGAAACTTCCATGAGCTAAAAGAACATGTTCTAAATCAATGCAAAGAAACTAAGAACCTTGAAAAAAGATTTGAGGAAATGATAACAAGAATGGTCAACTTAGAGAGGAATATGAATGAATTGAAGGAGCTGAAAAACACAATACGAGAACTTCATGAAGCATGCACAAGTTTCAACAGCCAAACTGACCAAGTAGAAGAAAGAATATCAGAAGTCGAAGATCAACTCAATGAAATAAAACGAGAAACCAAGATTAGAGAAAAAAGCGCAAAAAGGAATGAACAAAATCTCCAAGAAATGTGGGACTATGTGAAGAGACCTAACCTACGTTTGATAGGTGTACCAGAATGTGACGAAGAGAATGAATTCAAGCTGGAAAACACTCTTCAGGATATTATCCAGGAAAATTTCCCCAACCTAGTAAGGCAGGCCAATACTCAACTCCAGGAAATACAGAGAACACCACAAAGATACTCCGCAAGAAGAGCAACCCCAAGGCACATAATCGTCAGATTCACCAGGGTTGAAATGAAGGAGAAAATGCTAAGGGCAGCCAGAGGGAAAGGTCAGGTCACCCACAAAGGGAAGCCCATCAGACTCACAGCAGATCTCTCGGCAGAGACTCTACAAGCCAGAAGAGAGTGGGGGCCAATATTCAACATCCTTAAAGAAAAGAACTTTCAACCCAGAACTTCATATCCAGCCAAACTGAGCTTCATAAGTGAAGGAAAAATAAAATCCTTCATGAACAAGCAAGTACTCAGAGATTTTGTCACCACCAGGCCTGCTTTACAAGAGCTCCTGAGCCATTCTAAAAACATACCAAATGCTAAAAAGCATCAACAAAATGAAGAATCTGCATCAACCAATGGGCAAAACAGCCAGCCAGCATCAAAATGGCAGTATCAAATTCACACATAACAATATTAACCCTAAATGTAAATGGGCTAAATGCACCAATCAAAAGACAGAGACTGGCAAATTGGAAAAAAAACCAGGAAACCCATCTCACATGCAAGGATACACAAAGGCTCAAAATAAAGGGATGGAGGAAGATTTACCAAGCAAATGGAGAGCAAAAAAAAAAAGCAGGAGTTGCAATTCTTGTCTCTGATAAAATAGACTTTAAAGCAACAAAGATCAAAAAAAAAAAAAAGAAATCATTATATAATGGTAAAAGGATCGATACAACAAGAAGAGCTAACGATCCTAAATATATATGGACCCAATACAGCAGCACCCAGATATATAAGGCAAGTTCTTAACGACTTAAAAGAGACTTAGACTCTCACACAATGGGAGACTTTAACACTCCATTGTCAATATTAGACAGATCAACCAGACAGAAAATTAACAAGGATATCCAGGGCTTGAACTCAGACCTGGAACAAGCAAACCTGATAGACATTTACAGAACTCTCCACCCCAAATCCACAGAATATACATTCTTCTCAGCACCACATCACACCTACTCCAAAATTGACCACATAATTGGAAGTAAAGCACTCCTCAGCAAATGCAAAACAACTGAAATCATAACAAACAGTCTCTCAGACCATAGTGCAATCAAGTTAGAACTCAGAATTCAGAAACTAACTCAGAACCGCACAGCTTCATGGAAACTGAACAACTGGCTCTTGAATGTTGATTGGATAAACAATGAAATGAAGGCAGAAATAAAGAAGTTCTTCGAAACCAACAAGAATGAAGACACAACATACCAGAATCTCTGGGACACATTTAAAGCAGTCTGTAGAGGAAAATATGTAGCAATAAGTGCCCACATGAGAAGAGTGGAGAGATCCAAAATTGACACCCTATCGTCAAAATTGAAAGAGCTAGAGGATCAAGATCAAAAAAACTCAAAACCTAGCAGAAGACAAGAAATAACTAAGATCAGAGCAGAACTGAAGGAGACAGAGACACGAAAAACCCTTCAAAAAAATCAATAAATCCAAGAGCTGGTTTTTCGAAAAGATCAACAAAATAGACAGACCACTAGCCAGACTGATAAAAAAGAAAAGAGAGAACAACCAAATAGATGCAATAAAAAAACGATAAAGGGGAAATCACCACAGATTCCACAGAAATTCAAACCATCATCAGAGACTACTACAAACAACTCTATGCACATAAACTAGTAAACCAGGAAGAAACGGATAAATTCCTGGACACCTGTGTCCTCCCAAGCCTAAACTAGGAGGAAGCCCAAACTATGAATAGACCAATAACAAGGTCTGAAGTTGAGGCAGCAATTAAGGCAGCAAAAAAAGCCCTGGTCCAGATGGGTTCACAGCCGAATTCTACCAGACACACAAAGAGGAGCTGGTACCATTCCTTCTGAAACTATTCCAAATAATTCAAAAAGAGGGAACCCTTCCCAAATCATTTTATGAGACCAACATCATCCTGATACCAAAACCCGGCAGAGATTCAACAAGAAAAGAAAACTTCAGGCCAATATTCATGATGAACACAGCTGCAAAAATCTTCAATAAAATACTGGCAAACCGATTGCAACAGCATATTAAAAAACTTATCCACCATGATCAAGTAGGATTCATCCTGGGGATGCAAGGCTGGTTCAACATATGCAAGTCTATAAACGTAATTCACCACATAAACAGAAGCAAAAACAGAAACCACATGATTATCTCAATTGACGCAGAGAAGGCCTTTGACAAAATCAACAGCCCTTTATGCTAAGAACCCTCAATAAACTTGGTATTGATGGAACGTATCTCAAAGTAATAAAAGCTATTTACGACAAATCAACAGCCAATATCATACTGAATGGGCAAAAACTGGAAGCATTCCCTTTGAAATTCAGCACTAGACAAGGATGCCCTCTCTCACCACTCCTATTCAATACAGTACTGGAAGTTCTAGCCAGAGCAATCAGGCAAGAAAAAGAAATAAAGGGTATTCAAATAGGAAAGGAGGAAGCCAAACTGTCTCTATTTGCAGATGACATGATAGTATACCTAGAAGACCCCATAGCCTCAGCCCAAAAACTCCTGCAACTGATAAGCAACTTCAGCAAAGTCTCAGGATATAAAATCAATGTGCAAAAATCACAAGCATTCCTATACACCAATAACAGACTTAAAGAGAGCCAAATCAAGAATGAACTGCCATTCACAATTGCTACAAAGAGAATAAAATATCTAGGAATACAACTTACAAGGAACATAAGGGACCTCTTCAAGGAAAACTACAAACCACTGCTCAACGAAGTAAGAGAGGACACAAACAGATGGAGAAACATTCCATGTTCATGGTTAGGAAGAATCAATATTGTGAAAATGGCTATACTGCCCAAAGTAATTTACAGAATCAACACTATCCCCATCAAGCTACCATTGAATTTCTTCACAGAACTGGAAAAAAACACCTTGAACTTTATATGGAACCAAAAGAGAGCCCACATAGCCAAGTCAATTCTAAGCAAAATGAACACAGCGGGAGGCATCACACTACCAGACTTCAAATTATACTACAAGGCTACGGTAATCAAAACAGCATGGTACTGGTACCAAAACAGAAATATAGACCAATGGAACAGAACAGAGACATTGGAGGCAACACAACATATCTACAACCATATAATCTTTGATAAACCAGACAAAAACAAGCAATGGGGAAAGGATTCCCTGTTTAATAAATGGTGTTGGGAAAACTGGTTAGCCATGTGCAGAAAGCAGAAACTGGACCCCTTCCTGACACCTTACACTAAAATTGACTCCAGATGGATTAAAGTCTTAAACATAAGACCTGGCACCATAAAAACCCTAGAAGAAAATCTAGGCAAAACCATGCAGGACATAAGAGTAGGCAAGGACTTCATGACCGAAACACCAAAAGCATTGGCAACAAAAGCCAAAATAGACAAATGGGACCTAAACAAACTCCACAGCTTTTGCATGGCAAAAGAAACAGTCACTAGAGTGAATCGGCAACCAACAGAATGGGAAAAAAAATCTTTGCAGTTTACCCATCTGACAAAGGGCTGATATCCAGAATTTACAAAGAACTCAAACAGATTTATAGGAAAAAAAGAAACAAGCCCATTCAAAAATGGGCAAAGGATATGAACAGACACTTTACAAAAGAAGACATACATGAGGACAACAAACATATGAAAAAATGCTCATCATCACTGGTCATTAGAGAGATGCAAATCAAAACCATATTGAGATACCATATCACACCAGTTAGAATGGCGATCATTAAAAAATCTGGAGACGACAGATGCTGGAGAGGATGCGGAGAAATAGGAACACTCTTACACTGTTGGTGGGAGTGTAAATTAGTTCAACCATTGTGGAAGACAGTGTGGCTATTCCTCAAGGACCTAGAAGTAGAAATTCCATTTGACCCAGCAATCCCATTACTGGGTATATATCCAAAGGACTATAAATCGTTCTACTATAAGGACACATGCACACGAATGTTCACTGCAGCACTGTTTACAATAGCAAAGACCTGGAACCAACCCAAATGCCCATCGATGATAGACTGAACTGGGAAAATGTGGCACATATACACCATGGAATATTATGCAGCAATCAAAAATGATGAGTTTGTGTCCTTTGTAAGGACATGGATGAATCTGGAGAACATCATTCTCAGCAAACTGACAAAAGAACAGAAAACGAAATACCACATATTCTCACTCATAGGCACGTGAGAAAAATTAGAACACATGGACACAGGGAGGGGGTACTACACTCTGGGGTCTATTGGGGGGAATAGGGAAGGGACGGCGGGGGAGCTGGGGAGGGATAGCCTAGGGAGAAATGCCAAATGTGGGTGAAGGGGAGGAAGGCAGCAAAACACACTGCCATGTGTGTACCTATGCAACTATCTTGCACGTTCTGCACATGTACCCCAAAACCTATAATGCAATAAAAATTAAAAAAAAAAAAAGAAAAAAGAGACAATGTTGACGTCATCCAAATTAAAAACTTTGGGAATCAAAGGACACAATTAAGAGGGTTCAAAGGCAACCCACAGAACAGGAGAAAATATCTGCAAAGCGTGTATCTGACAAGAGACTGAAACCCAGAATATATAAAGAACTCTTTAAAAAACTCAGCAACCAACAAAATAACCCATTAAAAACGGGCAAACATCTTAAAACAGACGTTTCTTAAAAGATAAACAAACAGCCAATAAGCACATAAAAATATATTCAACATGACTAATCATTAGGAAAATGCAAATCAAAAGCACAATGAAATACTGCCACTTCACGCCATTAGCAGAGGTACCATCAAAAACCAGAAATCAGCTACTAGTAATGACGTGGAGAAACGGAAACCTTGTGCACCGTTGGTAGGAATGTCAAATGGTACATCCATGATAGATGACAGTATGGTAGTTCCTCAAAAAGCGAAAAATAGTCTGGGCACAGTGGCTCACGCCTATAGTCCCAATACTGGCAGGCTGAGGCAGGAGGATTGCTTGCGTCCCTTAGTTGGAGACCAGAGTGAGCAACGTGGCAAGACCCTATCTCTACAAAAAGCTAGGCCTGGTGATGTGTGTCTGCAGTCCCACCTTGGGGGCTGAGGTGAGAAGACCGTTTGAGCCCAGGAGTTCCAAGCTGCAGAGAGCTGCGATCACGTCTCTGTAACTCCAGCCTGGGCCACAAGACCCTGTCTCAAGAGAAAAAACAAAAAAACAAAAAACCCTAAAAATTATATGATGCAGCAATTTTGCTTCCAGCTATACACTTAAAGGAATTAAAAGCAGGACTTGGAGAGGGAGTTGTAAACTCATATTCATTGCAGCATTATTCTCAACAGCCAAAAGGTAAAAGCAACTGAATGTCACTGACAGATGAACGTATGAACTGTGGCATATACATACCAATATATTTTTTTTTTGAGACCAAGTCTTGCTCTGCCACGCAGGCTGGAGTGTAGTGGCGTGATCTTGGCTCACTGCAACCTCTTCCTCCCAGGTTCAAGCAATTCTCTTGCTTCAGCCTCCCAAGAAGCTGGGATTACAGGCATGGGCCACCACAACCGGCTAATTTTTGTATTTTCAGTACAGACAGGGTTTTGCCATGTTGGCCAAGGTGGTCTCAAACTCCTGACCTCAAGTGACCAGCCTGCCTTGGCCTCCCAAAGTGCTGGGATTATAGGTGTGAGCTACCGTGCCCAGCCACAATGGAGTATTATTCAGTCTTAAAGGGGAATGAAATTCTGACACACGCTCTAACATTGATGAACCTTGAAAATATTACGCTAAGTGAAATATGACAAACACAAAGAAATACTGTATACTTATATGAGATAGCGAGAACAGTCAAGTCACAGAGACAGAAAGTAGAACAATGACTACCAGGGGATGCAGGAAGAGGACAACAGGGAGTTGGTAATTAATGAGCAGAGTGTTGGGATCGGATGCTGAAAACTTTTAGAGATGGAGGATGGTAATGGTTGTACAATGAGAATGTACTTAAAACCACCAAACTGTACACTGAAAAAGCAGCCTGAATCTAAAGACTGCTCTACAGAATTTAACAATCTTGGCCGGGCACGGTGGCTCAAGCCTGTAATCCCAGCACTTTGGGAGGCCGAGGCGGGTGGATCACGTGGTCAAGAGATCGAGAACATCCTGGTCAACATGGTGAAACCCCGTCTCTACTAAAAATACAAAAAATTAGCTGGGCATGGTGGCGTGTGCCTGTAATCCCAGCTACTCAGGAGGCTGAGGCAGGAGAATTGCTTGAACCCAGGAGGCAGAGGTTGCGGTGAGCCGAGATCACGCCATTGCACTCCAGCCTGGGTAACAAGAGCGAAACTCCATCTCAAAATAAATAAATAAATAAAATAAAAATAAAAACAATGTTAGACTCTCAAATGTCATGAGCCCTACATTAAAATTGCACAGATGAAGACTACTCAGAGAAAAATTATAGAATGCTTTCAAAACAAAAACTAGGTGTTTGTTAATAACATACCTGGAATTCCTTTTCATAAATAAGCACATTTAGTTCTATTCGTCCATATTTATATATAGAAGTACAGGAATATAAGTTATGGATAAGTTTCCAAAGTATCTTCCTCTCACTCCTAATTGGCAATGCTCCAATTACTTTTAAAGGGATACCTGTTAGGAATATAAGCAAAAATATCTGAATAAAGTTCTTAGCATTTTATCCTATGCCCACATTTTATTGAGACAAACTAAGTTTACAAACTATATTGATTTCAAGTTTATTTCTTTTTTTTTTTTTTTTTTGCCAATCATTGAGAGCTTGTAAGGTTGCTGAGGTTGGTTGGCCTTGAACTCTTGGCCTCGCCTTTGCAAGCGCCACGACATCCGGCCGGAGCCACTTTGGGCCCCTCAAGTTTATTTCAATTGAAACTAAGCCTCAGTATCTTTCCTTGGCATGGAATTTGGCTTTTGGGGAAATAAACTGGTAATTTGTGTTCAGGCGAGGGAAATGCCATATTCAGAGTAAGAGCATTTGCTCATAAATTATAATTATACACAAATTCAGCCAGGCATGGTGGCTCAAGCCTAAATCCCAGCACTTTGGGAGGCTGAGGTAGGCAGATCGCTTGAGGGTAGGAGTTCGAGACCAGCCTGGCCGACATGGTGAAACCCTGTCTCTACCAAAAATACAAAAAAATAACCAGGCGTGGTGACACACACTTAATTCCAGCCACTTGGGATGCTGAGGCAGGAGAATCTTATGAATCTGGGAGGCAGAGGTTCAGTGAGCCAAGATCGTGCCACTGCACTCTAGCCTGGGTGATGGAGAGAGACTCCATCGCAAAAAATAAATACATAATATACAAATGTCATCAACAGATCAGGTATACTGCTGAAGAAACTCAGCAAATTACAGGCAATTGCTTTAGTAAATTCCAAAAATTACCTGCTCTCCAAGGAACCGCTTCTATTCCCAAATTCTGAAAAAGGTCCTGTGAAGCCATAGCGGGTACTCTTATTGCTCCAGTACCTTTAGGATCCATTCTAAAAAAGTCACAGTAAACCACTTGTAGTTTTCCATCCAGATTTTTTCTTAAAGACTAAAGAGAGACAAAGACGACACGTTAAATATTTTCAGCATTAAGTCTACTATGCAACAATACAAAAACTCTACTTCAAAAAACCAATAATAAAATGTAAAAACAAAAATAATTACCTTTTTATGAAAAATACTTCTACCTCCATAAACATGTAAAGAAAATATTACTAACCTCCCAAAAACTTAACAGAGGAAATAAAAATCAATTAATACCCAAAAAGTGGCAAAAGTACAATAATATTACCAAGAAAAAGCCCCATAAACAGAAATAACCTATCACAAATTTTGATTATATGTTTACTTTTTTTTTTTTGAGACAAGTTATCACTCAGGCAGGAGTGCAGTGGCACAAATTTATTAGATGACTGCAGCCTTGACCTCTTGGGCTAAAGTGATCCTCCCACCTCAGCCCCACAAGTAGCTAGGACTACAGGTGCATACCATCATGCCCCACCAATTTTTGGAATTTTTTGTAGTGACAGGATTTTGCCATGTTGCCCAGGCTGGTCTCAAACACCTGAGCTCAAGATACCTGCCCACCTTGACCTCCCAAAGCACTGAGGTTACAGGTGTGAGCCACTGCACTCAGCCCCATTTACTTATCAAAATGGCTTTAGCTGTTCAAAACCTTTTCATGCCAGCATATGATTGCTTAGCAATGGCTATCTAAGCACTGGGCAAAGACTCTGACAGCATGGTTGGCTTCATACAGAGAGCTGTAAGCCAGCTGCTTTGGTCATGGGAAGAAAAAATAAAAGATGTTTCACAGTAAAGAAAAACAATTAAAATATTAAAGTGAAAGGCAGATGGATTCAAGAGAGTGCTTTTCTTCTAGGGGAATCTAGTCAGCAACCCACCAAATGAACTGCGCTCATCTCCAGAATTTTCAGGTACTTTTTCTAAAGACAGAAGCAACTATATACCTTGTTTGCTGAAGAGGTCTAGTATACCTCATTCTTCTCATTGCTCTGATTTGCTTATCTTGCAAATCTTGCAGTAGTACTAGAGACCTTAGTAGTTAGGGCAAGAATCAGTTACAGACTCCATAAATTTAATTTAAAGTTACAAAAAAAAAAAAAATCAGTAAAAAAACACTAAGTTTTTAATGTGTACATTGATGTTTCCATGCATAGAAAATTCTGTTAACATTTATAAAGCTTGAAAATGATTTAACTTAAAGTTATTAATTCAAATACCTAGTTTTTCTTAAGCATTTGAGTTCAACCTGTGAATATTATCCTATTTCTAAATCTAGTAAAAAAAAAAAAAAAACTCTTATTTTTTATCAAAATGAGTCTATGTCCCCAGGCTGGTCTCAAACTCCTGGCCTTAAGTGATCCTCCTGTCTCAGCCTCCCAAGTGCCTGTCAAGGTGTGTGATACTGTGCCCAGCTCAAAATCTAGTAAATCTTGGCTGGGTGCAGTAGCTCACACCTGTAATCCCAGCACTTTGGAAGGCCAAGGTAGGTGGATCACCTGAGGTCAGGAGTTTGAGAACACCCTGACCAACATGGTGAAAACCTGTCTCTACTAAAAATACAAAAGTTAGCCAGGCGTGGTGGTGTGTGCCTGTAATTCCAGCTACTTGGGATGATGAAGTGGGAGAAACTGCTTGAACTCTGGAGGCAGAGGTTGCAGTGAACAGAAATGACGCCACTGCACTCCAGCCAGGGTGACAGAGTGAGACTTAATCTCCAAAGTAAATAAATAAAGAAAAGAAAAAAGAGGCCGGGCGCGGTGGCTCACGCCTGTAATCCCAGCACTTTGGGAGGCCGAGGCGGGTGGATCACGAGGTCAAGATATCGAGACCATCCTGGTCAACATGGTGAAACCCCGTCTCTACTAAAGATACAAAAAATTAGCTGGGCACGGTGGCACGTGCCTGGAATCCCAGCTACTCAGGAGGCTGAGGCAGGAGAATTGCCTGAACCCAGGAGGCGGAGGTTGTGGTGAGCCGAGATTGCGCCATTGCACTCCCGCCTGGGTAACAAGAGCGAAACTCCATCTAAAAAAAAAAAAAAAAAAGAAAAAAGAAAAAAGAAAAAAATCTAGTAAATTTTAACAATCGCTTTCAAGGGGAGGTTTTAAAAAGACTGGAGGAAGGGAAAGACTAGGGGCGGAAATCATATATACTTGGTCACGTTAATTCTGAGATAGATGCCTACTATACGACCTACGTAGAGATGCCAGGTAGAAAGCTGCATACCTGAATGAGGTGCTCAGTGGAGTGGTCCAGGCTGAAGATAGAAATGTGCAGGAATTTGGCTGCTGAAGGTAATTTAAGAGAGGGGTCTACACTAGGGAGAAATAGTGGGTAGCCCTGAAGGTGGAGTTCACCCAAAATCCAATGACAAGAAACTGAGAATACAAGTAAGGAGGAAAATCAGAAGAGCGTGCTGTCACAGAGCTAAAACAAAGAGCCCCCATATAAGCATATGATGACGTTTAAACTCTAAAAACCAGCCAACATAGACAGCAAGGTGGTACAACCCATGGCCTGAGGGCCGCATACAGCCTAGAATGGCTTTGAATGTAGCCCAACACAAATTCATAATCTTTCTTAAAGCATTAGGAGATGTATGCGTGGACCTTTTGATTTTCAAAGCTCATCAGCTATCGTTCATATTACCACATTTTATGTCTGGCCCACACAGTTGATGTTCCACTGTGGCCTAGGGAAACCAGAAGATTGAACACCCCTGATACAGCATTGACATAATCTTACAAGTTACCAAAAAGGCATTTTAAGCTTTGTAATTAAGAGAAGCTAATGAATTTCCATTTGATGAAAATGTATAAACAGCGCAGGCGTGGCGGCTCATGCTCGTAGCCTGGTTTGAGACCAGGCTGGGCAACATGGCAAAACCTGTCTCTACTAAAAATATCAAAAATGAGCCAGGTATTGGGGCATGTGCCTGTAATCCCAGCTGCTTGGGCGGCTGAGGTGGGAGCATCACCTGAGCCTGGGAAGCTGAGACTGCGGGGCGTTGTGATCACGGCACTGCATTCCAGCCCGGGAGATGGAAGTGAGACCGTGTCTCAAAAAAGAAAAACAAAATGTATAAACAATGAACACTTCATGGCCTCATTACACTTGTATTCTGAGAGGACACCACACATTCTTGCTTTAGCACTTGTCAGTTAACATTCAACAATTTAAACATGGTAGTAAAGCTCCAGGATAAATAATTCAATTCACACATCAGAGAGATCACATTTGAAAAATCAACTAGATTGCATTAGGATTCAAAAACAGGAAGGAAAAAGAACACAGAAAAGGCAAGTAACCCTTAAGTTTCTACCAGTCATTAAGTTAGGTACTTTCCATTAAGTTTGTCTCATTTGCCGGGTGTGGTGGCTCAAGCCTGTAATCCTAGCACATTGGGAGACTGAGGCAGGTGGATCACCTGAGGTCAGGAGTTCGAGACCAGTCTAGCCAACATAGGAAACCTCATCTCTACTAAAAATTCAAAATTAGTCCAGTATGGTGGCGGGTGCCTGTAATCCCAGCTACTTGGGAGGCTGAGGCAGGAGAATTGCTTGAACCCGGGAGGTGGAGGTGGCAGTGAGCCAAGATTGTACCATTGCACTCCAGCCTGGGCAAGAGAGCGAGACTCTGTTTCCAAAAAAAAAAAAAAAAAGTCTGTCACATTTAAACCTCATCAGAATCCTGAACAGGTGAGTATTCCCATCTCTTATTCTATATATAAGATAAACCAAGGCTCGGACAGGTGAAATCACTTATCTGCCCACAGGTCTGACAGCTGATTAGTTCGAGGGCTGGGATTTAGCCAGATTTGAAGACTTCCGATCTATCCTCGCTAAAATAAGACTGGGTTTACCATAAAAGCTGACGTCTCTTCAGCTGAACATATACAGCTATTCCTGCAACAGTTTTTACAATTCAAATAGATATTTATAATTAAGGAATACAAACTGCAACATGTGTATCTGTAGCACATTCATATTTGAAAATAAACTGTTTCTGCCTGAAACACTGTCACTGTAGAGTCCTGGAAATTTCTTTTTCCCCAAGACGGGGTCTTGACACCTTGCCCAGGCTGTTCTAGAATTCCTGGGTTCAAGCCATTCTACCATCTTGGCCTCCTTTCCGAAGGGCTGGGATCACAGGACTGAACCACAATGCCCTGCCAGAATCCTGGACATTTTTCGAGGGAAATGGGAGAGAGAAAATTCTAAATTTAGATTACAAAAAAAAAGGTACAATGTCACCACTGAAAATCCTTTCAGTTTTCAGGAACAAACTTTAGGTTGCCAGAAGGATTATCCGCTAAGAACAACACTCCAAGTCCCCGACCTAAGAGCCACAAGAGCTCTGTTTACCCATTGTTACTTCTCTTTTTGTTCTGGCAAATAGATGAATTCACACAAAATTTTATTTGAATGGCTTTTCAATTTATCATAACAATGGTTACTAAAAAGTGAGAGAACAGGTAATAAGGGTTGAGTACAAGTTGGTGCTGGTAGAAAATAAGAACCTTAATAGAGAAAAAACTAGTTCTAATCACAGACTAGACTTAGTCAATGATGTTTATATTTTCACCTTCCATTTATAGCTTCAGAAACACTTTGTTATTGATATTCGTATCATAATTATTGTTTCAAAAGTTCTCTAGTTCTTGACCTTCCTTTCTTCATTAAAGCAACTGTTTTAAAATTAAACTGTTACCTTGAAGATTTTTTTTTTTCATCTTTTGAGATTGAGTTTCTCTCGTTGCCCAGGCTGCAGTGCAGTGGCAAAATCTAAGCTCACTGCAACCTCCACCTCCTGGGTTCAAGGGATTCTCCTGCCTCAGCTTCCCAAGTAATTGGGATTATAGGCATGAGCCACCAGGCCTGGCTACTTTTTTGTGTTTTTAGCTGAGATGGGGTTTCACCATGTTGGCCAGGCTGGTCCTGAACTCCTGACCTCAAGTGATCTGCCTGCTTCAGCCTCCCAAAGTGCTGGGATTATAGGCATGAGCCTCTGTTGCAGAAATAGCTCTTATGTTCAGCTGAAGAGACATCAGCTTTTATGGTAAACCCAGTCTTATTTTAGCAAGGATAGATCGAAGTCTTCAAATCTGGCTAAATCTCAGCCCTAGCACTTATTAGCTTTTAGACCCATGGGCAAATAAGTGATTTAACCTGAGTCTTGGTTTATCATATATAAAGCCTCAGCCTTGAAGATATTATAGGAAAAAGCAACTACTGTGTTACAGAATAACAAACTTTATATATAAACCAGGACATTTTATTTAGTACAGTCTTTTTTTTTTTTTTTAAGACGGAGTTTCGCTCTTGTTACCCAGGCTGGAGTGCAATGGCACCATCTCGGCTCACCGCAACCTCCGCCTCCTGGGTTCAGGCAATTCTCCTGCCTCAGCCTCCCGAGTAGCTGGGATTACAGGCACACACCACCATGCCCAGCTAATTTTTTGTATCTTTAGTAGAGACGGGGGTTTCACCATGTTGACCAGGATGGTCTCGATCTCTTGACCTTGTGATCCACCCGCCTCGGCCTCCCAAAGTGCTGGGATTACAGGCTTGAGCCACCGCGCCCGGCCAGTACAGTCTTAATTACTTTGTGAACCTGTAGATTGACCTTTAAATATGGGCTTTTCTATTTTTTCTCAAACCAGGATAAAAGTTATCTTGTTGTTTTTAATTTCCAAGTTGAAACTACAGGTGATCATGTTTACTGAATCACACATCAGGATCTTAAATCTTGAGACAATTTTGTGTTCTTTTTTTCCTTTACATTTTTGAAACTCCACCAGATTTAACATAAATTAAATCACCTAGTTGAAACCTTGAATTTTTTTCAAAACAGCTAAGTTGTAGAAAAACACTAATTTAATGCTTACAGTGTTAAAAGAATCAAACAACTGGATCTGACAGACATTTTCACCATTTTTTGTTGTCATTATGCAATTTTGAATACAGCCATTCTGCACGGTTTCATGAAGTTGGCATAGGAAAGTTTAAGTTTCCTAAATTGAATCTGAAGATTACAAAACAGGGAAAGAGGCTGGGGGTGGTGGCTCACGCTTGTAATCCCAGCACTTTAGGAGGCTGAGGTAGGAGGATCATGAGGTCAGGAGTTTGAGACCAGCCTGACCAACAAGGCAAAACCCCGATTCTACTAAAAATACAAAAATTAGCCAGGCATGGTGGCATGCACCTGTAATCCCAGCTACTCAGGAGGCTGAGGCAGGAGAATCACTTGAACCTGGGAGGCGAAGTTGCAGTGAGCCAAGATCACTCCAGCCTGGGCGACAGAGTGAGACTCCCTCTCAAAAACATAAAAAATAAAAATAAATAATAAATAAAAGAGGGAAGGAGAATGAAAATAAAAGTCTGGCTAAAGATGCAAGGAATTTCCACTTCTTTACTGTTATGTGAATGTGCCTGCTTTTTTTTTTTTTTTTTTTTGAGACGAAGTCTTGATCTGTCGCCAGGCTGGAGTGCAGTGGCGTAATCTCAGCTCACTGCAACCTCCACCTCCTGGGTTCAAGCAATTCTTCCACCTCAGCCTCCCGAGTAGCTGGGACCATAGGCTCTGTCTGCTTTTTAAGAAGCGCAATCACTGAAAAATCTATTTGGATGATGCCATCATTCTAGGCAAATGTATCTGACTACAGGTTGAGCATCCCTAACCAGAAAATTCTGAAATGCTCCAAAATGTAAAACTTTTTGAGTGCCAACACGATGCCAAAAGTGGAAAAATCCACACCTGACCTTCTGTGACAGGTTGCAGTCAAAATGCAGGCATATAACAAAAAGCTGAGGTCATAAAACTCAAAGGAGTCATCTAAGACAAAACCATTGCTAAGGAGGCAGATGACTCCATAGGGAGCATTTTGAAAAGCCAGCTGGCAGAATGTCTCCTTATCCTTAATGAACCCAGTTCCTGGTCCCTCAACTGCTTCTGATGTTTCTTCTTGCCTAAGAAAAAAAGAAAATGTGGCATACAGTAACCTTTTAATCAAAACACAGCACACGGGAGACTGAAAGCCTGCCACGGTGTGCTTCTGCGGTTCCACAGCTGGCACAGGTATTCTGCTGCTGCTGTGCTGCTGTGCTGTGCTGCTTAGCTTCTCTGAACACATCTTTTTTCTTTTTTTAATGAAAATCATACCTGTACATGTCAAGGAACACATTTTGTTTTAACTGTACTAATGGTATGTCATATTTTTTATTGTTAAGCACTTACGTGTGAATAAGTATAAGAAAATGATGGGTTATCAGGAGCATATAAATTCAGAGTCAGGGGCTGAGCGTGGTGGCTCACACCTGTAATCCCAGCACTTTGGGAGACCCAAGTGGGCAGATCACTTAAGGTCTGGAGTTTTAGACCAGCCTGGCCCACATGGTGAAACCCCGTGTCTATTAAAAATACAAAAATTAGCAGGGTGTAGTGGCAGGCACCTGTAATCCCAGCTACTTGGGAGGCTGAGGCAGGAGAATTGCTTGAACCTGGGAGGCAGAGGTTGCAATGAGCTGAGATTGCACCATTGCACTCCAGCCTGAGTGACTAGCGTGAAACTCCGTCTTTAAAAACAAAGAAAGAAAATTCAGAGTCAGGGATGATGATGACGTCAAACAACCAGACTGTCCACATGGGTGGCTGACATAGTGACACCTTAGCTTTCTAATGGCCCAACGTATACAAATTTTGTTTAATACAGAAAACTATTTAAAACATTATACAGAATTGCCTTTAGGCCTTATGAATAAGATGTATATGAAACAAAAAAGGCAATTTTAGACTCGGGGTCCTAACCCCAAGAGATCTCATAATGTATATGCAAATATTCCATAATGTGAAAAAATTTGAAATCCAAAACACTTGTGTTCCCAAGCATTTCAGATAAAAGATACTTAATTTGTATGCCAACCTTTCTTGCCTTTGAAACCCTAAATCTAGAGGTTACATAGACCCACTATGGATCACTTGAGGTCAGGAGTTCGAGACCAGCCTGGCCAACGTGATGAAACCCCGTCTCTACTAAAAATACAAAAATTAGCCAGGTGTGGTGGTGTGCACCTGTAATACCAGATACTCAGATGGCTGAGGCAAGAGAATCGCTTGAACCTGGGAGGTGGAGTGTGCAGTAAGCCAGGATTGCCCCACTGCACTCCAGCCAGCTTAGTAGAAATGAGGAAATGACTCTAGGGATACCAGTCACACACTTTGTTCAAAGTCACCCAACCAGGCCGTAGCCGACCTAGAACTAGCAAACAAGTCTCAAAACTCCTCATCTTCCAGCCATTCAACAAGCACTGAATGTTAACTGCATTCTAGTCATTGAGAATAAGGAAGACATTTAAGAGATGGTCCCCTAAAAGATATTCTATTCAGAAAACTGTGTGCTTGATACCTTAAAGCACTCACAGGTACTTGACCTTAGAAACTAAAAATATACCTCCAAATGTGGAATAAAAGCTTTGTCACTTTCAAGGGCAACCACCTTGGCACCGACTTCAAGTAATGCCTGAGTCAGGATTCCAGGACCTAGCACAATGACAGAATGAAAAGTTTATTTGCACAAGAAACAACATAATCTCTTTCAATATCAAACTTTTATCTGATTTTAAATCTGACAACATCCCCAAAGTAAATGTCACTCTCCTTTTTACATATAAGGAAACAAGAGTTTAGATACAGTTATTTGACTCCAACATCAAAAGTGGTGCAGCTTGGCTTTGAAATCATTGTCAGTGACAGCAAAACTTGCACTTTTTTTTTTGAGACAAAGTCTCGCTGTGTCACACAGGCTGGAGTGCAGTGGGGCAATCCTGGCTTACTGCACACTCCACCTCCCAGGTTCAAGCGATTCTCTTGCCTCAGCCATCTGAGTATCTGGTATTACAGGTGCGCACCACCACACCTGGCTAATTTTTGTATTTTTAGTAGAGACGGGGTTTCATCACGTTGGCCAGGCTGGTCTCGAACTCCTGACCTCAAGTGATCCACCCACCTCGGCCTCCCCAAGTGTTGGGGTTTCAGGCGTGAGCCACGACCCTCGGCCAAAACTTGTACTCTTCATCACCATGATTCACTACCTCTTAGAAGAAAAAAAAATAGATTGCCTCTAGCCTATCACTTACTCACGGATCATATGGATGCTTTAAACATCAAAGAGATTGTCAAGCCTAAACAGAACTGACTCCTCATAATATGAAATGGTACTTTAAAAAATTACTATTCAGGCCGTGCGCGGTGGCTCACGCCTGTAATACCAACACTTTGGGAGGCCAAGGTGGGCGGATCATGAAGTCAGGCAATCGAGACCATCCTGGCTAACATGGTGAAACCTCGTCTCTACTAAAAATACAAAAGTTAGCCGGGCGTGGTGGGAGGCAGAAATGGTAATGAGCAGAGCGAGATTGCACCATTGCACTCCAGCCTGGGCCACAGAGCGGACTCCGTCTCAAAGCCTATAAATCTTGCATTCTCAGCATCCTGTTATGGTCTATAGGGGATACACGGAAGAATAAGATAAAATCATTTTTTTTAGTTGGCAGGGGCTTGCAGCTCTTCTGGGGATCCAGACCATGCTGGCTAACATGGTGAAACCCGTCTCTACTAAAAATACAAAAGTTATCAGGGAGTTGTGGCGCGCGCCTGTAGTTCCAGCTACTCGGGAGGGTGAGGCAGGAGAATCGCCTGAATCCGGGACGGGGAGGTTGCAGTGAGCCGAGATCACGCCACTGCACTCCAGCCTGGGCAACAGAGCGAGACTCCATCTTAAAAAAAAAAAAAAAAAAAAAAAAAAAACCCAAAAAACAGCATCTTAAATAGCAGCCAAGGACGATCAGTAAGTTTGAATAACTGATGAACATCCAAGAAAATGCAATCCAACTGGACTCACCTGGATTGCACTCCAGAAATAAGTGTGAAGGTGTTTTTTCTTTTCCGCATACGATTTGCGCCATGGTCTCAGCCAATCTCCGACTGGTTATGTAACGGTTAAAGTCTAAGGTGGACTTAGACTTCACCCGCGAGGGCGATTTCCTGAAATCGGGATCGGGACACAGCTGCGGAGCGGAGTCAGACAGGCCACGGCTGTTACTCGCCGGCAAGGGCTTTCGCGTCGCCGCTCCAGCCCCTAAAATGCAAAAGCGACCAGCGCCCACCAAGGAGGAGAGCTTCAGCCGCGGAGGAAGCCCGGCCACTGGGATCCACATGTTCTTGCCTCTCAGGCCCGTTGCGAGGATTACCCAGGGTCGCTAATACACTGAACCCCATGCAGGGTAACCCACGTGGAACACTTCCTTGCGTCCGGGCCTCGTCAGGCGGAAGTAAACACTATAACCTGCGCATGCGAACAGCGGAGGCTTCGGGCTTTTCTCCCTCATTTCCGCTTCCGTCCCGTCTCAGCCGCCCAAGGATTGTGAGTGGACCGCAGAGGAGAGCGACAGACAATCCGGCTTGTGTCCAGACTCGTACTCTATGGTTGTCCGCGCTCTGCGCTTCCCCTCTAGCCACCAGTGCTCTATGCTCCGCGGTGTAGGGCTGCCAGCTGCCAGCCGGCCGGTCGCGAGAGGTGCGCAGAAGGAGGCGGGGCGCAAAGGCGAGAGGTGTTTTCTCCACCGGAGCCGCGGGAGACCCGAGCAAGCTCCGTGACAGCACGTCGGCCGCCATGTCAGCGAGTGGGGCTGGAAACAGACTCGGCGCGCAGCGGTAGCCCTCCTTTCGCCTCCGATTCCCAGGTGAGGAGAGGAAGAGCGGGATGCAGGGGACCCGCCGGCTGACGGCGCGGATGGAAAGCCTTTCCGAAGCCCCTCGCTCCTCCCCCTGCGCTGTCCTCCTCCGGCAGCGCCGCCTCTGCCCTCTCGGTGAGGTGTAGCCCGGTCCCCTCGCCTCCGCCCCCTCTCAGGTCGCCTGTTTTCCTGTCTTTTCTCAGCTTCTGTGGGTCTCCTATTGCTGCGCGTCGCGCCAATTCCTCCCTCCTTAGGGAACTCGCGCCCGCAGTCGTTCCTCGCCCGGCTCCCAGAGGAGCCTGTGGCTTCCACTGTCTCCATTCCTTTCTGCTCTGTGGCCCACAGCCGGGGGTCCCCACCCTGTGGATGGTTTTCATTCCCCCGCCCCACACCTGGTCCTCCCCATCACCACCACGTTGGTTGTCTAGAACCGCCTGGTGTCTCCCTTCCGTTCTTCTCTCTGGGCCAATTTGTTCCTTCATTTTTTATTTTCAATTTGTGTGTTTGAAAGACTTAAAGTTAAGATTAAAAATTAAGATTTAAAAGCTTATAATTCCTCTCAAAGCTTAAAAACATTCAGACTTTAGAATGCTTATTTTATTCCTTATGTAAACTTAAGGATGCGATTTAAAAGACCTAATTTTGAACACTAAAAATAGCATGCTGTGATGGAATCTGGCAGTCTTTTTTACCTATTGGGCAATGTTAGAAGACGCGGTTCTTTGAGAGTGTTTTCGGTGTTTCAGGATCAAACTCAGAAAGAGCTTTTACCCTTTATCCTTACCACCAAGGCAAGAAACGGCAGCCAACCAACTCCTCTTAAAATATGTACAATCCTTTCTTCTTACTCTGCTGAGAGCGTAATTGAGTTTGACATTGAAATGCACAAGGAAAAGGTTCCTAAGGAATGTATCACCTGACAAATAGTCTGAAGATTATACTCAGCTGATGAAGCTCAGAAGAATTGACAAGTATGACCTTTTGTGGATTAAAAATTTCTTAGGACGTCATAGGAAATATCTAACCAACTGTTGTACAAGCTCTGAAAACTCACTCATTTGATCTTAATGTCCTTGAATTCTTTTATCATACAATTTTCTCACTGACAATTTTCTAGAAGTGACATTGCATCCTCTGAACCTCTCTGCATTACTGAGCTGCCTTCCCCTCTCCCCTTGAAAAAACATTTTCATAGATTCAGAAATACACTTTTTTCCCCCTCCAGGACCTGGGGTCCTAAATGTTTTTAAATCAAATAAAATAGAATGCCGTCTCCATGGTTCACTCATAGAAATGTGTCGTTGAATTTCTTACTCTTTAAATATACTTCAAAGAAATACATTGTGTTGGCTGGGTGAGGTGGTTTATGCCTGTCATCCTGGCCCTTTGGGAGACTAAGGCAGGAGAATCACTTGCGGCCAGGAGTTTGAAGCCAGACTGGGCAACGTAGACTCTTTTTCTTTTTCCTTTTTTTTTTTGAGACGGAGTCTTTCTCTGACACCTGGGCTGGAGTGCAGTGGCAGCTCTCCATAACCTCTGCCTCCTGGGTTCAAGAAGTTCTCCTGCTTTAGCCTCTCGAGTAGCTGGGATTACAGGCATGGACCGGCACACCTGGATAATTTTTTGTGTATGTTTAGTAGAGATGGGGTTTCACCATATTGGCCAGGCTGGTCTCGAACTCCTGACCTTGTGATCTGCCTGCCTCTGCCTCCCAAAGTGTTGGAATTACAGGCGTGAGCCACTGTGCCTGGCTGCCTAAAAGAAAAATAAGTACATTGTGGTTTAAAAAACACTGTTGGGAGCCGAGGCGGGTGGATCTCCTGAGCTCTGGAGTTTGAGACCAACCTGACCAACGTGGAGAAACCCCATCTCTATTAAAAATACAAAAATAGCCGGGCATGGTGGCACATGCCTGTATTCTCAGCTGCTTGGAGGCTGAGGCAGGAGAATTGCTTGAACCTGGGAGGCAGAAGTTGCGGTGAGCCAAGATGGTGCCATTGTACTCCAGGCTGGGCAATGAGAGTGAAACTCTGTCTCAAAAAAAAAGGAAGAAGAAAAAACACATACTTTAAAATGCACTGTCTTATTTTATAATGTTTGTGCACCAAAGTTAGCCCACTGAGTCCTAGAAAAACTGATGTCATTTTTTATTTTGCTTTTGAGCAGTATTGTTTTCTTTTGGTTTTAGGAAGGAGGATTATATTTTAATATTCCCTTTTTACAGTATTAATAGTTCACTTGTTTGTGATTGAAGGTACTTGAATAATAAAAAAGACAGAATGTTGTGTATCTTATTTTTCTGAGGTCCCAGGTGCTGGGAATGTTTATTTCACCTTAAAGATGAACTTTATGATAAGCATTTCCACATACTTTATTAGAAAAACTTGATTAGTGTGCAGTATTTCTCATCTTTTTTTAAAAAAGTGTGGTTTTATATGCCTTTTTGAAGTAATCTTTTTTTTTATTTTTGAGACGGAGTTTCGCTCTTGTTACCCAGGCTGGAATGCAGTGGTACGATCTCAGCTCACTACAACTTTTGCCTTTCGGTTTCAAGAAGTTTCTCAGTCTCCTAAGTAGCTGGGATTATAGGCACCCACCACCATGCCCAGCTAGTTTTTGTATTTTTAGTAGAGACGGGGTTTTGCCATATTGGCCAGGCTGGTCTTCAACCACTGACCTCAGGTGATCCGCCCACCTTGGCCTCCCGAAGTGCTGGGATTGCAGGCGTGAGCCACTGCGCCTTTAAAATGGTGCCAAGACAAAGTGATTCTGCTGATGATTTTTACAGTCTCTCAAATTATCTTGTTATCTCAATTAAGTTGGTAGTGAAGAGAAAATATATATATATTTTCTTTTTGCTTTTTACATTTAAATTTATTTATTTATTTGTAAAGGTGGAGTTTTGCTATGTTGCCTGGGCAGGTCTCAAATTCCTGTCCTCAAGCAATCCTCCCACCTCAGCCTCCCAAAGCACTGGTGTTACAGGCATGAGCCACCATACCCAGTATCTTTTGGCTTTTAAATGACAGCTGTAATTGGGAAATGCCAAGTGATAGTTCTTGCTTGCTGTCAGAATTAAGGCTGTAGGTCTTAGTTTACTTAGTTTACTGCTATAGCAGTAGTTTTCAATAGAAATATAATATAAGCTGGTTGGGTGCTGTGGCTTACGCCTGTAATCCCAGCACTTTGGGAGGCCAAGGTGGATGGATCATGAAGTCAGGAGTTCGAAACCAGCCTGGCCAATATGGTGAAACCCTGTCTCTACTAAAAACACAAAAATTAGCTGAGTGTGGTGGCATGTGCCTGTCGTCCCAGCTACTCAGGAGGCTGAGGCTGGAGAATCACTCGAACCCGGGAGGCGGAGGTTGTGGTGAGCCGAGACTGTGCCACTGCACTCCAGCCTGGACGACAGAGAGAGAGACTCTGTCTCAGAAAAATAAATAAATAAATAATAGTAATGTAAGCCATATAAGTAATTTAAAATTTTCTAGTAGTATTAAAGTAAAAAGCAGGTAAAATTAATTTTACTAGTATATTTTATTTAATCCTGTATATGTTGTTTTAACATGAAATCAGTTTTAAAAGTTAGAGATATTTTCCATTATTTCATCCTAAATCTATAAAATCTGGTGTGTATTTTATACTCACAGCACATATCAATTTGGATAAGCCACATTTCAAGTGCTCAGTAGCCACATGTAGCTAAATGTTACCTTACAGAGCAGCACATATGTTAGGGTTGTCACATATTTTTATTTTATTTTATTTTATTTTTTTGTTTTTGATATGGAATCTTGCTCTGTAGTCCAGGCTGGAGTGTAGCCCAGGCTCACTGCAACCTCCGCCTCCTGCATCCCGGTTCAAGCACTTATCCTGCCTCAGCCTCCCGAGTAACTGGGATTACAGGCACACTTCAGCATGCCTGGCTAATTTTTGTATATTTAGAAGAGATAATGTTGGCCAGGCTGGTATTAAACTCCTTCATGATCCACCTGCCTTTGCCTCCCAAAGTGCGGGGATTACAGGCATCAGCCATCGTGCCCGGCCATTCTCACATGATATTTAAGCTGTCTTCCTACATTGAGATTCTG
Organism: Saguinus oedipus; assembly: GCA_031835075.1. Taxonomy (NCBI): domain Eukaryota; kingdom Metazoa; phylum Chordata; class Mammalia; order Primates; family Cebidae; genus Saguinus; species Saguinus oedipus. The sequence goes on along the minus strand of CM063188.1, from coordinate 2,159,690 downwards.
ATTCTGTGGGGTAAATTAAAAACTCCTCTTCATAAAGTGCTATGATACTCAATTAGAGAATTTTCTCTGCAGGAAGAGAATTCTACGTCTCTCCCTCGTAGTGTTTTGGTTTTGTTTTGTTTTGAGACAGATTCTCACTTTGTTACCCCGGCTAGAGTTCAGTGGCAGTGCCAGAGCCTTGAACTCCTGGGCTCAAATGATCCTTCCACCTCAATCTCCCAAAGTGTTGAGATTACAGGCGTAGCCACCATGCCCAGACTCTTCCTCTTAGTGTTGACTGTGTTTACGCTGAGCCCATGCTTGTTTAGTGAGGATCATAAGATGAATAGTGTTCAGTCATTTCCTGGCGTGTCATTGTTACTAGTTATTTACATCTGCCTGTCAGCCGTGTATCAAGGCACAGTGTGAGTTCCTGTCTGCTAAATCTATTGACATTAAGGAGAACTTGAGGACCTAAGAGAAGATTGAACTTTAACAGGTAGAGTACCTGCTGTTGTAGAGTTATTTTCTGAATCAGTTTCGGGTAAGGCTAAGAGTTTTATAAATGTGCTTCTTTATATCTCTGTTTCTTATCAAGGGGAAGATCAAATCTTTTAGCAAAATTTAGAAAGGAAGAGAGTAAGTTTTATGGCTGTAGAATGCTGCGAGCCCGAGTAAAGTAAAAGATTAACTCTTGTGTATGGTGGATTAGGGAAATTTAAAAGGAAAGATGGCAGTTTTTATATAAACCAACCGCCATACTGTCCCCTTAAGTTGTTTTTGCAACAGGGTGGTGATTTATATAGAACCGTCTCTGGTTCTGAGCTGCCTTTACACAGGTAACTCTAAGGCTAGTTCACCTCCGTGGGGATTAGTCAGACCCATCACTGTTCCTGTCTTGATCCCTGTGCTCTAATAAACTTCCCTAAATACTACTTTAGCTGCAGCATATTACAAGCAAAATTAGCCTGAAGGCCTAATTAATACTCAGTGTAATTTAATACAGGAAACATGCCCTCTTCCCAAGCTTTATGGTATGAAGAAATTTTAAATTACCTGGTCAGTGAACAAACTCCTCTGTCAAATGTAGTCATGATAGACCTGGCACAATGTAGGTACTGTGGGGCGTATTAGAGGATCAAAGACAGAACTGGGGAAGGGGTATAGTTATTGGATGTTGCTTGTTTTGTGAGAGATGTGTGCATGTTCTATAAGAAAATAATGTTTTCATTTGTATTTAAAACTAGATAGCCATTAATTGGCACCCTTTTAGTTAGACCGAAGAGAAAATACATTGTTTGGTTTCTACAAGTGAGTCTCAGCAAATTTATTTTAGTTATTTTAGGAAGAATAATTGATAGTACGGTAATCTTCAGTTTTTATAAAGCCCTGATAAGGTTTAAATGGGCTTTAAAAGCATTATATGTTTACTGAGAAACTCTAACTTAGTATGTGTACCCCTTGATACTGTCATGAAGCATTATATGTTTACTGAGAGATTCTAACTTAGTATGTGTACCCCTTGATACTGTCATGAAGCATTATATGTTTACTGAGAAACTCTAACTTAGTATGTGTACCCCTTGATACTGTCATGAAGCATTATATGTTTACTGAGAGATTCTAACTTAGTATGTGTACCCCTTGATACTGTCATGAAGCATTATATGTTTACTGAGAAACTCTAACTTAGTATGTGTACCCCTTGATACTGTCATGAAGCATTATATGTTTACTGAGAAACTCTAACTTAGTATGTGTACCCCTTGATACTGTCATGTAGCTTTCTTTTCAGTTTAGGGCCTTCAAAAGTCAAATAAATACAGGCTTTCCTTTATGTAGGAACCATTCTCATGGGAGAAATTATATATCCTTTCAATCAGGGAATAATTTTGTTTTTTAAGCATTTGAAATGATTATTTGTAATATTCTTTGAAGAATACATCATTAGCAGAATTCTGAATTATAATAGCTTGAGATTTCTTTTCTTTTTTTTTTTTTTGAGACGGAGTTTCGCTCGTTACCCAGGCTGGAGTGCAGTGGCGCAATCTCGGCTCACCGCAACCTCCGCCTCCTGGGTTCAGGCAATTCTCCTGCCTCAGCCTCCTGAGTAGCTGGGATTCCAGGCATGCGCCACCATGCCCAGCCAATTTTTTGTATTTTTAGTAGAGATGGGGTTTCACCATGTTGACCAGGATGGTCTTGATCTCTTGACCTCGTGATCCACCCACCTTGGCCTCCCAAAGTGCTGGGATTACAGGTGTGAGCCACCGTGCCCGGCGAGATTTCTTAAATTGTATTTATTTATTCATTTTGAGACAGAGTCTTGCTTTGTCACCCAGGGTGGAGTGTAGTGGTACGATACCGGCTCACTGCAGCCTCTGCCTACTGGATTCGAGTGATTCTCCTGCCTCAACCTCCCAATAGCTGGTATTACAGGCCTGTGCAACCACACCTGGCTAATTTTTTGTATTTTTGGTAGATACAGGGTTTCACCATGTTGGCCAGGCTGGTCTCAAACTCCTGACCTCAAGTGATCTGCCCCTGTCAGCCTCCCAAAGTGCTGGGATTAAAGGCAGGTGTGAGCCACTGTGCCAGGCCAAATTATTTTTATCTTAGTTTTGAGGTTCTGCGCTTTAATATTTTGGAGATGGAAACTTTCTGCCATTATACCACTCCACCCTTCCATCTCTTTCTGGTTTTCATCATCATTAGCCATGTGGAAAGGAAAGACTGTGTGCCTATCAAAATACTGACAAATCAAGATTATTTTTCCTTTTAGATTAAGAAAAATTCTGAAACAGTAAATCGTAAATTTTGTCACATTTATTTATTTATTTTAGAGATGAAGTCTCACTTTGTTGCCCAGGCTAGCCTTGAGCTCCTGGGCTCAAGTGATCCTCCTGCCGTAGTCTCCTGAGCTGGGACTACAGCCATGTGCCACACTATCTGGTTAGTCACCCTTTATTGACATTTGGGCATTTGATATTTAAATGGACCGTATCTAGGCAATTATAGAAATTAACATTATTTTGTAATTGACAAATCTATTAAATTCTCTCATGAGAATAGTTGCCCTGTTTTTTCCTGGAGAGCCGTTACCTGATTAAATAATTACATCTTTTTTCTATCTTAGCTGCATTTTGAAAACTCAGTAAATTAGGTTACTGTGGTTTTCTAATTTGAACGAAGGTAGAATAATCTTTAAAAATGCTTTTTGGCCAGGCATAGCTGTGCCTGAGACTTAACGCCTGTGGTCTTAGCTACTCTGGAGGCTGAGGTGGGTGGATCACCTAAGCACCGGAGGTGGAGGCTGCAGTGAGGTATGATTGTAACACTGTTCTCTGCACTGCAGCCTGGGTAACAGAGTAAGACCCTGTTTCAAAAACAAAAAATAAATGAATTGAATAAGGTACTTTTTATATTATAGATTTTGAAATAAATAATTTATTAAACAATTTGTCAACTTCATCAGAACAGATACTGCTGTCCTTGAGTATTTGATAGTATACTGTTTATTTTTTGATTTTATATATGCATTGTCTTTGTTCATTGCTTTTCTCTTCTGAAGCTGTTATTACCAGTGTACAACTAAATTTTAAAAATAATTTTTGGATGAACTGAAAAACATTGCCTAAGATTTTTCAGTGGGGATTTATATTTGTGCAAATGTGTGAGGTTTTTTTTTGTTTGTTTGTTTGTTTGTTTTTGAAACGGAGTTTTGCTCTCGTTACCCAGGCTGGAGTGCAATGGCGCGATCTCAGCTCACCACAACCTCCGCCTCCTGGGTTCAGGCAATTCTCCTGCCTCAGCCTCCTGAGTAGCTGGGATTCCAGGCACGCGCCACCGTGCCCAGCTAATTTTGTGTATCTTTAGTAGAGACTGGGTTTCACCATGTTGACCAGGATGATCTCGATCTCTTGACCTCGTGATCCACCTGCCTCGGCCTCCCAAAGTGCTGGGATTATAGGCGTGAGCCACTGCGCCCGGCCGTGAGGTTTGTTATTTAAAGAGATGAGTGCTTGCTGTGTTTCCCAGGCTGGTACTGAACTCCTGGAAGCTATCCTTCTGCCTTGGCCTCCTGAAGTGCTGGGATTATGGACATGAATCAGTGCTCCCAATCGCAAATGTATTTTATTTATTGAATAAGAAGTAGTGGAGTTACTTTTTTGTGTGTTGTATGTGGGTTTTTTTAATTAATTTTTTAAAAAAATAGAAGCAGGGGTTCACCATGTTAACCAGGCTGGTCTTGAACTCTTGAGCTCAAGCAGTCTGCCTACTTTAGCCTCCCAAAGTGCTGGGATTACAGATGTGAACCCCCACACCGGGCCTGAGTTATTTGTTTTACCTCATAAAGAAACAAAGAACATTTTCCACTTGTGAAGCATGAAAATGTTTACTTAAATTGGATCTTATAAGGATTCATGTAACCAACATGATTTCCTCCCTCAGAGTCAAAGAAAATTATGCTGGTTATAATATTGTGAAATTTCGTTTCCTGGAAAAGTCATTATTGGTACCCATTTGTGACATCTTAATTCAAATTTAACCATCAGACTTCATTTTATACAATTTACACAGTAATCTCTAGACCCTTTCTGCAAGTATTTTTAAAATTTTTTTGTGGAATTCTCTGCCATGCCAGTTAGAGGTATACCTGTAGCATTGGATAAGCACTGTAAAGAGCCAGAATTAGAAGAATTGTCATTTGTCTTCCCTATTTTAATCATGTATGTTTTGTGACTGGGAAGAGAGAAGATAGTCTGTCTTATTGGTATTACATTTTAACTCTTCTTTTAAAATTAATTGAATAGATCATATATTTACCAGTGCTCATCTTTTCACTAGCTGGAGAAAGATGTATTTCACAATAACATAAAGTGAAATAGTATTTAATTCAGGAAGTTAGTTTTTATTATATCAGGTGGCCTCTTGTTGATTATAGTTTCATGCATTCTGATGCCTACAGGCCTTTTCTCCTTCCTTTTTCCACTGTGTAACTGGGGAAACCTAGGGATTACCCGGTTTAACCTCTGTGTCCATGGCTTGCCTTCCCTGAAGCTCAGAGTCCAGCTATGAGTGCAAAAACCTTATGAGCAAAAATTCTGCTCCAGGAACACTTATCTAGGCTGAGCAAACAGTCTAAGAATATCTGTTTTGTGACTAAAGCTTCCATGTACTTGTGTAATGCTTTGTGTAAAACCACGTACTTTGTATAGCCTTTGCTGGAGAGTTTCCATTTTCCTCCAGCTCTTCAGTAAGTGAAAAAAATGTGCCAGAATGTCTCTATAGATTATTCTGCCTTCCCTCACCGTTTGTTTTTTTCCATGGAAAGCTGTCAGGTCAGAATAGGTTATATTTTATTAGAAACTTGAAAGGTATGTGGGGTAGAAGCACAAATCTTATTCTTCCCCTCTTTTTTCCTTCATGATTACAAAAGTAATAATGCTCCAAAGATTTTTTTAAGAGGTAAATAAATTTTAACTTGAGGAAAACATGGTTATTCAAAAACTAGTGTTTTTTTAAAAAAAGTTTTTTTTAAAGAGACAGTGTCTTGCACTATTGCCCAAGTTGCCGTATAGTAGCGATTGTAGCTCAATGCAGCCTCAAACTCCTGGGCTCAAGCAGCCCTCCCTCTTCAGCCTCCCTAGTAGCAGGGACTGCAGGTGTGCACCACCATATGCAGCTAATCTTTTTTTTTCACTTTTTGTAGAGATAGGGCCTCCCTGTGTTGGCCCTGGCTGTCCTAGAACTCCTGGCCTTCTCCAGGAGCAGTCCTCCTGCCTTGGCCTCCCAAAGCACAATGCATGTATTTTTCAGAGGGAATTCTCAGCTTTCATCAGATTTTTCAAGGAGTATGTGACTCAAAAAAGGACAAGAACCACAGAATCAATTTGACTTACTTGGTTATTGCATGTCCTTCCCAAATCTCTAACTCTTATAAGCAGCTATGATTTTATAAGGATTCCTATGTAAAAGCATCATTTTTAGTAGTAGTTTATTTAAAACAAAAATAATTTAATAGATAATGGAGAAAATTCATAGTGAGTCTTTCAAAGAACAAATCTTAAGACTATTTTATCTTCTGTCTTTTATACCTTTAGGAATTACTCTTTATACTTTTCTAGTACCTTGTGGGGTACTTTTTTTTTTTTTATCATTTGTTTGTCCTCGGTGCATTTTATAGAAAAGTGAATAATTATTGTGGTTGAGTTTTTGCTACAACTCCAAAGAGTTATTCACAGACCTGGGATTAGGGTAAAGGAAACTGCTGTTTTGTGATGATGAGAAGAATGGGTCCCTAGATAGCTCGATTGTACAGACATGCTCCCTGATGAATTGGAAGTGGGTGAGAAACTGGGTACAGGTAGAAAAATTATCCCTGAGCAGTGGATAGAAACGTTCTTCTACTGAGATGGACGTGGAGCTTCTATTTACTTGTCCAGGTGAGACTGCTGCGCCGGAATAGGCAGACAGGGGACTGGAGATTGGTGATGAAGGGTTAGCATAGCTCTGGAGAAATGTGGGCCCGTGGGCTGGGTGAGGAAGAATATGTGGCCAGCATTAAGGTTCCAGCTGAGGTTTCGTGGATACTGCTTTTAGAGAGTTATTGATTTGTGAAGTTGTGATGCTCTTTAACAATAGACTGCAGATTGGCTATAAGAGCAGAAGTAGTTAAATTGATCAGGGCTGGGAGTTTATAGGGTGAGTGCAATAGAAGTATAAGAAGACTAAGGAAGTAGCAAGAGATGATACATGGATTCGATACTAGATAGGAAAGGAGGTAATGCTAGGATGAGGCTGCCTAATGTAGCCACCAGACTGGCAGCTGTCTGGAGCGCTTGTGGTTGAACAGCTGGGGTAAGGGATTGAGAGCTATCAAGGAATAGGAGTTTAGAGCCAGGTAAAGGGATATTGACAGTGGGAGGTTGTTGAGACTCATCTGAAATGAACACTTTTGTTTATTTTGATGCTCAGTAACACTAGCTAAATGACCAGACCATAGGATGTTATAAAATACTTTTGAGACATGAAAAATTATTAATTCCACAAGCATATGAGGTCATTGCTTTTATTATGCAAAACAGAAAGATAGCGCGTTCTGAAGATTAATCTGCCTCTGTTATGCAGGATGGATTGAAAGGGATATGTGAGAAAACAAAAGTTTTAATTAAAGGTAAACATCAGCCTAAACTCTTTCTGAAATTTTATAACTTCGGAAATGATAGGATTAATGACTTTCTGCTTTGTGTTCAGACGAAGAGTAGGATATAAGCTAGTGAACTCCTGGCTCAGGTCTTATAATTTTTAAAATTGTGTTTGCCATATGGATTTTATGTTCTTTATCCTACTTGAAATCATAAATTAATTTTAGTTTATTGATAGTCCACATTAACCTGCAGACTATGATATATATATGCAAGAAAATATGTCATTTTGGTGTATAATTTTGAAATATGGTAGATTTTGAATGACTACCATACCTCTACCTCCCAGGTTCAATTAACCCAGCATTAATTCCTGTTAGTTTAATGGCTAATGTCATGAATGGCTTTATATAGATTTGTTTTAATTTTTTTTTTTAGAAAGAAACAGGAAATATATGTGAAAACTCTTGGTTAGTATAATTTATAATTCATTCAGATATGTATAGAACCTTATTTCTTTATTTTACTAGAATTTTAGATGCCACCTTTTTTTGACGTAGGGTTCAGTAAACCTGTTGTGAAAAGTTGTGGAACAGTTTGGAGAGTGACTTTTTAAGATCTATACAGTTCCACTGCCTAGGTCTGCACTTCATGCCCTAGAGAACTGGCTTTGTAGGAATTCCTGTTTCTGTAGGTTCTTGGCAGTTACAGCAGGTGTCTTGGTGGTGCTCTAAAACAGGGTCCTAAGCAGTGGATATCTCCTGAAATGGTTGATAAATACACTTTCTAAAAGGAAAAAAAAAAACCACACATTTATTACATGAGATAACACATGTCACAGTGACTTTCCACAGTGTGTGGCACACAGACAGCACTTAGTAAATGGGGTGTTTTGTTCTTAATTTGCTAAACTTTTATTATAACTTTGTATTTATTTGGCTTATTTTCTTACTGAAGAGGTGAACAATATTAATATTTAAATGACCTCTGTAATGTTCGTAGTGATTAAAAATAAACTTTATGTCCTTGGTTCCATGCTTTAAAAAAAGTTTCTGAATATAAAAATAATACGTTTAAATATGCAAAATACAGAAAAATGCAAAAGTAAAAACTTCAGTTGTAGCTGGGTGTGATGGATCACGCCTGTAATCCCAGCACTTTGGGAGGCTGAGATGGGTGGATCACCTGAGGTCAGGAGTTCGAGACCAACCTGACCAACATGGAGAAACCCTGTCTCTACTAAAACTACAAAATTAGCCAGGCATAGTGGTGCATGCCTGTAATCCCAGCTATTTGGGAGGCTAGGGCAAGAGAATCGCTTGAACCTGGAAGGAGGAGGTTTCGGTGAGCTGAGATGGTGCCATTGAACTCCAGCCTGGGCAGCAAGAGCAAAACTCCTTCTCAAAATAAATAGATAAATAAAACACAAAAACTTCAGTTGTATTCCCATCAACTAGAACAAGAGTGTTAACATTTTGGTGTATCTATTTTTAGTCTCTTTGGAATGTGTGTTTTACATAGTTGAGATCATATTTACAATTTGTTTTAGATTCTTCTCTCATTATAGACATATAATGTGATTTTTTGTGGCTTTGTAACATTTGTAACAAATGATAATTTCCCTATTATTGAACATTTGTTTTCAGTTTTTTCCTCACTGCCACAGTGGGTTTTTTGGGTTTTTTTTTTTTTTTTTTTTTTTTTTGAGACAGTCTCACTCAGTCGCCCAGGCTGGAGCACAGTGGCCCAATCTGGGCTCACTGCAACCTCTACCTCCCAGGTTCAAGCCACTCTGCTGCCTCAGCCTACCGAGTAGCTGAGATTACAGGCATGCACCACCATGCCCAGCTAATTGTTATTTTTAATAGAGAGGCCTCAGCCTACTGAGTAGCTGGGATCACAGGCATGTGCCACCACGCCCAGCTAATTTTTAATAGCGTTGGGGTTTCCCCATGTTGGCTGGGCTGGTTTTGAATTCCTGACCTCAGGTGATCTGCCCACCTCAGCCTTCCATAGTGTTGGGATTACAGATGTGAGCCACCACACCTGGCCACAGATCATACTTCTTAATTCTTCTTGTCCTGTTACCCCTTCCCCTGGCCACCACTTTCTACCCCCTACTCACAGCCACTGTGAAAGATAAAGGAGATTAATTTTGCCTTTGGGAATCCATGGAAACTTGGCCTTCAAACTTCAGGCAAGCACCAGAGTGGAAACATTGGAAGTCTTGTTCTAACATGTTTTTAACTTTAAAAATTGAATTAGGTTTTTTATGTTTTTAGAGCCATCTTGCCCTCCCTCTTCTAGCTTTTGATGGGACATTGCCAAATTAATAGGATTTTTTTGAAGATGACTAAGATGGGCCTCTTTCATTTCAGTAAGGAAAAGAACATGGACTAAGGGGATTATGCAGGTGAAAATGCATAATGCGATTAAAAATGACCTTCAGAACTGCTAATTCTCATGGAATGCATGTATATAGTACAACCAAACCCTGTTTTTCTGTTGTGACTTTGTTGTTCTCGCCTCTCCCAACACCTCCCCACACAGTGTCACTCCCTTTACAGCCTTTCCTGGTGTCGCCTCCTTATTCCAGTTCTTTCTAGACTCCTTGTTATCCTCTGGGTTTGTTTTTGAACTGAACTTTTCATTGAAGTACCACCTTTTTGTGGGCGTTATTCAAAGTTTTGTCCTGTAACCACTTTCACTTGGAATTTGAGGTTACTCTACTGTTGTTCAGATTTTACCTTTAAAATTTCAGTAGCGTCCTATTAGTAAAACAATGAATTTTAATCATTTCTGTAACGGTGGTCATAATTCTTACAGGAACCAATTTTATTCCATTTAGTTCCTAGATTTTCATTTTGCCTTTTTAATGGGCATAGAATTATCTTTCGTGTTTTTCTGGAGTGGAGAAGCCTAGTCAAGACTGTGAGAAGGTGAACCATTGAAGTAAAATTATAGTTGAAGAAACAACAGTGGAAAGGCTAGGTTAAAACGAATTTGAACCTGGCCGAATTCCATTTATCTCATATCCACTTTAGAAAAGAACTGTAACAGGGTGTGTATGATGGCTCATACCTATAATTTCTTTGCATTTTTACTAATTCATGCTTCTTTTTTGGAATTTGCTGACGTGTTCCTATATTAATCTTTCACTGACAAAAATATCTTCTGTTCTCAAGTTTCCCCCCTTCTGTTTCCTACCACATAGCACTTGTGGTTTTTTTGTTGTCAAGTAAATTTTAAACATCACCTTTAGATGTAGGGACCTGACCGACCCTGTTGCCTGTCAGTCAGCGTGATGAGCAGCTGTGAATTTCATCTTGTTTCTTGGGCAGGGGGCACGTAGCTCTAGAAGTGGATACTACCAGTTGCATTGGCTGGTTTCATACCTCATATCAATGCCTTCGTCAGTATTTTGTGTCTCCTCTGGTCTCGTGAATATTTGGTGGTTCTGAGTGCTTTCATTCCTTCCTGTGTTTAGCCCACAGATGCCCTATGTACTTTCTCTGTGTCTAGCTTCTCAAGCTGTTTGCTCTGTACTCATTTTCACCTCTCTTATTTGTATCTTTGATTTTCTGTAATGGAATTAGATATTCTTAAATATTCATGCATTATACCTCTCCACAATAAAAATAACTCATTTCTCTGATTCTCAAAGAAGTTGTCTGTGGTGCCGGGCGTGGTGGCTCATGCCTGTAATCCAAGCACTTTGGAGGCCAGGGCAGGCAGATCACCTGAAGTCGGGAGTTCAAGAAATTGTCTGTCATTTAGCACATTCTTCTTTGTAGCAAAGTTTTTTTGGGAGAAGAGAGACGTCAGGCAGTGTTTATAGACGTAGAGTATAATTCATTTTGTTTTAGAGTATCAGCTCTTTTATTTTTATTAGCCACTTTTAGAATATATAGTCCTAAGGGCATGCTGTGTCTCATCTGTCTCTCTCTTGCCACATTGCATTTAGTATACATATCTTGTTTGTTGTAGACACTCAAAATGGATTACACTGACTGCTGGTTAAGTTTAGTTAAAGCACCCAACCTCAGAGTTCAGTCTCCATGTGGAGACTTACCTGCTTTGTTTCATATCCTCATAGTAAACCTTGAATGCTGGCCAAATGGCTTTGGGTTACAAAGAGCACTGGGTAAGACAAAGAATTAGCAGTTGTATTGCATAAGCAGTTTAAAAACAGTACTCCTCTGAATGTGGGGCGGGAGCATCATGTTGCCATTCAGAGGGCAACATTATATCATTATTTTTCAAGAAAGGAAAAAGTAGACAGTGAGGATGGCAGAAGAAAATATATGTGAATTTGCCTGTAACTATATATGTTTTTTTCTTTTTAAGAGGCAAGGTCTTGCTCTGATTCCCAGGCTAGAGTGATGCCATCATAGCTCACTGCTGCCTTGAACTCCTGGGCTCAGGCAATGCTCCTGCTTCAGCTTCCTGAGTAGCTAGGATCACAGGCACACTCCACCGTGCTCAGCTAATTTTTCAAATTGCCTGTAGAGATGGGGTCACACTTTAAGGCCCAGACTGGTCTCAAACCCCTGGCCTCAAGCGATCCTCCCAAAGTGCTGAGATGACAGGCATGAGCCACCGTGCCCAGCCGCACGCATTGGCTTTCTTGTGTAGGTATGAGAATTTAGTCATGTGTCTGTGTGGGGATAGTCCTAAATTGCTAAGAAATAGTGTGAGATTTCAAATTAACTTACATAAGTCAATATCATAAGAATTTATTATCTTTAAATGAAATAAACCAGAGTTTTAAAAACCGCATTCAGGCCGGGCGAGGTGGCTTATGCCTTAATCCCAACACTTTTGGAGGCCAAGGCAGGTGGATCATGAGGTTAAAAGATAGAGACCATCCTGGGCAACATGGCGAAAAGCCATCTCTACTAAAAATACAAAAATTAGGCGGGCAGGGTGGTGCGCACCTGGTATCCCAGCTATTCGGGAGGCTGAGACAGGAGAATTGCTCGAACCCAGGAGGTGGAGGTTGCAGTGAACCAAGATTGCTCCAGAGCACTCCAGCCTAGCAACAGAGCGAGACTCCATCTCAAAAAAAAAAAAAAAACTGCCTTTAGATGTCCACATAAAGAAGTGGGAAGAAGATTGGCAGCGATGTGAAGAAGAAAGAAGGCATACAAATGAAAATTGGTGTTGAGATAGACTGAAGAAACCTGGTCTTTCCATTATTATGAAAATAATTCCAGCATCAGTGTGATCTTACTGATACTTTGTACTCAAGTAGAAGATTAAGGTATAGGATTATTTTAGCTGGATTGTGTTTTATTTGCATGATGAGATTGATTCAAGACAGTGTGTGAAACCCAGTAGCACGGGGGCTGAACATGTAGTGGAACTCATTTCAGTGGACCCTCCCCAGCAGCCCTACAGGCTTCCACAGTTGCCAAGTCAGTTCCTGATCCACTTTCCCACACCGGCTATTTTAAACCTCTGTTTCCCAACTCCTTGCTCCCAACATGCCACTCCCTCCTGCCTCCAATATATGGATCTCCTATGAATCTATTTCTGCTGTTTTCTCCCCCAGTTTTCTTTTTTATATCAAAATTTAATCTCTTGTATGCCTGGTTGTTTTGGATTATATACTGGACATTATAGATGAAAACTTGTGGAAATAATTTGAGCCTTTGTTGGATTTTTCTTGCAGAGAGGATTGCCTTTAGTTTCTGGCAGGCAACCAGGTTAGAGCAAGTCACCTTAATTCAGCCAGAGATGAGGTGATTGACTGATGCTGCTGGGCCTTAGTTCTTCTGAGTACTGATCTATTTCAGGCTTGTCTTTTCTTCTGGTGAGTATCACTTTTAGGTGCCACCAGAAGCCCTGTGGTCTCTCTTCTTGGAAGACCTTGAACTCTGTTTTTTCCCCCAGCTCTGTGAGCCTACTCAACACTCAGCTTTTTCGGCTTCTAAACTGAAGCTTTCTGCCAGTTTCTCTAGTTATCAGCGGAGGGTTTTGTCTGAAATGAGCCAGTCTCCCCTTGCCAGAATTAGAACTCTTACATTCTTTCTTAATGTTTGTTTTTGCATATGTTTCAAATGACGGGGCTGGGTGGTGGCTCATGCCTGTAATCCCACTACTCTGGGAGGCCGAGGTGGGCAGATCACTTGAGGTCAGAAGTTCAAGATCAGCCTGGCCAACATGGCTAGGCAGGGTTTAAAATACAAAAATTAGCCAGACGTTGGGGTGTACGCCTGTAATCCCAGCTACTCAGGTGGCTGAGGTAGGAGAATCACTTGAACCGGGAGGTAGAGGTTGCAGTGAGCCGAGATTTTGTTGCTGCACTTCAGCCTGGGTAACAGAGTGAGCTCTCCCTCAAAAAAAAAAATAAATACAATGAATATATACAAATATATGTATACAGCATATGTGCATATGATTTATGAACAGATATACCTACAGTGGGTATATGCGTGATCAGTTTCTTTGTCTAGGCTGGGCACGGTGGCTCATGCCTGTAATCCTGACACTTTGGGAGGCTGAGACAGGAGGCTTACTTGAAGCTAGGAGTTTGAGACCAGCCTGGGCAACATAGTGAGACTCTTGTCTCTATAAAAAATTTAAAAATTAGCTGGATGTGATGGTACACATCTGTAGTCCCAGTTATTTGGAAGGCTAAGGTGGGAGGATTGCTTGAGCTCAGGAATTCAGGGCTGCAGTGAGCTATGACCTTGCCACTGCACTCCAGCCTGGGGGTTAAAGTGAGACCATGTCTCGGCAGGGGTGGGAGGGGGATAACATATATATTATTTATATATCTATATATATAATATATATTATGTTATTGATAGTGTGATTATAATTGATAGTGTGCTTATAATAAGCAAAGATCTATAACAAAGATACATATATATCTTTTATATATATGTTTGCTTATATATTAGATATATATCTTTTATTATTTTCTCTGATATATAGCTTTGATATATGTTTCTATAGATAAGATACATATACAAGTTATACCTTATATGTACCTCATCTATATCAACTGTATGTGAGATATATAAATAAGTTATATAGTTAATATATAAAAAATATCTACATCAAAGATATATCAAATATATAACATATCTTTTATATATATGATACGTATGTAAGTTATGTCTTATGTATCTCATATATCTTAGCTGTATCTGAGATATATAAATAACCTATAAATATATAAATGAATATCTTATCATAAGTACACCACCAAAGTTGGGAGACTCTGGCATGTTAGTCCCTCTTCTTTAATGTGGTGTTGGTTCAGTAAGTACCTGTGGCCTGCCTGGTAAAAATTTTTCTAAATGTACAAAGATGAATGTTTGTCAGATATCTTTTGATAATTTCTAATGGGGCAGTTGTATAGCCCAACGTATAAACCTGAAGAAATGAACTCATAACATTTAATGAATGCTACAAATAGAGTCTTATTGGTGCATTTTATTAATTTGCTGTGTAACCTATTTTTCTAAGTTTTACATATTTGAAAAACATCTCAAGATACTGGAAACTGTTCATTTTGTTGTCTCCTTAAAGTAGCAATTTGGTATTTCCTACGTATACGCCTAAAAATAGCTGGTTTTTAAAAGTAATATAAAAATGATTTTAGTGGTTAGGGATACAGGCTGTGGAATCAGATTCTGAATTGAATTCTGACTTTGCCACATAATAGCAGTGTGACCGAGGCCTATGTGTTTAATCTTTCTATTGCTGTTTACTTTTGTAGAAAATAGAAATAATTTTAGAACTGCTTTATAGGACTTATGGGGATTAAATTATGTATATGTAACAAACTTAAAATACTCACGAGGTCAAATGATCAAGACCATCCTGGTCAAAATGGTGAAACCCCGTCTCTACTAAAGATACAGAAAAAAAAGAGCTGGGCATGGTGGCGCGTGCCTGTAATCCCAGCTACTCAGGAGGCTGAGGCAGGAGAATTGCCTGAACCCAGGAGGCGGAGGTTGCGGTGAGCCGGGGTCGCGCCATTGCACTCCAGCCTGGGTAACGAGAACGAAACTCTGTCTCAAAAAAAAAAAAAAATACTGATACTGATAGTAAATCTTCAATAACTGTTAGAGAGATGGAGTCTTGCTGTGTTGCCCAGGCTGGTCTCAGACTCCCAGGCAGAAGGAAGATTCTCACCTCAGCCTCCTGATTAGCTGACACTGTAGACCTCAGCCTCCTGATTAGCTGACACTATAGACCTCAGCCTCCTGATTAGCTGACACTATAGACCTCAGCCTCCTGATTAGCTGACACTACAGACCTCAGCCTCCTGATTAGCTGACACTATAGACCTCAGCCTCCTGATTAGCTGACACTACAGACCTCAGCCTCCTGATTAGCTGACACTACAGACCTCAGCCTCCTGATTAGCTGACACTACAGACCTCAGCCTCCTGATTAGCTGACACTATAGACCTCAGCCTCCTGATTAGCTGACACTACAGACCTCAGCCTCCTGATTAGCTGACACTATAGACCTCAGCCTCCTGATTAGCTGACACTACAGACCTCAGCCTCCTGATTAGCTGACCCTATAGACCTCAGCCTCCTGATTAGCTGACACTACAGACCTCAGCCTCCTGATTAGCTGACACTATAGACCTCAGCCTCCTGATTAGCTGACCCTATAGACCTCAGCCTCCTGATTAGCTGACCCTATAGACCTCAGCCTCCTGATTAGCTGACCCTATAGACCTCAGCCTCCTGATTAGCTGACACTGTAGACCTCAGCCTCCTGATTAGCTGACACTACAGACCTCAGCCTCCTGATTAGCTGACACTATAGACCTCAGCCTCCTGATTAGCTGACACTGTAGACCTCAGCCTCCTGATTAGCTGACACTGTAGACCTCAGCCTCCTGATTAGCTGACACTACAGACCTCAGCCTCCTGATTAGCTGACACTGTAGACCTCAGCCTCCTGATTAGCTGACACTATAGACCTCAGCCTCCTGATTAGCTGACACTATAGACCTCAGCCTCCTGATTAGCTGACACTACAGACCTCAGCCTCCTGATTAGCTGACACTATAGACCTCAGCCTCCTGATTAGCTGACACTATAGACCTCAGCCTCCTGATTAGCTGACACTGTAGACCTCAGCCTCCTGATTAGCTGACACTGTAGACCTCAGCCTCCTGATTAGCTGACACTGTAGACCTCAGCCTCCTGATTAGCTGACACTGTAGACCTCAGCCTCCTGATTAGCTGACACTGTAGACCTCAGCCTCCTGATTAGCTGACACTGTAGACCTCAGCCTCCTGATTAGCTGACACTGTAGACCTCAGCCTCCTGATTAGCTGACACTGTAGACCTCAGCCTCCTGATTAGCTGACACTGTAGACCTCAGCCTCCTGATTAGCTGACACTACAGACCTCAGCCTCCTGATTAGCTGACACTACAGACCTCAGCCTCCTGATTAGCTGACACTATAGACCTCAGCCTCCTGATTAGCTGACCCTATAGACCTCAGCCTCCTGATTAGCTGACACTATAGACCTCAGCCTCCTGATTAGCTGACACTACAGACCTCAGCCTCCTGATTAGCTGACACTATAGACCTCAGCCTCCTGATTAGCTGACACTACAGACCTCAGCCTCCTGATTAGCTGACACTACAGACCTCAGCCTCCTGATTAGCTGACACTACAGACCTCAGCCTCCTGATTAGCTGACACTATAGACCTCAGCCTCCTGATTAGCTGACACTACAGACCTCAGCCTCCTGATTAGCTGACACTACAGACCTCAGCCTCCTGATTAGCTGACACTACAGACCTCAGCCTCCTGATTAGCTGACACTATAGACCTCAGCCTCCTGATTAGCTGACACTATAGACCTCAGCCTCCTGATTAGCTGACACTACAGACCTCAGCCTCCTGATTAGCTGACACTACAGACCTCAGCCTCCTGATTAGCTGACACTGTAGACCTCAGCCTCCTGATTAGCTGACACTGTAGACCTCAGCCTCCTGATTAGCTGACACTGTAGACCTCAGCCTCCTGATTAGCTGACACTACAGACCTCAGCCTCCTGATTAGCTGACACTACAGACCTCAGCCTCCTGATTAGCTGACACTACAGACCTCAGCCTCCTGATTAGCTGACACTACAGACCTCAGCCTCCTGATTAGCTGACACTGTAGACCTCAGCCTCCTGATTAGCTGACACTGTAGACCTCAGCCTCCTGATTAGCTGACACTACAGACCTCAGCCTCCTGATTAGCTGACACTACAGACCTCAGCCTCCTGATTAGCTGACACTGTAGACCTCAGCCTCCTGATTAGCTGACACTGTAGACCTCAGCCTCCTGATTAGCTGACACTGTAGACCTCAGCCTCCTGATTAGCTGACACTGTAGACCTCAGCCTCCTGATTAGCTGACACTGTAGACCTCAGCCTCCTGATTAGCTGACACTACAGACCTCAGCCTCCTGATTAGCTGACACTGTAGACCTCAGCCTCCTGATTAGCTGACACTGTAGACCTCAGCCTCCTGATTAGCTGACACTGTAGACCTCAGCCTCCTGATTAGCTGACACTGTAGACCTCAGCCTCCTGATTAGCTGACACTGTAGACCTCAGCCTCCTGATTAGCTGACACTGTAGACCTCAGCCTCCTGATTAGCTGACACTGTAGACCTCAGCCTCCTGATTAGCTGACACTGTAGACCTCAGCCTCCTGATTAGCTGACACTGTAGACCTCAGCCTCCTGATTAGCTGACACTGTAGACCTCAGCCTCCTGATTAGCTGACACTGTAGACCTCAGCCTCCTGATTAGCTGACACTGTAGACCTCAGCCTCCTGATTAGCTGACACTGTAGACCTCAGCCTCCTGATTAGCTGACACTGTAGACCTCAGCCTCCTGATTAGCTGACACTGTAGACCTCAGCCTCCTGATTAGCTGACACTGTAGACCTCAGCCTCCTGATTAGCTGACACTGTAGACCTCAGCCTTCTGATTAGCTGACACTGTAGACCTCAGCCTCCTGATTAGCTGACACTGTAGACCTCAGCCTCCTGATTAGCTGACACTGTAGACCTCAGCCTCCTGATTAGCTGACACTGTAGACCTCAGCCTCCTGATTAGCTGACACTGTAGACCTCAGCCTCCTGATTAGCTGACACTGTAGACCTCAGCCTCCTGATTAGCTGACACTGTAGACCTCAGCCTCCTGATTAGCTGACACTATAGACCTCAGCCTCCTGATTAGCTGACACTATAGACCTCAGCCTCCTGATTAGCTGACACTACAGGCACACCAGTGTGCCTGGCTAGTGTCAGCATTTTATTCAGATAATGCAAGCTATTTTGTCAGGCATCTTAAAGGAAAGTTCTAATAAATTATTTTCTTTTGCCATTATATTTTCAAGAATTGACATTTTAAAACAATGTGTAGTTTTATGTGTCTATTTAATGAATAAAGTGTAAGACAGTTTCCATGAGGATATATAGTAGATACAGGCAGTAAACATGATTTTTGTTTTAAAAGAGGTGGCTATAGTCTGAACCAAAGTATTTTCAAGTCTTAGATTCTCTTGGTTGTGGCTTAAAAGTATGATTGCAGTACATTTTTACAGCAAAGAGGGATTTAAAGCCAAATAAGCACAATTTGCATGTGGTCACTTCTCTTGTTTCTTTACGTAAAACTTGCATGTATCTGTGTATATAAGACAGGGAAAGAGAAGAGAGGTGACTCCATACTGCTCAGGTGTACTCACAGTGAGGCTTTTGACCTGTCGTTTCCATTTATGCAATGGATTTTGAACTCAAAAGCCCTATAAATACATAAGCTATCTTGAACTAAGCCCCGTTATGAAAGGCAGGATTGAGGAATATGAAACAGATTATGCTCCCTTTCATTCACTTTATCTGCCCCAAGGTTTTTTTGGGAATATGAGTCACATAGTTTCAGTTAATTTCTTCATGTTTTTAACAGGGCTTTCTCTTCATAACTAAAAATCTGTTATTAGATTTTTTTTCCTTAGAATCATTAACTTCACATTTGTTTTTGTTGTTCTTTTTATATCTTGCAACTTTGTCACATTTTTTTCCTTCTTGCCTACCGTATAACATAAATTTTGTCTTCGGTGGCCTTTCTTTTTCTTAAATGAAGAACCAAATCTTTATGAAATTATATTTTTTATTCTTATTAAATAAATAGTAAAACAATGTGATTTAGTTTTTACTGACCTATTATGTAGAAATTTAAGTATTTAGAATGATTACTGAAAGGCTGTTTTACTAGTTTTGATTACAGTACTATTTCACTTTTATGAAGTGCCAGGGATATTTTGAATATGGGGAAGTACAAAAAAAGGAACGGCATGATCCAGTGATTTATATCCTGAATATGGGACATAAGGAGGCAAAAATTAATTTTAAGTAGTATCTATTTCCTTTCAGTATTTGCGTTTGTTTTAACTATAGTTATAATATCTATAGCCAGGAAATGCCTATAGCATAACTTGTATTAGCAAGAAAGAATCCAGCATGGAGTGATTCACCATGAGCCATGTTTGGCTGCTGTGACAGTATCAAGGCAGTGTCATAGACAGCAGCATCCTCCAGTAGAAATATGTGATACATTCGTCTAATTTTGTTGTCTAGTAACCACATTAAAAAAAAGCTTTTTAATGGGAGAAATTAATTTTAGTAATGGTTTATTCAGTGTATTTAAAATATTATTTTAACATGTTATCAATATGTAGAATTATATATTTTATATTCATTTTATTTTGAATCATTAAAATATGGTATGTACGGCCGGGCGCGGTGGCTCAAGCCTGTAATCCCAGCACTTTGGGAGGCCGAGGCGGGTGGATCACGAGTTCAAGAGATCGAGACCATGCTGGTCAACAAGTGAAACCCCGTCTCTACTAAAGATACAAAAAATTAGCTGGGCATGGTGGCGCGTGCCTGTAATCCCAGCTACTAAGGAGGCTGAGGCAGGAGAATTGCCTGAACCCAGGAGGCGGAGACTGTGGTGAGCCGAGATCAGGCCATTGCACTCCAGCCTGGGTAACGAGAGTGAAACTCCGTCTCAAAAAAAAAAAAAAAAAAAAAAATATGGTATGTATTTTATAAATATAGCACATCTTAATTTGGACACAATTTTCACTGGAAATGCTTGAACTACATTTCAGTTTCATAAAATGTACAGGTAAAAAACATTCACATACCCAAGTTATTCCAAACATACTTAAGTTTTTCAGTAACTGAATTGATGTCCATTTAAACATTTAAATTCATTAACATTTTTAAAAATGTAAAGTTCAGTCTCTCAGTGTGTGTTCGTATTTCAGGTAGTCAATAGCCACGTGTGCTTAGTGGCTACCATTTTGACTAGCATAGGTATAGAATTGAGCTGACAGTTGAAGATGTCAGCTAAGGAACCCTGAATCAAGGGTTGTCGTTTAACTACATTTTAAGGTGAGAGGAATGATATAGATTAGCAAGCATTATTATTATTTTCAGACACAGTCTTGCTCTGTTGCCCAAGTTAGAGTACAGTGGTGAGATCGTAGCTTGCTATAACCCAGGGTCAAGCAGTCTTTGCTTCAGCTGAGTAGCAGGGACTCTAGGTATGCACCATCACACTTGACTAAATAGTGTATCTTCCCTGCATCCACCTGCTTAAGAAAGTTTCCAACAGAAGTTGAACTATTTAGGAAATGATGGAATGTGTGGGTCCAGTACTTCCCAGGGAAAGAGAGAAGCACTTCCAGGAACTTGAACTTACTGGTCATTAGAGATGTGTCCTCTGCTGTAGGGCAGACCCCTAACTGGGGCGTACCATAGCTGGTGTGAAACATTCCTCAAGTGATTCTCTCCCTATTATCCATAGAGTGGAATGATTAATAAGAGTATGGCATCAGGATTATAACTGCTCTGAATTCCATTTCTAAACTTACTAGCTGAGGGACTTGACGAGATAGGAGTCTTGGCTTCTTATCAGTAGAATAGGACTAAAATTACCTATCTGCTAGGGTAATTGCAAGAATTGGAGTGTTAGTTTAAATAGTTTAAGTCAGGGCTTGGCACTTGACACTCAACAAAGCTGTAAATATTAGCTGCAACTTTATACTTACCGAAGAATCTTTTGATTTTTGGTTTTTAGTTTTTCTTAAAGTGACAGGGTCTTGCCATTTTACCCAGGCTGGCCTTGAACTCCTGGCCTCGGGCAGTCCTCAGCCTCAGTCTCCCAAAGTGTTGGAATAACAGGCATGAGCCACCAAGTCCAGCCACACCACGAAGCCTTAATGACTAATTTCTAAGTTTCTTAGTCATCTGAAGCAGAGTACTGAGAATGGACATTTAAACATTCCAGGAAATGAATGAGATATTCCTATCATAAATGAATACTTCAGCTTTCTCAAATGCCACTGGTTAGGGTTAGTCTGTCATTAAGAACCTCATCATTTCTGGGATGTCTGGAAAAGCTGTTACTGAACCTGCAGTAAGCCTAAGGACTCAATTGAATAAACCTGTCAGTGCTTTATATCAACCTGTGAGATCGGGGAAGTAATAACTTTTATTGAGCATTTACTATGGGCCAAATACTCCACAAAGTGCGTTGCCAGCAGTGTCTAAGCTTCAAAAATGACTCCTTGAAGTAGGTATTAGAATTCTTTAGTTTTACAGATTAGAAAATTGAGGCTTGTGGATGCTAAGTAACTTTACTGAAGTTGCAAAAACAGCTTGTTAAATGGCAGGGCCAAACTTGAACCCAGGTCTGCCTGCACTCTTACCTGTGATGTTGTGCCACATGGGGTCCAATGTAGGAGGATTTTCCCAGTTCTAGATCCAGTTCTACCTCTTTCCAGGAATATGATCGTAAGTTATTTTGCCTCTTTGAGTTTCAGAATTTTTATCTAAAACCCCGTCAGTACCCGTGATGTAGGCTTGGAGTACTAGAGATCAGGTATAAGGTATGAGGTTCCTGGCACAGTTTCTGTTTTGTTCTGTTTGTTTTTTGAGACAGGGTCTGGCTCTGTTGTCCAGGCTGGAGTGCAGTGGTGTGACCATAGCTCACTGCACCCTCTACCTCCTGCGCTCAATTGATCCTGCCACCTCAGCCTCCTGAGTAGCTGGGACTACAGGTGCGCATTACCACATCTGGCTAATTTTTAAAAATTTATATAGAGAGACACGGGGTGTGACTGTGTTGCTCAGGCTGGTCGCAAACTTCGGGGCTCAAATTATCCTCCAAACTTGGCCTCTCAAAGTATTGGAATGATAGGTGCGAGCCACTGTACCTGGTCCCTGGCATAGTTTCTGTTGCATGAAAGAGCCCCAGCAAGAGGTGATTGTTACTGTTTTGGGCTCTCTAAATAATGCTTTCCAGTTCCACCATACCCCTTGGCATGTGACCTCCATGTCTCTTGAAGGTAAAAGTAAAACCTTATTCTTTCAATTGCAAATACATGTAGAATACCTCTTAATTACATAAACGGGAAAATAGCTGAGGATGTTACCAGTTTCACAGACCAGTAGAGAGATGTAGTGTAGGTTTTAAGGACAATAATACCAGCCAGGTTTACATACTTTAATATTTGCCAAACAATACTTTTATCTTTAAATAAAATATTCCAGTGGCAAAATATTTTGAAAATATGATGGTATAGGGTTAATATTTTATTTTTTACTTTTCATGTTTTTTTTTTTTTTTTTTTTTTTTTTTTTTGAGGCGGAGTTTCCCTCTTGTTACCCAGGCTGGAGTGCAATGGCGCGATCTCGGCTCACCGCAACCTCCGCCTCCTGGGTTCAAGCAATTCTCCTGCCTCAGCCTCCTGAGTAGCTGGGATTACAGGCACGCGCCACCATGCCCAGCTAATTTTTTGTATTTTTAGTAGAGATGGGGTTTCACCATGTTGACCAGGATGGTCTCGATCTGTTGACCTCGTGATCCACCCACCTCGGCCCCCCAAGTGCTGGGATTACAGGCTTGAGCCACCGCGCCCGGCCACTTTTCATGTTTTTAGAGACTGTACTTTATATACATGTTTCTAAAGATTAAGTGTTTCTACCTATTAAGTTGAAGAGTCTTTAGAAGTCCTCTTGCTGAGGTGGGTTTTTTTCCCAGAATTACTGGAATATTTATTTTATACCTATCATTTTTCTTAAAATGTAATAAACTTTTAGATAATAAGAGGAGATTAAAGATGACTGATAAAGGGTTTGCAGTCTGTTTTGTAAATTTTAAAAATATTAGCAGTATCCTTTAAGCAGATTAAGATTTTTATTTTCCGATTCTACACTAAGAGTAGCCTAGAGTTAACCATGGCTCTTTCTTTTTTCTTTTCTTTTCTTTTTTAGTTTTGTAAGTGTTCAAAAGGATTTTTATGATAATTCTAAGCTACCTTCTAGGGCTTATTCTTAAGAAATAAAAGATATAACAGTAGTATAAATATATGCTACCCAAACTTTCCCTCACATACTTTTTTCTAGTTTATTTATTTTTTTTAATCTTGGCAGGGCGTGGTGGCTCATGCCTGTAATTCCAGCACTTTGGGAGGCCGAGGTGGGTGGATCACAGGGTCAGGGGTTCAATACCAGCCTGGCCAATATGGTGAAACCCCATCTCTACTAAAAACTACAAAAATCAGCCAAGCACAGTGGCAGGCGCCCAGCTACTCGGGAGGCTGAGGCAGGAAAATCACTTGAACCTGGGTGGCAGAGGTTGCAGTAAGCCGAGATTGTGCAGTGCGAATCTGTCTCAAAAAAAAAAAAAAAATCTTTACACATTTTCATTTCCAAATATCGCTGCTGTTTAGCCAGAGAAGAACTTAGACAACTAGCTTTCAGTTGTCTGGTAGGTATCCAGGGATTAACGTAAGTGACTGATTTCAGCACATAACCTATTTAGTTATTTCATTAAGGCAGCGGTCCCAACCTGATGCACTCTGGACTCACCTATAGAACTTAAAAAATATCCGTGCCTAGGTTCCATCCTCAGAGATTCTGATTTAGTGGTCTAGAATAGAATTTGGGCCGCCCCTCAGGAGGTGGTCATGAGGAACCAGGGTTTACAACTGTAGAGTTAAAATGAGAACTAGCTGAGTTTGGGGTTGGGCTGCACACAGTGAAAGGGAATGAACTTAAACCATTCCCTTTTCTTCCCTATTTAAAGCGAAACGACCTAAGCAGATATTCAATTATATTTTATTATCTAGTAAAGTGTAAGGTTCTATCTAAAATATTTAATTATTCTGATTAGCTACAGAAAATAAAATTTTGTAATCATTCTAATTGAATATGAAAAGCAAGAATAACTATTGCAACTGTTAATTTCAGCCAATTGTATAGTGATAACACTGGTGAATTTATAAGTAAATCTAACACTTGAAAATTTGGGTATACTTAGAAAATAAATTTTAATATGTACAAAAAAAGAAAATGAGAACTAGCTGAGTTTGGGGTTGGGTTGCACATGGTGAAAGGGAATGAACTTAAATCATTTCCTTCTCCTCCCTATTTAAAGTGAAACGACCTAAGAAAAGGGGAAAATCAAAGAACACTGAGAATCTGCAAAGGTTAGAAAATGAAGTAGCTTTTTTCTTTTTGTCATTGTAGACATGGAAGGTATTTAATGTAACTTTAAATGGTTCAGCAAAGGATGCGCTAATGGATGACAGCGATACTCCTACATATAATCTGCAAATAGAAGCACAAGATGGATGTCATCCTGGTGACAGCATGGAAAGGAGTGTGACATGCCTGCCTGCATCAGATGAAAATGAAAATCAGCTTGATGGGGATGGGCATGAGCATCTGACCAGCAGTGACAGTGCAATGGGCAAACCCGAAGCGTCTGAGCAGGACAGTCTCAACAACAATGAAAGCTGTGCATTGAGCTGTGAGGTGGCTGCAGGTGAGGACTCGGAAAACACTCTTTGTGAAGGCTCCAGAGATGAACAGGCCTTCTTGGGAAAGGACAAAAAAATACCTGGAAAAAGAAGTGCAAGAAG
This sequence comes from Saguinus oedipus, assembly GCA_031835075.1. Lineage (NCBI taxonomy): Eukaryota > Metazoa > Chordata > Mammalia > Primates > Cebidae > Saguinus > Saguinus oedipus. The sequence goes on along the minus strand of CM063188.1, from coordinate 2,134,569 downwards.
CAAAAAAGGGGCTGCTAAGAAGATACCACCAGGTATTTTTTAAAATAGTATTTATCCTATTCTTTAATTAATTAAAAATAAACCTCCTTCCCATCCCATACTGTGCTTACTGTCCTACATCTTGCTGCTTTCCTTAATGTATTCTGGAGGTAATTCCACAATGGCACAAGTAGATCCAACGGTGTGGTCTTCCATGCGTGTGATGTATCTCCACAGTGTTCCACTGTATGGGTGTAACGTAATTTATTTAATTCCTTCCTTATGGCCCTTCCCAGTCTTTTACTATCATAAACAGTGCTAAGGCCGGACACAGTAGCTCATGCCTGTAATCCTCGCACTTTGGGAGGCCGAGGTGGGCGGATCACCTGAGGTCAGGAGTTTAAGACCAGCCTGGCCAACATGGTGAAACCCTGTCTCTAAAAATACAAAAAATTAGCTGGGTGTGGTGGCGCGCACCTGTAATCCCAGCTACTCTGGAGGCTGAGGCAGGAGAATCACTTGAACCCGGGAGGTGGAGGTTGTGGTGAGCTGAGATCATGTCACTGCACTCCAGCCTGTGCTGCAGAGTGAAACTTTATCTCGAAAACGAAACAAATGAACAAAAAACAGTGCTGAAATTGACATCCTTTGTACATGTTTTCACATTAGGTACTTTAAATATATGCAGTCTTCTTCCTTTATAAATTAGACCATTTTCTACCAATGACAAAGGAAATAAAAATTTCCTTCTGCCATTCCTGTGGCTTTGATCTGTAACCTGTGAGTTTAGAGGCTAGTATGATGACCTCTTTATAGACCTTTCCATCTTATTCGGCAGGTAAATAAAATACATGAACATGTATTAATACACAATTTAATATGTAGTCTTGAATAAGACATCTGGTTCTAATTATCTGTATCACTTTGGCTAAAAAGTAATTCAGAGTGTTTCTCATTTGGTATGCAGTTTGGCAGTTAAAGTTCAGAGCTATGGAATTTTTGCCCTGAATCACAGGGCTCCCTTGGGAAGAGGCAGACTCTGGTTATTTTTGATCAGAAACACGTGGGACTAGAAAGTGTTGGTATGCCCTAGACAGGATTCCTTGGTGCAGCACAAGCCAGCAGATTTTACCTCAGACTCTAGTGAACTAAGTGAATATCTCTTCATCTTCTGTTCTCTTCCACTTCTTTGGTTAGTTAGAAATATGTCTGTCTATATCTTTTTTATTTATATTTTTACAATTTGAAGTAAAATACAAAACTCTTCAGTTTCTACAAATTAATCATTTATTCAATAAGGTAATTTGAAAACTTTTTAATATAATTCATAATCTGGCTTTCTGGTCATAATTCTGCTTTTCATGTCCTTGTATCTTTCTTAGTAGACTTAAAATAATTTTTAACAAGTGATACGAAAGAATTTCTTTAAAGATCTAATAAGCAGAGGATATTTACAGCACTATGTATATATAAATCAATTTCTTTTATAACTATCATTCAAGAGCAGATTCACCAGGCCTCTCAATCTGATTTTGTGATTTTATTTTCGAGAGAGGATTTCGCTCTGTCACCTAGGCTGAAGTGCAGTGGCATCACCATGGCTCACTGCAGCCTTGACCTCCCAGGCACAAGCGATTCTCCCACCTCAGCCTCTGGAGTAGCTGGAACAACAGGCATGTGCCACCATGCCTGACTAATTTTTCTTTTCTTTTTCTTTTTGCAGATAAAGGATCTTGCACTGTTGCCCAGGCTTGAATTCCTGGCTTTAAGCGATCCTCCTGCCTAGGCCTCTCAAAGTGTTGGGATTACAGGCATCTTGTGATGTCTTTAAGAACTGATACCTAGTTGCATATCTATGAGTCAGTCATAGATTCAAGATTGTGAGTCCTTTTACTCCTCCTTTCTGTGGCTTTATTCCACTTTCCTTAGGTGTGATTATATTATTGTCATTTTTATTTTAGAGAGAGGATCATGCTACCTTGCCCAGATTAGTCTGAAACTCCTGGGCCCAAGTGATCCTTTTATCTCATCTTCTGGATACCTGGGACTATAGGTGTACACCACTGGGCCCAGCTTGTAATGAAAAGTTATTTAGTATTTGCAATACTGTGAGAAGATACGTGTCGAATCACTATCCCCTGATGCATTTGAAACATATAATTTATAAAATCTAAGGATTGTCTTTATACAGCTTACTTTAAACATTATTTTTTATATCTTACATAAAGTAAGTTTAAGAGAGTGAGAAAAGCCAGGCATGGTAGCACACACCTGTAATCCCAGGACTTTGGGAGGCCAACATGGGTGGATCACTTGTGGTCAGGAGTTTGAGACCAGCCTGGCCAACATGGTGAAGCCCTGTCTCTAAAAAAAATACAAAAATCAGCTAGGTCTGGTGGCACGCACCTGTAGTCCCAGCTACTTAGGAAACTCAGATAATGGCTTGGGCCTGGGAGGTGGAGGTTGCAGTGAGCCACGATGCTGCCACGGCACTCCAGTCTAGGTGATAAAGCCAGGCCTTGTCTCAAAAAAAAAAAAAAAAGTGAGAAAACAGAATCAGGAGTTATAAAACCCAAGTTCAGATCTTAGGTCACTTGGTGAGACCGAAGCAGTCTCTACTTCATTGTTTTCATCTGTATATGATGATGTTCATCTGCATAAATTTATGAAATTCCTTTTTAAGCTGCGAGTTTCTTAGATTTCATAGTAGAGTTGGTATACTGTATACTGGAATAAAATTTGGTGATTCACCTCTAGTGTATCTATAGAGTTTTTTTTTTTTTTTTTTTTTTTTGGAGACAGAGTCTTGCTCTGTTGCCAGGTGCCAGGCTGGAGTGCAGTGGCACAATCTCGGCTCACTGCAGCCTCCGCCTTCTGGGTTTAAGCAATTCTCCTGCCTCAGCCTCCCAAGTAGCTGGGACTACAGGCACACACCACCACACCCAGCTAATTTTTGTATTTTTAGTAGAGATGGGGTTTCACCATGTTGGCCAGGATGGTCTTAATCTCTTGACCTGGTGATCCGCCCGCCTCAGCCTCCCAAAGTGCTGGGATTACAGGCTTGAGCCACTGAGCCTGGCCTCTATAGAGTTTTTATATTTTAGGGATACATTGTTGTTTGCCTTTTAAATTTTTATAAATTTAAAGAAAGGATATGTTTGAGTAAGCCAAGGAATTTTAAACTGAATAGGATTATTTTGGGTGTGGAAAGAATCCTTTCTAGATGTGGAAGGGACCTAGAATATGAAGAAGCTTTAGTATTGCCTGGAAAGCTTCCCTCAGAGTTTAGTTGCTGGGACCCCACCCTGAGAACTCACTTCTGCCTGTCCTCTCTCAGTACATAGCCAGTCACCAGGTCTAAGTGATTTTATCTCCCTGTGATCTCTCTGGTTCAGACTCTTTCTCTCCGTCTTCACTGCCATAGTTCACCATCATCTTCAGTTGGAGTACTGCAGAAGCCCCTAAACATGTTTCTCATCTTGCTCTATCCTCCATGTCAGAAATAATGCAAAGAGTTTATGCACAGGAGTTTAGACAAGGATGTGCTTACTATACTCTTTTCAGTTAAATTCTCAGATCCTAAGTAAATAAAGTTTCAGATTTTTCAAACGAGTACTTTTCTAATAAATAAAAAGCTTCTCAAATGTGAAATGACATATAAAACATGATATTTAGTTGTAAACCAGAAATGTGTTTTTTTTACAGGTGTTATTGTAACACTTTTTTGAAAATGTAAAATGAAGTAAATTGATTCACTCTTATGCTCCGTTACCTAGTTTAATTTGTAGTAATTTTTCAATTACTACAGTCCAAAGGCTAGTACTGGAAAAAAGTGATAGTGCAGGAGGCTTGTCACTAATAGTCATGTCACTCCTAATGGTCATGTCATTAGGAGACATGGCACTATTTATGGGTTTGCTGGAGGCAGAGTTTGTGTCAATGGCTTAAACCTTGAACTTAGCCCCAGGGGAGTCCAGTTGTCATTATATAATGGGCTTTTTTTTTTTTTTTTTTTTTTTTCATTAAGAGAATTGAATCCCCTTGATAGGGTTAACTAAGCAGGATTTCAAGCTGTGTTACATAGGGAGACCTCATCTCTACAAAAAGTAAAATAATTAGCTGGACGTGGTGGCATGCACCTGTAGTCCCAGCTACTTGGGAGGCTGAGGAGGGAGGATCAGTTGAGCCCAGGAGGTCACAGCTACAGTGAGCTGTGTGATCCCACTACTGCACCCCAACCTGAGAGATGAGATACTGTCTCAAAAAAGAAAAAAGAAAAAAAATTTTGACTGTATTTAAAATGGAAAAGCTTTAGGTAAATATTATCCTAAAAACTAATGGCCACTACTTATTTATTAATATTTTTCACATTACTTCTACCTGGGGGAAAAAACAATAGAAATTAGCTAATGTTTTTTTAACAGCTTTATTAAGATGTAATCCATATACCTACAATTCACCTATTTAAATATACAATTCACTGATTTTCGGTACACTTACAGGGCTATGTAACCATCAATAGTCAATTTCAGTATGTTTTTTCACCACACAAAGCAGCCCCTTACCTGTTAGCACTCACTTCTTACTTCCACTTAGACATCCCAGCCTGGGGCAACCATTAATCTACTTTTTTTTTTTTTTTTTTTTTAACTGAGATGGGGTTTCTCTACGTTGGTCAGGCTGGTCTTGAACTCCTGACCTTAGGTAATCCACCCGTCTCGGGCTCCCAAAGTGCTGGGATTATAGGCATGAGCCACCGCGCCCGGCTCTACTTTCTTTTTCTATAGCTTTGTCTACTCTGAACATTTTGTATCAGTGGAATCATGCAATGCATGGTGTTTGGCTTCTTTCATCTAACATGTTTCTGTGGCTGACTCATTTTGTAGCATATATCAGTACTTCGTTCCTTTTTATGGTCAAATAATATTCTGTTGCATGGATATACCATATTTCATTTATACCTCAGTTGATGGACATTTGGGTTGTTTCCACTTTTTGGCTATTCTCCTATGGACACTGGTGTACAAGTTTTTGTAGAGACATATGTTTTCATTTCCCTTTGTCATAGATTTCTAGAAGTAGAATTGCTGGATTATATAACTTTATGCCAAATGGTTTTCCAAAGCAACTGCACGATTTTACAGTCCTACCAGCACTGTATGAGAGTTACAGTTTCTCTACATCTTCACCAACACTTGTTAATATCTGACTATTTGATTATCACCATAGTTTTAAAAAATTGTTTTGTAATTCATATACCATAAAATTCACCTTTTTAAAGGTACAATTTAGTGGTTTTAGTATATTCACAGAGTTGTACAGTCTAATTCCAGAATATTTTATCGTCCAGTAAGAAATGTACCCATTAGCAGCCACTCCTCATTCTTCCCTTCCCAACTCCTGGCAACCACTGTCCCATAAATTTTATATATTTGTATGAGGCAAGTTTAGACTAAGTGTTTATGGTTGCCATAACAACATTAGTTACTCAGTCCCAGTCACCATAGTATCTAAGCATTTGAGAAAACAGTTCAGCAAATGGCAGGAAGCCAGAAATAGGCAGCACGTGGAAACTGAGAAAGGAAGGCATTTCTGAACTGACTTGCCACTAGTCAGTGCTCTGACTGGTTTCACTGGAGGCCTTTATGGTGTGGCCCAACTGAAAGATGACAAGGAGGGCTAGAACCTTAGAAAGCCCGGAGTCAGGCTTGTGTAGTGAAAGGAAGAGTTTGCACTTGAATCTTGGTTATTTGAATCTTGGTTCCGCCTGTTCTTCCCTGTATGGTCTTAGAAAAGAAACTCATTTCCCTGAACCTCTTTTCTCACCTGTAAGGAAAGCTGACCCTACATATCTTGCAGGATTGTCTTGAAATGAGTGACTGTGTATGGAAAGCACTTTGTAAAGTACCCAGCATAAAATAGGTTCTTCTAAATGGTAATTGTGTTTATGTGTGTCACAAGATGATTGATTGATTTTATTTATTTGTTTGTTTGTTTGAGACACGGTTTTGTTCTGTCACCTAGGCTGGAGCAGTGGCGTGATCATGGCTCAGAAGCAGCCTCCAATTTCCAGGCTCAGGTGATCCTTCCACCTCAGACTCCCAAGTAGCTGGGACTACAAGTGCATGCCACTACGCTCAGCTAAATTTTCTTTTTTTTAAAGAGACGGGTTTTCACCATGTTGCCGACACTGGTCCTGAATCCTTTGCTCAAGCCATCCACCAGCTTTGGCCTCCTAAAGTACTAGCATTAGAGGCGTGAGCCACTGCACCAGGCCACATAAGATGATTTTTGAGTGGCATGACAGGGAGTAAAATTAAGAAATTAATTTGGTTTGACTTTAAGTCCATTTTACCTATTTTGTCAGTACTTTTTAAATTTCCTAGGGGCTTTTTAACACTCTCTCCTTTCGGCTTGCCTATCCCTGCCCCAGTCCCCTAACGTATATTCCTGAAAATGTATTTCCAGTTCCATACTGATTTAATGTTGATACAACCTGCTTTTTGGGATGTTAACTGATATGTAAAGTAATAACTAGTAATGCCATAAAATATAATCCCCAAAGGCATTTTTGCATTTGTATATACTGACTTCAACTATAGTAGAACATTGATAGCTGGCCTCTGGACTCAGCTTTATGGACTCAGTTGGGTAATATCTGTACTGGCCAGAGGTGAGATCACTGGGATTGGTGGGGACTGTGGTGAACAGGAGTCTACATCAGGCCCTACCTAAGTGCATTCAAATTCTAAAGATGTAAATGCCTGGCTAAGCTCCTCTAAGAGGAATAATCGGGGTTGGGGCTGATGTTTTATGATTGCTCACTAGGTAGAGAAATGGACACTTTAACTCCCTTACAGACTATATACCACATTTTCAGAATTCAGAAGTCCTGGTTTACCTTATTTCTGCTCCTAGTAGATGTTCCACCTCTTTTAAATTAACATTTCGTTGGACAATAACATGCAGAAACAGTAGCCTCTCATGTTACTCTTCCTTCATTAAGGGATTGATCAATGAAGGCAAGTCATATCTTTTCTGAAGGTCAGCTGGTAAGAACAGAATAGAGTTCCTGATTTATATAGAGTCAGATAATTTCAAATCAGAAGAGACTTCAAGGTCACTAGCCAAAACTGTCTTGGGGCAAAAAAGCCCTAATATTAAAAATGTATCAGTTTTCTATTGCTACCAAAACAAGTTACCGCAAATTTAGTGGCTTTAAACACACACAACACGTATTTATTATCTTACAGTTCTGTAGGTCAAGAATCTGACATTGGGTGCAGTGGCTCATGCCTTTGGGAGGCATGAGGCAGGCAGATCACCTGAGGTCCGGAGTTCAAAACCAGCCTGGCCAACATGGTGAAACCCCATCTCTACTAATGATACAAAAAAATTAGCTGGGCTTGGTGGTGTACCCCTGTAATTCCAGCTACTCAGGAGACTGAGGCACAAGAATCACTTGAACCTGGGAGACGTAGGTTGAGGTGAGCCGAGATCGTGCCATTGCACTCCAGCCTGGGCAACAACAGCAAAACTCCCCCCCCCTAAAAAAAAAGGAAGGAAGGAAGGTAGTAGGGTTCTTACTGGGCTAACATCAAGGTGTTAGCAGGGCTGTGTCCCTTTCTGGTTGCTACCTGGGAGAATATGTTCCTTGCCTTTTCCAGATTTTAGAGGCTTTCCACATTCTCCAGCTTCTGTTACCCTTTCTCCATCTTCAGGGCCAGCAGTGGCTTTGAAGTGAGCCAAAGTCCTCACATTGCATCACTCTGACCAGCTGATGCTTCTGCCTCTCTCTTCCATGTTTAAAATCCCTTGTGATTATGTTGGGTCCACCCAGATATTGCAGGATAATCTCCATTTTTAAAGATCAACTGGGCCAAGAATGGTGGTTCACACCTGTAATCCCAGCACTTGGGGAGACTGAGGCGGGAGGATCAGAAGGTCAAGAGATCAAGACCATCCTGGCCAACATGGTGAAACCCTGTCTCTACCAAAAGTACAAAATTAGCTGGGCATGGTGGTGCGTGCCTGTAGTCCTAGCTACTCGGGAGGCTGAGGCAGGAGAATGGCTTGAATCTGGGAGGCAGAGGTTGCAGTGAGCCGAGATTGCACCACTACACTCCAGCCTGGTGACAGAGTAAGACTGTCTCAAAAAAAAAAAAAAATCAACTGATTAGCAGCCTTTATTTCATCTTCAGCCTTAATTCCGCTTTGCAATGCAATTGCAAATCCATTACTCTGCCTACCACAAAAAGGGTATAATATAGACTAGATGATAACTTTACATAACGGAATAATTCTTCACTTTATAAAAGTTTATGACATATTTTGTAGATCTCTATAGGATCACTTAGTCAATAGATGTTGATTGAGCATGGTATGCTGGTGCACCTGCCTTTCAGTATTGTAGGCTCAAGTGAGGGAGCCAAGTAACTAACAAGTGCAGTCTAACAAGATGTGAGTCATAAGGAAGCATGCAGTCTGGAAGTCACCTGTCCTAGGCGAGTTATAGAAGGTTGTCAGGAGGAGTTGGTATCTAAGCTGCGTTAGGACAAATAGGTGCTAGTCAAGTAAAAGCAATGGGGGCAAAGAGGAGAGCAAGGATATTAGAGAGAGCAGACGCGCCGGGGACTAGAGCTCACAAGACAGGAAGAGAGCATCCTGTGTTTCAGCACCTGTCAATGTGCACTTTGGCTTGCGCAGAATAAAAGGGAAGAGTTAATCAAGGGGAAGTAGAAGAGAGTAGAGTAATAGAGAGATTGGGGCTTAGAAGATTAGCAAAGTCCAGATTATAAATGGTTTTTAACATTACCAATTTGGGCCTTAACAACAGGTTTGAATGAGGGAATGACATGATGTGAATTACATTGTTTAAAAGATTCCTCAGTGTGAACTGGTTGAAGCAGTACAAGATTAGAAGCAGTACAGTTAAGGGGCTTTTACAATAATCTCTGCAAGAGACGCTGGTGATCTGTAATGAGAGAACAGCTGTAGGGCTGGAGAGAAGTCAGTGAATTCAGGGATTCTAAGGAGGTGGAATTAACAGGGCTGGATTGTTAATTAGATATGGAAAAAAGAGTCCACGATAATCTAGCTCCCAGTTACCTGGTTTAAGCACCAGGATGCTTGATAATGCCATGTACTGTACGTAGGAATATAGTGAGAGAAAGAAGTGTGGAGAGACAGTGCTGTGCTTTTGGGTCAGGTGTCTGGGGTCTTTTAGACATCTAAGTAGACATGTTAAACGGTGCTGGGGTAACAGGTGTGAGCCACTGCATCCAGCCTTTGTTTTTACATATGAGGAAATTAAAAGTTTAATTGACCCGGGTGTGGTGGCTCATGCCTGTAATTCCAGCACTTTGGGAGGCTAAGGAGGGCAGATCACCTGAGGTCAGTTGAGACCAGCCTGACCAACATGGAGAAACCCCATCTATACGAAAAATATAAAAACTTAGCCAGTGCATGCCTGAAATCCCAGCTGCTTGGGAGACTGAGGCAGGAGAATCACTTGAACACTGGAGACGGAGGTTGCAGTTAGCTGAGATCGAGCCATTGCACTCCAGCCTGGGCAATAAGAGCAAAACTCTGCCTCAAAAAAAAAAAGTTTGAAAGAATGCATTATTTTTGCAGGAGAGAGGATAAAAATTAGGATATGAATCTAGGGCTCCCAATGAGCTAGAATGTGTTTTCTATACATCAGAGTCCTACTTCTCCCACTAAACAATGAGAGGCCAGGCATGGTGGCTCACACCTGTAATCCCAGCACTTTGGGAGGCCGAGGCAGGAGGACTGCTTGAGTCGAGGAGTTCAAGACCAGCCTGGGCAACACAGTGAGACCTTGTCTTTACAAAAAATAAAAAAAATTAGCTAGGCGTGGTCACACACATCTGTAGTCCCAGCTACTCAGGAGACTGAGGCAGCAGGATCGCTTGAGCCTGGGAGGTCAAGGCTTTAGTGAGCGGTGATCATGCCACTGCACTCCAACCTGTGACAGAATGAGACTCTCAAAAATTAAAAAAACGAAACAAAACATTGAGGTTCTGTTGGTAGGGTAAAGATGATAATAATGAGCCACCAACTGTTACTGATTTTTTTCTATTGTGGAAATATTTGCCAAGCATTGGGAATACAGTGAGGACAAAACAGATCTTGGGCTTACTCCCAAGATTGCTGGTGGAGTCTAGTGGGAAGGGAGGTATTCAATAAAATTATTGCGACTGGGTGTGGTGGTTCATGCCTATAATCCCAGCACTTTGGGAGGCTGAGGTGGGTGGATCATGAGGTCAGGAGATCAAGACCATCCTGACCAACATGGTGAAACCCCATCTCTCCTAAAAAAAAAAAAAAAAAAAAAAAAGTACAAAAATTAGCCGGGCATGGTGGTGGGTGCCTCTAATCCCAGCTACTCAGGAGGCTGAGGCAGGAGAATTGCCCAGGAAGCAGAGGGTGTAGTGAGCCAAAAATCATGCCTCTGCACTCCAGCCTGGGCGACAGAGCAAGACTCTGACTCAAGAAAAAGCAAAAACATCCTGACACACTGACTGTGTGTGGAATGGAATGGAGAGAGCAGTTTGGAAGACGATAGGAGGTGAGTTTTGAAGTGTTACCTCTTGGGTAGTCTGAATGCTAATGAGAATTTCCTTTAGTGGAAAGCTTAGTTAAGGGTTGGTAGTTGGGAGTAACATACCCCTTATCCAGAGAACCCTAAACTGATGGTTAGAATGATAAAATTGCATTCCCTGCCATTTTCTAGCTCTTTCCAGGAGTGTTGGGAAAGGTGTTTGTTACAATGGCAGAGAAGGGAACAACAGAATATAATATAAAAGCAGAAAATCGAAGAGTTTTTCATGGTCTGTGTATTAGCTATCTCTTGCAGCGTAACAGCTTAGCAGCTGAAAACAACAAACATGTATCATCTCGTGGTTTTTGTAGGTCAGAATCTGCGTGTGGCTTAGCTTGGCGCTTCTGATTTAAGTCTGTTAATGAGGTTGCAGTCAAGAGTTGGCCAGGGCTACAGTCATCTCAAGGTTTGATAGAGGTTGGATAATCTGCTTCCAAAGTCACATGGTTCTTGGCAGGCCTCAGACCCTTGCCACGTGACTGATTTCACAGGGCTGCCTTACACCATGACAGCTGGCTTCCTCCAGGGCTAGCAGTCAAAGAGAGAGAGAGCACTCAACCTGGGAGCCATACTTTTTTAATGACCTAATTTTGGAAGTGATATTCCATCATTTCTGTATATTCCTTTTAGTAAAGGCAGTTTACTGGGTCCACTTGTACTTACTGGGAGGGGATTGTACAAGGGCGTGAATACTAACAGGCCGGCATCACGGGAGCTTGTCTTAAAGGATGTCTACTACAGTCTGCCAGGAGAAAGTGCCTCAGATTATGCCAAGGGTCCTGTGAGAATGTAGTGGCAGTTCTATTCACAGTTCTTTTTTTTTTAAAACTCTGAACAGCTTTCCTGAGATTGCTGGTGGAACCCAGGATATATCCTGGTATAGACAGGCCAGTTAGATAGTTTTCTTTTTGTCTATTTTTTAAAATAATTTCAGTCATGCTGTTAAAATGCAATATCTATAGAGAGAAGATGGAAAAGAAGAGATTAACAATCAATCAAGGAAGCCTTTCAAATTCTATCCAAAAAAACAGCATTCTCAAAGTCTCAGTAATGAGATAGGTATTTTTTAAGTAATATGATATTTTATATGAAGATAAATTAAGACATTTACACCTCCTGATGCATGTATTTATGCAGTTACATACATAGTAACCTAAGCGAATGAAGACTTTAAAAAAAAATTAGATATAAGCATATTTTATAGGCTGTATTTAAGAATATGGTATTGTATTCTTGATTTTCTCAATCTCAGGTTAGTGGACGCTGAATGGAAACATACGCTTAGGTGGGGGTTAGGGACTTCGGCTTCTCAGTGCTTTACTAGGAAAGTCAAACCTTCCAATATTTAATGGTTTTTCTAAATAGTCTCCTTCTGTTTTTCTATGGATTATGATCCCTACAAAGAGTGAATGACTTATCTTCATTTGTTTAAAATAATGGTTTCTAAGCATCACTGATAGGGTCAGAACTTCCGTTAAGTTTTTTTCTTGTCTCGTTTTTTAAACAAAGTTGTACATGCCTGCCTCTCTAATTTGTAAAAGGCAGACAAGTGAACGCTTGAAAATGTAGTCACACAAATCAAAAGCAGGCAGAGGGTGTTGGCACACAATAAAGCATTATTTGGTAATGAAAATACATGAAATCCTAATAAATGCTACAGCATGGATGAATCTTGAAAAGGTGCTGAGTGAAAGAAGCCATATGTATGAAATGTCCAGAATGGGCAAATCTATTCAGATAAAAAGTAGATTAGCCCCCGGCGGCCTCCGAATGCGCGTGGGGCGCGAGGTGGGCGGGCAGATGGCGGACTCCCGTGGGCCCACCAGCTCTGAGCCGGGCTTCTTGGACCCGCCAGCCGTTGTGGTGAGGAGAGGTGTTAGGGCGCGCGGGGTCTCCGCCCTCCGCGGACCTAGCATCGGGTGTTGCAGTCTCCGAGGCGACTGGGAGTCCCCTGAAATCTGGGTTTCACCTCTTAGGGGTGGGGGCCGCGGCAGCGAGGCGAGGCTTCTGGGTGAATCAGTGGGCTGCTGATGGGCAGGATCCTGGATGCCCGTGGGCCGCCGTCCTGGGCCTGGGGGTTGGTGAATTCCCTGAGCATTTCCCACTTTAATGGCCTCTGGTGCCCAAGAGGGGAGGCGGAGCGTCTTTTGCCTCAGTGCAACGAACGCCTAATCCGCGAAGACCATGTGGTTTCATGAAGTTGGAGGCACAGAAAGGAGTCAAGACTGAGAACAACGATCATATTAATTTGAAAGTGGCGGGGCAGGATGGTTCTGTGGTGCAGTTTAAGATTAAGAGGCATACACCACTTAGTAAACTAATGAAAGCCTACTGTGAACGATAGGGATTGTCAGTGAGGCAGATTAGATTCTGATTTGACAGGCAACCAGTCAATGAAACAGACACACCTGCACAGTTGGAAATGGAGGATGAAGATACAATTGATGTGTTCCAACAGCGCACGGGAGGTGTCTACTGAAATGGGAACCTGCTTCTTTACTTCAGAACTCTGTTCTTTAAAGACCAAGATTACATTCTTAATTAGAAAACTGCAATTTGGTTCCACCACATCCTATTACAGTATAGTTTTCTCTAATTTTTCGATTCCCTCTTTCCCATTCTTAATTATAAAGTAACTGGTATATGTGCACAAGCAGAAAAAATATAAAAAAGTAGCTTAGTGGCTGCACAGTAGGGGGATGGGTTGACAGCTAAGGAATACAGGATTTCTTTTTGGAGTAATAAAACATTCCAAAATGTAATATGATGGTTATATAACACAATATACTAAAGCCACTGAATTTTATATTATGAGAATTATATCTCAGTAAAGCCATTAAAAAAAGGCTGGGCATGGTGGCCTATAATCCCAACACTTTGGGAGGCTGAAGTGGGTAGATCACTTGAGGTCAGGAGTTTGAGACCAGCCTGGCCAACATGGTGAAACCCCATCTCTACTAAAAATATAAAAATTAGCCCAGCATGGTGGCATGTGCCTGTAATCCCAGCTACTGGAGAGACTGAGGCAGTAATCCCAGCTACTGGAGAGGCTGAGGCTTGAACCCAGGAGGCAGAGGTTGCAGTGAGCCAAGATAGCACCATTGCACTCCAGCCTGGGAGAAGAAGTGAGACTCTGTCTTGGAAAAAAAAAGCTGGGTTTGGTGGTAGTTGGTTTGGTGATAGAAAGAAACGATATAGTTACTTGTCTCTGCAAAATTTAAAAATTGCTGGTATAGTGGAAACTGATGTAACAATTTTCTGTAAACTGTAATAAGATGCTGTTAAATGTGTTTCTCTGTGCCTTTCTTTTAATCTGTTGAAAGTTCAGAGTTAACCCCTGGGCTTCTAATGCTTCCATTCTTATATGATTTCATGAATTGTAAAGAGAATCTCTGATGTCAGTAGCTTTTGGAGAATTACAGAATATTAAGGGAGGCTTTTAGGGAAAAGTTCACTGGTTTGCTTTGGCAGTTAGGCTCTCCCCCTTCTCCCACAAATAGATACTGCTTTTGTTTTGAATTTAAATACATGCCTTTATATTTGTTAGACAAACAAAATATGCTTATTTTCAGACGTTAAGAAAATCATATACATCTAAAAAAATCACGAGGTCATGTAAATTTTGAGAATTCTTTTATTATAGAGAACTGAGGAATATTTTTTATTTGAAAGTTTATAAATTCATTGTGCTTGAAATGAATGGGGAAAAAATATGGTAAACTTTCACCATTTTGATGTTAGCAAAGGCAATGTTCTTCCAGTGGATAAACAATGTATTTAATTGGATTTGAAACATTGGTCCTTGAGTCGTTTGTGGATCTGAATAAGTAGCTTTAAGAATTTGGCCAGGCATGGGATTACACCTGTAATCCCAGCATTTTGGGAGGAGAAGCAAGAGAGTCTCCTGAGGCCATGAGTTAAAGAACAGCCTGGACAACATAGAGAACCTGTCTCTACCAAAAAAAAAAAAATTTGTTTTTTAATTAGGTGGGTATGGTGGCAGGTACCTGAGGTCCCAAGTACTCGAGAGGCTGAGGTAGGAGGACCATGACTACACCCCAAGAGTTGGAGGTGATATGAACCTGCCATTGTGCTGTAGCCTGGGCAACAGAGATCCCGTCTTAAATTTAATTTAAAAAAAGATTTAAGAATTAGCATGACAAATTGCCTGCTTGGGCAAATCTCTTACATATTTTTAGTTTTTAATAAAATGCATTGAAGTGTGGAATGTCTAATCAAACTTCTGAAAGGAAAAATAGAGAATCCAATCATTGTTGGTAATTGACATTTTGTACATAATTTAGATTCTAAATCCCAGAAATATTTATGTGTACTAATTGTGCCTTGAATATGAATTGAAAGCCTAGAGCAAGCTCTAGAAAATGGTGAAACTTCGCCAGGCGTGGTGGCTCATGCCTGTAATCCCAGCACTTTGGGAGGCCAAGGCGGGTGGATCATGAGGTCAGGAGTTCAAGACCAGCCTGATTCACATGACAAAAACCCATCTCTACTAAAAATACAAAAAAGGCTGGGCACGGTGGCTCACGCCTGTAATCCCAGCACTTTGGGAGGCCTAGCTGGGCAGATCACAAGGTCAGGAGTTCAAGACCAGCCTGGCCAACATGGTGAAACCCCTACTCTACTAAAAATACAACAATTAGCCAGGCAAGGTGGCAGGCACCTATAATCCCAGCTACTCAGGAGGCTGAGGCAGGAGAATCGCTGGAACCTGGGAGGCGGAGGTTGCAGTGATCCGAGACTGCGCCATTGCACTCCAGCCTGGGTGACAGAGCAAGACTCTGTCTCTAAAAAAAAATAAATAAATACAATAAAGTTTGCCAGGCGGGTGGCGGGCACCTGTGGTTCTAGCTACTTTGGAAGCTGAGGCAGGAGAATTGATTGAACCCAGGAGGCGGAGGTTGCCGTGAGCTGAGACAGCACCGCTACATTCCAGCCTGGTGATAGGGAGACTCTGTCTCAAAAAAAAAAAGAAAAGAAAAAAGAAAATGGTGATACTTGAGGGAATAATTGTAAATGTTGTGATAAATGGTATAAGCCCATGGATTACCTGCTTTTAAACCTAAGCATCAAGGGAGAGGGAGACATGGGCCTGAAACAGCCCAAGGGAGCTCTCATTGGCAGAAATTTGTAAAATTCCATTTGAGTTTCATGAAGTGCATTTTAAGACTGCCGCTTAAAGTCCAGTGGCTGTTCTTGTCTTCCCATCCCGGTATTGACTTTGAAACCACTTACCCAACACTCAAGTCCAAGAGTAGTGCTGCCACTTGGTGTGCCTAGTAAATTCTGGCTGTACTTTGTATGCTACCTTGTTTAAACCTTTGCCATTAGTTTATGAGATGTTTATGAGAAGACGGGTTGGGAGAGTCAGGTCACTTACCTTAGGTTAACAGGGCAGCAGGGCTCCAGCCTAAGCTCTTAACCACAACCCTGCATCACTCACTCTGAAGTCAGAGGATGCAGCCAGAGGGCATGGGAGGGGAATGGAGCAAATGCTAATTATGTCATAATTACATAATACATTCTTTTGGCCTGAGGTCAGATCGGAAGGAAGTTGACTAATTTTCAGATTTATTTCAGTCATAAAACTAGTCTCTAGTGTTGAGGAAAAGGAAGGGATGTTTCCTTTTTGCTACTTCAATATGGTTAGCCAATGACTGAAGATGTTAAAAGGTGACCACTGCTGGGGTGCGGTGGCTCACGCCTGTAATCCCAGCACTTTGGGAGGCCGAGGCTGGCGGATCACCTGAGGCAAGGAGTTTGAGACCAGCCTGGCCAACATGGCGAAACCTGTCTCTAAAAATACAAAAAAATTATCTGGGCATGGTAGCAGACGCCTATAATCCCAGCTACCTGGGAGGCTGAAGCAGGAGAATCGCTGAACCCTGAGGGGAGGAAGCTGTAGTGAGCCGAGATCACGCCATTGCACTCCAGCCAGGGCAACAAGAGCGAAACTCCATCTCAAAAAAAAAAAAAAAATGGTGAGCACTCTTTTTTCTGTTTTCATGGCATTGATCAGAAACTTACAGGATGAAATGTGTCAGAAAAATGGAGCAGGGCACAGAGATTCTCTTACAGGAACTACGTAAACCGTGTATTAAAATTTATTTCTGATCTGCCTTCCAAAATTATGACCAAGATATGTATCAGCATTAATGGGTAAGGCGGTTTGAGGAATTTGGTTATGCAGTGACTCAAAGACTCATAAAATCACAGAACTGAAGGCATTTCTTTCTATACATACATTTGCCATTTTGACTATTTTCTCTGTACAGTTGAGTGGCATCAATTACATTCATAATGTTGTACAACCATCACTTGAATGTATTTCTAATTGTCTCCCCAAACAGAATCTCTGTGCCCATTAAACATTCTTTTTTATAATTTCTGTCTCTTTATTGATATTGTCATTTTTTTCCTACATTGTCTTCCTGATTTCCTTTAGTTCTTCATCTCTGGTTTCTTTTAAGACAGTTGATTTAAATTCTTTGCCCAGGAAATTCAGTGTCGGCTTCTTCCGGGATGTTTTCTGTCCATTGACTACTTTCCTCTGAATGGGCCACATTACTGCTGTTTTGGTATGCTTGGTGATTTCTTGGTGTTGAAAACTGGACATTTGTGTGTTATAATGCGGTAACTCTGGAAGTCGGAGTTTCCCCTTTGCTCAGGGTTGGCTGTTCTTGATTGCTGAAACCTTAGCCTGTGTTTCTCTTCCAGTCTTTCAGATTGGCTCTGTGCTCAGGTGCTCCTTTAACACTTAGCTGGGTCATGTGTAATTCTGCCCCAGCCTTCACTTCTGCTTGCGCTGAGTTTATAGATCGTCCAATGGTGAAAGCTCAGGGTCTTCTCAGGCCTTTTCTAAGCATGTGTCATGTCCTGAGCTGCTGTGTGTAGCTTTCTGAATTCTACAGTACACACAAACATTTTTGAATGCCCTGATTTCCCAGGGAAGCAATCTTCCTGTCTTTTTCCCCCGGCTTTAGATTGTCTAGTTTATGTCTCAACCATATTTTTTTTGCCCCCATTTGGCTGTGGGGTTTTGATCACCTGACAGTATCTTCCAGCAGCACCTGCTGCTTTTCTGCTCTGAACGTGTTCTGAGTTTTGCAACAGAGAAGCAAGTGCCTTGTTTCAGTCTTTTAGCCCCAGACAGACTAGAACAAACACAATGATTTTCAATTAAGATATGTTCTGCTCCCTTCAAAAGCAACTACTGGGGTTCCACTCTGGAAACCCGGGCTGCTGTCTTCAAGGATGCTGTCAAGCTGGGGAAAAGGGTGAGGCAAGGGCAAGTGAAAACACCCCAAAGCTTTGCTGCTCTTTTGACATCGCCTTTCTCTTGATTCAGCGGTCACTTTCTTGTTCAGGTTTATCTTTGTTTTCCAGAGTTCCAACAATGTTACTTCTTACAGTTCTAGATGATGTTGTTGTTGTTTTTAATATTTCTGTGAAGTCCTCAGAGTTTGAAACTGTTCTGCCATTTTGCTTCTGACACTCAAGGCCTTTTCATTTTAGGGTTTCCAGTAGCAATAACTAAACCCAGAGGGATGGAACTAGATCACACTGCTCTGAAAGAGTACTACTAGTTCATATTTTTATACAAAAGCCTATCTTAGATAAGGATGTCATTGATTTAGAAACTCAAACCAATTAGTCTTTGGGAAGTAATATCATCTCTGTTTTAGAGACGAAAAAAACAGCACAGATATTGAAGTCACAAGACAGTGGTTGAGACAGAGTTAAAATAATAGAGCTCTAGGAAAACAGCTCAACATAGAATTACCATTTAATCTAGCCATTAACTTCTAGGTACATACCGAACGAATAGAGAACCAGAACCCAAGCAGACACTTGTACACTATGTTCAGAGCAGCGTTATTCACAATAGCAAAAAGTAGAAACAATCCAAATGTCCATCAACTGATGAATGATAAACAAGATGTAGTCTATACATGTAATGAGATGTTCAGATTCAGAAAGGAAAGATGATCTGATAAATGCTGCGGATGGATGGATGGATGGGTGGGGGGGTGGGGTGGATGGATGGATGGATGGATGGATGGATGGGTGGACGCCACAGCATAGATGAGCCCTGAAGACACTATGCTAAGTGAAAGAGACCAGACACAAAAGGACAAATATCGTATGATTCCACCCATGTAAGGTACGTAGAATAGGCAAATTCATAGAGACAGAAAGTAGAATAGAGGTTTCTAGAAGCTGGAGCGAAGGGAAATGAAGAATTAGTGTTTTATGGGAACTGAGTTTCTGTTTGGGATGTTGAAAAGTTTTGGAAATGGATAGTGGTGATGATTGAACAACATTGTGAATGTATTTAATGCCACTGAATCAGATACCTTAAAATGTTTAAAATGTTAAATTTTGTGTTATGTTTTTTAAAAAATAGCCCTGCAAATCATAACAGGTCAGACACAGTGGTTTGAGCCAATAATCCTAGCACTTTGGGAGGCCAAGGCGGGCAGATTGCTTAAGCCCAGGAATTTGAGAGCAGCATGGGCAACATGGTGAAACCCCATGTCTACAAAAAATGCATGCAAAAATACAAAAATTAGCCAGGTGGTATGCCCTTTTTGTCCCAGTTACTTCTGAGGCTGAGGTGGGAGGATCACTTGAGCTGGGGAGGTTGAGGCTGCAGTGAGCCATGATTGCACCACTGCACTCCAGCCTGGGTGACAGAGCAAGACCCGGTCTCAAAAAAAAAATATATATATATATATATATATATTCCAAACTCAGTGTAGGGGCATACAAAGCTTAACTGATTGAAGTTTGCTGAGTTTTAAAACATAGCTCTTGAGCATTTATTGAGTATTTACTATATGCCAGCCACTGTGATACATGCTTTATTGGATTAATGCATTTACTCCTCACCACAACCTTATTAAGCATAATACAGTTAGCACCAATTTATAGATGAGGGAGCTGAAGCACAGAGAGTTTAGTTAACTTGCCCAATATCATTGCTAAAATGTGTATCACTGGGATAAAGTACATCCCAGATCATCTGACTTCAGACTTAGTGTCTAATTGATAAACTGTACTATCTCACTTTTGCTGAATTTCAAAAATGCGCTTAGAGCAATACATGACTTTCCACAATTTTCTGCAGAACAATTACTGTACATTCCTTTCCTCTGGGTGTGTTGGTGGCTGTGATTCCTGCCTGCCAGCCTCAGCAAGACAAAACATGGTCAGAGGAAAGGTGGATGGTTCACTCTTAAGGGAAGTGGTAGATTTGGGTTTGTTTCAGTAATTGTCTCTCAATAATGGTATAACCTTCGCTGAGATTTTTAAGTTGATCTAGTTTCACTGCAGTGAAAGGAAGCTTTAACATTTAGATCAAAGAAAATATTTTTCTAAAAGCATTGAATGGAGTTTTGAATGATAGGGTACTTGTACTGTGAATGGTAGTATACAGTATTTGAACTGTATAAGGCCTTTACTTATTATTATTATTACTATTTTTTTTTTTTTTTGAGACGGAGTTTCGCTGTTGTTACCCAGGCTGGAGTGCAATGGCGCGATCTCAGCTCACCGCAACCTCTGCTTCCTGGGTTCAGGCAATTCTCCTGCCTCAGCCTCCTGAGTAGCTGGGATTACAGGCATGTGCCACCATGCCCCAGCCTCCTGAGTAGCTGGGATTACAGGCATGTGCCACCATGCCCCAGCCTCCTGAGTAGCTGGGATTACAGGCATGTGCCACCATGCCCAGCTAATTTTTTGTATTTTTAGTAGAGACAGGGTTTCACCATATTGACCAGGATGGTCTCGATCTCTTGACCTTTTGATCCACTTGCTTCGGCCTCCCAAAGTGCTGGGATTACAGATGTGAGCTACCTGCTTCGGCCTATTATTATTACTATTATTACTATTTTTGAGAAGGAGTCTGGCTTTGTCACCCAGGCTGAAGTGCAGTGGTGTGATCTTGGCTCACTGCAACCTCCGCCTCCCAGGTTCAAGCAATTCTCCTGCCTCAGCCTCCTAAGTAGCTGGAACTACAGGTGTGCACCACCACACCCAGCAAATTTTTGTATTTTTAGTAGAGACCGTTTTCACCATGTTGGGCAGGCTGGTCTTGAACTCCTGACCTCCCAAAGTGCTGGGCTTGCAGGCGTGAGCTACTGCACCCAGTTTGTATGAAGCCTTTAAATAACCCTTCTCCATCCGCAAACATGCCTTTCAGCTTAGTTTGTGTTATCAGTATCACTACAGGTTGAATGTCCCTTATCCAAAATGCTTGAGATTGGAAGTGTTTCAGATTTCAGATTTTCTTTTTTTGGATTTTGGAATATTTGCCTGTATATAATGAGATGTCTTGAGGATGGGACCCAAGTCTAATGACAACTTTGTGTTTCATATACCCACCCTATGTACAGAGACTGAAGGTCATTTTATACAATGGTTTAAAATAGTTTTGTACATGAAATAAAACTTTGACTTCAACCTCTCACATGAAGTCACTTACAGAATTTTCTCCTTGTGGCATCTTGTCAGCATCAGAAAAGTTTCAGGTTTTGGAGCATTTCAGATTTCAGAATTTCAGATGAAGGATGCTTAACCTACATCATCATAAATGCAATAATTGCCACTCTTCATCTAGGCCTTGCTGTTTTCTGTGTGACATCTTTCCATTCCCCATTTTGACTGCAGTAACTTTTGATTCTCTTAATTACTAACTGGAGTACCAGCTGTGAGATTTTGTCCTTAAACATCCGGTCACATTCTTTTCCCTATCGTGCAGAGCAGTGGTTATATCCCTTAGTTACATTCATAGGTGGCAGATCAATGCTAAATTATTGAAAGGAACATGAATGTCAGAGTATATTCCTAGTGTTTTAAGGTAAAATTCATTAAAGAATACTACTATATTGTTTCACAAAATGCCTCTTGACCACTATCAGAGATAGATTCTAAGCTAACTGGAGCAGTTGTATGTTAGAACTGACACAGAATCCAGGTAGACTGGATGATAAATAGAATAAAATTTCTCAATCAAGGTAATTTCCTCAATCTTTGGCCCATGGTTATTACAAATAATTCTTTTTTTTTTTTTTGAGACGGAGTTTCGCTCTTGTTACCCAGACTGGATTGCAATGGCACGATCTTGGCTCACTGCAACCTCCGCCTCCTGGGTTCAAGCAATTCTCCTGCCTCAGCCTCCCGAGTAGCTGGGACTACAGGCGTGCACCACCATGCCCAGCTAATTTTTGAATTTTTAGTAGAGACGGGGTTTCACCTTGTTGACCAGGATGGTCTCGATCTCTTGACCTCGTGATCCACCAGCCTCGGCCTCCCAAAGTGCTGGGATTATAGACGTGAGCCACTGCGCCTGGCCTACAAATAATTCCTAAAAAGAAATAAAATCTCTTCACAGCTGCTCATGAGGTTGAGGCAGGAGGATCATTTGAGTCCATGAGTTCAAATCCAGTCTGGGGAACATAATGAAACCCCATCCCTGAAAACTTCAGTAGGTACATGTAAACTGTCATCTTCATTTTAGAGCTTAATGAAGTTGACAGATCTTAAATTAGGTCTCAAGAATGTGCCTGCTACTATCTTTAAAAAATAGCATCACTGAGTTGTTTAATGGGTAGTTTTAACTATAAGTCACTTGGCTTTCACAGATGACAATAGCAAATATAATTTTTTGTTCTTGTCTAGCTGTATGGATTCGTATGTGGCAACAGGAAGCTTCATTTATATCAAGATTTTATAGGGAATTGAGAAATTATAGAGGGCACTATGTTTTGATTTGGTTTTTCTCCTTAACTATAAATATATCTTGAAAACTTTTTGTGAATTAGAAGGAATTTTAGGTTGGACATGGTGGCTGGCGCCTATAATCCCAGCACTTTGGGAGGCCAAGACAGGAGGATCACTTGAGGCCAGAAGTTCAAGACAAGCCTGGGCAACATAGCAAGACACCCCTCCTCCCCAAGAAAATTTAAAAATCATCCAAGCATGGTGTTGTGTGCCTATGGTTCCAGCTTCTCAGGAGGCTGAAGTGGGAGGATTCCTTAAGCCTGGGAGGTTGAGGCTGCAGTGAGTCATGAGTATGCCACTGCACTCCAGCTTGAGCAACAGAATGAGACATATTTTTTTCAAGCAAAACTTCGTAAGACTCGTGACATACAATGTAATAACACAGAAATTTTTTTTTTTTTTGAAATTCACATGGAAAAATAAAATTTCCATGTTGCATCGTGAATGCTTTATTAATATCGTTTAAAAATCTTATTATATTATGAAGATACATGATTCACAATTGTCAACTCACGTCAGTCTCTCTAAGTACTCTTGATTATGCTAATGTTTATTTTATTTATTGTTTTTGTTAAATATAAGCTCATAGAATATTATCCCATACTAAAAAGAAATGAACTATCTAGCATTCAAAGACACTGAGGAGAATCTAATGCATGTTATTAAGTGAGAGAAGGCAATCTGAAAAGACTACATACTGTATGATAAAGTGTGAAAAAATATATACAAGCTCCATCATGTTCAGACCTACAATAGTGGTGAATAATAACCTAAGCAATTGAATAGTCTAATCTAGTTCTTAAAATTCCTATTATTCACTATGACATGAGAAATATAAACTTTATTAGCTTTAACTACCCTTTCCTCTGAATGTTTGTCTTCAAATAAAATTGGACTGTCTCAGAACTGATTTACCAAGCAGTTCTGTGATCCTTACCAAAAGATCTGTGATCTTTTTCATTCAAGTGACAGTAAAGCTATTTTTCAGGCTAAGAGTTAGGAGGACACCTCCTTTTTGCATGCACTGTCTCATTTAATCCTCATATTAATATTATCGGGTAGATGTTAGAGGCCCCATGTTAAAGAGTAAAAAAATAGAGGATCAAAAAGATTAAGTAACTTGCCAGAAGTGGAGCTAATAAGTAGCTGAAGTGTGCTGGGAACTAAGGGCTGCCTTAATATCCATGTCATTCTTCCAGCTCTGGCAACAGTTTTCTAATACGAGTTCTTTACCCCATCAATGTTGTGAAACTAAGAACATGGTATTTTAAGTGGCTTAAAATTTCATGTAATCAGAGTATGGCTAGATGTTACTTTTCTATTTTATATGTGCCTAAAGTAAAGTATACCTTAGCCATTTCATAACATGTGTAACAACTGATATGATTAAGCCACAGTAGAATTCTATTCTAAAAGCTCGGCAAAGCTGGAAACAAAAGCCTCCTCTTTGGTAGGGAGTATTGCAGCACTCTTCTTGCAAGGACATTCACTTTTCTTGCCTGAAAAGCAAATGCACCACTGTTTATGTAGTCTACAATCTAGGCAAGGGAGGAACAGTGGTTTTAAAAATATATCAAGAAAGGAACTAGAAGATACTTGTATGAGGTGGGCAACCGTACCTTCCATTTTCATAAATAATTGCTCAAGCTTCTTCACCGTGATGGTCTGCATTTCTTACATAGCAAAATCTCTGGAGATTTGGAATGTTTTTGATGGTTAGAACTAGGAGGCATGGACCTGAGAACTTCTCTAGCCAGTCTCTTCATTTTAGATAAGGAAATGATATAGCTCACAGAGTAAAATGTCTAATCCAAGGAAATAATGTAGCTCAGAGTAAAATGTCTAATCCAAGGTCTCTTGGAAAAATAATAGCAGAACTGAAGTCTCTTGCTCCCTGTCCAGTGCTCTCTGATTTTATGTTACTCTGTCCCAGCGAGGAATGCTATCTTGAGGTAAGATAGTTTTGTATAATAGTTATCTCTGAAGCTCATGTTGTTTTCGGCCTGACAGATAATCCTTTTGTAGTATGAGTCTCGCAAGTTTTGCTAATGCTTTTGACAATCTGGTGTCACTCATCTGCGCCTAGGTCATATTTTCCTTCCCCTCCCTACACGGTGACTAAAGGACCCACATTCTTTCTAGTTGCCCATTAGCCGCCTGCTGCTCTTGGAATCCTTAGACATCTGTGGGCTTTTGGAACTTCTGCTGTTGTGTTTTATGAATCATAGTCCCCTTTCTGTTGAAATTTTTCTGGTTACATCATTTTATTTACCAATGTATTGCTTTTTAACAAATTGTACATATCAGTAACATTGAATATTACAGTAAGTGATAAAATGGATCAAGCAGGAAACTTGACCATTACAAATCTATGCTGACTAAATAACTGAGATAATCCCAATGCAGGTTGCCATTTTCATTATTCAGGACCCTTTCTTGACCTCCTTTAGGAAATGGAGTCATCAATTCTGTTCTTTTTTCTTACCTTTACTTTAAAAGTCCATCCTGCTTTGTCAATAATCCTCAAGGGTTTTATTTAACTCCCTTTTACTAAAAAGGAGCACTACCATATCTCATTTGTTTTTCACAAAGAAGCATGGAATCATACCTTGATAACTGTATGGGAATAATGTAATCAACAAAAGAATAGAATTGGGAAGCTGACCTTACCACAGTCTGTATGAGATGAAATGTCTTAAGCATAGTAGTGTGGCTGAAGAAAAGAGAAAGAAAACACTGATTCTCTTAGTTTCTTTGTAGTTCTCCATGGAAAACACCTTTACTCACATTGGGACCCTTTTGGTCTTGCTACTATTGTGGTTAGAAAATTAGAAAGCAGAAGAATCACCTATGTTTTTAGAAATACCCTAAAAAATGGCAGGCCATCACTGGGCCTTATACTTGTAATGGCCAGAATGTACAGTGACATAAAAGGTCTACAAGAGGATTCTCTAAAATGCAAGTAATCACTGTAGGTGATTGTTTTTCAAGAAGCACAACAGCTGGAGTTTTCGTGCTAAAGACGCCATGCTGGATAGAATTGGAATGCCATGGTACATAAATTAACGCCTGTACTGCTGGAGTTTATCTGAAATAAAAGATGAGATCTCATACAAATTACTGTATTGCAGTGTAGTATACCAGGTTCAGAGGAAAGCAACTTGACTTCAAGCTCATGTTATAGGGAAGGATGTGGATTTTATTAGATCAGAATATAAATGGGCTTAAACAGGAGGAAAGTATTCTACCTGTTAGGATCTGTAATTGCTTAGAAAGATAGGGAGTATTTTACTCTGGGAGATAAAAGAATGGACCAGTGTGGCCAGGGCATTGGGTTTTACATTGAAGTCAAAAGATTGGAACTGGAAGGCAGTAGAAGGCAGGGTTCTGGGCACACTCTAGAGGGAGGACAGCCTCAGTCGTGGTGCATACACACAGTATTACTGAGGAAGAAAGATCCTTTCTGAGGCAAACTAGCGAAGGGTACGCATATAGGCAGATAGTCTATTAAATTTGAACATGAAAATTAGAACTGATACTGAGATTTGGGTGAAGGGTGAAGTTATAATTTATAACAATGTTTACGATTTGGTGCATTTCAGTAGCTGTTAGTTAAGCATTTATTTGTGATTTTTGAGAAGTTGTGTTACTTCTTTTTATTAAGAAAAACATTCCTGCTACTATCCTGGCATCTGGAAGTATTTCTGATGTTATCAGACAGAGTTGAATCGGAAAGGCTCAGCTTCTTTAGTTGCTTCTGTGACTCATGCATTCATCTTCCTGTTCAGGTCTGTTTTAGTTTGGGCAAGCCAGGGCATCAAACTGTAATTGTTCTAATATGTTACACCATGATGGGAGTTGCTCCTAACACAGGCATTTTCTTTACTTCTTAAAGGACTTTTTTCAGGAGATATTGCACCTTTAATGCAAGAAAAAATATTAAGTGCAGTCACACATGCTGTTGGTGATGAAGAAGCTGCTGACGTAAATGCTAATGAGCAGCCAGAAGCACCGAAGCTCGTTCTGCAGTCTTTGTTTTCACTTATACGAGGTGAAGTTGAGCAGTTGGATTCAAGAACACTTCCCCTTTGCCTTCATCAGGTACTACGGCAAACCCTTCACTTTCAGCATCACTAAAAATCTCATAGCAGTGTTGGGAATGATCTAAAATGCTATCTTGGCTGGACGCAGTGCCTCATGCCTATAATCCCAGCACTTTGGGAGCCCAAGGCGGGTGGATTGCTTGAGCATGGGAGTTTGAGACCAGCCTGGGCAACATGGTGAAGCCCCATTTCTACAAAAAATACAAAAATTAACTGTGCATGGTCACGCACACCTGTAGTCCCAGCCACTTGGGAGGCTCAGGAGGGATGATCACTCGAGCCTGGGAGGTGGAGGTTGTATTGAGCTGACATTGTACCACTGCACTCTAGCCTGGGTGACAGAGTGAGAGAACCTGTCTCTAAATAAATAAATATAAAATAAAAAATAAAATGCAAGCTCTGTAATTGATTCTGTCCCACTTATCATTGGTGAGCCCAGGGAAGGTGACCCTGGTAGGATATTGGGCACATTGCTAACTGATCGTCACATTTTGGCCTTGCATAATCCATAGTTTAAACAATGGCTAACTTTTAAAATCAGTGATTAAGCTGTGTACAGATAAGAGCCAATATAGCAAGAGTTTGATAAGCATCTTCCAGATGCCAAAGACTCTGCTACACACTGGGGAAACAAAGATTACTTAACAGAATATGCCCTTAAGAGAGCCACTGTGGAACAGGAGCAGCAGTCATATAGATAAGTCATTGTAGAATTTTGTGTTAAGTGTTAGAGTAAACATATGGTAAAGGTTCAGCAGCACAAAATGAGTGATTGAGTAATTCTGCCCTGTGGACACTTGTGCTGGGTTTTACAGGCTTATTAGACACTCAGTGGATTAACAGAATGAGCTGGTGCAGGAAGAAAGATCAGCCTGTGAAAGGCATGGCTGGGATACTATTGGAGGTTAAGATGGAAAAAGAAGAGCTGAGATTGGACAGCTGGTGAGATCAAGGCTTTATTTTTAGGGACTGGGAATTTTTAATCACAAGAGTGCCAGAATCAAACTTGAATTTTAGAAAAAGAACTCTGTGGAATATTAGGAGGGTATATGTATTAGAGTGTGGAGACTGGTGAGCCTTTAGGCCAGTGGTGAGGAAACTTTTTTTTACATAAGAGCTAATTCAGAGGAAGTTAAGATATTTGAGCTACATTTTATTTATCTGTTTTTTTTTTATTTTTTTGAGACAGAGTCTTGCTGTGTTGCCCAGGCTGGAGAACAGTGACACATCTTAGCTCACTGCAACATCCACCTCTTGAATTCAAGCAGTTCTCCTGCCTCAGCCTCCCAAGTAGCTGGGATTATAGGCATGTGCCACCGTGCCTGGCTAGTTTTTGTATTTTAATAGAGACAGGTTTTCACCATGTTGGCCAAGCTGGTCTCGAACTCCTGACCTCGTGATCCGCCCACCTCACCTCCCAAAGTTCTGGGATTACAGGTGTGAGCCACTGCGCCTGGCTAGTTTTTGTATTTTAATAGGACAGGTTTTTGCCATGTTGGCCAGGCTGGTCTCAATCACTCTGGTTGGCCTTCGGCCTCCCAAAGGCTGGGATTGCAGGCGTGAGCCACTGCACTGGGTCTGCAATTTATTTTTACATAAAATGAAAATAACTGGTACATGGGAATGAGAAAGTTCCACTTTTTATTCCGTTTACTTTTGTAATGAGAAGTGAATAATGTTTAATTTTTATCCCATTTGGAAAAAAAGTGCAGCTGGCTGCAAGTGCTCAATTTTACATAAATACACTCTTTGAGGCCAAGCCAATTTTGAATAATTGTCTATGTGAAAATAAAAATAAAATAGAAAAACCATTCTTGGAGTTATTTCTTTTTCTTTTCCTCTCTCTGAGACAAAGTCTTACTCTGTTGCCCAGGTTGGAGTGCAGTGGCACGGTCTCAGCTCACTGTAACCTCTGCCTCCTGGATTCAAGCAGTTCTCCTGCCTCAGCCTCCTGAATAGCTAGGATTACAGGCGTGTGCCACCACACCCGGCTAATTTTTTTTTGTTGTTGTATTTTTAGTAGAGACAGGGTTTCACCATGTTGGCCAGGATGGTCTTGAACTCTTGACCTCATGATCCACCTGCCTTGGCCTCCCAAAGTGCTGGGATTACAGGCATGAGCCACAGTGCCTGGGCTCTTAGAGTTATTTCTAAACAGAATTTGCCTCTAATCCTAGTTTAACAAAAATGATATGATGTTACATTAGGATTGGAGACAAGAGTATCCTCAGGGCAAACAGGAAATGGGATAAACATAGGCTGGGCACGGTGGCTCATGCCTGTAATCCCAGCACTTTGGGAGGCCAAGGTGGGCAGATAACCTTGAGATCAGGAGTTCAAGACCAGTCTGGCCAACACAGTGAAACCTCATCTCTACTAAAAACACAGACACACAAAAATGAGTCGGCCGTGGTGGCACGCCCCTGTAGTCCCAACTACTCGGGAGGCTGAGGCAGGAGAATCACTTGAACCCAGGAGGCAGAGATTGCAGTGAGCTGAGATCACACAACTGCACTCCAGTCTGTATGAAAGAGTGAGATTCTGTCTCAAAAAAAAAAAGTAAAATAGGGCCAAGCGCAGTGGCTCACACCTGTAATTGCAGCACTCTGGGAGGCCGAGGCAGGTGGATTGCTTGAGTCCAGGAGTTCAAGACTAGCTTAGGCAACATGGTGAAACTCTGTCTCTACAAAAAAATATTAAAAAATTAACGAAGCATGGTGCTGTGTGCCTGTAATCCCAGCTACCCAGGAGGCTGAGGTGGGAGGATTGCTTGAGCCCAGGAGTTTGAGGCTGCAGTGAGCTGTGATTGTGCCACTGCTCTCCAGCCTGGGTGTCAGCAAGACCCTGCCAAAAAAAAAAAAAAAGTAAAATAGGTTGTCCCAATTCAGGAAAATATATATTTTTACAAATTTATACTACCTCCTTTATGAACTTGAAGAATACCTTTGAAGAAATGTGTACTCCCTCTGCCTCTAAGGTGTCATGAACTCACCATATCTGAGTAGCACCAACACCAAGGCAGCTTTCTCATCACTCAGCTTTCATTGCATTGGAGCAGTCAGTGGGTTGCACAGCAGTCCTTTCTCTCCTGGGAAAGAAGGTTAGAGAATATAGTGATGGTTTAAAAGTATGGGCTGGGACTCTTCCACCAGCTAAGTGGCTTTTGGTTTTTTCTGTTGCAGAGTAATAGAGGATTAAATGAGATAAGGCATGTAAAAGCACTTAACATATGTTTGACGTGACATACAGTAAAAGCCAAAGAAATATTAAACATTTAAACTCTATTCCTACTGTCACTAATTCAGAGATTGCTCATTGGAAATCAAGGCTAGGGGTCAGCAAAGAAATACTGATATCTTTAGAAAGCTGAGTCTTCAGGGTGACAAGACTCAGTTGATGGCTGCCTCCTCAGCCCAAGAATACAGAATACGCTGTCACCTCCCAAGGGACACACAAATTAGGGAGGAGTGGAGGTATATTTTATTCATTTTAGTAATTCCCAGCACGTCACATGGTATATTTCACCTAGATCTGCCAGGTGATGACATTTCATCACATTTTTGCTCTTTTTCACGTGTGCTCTTGCTCTCTCTCATGCACACACACACATTTTTTCCACTGAAACACTTCAAAGTAATTTGCATTATGACACTTCGCCCCTAAATATTTTCACATAAATCTCCGAAGAACTTACAAGGCCATTATCAACCCCAAGAAAGTAGTCACTGATACAATCAAATTATTTATATACAACCCATATTCAAATTTCCCCAAAGTAGTTCCGCAAATGTTCTGTGTGACTATTACCCCCAACCCAGGATTCAGTGCGGGATGACGTATTGCATTCGACTGTCAACAGTCTTCAGTCTAGAATGCGCCTGCTTTTCTCTCTATCTGTATCAGCCTTTCTTTCTCCCTCCTTTCTTTCTTTCACACTGACATTTGTGAAGAGTCTAGGAATTCATGTAGAATGTCCCATATTCAGGATTTTTCTAATTATTTCTTTAAGATTTTATTCAGGTTAAACATTCTGGGCAAGAATTCTGCTTAGGTAATATTCCATACCCCATTCTCTCTTGAACTCATTCCAATCTGGCTTTTGTTCCCACCATTGCCCCAAAATTTTACTGTAGAAGTCACCAGTGGTCTTCATGTTGTTAAATTCAGTGGTCAGACCTCAGTTTTCATCTTGCTGGAGCTATTGGAAATATCAGGTTGATCACAGACTCTGTTTTGAAGTGTTTTCTTTTTTTGAGACAGAGTCTGTCTTGCTCTGTTGCCCAGACTGGAGTGTAGTGGCGTGATCTTGGCTCACTGCAACCTCCACCTCCCAGGTTCAAGCAATTCTTCTGCTTCAGCCTCCTGAGTAGCTGGGACTACAGGCACACACCACCATGCCCGGCTAATTTTTTGTATTTTTAGTAGAGGAATAGAGACGAGGTTTTACTGTGTTAGCCAGGGTGATCTGTATCTCCTGACCTGTTATCTGCCTGCCTTGGCCTCCCAAAGTGCTGGAATTAATAGGCATGAGCCACTGTGCCCGGCCAAAGCTTTTTCTTTATTTACCTTTGGGACTTCTCTTCTTGGCTTTTACCTCTTAGGTCACTAGCCATGCCTTCTCTGGCTCATTTGCTGAGTTCCCAATATTTTCCTTTTTTTTTCCACTCTGTCACCAGGCTGGAGTACAGTGGCATCATCACAGCTCACCGTAGCCTCCACCTCTCAGGTTCAGGCAGTCTTCCTGCCTCAGCTTCCCAAGTGGCTGGGACTACAGGCACATACCACCACGCCCAGCTAATTTTTAAAAATTTTTTGTAGAGACAGGGTTTCACCATACTACCTAGGCTGGTCTCAAATTCCTGACCTCAAGTGATCCTCCTATAACTGGGGGACAGGAGCTGGACTGCGGGGGTCCCAAAGATGCTTACTATTCCCGACTGGATGTGTTTTCCCAGGTCCTTGGGCCTTACCCAAGAATGGGAGAGGTCCCTGGTGGCACAGTGAGCTCATTTAAGTAAATACCAAACCCAAAGATAAGTTGCAGAAAAGCGATTTATTAGGCAGAGAGAGAGAAAGAGAAATAGAGAGAGCTCCCACACTGTTGTGGGAGGGAATCCAGAGATGGAGTCCACACAGGTAAAGAGAGAGAGAGAAAAGGCTCCCACACTGGGGGAATCCCAGAGAGGGAAATCCATATAGGTAAGGGAGCAGGGGGAATTTAACCCCGGAGTTACTCCTTCCCCACTCAAGTTCTCGTCCCGTGAGAGGAGCTTTTCCAAACTTTGACTCTGATGCTGGATTGGCTGCCTGGCTTGCAATAGAGCCCCTCCTTCCAAGGCTTTTGGCGGTCTTTTTAAAAAAACAAGGAAAGCTCACCTGGGCTGTCTACCTTCCTGAGAGCCAGAAAGTTAGACAAAGAACTCTAGGCTCCCAGATGGAAGACAGTGGATAGAGGTATGGCGCTGGGAAGTTCTTGCCTTTGAAACCACACCCCTTGTGGACCCCACCTTGGCCTCCCAAAATGCTGGGATTACAGGCATGAGCCAGTGCACCCATCCCTAATTTTTAAACACTGGGATGCATCAGAGTTCAGTTCTTGAATCTCTTCTCATTCTGAACTCACTTCCGGGGCGATTTCATCCAGTCCTGTATTTCTTTTCTTTTCTGAACTCAAGACTTAACCATCCAGCTACCCAAAATGTCTAATGGGTACTTCAAACTTAAGATGTACAAAATCAAACTTCGATATCCTCCCAGATCTACTGCCTTCCTAGTCTTACCCCTCTTGTTAAATGCCAGCTATATCCCTCTAGCTGCTGAGACCAGATGCCTTGAAGTCATCCTTTATTTGCTTTTCCCTGCGTCCAAATCCAATCCAACAGCAAGTCCTGCAGATCTACTTCAAAATATACCCAGAACCTCTTCTTACCTCTTTCATTGCTACCATTTCAGTGCAGGACACCATCAAATCTCACCCAGATTGTTCCAAGTAAATGTCTCACTATGGATACTTTTCTGCTTTCACTCTCCCATCCATTTAGTGTTTTCTCTCTACATGGCAGTCATTGTGATCCAGATAAAACAAGTCAGATCTTGTCACTCCACTGTGCAAAGCCCTCCAATGGCTTCCCTTCTCATTTAGAGTAAAAGTCAAAATCCTTACCATGGCTTACAAGGCCCTACATGATCTCGTCCTGTCACCCTCTGAGATCGCCATTCCTAAAATTCTCCTTACTCACTCCTTTCCAGGTTCACTGGCCTACTGACATCTCCTCATATATGCCAAGGATGTTCCTATTTCAGATCCTCTGGTATCTCCTATCTGCTCTTTCTTAGGAAGCCACTAGATGGTGTGCTCCAGCAAAACAAGGGAGTAAACCAAGAAACAGGAAGGTGTGAGATGCAGGAACCTGGGAATCCTGCTCAGGAAAGAGGTCAAGGAAATCTAAGTGAAGGGAGGTTTTAAGATGGTAGCTATATGCCAGGAAAGAGAGGGTAACCAGTTTGGTTTAAAGTGGATCACAGAATCTGGGGAGAGGCTGTTCTATCATTTTCCTGTTTATAGAACTATTTGACTCCTTAAAAATAGACATATAAAATGTTGATGAAAATAAGAACTAAAACAAGACTTAATTCAGTCATAAGGTAATAAAGTGGTGACAGTGGAATCGGAGAGGGATAGATTTGAGATCTTTGATTTGAGATCTTTGGAAGGAAGAATAGCTAGGACTTGGTATAAACTGTTATATTAGTCAGGGTTCTCTTAGAAGGGCAGAACTAATATGATATACATATCTCCTATATATATTTATATAAGTAAAGGGGAGTTTATTAAGTATTAAGTTGCACAATCACAGAATCCCACAATAGGCCGTCTGCAAGCTGAGGAGCAAGGAGAGCCAGTCCGAGTCCCAAAACTGAAGAACTTGGAGTCTGATGTTCAAGGGCAGGAAGCATCCAGCATGGGAGGAGAATGTAGGCTGGGAGAGTAGACCCGTTTCTCTTTCTCACATTTTTCTGCCTGCTTTATATTCCCTGGCAGCTGATTAGATTGTGCCAATCAGATTAAGGGTGGATCTGCCCTCCCCAGCCCACTGAATCAAATGTTAATCTCTTTTGGCAACGCCCTCTCAGACACATCCAGGATCAGTACTTTCTATCTTTGAATCCAATCAAGTTGACACTGAGTATTAACCATCACACTTATAAAAAGGGGACAAAGGAGAAATCAGAGATGACTGTAGGATATCCAGTTTGGGGGGAATAGTAGTACCATTAACAGAAATAGGTATTTGAGTGTGAGAACTAATTTTAGGAAAATTATGATTTTAAAAATGATATGTATATAATAATATGTGCCAAAAGTCAATGGAACTATGACGACATATACTTGTTTTGTTTTGAGACAGAGTTTTGCTCTTGTTGCCCAGGCTGGAGTGCAATGGCGAGATCTTAGCTCACCGCAACCTCTGCCTCCTGGGTTCAAGCGATTCTCTTGCGTCAGCCTCCCAAGTAGCTGGGATTACAGGCATGTGCCACCATGCGCAGCTAATACTGTATTTTTAGTAGAGATGTGGTTTCTTCATGTTGGTCAGGCTGGTCTCAAACTCCTGACCGAAGGTGATCCGCCTGCCTCCCAAAGTGCTGGGATTACAGGCATGAGCCACCACACCTGGCCGACAACATATACTTCTGTTTTGAGCTGGTGAACTCTTAAAGATTCTGTTTTAAAGTTCTTGTTCTTAGGTATGAGTGGTCTTTTATACACTGACTTAGTTAATATGACTACAGATTAGCTGTTTAAGTGAAACATGTTTAAGTGAAATCATGTGCTTGGGAGGTTTTCATATAGAAAAGACCTCCCTTGGGCCTCTTTTATAAGGGCGCTAATCCAATTCGTGAGGACAGAGCCCTCATGACCTAATCACCTCCCAGAGACTCCCCTCTTCATACCGTCCCACTGGGAATTAGGTTTCAACATGTGAATTTGTGAGGGGGACACAAACATTTAGACCATGGCCCTTCACAATTTTTTTTTTGAGATGGAGTCTCACTCTGTCGCCCAATCTGGAGTGCAGTGGCAGGATCTCGGCTCACTGCAACCTCTGCCTCCCTGGTTCAAGCAGTTCTCCTGCCTCAGCCTCCCACATAGCTGAGATTACAGGTGTCTGCCACCACAGCTGGCTCATTTTTGCATTTTTAGTGGAGACAGGGTTTCACCATGTTGGCCAGGGTGGTCTCAATCTCCTGACTTTGTGATCCTCCTGCCTCGGCCTCTCAAAGTGCTGGGATTACAGGCGTGAGCCACGACACCCAGCCACAGCTTCATATTTTTTTAGAAGGTTCCTGATGGGTAGAAGGATAACCGGGATAACCCTACAACTGCTGTCCTCCCAGCAGTTTTCAACTTTTCCACGTGGTTCTGCTCTGCAACTTGCAATTCATTAAGAAACAGACTCAAAAACCATTGCAAGCACTTACTAGAGTGTGTTGGACGTAATGCTAGATATATGTTCTCTCTCTCCTTTTTAATTTGTATTTATTTATTTATTTCCATTTGCTTCCAGTACCGGGGCAGCAAACACATTCTTTCAATCCTTATCGCAGCCTTGTTTTATACAGATGCAGGTATTACTGTCCCTGTTTTAAGATAAGAAAGTTGAGGCTTGAGATGCGAAATGACACGTCCAGGGTCACACAGCTGGTAAGTGGCAGGGCTTGGACTAAAACACAGGTCATTCACCTCCAGCCCATGTTCTTTCTGCTCTGCTGAGCTAGCTTTCAGATTTAGAAATATTCATCAAAGAAAGTCGCATCTTCTCTTTCTGCTAGACTTGTAAAGGGAAGGTTTTTAAAGGGGAAATATTTTGTATATTTATGTCTCAAGCTGACTTTTTACCTGGAAATGTCTTTTTTTTTTTTTTTTTTTTGAGACAGAGTTTCGCTCTTGTTACCCAGGCTGGAGTGCAATGGTGCGATCTCGGCTCACTGCAACCTTCGCCTCCCGGGTTCAGGCAATTCTCCTGCCTCAGCCTCCTGAGTAGCTGGGATTACAGGCACGCGCCACCGTGCCCAGCTAATTTTTTGTATTATTTAGTAAAGACGGGGTTTCACCATGTTGACCAGGATGGTCTCGATCTGTTGACGTCGTGATCCACCCGCCTCGGCCTCCCAAAGTGCTGGGATTACAGGCTTGAGCCACCTGGGTTTCATAACCTTTTCTGTATGGTTACTTTATAGTATTAGAACTGCTGCAGAAACCTGCAAGCTAATTGAAAATTACATTTATATAGTGCCAGGAAATCTGGTTACATAATAGTTATGGACCCCATCAAAACTCCTCAAATGAGAGCTGTTTATAAGTAACCATGTGCCAATCGTGCACAAATGCAAAAAGGCAAGAAAAATGGCTTTGAAGAGCCAGACATTATTTATTTATTTATTTATTTATTTTTGAGACGGAGTTTCGCTCTTGTTACCCAGGCTGGAGTGCAATGGTGCAATCTCGGCTCACCGCAACCTCCGCCTCCTGGGTTCAGGCAATTCTCCTGCCTCAGCCTCCTGAGTAGCTGGGATTACAGGCTTGAGCCACCACGCCCGGCCCAGACATTATATTTTAATGGGCAACCTGAAACTGTTTCTCATATCATATATAGAAAGGAAACTGCCGTACCATAGATGTTTTCACTGGAAGTTTGTAGTTGAATGTTTTTTCCCTTTGTTTTTTGTGACAGAGTCTCATTCACTCTGTCACCTAGGTTGGAATGCAGTGGTGAAATTTCAGTTCACTGCAACCTCCACCTCCCAGATTCAAGCAATTCTTCTGCCTCAGTGTCCCAGCTAGCTGGGATTATAGGTGCATGCCACTATACCCAGCTAATTTTTGTATTTTTAATAGAGATGGGGTTTCACCATGTTGGCCAATCTGGTGTTGAACTTTCAGGTTCAAGTGATTCTCCTGCCTCAGCTTCCAGAGTAACTGGGATTACAGGAATGAACCACCACTCCTGGCTAATTTTTGTATTTTTATAAGAGAAGATGGGGTTTCACCGTGTTGGTCAGGCTGGTCGTAAGCTCCTGACCTCAGGTGATCCACCTGCCTTGGCCTCCCAAAGTGCTGGAATTACAACTATGAGCCACCGTGCCTGGCAAGAAACTGTGTTTTAAAAATACAAAGTTTATGTAATATTTTAGTGAATAGTTTTAGTGATCCATTCATAAATGTCTTATCTAAAGAAAGATCTAAAAATATCCAAAGTTTTTAGAATCAAGGAATCTTTAAGTGTAAAGATGTCTTAGAATGAATCTGATAATGGACAACCAGAACTAAGAGTTCCGAATTCCCGAGTCTCAGAACTCTAGGTAAGTATTCTTTACCATGTGTAGCACTTTGTACGTATTCTAAACGGCATTACTCAACTGTTGGCACTTGACCTGGCCTTTTCTTAAATATCAAACCAGACCAAAACGTCAGTGTCCTGTGAGGTCTTCAGCCAGTAGTTTATGAAATAGGAGTGAAATAAATAGGATGTTGAGATCATACGTGACTTGACATATTTCTGCTTTTTATTTTTATTTATTTTTCCTTCATAGCATTTGAAAGGAATATTTCTGCTTTTAATTTACAATAAACAACCATTTTAAATCTGTGTTATATATATAAATATATATATATATTTTTTTTTCTGTGTTATATTTTTGTAAGTCTCTAACATTTTTCTCATTCTTTAGAGTTCTAAACTCTAATGAATCAGGGAAATTTGCTTTGACTTGAAAGAGTGGGAAGAATGATGTGTAAACACCAAAGAGCGTCTCTGCTTTGCCTGAGATGAGTGACTTAAGGATTGCATCCTGTGCCTACGGTCAGATTTCTTCTGAACTGATGAATGTAGTTAAAAAAAAGAGTTTTCTTAATTTGATATAAACAACGTTTAGAATTTCAAGATCTTAATTTGTTACAAATTTATCTTCTCATTCAAGTGTTAATTTAATTTTCTCTTTTTTGTTTGTTTTCAACAGATAGCGGAGTCCTATTTCCAGGAGGAGGACTGTATCCTTTTCTTAATTACTGGAATAAATTTTTAGAACCCTTAGAGAACCATTCATTTTTTTTAATTGAAGTATATTTTACATTTAATAAAATGTGCAGATCATACAGTTTCAATGGGGTTTGACAGTTGTAGGTACCTATGTAACCACCTCAGAAAACAACATGTAGGAAATTTCTGTCACTCCACAAAATTTCCTAGAACCATCCAAAGTTCACCTTCATAAATAGGCCTTAATTTTACTAAAATAAGTGTTTGTATTTAAGAGGGAGAAGAAAGCACATGTTGCTGAAAAATAAAATTTAAAACTCTTGGATTTTCTTTCGTTTGAATTAAACAGACATACAAGTTGAGTTCTATTCATATTGTGGAGCATGTCAGGTATATTACAGATAGTAGATCTCGTGACTGTCTTACAGCCATATAATTACAGAGGTAAGATTAACTCCTCACTAACAATAAACAGAGTAAATGTTGTCAAGTGAAATTGTATACCAACTTTTGTATCAGAAAGATTTTCCTTTTTAAAAACTGCTTTTCTTTTGCGGGGATGACCCCATATGTAGTCTCTAGAAAGAATGTGTCATAAGCCTCTGTTTTTCTCCATCAGTGTCATTTGCTGTTTCTCCTAATTTTGTTGAGTTTCCCTACATTTCTGACCAGATTGAGGAATAAACAGTCACCATCATGAACCCTGTCACACAAGCTACTGTGTTGCAACTTCACACAATGGCAGTTTATTATGGAGTATGTTGGAAATCTAATTCTGGTGGAAATGAAGATGGAACTCTCTTTTTTTGTCACCAAGTAATGAATATATGATGTAGTGCAGTGTAGACCGGCAGCATTAGAATTCATGGGAGCTTCTTAGAAATGCATATCCATAAACCTCACAATCAGAGCTTTTAGGGATCAGACCCATGAATCTGTACTTTAATGTTTTTTGGTTAATTTTTATGTTAATAAAGTTTGACACAACTGGCATTCTTTAAATCATGGGCAGAAGGAAAAACAGGAATTATTCCTGCTTCTTGGCCTAATACATATGACCACTGGGGTGTCTTTAAGACTACGAATGAGGCTGGATGCAATGATTCATGCCTGTAATCCCAGCATTTTGGGAGGCTGAGATGGGAGGATCATTTGAGGCCAGGAGTTCAAGACCACTCTGGGCAACATGGTGAGACCCTATCTCTGCAAAAAATTTTCTGAGCTTGGTGGCACATGCCTGTAGTCCCAGCTACTAGGGAGGCTGAAGTGGGAAGATTGCTTGGGCACAGGAGTTTGAGGCTGCAGTGAGCTATGATCATGTTACTGCACTCCAGTCTGAGCAGTAGGAGACCTACTCTCAAAAGAAGGAGACCTCGTCTCAAAAGAAAGAGAGGGAGAGAGAGAGAGAGAACTAAATTTCTGAGTGATCCTGTGAAGGACAAAAAGCTGAACAGTGAGTGTTTCTCTTCCTTTTTCCCTGGGTGAGCATTTAGAGCATTGTCCAGAGGAAGGTAGGCAGTTGGACAATGTATCTTGATCTCATAAGATGCCGATCTGTGTGATACAGATGAGAAGGCAAAAGCTCACAAGATCATCTGCATAGAAGTAGAATCAAGTGATAACAATGGAAATCACTGTGGCAAGTTAATTGAGTTTTTACAAAAGACCTGTGTAAGCTTTTGCTCTGTCATTGTTCGGGCATGTGATCCTTTGGTCTTGTGGGAGAAAAGCATTCAGTGGGAAATAATAAGGATCAAGATGAGTTGAAGCAGAAACACTTGACCAGAGTCACATAGTTGCTTGACAGGAAGTAAGGAGAGAAATAAAAGGGAAACATGTAGATTCCAGGATTCCATGTGGGTTCTGTTTCCTTAAATTACTTTTAGTTGCCTCTGCTAGAAATATATTAACAAGCAGGCATTTCTTGAGCCATAGAAACCTTCTTTTAGTTTCTGTTTGCTGATAGTGTGGAATCCAAATAGCTATTGCATAATATGCTACATTAAAATGTGCCTACTTCAAAACCAAGAAACATTACTAGGCCAGGTGCAGTGGCTCTTGCCTGTAATCCCAGCACTGTGGGAGGCGGAGGCAGGCGGATTGATTGAGATCAGGAGTTGGAAACCAGCCTGGCCAACATGGTAAAACCCTGTCTCTACTAAAAATACAAAAATTAGCTGGGCATGATGGTGCACACCTGTAATCCCAGCTACTCAGAAGGCTGAGGCAAGAGAATCACTTGAATCCAGAAGGTGGAGATTGCGGTGAGCTGAGATTTCGTCACTGTACTTCAGCCTGGGTAATAGAGGAAGACTCCATCTCAAAAAAAAAAAAAAAGGCCAGACGCAGTGGCTTACACTTGTAATCCCAGCACTTTGGGAGGACAAGATGGGTGGATCACAAGGTCAAGAATTCAAGACCAGCCTGGCTAACATGGTGAAACGCCATCTCTACTAGAAATAAAAAAAAATTAGCCGGGTACAGTGGCAGGTGTCTGTAATCCCAGCTACTGAGGAAGCTGAGGCAGGAGAATCACTTGAACCCAGGAGGCAGAGGTTGCAATGAGATGAGATTGCACCACTGCACTCCATCCTGGGCGACAGAGCGAGACTCCCTCTCAGGGGTGCGGGGGGGACTCCAAACTGAGAAACATTATATGTTTAAATTTAAAAATATTTAGAGACCTCTCATGTTTTAGTACGCTGCAAATTTCTCAACCTATTTAGGACATTTTTCTTCAAATATGGGAATAATGTAAATAGTCTTGATTTCTATTTTCCTTAAATGTTCTATTCAGATGAGAAAGCAATGAAATTCATTCAGCTAGAACGATTGTATCATGAGCAATTGCTCGCCAATCTTTCCGCCATTCAAGAACAGTGGGGTAAGTAGAGACTAACATGGAATGTGGAATTTGCAGTAATCAAACAAGTCAATATTCACAAAATTAACATATTTGACCTGGTTTTATAAATCAGGAAATAGATGTTTCCATGGTCAATTTAATGTTGCAAAGAAAGTGGCATTTTTGCCACGAGTCTATTCTACAGTGAGAAGACTTTTTCTTTGTGTTTTGCTCTTCATATCAGTGCCAAGAAAAGAATATTTGCAACTATTTGCATTTCTTCTTATCACATTTCATGCCCTACTGGCTAATTTAATCTCTAGGGTGATATTTACTTATATTGAAAAGTACTAAGTTAGCTATTTCTAACTGTTGGGTTGTGTGAGAAGATAATTTTGCATGGAAATCTTTACAAGTGGTGCTAGTTAACTGTTTTGTTTTTGGGTTTTTTTTTTTTTTGCTCCTAAATATGTTTTGTAAGAGCCAGTGACTAACAAATACTTTAAATTTAGAAACAAAATGGAAAACTGTGCAACCACATACAGTTACGCCTCTAAGGAATTCAGAAAAGGGATTTAATGGTGAAGATTTTGAACGGCTTACTAAAATTTGTGCAACACATCGAGAGTAAGTATATCAGAATTTCTTTAGAATGAGTTAGAATAGAATATTGAAGAAGCATTATAGCATTGAGTATCCATTTCTTTTTTGTTAATGTTTTCAACTGGAGAAATTAAGATGGGTATAATACAATTGTTGAGTTTCTTTCTTAGTTTTTACTGAGTTTCTTACACTGAACTCGATAAAAGGTCAACTTTATGTAGGTTCAAAAGATTCTTCTGATTAGAAATTTAAAAATGTAACTTCTGATTTTGATCTGTTTTTGGTTAAGAGATTGGCAGTTCAGATGGACAGAATTGTACATTAGCCCTTTTTATTCTACTTGTTAATGTTTGTGTTTTGTAGTAAAATCGTAACATTTTTAGGAGTAGTCTGATGTTGGAAAGAAAATAGAATACAGTATCTAATCAAAAGACTGTAGAAGAAAAACTGCATTTACCAGGTAATTTTCAGTGCTTAAATTGTATCAGGAAGTTGGATTTTTTTTTTTTTTTAGACAGTCTCACTCTGTCAGCCAGGCTGGAGTGCAGTGGTATGATCTATACTCACTCTCAGGCTCAAGCAGTTGTCCTGCCTCAGCCTCCTGAGTAGCTGGGATTACAGACAGATATGTGCCACCACGCCTGGCTAATTTTTGTATTTTTAGTGAAGACAAGGTTTCACCATGTTGGCCAGGCTGGTCTCAAGCTCCTGACCTCAGGTAATCCACCTCCCTCAGCCTCCCACAGTGCTGGTATTGCAGGCGTGAGCCACCATGCCTGCCCCAGAGTTGGATTTTTAAAACTAAATAATAATAATAATAATAATAATAATAATAATAATAATAAGGCACTTACTTAAAAAAAAAGTCCTTATTCAAAGATCCAGATTTCTGAGGATAAAGGGACGAAATAGTGTTTAAACTAGTACAGATTTCTGAAATTTAGAACGTGAATTCTCAGTACAAAGACTAAAAGACTTTCCATTCCACGGAGAACTTTTTCTCCTGTTCTCTCTGAATTGTGGAGAGGAAACTAAAACTGTTTGTTAATACTGAGACGGTGCCAGGTAACTGTTGCATAGCTCGTGCAGCAGGTAAAGGACTTTCTAACAAATATTTCTTGAACGTGATATGAGCATGGTGTCTTTATGCTTTAAAATTTGGAGAATTCCCCCCCCATATTGTTACTGTTAATTTTTTTAATTTTTTAAAATATTTTCAACTTATACATGAAGTATGCAAGCTTGATGAATTTTTACATAAACATGTATGTCTATGACTACTGCTCTGAGCAAGGTATAAGATATAGAACATTCCAGCCCCTCGGAAGGCTTCCTCATGCACCCACCAACTTTGTACCCACCCCCAGTAGTACCCACTGTCTGGACTGCACAACAGTGTATTTGCCTCGCCTGTAGTTTCATATAACCTGGATCACACAGAGTATAGATTCTTATGTCTGGCTTCTTACACCCGTCAGTACATCTCGTTCCACGTTGTCGCCTGTCACAGTGGTTCGCTCTGCTTTTTGCAGTACAGATTTACTGGATGACTGTGCAGCAGCTTATTCATTCTATTACTGGTAGACATTTGGGATTTTCTCGTTTTTTGAGTATTATGAATAAAGTGGTGATTAGCATTTTTGTGCAAGCCTTTAATGGATATGTACATTCTGTTATTTTTGGTACTCCCTAAAATTTAATATTTAAAAGTTACTTTTTGTTAGCTGTTTCCATGGAGAATTCCAACAAAATTATCTTCAACCATAATCTCAGACTAAAATGACATAAACTGAAATTTTAAAAATATGTGTATGTGAAATTGTCTTTATTTATTAGCAAAAGGTTAGCATTCTTTTTTTTCCTTCTGTAGTTCAGCATTTTAGCTTCTTTGGGGGTTTTCAATAGTAATTGGC
The DNA here is from genome assembly GCA_031835075.1 of Saguinus oedipus. NCBI lineage: Eukaryota > Metazoa > Chordata > Mammalia > Primates > Cebidae > Saguinus > Saguinus oedipus. Next base: position 2,091,661 of record CM063188.1, on the reverse strand, counting down.
CATCTAAGGAGATTAACACATGATGTAGCTGCACTTTGAACTATGTGAGCTGGTGGTAATGTTTCAGCGTGGAAATGTTCTGTGCTAATATTAGAACCCAGAGAAGCTGTATTTTTTTTTATAGCCGTTTCAGTGACATTTGTTTGGAAGTGTATTGCTGCTGTAATTTTTTTTTTAATTCTTTTTTCTTTCATTTTTTCTACAGTCCTCTTTTATCCAAACATAAGGTAAGAGATTGTTTCTTTTGAAAATATTTCTAGGAAAAGTGTTTGTGTCATATGTCTGTTTTATGGACTATTTTGGAAAATAAAGAAACCTTTCCCAAGTTCTTTTCAGCTTCCTAGTTTAATGCAATAGTTTCCCCAAAAGTTGTGTTTTCCTGTTTTAAACTCTTTAGATAGCAGTTGTGGAGAAGTCCCCGGAAAGGAAACGCTCTACGCAGCTAACAGTGTCTGAAGATCCAAAGGAAACAGGAGCTACCACCAAAGTGTCAGGTATGTTTTTAACTTAAGCTGGGGAGCGGCATAGAAGACACCTGCCTCCTCTGATATTTTACAAGTGTTACCTTTGAATTGCTGTGGAGGATTTTGGGTTTTTTTTGCATTTACGTTTCTATATGTATATCTTTCCTAGAAAAATAGCAAAACAAGACTTTTTATATTGTGTAGCTCCACTTTTTAAACATCTAGTAATAGATACTATAAAATCTAAGTTCTTATAAAAACATAGGATTATTATGTTTCAGTAGGTGGTTATGTATATCTAACAATAAGGAGAGATTGTACAAAATGCACTAAATTGGATTGGTTTTGGTATATTCATACATTGTTTTCTGTTTAAAATTCAACAGTTACTGTATGCACTTTATCAGAAATTTGTTTGTAAATTTAGATATTTAAAACTCTATATTTTGATAATTTAGCAATTTAATTTCTTCCCTTTTCTGTTTACTAACATAGGATATACTTCAGTTCGTATATATACATTTCTAAAGCATTTCTGATGTATTTCATAGCACCTTGTGCCTATGTCAAAAGATTTTAAGAGGCTTTTTTCTAAATGTTTGGCATGTTGTTCATTATAAAAGCTTTAGAAAATAAAAATAAATAAATATGTTTTAGGGTTTTTTTCCCCCTTGAGATCTGATTTTACTATTAATGTACATTTCTAGGCTTCATGTTCCTGGGCCTGAGGGCCCTGTTAGTGACGAGGAAGTATCAGGTGTTTCAGATGAGTTGCCCTTTAGTGATATGATGAGGATGTTGATGTTGATGATGATGATGGTGGTGGTGGTGATGGTGGTGGTTCTGGTGTTATTGTCATACCCTTTTCCTTTCCCCCACCTTTTTTTGAGACAGGGTCTCACACTGTTGCCCAGGCTGGAGTGCAGTGGCACCATCATGGCTCACTGCAGTGGCCTCCTGGGCTCAAGCAATCCTCCTGCCTCAGCCTCCCCAGTACCTGAGATTATAGGCACACACCACGGCGCTAATTTTTAAAATTTTTGTAGATATGGGGGTCTCTGTGTTGCTCAGGCTGGTCTGGAAGTCCTGACCTCAAGTGATCCTCTCACCTCGGCCCCACAAAGTGCTGGGATTACAGGCATGAGCCACCATGCCCGGCCACCCTTTTACTCTTTACAGAGTATATTTTTATTCTTTCAAATCTTAATCTCCTTTCACTTCTGAGACAAGCTAGGGATATTGCCTTGGGTCAGTCCTACTATCCTCTGTTCTTCCTGGCTTTTCTTTTCCAGTCATTTTATGTCAGAAATCACAGTAAAATGAACTTCATAACAATTTTAAAGGAGGAAAAATAACACAAAACCTGCCTAGTTTGGGTGTGAACGTGTCTCCATGTTGAGCACATTGGGAAAAGTGCAATTACAGGCTGTGTGTTTGAGTTTGAGACTTACTTAGCATGGCTGCTGCCCAGCACCTCCTCCACCTTGGCCTCTGCTTCGATTCATGAGGTACAGATGGGGAAACTGAGGCACCAGGTTTGCGTCACTTGCTTGGTGCTCCGATTCACAACTACAACTGGAGTCTTCCCATTTCAAATTGAATGCAGCTGCTTCTGCTCGGTACATTGTATGGATTATCAGAGGCTTCGACAATCCAGATATACCATGATAACCTTATTATGAGGGAGTACGGACTGAATTCCGGGGAAAGAAATGTTGCCCAGGTTTCACCAAACAGTGTTTTTAAGAGTAGTCAATAATATGGGCTACTCTCCAAACATAGTTTGGAGCTCTTGCCTTTTCCAAAATTGTGATGGGTTTTTTTTCCCCATAATTTTCTGTAGTCTTTCTAAATAATGGGATGAAGCAACCATTTTCAGGCTGTTTTGTAAATAATTCACTGTGCCTATAGATAGTCTTTATTACTCATCACTCAAGTGGTGTCTCAGTTCATTAGATATGGTACTTAATCTATCTGGTTGTATTTTGTGGCATAGCTGCAGTCCACCACCTCCCTTTCTACTCATAGAATGGCACCTCAGATGGATTCTGTAACTTTTCAGTCACTTATAAGCTATTAAATAGTCCCATTTCAATTCTTTAGAGCTTACCCCTATTCAATCCTGAACTTCATTTTCACACTTAAATCTCATTGTATCCAGATGTCTTCCCTGCCCTCCAGTAGCCAGGGCTGGGAACGTAGTCTGCTCATGGTTGGAGTTAGCTGTATTGGTGCTTATGGCTGAACCCAGGTTGTTCTGTGGGGATGTGGTGGCTCCAGCAGGAGCAGCTACAGAGGATTTTCCTCCCAAGAGGCTCCCCTAGATACTTGCAGCCTTTAGGTAACTGACCCTCAGCTGGAAGCAACACACCCTATTCCTCTGGGATATGGCGGGGGGGTCTCTCTACCCTATGCTTTCACAGTACCTATGGGGCTGTGGTCTCCAATCTTAGTCTCTGAATTCTGTGGACATGTTTCAAGGGACATCTTCTGAACCTTGGATACTGGAATTCGTGGAGGAGTGGCTTGGCCCCCTTTCCTCTTGGCTGTGGCCCTCATTGCTCTAACCTTCCCCCATTTTAGTAGAGGGAGAGGCAGCCCAGCAAGCCCAGTGGCAAAGCGGCAACTGAAAGGAAATGAAATGCGCCTGTGTTTTCTTGCAGTCTCACAAAGTTTGAGTGATTCTTTGGGGTGGGGAGAGAGAAGGAATGCTGTATTCTCCCGAAGGTGACCCGTCTTCCTTCTCCCGATCCTCATCTGATACTCGAGTCAGCGTATCAGGGGAGGAACTATGAACTCCACTGAATACTACCTCTCAGCAGCCCGGAGTTGAGGTGGTAGCCTCAGTACCAGATTCTCTGAAATCTGAAGCCAGGGTTTCAGTAATGCCTTTTGCTTGAAATGATATGGGCCTCAATTGTCAGTTGGTAATTAGTATTAAAGCATCACTATGCTTTTGGAATCCAGAGTGAAAAGGGAAAAAAAAAAACAAGAAAAATAAAGTGCCAGCCAGGCGCAGTGGCTCACGCCTGTAATCCTAGCACTTTAGGAGGCCAAGGTGGGTGGATCACCTGAGGTCAGGAGTTCAAGACCAGCATGGCCATCATGGTGAAACCCCATCTTAAAAAAAAAAGAAAAGAAAAGAAAAAGAAAGTGCCATTAAATGAAAAAACAAATGGAATAAAATTATCATCATATTTTCTCTTTTATTTTCGCCTTGGCTCATTTTTGTAAGTTAAACAAACATGTTAGTATTAAAAAGTTAAAACTTCTAAAATAGTTATGCATGCTAAATGTACCAATAAAGTGAGGGTGAGCAAGCTTCTCTGTTATCTACCAGTCTGTGCACTTCTCATGCATTATTCACACAAACGTTTTTAACTGTTTCATTTTAAAGTGGAAGAAAAATAAGTTGATTATATTTAAAGTAGAAATTGAAAGAGATGTCAAAATTCAAACCCATTTCTACTTGTTGCAAAAACTTATTCTTTTTATTGCTACCCTTTGCTACCTCCCTTTAAGAAGTTGCAAGTAAATTGCAAACTTATTTATTAGTGGTATTATGGTCAAATTATAAATTTGAACAGAACCGAGGTTAGCCTTTAATCATAGTAACCCAGACCGGTATTACTTTTCTTACATTTAAAGTGATGAATGTGTTACTGAGGTTCATCATGTAAAAATATTTACTTAATACATCACGTCTTAAATGTGCTGAAAATAATCTCTCTAACTTCATTTTAACGTAAAAGGCTAATAAAGTTCAGGATATGTTTTAAACCTTTGAAAATGACTTTTTGATGATAATGAGGACTAACTGTCATGTATAAGGACTATTTACTAAATATTTTAGGTGTTTCCTCTTCCTAAAGACACTATTGTGCAACAGACAGAATTTCCATTTGAGAGGGTTAGAATATTATTGTTACACATACTCATATATCTCTTCTTTTCCTTCCTATTCAGAGTGTAGTTTTGAATTTTAAACGATTTATTTTTCTTCATCTTTAGAGAGTAAAACTTGTCTTCGCACAAAACCAAATAAAGAAAGCCAACATAAGGAAGAGCCCCTGGAGAGCTGTCCCTGCCGTAGTCAGATGGACGGGCAGGCCAATCCCCCAAGCCTTTCGGTAACTGCAGGAAAGGACCACATGGAGGAGCTGCTCTGCAGCGCTGAAGCCACGTTAGCTCTCCACACCCAGTCCTCGGAGACAGCAGGGAGCCCGTCTGGGCCAGACGCTTCTGAGAATGCTTGTGAGGATGACAGTCCCTTGCAGCTGGCTCATACAGAGGCCTGCCAGGATGTGGCCAAAATAGAGGGCACTGCTGAACACCCTAAGGTGTTTCCTTCCTACGAGTTAGCTGTAGAGCCATTGATTTTACCAGGCTGTGACCATATACCTCCTTCGTTGATTTCTGAGGGTAAATACACACAGGCTCAAAGAAAAGAACTCCATTTGCCACTTCAGGATGCTTCTGAGGCATTGCCCACAGACCAACTTGAGAACAATAAATTAAATGAGCTGCAGCAGCCTGGTCTCACGGACAGTGATGGAAAATCACCACAGGGTCAGGCTGACTCAGAGGGCTCTGAGAATGTGCACTGTGGAAATAATAAAATATCTGACTTAGGCACACCACTTCCAGAGGTGTATATGGCCCCAGAGGAAAAGGGAGATAAAGATGACCATCTCAACAAAGAAACAGAAGACTATTTGAACAGCCTTTTGGAGGAATGTTTAAAAGACACCGAAGATTTGCTTCCATATGAAGATATCCAAGACGACGACTCTGACCTCCTGCAAGATCTCTCTCCTGAGGAAGCATCCTACAGTCTTCAGGAGAATCTGCCTTCCGATGAAAGCTGTCTTTCTCTTGATGATCTGGCCAAAAGGATAGAGATTGCAGAGGTAAATCAGAAATGAGGTGCAATTAAAAGTAAAATGGCATTTTAAAAACATATATATGTATTCAATATTGCTTTGTTTTTGTAAGTTTTCCTTTGTCTCAAACATGAGGGAAAATTTTAGTTAACATAAGCTTTTAATTATAAGTAGTTTTTATATTTGTCTGTATTGAATAAAATGACTTCTAATCATGATAATGTTCATACTCCAAGACGTTCCATTGCATGCCTTCAGCTAGAGTGAGTGTTACTGTATATATTCATTTTTCATGGTCCTGACTGTTACGTGGCAGTTCCAGAAATTAGAATCAAAACAGGAATAGTCACATTCTATTAAGAAAGTCTCATTTTTCTTCTCCTACATCTAGCAGATAAACTATAATATGTAATTACTGTTTCTTCCTCTTGTTAATATATTTTTAAAATCTTTTAAAACAGTGTCAAGAATGGAGTAAATATTTTAAAATATAAGAGGTACTGGATTAATTTTCAACCTTATATTAAGTTGAAAAAAAAAAGAGATCAAGGAAAAATGACCATTTTCCATTGTTTGATAATACAAAAAAAGTTTGGAAAAAGAAAAGGTAAAAGCCATACCCAAACTACAGCAGCCTCACCAAGGTGGCCTGTGTGGTAGAGCAGAATTCAATTGCCATAGTTCCAGCACGATCTCACCATTAGTCAGAGCCTCGTGGAGTTACTTTTTACCTCTGCATACCTGTTTTCTTCTCTGAAAATTAGGGTACTAGCTGCATTTTCTTTTCTTCACCATTTTTCCCCCAAGTTCACTTTTAAGTCCCATTTGTACTCATTGTATTCTAAATCAGCATTATCATTAAAAAAATAAATAATGGGAAATGAAAAAGTAACAAAACCGAAGTAGACAATGAAATATATGTTAAAATAGAAGGCTGAAAAGCTTTCTAAGGTAATTATAAATGCTATGTCACTAGCTCCCCTCATTGCCATTTATAGTCAATTCTCTATAAACTATGACTTTTCTTCTTAATTTTTTTTCTTGCCAAAATTAGAATAGTAAAAGCACTTGGCATACTATTCATTCTCTTGTTTATTTTAACCCGACAGCTTGATTGCCATTTGCAGCTAATTCTCTACAGACTGTTGTTTTTCTTCTTAGTTTTTGCTTAACAAAATTTTTTAATATTGCTTACTGGGCACAGAGTTTCCATTTGGGGCAATGGAAAATTTTGAAAATAGATAGTGGTGATGGCACACATTTTTATTATAATTAATGCTATTGAATTGCATACTTACAAAGAGTTAAAATGGCAGTTTCATGTTATATATATTTTTCTACAATGTTAAAAATAGTTTTTTAAAAAATTAGAGCTCATGGTAAAGCACTTAATCCAGTATTCATTCTCTTGTATATTTTAACTTAATCTCTGGTACAGGAAGTTAACAAAACAAAGCTTATACTCATATTCAGTTCTTAGCTGTAATACCAGAAACGTTACCCTTATCTGACTGCCTTTTCTTCATGCCAGTAATCAAGTTGGCCTTAGAGGGAAAAGTCCTGTGGTCTGATTTTACCTTCTTAGGTATAACTTGTGAAGAAGGATCAGAGTGCTCCTGTTGTGTTGCCCACCTTAAAAAACGTTTTCCTCCATTTCAACACTGCACTAGTTACTCACTGACCATCATGTGGTGCACCTTCTAAAACTATCTTTCCCCAGTAACTCATAAGAGTGATTTCAGGGCATAATATGAATGTTTGCAGTTTCAGTGTTTGCCTCTGCCTGACAGCTGTTTGGCTGGATCAGTTTCTGTCATCTGGTTTGCCAGATGTCTCCCCCAGATCGACTCTGAGTTTTGGGGTAACCTTTGTCTTTAGCCTCCTCCCTACTCAGCTATGTTGAAGATGCACAGAGGTCTCGTCACGGATGTGGCAAAGGCCTGTAGCATTTCTCCTGTGTATTTCGATCATCTATTGACGTGTATATACAAAGCCTACAATTAACATCCCTTTCCCAAATTATTTTTCCCCACATCACTAAATTTAAAACTGTACTCACCTGAGTTATTTCTAAGAAATAAAAGAATTGTTTAAATTGGGGAAAATACATTTTAATGTGGCAGATTAATTTTTAATGTTTTGTATTACAACTAATGGAATATTCCCTCCTCAGACTCAAAATGCAATGTCACTTCTACTGGATAACAACTAACAGTGGAAATTATATGTGTTTAAAGTTGTCTTTTCTTTTTTTTTTTGAGACTGAGTCTTGCTCTATCACCAGACTGGAGTGCAGTGGTGCAATCTCGGCTCACTGCAACCTCCACCTTCTGGGTTCAAGCGATTCTTCCGCCTCAGCCTCCCGAGTAGCTAGGACCACAGGCATGTGCTACCACGCCCAGCTAATTTTTTTGTATATTTAGTAGAGATGGGGTTTTACCGTGTTGGCCAGGATGATCTTGATCTCTTGACCTCATGGTAAAGTTGTCTTTTCTATTAAGTTAATACATAATGGTCTCCTTTCCTAAGATTATATTGTTCTATTAAGTTAAGCTATTTTAAGAAACCCAAAAGAAACATATATATGACTTTAAAAACTGATTACTTTCCTATGACAATGCTAAGCAGATTGTTAAACATTTGCTTTCTGAATACGGCCTCCCCTCTCCATTCTGAGAAGCATAGTTTAACAAAGTCTGCCTAACTCTGTCAGGAGAGGAGTTTTAAAGTTTCAATGCTAAAAATCACTAATGCTTAATATTTTCTGATACCTTAAGAATGAGGTTTTGGACTGAGTGAAATATCCAGGCAATCCTAAGTGCAAACTTAGGATTTTTATTTTAAAAATGTCTTTTAATTTTAGAATTGAACATGAAATATTTTAATTGCAAGTTTCTTTTTTTTTGAGATGGAGTCTCACTCTGTCATCCAGGCTGGAGTGAAGTGATGCGATCTCAGCTCACTGCAACCTCCAACTCCCAGGTTCAAGTGATTCTCATGCCTCAGCCTCCCAAGTAGCTGGGACTATAGGCATGCACCACTATGCCCTGGTAATTTTTGTGTATTTTCAGTAGAGACAGGGTTTCACCATGTTGCCCAGGCTGGTCTTCAACTCCTGGCCTCAATTGATCCACCTGCCTCGGTCTCCCAAAGTGCTAGAATTACAGGTGTGAGCCACCGTGCCTGGCCTTCAAACACTTTTTGTGTTTGTGCTATCAGTAAAATTTTATTAATAGTCTTCCCTATGTTTAGTGCTGAAGATACAATGAGAAATCAGATGATGTTCTTGGCCTTTTGGGGCTCTCCGCTGTCACACTTGGCTACTTTCACTGGAATAACTTCTGAAATATTTTTTATGCTTCCTTCCTTTTGTGATTAGAGGATATCAAAAACGATCTCTTAATAACCAAGTAATTATGAACAGCATTTTTCGCGCACTTAGGAACCCCGAGGCACATGCGTCTGCCCCTCGCCCCTCCCCCGTTGCTGTGCTATTGCAGGCGGGCCTTTTCTGTTCTCTCCCAGATCTCCCGATCCTTTCTGCCCCTCAGGTTCTCTTACTTCCCTCTTTCTGCCCTGTGTTTGTGGTAGGGCATGCTAGTTTTTTCTTCCGTTGCTCTTGCCCTTTGCTCTTGCCTGTCTGCTTTCAGTTTCTGGCACTTCTGCATTGCCCAGCCCTGGCTCCAGTGGAACCTGGTTTAATCGTCACTCCCAGCCCAGGCAAGCACTTGTTTTGTTGTGTTACTTTGAACGGTTGGATTCATCACATCAAATGAAATAATTTACATGAAATGTCACAGAGAACTAAAAATGTCTACACTATTTATGTAGAGACACGTGTAAAGGGAACTTGTCTAGGTTTGGAAAGCATTTCAAACCCAGTAATTTGCTGTGTAAACTGATAGTTTAATATCTGAAGTCTTGCTCTTCTTTCTTATGTAAATAGTAGCGTGATACATTATCATCAGAAGTATAGTCTATACTGTATGCTGTTTTTAAAAAGCATCAAAAATTTTATCCTTCTTTCATAGATTTTTAAGGAAAAAAGTATCACATGTACAGTGTCAGATAACACAGTGGAAAGATTTACTTGTTTACTCCCTCATTCAGCACTTTTTATTCAGTGACTTCTCTGTGAGTGCCGCATTACAGAGGCAGTGACTAAAAATACAGGTGAGGATTTTTGTGCAGATGAAGCTTGCAATCTAACAGTTGTCTGGCACCAAATGTGTTGTGTTCTTGCTGAATTTCAGTATCCTGTAGTTTTTGGCAAAGGATGAAGTTTTATTGTAATACCCATAATAAACTGACACGATTATTGTAATGTCAGAACCCAAGCCCCCTTTACTCAGGAACCTCATAATGCAAATAAGTCATGTATTTGCTTGGTTCCGGAACCTCGAAGAGTTGCATTATCTTATCTTTAAACTCTTCAACTGTTCCTCCTGTAGCCTAGGACTCAGAGGGAGCTCCTAGCATCAAAACTTGAAAGAAAGGTGCCGTACAAACTCACAGTGGCAGGGTGAGCCACAGTGTGCCGTACAAACTCACAGTGGCAGGGTGAGCCACAGTGTGCCATACAAACTCACAGTGGCAGGGTGAGCCACAGTGTGCCGTACAAACTCACAGCGGCAGGGTGAGCCACAGTGTGCCATAGAAACTCACAGTGGCAGGGTGAGCCACAGTGTGCCATAGAAACTCACAGCAGCAGGGTGAGCCACAGTGTGCCATACAAACAGCGGCAGGGTGAGCCACAGTGTGCCGTACAAACTCACAGCGGCAGGGTGAGCCACAGTGTGCCATAGAAACTCACAGCGGCAGGGTGAGCCACAGTGTGCCATAGAAACTCACAGCGGCAGGGTGAGCCACAGTGTGCCATAGAAACTCACAGCGGCAGGGTGAGTCACAGTGTGCGGTACAAACTCACAGCGGCAGGGTGAGCCACAGTGTGCCGTACAAACTCACAGCGGCAGGGTGAGCCACAGTGTGCCATACAAACTCAGAGCGGCAAGGTGAGCCACAGTCTGCCATACAAACAGCGGCAGGGTGAGCCAGTGTGCCATACAAACAGCGGCAGGGTGAGCCACGGTGTGCCGTACAAACTCACAGCGGCAGGGTGAGCCCCAGTGTGCCATACAAACTCACAGCGGCAGGGTGAGCCACAGTGTGCCATACAAACAGCGGCAGGGTGAGCCACAGTGTGCCGTACAAACTCACAGCGGCAGGGTGAGCCCCAGTGTGCCATACAAACTCACAGCGGCAGGGTGAGCCACAGTGTGCCATACAAACTCACAGCAGCAGGGTGAGCCACAGTGTGCCATACAAACAGCGGCAGGGTGAGCCACAGTGTGCCATACAAACAGCGGCAGGGTGAGCCACAGTGTGCCGTACAAACTCACAGCGGCAGGGTGAGCCACAGTGTGCCGTACAAACAGCGGCAGGGTGAGCCACAGTGTGCCGTACAAACTCACAGCGGCAGGGTGAGCCCCAGTGTGCCATACAAACTCACAGCGGCAGGGTGAGCCACAGTGTGCCATACAAACAGCGGCAGGGTGAGCCACAGTGTGCCGTACAAACTCACAGCGGCAGGGTGAGCCCCAGTGTGCCATACAAACTCACAGCGGCAGGGTGAGCCACAGTGTGCCATACAAACTCACAGCAGCAGGGTGAGCCACAGTGTGCCATACAAACAGCGGCAGGGTGAGCCACAGTGTGCCATACAAACAGCGGCAGGGTGAGCCACAGTGTGCCGTACAAACTGACAGCGGCAGGGTGAGCCACGGTGTGCCGTACAAACTCACAGCGGCAGGGTGAGCTACCAGGTGCACTCAGCTTCTAGCAAACTGTCATCACATGCAGAGATGAGGTAGCTGTTTCCTGAACAAGTAAGGTTCAGATTGAATATTGGAGACATTTTACGAAAGTAAATCTATTTTTGAATATTGAAAATTTATAATTCAGAAGTCCCCTTGTGAGCAGATTTTAGCCACATGATACGCTGTGTAAAGATAAACCATTCTTTTTTCTTCATTAACATATACATTTATAATCTCCAGAGATTTCATATTTTAAAAACTATATTCAGTGTTTCAGATTCAAGTGATTGTTGTTTTTAGAAGTCATTTCATCTTTTCTAAAATCTGACGGGAAGCGCTTTGTTACTGCTTCGGCTTTAGAAAGGGTGTGATCTGGGAGAGAGCAACTCAGCTTCCTTGCCCTCTGTCTGGCTTAGCAAACTTTACTTCAGTGCTTTCAAATCTACTGTGTCACATGAAACAAAATACAGGGGAGCACATAAAGTCACAGTGTCTAGTGGGGAGAAAAATGACAACCCAAATTGCTCCTGAGTTTGCCTTTAGAGAAGCTTTCTCATCGAAGCTGTGAGTGTTCACCCGTCGCCTGTTAAGTGAGGTAGCTACTTCTTGGCTAGACCCCTGGGATCAGGGAAGTCCTTCTACCACTAGCTGCTGTGGGATTTTCCTGCCAAGTTCAGACGGGAGGCTAGCACTAAGCAGTAGTTTATGAAATCACATTGGTAGCTGCTCTGTGGATCTAGAACAAAAGAGGGTCTTAGAAACAGCAACCATGGTGGTTCTGCCCAGAATGGCTTTTTTTTGAGGGGAGCAGGGGAAGTCCAGCCTCCTTACAATAGAAGAAATGCAGTCTTCCAATAATGTAAGAGGGTTTAGGAACATTGGTTAGCCCAGAATGTATGCAGATATCTAAAGAGCCCCCAAAGGAAAACCCAGGAATTACCTGTTTTCCAAATGGTCTCATCCTTGCCTTTTGTTTTCTTACGACCTCTACATTTTCCAGTTAATTAATGCTTCTCTTGATTGCCATGTCTCTTGCACAAAGCTCCTTTTCTTTTCCGTTTTAACCACTCTTTTAATTTATATTTTGACGGCCTCTTCTTGGACTTCTGCAATAGTTACTTAATAAGTGTCCCCGTCCCTTGTTTCATCTTCTCCCCTCCAAAGGGGTCTTAGGTTAGCACTATACAAACTCGGGGTCTCAAACTGGTAGGAGGGAATCCAAGGAGCCATTCAGGTCTTGGAAGTAAATGAAATGAGTTCGCTGTGGAGCGAAAGGAAGAAGGTTTCCATGCCTTGTCCAGAAGTCTCCAGCTTTTGAAAACTCTGCAGAGTAAACCAAACGCACCTGAGGGTTCTTGATCTAACACACAGATGTGAAGTGAAACTCCTTCTAGAAAACATTTTTCACATTGTCATTCCTTTCCCGTGGCTCTCTTTAGCTGCAAGATAAAGGCTGTGCTACCTGACTTGCCATTCAGGACTCTCGTCATCCGGTCCACTCTGCCTTCCCAGAGGTCTTCTGTCCGTTGGTGTCAGACTGGCCCCCTTGCCACCTCCCATATACACCTTGCACATTGGCACCTTGCTCTTTTCCCTCTGTGTATGTCAGCTTCTTCCTGAAGTGAGCAACCTTCTTTCCATGTATCTATTTCTTCCCAGCCCTCAACATCTAGGTCATGACTTTTTAGCATGGAGAGTACCAAGCAGGGCCCAGCTCATGGTCAGTAGTCAGTAAGTACCAGCTGATGCCATTGGTCCCTCATCACTGGAGTCCGTAAGTTCATTTCTTTCAAACAATTCCTCTGAGTCTCGAATGGGAGATGCTAGAGCACCACTCCTCCTGAAGTCCTGTCTGGCTGTGATCTCTTTCTGTTACTGTAAGACATACACTTACTGTCTTCTACGACAGACTGCAAACTCCGTAAGATAGGGATTCTGTCAAATACATCTTTATATTCTCTGCAAAGCTAATACAGGCTGTTGTAAATAACAGCCACTGTCCACAGTAAGGCTTTTATTTTTTTAAATTCACTTGTAAAAATAAATATTCTTTAAGAACAGATTTGAGGCCGGGCGCGGTGGCTCAAGCCTGTAAACCCAGCACTTTGGGAGGCCGAGGCGGGTGGATCACAAGGTCAAGATATCGAGACCATCCTGGTCAACATGGTGAAACCCCGTCTCTACTAAAGATACAAAAAATTAGCTGGGCATGGTGGCTTGTGCCTGTAATCCCAGCTACTCAGGAGGCTGAGGCAGGAGAATTGCCTGAACCCAGGAGGCGGAGGTTGCGGTGAGCCGAGATCGCGCCATTGCACTCCAGCCTGGGTAACAAGAGCAAAACTCCGTCTCAAAAAAAAAAAAAAAACAGATTTGGATTTATTTTCAATGAAAAAGCTACATTACTCAAGCAAGCATATCCTAGGTGCTATCTGTATGTAAATTGCTCATCTGTATATTTATTTATTCTCTGGTGTATTTTTTTAATCGTACCTCTACCTGTCAAGGAATCTCTGGCTTATTTATTTATTTATTTTGAGACGGAGTTTTGCTCTTGTTACCCAGGCTGGAGTGCAATGGCGCGATCTCGGCTCACCGCAACCTCCGCCTCCTGGGTTCAGGCAATTCTCCTGCCTCAGTCTCCTGAGTAGCTGGGATTACAGGCACGCGCCACCGTGCCCAGCTAATTTTTTGTATCTTTAGTAGAGACGGGGTTTCACCATGTTGACCAGGATGGTCTCGATATTTTGACCTCGTGATCCACCCGCCTCGGCCTCCCAAAGTGCTGGGATTACAGGCTTGAGCCACCGCGCCCGGCCTCTGGCATATTTATTGAGCACCTACTATATTATAGAAACTAGGAAGACAGCGCTAACACAGATCAAGTCCCTGCTCTCATAAAGCTTTCTTAGAGGGAGAGACACCTAATGAGTTAACAAAAAAACAAAAATACAGTTTTGTATATTGGAAGAACTATTAAAGAATATCAGCGAGGTGAAGGGATTTAAAGTAACCAAATTGGCAGCTATTTAAACAATTTTCTGGGACTTAAAAATGGATCGTATCTTGCATTCTTACTTCTTTTTCTATTTTGTACCTATTAAGTGGTCCCTTTAAGCGAGCAAAACAAATTACAAAAACATGAGGTAGTGCCTAACCTAGAAACTTAGATACATTATAAAACTCCTGTTATTTTTTAAAAGCCTTTTCCTTTTTAAATGAATCTTTTAAAGATTCAGCATTGATGTACTTCATCATAATACGTTTTTTTCCCTCATTTACCTTCTATGGCAATGTGATAAAACATGTCACAGCTGGGCCAAGGAGTACCAGCTGTAATAAGTAAGCCATTTTCCAGAAAGAACACGTGGGTCATCTCAGACCCACAGCACTACATCTTAGAACACTGCAATATGAGGAGAATGCATTATTCTACTTCTAGATTAATTAAATGACAAAGATCTTTCATCTAATTGCCTTTCCCCCCATGTCTCTAGATACACAAATTTGGCCTTTAAGTATCTCTTAAATGAGGTGATGTGTAAGTTAAGCATTTTTGCTAGAGTCTTATTTGAAAGTTCTGTTAATCTCGTTTTAATTGAAATATATATTATAACATATGGCATAGAGCAAAATTTTAATAGTCACAGAAAATAACATCTTGGCCAGACGCGGTGGCTCACGCCTGTAATCCCAGCACTTTGGGAGGCCAAGGCAGGTGGATCACGAAGTTAGGAGTTCAAGACCAGCCTAGGCAACATAGTGAAACCCCATTTCTACTTAAAATATAAAAATTAGCCAGATGTCCTGGTGGGTGCCTGTAATCCTAGCTACTCGGGAAGCTGAGGCAGGAGAATCACTTGAACCTGGGAGGTGGAGGTTGCAGTGAGTCAAGATTGCACCACTGCACTCCAGCCTGGGCAACAGAGTAAGACTCTGTCTCAAAAAAAAAGAAAGAAAGAAAAGAAAAGAAATTACGGAACTAAAAGAGAGTTGTGAAATTTAAATATGATATATTATGTAAGTGTCTTTACATAAAATGTACACATTTACTAAATTATTCTTATTATGGAACCCAACGCTAAGAGAGTAGGCAGGGAGTGTCTCCTGTTTCTTTAGTTAGGAATAGTGGTGGTAAATTTGACATGTGCCACTACATGAAATTGCTGGCACTTCAGGTATTTATGATATACTATAATAATATGATTTATAAATGTTAATTCTCAAATTAGTTGGAAGCCAACTGTGTGTTCTTGTTTAGAATACACCATCACAGAGATTCGTAATTGAGTAAAACCTTTATCATTAAAAGAATGCTATTTGGCCGGCACGGTGGCTCACGCCTATAATCCCAGCACTTTGGGAGGCTGAGGCGGGTGGATCATGAGGTCAAGAGATCGAGACCATCCTGGTCAACAAGGTGAAACCTCGTCTCTACTAAAAATACAAAAATTAGCTGGCATGGTGGCGCATGCCTGTAATCCCAGCTACTCAGGAGGCTGAGGTAGGAGAATTGCCTGAACCCAGGAGGCGGAGGTTGCAGTGAGCTGAGATCGCGCCATTGCATTCCATCCTGGGAAAGAAGAACAAAACTCCGTCTCAAAAAAAAAAAAGAATGCTATTTGGTATCTTTTTTTTGTTTGTTTTAATTTGATGAGGAAGCACTTCCAACAGCAGTGAGTCTCTGGATGTTTTCCTTGTCACATTAGGATTTACTATTCCAGAAGAGTTGCAGGATAATTTTGTTTTCACAACTAGTTTATTCTGAAAATGCTATTTTAGATGTTCACTGATATTTGAGGGGAAGTGTGGGAAGAACTATTTATTTGCAAATACAGAAGACTAGGCCAGATGGAGTTTTTTGAATTCTGCATTTATTCATAGAGCACCAGCAGTAGCAATTACATTAATTATAGCTCAGACATTCTTTTTGGTCTCAATAGAAGTGCTTGGTATATTTGTTTGGGTAAGAATTTGGCAATCGAAGTGGGAAACTAAATTTAGTTTTAAAGCTTTCTTTTTTGAGATTTAAAAATTCTTCACCTTTTAATACTGACATTATAGTTTTAAAAATATAGAACAGTTCAGGTCCCACACCTGTAATCCGGGCACTTTGGGAGGCTGAGGCAGGTGGATTGCTTGATCCCAGGAGTTTGAGACCAGCTTGGGCAAAATGGCAAAACCCTGTCTCTACAAGAAAATACCAAAAAAATTAGCCAGGCATGGTGGTGTGTGCCTATAGTCCCAACTACAGGAAGCTGAGGTGGGAGGATTGCTTGAGCCCAGGAGGTGGAGGCTGCGGTGAGCTGTCAGCATGCCACTGCACTCCAGCTTGGGCAAGGGCAAGACCCTGTCTCCAACAAACAAAAGCAAAACAAAATAATAGTTTGGAGGGAACATATTACTCTGTGCCCTAAGTCAGCAGCCCAATCTATTTTAGAAACCCCTGTTAATCATCTTGAGTGAGACCCCAAACCAAGACCATGACTTTATTTGGCTTACTTGCCCATCAAGCATGAAATGAAGGCAAACTCCACCAAACTTGTTTCTTAAGATTTTTACGTTGGACTTCCCTGATGTGGCAAGAAAAAATTCTACGTTTTTAGGTCTGACCTGTGCCCAAAACCCTTGCAGAAATCTAAAGGATAGCTTCTGTCTGCCACGCCCACGTAAGAGTTTCTCCTTGGCCTTTATCTCCTATGCCTAAGCTTGGCCCTGCTGTCCCTTGCTCTCCATCTGTAGGCTGTAGAACCAGAAGATGGTTACAACAGAAAGATCTGGAGAAGATCACTGAGCAAGACTGAAGAGAGCACACTCCTTCACTTCAGACACTGGGGCAGGCCCTGCCGAAACAAAAGGGTTTTCGTGGCAGAAAAAAAAAAAAAAAAGGCATGGTTAGATTTTTAGCAACAATTAAGGTCTTGTGAGGGAGGGGGTGTCAAAATGTTAGCCCATCCCACACAATTGTAATTTCTCATATTCTGCTTTTCCCATGGGTTTGGAAAAAGTTGCCTGAGTTCATTGCCACCCGTAGTAAATAGGGTGGGGCTACATGACAAGGCTCAGCTCCCTTAGCAGCATGACTTCCAGCGCCAAACAGCAGGAGCCCAGGTGGGACTTCACAGCCGCTGCTCCAGGACCAGCTCTAGGTTGGAGTGGCGCATTCTGGGCCTTTCCACATGACTTCAGGAGCTTCTCTTCATCCGTCAACATGTTTGTTCAGATTTGCAGTGTCTTTTGATTTATGGGTTGTATTCATTTCTTGAATTCATAGATGCAGAGTTCTTTTTTTTTTTTGAGATGCAGTTTTGCTCTTGTTGCCCAGGCTGGAGTGCAGTGGTTAGATGCAGAGTTCTTTTTTTTTTTTTGAGATGGAGTTTTGCTCTTGTTGCCCAGGCTGGAGTGCAGTGGTTAGATGCAGAGTTCTTTTTCTTTTTTTGAGATGGAGTTTTGCTCTTGTTGCCCAGGCTGGAGTGCAGTGGTTAGATGCAGAGTTCTTTTTCTTTTTTTGAGATGGAGTTTTGCTCTTGTTGCCCAGGCTGGAGTGCAGTGGTTAGATGCAGAGTTCTTTTTCTTTTTTTGAGATGGAGTTTGCTCTTGTTGCCCAGGCTGGAGTGCAGTGGTTAGATGCAGAGTTCTTTTTCTTTTTTTGAGATGGAGTTTGCTCTTGTTGCCCAGGCTGGAGTGCAGTGGTTAGATGCAGAGTTCTTTTTCTTTTTTTGAGATGGAGTTTTGCTCTTGTTGCCCAGGCTGGAGTGCAGTGGCGCTAGCTGGGATCACAGACGGGCACCACCACGCTAAGTTTTTGTATTTTTAGTAGAGATGGAGTTTCTCCATGTTGGTCAGACTGGTCTCAAACTCCTGACTTCAGGTGATCCGCCCTCCTCGGCCTCCCAAAGTGCTGGGATCACAGGTATGAGCCACCGCTCCCAGCCAGATGCAGAATTCTTACAAAGATATACAATTAACAGTAACACAACTCTGGGGCTCATCTTTAAAACTATTCTTAATAGCATTGCTTTTCTGAGTAGTTATAACAGCACCTTGAAAACCCCTATGGTGGGTGAATTCACCATTGGTAAGTGGATGACAATATTTTATGGAGGAAATAGGCAATGAAGGAATCAATAAACCTCTTCCTCCCCCTTTTTAAATTTTTGAAAAAATTTTAGAACAGCCAGATTCAAGATTCTCTCCTTTTTTACATGTACTAAAAATTAGAACAATATCAATGATACATCTATAGTAGTAATGTATTCATTAAAATTAATTTTTGTTTTCCATCTTTTGCTCTTTGGAAACTTATTAATACTGCTTTCCCTCTCCGTTTCAGCAAGGAGCTTGGAAAACGTATTTTCTTTGTTGTGTAAAGCAGTTTTTTAATGCTGCTGCCGCTTCCTTTACGTATTTGTGCTTACCGTTTCAAGGCTGTTTCTCAGAACAAGGACTTCTGAAATACATATTTTCTGTAAAAAGAAAAGACTATATTGTTGGCTTATTGATTTTTTTTTTTTTTTTTTTTTTTTTGAGATAATGGTTTCTATAGACCTGCATTCAGGAAGACCATCTTGAGTTATTTGGCCCTAAAATCCTAAGATATAAAAAGAACTAATAGAATCTGTAATATTTATGCATAGCACATTATCAGAGATTGCTGACTGGAACTGCAAATCATGTTTAGTGTTTTATGCTATTGATTAGATAAATGACATTGCAGGCAGTCATTAGCTGAGAGTTACGTGATACCAGCAAGTCACTGACATCCTCAGTGTTAGGCCCACAGTGCCTGCCTGTGTCCTCACCTACAGCTTGTAGCAGTCAGGCAACTAGCAAGTTAACTTCTGCGCCTGGCCCTCCTGTTCAGGGGCCTTTGGCTTCCCAGCCTGGCTCTTCCACCTGATCCTCTCCTTTCTCCCTACGCCTTGGAGACTTTTAGCTCTTAAATGGTGAGGGTTTTGGTTTTGTTTGTGAATAAGGGGTGGAGCATAGGCAGGAGAGAGGCGGCCCAAGTGAAAGCTAGAAGACAACATATAAAGGGGTGTGTGAAGACGTATTAGACAGCAGACTTTTTCCATGAAAGGCTGAGTTATTAACATGTTAAGCTTTATGATCTCTTACAACCACACAGTGCCAGCATAACCCCAAAGCAGCCACGTGCAGTATGTAAATGAATGGGCTTGGCTGTGTTCCCATTGCATTTTATTCACAAAATTAGGCAGCACGGGGGTCTGACCTGCGGGTTATTGTTTGCCAACCTCTGCATACTAGAAAGTAATATGTCCCTACTAAACTGGCTCTGAGAGAAATTCTAGAAGTCCTTAAAATATTTTGAGCAGTAGAGCATTATTTAGTAAATGCACAGTTTCTCAGAGAAACTGAGGACAACACTTCGATGTTAAAAGCTTGGTATACAGATATATTTTAAGTTTCATATGTTCATTTGTTTAAAATTGCCGATGAATGGAAAAGCAGTGGTGGATTGGATTATAAGCATCCATTGTAAAGCAAAATCCAGTCCTGCTGACTAAGCAAAGAGCGGACTGTCAGTGGTCATTTTACCAGTGACAGGGAAGGTAAGCTACAAAGCACATCAGCCGACGGTTCTGATTTCCAGTCAGCCGAACGCTTCACACTGCCTGTCCCCGGAGTCAGTTCAGGGCTTGAAAAAAGAAATCAGGGTTTTAGACTTTTGTGTTTCTCAGTCATCTGCACAGAAGTGCAACGTTTGTTCTGTTTGATTTTGATGATGGTTATTTTTTTCTATAGGAATTGGATACTCCTATAAAAATTCAAATATCTGTTGAATCAGCCTTTTTATAGCTGCTTGTAGAATATCATTGAGATGTCCCGCTTTAATAGAACAAATGATTCTTATCATTCTGACAGGTTGTTCCTGCTGAAGGATTGGTCTCAATATTAAAGAAGAGGAATGATTCTGTAGGAGATCACCCTGCCCAAATGCAGCAGAAACCATCCAAGCGAAGAGTGAGGTTCCAAGAAATAGACGATAACTTGGATCAAGGTAAACCGCGTGGCACTGTTTGCTGAAGGGATGAGTTAGTGTACAATGTGATGTTACTAACAGGATTTGTAAGAGAACATGTCAGCCAGGCACAGTGGCTCACGCCTGTAATCCCAGCACTGTGGGAGGCTGAGGCAGTCAGATCACTTGAGGTCGGGAGTTCAAGACCAGCCTGGCCAACATGGTGAAACCCTATCTCGACTAAAAATACAAAAATTAGCGAGTGTGGTGGTTCACTCCTCTGGTCCCAGCTACTCAGGAGACTGAAGCAGAACAATCACTTGAACCTGGGAGGCGAAGGTTACAGTGAGCCGAGATCATGCCATGGCACTTCAGCCTGGGCGACACAGTGAAACTCCGTCTCAAAAAATAAATATAAATAAATAAAAGAATATGGCAACCTCGTTGCTTTACCTTCTAAGGGAGAAACTTACAAAATCAAACTGCAATCTAAATCATTTCTGAATCTTTACCTGCTTAAATAAGTGATCAAGTTGCAGAATTCAACCTGTGGCCTCCCTATTCCATAGTCAATGTTGAGAGCTTATTTCGGTTTCCTTCTTTAGCCCTTTTTGTGTGAGTCTGCTGTTCTTGTCTTTTTTTTTTTTTTAAGACAGCCTTGCTCTGTCGCCCAGGCTGTAATGCAATGGCGTGATCTTGGCTCACTGTAATCTCGGCCTCCCAGGTTCAAGCAATTCTAGTGCCTCAGCCTCCTGAGTAGCTGGGATTACAGGCGAGTACCACCACGCCCAGCTAGTTTTTTGTATTTTTAGTAGAGAGGGAGTTTCTCCATGTTGGCCAGGCTGGTCTCAAACTCCCGGCCTCAAGTGATCCGCCCGCCACAGCCTCCCAAAGCGGGATTACAGGCATGAGCCACCATGCCCGGCTTGTCTTCTTTTCAGTGGACAATTAATACTCCTCCTTTATTGTGGAAAATATTTGTGAATATTGTCTTTGTTGATTTCCTCTTCATTCTGTAGAAAAGAGTGTCTCAAGAGCAGCAGTCTAACACCATTTTTATTGTTTGACTTTTTCCACCTGGGCCTATGATACTTAAGACTCTGATTTGGTCTAGCATGAGGTGGTGAAGTTTTGTAGCAAACAATGCTGCCTTTTGTGGTTGCAGATATGTTTATCTAAGGTGTAGGTAAATAAGAGTAAAGGGAAGGGTGACCCAGAACCTGTCAGTAGGCCTCTCATATTCACAAAACAACTGCTTGCTAAAACAACAGGGTAAGTATGTAGGTATGCTTTCCAGCTGTGACATAGTGGTAACAGTAGAGGTTTCTGCATTTTTACAGTTAAAAAGCTCGTTAGGGGGCCATATAAATAATGTTCTAACCCCTGTTTTACTTCTGCACCTCGCTTGTGACTCTCAGTCTTCTTCAGATAAGGGGCTCACTTCTGTTTGCACTCATTTGACCAAATCATTGCTCAACAGGAGGAACCCTGGATTTGGAACTCACAGTCTCTAGTTCACTTTATAGCCACCTCATCTTAAACCAAGTCACTTAACTTACATCTTTAGAATAAGGAGAATAGCATCTGCCCATCTGTCCCTGTTGGAAGGCATGTCAGATAATGTATATAAATTCATTTTGAGAGTTATAAAACTAAACGTAAATGTTGATTGTGTTGGTTTGTTCCTAAGCTCTGTGGCTTACACGATGTTTTCAAAAACCTCACCTTCTGCCAAAATCTTCCTAGAAGGGCTGGTTCTTCCTCCTCTAAGCCATTGCTATCCACTGGAATATAATGTGAGGCACATACATGATTTTCAGTTTTGCAGTAGCCATGTTAAAGTGAAAGGAAACAGGTGAAGTGAATTTTATTTTATTTTATTTTGAGATGGAGTCTCACTCTGTCACCCAGGCTGATTGCAGTGGTGCAATCCTGGCTTGCTACAACCTCTGCCTCCTGGGTTCAAGCAATTCTTGTGTCTCAGCCTCCTGAGTAGCTGGGATTACAGGCATTCACCACCATGTCTGGCTAATTTTTGTATTTTTAATAGAGACGGGGTTTCACCATGTTGGCCAGACTGGTCTCAAACTCTTGACCTCGTGATCCACCCGCCTCGGCCTCCCAAAGTGCTGGGATTACAGGCATGTGCCACCTCACTTGGTCAGAATTTTAAGAATATGTTTTATTTAACCCAGGACATCAAAAATATCATTTCAAAATGTGATCTATATGAAAATATTACTAACGAGATATTTTACATCCTTTTTTTCACACTGAGTCTTCAAAGTCTGTGTGTGTCACCATCAGTTTGGGCCAGCTGCATGTTGAGTGCCCAGCGGCCACCTGCAGCTCACATTGGACCTGCCCTGAGACAGTTCCAGTACATGTAGATAAAACAAACAGAATCAATGTTTTAAAATATTTACGCTATTTTTAAATGTTTGGATTTGAATATATGATAATGAAGAAAAATACTTTAGCTTGTTAACATAGATAAGGTGGGGGAAGGAATCATGTTAAGAAAAGCAGGTAAGGCTGGATGCTGTGGCTCACACCTGTAATCCCAGCACTTTGGGAAGCCTCCTCCCAAGTTTTCCTCCTGGATCACTTGAGGGCAGGAGAAGGACACCAGCCTGGGCAACATGGCGAGACCCCTTCTCTGCAAAAAATATAAAAATTAGCAGGGCATGGTGGTGTGTGTGCCTGTGGTCCCAGCTACTTCGGAGGCCAAGGTAGGAAGATTGCTTGAACCCGGGAGCTTGAGGCTGCAGTGAGTGTGGTTTGGTGACAGAGCACAACCCTATCTCAAAAAAAAAAAAAAAAAAGCAGGCGAAAACATTGAACTGTCCAAACCAAAAAAATACAGCCTAAATAATATCCTGTTTCTTCTTTATGAAAGACATACTTTCATATATAGGTGTAGACTATTTTTAGACCAGGTGCAGTGGCTCATGCCTCTAATCCCAGCACTTTGGGAAGCCAAGGCAGCAGGATCACCTGAGGTCAGGAGTTCAAGACCAGCCTGGCCAACATGGTGAAACCCCATCTCTACAACAAAACAAAAATTAGCTAGGCATGATGGTGGGTGCCTGTAATCCCAGCTACTCAGGAGGCTAAGGTGAGAGAATTGCTTGAACCCAGGAGGCAGAGGTTGCAGTGAGCCGGATCGTACCATTGCACTCCAGCCTGGGCAACAAGAGCAAGACTCTGTCTCAAAAAAAAAATATAAATTATATTTTAAAATATAAATTTCATAGCTGGGCATGGTGGTGCGTGCCTGTAGTCCCAGCTACTCGGGAGGCTGAGGCAGGAGAATTGCTTGAACCCAGGAGGCAGAGGTTGCAGTGAGCTGAGATCACGCCATTGCACTCCAGCCTGGGTAACAAGAGCGAAACTCCATCTCAAAAAAAAAAAATGTAAATTTCAGAGTAAAGAATCATACATGTTTGATTTAGAAGGTCGCACACCAAATTTAACTGTGTACCTCTGGGATGGGAAGGGAATGTGATTGGGCAGGAGAAAAACAAATAGTCCCTTAGACTCTAAGATGCTTTTGGGTTTGCATTTTTACAAGGAGAATATATTCGTGTATTACTTTACAATGTTCTAAATAAAGCATTTGGTATGTATTAGGTTCTATAAAATTTGTTTCTTATAAAAATATTTGCTAATTATGAAAAAATCAGACAGTTCGATAAAGCAAAAAAACATGAGTCTTAGATATCCTTCAATGAAAGAACATTAAATTTACTTCAATCTATTAAATACTTACATCATATTCCATTATATAAACGTGCCGTTATTGTTTGACTGTTCCATTGTAACTGGAACAAGTTATTCCCAATCTTTTGTTATAACAAACTCTGCTGCAGTGAACTAGCTTGTGTATGTGATGTTTGTTGTGCACATCTGTAGCCTGATTCTTAAAGGTGGGTTTGCTGGGATATGTTGGAACTGTACGTCCCAGCTGGCCTGAAGCAGTCCTGGTTCGCACCTGTTGTCCCAGAATTGCATTCAGTTAACACTGTCTTTCACTCTCAACATCGTCCAGTCTGAGGATAGAGATACTGCCAAATTACCTTCCAAGAAGGCATCCCTGCACCTTCATCATGCTGCAGATCAGAAGACTTTTTGGTCTTTTTTAATTAAAAAAAATTAATTATGAATAGTTAAGATTTTTTTCAATCAAATAATAATTGTTTTCTTCAATGTAGGAAGATGCAAAAGCAGTTCCACCCAAAGACTTTTATTGTTTAATATTAAGTTGACTTTGCTCTAAGGTAGTCCCATAATGTGAACTCCAGAGGTATTAGAATAGCAAGGCTGTAACGTATACTGTAAAATGATGCTATTAGGCTGGGCATGGTGGCTCACACCTGTAATCCTAGCACTTTGAGAGGCCGAGACGTGAAGATTACTTGGGGCCAGGAATTCAAGACCACCCTCTTCAGCATAGTGAAAACTCCCCCATCTCTACCAAAAGATAAAAAATAAATAGCCAGGTGTGATGGCACAGGCCTGTAGTCCTAGCTGCTCAGGAGGCTGAGGCAGGAGGACTACTTGAGCCCAGGAGGTCGAGGCTGCAGTGAGCCAAGGTTTTGCCACTGTACTTCAGCCTGGGTGACAAAGTCAGACCCTGTCTCTAAAAAAAAAAAAGAAAAAAAAAATAATTAATTAATTAATTAATTAATTAATGCATGCTATGAGCACATCAGCTGTTTTTTTTTCTTCTTTTCGTGGAGTGATTCTATTCATTGTATAAATGAGCTTCAGCCAGTTTTAATTATAGCACTTACAAGCTCTACAACTATGAATCTTTTTGGCAATTAATAGGTAGGTCTTTGTAGAGTCTTTAGGAGCATGAGTTTTCTGTCAATACTTCCGATCCCTAGAGGACCAACATTAGAAATGTCTAGTTATCTTAATTGGTGAAAAGACAGCAGATGCTGAGATTTCCATTTTGGTGACAGCGTAACCTCACTCTGTTCTGTTTGCAGATGAAGTTGGAGGTGGCTCCTGTATTTTGCTGATACTGCTGTGCATAGCAACGGTTTTCATTAGTGTTGGAGGAACTGCATTATACTGCACTTTTGGTGACATGGAGTCGCCTGTTTGTACAGACTTTGCAGACAACATGGACTTCTATTACACTAAGTTACTGCAGGGAATGGCAGAACTGAAACACTGGATCTACCTCTCCTAGCAGCATTCCAGAGACACATGCTGGCAGTGGGAATGAAAGATGTGAAACTTTCTCAACAGTTTTTATTTCAGGAGTTCTGTAACATTCCCCTTCCCCTCTGTTAGAAACCAAGGACATCAGAAATAGCAACTTTAAGCGGCAATCCAGAGGAACTCTGTTAGAATCATCCACATAATGAGGCCAATATCGATCTAAGCATTGTGGATGGAATGAATGATCTTGGGAGGGCATACCCATCTCCTCCTCACTGCCTCCTAATGTAATGAGGTACCCTGAGCAGAATTAAACAGGGTAGTCTGGGAGCCACGCTATTCTTAGCTGCCTTGTCAAGCTAATGGTTAAAGAACACTTAGGTTTACACTTGTTGGTTCATAGAAATTGCTGTCCGCCATCACGCAATCAGCTTGTGTGTAACCAAAAGGAGTTACCTTATAGTTTCAGTGTCGTTTTTAGTTAACCTTGGGAGCTGTGTAATTTAGGCGTTGCGCATTACTTCAGTTGTGTTCTCCACTTATGAAATGATTGTGTGTTCACATGTGTGCGTGTGTGCGCAAGTGGTTCAGGCAGTTATCATAAGCAAATACCCAACATAGAATAGCAAAGATTATCTTTATTCTTTTAACTTGATGATGATGTGCAGGCACAAATCTTTGAAGAAGGCTCAACTGTGGAATAGATGAATTATAGAAATCTTGACCCTGAAATGAGAAACTGTGACATATCTGTGTCAATTAACTTGATTAACTACCCAGAAATTAATGACAGGCCTAGAGACAAAATAAAAAGCTCCCCCTGAGTCTCAGGCAACAGTTTTGTCAAGGATTCAAAGCTTCCTGAAATGATAAATGCTGGACTCAATTCAGCAAACGCTTATACCTATTATATTCTGAGATCCTAAGAAGCAGAAGGGAAACATAAGTAAGATATAGTTCCTGCTGTAGATGTTTTAATCCTGATCTCATGTAAAATAAACCAATACTTTGGTGAGTGACATCACCATACAGAATTCAGTATTCACAGGTCATGCGTTCAGATGCTTGAGTGTGCATTCTTACCGTGGGTGTGATCTGGACCGTGTTGTAAGGCCCACACACAAAACTTCATGCCTTCCATAGACAGATGTCTGATTTTCACTTAAATCTGTCTGTTAGGTGGCTTTCCTTACCTAAGGTACAGTGGTCTAACATTTAGGAAGCCTTGCTTTGACTTTATTAGGCAGCATTAAAAGAAAAAAAGCAAAAAAAAAAAAAAAACCAAACATGAATTATAGTTTTTTAGCAAGTGATCATTGTTTCCTGTTTTTCTGTTAGGATCATTTGAAAGAAAAAGGGAGAACTTACTTTCTAGTTGTTACTGGCTGGCACAGTGCCTCCCTTTGTGTTTCTGCTTATTTATTTAGATTATGTGAATTTTAAAGGGCTTTTTATGTAAGTTGAAAATGTGTTACTGCGCATGCATTTGGCTATCCCAATGCTAGATATTTAATTACTGTGCACTTAGTGTTTCGATTTTCTGTAATTTCAGTTCAGCCTGTTTTCACACTTGCTTCTTTTAAATTGATGTTTCATTTTCACTTTTCATACTGTTTGACTTGTCTCTGTCACGTCACCATAAACGGTAATATTTTCAAGGGTTATAGATCAAAGATATTTATTTAGAAATGTACAAGATACTGAAATTTAGATTCCTTATACTTAAGGCTGATTTTATTAGAAGATTATTTTAATGTTCTATTATAAATTTTAAGAATTTGTATTCAAATTGTATGTAAAATATGTAAAATGTTGACGGCACTATATTAAGTGGTTCTATAAAAGCTGTTCACAAGTTCTACTGTGACGGACGTTCTCATCATAGACAAACCTCTTCTGTTTCATCCTCAATTTCTAGTTACAGATACTTGGTGATGCTTATTTTTACCAATTTTATGTCAAAATAAGTTGAAACTTCCCTCCTGTTCACCTCTTGGGTCACTATCCTGTATAACTTCTGGTGTGATATTTGCCCAGGGGCAGCCAGAGCCACTTCTGAAACCCAAGATCTCCTGGGGACCGTCACACCACTGAGATGAAAGCGTTGAGATCGTACCTCGATAATCAGGGACCCGGATGTGTCTCAGAGGAACCATAGGTGTCCTTACCACTTCCCAGGGAGGGGGAGGTAAGCGCGGGAGCAGAGTGATGTTTTGACTTAAAATAGGCATGAAATTGCAACTAGAAAAATTAGGGCAATTTTTAAAAAAATGTAATAGTCACTTATTGCATGAACTGGAGTAACTCTACCTGGTGGTGAAAGGATTGTTATTTCACACATAAAACATTCATCCAGTTTTACCAAAATGTAATTTCTTCTGTCATTTGAAAGTACTGACAACTATTTGTAACTAATCTTGCATAAGAACTGTATTTGAGGGTATGAAATCAAGCTTGTAACTTAAAATCTATACCAACAACGTGTCTCAGAGAGTTTATTTGAACCCCTAGGTGCTTTAAAGGGAAAGTGTAATTTGAGAAGTTGGTCTGGCCCTACAAGTAGACAGTCATCTATTTGGGGAGACCAATAGGTCCTTAAGTAAAGACTCTTCTGCTTTAAAGACACAGTAGCTGAAAATCATTCTACAAATTCATTCTTTTAGATTTCAAAGTAAAAATGTTATGGAAGATTTGTAGGGGCCTTGTTTTTTTGTTTTGGCTTTTTTGAGACAGTCTCGCGCTGTCACCCAGGCTGGAGTGCAGTGGCGCGGTCTCTGCTCACTGCAACCTCCGCCTTGCAGATTCAAGTGATTCTCGTGCCTCAGCCTCCCAAGTAGCCAGGATTACAGATGTGTGCCACCATGTTCGGCTAATTTTTGTACTTTTAGTAGAAATGGGGTTTCACCATGTTGATCAGGCTAGTCTCAACTCCCAACCTCAGGTGATCTGCCCGCCTTGGCCTCCCAAAGTGCTGGGATTACAGGCCTGAGCCACTGCGCCCGGCCCAAGGGCCTTATTTTGAAGGACATATGTGAATTGGGTTTTGCTGGGGTGGCAGGATATGGGGTAGGAGTGCTAGGGATGGAGAAAGGTGGGAAGGATGAAGAAATCCTTTATTAACCTGTTTTGCTAAAGGTGACCTTGTGGCATTTACTCCCAATCCAAAGAGAGGCTGAATTGCTGTCTTTCTGCCCATGTGATCTGCAATAACTCTGTCCATTTCTCTGGGCCCACTGTTGTACACGATTTTGTGCCGGGTGTGTCGTGTTTTTATATTTTTTTCATTTGATGCTGAGGTTAGTAAACGCACGGCCCTCAAGTCCAGTCTAGTGTGTACTCTGTCATGTTGCCTCCATCTTCACAAAGAGGAAGAGTGATTCTAGCGTTTATGATACAAATTCTAGTGCCATCTGCTGTTTTAACACTCCAAGTGAGCCTCATGTCCTAACCCTACATAAGCTACAATGAGTTCAAAATGTCCTTAAGGAATTCAGTCACTATTTAAATCTCCCTGGCTTTAGGCTACTGAGAGAAAAGGTATGGTAACCTGTAGGCATCTCTTCTCTTCTCCCTAGTCAAAGAGTTCCTCCTAAACTCACCTTTTTGTCTGTTACCCTGAGATCAGTGCAGAACGATGAGCAGCAGTGTTGATCACTGTCTTTACCTTGGCAAACAAGGTAAAGAATGCCTGCAGTGTGCCCAGCACTGAGCTGGGTGCTGGGGCTCCAGAAACAAGAAATGGTACCAGCTTCAGGAATTAGCATCTGCTGAGGGAAACATATTTGTGAAGAGGGGATAAGAATGAAGAACCGGGGAACATGCTACTCACGGGGGTGGAAACTTGAGCTTTCCTAGTGTGTGTCAAGCACTATTAGAAATCAAAGTGAAATTCTGTCTAGGCCACCTGCATAGCAACTCGATAGGAATCTTTTCTCACAGCCAACATCTAGTAATTATTATGTAGTAATTATTGCTTTTCACTTCTACTTAGCACATGTGACCTGAATGGCTGGCAGGTTTTCCAGCAGTGGAAAGCTTCTCTGCAAGAGCCTTCCTCAGAATTGAAAAGCTGAATTTCCCTGAATTCAAAACCTTCTCACAAGGAAATCTCTAGTCCCAGAAGGCATCACTAGTAAATTCTGTCAGTCATTTAAGTAAGAAATAATACCAATCCTACAGAATATTCTTTCAGAAAGAGAGAATATTAGCAGTTACTTGATGAGACTGGTGTTACCCTAATACCAAAATGCAATGAAGACAGTAAGGAAAAGCCTAACACCAGTATCACGCGTGAACTTAAACACAGAAGTCCTTAACAAAACAGTACATCAAGGAAAGTACATAAAAGGAAAATGCACTGTCATGACTGAGTGACATCTAACCCAGGGATACAATGTGGGCTTAATATTAAAAAATCACTCTATGTAATTTCTTCACCATCTTAAACTAAAAGAGAAACCATATGATCACATCAAAAAGCACGTTAAATCCATACAGCATTTATGATGGAAAACTCAGCACAGTAGAACTCTAAGTGAACTTCCTCAGTTTGATAATGGGCATTTGTGAAAACTCACAGCTAATATTAGATACTTAATGGAGAAAGACCAAACACTCTTCTTCCTATGATCGGGAAAAAAGGCCCTTTTTTTTGAAACAGAGTCTCACTCTGTTGCCCAGGCTTGTGTGCAGTGGTACAATCTTGGCTCATTGCAACCTCCGCCTCCCGGGTTCGAGCGATTCTCCTGCCTCAGCCTCCCAAGCAGCTGGGACTACAGGCGCCCACCAGGACACCTGGCTAATTTTTGTATTTTTAGTAGACATGGGGTTTCACTATGTTGGCCAGGCTGGTCTTGAACTCCTGACTTTGTGATCCACCAGCCTCGGCCTCCCAAAGTGCTGGGATTACAGGCATGAGCCACTGTGTCCGGTGGAAAGAGCACTTCTATTCAGGATTGTACTGGGGTTCCTACAGCAAGAAAAAGAAATAAAAGCCACTCCAGTTAGAAAAAAGTAAAGGTTTTTGCAAATGACTTGTTTATAAAAAAAGAATTCGAAGGAATCTACAGAATGCTACTGGAATTAGCGAATTTAGCAAGGTTGCAGGATACAAAGTCAATATACAAAAAATAGATTTGTGAAAACTAGCAATGGATAATTGGAAAATGAAATTTAAAATTCATGAATAAATGAAATTTATTTCACTTATAATACCTTACAAATTGAAATGCTTATACATTTAACAAAATCTGTGCAAAGCTGTACACCGAAGTCTATAAAATATTAGAAAGAAATGGAGAGCAAAATAACTGAGAGATATAGTCTGTTCATGGGTTTGAAGATGGAATATTGTTAAGATGTTAGTTCTCCCCTAATTCATCCATAGATCTAACACAATTCCAATCATAATTTCAGTACTTTTTAAAAACAGATTGACAGGTTCTGTTCCCAGCAACTCTGGAGGCTAAGGCAAGAGGATTGCTTGAGCTCAGGCGTTCAAGACTGGTCTGCACTACATAGCAAGATTCTGTCTGAAAAACACAGAGAGAAATAAATTAACAGGTTAAAAATTTAAAATTTGTGTGGAGACGCACGTGACCTAGAAGGTAGCCAGTGAGATTGTTAGAACAAAACTGGAGGACTTACACTTCTGATTTTAAGACTGAATTAGTGCCACAGGCCAAGTATGGTGGATTATGCCTGTAATCCCAGCACTTTGGGAGGCTGTGGCAGGAAGATCACTTGAGCCCAGGAGTTCAAAGTTATGGTGAGCTGTGGTTGTCCCACTGCACTCCAGCCTAGGTGACAGAAAGAGATCTCAAACAAAAGGAGACATTGAATCACCAATAGTTGAGACACTGAAATGTTTCTGAATTTTCAATAAAAACAAATTTGAGTCAACGATGTTAGAGGAATTATCTTTTCATTATCCCAATAGAGAGTGATATTGTATAATCATTGTCTTACAAAAAAGTGATCAGAGTATGCAGCCAAAAGATGCATCATAGAGCTCTATGACTATTGATAATAATAAGTCACTTTTCTAGAATTTTGTGATATTTATGGGGTTTTTTCAGCTTTTAGAAAATTGTAATTTGAGGCCGGGTGTGATGGCTGGCATTTGTAATTCTAGCACTTTGGGAGGCTGAGGCAGGAGGATCACTTGAGTCCACAAATCCAGTGAGCTATGATCATACCACTACACTCCAGCCTGTAACAGTGAGACCCAGTCTCTTTTTCTTTTCTTTTCTGAGTTGTAGTTTCACTCTTGTTGCCTGGGTTGGAGTACAATGATATGGTTTTGGCAACCTCTGCCTCCTGGGTTCTAACAGTTCTCCTGCCTCAGCCTCCCAAGTAGCTGGCATTACTGGCATGCGCCACCACGCCCATCTAGTTTTGTATTTTTAGTAGAGACAGGGTTTCTCCATGTTGGTCAGGCTGGTCTTGAACCCGGACCTCAGATGATCTGCCCACCTCGGCCTCCCAAAGTGCCGGGATTACAGGCGTGAGTCACCACGCCTGGCAAGAACCTGTCTCAAAAGAAAAGGAAAGAAAAAAGAGAAGAAATAACACAATTATCTCAATAGATACAGAAAAGGCCTTTAACATCCTTCCATGATTAAAAACAAAACTCTCAATAAAATAGCAATAGAAGAATTTCCTCAACATAATAAAAGGTGTTTATGGCAAATCTGCAGCTAACATCATAGTGGTAAGAAAACTAAAAGCATCACCCTTAAATCAGGAACAAGACAAGGATGCTTACTTTCCCACTGCTATTCAGTGTAGTACTGGAAATTCTAACCAGAGAAATCAGACACGAAAAGCGTGAAGGCATCTGCTGTCATTTTAATGTGTCCCCCAAAAGGCTTGTGTTAGAAATTTCATCTCTCTGGCCAGGCGCGGTGGCTCAAGCCTGTAATCCCAGCACTTTGGGAGGCCGAGGTGGGTGGATCACGAGGTCAAGAGATCGAGACCATCCTGGTCAACATGGTGAAACCCCGTCTCTGCTAAAAATACAAAAAATTAGCTGGGCATGGTGGCACGTGCCTGTAATCCCAGCTACTCAGGAGGCTGAGGCAGGAGAATTGCCTGAACCCAGAAGGCAGAGGTTGCGGTGAGCCAAGATCGCGCCATTGCACTCCAGCCTGGGTAAGAAGAGTGAAATACCGTCTCAAAAAAAAAAAAAAATTTCATCTCCAGTGCAGTGGTGTTGGGTGGTGTTTAGGTCTTAAGGGCTCCACCTTCGTGAATGAATTAATGCCAAGTATAAAAGGTCTGCAGTCTGCAAAATTGAGCTCCTGCTCTCTCTCTCCTTTTCTTCGCCTTTCTACGTGGGATGATGCAGCAGGAAGCCAGACACCAGCCCCTCAATCTTGGACTTCTCAGGCTCCAGGACTATCAGCCAATAAATTTGTGTTAATTATAAATGCCCAGTTTCTGGTATTCCGTGACAACAACACAAAACATACTAAGACGGCATCCAAATTGGAGAAAAAGAAGTAACACTACTCACAGACGGCATGTTCCTATATGGAGAAAGACCCAAAAATTCACAAGAAAGCTACTCTAGCTGGTTAACGAATTCAGCAGAGTCTCAGGGCACAAGATAAATACACAAAAACCAGTTGTTTCTATATACCAGCAATTAATTCCAAAAGGACGTTAAGAAGTCAGTTCTGGCCGGGCACGGTGGCTCAAGCCTGTAATCCCAGCACTTTGGGAGGCCGAGGCGGGTGGATCACGAGGTCAAGAGATTGAGACCATCCTGGTCAACATGGTGAAACCCCGTCTCTACTAAAAATACAAAAAATTAGCGGGGCACGGTGGCGCGTGCCTGTAATCCCAGCTACTCAGGAGGCTGAGGCAGGAGAATTGCCTGAGCCCAGGAGGCGGAGGTTGCGGTGAGCCGAGATCGCGCCATTGCACTCCAGCCTGGGTAACAAGAGCGAAACTCCGTCTCAAAAAAGAAAAAAGAAAGAAGAAGTCAGTTCCAATTACCATAGCATCTAAAAGAATAAGATACCTAGGAATAGATGTAGCCGAGGAGGTGAAAGACTTGTACATTAAAAACTAGATCTTATTGCAAAAAGAAAAAAAAAACTACAAAACTTTTGTCGACGGATGATGTAATATCTTGGTTCTTGTCTTCTTGGTTTACAAGAATTTAGGCCAGGCTCAACGGCTCACACCTGTAATCCCAACACTTTGAGAGGCCAAGGCGGGTGGATAACGAGGTCAGGAGTTCAAGACCAGCCTGGCCAACATGGTGAAACCCCGTCTCTACTAAAAATACAAAAATTAGCTGGGCATGGTGGCAGGTGCCTGTAATTCCAGCTACTCAGGAGGCTGAGGCAGGAGAATTGCTTGAACCCAAGAGGTGGAGGTTGCAGTGACCTGAGATTGTGTCATTGCACTCCAGCCCGGGCAACAGAACGAGATTCCGACTCAAAAAAAAAAAAGTTTAAACAAGAGACACACAGGAAAAGAAGTGCAGCATAGAAAAATGTATTGCCAAAAATATATATATATATATATTTTGAAAGTTAGGTGCAGAACAGACAGTTCACCCTGAGAGAGAGAAAATTCAGGGCGAGCTGCTCCTAGGCAAGATGGCAAAGTCTGGCACTAGGAAGGCTCCCTTTGTGGGAGTGTCACGTGATTATTCATAAGGAGATGGGAAGGTGTTGGTAGTAACCACATTCTGGGTGCACGGGCACAGTAGCTGCACATGCTTGTTCATACATTGCATGTCTCATTAGCTTCTTAAATCTCTACTCAGGGGTGTGTATTTTGCTCTTATAATGGGCAAAGCATCAGTTTGAGGACAGGCAAAATCAAAACACACTTGCCCTGTAGAAGGGAAAGTCACACTGAAGATAGCTTTGCTTAAATGAGCTCAGTTGCAAGGTGAATGCTGAGGCTTATTGTATTGCTTGTACGGTCGCTAGGGTTGCTGCGTCCAAAGAACATGTCACTTCCTTGACTACCTATCCTGCCTCACTTTGATGAAAGAAGACTTGAGTAAACAGAAAGCTAACCCATGTTTATGTACAGAAAGACGATACTGTTAAGATGTCAGCACCATCCAAAGCAATCTATAGATTTAATCCCAGTCAAAATTCCACAGCCTTTTACTGCAAGAATGGAAAAGTCAATTTTCAAATGTATAGGGCATTACAAGAGGACCCAAATAGCCAAAACCACCTTGAAAAAGTTGGGACCAGGCGTGGTGGCTCAAGCCTGTAATCCCAGCACGTTGGGAGGCCAAGGTGGGTGGATCACGAGGTCAAGAGATCGAGACCATCCTGGTCAACCTGGTGAAACCCTGTCTCTACTAAAAATGCAAAAAATTAGCTGGGCATGGTGGCGCGTGCCTGTAATCCCAGCTACTCGGGAGGCTGAGGCAGGAGAATTGCCTGAATCCAGGAGGCGGAGGTTGCGGTGAGCCGAGATCGCGCCATTGCACTCCAGCCTGGGTAACAAGAGCGAAAACTCCGTCTCAAAAAAAAAAAAAGAAAGAAAAAGTTAGAGGACTCACACTTCCCAATTCAAAACTTTCTGCAGAGACACAATAGCCAAATCAGTGTGGTACTGATATCAGAATAGACATGCAGATCAAGGGAATGGAATTGACACTCCAGAAATAAACACACACACCTTTGGCTAGTTTATTTTTTGTGGATGTGTCAAGTCTGATCGATGACCCAAATATAGGCTAAATCCATAAAACTCTGAAGAAAACATAAAAATAAATCTCCATAAATGTGGATTTGGCAGTGGATTCTTAAATATGATACCAAAAGCATAAATAAAAACACATAGGTAAATTATGTGTCATCACAATTTTCTTAAATGGTGCGTTAAAGAACGTTATCAAGAAAATGAAAAGACAATCCAAAGCATAGGCTGAGGAGTTTGCAAATTACATAATAATAGGGCTATGAAGAACCTACTCAAGAAAAAGCAAACATACACAGAGTCATGCAGAGTATACGAAGAGCTCACTCAATCAAAGAAATAATGAGAAAGGACTTGAATACACGTTTATTCCAAGGAGATACACAAGGGCCGATAACACTGGAAAAGGTGGCAGCATCGTTGGTCAATCTTGAAAACACGCTGTGCTAACTGAAATAAGCCAGATACAAATATTGTGTGATTTAACTTACAGGAATATCTATACTAGGCAAAATCAAACAAACCAAATGTAAATTAAAGGTCAGCAGAGGCTGGAGGAACAAGGAAATGGAGACTTATCACTTGTCATGCTGTTTCAGTTTGGGATGATAAGACATTTTAGAAATATGGCTGGACATGGTGGTTCATGCCTGTAATCCCAGCACTTTGGGAGGTCGAGGCAGGTGGATCACCTGAGGTTGGGAGTTGGAGACCAGCCTGACCAACATGGACAAACCCCGTCTCTACTAAAAACACACAATTAGCTGGGTGTGGTGGCGCATACCTGTAATCCCAGTTACTCGGGAGGCTGAGGCAGGAGAATGACTTGAACCCAGGAGGCAGAGGTTGCAGTGAAACAATATCGAGCCATTGAACTCCAGCCTGCCAGAGGGAAACTCCATCTCAAAAAAAAATTTAGAAAATAGATGGTGGTGACAGGGTTGCACAACATTGAATATACTTAATGCCACTGAGTTGTACACTTTAAAATGGCAGGTTTGATGTTATGTATATTTTAACACACACAGAGACCGACAGTACCAAGTGTTGGTGAGGATGTGGAACAATCGAATTATCATAGACAACTAGTGGGAATGTGAGATTAGACACGCTCTTTGGAAAACAATTTGGCAGTTTCTTTTTTTTTTTTTTTTTTTTTGAGACAGAGTCTCACTCTGTCACCCAGGCTGGAGTGTGGCACTATCTCAGCTCACTGCAACCTCCGCCTCCTGGGTTCAAGTGATTCTTCCTGCCTCAGTCTCCTGAGTGGCTGGGATTACAGGTGCCCACCCCCATGCCTAGCTAATTTTTTACATTTTTAGTAGAGATGGCATTTTGCCATGCTGGCCAGACTGGTCTCAAACTCCCGACCTTGGGTGATTTGCCTGCCTTGGCCTCCTAAAGTGCTGGGATCACAGGCATGAGCCACCATGCCCAGCCTACAGTTTCCTGTAAAGCTAAATATGCATCTGTTGCATGACCCAGAAATTCCACAGCTAGGTTTTTACCTAAGAGAGATGACAACGTGTCCACACAAATGTTCATAGCAGCTTTGTCCGTAATAGCCAAAACATGGAAAGACTCCAATATCCATCACCAATACAACAGACTACTTACTATTCAGCAATGAAAGAAGAACGATCTGTGGATTCATAAGTGACATGGAGGGATTTCAAAGGATGATTCTGGGTGAAAGAATCCACAAACAACAGAGGACACATCACATGTGTCCATTTATCTAAAGTTTCAGGAAATGCAAACTCATCCATTGCAACAAACAGATCAGTGTTTCTCTGAGGGGAGAAGGATGGAGGGAGGATGAATATACATCTTTCAAAACTCATTGAGTTACATACATACTTACTTTTCTTCTTTTTTTTCAGAGTCACTTGGATTTGGAGATTTGGATACTTTAAATGAATGCAGTTGTATACATAAGTCATACCTCAATAAAATTGTTAAAAGTATGTTTAGACCGGATGCAGTGGCCCACACCTGTAATCTCAGCACTTTGGGAGGCTGAGGCAGGTGGATCATCTGAGGTCAGGAGTTCAAGACCAGCCTGACCAATATGGTGAAACCCTGTCTCTACTAAAAATACAAAAAAAAATTAACTGGACATGGTGGTGCATGCTGGTAATCCCAGTTACTTGGGAGGCTGAGGCAGGAGAATCACTTAAACCCAGGAGACAGAGGTTGCAGTGAGCCGAGATCATGTCGTTGTACTCCAGCCTGGGCAACAAGAGCAAAACTCTGTCTCTCTCTCTCTCTCTCTAAATATATATTATATATATATACACACATAATATGTATAATATATAAATATATATTTATTCTATATATTATATATACACATAATATATATAATATATAAATATATATTTATTATATATACATATATAATATATATTATATATACATGATATATAAATATATATTTATTATATATACATATATATAACAAATACATATTTATTATATATACATGATATATAAATTTATATTTATTATATATACATAATATATATAATATATATGTATGTTTATATTATATATTTTATATTTATATATTATATATTATATATTCATATATAATATTTATATATAATATAACTATATATAATACATATTGTATATTTATAATAAATTTGTAAATATATTATGAATTTTTGATGAATATATTTATAAATATATAAATATATATATAAATAAATATAAATTATATATGTGTTATATATAAATATATATTTATGTGTATAAAACTATATAGAGTTTTATATATAAATATAAAATATATATTTATATATATAATTTTATATATATAAGATCATATATATGTAAAATCTCCTTTCCCATTATTAGATATATATATATCATATATAATTAGTATATTATATATATATAAAATCAGTCTCCAAAGTACATATATATACACATTTAGAATATATGTATGTTCAGTTTGTAGCGTTATGGGATCTCAGAGTAATATGATGGCCAAGGGAACCCCAAGGATACAGCAGAATATCTTATTTCCTTTCACTGCTTTTGCTTGGTGGAGTTAGACAATATTCCGGTGACCTCCAAGTACCAGCCCTCCTTTGTGGAAGTTCACTAACTACTCAACTACTGAGCTGCTTGCACAGTGTCGTGATCGTCTTGTTTTTATGTATTTCAGTCTTCATTCTCTTCACTGCTTTTAGAACCCTCTAAATTCTTCTTCTGAGATAATGATTTAAAGCTATGCTTTTTTTCTACTTGTTGTGGCAGTCCAAATTCCAAATGCAATCTAATTATAGGTAGTCTGTAAGGACAACCTGATCTCCCTCTGGCCGGAACGCATTGATCAAAAGTAAGGTTTCCTGATTTTATTGCTTTTCCTAATTGCCTCAGATCGAGGGTCAGGAAGGACACAGGCACTTAGGGAGCAGAGGCAGCTGACATCACTCATCAGAATGACGACAACCCACAAATGCCTGCTGCTTATTTTCCAAGTGCAAGGTTGGGGGTTGGCAAAATCTGCACCAAACAAAGAAGAAAATCTTTGCCTAAGCTTTCAGCCTGCATAGGACTGGTCCTAAAGAGACTGTAAATGGAAATCATCTTCCTCCCACGTCTCTTCCCCACCTTCCTCCTTCCATTTACGTGTTTATTGGATTCTTAAGTGGGGAAACCTAAAGACTGGGATAGGCAGAGTAGTTTAGTCAGCTCTGGAGAGGAGACTGTTGGCATACACCATAGCTTTGCGGTCCGTAAGAGCCGGAGCAGGGAAGCAGTCCGTGCGGTTGGAGTCTTGACGCATGAGATCATGTTAACTAGGGTGTAGCCTCCTCTCTGGACTTCAGTTTCCTCATCTGTACAATTTCTAAGATAACTGCAAACTTGAAAATCCTCTTATTTTTGAATATCCAGAAGTGTTCTACTTTCCACCACTGAGAGAAGACAGCTTCAATGTCTGCACTTGCTGGGTGCGTGTGATCGCTGGAGTGGGTAGGATGGGAGTTCTTTGAAGCTGTACATGGAGGTCGGAGGTGGAATAGGAAATGATCTGTAGAGTTTGAAGCACTCACTGTGCCCGCCGCCCCCTTCTAAAGAGCCTGCCACAGAAAGCACCTTCTCAGTAAGGTTTGATGCTTTTTATTACATTATCCTGCAAACCTAGTCATGGGTGATTAGATCAGGGCCCTGGTGCCTTTGCCCAGTGCTGGCCTTGAAGCTTGAACCTGAAGAAGGAGTGACTTGGATGAGAACAGGTTCTTCGGGGGAGGTTTTGTCTCCAGGACAACAGAATCAGGAAGTTTTGTGCAGAGTGTCTGCCCAAGCCGGTCATTTTTCAGATGATTTCAGTTTGGGGCCCGGAGTCTGTATCCAGCCCCGTCAGTCGGAAGGAGCGGACGCTCGAGCTGTTGTCAGGGAAACAGCCTAAGGCTGAAGAGTCCAGAAGCAGCAGAACCACTAGACAGCCAGAAAGGCTTGCTCTTGAGAGTCACCAGGAGCTATGACCAAACAACATTCCCGCTCCGGAGGACCTGGCCCTGGGAGAATGACACCCCGTATTATAAGCGCTCCTCACACACGGGGGTCTGGGAAAGTCTATTCCCTGGCAGCTGAGACCACCCAGTACAGATCTCGTGTGGAAGCCTTGTCCGGCTCTTGAGAGTTGTGTTATTTGGGAATTACTAGGCGGTGTTATTGCTCTGTTGTATCAGAGATGAAGCTGGGCTCTGAGGAGTTTCAGTGATCGTGAGAGAGACACAGCTGGTGACGGGTCTTCCACGTCTAATTTGAGGAGTCGAACATCGCTTCAGGGCATTTCTCCTGCGGTTCCCGCTGCATCCTTCTCTTCTACTGCTCATTTGTGACCCAGAACTTTCTACCTTGGATCACTGTTTTCTTTTGAGATGGAGTCTTGCTCTTGTTGCCCAGGCTGGAGTGCAGGCCTCAGCCTCCCAAGTAGGTAGGATTACAGGCACGCGTCACCACACCCGGGACGGGGTTCCTCCATGTTGGTCAGGTTGGTCTTGAACCCCTGACCTCAGGTGATCCTCCCGGCTCGGCCTCCCAGAGTGCTGGGATTGCAGGTGTGAGCCACCACACCTGGCCTGGATCACTGTTACTCTGGGTCTTACATGTGGAAAAACACAACAGAGGCAGTTCCTCTGCATCTGCAAGCCACGGGCAGTGAGGCAGTGAGCTGGGAGCTGTCCTGTCTTTGTGTGAGTTTCTCCAGGGCATCCTAGTAAGAAGGCAGAGGGCTTCCTTGGCAGACCTGTGTCTGTGCTGTGCCTAGGGAGGGCTGTCAGATAAAACCCAGGATGCTCAGCTATTGCACGAGACATGCTTGTACTGAAAATCATTTGTTTATCCTAAATTCAAACTTAATTGGGCAACTTATATTTTTTGTCTGCTACATCTGGCAGTTCTATCAGTGCCACGCTGAAGACCACAGGAGACAGCGTCACCAGGGCCAGAGTGGCAGAGGGGATCGGTCCCCAGAAGCAGCTTTCAGCCCCTATCGTCACATTTGCTAAGCATTGCAGGGTCTTGAGCCTGCAAACAGACGACACGGCACCGCCCAGCCGTGAGAGCAGTGTGTCTGCAAGGCAGCAGAGTGTGATCACAGTGTGTTGGCATTTGTGGAATTCAAAACTCTGAGTCTGTAGAATTTAAACTGTTTTTAATCTTCCACAAAAGTGGGAATGTAATCATAGCTTAGAATGTGATTGGGGAAAAAAACTGAGTCCTCAACCTGAAATCAGAAATCTTCTGAATGTGGTTGTGTGTGCTGTTCATGCGAGCATGTCAGCCACAGCCGTCCAGATTCACAGCACTGTGCCTCACACCTGTCTTCAGACAGCACCGGGTAAAAACAGCGAGAAGCATGGCCTGTAATCGCCATTTTGGTTTGGCTGTGAGGTCATCTCGTTTTCATTCTGGTCTTGTTTCAGATCTGAGATTGCTGGCTTCACCTAGCCACACTCGATTATTCACTGCGAAAAGAGATGGCACTTCCGTCTGCCGTCCTCCTAGGCTGAGCCTTCCTTTGCCTCTGCTTTTCCCCAGCAGCTGTCGGCCCCTCTGCCCTCTGCGGGACCAGCCCCCCCAGATGAGCACTTTCGTCTTTATTTGACCCTGTCCTGAGGACAGCAACTCACTCATAGAAGTGCATTAGGATTAGCCGTGGCCAAGATCCATCTGGGCTCTTCCCTTCTGTGTCGAGTGATGAATTGGCTAAAGGACAAGAGGGGAAGGGCCAGGCAGCCGGCGAGGAGGCCACTGCAGAGCCACAGTTCAGTGTGTGCAGTGCAGGAAGCGTCCAAAGGCTCCTTGTGCAGAATGAGCTTGAGGGACCTGGGCAGCACCCTCCCCAGCAGCCCCTTGGTCACCGTGGGAGGGAAAAGCAGGTTCTCACACAGGACACAGCAAACATCACGTCTGCCTTCATGTCGGCAAAACGTGCTGGACTTGTCCAAAGAACAAGCAAGTAGAATAGAGAAAAAGGACACGAGCACTCATCTCAGAAATAACGCTTTTTATTTTTTGAGAAGGGTCTTTCTCTGTTGCCAAGGTTGGAGTGCAGTAGTGTGACCACAGCTCACTGCAGTCTCAACCTCCCAACGAACCCAGTGAGATAATGGCTTTTTTTTTCTTTGAGACAGAGTCTCGCTCTGTTTCCCAGGCTGGAGTGCAGTGGCGTGATCTTGGCTCACTGCAACCTCTGCAAACTGGGTTCAAGCAGTTCTTGTGTCTCAGCCTCCCACGTGGCTAGGATTACAGGCATGTGCCACCACGCCCAGCTAATGTTTTTATTTTTAGTAGAGACGGTGTTTCACGATGTCGGCCATGCTGGTCTCAAATTCTTAACTTCAGTGATCTGCCCACCTGGACTTCCCAAAGTGCTGGGATTACCAGTGTGAGCCACCATGCCTGGCAGAGATAATGCATATTGATGAGGATGTACACATATGTGTGTGTGTGTGAGTGTGTGTTTTTAGCTACTTACTACTCTGGCAGCCCATAAACACTTAAGAGGCTATAATTTAATAATAATTTAATAATAAACACAAATGGAGGCCGGGCACGGTGACTCAAACCTGTAATCCCAGCACTTTGGGAGGCGGAGGCGGGTGGATCACGAAGTCAACAGATCGAGACCATCCTGGTCAACATGGTGAAACCCCGTCTCTACTAAAAATACAAAAAATTAGCTGGGCACGGTGGCGCGTGCCTGTAATCCCAGCTACTCAGGAGGCTGAGGCAGGAGAATTGCCTGAACCCAGGAGGCGGAGGTTGCGGTGAGCTGAGATCGCGCCATTGCACTCCAGCCTGGGTAACAAGAGCAAAACTCTGTCTCAAAAAAAAAAAAAAAAAAAAAAAAACAATAAACACAAATGGAAATGTTGCAAGCATAAAAGAACAAAAAAATCCGCAAATGGAGGCCTGGGAGAGGGCATGTCTGGGGCAGATGGGCGCTCTCTGTCAGTAAAAGCCTTTGCCAACAGGCCTCTGCTGTGTGCCTGCAGATCCCTTCCCCAGCAGCCCTGAGGTGGCTCTCCAGGGACCCTTCCAAAGCAAGCCTTCTGTGACCTCATGTGCTGATGGTTGTCTCAGCTCCAGGAGTGGAAGGCACAGCCGGTAGCCGCTGTTAGTTTTTATTATATATATATTTTTTGAGACGGAGTTTCACTCTTGTTACCCAGGCTGGAGTGCAATGGCTCGATCTCGGCTCACCGCAACCTCCGCCTCCTGGGTTCAGGCAATTCTCCTGCCTCAGTCTCCCGAGTAGCTGGAATTACAGGCACGCGCCACCATGCCCAGCTAATTTTTGTATTTTTAGTAGAGACGGGGTTTCATCTTGTTGACCAGGATGGTCTCGATCTCTTGACCTCGTGATCCACCGGCTTCGGCCTCCCAAAGTGCTGGGATTATAGGCGTGAGTGCACTGCGTATGGGCTGGGGTCCCTCCTGTCCTTTTCTCCTGCACTAGTCCAGGTCGATTTCTAACAGTGTCGTATTTTCTCCCTCCATCATTTTCAATAGTATTTTTTGTTCTTCTGTGGGATACAGAAGATTTTTTTTTTCTTATTCCAATAAGGACGTATACAAGTCAGAAGCCTCGGAAGATCTCAAGAAAGAAACCTAAGCCTTCAGTTCCTGGTGCCTTTCTGAGACCTTAGCTTTTTTTGAGACCGAGTCTCTCTCTGTCACCAGGCTGGAGTGCAGAGTGACACAACCTCGGCTCACTGCAACCTCTGCCTCCTGGGTTCCAGCGATTCTCCTTCCTCAGCTGCCTGAGTAGCTGGGATTACAGGAGTGCACCACCATGCCCAGCTAAATTTTTATTTTTATTTTTATTTTTAGTAGAGACGGGGTTTCAACATGTTGGCCAGGTGGTCTGGATCTCCTGATCTCGTGATCCACCCGCCATGGCCTCCCAAAGTGCTGGGATTACAGGCATGAGCCACTGCCCTCAACCAGACCTCAGCTCTTGATTCACTCAATTTCAAGGAAGATTGGCTTATGACTATACCAATCTGAGCCAAAGACCCCTGGGAAGCACATGGTCCACCAGAGGGAAGGGCTGGGCCCTGGGGCTGGAAAGGGCACAGAACCTGTCTTCAACAATTCTGTCTACATTTTCCAAAAGATGAAGCCGATTGGAAGCCGGTCATTGGAGAAGAGAGCTTTTGTGGTCATTGGAGACATTTCTGAAATCTACAGATAGTGATGAGGAAGTGAGGCACCTTATTTTCCATCAGTTCCCACAAATTGCCCACGGAATGGCTGCATGCCATCTTAGGGTATGCCATCTCTCCTGTGCTCCCTGAATTGCCTGGGGGAGGCTGTGGCTGATCACTGAGGGTCAGCTGGGCCCTGCCCTTTAATACAGCACAAGGCGGGT
Organism: Saguinus oedipus; assembly: GCA_031835075.1. Taxonomy (NCBI): domain Eukaryota; kingdom Metazoa; phylum Chordata; class Mammalia; order Primates; family Cebidae; genus Saguinus; species Saguinus oedipus. The sequence continues at coordinate 2,047,763 of CM063188.1, read as the reverse complement.
GTCAAGGAGCTGGCCTTCCTCACACTAATGAACCCCAGCAGCCTCCCCTTGTCCCTTGCCTGGGGACGCTAATGCCATTGCAGGCAAAGGCTCAGCAGGGACCCTGTAGATAGATGATAGATTGGCAGCGCGTCTTACAGGGTGGACCCCATGCTGGCGGGGTGGGGAGCCAGAGATAAGAGGTTTGGAAGAAGCAAAGGGAACTCTCAAAGCGATGCAGAGATGAGCCTGGCTTGAACCTGGAGAACTCCCAGCCAATCTGAGCTTGACGCCCCTCTCCTCTCCACCAATCAGATTGCACTACCACCTCCTCCTAATTTCCCCACCAATCAGAAGCAGTTTCCCGTACCCTCTCCACCAATCAGCGCTGTATACAAAAAAAAATCTTATCAAACCCCACGTGGATTCACACCCATCTGGTGTCTGTGGTTGGTAAGTCTCTGCACAGCAAGCTGGGTCTCCAAGTCTTTATTGTTAACGCTTCTATTGTTTGGAGGCGGAAGGGGAGCCGGGAGAGCCCAGCATCCAGGCCCCTTTCTTCTCTGAAAACCTTGAAAAATGTTTCTGCCTATGTGAAAAATAAGAGGTTTAGTAGACAGGCGTTGTAAGGCAGCCGTGATATGTGGGTCTCCATGCTAATGACATGGCTGCATTGATACGAATGTACCAAACCAGTAAATTGCCAACGGAATGGCTGACGTGCCCCTTTAATGTGTGTCACCTCTGTATTCGTAAGCACAGTGGGGTGCAGCCAGAACCCCCTTCGAGGAAGGACTTGTCGCCTCAGCTGCTGGGGTGCCAGGGGCGCTGCCCCGCCTGTGGTGAATTAGTTGGTGACCCAGCACCAGCTGTGGCAGTTGGGCTATAATGATTCCTAGAGCAGTCGCTCAAGATAGCTCTGCAGATTTGTTTCCTAAATAAGTTCCACGGCAAATTCGCACTGTTTTTCCCCAAATCAGCAGTTCCAAAGGCGAGGCCCTGACTGAGAGCTTGCCTCTGCATACCGCCTCTAGGCTCCGGGAATTGCCTCTGCCTCCAAGAGCTGCTCTTCAAGACCACATTCCTCCCCAGAGCAGCCCTGTCCACATCCAGTAAGGGATGAAAGCGGAGTATGAAGACCTGGCTGTCTCAGCCCAGTCAGGAAACTCTGAAGAGCATTCTAGCTCCAAAGATCCCTGCGGGTTGGCTGGGCTGACCTGGGCCGGTTCTACAGCCCAGCCCCCTGCCCGCACCTGCTCCTGCCTCCTCGCTCACACAGGTGTTGATCTGAGGGCACTCCTGCACGCTAAACTCCATCTGAGTCAGCTTCCCAGGGAAACCAGCCTGCAAGGAAACCATGCCAGTTCTCTGCTCCGCGCTAGTTTTATGTCCCTTGCAGAGCTGCCTTCAGAATCTGGACAGAGATTTTGGTCTGTTCATAAAATTTCTTTCTTTCTTTTCTTTTCTTTTCTTTCTTTTTTTTTTTTTTTGAGACAAAGTCTCACTCTGTCACCCAGGCTAGAGTGCAGAGACATGATCTCGGCTCTCTGCAGCCTCTGCCTCCTGGGTTCAAGTGATTCTCATGCCTCAGCCTCCCCAGTAGCTGGGACTACAGGCACGTGCCACCATACCCGGCTAATTTTTTTTTTCATATTTTTAGTAGGGACAGGCTTTCACCATCTTGGCCAGGCTGGTCTACCTCAAGTGACCCGCCTGCTTTAGCCTCCCAAAGTGCTGGGATTAAAGGCATAAGCCACCGTGCCCAGCCTAATTTATAAAGTTTCTGTTGGTCGAAGCTGGCTGAAATGTGATAGACATCCTCAGGAGGTAAGGTAATCTTCTAAGAAAGACGTTCAAAGAAACACTGACTATTGGAAAGATAAAGAATGGGTGAAGGGGTGGAATCCGGAATCCTGAGGGTAGATGGACTGGATCCTCCAGGGTCCAATCCCACATCGAGATCTTAATATCCCCAGATTTACTCTACCCCAGGTGGCTAGCACCCCTCAGCACACATCCAGCCAGTGTTGTTAGAAAAGAGCACATTTATGATTTAATTACATATATGTTTGACCAACTCTTTTTTTTTTTTTTTTTTTGGAGACAGGGTCTACAAAGCAGAGTATGAAGACCTGGCCATTCAGCCCAAACCGGGAAACTCTGAAGTGACCCAGGCTGGAGTCTGGTGGTGCCGTCACGGTTCACTGCAGCCTCAACCTCCGAGGCTCCAGCAATCCTCCCGCCTCAGCCTCCTGAGCATCAGTCACCATGCCTGGTTAATTTTCATATTTTTTGTAGAGGCAGGGTTTCACCATGTTGCCCAGGCTAGTCTTGAACTCCTGGGCTCAAGTGATCCACCCACCTCAGCCTCCCAAAGTGCTGGGATTATAAGCATGAGCCACCACCCCAGCCAGCTGAGGCTAAATTTAAAGGAGCAATCAAGCTGGATGCGGTGGTATGCAACTGTTACCCCCAGATACTTGGGAGGCTAAAGCAGAGGATCATTTGAGGCCAGCCTGGGCAAGATAGCAAGACCCCATCTCTTTAAAAAGAAAAAAAGGTATGGGGGGTGCCAGGCATGGTGGCTCATGTCTGTAATCCCAGCACTTTGGGAGGATGAGACAGATGGATCACTTGAGGTATACAGGAGTTCAAGACCAGCCTGGCCAACATGGCAAAACCTGTCTCTACTAAACACACAAAAATTAGCGAGGCATGGTGGTGGGTGCCTGTAATCCCTACTCAAGAGACTGAGTCATGAGAAACAGCTGAACCTGGGAGGTGGAGGTTGCAGTGAGCAGAGATCATACCACTGCACACCAGCCTGGGTGACAGAGCAAGACTCTATCTCTAAATAAATATATACTTAAATGGAGTAATCATACAGTTACAGAATTGTAACTGCTAAGGAAGCAAGCTAGTGGCCTGTTAAAAAAAATGCTGGCTTCCTAAATCTAGCAACTATTAATATATCCACTCTACTTAATTTAGGTAACCTTAACACTGGCTGGAAGTAGAGTACACACACGTGTGTATTCACACATGATATGTGTTCACATACCCAAGAGACAAGGAGAGTTACCAGAATTGACAGGATAACTGCCTTTTCTGGGGATAGTATTTAAGTAGCTCCATGGATCACCCTGGACAACATAGGGAGATCCTGTCTCTACAAAAGTTTTTTTTTTTCTTTTTAAGTCTGTAAAGAAATTGCTTCTTCTGAGTGTCTACAAAAATTTTAAAAAATTAGCCAGGGATGGGGGCATGCAGCTACGGTCCCAGCTACTTGGGAGCTGAGGTGGGAGAATCACGTGAGTCCAAGAGTTTGAGGCTGCAGTGAGCTATGATCACACCATTGTCCCCCAGCCTGGGCAACAGAACAAGACTCTGTGTCTAAGATAATCGCAATATAGTTAAAAATAAAGGTCTAGCTGTACAATAATATTTACAGCAGTATCTATTTATTATGGAGAGATAGGTGGAAAACCCAAATGTCTAATGAATAAAGAAAGGTCACAGCCAGGCTCAGTGGCTCACGTCGGTAATCCCAGCACTGTGGCATCACCATGTATTAGCTTTTGGTAACTCTCACCAGCATGCTCATAACTGTTATCAGCATCTCACAGGTAAACCTTCGTTTTTATTCAACAGGCTGGAAACACTCTTTTGTAGAATCCACCAAGGGACATTTCAGAGCCCATTGAGGCATATAGTGAAAAAATCAAATATCCTGTGATGAAAACTAGAAACAAGCTGTCTTCGAAAACTTTGATAGTAGTTAAGTATCCCCAGAAAATAGGGTTGTTGTTGTTTTTCAAAAAAAGACTGCTATGACGGCTTTGCCTCTTTTATTTACTTGACATTCATTTATTCATCCATTCAAACAATACCCACTGGCTTCCAGTTACATGAATGTTGTGCTCATTGATCTGGGAAGAATGTATCATACGAGGCACAGCCCCACCCCTAAGAGGAAACATTTGGGTTCGACATGTAAGCTGTGCTGTGGTCATGCTGACGTCACAAAGCCTGCTCCATCATCCCAAGGATTCAGCTCAGGCCCAGCTCCATCCCAGGCCAGCTATGTGACCGTGGACAAGTCACTCAACTCTCTAAGCTCCTGTTCCCTCATTATGAAATGCGGATAACACTAGTGACATTTACCTTATTCGGTTGGCATCACCATGTTTTAGCTTTCAGAAACGTTTGCCTTATTTTTATGACTGTTAGCAGCATTCTCCAAAGCCACCTTGAATGGGCATGCAATCTAAGTCACAGGGTCATGTTTTCTCGGCACCTGCATTGCCCCCTTCCAGTTAGATGGCAGCCCTTAAGCCCATTCTGTGTAGAACTCCAACTGCTGAGCTCTCAGTGTGGGGCTGAGGCTGTGCACATGTGTGAATTCCCGGCTCTGCACTGCCCCTGAGGGGCAGTCCCCTGAAGGAAATGAGCCCTTAGCGGGCCGATGAGCCATTGCCCCTCTGAGTCCCTGACTCAGGCTCAGGGGACATTTACCACCAGTGGGACGTGGGATCTGGGCTCCGTGTTTGCAGCCTGACTTCTCAACTCATGGGAGTAGAAGACCCCTTAGAAGCAGGGTGAGCCCACTGAGGGCTGTGTGGTGAGGGAAAAACTTTGGCCTACTACAAAAAAGCAGGGCAGGGACTGCAGAATCAAACTTTTTTTTTTTTTTTTTTTTTTGAGACAGAATTTCACTCTTGTTACCCAGGCTGGAGTGCAATGGCTCGATCTCGGCTCACCGCAACCTCCGCCTCCTGAGTTCAGGCAATTCTCCTGCCTCAGCCTCCTGAGTAGCTGGGATTACAGGCACACGCCACCATACCTAGCTAATTTTTATATTTTTAGTAGAGACGGGGTTTCACCATGTTGACCAGGATGGTCTCGATCTCTTGACCTCGTGATCCACCCGCCTCGGCCTCCCAAAGTGCTGGGATTACAGGCTTGAGCCACTGCGCCCAGCCCTAGAATCAAACTTTTAACTGAAAAGTTTAGATCTAAACAACTTTGGAGGAATACATAAGCAAAACGTCTCCTTTTCTTATACCACAGAAATCCTTTACGTATCCCTGTGGCCTCATTTAGTCTTTTTCTTTTTTACATTTGAGATATAATTCATATGCCATAAAATGCACCAATTTACTGTGTAATTCTGTGGTTGTGTATTCATGTAACCTGCGTGTAAAGTTTCTTCCCCATAGTTATAATCCTAGTATGTAAACATTTTTTTCCTATTTTCTTCCTTTTGCCTAATTTCATCCTCCTATTCCTTTTTTTCTTTTTAAAGGAGAGGTTCTCACTCTGTTACCCAAGCTGAAGAGCAGAGACGAGGTCACAGCTCACTGCAGCTTCAACCTCCTGGGCTGAGGCGATCCTCCCACCTCAGCCTCTTGAGTAGCTGGGACTATAGGTGCATGCCACTATGCCTGGCTAATGTTTGAGTTTTAGTAAAGACGGGGTCTCGCCATGTTTCCCAGGCTGGTCTCAAACTCCTGGGCTCAAGCAATTTGCCCGCCTTGGCCTCCCAAAGTGCTGGGATTACAGATGTGAGCCACTGAGCCAAGCTCACATCTGTAATTATTCGCTAGACATTTGGGTTTTCCACCTTTCTCTCCATAATAAATAGATGCTGCTGTAAATATTACTGTACAGCTAGGCCTTCATTTTTAACTATTATTGCGGTTATTTTAGACACAGAGTCTTGTTCTGTTGCCCAGGTTGGAGGGCAGTGGTGTGATGATAGCTCACTGCAGCCTCAAACTCTTGGACTCAAGTGATTCTCCTCCCTCAGCTCCCAAGTAGCTGGGACCATAGCTGCATGCCCCCATGCCTGGCTAACTTTTACAATATTTGTAGAGACAGGGTCTCCCTATGTTGCCCAGGCTGATGATCTCAAGCTCCTGGGCTCAAGCGACCCTTCCACCTCTGCCTCCTCAAGTGCTGGGATTACAGATGTGAGCCACCACCTGGCATTTAACTTTTTACTTAGAAATACATTCCGAGGTTTTGGATTACTGAGTAGAGGGTAAGATTATTTTAAGGCTCTTTTTCATCATTTTCCTTCAAAAGGACTGAACCCTGTAATAAACTGGTGACACACTGACGTTTACACGTCTGTATCTAATACTTGACCAGCACTGTGTTTCATTATCTTCTTTCTGTATGCCAATAGGGGTAAAATGGTACATGGATATAATTTTAAATTGAATTTCTTCAGTAACTGGAGAGGAAGAAAACCTTCCTACCCTGTGATTTTAAGGATCTGAAAGGAGCCTTTATGTGCTAGAATTGCTCTCATCATATCACACTGCTAAACGATGATCCACAGTGCCTCATTTCTGTTAGATTCGAATCTAAACATAACACATAGTTGGTGCTAAATATCTATTTCATTGCTTTGTGGCTTCTAAAATCTGGATATTTCCCTAACAGAGAGTCATTATTTGAGATATCATGCAGCATATATATAATACATTACATAGATATAATTTTTTTTTTTTTTTGCAACTGGGTCTCACTCTGTTGCCCAGGCACTGGCGTGCAGTGGCGCTACTGTAGTTCACGGCAGCCCCCAGCTCCTGGGCCGACGCTCCCCTTGTGCCTCAGCCTCTCAAGTAGCTGGGACTACATACGGGTGTGCACCACCAGGATGGCTATTTTTTTTTTTTAATTTTTTGTAGGGACATTTCACCATGCTGCCCAGGCTGGTCTCTAACTCCTGGGTGCAAGTGATTCTCCTGCGTTGGCCTCCCAAAGTGCTGGGATCACAGGCGTGCACCACCACACCCATCATCCGTTTTGGACCTGGCTCCGGATTCCGCCTTGTGGGCTGCTCTGTGAAAATGCATCTGGACCTTTAAACGTTTTTTCCTGGGCTAGCTGGCACTGCAGTCTTGCCAGCAGAGGGCGTTGGAGAGACACTGGAGACGGAAAAGAGGTTGATTGCCCCCTGGGTTCCGAGGTGGCACTGGGCCGTTCCTCCAGCGTCCATTCTCCTTTTCCAGCAGCACAGCAGCAAGAGCTGATAGAGTTCACAGTCACCAAGGTGGATTGCCGGTCTGAGGGCAGCCTCCCACAAGAACGGGAGCAAGGTCCTGCAGCTCCTTTATCCGGAGGAGTGCCTCTCGCCCCAAGCCTGCCATCCAGCGGGTATCTTTACGATACTGAACGCTGCCGCCTGGGCCATGGGTTCTTGTCCTGGCATGACTGTTTTTCCCTTAAATCATGCTCTGCACTGTGTCTGCTCTAGGCATTCCTCCGATATGAACTAAGTTATAATTATAGGTATATATGTAGGGAAATATTCTTTAGGCACTCATACTATCAACTATTACATGATTATATAGAGAGGATTATATAAAGGGATTTGTCAAGCCCTAATTCTATAAACTAATATATGATTATATAAAGGATTATATAAAAGGAAACAGCTGAGTGGTAACACTATAAAGTGAGATATTCCTCAAGCACTAACTGTGCCAGGGTTCTGCTTAGCTCTCATTCCTCGGTGCCTATATGGGGGGTTACTCACACACAGCTCTCATTCCTCGGTGCCTATATGGGGGGTTACTCACACACCATGTTGGCCAGGCTGGTCTCGAACTCCTGACCTTGTGATCTGCCTGCCTTGGCCTCCCAAAGTGCTGGAATTGCAGGTGTGAGCCACCGTGCCTGGCCAGTAAATAATTCTTTGTATTGAATTTTCTCTGTTCAAATTACCATGTGAGTTCTCTCTCCGGATTGGACTCAGACTGATATAAGTATGCACCCCCAGAAGGAACAACAGATTTAGCCACCCTCTGTATACACACGTGAGATGGATTTCGGCTTTACATCCTTTACAGCACCTGGCTATCTCAGAGGGCAGATGACTCGAGTGTGAGGGGTGCAGCCCATTCCCAGTTCCCTCACATGACTGCTGTGGGCTGCTGTCTCACCTCAGGACCCGGGAGGTCCCGCCTCACACAGGCGCAGGCCCTGTTCCCAGCCGAGGACATCAGAACCCACCTGGGATTTTTTTTTTTTTTTTTGAGAACAGAGTTTTGCTCTTGTTGCCCAGGCTGGAGTGCAATGGTGCAATCTCAGCTCACTGCAACCTCTGCCTCCTGGGCTCAAGTGATTCTCCTGCCTCAGCCTCCCAAGTAGCTGGGATTACAGGAACGTGCCATCACACCCAGCTAATTTTGTATTTTTAGTAGAGATGGGGTTTATGTTGGTCAGGCTGGTCTTGAACTCCCGACCTCAGGTGATCCTCCTGCCTTAGCCTCCTGAGTAGCTGGGACTACAGGCGTGTGCTGCCAAACCTGGCTTTAAAAATTTTTTTTTATTTTTGGTGCAGCTGGAGTCTCCCTTTACTACCCAGGCTGGTCTCCAACTCCTGGGCTCAAGTGATCCTCCTGCCTCAGCCTCCCAAAGTGCTGGGAGTAGGACATGAGCCACCACACCCGGTTCAAGGCCGTCTTTGAGTTTCCAAATATTTTCAGACCCGTTTTTGTCTTTCCACCTATATTGTGGAAGAAAGTTTTAAAACATGAAAACATACATTTAAAAATTAGAATTAAATATGAAATTTAAAAAGTAAAAAAAAAAAAGGTATTTAATATCACTTTGATAATTGACTCGATAATTAATCTTTTTTTTCCTTACCTAACCCAGGTCGATTTAGGCCTCTGTCTCTGGCAACTGAAAAGAGACTTCACGAAACATCTCACAGAGCCCCAGAGCCGATGCTTGATGCACTGTTAGATTCTGTGTGGCCAGAAAACCGAACCAGAAACATATCCAAGGCAGGCAGAGGAAACCCCAGGCCTGTGTATCCAGTTCAAGACACTTTCTACTTGGAAAAAAGAAATGCTCATATCAGAACAAGTTCAGATTCTCCTCTGAGTGTCAGAGCGAAGATCGATGCCTCTGCTCGTTTCCATGACAACCGCCAGCAGCTACAATCATGCTGAACCAGGAAGCAGGGGATTCGGTGATTTTACCCTGATTCTGTGGTCAGATTATTGCCAATTTTAAAGGGAAATGCGTGGTCAGCCCCTGCCTGTCTTGTATCCCGTTTTCCCTTCAGGAGCAGCCCCGTGGGCCTCCCGTCTCGGCCTCCTGAGCTGCTGAGCTTCTCGGATGACGTTCTTGTGGCCCTGGTGGGATCACTTGCGACCTGATTCCCGCTCTGCAGATCGTGCTGCCGTGATTCCTGGGGGTAACTGCTCAAAATAGCTCTCTGATTTTCTTCACAAGCAGGCTCTGTGGCAGGCTCACGTCACGTTTTTTCCCAAACAGGAGTCCAGAGACCAGGCCTGCTCGGAGAGCTTGCTCCTCCACCTCTGGGTCAAAGGCTATGGGTTTCAGGGTTGGGACGGGGACACAGAGACTTCGGTCTCTCGGGAACACCAGGTGTAGCCCCCAGACCCGCTAGGGGCTCTCGCATTCTCATGGCCTCGCTGTGTCCTCCCCGGGAAACACCTTCCAGGAGGGCTGTACCCAGTGATGGCGCCGCTGCATGAGGCGCGGCCGTGCCCGGACACAGACCTGCACTGCGGCCTTCAGATGTGCAGCTGGCAAAGCAGAGACCCGAGGCTTTCCTGCATCAGAACCTGTGACAGGAGAGTGTCTACCGCCTGCGGGCAGCGTGAGGTTTCCACCCGCCGTATTCACCTGCTTAGGCAGGTGCCCACTTCATCCTAAATGCCCTTCCTTCTCCTCCCTCCCTCCTTCACTCCTTTCCTTCCTTCCTTCCTCTCTTCCCTCCCTCCCTTCCTCCCTCCCTTCTCCCTCCCTCCCTTTCCTTCCTTCCTTCCCTCCCCTCCCTCCCTCCATCCCTTCCTTCCTTCCCCTCCCTCCCTCCTTCACTCCTTTCCTTCCTTCCTTCCTCTCTTCCCTCCCTCCCTTCCTCCCTCCCTTCTCCCTCCCTCATCCCTTCCTTCCTTCCCTCCCCTCCCTCCCTCCATCCCTTCTTTCCTTCGCCTCCCTCCCTCCCTCCCTTCTTTCCTTCCTTTCTTCCTTCCTGCCTTCCTTCCTTCCTCTCTTCCTCTCTTCCTCCCTTCCTTCCTGGAAGGAACAACAAATTTAGCCACCATCTATGCACACACGTGAGACGGATTTGGGGTTTAGCTCTTCTCCAGCACCTGGCTATCTCAGAGGGCAGAGGCCTGCAATGTGTGGGGTGCAGCGCTCCCCAGTTCCCTCACATGACTGCTGTGGGCTGCTGTGTCACCTCAGGACCTGGGAGGTCCCGCCTCACACAGGCGCAGGCCCTGTTCCCAGCCGAGGCCATCAGAATCCACCTGGGATTTTTTTCATTCTTGAAAAATTAACCGGGTATGGTGGCGGGTGCCTGCAGTCCCAGCTACTTTGGAGGCTGAGGCAGGAGAATCTCTTGAACCTGGGAGGTGGAGGTTGTAATGAGCTGAGATCGCATGACTGCACTCCAGCCTGGGCGACAGAGTGAGACTCTGTCTCAAAAAAAAGAGAGAAAAGAAAACTAGAAAGTGCCACAGTCTGAGTGAAGCAGCCTTGGTGCTCGGCATGGAGACTGTGTATTCCAGGCTGGCTATGTGCTGGGCATGGTGCCAGGCAACAGGATCGGTGACCCTGTGAGGCTTAAACTGTGGCTGTGGAGACAAGCAACGACCCTAACACTGGGAAGCAAATCAAGGCAGGACGCATGGCTGGACTGTTCCCCCAGTAGCAAGTGTAATTCAGCCCCCGTTACGCTCCAGCTCCTGGATTGAAAACGCTGCCTGTGTTCATGAATTCTGTAAGACAGACGGTGTATACTTGCGTAAGGCAGGCAGAGGCAGAAGCTCTGACCCGGGGAGGTTCAGTGGCTCCCAGGGACACACAATTAGTAAGTGGCTGAGCCAGAACTTGAGCACAGCCAGAACATGTTCTCCCAAATAAAAGCAAGCAGCATCAATTTCATTTTCTGTTCTCTGTGTGTGTGTGTGTGTGTGTGTGTGTGTGTGTGTTGTTGTTGTTGCTTTTGAGACAGGATCTCTCTCTGTCGCCCAGACTGGAGTGTGGTGGTGCAATCATAGCTCACTGCAGACTTGAACTCCTGGGCTTAAGGGATCCTCCCACCTCAGCCTCCCAGGTACTTGGGACCACAGGTGTGTGCCACCACACCTGGGTAATTTTTAATTTTTTTTCGCAGAGATGGGGTCTCACTGCGTTGCCCAGGCTGGCCTCAGGCTCCTGGCCTTGAGGGAGTTTCCTGCCTCAGCATCTCAAAGTGCTGGGATGATGGGCATGTCACCATGCCCAGCCCATCAGTCTCATTTTCTACAAGAGGAAGCAGGAGGTCAGAGAGGTCAAGGGACTTGTCGGGGGCACTGGAATAGCAGCTGGCAGAGCTGGGATTTAGGAGCAGGCCTGTCCATCTCATGACCTCAGGCATCCTCCATGCCTCTTACAGCCTGTGCTGGGCACCTCTCCTTCCACCAGGCGAGGGAGCACGCCCATGGCATGAAGAAGTGGGCATCTTAGCTGCTGCCTTCAATTTAGTGAAGGAGGTGGCATTGGCTTTCCCTGCCGGAGGTCCTGGCAGGGCTGCCCTGGGCCCTGGAGCTTATTTTACAGATAAAGAAGCCGAGGCCTCCAGGGACGCTCTTTCCAGTCCAGCCTCCTCACTGCCAGTCACACCCGTCGCCTCGGCCTGGCTCCCCGCACCTGCAGACCCCCTCTCTTCCCCCACCCTATAGTCAGGATCTCCTAGGAGACCCACCTACCCCTCAAGACCTAGGCTGTTCAGTGGAGCCTCTCCAGCTCCACTTGGGGGCCTGGGAGCTACTGAGCGGGTTTTCTTGGTTTTGTTTTTGTCTTGTTTTGAGACAGAGTCTTGCTCTGTCGCCCAGGCTGGAGTGCAGTGGTGCCATCTCACTGCAGCCTCCACCTCCTGGGTTCAGCCTGCCAAGTATCTGGGATTATAGGTGTGCGTCCCTGGCCCGGCCGGGAGTGTGTGTGTGTGTGTGTGTGTGTGTTTAGATGGAGTCTTGTTCTTGCTGCCCAGTCTGGAGTACAATGGCGCGATCTCGGCCCACTGCAACCTCCGCTTCCCAGGTTCAAGCAATTCTCCTGCCTCAACCTCCCAAGTAGCTGGGATTAGAGGCACCTGCCACTGCGCCCGGCTATTTCTTGTATTTTTAGTAGAGATGGGGTTTCACCATCTTGGCCAGGCTGGGGCTTGAACTCCTGACCGCTTGACCCACCCACCCCGGCCTCCCAAAGTGCTGGGATCACAGGCCAGGAGCGTGTTTTTAAGTGTTCATGTACTATACCAGCGAACATGTGTCGTTTTCCATTTCTTGGCTCCCGGTAGCACTCAGTCGATGTTTGCTGAAGCGATGGGAGAATCAGCGAATAAGCCAGAGCGCTGGCAGCCGGTAGAGGATCCTGCTGAGGACTCGAACCAGCGGCGCGCCTCTTGCCCGCAGCGTGGAGGGACGAGCCTTGGCTTTGGCCTTGGTTCAGCAGCGCCACCTCGTGGTTTCCACAGGGAACAGCACCATGCGGGGCTCGGCGGCCCGGGCCTGGGGTGAGTAAAAGGCATGTGGATGGCGAGCTCAGCAGCGCCGCCTCGTGGTTTCCACAGGGAACAGCACCACGTGGGACTCGAGAGCCCGGGCCTGGGGTGAGTAAATGGCATGTGGGTGGAGAGCTCAGCAGCGCCGCCTCGTGGTTTCCACAGGGAACAGCACCATGCGGGGCTCGGCGGCCCGGGCCTGGGGTGAGTAAAAGGCATGTGGATGGCGAGCTCAGCAGCGCCGCCTCGTGGTTTCCACCGGGAATAGCACCACGTGGGGCTCGGGAGCCCGGGCCTGGGGTGAGTAAATGGCATGTGGGTGGCGGGGTGGCGCCTGCGGGGAGGGGTCCCAGCATCTTGCCTGTCAACTTTATGGAGGTGTCCAAACTCGCTGGAGGAAAATAATGCTGACAGGTGGCCCAAAAGGTTTTCCCCGCATCCACTGGGAATGGGAAGGATCCTGTCAAAAATCCAAACGGAAATGATCCGACCAGGAAGCCTTGCTGTCCCCACAGAAGCTGATGAGACCCTTTCCCACCTGGCAGAGCGAACGCTCACCGCCCTGCCTGGCTTCACCTGCCCGACGCCCCTCGGAGTCAGCACAGGCGCAGGGGAGGGCTCCGGCCCGCAGAGCGTGACCCTGAGCCGCAGGGGAAGGGACAGAAATAAGCCACCTTCTCTCCAGAACGCTGAGCAGCCCAGGAACCGCTGGGGAAAGCGCCTTTCTGATCCAGCCCGAAGTCAGTGCCATGTTTCCGTCTCAGCCACACCCAAACCCAATCGGTATTCACAGTCCAACTATCACGTTTATTAGGGGCATTTTGTTGTTGGTTTTGGGGTTTCTCTCTGTCTCTCTCTTTTTTAAGAGATGAGGTCTTGCTCTGTCCCCCAGGCTGCAGTGCAGTGGCACAATCACCAATCATTAATTCCTGTATACAAATAGGTATTAGCTGGCCGGGTGCAGTGGCTCAAGCCTGTAATCCCAGCACTTTGGGAGGCTGAGGCGGGTGGATCACGAGGTCAAGAGATCGAGACCATCCTGGTCAACATGGTGAGACCCGTCTCTACTAAAAATACAAAAAATTAGCTGGGCATGGTGACGCGTGCCTGTAATCCCAGCTACTCAGGAGGCTGAGGCAGGAGAATTGCCTGAACCCAGGAGGCGGAGGTTGCGGTGAGCCGAGATCTCGCCATTGCACTCCAGCCTGGGTAACAAGATCGAAACTCCGTCTCAAAAAAAAAACCAAATAGGTATTAGCAGTGTAATTCGGATGGCTTAGGTCTCAAGAGAGCTAGTAAATGCGCTGGACAGCGCTTACCTAGATATGGCCACTGAACGTCAGTTTCCCTGCCTTGATTCTAACGTGCATCCCAGGGTAGAGAGGATTTTGCAGTAAACGGGTCTGGTAGAATTGTGTGAGCCAAGGAGAATGGCAGCCACCCTCGTCACTGTGCCTACCTATATGATGCTCCTGCTGGATGTTCAGAACTCATCTTACTCAAAGGGCTAGATGATGGTGCAAATATTTCTTGCTTTCTTTTTCTTTTTCTTTTTTTTTTTTTTTTTTTTTGAGGCAGAGTCTCGCTCTGTCACCCAAGCTGGAGTGCAGTGCCACAATCTCTGCTCATTGCAACCTCTGCCTCCCGGGTTCAGGCAAGTTTCCTGCCTCAGCTTCTCGAGTAGCTGGAATTACAAGTGTTGTATCAGACTGAGCACAGAAAGTCAACACCGAGACAAAAGTATGCCAAATTGCAGGGTTTATTGCCGGTGACCACGGAGCACTCATGTCTCTCCAACCCGTGGCTCCGAAAGAAGAGTGACAAGACCTTTTTATACCCACAAAACCACTTTGGGAGTGGGGGTGAGGAGCGGAGATGGGATGAAAGTCTTCAGACATTTCGGGGGCTGTAAATCACCTCCTGGGTAGAGAGGAGGGTGATGAGCTCTGGACATTCCAAGGGCTAGGGGATTGCTTGACACTTAAGAGATTTACAGAAGTTAAGATAACCATTTGCTTACACATCGTCTGGGTAGGGGTTACTTGGCACCAGAATGGAATTATCCGGGGGTGCTTACTCTGGCCAGTACCGGTGATCAAGGGCCAGCAGTTCTGGCAGTTACAGAGAAGAGAAAGTATGCAGCTTTACCTTTTGGCATTTTAGCAGTTTTACAGAGGCCGAGGTTAGCAGTCATTGTGAGGAGAATGGAAACAGTTTTGTCCTTTATAAAATGGCAGTGTACAGGTTCTAACTCTAGGCTAGCTATATTACGCAAGCACGTGCCACCATGCCCAGCTAAGTTTTGTGTTTTTAGTAGAGATGGGGTTTCAGCATGTTGGCCAGGCTGGTCTTTAACCCCTCGCCCACCTCAGCTTCCCAGTGTGCTGGGATTACAGGCATGAGCCACCGTGCCTGGCTGCAATATTTCTTTACCAATTCCTTAGATAACCCTTCACCTGTGCTTAGACCACCAAGGGTGGGCTCCAGGGAGCCCCCTTTTCCTTTCCTACTCATTTGCTCTCCACTCTCCCAGCTTCCCTCCCACAGCCTTCTGCGTTCCATTTGCCCTGGACCCACAGATGCCTCGGGGAGGAGCACCATGAAGGCAAACAATCCTCTTTCACACCAACATCTATCGCTGATGCCTGTAATCCTAGTAGTTTGGTAGGCCGAGGCGGGTGGATCATGAGGTCAGGAGTTCAAGTCCAGCCAGGCCAAGATGGTGAAACCCTCTCTCTAGGGTTTTAAAATTAAAAAAAAAAAAAATTAACCGACTGTAATGGCAGGCACCAGTAGTCCCAGCTACTTGGGAGGCTGAGACAGGAGAATTGCTTGAACCTGGGAGGCAGTTTGTGGTGAGCTGAGATTGCGCCATTGCACTCCAGCCTGGGCAACAAGAGTGAAACTCTGTCTCAGAAAACAAAAAAAAAGATAGAGTCCCTCTTTATCTTTTTTCACCTCTCTGGTTATAAGCATGGGTGGCTCTTCTGCTCCAAAGTGACTCCTAGCTCACTGAGAGGTGTTACTGCACTCTGCAAGCTCCTACACTCTCCCACCTTCACCTGTCTGAGCACATCCTACACTCTCCCACCTTCACCTGTCTGAGCGCATCCTACACTCTCCCACCTTCACCTGTCTGAGCGCATCCTACACTCTCCCACCTTCGCCTATCTGAGCGCATCCTACACTCTTTCACCTTCACCTGTCTGAGCGCATCCTACACTCTCCCACCTTCACCTGTCTGAGTGCGTCTCCTCCTCTGTCCCTTCACCAATCTGTCTGACCTACATGGCTGCCTCACTGTTCTTCAAATCATCGAACACCACCTGAGGGCCTTGTATTAGACTCTGCATTCCTTTTTCTGGAATATTCTCCAATATATCTACATAGCTAGCGGTCTCTTCTCCCTCAGGACTTCTCTTAAAGCCACCTTTTAGGTGAAGCTGTTCCCGGCCATTCCACCTAAAAATTCACACAGAACCCCACCCTGACTACTCACATTGCCTCTGAAGAAAACACAAGCTTTGTTTTCTCTTTAGTCTCACAGTCACTCAGCACCAAAACCCCTCACCACTAGACATGTGTGAGCTTTTCCCCACACATCAAACAGTTCTCCAGTGGACACCAACTGGATGTCATAAATTCAGTTCAGTGTGCCGTGACCTACCTGGGATAGCATCGGATTCCACAGGTTAGGGGAGTGAGGCTCCCACTCCCTGTCCTATGCCTCCTCACTCTGCCTCTCACTTCAGATGTTGATTGCAAGCCCCAGGTTGTTCTCTGTGCTTCTGAACGACTGGCTGTAATTTGGGGTTCCCATACCCCTTCCCCAGGGTTGGGGAGTTTGCTAGAGCAGCTCACAGAACTCAGGGAGACATGTTACTTACACATGGATTCCCCATTGATCACTGATACGGTTTGGCTGTGTCCCCACCCAAATCTCATCTTGAATTGTATACTCCCATAATTCCCACGTGTGGTAGGAGGGACTTGGTGGGAGATGATAGATCATGGGGCAGTTTCTCCCTTACTGTTGCTGCGGTAGAGAATACGTCTCACGAGATCTGATGGTTTGACAAGGGGAAACCTGTTTTGCTTGGCTCTCTTGCCGTCACCATGTGAGAAGCGCCTTTCACCTTCCGCCATGATTGCGAGGCCTCCCTAGCCCTGCGGAACTGTGAGTCCATTAAAGTCCTCCTTCTTTTGAAAATCGTCAGTCTCGGCAGCGTGAGAAAAGACTAATACGGTACGTTGGAACTAGAAGAGCGGGGCACTGCTAAAAAGATACCCACAAATGTGGACGCAACTTAGGAACTGGGTGACAGGCAGGGTTGGAACCGTTTGGAGGGCTCAGAAGAAGCCAGGAAATGTGAGAAAGTTTGGAACTCCCTAGAGACTTGTTGCATTATAAGCTTTGACCAAAATGCTTATCATGACATGGACAATTAAATCCAGGCTGAAGTGATCTCAGATGGGGATGCGGAAGTTATTGGGAATTGGAGCAAAGGTGACTTGTATGTTTTAGCGAAGACAGTGGCTGCATTTTGCCCTGCCCTAGAGATTTGTGGAACTCTGAACTTCAGAGAGTTGGTTTAGGATATTTGGTGGAAGAAACTTCTAGGCAGCAAAGCATTCAAGAGGTGGCTTGAGTGCTGTTAAATAAATTCAGTTTTATAAGGGAAACCGAGCATAAAAATTCGGAAAGCCTGCAGTCTGACAATGCGACAGAAAAGAGAATCCCTTTTTCTGAGGACACATTCAAGCCAGCTGTAGAAATTTGCACAAGTCACAAAGAACTGAATGTCAATCACAACGGGGGAAATGTCTGCAGGATGCGTCAGAGGTCTCCACAGCAGCCCCTTCCCATCACAGGCCCGGAGGCCCAGGAGGAAAATGTATTCTTGTTTCAGGGCCCAGGGTCCCTGGCCATGTGCAGCCTAGGAACCTGGTGCCCTGCATCCCAGCCACTCCAACTGTGACTAAAAGGGGCCAAAGTCAGCTCGGGCTGTGGCTTCAGAGGATGCAGGCCCCAAGCCTTGGCAGCTTCTGTGTGGTGTTGAGCCTGTGGGTGCGCAGAAGTCAGGAAGTGGGGTTTGAGACCCTCTGCCTACATTTCAGAAGATGTATGCACACAGCTGGGTGTGCAGGCAGTTTTGCTGCAGGGCAGGGCTCTCATGGAGAACCTCTGCTAGGCACTGCCTAGTGGAGCTGTGAGAAGTGAGCCACTGTCCGCCAGCCCCCAGAATGGTAGATCCACCGACAGCTTGCACCGGGTGCCTGGAAAAGTTGCAGACACTCGACGCCAGCCCATGAAAGCAGCTGTACCCTGCAGAGCCACAGGGTGGAGCTGCCCTAGACTGTGGGAACGCAGCTCTTGCAGGAGGGTACCCTGGATGTGAGACTCAGGTCAAAGGAGATCATTTTGGAGCTTTAAGATTTGACTGCCCCGGTGGATTTTGGACTTGCATGGGGCCTGTAGCCCCCTTTTTGGGGCCAATTTCTTTCATTTGGAATGGCTGTATTTGCCCAGTGCCTGAACCCCATTGTATCTAGGAAGTCACTAACTTGCTTTTGATTTTGCAGGCTCATAGGCAGAACAGACTTGCCTTGTCTCAGATGAGACTTTGGACTGTGGACTTTAGACTTAATGCTGAAATGAGTTAAGACTTTGGGGGACTGTTGAGACGGCATGATTGTTTTTGAAATGTGAGTGTTGTATCGAACCGAGCACAGAAAGTCAACACCAAGACAAAAGTCTGCCAAATTGCAGGGTTTATTGCCGGCGACCACAGAGGACTCACGTCTCTCCAACCCGTGGCCCCGAAAGAAGGGTGACGAGACCTTTTATACCCACAAAACCACCTTGGGAGTGGGGTGAGGACTGGAGATGGGAATGAAAGCTGTCAATCACCTCCTGGGCTGAGCCGAGGTGGAGGGGGGCTCCGGGCCAGGGGACTTTTGTCATTCCAATTGCCACTTAAGTGGTTTACAGAGGTTAAGATAAACATTAGCTTATACATTATTTGGACAGGTGCGGGGTCCACAGGTTTTTCAGTTGCTTGGCGCCAGGATGGAATTATCTGGGGGTGCTTACTCTGGTCAGTACCGGTAAACAAAGGCCAGCAATTCTGATAGTTACAGATAAGAGAAGGCATGCAGCTTTACCTCAGTTTGCATCCTGCAAACAATCTAGCAGTTTACAGAAACCAAAGTTAGAATCACTGTGAGGAGAATGGAAACAGTTTTGTTCTTTATAAAATGACATTGTACAGGTTCTAACTCTAGGCCAGCTATATCACATGAGGCCATAAGATTTGAGAGGGGCCAGGGGCAGAATGATAGGGTTTGGCTGTGTCCCCACCCAAATCTCATCTTGAATTTTACTCCCATAATTCCCATGTGTTGTGGGAGGGACCCAGTGGGAGGTAATTGAATATGGGGTGGTTCCTCCCGTACTGACCTTGTGGTAGTGAATAACTCTGGTCATCTGATGGTTTCATAAGGGGAAACCTGTTTTTCTTGGCTCTCGTTCTCTCTCTTGATGCCCCCATGTAAGAAGTGCCTTTTGCCTTCTGCCACAATTGTGTGGCCTCCATAGCCGTGGAACTGTAAATCCATTGAACCTCTTGCTTTTGTAAATTGCTGCGCAAGCCGACCCCTTCCCTCCCCTCTGATTGCTCTGCAGCTGCCTTCCTGAGCCCCCACCCAGGTGCCACATCAAGGCTCCCGGACGTGCTCCAGTTAAGCAAAGCCTGATGACATCCACCCCGGAAGCTCGAGGGAGGACAGGGAGACAAATGTTGGTTGTCCACACTTGTAAATTCCTATTTGATACATATCTGTAAAAAGATCCTGGTTTCTCTCTCTTTTTTTTTTTAAAAGACTGCACCACAAATGTCACAGGTTGGTGTATTGTAGGTCTGTTACGAGTTAACAAACTGTGACCTGGTAAAAAGCCCCATAAAACTGCCTATCTCAACCACACCTCAGCTTTCTGTTGAAACTGCTCTGTATAACCCAAATGTGATAATTAAGGACTGTGATCCCCACCCTACCCAGACAATGTGTAGGGTGCTAATGCTAATCTTAGCTTCTGTGAACCACTTAAGTAACAACCAGAATGTCAAATAGTCCCCTGGCCCTCGGTATGTCCCGAAACCCCTCACCCTCGTCTCCGCCCAGAAGGTGATTTGCAGAATCCACTAGCCCTCAGAATGTCTGAAGCCCCTCACCCCCATCCCCGCCCCTCATCCTCACTCCCAAGGTAATTTTTACGGGTATAAAAGGTCTTGTCACCCTCTTTATGGGGCCACGGGTTGGAGAGACGTGAGTCCTCCGTGGCCGCCGGCAATAAACCCTGCAATTTGGCAGACTTTTGTCTTGGTGCTGACTTTCTATGCTCGGGCTGGTACAACAAAACTATCTCTATGCCTGTTGCCAGCAGATACATGACCTCAGTCCTGAAACTCCCTTGTGCCCCTCTCACCCCATGTAAACCCCTCGTTTTGTAAGCTTGGGGCTGCCTCCTCTGATGGTTACGGAGCACCCCGGCTGGTTAATAAAGCTTCCTTGCCTGACCTATTCTCCCTTTCTCTCAGCTACCCTTATAAAATACCGAGAGACGTGGTTTCAAATCCTTAGTGTAAATCTCATGAATTTGAGCTTGGTGGAGTTGCTTAAGTCCTTTAAGCTTCATTTCTAATGTGAGATTGAAATGTGTAACTGGAAGAGCTGTAAATATTTGTAAAGGGTGTGTTACGTAATTGGTGCACAATAAATATTATTACTGTGAGTCCATTGGAAATGCAGAATGAACATTGTGTCTAACTGACCATTCTACCAGGAAACTGCTTGTGTTTAGAGTTTCCTAACAGGCAAGTGTTTCAAAATTTGGTCTTTGTAATACAGGTGCAAAGATTGACCGAAGAGCTTGCTTCCACCAGAGCTTAATAAAATGAAGCCTCTCCCTCTGGCCGAAATAGCAGTGTCTAGAATGAACTAATTTGCTTCCTAACATAGCAGGCACTGAGTCTCACACAAGGTTAATTACTGTGTGTGTGTGAAAAGTATCATGCTCATTAGAAATTAAAGATAGCCATATAAAAACATCAATACAATGCTCTGTGGGCGTGTGCGGGCCTCTTTTGGGCCTTGGCAGGAAGGTCACATTGTTTGGTGAAGATGAAGTCTTTTGAGATATTTCTGGTAAGACATTTTGCGCATATTGGAAGATTATGTCTTGCTTCATAGGATCATGTCCTTATGTCTTTTTTTACTTTAGAAAGAGGTAAACTGGGAAAGATGCTTCATGATTCTTCACGTCGTTATTTGAGGATGGTATATGTTATATTGGACCGAGCATAGAAAGTCAGCACCAAGACAAAAGTATGCCAAATTGCAGGGTTTATTGCCGGTGACCACGGAGGACTCACATCTCTCCAACCCATGGCAGAGAAAGAAAGGTGACAAGACCTTTTTATACCCACAAAACCACCTTGGGAGTGGGGGTGAGGAGTGGGCGTGGGGATGAAAGGCTGTAAATCACCTCCTGGGCAGAGAGGAGGGTAAGGGGGCTCCGGACATTCCAAGGGCCAGGGGACTTTTGTCATTCCGATTGCCACTTAAGTGGTTTACAGAAGTCAAGATAAACATCAGTTTATATATTATTTGGGCAGGTGTGGGGTCCACAGATTTTTCAGTTGCTTGGCGCCAGGATGGAATTATCCGGGGGTGCTTACTCTGGTCAGTACTGGTAAACAGAGGCCAGCAATTCTGGCAGTTACAGATAAGAGAAGGCATGCAGCTTTACCTCTCTTTGCATTTTGCAAAGTAAACTAGCAGTTTACAGAAGCCAAGGTTAGCAGTCATTGTGAGGAGAATGGAAACAGTTTTGTCTTTTATAAAATGGCATTGTTCAGGTTCTAACTCTAGGCCAGCTATATCACGGGGGGCAGTAAATGAGTCCTTTTTTTTTGAGACACAGTCTTAATCTGTTGCCCAGGCTGGAGTGCAGTGGTGTGATCTCAGCTCACTGCAACCTCTGCATCCTGGGTTTGTGATTCTCCTGCCTCAGGCTCCTGAGTAGCTGAGATTACAGGTGTGTGCCACCATGCCTGGCTAATTTTTGTATTTTTAGTAGAGACAGGGTTTCACCATGTTGGTCAGGCTGGTCTTGAACTCCTGACCTCAAGTGATCTGCCCGCCTCAGGCTCCCAAAGTGCTGGGACTACAAGCTTGAGCTACTGAGCCTGGCCTAAATTAGTGCATTCTGTGTTGGTATAAAGGAAAGCCTGGGACAGGCAATTTATGAAGAAAAGAGGTTTATTTGACTCATGGTTCTGCAGGCTGTATGGGAAGCATGGTGCCAGAGTCTGCTTCTGGTGTGGACCTGAGGAAGCTTACGATCAGGGCGGAAGGCGAAGAGGGAGCAAGCATGTCACATGGTGAGAGTGGGGGCAAGAGAGAGCGGAGGCAGTACCCGGCTGTTTGAAACGAGTAGCTCTCACATGAACTAACACAGTGAGAACTCAGGAACTCACTTATTCCTGTGGGGAGGGCACCAAGCCGTGAGTCAACCGCCTCCCACTGGACCCCACCTCCAACACTGGGGATCACATTTCAGCATGAGGTTTGGGGGAGACAGACATTCAAACTGTACTGGGAGAGGTGATCCACCCGAAACTTACCTGAGTTTGCTAACTAACTGGTGTATGGAAATTAGGCACCCAGCCTCCCACAGAGGCTGGGAGACAGGGGCTCTGTCTTCAGGTGTTGGCTGGAAAAAGCAGTCAATCCTTGGGGCAGCTTTGAGCTTTCTCTCAGGCAGCTACGGTAAGAGTGGGGGTCACGCTGGGGAAAGGCCCTGAGCTGTTGGAAACAGTGTTAGTGTTTGTCCAAGTCTTTACGGGCCACGGATGAGACTGGTGGGTAACAGGGCTCCGAGGAGCCTGGCTAGAGTTTGGTCGAGGAGAGGATCTTGGTCACCCAGGAAACATTCGCAGCTGACGTCGCAGGCATTCTGCTCTCTTCTCACACCCCTGGCCCACCCTTCACCCTCAGCTACAGAAGACCCAGCTTTTGACTTCACTGGGTGATGGCTAACAGCCTGTCCATCAACCAACCTTGTCTTCTTTTGGAGGAAGAGGGGGTTTTCCTTTTCCTTAGCAGTGACCCTGGTGCAGCCAAGCCGTCTGCCGGCCCTTTGGGAAAACGAATTCCTTGGAAAGCCTTTAGATGAAGAATTACTTCAAGAAGGGCCAGACCTGGGGCTGCTCCACACAAAAGCAAATTGTGCTGAGATTCCTATCACAGTAAGTTGGTTTCGTCTGCTTTTGAGCTTTAGGTGAAAGGAATCACACAGATGTTCTCCGTTTGGCCTTCTGCTCAGATTAGTGTTGGTGGGATTCATTAACATTGTTGTGTGTTATAATAGACAAACAATAAAGTTCCCTGGTAGCAGCAGGAACACGGCTTCAGCGTCAGGACTGTCAACACACAGATGGTATGTTGTGATTCCCGTAGCTGCCCCTCAGGCCCTTCTGCAAGATCAGCCCCTGCTCCTTTAAAAAATTTTATTATTAGGCCGGGCGCGGTGGCTCAAGCCTGTAATCCCAGCACTTGGGGAGGCCAAGGCGGGTGGATCACGAGGTCCAGAGATCGAGACCAACCCGGTCAACATGGTGAAACCCCGTCTCTACTAAAAATACAAAAAATTAGCTGGGCACGGTGGCGCGTGCCTGTAATCCCAGCTACTCAGGAGGCTGAGGCGGGAGAATTGCCTGAACCCAGGAGGCGGAGGTTGTGGTGAGCTGAGATCGCGCCATTGCTCTCCAGCCTGGGTTACAAGAGCGAAACTCCGTCTCAAAAAAAAAAAATTATTATTAGAAAGGTAATAGGCAGTTACCGTAAAAAAAAAGTTTGAACAGTATAGAAAGGTAAAAATATGAACCCCTTTCTCTTGCATAATTTATACAAACCTACTTCCCAGTAATAATCTGTTACTATTACTATTAACATTTATTCAGTAGTTACCATGCATAAGGCATGTTTCTAGGCATTTTATAGTTAAGATTTATCATGTGTTAACATTTCGTGTGCATAAACATACATCCTTTTTGTCTTAAATATACTCTTGTAATGTTGGGCAATTTGTTTTCACTTACAATGTACCTTGGACAATTTTCCATGTCACTAGACACATTGCTTTTTAGAGACATAGTTCTGCTCTGTCGCCCGGGCCGCAGTGCAGCGGCGTGATCCTGCCGCCGCCCGGGCCGCAGTGCAGCGGCGTGATCCTGCCGCCGCCCGGGCCGCAGTGCAGCGGCGTGATCCTGCCGCCGCCCGGGCCGCAGTGCAGCGGCGTGATCCTGCCGCCGCCCGGGCCGCAGTGCAGCGGTGTGATCCTGCCGCCGCCCGGGCCGCAGTGCAGCGGTGTGATCCTGCCGCCGCCCGGGCCGCAGTGCAGCGGTGTGATCCTGCCGTTGCCCGGGCTGCAGTGTAGTAGTGTGATCATGATTTACTGTAACCTTTAACTCCCATGGTCAAGCAATCTTCCCACCTCAGTCTCCCAAGTACCTAGGACCACAGACGCACATCACCACACCCAGATAATTAAAACAAAAAAAAATTTTTTAAGAGATGGGGTTTTGCTACATAGCCCAGGCTGGTCTCAAGTGGTCCTCCTGCCTTTGCCTCCCCAAAGTGCTGGGATTACAGGTGTGAGCCACTGTGCCCGGCCTACTTCATTCTTGTCTTGTTTTTACCAAGAACCACCTGAATAGTCAGGCTTCATTCTTTATAGCTGTATAGTTTCTATTGAATGAAGAGGATACCATAATTTATTTAACAATTCCTCTGATAAAGGACACTTCAGTTGTTGCTACTTTTTGTTATTACAAGCAATGCTGCAACGGCCATTATGTTAGTCCATGTTTGCAATGCTATAAAGGAATACCCGAGGCTGGTTAATTTATAAAGAAAAAAGTTTTGATTTTGGCTCCTGGTTCTGCAGGAAGTACATAAAGCGTAGCGCCAGCATCTGCTTCCGGTGAGGCCTCAGGGAGCTTCCAATCGTGGCAGAAGGTGAAGTGGAGCCGGTGCATCACGTGGTGAGGGAGGGAACAAGAGAGAGATGAGTCAGGCTCTTTCAGCCACCAGCTCTTGGGTGAACTCACACAGAGGGAACGCACTCATTACCCTGGGGATGGCGCCGACCATTCACAGGGAATCCACCCCCATACCCCTGCCAGGCCCCACGTCCAACACTGGGGGTTACATTTCACCATGTGATTTGGAGGGGTTAAACATCCAAACCACAGCAAGCATTCTTGACTATACATATAGAGTATATATAAAAATATATATTACCGGGCCGGGCGTGGTGGCTCACACCTGTAATCCCAGCACTTTGGGAGGCCAAGGCGGGTGGATCACGACGTCAAGAGATCGAGACCATCCTGGTCAACAAGGTGAAACCCCGTCTCTACTAAAAATACAAAAAATTAGCTGGGCACGGTGGCGCGTGCCTGTAATCCCAGCTACTCAGGAGGCTGAGGCAGGAGAATTGCCTGAACCCAGGAGGCGGAGGTTGCGGTGAGCCGAGATCACACCATTGCATTGCAGCCTGGGTAACAAGAGCAAAATTCCGTCTCAAAAAAAAAAAAAAAAAAAAAAAAAAAATATATATATATATATATATATATATATATATATATATATATATAAAATTTTTTTAGGGTTTTTTTCCGAGACAATGTCTCACTCTGTCACCCAGGCTGGAGTGCAGTGGTGTGATCATAGCTCACTATAACCTCCAATTCCTAGATTCAAGCAATCCTCCCGCCTCAGCCTCCCAAGCAGCTGGGACTAATGGTGCATGCTACTGTACCTGGCTGTGTAAGATGATTTTTGGTACTGTTTGCTCCACTAGAAGGCAAACTTCATGAGAGCAGGGGCTTTATTTCTTGCCATATCCCCAGTACTTTATTCCTAGTGCCTAGTATATAGTTAAGTGTTTAATAGATACTTGAATGCTTACTACTTTACACCCACCAGATGGACAAGAATGAAGTTTCCGAATCGCAAGTGCTGATGAGGATGTAAAGCAAGAGGATTCCTGCATCCTGCTGGGAGTGAACATTAGTACTTTTGCTTCAAAGATCGATGAGATAACTCAAATGTGAATATGCCAGCACCAACCATTTTCATTGCTGACATACATTAGACATACTTTTGTACATGTGCTTTAGGAGAAATAGACAAGATTTCATTGTAGCATTCTTTATATTATATTGTACAAAAAGCATCGTAGAATTCGGCGTATTTTTCTCTCTCTCTACACATGTATCGTAGACATTATTTTTTTATTCTGATTCATTTGGGAATAAGTTTACAACATCATGACCAAATAAGAAAGTTGCAGAATTAACATTTACAAAATACTCAAAATATGCAAACAGTACAATAATATTTATAAATACATGTATATGTAACAAGCAGAAAGGCAGGGACAGGAAAGATAAGCACTAACTCAGGCAAGTGGCTGCGGTGGGGACAGGAGAGGAAATGGGTTCAGGGATAAACCTCACTATCTGGAATATTTTTCTTAAGCTGTGTTGAGGGTATGTATTTGCTAAAGCCACACCGTTTTTGCAAGACTAATACAGTTTATAATTTTAAAAAGCATCCATCTATTTTAGAAAAAAATCAGGAATGGGCTGGGTGCAGTGGCTCGTAACTGTAATCCCAGCACTTTGGGAGGCCGAGGTGGGTGGATCACGTGAAGTCCACGTGAAGTGGAAGTTTGAGACTAGCCTGGCCAACATGGTGAAACCCTGTCTACTAAAAATACAAAAATTAGCTGGGAGTGGGGGGTACACGCCTGTGATCCCAGCCACTTGGGAAGCTGAGGCAGGAGAATGGCACGAACCCAGGGGACGCAGTGAGCTGAGATCTCGCCACTGCACTGCAGCCTGGGTGACAGAGTGAGACTCCGTCACAAAAAATAATAGATAAAACAAATCAGGAATGGATGTTGCTTTATCAAATGTCTTCTTGGTGTTTGTTAAAATAAAATGTATATAGAATAAATACCTGTTCCTCTCTCAGTTCTTCTATATCTAAGCCTTATGAATTTATGTCAAGGCCAAACGCCTCTCTAAAGGCTTTCTTCACTTTCTGTACCAACTGCCCCACTCCCAGGGGTCCCTGGCATACGCTGCTCACTGCCAGCGGGGTACACCACAGGACGAGTGTCTTCTCCCGATTCTTCTGCTCCACAGTCAGTTCTGCCCATGTGCTACATACAATTAAACAACTGATCTCAGTGACGGAGGGCAAGGCCCTTGCTCACCAGCCATTGCAATCCCAGGATCTATGTCGGAGCCGGCCCATCACAGGCTCTGGAAATGCTTGCTGCACAGCATTAAATGACACATCTGCATGGATCTGACACAATCACACGCAACGTTTTTAAACTAAAATGTTAATTTTATAATAGTTTTAGATCTGCAGAAAATACTAAAAGACGGTACAAAGCATTCCTTTGCACCCCTCACAAATTTTCCCTCTCGTGAGCCTGGGTTCACCGTCCACGTCCCCCGGGCCTCGCACACATCCCCTGGCGAATGTTCTCGGCGTGGGCCACCCCCGGGTCATCCGCAGGTTTTCTCGCTCTCTCTTTGCGCAACCCCCTCGTGCAACCCGAACCGGCTGCCGCCTCCAGCTTCCAGCGGGGCTAGAAGATGCGGCGCCTGGGGAGGCCAGAGCAGTGCGGGGCCCACGGCGGGACGGAGCCATGGACCGCCGCCCGCGTCTGCCAGGCTTGGAAGCGGACTTGCAGCCACAGCCGCCGCCCGAGGCGCCTCCCGGCCGCAGACTGGGGAGAAAGCGGCTGCCGGGCAGCGTTGAGCCCTCTGGCGCGAGGGGGGCGTGGCGTGGGCGTGGCGTGCGTGGCGTGGGCGTGGCGGCGTGCGCGCGGTGAAGGGAGCGCGGCGCGCTGGCTGCGGCGACAGCGGCGGCCCTGACGGCGGCGGTTGCTGCGCCCGGTACTGCGGTCGCTGCCTGAGGCGCAGGCGCCGTGGGCTCAGCCCGCCCCGGGCCTGGGCTCGCTGTGGACTCGTCATGGTGACCGCGGAGAGGCCTTTCCACCTGGTGGTGTTCGGCGCCTCTGGCTTCACCGGCCAGTTCGTGACCGAGGAGGTGGCCCGGGAGCAGGTGGACCCGGAGCGGAGCTCCCGCCTGCCCTGGGCCGTGGCGGGTCGCTCCCGGGAGAAGCTGCAGCGAGTGCTGGAGAGGGCGGCCCTGAAGCTGGGTAAAGGGGCGGCGTGGGACGGGGCTGTGGCCGGGACCCCGCCGCGCCCAAACCAGCGTGACTCCCGCTGGGGGGCGCCCTGCGCGTCCGAGGACAGGAAGAGGAGAGGGGGGGTGTTTGAAATACTGCCGTGGCTTTGTTCCACCTCCTTAACGGAAAACAAACTATATACGTGTGTGTGGCGGGGGGTACGTGAAAGAAAACAATTAAAAGCTGAAGCGTTCTCGGCGTGGGCCCCGGGTCAGCCGCAGGTTTTCTCGCACTCTGCGCAACCCCCTTGTGCAGCCGGAACAACTGGCTGCCGCCTCCGCGGAGATGCGGCTCCTGGGGCGGCCACAGCTACACACACACACACACACACCTGGGGCGGCCACAGCTACACACACACACACACACCTGGGGCGGCCACAGCTACACACACACACACACCTGGGGCGGCCACAGCTACACACACACACACACACACACCCCTGGGGCGGCCACAGCTACACACACACACCTGGGGCGGCCACAGCTACACACACACACACACACACCTGGGGCGGCCACAGCTACACACACACACACACCTGGGGCGGCCACAGCTACACACACACACACACACCTGGGGCGCGGCCACAGCTACACACACACACCTGGGGCGGCCACAGCTACACCCACACCTGGGGCGGCCACAGCTACACACACACACACACACACACCTGGGGCGGCCACAGCTACACACACACACACACACACCTGGGGCGGCCACAGCTACACACACACACACACACCTGGGGCGGCCACAGCTACACACACACACACACCTGGGGCGGCCACAGCTACACACACACACACACACACACCTGGGGCGGCCACAGCTACACACACACACACACCTGGGGCGGCCACAGCTACACACACACACCTGGGGCGGCCACAGCTACACACACACACACACACACACACCTGGGGCGGCCACAGCTACACACACACACACACACACCTGGGGCGGCCACAGCTACACACACACACACCTGGGGCGGCCACAGCTACACACACACACACACCTGGGGCGGCCACAGCTTCACACACACACACACACCTGGGGCGGCCACAGCTACACACACACACACACCTGGGGCGGCCACAGCTACACACACACACACACACCTGGGGCGGCCACAGCTACACACACACACACACACACCTGGGGCGGCCACAGCTACACACACACACACACACACACACACCTGGGGCGGCCACAGCTACACACACACACACACACACCTGGGGCGGCCACAGCTACACACACACACCTGGGGCGGCCACAGCTACACACACACACACACACACACACACACCTGGGGCGGCCACAGCTACACACACACACACACCTGGGGCGGCCACAGCTACACACACACACCTGGGGCGGCCACAGCTACACACACACACACACACACACACCTGGGGCGGCCACAGCTACACACACACACCTGGGGCGGCCACAGCTACACACACACACCTGGGGCGGCCACAGCTACACACACACACACACCTGGGGCGGCCACAGCTACACACACACACACACACCTGGGGCGGCCACAGCTACACACACACCTGGGGCGGCCACAGCTACACACACACACACACACACACACCTGGGGCGCGGCCACAGCTACACACACACACACACACACCTGGGGCGCGGCCACAGCTACACACACACACACACCTGGGGCGGCCACAGCTACACACACACACACACACCTGGGGCGCGGCCACAGCTACACACACACACACACCTGGGGCGGCCACAGCTACACCCACACCTGGGGCGGCCACAGCTACACACACACACACACACCTGGGGCGGCCACAGCTACACACACACACACACACCTGGGGCGGCCACAGCTACACACACACACACACACACACCTGGGGCGGCCACAGCCACACACACACACACACACACACCTGGGGCGGCCACAGCTACACACACACACACACACCTGGGGCGGCCACAGCTACACACACACACACCTGGGGCGGCCACAGCTACACACACACACCTGGGGCGGCCACAGCTACACACACACACACCTGGGGCGGCCACAGCTACACACACACACACACACCTGGGGCGGCCACAGCTACACACACACCTGGGGCGCGGCCACAGCTACACACACACACACCTGGGGCGCGGCCACAGCTACACACACACACACACCTGGGGCGGCCACAGCTACACACACACACACACACACACCTGGGGCGGCCACAGCTACACACACACACACACACACACACACCTGGGGCGGCCACAGCTACACACACACACACCTGGGGCGGCCACAGCTACACACACACACACACCTGGGGCGGCCACAGCTACACACACACACACACACACCTGGGGCGGCCACAGCTACACACACACACACACACACACACACACACACCTGGGGCGGCCACAGCTACACACACACACACACACACACACACCTGGGGCGGCCACAGCTAAACACACACACACAGATTGTGTGTGTGTGTGTGTGTATACGTGTATATATATATATACACTTTAACTCCTCTTTCCCGCTTTTGAATTTCTGCCTCAGTTTGGGGAGTTCCCCTGGCGAAATGGTCAAAAACTTGAGTTGTCCCTCCCTCTGCTCCATCCTGCCCCGCAGCAGGGACACCTGTTGAGTCCGGGGTTGGGGGAGGGTGGGTCGAGATATTTGGTCGCAGAGGAGAGAAGGATTTTGGTTTCTGGAAATCGGAGCCTCCCTTTGCCTTCTGTTTTGAGGATGGGACAGCACTCGTGAGAGTTGTATGTACTGGTGGTGCTTTTTCTGTGGCTCTCCTGCCTTGGTTTATTGTTTTCTGTGTAGGAATACTCCAGGCTTCCTCTTCATAAAATAAAAAGTTTGTCTTTCTGCTTTAGACGCTTGCTTACTCTCTAAGCATTCAGGTAGCATATATTTGTTGAGTGACCTGGTCCATGGTAGGTGCTGTCCTGAGTCTGGGGTTGCAGGTGGGACAGCGATGAGACAGACACACTGACCCTGTTGCCTTTAGGGCTGGGGAGACATCTAACCTAGGACTCTGTAGCCTTTAGATTTGGCTATTAACTCCCCACCCTAGATTTCCCTTGTACAAACATCTGCTGGCATTCTGGAAATAACACATTCTCTCTGTTTAATCTGCTTTCATACCATGCCCTGCTCAGGTTGCTTCTGTTCTGGGTAAATACGGGAGACACCACATAGGCTAGATTCTCCTGTAGCTTTTGGTGGTGACACTACCAACACATAATTTTGACCAAAGAGCTTTTTGGACTAATTTCACTATTAAAATACATGCTTCCATTTCTTTTTCCAGCTCGGCAAGATCGTACGGGTACAGCCTAGTCACTTACCGTATATAATACCCAAATCAAGTCTTATTGTGGGGGATATACCTTGAGCTATTGAAACCCGTATCACTTAGTTGAGCCAGTTAATTCCAACTATTTTATTATACGAGCCTGTGTGTGTGTTTATATAGCATGTAATTTTCACCTCAGAGTTCTAATGGATTTGATGTTAACAGTCAGTCCCTCTCCATCACCCACAGCTGGATCACAGTAATTGTTGAATAGTTGATGAGGAATGTTTTAATTTTTTTAAAGGTCTCATTCTGCCACCCAGGCTAGAGTGCAGTGGCATTGACCTGTGTCTAAGCGATTCTGCCACCTCAGCCTCCTGAGTAGCTGGGACTACAAGTGTATGCCACCATGTCCAGATTTTTTTTTTTTTTTTTTTTAGTAGAGACAAGGTTTTGTTATGTTGCCCAAGCTGCTCTTGAACTCCTGAGCTCAAGAGATCCTTCCGTCTTGACCTCCCAAAGTGCTGGGATTACAGTCCAGCCGCTGCTCCTGGCCAAGAAACTATTTTTATGATATAAATTCCCTGCTGGAGAGGAAGTCTGGGTAGTCATCTGCTCAGCATTTAAACTTGATTGTGAAATTGTCATGTTACACAGGGTTGTTATTTACACAATGATTTTATTAGATTTTTTTAAAAGGTCAATTTTTTAGTAACCCTTAGTGTCAATTCAGTTTTGCTCATAGCCTTTTCCTTTTTTATTACCTGATTAAAAAGTTTTATTCAAGACGGAGAGCTACCTTTCAGTTTATCAGTGTATTTAGTCATTTGCTGTAAAAAGATATGGAAGATTTAATCCTCTGCCGAGATTTGCTTTACTTAATTTGTTTTTTATTTTAGGAAGACCAACACTGTCATCTGAAGTTGGAATCATCATATGTGATATCGCTAATCCAGCCTCGCTTGAAGAAATGGCTAAACAGGCAGCAGTTGTCCTCAATTGTGTAGGACCAGTAAGTAATCAGCCCCTCTTTGTATCAGAACAAACAGTCCATTTATTTCTAGCAAAATATTCCAGAGGAACATAAGGGCAGAGGACAGAATTGTTGGTTGAAGTCCTTAACCCCATCTGGGGAGTTTTTTCTTCTTTGAGGAGCAAATGGACATGACCAAAGCCTCCTGAGAGGGAGTGTGACAGGCACTCTATGACAGTCCTTAGGGAATGTGTGCTGGTTTGTTGGTTGGTTACATCTGTGATTGTCAGCATTTTCTTTACTTTTGACTGTATGCCCCTTTAGTAAAATTATCCCCAGTATATTATTTATAAATTATATTCTTGTATTACTGTATAAATATATATATATATTATTTGTTAATTGTTTATCAAGAGAAACTATTTCTTAGTCCTCATATTCAGATGTCATAGTTCATGAACCCAAGTCAGTGAAAAATTTCTAGATAATTGAACCTGAAGAAATTCTTTCTATTCCAAGATGACTTTACGAAAGATACCAGCCTTCTTCGTCTCTCAAAATCTTTTTCAGGATTGTAATTTCTGTAGACATCTGCATATGCCTTCTTTCTTGGTTCAGCCACCAAACTTATAGAGAGCTGCAACCCCCAGGGATACCAGGAATGCCCCAACCGTGTGAAATTGCAGGCTCCTGGCCAGAAAGCCACGCCTCTGAGGTTTTGGCAAAACTTCGGAAGCCACGGTAGTTACTGTTCTTGAGATGTGTGCCAACCTCAGCCCCAACATCCTTCCAGACTGATGGACATAAATATATTTTTAAATGCACAAAAAGAAGACTAAAAAAGTACTCATTATTGAATAAATAAATATTGATACTTTATGTAAAATGCACTATACTAGGCACCTGGGACACAGTGGTGACAGAAAAGAAAGTACCTCATGGAGATTACATTCTTGTGCAGAAGACAGAAAAATAGGATTGTAATAGGAGGTAATAAGTGCTTTGAAGAAAAGTGAAACAGAGAAAGGAGAAAAGGTATTGGCATATCAGTATTTGTAGGTGGATGGTCAGGGAAGGTTTCTGTGAGGAATTGACATTAGAGCAGAGATCTGAATGAATTGAGAGCAAATCGAATGAATCTTTTGAGGAGACACTGTTCCAGGGAGAGCAGGTGCAAAGTTCCTGAGATTTGAGTGTGCTTGGCAAGACTGAAAAATGTCAGAGCCTGTGACTGGACAGGGCAGAGAGGTGGAACAGGGGTGGGAGAGATGCCCAGGAGCTGGGCCATGTGGGATCTTATAGGCCATGGTCAGGATTTGGATTTTATTTATTCCAGGTGTGACCAAGAGGCATTGAATGGTTGAAAGTAAGGGCTTCATCTGATTTAAATGTGAAGTTCTTTGGCTTCTGAGTGGAAAAAAACAGATAATAAGGGACATGGATAATAAGGGAATGGTCCAAGCATAAGCATCCCCACGGCAGTAGGGATGAGAAGGAGTTAGGTTGGTAGAGGTCCTGGGAAGGAGTTGGGGTCGGAGTGTAGTTTCAAAGGAGAACAGCTTTTGAATGTTCTTGAGAAAAAGTCATCAAGTCACAGGCCATCAGACTTTTGGCCCGTGTAACAAGGTGAATGTTGGTGACATTTAGTGATCTGAAGAAGCCATCACAGTTGACAAGATATTTAAAAATTAAACATCTAAACTATTAATTTTTAGGGAGAGCAAAAGGTTTTTGAATTGTTGTTACCAAAAAATGTTGTTTATTTGGATTTATCTCATTCTTAACTAGCTTAGATTCCATCCATCAGGTCCATTGCTCCACTCTGCAGTGTATACCTTTAACTGTCTCATTTGCCTTTTTCTCCTCAGCGCTCTGGAAAAGTCTCAGCCCTGGTTATTCTCTGCCTACTCTTCACCTGAATCTGAGGAACCCATTGTGGCTGGAGAAAAATGTATCCCCCTGCTAACTGGTCACACTTCAGATACGTGTTTCCAAACCTCGTGTGGGGCTCAGCACCTCCAGCAGTTCTGCTCTGCTGTTTCCCTCAGGAATTGTCTCTCCTCCTCTCTGGAGCAGCTTCACAACCTTGTTTTCCTCGCACTTTTCTTGTCCCATCTCTCTTGCCTTGTTCTTATCTGATGATTTTTTTCTTTTCTTTAACTATGAAAGTATAAGCTGGTTAATAGCAGAATTTCTTTCTTCATTTGCCTACCACCAGGTCTACCTACCTGTCTGCCAGTCGGCACTGTACCTG
The DNA here is from genome assembly GCA_031835075.1 of Saguinus oedipus. Taxonomy (NCBI): domain Eukaryota; kingdom Metazoa; phylum Chordata; class Mammalia; order Primates; family Cebidae; genus Saguinus; species Saguinus oedipus. The sequence goes on along the minus strand of CM063188.1, from coordinate 2,013,352 downwards.
TAGTCCGCCATTTGTCACAGGCAAAACTGCTCCTGTTCTTACTGGACACAGTGTGCAAGGACTTTATGTTTACAGTTACACATTGTCTTATTATCAAGTTTCCCCGCTTTACTGGATTATTTCTTTTTTGTGTGTGCTGTCTATAAGTTTATTGTCTTTATCTGGAAAATCCTCACAGAAAATTGTTTGGTTTAGCTCTCAGCAGCCTGCTCCTGAGCTCTGAGGAAGCTTGCCTTCTTTTGAGCTACTCGATCTTTCTTCTGAGCAAGGGACGTTTTGGGGCAGTTCCACCTCTTCTTTTTAACTTCTTTCTCGGGCTTCATTTCATAGACTGGATTCCCCCGTATAGCAGCATGAGCTTTCTTATATATCTTCTCCGTCATGTCTGGAGTTATGCTGTTCTTTATGTACTGAGAGAACTGTTTCTTGGAAGCATCTTCATCTTCTTCATTCAGTAGCGCCTGTAATCTGCAGCATTCTGGCCCCTGGTGTGCTTCTGGTGTACTTCCGCATTAAATTCCTTGCTCTCAGAATCATAACCAGGGAATTGTTTGGTACTGTGAGGGATAGACAAGCCTCCATCCGCAGCTCCCTTCAGGGTACCAAAAACTTTATTGCCAATGGTAGTTCTGGCAAGGCCTGCATCTAAATAGCAGGTAAAGGCACCTGGCTGACCATCAGTGCTTTCCACGTGGTATTCTTCACCAGTCACCTCCACTTGGCCTTTACAGATCTTGTCCAGGCCAAACCTATTGAGAAACCGGGCCAGCAGCAGGACAGTGCAGTATGCCGTAGCATAATTCGTCAGGCCAACCCTCACACCGTATTTTGGCAGTTCACGTGCATATGCTGCGCAGACTGTCACATCCCCCTTTATACGGGCATCAGCAATCTGACAAATGATATCTCTGTTACATGAACCATCATCCTGTATTTGGGCGTGTTGTATTTATTTTTATCCTGTATCGTCAAGTGTTTTGGAGCATAGTGATCAGTTTTACCCTCTCGTTGTCTTCTAAATCTCACTTGGTATCTCTTAAAGTAGGTCTTATTCTTAACAACTTTAACAAACCCCATCCTGTGGCGGCTCGACAGAGACCTGCAGGCCCAGCAGCGCTTGGGGGTGGAAAAGGTAGATTATTTCTATCAGCATTTAAATATGTGCTATCTCCCATCTTTAAAAGTTGCTTGATTCCACATCCCTTCCAACTACTCCATTTTTTGTGTCCCCTTTTAGCAACCTCCTTGAAAGGATTCTTATGACTCACTATCTCTACTTCCTCACCTGCTACTCTATCTTACACCACTCTCAGGGAACTTGCGTTTCCTCCCTACTGCAGTGAAAGCACTCTGCCGAAGTGCCTTCCTGTGAAATCCAGTCCTCATCGAAAGCTTTCAGCATTTCATCCAGTTGACCACTTTCTTCTTTCTTCACTTGGCTTCCACATTGTCATCCTCTTGCAGGTTTTCTGCTGTCCACCAGCTTCACCCTGGAAGTCCTAGTCTTTGGCATCTTTTTATCCTCCCGGCTTTAAATGCCTGAGGCCTCAGTGTTCAAGCTTTAGAAACTCAATAACCTTATTGAGGCATTCGGCTGCGGTATAATGAAGATGACTGAAGAGGGGTAGTGGCCCCTCTGTGTTATGAAACTCTCCCACAGCCCTCAGGATACCTGTTGTGCCCTGACTTCAACACGTGACCACTTAACATGGCCCAGGGAATATCTTATAGTCAGTCCATATGTTAACTGTTAATTTTATGTTTTTCTCTGTTTTCAACACATGACCACTTAACATGGCCCAGGGAATGTCTTATAGTCAGTCCATATGTTAACTGTTAATTTTATGTTTTTCTTTGTGTTTTTAATAAAAATTAACTTGAATGAAAGTTCTAATACTTACTTCCACCCCCAGTGGATCATTCTGTGCTTCCCTTGGGGGAAGTACACCTGCCTGGGAGACCACTGGGTTAGAAGTTGGAGCACTGAGGGCCAGGCATGGTGACTCACACCTGTATAATCCCAGCACTTTGGGAGGCTGAGGTGGTTGGATCACTTGAGGTCAGGAGTTTGAGACCAGCCTGGCCAACATGGAGAAACCCCATCTCTACTGAAAATAGGAAAAATTAGCTGGGCGTGATGGCAAGTGCCTGTAATCCCAGCTACTCGGGAGGCTGAGGCAGGAGAATTGCTTGAACCGAGGAGGCAGAGGTTGCAGTGAACTGAGATTGCACCACTGCACTCCAGCCTGGGCAACCAGAGTGAAACTCTGTCTACTAAAAAAAAAAAGAAAGTGGAGCATTGAGAGCATGATTGTAGTTTAACCTCTAAGCTAACTGGCCTCACAGGAGAGAGGTGTCTTCCTTGAGATGAAGGATTGCTACTCTGTTCACCAGCACAGGGTACTAATGGAGAAAAATCTAACAACTTCATAAAATGGGAATAAGTGAGTAAGAAGTCTCAACTCCAGATTACTCAAAGAAGTGGGCCAGATGTGACAAAATGCAGAAAAGTGAGGAATGTGCAGACTGTGGCAAACAGGAAAATGTGTTTTCTTTCCATGAGGAACTACTGTTATTTTTATAAGCTCGTTAATACTTCACTGCAGCTTGCTGGTACTTGTAGATGAACTGCCTAGCTGATGGACTCACTAGCCAGACAAGAGAAGTGAGCCTGAGGCTGTAAGGCAGAGGCTGGAGGAGCTGGCAGATGGCCAGGCAGCATGGAGGGAAGATGTTCCAGGTAGTGGAAGCAAGCATGCTGGGTGTGAAGCAGCTTGGGCGTTACATGGAATTCAGAACTGCTGGGACATGAGAATTAAGTGGCTGTGGTATGATATGATGCTAGGGACTTTTTGTGACATGCTAACAAGTTTGGATTTTGTACTGTATCCTGAAGGGTTTTAAGAGTGGATATTTTATAGGAGTGGGCCAGGAGGAAAGGTGACATCAGATTTTTAGAATAACAATTTGTTATTTATTTGGAGATAGGGCTACCTGGCTGCCATGTAACCAGTTAGGGCCTATTTGTAGTAAATTAGATGAGTGTCGACAGGGTCTGAACTAAGATACAGTTGTGTAGGGTAGAGGAGACTGGATCAAACTTTGTGACTTCCAATATAGGTAGTGAGAAAGACTGCGTCCAGATTTTTTTTTTTTTTTTTTTGAGGCGGGATCTTTCTCTGTCACCCAGGCTAGAGTGCAGTGGCACAGTCTCGTCTCACTGCAACGTCCGCCTCCTGGGTTCAAGCAATTCTCCTGTCTCAGTCTCCTGAGTAGCTGGAACTACAGGCGCATATCACCACCCCCAGCTAATTTTTGTGTTTTTAGTAGAGATGAGGTTTCACCGTATCGGTCAGGCTGGTCTTGAACTCTTGACCTCAGGTGATCTACCTGTCTTGGCCTTCCAAAGTGCTGGGATTACAGACATGAGCCACTACACCCAGCCTGCTTCCCAGTTTTAACCTGAGAGTTATGTGGGGAGTAATGCCATTAATAATAACAAAAAAATAAATCTGAACGCCATGTGCCTGGTGCAGTGCTAAGTTCTTGCGCTGAACGCCATGTCCCTGGTGCAGTCTAAGTTCTTTGCATTCTCTTATTTCATCCTCACAGCTACCCAGGGAAGTCGGTGTTGTTATTAATCACCATTCTTTGATTGAAGAGGTTGATGCTTAGAGAGAGAAAGTGACTTGCCCAAGGTCACACAGCTAGTGGCTACAGAGCCTGGATGTAAGTCTGGCCTGACTTTAAAGCCCGTACTCTAGACCACTCTGCTCTTCAGCCATTTGCACAGTTTTGTCTCAGAGTCTTCACTTATTTGAGCACATCAGGAAGATGTTAGAAGTGGGATCTGGGCAGGCTGAACTAGAGGCTATACTTTGTTTTTTCTTTTTATTTTTTTGAAATGGGGGTCTCACTTTGTTTCCCAGGCTAGAGTACAGTGGCACCAACACAGCTGACTGCAGCCTCATCCTCCTGGGCTCAAGTGATCTTCCCTCCTCAGCCCGGCAAGTAGCTGGGACTACAGGCACACACCACCACATCTAGCTAATTTTTGTATTTTTTGTAGAGACAGGGTTTTACCCTGTTGCTCAGGGTGGTCTCTAGCTCCTGAGCTCAAGTGATTCGCTCTGCTTGGTCTCCCAAAATGTTACAATTACAGACGTGGGCCACTGTGCCTGGCCGTGTGTGTGTGTGTGTGTGTGTGTGTGTGTGTGAGTGTGTGAGTGTGTGTGAGTGTGTGTGTGTGTGTGTATTAGGGAGACAGAGTCTCAAAGTGATCCTTCTGGCTCAGCCTCCCCAAGTGCTGGGATTACAGGTTTGAGCCACCACACCGGCCTGCAGGCTACGTGTTGAAGCATGTGCTAGGAAGTAGAGGAGGAGAAATAGATTTGGAGAGAGATGATGAATTCAGTTTTAGACTTGTTGAAATTGAGGTATCTGCTAGATACTTTGCATCAAGACAAAAATACAAATAATACATTGTTTGTATATGATGTTTTATAAGTGAGAAAATCAGGGTGAAGAGAAAATAAAAGGAAAATGTAGGCAAAGTGAAATTAGTTTTATGTGTGACTCATGGCACCTGTCCTGTGCTGTCCCTGCTCCTGACCTTTCTAACAAAAACCAGAGATAGGGAAAACTTACTAGTGAGCAACTCTAGACATAAAGATTGGAAGTCGCCAGCTCAGATTTTATTGAAGTTGAGAGAGTAGGTGAGATTTCCTGGGAGAATGTCCAGGGCAGTGATTCTCCATCTTTGAAGTACACAAGAATCGCCTGTGAGGATTATTTAAAATGCAATTTATGCCAGGCACGGTGGCTCAAGCCTATAATCCTAGCACTTTGGGAGGCCGAGGCGGGTAGATCACGAGGTCAAGAGATGGAGACCATCCTGGTCAACGTGGTGAAACCCCGTCTCTACTAAAAATACAAAAATTAGCTGGGCATGGTGGCGCATGCCTGTAATCCCAGCTACTCAGGAGGCTGAGGCAGGAGAATTGCCTGAACCCAGGAGGTGGAGGTTGCGGTGAGCCGAGATCACGCCATTGCACTCCAGCCTGGGTAACAAGAGCGAAACTCCATCTCAAAAAAAAAAAAAAAAAAAAAAAAAAAATGCAATTTACTGGAGTCTACCTCAGAAAGCCTGATTCTGGGGGTCTGTAGTGGGACTGAGTAACCAGCACGTGACCCAGGAGATTCCAAAGCAGGTGGACTAATGGCCCATTTCAGAAATTTTGGGGTAAAATAACCCCAAGGGGCACACCCTTTCCTCATTTGACTTCCTCATCCTTTTGCTCTATAATTTCTCTACATACTTCATCACACCCCTTCTCCTCTCCAGAACCTTCTGAATCCAGAGCAGAAGGCACCAGAGCCCAAACAGACCACACGAGAACAGAAATATCCTTTACTCCTCCTCGTTGTACCTTCCTTAAATTGGTACGCATTGTTTCCCATTCTCCCATGGTCCGTGCTCCCTGCTCAGGAAACCACATCAGAAATTCTTCAGCCACATCAAAAAACTGTGTTAAACTCAGCACCAGCTTCAGTTCCCCCTCTTTTAAGCAGTGTTGAAACCAGAAGAAGCCTCTCACGTGCTTGATCCTTGTCCCATGTTGCCCGAATAATGCTGAGTTCCCCAGTTCATGCTGGGAAATTTTTTCAAGAGTTTTCGGTCTCCCCCAACTAACCCTGGGATATTTTTTTCAAGAGTTCTCGGTCTACTTCTGGGTTCTCCTTAACTCACCTGGGAGAGTCTTTCAAAATTTCCTGGGTCCCTTCCAAGCTCCCCAGCTTACCCCGGGGATTTTTTCCAAGAGTACTCGGGATAACTTCAGCTTAGCCTGTCATCTCTCCTTTGCTCAGGCAACTCTTCATCCCAGGTTCGAGTCCCCACACTTGGGCACCACTTACCGAGTACCAGCTTGGCCAGGGAGACCCCACCCAGGCAGCGCTGAAGGCAGTGAGAGGCAAACACACAGATAGAACAGCAAAGTTGACCTATCTAGGGGGAGCAGCCTACCCAGCTGAGAGCCTCAGGGGCTGACAGCATTCCAGTCTGAAGGCCCCGAGCAGATTCTCATCCACATATTTATTCTCTCTTAACAGGTGACTGTTATTAATAAACAGGTGTCTATAGTTATGAGTTCACTCATAACTCATAAATATTCCAAATAGGCAGCTGTTACCTGCCTACCACTAATTACAAACTAAAAGGTATTCACAAGGGAGCCACGGGTGCAGGGTAGACTTAATGTTTCTCAATACTGCCCGCCTTGGCCTCCCAAAGTGTTGGGATTACAGACATGAGCCACTGCGCCTGGGCATTTTCTCAATTTATCTTTAGGCTATTTTATTAACATTTGATTTCTTGATAACTAGGACTGTTCACTTCCAGGATTAGGTGGCATTTTATTCATTTAAACTTACCAAGAATAACCTGTTTGTTCTTTTTATTTCCCTAGTATCGATTTTATGGAGAACCTGTAATAAAAGCATGTATAGAAAATGGAGCCAGTTGTATCGACATCAGTGGAGAACCTCAGGTATATAAAATGAATGGAAAAAAAATATTTAGTGCGATTTTGCAGGCATATTTAGAAGCCAGCAACTCCTTTCTAGTGTTTAGAGATGGTATTTGTATGGTATTCCATTGATAGCTCAAAGGAGAGCACTGATGGTAAGGTCTTAGCTTCGGCTTTCTTGAATTTTATTATTTACAACATCATTTATTTTCGGTTCATGCTTATTATAGCTACTCCATGCTTTAAACTGAATTAATTAAAATAAGGGACTATACATAATTCTTAGAATCTCACTTTTGTAATGTTTTCATTTTGAATTCCCTTTTAAAAATCAGGTACCTTTATAACATTACAGAAAAATAAAGGTAAAATTCACTAGTATAAAATCAACCTAAACATTTTAAATGTTCACATTTATTGAATGCTTGCCATGTGCCCAACATTGTGCTAAATGTTTTATGTAACTTTTAAAAAACTACCTATAGAGTAGTTATCATCTTGCTTTATTTTTTATAGATGAGATAATTAAAGCTTAGGAGGCTTAAGTAACTTGCTCAGTAACATAGAAGAACTAGGTCTTCAATTGAGGTTTGCTTGACCACAGGAAGTTGTGTTTTAACAGGTGTTAAATTACAATACAGCCTTTAAAATGGTAACCGCAAATGTTTCTATAGTCAGTACTGATTGTCATCAGCTTGCCAATATAATATTAATATGTATTTGCAGTTTATTAATTGGTAAAATACTGGAAAACACTGAGAAAGTGTAAATTACCAAAATTGATTGAAGAAGAAGGAAGAAACATAAATTTTTAAAAAGGCCAGGTGAGGTGGCACACACCTGTTATCCCAGCACTTTGGGAGACTGAGGTGGGAGGATGACTTGAACCCAGCCAGGTGTTGGTGCACACCTGTGGTCCCACCTACCCAAGAGGCTGAGATAAGAAGATCGCTTGAGCCTGGGAGGTCAAGGCTGCAGTGAGCTGTGATCATGTTATTGCACTCCAGCCTGGGCACTAGTGAGACCCTGTCTCCAGAAAAACAAAACAAAAACGTAAAACGCTTCTCATGTTATTTGAAATAACCCAGAGCATAGAAAATGGTGAAAAGCTGTTAAGTCATCTTATAAACTATCATAAAAGTAATAGAAAAACTTTTTTTTTTTTCAATTCAGGGTCTTACTCTGTTACCCAGCTTGGAGTGCAGTGGTGCAATCTTGGCTCACTGTAACCTCTGCCACCTGGGTTCAAGTGATTCTTCCACCTCAGCTTTCCGAGTAGCTGGGAGTACAGATGCATACTACCACTGTTGGCTAATTTTTGTATTTTTAGTAGAGACAGGGTTTCACCATGTTGGCCAGGCTGGTCTCGAACTCCTGGTCTCAAGCGATCCACCCACCTCAGCCTCCCAGAATGTTGGGATTATAGTCATGAGCCACTGTGCCCGGCCTTAATATCAAAACCTAGTAAGGGGCTGGGCACAGTGGCTCATGCCTGTAATCACAGCACTCTGGGAAGCCAAGCTGGGCAGATTACTTGAGGCCAGGAGTTTGAGGCCAGCCTGGCCAACAAGGCAAAACCTGTCTCTACTAAAAATACAAAAATCAGCCAGATGTGGTGGTACATGTCTGCAATTCCAGCTACTCGGGAGGCTGAGGCACAAGAATCACTTGAACCCGGGAGATGGAGGTTGCAGTGAGCCGAGATTGTACCACTGCACTCCAGCCTGGGCAACAGAGTGAGATCCTGTCTGAAAACAACAACAACAAACCCAATAAAGAACCAGAGGCCTGGGCGCGGTGGCTCGCGCCTGTAATCCCAGCACTTTGGGAGGCCAAGGCAAGCAGATCACGAGGTCAAGAGATTGAGACCATCCTGGCCAACACGGTGAAACCCCATCTCTACTAAAAATAAAAAGATTAGCTGGGCATGGTGGCATGTGCCTATATTCCCAGCTACTTAGGAAGCTGAGGCAGGAGAATCGCTTGAACCCAGGAGGCGGAGGTTGCAGTGAGCTGAGATCGCACCACTGCACTCCAGCCTGACGACAGAGTGAGACTCTGTCTCAAAAAAGAGGAAGGAGCCAGAATAAATAAATAAATAAATAAATAAAAATATTTCTATTATTTACAAGTCAATAATAGAAATAAAGATAACTTATTTTAAAAATGGGCAGGGGATGAGAAGAGACAAATCTGTGTGAAAGAATTCCAAATAATTTATGTAGCTTTTCCACTTTTATGTGAAAGCAGCTGTGTGCATGACTAAGTGTGTTAGTGTGCTTGTGTATGCATGAGTGTGACTGTTAGTGTGACTGTTAATGTGTTTGTGTCCGTGTGTGCATCAGCAAGTGTGCATATATGTGTGACTGTGTATGTACATGAGAGTGTGTGTCTGCGTGTATGTGTGTGGTGTGTGTTTGTGTCTGTGTATGTGCTTGAATAGGTGTGATTGCATATGTGTGTCACCCTCAGGGAGAGGGAGCATAAATTGACAGTGGAGAAACCTGGCAAACACTACCTCAGCCAGGTGTTCAAGTCTCAGTATGAACACTGGTAAGTCGCGACTGTGTAGCCTCGATGTGATGTGATAAGAATTGCACTGTACCCCTGTAGTCTTCTTTCCAAAACTCATCACCTCACTTTAATAATGAGAAAAACAGATAAATTCCAGTAGAGGGGCACTGTACAAAATGCCTGACCAGTACTCCTCAAAATTGTCAGGATTATCAGAAATGAGGAAAGTGTGAGAAACTGTCCCAGCCAAAAGAAGCCCTGAGGACACCACATTACATTGACTGAATGTAATGTGGTGTCCTGGTTGGGATCCTGGAACAGAAAAAAGGTGTTCAGTAAAAACTAAGGGAATCAGAAGGAACTGTGAACTTCAGTTAATTAATAATATGTCAGCATTAGTTCATTAACTTAACAACTATTAATATGAGATGTTAAACATAGAGAAAACTGGGTGTCAGGGTACTTGGGAACTTCCTACTTTTCAGTTTTTCTGTAAATCTTTATTTAAAAAAAATAAATTTTGAAAACAGGCAGAACAGAACAGACATTATTCTGTTATTATTCCACTTTTATATGAAAGCAGCTGTGTGCATGACTAAGTGTGTTAGTGTGCTTGTGTATGCATGAGTGTGACTGTTAGTGTGACTGTTAATGTGTTTGTGTCTGTGTGTGCATGAGCAAGTGTGTGTATATGTGTGACTATGTGCATGAGAGTGTGTGTCTGCATGTATGTGTGTGGTGTGTGTGTCATGCGCACATAGACACAAACACAAAGACATTATTCCTTCCTGTTCTCTGTCTGTACATAGGCAGAGCTCTATGTCTGTGATGATGTTCACCTGGGTATTGCTATTTGGGGTAGTTTTTGTTTCTGCTTTTTTCGTCTTTTTTTATATTTTATTTAACTTTTTATAATAGGTAATACTTTTACATTTAAAAGCCATTCTACAAAAATTGAATGTCATTAAGTCAGATCAGCGTATCTTCTATGTCCCCTGGTTCATGGTAGGAACTGTTATTTGCTGAATAAGTGAAAAAATATTTTGACAGTTAATATTTTGCTGCAGAGCCACACTGGTTAACATTTTCAAAGTTTAATTGCTTTGTTTTTAAAGATAAATTATTTATAATATTGGTCTGCGTCTTTCTACATAGCTCTAATTAAAATTCTTGTCCTGGATTTTGTAGTTTCTGGAGCTAATGCAGTGGAAATATCATGAGAAAGCTGCAGAAAAAGGGGTTTATATTATTGGAAGCAGCGGCTTTGACTCCATTCCGGCAGATCTGGGAATAATATATACCAGAAATAAAATGAATGGTAATTACTGATCAATAAGCATTAATGGAATTTAACAGTACAAGGGCTTCATGTTTGTAACTGGTGAACTAAAATGTAGTTGAAAAAAGGAAGCCTTAATTGGGTAATATTAAAACCCGTGTTTTTAGTATAGCTAAACTTTTAATAAAATGCTCTTGAGACTATTGTTGAGACATGATAATACTGCATTTTACAATGAGAAATTATTGTCTCTGTATAGTTTGGTTTGAGCTGTAAAATTTCTGGAAAAGAACTAAAAATGTTGGCAACTGTTTAATAAATTCAGGCTTGCTTTGTTTAGGAATCAGCACATTTTAAAGTATAATTTGTATGTTATAATTAAAAGGTTAAAAATTTTTTTTTTTGAGAAGAAGTCTCACTCTGTTGCCCAGGCTGGAGTGTAGTGGTATGATCTCAATTCACTGCAACCTCCACCTCCTGGGTTCAAGCGATTTTTCTGCCTCAGCCTCCTGAATAGCCGGGACTACAGGCATGTACCAGCACGCCCGGCTAATTTTTGTATTTTTTATTAGAGATGGGGTTTCACCATATTGGCCACGCTGGTCTTGAACTCCTGACGTTGTGATCTGCCTGCCTCAGTGTCTCAAAGTGCTGGGATTACAGGCATGAGCCACCGTGCCCAGCCAACCGGTTTAAAATTTTTAACCATCAATACTTTCTAACCAGCTAGAAGGTATTGAACACAGAAGTGGAGATAGTTATTTAAGAACGGAGAAAATAATGTTATAATAAAACATTTGAAGTTACTGATGTTTTACATATTTAAGAGTGTCTGTTTAGAAAATTACCTGAGCAGGGCATGGTGGTTTGCACCCACTATCTTAGCTACTTGGGAGGTTGAAGCAGTAGGATCTCTGGAGGCCAAGAGTTCAAGACCAGCCTGGGTAACATAGCAAGACTTGTCTCTAGAAAAAAAAGAAATTATCCAGGTGTGGTGGTGTGCACCTGTAATAAGTCCCAGCTTGGGAGTCTGAAGTAAGAGGATCACTTGAGCCTGGAGTTTGAGGCTATACTAAGCTATGATTGCACCACTGTGCTCTAGCCTGGGTTACAGAGTAAGACCTTATCTCTTGAAAAACAAAACAAGACCAAAAAAGCCCACCTGAAACAGATAACTCCAGTGCCATATAAAGTGTTCTAGAACTTTAAAAAATTGGAAAATGTTTCAGTATATATTAAAAAGTTAGCAAAACTATGAAACCGAAGTCCAACAAAGATAAGTACACACACAAACTACAAATTTTGCTCATGAAATTAGAAGTAAAAAGAAAATACTATATAAAATTTTAATAAATCCAGTGCCATTTTAAAAAGTTTTTTTTAAAGACAGGATCTTGCTCTGTCATAGCTCACTGTAACGAACTCCTGGGCTCAGGCAGTGCTCCCTCTACAACCTCCTAAGTAGCTAGGACTGCAGGCTCATGCCACCATACCCAGCTAATTTTATAACATTTTTGTAGAGATGGGGGTCTCACTGTGTTGCCCAGGCTGGTCTTGAACTCCTGGCCTTAGGTGATCCTCCCACCTTGACCTCGTAGAGTATTGGGATTACAGACGTGAGCTGCTATGCCCAGCTCATCCAGTGGCATTTTAAAAGAACCATACATTGAGACCAAGGTTTAGCATTAGGAAGTTATATCATCATGTAGGATCAGAGGTGAACAGCTATCTATACGCCCATCTCAAAAAATGGTTTGAAAATTCAAAACACCGTTTACTGATTTTACATTGTTTGGAATTGAGGAATAGAATAGTTTCCTACATAATACATGTGGGAAGGCAGTAGCCAGTGTTGTACTTAGTGGTGAAACGCTAAAACCACTCCAATTAAGAAGTGAAATGTGAATTGAAATACGAAATTCAGTTGAAATGTGAAATTCAAAATATTCAGCGTTCCAGTCTTTAGACCTAATATGTCCCCAATTATTAAAATAATTCTTTAAAGTCTGTGAAAGTTCACAGGTATTTTCATGATAATCCTGTTTCCTGAGGTTGCTCTGTTTTTATTTTGAATAAGACTTTTTTCCTTCTTAAGGGAGAATTGTTAGTTTAGGGTTCACGGTGGCTCAAGCCTGTAATCCCAGCACTTTGGGAGGCCGAGGCGGGTGGATCACGAGGTCAAGAGATCGAGACCATCCTGGTCAACATGGTGAAACTCCGTCTCTACTAAAAATACAAAAAATTAGCTGGGCATGGTGGCGCGTGCCTGTAATCCCAGCTACTCGGGAGGCTGAGGCAGGAGAATTGCCTGAACCCGGGAGGCGGAGGTTGCGGTGAGCCGAGATCGCGCCATTGCACTCCAGCCTGGGTAACAAGAGCGAAACTCCATCTCAAAAAAAAAAAAAAAAAAATTTTTTTTTCAGATGCTGAAACCTAGAAGTTAACATCTTAACGAGTAGTGCAGCTGACTTTTGGTGCAGGTGGTCCACATTTATTAGGTTACTGCTTTAGGTGTTTTGTGTTCTTTCTGTGGATAGGGTTAGATCACAGAGCCACATACGCAGGCCACATTCTTTTAGTAACCAGCAGAATAATCTCCAGTGAGTTATACTTTAATGATGTGTTGTTTATTTTTGTCTTTGGTCAGACTAATGACATTTATGTGGCTCTAGTCTCCCTCTGCTGAAACAGCTTTTTTGATGATGTGGCTGTTATTTTGCTTGGTGTCAACTTTGTAAGGCCCCATGTTTTAATTTTCTCTTAGAATTAAAACATTGTCAGCTGGGCGCAGTGGCTCACACCTATAGTCCTAGCCCTTTGGGAGGCCGAGACAGGTGGTTCACAAAGTCTGGAGTTCAAGACCAGCCTAGCCAACATGGTGAAACCCCATCTCTACTAAAAATACCAAAAAAAAAAAAAAATTAGCCTGGTATGATGGCACATGCCTGTAATGTCAGCTACACCGGAGACTGAGGCAGGAGTATCGCTTGAACCTGGAGGTGGAGGTTGCAGTGAGCCAAGATCGCACCATTGTACTCCAGCCTGGGTGACAGAGCGAGCCTCTGTCTCAAAAAAGAATTAAAACATTGTCACTGAAGGAATGAATATATTTCATTTATCAGATTTTGAGAATTAGCCAGCCCATCATTTTTTTCTTTTGCCTTATTGTTCTTGAGAAACTCAGTGGTTAAATACTTAACAGCTGTGCCTTTATATTAGTCTTCATGGTCAATATACTTGATTTCTCCTTTTTCTTGGCTTGGTTTTCAATTTTTATTTTATACTTATTTCATTTAATAGTCGTTTTAAAAGCTATCACAAAGGGTGTTTTGATAGTTATTTGTGAACATTCATTTTAAGGCACTGTTAATAAGCCTCTTGAAAGCTATAGTATTTTAAAACAGAGTAATTCCCATGAATCTTTCTTATTTATTTATTTATTTATTCATTTACTTACTGAGACAAGATCTTGTTCTGTCACCCAGGCTGTAGTGCAGAGGTGTGATCATGGCTCACTGCAGCCTTGAACTCCTGAGCTCAAGCCGTTCTCTTACCCCAGCCTCCCTAGTAGCTAGGACTACAGACTACAGATGCATGCTACTGCAGCTGGCTAATTAAAAAAAAAAAAACTGTGGACTTGGAGTCTTGCTGTGTTGACCAGGCTGGTCTTGAACTCCTGGCCTCAGGCGACCCTCCTGCCTTGGCTTCCCATAATGTTGGGATTACAGGCATGAGCCACCATGCCCAGCCCTGTAGATCTGTTTGGTAACTGTGTCCTAAAGCACCTTCCAGAAATCGAGTGAGTGCAATTGTTTTCTAACTGGGGGGGATTCTTAATGTCATTAGATTTTAAACACCAGAGAAGATTTTGTCAGTGCTAGCAGATAGAGTTTATGCTAGACTACTCTTTCTGATTGTTTACCTGGTCAGAGCTACTTCTTAAATCTCTTAACAAAAACATAATAAAAGTGTTATCTATACAGATTTTCTGTGTGAGCTGTAGGCTTAGAAAAGGTGGTCCCTGAGTTGAATAGGCATTGTTTGTTATTACTTGTCCTAAATACTTTACATTTTATTTGACTTTTTACCATTCTCCTACTCTCTAGGTACTTTGAGTGCTGTGGAAAGTTTCCTGACTGTACATTCAGGGCCTGAGGTTGGTTTTTCTGTTCGTCTTGTATTGTTTCAAATTAATATTAAAAATATTTTGGAAATGATACATGGGTCTTAAAACATTTAGACTAATTTTTAAATGTATTTATAATTTTTAATGTGTGAAAGTCACCACATTTAATTTTTAAAAAGATACTAAGTTAACACAATTACTTAAAATACAATTTATTTTATTTTGTAAGAAGTATATTGGTTCAATCTGGAAAAGCGGGGCAACTTGAAGCAAAGGCAGGAAGACTCCAAGCGGGGAGGGAGCTTCCAGGTCACAGACAGGTGATGCACAACTGTTACATTCAGAAACAAGAATGAGAAAAGCACACTTGGGACCCTTGGTAGCCTGTGTTAGAAACCCAGCTCAACCCAGTTTAAACCAGCAAAACAAAAAAGAATCTGTTGATTCATGTAACCAAATGTCTGCAAGTAAATAATATGGCTGGATCTAGATGTTCAAATGATACTGTCTGAACTGTTTCTTTTCCCTTCATTTCTCTCTTTTTATCCCTTTTGTTTCTTCTACTTTTATGTAGGCTCTGGACAGAGCAGGAAAGGTACTGGCAGCTCCAAATATTCTTTGTCATAAAGGTTCGTGATTTCTTGGGAAGAGCTACCAGAGTTACATGTCAAACGATAGAGCAGATTAGTCATTTTGCTCATTCTTAAGCCAGCTGATGTGACCTGGGGTAATAAAGTATGAACCCGGAAAATCTGAGACAAGTTTCAGTTAATTGAGAAAGTTAGGCTGGGCTAGGTGGTTTACACCTTTAATCCTAGCACTTTTAAAGGCCAAGGCAGGTGGATCACCTGAGGTCAGGAGTTTGAGACCAGCCTGGCCAACATGGTAAAACCCCATCTCTACTAAAAATACAAAAAAAATAGCCGGGCGTGGTGGCAGACGCCTGTAATCTCAGCTACTCTGGAGGCTGAGGCAGGAGAATCGCTTGAACTCAGGAGGTGGAGGCTGCAGTGAGCTGAGATTACACCACTGCACTCTAGCCTGGGTGGCAGAGCGAGACTCCATCTTAAAAAAAAAAAGTTTATTTTGCCAAGGTTGAGGATGCACCCTTCCTGTGACATAGCCTCAGGAAGTCCTGATGACATGTGCCTGAGGTGGTAGGGGGCACAGCTTGGTTTTATACATTTTAGGGAAACATGAGACATTAATCAGTATATGAAAGAAGTACATTGGTTCAACCTGGAAAAGCGGGACAACTTGAAGCAAAGGCAGGAAGACTCCAAGTGGGGAGGGAGCTTCCAGGTCACAGACAGGTGATGCACAATATTACGTTCTTTTGAGTTTCAGATTAGCCTTTCCAAAGGAGGCAATTAGATATGCATCTATCTCAGTGAGCAGCAGGGTGACTTTGAATAGAATGGGAGGCAGGTTTGCCCTAAGTAGTTTCTAGCTAGAGTTTTCCTAGTGATTTTGGGGCCCAAGATATTTTCCTTTCACAAGAGTAATCAATCAGTTTATGAATCAATTTTTTTTTTTGAGATGGGGTCTTGCTCTGTTGCCCAGGTGGGAGTGCAGGGGCATGATCTTGGCTCACTGCAACCTCTGCATTCCAAGTTCAAGCGATTCTCCTGCCTCAGCGTCCTGAGTAGCTGAGATTACAGGTGCACACCACCACTCCTGGGTACAGTTTTTTAAGTATAAATAAAAAGGCTTAAGAGAAGAAGGGTAAGGAGTAGCTGTAGAACAACAGTCTAGTGCCAGACCTGGGCAACCTGTCAGGAAATTTGTTGACACTACCTTAAAGTATGTCAGAATCCGATCATTTTTACCACTTCCCTTGTTACCACCCTATTCTTGCTACCACCTGTTGTACGGTCTGTGCTCGACACAGCAGTCACTGTGATCCTTTTCAGACGTAACCTAGACCGTGGCACTCCTCAGCTCAGAACTTTTAGTGGCTCCTTGTTGCATGCAGAAAGAAAGCCGGAGTTCTTACCTTAGTGCGAATGGTTATAATGAACTGGTCCCAGTTATCTCTCCAGCCTTCTGTCCTGAATTTTGCCCACGTGTGTTCTCCATTGACACTGACTTCTGCTCCGACCCTTGAACACACCTGCACACTTCTGCCTTAGGGCTTTTGTACTGGCTTTTCCCTTTGCCTGCAAACAGTTCTCCCAGTTATTTGCATGATTCACTCCGTCACCGCCTTCAAGTCTTTTCTGAAATTTCACTTTCCTAATTGAAGCTTACCCTGACCATCCTGTTTAAAATTGCAAACCAACTCCCTTGCCTGGCACTACCAGTTCATTTTGTCTGCTGCCTTTTTCTTTTTTGCTGTAGTACTTCCCACCTTCTAAATTCTGTATGTTAATATTTTCTCTTGGCTTTATCACTCTTAAATGTGAGCACCGCAAAAGAGGGATCTTTCTCTATTTAATTCACTGAACACCTAGAACAGTGCTGGTTACGTAATAGCATCTCAATAATTGTTGAGTGAACAGTGGACAAGGCTAGCATAACTTTGATTTGAAAACCTTGCAAGAACAATTCTGTAATGGAAAAGTTTGGTTGAGTCTCATAGGATCATAGATGTAAAAATCCTAAACAAAATTTAGTAAATTAAAACTAGTGATATATACACAGAATAATATTTTTTGACTAAATTGGTTTTAGAGCAGGAATGCAAGGTTTGACACTATAATCTCTAATTCATTCACCTCATTATCAGGCTAAAGTTAGAAAATTATATGATCATGTCAATAGATAGAGCAAAGGCTTTTGATAAAATATATCTATTCATGATTAAATTTTACAGCAAACTAACAATAGAAGGGAAGATTCTTTTTTTAAAAAAAGCTGTAGCAACCTGGGTGTGGTGGTGTGCACCAATAGTCTCCACTGCTTGGAGGGTGAGGCAGGGATAGCTTGAGCCCAGGAGTTCAAGGCTGCAGTAAGCTATGATCACATCACTATATTCTAGCCTGGGTGTCAGAACAAGAGACCCTTCTCTTTAAGACAAAAACTAAGAAATGTCACACCCAGTGTTTGGCATTAGGAATAAGACACAGATGCCCACTCATTACTTCAGCCAGATCCTAGCCCGAGGAGGAAGGCAGGAGAACAGAAATGAACTGTAAATAGATTAGAGAGGAAGAAACAAAACTGTTTTCTATAGATAAAACTGTGAATGTAGAAAATAAAAAGAATCTACAGATAACGTTAGAATCAACAGAAGAGTTTTTGAATTGCTGGAAAAACTCATTTCCAAACAAGGTCACATTCTGAGGTGCTGGGGGTCAGGACTTCAGCATATCGAGTTCTGATTTTGGGTGGGCATGCAATTCAGCTGATAACAGTGTCTTTCTAGGAATGTGTCCATTTCACCTAGGTTATCTAATTTGTTGGCATACACTTGTTGATAGTATTCCTTTATACTCCTTTTTATTTCTGTAGGGTTGGTAATGTTCCCTCTTTTATTCCTGATTTTAGTAGTTTGGATTTTCTTTCTCTCTTTTTTTTTGGTCTAGCTAAAATTTGTCAGTTTTGTTGACCTCTTCAAAGAACCAACTGTTGGTTTTGTTGATTCTTCTATCCTGTTTCATTTATTTCCACAATAGTTTTTATTTTTCCTGGATATAAAATTAATATAAAAATCAGCTATATTTCTGTATGGCCGCTACAGTTAGAAGGTGATTATTTTTGTAAAAACGACCATCTAAGATAGCATTAAGTAAGTCAAGTACAGAATGAGTAATAGAAAGTGTACAAGATTTCTGTGAAGAAAACTATAAACCTTTATTGAGGGACCAGAAAGAAACAGAAATTGAAGGATCTACCATATTCATGGATTAAAATATGAATCCATTTTGTAGTTGTAAATTTTCTTCAAAGTTGGTGATAATATCGTACAATTCCCATCAAAATATCACAGACAAGTTTCTCTTTGTTTTGTTTTGTTTTGCTTTGGTATACATCTTGACAAGCTCTTTCTAAAATGTATATGGAAACTCAAAGGACTGAGAATAGGCAAGATATTCCTGAAGGGAATAAGGCAGAAAGATACACCTGGGTATGAAGACCTGTTATTAAGTCAATGTAAACCCTTGATTTATGGTTAAGGGCTTTTCCTATCATTTTTATTTTCTTTTTACAAACCTACTTTATTTGTATTTATTTACTTTTCATTAGTTACAAGCCTTGTGGAATACAGCATCACAGGGCTTCTATGTCTCAGCGGGAAGGTTGCTTTGGAATTAGGCACAAACGTGCCACTGTTTCTCTGGGCACACGTTACCTTTCCCCACATTACTCTGGTTTGGTTTGGTTTGGTTTGCTGCTAAGAGTCAGTATTATTCTTGGTACACATAAGCACATCTCCTGCCCAAATCAAATCTTATTTTATCTCAGCCACACACACCTTCAGTTTTAAAAAGAGCTCTGTCCTCTCTCTGTGGTTCTGGAGACCCCAGTGATAGCAAAAATAGCCTTGGACCACAGTTTTCCAGACATATTTGTCTTTTAGAACTCCTCCTCCCAGCAGGCCTTGGACCACAGTTTTCCAGACATATTTGTCTTTTAGAACTCCTCCTCCCAGCAGGCCTTGGACCACAGTTTTCCAGACATATTTGTCTTTTAGAACTCCTCCTCCCAGCAGGCCTTGGACCACAGTTTTCCAGACATATTTGTCTTTTAGAACTCCTCCTCCCAGCAGGCCTTGGGCCACAGTTTTCCAGACATATTTGTCTTTTAGAACTCCTCCTCCCAGCAGGCCTTGGGCCACAGTTTTCCAGACATATTTGTCTTTTAGAACTCCTCCTCCCAGCAGGCCTTGGACCACAGTTTTCCAGACATACTTGTCTTTTAGAACTCCTCCTCCCAGCAGGCCTTGGGCCACAGTTTTCCAGACATATTTGTCTTTTAGAACTCCTCCTCCCAGCAGGCCTTGGACCACAGTTTTCCAGACATATTTGTCTTTTAGAACTCCTCCTCCCAGCAGGCCTTGGACCACAGTTGTCCAGACATATTTGTCTTTTAGAACTCCTCCTCCCAGCAGGCCTTGGACCACAGTTTTCCAGACATAGTTGTCTTTTAGAACTCCTCCTCCCAGCAGGCCTTGGACCACAGTTGTCCAGACATATTTGTCGTTTAGAACTCCTCCTCCCAGCAGGCCTTGGACCACAGTTTTCCAGACATATTTGTCTTTTAGAACTCCTCCTCCCAGCAGGCCTTGGACCACAGTTTTCCAGACATAGTTGTCTTTTAGAACTCCTCCTCCCAGCAGGCCTTGGACCACAGTTGTCCAGACATATTTGTCTTTTAGAACTCCTCCTCCCAGCAGGCCTTGGACCACAGTTTTCCAGACATATTTGTCTTTTAGAACTCCTCCTCCCAGCAGGCCTTGGACCACAGTTGTCCAGACATATTTGTCTTTTAGAACTCCTCCTCCCAGCAGGCCTTGGACCACAGTTTTCCAGACATACTTGTCTTTTAGAACTCCTCCTCCCAGCAGGCCTTGGGCCACAGTTTTCCAGACATATTTGTCTTTTAGAACTCCTCCTCCCAGCAGGCCTTGGACCACAGTTTTCCAGACATATTTGTCTTTTAGAACTCCTCCTCCCAGCAGGCCTTGGACCACAGTTGTCCAGACATATTTGTCTTTTAGAACTCCTCCTCCCAGCAGGCCTTGGACCACAGTTTTCCAGACATAGTTGTCTTTTAGAACTCCTCCTCCCAGCAGGCCTTGGACCACAGTTGTCCAGACATATTTGTCGTTTAGAACTCCTCCTCCCAGCAGGCCTTGGACCACAGTTTTCCAGACATATTTGTCTTTTAGAACTCCTCCTCCCAGCAGGCCTTGGACCACAGTTTTCCAGACATAGTTGTCTTTTAGAACTCCTCCTCCCAGCAGGCCTTGGACCACAGTTGTCCAGACATATTTGTCTTTTAGAACTCCTCCTCCCAGCAGGCCTTGGACCACAGTTGTCCAGACATATTTGTCTTTTAGAACTCCTCCTCCCAGCAGGCCTTGGACCACAGTTTTCCAGACATATTTGTCTTTTAGAACTCCTCCTCCCAGCAGGCCTTGGACCACAGTTGTCCAGACATATTTGTCTTTTAGAACTCCTCCTCCCAGCAGGCCTTGGACCACAGTTGTCCAGACATATTTGTCTTTTAGAACTCCTCCTCCCAGCAGGCCTTGGACCACAGTTGTCCAGACATATTTGTCTTTTAGAACTCCTCCTCCCAGCAGGCCTTGGACCACAGTTTTCCAGACATATTTGTCTTTTAGAACTCCTCCTCCCAGCAGGCCTTGGACCACAGTTTTCCAGACATATTTGTCTTTTAGAACTCCTCCTCCCAGCAGGCCTTGGACCACAGTTTTCCAGACATATTTGTCTTTTAGAACTCCTCCTCCCAGCAGGCCTTGGACCACAGTTTTCCAGACATATTTGTCTTTTAGAACTCCTCCTCCCAGCAGGCCTTGGACCACAGTTTTCCAGACATATTTGTCTTTTAGAACTCCTCCTCCCAGCAGGCCTTGGACCACAGTTTTCCAGACATATTTGTCTTTTAGAACTCCTCCTCCCAGCAGGCCTTGGACCACAGTTTTCCAGACATATTTGTCTTTTAGAACTCCTCCTCCCAGCAGGCCTCCAGAGGCTTCAAGATGGCAGAAATAGCAAGGGGGCTTTTCAGTAGATGATGCTGGGACAATTGAGTACATGGAGAAAAAATGAAATTGGATTCATACTTTTGCATCCTGTACAAAAATCAAGTTTAGATGGATTCTGGATGCCCTCGCCGTTGGTAATGACTTCTACAAAAAGACAAAGGGTCATTAAATCTAATGAAAAATTGTTATATTTGTGTACATTTAAAATTGAGAATGTTTCTCAAAAGACCTGGTTAAGAAAGTTAAAAGGCTAGCTGCAGCGTAGGAGTTATTTACAACACGTGATAAATCCTAACGTCATAATTTTGAGCATAAGAAGCCAAATGCTAAATAATAAATCATGTTTGATTGCATTTCTGTGCAGTTTAGAAACAGGCAAAACGAATTGTATTGTTTAGGGATGAATGCTTAGGTGGTTAAATGCTACTCAGGTTGAGTAGATTAACAAATTGGACCTTTACAACTTTTAGTTCTGTTATAGTTTTAATAAAATTGAAGAAATAAATCTATACCAAAATGAAAGTTAGATTTGGTATCTCTGCTTTTCAGTATCATCAAAGCTAAGATAGGAAAACCTGAATCTTTGGATAGTTTTATTTTTTCTCTTATTTTGTTTATTGACAATGAAAGATTCCTTCATTCCTTGAAAATCTTGTGACAGAATTAGTTTTGAATCTTTCTAAATTACTCTGTTCACCTAAATAATGTAAACAACATAGAGGGAAGGATATAATATAATTATGTACAATCAGAATAATAAATGAAGTTTAAATATTCATGAAAGAAAATTAAAAGGCCCACCTAGAAGTTAGATAAAGAAAGGTCAGTGCTAGACCAGACGCAGTGGCTCACACCTGTAATCCCAGTGCTTTGAGATACTGAGGCGGGCGGATCACCGGAGGTCAGGAGTTCAAGACCAGCCTGACCAACATGGTGAAACCCCATTTCTACTAAAAATACAAAAAATTAGTTGAGCTTGGTGGCAGTTGCCTGTAATCTCAGCTACTTGGGAGGCTGAGGCAGGAGAATCACTTGAACCCGGGAGGCAGACGGTGCCATTGCACTCCAGCCTGGGCGACAAGAGCGAGACTTTGTCTCAAAAAAGAAAGAAAGGTCAGCGCTGTGGCAGTAGGTTCAGAGGTCATGTCCTCTCCTGGGCTCTCCTCTCAGCCAGTCGTTTCTCAGTGGTGTTAGAGGTAAGGGTTGGGGAAGCTATAAAGAGTATTGTGAATAGAAAGCCGAGAGCTCAAAGTCTCATGAAAGGATAAAAAAATAAGTGAGTAAATGAGAGTCTGGGTATGATCAAGCAAATACTAAGGACTGTGTACTGGCTGTGATACCAAAAAGAAATCAAGGGATTGAGGAAAGAAAATATAAATCATATTAGTGAACTTTAAATTTTTAAAAAATTATTTTACCAAGACTTCTGTGGGAAGACAGATCGATAACTTGGGGCTAGAACAAGAGGAAGTATTGGAGGTAGATGGGTAACCAGGTGTAACAGGATGGAGAGATGGGCAGTGCACAGTGTACGTGTGCATAAATGTGCATGTGGACATATCCTGAAATGACGAGGAATTTGTGTAGGACAGAGGATTAGGGTGGCTATTCCTGCAGATCGCATGGGGCAGAAAAAAAAAAGGATTAGAGTGGCTGATCTTGAAGGAATATGGTCAATTAGATGGTAAAATTGATGAAGTAAAACTAAATAACTTATTACAGAGTATAAAGAATTTTAGGGGGGAGAAGAAAGGGCTTCTCTTGGTATAAATACTGAATATGATCAAGCTAATGAATGTTACTGCTGCCTAGCTGGTCATGAAAATTCACCTCAAGATGATCAAATAAGTGATTATGTCTTGTCCAAATATAAGTGAAATGTTGTTTGTAACAATTATAAGATACTTGGCTTCACATTTTAGTAACTACCCCTTAAGACATGTTTCTTTAACTCTTAAAATATTTGATTAGGGGTTGAGCCTTCATGACGGTACCTGGAAGTCAGCAGTTTATGGTTTTGGAGATCAGAGTGGTTTGAAAAAACTACGAAATGCATCAGATCTGAAACCTGTCCCACTCATTGGTCCAAAATTGAAGAGAAGGTATAGTAACTTAAAATCCATTTTTTGATATGTCCAATCTAAGTATATTGTTTGGTTGGCTATTAATAAAGTACATTACTAAAAAAAGCTTGGAGGCTATTTTGTAGTAAGTTCAGAATTGTTTTCAAAGATAAATAAGATATAATTAATACATTATCATAAGCTTAAGTGCTTCATATATAATTTGAATCCTAGGAAATAAGTGAATTTTATGATGACTTTTCACTATCAATATAGAAATTAACTGTCAACTAAATTTTATATGATAACTTTTTTCTCTTTTAAAAATTCATTTTAGTTTAGTTTTGTACTACAGGACATATGTGAGAACTTTAAAGATTTGAATTTAGGGGTGGGCTGTAAAGTTAGCATTCTTTTTTTTTTTTTCATTGAGATAGAGTCTCTCTTTGCCCAGGCTGGTCTCAAACACCTGGCCTTAAGTGACCCTCCTGCCCTGGCCTCCCAAAGTGCTGGGATTACAGGCATGAGCCACCATTTGTGGCTGAATTGGCACAGGATTTGGCAAATCCTGCCACTGATTTGCTTATTCAGACATTTGCCAGCTAAAGTTGTGGTCACTATAATTGCAGGAAATGCAAAATATTCATAGATCTGTCTTGCAGGTGGCCAGTTTCTTATTGTCGGGAACTCAAAAGTTATTCCATTCCTTTTATGGGATCAGATGTGTCTGTTGTAAGGAGGACTCAGCGTTACTTGTATGAAAATTTAGAGGAATCACCAGTAAGTATATATGGTTTATTTATCAATAAAGAATATTCTGGGTTTGTTACAGTTCCCCTATCTGTTCAATGTAGGATATTTTTGTTTGTAAGGCAGAAAAAGGAAGAGCCAAATAATACATGTTTCATGCTCTGGAAATACACAGAATCATTAGGTAGAACATTTTGTATTTTATATCCTTGCCCTCTGATTCAGACCTGGCTGAATAACTTTTTAATGAACACAATAGCAGCAAATTCAGTACAGGAAATCCTGGTGTCATAAGCACCCCAAAATCCTTGTTTAGCGTTTCAGTTGCTAGAAACTCTTACTTGTGGAGATGTCTGGAACCTTCTCTGTCCCTTCTCTACTTCCACGTCTGGAGTGCCGTCCTGCTTCTTTTGGTGAGGAAAGTAATTGCTTTCATTGTTGAGACTTCAAGAGGAAACTGTATTTCAAGTTAAAAGGTGGAGGGCATCTTCTCATAGAAGGGGGTTGTAGGTGGAGTCTGTATTCTGTAGTGTATGATTGGTAAACTCATATTATGGGTGACATAGACTTTTGTGTCCAAGTAGGGGAAGGTAATTACCATTCGTAAACAATTTCTTTAAAAAGTAGGGTACACAGTTAAAAAAGTAGGCTACCGTACTTCCTGTCCACCGGGTCTGACAAATAAAACAAAACTCAGCTCCCAATGTCTGGTTTCTGAACAAGGTTTCAGAACATGATGCATTTGTAAAGGGGAAGAGAAAGGTACCGTAGCTAACATTCTTGTATTACTTGGTCTGAAATGTAGGCAGGAATGTTCTCACTTTGTATTCTGAATCTAGGTTCAGTATGCTGCTTATGTAACTGTGGGAGGCATCACCTCTGTGATTAAGCTCATGTTTGCAGGACTTTTCTTTTTATTCTTTGTGAGGTTTGGAATTGGAAGGCAACTTCTCATAAAAGTAAGTAAGATTTTATGAAATTAGATCCTTAGAAGTATTTTCCATGCGTTTTTAAAAAGTCACTGAAAGCGTTTTTGTTTTTCCTTTAGTTCCCATGGTTCTTCTCCTTTGGCTATTTTTCAAAACAAGGCCCAACACAAAAACAGGTAATCCTTTCCCTTGTGTTCAGATCACTAAAATATTATTTTTCTTTTGTTTTTACTTTTCCTCAGTGCAGTGACAGTACCATCGAAGACGACAAGGCACTGTGTTTCAGACACTCTTTCAAGTTCTTTATGTAAATTAGATTATTGCTTCGTGATTAAATTATGGCAGGATATTCTGGCAGATAAAATAATATTTTTGTCTATTGAAAATGTCTCATTTGGAATAGAATAGTCGGTTTTACTGTGTTCCAGGAGGAAACGGCGTTATTTATTCAATGCGCCCTTTGCTTTCTTTCACAGTTGGACGCCGCATCATTTACGTTGACATTCTTTGGTCAAGGATATGGTCAAGGCATTGGTACTGATAAGAACAAACCAAATATCAAAATTTGTACTCAGGTGAAAGGACCAGGTATTTCACATATCACTTAAGAATGCTGGGAAAAAAGAAGAAAGAATGCTTTGGGAGTTTTATACTCTTAAGCTATAAAGTAGAATGCCATTACAAAATATTCTTTTTAAAGCTTAATTGTTTTAGAAATACATTTGTACAAATTTAAGATTATTCTGTCGAAGACTGAAACTTTGATATAATCCAATTTTATTAGTGCATCCTTCCCTCTGGCTTTTTTTCAATATGATTCAATAATTCAGAATGGCAAATTTTAATTAGTATTAATAAGAAAAGGGAGTGGTTGATATTAATGTGTTTGAGTCTCATATGTAAGTAGTATAATTATAAGGTCAGTCAAATCTGTGGTCTAGGATTTCCTCTTTTTTTAGATGGAGTCTCGCTCTGTAGCCCAGGCTGGAGTGCAGTGGTGTGATCTTGGCTCACTGCAACCTCCGCCTCCCTGGTCCTGGTTCAAGCAATTCTCCTACCTCAGCCTCCCAAGTAGCTGGGATTTCAGGCACCAGCCACTGTGCTCAGCTAATTTTTGTACTTTTTAGTAGTGATGGCGTTTCACCATGTTGGCCAGTCTGGTCTTGAACTCCTGACCTTGTGATCCACCTGCCTCAGCCTCCCAAAGTGCTGGGATTACAGGTGTGAGCCACCGTGCCCAGCCTAGGATTTCTTTAGCATCTCTGAATACCCTGACATTGTTTGGAAAATGTAGGCACCCGTGCACTTTTCAAGGGACAGGAATGGCTTCTGATAGGTTGTTAAAAGAATGTTGCCCAAAAACGTTCAAGAACTTGTGCTATAAGTTTTAGAGAACTATGCAGAGACAGGTCCACTTGTGAATTATAGTATAATTACTGTCATCCCCGATAAGTCACAGGTTCTTATTTTTTATTGAGACAGGGGTATCACTATGTTGCTTAGGCTGCACTCAAGCAGTCCTGCTGACTCAGCCTTCTGAAGTGTTGGGGTTACAGGCATGAACTACCATGCCTGGCCCACGGGGGATTTTAATCAAGCCAGATGACAGTGTATTTCAGCCTTCTGAAGTGTTGGGGTTACAGGCATGAACTACCATGCCTGGCCCACGGGGGATTTTAATCAAGCCAGATGACAGTGTATTTCCATCTTGCCCTTTTTTCAAATTCCCACCTGGCTTTTGAAGGTCAGTTGACTGTATTTTCATTATTCGACAGGATTATAAATACCTATGTTCCATGTGCTTATAAACTATTTTTAAACTTTAGTCAGTTGTTTTCTTTAAGAAAAAATTGAGAGGGTTTTTTTGTTGTTTTTAAGTGAAGTGTATGAATACAGATAGGGATGGGCTCAGTGTAGCGGCAGAGAAGCAAGAAGCAGAGCGTCACTGGCTTCAGTTATCGTCAAGAAGCAGTGCAGTGCCGTGGGAGCGAGTGAGCTCTGGAGCCAGTGCTGGCTGTGACTGACTCAGTTACTGCATGTTAGTTTGGACAAGTCGCTTAACCTCTCTCTCTGTGGATAAAGAGAGTATTGACCTTATATAATTGTTATGAAAATTAAGTGAGTTTAATAGATGTAAAGCACTTAGTACAGTTCCTAACACTTAATAAATACTATAGAAATGTTACTTTTGTTAAGTGACCAGAGTGTCTGTTGGAAAAAATCTGTACACCTAGAGTTAGATATAAAGTCTACCATTTGACGTTTGATGTTGTTGAACGGATACTTCACGAATGCTTTCTTTTTCCTTGATCAACTGTTTCTGCAGAGGCTGGCTATGTGGCTACCCCCATAGCCATGGTTCAGGCCGCCATGACTCTTCTAAACGATGCTTCTGATCTGCCTAAGGCGTGAGTTTGGCTTTCTTTTAATTAGAAGATACCTTTTTTTATCTGTGTTATATTTTAGCTTATTTTGATTTGATTTTCAGGCTTTGGGTCTGCACATAAGCATTTATAGTTCAGTTCTTTTGATCCAAAATATGGTTAAATTAAAACTGTGAGGAGGAGAGCTTCTTACCAGCCCAGAGCTGGTCCCAGAGGAACAACTGAGGAGGTAAATGAGAGGAGACAGAAAAGTGTGAGAGCCGTAAGTTAACTTCAGCTCTTTATAAAAATGGCTCGAGTCCAGAGTCAGCCACTCAAAAAGGGCCCCTGTTGTTAGATCCTGTTACTAGGAGCCTCCAGTCAGTGCTGAACTAGACGCCGCTGGGAGTGGCATCCCTGACTGACGCTGGCGCAAATGGAATCATGGGATCCTGGCTAGATGATTATCAGACCTACTGTCTTACTGGAGCATTTAGCTATCACCCTAAAACTAGGCCAGCTTTTCATATGAGCATAGGCCTGCTGCTGAGAAGTAAATCAGGCATGACCTAAAATGGGATTAATAATAAAAGAAGTTGTATATAGTGAAACCTAATTAAATTTTTTAAATACTTATGTCCCTTTGAAAATATTTAGCATTTACGAATGTTAGCTGTTATATTTTTAAGAACTTATTTTTCATCCAATTTAAGTTCTGTTTAGACTTTAATCGATTACCTAAGTTTATTCCATTCAGGTCTTTCTTTAATCCCCCTGAGTCTGAGGACTGTCTTTAGAAACAGCAGCAGTTCTTCAGGGTGACGCCACCTAGTGTGCCCCGTGAACACATGAATAGAATGGAAACAGCATTGCCAGGAACGGAACCCATCTAGACAGGGTTGGCTGTGGCGCTAGTTTCTCCCGACTAATACTGATTGGGCTGATTTTAGGAATGGAATCAAAGGTAGCCATGATTAGCATGAAGACTCGGGTTTTCATGAATTCTGTAGCAATTTGATAGCGAAGCTGATCAAATAGGAGAAGACTGGAGAGGAGCTGTGTGCACTGTTTTCTCTTGTTATTGTTTTACAGGGGCGGAGTCTTCACACCTGGAGCAGCTTTCTCCAAAACAAAGTTGATTGACAGACTCAACAAACATGGTATTGAGTTTAGTGTCATTAGCAGCTCTGAAGTCTAAACATTTGAAGAATTAACTGAAGTCACAAAGTCCATGAATTAACAGCTTCTCTATTTGATATTTGAAAGTATTCTATAAGCCTCTCTAACTATATGTGGAAACGTTTGTCAAATCTAAAATATTAAAAGCAGGAAATTGTCCTAGCTTATGCTAAATTTAAAATCTCAACTGATTCTGTGATTTTATTGCTTATGAGGGAGAACTCACATTTGACATATTTTTTTCATTGTGTTCCTGGTAGATTTCTATGAATGAGCTGGCAGGTCTAACGAGGGAGGAGGTGTCCCAGGCTGTGGTTGCCAGCAGCATTGCTCGTTGTGGGTGCGCAGACCAGCGTTAGTGCAGGGCAGTAACTGCTGCTCGCCTCACCGCAGGGTGAAGGAATCTTACCTTCTGTGTTTCTCTGCGTGCTGTCTTGAGCCTTTGCTAAATGAAACTACATTTTTTCCTATTTTTGCCTAGTTTTTCACCTAGCCACAGTGATTTTGGACGGTTACCTAAGTTGGAAAATACAGGGTTGTCAATTGAATGGTGTTTTTGGACCTGCCTGTGTATTTTAGTATAGTGGTAGAAACGTGCTGCTGAAGTGGTCTAACCTGTTTCTTGCCAATAAGTGGACTTATTTTATCTTTACCTAATTCTATATCTGTGATTAGATTTAAGGATACAGCTTATAAGTTGCTATCTATTTTCACTGCCTAAGCAGAATTTTTCTCTAATTGACTTTTATATTTTAACTAGTTTTAGGTTGAAGCCCTAAAATAAGGCAAGGGACTTTTTCTTCTGTGTTAGGCATGTAATAAACATACATACATAGCGATCGGGTTGTTCATTGCCTGAACAAGACAGCCACTCGTTTATGGAATTTCTACTAAAAAGTGAGGAACATAAACTGTGTAGGAATATGATTTGTGTTGGGAGACCCTTCTGTTCTGCCTGTACAGAAGAAGGGGAGGGTATGTGACTTGAAGAGCGGGATCTTGGTGGCAGTACTACCCACCCTAACCCTGCTTCCTCTGTCCTGGCCTGGTCATCACAAGATACAGATTTTAGTCTCAGCTCTTCCCTAACTTGTAGGACCTCAGAAAAGGTTTTATCAGCTTTAAAATTAGAAAGCCGTCAAGGAGCAATAGAGCCCATGACTAGCTGCACATCTAAATCACAAAACGATAATAGGTTCCTCAGTGCCTCCAGGAGTTTGCATTCAGGAGGTCTGGAGGTCGGAGCCTCTGTGTTTTTGATATGCATTTGGGAACCAATAGGTGAAGCTACATATTCTGTCCCAGTTTCTAGCTTTGCAACGTATGCATGCTCGTATGCTCGAGCATTGACTCTGATTCTGAAGGTAGCAGTGTGCCCCATGCTCTGGCTTGAGGTACAAGTGTATCTCATCCTGATTTTCCTTTTAATCCCCCAAGGTTCTGCCTGCTCTCATTTGCTGAAAGTATAAGACTCACCTCAGGCCAGTAGACTGCAAATTGTCCAAAACTCTGAGGCTCGGTTCAACAGATAGAAGCCATTCCTGCTCCCAGTGGCCAGGCAGAGAGAACTGGAGTCCGCCCAGCCTCTGCTGTTACTGTTGTCTCACTGTCAGTCTTCCCAGGATTCGGTGATGCCTTTGCTGACACCGCCCTGGCCGTCACCACGAGGTGCTCCACACTCAGGCTCCAGAGTTGTAGCACTTTTCTCGGTTCACTTGTGTGTGTTGTCAGGACCTGAGCTGTAAGCAAAACCTGTACCTCCCTTATGAATCCTTGAACCCTAGTATGAAGCTGAAGTCACTAGCCCAGATTTCCTTGTCTTTCTAGGGAGTTTCCTTTTCGGAGCCTGTGACAGCCTCTCCTGCCAGTACTGCTTCCTTGTCATCACATTTGACCTTCCTTAACTTCATATTCTAGGGAGTAAGGATTGAGGTTGTCACATCTTATTTTCTCCTTCCTGATGTTTTACACAAATCAGCCAGGACTCACAGGGACAGTCTTGCACCAACAGGCAGCAGGCCATCACGGTTAGGAATGCAGGCTCTAACATCAGCCTCTGTGCTGTGGCCTGGGCAAGTTACTCAACCTTATAGAATTATCATGAGAATGAAATGAGCTAACATGTTTAGCACTTAGATTAGTGCCTGGCACATGGTGTATGCACTTACCAAGTTTCAGCATCATCACTACTGTTATTAGAAATCTGTCTTTGGGGCTGGCGTGGTGGCTCATGCCTGTAATCCCAGCACTTTGAAAGGCTAAGTCAGCTGGATCATCTGAGGTTAGGAGTTTGAGACCAGCCTGGCCAACATGGTGAAGCGCCATCTCTACGAAAAATACAGAAATTAGCTGGGCATGGTGTCTGCGAGGCTGAGGTAGAAGAATTGCTTGAATCTGGGGGGCAGAGGTTACAGTGAGCTGAGATCGTGCCATTGCACTCCAGCCTGGGTGACAGAGCAAGACTTCATCTCAAAAAAACAGTCTGTCTTTGGCCACAAAAAGTTTCTTTTTTCTCTTTTTAACTTTTTAAGTTCAGGGGTACATGTGCAGGTTTGTTATTTAGTAAAATGTCATGGGAGCTTGTTGTATAGATTATTTTGTCTCCCAGGTATTAAGCCTAGTACTCATTAGTTAGTTTTCCTGACCCTCTCCCTCCTCCCACTCTCCACCCTCTGAGAGGACCCAGTGTGTGGTGTTCCCCTCTGTGTATCCGTGGTTCCCATCACTTAGCTCCCACCTAGAAGTGAGGACATGTGGTAT
Source organism: Saguinus oedipus (assembly GCA_031835075.1). Lineage (NCBI taxonomy): Eukaryota > Metazoa > Chordata > Mammalia > Primates > Cebidae > Saguinus > Saguinus oedipus. The sequence continues at coordinate 1,982,189 of CM063188.1, read as the reverse complement.
TTTATTTTCTGTCCCTGTGTTAGTTTGCTAAGGATAATGGCCTCCAGCTCCATCCATGTTCCTGCAAAGGACATGATCTCATTTTTTGTGGCTGCATAGTATTTCATGGTGTATATGTACCACGTTTTCATTAGCCCGTCTACTATTGATGGACTTTTAGGTTGATTCCATGTTTTTGCTATCGTGAATAGTGCTGCAGTGAGCATACACATGTGTGTGTCTTTATAATAGAACGATTTATATGCCTTTGGGTATAGCCAGTATTGGGATTGCTGGGTCAGAAAGTATTTGTTTTTAGGTGTTTGAGGAATAACCACACTGTTTTCCACAATGGTTGAACTAATTTACACTTTCACCAACAGTGTATAAGCATTCCTTTTTCTCTGCAACCTCGCCTGCATGTTTTTTTTGTTTGTTTTGAGATGGAGTTTCGCTCCTGTCACCCAGGCTGGAATGCAATGGCACAATCTTGACCCACTGCAACGTCCGCCTCCTGGGTTCAGGTGATTCTCCTGCCTCAGCCTCTGAGTAGCTGGGATTACAGGCATGAGCCACCATGCCTGGCTGACTTTGTATTTTTAGTAAAGATGAGGTGCTCCATGTTGGTAAGGCTGGTCTTGAACTGCCAACTTCAGATGATCTGCCTGCCTCGGCCTCCCAAAGTGCTGGGATTACAGGCGTGAGCCACTGTGCCCAGGCTAGCATCTGTTATCTTTTGACTCTTTAATAATAGCCATTCTGACTGGTATGAGATAGTATCTCGTGATTTGGGTTTGCATTTCTCTAAAGGTCAGGGATGTTGAGCTTTTTTTTTCATCATATGATTGCTGGCTGCATGTATGTTGTCTTTTGAAAAGTGCCTGCCATGTCCTTCGCCTACTCACAAAACATTTCTTTACAGCCTCTCCGAGAGTGCTCAGTATCTGTCAATCCTTGACTAAGACCCATCAGTCAGTTTGTGGATTCAAGATAGATAAACTCCTGGTAGATTTTCTTACTCACCATTGTAATCCCTGAACCACGGGCCCTGCATTGAAAAGGTCCCATCATATGGGCACTCCTGCTGCTTAAAAAATTGAACATAACAGTATTTCAAATAAACTTATGAGAAGAGAAAAATAAGTGGAGGTAGAATTCAAACTTGTTCAGAGCAAGATACAAAATGAGGGACATGAAATAACCATTGTCTGTAGGTCTGACAGCAAGAAAACAGAAGAGTTTCATTTGCAGTTTTGAACTGTTTACCATAAAAATACTAATGGCAAATGCTTATCACTCGCGTCTTTGTGTCAGGCACTGTTCTACGGGCTTTATGTTCATTAACCATTTGCAGTAAATAGTGTTATCCTTCCCATAAAACAAATAGAGAGGCTTAGAGAGAGGAAGTCAGTTGCCCCCCGTCATGCAGTCGATAAGTGATGGACTTCAGCAGGATCTAACCCGAGGGAGTCTGATCCCAGAGCTCCAGGCGCTCATTATTCACTCTGTCCCTCCTCCCACCTCCCAACCGCAAATGGACCCCAGTGTGTGTTGTCCTCTCTAAGCGCCAGGAACATAGGCCACTCAAGCAGCCATTAGGTTATAGAGATGACGGACATCACACTGAAGGAGAGTTTTGCTTTAAAGTGGTAGAAGAAATAGGTTAAGTAAGTGGGAAATGAGGTAAGCTCATTAGCTACACAAATAATCTTCACAACTCAAAGCTCGAATATTTTCGGTTTTCAGTTGATGTGTCTTCACTATTTCATATGCAGTAAATATTCTCTCTTCTTTTTCACTGTATAAGAGCAACATCATTTTTCAGTTTCCACAAGCTGGATTCAAGTAGATCCCCAAATCCTTAAACATCTGTGACCGTTGGCATACAAATGGTCAGAGTAGTTGATCGTCTTCCTAAAAGAAAGAGTGAAAAAATGATAGTGATAGACTTTGTGTCATGAGAGGGGAAGTCGTGTGTGTGAGTGGGTACCCAGCAAGCTTTCCCTCTGGGACAGAAACCTGCGTTGGGAAGTTGCGAGCAGAGGCACTGAGTCACCTGGGAGCAGCTTTGTTTCAGAAAGGCTTCCCGAATGACCCTTAGCTACTGCCAGTAGTGAAAATTGGCGAGATCATTCAGATCTTCTCAATGGGAATGTTACATATGTCTTAATACTGTAGAAGGAGTACTAAAGGAGGATTAAGGAGCCAGTGAGTGTCAGGTTTTTCCATGGGCAGGGTTTTGCCGATGTTTCCCCTAACCTGTGGAGGCAAGTCCCCCTGAGAACTGGGGTGCTCTGGGGCAGAGTGCTGGAGACAAATGGAGGAGGTGGTAACGCACTCACTGAAAATGAGAATGGCTGAGAGCAGGCAGTGTGTTTTAGTTTGTATTTCCCTGTATTAGTGAAATCCTGTTTAGACCCTTTGCTGATTTTTTAAAATGTGTTTTCCAACACATTCTCAGTCTCTCTTTTTTTTAATGGTAAAAGTAATTGTTGGCCGGATGCAGTGGCTCGTGCCTGTGATCCCAGCACTTTGGGAGGCCGAGACAGGTGGATCACAAGGTCAGGAGTTTGAGACCAGCCTGGCCAATATGGTGAAACCCCATCTCTACTAAAAATACAAAAATTAGCCAGGCGTGATGGCGCATGCCTATTATCCCAGCTACTTGGGAGACTGAGGCAGAAGAATTGCTTGAACCTGGGAGGCGGGGGTTGCAGTGAGCCGAGATCGTGCTACTACACTCCAGCCTGGGCAACAGAGCGAGACTCTGTCTCGAAGAAAAAAAAGATAATTATTATTTAATTTGAACACTAATGGTTGCTAAACAGTACTAATGTATTTTCCAGGCTGTGGTTTGAGACTTTGTTTATGGTGTCTTTAACCGGTTATTCTTTTTTATTGGGAGATACAGAGGCCTAAAGCGAACACACCTGCTCTGGAGAGCCCACTGCCTCAAGCTCCTCCTGTCACACCTTCTTCCCGTATCTCAGAAGCAGCCGATAGCCTGACTTGTGTGGTCATCATTTTCTTGCCTTTCTAATTAGTCCAGTTTTGCCAGCTGGACTGTATCGCTGAACAGTGGATTTTACCTGTCTTTGAATGTTTATAGACTCATATTAGATGTCATCTTTTGTAACTCGGTTTCCATCACTGTGGGGACACTGTTCTTCTTGCCTGTGGCTGTTGTTCATTTTCATGGCAATGTAGCGTTATGCAGTATAAAGGGGCCAAAACTGACCCATCTTCTGGGAACATACATTAGGGATGATTCCAGTTTGGGGCTATTATGGAGAGGGTCTTATGAACAGCAATGCACATAAACTAAGATTTCTGTAGTCTTTTTCAACTGACTCCTCATCTGAACCACAGAAGTGATTTGAGTAACTCAATTCTTTCAGGAATGGTGTGTCACTAGTATCATCCTAGATATGGATGACAGAGTTAGCTTATTTCATATGTCAGATGCCTTAGTGCAGTAGGTTCTCAAAGTTTAAGGCAGAATCATGGAGACAGTTTGTTGAAATGTGTGTTACTAGGCCTCACATCCAGAGATTCTGACTCAGTAGGTCTGGGGAGGGCCCTGGAATTTGCATTTCTAACCGGCTCCTAGACGCTGCTGAAGCTACTTTGAGAACCTCTCTGTCTGAGGGAGGGCATAGGGCTTAATTTTCGGCAGAACCAGTTCACCTCCTGAAGGAAGGAAGAGTTGAATTGCATGCTTCTAGGTTCTAGTATCTTCAACTTTTAATAGGTAAATGCCAAGTAATTTTAAATGGTTGTACCAATTTATACTCCTTTCAGCCATACATGAGAGTTTATTATTTCATATCTTCACCAAAACTTGATATTGTCAGGCTTTTTAATTTTTTTGCCAGTATGGAAGGTTAATAATGGTATCTCATTTAACTCATTGTGGTATCAATTAGTATTTATGCAATTAAGCACTTTTCCGTATATTTATTGGTATTTTTAATTTCCTCTTTTGTAAAGTTCCTGTTCAAATCTTTTGACTGCTTTTTTTTCCTATTGGGTTGTCTGTTTTTTGTTTTGGTTAGTAGTAGTTCTTTATTTTGTATATAGTTCATTATATGTTAAATGTGTTGCAAAGAACTTTCCCCAATTTTTTTGGCTGTTTCATTTTGGACCAAAGTTCACCATTTTAATTTAGATGAATTTATCAGCCTCCCTCTTTAAAGCTAGGATGTGTGTGTGTTTGTGTGTGTGTGTATATGTGTGTATGTGTGTGTAATGCATAAGAAATCCTTTTCTACTGTGAGGTTGTAAAGATAGTCTCCTAAAGTCTCTTCTGATGGCATTAGAGGCAGGGCATGGTGTTTTATGCTGTAATCCCAGCACTTTGGGAAGCTGAGGCCAGAGAATCACTTGAAACTAGGAGTTCAAGACCAACCTGGGCAACATAAGATACCATCTCTATTTTTAAAATATTTAGATAAATAAAAGCATTAGGACTGTGCCTTCTACATTTTAGCTCCTTAATTCTCACCTGAAATTGATTTCTGGGATAGCTTTAGATGGGAATCCAGTTTCATTTTTCTCCTTACATATTTCTAATTCTAGCACTGTGTATTGAAAAGTCCATCCCTGCCACATTGATTTGCATTTCCACTTGTTTGTGATTCAAGTCTGTAGTCCTGAGTCAATCTGTTTCTGAGCCTTCTGTTCTTTTTCTTGGGTTATCTCATCTACCTTTGGGCCCACTCTCTGTTACAGTCACTCAGATGAAGTGCTGGTGTCAGGCAGGGCACGTCTTCCTGCCTTGTTCTTGGATCTTGGCCTCATCTTGGCTAGTTTTTGCTTTCGCAGTTCCATACAAATTGTAAAATTATCTTGTTTAGGCTCTGTTAGATTTGGTTGGAATAATGCTGACTTTTGGGGAGGAGAATTGACACATTTACAATAACAAATCTTCCAAACCATGGAGACATAGCAGTTTCTCTCTTTATTTATATTCTTGTAAACATCTCTCAAGCAAGTTTTAAAAATTTCTCTATATAACCCTTACATATTTTATGTCAGCTACAGGCCTAAGTATTTCATATATTTGATGTAGTTATAAATGGTATCTTTTATTTTAAAAATAATTTTCTGCTTGCTGCTGTTAACATTCAAATACAGTTAATTTTTAAGTCTTGATTTTGTATCCAGCAATTTTGTAATTTATTTATGAATTCTTGGGGATTTCCTGTCTATACAGGCATGTTATCTGGGGATAATACTAGAGGCAGCACGGTGTCGGGGGAGAGTATAGACTGGGAAACAGCACTGGCGGGGTCTAGACCTCCGCCCTGCCACTCATGAGCTGTGTGTCCTTAGACACATTATGCAGCCTCTCTTGTACCTTGGATTCATGAACTGTAAAATAAGGCTAATAACAGTACCTGCCTCATGGGGCTGCTGTGAGAATTGAGTCGGTGAAAGCACGTAGTGTTACGGAAGTGTAGCTCTTATTGTATTACTTTTCTTTCCCTTTCCAACCCTTATACTTTACATTTCTTGCCTTACGGCACTGGCCAGAAGCTAAAGGACAGAGGTAAGGAAAGCTCGTTTCCCTGGCCTCCTGATCTGAAAGGAACCACTTTCAGTCGTTCATTACTAAGCATTTTATCCATTGTGTGTGTCTAAGATTGCCTTTATCAGATTAAGGAATGTGCATTTTATTCCTAGTTTGCCAAGAACTTTTCTTGTCACAGGATGTTCAGTTTTTTCACATGCTTTTTCTGCATCTGTCAAAGTAATAAAATTATTTTCTCTTATAATCTCCTAATATGATGAATTACATTTGGTTTTACAATGATAAATGGGGTAGTCTGTATATTACACTGTAAAGTGAACGGATATCAATCCTGCAGTGACCTGGTCCCATGGTTGCATGGAACCAGCCAGACGTGCACTACAATGGAAAGGTCAGAGCAAAGCCGGACGGTGGCCTGAGAATGGCTTTTGCAATTCCATGTAATTGCCGTAGATCCACGCCTGCAGAGCAAGTCAAGCACGCCGCCTCCACTTGCTCTTCTGCTTCAAGATACACATCTCCAAGCTCAGGAAATACACGAAATGTCTCAATTTGATGGGAAGAAATTCTGTGTGCTCCCAGGATTCCGGTTACTTACAGGAGGTTTGTACTGCCTCAGTCTGAAAAGCTGCCCTCTTGCCGTGTTCATGCTTTGATAGAACACCTTGAGAGCCTTGGCAAACTCTCGGTCATAGCTGGCTTGCTGTGTACACATTTGGCTCATCTCTGGCTGATGGCAGTGGCGCTGTCATCCCGCTTATCTTCAGTGTTGGAAGGCTTATGGGCTGAGGTGGAAAGAAAAGGTAACGTTTATTTATGCATCTATTTCTTGAGGCCTCTCTATATGTATTTATTTAGGTAGCATTCTATGACATCAGCAGTTAGCAGGCAACAATTTGGATCCATCCCAAGGAGATCTCACAGGGCAGAAGAAAAAAAATGTCCTGCACTTTTTTTGTTTACGAAACAAGATATGAATTAACTCATTTAAAAGTTTGTTTCTTAAAAGACAAATACATGTCCCCAATGTCGTCGTCCAGGGATAAGCTAAACAGCCAAGACTTGAGCAGTCTCTTACCTTGACCAGAAGCAGTTTTCGCAAGTGATTCTTTGAGAAGCACGTTCTCCTCTCGAGGGCTCTGTTAACGTTTCTGAGCAGTTCTGTCTCCTGCTCTAACCTGAACAGCCTCAGGTAAAGTCCTGGTGTATCTTTAGGGTTTTTCTGCAGCCTACGAAAGAAGTTGTCAGTTTAGTCTTTTGTTGTATCATCTGCATATCCCTTGAGACTGGCAGTGTTCACTGCCACGGGAAAATCAAATGGGATGGGGGCGTGTGTATCGTGAGCAGAGTTTATGCCCCTCAGGTTACACAGGAGTCAATAAAGAAAATGACTGTTAAGGAACGTCAAGCAGCTGTCATCAGAGATTTTCTAGCCACCTGTGATGCCCATTTTAACGTCATATGTACACACTTGGCTTGTATCCTTCACAGTGGAAATTTTCTTGGTGTCTACCAGGATGCGGCCTTTACCTGTGACCACGAGGCCCAGGTGATTGCAGCTCAGCTCGGTGTAGCCTTTTGTAGTGGGGAGAGACACAAAGAAAGAAACATCTCAGTTGCCCAGCTCCAGTGTCATGTGAGAAGTTGTTAAAGCATGTGATCACCCTGCAGGACTAGAACCCAGGGCCCCAGGGGAAAAGATGCCTCTGGCCCTGTGCTGTTAGGACCCTGACCACCCCTGTCCTCTACCTCGTCTGCAGCCCTAAATGTATGGCATTATGTCTGACGGAAGAATGCACCACCTGAGAGAATAAGCAAGGTACCTTGAAGGCCCCATAGGTCAACAATAAGGGCGTTTGTCTGCAAATAGTTCAGAAACTCCTGAGATGCATTTAAGGCTGTAAGTTGGATGGTCTCTTCAATTTGTGGATTCACACTTTCCATACAGGTTTGGTCTAGATGGTGTTTGGAAGGTCATAAGTTCTGTACCTGAGAAAAATATAAAACAATTTAAAACCAGAAGGGACACATTTGTAAAGAAAAAGGACAGATGAGCCAGAGATTTACAGCCCATGTGTCAGATAAAAGGTGATCTGTAATTGATTCTCACGTTTACACATCCAGCGTCTTCTTTATTCAACGTGAATATCATCACTATGTAGACAGTAATTTTTTTTTAAAGGCCAGGCTGGGCACAATGGCTCACTTATGTAATCTCAGCATTTTGGAAGGCTGAGGCAGGCAGATAGCTTGAGCCCAGGAGTTCAAGACCAGCCTGGGCAACATGACAAAACACCATCTCTAAAAAATACAAAAATTAGGTGGGTGTGGTGGTACATGCCTATAGTCCCAGCTGCTCAGGAGGCTAAGCCCAGGAGGCGGAGGCTGCAGTAAGCTGAGATCGCTCCACTCCACTGCACTCCAGCCTGGGTGACAGAGTGAGACTGTCAAAAAAACAAAAACAGATCTCAATACATCCCTTCTACCTAGAAAATAAAAAATCGTTAATTTTCCATGTGAGTTGGTAGTTTGGTTTTTGTTCTTCAAAGTCTCCCTCTATTGCCTTTTTTTTTTTTTTTTTGAGATGGAGTCTTGCTCTGTTGCCCAGGTTGGAGTGCATTTGTGTGATCTCAGCTCACTGCAACCTCTGCCTCACAGGTTCAAGTGATTCTCTTGCCTTAGCCTCCCAAGTAGCTGGGATTACAGTCACTGCACCCAGCTAATTTATGTATTTTTAGTAGAGATGGGTTTTCACCATGTTGGCCAAGCTGGTCTCAAACTCCTGACCTCAGGTGATCTGCCAGCCTAGGCCTCCTAAAGTGCTGGAATTACAGGCGTGAGCCCCGAGTCAGACAGGATATTTGTCTATTAATATCCTTTTAGCCTGATTAGTTTCAGCACCTGCGGTGCTTCTGACATATCGTACAGTCCTTTTGTTTCCAACTACAACCGAAACTGTTGCTTAGATAATACAGTTTTATGAGATTCTTTCTGATAATTAGAATTTCTACTTCAGTTCTGTAAGAGTTCAGCACAGACTGGCCCCAGGCCAGAGACCTGGAAGGACATGTGGCTCCTCTATTAAACAGATGAGGAAAATAGTCATCTTGGAGTTAGACAAACAGAGAAACTTCAGAAAATGTGATAAGCTCATTTTTAAAACTTGAAGATACTGCACTGCCTCCCCCAGGAGCCACCGAGCAGGTGGTGTGTGTGGCTGGGTTCCTCGGCGCAGGCGGGTACCCTATCTGAATGCCCCGCTTTTCATCTTCCTTCATCCACTTGATACCAAGGCACTGGACAATGTGAATCTGGAAATCCATCCTCTTGCCCAGCAGCTCCAAAGAGTTGATAACCACATCCTCCTCACCATGAGTTCTACAAACAAGAGGAGATCGTTGGCCTCGGGTTAGGCTGGGTTCAGATTGTGATGTTAAGGGAATTAAATAGAATCCTGAAGAGAGCTAATTTCGCTGAAGACAGGATAGGTAATATCGCCAACAGTGGAGTTCAAAGACACTAGACAAGACCCCATTACCCTGGCACATCAAGGTTTGAGATCAGGACCTTCTCAAGGATCTCCCTGCCTGGCGGAAAGAGGAAAATAAACAGCTTCCTGTGACAGATGCATACAGTTGTGGATGCCAGACTCGCACTGAAGATTTAGGTCCCGGTGGGACAGCGGCGAAGGCAGCTGACTGCCCAGATGCAGACTCTCAGGGGCTCTTCCTTTTCCTTGGTTTCTTTGTAGTCCAGAGACAACCCCAGGCCTCTCAGCGCAGAAACTGACCAGCAGCTTTCCACCAAGGGACCACTGTCATGTTAGCCAGGCTCTCGAAGTCTGAAACCTATAAACCGGACTGCTACTTTATTAATTTCAACAGGAAGTACAGCTTGCTGGGCATCCTGGAAGCTCCAGGTAGCCAAATGACCAGAGAGATGCTTGGAGTAGACAGTGAGTTGTTGGTCAGCTTGGTTTCTCGGTCATGGAACCTTGAGGTTCTCTTCTTGAGCTGATTTCTTCAGGAAGATGACAAGGTCACACCGAGTGCCTGCCGTGCCTGTGAGGGCGCTGGCACCGCTGCCAGCCTCTTGACTTAGGATTGCTAAAAGACTTGAGCTTTTGTAAAAACTGTGGTCTTAAACAGGTGAGTATTCAGAGAGGACAGTAAAGGGCAGTGGGCAATGTTTAGGACGGAGCTGATAGCTCAGAACAAAGCCTCTGCTCACAGAAGGGTCAGGCGACAGCACAGTATGAGGTCAGGCATCGCAATCCCTACCTCGAGAAAAGGGGGGAGCTGGAAAATCAGCTGCTACTTCTGGATCTTGAAGGAGGTGGGGCCTTTGGCATGGGAAGCATCCTGCGTGGCAGACGCCAGGCTCACAGGCCAGGAGGGAGTGTGGCTGGGGAGGCCCTGCCGCCCGTTTGGCTTCTCTCCTGAGGGTCCATTGTTTGGAACCCACCCAGCTCTTTTGGTTTTGTCCAAGGCTCCTTCCACTACACCTGCCTCTCTGCTAGATGTCTCCCTCATTCCTTCAATCCCCCCGGCAGTGCTGGGCTGTCTTGGATGTGGATGGGCATTCCAGGCCAGCTGCTTTGGCTGCCATAGCAAAAATCAAATTTGTTGCAGCCAAATGGTAAATGAATGAGCTCATTCATTTGTCTTAGGAATGATCTGTTCAGGGTCCCATGTTGACCACCCCATCAGGAGAACTCAGGCTTGCTCTGGAGTTTCTATGTGTGACTGACCCAGAACTAGGCAAGGGGGAGAAGGAGCCACTCACTGTCCTGTTGGGGAGCAAGGTGCTATGCAGATATGCAGCACGGCCTCCTCCAGCCTGTCACAGTTCAGAAACTCTGCCTGCTCCTCCAGCTTCATGCAGTAGGCCGGCGACTGGAGCCAGATGTGAGCTGAGCCCAAGTGGATGACCTCGACAGGATCCCAGAAAGGGTCGTCTTCTTGAGCCACGGGGCTGTCGTCTCCATCTAGAAAGCGCTGGTAAAGTTCCTCCATTAGGAGTTTCGTATTGATGAACTTGGCTTTTGACCATATCCACACCTGGAAACACAGAGGTAAGTCACCAGTGTTTGAGTTCATCTGCTGCTCTAACAATTCATCTCTCTGATTTTTCCCAGCATGCTCCCTCCATTGACTGGGTTTGGGGTACTCATGACCATACACCACTCTCTCCAAACTTAGCTTATGAGGTCAAGAATACCATATTCATTCCTGGACCTGCTACTTCAGCACTGCCTGAGCCTAGGAAGTGACTCAGGAGATGATGGAGGAGTTAGGAAGCAGGCCATCTCAGGAGAAATGAAGATTTGGGGATTGTGGTGTGCAAAATGGTCCTCAAAGTTGCCCACGTCCTAATCCCCAGAACCCGTGAATGTGTTACTTTACATGGCAAATGGAAATTAAGGTTTCTCATCAGCTGACCTTAAAATATGGAGATTAGCCTGGATTATCCAGGTGGCCTTCAGTGTGGCAGAGAGAGGCAGAAGAGAGGGTCCAAAAGAGCTGTGACAATGCCTGCGGGGTCAGAGAGCAGCGATGTGGTGGCTTTGAAGGTGGAGGGAGGAGGCCTCTGAGAGCTGGAAAGGGCCGGGAAACAGCTGTTCTTCCTCAGGCCCAGAAAGCAGTACAGCCCTGTGGACACCTTGCTTTTAGCCCAGCGATACCCAGTTTGGACTTCTTATTTGTAGAAGTAGAAGGTAGTAAATTTGTGTCATTTAATGAGCCTGATAATTCATTAACAGCAGCCATGGAAGATGATGCGGGGTAGTTAGTCTGGAGAAGAGCTGAGAAGTGGCTCCTCCGCCATGATTGGAATGCACACACATCCACATGCAAAGGAGACGCTCCTCACAGCCCTGCCTGCCGAGCACAGCAGGCATTCTGAGCTCCCTTCAGCAGAGACCTCGGAGTTCACGCCCAGTGGGCAGCAAATCCAGGACAAGAGCCTGCCGCTGTCTTCTTCACGGGGTGAGGACGGGGCCACTGTCAACACTGGCTCTGGAGAGGGACGAAACCTGAAGCCACAGGATTCCAGTTAGGTAGTTTTTAGACCATAAATGTCAGGTAGAACTAGCAACTCCTTTTCTGGGCAACTTGCAAAGCAAAAACAGAAATCAACAGATAAATCATTCTCTGTACGTATGATGTATCTTCACAAAAAGGACACTCTACTCTGGAAACAGATTGCAGCCTTTTCTGTTGGCCTCGGAGTGAAGAAGCACGGTTCTCTCCTAGAGGCAGCACCACAGTGAAACAGGAACTTGGGGCGGCAGGGAACAGCAGGGGCTCTAGTCATTGTCGTTTTTCTGTTTGTGTGTTTTTTGTTCCTTTTTACCCAGGCTGAAGTGCAGTGGCCCAATCATAGCTTACTGCAGCCTCGAACTCCTGGGCTCAGTCGGCCCTCCTGCTTCAGCCTGAGTAGCTGGACTGCAGGCATGCGCCACTGCACCGGCTTATTCTGGTTTTCCTTAAAGACTTTAGGCTAGGGAACTAAGACCATGGGAATCTAGATAATACATGAATTCACTGGCTCATTACCTGTGGATATCGGACCACAGGCGTGTCAGTTAAAACAGGATGTCATCCTTGGGCTGAGGAGGAAGCAGGTCAGCGGTGCTCCGGGACAGGCTGGGAGCCCAGGCTGACTCCCTGCTGCTCCCGGTGGGCTCTGCAGGCTCTAAGGTCCCTGGTGGGATGTGCTGCTCACCCATGCCAACAGCTCTTGTGTGAATTCTGCTGAAAACTGCAAGCTGGCGGCATTTCAAGGTCGGAAAACCCTCCCAGCCCCTCACACAGAGCCCTGGTTTGCTCCTGAGCTTGTCTGTGATGCGAGACCCCAACAGTTGCACAAAACTGCACGTGGACACTGCGTCCTCCCTGAGTGCTGCAGCAGCAGCCATAGTCCCCATGGTGGGCGGGAGGATAGGTGAGCCCTTACGAGGTCAGCCAACAAAGTGCCACTCGTGTCTGTAGCTGAGACCCACGGCTGTCTGCTGGCCATCTAATCTTCAGAGGTGCCTGTCCCGCGTGCACTGCACACATCTCTACACCATGTCATAGAGACCCCCAGATTACAGGCTTTCTGAGGCCTCCTGAGGAGAGCAGGGCTTCATCTGAGGAAAGTCACTGGTACTAAGCTTACCTGTTTTTTTGCGACAGGGTCTTGCTCTGTCGCTCAGGCTGGAGTTCAGTGGTGTGATCACAGCTCACTGCAGCCTCAACCTTGTCAGGCTCAGGTCATTCTCCTACCTCAGCCTCCCTAGCAGCTGGGACTACAGGTGCTCACCATTATACACAGCTAATTTTGTACTTTTTGTAGAGATGGGGTTTCACCATGTTGCCCAAGCTGATCTCAAACTCCTGAGCTCAAGTCATTCACCCACGTCAGCCTCCACAGATCCTGGGATTACAGGTGTGAACCACTATGCCAGGCCTTCTCTTACTCGTTTCAATGTAAAAATGGACAGTCTTGAGGATGACAGATTGGTAAGGTTCATATCTTCATGAGAAAAAAAACCCAGACTGTACAGCCCCCTTAAAAGAGAACCTGCTGTGTAAGCAGAAGCCACCCTATCAGACAGCTACTGTGCTGGTGACAGGATGCTGGTTGAGGGAAAATGACATTGCAGAATGAATTCGGGCCCTCAGCTCTCCCATGCAGTTCTCCCAGTGATAATGTGAAAACACCATCTTCTGCCCCGTTTCTGGAAATGACAGGCAGGCCGTCATGAGTGCCTTCGTGTGCACAGAGTAACCCTTCTGCTAGCAACAGTTTAAAGGCGATTTTTCGACTTGCTTTAGACTATAATACAAAATAAACAGAATAGCATGGAAAACGGATTTTTAGAATTACAGTTTTTCTTAAGACAGGAAACTGCCGGCCGGACGCGGTGGCTCAAGCCTGTAATCCCAGCACTTTGGGAGGCCGAGGCGGGTGGATCACGAGGTCAAGAGATCGAGACCACCCTGGTCAACATGGTGAAACCCCGTCTCTACTAAAGATACAAAAAATTAGCTGGGCATGGTGGTGTGTGCCTGTAATCCCAGCTACTCAGGAGGCTGAGGCAGGAGAATTGCCTGAACCCAGGAGGCGGAGGTTGCGGTGAGCCGAGATGGCGCCATTGCACTCCAGCCTGGGTAACGAGCGAAACTCAGTCTCAAAAAAAAAAAAAAAAGACAGGAAACTGCCAAGCCAACTTCTGGGGGAAAGCCTGGCCCTAGAGAGGCGCACGGACTGTCAGGGCACCAGAGCCAGTTTGCCCCAGTGGCATTTGCTGGAAAAAGAGAAAAATGAAAAGCACAAACACACTGAGGGGTCCCTCGCAAGGCCTCATGGAACATGGAGAAGTCCAGTCTGGCTCCCCAGAGAGTCACACAGACCTGCAATGAAAGGGGCCGGTCTCTGAGGAGCTGGGTTCCAGGAGGATCCTGGCTCAGTTTCCTCCTCGGGGCAGGATTGGCAGCCGCAGCACCTAGAGCATGAAACCCTGTGGACAAGGTGGTGGGCACACAGGTGCTGACCACATCGCATGTATATATATGCTTATCATCTCTCATTTCACAGTTTTTAAAAGCTTTAAAAAAAACTGGTCTTGACCCAAAACATCTTGGCAATTTTCAGGCAATGAACAGATGAGCAGAAAAGTGAAACTCGGAGAAGCCCCAGTTGCTGAGTAGAGAGGGAGCATCCCGGGGTGGGGGCCGGAGGTGCAGCCTGAGGGCTGCTCCAGAGGCCTGATGTGTGCACAGGGGCACTGCAAGATGGGCCTGCATTTTCTGTTTCCTCCTTTGAGGGCAGAGATGGGGAAGCAGGGTCTAAGTTCCTAAAATGGACTTTCCTGATAGCAACGTCAAGCGCATCATTCAGTGAGCTGGTGAAACAGCCTTTTCTGGAGTCCCCGGAAGTGTGGCTTTTCTCATCGCTGCAGAAGGGCAGCCTGTGCGCTTATGTGCACATGCACGCATGCACATACATGCACATATGTACATGGACAGACACCACTACCACTTGGATAAACTCCCAGGCTCCCTCCTGGTACAAAAGCCTTTGAGTCATATTCAGCACAACCAGATGCTCAGCGCAGGCAGTTAGGAAAGCTCCCAGGAGCTGCTTCTGTGAGGGAAAGGACCCAGGACAGGGAGCAGGAAAGAGGGTCCTCCTGTCCCCCAGAACTCCAGCTCATACTTGGAATACGTTTTGCCTTTCCTGGGTCTCCAGGGCTGCAGCTGGTGAGGATAGCCTGTGTCCTGTGGGGCTCACCTAGTGAGTCCTGCGGTTGGTCACTGTCACCATCACCTCCTTCTTTCGGTCATAGCCCCTGGAATCTGACGACGCTAAGTTCTTCACCTTCAATTCCATGTTAAGTCTCACTAAATAATCCTACACTCGGCCGGGTACAGTGGCTCACACCTGTCACCCCAGCACTTTGGGAGGCTGAGGTGGGTGGATCGCTTGAGCCCAGGAGTTCAAGACTAGTTCCAGCAACATAGCAAAACCCCGTCTCTATAAAAATACAAAAATTAGCCAAGCATGGTAGTGCACACCTGTAGTCCCAGCTACTTTGGAGGCTGAGGTGGGAGGATCACTTGAACCTGGCAAGTGGAGGTTGCAGTGAGCCGAGATTGCACTACTGTGCTCCAGCCTGAGTGACAGAATGAGACCTTGTTCAAACAAACCAACCAACAGCTTATACCACCTTTGCAATTTCTTTTTCATCCTCTCACCCTCCGGCTTCCAAAATGATGAGTGAATAAGACTTTCAACCCTGCTTTTGTTTTTTGACATGGAGTTTTGTTCTTGTTGCCCAGGCTGGAGTGCAATGGCTCAATCTCAGCTCACCACAATGTCTGCCTCCCAGGTTCAAGTGATTCTCCGGCCTCAGCCTCCCGAGTAGCTGGATTACAGGCATGTGCCACCATGCCCAGCTAATTTTTTTTTTTAGTAGAGATGGGGGTTTCTCTGTGTTGCTCAGGCTAGTCTTGCACTCCCAACCTCAGGTAATCCACCCACCTCAGCCTCCCAAAGTGCTGGGATCACAGGCATGAGCCATCATGCATGGCAAGACTTTCTCTAAGAAGGTGTCCCACCCTTGCCCCTTGGATTTCCCACTAAGAGGAAAGACTGACCACCAGATTTTCTCCATCATATCCTGGAACTAACACTTGTAGTCCCTACCAAATTGATTACATCTCTGACAAGGTTCCTGCTGATGCGATCGCACGTCTTCAGGGAGCTGTTCGCAGCCCGGGTCTTCTCCATGGCACAGCAGGTGTCAGGGTGCCTAGACCCGAGGAGGCCCCAGGACAATGGGATGGCCTGGTCATGGCCAGCAAGAGTTGGTCTGGGATCCCGGTGGCCCTGGTAGGCTGTTGGTGAAAGGAAACCTGGGTCTGGGCTGGACAGTCTGGCTTCTGTTGCTAGTTCCCCGAGAGTCCTTGGGAAAGCACCCCCGCCCCACAAGGCCTTGAGGTGCTTTCTGCAGCTGACGCAGCAGCTCCTGGCTCTAGATAAATTACCTTCTTCAGCTCTTCACTCATTTGTTTGGCTTCTGCAACTAGCGGCATGAGTTTGATGTAGTCCTGGAACACAGCCAGGACACTGGGGTCTGCCTTGCCGTCTCCACCGTCCACAGCACCTGGTGACGATCACGATGGAGGTAACAGTCAGTTACTTGTTCTGCTATGAAGGCTCACTGCAGCCTCCACCTCCCGGGTCCAATCCATTCTTCCACCTCAGCCTCCCCAGAAGCTAGGATTACAGCTGTGCACCACCACGCCTGGCTAAGTTTTGTATTTTTAGTGGAGATGGGGTTTTGCCATGTTGGCCAGGCTGGTCTCGAACTCCTGGTCTCAGGTAATCCACCCACCTCCACCTCCCAAAGTGCTGGGATTACAGGCATGAGCCATCGTGCCAGGGCCATTTGTTTTTGAGACCGCCGTCTCGTTCTGTTGTTCAGGCTGGTGTCCAGTGGCATGATCTCTGCTCACTGCAGCCTCTACCTCCCAGACTCAAGCAATCCTCCCACCTCAGCCTCCTGAGTAGCTGGGACTGCAGGTGTGCACCACCATGTCTGGCTAATTTTTAAATTTTTTGTAGAGATGCGATCTCACTTTGTTTCCCAGGCTGGGCCTTGAACTCCTGGGTTCAAGCGATTCTCCTGCCTTGGCCCCCCCAAAGTGCTAGGTTTACAGGCATGAGACACCACCCCCAGGGACCATGTATATATCTGTATGCTTATTCATTCAGCTGCTCATCAAATATCTACATTTTAAAATTACAAACATGTCATTAAAAAAAAAAAAAAAAAAGAGGAAAACAACACTGGCTTCTCCTTACGTAGCTGCTTCTCTCAACCCTTGAATCCCGGCCACATGCAGGAGGCCCTCTGCCCCCAGTCCTTATTCTTGGTCTCAGGGTCCTTGACCCAAGGTGGCTGCAGACTGAGGAGGGTGTGGTGAGGTGAGATCTGATTGTCTAGACAGAAGGCCTGGGACGTATCTTCAAGCTGTGGCTGGCACAGAAAGCAACCTGTTCTTCTCTTATACCTGGGGTAGCTTGAAGGAGGGGCTCATGGAGATTCTGGGAGGACCAATCTCCCTCCAGAACCCAGGCTAGTACTGCCTCTAATCAGGACCTCTCAACTCTTTAGGGACCCCTGTCCTGTGGGTGCACAGAGTGCCCTTGGCTCTGGGGTCTGACCCCAAACTGCCCACACAGCTGCTGCCTTGCTGAGGACATAGGTCTTCACTAGGGTCTGAGCCAGGGTCTGGGGCTGGTTCAGCTTCATGGCACCACCAGCCCTGCCAGGGATACAAGGGCAGTGGCGCGGTCAGTCTGGGACCACAGTGTCTTGCTGGTTTGTTTTTAGAAGTTGGGAACTGGTCAGGCACCGTGGCTCAAGCCTATAATCCCAGCACTTTGGGAGGCTGAGGCGGGTGGATCATGAGGTGAGGCGTTCAAAACCAGCCTGACCAAAATGGTGAAACCCTGTCTCTACTAAAATTACAAAAAAATTAGCCAGATGTGGTTGTGGGCACCTGTAGGCCCAGCTACTCAGGAGGCTGAGGCAGGAGAATCATTGAACCCGGGAGGCAGAGGTTGCAGTGAGCCAAGATCGTGCCACTACACTCCAGCCTGGGCAACAAGAGTGAAAAATAAATAAATAAAAATAAAAGTCAATAACTTCAGCAGAAGAAGAGCAAGGAGGTGAATTTCAAATCCATTTAGTTTGCTAAAATTCTGAGCGAAATACTGTGGTATGGGAAACAGGGAGGAACTCTTTTGCATACACGCAGGTGGATCTGCCCACTTTGCACCAGCGTTTTCGTTAAGGTGAGTTCAGGTAGAGTGCCGGTGCTGAGCGAAGCGTGGGGCCCCTCCAGGAAGCCCGCACATCACTGAGATCTAAGTGGGGTCCGGCCTCACCTGGATTCTGGGGGAGCCGCCCTGAGCGAGGTGAACTGGGGCCTGAGGCAGGAGTGGGAAGGGTGTGCAAAAGCCCTACCTGAGACAGGAAGAGGTGGCCAGCATCAGCGCTTCTGAAGACTCTCACCTGGGAGGGTCCAGAATATTGCTGGGGGCTGAGTTAAGGGGAGCAGGGGAGCTTCTGTCTCAGAAACCCAGGGCTGTGCGTGCTTCTGGGCCACACATTTCCAGCCCAGAGCAGGTGCCCAGCCGGCTCCTCTCGTGTTGAGCCCCTGGTTCTGCCCGCCCAGCAGACCCCTGGGGGTGACCACAGGCCACTCGCTGACTTCTCCAGCTCAGCATTCTTCACCTATTTGCTATGCACCCCACTCTCTTATCTGCCCTTTGAACCACCTTCACCCTCATTCATCGGGGAAAGTTTAATGAGTTCTTTTTAATGTGCACTCACTCTATATGGAAATTATAATTCAATTTTGTAAACATTAGACTTTGACAAAACAAATGATTTTCTTAAGGAAAGCAGAGAGACAGAGTGTGAAATCGCTGCTCCCAGATCACCACAGGAGAGGCCAGAGTCAGGTGGGGCCCTCACCGAGCTTGTGCGCGCTCACTCCCTCCGAGGCCACCCTCTCCGGCTGGAAGAAGTCGTAATGGAACCAGCTGAGGTCCTCACTGCCCTGCTCTGAAGGAAACCCCACGTACAGGTAGGTACTGTTGGATCCCAAAATAAGGCAGTCCTGGGGAGGAGACAGTGGGCTCAGGAGGGCATTGAGGCCAAGGAGGGTGAGGTGAACCTCGCAGTGAGAAGGATCTGAGGAAGGTCCTTCCCTCCGGAATCCCCCAGACAGGGAGACGCAGACGCGGTGACGGTGGGTGGCAGCTGGCTCCTGCGTTCACCTTCATCCCACACACTGAGGGTGCAGCTCCGTTGGCCCTGGGGGTCCGTGGGGACCACACAGAGCCAGGCCCTCCCTCCACTCGTTTCCAGGCTGGCCTGGGCAAGTACAGCCTCGGCTGCAGGGGACACCAGGGCCTAACGCAGACGGCGGGTTAGAGACAGCCTCTTCTGAGGGCTGATGCTCACACTGAGCCCTCCTGTGAGGTTAAGTTTTGATGAGGCAGAGACAGCTGCTGCAAAACCACAGGAAGGGCAGCGTGGCCAGAGAGGCTGAGGAGGTCACTGAGGGGCTTTCCAGAAGGGAGTGGCCAATCCCAATTTGCCTGTCCTGACTGAAAGGCTCTGGCCACCAGGGAGGGGAGAGGGCTGCAGGGGAGCTGGCAGGGGTCCAGGGTCGGCAGAGTGGGGAGGAAGAGGCGCTGATGTCGGTGAGATGTGCGTGGCCCCACTCAGTGACAGGCTCCTAGAAAAACAGAAAATGTCACAAAACGTTAGAGCTGGAAGGGACCTTGGAGGACACCTAGTTCAGCCCATCTTGTTTTCCAGGTGAGTGCAGAGAAGGGAAGTGACTTCCCAAGAGCATCCAGCGTCAAGAGCAAGGCTCTCCCTCCAGCAGCTGTGCCTTGAGGCCACGGTAGCAGGCCACGGTGTGAGCGTCCCGCCCTGCCACGGCTGTGACGTGGGCACCTCCCATGGCCGTCCCCTCCCAGCTGTGAGCCCGCAGGGAAGTTTACCAAATGCCGCAGCTTTGTCCTGCTGGTGATGCGCACCCCGTTAACGGCAACCTTGCGTTCGCTGTGTGGAGTGACCTCACTCTACCGTCGGCATCTGTGAAGGAAGTGTGTTTATCTGAAATTCTAAGAAGACAAGAGTCTGTCTGAGACACCTGACAAATGGCGTTGTTGGTGAGCAGGGCAGGCTCTTTCACATTTGCATGGGAAGTTACACTGGCAGCTGCGAAGATGGCGGGCGGCATGTGGGGCCTCCCGTGTGCCTGGGGACAGCAGCGGGCGCGGAAGGACCTGCCCTTGGGAGCACAGGGAGTTGGGAGCCAGCAGGCGAGGCTTCACTCACAGGACCACACCCGCTGAGGGAGCCCACCAAGGTCACCGCAGTCCTCACACGCTGGTGGGGGTGGGGGGTGGGAAAGGGGCAGCGGGCAAGCTCCAGAAGAGACTCGGGAGGGAGGGGCTCCTCATAAGTTTCTGTCTCTGCGTCCTTGCCACAGAAATTCAGACCTTATGTTATAAGGTTTGAGGCTGGATGTCGGGGGTCTCCGATTGGCTTTCCTGCTCCCCGCCCCACTCGCCCACGGTGGATGTCATCTGTGTGCCCTGAGCGACCGGCTTCCTGTCTTTTTTTTTTTTGAGATAGAGTTTCACTCTTGGGTGACCCCTGGGTCAGCACCCCTCACGCTACGAGGGCCCATGGGCTTTCATATGGGGAGGGTGGTCTGTCTGAAGGAGGTGATGGCATTTCCCAGTGGGAGAGCTGGAAGCAGGAGGAGAACCAGTGGCCTCAGGCAGGGAAGCCACAGCGCTGGGGGGACGGCTCCTGACTGCTGACACCATCACAGGATTTCCCAGGGGCTCCTGCAGGACACTCCTGAGGGGTGGTCACTGCACAGGGGGGCTCGCTGTTAGTGCAGGTGGTGAGGGCTCCACACACCGAGACAGACCCGAGGGTGCGTTGGTGTTTTGTGCTTTGAGCCTTCTCTACTGACTTGTGAAGAATCATGCACAGAATCTAGAAACCACCTTGCCCTTTCCTCCCAGGGCTGGAGACCAGGAAGCAAAGCAGTGCCTCACCCTGGATTTCAGCCAGAGGACAGAGGGCAGGGCCCCCACTCTCTTAGGCCGGCCCCGGAGTAGGTGGCCTGGGAAGGTCTGAGAAGTGCCCCTGCCTATCCGCTGGCTGTGCGGCTTTGCAGAGCTCTACATGAAGGGGTCGTAATTCTCTATTGCTGGACAAGGACACTGATTCCTAGAAACTCACCCCAGACCTTGAACTGTGATAGCATCAGAAGCAGCCTGGCCAGCGTCACATGAGCCTGGAAAGAATCATTTATTGTCAAAATCAGACACTTTCCGAATTTGACCTTAAAAAGTTAACATGGCTGATGTTTTGGAAGTGACACATTCTCTACAGTGAGATGGTATAAAGAGATTTTTCCAGTTGGGATTTTCAATCATATTGCTACTTAGACATGATTTTTTTCTGCCTCTTGTGTGTGTGTGAGGGAAAGGAGTTCCTAACTTTTAAAAAGTACCACCTTCTTCGTGGGCAATCTGGAGAAAGAACCCACTAGGTCTAGGCCTTAGGAGACCGCTGAATGCTAGAGAGGCCACAGGAGAGGTTCTGGTGTTTGAAGCTCCATGCAGACAGCGTCACTGCTGCTTCTGGGTGGCCTCGTGCCCCCACCCCCACATCCCCATGGCCATCTTGCAGGGAACTCTCTCTGCCGCCCTGTCCGGCACGGAGCCCTTGGGGCTATCTTGGGGTGCATAGCCGGGGAGGGGTGTGTGGGTAACCCCCCATATAGGCACCGAGGAATGAGAGCTAAGCAGAACCCTGGCACAGTTAGTGCTTGAGGAATATCTCACTTTATAGTGTTACCACTCAGCTATTTCCTTTTATATAATCCTTTATATAATCATATATTAGTTTATAGAATTAGGGCTTGACGAATCCCTTTATATAATCCTCTCTATATAATCATGTAATAGTTGATAGTATGAGTGCCTAAAGAATATTTCCCTACATATATACCTATAATTATAACTTAGTTCATATCGGAGGAATGCCTAGAGCAGACACAGTGCAGAGCATGATTTAAGGGAAAAACAGTCATGCCAGGACAAGAACCCATGGCCCAGGCGGCAGCCTTCCATATCGTAAAGATACCCACTGGATGGCAGGCTTGGGGCGAGAGCCACTCCTCTGGATGAAGGAGTTGTAGGACCTTGCTCCCGTTCTTGTGGAAGGCTGCCCTCAGACCGGCAATCCACCTTGGTGACTGTGAACTCTATCAGCTCTTGCTGCTGTGCTGCTGGAAAAGCATCTTCCCATAGAACCCACTGGAAGCTGCCAGCAGGTGGCGCTAACCCTGACAGCTCTGTCACTGCTGTGTGACTTAAAGCATCCTCCTATAAACCTTCTTAGAAGTAGTTTGCCCATAGATAGAAGTATTGCACACTGCGCACGACCCACCTTCAAACCTCGGTGACCTAATGGGGGTGGACCCCTTACTGCGCACGGCCCTTGCCTTCGTGGGAACGGGCCCCTTGCTGTGCACTGTCCGCCTCCTGGCCTAGGTGACCTAATGGGGGTGGACCCCATGTTTTATTGCTCACGACCCTATCACTGTCCTTAAAGATGACTTCACTCACTGCCCTGCCCCCTAACCCATACACAATAAATACTCAGGCTTCTGGACATTTGGGGCCTCGCCTGACTCCGCTTATGGGTAGGGACCCCTGAGCCCAGCTGTGTTTTTCTTGTACTTCTGTGTCCTGTCTCTTTATTTCTCAGATCCTGCACCTCAGCACAGCATAAGGGACACCCCACGACCCTGTGGGACCATCAGCCCTACGTCTGGCTCCCAATGTGCCCTACAGGGGAGGCCAGGGGTGCCTGTAGTTCTGGGCGCTGTGTTCCACCCTGTTCAGCACTCATTTAGGTCAGGAAGACAGCTCAGGGGATGATTCCCTCCTTAGAAACTGCCAAACAAAAATGTAACAAGAACCTGCCTGGATAACAGATGAATGAAATGTGGTGTGTACATCCCAGAGGATGTTGTCCAGCCTCAGGAGGAAGGAAATTCTCACACACGCTGCATGGAGGCATTGAGGACATGCTGCTGAGGGCAGAAGCCCGTCAGGAAAGCGTGAAGACGTCCTTATCTGAGGTCTTCCCCATCATCAAAGGCAGAGACAGGAGGTAGGACAGTGGCTGTGGGGCTGGAGCGGGAGGGGCAGCTCGCCTTTTGTGGGCACAGGTTCCGTTTGGGAAGATGAAAATGTCGTGCAGGTGGATGGTGGTGACAGCAATGCAAGATCAATGCACCTAATGCCACTGACCATCTTAAAATGGTTAAAACGGTGAGCTTCATGTATATTTTACCAAAATAATAAATATTTAAAAAACAAGAAAGAAACATGCCTGTGGGGCAAGAAGCAAGAACAGGGTGAGGGCAGGGCAGAGGGAGGACATTGACAGGGCAGGGGGAGGGCAGGGGGAAGGGAGAGCAGCAGGGGGAGGGTAGGTGGAGTGGAGAGCAAGGGGAGGAGAGGACAAGGGGGAGGGCAGGGGGAGGGCAAGGAGGGGGGAGGGCAGGATAGGGCACAGGGAGGGCAGAGAGAAGGCAGGGGACCAGCTGAGTACCAGCTTGAATGAAGTGCTTGAGCACCCCGGTGAGCTGTGGGTCCTCATTGGCGTTAAGAAGGTGAGGGAAGGCCTGGATTATCTGCCGCTCCTGGAGAAGTGGAGAGGGCGGGGTCACCGGCAGCAGCAGCCTACTCGGGAGAGCAGTATTTCTTTCCTGTCTGCATCTTGTCAACCCACCTGCGGAGGGAGGAAAGCTGAGGGGGCTGAGGCATTGCTGACAGTGGGGTGGGGTCTCAGGCAGGCCAGCAGTCAGGAGTCTGAGTACATTTGGATGGGAGGGTTCCCAGGCACAGTCTCCCCTGCCCTCCCCAGCTGCCTGGATGCCCCGCTCTGGTCCCCACCTGGGCAGCCTCTCATTCTCCCCAAGTCCTGCTGGCTGGCTGAGAATCAGACGTTGGTGGCAAAAAGTGGGGTGTGCCATGAACCCTTGCCTGGGAACCTGAACGCATGCCATTCTTTCACAGAAGGGTTAGTGGGTATTGTGGCATAGGGAATTGAGAGTAGACAAAACAGGCTTGATTACGCAGGCAGGAGGAAGGCTTTTACATCTTGAAATCCTCTCTGACAGAGTAAAGAGGGCAAAAATCCTTCCAATGTTGACAGTATGTGCAGAACTCAAAATTCATACTCCTGCATGTGACCCTACTTGACCCTTGAAGCTAAGAGTCCCAGAGCCCTAAGTCCTAACCATCTAGCTTCCTGATGCCACAGACCTCACCCTGCGCCACCCCCAGGCCCCAAGGCTGTGGTCAGGCAGTGAGCTTCCGGAACCCCAGCTCCAGGCCCCAAGGCTGTGGTCAGGCAGTGAGCTTCCGGAATCCCAGCTCCAGTCCCCAAATACCTCAGGTCTGATCCTTGACTTCAGAATTTTCCCAGGGCTTCGTGCCATGGGGAGTGGGGCAGGGTGGAAGCCGGGGTGGCGAGGGGCAGCACCCATGGCGGAAATTCGCATCACAGCCTGTTTAGGATGTGATATGAGCAGCAAATGCCAGGATCAATACTGTAGCTCAGGTCACACCATGCAGTCCCCAGAAGACGACTTACATCTCTCAGATTCTCCCCAAACTCTCATTACAGACAACCCTGAGTGCCAGGCCCGGCCTCAGGCATCGCCAGGCGCTGCGGTCTCCCTGGCTCCCTCGCTTCTGAGTGCCAGGCCCGGCCTCAGGCATCGCCAGGCGCTGCGGTCTCCCTGGCCCCCTCGCTTTCATGCCCTGCCGTTCTCTCCCTAGCTCTGCCTAGAGCACTATTACCAGTCACAGCTCACACATTCACCGAAACACCCTCTCCACAGTCGGGCCTGGATGGCCGGACAAGATGGCAGCCTGTGCGGGAGCCCTGCCCTGTGCTCAGCCTCCACAGGTGCGGGGGGTGGAGCTCACCTGGGCCTGCTCTAGCAGGTGCGCCCAGGTCAGCCGATCAGCACGAGTCCCGAGCTGGTGCTCCACCTGGAGACAGGCCGATGGCTCTGGGAGGAGGGAGGTATTTTAAGCAGTGGGTCCGGAGTGCCAGCGGGAGCAGTGGGATAAATAAGGCGTCTCCGCTTGATTCTCAAAGCTCGGGATCCTGGCAGGAGCAGGAAACTGCATCACTCACGGGTGAAGACGAGATCTTTCGGTAAGTCTTACAAAGGACTTCCAATTTACCTCCTAATTCATAAGACGTTAGCGCAAGAAGGTCCTTTAAACGGGAGGTCTGAGTTCAGTGTTCTGTCTCTTGGTACTTGTTTGGGTTTTCATGTAACTCAACGCTACAGGGAATTCCCATGGGGTCGGGGGATGTGGGAAGCATCACAGCTTACGTTGTTTTCCGCATAGTCTGTGCCTGTGCTTGTGAGCAGTGGGAATTGTATGCTATGTGCAGGTCAGCACCTGGCAGGTCGTTTTTGATGGGACAGAGATTTGTGACAGGCAGAGCCAGGCCCGGGCTAGCCATGTTTACTGACTGATTTAGGGAGTACTTTGTTGAGGTTGACGCTTCGGTGAGTGGTGTCGTGGGCCCGGGAATGGGCCAGGTGGGGCTCAGGGCTGGCCAACCCTCTGTCTGAGCCAGAGGTCTTTTGAGTAGCCGGGCATGGGGGGAGGGGTGCAGGAGGTCCGGCCACTACCTGAGAGCCCCAGGAGGGAGGGAGCCCTTTCAATATTGCTGCTTCGATACCGGACACTCATGCCAATTTCACCTCAATAGTTTTACCCTTTTATCCATCTCATTTTAAATCATTAATGAGCATAAAATGATATGTATGTTTATGCTGCCAAGCTGAAATCTAGGGCCTTTACCTGTCACAGAGGTTCTCGATAATTGAGCACTTTGGAACCACCTGGGGTGCTTTGGCGCCAACTGTGCCCCATGATTCTGGTTTCTGTGGCTGGGCTGAGCCCTGTCACCAGGTGGCTGTGATGCACAGCCGCGTGGAGCGCTGCCTCGGGAGGGGGGCGGGGCGGAGCGGGGCGCTGCCTCGGGAGGGGGGCGGGGCGGGGCGGGGCGCTGCCTCGGGAGGGGGGCGGGGCGGGGCGGGGCGCTGCCTCGGGAGGGGGGCGGGGCGGGGCGGGGCGCTGCCTCGGGAGGGGGGCGGGGCGGGGCGGGGCGCTGCCTCGGGAGGGGGGCGGGGCGGGGCGGGGCGCTGCCTCGGGAGGGGGGCGGGGCGGGGCGCTGCCTCGGAGGGGATGGCAAACCCCGCTGGCTTCCAGCACCATCTCACCGCAGGAAGCCCTCAGGACAGATTTCAGGTGGCCACTGTCCAAATTCGGTAAGGAAAAAGGTCCTGGGAGAAACAGTGACCTCCAAACGAAAATGAGGCTGGGCGCAGTGGCTCACGCCTGTAATCCCAGCACTCTGGGAAACTGAGGCGGGATGATCGCTTGAGCTCAGGAGATCTGAGGCTCTCCTAAGCAGTGATCACACCTCTGCACTGCTGCCCGGGTGACAGAGCGGACCCTCATCAAATACTAAATAAATAAAATGGCAATGAAAAGGAGAGGAAAATGACCATCTTAAATACAGAGCTACTATTTCTCACAACAGCAAGTGAGTGTACATTTATTTCAAAGTAAAATTTGTTTTTAAAGGATAGAACCACAATATCCTAAACAAAGCCCAGTGCCCCCGCCCCTGCACCTCGGCTACCCCCTCAGATTCTAATCCAGGCGCTCCCCGAAGCCCCAGGTTTCAGCCAGGTCATGCCCCTGCCCCTCCGCCCAGTGCTCAGGGCACTAACCCCTGACTCGGTTTACCTGCCACTCTGGAGTTTCTGCATCTGGGCAGTAGCTCGCCGTTCTCTGCCCTTGTCTCTCTCGTCAGTGCCCAGGTGTTGACCACTGCTTTGTTCCGGATCTTTTTAGCCCTTTCATGCGCAAAGATGGACACACTCTTAGGCCTGGAGCCTCTTGCCCGAGCAGCTGCACCCCCAGGGCACACTCAGGTCTCCCCCCCCCGCCCCCCACCCCCTGCCCCCCACCCCCCACCCCAGGTGACTTGAGATTTCATACCAGGTCTGGTTCCATTAAACCATTAAGACCAAAGTGGCTTTAGTCACCTGCACAGTTCAAATAATCACATGCAGCTCAGCCAGGCCGGGACTCAGCCCCTGACCTGTCCTGGGACCTGAATACATGCAACCAGTGGGGCTGACTTGGTTAACCTAAGAACCTGCTTAATCCCTGTTGCTTCTGAAATAACTCATGGCCTGTAGGCTATGGGGACTGCTCCACCATGTACACCAGGCTGGGCAGAATCTCAGAGGCCTTCTAGGTCACTCCCTTCCGATGTCATCAGAAAACATGAGATGAGATGCCCCCAAATGCTGCATGGGACATACAGGAAAACATTACTTGCACTCTGAAATTTCAATGTAACTGGACACCTTGTATTTTTATTTGCTAAATCTGGCAGCTGAACTCCTTTCGTTCTCCACAGGGGAGATGGAATTGGGGTTTAACAAGGGGAACCCCAAGTCGTACAGGCTGTGGATACCACTTTTTCTTTCCTCTTATCACGTTGTCTCCTGTAAAAACTGGAAGCAACAGATTTGCATCTGATAAGCAGGGAGAAAACATTCTGAGTACTGCTTAAGGCAAAATTCGTCTAAAGATCTGAGCTTGGGCTGGGCACAGTGGCTCATACCTGTAATCCCAGCACTTTGGGAGGCTGAGGCGGGAGGTTCACTTAAGGCCAGGAGTTTAAGACCAGCCCTTAATCTGGCCACACGTATCAAGGCCCCATCTCTATAAAATTAAAAAATTAGGCAGGCATGGTGGCTCATGCCTGTAGTCCTAGCTACTCCAGGAAGGCTGAGGTGGGAGGATCACTTGAATTTGGGAGGTTGAGGATGCCATGTGCCACTGCACTCCAGGCTGGGTGACAGGTTGACACCTTATCTCAAAAAAATAAAAACCTGAGCTCATGTCAGAGATGCTGGGAAAAAATGCCTTGGGGTTTGACACATTATTGAGGCCTTGCAGTGAAGAATGAGGAGGAAGACATTTGTCACCACACACAAGTGCACCTGCACCAAGAAGAGGCCAGAAGGGGAGGCAGTGGCATTATCATAACCACAGTTCCTGAGCCTTACCAGGCAGAATTCTGCCAGGCACGGTTCACACACGACCTCCCGTGGTCCCCTCCCCAAAGCTGTGAATAAGGAACGCCTCCCTCAGTGTAAGAGGCAACAGAGGGTATGTTCTGTTTGTCACTCACGGTCACAGCTGCTAGAGCCAGGCTCTGTCTGACCTCTAAGCCCATAGACCTGGCGAATGACAAATCAGGGCTGGCAAGTAAGTTTCACCTCCCACACCAACTCCAGCTTCCCAGAACCGGACCTGACAGTCCCAAGCTCCTGCCCCGACTCAGCTGGGCTGGAGGATTCCCAAGGCTGGCCTTTGCTTGGGGAGGGTCCTGCCATGGCCACAGACTCCCCTCTCCCCACGGCTCCCTTTCTTAGAAGGTTCAGGAGAGCAGGCTTGGAAGGAGCTGCAGAGGCCACCATGGAGCAGGAGCTCAGCTCGGGGCCTCCCATGGTGCTGACCAAGGGGACCTGCTTCCTGGCCAGGTGAATGGGAAGGAACCGGGCAGTGAGAACCCCGCCCTCCCTGGGGAAGAGACTCCTGAAGAGAATTCAGGTCTCCTCCACAGGCTGCAGTCTGTGGTGTGGGCCACGCGGCAATGAGGTCACTGAGTGTGGCGAGCTGGGGCTGCCCGGCTGGTCTTGAACTCCTGACCTCAGGTGATCCGTTCACTTCCGCCTCTCAAAGTGCTGGGATTACATGTGTAAGCCACCGTGCCTGGCCTTTTTTTTTTTTTTTAAGTTAAAAATTATCTTTTATAAATAGTTTTATTGTTGTCAGGTATATACCTAGACCACTCCAGCCAGACTGTGAGTTCCCTAAAGGTGGGTGTCTTTTTACCAGTGGACCCTCATACTTCCTGACGCGGAGCACGTGGCAATGCTCATCGCATGCACAGCGCAGCTGGAACTGGGCTAACAAATGCCACTTAGTTCACTGTGCCCAGGGGCCAGGGGAACTGCCTTTGCAGCATGACGAGACATGTGAGTAGGTGTCCACAGCAGTCGTCTATAAATTGGTGCTTTGAAGTTTTTGCACTTGAACACATTGTTCTCTTATTAACATAAGTGTTCGCCTAGCAATCTTCTTAACTCTTTATTTCATTAGCAACTCCTTTGTGGATAATATAAAAATAACCACCATAGCCTCTTTCTAAATTCTGTTTTGCAAAGTAATGAAGTCTTACTTTACTGAGAACAGTGATAAATAATAAAAATAATTAGAAGTTAGTAATGCTCACAGTACCTAATAGATGCAGTAGACACATTCTGCCTAGGTTAAGTCATGGCACAAGAAATACCACTACCCTGAGAGCTCTACTTCCAAGGGAAACTTATTCAGTGTAAACAGTATTTGTGGCTGGGTGCAGTGGCTCACACCTGTAATCCGAGCACTTTGGGAGGCTGAGGCAGGCAGATCATTTGAGGTCAGGGGTTCAAGACCAGCCTGGTTCACATGGTGAAACCCCATCTCTACTAAAAATATACAAAAATTAGGTGGGCATGGTGGTGGGCACCTATAGTCCCAGCTACTCAGGAGGCTGAGGCAAGAGAATCACTTGGACCCAGGAGGTAGAGGTTGCAGTGAGCCAAGATTGTACCATTGCACTCCAGCTGGTGCGACGGTGAGATTCCATCCCAAAAAACCAAACCAACACACGAAAAAACCCCAGTATTTGCAACAGCCTAACGAAACCAGAGAATCTGGGTAATTCTTTGTATTTTATAATGGGAGGTTTGTGTGATGCCATGCCTACACCAGGGACTTAGGGGAATTCCCATTTCCCTCGCCCTCAAAAAAGCCACTGCTGAGAAGGCACACTAGCATCATGCTGGGGTCCTGGGAGAACCCGTGCAGTCTGTGCTACGAGCCGCACTGTGACCTGGGCTGAGGATCAGACCTAGGTTCTCAGTCCTGGTTCTGCCTCCAGCATGTGAGATCTTTGGAAAGTCTCTGACATTCTCAGCTTTCTCATTCTAGGAGGACAGATTAAATGGTCTCTCAGCTCTGCCCCAGCTCGAGCGTCTGTGGCTTCAAGTCCTAGAATCCAGGCACGATGGCAGATTGAATTTTGGGGAAGTAAAATTAGGACAGCAGACATGCAGTGCTGGAGATAAAACATCAAAATGGGGACAACTTCTGCCTTAGCTAGGAAGCCTGTCTGTAATTTCCCCTGAGTGACGGGTGATAGGAAGTGGCATCTCAGACTAAAGATATGACTGAATAAGGCTTATCGAAAAAAGGCAGTAAGTTTCTCAGGATGGAACAGAAGTACAGAGACATGGACACAGGGGCAGTGCTGGCAGCAGGAGTGGCAATGGGCGCAGTGGCTCGCGCCTGTAACCCTTTGGGAGGCTGAGGCAGGAAGATTACCTGAGGCCAGAAGTTCAAGACTAGTCTGGGCAACATAGTGACACCCCATTCCCACAAAAATTTTTTTTTTAGCTGGGTAGGCTGGACACGGTGGCTCACGTCTGTAATCCACTTTGGGAGGCTGAGGCGGGCAGATCACAAGGTCAGGAGATAGAGACCAGCCTGGGTAACATGGTGAAACCCCATCTCTACTAAAAACACAAGAAATTAGCTGGGCGTAGTGGCAAGCGCCTGTAACCCCAGCTACTTGGGAGGCTGAGGCAGGAGAATCGCTTGAACTCGGGAGGCGGAGGTTGCGGTGAGCCGAGACTGCACCACAGCACTCCAGCCCGGGTAACAGAGCAAGACTCAATCTCAAAAAAAAAAAAAAAAAAATCAGCCGTGCATAGTGTGTGCACCTGTAGCGACAGCTGCCTGGAGGCTAAGGCAGGAGGATGGCTCAAGCCCAGGAGTTGAGGGTTACGGGAAGTTATGATCGTGCCCAGGAGTTGAGGGTTACGGGAAGTTATGATCGTGCCCAGGAGTTGAGGGTTACGGGAAGTTATGATCGTGCCACTGTCCTCCAGCCTGGGCAACAAAGACCTTGTTTCAAAAAGGAAAAGGGAAGAAAAGATGGTCACAACCTCGCCCTTCACCTGGTCTGTCACGAGTGCCTTCTGGCTCTGCTCCTCCGCTCTGTGTACCACTCCTTCAAGTCCAGCCTCTCTGCTGCTGGAGGAACATCTGAAACCCCCTCCGAGGATTCCACTCCCCTGTTTGGGAGCCTCGCTTGGTTCTCCATTGCCTGCTCGTTAAAGGCCTTTCCTTCTTGGCAAGCATCTTTTGCTTCATCCCTGGATGCTCCCCAACCCTCAGCAGCCACACATCCCACTCCCAGCACACAGGGTACTCGCCGGTCCCAGTGCCAGCTTTGACGTTAATGGTTTAAAATGCCTGTCCCGCTGCCTAACGTGCCGTTGTGTGCACCTTGCACCCTCACTTCCCTGCCTCACCAGACTCAGAAGCCTCTTTCAAGGTCCAGCCCAGCTCCTCTGTGGACAACACGCAGCAGCACGGGGGCTGTTAGCTCCACTCCCTCCTCCAGCCTGGTTTCTGTGCTGCTCCTGCAGCGCACACAACACTGTGGAACTTTCTGGAGCGACTGCTGCCTCTTCCACTACGCTTCTCCAGGGCGGGAAACATGTCTTAGGTCTTATTCATCCTCAGAGTCTAGCATTATGTCTAACATTGAGGATATTTAACAGACCTTATTTAACTGACTGCTGAAATAACGGATGGAAAAGGGAGTACTGAGGATGCCCGATTCCGTTACTTAGAGACAAGGAAACAGAATTCCAGTGAGATGATCCTCATGCACAGGGCTCAGTAGGGAGCATAATCGGACGTCCTCCCCGCGCTCTCCCCTGTAAGAACCTGGTGGTAACGGGATTCAGGCGTTTGTGTAGTTTCTGGGGTTCTCTGTAACTATTAGCCTATGGTCTCTGCCCATGAGAAACCTACAATTGTAGATACACTTGTGAATTTATCCATTCAGCCAAATCCAGGAAGCACCCATTCTAGATTAAATATTGTACTGAGTCCTGCAGATGGAAGGTATTCAAAGGAAATAATTATTTGAGAATCATCACTTACAACTATATAAATACAATTTTACATCACAGTGTACTAAGGGCAAGGGAAAAGGGCAGAACTGAAGAAACTGCTGAATATCTAGCTTTGGATAGGCACGGTGTTACAAATTTGAAAATGTAGGATGTCTTCTGATGTCATGTCTTATTTGAAGGTCTCTTCCTTATGAAAATGCAAACTGAGCTCTGGGATAAAATGAGTTTGCAAAGTTACACAGCAAGTAAACGGGAGAGCTGGCTGCAAAGTCACACAGCTAGTAAACAGGAGAGCTGGCTAAAGTCACACAGCTAGTAAACAGGAGAGCTGGCTGCAAAGTCACACAGCTAGTAAACAGGAGAGCTGGCTAAAGTCACACAGCTAGTAAACGGGAGAGCTGGCTAAAGTCACACAGCTAGTAAACAGGAGAGCTGGCTGCAAAGTCACACAGCTAGTAAACAGGAGAGCTGGCTAAAGTCACACAGCTAGTATACAGGAGAGCTGGCTGCAAAGTCACACAGCTAGTAAATGGGAGAGCTGGCTAAAGTCACACAGCTAGTAAACAGGAGAGCTGGCTAAAGTCACACAGCTAGTAAACAGGAGAGCTGGCTGCAAAGTCACACAGCTAGTAAACGGGAGAGCTGGCTGCAAAGTCACACAGCTAGTAAACAGGAGAGCTGGCTAAAGTCACACAGCTAGCAAACAGGAGAGCTGGCTAAAGTCACACAGCTAGTAAACGGGAGAGCTGGCTAAAGTCACACAGCTGGTAAACAGGAGAGCTGGCTGTGAAACCACCCTCTCTGACTCTCCAGGAGCGGGTGAGCCGTAGCTCGGGAGCCGAGCTCAGCCTACTGCCTGCTTTTGAGCGACTCTTGAGCGATGACTGTTTTTCGTACTCATTTTTTTTTTTTTTTGATAGAGTCTCACTCTGTCGCCCAGGCTGCAGTGTAGTGGCATGATCTTGGCTCACTGCAACCTCCACCTCACAGGTTGATTCTCCTGCCTCAGCCTCCAGAGTAGCTGGGATTACAGGCTTGCACCACCAAGTCCAGCTAATTTTTGTATTTTTAGTAGAGAAGGGGTTTCACCGTATTGGTGAGGATGGTCTCAAACTCCTGACCTGGTGATCCATCTGCTTTGGCTTCCCAAAGTGCTGGGACTACAGGCTTGAGCCACCACATTTTTTTTTCACATCCTTAAATGGCTGAAACAAAAGTAATATTTTATGACATATGAAAATGATGTAAAATTCAAATTATAAGTAACGTTTCATTGGCACACAGTCAGTTGCGCCTTCTCATGTCTCGTCTGTGGCTTCTGTTGAACTGCGACGGTAGAGTTGAGGCCTGTGGCACAGACAGCGTGGGCCCCAAGGCGTCAACTGTTTACTACCTGGCCCTTGGCAGGTAACATTTGCCAGTCCCTGTACAGCATCATGCCGGCTGAAGCCACCTGCCTCAGACAGAGCAAGCTGCTGACCTGGCGCTGGAGCTTCAACTTGAGCAGTTTCTTTAATGGCAGAGAAAGGATCAATGCAGGAAATGGGGACAGTTCTGTGTGTGAAGAGGAAGGGACGTAGATGAAGCTAGAGAGGTAGGTGGGCTGGGCAGTCCCAGCCAGGCCACGCTTTACTGGCGGGACAGGTGCCTGCAAGTCCCAGAGGGTTACTGAGTGGCAGGGTTACCCAGGTTTGCATGTCATGAAACATCTCTCTCACCTGTTCATTGTAAATTTCCAGCATGCTGAGCGTGACCTGTGTGGAGGAGAGCACACACAGTGAACATCCTCTTGAAACAGTTGTTTTGGGGAAGAGAAGTGATGGGGAAACAAGAAAGGGGAGAGCGAATGTTAAATGACGTCAGGCTCTGTTTCAGTGTGCAGTGTGAGGTTCTCAAATCATACGGGGAAGTAAAAACATACAGGCCGGGTGCCGTGGGAGGCCAAGGCACGCGGATCACCTGAGGTCAGGAGTTCGAGACCAGCCTGGTTGACAGGGTGAAACCCCACCTCCACTAGAAATACAAAAATTAGCTGGGTGTGGTGCACACCTGTAATCCCAGCTACTCGGGAGGCTGAGGCAGGAGAGTCACTTGAACCTCGGAGGCGGAGGTTGCAGTGAGCCGAGATTGCACCACTGCACTCCAGCCTGTGTAACACAGCAAGCCTCCGTCTCAATAAAATCATCATCATAACACAAGACATTAGTACATGTGTTTCCGTTTCGACTGGGGACAGAAAAAGGTGGTTCTTTCATGTTCACACCCCAACCTGAACATACGTGGGGAGACGTGTCCGTGCTTACTCCTGCTGGCCAAACTCACACCTCCTCGGCAGGACTGGGGGACTCCAGATGGCTCTAGTCTAGAGGGAAGGTCTTCAGTCCTGCCATCTTCCCACCTCCCCCGGGAACAAGCTGGCGCGTGTTAGTGACCCTCTGTCAGCCGTGCCAGTCCGGCTGGGCCACCTCAGGGCTTCCTGTTGGCTTCCGTGTGTCTCCTGTTTTCATTTTTATTTTCCATTATGCAGTACGTCTGCTAAGCGTGTCTCATGTTTAAAAGTGAGCAGACCAAGGGTTAACAGGCAAGGAAAGCCCCCTACGTGCGAGAGGGACCCAAGCAAGCAGGAAGAGGGGCTCGGAAAAGAGATGGAGGGAGTACAAAGGAAATACGAGATGGAGTTTCGCTCTTGTTACCCAGGCTGGAGTGCAATGGCGCGATCTCGGCTCACCGCAACCTCCGCCTCCTGGGTTCAGGCAATTCTCCTGCCTCAGCCTCCTGAGTAGCTGGGATTACAGGCACGCGCCACCGTGCCCAGCTAATTTTTTGTATTTTTAGTAGAGACGGGGTTTCACCATGTTGACCAGGATGGTCTTGATCTCTTGACCTCGTGATCCACCTGCCTCGGCCTCCCAAAGTGCTGGGATTACAGGCGTGAGCCACTGCACCTGGCCTTTTTTTTTTTTTTTGAGACAAGGTCCTACTCTGTCACCCAGGCTGGAGTGTAGTGGTATGATCTCAACTCACTGTAGCCTCAACCCCTGGGCTCAAGCGATTCTCCTGCCTCAGCCTCCTGAGTAGCTGGGACTACAGGAGCACACCACCACACCCAGCCAACTTTTGTATTTTTAGTAGAGACAGGGTTTTGCCATCTTGCCCAGGCTGGTCTTAAACTCCTGGTCTCAAGTGATCTCCCACCCTTGTCCTCTCTAAGTGCTGGGATTACAGGCATGAGCCTCCATTCCCAGCCTAGAAATATTTTTTTTAAAGCCCTAGAAGTAATAGGGCTTAAAGAGAAAGAACTACCCATGGAAAAAAAGAGGATTTTATTTAAAGGAGCAACCAGCGAACAAAAGGAAGTGTGTGAATTAAATTCCTGAATGACAGGAGAGCTAAATATCGTCGAGGGCCTCTATCAGAATGCAGAGTTAAAAAGATCAATGGTGGCTCACACTTGGAATTCCAGCTACTTGAGAGGTTGACACCAGTTCGAGACAAGCCCGGGCAGCAGAGGGAGACTCCATCTCTTTAAAAAAGAAAGGAAAAGGTTGTAAAAGATAATAAAATTAGAGCATTAGTCCGAGAGGCCCCAAATCCAATTCACAGGAATTTCAGAAAGAAAAAACAAGAAATACAGGAGATAAAATAATAAATAAGAGACATTTTCCAGAATGGAAGGACAGGAATCTCCAGACTGAAAAAGGTCCAACATGATAAATGAAAAAAAACTCATTCAGATATCAGAACATCAGGGATAATGAGAAGACCCTGAAGGCTGCAAGAGAAATTGACTGTGAAAGAAGGTCACATGCAAAGAACTGGGGATCAGAATGGCAGCCAGCTTCTGAGCTACAACACTACAGCTTAAAAGGTAACAGAGGCCTTCAGTATTCTCAGAGACCTAGAAATTCTATGCCAGGTAAATGTCAATCAAGTATGGAGGTTGGAAAAGATATTTTCAGTTGTGCAAAGGATGCAAAAGATGTCCTCTGGATGCACTTTTCCTGAGGAAGTTGCAGCAAGGAGAGTAAATCAAGAAGAATGCATTGGATGCAGGAGTCAGGGGAGCCAACAGAGATGAATGTTGAAGCCCAGCTCCACAATGACAGTGCTGAGGTGACCCTGCAGAGATGGGACTCCAAATTGTGCTCATACCATCAATACAATTGTGATCAGAGAGCTGAGGAGTCCTGCTGGAGGAGACCCAAAAAGTAATGGAACCAGGACGTTTGAGTGTGTGGAAAATATTGCCAATAGGTGTGTCACAGTGATTTGGAGCACTTAGAAAGATTTATAGAAAAGTAAACATAATTAAAATGGCAATTGGCCAGGTGCAGTGGTTCATGCCTGGAATCCCAGCACTTTGGGAGGCCGAGGTGGGTGGATCATCTGAGGTTGGGAGTTCAAGACCAGCCTGACCCCAACATGGTAAATCCCCGTGTGTACTAAAAATACTAAATTAGCTGGGCGTGGTGACACATGCCTGTAATCCCAGCTACTTGGGAGGCTGAGGCAGGAGAATTGCTTGCATCTGGGAGGTGGAGGTTGCAGTGAGCTGAGATGGCGCCATTGCACTCCAGCCTGGGCAACAAGAGCGAAACTCCATCTCAAAAAACAAAGGCAATGAAAAATTCCAAGAAAGCCAGTGCAGTGGCTCACACCTGTAATTCCAGCACTTTGGGAGGCTGAGGTGGGTAGACCACAAGGTCAGGGGTTCAAGATCAGCTTGACCAATATGGTGAAATCCCATCTCTACTAAAGAAGGAGAATTAATTGAACTCAGGAGACAGAGGTTGCAGTGAGCTGAGATCATGCCACTGCACTCCAGCCTGGGCCAAAGAGCAAGGCTCCATCTAAAATAATAATAGTAATTCCAAGAAAAACAGAATGTGGAAAGGATGTATGCATTATCTGGTGCAGCAGTGAGCAATACTTGCGCAGTTAAAATGTTAATAATTAAATCCTGAGGCAGAAACTGTTAAAAAATAATAACATGTTAACAATGATTGATTTAACCAAATGTTACAATAAGCATTGTCCTAAATGCAGGGGCACGTGGGGGAAAAGTTGTGGTTGGGGGCGTTGGTGTGGCAGAGTTCACTTCTCTTCTACCGTGGTGAGAAGGCAGTAGATAACTGTCCAGAATTGCTTCTGTAGAAGAGAAAAACCAACATTATTCTAAAATACAGATTCAGCTACCAGGACAAACAGTGAAAAGGTGGAAGAAAGTAACTGGAGAATACAGGAAAGGGGGAGATGAGGCAGGAGGCTGGTGGTTTCCATTAAAGCCTTTCAGAATAATTTGAAGTTTCTTTGACAGCTTTTTTTTTTTTTTTTTTTTTTTTTGAGACAGAGTTTCGCTCTTGTTACCCAGGCTGGAGTGCAATGGCACGATCTCAGCTCACCGCAACCTCCACCTCCTGAGTTCAGGCAATTCTCCTGCCTCAGCCTCCCGAGTAGCTGGGATTACAGGCACACGCCACTGTGCCCAGCTAATTTTTTGTATTTTTAGTAGAGACGGGTCTCACCATGTTGACCAGGATGGTCTCGATCTCTTGACCTCGTGATCCACCCGCCTCGGCCTCCCAAAGTGCTGGGATTACAGGCTTGAGCCACTGCGCCCGGCCCTCGGTAACGTTTTATAGTGTTCAATGTACGTGTTTTGCACATATTTTGCTAAATTTATCCTTATAGTATTGCATGTTTTTTATGCTATTGTAAATATTTAAAAATTTTATTTTCCAATTGTTCATTGCTATTATAGTTTAGAGAAATACTACTGCTTTCTGCATATTAACTTTTCTAAATACACTTCTTAACTGTAGTAGCTATTTTGTTTTGTAGATCACTTAGGATTTTTATGTTTTATTTTACTTTTTAGAGATAAGGTCTCACTCTGTTGCCTAAGCTGGAGTGCAGTGGGCATTCACAGGTGTGATTATAGCTCACTGGAGTCTTGAGCTCCTGGCCTCAAGTGATCTTTCTGCCTCAGCACGATTTTTTCCACAATCATGTCATCTGCCAATAGTTTTACTTCTTTTTCTTTATTTCTTCTTCTTTTTTTTTGTTTTTTGTTTTTTGAGATGGACTCTCCCTCTGTCGCCCAGGCTGGAGTGCAGTGGAGCGATCTCAGCTCACTGCAACCTCCACTTCCTGGGCTCAAGTGATTGTCTTGCCTCAGCCTCCCGAGTAGCTGGGATTACAGGAACCTGCCACCACGCCCAGCTAATTTTTTCTTTTTTTGTACTTTTAGTAGAGATAGGGTTTCCCCATGTTGGCCAGGCTGGTCTGGAACTCCTGACCTCAAGTGATCTGCCCACGTCGGCCTCCCAAGGTGCTGGGATTACAGGCGTGAGCCATTGTGCCCACCCTTTTTGTTTTTTGAGACAGAGTCTCACTCTGTCACCGAGGCTGGAGTGCAATGGCATGATCTCAGCTCATTGCAGCCTCCACTTCCCCAGTTCAAGTGATTCTCCCTGAATAGCTGGGATTACAGGCCATGACGACCGATTAAGTTTTGTATTTTTTGGTAGAGACAGGGTTTCACCACGTTGGCCAGGCCGGTTTTGAACTCCTGACCTCAGGTGATCCTCCCGCCTTGGCCTCCCAAAGTGCTGGGATTACAGGTGTGAGCCACCCGCCCAGCCTACTTCTTTTTCAATCTGCATATTTCTTATTTCCCACCAATTGTCTTTTTGCCCTGGCTAGAACTTGTAGTAAATGTTGTATAGAAGTGATGAGAATCCAAAGGAAAACACATTGTTTCACTGTCAAACATGATGGAAGCTGCTTTTCAGGCAAGTGCTATCTCTAGGAAACTTCCTCTCATTTGTTGAGAATTTTATCATGATTGAGTGTTGAATTCTGTCACATTCTCTTTTTGCATTGGATCATATTTTTTTTCTCCTATGTCCTATTCTATATGATGAACTTTAAATGTTAAACGCATTTTACGTCCCTAGGAAAGGCCCCGCTTGTTAGTGTTTGGGCTTGATGGTGATTACCTGACAGTGACAGTCATATGTTGAGGCCCACTTAATGAATGATTAGATTTTGTTTGCTGAAACTTGGTTAATAATTGTTGTGTCTGTGTCTGTGAAAGATGATGGTCTGTAGTGTTTTTGTGATACATTTGGCTGCTCTTGGCGTCATAAAGTGAGATGGGAAACGTTTTCTATCATCTGCATTTCCTTTCTTTTCTTTCTTTTTTTTTTTTTTAGAATTATCATTATTTCTTTCTTTGGTAGAATTCACCAGCAAAGATACCTGGGACTGGAGTTTCTTTGTAAGGTTTTTAGTTACAAATTCAGTTTATTTAATAGATACAGGACTACCTGAGTTACCTGTTTCTTTGAGTGAACTTCAGTAGCTTGTGTGCATTTGTTGTTGAATATATTGGCGTTAACTTGTTCATAAAATTTTTAATCATCCTGTTTAAAAAAAATAGAGATGGGATCTTGCTGTGTTGCCCAGGCTGGTCTCAAGCTCCTGGCCTTAAGCAATCTCCAGCCTCAGCCTCCCAAAGTGCTGGGATTACAGTTGAGACCCACCTGGCCGCCCTATCATTCTTTTCATGTCCATGGGATCATTTATGCTCTTGGTACTTGGTTTTTCAATTTTATTGATGTTTTCAAAAAACCAGCTTTAGGTTTCAGTGGTTTTTCTCTATTGTTTTACTGTTTTCTGTTTCATTAATTACCACTTTTATGTGTTTTCTTCCTCTGCTTGTTTTATGTTTAATTTGCTCTCTTTCTAAATTCTTCATTGGAAGATTGCAATGCCAGTTTCAGGTGATTATTCTCTAATGTAAGCTTTACAGCTGTAAAACCTTCTCTCAGCTCCACTGTAGATACATATCACATATGAAAACGTGTGTGTGTGTGTGTGTGTATTTGTCTATCCTGACTGCATACTCCATGCTTGGTCCACACGTTTTGATGGGTGTCTTGTGTCTTGATTTTCTTTTTCTTTTTTTTTTGTCTTTTAAACTTTTTTTATTTGTTTGTTTGTTTGTTTATTTGGTGATACTGTTTCTCTGGCCTCTTCCTTGTAAGTCGTGTTTTGATTTCCATTCAGTTAAAAAAACATTTTTTATTTCCCTAGAGGTTTCTTTGACCAATGAATTATTTAGAAATTTGTTATTTTCCAAATGCTTGTGAATTTCCCACATATATTGCTTTCTAGTTTAACTCGTGTAGTCAGAGAACATACTTGGTATGATTTGTCCTTTTTTTTTTTTTTTTTTTTTTTTTTTGAGAGAAAGAGGATCTCTCATTGCCCAGCTGGAGTCCAGTGGTGCAGTCATGACTTCCTGGGCTCAAGTGATCCTCCCACCTCAGCTTCCCAAGCATCGGGACTACAGGTGCACACCATCATGCCCAGCTAATTTTTTGTATTGTTAGTAGCATATTATCCAGGCTGGTCTCAAACTCCTGGGCTCAAGCGATCCACCTGTCTTGGCCTCCCGAGGTGCTAGGATTATAGGATTATAGGCATGAGCCACCATGCCCAGCTGATTTCAGTCCTCTTATACTTACATTTATTGAGACTAACTTTATGATGTGAAATACAGTCTATCATGAATGTTCTGAGTGTACTTAAAAAGAATGTGTAGTGCTGTGGCTGGTGGGAAGTGGGTGACATGTTTTATGATATAATTGTCAACTAGGTGGATATTCTAATCTTCTATGTTACAGATTTTTGTTTATCAAGGAGATAGGAGGGTTTGCATCACTAAATCCAGTTATACATTTGTCTATTTTTCTATTTCTATTAATTTTGCTTTATGTACTTTAAAGCTCATCTATTAGGTACATACCCATTCAGGCTGGTTACATCTCCCTAATGAATTCTTTTCTCGTTATGAAATATTTCTTGTTCTGAAGCCTATATAATGTGACGTCAGTGCAGCCTCTCTAGTTTTATTCTTAGTGTTTGCATGCTCTTTTTTCCTTTATATTTAAACCAGATTTTTTAAAATCCTGTGATACGGAAGCTGTTAAACCACCCCCCACCCACACACATATTTTGTAGACAGATATAATTGGATCCTGCTTTTTCTACTTACGTGAGTTTGCTTTTTAATTGGCCATGTTTAGCCCTGTTGGCTAGTTAAAAGGCATTTATATTTTACATAATAATGGACACAGTTGGCATTAAATCTGCCTTGCTATTTATATTCTACTTATCCCATCTCCTCTTTGCTTCTGAATCCCAAACCTGGCAGGATAAGAGGGTAAAATCGTGATTTGTAATTCTGTTTCCCCACACTTGACTCGTTAGTTATACCTCTTTTATTTATTTTGTGTTGATTGCTCTAGGGCACCAGTTCTCACGATGCACTCCAGGCTCTGTGAGATCTTTTCAGGGTGTTTGTAAAGTGACACTTCTTTTGTGACAATACTAATGTCTACGTTTTTCATTCTCGTCCTCTCATGAGCATAGAGTGAAGTGTGCAGGGGTTTTGCCAGAGGCTATGTGACATGTGGTTTTATCGGAGATTACATGCAGGGCAGAGAATCTAGCTCTTTTATGCAGCCAGA
The DNA here is from genome assembly GCA_031835075.1 of Saguinus oedipus. Lineage (NCBI taxonomy): Eukaryota > Metazoa > Chordata > Mammalia > Primates > Cebidae > Saguinus > Saguinus oedipus. Next base: position 1,940,871 of record CM063188.1, on the reverse strand, counting down.
CATTACAGAGATTTTGAAAATGGCAAACAGTGCCATTCTCTTCACTATTGGCTTAAGAACTGTTTTTTGGCCTGGGATGGAGTTTCACACTTACGATCCCAGCACTTTGGGAGGCAGAGGCAGAAGGATTATTTCAGCCCAGGAGTTCGAGACCAGGCTGGGCAACAGAGCAATACCTGTTCTCTAAAGAAAAATGAAAAAAGGGGCTGGGCGCGGTGGCTCAAGCCTGTAATCCCAGCACTTTGGGAGGCTGAGGCGGGTGGATCACGAGGTCAAGAGATCGAGACCATCCTGGTCAACGTGGTGAAACCCCGTCTCTACTAAAAATACAAAAAATTAGCTGGGCATGGTGGTGCGTGCCTGTAATCCCAGCTACTCAGGAGGCTGAGGCAGGAGAATTGCCTGAACCCAGGAGGCGGAGGTTGCGGTGAGCCGAGATCGCGCCATTGCACTCCAGCCTGGGTAACAAGAGCGAAACTCCGTCTCAAAAAAAAAAAAAAAAGAAAGAAAGAAAAGAAAAATGAAAAAAGAAAATTGCTTCTCATAAGAATATTTTTATATTATGTATGTTTCCTAGTAACGGATTTTTATATTGATATTTTAAAATTTCCTCAGCATATTAGTGTGCTGCAGCTGCCCTCACGAAGTTCCACAAATTGGGTGGCTGAAGACAAGAGAAATTTATTTCCTTAAGTTCTGGAGGCTACAAGTCCAAAATCCAGGTGTTTTTTAAATTTTTGAGACAGAATCTCGCTCTGTTGCCCAGGCTGGAATGAATGCAGAGGCACAGTCTTGGCTCACTGCAACCTCTGTGTCCCGTATTCACGTGATTCTCCTGCTTCAGCCTCCCAAGCAGCTGGGACTACAGGCACGTGGCACCACAGCTGGCTAATTTTTTGTATTTTTAGTAGAGACGGGGTTTCACCGTGTTGGTCAGGATGGTCTCGATCTCCTGACCTCGTGATCTGCCCACCTCGGGGGCCTCCCAAAGTGCTGGGATTACAGGCGTGGGTCGCGGCACCCAGCCTTCCGGAGGTTCTTGGAGAGAACCTGCGTGGCGCCTCTCGTGGTTTGGTGGTTGCAGGCCATCTCTGACATTCTTGGGCTTGCTGCTGTGTCGCCCCAGTCTCTGCCTGTCCTCACATGCTGCTGTGCGTGTATGTTTCTGTGTTACTTTTAAAAAGACACCAGTCATACTGCATTGAAGGCCCACCCGCTCTCGTATGTCCTTAACTGAGCACGTCTGTAATGACCCGATTTCCAAATAAGGCCACATTGTGAGGTTCTGGGAAGGACAAGAATTTCGGGGATGATATCTGACTCATTATACTTAGTAATAATTTCAAACACAGTAAATACTGATAGATCTAGCCCACATAACCGAAAGCTCTTTTGGGGTCCTCAAATATTTTTAAATTGTATAAGGGAATCCTGGACCCAAAAGTTTGAGGACCTGCACTTTAGGGTTACAATATATTTCTTTAATTTGAAATAGTTTATTTTCAAAGATGGTATCTCTTTCTACATAATGCAAACCTGTAAGACACTTTATTTCTGGCGCCTCTCTCGTGTTTTCGGAGTTGCCATACTTGATACTTGCTGTGAACCCAGCAGGATTTACTGTTTTCACTTTGACAATCAGTGCTCTTTCTGAAAAACTCAAAATTAGGAAAAATTTTTCTTGGGCACAGTGTTCTAGATTGAAAATTTCTTTCTTTTTCTTTCTTTTGATGGAGTCTTTTTCTGTCACCCAGGCTGGAGTGCAGTGGTGCAATCTCAGCTCACTGCCACCTCCATCTCCCAGGTTCAAGCAACTCTCCTGCCTCAGCCTCCCTAGCAGCTGGGACTACAGGCAAGTGCCACCATGTTCTGCTAGTTTTGTTTTGTATTTTTAGTAGAGATGGGGTTTCACCATGTTGGCCAGGCTGGTTTTGAACTCCTGACTCCAGATAATCCACCTGCCTCGGCCTCTCAAAGTATTGGGATGACAGGCGTGAACCACTGCTACTGGCCAACGTTGAGAATTTCTTTCAGCTCTCACGTCTCTCCATTGCCTTCTGGCTTACATAGTTCTTTTAAAAAATTTTTTAAATATATGTGTATGTATGTATGTATATATATATAATTGCACTTTAGGTTCTGGGGTACATGTGCAAAACATGCAGGATTGTTGCATAGGTACATACATGGCAATGTGGTTTGCTGCCTCCATCCCCCTGTCACCTATATCTGGCATTTCTCCCTACGTTATCCCTCCCAAAGTCCCTACCCCCTACTGTCCCTCCCCTATTCCCCCACAACAGACCCCAGTGTGTGATGCTCCCCTCCCTGGGCCCTTGTGTTCTCATTGTTCAACACCCACTTATGAGTGAGAACATGAGGTGTTTGCTTTTCTGTTCTTGTGTCAGTTTGCTGAGAATGATGGTTTCAAGATTCATCCATGTCCCTACAAAGGACATGAACTTACTGTTTTTGATGGCTGCATAATATTCCATGGTGTGTATGTGCCACATTATTCCTGTCCAGTTGATCATCATGGGCATCTGGATTGGTTCCAGGTGTTTGCTATTGTAAACAGTGCTGCAATGAACATTCGTGTGCATGTGTCCTTATAGTAGAATGATTTATAATCCTTTGGATATATATACACAGTAATGGGATTGCTGGGTCAAATGGAATTTCTATTTCTAGGTCCTTGAGGAATCGCCACACTGTCTTCCACAATGGTTGAACTAATTTACACTCCCACCAACAGTGTAAGAGTGTTCCTATTTCTCCACATCCTCTCCAGCATCTGTGGTCTCCAGATTTTTTAATGATCGCCATTCTAACTGGTGTGAGATGGTATCTCAATGTGGTTTTGATTTGCATCTCTCTAATGACCAGTGATGATGAGCATTTTTTCATATGTTTGTTGGCCTCATAAATGTCTTCTTTTGAAAAGTTTCTACTTTATATCCTTTGCCTAATTTTGAATGGGTTTGTTTGTATTTTTCTTTTAAATCTGTTTTACTTCTTTGTAGATTCTGGATATTAGTCCTTTGTCAGATGGGTAGATTGCAAAAACTTTTTCCCATTCTGTTGGTGGCCAGTTCACTCTAATGAATGTTTCTTTTGTTGTACAGAAGCTCTGGAGTTTAATTAGACCCCATTTGTCTATTTTGGCTTTTGTTGCCAATGCTTTTGGTGTTTCAGTCATGAAGTCCTCGCCTATGCCTATGTCCTGAATGGTTTTGCCTAGATTTTCTTCTAGGGTTTTTATGGTGTCAGGTCTTATGTTTAAGTTTTTAATCCATCTGGAGTTAATTTTAGTGTAAGGTGTCAGAAAGGGGTCCAGTTTCTACTTTCTGCACATGGCTAGCCAGTTTTCCCAACGACATTTATTAAACAGGGAATCCTTTCCCCATTGCTTGTTTTTGTCAGGTTTGTCAAAGATCAGATGGTTGTAGATGTGTGGAGTTACTACCAAGGCCTCTGTTCTGTTCCATTGGTCTGTATCTCTGTTTTGGTACCAGTACCGTGCTGTTTTGATTACTGTAGCCTTGTAGTATAGTTTGAAGTCAGGTAGCGTGATGCCTCCAGCTTTGTTCTTTTTGCTTAGGATTGTCTTGGCTATGTGGTCTCTCTTTTGGTTCCATATGAAGTTTCAGGTGGTTTTTGTCCGTTTCTATAAAGAGGAATGTTTTTACATCTGTTTGTGTCTTCTCTTATTTCCTTGAGCAGTGGTTTGTAGTTCTCCTTGAAGAGGTTCTTTAAATCCTTTGTTAGTTATATTCCTAGGTATTTTATTCTCTTTGTAGCAATTGTGAATGGGAGTTCACTCATGATTTGGCTATGTTTGTCTGTTATTGGTATATAGGAATGCTTGTGATTTCTGCACATTGATTTTGTATCCTGAAACTTTGCTGAAGTTGCTTATCAGTTTAAAGAGATTTTGTGCTGAGACAATGGGGTCTTCTAAATATACAATCATGTTTTCTGCAAATAGAGACAATTTGGCTTCCTCCTTTCCTAAGTGAATACCCTTTATTTCTTTTTCTTGCCTGATTGCTCTGGCTAGAACTTCCAGTACTATATTGAATAGGAGTGGTGAGAGAGGGCATCCTTGTCTAGTGCCAGATTTCAAAGGGAATGCTTCCAGTTTTTGCCCTTTCAGTATGATATTGGCTGTGGGTTTGTCATAAATAGCTTTTACTATTTTGAGATAAGTTCCATCAATACCTATTTTATTGAGGGTTTTTAGCATAAAGGGCTATTGAATTTTGTCAAAGGCCTTCTCTGCATGTATTGAGATAATCATGTGGTTTTTGTCTTTGGTTCTGTTTATGTGGTGGATTACATTATAGACTTGCCTATGTTGAACCAGCCTTGCATCCCTGGGATGAAGCCTACTTGATCATGATGGATGAGGTTTTTGATGTGCTGTTGCAATCAGTGTGCCAATATTTTATTGAAGATTTTTGAATCTGGGTTCATCATGGATATTCGCCTGAAGTTTTCTTTTCTTTTCTTTTTGAGACAGAGTCTTGCTCTTTTGCCAGGCGCCAGGATGGAGTGCAGTGGCATGATCTCGGCTCACTGCAACCTCCACCTCCTGGCTTCAAGCAATTCTCCTGCCTCAGACTCCTGAGTAGCTGAGACTACAGGAGTGCGCCACCACACCCAGCTAATTTTTGTATTTTAGTAGAAACAGGGTTTCACCATGTTGGCCAGGATGGTCTCAATCTCTTGACCTCACGATCCATCCACCTCGGCCTCCCAAAGTGCTGGGATTACAGGCGTCAGCCACCGCGCCTGGCCTGAAGTTTTTTTTGTTGAGTCCCTGCCGGGTTTTGGTATCAGGATGACGTTGGTCTCATAAAATGATTTGGGAAGGATTCCCTCTTTTTGGTTTGTTTGGAATAGTTTCAGAAGGAATGGTACCAGCTCCTCTGTGTGTGTCTGGTAGACTTTATCTATGAACCCATCTGGACCTGGGCTTTTTTTGGTTGGTAGGCTCTTAATTGCTGCCTCAACTTCAGCCCTTGTTATTGGTCTATTCAGGGTTTTGACTTCTTCCTGATTTAGGCTTGGGAGGGTGCAAGTGTCCAGGAATTTATCCATTTCTTCCAGGTTTCCTGGGTTATGTACATAGAGTTGTTGGTAATAATCTCTGATGATGGTTTGTATTTCTGTGAAATCTGTGGTGATTTCCCCTTTATCATTTTTTATTGCATCTATATGATTATTCTCTTTTCTTTTTTATTAATCTGGCTAGTGGTCTATTCTGTTGATCTTTTCAAAAAACCAGCTCCTGGATTTATTGGTTTTTTTTTCTTTTTGAAGGGTTTTTTTATGTCTCTATCTTCTTCAGTTCTGCTCTGATCTTAGTTATTTCTTGTCTTCTGTTAGGTTTTGAGTTTTTTTGATCTTGCTCCTCCAGCTCTTTCCATTTTGATGACAGGGTGTGTCGATTGTAGATCTTTCCTTGCTTCTCATATGGGCATTTATTGCTATAAATTTTCCTCTAGACACTGCTTTAAATGTGTCCAAGAGATTCTGATACATTGTTTTCATTCTCGTTGGATTTGAAGTACATCTTTATTTCTGCCTTTATTTCATTGTTTATCCAGTCAACATTCAAGAGCCAGTTGTTCAGTTTCCATGAAGATGTGCAGTTCTGAGTTAGTTTCTGAATTCTGAGTTCTAACTTGATTGCACTGTGGTTTGAGAGACTGTTTATTATAATTTCCGTTCTTTTGCATTTGCTGAGGAGTGATTTACTTTCAATTATGTGGCCAATTTTAGAGTAGGTGTGATGTGGTGCTGAGAAGAATGTATATTATATTCTGTGCATTTGGGATGAAGAGTTCTGTAAATGTCTATCAGGTTTGCTCATTCCAGGTCTGAGTTCAAGTCCTGGATATCCTTGTTAATTTGTCTGGTTGATCTGTCTAATATTGACAGTGGAGTGTTAAGTCTCCCACTATTATTGTGTGGGAGTCTAAGTCTCTTTGTAAGTCCTTAAGAACTTGCCTTATGTATCTGGGTGCTCCTGTATTGGGTCCATATATATTTAGGATCGTTAGCTCTTCTTGTTGCATTGATCCCTTTACCATTATGTGATGTCTTTCTTTGTCTCTTTTGATCTTTGTTGGTTTAGAGTCTATTTTATCAGAGATGAGAATTGTAACTCCTGCTTTTTTTGCTCTCCATTTGCTTGATAAATCTTCCTCCATCCCTTTATTTTGAGCCTGTGTGTGTCCTTGCATGTGAGATGGGTTTCCTGGATACAGCACATTGATGGTTTTTTACTTTTTATCCAATTTGCCAGTCTGTGTCTTTTGATTGGGGCATTTAGCCCATTTACATTTAAGGTTAATATTATTATGTGTGAATTTGATCCTGCCATTTTGATGCTAGCTGGTTGTTTTGCCCATTAGCTGATACAGTTTCTTCACTGTGTAGATGCTTTTTACCATTTGGCATGTTTTTGGAGTGGCTGGTACTGGTTGTTCCTTTCTATGTTTAGTGCTTCTTTTGGGAGTTCTTGTAAGGCAGGCCTGGTGGTGATAAAATCCCTCAGCAATTGCTTGTTCATAAAGGATTTTATTTCTCCTTTGCTTATGAAGCTTAGTTTGGCTGGATATGAAATTCTGGGTTGAAAGTTCTTTTCTTTAAGGATGTTGAATATTGACCCCCACTCTCTTCTGGCTTGTAGGGTTTCTGCTGAGAGACACGCTGTGAGTCAGATGGGCTTCCCTTTGTGGGTGACCCAACCTTTCTCTCTGGCTGCCCTTAGTATTTTTTCCTTCATTTCAACCCTGGTGAATCTAAGGATTATGTGCCTTGGGTTTGCTCTTCTTGAGGAATATTGTTTTGGTGTTCTCTGTATTTCCTGGACTTGAATATTGGCCTGCCTTGCTAGGTTGGGGAATTTCTCCTGGATAATATCCTGAAGAGTGTTTTCCAGCTCAGATTCATTCTCTCCATCAAATATGGGATTATGTGAGAAGACCTAATCTACATTTGATAGGGGTATCAAACATAGATTAAGTCTTCTCACATAATCCCATATTTCTTGGAGGCTTTGTTCATTTCTTTTCTTTCTTTTTTTCTCTGATCTTGCCTTCTCATTTTATTTCATTGAGTTGATCTTTAATCTCTGATACTCTTTCTTCTGCTTGTTCAGTTTGGCTATTGAAACTTGTGTTTGCTTCATGAAGTTCTCATGTTGGTTTTTAAGCTTCATTAAGTCATTTATATTCTTCTCTAAGCTGTTTTTTTTTTTTTTTTTTTTTTGCCAATCAATGAGAGCTTGTAAGGTTGCTGAGGTTGGTTGGCCTTGAACTCTTGGCCTCGCCTTCGCAAGCGCCACGACATCCGGCTGGAGCCACTTTGGGCCCCCTAAGCTGTTTATTCTTGTTAGAATTTCATCAAACCTTTTTTCAAAGTTCTTAGTTTCTTTGCATTGAGTTAGAACATGTTCTTTTAGCTCAGAGAAGTTTGTTATTACCCACCTTCTGAAGCCTTTTTCTGTCAATTCATCAGACTCATTCTCCATCCAGCTTTGTTCCCTTGCTGGTGATGAGTTGTGATCCCTTGGAGGAGGAGAGGTGTTCTGATTTTGAGTGTTTTCATCCTTGTTGCTCTGCTTTCCTCCCATCTTTGTGGATTTATCTATCTGTGGTCTTTGTAGTTGGTGACTTTCAGATGAGGTCTCTGAATGGACGTCCTTTTTGTTGATGATGAAGTTATTTCTTTCTGTTTTTTAGTTTTCCTTCTAACAGTCAGGCCCCTCTGCTATAGGACGGCTGGAGGTCCATTCCAGACCCTGCTTGCCTTGGGATCACCAGTGGCAGCTGCAGAACAGTAAGGGTTGCTGCCAGTTTCTTCTGTTATCTTCATCCCAGAAGGGTACCCACCAGATGTCAGCCTGAGCTCTCATTTATATCTTTGGATATACAAGGGTCAGGGAGCTGCTTGAGGAGATAGTCTCTTTCTTATAGGAGCTCAAGTGCTGAACTGTGAGCTCTGTTCTGTTCAGAGCTGTTGGGCAGGTTTGTTTAAGTCTGCTGCAGCAGAACTCGTAACCACCTTTTTTCCCAGGTGCTCCATCCTGGGGAGTTAGGACTTTATTTATAAGTTCCTGACGTGCTGCCGCCTTTTTTCAGAGCTTCCCTGCCCAGCAAGGAGGTAGCCTAGTCATAGTCTGCCAGCAGAGGTGTTGCTGAGCTGCCATGGGCTCTGCCCAGCTGCTGTGTGAAATTCCTTGCGGTTTTGTTTATAGAGGTATAGTTAGAACTGCCTTGGTAATGGTGGTCTGCCTCAGTAATGGTGGATTGCCTTGGTAATGGCAGACGCCCTTCCCCCCACAGAGCTGGACCATCGCAGGTCCAGCTGCACTTGCTGCAAAATTCTCAGTCTAGAGCACTTAAGATTGCTAGTCTTTGTGGTGGTGGAACCCACTGAGCCAGATCACCTGGCTCCCTGTTTCAACCCCCCTTTTCTTTAGTTGAATGGGTAGTTCTGTCTCCCAGGCATTCCAGGCACCAGTTGAAATGGCCGCCCAGATTTCTGTGAGTTTTTATGCAGAGACCCACTGCACTGGCTAAAACAGCCATGCTGGAAACTCGTGGCACTTTTCAGCCCAGGAATCTTCTGGTCTGTGGGCAGTAATAACTCCTTTGGAAATGTGGTGTTCACTCACCCTCTATGTTGTCTCTCTGGGAACTGTACTCCAGAGCTGTTCCTATTCAGCCATCTTGGATCCACCCTTGACCTAGCTTACATAGTTCTAACAATGTATCTGCTGTCATTCTTGTTCCTCCAACTTTTCTTATTTGTTTTTAAGATTTTATCACTAGATTATAGCAATTTAATTGAAATGGGGCTGGGATTTTCCTTATGTTTTTTCTTAGGACTTATTGCTCTTCTTAGACCTGTGGTTTTATGGTTTCTATCAAATTTGGGAAAACGTCAGCCATCATTACATCAAGTATTTTTTGCACACACCTCCCTCCTATTCTTTTTGTGACTCCAATGACATGTACAGCTAAGATTGTCTCACAGGTCACTGAGGCTCTGTTCATTTCCTCCCAATAACTTTTTCGAACTGTTCCTCTTGTCTGTCAAAACTCAGCCTAAATATCATAGCCTTTATTAAACCATTCTCCAGATACTCTGTCAGATTAAATGACTACCTCCCCTTTGTGCCCATTGTATCCCACACATCTTATCACACAACCTATACCATTTGAGTACACTTTTTGCCTCTCTCCCTAAACCAAATTGTGAGCAACTTTAAGGCAGAACAGTGCGCGGCACATAATAAATTCTCATTAAAGCAAAAGTTCTGAAATGCAAGTGCTCATAAAATTTGCTTATTTTGCTTATCTCAAAGAGGCAAAATATAATTGACTTTATTGCCATGCTTTTCTCAAAGCATGTCAATACACTGGCAAGTGAACTGATCTGAGTATCTAAAAATTGCTTGAGCAATAGCTGTATTTTTGGACCTCATGTTCAGCACAGAAAAGGAATAAATTTAAAGTCAAATTCTCATAAGGAAGCATATATTTATGTTTGTATAAAATTATTGTACTTTCACACTGTGAACACTTCATCAAAACAAGAAAACAACCACAACAAAACTGGCATTGAAACTGTGTTTTGAAGAGTTTACCTGGCCTGCAGGTTTACTACTGGGATCAGCTGAAATGAGCATGCCATCTTTATCCTTTTGAAACCCATCGTGAGACCAGTATGCCAGGTCAAAAGTAAATGTCTTCACAAGCTCTGAAGTCGTAGGGTCCTGTATAGTGGTGGTCCTGGAATGCATGGAAATCACACATTTGCTCTCAGAATTCTTCTCTCTCTATGGTCAAATTACAAATTCAGAGTCAATCATTCTAGTTTCTCTTTGTCATCCAAGTTCATTGTTTTCCTAGTTTTTATACCTAGTAAGAAATTAAGTTCTCTGATTGTGTTACTTTTAGCAGCTGTTATGACAAGCAGTTGTTCCTATACTCCCTCAAAATTCTTGAAAGGCTTGTCTCTAGTCATATTAACTTTCTGAGAAGAGCTGGCTCTCTAACACCCAACTGTACTAATGACAATAACTACATTAGTGGAGAGACTGACTTCTGGCTTAATTGGTGAATTCCCCAGTAAAACGAGTGAAAAAAGTATCAATTAAAAAGTCAAAATTTGAAAAACCACCTTTTAAAACCTCTAGAAATGGTCCTAAAGACAAACAGCAAGTGAAGAACCCTCTATGAATGGCTGGGCATGGTGGTTCACACCTGTAATCCCAGCACCTTGGGAGGCTGAGGAGGGTGGATCACTTGAGGTCAGGAGTTTGTGAGCAGTCTGGCTAATGTAGTGAAACCCCATCTCTACTAAAAATACAAAAATTAGCTGGGTGTGGTGGTGTTCGCCTCTAATCCCAGGTACTCAGGAGGCTGAGACAGGAGAGTCACTTGAACTTGGGAAGTGAAGGCTACGGTAAGCCCAGATCGCACCTCTGCACTCCAGCCTGGGTGGCAGAGCAAGACTCTGTCTCAAAAGAAAAGAAAAGAAAGAAGAGAAAGAACCATGTATTCAAAAAATATACTAAAATTTGGTAAGAAATGAGTTTGTGGTATTTGAAGCAAGATCATTCCTTTTCTTCCCGCTGCCAGCTCAGCAAGGTGGAGACTCCACTCCGGACTGCTGGAGCCAATAACACAGGGCTCCCTCTCTGCTCCAGATCCCAGTTGGATAACTTTCTTCCCAGGAAGATCAAGATAACAGCATTTCTAGTTCTGCCTCTGTTGATCTGTTACTGAGGCTAAATGCCAGGTTAATTGGGGGTCTCCCTCTTTCACCCACTTCCCACTGGAGGAATGGAGGCACTATTCTGGTTGCAGCATACTGAGCTTACTGGAGTACTGACCACTTTTGCCCTGGCTCCTGAGATGGTGGATCAACACCAGGAGACACCAGCCAACAACCTTAGGCTGGAGCCCACCTCCACGGAGAGCTCAGCTCCTAGAGCAGAAGCATCATCTGAAGAGCAGTTTACTATTGTTCACACATCCAATTCCAGAGCCCTGGCTTAGAGATTTTGCCTGGGGGGAAAAATAGGCCATGCAACCATGGTGCCTAATATCTCTTCCAAAAGGAACTGACTTCATTTGTAACAGAGATTGGGGAAGCTTAAGCCTAAAGATGCTTTCAAGAATGGTGGAAGTTGTGTTGAAAGACAACTGAGAAGAGAGTCAATTATAGGTATAAGTGTGTGCACTCTAATGTGCAGGGACAAACTGGAGGAAGTGTGTGCACTCTAATGTGCAGGGATGAAGTGGAGAAAGTGTGTGCACTCTAATGTGCAGGGATGAAGTGGAGAAAGTGTGTGCACTCTAATGTGAGGGGATGAACTGGAGGAAGTGTGTGCACTGTAATGTGCAGGGATGAACTGGAGAAAGTGTGTGCACTGTAATGTGCAGGGATAAACTAGAGAAAGTGTGTGCACTGTAATGTGTAGGGATGAACTGGAGGAAGTGTGTGCACTCTAATGTGCAGGGACAAACTGGAGGAAGTGTGTGCACTCTAATGTGCAGGGATGAACTGGAGGAAGTGTGTGCTCTCTAATGTGCAGGGATGAACTGGAGGAAGTGTGTGCACTCTAATGTGCAGGGATGAAGTGGAGAAAGTGTGTGCACTGTAATGTGCAGGGATGAATGGAAGGAAGTGTGTGCACTCTAATGTGAGGGGATGAACTGGAGGAAGTGTGTGCACTCTAATATGCAGGGATGAATTGGAGAAAGTGTGTGCACTGTAATGTGCAGGGATAAACTAGAGAAAGTGTGTGCACTGTAATGTGTAGGGATGAACTGGAGGAAGTGTGTGCACTCTAATGTGCAGGGATGAAGTGGAGAAAGTGTGTGCACTGTAATGTGCAGGGATGAAGTGGAGAAAGTGTGTGCACTGTAATGTGCAGGGATGAAGTGGAGAAAGTGTGTGCACTGTAATGTGCAGGGATGAAGTGGAGAAAGTGTGTGCACTCTAATGTGCAGGGATGAAGTGGAGAAAGTGTGTGCACTCTAATGTGCAGGGATGAACTGGGGAAAGTGTGTGCACTCATATGCAGGGATGAACTGGGGAAAGTGTGTGCACTGTAATGTGCAGGGACAAACTGGAGGAAGTGTGTGCACTCTAATGTGCAGGGACGAACTGGAGGAAGTGTGTGCACTGTAATGTGCAGGGATGAACTAGAGAAAGTCTGTGCACTGTAATGTGAGGGGATGAACTGGAGGAAGTGTGTACTTATGTGCAGGGATGAACTGGAGGAAGTGTGTGCACTGTAATGTGCAGGGGTGAACTGGAGGAAGTGTGTGCACTGTAATGTGCAGGGATGAACTGGAGGAAGTGTGTGCACTGTAATGTGCAGGGATGAAGTGGAGGAAGTGTGTGCACTGTAATGTGCAGGGATGAAGTGGAGAAAGTGTGTACACTGTAATGCGCAGGGATGAACTGGGGAAAGTGTGTGCACTCTAATGCGCAGGGATGAACTGGAGGAAGTGTGTGCACTGTAATGTGCAGGGATGAACTAGAGAAAGTGTGTGCACTGTAATGTGTAGGGATGAACTGGAGGAAGTGTGTGCACTCTAATGTGCAGGGATGAACTGGAGGAAGTGTGTGCACTGTAATGTGCAGGGGTGAACTGGAGGAAGTGTGTGCACTGTAATGTGCAGGGATGAAGTGGAGAAAGTGTGTGCACTGTAATGTGCAGGGATGAAGTGGAGAAAGTGTGTGCACTCTAATGTGCAGGGATGAACTGGAGGAAGTGTGTGCACTGTAATGTGCAGGGGTGAACTGGAGGAAGTGTGTGCACTGTAATGTGCAGGGATGAAGTGGAGAAAGTGTGTGCACTGTAATGTGCAGGGATGAAGTGGAGAAAGTGTGTGCACTCTAATGTGCAGGGATGAACTGGAGGAAGTGTGTGCACTGTAATGTGCAGGGATGAACTGGAGGAAGTGTGTGCACTCTAATGTGCAGGGATGAACTGGAGGAAGTGTGTGCACTGTAATGTGCAGGGATGAAGTGGAGAAAGTGTGTGCACTCTAATGTGCAGGGATGAACTGGAGGAAGTGTGTGCACTGTAATGTGCAGGGATGAACTGGAGGAAGTGTGTGCACTGTAATGTGCAGGGATGAACTGGAGGAAGTGTGTGCACTGTAATGTGCAGGGATGAAGTGGAGAAAGTGTGTGCACTGTAATGTGCAGGGATGAAGTGGAGAAAGTGTGTGCACTCTAATATGCAGGGATGAACTGGAGGAAGTGTGTGCACTCATATGCAGGGATGAACTGGGGAAAGTGTGTGCACTGTAATGTGCAGGGATGAACTGGAGAAAGTGTGTGCACTCTAATGTGCAGGGATGAACTGGAGGAAGTGTGTGCACTGTAATGTGCAGGGATGAACTAGAGAAAGTGTGTGCACTGTAATGTGCAGGGATGAACTAGAGAAAGTGTGTGCACTGTAATGTGCAGGGATGAACTGGAGGAAGTGTGTGCACTGTAATGTGCAGGGATGAACTAGAGAAAGTGTGTGCACTGTAATGTGCAGGGATGAACTGGAGGAAGTGTGTACTTTCTAATGTGCAGGGATGAACTGGAGGAAGTGTGTGCACTCTAATGTGCAGGGATGAACTGGAGGAAGTGTGTGCACTCTAATGTGCAGGGATGAACTGGAGAAAGTGTGTGCACTCTAATGTGCAGGGACAAACTGGAGGAAGTGTGTGCACTGTAATGTGCAGGGATGAACTGGAGAAAGTGTGTGCAGTGTAATGTGCAGGGATGAACTGGAGAAAGTGTGTGCAGTGTAATGTGCAGGGATGAACTGGAGAAAGTGTGTGCAGTGTAATGTGCAGGGATGAACTGGAGAAAGTGTGTGCAGTGTAATGGGCAGGGATGAACTGGAGAAAGTGTGTGCAGTGTAATGTGCAGGGATGAACTGGAGAAAGTGTGCGCAGTGTAATGTGCAGGGACGAACTGGAGAAAGTGTGTGCAGTGTAATGTGCAGGGATGAACTGGAGAAAGTGTGTGCAGTGTAATGTGCAGGGATGAACTGGAGAAAGTGTGTGCAGTGTAATGGGCAGGGATGAACTGGAGGAAGTGTGTGCACTCTAATGTGCAGGGACGAACTGGAGGAAGTGTGCACACTCTAATGTGCAGGGACGAACTGGAGGAAGTGTGCGCACTCTAATGTGCAGGGACGAACTGGAGGAAGTGTGCGCACTCTAATGTGCAGGGACGAACTGGAGGAAGTGTGCGCACTCTAATGTGCAGGGACGAACTGGAGGAAGTGTGTGCACTCTAATGTGCAGGGACGAACTGGAGGAAGTGTGCGCACTCTAATGTGCAGGGACGAACTGGAGGAAGTGTGCGCACTCTAATGTGCAGGGACGAACTGGAGGAAGTGTGCGCACTCTAATGTGCAGGGACGAACTGGAGGAAGTGTGCGCACTCTAATGTGCAGGGACGAACTGGAGGAAGTGTGCGCACTCTACTGTGCAGGGATGAACTGGAGGAAGTGTGCACACTCTAATGTGCAGGGATGAACTGGAGGAAGTGTGCACACTCTAATGTGCAGGGATGAACTGGAGGAAGTGTGCGCACTCTAATGTGCAGGGATGAACTGGAGGAAGTGTGCACACTCTAATGTGCAGGGATGAACTGGAGGAAGTGTGCACACTCTAATGTGCAGGGACGAACTGGAGGAAGTGTGTGCACTCTAATGTGCACGGAGGCAGTGCAGAAAGTGTGTGCGCTCTAATGTGCAGGGACGAACTGGAGAATAAGTTGGAAGGTCAAAAATATCAAACACTGGTCTGAGAAACTATTCGTTCAAAGGAAGCAGAATTTGATTGGATTCATTTGCAAAGGAACTTATGCCCCAGGACATTGTTGAAAACAGTAATCAGATAGCAGGTAGTGAAGATTAATATGTGGGCATGGTCAAGGACGGAGAGGGAGGGCGCCCTGCCACAACCATTGTTCTCCCAGGGCGACTGGGGCAGACCTGGAACTCTGATTCCGTAAGGAACAGTCGTGGGGTTGGGGGACATAACAGACTTCACTAAAATAATCCAGCCAGTCACTAAACAAACCGGCAAATAAAAGTGACAAGCCACAGAGGAGAGGCAGAGCCAATAGCCAGAGTTGCTACAATGTATCTACAATGTCCAGTTTCTAAGAAAAACTTAGGAGGCAAGCAAAGGAACTGGGAAGTCTGATCCATATACTGGGGAGGAAACAATCAACAGAAACAGAGGGACCAGATGCAGGATTTATCAGAAAGACTTTTAAAGTTGTCATTATAAACATATTCACAGTGAAAGAAAATTATGATTAAAGAAAGGATTATAAGGAATAATTCCAGTAAGTTAACACCAAGAAATTAGATAACTTAGAGGAACAAATTCCTGCAAAGGCAGAAATGACAGAAATCGACTCAAGAAGAAAAGAGAATCTAAATCGACCTAGAACAAAGGAAGACCTAAAGTGAAATGCAAAGAACATCTACCCACAGTGAAAAGTCCAGTCTGAGGCAGCTTAACTACCAAACTCTATTAAACGTTTCACAAGCTTCGTACCAATTCTTCACGAAATGTTCAGAAGGTAGAAGAGAGAACACTACTCAACTCACTGTATGGAATCAGTGTCACTCGATAGTGAATCCAGACAAACGCATCATTAGAAAACAAAGCTATGAACCGTTATCTCCTACGAATATGAATGCAAAAATCCTCACCAAAATACTGTGAAACTAAATCCAGCAGCATATTACAAAGAATTGTACACCATGACCAAATGGAATTTATCCTAGGGCTTCAAGATTGGTTCAGCAATGGAAATTACTGTATTAATCATATTTTAAAACTTTCTCTGTATACATGAAAAAATAGAGATATACAGATGTATACCAACTTTGAGACATTTATTTACTTCCGCACATTACTAATCATGATGTCATGATTATGAGTAGCTAAGTCTTGTAACTCCTCAGGAAAACATGGCACTATTCATGGCATCCTGTGGAGATCTGCAGTTTTTCATGGTTTGACATCCTGCAGCTCACCAAGACTATCAGATTCCTAGAGATAGCAAGCAACTTGCCTTTCATGCGCAAGTCAACCAATCCAAAGCTCACATCCCCAACTACCTCCTTGGTCTAACTGCTGTACACCAAGCCAGTACTTTCCCTCCTCTAAATCACCCCCAAGGCCAGGTACTGGACAACTAAAGGCCACCCTTATACGTCAGAGCCCACCAAAATTCTTTATATTATCCAATCCTAAACTTGCTCAAATTTGTCTCATCTGCCATGCCCATTCCTTCCTGCAGAAACCACAACAAAGGCTCTAAGACATACTTTCTCCTATACTTCGCCTGTTTCCCATGAGGCTCTGCATGGTGTGGCAGTTACAAAATTTTGTGGTACACACAAAAATTAAAAATAAGGCCAGGCATGGTGGGTCACACCTGTAATCCCAGCACTTTGCAGGGCTGAGGTGGGTAGATAACCTGAGGTCAGGAGTTTGAGACCAGCCTGGCCAACATGGTAAAAACCTGTCTCTATTAAAAATACACACACACACACACACACACACACACACACACAAGGCTGGTGTGACAGACATTTGTAACCCCAGCTACCCAGAAGGCTGAGGCAGGAGAATCACTTGAACCTGGGAGGCAGAAGTTGCAGTGAGCAGAGATCATGCCACTGTACTCCAGCCTGGGCAACAAGAGCAAAACACTGTCTCAAAAAATAGTAAAATTAAAAAAAAATAGGAATATATTTAATGAAAGAAGTACAAACCATACTCTGACAGCTATATGACTGTTGAAAGAAACTAAGAAACCAAAGATTGGGAAAACATCCTATGTTCATGGATCAGGAGACCTAAGGTCATTTAGAAGGCAGTATTCACCAAACTAACACACAGAGCCAGTGCAATCCCTGTGAGAACCCCACCGGACTTCTTTGCAGAAAATAATGAGCTAATTTTTTTTTTTTTTGAGACCGAGTTTTGCTCTTATTGCCCAGGCTGGAGTGCAATGATGCAATCCTGGCTCGCTGAAACCTCCGCCTCCTGGGTTCAAGCAATTCTTCTGCCTCAGCCTCCTAAGTAGTTGGGATTACAGGCATGTGCCACCATGTCCAGCTAATTTTTGAATTTTTAGTAGAGACAGGGTTTTACCATGTTGGTCAGGCTGCTCTCGAACTCCTGACCTCAGGTTCAGGTGATCCACCCATCTTGGCCTCCCACAGTGCTGGGATTACAGGCATGAGCCACCACACCCAGCCATGATAAGCTGATTCTAAAATTCATATGGATTGCAAGGGACCCACAGTGGCTAAAACAATCTTGAAAATGAATAAAAATGTAGAATTCATACTTCCTGATTTGACAACTTAATACAAACCAACAGTAATGAAGGCAGTGTGGTTCTAACTAGGACAGACATACTGATTAATAGAACTAAGTCCAAAAAATAAACCCTGGCATTCGTGGTCAGTTGATTTCCAACAAGGCTGCTCGAACCACCCAGTGGGGAAAAGAATAGCCTTTTAAGAAACGATACGGGGGAAATTGGATAGCTATGTGAGAGAGAATGAACGTGGCTGGATGCAGTGGCTCATGCCTGTAACCCCAATTCAGGAGGATAGCTTGAGGCCAGCCTGGCAACACAGTGAGACGCTGTCTCTATTTTTACAAAATGAAAGAAAAAATTAAATTAGTTGGGCATAGTGGCACATACATATAGTCCTAGCTATTTTGTAGGCTGAGGTAGGGGGAGTGCCTGAGCTTGGGAGTTTGAGGTTACAGTGAAGTATGATCATACCACTGCACTCCAGCCTGGGTGACAGTAAGACCCTGTCTCTTAAAAAAAATTAACTTACTATATACAAGATTACTATGTACTCTTACCATATACAAGATTATCTTGAATCAAAAGCCTAAAGGTAAGAGCTAAAACTATAAAACAGAAGAAAACCGGGGGAAATCATGATGATTTGGACAAAGAATTCTAGTTATAACATCTGAAACAAAGCAATAAAATTGCCAAAATTTAAAATGTTTCTGCTTCAAAGAACATTGAGAATGTGAAAAATACAATCCACAGAATGGGAGGAAAATGTGCAAATTATGTATCTGATAAGGATTCATATTTGTAATCTGTAAAGATCAGCTTTTAATAAAGACAATCCAGTTTACAAAATGATCAAAGAGCCAGGTGCGGTGGCTCATGTCTGTAATCCCAGCACTTGGGGAGGCCGAGGCAGGCAGATCACCTGAGGTTGGGAGTTCGAGACCAGCCTGACCAACATGGAGAAACCTCGTCTCTATTAAAAATAGAAAAATTAGCCAGGCATGGTGGCGCATTCCTGTAATTCCAGCTACTAGGGAGGCTGAGGCAGGAGAATTGCTTGAACCTGGGAGGTGGAGATTGCGCCATTGCACTCCAGCCTGGGCAACAAGAACGAAACTTCGTCTCAACAGCAGCAACAACCACACACACACACACACACACACACACACAAACAATCTGAACTGATACTTCTCCAGGAAGATATACAAATAAATGCACATGAGGAGATGCTTGGTATCATTAGTCACTAGAGAAATGCAAATCACAGCCACAAGACGCCACTCACATCAACGAGGATGCGTCATGGGGAAGTCAGATAACAGTTGTTGGCAAGGAGGTGAACAATTTTAACCTTTACATACCGCCGCTGGGAACACACGGTATGGCTGCTGTGGAAGACAGTCTGGCAATCTCAAATGATTAAACGTGGTTACCTATGGCTCAGCAATGCCATGCTTAGGTATGTAACTGAGAAATGAAAATATGCCCGCACAAAAACTTGTGCACAAATGTGTGTGGCAGTCATTAATAACAGGCAAAAGGCAGAACCGACTGATGAAATGTCCATCCGCTGATGAACAAAACTGTGTATTCGCAAACTGGAATTCTGAACATCCAGCAGCAATTGAGGATGACGTTTTGGTACAGGCTACAACACGGACGGACCTTGAGGATGACGTTTTGGTACAGGCTACAACACGGACGGACCTTGAGGATGACGTTTTGGTACAGGCTACAACACGGACGGACCTTGAGGATGACGTTTTGGTACAGGCTACAACACGGACGGACCTTGAGGATGACGTTTTGGTACAGGCTATAACACGGACGGACCTTGAAAACCTGCTGCGTGAAGTGACACAAAAGACTGTATATTATTCCATTCACAGGAAATGTCCAGAAAGGGAAATCTGCGGGAGCACATCGGGTAACTAAAAGGTACAGAAATTCTTTTCTGAGGTGATGAAATGTTCCGAAATTGACTGTGGTGATTGTTGCATGCATCTGAACATATTTAAAACCATTTAATCGTACACTTTGAGTTGTGTTACCTGAGCTCGTTAACAGAGACTGGTAGAAAACATGCAGCTGACATAGCTGTTGGCACTGTGCTCAACCACATACATTTCCTCTGTTCCTTCCAACAGCAATCTTGTCACGTGGCAGTAGCCCATTTTACAGAGAAACTGAGGCCCAGAGAATATGTGGCTGTTTTTTTTTTGAGACAAGAGTCTCACTCTGCTGCCCAGGCTGGAGTGCGGTGGTATGATTTTGGCTCCCTGCAGCCTCCGTCTCAGGGGTTCAAGCAATTCTCATGTCTTAGCCTCCCAAGTAGTTGGGGTTACAAGCATGCGTTACTACACTAGCTGGTTTTCAGTTTTAGTAGAAACGGGATTTCACCATGTTGACCAGGCTGGTCTTGAACTCGGCCTCCCAAAGTGCTGGGATGACAGGTATGAGCCACTGTGCCCAGCAATATATTGCTCCTTAGAAGAAAGGTGTCAAAGCAAGTTCTCCGATCCCACACTGAACTTAAGGACTACACAGGGAGTTAGAAAGTTAGGCAGTGTCCAGGCCACCTAGGACCTGTCAAGTTTTATTTTCAGTTAACTGGAAGGCTTTGACCAGAAAGTTCCATGATACTCGTTTTTGTTGTTAGGTATAGAATGGACTGGGGCAGCAAGTTCATGTGGGAGGTACTGCAGTTCTGGGCAGGACGACCTGTGACTGTCTACGTAGTGCCCCCGTCTGCAGGACGACCTGTGACTGTCTGCATAGTGCCCCCGTCTGCAGGATGATCTGTGACCATCTACGTAGTGCCCCCGTCTGCAGGACGACCCGACTGTCTACGTAGTGCCCCCGTCTGCAGGACGACCTGTGACCGTCTGCGTAGTGCCCCCGTCTGCAGGACGATCTGTGACCGTCTGCGTAGTGCCCCCGTCTGCAGGACGACCTGTGACCGTCTGCGTAGTGCCCCCGTCTGCAGGATGACCTGTGACCATCTACGTAGTGCCCCCGTCTGCAGGATGACCTGTGACCGTCTACGTAGTGCCCCCGTCTGCAGGACGACCTGTGACCGTCTGCGTAGTGCCCCCGTCTGCAGGACGACCTGTGACCGTCTACGTAGTGCCCCCGTCTGCAGGACGACCTGTGACCGTCTGCGTAGTGCCCCCGTCTGCAGGATGACCTGTGACCGTCTACGTAGTGCCCCCGTCTGCAGGATGACCTGTGACCGTCTACGTAGTGCCCCCGTCTGCAGGATGACCTGTGACTGTCTACGTAGTGCCCCCGTCTGCAGGACGATCTGTGACCGTCTGCGTAGTGCCCCCGTCTGCAGGACGATCTGTGACCGTCTGCGTAGTGCCCCCGTCTGCAGGACGACCTGTGACCATCTGCGTAGTGCCCCCGTCTGCAGGACGACCTGTGACCGTCTACGTAGTGCCCCCGTCTGCAGGATGATCTGTGACCGTCTGCGTAGTGCCCCCGTCTGCAGGATGATCTGTGACCGTCTGCGTAGTGCCCCCGTCTGCAGGACGATCTGTGACCGTCTGCGTAGTGCCCCCGTCTGCAGGACGACCTGTGACCGTCTGCGTAGTGCCCCCGTCTGCAGGATGACCTGTGACCGTCTACGTAGTGCCCCCGTCTGCGGTTTCACTTTCTGTGCTTTGCTACTGGCAGTCAACCAGAATCTGAAAATATGAAATGGAGAATTCCAGAAATAAACAACTCGTATGTTTGAAATTGTGCCAACCCGAGCAGTGTGTGAAACCTCACAGCACCCCATCGTCCTGCCTGGACCTGAAGACTCCTTGTCCAGCATATCCATGCAGTGGCTCAGTAGCCATCTTGGTTATGAGATGATCACGGTGGCACTCAAGTGCTTGAGCCTTTGTGATTTAATCATGGCCCCAAAGTACAGGAGTCCTGTGACTAACTTACGAACTACCACAGATATGTGTGTAGAGGAAAAAAATTACTGTATATAGGGCTAGGTACTCACTGTGGTTTCAGGAATCCACTGGTGGTCTTAGAACATGGCCCCTGTGGACACAGAGCATGCACCTTCAGTTCACCTCCCCAGGCTGTCCTCTTTCCTCTTTCGAAGCTGGTCACCGTCGGTGGTGAACAATCTTTTTATAAACGGAACGAAGCTCGTTTAAGTGCATGACCACCTCAGCGTCTAATCCTACCATCCTGATTTGCCGTCTGACACTTGCAGTTACTCATGGTGATGAATCAGAGGTCCGTGCAGGAATAACCATTTTCAGTGTTGTTGAAGGTCTGCTTGGGCCAAAGCCGTTGACATACTGGTCACAAATTCATTCTTGGGCATTTTTTGATCAGTTGCCTAAGAAGCCATGCTATTTTAGAAGCCTTAGTGGCTACACTTAAGGGTTACTTAGTTCTACATATAACTAAAGTTTCATAATTATATAGCTGTGCCCATCTGTTGAAATATTTTCCACAATACAGATGAGTACAGAGGCAGAGGACAGAACTGATACCAACCGAAGACAAACTATCACTGATAATGCTGAAAGCAGAAGTTGAAGTGTGGGGCAGACGGCCTGTAAGGGCGTTAGATTATCATCCATTCGGGAACAGCTACTATCAGAGAGGCCTCCGCATGTTGTTCTGTCCAGCAAATCTTTACTGACATTGCTCAGGGCCTTTATTCCTCTCAAACACTTCTATCTAGGAAGCCTTCAATATCTGTCCAGGAGGCCGGGCGCGGTGGCTCACGCCTGTAATCCCAGCACTTTGGGAGGCCAAGGCGGGTGGATCACGAGGTCGAGATCGAGACCAACCCGGTCAACATGGTGAAACCTCGTCTCTACTAAAAATACAAAAATTAGCTGGGCATGGTGGCGCGTGCCTGTAATCCCAGCTACTCAGGAGGCTGAGGCAGGAGAATTGCCTGAACCCAGGAGGTGGAGGTTGCGGTGAGCCGAGATTGCGCCATTGCACTCCAGCCTGGGTAACAAGAGCGAAACTCCGCCTCAAAAAAAAAAAAAAAAAAAAAAAAATCTGTCCAGGCAGAATGACCTCTGCCTGATCTGAGTACTTATTAACTTTACTACCGACACTAAGTACCTTTTTGAGTGTATTGTTTACCTTACTACTGAGACACTACGTACCTTGTTTAACCAATGCATTGATAATCACAGACACACGGTTGCTACCAGGTCCAGGAATGACTATGATTCATGTGCTATTCTAAAATGTTGTAGCAACACATTTTAAGGAGCAGTGTTTTTATTCAAGCTATATAAAGACATTTATACATAAGTACATACATTCATTTAAAATATATAAAGTTCATTTAGAACAGGCAATTTTTTTGCTTATGATGTACATTCACAGAGGGGAAAAAAAAGTACATCTATTAAAAACAGGCACCACACATCTGTATTCCCCAAATTGCATTGGTTTAAGAGTATTCCTTGACATACATTTCACCCGTTTTTTTCATTGTGCTACTTGCGCAAAAGGAATGAAATTATTTACTGAATTGTTTAGATCTTTATTCATTTAACAAGTTCATTTAAATAAGTTCAATATTCCATAAATGACAAGCAGCTTGAATAAAACTTTGATAACTATCACTAAAAAAGTAAAAAAATCAGTCAGTAAATTTCTCAACAAGGCAGTGTCACGCACATCACTAACCTAACAGGCCGCACCCGCACTGCGACTTTCACAGTCAGCACTTGAGGCAGGCGTTTCCAGCCATTTCTCATTATCCATCTTGTTATTTGGTAGAAAAATAATGCAGAAAGCACACTGCTTATGCGTCAAATGCAGTTTCTAGATGATCAATGATTAACAGACCATTCATTACACACTATCAATTACCTGTTATTAATTATTTTACAACACTTCCTGATTGATGAGTCTTAGCGCCTACATCAAGTATCATGGCTAAGTGCACAGCTGTACTGCAGAGAACAGGGTGTTTTTTTTGCTTTTCCTTTTCCACATCTACTCACACTCTCCCCAACCTCAATAACCTGTGCCTGAGGTTCTGTGAGAATTTGCTTGTTCTAAAACCTGAATATTAAGGGATTTCTGTGGTTCAGTAGCAAGCTCCTTCACAGCAATATTATAAAAATTTGTTCAGATGCTTCATCCTATCAGTATTAGGCACACACAAGATGCACTGAATATCCAGATTTATTTTACATTTCCCTCTGTCAAATCCTTTGCTAAGGTCGCAAGTGAGCAGTGAACCGGTCAATCTAACCTGGATTAGTCTTTGAATAATTAAGACTTTAAAGATAGACAGCCTTTAAGCTTGCTGAATAAGAAATGCCACCGGTATAGCTAATCAATGCATTACTTGGATTATCCATTTGAGGTAGGTTTTGCAAAATCTGTGAAACTACAAAGATGGCAACATTACATGCCCATAGGTCAATTTTAACATAGCAACAGCCAAAAACAATAAAATACATTTTGTGATTAGAAATCTTAATCACAGAATCAAAGTGCATACATTATAAAATAGTAACTGTAAAAGAGTATCAATAGTTCAGTCATCCCCATTTTAAGACTAGTCTACTATTTTAATTACAGAGAAAATGAGACCAATGAGCATATAAATTACTGAAACAGATGCCGCTCCCTTTCAAAAATCTAACAGACACAAACTACCGTGAAGTATAGACTTTATTTAACATTCCAACAATGATATTTACATATTATATAAATGTATGAAGTCTTAATAGAAAATAGAAAAATTGCCTGTACTAAAACAATCACTCCATTTGGAGTTACTTTACTTATTGAAGACCTTATGTTTACATAAAAATTCACAATAATTTATATAAATTATTTTCTTCCAAATTAGATATTTAGTAATCCACAGTATCCTGATGACTTTACAAATAGGTGTACATTAAAAACTTGCCAAGAAATTACAGCATTTTCCTGCGTAAAACCTGCTTCGGAAAGGAAGACAGTCTCCTTCTGTTCCTTCCAAGACCTTTTCCCGTCACTTCCGTAGCTTTTCTTGGTTTGCTCTTCACCCCCTCGACTGGGCTTGCGAAGGGAGAAATCAGCTTAATTTCCACGGGAGGAGGTGACCAAGCACTTTCTTTTTCTGTGTTTCTGAAAAAAAGGACATGATCAAGTAAGAATAAACACCCGATCCTTTAAAACTGGCTGCCCAACATGTTCAAAGAAACCTTAGGGGCTGCTTAGTGCGTTCATTTTATTAAACATGTAATGGTTTCAAGAAACCACTGAGGTGAAGCTTTAAGCTTCACTTATAAGCTAATGAGAAGCAGAGTTAACGTTTCATTGAGCCGAATTTTTCTTTTTTGATTAGAATATTTACAAAGAATTCAATTATTGAATTTTCCCCTAAATGTTTCAAATGTATTAAAAAATGCTGCTGGATTACAAGGATGGGCCAAGTACCAGTAGTCAGCCTGGGGATGAGAGCCCAGCAAGGCCCATGGGGCGTATCGGAAATGCAGATTATCAAACCAGCAATTAGCAAATATGTATAGAATTTCACAAACGTGAGTTTCTCAAATATATACAATACCAGTTTATATGTAAACAGTGACACCAGTCAATAGTGTATTACATCAGCGTTTAGATAAAATGCACCAACTTGTGCTTTTATTAAATTCAAGCATGTCTAAGCACAGCATGAACAAGATACTGTGTAACAAATATATCTGACATGGAGTAACTTTCCCATGGATACAGTTTTATTGCTTTTTGTAAAATAACGGCAGAATTTAAAAGTATATAGTTATTTTTACTTTACTGACAGAGGTAAAACCATCCCATTTCAAACATCCCCCACTTGCTGCTTTTCTGAAAAAAACCAGAAGGATCCATTGGGAACTAACCATCCCACCATCCTCCTTTTAAAAGGGTTGGGCTTTCACGCTTTTCATATGTAGAGAACTCTACCTTCAGCAGTAAAAGCCAACAATGCCAGGGAGACAGTGCTTGTAAACGCCCCTGAAAATTAATCTTTTCTGATGACCTTATCCTTCTTAAAATTAAGTCTTCTCAAATCTAATTTTGAGAAAAAAAATGGATAAAAACTACAGAACAAGGCTGGGAGTGATGGCTCACTCCTGTAATCCCAGCACAGGAGGGTCATCTGAGGCCAGGAGTCCAAAACCAGCCCGGCCAAAGTGACAAAAACCTCGTCTCTACTAAAAATACAAAAATTAGCCAGGGGTGGTGGTAGACGCCTGTAGTCCCAGCTACTCGTGAGGCGGAGGCATGAGAATTGCCTGAACCTGGGAGGCAAGAGGTTGTAGTGAGCCCAGATGGATCACACCACTGCACGCCAGCCTGGGCGACACAGTGAAACTGTCTCAATCTATCAATAACAACAGAAAGTCATACCTGCTTGCTTGTTTTGTTTTTGAAGTCCTGATTCCTCTGGCTTTTGGCTTTCCCACAGTTTCTAGTGATTGTGCATCATCTTCCTATGGGTTAAAAATTTTAGAAAGTTAAGTATTTAAACACGAGTCTAATTTTAAAACTTCTATCCTGAGACAAGGAATACCATAGCCCAAACACTGCTGATAAATTCAAACTCACCACGTCCAATCCTTTCCTCACACTTTTTAGTAAAAAAACCTTAGTTATATAGGACTGTTCTTCATTCCTCATTCCCACAATTCAACTCATCTCCAAGTTATCAGTTTTATTTTTGAATGTTTCCATTGTCCTCTGCCCTTCTGTACCCATTCCATATCCAGGCTCTTGCTTTGTAAGAAGTAGACAACCAGAGACTATTCTTTTCCACGCACATTTCATCTTTCATAGAAACTGCATATAATACACACAGGGCTACCTGCTGTTCATGAACACTCCTCATCGGCCTGCCTTTGCCATGCTGTCTTTGCATCTGCTGTTTACTCTGCCAGGAGGAATGCCTGTCTTCTCTAACCTCTGTCTATAGAGTTTTGGGTATACATGATTTTTATCATGCCATGAAATAAGTACTTTTGTCTCTTCAATGAAACTGTGTATCTCAATTGAACTGTAGGTGCCTGAAAGATGAGGAATTTGCCTGATTTTTGTTTAACTTGGCCTTGCAGAGTAAGGGACTCATGGCAGATAATTCAGTAAATACTTATGAATTAACATTTATAAACATAAGGGACTCACACTCAATCCTTCAACTATTTCTTAAAACACATCAGGTAATTCTGATGGGCATTAGATTTTAAAAACTCTTCCACTAACAGGTAATTTAAACTAGCTGCCAGTAAAATATCATCAGTAACACACCACAGATCTGTCTTAAAGGCAGGGTCTCCAAAGGGGTAGAAAACACCATTTTGGGCTTTCAGTATACATGACTGTTTAAGACATTTAGCTAACAAAATTTAAAATCATTAAAATTTAAAAGAAGTTTTTATTGAAACATTTATTTTTTTTAAAGTATGTTTTAACAAACATACAAATAAAAATTGTTTTTTCTTACCAGTTCATCTTCAAGCTTTTTCTTACTGGATGTGTTTTTTTGTCTGCTCCTTAAAGCAGGAGGTGAGATGACAAAAGGAGAAGATAAATCCGAAACTAATTCTTTCAGCTGTGCAGGAACCTCTATTTTTTTAGCTAAAAAAAGTTGAAAAAAGTTATTTGTATCTTCATATATATCTATATATCTGTGTGTGCATATTATACATATAAAAAACACTAAGAACCGGAAGAAATGATGTACTTCACAAAGATACAAACACCCCCAAACCTGGAGACCATTAGTACTGTGACCTAACTTTCCACGTCAGGAGAGAAATGACAGGAAAAACTCCACCATCCTTTGGGTGAGCCCTGTGTTTGGACTATCTAATGCTTCTAACTAGAAAGTGCTACAGCAGAAAGGCCACGAAGGCAGGTCCTCAACTGCTTTAGTCTTTTCCTTTTAATCCCTCCTACTCCTCAAGCTTTCTAGGCAGGGAAAGCATTAATCCTAAACATAACCTGAGCTTGTCTGTGCCGTAACTACTGCTTTTCCAGAGACAATGTTAGTTACAAAGCAGACTTTTATTTTCAAAGTGAAGCTCTTTCCAGCCAGCTCATTCTGAACTACTTGTTCCAGTCAAAGGGAGCAGAAAAGTTTATGTACACAAAAGGAGAAAGTGCCGGGCACAGTGGTTCACAACTGTAATCCCAGCACTTGGGAAGTTGAGGCAGGAGGATGGCTTGAGGCCAGAAGTTCCAGACTAGTCTGATCGATAACGTGAGACCCGTCTCTACAACAGTCTAAAAAACAATTAGTCGATGTGGCAGTGTACGCCTGTGGTCCCAGCTACTTGGGTGGGTGAGGCAGGAGGACTGCCTGAGCCTGGGAAGTTGAGGCTGCAGTTAGACATGATCGTGCCACTGCACTGCACCCTGGGTAAGAGCAGAAAAGGCTAATGGGAAGATATTCCATAAACAACAATTGGTTTAAAATACGGAATTTAAAACATTTACCATATACTTTTTTTTTTAACTATAGAGGCCCCATTTTTAAAACAATTATCAATATAATTACAGAGGAGCACAGGGCGGTCTAACCAGTCTGCCAGAGTAAATCCCAGCTTCTGGACTTTCTGTGAGGCCAGAATCAAGTAGCTTAAAGCTCTCTGTGCATCAGTGTCTATACAGTAGGGTCAATAATAGCATCTATCTCAAAGCTGTTCTGAGGATTAAAGAACCAGAACAGTGCGCGGCATGGCAGGTGGTAAGTGCTTTACAGATGTTTGCATTTGTTATTTCAAGAATATAATTTACAAACCCTTGAAATCAAATTATAGTTCAATGTTGATCAGCTACTGGGGCAGTCAAGAGTTCTATCAGGTATCAAGTTCTGCTTTTAAAGCAGAGGATTCTTCAAAACAATTTTTTTGTGGGTACATAGTAGATATATATATTTATAAGCATATGATTCTTTTTTTTTTTGGAGACAGTTTTGCTCTTGTTGCCCAGACTGGGGTATAATAGTGTGATCTGGGCTCATTGCAACCTCCATCTCCCAGATTCACCCAATTCTCCTGCCTGAGCCTCCCAAGTAGCTGGAACTACAGGCGCGCGCCACCACGCCCAGCTAATTTTTGTATTTTAGTAGAGATGGGGTTTCACCATGTTGGCCAGGCTGGTCTCGATCTCCTGACCTCACGATCCACCTGTCTCAACCTCCCAAAGTGTTAAGATTACAGGCGTGAGCCATCGTGTCCAGCCAAGCATATGATTATTAAAAAAAAGAAAAACTTAGAAGTGGTATCAGAAATAAGTCCTCTGTCTCTGCTCCCAGCTTGTAAATGGCTAGGTCTACTGGTGGTCCCGCTTTTGGCTTCAAAATACAGATGAACAAAAATATTCCTACAAAAATTATATATTCTATAACTCTTCTAGGCTATTTGGAAAAACAACTACTTTCGCTTTTCATAAGCTTCACCTAAGCTTTCCTACTCCATTTCAAAGGAATAAATAAGGAAATACAAAACTATACCATCACTTGTGAAAATGTTTAGCCTCCACCATTTTCCCCATATGCTTCTATTACAGCACAGATGAGACTTCCCTGTGTGTATGTAAATTCCCTCCCCACCTCTGTTTTGAGAGGTACTTAAGGACTAAGGACTTCAGAAGACCTCAGTTCAAACCCAACTGTGGGCTAGTAAATGACTCTGAAAATTCAAAGAGAGCTCTGGTAGCATCTGCTGATTTCGAAGGTATAAACGTGCCTACTGTGGCCGATGCAAGCCAGGGTTGGGTTCCAAGTTCTCGGATATTTAACGAGAGCCTGTGACCAGCAGCAGTAGCTCCACGACGACACGAACTACCCGGGTGGGCGAGCTCAATCTCACCGAACTTCAACTTCCTCAGTGTGCACACAAGGAAGTAAAAGTGCCTCTACTTGACTGTGTTGCAGTGGGAATCAAACGATGTATGAACGTCATGTATCTGGTGTGGCCTCAGGCATACAGCAGACCCTTCTTAAGAAGTATGTGCTGTATGAAATGTGAAGCTCCACAGACATTCAGCTAGTAAAACACAAAACTCTAAGATAATTTCTTTGCTATGTTTCAATAAAATAAAGGACCACCTCTAGCCTTTCACTCACACTATTTCTGTACCCAGCCTTCTCTGCACCTCCACCCCTATGTAAAAACAAAGTTTGAAATACAGGACTTCTCTTCCCAATTCTTCCCCGAGTTGGGAAAAGCTGGTTGAGAGGGCGAAAAATAAATAATAAAATAAAATAAAAAAACAGGCACAAGGGACAGAAAGTATGGTTAACAGTGTAAAGGGCAAAGGAGGATAGGAAGCTACACCCTAGAGTGGCAGCTGCTTGTTAAAGTAGTGAGTACTAACAACCCCCGTAAAGGTATGCATTACCTACCACCTTCATTCTAAGATGAGGAAACAAGGCTCCGGAAGGTTAAATGATTTTCTGCCCAGCAAATAAGTGGCAGAAATGAGAGATCCCAATCTTATCCCCTCCAATCCCATCATCGCATTCTAAAAGCTGCCTCTTTTTAGTATTAAAATATCTGAAAGCAATTCAAATACCCAACAAAAGAGACTTTATCTGTGGCACATTTGTGAGATGAAATGCCAATATAAGATATATACATTACGTTTATAAGATTTTGAATTATTTTTTGGGTGACAGGGTCTCATTGCATCACACAGGCTAGAGTGCAGTGGTGTGATGGCTCATTGCAGCCTCAATCTCCCGGGCTCAAGCCATCCTCACACCTCAGCCTCCCAAGTAGCTAGGACTACAGGTGTCAGCCACCATGCCCAAATCATTGAAAAAAACTTTTTGTAGAGATGGGGGTCCCACTAAGTTGCCCAATCTGGTTGGATTCTGAAGAACATTTAAGAGTAACTGAAGGCCGGGTGCAGTGGCTCATGCCTATAATCCCGGCACTTGGGAGGCCAAGGAGGGCGGATCATCTGAGGTTACAAGTTTGAGACCAGCCTGGCCAACATGGTGAAAATCTCAGCTACTGGTGAGGCTGAGGCAGGAGAATTGCTTGAACCCAGGAGATGGGGACTGCAGTGATCCAAGACTGTACCACTGCACTCCAGCCTGGGTGACAAGAGCAAAACTCTGCCTCAAAATAAGTAAGAGTAACTAAAAATGCTCATGCTCAATCAAGTAGGGGAAAACAGCAGAATATGTGCATATACAGAAACTGCAGCCTTTTAAAAACCAACCATACATATGTGCCTGGAAGGAAAATGTGAAGAGTGATTCTTTTGATAGCTGGATTATATACTTCTGTTTTCTAGTTTTCAGTAAGTAAGCATGTATTGTTTTTGTCTTTATTTGGAAACAGGGTCTTGTTCCGGTGCCCAGGCTAGACTGCAGTGGGCACACAATCATGGCTCACTGCAGCCTCAAACTCTCAGGCTCAAGTGATCCTCCTGCCTCAGCCTCCCAAGTATGTGGGACCACTGGCTAATTTTTGTAGAGATTTTGTTTTTGCCCTACTGCTGCATGTACTTTTAGTTTAACAGAAAAAAGTTAAAATTAGTAGGTATAGAAATGAAAAATATGTAAAGATGACAAAAATCAGTTACTGAGATGTTTGCTATGCTCTAACAAAATAACCCTTACTTTCCATGTTGAGTACACTTCTCCAGTCCTGATGAGCGTGTAAGTTATGTTACTAAGTTCCTGCCCCTCCCTGCCAATGTTTCTCATTTTAACTTTTGAATATCACCTTCATAAAATCAACTTTAAAATATTCTGTCATTTCATTCTCCTCCATGCAAAGCATAGGTATAACCACACTTTTCTCACACAATGAAGAAATTAAGCTATGCTACCAAAATCGAAGATGTAATCAAAAATTCTTTGAGTGGGGAGGGGAGAGGAGGATCCCCTATAGCTACAAATCATTTTTAGGACAAATTATCAATTGTTATGCGGAGGGTCATTTTCCTGGGCTCAAGCTATAACAATGTAACAAGTCAGTCATCTACTTTATTTAAAAGGCCCTGAACTGCTTTGCTAAAATTCAAATATTAAACTGTAACTTTAACAATCAACTACATGGCACGGTACAGTGGCTCATGCCTGTAATCCCCGCACTTTGCGAGGCCAGGGCAGGCAGATCACTTGAGGTCAGGAGTTCAAGATACCTAGCCAGCATAGTAAAAAGCCATCTCTACAAATGAAAAAAAATCAGCTGTAATCCCAGCTACTATGGAGGCTGAGGTAGGAGAATTGCTTGAACCTGGGAGGCAGAGGTTGCAGTGAGCTGAGATTGTGCCAGTGTACTCCAGCCTGGGCGACAGAGCAAGACTGCACCTCAAAAAACAACAACAACAAAAAAACCCTACATTTTGTTTACCTAATCAAACACTTTTACTGAGAGTTACTCTAATGGGATCTCTTCAGCCACACCAGTATCTTTTTAGACATCTTTAAGGCACCCCCTAGTGAACTTTTATTACTGCAGACATACTGTATATCTGTCTGAGAGGTCAACCCTGCTGAGAAGGTCTGACCTACAACACCAACCAAATACAGCCTTAGCTCACCAGCGACAACAGAGGAAGGCCTCACTGAAGATGAAGGCATGCAAACGTGCCAGTTTATGGGCAATAGTGAATACGGATTGAAATTATTTTTGTATCTTAACAAAAAGTTACTCGTGTTTCCCTTCAAAACAATTTGGACTTTTGGGTATCACTGGGCATGATTCAAATGCAGCAGTACTCAGGAGATTAAAAATGCTCACTCTATTTTGGGAGAAACTAAAATTAAAAGTCACATTATTTATAGAAGTCAAAGAAGAGAAATTACACTATTCTAAAAAATAAATCTATGTTAAGTGAGTTACAGGATTTAAAAAGTTATGTTAACCATACTGAAGAACTGAATCTCAAACTCTGAAACATGAAAACTTTAAACTTTACTACTAAAAGATCAATTTTGGTTTGAGAGGGGAGGGGGAGAAAATCCTCTCTAGCTACAAATCATTTTTAGGACAGATAATTAACCAAGTTATAAGCTGAAGACTGAATGAGATAAAAACTGTTTTGCAGAGAAGGAAAAGTACCTTTTGCTTTCCTTGGAACTTCTGACACTGGAGAAAATAAAGGCTCACTTTTTGGTTCGGGCAACGAGATGGCCTTGCTAGCTCTGGTCCTGGTGCTACGGGAGGGTTTAGCGGAGGAAGCTGTGGCAAGCAGTCTTCGTTCTCGGTCCTCTGTTTCTTTGTGTGTCCTTTCATCCACGCGTTCTTCTGATACTGAGTGTAATGAACGTTTTTGGCTTTGATTTTCAGTCCTTTTTGTAACCTTCTTCTTAGAACTTACCACCATTGAAAGTTCCTCATTTGGCACTAAAATGGATTTTCCTAAAGCTGGTTTTCCAATATCAGTATTTTCATTTTTAGCTGGGGTATTTCTTGTAGATCGCCTTTTAATGCCGGGAGCTTCTCTCTTCTTGGGACTTCTCTCTTCCTTTACAGTCTTAGCTCCTACATCTTCAGATGGATTTATTTTTCTTTGTCTACCACGTTTCCTAGGAATGGCAGACATATCGAATTCTGCTTGCAGAGTCAACTGAGATGAGTCAAGGCTGGAGTCTTCTCTCACATCTGATGGTTTAACCTCTCTCCCTCTGACACTTCTAATACAATGAATAAGCACCTGCTCATCACTGGATTTCTCATCTTGCTTATTTCCTGTACTCTCAGAAGCATCTAAATTAGCACTTCTCAATTTTCTGATCGTTCTGCGAGGAGTTGCTACTTTACCAACTTTTAGATCATTTACAATTTCAACACTTTCCTGATTTTCTAAAGATCTTTTAATTCTTCTAGGAGTCCTTTTTGTAATCGATGAAAGTTTAACTTCTTTTTTAGACATTTCTTCGACTGCTGGGTCCAAGAGCTGAGATGATTTCAGTCTCTTTGATTCCCTGCCTGTAGTAATCTGTAACCCTTGTTCCACAGCACTGGTGTTTTCCAGTATGTCTTGATAAACGTCTCTCTTTCTTCTTCCTCTCCTGGGAGTAACAGAAGGTTGGGGTATTTGCTGGTTCTGAGATATTTCTTTAACATCAGAATACGTGTTTTCAGAAGCTTCAGAAATTTCTTCTGCCTTCCTAGTTTTCTTCCTGACTGCCGGCCCTGGCCTCTTAGGAGTAGCAACGCCTACTGATGCTTCCTCCGCCTTCCTAGTTTTCTTCTTGACTGCCGGCCCTGGCCTCTTAGGAGCAGCAACGCCTGCTGATGCTTCCTGTTCTGCTGACTGGATACTCATGTTTCGGATCCGCTGTCCTCTCGTCCGAGTTTTGGAGGAAACCATGTCATCGACCTGGCTGACATTTATGGTCACTGTGCTTGCTTCCTGAGCAGCCTTAAATGCAGATTGGACTACCTTAGTGGGACACATTACCTTCTGGCTTACTAAAGGTATCGTTTCATGAATGGACTGTTCCACTGTGTCTGAAGTAATTTCTTTACTTCTTGTGTCTTTAATTACATCTAGTAAATTTTCTGCAATTGCTACTTTAATTGGTTCAGGCACATATGGTAAAGTCTCTACTTTTCGGGTGTTTTGGTCACTAGTCATGATAGATGGCAAATCTGCAACTTGTCCACGATTACCATTTTCCCCACTGTATACAGGTTTTTCCTCAGTTGCTGTGTCAGCTGCTTTATGTAACACATCAGATGATGCAAAATCACCTGGCTCGACTTCTCCTTCTTCACCTTCCAGTATCAAGGTAAAGTTGCTCTGAGCCACAAAAAGCTCCCCGTCTACTTCGGCAATGTCACACTCAGCAGTGTCTTTATTATCAGCTAAGTCACAAAACTGTTGGTCAATAGTCTCAAAATTATACTGAAGCTTAAGTGTTCCAGAGGGATATAACTCATTAAATGAAAGATTCCTAGCCTCCTCTGAATCTTGAGCTTCAAGCTTTTCTTGTTCAATCACCTAAATGAATTAAAGATAAGAGACTGGTTAAGTAATTTTAATATATATTTTAACTTGAAGCACACAGGTTTTTGTTGACCCTTGGCTGTGTGCCTTTTAAAACATAAATTATATTTAATATGGCATATGCTTATGGGTTTACTTTACAAAACATCCCTTTAAGCAATCAGTTTCTCATTTAGTCAAAATAACTAGATAGAAAGACTTTGAAATTATGACTGAAATTTAACTAGAAATTCCACATTTCCCTGGCTAAAAAGACAGTCAACAAAACCTTGAAAATTATGATGCTAACAGTTCCGAGAACATTTAAGGACTTATTCTACTCTCACCCAAGAAAAAAAATTAACCAGAGAAAAAGCAACCCCCAAACTGTGTTTTATTAATATTCCCCAAATTACCTAACTATCCACACTTTTCTAAACAGCATGATCCCCGTAAGGTTGAAGAACAATTCACATACATAAGCTCCCTTGGGCTAGACTCAATCCTCTTCCCTTTGCTGGGGCTGCATAAACCATGAAATTCCTAAGGCTTTCAAGTTCAGTACCTCTCCTGCAAGGGTTTGGTGGAAGAAGGAATGGTCCTTGCATTTACCTTTTGGTAAGGGAAGGGGAGAAAAAGGAGGAGGTAGAAAGTAACAGAGAGATCTCCTGACCAAGAAGGTAGAACATTACCACCCACCTAGACAATGACATTTTCCCACTCCCCAATCAATCAGTGAGATGACAGACTGGGAACAACCTAGAAATCCAATTCCCACTTACACCACACCCACAATTTGTATCAGCCTCCCAACTGAAGGGATTGGAACTTCACTCATCTACTCGGCAGTCGGAATACTCTTTAGGATGACTATGGATAACCGACATTTTTATGAGTTAAGAAACTTCCCAAATTCTAAACCATCAAATTTCTATAATTAGAAGAGTTTTTTTTTTTAAATCTTAAAATTTATTACATAAAAGTTGCCTGCTGATAATAAAAAATTTGGTATAATAGAATTTTAAAAAAACTCTTAAGTCACATTAAGTAGCAAAAAATCCTTTCCAGAGTGTACAGATGTTCAACAGCAGCCAGCTATCATTCTCCCAGTAAGGATGCATGGGGGGAATCCTGTTTAACTGTATCCATGTATTTACATGGTCTTATGACTAAAAAAATCTTTCTTTTGAACCAGATTAGCAAAAATTAAGTTAGTGAAAGTATAGCTTCTTGAACACATCCTTTTGGTTTTCATAAAAAACTTTTTTTTTTTTTTTTTTTTTTTTTTTTAGACAGGATTTTGCTGTTGCCCAGGCTGGTCTTGAACTCCTGGGCTCAAAGGTCCTCCCTTCTTAAACTCCTGAGTAGCTGGGACTACAGGCAACTGTCACAGCACCCACCTTGAAGGCCAATTTCTTAAAGGATGTGTTTCCACAAAATATTTATACACTTATTTTTTGAACCCAGATTTTTATAAAGAAGTTTTTATATAGCAGGCAAACGAATGAACGTGTTAGGTTTGAACCACTGTGTCTTCAAACAACTAGAGCAAAACTGAAAGACTGACAAAGAAGTAAAAAATTAATTTTTTTACATGAATTTCTTGAGTATCAGGAGGGCTGTCAGAAATTGGACGCTTTTCTTCTGGGAAGTCAACACTTTCTTCTAGTCCATCAACTTCTATTTCATGATCTGCTTTTAAGTTAAGCCTAGGCTCAGAGATAACAGGACCTTCAGAGTTGCCACTATCACCAAGGACATCAGCCACAGCTGAAAGAAAAGTGAGAGTGAATCTTTGAACTTGAATATTATATTAATAAACTCTCACACTGCCAGAAGTCTGCAACTTCTTAATACATACCTTTCCACAGACACAAAAGAGACAAAAGAGACATTTCACATTTTAAAATGATAACATCGGTTTTCCTGCCCTTATCAGGAAACTTTTAATAGGAACTGCTTCGAGGAAGTTCAGGCACTTGTTCCTTATCAATGTGAAAACTGTATTCACCAGGTGACTACCGGCTATCCTTGTAGTAATGACAATTACATGCAATCTGGGCTTTGATATGACCAGGAAAAAGAATGAATCACTTTCTGTTAGCAGAAAACACTTAAATTTTGAGTATAAACGTATTCTACCACTTTAAAAAAATAATTTTTCGGCTCACTTAAAAAGAAATTCCTTCTTTCGTCTTCCCCTTTGCCAAAGCTTAAGATGTCATTAGCAGTCATAGGTGATATGAATATTTGGGTGTAGAGTTTGCAAATGACACAAAATACCACCTGGGGGAAGACGCTAACTAAACGTCCTTTAGTGTTTGACAACAACAAATAAAAAAGCACAAAAATAAAAGATGAACTAGGAAAAACTACTGCTACACTTTTAATGGATAATGGAGCTGTTATCCCCAACATGTGAATATTAATCAAAGTGAAAGGAAAGCAAGCATTTTACCTTCTCATCAAATACATGAAGTATACAAACTTTATTGGATACAACAATAAAATATTGAAAATCTGAATATACTCCTTGACCCAACAAATCCACGGTTAAAAAACTAATGTGCAAAGACACAGGCATATTCACTGCAGAAACAACAAAACCCCAAAATGGTGATGGGCCCAAATGTTCAGCAATAAGCAATTAGTTAAGCATAGAACATCTCTACTGTGGAACACTGTTAGAGCTGTTACAAAGAACAGAATTAATCTATGTGTCTTAAATATATTGAGAAAAGCACATTGTTTTTTTAATAACAAATGTACTAATAATGATTATTTCTAACAGCTAACATTTATTAAACTTCAGGTACCAAGCACTACACGGAACACTTCACATGCAAATGACTTAATCCTGACCACTCTACGAAATGGGTGTTGTTAGTATTTCCATTTAGAACTATTAATATTTTACCAACAAAAAAACAGAAGTATAGCCCCTAAGTGCAGAACTGGGTTATGAACCCAAACATTCTGGTTCAGGCCCCCCGCACTCTTCAGCCACCATATTATCTCCTCTTGCAACACGTGGGGGGAAATATGCACAGAAAACAAAAATTCAGGAAAGACTCTTTAAATTGTTAATTACGGACCATTAAAATGGGTGACCAGCTTTTTATTTTACACGTTAGACAATACTCTCTGTATCACTATCATGTATTGCCTTCTCAATCATGGGACAAAAGCAAGTCTGCTGAAGCTTGTCCTAAGCCCCATTCATAATGTACGAGGGACAAAGTCGTAACAGTTAAGAGCATGGGCTCTAGAGTCACAGGACAAGTGTGTCACAGTTAGTGCTGTGAGGAGTCAATGGGTTAACATGCACACAATTAGACAAAGTCTGGGCATAAACATTCAAGGTGTCTGCTTCCCCTCAATCCGACGTAAGCTCCTTGAGAGAAACGTATCTTCCTCATCTCTGTATAGCCAGAATAGGCCCTCACAAAAATGCTCATCGAATTAAAAAAAAGTAAATGCCATATATTTAATTTCCCTGGAGTATATAGAGTCACTTGTGACTCTAATAATGAAAAGTCAACTTTGGCCTTACATTATCAAACACAAAATAAAAACTCTCTGGAGTCCAAGAAGATCAAATCTCAGGGATGCAGCTGGCTGTGGACTAGTAATTTACTTGTTCTTTTTTCATATTTCTTGTGGAAAATATGTCCACAAAAACCACTCTAAGACTTTCAACATCAGTCACAGAATGCCTTACAAGCAACCCACTGAGAGTTGACACAACTCCTCAGAATACTTTTATGCCAGGAAAGCTGACCAGAGAGGGGGGAAAAATATGAATAACAGAATAGATTCTTTTGTTCTAAGAATAGAAAGCTCTTTACTCAAAACACAAAAATGGAATAATCCTAAAGTCAAAATAATACCTACATTTATCGTCAGTTGTTCTAACTGCAGAGGGACAGGTTTCAGCAGATGTTAATCCTTTGTCCAGCACTGGTTCCTTGGACTTCTGGGTAAAGATTTTCCTTTAGAAAAAGAAATACACACTTAGTGTCTAAGAAGATCCCATCTGCTTTATCCTGCTTTATAGT
Source organism: Saguinus oedipus (assembly GCA_031835075.1). Classification (NCBI taxonomy): domain Eukaryota; kingdom Metazoa; phylum Chordata; class Mammalia; order Primates; family Cebidae; genus Saguinus; species Saguinus oedipus. The sequence continues at coordinate 1,902,487 of CM063188.1, read as the reverse complement.
CCTACCCACTAACCTGCCATTTTCGTGATGTGCAACTGAGGTTCAGAGAATACAACTCAAATTCATTCTGAACAACAATATAAAATTGACAAGTGAATTTAGAAACAACGCTGTACTTGTTTTTCCTATCTTCTAATATTTTAACTCTTGTCAACAAAAGTAGAAATGACATGATTTTAAAATTCCTGTCAGTGTACATTATATTTAAGCCAAGTTTTAATAATCTGTGGCCACAGTTTTCAAATAAGTCTGTAAAGTATTAGGGAATATTTCCTATGAACTCAGTAGAAGAAAGGTTCAATAGTTTAATGCTACCTGGAAATAGCATGATAAATGACTCGGAAAAAGAGAGCAATAAAACCTGTATTAATCCATGTGATGAAAACAAATCCTGGAATATGATGACAGTGCTCCCTGAATATTCTAATCTGACCTTTCTCAAAAGCCAATTAAAGGATGCTAGTTTTAAAAATCAGGACAAACAGTATTTTAAGGTAAATTCAAGAAAAAGCAGGTATTTAAAACATGTATAGATTTTACAATAAGAATAACTAACAGTGACACATCCCCACAAAGTATCAAGTTAGTTTCTATTTTAAAAGGAACTAATAATCAGCTAAGATAGTGAATATGCACCTGGATTCTCACTGGTAATTCCCACCTGACTCCTTTTCATGTGACTGTTCTTTGCTTTGCAATTGTTGCAATTTCCATCAAAGCCATTGCAATAAATAACATGTTTTCATTAAAATTCAAAAAACATTAGAAGGATAAAATAATTTGGATAATCCTTTTATATTGGCTGCTTTTACTTTTTCCAGGCAGGCCTGGCAAAGATTCCAGCTAATAATCTAGATGCCTCAGGACTAAAGCACGTGATTTAGTTCAGTGCACAAGGGGTGCCTATCAGATACTGAACTGCGTAGGTCTGGAGAGTCCCTTTCGTCATTTATAAATTAATGAACCATTTATAATGTAAATTGTGTTTTATGTGGGTTAGTTTCACTAAATTACCCTCACTACTACTTGGTAATTGAAGCTGTCCCTTTTTTGTATCCTCTACAACGGTGCTATTCAAAGTGCTGATATGCAGTCTGTGTCAGTCTTAAAATGAGACAAGGTGCTCTTGCCAGAAGGCGAATCAGTCACTTCACTAACTGTACTGATTAGTACAGCTGACCTTCCGTAAAGGAAGCAGAGCACCGATTTATATTCCAAGGCAAGCTGTTTATCTTGTTGCAGAACATAAACTAAAACTCTCACCAATCTGCTTGACCATGCTTTGAATACATCGTCTAGTAAGGTGTCAATTATTTGGGAGTATAATGTGTCAACCGGTTGTTAAAAAAAAAAAACACAAACTGAAGAGTCATGTATTGAACAAATGAAAGGAAGTAAAACTGTCATCATCTCCCCTGTGCTCTACTTTGGGCTACCTGTAAGTCCTGTGACTGATCATCCTGAAACCACTGGAAAGCAGAGGGCATGGAGGAATGCACAGCCGGGAGTGAAACTTTTGGTCTCAACAAAAACAGAATCACCACAGAATATTGAGTTCACCAAAGAATATTAAGAGTTCTGCCTCAATTTATCATGTCTCTGTATATTCCCAAAATGTCTAGTAGCACTGCAAAAATGACATAGTAACCACTAAATAATATACAACTGTACAACTAAACTTCTTTTAAAATAGCCAACATTATCAAAATGGAGATCTAACATAAATCTAACATGCACAGAATATGTTACTTCTGGTTCACAATTTCATTATACTTCTTTTAAAAAGTATTTTTGAATTTTTCTCTGTAAACTTACCCTTCACGGACTGACGGTACACAACCTTGAATGGGGCTTAGGTGATTCAATTCTGAAAATGCCTCCTCTGCAACTAAGAGATCTTTTGTTTCCGCACCTTCTAAATTGCCTGTAAGTCATACAGACAAAAACATTATTTATGCTAAATGTTTAGTGATTACTGATACCTTGTGTGGATAACCCCCCACTTCTGGGCACCAAGGAAGGAAAGTTAAGCAGACCCCCAGCACAATTAGTGCCTGAAGAATATCTTACTACTCAGTTATTTCCTTTTCTATATATATATATAAAATGATATCTTAGTTCATAGTTGGAGGAATGACTAGAGCAGACACAGTACAGAGCATGAATTAAGGGAAAAACAGCTCTACATACATAATCATACCTTGTTTATACTCGGAGGAATGTCTACAGCAGACACGGTACAGAGCATGAATTAATGGAAAAAGTTATACCAGGACAAGAATCTATGGCCCAGGCGGTAGTGCCCCTGCCTGAAAGGGCATGCGCTACATGGCAGGCTGGCCCAGGGCAGCATTCCGTATAATAAAGATACCTGCTGCACGGCAGGCTTGGAACAAGAGTCACTCCTCCTGTAAGGGAGTTGCAGTATCTTGTGTCCAGTTTTTATGGAAAGCTAGCCTCTGGCCAGCAATCCTGAAAGCATCCAAGGGCTTAAAACCCCTCCTGTATAATCGCGCCTTGGTGGCTGTATAACCTGTCAGCTCTCTAGCTACTGTGCGGACTCAAAGCATCCTCCTACAGAAATCACTGGAAGCTGCCACCAGGTGACGGTAAACCTGTCAGCTCTGTTGCCGCTGTACTGACTCAAAGCGTCCTCCTACAGAAATTGTTAGAAGTTGCCTGCCCCTAGATAAGAGATGTTGCACACTGCACCCTCCTTACTACGCACCGCCCACCTCCTCAGTGACCTAATGGGGGTAGGCCGTGTCAATGTCTTGACCCTATCACTCTCCTTAAAATGACCCCACTCACTACCCTGCCATCTAACCTATACTCAATAAACACAGTCGCTTCTGGACACTCGGGGCCTCGCCTGTCTCCACGCAGGTGACAAGGGCCCTCTGAGCCCAGCTGCGCTTTCTCTGTCCTTCTGTGTCTTGCCTCTATTTCTTGGCTCCTGCACCTCAGCACAGCGACAGGGACACCCCACAATCCTGTACGGCTTGACCCTACAATCTTGCATTATTACTTTTTAAATTTTTGTTGGGTTTGCTTCTTTGTTCTTTTAGGTTTACTGCTGTGTTTCAGACTAACACTTTCTTCTAATCCTCAGAGCCTAGCTCAAGAGCCCCCCTTACCCTCTCGCTTTTCACTTTTTGCTGAACAGGCGCTAATGCAAGTTTTACATATATTAACTCACTTGACCCTCAACATCCAAACAAGCAGAGAAGAAAACTGAAGCCTGGGGTCATACTGCCTACCCCAGCTCATGGCGCCTACTCAGTAAGTAGCTGAGCTACGATTCGAATCTAGCCTGCGTCACTCTAGAGTCAGTGCTATAGAAACCTCCCTACCAAAAAAAAAAAAGATTTCTATTTGAGACTGCCTAACATTGTTAGGAATGATCTGTGAAGATGATGGTACGGACATTCTTTTAATAGCTACCACTTAAACATTTTAGTAGATCAAGGCACATCAAAAGAGCAGTGAAGGCCGGGAGCGGTGCCACATGCCTCAGCTCCAGCTACTTGGGAGGCTGTCAAGAGAACTGCTTGAACCCAGGAGGCAGAGGCTGCAGTGAGATGAGATAACCCCACTGCACTCCAGCCTGGGTGACAGAGCAAGACTCTGTCTTATAAAAAAAAAAAAAAAAAAAAAAAAAGCAGTGTAAATTTCTAGACATTTATGAGCGTAGTCCTACAGTTCTTAGAGCAAGCAATTAACAGTGCCCATGCTTACTAAGTAAAAATACCATAGTCCAAAATTCAGTGGACTCACCTCTTAAACTACCTGAGATGCAGATTTTTATGTAAGTGTTTTTACAACTTTAGAGTTACCAGTTACCTTTAAATAACCTTGTTAAAACTGTACGCAGGGTAAGAAACATACAAATCGGCTAAGTTTTCTGATCCACCAATTCTAGGTCAAGTCTCTTCCCTTCACTAGTGCTCCCCTGGCCCCCCATCCCTCCAACATAGCATGAACCAAACTGGACTGTAAGTCTTTGTCAATATAGTCCACCATGCTCTACGTGACATGGGAGCAAGTGCCATTTCTACTTTACTCACTGTCTGATCTTCAACACCCAGAATAAACATAGTAGGAGCTAAATGGCATACATTAGGGACTCAAAACATTTTTTTGAAAATGAAGATAATATAAATGTACTAGCCACTGAACTAGTTTTTTTTTTTTTCTTCTTTTTTTGAGACAGAGTCTCATTCTGTTGCCCACGCGGGAGTGCAATGGTGCAATCATGGCTCACTGCATCCTCAACCTCAACCTCCTGGGCCCAAGTGATCCTCCCCTCTGTGTCCTCAGTAGCTACGACTACAGGTGCTTGCCACCATATTCAGCTAAGTTTTTTTTTTTTGGTACAGATGGAGTCTTCCTATATTGTCTAGGCTGGTCTTGAACTCCTGGGCTCAAGCAATCTTCTCACCTTGGCCTCCCAAAGTGCTGGTATTATACGTGTGAGCCACTGTACCCAGCCTGAACATTTAATTGTCCAGTCATTATTCTAGAGGTGAGGATGCAGAGTAGAATGAAATTCCTGATTTATGAGAATTCTAGAAGCTTAAGACTGCTGGATAAGTTAAAAATTGCAATACTTTGTTCTGTAAAGTTACTTCTCATAGCTACTGGAAGGACTTTCAAGTCAGACTATGGCAACTTACGTTTCCTTCCCTAAAATATGACCTCTTTTCTAAATTTCATGGCCAAATAAAAAAGTACAGACGTAAGTCCTCTTCCTCTGAAATCTCATACCTACTCATGAAACAATGTAAACCATATTTTCTAAGCCAAAAGACTAAGATCTCTGTGTTGTGTCTAGGAACCAGTACACTGTGAGCATGAAATAATTTAACCCTGATACTTTCTTTTTGAGACACAGTCTCGCTGTGTCTCACGGCCCACTGAGGCTTCAAACTTCTGAACTTTCCCACTTTAGCCTCGAGGGCAGCTGGGACTGCAGGCGCATACCACCATGCCTGGCTAATTTTTTAATTTTTATTTTGTAAAGACAGAGCCTTGCTATGTTGACCAGGCTGTCTTAAGCTCCTGGGCTCAGGCAATCCTCCAGCTTCAGCCTCCTAAAGTGCTGACATTGTAAGCATGTGCCACAGTGCTTGGCTGTGATGCTTTTTTCTTATGGTGGGAAAAATTCTATGATCAACTTTACTGAGAAACATTAATAACAATTTTGAGTATTCAGAAATGAGTTCTTACCCATTTGTTTCTCCAGGTCTGAAGGAGTTACTTTTGACTCAAGTACATCTTTATCTCCATCCTTTTCAATGTGTTCAGTTACCTTAGTAATTAGTTCAGTGGAAGAGCTTTTTGGCTTAGAGCCCATAAAAACAGTATGTTCAAGTTCTTCTGGTGATGGGGCATCCTGATACTCTAAGGTAGTCTCAATGCTGCTGTCTTCTTTGCTCACATCCTGTTTCTCTGAACTCTGTGACCCCACATCCATTTCTGGATGGTCCTTTTCAGGGCTGTTCGGGAGAAAAGATGTCATCCTATCTTTGCTCTTCAGCCATTCCGTTTCTGCTGTGCTGTCATCTGCAGCCTGTTAAGTAAGAGTTTGAAAAGAAAAAGAACTGTAAATATCACAGTTAAGTCTGGTCCTAAGCTCCCCATCCCAATCACACCCACACTTTCTACGCTGTTTTTACCTGGCAAACTCCCTCCTTAATAAAAATTCACTTACTCTAAATCCATTCTCTTCTGGTACATAAAAGTTAACGTGGCTAATGTTTCCCTAATTGGTAACATACCAGTATTTTCAGAAGACTAAAACACAGAACAGGCTAGATGACCGATAGTCACTGAAAGGTTCCTAATAACCTACAGTGGATCTAGAGACACACCCTCCTCACTACTCCACCAGTTAGAAACCTACAAGTAACAAAATATAACATCAAAGCAAACATAAAAGAAGGACTAAGAATCAGAAATCTGGATCCTAGTCCCAATCTGCCACCATACATCTAGATGACTACAACCAACTTACTCGGTGCTTCCGAGCCCTTTTATCTGTTAAGATGATGGGTTTGGCTGAGCCAATGGCCCCAGTGTTTCTTTCAGAACTAATATTTTCTGATTTCATTACTATCTGCAAACTTATATGCAAAAATCTAAGCTGGGCGCGGTGGCTGACACCTGTAATCCCAGCACTTTGGGAGGCGAAGGTGGGCAAATCACAAGGTCAAAAGATCAAGATCATGCTGGCCAACATGGTAAAACCCAATCTCTACCAAAAATACAAAAATCAGCTGGGCGTGGCGACATGCACCTGTAGTCCCAGCTACTCAGGAGGCTGAGGCAGGAGAATCACTTGAACCCAGAAGGCAGAGGCAGTGAGCCAAGATCATACCATTGCACCCCAGCCTGGCAACAGGGTGAGACTGTCAAAAAAAAAAAAAAAAAAAAAAAAAAAAAATATATATATATATATATATATATATAGTGTGGTATTTTAAAAATTGATTTATGTAACTTTTTACTTGTAGGAGCTAATATATTCTAATTAAATATCTTTTCTCCCAATTATCAAACTTACTTCAGGAATCCATTTTGGGTCCACATCTTCCTCCACAAATGAAATTCTAGTTTCTTTAAGAGACCTTCCAGGTGATGGAGAGGGAGATACCAAAGGTGTTGATCGAAGAGCAGATCTCAGGATGGACTGAGGAGTGAACTCAGCAAATCCAGAAGAGGTGACTGACAGGGCCAAACTTTTAGCTTTCTAGGATAAAAACAAATGGAATTACACCGTTAAAAGAGGTAACTGACAAGGCTAAACTTTTAGCTTTCTAGGATAAAAAACAAATGGAATTACACCATTAAAAGGTGCTTATATCAGAACAGACTGGGTCAACTGAGTCACAATAGTGGTTATGGTCTAATCGCCAATAAGCATATACACAGAAATATTTATTCCAGATTTCTGCAAAGAAAATACAAAATTCTTCCAGAGCTTTTTATATGTAAGCCTATGAAACCTAAAACTGCATCCACAATCTTTCTAAAAGCATTATTTCCAGCTTAAATTCAACTAAAAAATAAAGTGCCAATTAGGAAGATAAATCACTTAACATTACAGAATTACAGAAAGCTACAGTAAGACTGTAGTATATTATAGAAAAAAAGTTCATCACACAAATCCAGTAATAACCAAACTACATATTAGAATCCTCTGAAGATTTAGTACAATGAATACAAATAATCTGAAATTACCATGTGTGTTATTTAGTGCAGGTAATTCCTTCACTTAACCCGGCCTCTAAGGGCCCAATAAAGAAATTACTGAATCTTATTAGATTATAAGGGGTTCGTTAGACATGTCCTCCATAACAATTCTTTTCTCTAAGGGCCCAATAAAGAAATTACCGAATCTTGTTAGATTATAAGGGGTTCCTTAGACATGTCCTCCATAACAATTCTTTTCTCTAAGGGCCCAATAAAGAAATTACCGAATCTTGTTAGATTATAAGGGGTTCCTTAGACATGTCCTCCATAACAATTCTTTTCTCTAAGGGCCCAATAAAGAAATTACCGAATCTTGTTAGATTATAAGGGGTTCCTTAGACATGTCCTCCATAACAATTCTTTTCTCTAAGGGCCCAATAAAGCAATTACCGAATCTTGTTAGATTATAAGGGGTTCCTTAGACATGTCCTCCATAACAATTCTTTTTTCTAGGCTATTCTGGCAGCAAGCATAAAATTATTCCAATTTTATTTCATTTGAACTTAGCTGTAGAGAATATAAAATGTAATTTTTAAAATAAATTAAAACTATATTGAATATTAAATTAGAGAAACCTTATTTTTCAACTTATTTTCATCACTACTTTATAAATAGCATTTATTGAGATATCTTTTATTCAACTTGAAAAATAAGGATTCCCTAGCTTCGATATAAATGCTGGCTATCCAAATAGAGAACCCAGGAACAATGGGGAGGGATGAGGGAGAAAGCAAGCTTCTGGGTTTCAATCCATAACACTGGTCAAGGGGCTAGGGAGATAATATGTAAAGGAACTTTAAAAATGGAAAGGTAAAAGACCACCACTAGCAAGATAACACAAGTTCAGTGTTGTGATTTCTGAGCGAATAATCTTTGAGGGATGAGAAAAGGCAATTTAAAGAGGTTTACAACCAAAGCAGGAAGGAGTGACAGTTTGTAGCTTCATCAGGAGTCAAAAAATTGAATATATAAAAATAAACCTAAGAACCAAATAGCATTTGATAGAAGAAATAACAGCATTATGGTATCAGCAACGGAGTTTACATAAAAAGAAAATAAAAACAAACTCAAGAACCTGAAAGTATTACAAAGGACAAAGGCAAATTTGTAATAACCACACCCTGCATTACATTTAAGAAAATAATGTGTAATTTTTAACTTTAAACAGGAAAGGATAAATTTAATCCACTGTTTAAAAAGACGTGAAAAACATAAAAAGAATGCTTAAAGCCCTTCCCAGCACTCCCCAAACTTGTCAGTTATAAATTGCTTATTTTCCTCCTTGTCTAGTTTCATTGAGAATGCCAGATGTGTAAATACTAACCTTAACAACAAGAGGAGTTTCCAGCAAATGGAACCCTGAAGCTCTGGAGACGGTCTGAGGTGATCCTTTTAATTGCGAACCTGAAGCCAGCGAACGGGATGCGAGGTACAAAGGAGATCTCATGGAGCTGAGCTGAATAAACTCTGAACACTGAGAAGGCTGGGGGACAGGCTGAACAACCAAATCCAGCAGTCTGGAATGAGAATATGCATTTATTGAGTTACACTGAAAAACCAAAAGAATTTAGTACCCATTTAATCAGACGTCCACGTTCACTGGTAACTATGGTAACCGCATGCATACAAATTCAGTCAAGAGCATTAATGCCATCCAAAGTGCTACCATGCATTTAAAAAGTCAGAAAATTATTTCATAGCAAAACAAAAAATTAAGAATTGCATGTAGCAACTGATTTTTCAAAAGAGTTCAAGTCGTCCTCCTTACCTTTCCCTATATTTTCTGAGTTCTCACTATGTGCCCGGCATTTATTTTCAAATAAGGATGAACTGGCAATGACGTAAAATACTAAAGCACACAGGACAAGGCTTCCCTGGCAATCCATTTACTAAAATTCATTAACATGTAAAACATCCATTCACCTGCATGTAATATACATAATGAATATTGGTTCCTTTTGCCTCTATGGTTCTCACTGCCATGAAGACCTGTGACCACCCCCTTCAAAAGTTAACTTCTTCAAATTAATGAGTTTGGTGACAAAGTACCATCTTAAGATTCTACTAGGAGGTTTTCCATTATGTCCTAGTCCCAGTGGTAAAACTGACCCCACTGATTACTTGTACTGAACATGTATAATCCAAGTAAGTTTTAGAGCTTAATTTATAGATACATAATTTAAACTCAAGAGTAGTTTTCAGGTAATGATTTTTGGTGGACCATTTGCACAGCTCACTCCTTTCTCAATTTCCTGATAAACCACCTATTTTATGGTTCAATATTCTAGTGGTAAAAACAATCTCTTTTTATTTCCCCCAAATGCCAACGTGGCTCAGCTGATAACCAGAAAAGTACAGGACGCTTTGGAGGCCAGAGATCTAGTTGCTGTGCCTTCCTTATCATTCTATCTATCGGTGAGCATGTTGCTATTAGGGGTCAGACCAACACAGGTGATGCTGGGGAAATATTTAAAGGTCTTCCCACTTGTTATTCTGCATCAAACACAGTTTTTAGATTTCTACCAAACCAAGATTATCCAATCAGGCTGCTAAATACTTCTTTCTGATTCTCTTCTCTATTCATTTGCATTTAAATTCTGTACTTGGAAAACAGTTTGCTCATGTTTATAGTGAGCTATCCCAAAGGAACATTTTGTTAAATGTTTTGCATGTGTTAATATTTATGTTTAAGGGACTTATTTATGAATGACTGCTTCTCAAAAGCAAGGCCTGTGCAACCTACTGTGTCAAAGCACAACTCCTTCATCAACAAAACTGATTTTGTCTTTTTTGAGACAAAGTTTTCCTCATTGCCGAGGGTGGAGTGCAACAGCATGGTCTCGGCTCACTGCAACCTCTGCCTCCCGGGTTCAAGTGATTCTCCTCCCTTAGCCTCTCAAGTAGTTGGGATTACAGGCATGCACCACCAAGCCTGGCTAATTTTGTATTTTTAGTAGAGACGGGGTTTCTCCATGTTGGTGAGGCTGGTCTCGAACTCCCAACCTCAGGTGATCCGTCCACCTCGGCCTCCCAAAGTGCTAGGATTACAGACGTCAGCCACTGGACCCAGCCAAAAAAAGGTTTTAAGAGAACTATTTTTAGGATATTTTCTAAATAAAATGTTAAATATTGCACTAGGTCTCAGGACTTCAACAAATATTTTTTATCATAATCCAAATAAAGAAAGCATCTTGTATCACATAAAAATAAAACATCAGGCTGGGCGCGGTGGCTCATGCATGTAATCCCAGCACTTTGGGAGGCCGAGGCAGGTGGATCATGAGGTCAAGAGATCAAGATCATCCTGGTCAACATGGTGAAACCCCGTCTCTATGAAAAATACAAAAAATTAGCTGGGCATGGTGGCGCGTGCCTGTAATCCCAGCTACTCGGGAGGCTGAGGCAGAATTGCCTGAACTCAGGAGGTGGAGGTTGTGGTGAGCCGAGATCGTGCCACTGCACTCCAGCCTGGGTAACAAGAGCGAAACTCCGCCTCAAAAAAACAAAATGAATAAAAATAAATAAAACATCAATTACATATATTAGCACTTCAGGCTTGCTATATGATTTTCCCTCAGATGTCACCTACTCTATCCTATTTCATTGAAAGGTATGTTTACCCAGTAATGCAAACTCAGTATGAAAAACACAGAATCGGGGAATAAAATTATTTTTATAGAAGGAAATATTCATAACTCAATTAGCTCTCTTACATCTGAGTTAATACTGGCTTTAAAAAAGTTCTCACAATACTTTAAGGACCCGAGGCCATTAATAAAATCTCTTAACTTCTATTATTGACCCCCTGGCTAAACCTCACAGCTGTTAATGTACAAAAAGACCAAGAAAGGGGAACTTGCAGAAAAAAAATCAGAACTATTGGTAGAAAAAAGAATGTCAGTAATAATGACTTTCATTTAAAATATCTTCTTTCCATTTAAAATACCATCTTCCATCTTATGAGAGTAAGTAAAGGGAAACAACTAAATTTAGTCCACAAAAAAGGAAAAATCCTTCTAAGCTTTAAAATATGTCCACTACTGCACTCTATAAATACCTCTGGCCTCAGTTGTTTGTACATCCTTATCTCAAGTATCTTCCTTTTAGTATTAAAAATTTAGATGTTGTAATGAATATCTATAATCATCATAAATACTATAAACAATGTAATTTTGTCTTTGATAATCAAAAATTTGCAATGATCCTGAGCATATTATGGACAAAGAATCAACATATCAGGAGACATACCGTGTTCTCTGTGATGGATAATTATGTCAACTTTTCAACTAACCAATGCTCAAGCAATTCATAACCAATACTTGTAATCACAATTTCACCTTGGATATAGAACTTCAACTTAACTATTTTTGTAACACCACAGGTAAGATGTAAAAGTAACTTGCACCTGAAGCAACACAAGACATTTTAGTAGGCACTGTTGAACAGGAGAAAGCCTCAATGAGCCACCCAAGATTAATTTGTAATAAAGTATAAAACAACCTTCATTTACAAGTCTATTAAATCAAGGAAAGTAAGTTAATAGTCTGCTCATGAGACAAATTTCACTCCTGCTCACTAAGCAGTCTGAAATTACTTAACAAAAATTTGAAGTATACTCCTACCTGATGTTAAATTTCCTAAAATTACTATACTGCTGCCCAAATTACAATAAAAAGCTAGCATTAAAATATTTAATTTAAAATAGTCTATAAAACGTTAAATATAATTAAAAATTACAATTGTAATTATCATCTAAATCTAACATTGTGTCTCTAAGAATGATTTAATAAATTCTTACCTAGAAATTTTCTGTGACGCCTTTGAAACTGGTGTTCCAAAAAATGCCTCAGGTGGCCCTGGAGCTGGAGCTGGGAGTGAGCACACTAGAGGAGACGGCTCCTCTACTTTAGAACTACAAAAACAAAGATTTAACTTGCAATGCAGCACAAGGAGCACTGATATAAAGTGGATGAGATGGGAGAACAAAGCATTTTTATGTTTTTACTTTGTGTATTTTTGCGTCATTTACATTAACAATGAACATGTCACTTTTAAAGGTTTTAAAAAATTAGAATCTAAGAAACACAGCCAACCTAGTTTTTCTTTTTAACATACATTATTAAACGTCGGCAATGGGAGTGGATTGTTGATGAATGCTGTTGACTGGCCAGTTACCAAGCAGGATGACCATACAAGGTGTAAGAAAAACATACCTAATGGAAGGTGTGATGCTATTTATAGGTTCTTTGCTTGCCCAAACTTCTCCAATTTTAGATAACACGTTGTTGATGAAAACAGATCTTGTCAACACAGTTCCTGTTACAACTTGCTTTGGAACTGCCGATAATGGTTTGGGTCTAGAAACTGTAAAATGAAGAATGGAAGAATGAACTGCATCTCTAACAAGATTTTAATAAAAGCATATGAAAGAATGACTAGGGAAAAAAACACATTACATGGTAAGAGTAGCTAAAATTATATTTGGTTTCTTTTTGAGACATAGTCTTGCTCTGTCACTCAAGCTGGAGTGCAGTGGTATGATCTTGGTTCACTGTAACCTCCACCTCCTGGGTTCAAGTGACTCTCCTGCCTTATCCTCCCAAGTAGGTAGGATTACAGGCATGGCCACCACGCCCAGCTAATTTTTTGTATTTTTAATAGAGACAGGATTTCACCATGTTGGCCAGGTTGGTCTCGAACTCCGGGCATCAAGTGATCCTCCCTCCTCGGCCTCTCAAAGTGCTGGGATTACAGGTGTGAGCCACAGGCCTGGCCTATATTTGGTTTCATTATAGGTATGCAGGATTTTAACAGGTTGGCCTTTCAGTAAGCGGTAAAAAAAAGTTATTGTGTTTCTAGAAGTTAGATATTTGTCTTCAAGTGAAATAAGAGTTCTTTCATTATGCACTACCCTAGTAATAGGAAAATCTTCTAAGAAAGCCTAACATTTACTGGGTTATAGAGCAGCCAATAAAAAACAGCCCTGCAGGCGCGGTGGCTCACGCCTGTCATCCCAGCACTGTGGGAGGCCGAGGCGGGTGGATCACGAGGTCAAGAGATCAAGACCATCCCGGTCAACAAGGTGAAACCCCGTCTCTACTAAAAATACAAAAATTAGCTGGGCACGGTGGCGTGCGCCTGTAATCCCAGCTACTAGGGAGGCTGAGGCAGGAGAATTGCCTGAACCCAGGAGACGGAGGTTGCGGTGAGCCGAGATCGCGCCATTGCACTCCAGCCTGGGTAACAGCAGCGAAACTCCGTCTCAAAACAAAACAAAACAAATCCCTGTGATGAATGAGTACAGGTTGACCTCATTTTCTTGTGCTTTGCTTTACTGGTTTTTTTTTGAGGCAGTCTTGCTCTTTCACCAGGCTGAAGTGTAGTGGCGCGATCTCAGCTCACCGCAACCTCCACCTCCCACGTTCAAGCGATTCTCCTGCCTCAGCCTCCCGAGTAGCTGGGACTACAGGCACCTACCACCACGCCCAGCTAATTTTTTATGTTACTAGAGATGGGGTTTCACTATGTTGGCCAGGATGATCTCGAACTCTAGACCTCGTGATCTGCCCACCTCAGCGTCCCAAAGTGCTGGGATTACAGGTATGAGCCACTGCACCTGGCCGAGTTTTGTTTTTTTAAACAAACTGAAGGTCTGTGGCAACCTTGTGTTCAGCAAGTCTGCTGGCACCATTTTTCCAACAGCATGTACTTTGTGTCTTTCAGTAATTTTCATATTTCAAAGTTCTTAATTATTTATCTGTTAGAGCGAACTGTCATCAGTGATCTTTGATGGTACTGCTTTTTCTTTTTTTGAGATGAAGTCTCCCTATTGTCCCCCCAGGCTGCAGTGCAATGGTGCTATCTCAGCTCACTGCAACCTCTGCCTCCCAGCTTCGAGCCATTCTCCTGCCTCAGCCTCCCAAGGAGCTGGGATTACAGGTGCCTGCCACCACCTCGCCTGGCTAATTTTTGCATTTTTAGTAGAGATGGGGTTTCGCCATGTTGGCCAGGCTGGTCCTGAATTCCTGACCTCAGGTGATCCACCTGCCTCGGCTTCCGGCTTCCCAAAGTGCTGGGATTACAGGTGTGAGCCACCGTGCTCTGCCTGATGCTACTACTGTAATTGTATTGGGAAGCCACAAAATGCACCCACGTAAGACAGCAAACTTAATGTGTGTGTTCCACTGCTTCACCAACTAGCCATTCCCACTGATGAGCTGTTACCCCGTGTCTCTCCCTCTCCTGGAGGACCTCCCTTATTCCCTGAGACCGACAATATCCAAACTAGGTCAACTAATAGTCCTACGAAGACCTCAAGTGTTCATGTGAAAGGAGAGTCACATGTATATGACTTTAAATCAAAAGGCAGACCTCTCATGCCAGTTAGCCAAGTTGTTAAATGCAAAAAACAACCTGAAGGAAATAAAATAGTGCTACTTCAGTGAACAATTAATGGTAAGAAAGCAAAACAGCCTTACTGCTGAAATGGAGAAAGTTGCAGTGGTCTGGACTGAAGATCAAACCAAGGTGGCGGCAGTGGTGTATGCCTGTAGTCCCAGCTGCTTAGGAGGCTGAGGCAAGAGGATCACTTGAGACCAGGAGTTTGAGTAGCCCAGGCAACACAGTGAGATCAAACCAGCTACAACATTCCCTTCAGCCAAGACTTAATCTAGGCCAGACATGGTGGCTCATGCCTGTAATCCCAGCACGTTGGGAGGCCAAGGTGAGTGGATCACTTGAACCCAGAAGGAGTTCGAGACCACAGTGGCAGGAGGCAAACATAAAAAACCCATCCAGGTGCTGTGGCCCATGCCTGTAGCACCAGACAGTTGGGAGACTGAGGCAGGAGGATCACTCGAACCCAGGAGTTTGAGGCTGCAGTGAGCAATGATTATCACTGCACTCCAACCCTGGCCACGGAGTGAGACTCCGTCTTAAAAACAAAACCTAATCCAAAGCAAAGTCTTAATGGTCTTCAGTTCTATGAAAGCTGAGAGAGGTGAGGAAGCAACAGAAGACAAGTTTGAAGTGGCTCACGGAGTTCAGGGAAAGAAGTCTCTATAACATGAAAGCGCAAGGCGAAGCAGCAAGTGCTGATGGAGAAGCTGCAGGAAGTGACCCGGAAGATCCAGCTGAGATGACCGATGAAGGGGGCTACGCTACTCAACAGACTTTCAGTGTGGATGAAGCAGCCTTCTACTGGAGTAAGATGCCATCTAGGACTTTCAGAGTTAGGGTAGAGAAGTCAATGCCTGGCTTCAAAGGACAGGGTGACTCTGTAGTTAGGGGTTAATGTAGTCGATGACTTTAAGTTGAAGATTATTTACCATTCCAAAAATCCTAAGGCCCTTAAGAATTATGTGAAATCTATGCCTGTCCTCTATCAAAGGAAAAAGCCTAGATGACAACACATCTGTTGAGAGCATAGTTTACTGAATATTTTAAGCCTATTGTTGAGAACTGCTTAGGAAAAAAAAGTTTTCAAATATTACTGCTCACTGACAATGCACCTGGTCACCCAGGAGCTCTAATGACAGGGAGATGATGCTGTTTTCATGCCTGCTAACACAACATCCATTCTGTAACCCATGGAGCAGAGTATCTCAATTTTCAAGACATAATTTAAGAAATATACTTCAAAAAGCTATAGCTGTCACAGATAGTGATTCCTCTGAGAGATCTAAGCAAAGTCCTCTGAAAACCTGGAAAGGATTTCACCATTTTAGATGCCATTCAGAAAATTCATCATTCACAGAAGGCGGTCAAACTATCCACATTAAGAAGAGTTTGGGGGAGGCCGAGGCGGGTGGATCACGAGGTCAAAAGATCGAGACCATCCTGGTCAACATGGTGAAACCCCATCTCTACTAAAAATACAAAAAATTAGCTGGGCATGGTGGCGCGTGCCTGTAATCCCAGCTACTCAGGAGGCTGAGGCAGGAGAATTGCCTGAACCCAGGAGGCGGAAGTTGCGGTGAGCCGAGATCCTGCCATTGCACTCCAGCCTGGGTAACAAGAGCGAAACTCCATCTCAAAAAAAAAGAAGAGTTTGGAAAAAGGTGATTCCATCTCTCATGAGTAACTCTGAGGGCTTTAAGACTTCAGTAGAGACAACAACTGCAGGTATGATGGACACAGCGAGAACTAGAATGAGAAATAGAGCCTGGGTCAGGCACGATGGCTCATGCCTGTAATCCCAGTACTTTTGGAGGCCAAGGTGGGAGGATCACTTGTGGCCATGAGTTTGAGAACAGCCTGGGCAACAAGAGGCCATCGCTACAAAAAATAATTAGCCAGGCACGGTGGCACAGACCTGTAGTCTCAGCCACTCGGAAGGCTGAGGTGGGAGGATCTCTTGTACTCAGGAGGCCACGGCTACAGTGAGCTATGCTCACGCCATTGTACTAGAACATGGGGGGCGGACCAAGACCTTGTCTCTTAAAAAAAAAAACAAAAAGTAAACTAAAGATGCGATGAACTGCTGTATCTCATGATAAAACATGGATAAATGAGGAATTGCTTTTTTTTTTTTTTTTAATTTTTATTGCATTATAGGTTTTGGGGTACATATGCAGAACGTGCAAGGGGAATGGCTTCTTATGGATACGCAAACAAGTGGTTTCTTGAGATGAAATCTACAGTGTTGAAATAAGGTGAAAACAGACAGGGAGGGTCTCCAGGGATTACAGAAATTTTTTTTTTTTTTAAGAAATTTTCTTTTAAAAGAGAAAGTAGAATATGTAAGTGATATTTTAATTACTAGCCCCTCTAAAGAGGAATCTAATAAAAATACTGTACCCTAAACTTTCTAGTTGAAAGTGGGTAGAAGACCTCAAAAAAAAAAAAAAAAAGGCCCTAGGCTATTTAATTTCTCAGGGACAAAGGTTTCTTTCCCAGGACAGGAAAATGGCTGTATGTCAAATACCTCCTCTTCAGAACCAAAAAAAGTTACATAAATTCTTGAAAATGGCAGGATTCTATCATATATAAATTCCCAATTTGGGTATTTTAACAAAGCTTTTTAATAAAAAGCTGTAAGAGGCAGAGTCAGACCCTTTTAAATAAGAGAAACAATACAACTGGGCCTTCAAAAAACTAAACACAACTAACCAATCAAACAAAAGTGACGGCTGCTTCCCGCTGCAGCCTGCCTAATTTGGCTAAACCTTTTGACTTACTTGTCCCAAAAAAGGCAGGGAATATAGCCAGGGGAGTACTTACCCAAATGCTAGGACCACTAAAAAGGGTGGTGGCTCCATTTTTCTAAACAACTTGACATGGTAGCCAAGAAATGGCCCCCATGTCTTAGGATAGTGGTTACAACTTGCCTATTAATGAGAAAAGCTTAAAAGCGAACCTTGAGTCAGACATTAATGGTCTAGGTCCTCAATCAGTTATCCAGATAAAACTAAAAACGGAGACATCACTGGCTTCCTGATGGGAGGGTGTTAAAATATTCATCACTGGCTTCCTGATGGGAGGGTGTTACAATATAAAGTAAAACGAAGACACAGCCTAAGTTCCCGTATCGAAGTGTGCCAGATCCTAGCCCTGCCATGTTCCTGCCCACCTCCCAGGAACCCTCCCACACAAATACTTAAACCACTACTGATAAAATATGCTCCAGTCGGAAGGACCTAAAAAAAACAAACTCTTTCAGAACTCTGAAGTTATTAAAGCCTTCTGTTCGTAAATTAGAGTAGCCTCACAGAAAGGGGCCCAGAGAAACAAGCTCACCTGGAGCTGAGGACACTCCAGTACGACACGACACAACGTGAACTTTACAAACGACCCTGAGCCCAGACTTCCTACTCCACAACTACCTCTGCGATCCCTGCCTAGACAGAGCCTCGTCTTCAGGACAGGCCAAGTCTGTCCCGTCCACACAGACTCTAAGTAAGCATTCTCTGTAACCCACGCCTGCAGTGCATTTCTTTAAACAGGCCTCCTGACTGCAGCCAGACAGGAGGTTAACCATATTAAAAACGTTACAGCATTGGAAGCAGTGCGTACCTAAAAGGGTCGCGGTGGTCTACTACCAGGGTCACCAAGAAAACAAAAAATTCTGAAGTGATTTAAAAAAAAATAACCTAACAGACACAGATACTAAAAAGACAACACAAACACAGAAACTTTACAAACGACCCTGATCCCAGACTTCCTACTCCGTAAGTACCAGCCTCAGCGTTCACCTCAGGAATTAAAGCCAAATGGGAAGGGTATTTTCCAAATTTGGATTCAGAAGGATGAACTATTAAAGCCAAAAAAACCTAGGGCAGGCTATAACTAAATATGGCCACAGATCATCACATTATGGTAAAAAACAAAACAGAAACACCTCACGCAATTAATTAAGGTAATAAAGATACCAGATCTAAGCGATAAAACGGACCAAGGATCTAACAGGTGTCTCCAATTTGTACAAAATAATACTCAGATTGGGCTCCCTTATGACTCCACTAACCCAGGCTGTCCAGTTGGGGTGGCATGCCAGGAGAAGACAGACAAAAAGACTTAACAGTGATGCCCCAGGCATCCAAACACTTCAACCTGCTAGTTGCCTTGGCATGCTCAAACCTCTGACAGGCACTGCTGTTGGGACTGAGGGCAGCAAAACGTTGCAGATTTTAAAAAGGGAACACAAACTCAAAATATGTGAAACCACAATCTTCTAGTTCCGCTGAGGTTAAGCTTCACCCATATTAACTAGAGACTGGATTCATCCTAAGACTCAAAAATCCAAATTACCTCCAGACTAACAAAACCCTGTTTGGACCATGTACTATTAACCACTCCCTCTTCTCTTAAATTTCACGGGCTCAGACCCTAAAAGGCATCATTCCTGAGGGAAGCCTGCACCACAGCCCTCAGACCAGGCTCTACTAGATTCAACTTATTCCTATAACCTAGTCTCTGATCTCAAGCTTCTCTTCTGGGGAAGGGATATCATATGTAAGTAAAGTGTGCCCTTGCCATACTCTTGATATATTCAAACTTTCTTCCTTATAGAACTCTCTATACTCATTATTCTTCTGTCAAAGAAAAAAATCTTAACTGGTAATAAATCACCATATAAAAAATAAACTCCTCCCTTTACCGTTCAGTCCTTTTTATGACTCTGCCTGTGTTGTCCTCCTAACTCAGAAGCCAAATAATAAAAGTCCAATTGATCCAAATCTGCCTTCTTGTAGAGTAGTTTGTTCCTCACCAGGCATTTAAAATATTCCATAAACTTAAAATGACAGGGCAGAGGCAGGGTTTGAGAGGACTGACTCCTTTTTAAAGAAGTTCTATTACGGGTAAAATGCTATCAAACAGTATCACATGCTACAGAGAAACTTGAGTGAAAGGAAGAGTAAATGGATGTGGCAAACTTCATTGTGTCATTGTTAAGAAACTGTCACAGCCGACTCAACCTTCAGTAATCACCATCCTGATCAGTCAGCACCCATCAACACTGAGACAAGACCCTCCATCAGCAAAAAGACTACCACTCATAGAAGGCTCAGATGATCGTTAGCATTTTTTAGCAATAATGCGTTTCAGAAGTATGTATGTCCACTTGTTTCTGGGAATAATGCCAGCATACTTAAAAGTACAGTGTGAACATTATGCAACGGAAACCAGAACTTCAGAAGACTAGCTTTGTCATGACACTCCCTTCACTGCAGGGGTCTGGAACCAAAGCAGCGGTATCACCAGGGCATACCTTGGCTACATATTACCAAAAGTGCACTAAATGTAAGGTGGTTTCAAAAAAGTAATCATTCAATAACTTTTTTGGTCCAATAGATTATAATATTCTCTAATGAAATTCTTACCTAATCGAAAAGCTGATGATGCTGACAGATGATAAGGCTTAGCTCGTTCCATGGCTAATTTTCGATGGACTCTAGGAAGGATTTTTCCATACTGGTCTAAAATAGAATTTCGAGCCAGTGATCTCTCCCGCAAACGAGGATCACGATCATTCTATTAAACATATCAAAATTGGTAAAAAAAATTTAACCTTCAAAATGTTAGGTGCTATAATTCTATATTTACCATTTAAAATAAAATTATGAATATCCAAAAATATCTTCCTCCTACCTACATATCCACTCTTCCAAACCAATAACTTCATCTACATATCTAATGGTTTTATCAATCTCACCCATCAATAAATCCCCAATCTCTGCTACCAAGCCTTGATTCTTCACAACTAATAAAAACAATGGTTATCATGTATTAAGCAGCCACACTTGTCAGGCAACATTCTACTTCACACACATCTCTGTGCATCCTCAAAACAACCTCACAAGGAGATTTTATCATTTTACTGTTGATGAAACCAAGACTTAGAGTGTGTCCCAAGCTCACAGAGTAAATGAAGACTTAGTCTGACCCGTGAAGTCAACGATCTTTGTACTATGTAAGTCCCACTGCTGGCCTCTACGTCCTCCTCTCCTACACAATCATCTTTCTACTGTATATTCCCACTGCTGGCCTCTACGTCTTCATTTTCCCTGATGAAAGGGCAGTATTATAGGCAGACGTCAGAACATAAATGGCATACATAAAAGAATTAGGCAGTGATACCCTGTTCCCAATTCTGCTACAGAGATGAACAGAGGATTCTGCAAGTTCAAGGTAATGTAAGGCACAGTGATTACCAAACCATCGTAAGCTCTTAGATAACAAACCAGAAGAGTCTCCAGCTTTCCTTATTCTTTTATCCCCCATAGTAAGACAACTTGAATCATACCATAACATTCATCTTCAGAGTCTGGTTCAGCTTCAAGGCAGGCACGTAATTGGCACGCTGCAAATGGTGAACTAAAAGGAATTCATGATTCTGAACACTGGCACTGGACTGCAAAAATTTCACTAAACATTCCTAAAAAGAACAAAATAGACTGTAAACGACCAGTTCGTGCTGAATTTGACAAGTTTACATTGATAAGTAGTTACCTGCTCAGTGTCTGTAAACGGTAACTTCAGTAAGTCTTCCATTAAGCCCATCTCCTGACAGATGTCATACATGTGCTCCAGTAACGCCTCTACATTCAACCTATTACAATGTTGCCGCAAAAAACTCCAGGCCTCGACCATGCACCTGAAAGCAGTATTTATTCAAGTTTAGTTTTAGAAAAGTTATTTAAATGTTCAAAACGCATAATCTACATGTCGAATCTCAAGGATACTTTGTAAAGTATCTTTACCAATAATTTAAAAGAATTTAAAAAATCTGTTGAATACTGAGTACTGCACAATGAATCTTGCCAATAATAAGAATGTAAGATGACTTGTTTAAAGAAGTTTATGCTGCTCTTTACATATAAAACAATAAAAAAGCAAGGAAAGCACACACAAATTCAAGACAAAAAACTAATGTGGCCTGGATAGAGCCGAATGATCGGCATGGGGAGGAATGCCAGGCTTTTAAAATGACACTCGGTGAGAACCATGTGGACGAGGCTGACCTACAGGCGCAAACAGGCCTACTGTGCTCAGGAGGAAGTGAAGTGCACTGCTTAGTAGAAGACGTTTTCTGGTTGATCTGCAGCAAACTGTGACTGGAGAACTTAGGGCAAATCTGGCAGTCTTAGCACCAGGCAGAGGTGCTGAGACATCCTTTTGTGGGCAATTAGATCACTTAAATGAAGGAGCATTTCTTACACAGATGTCTCCCAGAATCAGGTAGGAGCTTTTTTTTTCCTTTTTTTTTAAATGCCAGTGTTCAACTCATACCCCACCGACAGGGCTGTTTTGAAGGTTCACTTGAGCATATCTATGAAAATTATAATTACATATAAGCCATGGCCCAACAATCCCAATACAAAGAATATAGTCTACAGAAATACCAGCAAAACTGCATAAAGATTAAGTATAAGAATATACAGTGAGGGCCAGGCATGGTGGCTCATGCCTGTAATCTCAACACTTTGGGAGGTCAGGGCAGGCAGATCACTTGAGCCTAGGAGTTCAAGAACAGCCTGGGCAACAAGGCAAGACCCTGACTACAAAAAAATACAAAGAGCGTGAGAAGCGTCGTAAGGACTGGGACCTACAGGTGGAAACAAGCATATTGTGCCAGGCATGGTGGTGTGTGCCTGTAGTCCCCGCTACTCAGCAGGTTCAGGCGAGGGAATTGCTTGATCCTAGGAGGTCAAAGCTATAGTGAGCTATGATCATACCGCTGCACTCCAGCCTGGGTGACAGAGCCAGATTCTATCTCAAAAAAAAAAGAAAAAAAGAATATGCAGTGAAACAATGAGTTAAGATGTAGCCCTACATGAGGAAAATATGTATTAACTTGAAAAATTATATATAAACTTTTTAAAAAAGTTAAAAACCGTATGAAAGTGACAATTTAAAAAACCAATAAAATTTCTCTTTCTATATATTTTTAAATAGAAAAGAGAGTTCTGAAGATATACACTAAGAATGGTAATGATCAATCTGGCAGTTAAAATGTCGTGGAGAGGCTGACAACTTCCAAGGCAGAGTAAAAAGCAGCAAGATTGCACTGCCCTAGACTTCCTGTGAATACAAAGGTACCCAGGGAAGCCCCGGCGCCCGCTGTTAGGTCAGGGCCATCTGTTAATTTTGTTGTTTTGGGACTGGAGTATCTTCACACATTCCACAGGTCCTATACAGACCAACAATCAAGCAAGTACAATGCACAGCGGTATTCCCTAAAAATTTACATCTGAAATTGCCTTGTACGTCTCTTTCCACCAGAACAAGCATAACAGTGGAATCACTGCAATTTGAGTGTAGAAAAGTGTTCATCTGTGTGCTCACATGCACAGAAATACAGTAACTGATTCCGAAACCAAAATCTAGAAACATTAAAAGCAGAACACTTTTGTATAAAGAAAAAGAGGATAAGATGAACATTTCATCATTAAATCCCACGACGTTGATTTCCCTAATGTATACAAAGCTCTATAAATCAGTAAGAAGAATCCTAATACAGAAAAAAAAGAAGTCAAAGATTTTAATGAGCAGGTCACAAAAGAAACAGTTAAGAAAGATATATTCTATTATTATAGTGAGACTAAACATATTAAGTACTACCATTTTCACCTATGAGATGAAGAGACAAAAAATATCAGGTATACTGCGTTGATAAAAGACAGAGAATATGGTAACTGAGAGGAAATTATGCTGGCATAACCCTGATGGAGGGCAATTTGCCCTGTCAAAATTACAACACCAAAATTACAAGGGCAAATATCCTTTCACCCTAGGAGTTTATTCTACAAATTAGTGCATGTGCAATATGTGTGGTTACTCATCATAGCATTGTTTAAAATGGCAAAAGTTTGAAACAACCTAAATGTTCACTGAAGAGAACTATTAATAATAGGGCCAGGTGTGGTGGCTCAAACTTGTAATCTCAGCACGTTGGGAGGCCGAGGCAGGTGGATCACCTGAGGTCAGGAGTTCGAAACCAGCCTGGCCAACATGGCGAAACCGCATCTCTACTAAAAATACAAAAATGATTACAGGCAGGCGCCTGTAATCCCAGCTACTTGGGAGGCTGAGGCAGGAGAATCACTTGAACCTGGAAGGCAGAGGCTGCAGTGAGCTGAAATCACTCCACTCCACTCCAGCCTGGTGGCAAAGTGAGACTCTTTTCCCACAACCCTGCCAAAAAAAAAAAAAAAAAAAGAATTTAAAACATAATGGTACATCCATCCAAATAATGAACTACTATGTGATAGTTAAAAAGTAAATACTTTGTGTGTAAATTCTAAAACTAGTACCAAACTAAATTAAGTAAAAAAGTATATTGCAGAAGGGTATACAGTTTGCTGGGGTTTTCTATGGGTGTAGGGGAAAGAAACAACATACAGGCATTTGTTAACATTTGTTTAGAAGATCTTAGGAAGAATACACTAGAAATTATTCACACTATTGTTTACCAGGAGGAAACTTAAGAAGTTGGGAATATTATCGTTCTTACCTCTTAAACATTGACGCATATCATGTTCTTATCAAAAACAAGTAATACTCCATGTCTCTCCCTGAGCCCATAGCCATACGTTTTTAAAATTTTCCACTTTAAACTGTGATAACTACTCCCAGCTGATTAGACATACTAGCAGGAGTAAGATAAACTTACTTTATGAATTACCAAATATTAATTTGATAATAGTATAGAGAGTATTTTTAACAACAAATGACAAATGATAATGTTCTTTCCCAGTTTCCCCCATAGCAGGAAAACACTTTAAACTTCCAGAAATCCATTTCTAACACTTACAAAAGTTTACAACAAAGTCTCGCTATTCTCAGGCTTCCTACAGAAGAAAATAATGAAGCTAGGAAGAACAGTAAGGAAAGCATTTCAATGACGACAGGCCGGGCTAGCATGCTGGCAGTAAAAGATACGGAAGTCATTTTAATAAGGAAGGCATGAGGGTTCTTGGCAATACAGCAAAAACAGACTGAAAAACCAGCCTGTGACAGACTCTCTAAACAGGCCAGACCACATATATACAGATTATGAAACGCATGATGGAGACCACAATAGAGAGAGACATCGAAGAGAGGTAAACAAGCAGCCATTCATTTCCAGTGACTGGAGTAAAGCAGGAAGACTGGGAAAAGATACACACAGGATATAAATAAAAACATGGCTTGTGTAGCTACATTAACAATTATGCATGATAAAGAAGGTTACCATATTGTAATTTTAAAGGTCATTAAAAAAAAAAAACAACTTAAAACACTTATGTACCTAATATTCAAAATACAAAATGCTGGGAATACTGTGAGAAACTGACACACCCATCATTAGTGTCAGCAACTTCGCATCCTTTTCTTAGTAACTTAAAAAACAGACCAGGAAAAAGGTTATTAAGGACACAGAAAGGTTAAAATCATGCAACGAACAAACCTGATCACTGGGACAAACACATTTGACATTTGACCTATTAAATGGAGAATACACTGAATACTTATCAGTGGGTAAAGCAAGTCTTACCAAAAAAAAAATTTATTTTTTAAATAGAGGCAGGGTCTCCCTATGTTGCCCGGCCCGGTCCTGAACTCCTGAGCTTAAATGATCCTTCTACCTTGGCCTCCCAAAGTGCTGGGATTATAGCTATGAGTCACCATGCCTGGCCATTTTTTATTGTTACTTTTAAATAGATCAAGTCTTAGCAAATTTTAAAGGTCAAGTACCGCGTGGATTATATTATGGGATTACAATACAACTTAGAAGCCATCAACACAGTAATTTTTAAAACCCATTATTTGTAAATTAAAACTTCTAAATCATACATAGGGAAAATAACCACAACGAAAATTTAAAAATACTTAGAATTGTGGGATGCTGCTAAGGTGCTGTGCAGGACATTCAGATTTGTGTTTTTATGTTACTAAAAAAAGGGCTGAAAATGAAGCAATTGTACAACTTGAGTGAAAAGTACAGCAAAATAAACCCACATACCATAGAAAGGGAAAATAAATTATGCCTATACAAACACGTTTCAGCTTTCTTAAACATTTATGATCCTAAGACTGAACAATCAATGCCAGTAGCTGAATTGTCTACAGCCTTCATTTGTAAGTCAGTCACTGTCAGTGCATTGTGGTTAATTTTCAAGTAAAACAGCCATGCCAGTTGTGATAATATGTCTGTACATATAGTTCATAAAATTGAAAAGCTACCAGTACGAAGTTTCAGAGAAATGCAAAGATGCTCTTAATGAGGAAACTCAGGCTCAGAGAGGATAACTGAACTGCTTTTGATCATATTTCAGAAAGGGGCATAATTTAAATTCAAATCTATTTGAGTCCAAACATTTTACTCTTAACATCTTTACTACAATAAGTGGCTGTTTCAGTAACATTATTTGTAAGGGTGCAAATTAATAAACAACTTGACTAACATAAATTAATCAAAAACAGGGCAAAACCTCACTAGCACAGGGTGAGTTGGGAGAGTGTTACTGTTTGATGGTTCAAATATTAAAACTTTTTCAGCCATTTCAACTACATGCAATCAAATCATTTCGGTGTTAGACTATTACGCAGCCTAACCTCTCTTTTAGTTCAAATTTCCCAAATGTAGCCTCTCTCCATGGTTCGAGGATGTACTGATTAAACACTGTCGGACTAGAGATGCAGGTATCTGAACAAATTAGGTGATCATGTATGACAACAGGACATACTCAGAAACTCTGTTTTCTTGAATAAGTCCCTGTAAATCAGCTTGTTTTCTTATTTGCTTCCTTCTGATAAAAGTAAAGTATGTTGTTACATAAGCTCCTGGGCAATAAACATGGCTACCTTTTGCAAAACGATCAGTTCAAACATTAAAGCAGCTTTCTCCTAAGATGTTTCAATAAAAATTGCCACCTTCACTTTCAACAGTGTTCTCTGACTTCTCAGTCTTCTCTCTTATCAGGACTTGCAATTACTTTAAAACATTTCTTAAATCTGAACACAAACTATCTCACAAATAGCATTCCCAGTGGTTTTTATTTCTTTCTTCAATGTGTAGGAGCCATAATGTTCTAGTTTTCTGGGGACTGGATAATTGAGACTTTTTCCAACCGGAGAGAAATAAGGTTTAGAAATTAAACTGTTAGTGCTTGTTAACTATATGGCTAAGGGAAAGGAAATGAGAACCTGGCCTATCAGGGTAACATGCTCTGGTAATTAAAGGAGGACACGTGAAATCAAAAGAAGGAAAAATGAGCAACCTTCCAAAGATGTTTCTTCCGAAGTTCCAACACCTGCCCTTCTGATGTAAGCATTAGTGATTAAGTGCCAACTCTTTAACGTCACTAAAGAGTGTGAGGTACGTGTAACCGAAAACACACGTATATGTTGGTTTCCAACACAGTACTAGAACTCTTAACCCCTGCTGAATACAACAGTTATCACATTTAGCTTCTTTAAATTATTTTGTTCTTCTTACAGAAACTATAGTTCTGATCTCATAAAAAAATTTCCGTATTGATTCTAGATTTATTAAGCTAGTTAAACATTTTTGCTAAGCCAGATTATTTCAACAGGTACTTCCTAATTCATTACTGTTAAGGTTCTATATGTCTAATCAATCTATTATTAAACTTCAAAACTTTTCTTTTGCCTGAAATTTGTAGATCTTACCCTCTCCTCTTATCCTTTGAAGTATATGCTATTTAACCAAAGAGAACAAGGAAAACATAACTTTCAGCATGCTGACACTGAAGTGGTACTTGGTTCAAATATAACACAGTGAGGTAAGGTGACTAATTTCTAAAAATACAAAAATGATCAAGAGGGTTGAATAAAACCAATACAAGTAGTACAAAATACATCTAGTAAGGAATTTCAGTTCCAAGCAATTTCTGCAGCTTAGTTCATAAGAAAACCCAGTAACCATACAACTGTACTTCCAATCACACCATTTAGCTTTGTCACAGTTACTATGCAGCTGAGACTATAATAAGCATTATGTCAATGGCAAACATACTTATTAGAGAACATTAAAATACTGCAGAAGGAAGAAACAAAGATATCACTTGCTCGAATCTGGTTGAGGTATAAAGACATGAAACCAGACAACTTCCTTAAATCAAGATTTAAGATTTTCTTTCTGTGAGGATGCAATGGGGCAAACGCAATGACAAAATTCAAATACAAACAATTCCAATACTCAAGCAGTATTAAAGAAATATCAAAGTACCATTACTGAACGCACACGCTCCATCTGCCACCTCTATGTAGCTTCATTCTTCTCTATTCTTGACTCCTTTTCAGCTAAACCCTCAGCTGCCCGTGAAGGACAACCGTCAGTGGTCTCACTTAGCAGCACAGAGAACCACATCTCAATTTGGTACCCCACCTTTTACTCAAGGTAATTATCTTATTCTAGATAAAAGGTGTTGTGTTTGGTACCCCACCTTTTACTCAAGGTAATTATCTTATTCTAGATAAAAGGTGTTGTGTTTGGTACCCCACCTTTTACTCAAGGTAATTATCTTATTCTAGATAAAAGGTGTTGTGTTTGGTACCCCACCTTTTACTCAAGGTAATTATCTTATTCTAGATAAAAGGTGTTGTGTTTGGTACCCCACCTTTTACTCAAGGTAATTATCTTATTCTAGATAAAAGGTGTTGTGTTTGGTACCCCACCTTTTACTCAAGGTAATTATCTTATTCTAGATAAAAGGTGTTGTGTTTGGTACCCCACCTTTTACTCAAGGTAATTATCTTATTCTAGATAAAAGGTGTTGTGTTTGGTACCCCACCTTTTACTCAAGGTAATTATCTTATTCTAGATAAAAGGTGTTGTGTCTTTCTCTTAACACTGAAAGACCAGTAAATATACGAATATTAAGTAACACAATGAAAGTAAAATATTCTACAGTTGTCCTCGGTATCCTTGAGGGAACTGGTTCCAGGACCCCCATGGATACCAAAATCCTCACATACTCAAGTTTCAGAGTTGGTCCTGCAGAGCCCATGTATACGAAAAGCTGCCCTTCCATGTATGCAGGTTTTACATCCCATGAATACTGTATTTTCAAATCTGCATTTGATGCAGAACCCACTAATACAAAGTACTGACTTTACTGACTTAAGGGCCAACTGTCTATTGTCTATTTCATCAACTCCATTTTATTAACAGATACGATAAAGAGTTCATACTTTCAAAAGATGTACTTACCTATTAAAAAGCAAAACACTGAGGTGAAGGGTAACATCACTACCACTGGACACTGCTGGCTTCATTGTCTGAATGTACCTGAGGGCTCGTCTGTGCTCGCCCTGACTCATGAATGCCTGAATAATCTTTGAGTGCTGCCATGACAAAGGTTTCACAGTAGCTGGATGAAACAAAAGATCCAGGCCACTCTGGAAATAACATGGAAAGTGTTCAAGACAACATAATCCCATACCTTTAGACAAAGTAGCTAAACCCAACACTAAAAACCACAAAAAGCAAGGTAAGATCAGTTTAAATGTAAGCTGAAAAAAATCTACTTTAATCTGTGGTATATAGAGTTGGCCCTCAGAATCTATAGGATCCATATCTGCAGACTGAACTAAATGCAGATAGAAAATATTTGAAAAAATAAGGCTGGGCATGGTGGCTCATGCCTGTAATCCCTGCGCTTTGGGAGGTCAAGACAGGCAGATTGCCTGAGCTCAGGAGTTCAAAATCTGCGTGGGCAATGCGGCAAAACCCCATCTTTAAAATGAACAAGAAAAGGTTTTTAGAAAAATTTAGAAGGCCAGGTGTGGTGGCTCATGCCTATAATCCCAGCACTGTGGGAGGCTGAGGTGAGCAGATCACTTGAGGCCAGTTCAAGACCAGCCTGGCCAACATGGTGAAACCCAACTCTAGTAAAAAATATAAAAATTAGGCAGGTATGGTGGTGCATACCTGTAGTCCCAGCTACTCAGAGGCTGAGGCAGGAGAATCACTTGAACCCAGGAGGCAGAGGCTGCAGTGAGCCAAGATTGCACCTCTGCACTCCAGCCTGGGAGACACAACGAGACTCCATCTCAAAATTAATAAATAAAATTGAAAAGGATCACTGAAAATACCCAATGAAATGTAAATACCACGTAAATAATTGTTATATTGTAACATCTAGGGACTAATGACAAGAAAAATGTCTGTCCATGTTTAGTACAGACACAGTACTTTCCCCTCAATATTTCTGATGTGTGGTTGACTGAATCCATGGATTTAGACTCCACGAACACAGAGGGCCAACGGCATACAAGAGGATGGGCACAGGATAGAAGCAAATACTATGCTGTTTATTACAAGAGACACAAGCCTCTGTGAACTTTGGCATGTTTCTGGATCCTGGAACCAATTCCACAGATACTTTTTATATAAAAGCCTTATATAAAAAACCTGATACCTCTGAGACCCTATTACACTATTTTATAAGATCTTCCCATCACAAGTTGCATGCATCAAAGCCAAATCTTGCCTTCTATGGTTCACTCAACACCCCAAACATATCTCCAATATAACAATCACTGTATCTACACTATCATAATTATTTACTTATTAGTTTCCTTCTTTAAACAGTAAGAAACCTGGGGTTCTGAACTGTTAGCTTTATATTCTTGGCTTAAAAATAGTGCTTGGTGAAGGTACTGTTTAAACTGAGTCTTTCTTCAACTACCTCTAGAAACAGACTGTATCATCTCTTTTAATATCAAATTTAAATTATGGGTATTGTCTAAAATTCTAGTAATTTATGAAAGTTTATGCTATAAGTGGATAGACTTACCTCATAGTCATTATGATCTATTAACCAAAACCCCTGAATAAGTTTAACTTGGCCCCAAGAAATGGCAAATATAGTTGGGAAAGATTCAATTGAAGTATCTGTTTTGTTGGGAAAAGAATACATAATATCAAGTAGAAAATAAATGGTCTTTTAAAAAGTGGATTAAGGACAATAAACAACAACAACAAAACCTCCTACATATATATTTAGAATAGGCAGCAATAAAATGTAGCATTAAGAGAGACTTGAAAGACCTCTTTTCAGTGTTTAGAAAGCCATCATGGACAGGCAGCAATGAGAAGGTTTAGCAAATGTGGGCACACCCAGTCCCACACCAACTCCTTTCATTCTCAGTATTTTATTACCCGCATTACAAAGGACACAAAGCATATTTTTATGAAGTCAGTAGCTTAGTAAATTCAAGAAACAAAGATACATGCAAAATTCTAGTGATGCAGAAGATGGCAGCCGTAGCAAACATCTCCTAGCTTATAAACTATAAATGTAATTATACATTTTTAGACTATGTCAGGAACGTTAGCACAAAAATATTATCACAAAGACTACAGGACTCAAATAATGCCTAAGATACTCATACACTAACTGATAATGTATTCATTTCCAGCACATAGGTTAACGCCACTGAGAATGATCATTTGGTAGTAGTATTTTAGAACAACTGTTGTTACTTTTTGAGTGTCTTAGATGCATTTCAGAATCTGATAAAAGCCAAGTACCCTATCCCTAGAAAAACAAATCTAAAACAAAATTTTGCATATGGTTTTAGGTTAATCATAGGCCATCTGAGCCCAAACAACAGATCCTGGGTTAACATCTCTTAAAAAAACAAAACCAAAATTGAACCTTGAAATTGAGATTAGATCTCAGGCTTCCACTACTGTGAAATTTATAATTTTAATAATATATAAACACTGGATAAAATTTAAAAGGATACAATAGAATGTTTGGCTGCTTCAATAACTCCGTCTAACAGATACATATCAAGTAGTGCCTGTAAAACAAAGGGATAAAACCTTCAGTACATTTTATACAGGCATTCATTCATTCACGCTCCTTGTTTCCCCAAGTCTGTGCCAGACATACAGCTAAGCACATTTCCTCCCTCCCCAACTCTGTAGACTGTAAGTGAGAGCACATTACTGCAAACCTACATGTAGACTAGGAGGAGGGTATCTTCCTGTGCCTCCTTCATCTCGTTGCCACAACTTCTCAATTCGCTCTCCTAACTGAGAAACCAGTCCATCGATCATCAAGCAATCAGGGTTCCACTTCCCTCTGCAATCAGAGAAAAGTTAAGACTTACTTAATATTACCGTTAATTAATATCCAAACAACCAGCACGACTATCAAAGAAAGAGGCCAGGCATGGCGGCTCATGCCTGTAATTCCAGTGACTTGAGAGGCCAGGGCAGGAGGACTGCTCAAGGTCAGGAGTTTGAGACCATCCTGGGCAACACAGCAAGGCCCAATTTCTTAAAAAAAATACAAAAGTTAGCTGGGCCTGGAGGTGTGCACCTGTAGCCCCAGCTACTCTGGAGAATGAGGAAAGAGGATTGCTTGAACCCAGGAGTTCGAAGTTAAAGTGAGCTATACACATGCCACTGCACTCCATCCTGGGTGACAGAATGAGACCCTATCTCTGAAAACAGAAAGAGAGAAGAGAATTGGGAATTGGACCCTAGTTAGCATGATGAGAACTACAGACATCAAGAGTTAGTCAGATAAACCCTTAAGCTGCCTCAAGTTCAGTCATCAGCAAGCCAGTCAGTCAAGGTGAGATCCCAGGAGAGAATGTGGTCCAGCTAGCCAGTGACCATTCTATTTTTCACCATATTAAGCAAACTACCAGAGTATAAAGCCCAGTGCAGTGAAAACACTCAAGTTCAAAGTCAGAGTTAGTTTGTTTCATCACTTGGGTTGGCCTTTTATCCTCAGTGACTCCTTCACTCAGAAATGTATTACTGAGTGCCCATGATGTGACATGCAGATATTGTCCCTATGTCTTTTCCTTTTCTCTTTTCCCCCTGCATTTCCTTTTCTAATTGTGAAAAGCAGCAGCACTTACCTTTTGAGACTGTCCAGTGAGTCAGGCACTACACTAGGTGCCCTACACATACTATTTTATTTACCTTTATCCTCACTTCGTAGCTTATGTAAAAACAGGATTAGAAAGCGCAACAAAGCTGCCAAGGATAACACTTAGGAAATAACAGATCCAGAATTTTAAAAGATGCCTAATCGGTATCCCAAGCTAATGTTCACTGTTATTCTACAGCATTGCTTTCCACAGCTGCCATGCATCAGAATTCTAGCTGGCATAGACTTTAAAGTACTTGGGGATTCCGGTATAAGAAACCTGGAATCGACGTCTGTGAATCGCTGCTCTAAATGTCGTATGCTCTGTAATTCTGTCATGGCAACCTGAGGAAGACCATTCCAGAAGTGTGGTCAAGACTCTAAGCACCTCTCTTTCTCCGTCTATTCCTTTACTTCTTTATTTCAAAGGAACTAAGTAGCCCATTCACGGGTTCTTTTTTTAAACATGAAAGCAAGAAAACAGTAATGGCAGTATCAAGTTCTGACACTTTACTGAGAATGGTACCCATGTCATCACTGTAAAGAAGGTCTGCTTCTTGCAGAGACGTCTAGGGCGCGTCTGACTGTACCTTGCCAGGCGCTCAAAGCTCTGCCGACGGCTGCTGTAGTAGCTCTGGACGGCGGCGTGGTTGTAGCACGGCCTTGACAGCTGCACGGCGTCATCTACGTTTTTAAGAGTTGGAAAAAAAGCTGCTAATATTTCCAAAATATCTCAACAATACATATTAACGTTTTACTGTAATTTCAGAGTTACAGCAACCCCCAGTTAACCGACAGGGTTGTTATATTTAAGTAATAAAAGATTACTACATCTTTTTATTTACAGATGCACAGGCGAGAAAATGATCTGTCATCAAAGTCTGTAACAACAAGGATGGTGGCTTAAAATCCTGAAAACTGTTCTAAATAATTTTACTCCTTAGGCACAAATAATAATTTGAAACCAAGAAATGTTCATTACAAATCAGAATCTAAGAGAATTATGAAAAAATAAGATCAATAATTATGCACAGTGGCAGAGGCACTTCTAAATAAAATCTAATGGCTTCCTGGAAATGCAAGAGGCTGAAGGCTTTAGAAGTTATATTCTAAACAAGTACAGCACAAGTCAAACACCAAGAATTCTCTAATTTTTGTTACTGGCATAAATTATTAGATAAGAGGTTATTTAATTGAATAAATATTACTTAGTAACCATATTAAAAATACCATTACCAGGAAACAGGCAAATTGTGTTATACAAACTATAGCTCTATGGATCTGTCATAGCTAGTAATATTGCTGAACTCATTTTTAGGAGCCATGTTCTCAAATATGTTTTCCTTCTACATGTTATTCAATCCAATAAGTGTGTATAAGCACCGTGTATCACACATGGGATGAAGACAAAGAGTAAGAGAGAATGTAAGAAAAGAAGCAAGCACAGGAGAAAAAACTAAGTGAGGTGGAAGAAAAGAAATCCAAAGCATTAGAACACAATAACAAAATCATAAAGACTCAGAATGTTCCATTTTACCTGTGCCTTCTGGTAAAAGCCCAGAATGAGAGAACCAAAGCAGCACCTGTGCATACTGACAGATGAGGTGGGAAACCACAAACTTACTGCTTAGGTCTATCAGTCCTGTAAAAAAGAGTTCACATCAGTTGTTTAGCTACAAAAAAATCAAGACTCTCCAGTGTTCAAAATTAATCACTTGCTAATTTACATATACAAATGTATATTATATATGTAATGTATGTGTTCAAGATGTATCTAGTTTACTTTAGTCCAAAATAATGTCAAGCAAATCTTCAAAATGCTAAAATAAATAAGTCACTTCCTAAAATAGACATTTTATGTAAAGACGCTTCAACCTCAGCTACACTTCCATTTAGCTAATTCTAGAACTCAAATTTACTCATACAAACCAGCATAATATCACTAATACAGACTGTTCAAAACAGGCCTTTATATGAAATTGGCTTGTTTTGGTTCTGAAATTGCAAAACAGAAAAAAATTATAATGACTTACTTGAATAAAAACCATACACATGATTTAACAATTTGAAACTTCACTGGAAATACATTAACCTTAATAATCATTAACTTCAGAATTTCCCAAGCTCATTTAAGCATGGGCTCATGGCACGTCTAACAACATTCTGTAGCTTTTCATTAAAACAAAGAAACAAACAAAAGCCCTAGCTCTGGAGAATAATATCCTCTTCACATAATGATCCATCTAAGTCACAGGAAACGTATTTGTTTCCGTAAGTCAAGAAGTAAAACTTAATAAAACACTCATTTGAAAAAACAGCATACCTCTCTCAGTGATCTCTCGGGCTTCTGATGCAAAACAGTTCAAGACTATATTCAGATTGCTAAGAAGCAAGTAACACTGCTGGATAGACTGTATAGTTTGTGGATCCATGAAATGACACGAACCATCGAATAAAGGCACACCTTTCAAGAATAAAATATACGTTTCCATACATTAAATCTAAGCAAATTACATTCACAATGCAAAATTTCTCAAACTCCTAACACTCAAAAGAATTTCTATTCATTATGAGATTTATAAAGACAAGCTAGAAATAGCAAAGCCTCCAATGAACCTAAAAAGTGCTTTTAATATAGAACTAGCAAAAGTCAACAGTGAGAATATGAACTCAAATAATCTAGATCTAAAAACAACTGTCTTCATTCTAAAATCCTTCTTCAAATCAAATTCTATTTTGCCTTACTTTTTCTTTGGGGGGGCAGGGGGAGATAGCCTCTTGCTCTGTAGCCCAGGCTAGAATGGAGTGGTGTGATCTCAGCTTACTGCAACTTCTCCCTACCAGGTTCCAGCGATTCTCCTGCCTCAGGCTACCAAATAGCTGGGATTAAAGGTGTGCATGCCCAGCTAATTTATAAATCTTTGGTGGAGATGAGGTTTCACTATGTTGGCCAGGCTGGTCTTGAACTCCTGACCTCAGCTGATCCACTGGCCTAGGCCTCCCAAGGTGCTGGGATTACAGGTGTGAGGCACCGCACCTGACCTTATTTGCTTTACTTCTAATACTTTTTTCTTTGAGACAGGGTCTCTCTGTCACCTAGGCTGGAGTGCAATGGTACGATTACAGCTCAATGTACTCAAACTCCTGAGCTCAAGTGTTCCTCCTAGCTCACTGGAGCTGGGACTACAGGCATGTGCCACCACACCCAGCTAATTAAAACAACAACACCTTTTTTTTCTTTTTTTGAAGAGATGGTTGGGGGTGGTCTTGCTATGTTGCTCAGGCTGGTCTTGAACTCCTGGCCTCAAGCAATCCTCTCACCTTAGCCTCCTAAAGTGCAGGGATTACAGGCCTGAGCCACCACGCCTAATCTCTAATACATTTAAAGCACTTACTATGCTTTCTATTTTAATTATTCTTAGAAGTTTTTCTTAAAAAAAAAAAAAAAAGACAACATACCAGGAATAAAGATCAAAGCAGCTTAAACAGCTGAACGACCATGTTAAAACCCAAAGCACTGCATTATGCTCAGAATAACAGCCATGAAATTTATTGATTGAGCTGAATTTCTTTTTACAAAACATATAATGAGCTCTGATAAACATTTTCCTCTTAAAAAAAAGACATTTTTACTCTGATCCTAAATTATCAAGTGTTCTTCCAGACTTCAATTGTACTGATGACTGAAATACTTAAATTATTTCACACCAATAATTTCCTAAGTATAGCCTACAAATACTAGAAAGCTCCATGTCTTCCTATCAAACTTGATTGGTTTAAAACTCCTCTACTAAGAATAACTTACATTGTGAAAAGCTATCTATAGTCAAATGATTTCAAAAGTCCATTTGCTTATTCATCATGACACAATAGAAATGACTGACTAAACATGTATCTAAATAAACTTACATTTTACTTTCACTTACAGTGCCAATGTCTAATTACTAGTACTTTTAGCATTATTTTTGCACTAACTGGACATGATAGGATTTTGATATTCACAACATACCTCAAGATTCAATCAAAATGTACAACAGACTAACAAAACTGTCAAGAAGAAAAAGGATTTGCCATGATGATAATGACATCTGTCCGTGGAGGACAGTGGTAATACATTTTTACCCTGACATTCAACTTTATCATTTCTATCAATATTTTAAATAAAGTGAGTAAGTACAGAAACTTCTGAGGGCTACCTAGCACCTTCCCCTTACTCCATCATCAGTGTATTTAATAAATTAAACTCCCGAGACCAAAAGACAAGTAAGTTATAACCCTAAAACCTGCTATCGTAGACATGCATATTAGCATGTTGCCAGTTTAACAACCTGCTGCAAAATCCTGGTCAAAAATTACTTTGCATTGGATGCAGTGGCTCATGCCTTGTAATACCAACACTTTGAAAGGCCCAGGCAGGAGGATGACTTGAGGCCAGAAGTTCAAGCCTGGCCTGGGCAATAAAGCGAGACCATGTCTCTACAAAAAAGACAACAAATAGCTGGGTGTGGCAGCACGTGCTTGTGGTCCAAGCTACTCAGGAGGCTGAAGCAGGAGGCTGACTTGGGCTCAAAAGGTCAAGGCTGCAGTAAGCCATGAACTCACCACTATACTCCAGCCTGGGCAATAAATGAGAACATGTCTCAAAAAACAAAAAAGAAAAGAAAGAAAGAAAAAAAAAATTTAATTACTTTTCTCCTTTTAATGTAAAAAGAAATCATTTTCTTGTGTGACATCTTCAAATTTTAAGAGTTTACAACATCAAAATGATTAAAAATTATGTATTTAAAACATAAACCAAGATTAGTGCTTTACTATTAAATTCTGCCCTATCTCTAGAACTATAATACTTACACAGTCTGTCAAACTCCTCTTTTGTGAGAACCACTTTATTCCACGTCCATTCAAGAACAAAGCGCAAATTAGTAGCAGAGCTTGGTTGTTCTTATTTGTAAATATAAAAGGAAAAAATAAAGATTATTTATTACAGACAGAATTCCAAATTTTCAGTGGAAAAACATGGCACACAGCACCCTAACCAAGCGAACATCAACACTTAACGGAGGCAAATTGATCCAATGACCCCTCTCAGTGCATCACATCAGGGAGCACATCATTTTAGGCACTACTGCCATCAAAATTGTAAAAACTATAATTTCATCATGAGGAGAGACTGGTACACACAAACTAAACGGCTTAAAATTTAAATTTATAGACTGATTTCTTAAAAAAAAAAAAAAAAAAAGACAATTTTTTGAAAGACAGTGACAAAATGTAGAAGGTCAACGGAAATTATAAAAACAAGTACAAAGCACTCTGGATCCCTTTTCCAAAATACTAAACACAAGCCTGATTCTCAACTCTCTCCCCACTCTAAACTGCTATAAAGAACTTTACTGGGATTTCAGATCAAGTCTTGATTTTCTTGAGTTCTTTTTTAAAGATCACAAAGTGGTTTTGTAAGTGAACGTCCTGAAGAAAGCAACACCGAAGTATTTGTGGGTTGAAAAGTGTGGTATCTTATAATCAAATGGATCAGAAAAAACTATCCTCAAATAGTTCTGAACAGCAGATATTATGTGTTTGGGGGTGTGTACATGTGTGAAGAGTAACAGTGATGCGTACAATAATTTGGACGAATTACTAGAGAATTTTGCTTATTAAAAAAGGTAATCCCAAAAGGTTACATACTGCATAATTCCATTTATTAATATGTTTTAAATGACAAAAATTATAGAAAGAAAATAGATTCGTGGTTGCCAGTGGTTAAGGATGGGCAGAGGGAGGCAGTATGGCTCTGAAAGGGCAACATGAGGGACCCTGATTGTGATCACAGCTCTAAAAAGATCTGTCAGATCATACCACTGTGGGAAAATGTGCCGAAGGGTACAGCATCTCTCCATTACATCTTACAACTGCGTGTGGATCTACAATTATATCCAAATAAAAATAACTAAGAAAAACATACAACAAATAAAATACCAAATAATTTAATTGTTAAAAATGAGAATCTTACCTTCTGTTATCCATCTTTTGATATAACCAGTCAAAAGCCCCAGGGAACTAGTCTGAATTGCTGCTGACAATATAGCTTCTAACTGTTCTTCCTAAACCACGCATTGTAAAAATGAAAGAAATGTAAAGAAAGAGGGTGTGAGATCATAGGAAAGTTCTGGTTCAGAAGAAAAAAATTTTAAGGCCAAAAAAAATCAGTATAACCCATAAGAATGGCTATAATCAAAACAATGACCAGCACTTGGTAAGGATGTTTTAAAACTGGAACTCTCGTACACTGCTGGTGGGAATGTAAAATGGTACAGCCACTTTGCAAAACAGTTTGGCAGTTTCTCAATATGCTAAACGTAGAGTTACCATATGGCCTACCAATTCCACACCTAGGTATATACCAAAAAGAAAGAAAAATACATGCCCCAACAAAAATTTCACATGAAGGATCACAGCACCATTATTAATTAATAGCCATAAAGTGGAAACAACCCAACTGCCCATTAATTGTAGATAAACAAATTATGGCATACTCATACAACAGAATATAATATAGCCATAAAAGGGGGTGATGTTCTGATATTTGCTGTAACACAGATGAACCTTGAAAACATGCTAAATGGAAGAAGACAGTCACAAAAGACTACATATTATTTGACCCATTTATATGAAATGTCTAGAATAGGTCAATCTATAAAGACAGAAAGTACATTAGTAGTTATTTAAAGCTGGGTAGGATGGGGCAGGCAGAAAGACAAGGGAAAAGAAGTGACTATTTATGGGTACGGAATTTTCTTTAGAAGTAATAAAAATGTCCTAAAATGGAATGTGATGACAGTTGAAGAATTCTGTGAATTAAAACCACCAAACTGTACACTTTAAAGCTAGTAATTTAAAAATCACTGAGTCTGGTTTATATCAAAGCAATCTATTAATTTCATTCATTACAGGAGCAAATTAAAAGATTTTTCAACAAGGACTCACATGAATATAAATTAAATAGGCACAGAGGGAATTACAGCACGATAATGGTCCACAAAACCTAGGAAGGCATGATTCTAAATGGAGACTCACTGAAGCCATTTACATTAATACCAGGGACAAAACAAAAACATCTGCTACTAACGTTATTATCCTATAGTTTACAGAAGTTCTACAACATGCAATGAGAAAAGTAACTGGCCAGGCACAGTGGCTCACACCTGTAATCCCAGAACTTTGGGAAGCCAAGGCAAGCGGATCACTTGAGGTCAGGAGTTTGAGACCAGCCTGACCAACATGCGGAAACTTCGTCTCTATTAAAAATAAAAAATTAGCCGGGTGTAGTGGCAGACACCTGTAGTTCCAGCTACTCAGGAGGCTGAGGCAGGAGAATCGCTTGAACCCAGGAGGTTGGAGGTTGCAGTGAGCCAAGACTGCACCATGATCATGCCACTGCATTCCAGCCTGATGCAGCCATGATGTGTTTCCTGTCCTATACCCTTCTACACAGCTAAGTGAATCGGCTGCCAAGTTTTGGCCTATTGGGTATTAAGCCAAACCCAAGACCCCATCTACCGATCACCCAGAGTGAGCAATTACACTTCTTCATCTACTTTTGCAGAAATTCTCTAATACATTTTTATTATAATAGAAAGCTAATTGACATGATCCAAGAGAAAGAAAGTTGAGTTAAAAATCATCTCACTTGGCTTAAACTGGAAGGCTGAGTATCAACAAATCTCGGGGAAAGAAGACCAGCTACAAGACATCGATTATAACCGTCAGGAATTACTTCATTGAGAGATGCTCCTGATTTCTTTAAGAAAGTCAAAGTCTGCAACAGATAAATTAGTAGGATATCAGTCAATCAATCCTCAATCTGAATCATCAAATTTAAGATTCATAAATTACACATAAAATTTAAAGATAGCAAATGGAAATTATAAAAGACTGTATTTCCTTGAAGGAACAGAGTTTATAGGTTCTTGAGCTTAACTAATACTTGCTAGTTGTGAATGATAATACTATTAGCAAAAGATAGCTTATCTATTTTTATGAACTGTATAACCCTGTTATCTTCTCTAAAGCTGACAGATTTGGTGACATCTTGACTAAACGGATACACAAAGAGAAAAAGCTCCTGCAGTCTATTCCTCTTTACCTAAAGTAAATGACATTTGATACAAAGTATAAATATAGCATTCATCCACATCCCGCTGATTATGAAAGAAAAGGTCTGCCACAACATGCTTCCCTAGAAAAGTATTTTTCAGGACAGGCACTGTGGCTCACCCTTGTAATCCCAACACTTTGAGAGGCTGAGGCAGGTGCATCATCTGAGGTCAGGGGTTTGAAACCAGCCTGGCCAACATGGTGAAACCCTGTCTCTACTAAAAAATACAAAAAATTAGCTGGGTCTGGTGGCAGGCGCCTGTAATTCCAGCTTCTCAGGAGGCAGAGACAGGAGAATTGCTTGAACCTGGGACAAGACCAAAACTGCATATCAAAACAAACAAACAAACAAACAAAAACCATTTTTCCACATCCTTTTTTTTTTTTTTTTCCTGTGCCAGGCACTGTACCACTGTGCTAGGTACCTTCTCTTTATTACCTAATTTCCTCATAAGCTTTCTGAGGAGACAAAAAGCTTGAGGTTCAAGTAGTTAAATTACCATCCACATAAATTACCTGCTAAAATCGTTCAACACGTGTTCTGGCAGGTTGTCATTAGTAACTGATAGTACTAGTTGCTCGTCTCAGAAACCTAGCAGAAGCTACCAAATTTAAGCTGAAACAATTGCCAGTATAACTAACACTAACTAAAACTTAACTCCATAAATCAACTATACTCTAAGATCTGACTTCAGTTCAATTAAGAAATCGCTACTTATTACCCACCTCCTTCTGAAAGCCAGTACAAGTCACATGAAGAACTCCCGAGTTTAACAAACAAGTGGCATCTAAAAAAAAAATTTTTTTTTAAATAATCCACTTACATATATTTAAAATGGCATTAATAGAACAAAATTTATCCAAACAGACTGCAAGACAAGGTGTCTAATTATTACATGTAATAAATCTTGAAATAAACTTTTTTAGTTTATTTAAATCTATTACACAGCAAAGCAACAATAAAGCAAAAAACAAACCCCAAAACTCCAAGCACAGCTGAGAAACACAGCAAAAAAATAAAAACTATTACAAAATGCACCAGATGTGAAAGTTAATCTTTCCTAGCAAATTCAAAGTAAGTCATAATTCATTTATAAAACATATAAACACTAAATTTCTCGTGTGCATGTATTAGTTTCCTAAAGTTATTCATATGTTAACTAACAGTGAGATATAAACAGAAAACACTAAATGTATAAACTACAAAATGTATACAATTACGTACTTTTGTGCATACAAAAGGTAATGTTAAGGAAATACATACCGAAATTATAAGTACTTGGATTAAAAAACTGCTCGGGAGGTGGATATGAAGGAGGGACTCCTCGAGTCAAACTTCTCTCATGTACTAATATATCCAAGATGTCATGTGGAGAAGTCTGACTTACAACAGACTCCAACGACCACAGTGCAAAATAAGAGCAGTTATGTAGATGCTCTCCTGACCTAAAAGAAAAATTCAAACATTACTAAGTCACTGATCAGCTATACATACAAATACCAGAGAGATGAGAGAGAGAGAAAAAAAGAATCATACCTTAACGAATCTGGCATTTGTGCATGATACCAACGATTTATATCGAAAAGCCCCAAATATATAGAAGGCTTTCCCTGTCCATATATATTCACCTGCCAGGTAAAGACTGAAACACTAGTGTCAGGAGATAGAGCTGAAAGAAAAAAAGGTAATTTTAAAAAATAGAATAAAGAATCTCAAAGTAAAATCACCTCGACAGAATTGTAGCGAGATTTTCTCATCAATTTCTAAGAGGTTTAATTCATCTGATTCATCAAAATGCATTTCTATCATTTGTATATAAGACCACATTCATTCACTTGCATCTGGACTGTTTCTCAATTTTAAAATCTTATTAAAAAGTACTCACTCATCAGAAGTTATATCCTTGTTTTCAGTTAATACTTGACCAACGTTGAGGTATTAGAGGCAGAAAGTCGAAAATAATTTAAATGAATAGTCTCTCTGCCAAGGATGATACAGAGCTAGTACTAGAGAAGTTAAACTCACTACCTAAAATGGAAGCCTTTGGGCATTAAGCCTTTAATCATTTAGATGAACCTTAGTTGAGAAGGACTTACCTAGTTACATGGTAAAGGGGGAAAAAGACAAGTGCTTGGACAGTGCCTCCGGAATGGAAAGACAGGAATACAGTAAGAGATCTCAACAGGAGAAGAAAG
Organism: Saguinus oedipus; assembly: GCA_031835075.1. NCBI lineage: Eukaryota > Metazoa > Chordata > Mammalia > Primates > Cebidae > Saguinus > Saguinus oedipus. The sequence continues at coordinate 1,859,537 of CM063188.1, read as the reverse complement.
TGAAAACCTGAAACAATACTGTAATAGAAAGAATGGGGAATGAGCGAGAGCATGGCCAGGTGCAGTGGCTCACGCTTGTAATCCCAGCAATTTGGAAGGCCAAGGTGGGCAGATCAACTGAGCTCAGAAATTTGGGACCAGCCCCGGCAACACAGCAAAACCTCACCTCTACAAAAACAAAAACAAAAATTGGCTGGGCATGGTGGCATGCACCTATAGTCCCAGGTACTCAGGAGGCTGAGGTGGGAGGATCACTTGAACCTGGGAGGCAAAGGTTATAGTGAGCCAAGATCACGCCACTGCACTCCAGCCTGGGCGACAGTTGAGACCCTGTCTCTAAAACAAAAACAAAAACACCCTGTCACTACAAAAAATACAAAAATTAGGAAGGTGTGGTGGTGTGTGTCTTTAGTCCCAGTTACTTGGGAGGCTGAGATGGGAGAACTGCCTGAGCCCAGAAGGTCAAGGTTGTAACGAGCCAGGATCGTGCCACCACACTCTGGCCTGGACAAGAGTGAGACCCTGTCTCTAAATAAATAAAAATTTAAAAAAGACGTGAGCTCATGACAAGTTGTTTTTCACATGTTTAACTGGATCTGAAAACTGAATCAGAAGTACAGATACAGACCCTAGCAAAGAGGCCATTTGTAGGTAAAGGCACTGTAACAGTGGATTCCAATAAGAACACAAATACAACCAGGGCCGTGGTGAGCACTTCGGAATGGAATGAGCCTATCATGCCATTTCATTTAAACCTCCCAACTGCCCTTCGCCAAAGGTCTAACTGCATGATCCAGCTTAGAGATGGAGAAACAGGCTCTGAAATGTCAAAGGTCATGGCTAGTGATTGGGCTGCTAGATGATAATCTGGCTTAAAAAACATGCAAATTTTACTACGCTGGAAAAAACCATCTGACACTGAAGGTAACAGAAAACATTCAAGACAACCAAGGCCCGTGTGCCACAAATGGCTCAAAACTACACAGGTAAGGGTTACTCAAAGCCTAGTCACACTAGCTCAGACTGGGTCACCTTCGCCTGTCTGTTCTGAGAACTAGATTAAATAAAAGGGTCCTTCATTCCGCTAACCTATTTTATTTTTTAGTTCTCCATAGCAATCTGGGGAGCAAGAAATATCTAGTATCTCAGATAGACCTGAATAAATTCTGTAATCACTAATTTTCTTAACTGCCAGGGGTATGAAATCTAGAAAAAATACCTGTCATAAATCTTAAATCAAGCCTTCACATGACAAAATTAAGATGACTTTAACTAACCTTCATTCATGCCTTCTTCCCTGTCACCGTGAGATCGAAATTTCTCTATACTCTGGCATCCCAACAATTTGGTATTACTCGTCTGTCCCCTCAAAGGAAACATGCCACCTGTCAGGTCCAGAGTGTATCTTTCTTCACAGTACTCTAAGCCCTATAACATAAAATGACAAAATATTAATCTGATTCTGGGCAAAAGGCCATTCTAAAATTAAATATTCTCCAAATTTAAAGACTGTTCACACAAAACAAACAACAATTTTAAACTGAAGAGAACAAATCACAGGAAAGGCCTCTAAAATTTTACATACTTTAAAATAAAAAGTGAGATTTAGTCTCTCAAAATAATTAACAAAAAGTCTTCTAAAGTTGTTATTAAACAAAGCTCTCATGCACTACTGGTGGATATATAAACTGGAATAATGATCTAAACTACATATGCATACATCCCAGACCAGCAATCCTACAGCCGTGTTCTCACAGAAATTCTTACAATATTCTCAGACCTTTTCTTAGCTCCAGAATAGTTCTCAGACCTTTTTTTTTTTTTAGCTTATTGATACTTTTAGGAATCTGACAAAAGGCTATGAGACTTCCCATAAAAATGCCATACATAATGCAGGGGTTTTATGGATTCCCTGAAACCAATTTATGTACCCGTCGAACACTAGATGCAGGAGAGTCAGCTCTGGAGACAGGTATGTGAGGCTGTACAGAACATGGCTATTAGCAGCCCCGCTACTTCCTCAGGAATTCAGCCGGGAAAACAGGTAGCCATCTAAAAGTCCACACGCATATACCCTCTTATAAAAATCACCCCATGGCCTCATGCTTGCTGTGTTAGAGCAACAAAGTCGAATTATTTTTCCTGAGTATCAAATAAGCCGCAAGCCTGAGTCTACTCCAGTCCCCTCACTGTAGAGGAAAATGATACATGAGAAGTTAATAGTGCTACCTTGGTAAACAGGTAAAACAGATCTCTAATCTACTGGATATTCTGATCTAGGGATAAAAGAAGGTCTCTAACAATACTACTTCTACTATATTACAAAATACAACATTAACTTGGATATCAGAATAGCTTTTCAGTATCTTGAAACAAAGACAACACGTTTAAAATAGAAAAGCAACCAAATGGTAATATAAACCCATAGTACAATGACCATTTACCTCATATAAGATGTGTCCTGATGCCAAACACTTTCTATCACCAAAGGCCAGTTGCAGCAGATGCAAACTCAAAACATCCCCTTCACTGAAACAGAAATTAACCAAAATGCACTAAATACATTAATACATTAAACATCTCTGACTGTCCAAGTGAGTTTAGTTAGCTTACAATGTTGAGTGCATGTGACAAAACTAAGAACATTGTGAAGAATTTAGTATTATATGGTTGTTTTCATAAAATGCAATCCTTTGAAAAAACTGATTTTTATTTTTTATTAATTCTAATCAACTAAATTGATGCTGTTGGCATACTGTAGGTGGTATCTTAAGTGGCAAAGACTGATTACTCAAATGTTCTTTCTTAAATATTCCTTCCTCGATGGGCATACTCTAGACACATGGCTGCCTGAAGTTCCACGACATTTCCCAGCTTCCTCTGCAGCTAGGTGCAGTAGCCCTGCAGTAAAGTTGTGGCCAGATATAAACCAAATTATCCTATGGTAACCTCAGAGAACCTTCCTTAACGGACAAAATGTCCTTTGTGCCTTTGTCCTGGTCTCTTCCTCCACCTTGGTATTCTTTTACTTAAAATGTAGATGTTCAAAGGATGGTGCGAAGTGTAGAGGAGAAAAGGCAGTTGGGGAAGGGTGGGGGAAAAATTTTTTTAAATGTGGATGTTGTCCAGGACCACGAAGATGAGGCCTATACAATAAACACACAAAGTGAAGATACTAGATCAACCCTGTAGAGTATTCTCAAGCATGAAGCACGCAGTAAGTGTTCTAAGTTGATCCCTTTTAATAACTCCTATTACTAGTTCTTAATTCTTTTACTTGGCTTCTAGCATACCACACCTTCCTAAAGTTCCTCACACCACACTACTCACTCCTCAGTCCTTTGCTGAGTACCTAGCTCTCTTGTTCTCAATCTCCAAGTATACTTAAAAGAATGAGAGCAGGGTACTGGGACTAAGAACAAGAGAGCAGCGTACTTGGAGGGTTCTCTTATTCTGTAAAAAACATCCAAGTAAGTTAAGCACAATTTCTTTCGATATCTCAGAATTATTCAAGCACGCAGAAACAACCATTTAACTTTTAAAACAACCTCAACTACAACTAATTCACTGAAAAGAATTGTCTTCACTAAAAAAGACTACATCTAAGTGCAAAACTTTCCAAGAGAAGTTAAAACCTGTTCTATTTTTGACTAATTTTTAAAAATCATATATATCAGACCTACCTATCTTGTGTAGACTGAACAGCCCACAAGTAACAGCAATTACGAGGATCATTCTCAGGTTCCTGAAAAGTGACAGCATATACAGGAACTCTTCCACTTTCCAACTGTATGTAGTATCTGAAACAGAAAAATTAGTACATTTCATATTTTGAAGTTATTTTATAGAAAGAAAAAAGGTACATCAAGTAAGAATTTGGGTTAAGCAACCAACTGTTCATACAATCCCCCAAAACGAGTGATCTGTGAGGCATGGCCAAGTCATCTTATTTGCAAATATACACAGGGGACAAGACATCAAGACTCTAGTCACAACACCCATCCCCCTGAGACAGAACTGGGAAGAGTCAGAATTACTAAAGTGTAGCATTCAGGTATGTGCAAACTGCTCACCCACAAAGGGTGCCTACAAAGAGATGAGATACTGCCATAACACTTCTCGCTGCTTGGGTTTAGATGAGTTCGAAACTGAAGAGTTCCCATAAACTCCTAAAAAAGCAAAAACTGACCAAGAGACGATAGCGTTAAAGAAAGCACTGCTGTAGAAGCCAGGTACTGCAGGTATGTCTTTAGAAGCAAATTCCAAGGCATGAGCTGATAAAAGGAGAACAGCAAAGAGTTGAGATGCTCTTCCAGTAAAACAAATTACTCAAGAAAACACACCATTATGCCTCAGGAAAAACAGAGAAACAAATAAACTGACAAGTGCCAAATGGGTCACTACTTAACTCTTAACAAACATTAGCTACAAAGCATCAATATAATTACATTTTGGGGACTTTTTGAAAGCATAAAAAATTGGAAATCCAAGTATTTTGTAATCTTGATTTTTAAAAATCTTTTTTTTCCTCTCAACCGAGAAAACTTTTTTAAGCTGTTACTTTCCACAGATAATTACTGGGAAGGTCCTTCTGAAAGAACTCATACTATACAAATACAGTCATGTGTCACTTAACAACAGGGGATCTGTTCTGAGAAACGCTTGTTAGGGATTCAGTCCTTGTGAAAACAGCAAGCACACAGTCTGGTAACACAAACCTAGATGGCACTGCCTGCTAACCTAGGTTAGATGGTATAGCCTGTTGCTCCTACTAACCTGTACAGCGTGTTACTGTACTGAATACTGCAGAAATCTATAACACAATAATAAGCATTTATGTATCTAAATATTTAAAGGGCATCATCAAAATGCAGTATAACTTTATGAGCCATCCTTCTTATAGAAGGCCTGTTGTTTCCCCAAACATTAAAGTTACAAAGCCATGCTTTACTTGCATGTTATTAAACGTAATGACTATAATGCCTTTTAAGTAACACTGGAAAAAAAAAAAAAAAAAAAATCAAGCTAAATTCATGTGCTAAGTCACTCCTTTATGGTACTCAAACTGATTTAATGCCATGAAAAATTAGTCATACTCAATCATTCAATCATTAATCTACCCAACTTTTATCACTATCCTATTTTTTTTTTTTTTTGAGACGGAGTTTTGCTCTTGTTACCCAGGCTGGAGTGCAATGGCGTGATCTCGGCTCACCGCAACCTCCACCTCCTGGGTTCAGGCAATTCTCCTGCCTCAGCCTCCTGAGTAGCTGGGATTACAGGCACGCACCACCATGCCCAGCTAATTTTTTGTATTTTTAGTAGAGACGGGGTTTCACCTTGTTGACCAGGATGGTCTCGATCTCTTGACCTCGTGATCCACCCGCCTCGGCCTCCCAAAGTGCTGGGATTACAGGCTTGAGCCACCGCACCCGGCCTCACTATCCTAATTTTTAAATATTAGTAACTGAACACAAGCTATATGCAAAAAGAAACTACCCATAATCAAATAAGGGAAAAAGTTACACTCACTCTCTTTTCATGCTTTTCATGTTCCAGAGGGCTAGATAGCCATCAGAGAAACCTACAGCAAGCTGGTTGGTCCTGCTGATGTAACTAAGAGCTGAAATGGCTGTTCCCGTCGGACTCACTAACTGGAAACACAGGTGGCGCCCTTCTCTCATCACACTGTCTCTAATGTGCGGCACTTCAGCTGGGACACCAGTTAGAACTTCGAGATCTAAAAACACAATTAGACAAATGCGGTTAAAAATCTATAAACAGCATTAAAATCAAATGTGTCGTCCATTGTTCAAGCTACAAATGAAGTCCACTGAGTTAAATGAAGTTAACTGAAATTAAAAGTTCAGTGATAACGAAAGTATGTTAAACTAGAAAACTGCCATCCTTAACTATAAAAATACATTTAATTATATAATTTTTAAAAATTTTCTAGTCAGGTGCAGTGGCTCACGCCTGTAATCCCAGCACTTTGGGAGGCTGAGTCAGGTGGATCACGAGGTCAAGAGATTGAGACCATCTTGGTCAACACGGTGAAACCCCATCTCTACTAAAAATACAAAAAATGAGCTGGGCATGGTGGCATGTGCCTGTAATCCCAGCTAATTGGGAGGCTGAGACAGGAGAATTGCCTGAACCCAGGAGGCGGAGGTGGCAGTGAGCCAAGATTGCACTACTGTACTCCAGCCTGGCGACAGAGTGAGACTGAATCAAAAAAAAAAAAAAAAAAAAAATTCTCTCAGTACATCTCAACTACTATCGAAAGTAGAATTTTTATGGTTAACAATAATAAATAAAACTGATTATTTCTTTATTGAAATTTAGAACTATTACCTTAATACTTTCATTGGAGCCATGGCTGACTCCAGGTCAGGGGGAGGAAAATACATAAAATGAGCCGGGTATATCTTATGCCAGTAATCTAGGAAGCTATCACAGATGAAAGGGAATGCATCAACAACATGAAAGGGCTCTCATTACCAAAGACAGGACATTTTGGGCATCAAAAGCAATAAAATTAATGAAACACATTAAATATGCTAACCCTCAAAAAGGAGTGTGGGGTGAGGCAGAAGCCTACCCTCCCCACCTACAAAAGGCCTTATATTGAACCATTGGAAGTAACTTGGTATCACACCCACTTACTCTGAAAATTAGTACTTATGAAATAATAAACATTTATCTTGCCTGTTCTGTACACATTGCTTCAGAGTGACCAAAAAGCCCTACTTAATGAGAAAATTCTCTACACTGACAGAACATAAAATCATCATTTTGCAGCCCTTAATGAAATAAGTGACTTATCCAAGAATCTTAAGGAAACAATTAGTTGAAAGTATTTGCAATTTTGGCATTACAGTATTCCCTCCCATTATCTGCAGTTCTGCTGTCCAGTTCAGTTACCCATAGTAAACCACAGTGCAAAAATATTAAAAATTCCTAAGTTTTAAAATGCATACTACTCTGAGTGGTGTGATGAAATCTGCTACCATGGAAGGGACATAAACTGCTCTGTCCAGTGTACCCACACTGTATATGCCACACTTAATAGCCATCTTGATTATCAGATCAACTGTCACAATACTGTAGTGCTTGTGTTCAAGTAACCCTCATCTGACTTAACAATGGCCCCCAAACACAAGAGCAGTCATGCTGGCAATTCAGATACACCAAAGACAAGCTGTAAAGGGCTTCCTTTAAATGAAGCGATGAGAGTTCTCGACTTAAGGAAAAAATCATAACGTGCACAGGGTTCGGTACTACCTGTGGTTCGGGCCTCCACTGGGGGTCTCAGACGTATCCCTCACAGATATGCGTATACTACCGTGAGGGCTATCCTGTACACTATAGGACACTAAGCTATATCATTAGTCTCTTAACTACTAGCAGCAAGTAGCACCATCTCCCTCCAGCAGTGACAATCAAAAATGTCTTCTAACACTGCCAAACTCCTGGAGGACAAAATTCACCCCCACCCACCACTCTTGAGAACCACTAGTTTAAAGGTTGATGAGACTTTAAAAAGGATGAATCATGCTGTCATCACATCAATCCACTGATCACTAATTGAAACAACCAGACACTATGTCTCCTGATGTGATACAATATGAAGTACTCAGCAATTCCGAAGTACCTTGACAAAATGTTAAACCTTAGTCTATAACCAGAGCTAATTTACATTTGCAGAAGATCAAAAATATAAATGATACCACATGAAACCACAGTTAATTCCAAAATGTGGAACATTCTATGAAATAACTTCTTCAGCAAGTCAATGGTACTAAAAATAAAAACAGAGAAGACAGAAAGAGGACTGATGTACGTTACACATTCAAGGAGACTTGAGAGTAACTGTCAAATGTAATTAGTGCGCGAACTGTGTCTGATTTCCAATCCAAACAATTTGAATGTAAAAAGATGCTTTGAGGCCGGGCGCGGTGGCTCACGCCTGTAATCCCAGCACTTCGGGAGGCCGAGGCGGGTGAATCACGAGGTCAAGAGATCGAGACCATCCTGGTCAACATGGTGAAACCCCGTCTCTACTAAAAATACAAAACTTAGCTGGGCATGGTGGTGCATGCCTGTAATCCCAGCTACTCGGGAGGCTGAGGCAGGAGAATTGCTTGAACCCAGAAGGCGGAGGTTGCGGTGAGCTGAGATCGCGCCATTGCACTCCAGCCTGGGTAACAACAGCAAAACTCCGTCTCAAAAAAAAAAGATGCTTTGAATAATCACATCAATTTGATTATACAGTAGATATCAGACTATACCAAAGAAGTGTTATTAATGTTAGGAATTAATAACATAGGCATTATGACTATGTAATAAAATATCCCTATCTGCTTTAAGCTAACAGAGGAAAAGAGGCAAAGGAGGAAAGAGGAATGAATTAAATAGACACATGTATGGTAAATGTTGACATTAACTTGAATTTGTGTGATAGGAAAACAGGAACTCCTATGTTCTTCTATCTGAAGATGTCTAAAATCTTCAACAAAAAAGAAAAAAATTCAGACCCATATATTTAATAACCACTGTGCAAGAGCAGATTTCCTCACTGTTGTAAAGGGGGAAACATACCACTGTCCTAGAGCAGACCCCCACCTCCAAACCACTTCTGCTTCTGATGTCTTTTTCAGAGAACAAGTGATCAGATTTTGCCACAATCAACAGTTCACACAATGGGATACTACAAACTTACTCAAAAGAAACAGGTAAACCGTATGCGTTCTGATGTGGAAAGATATAGAAGAAAACCGGTGAAGTCTGTGAAGTTGCAGAACTATTTATACTGTATGTTGGAACTTCGTTTCCTATCTTGGTGTATTTCAGTGAAGCCTCAGCAGTTGTAATAATAAATTACTTTTGTAAACACAAGCTTAATTTTTTGTGCTATAAAATTCAACCGCCTCCTAATTGTCAAAATTGGGAAATGGTTCTGATCACAATCCAGAGACTTTTGTTACATAATTATCCTTGTGCACCTACTGATTATCAACCTCCGAAATGTTTTAACGCTACCATACTGACTTGAGAATTTTCATTATGAATATAAGCATTTAATTAGCCTTATACCTAAACTAACCAAAAGATACACTCTGAAACAAAAGGCCAGCAAGCCTACTTAATTCTTTGATCGACCTTCTATAAAGAGCAGTCAAACCATTTCTAATAGTCTACAAATTCATTTTTATTGTTTTTTGCTAATCAATTCTTTTCATTTAAACATCATGCAAAAATTTTATTAATCAATCAGGTTTGTATACATATCAAATTTTAAAGTATAGCTTCTATCTATGAAGATTTTTTTTTTTTGAGATGGAGTTTCACTCTTGTTACCCAGGCTGGAGTGCAATGGCGCAATCTCGGCTCACCGCAACCTCCGCCTCCTGGGTTCAGGCAATTCTCCTGCCTCAGCCTCCTGAGTAGCTGGGATTACAGGCACGCGCCACCATGCCCAGCTAATTTTTTGTATTTTTAGTAGAGATGGGGTTGTACCATGTTGACCAGGATGGTCTCGATCTCTTGACCTTGTGATCCACTCACATCGGCCTCCCAAAGTGCTGGGATTACAGGCTTAAGCCACCGCGCCCGGCTCTATGAAGATTTTTTTAAAGAGCATGTATGACCATTATTTCTGCCAAGTCTAATTTTTTCAGGTTTGATTTTGCATATTTTTGTTCAGATGATTTTGGCCCTTCCATTTCTTGTTAGGTATAGTTTTTTTTTTTTTTGAGATTGAGTATCACTTGGTTGCCCAGGCTGGAGTAGAGTGGTGTAATCTCAGCTCACTGCAACTTCTACCTCCCGGTTTTCAAGCAATTCTCCTGCCTCAGCCTCCCAAGTAGCTGGGATGGGCAAACACCACCATACCTGGCTAATTTTTGTATTTTTAGCAAAGACAGGGTTTCACCAGGTTGGCCAGGCTGGTCTCAAACTCCTGACGTCAAGTGATCTGCCCACCTTGGCCTCCCAAAGTGCTGGAGTTACAGACGTGAGCCACTATGCCCAGCCACCAACAGCAGTTTTAATCAAATTTTTAATACACTGACAATTTTGATTAGTATGTACATTATAAACTAGATAAAATATTGACAGTTTGTATCTATTTCTGAGCTGATCAATAAATAAAAAGAGCTACAGTGATGTTCCAGTCTTAAAAACCAAGATGTCCTCACAAAGTCAAAGTCAAAATTTTTTCAGGGTCAAACAGTCCTTTTCTAAAAATTAAGAGTAAATACACATTTTTAGGTTAGCTCTTCCTTTCTACATAAACCAGCCTCACAATTTTCAAAAACCAAAAGCACTTGAAAAAAAGTTAATTTCATAAATATAAGCATTTAAAGGAGAAAATTTGTTTTATTTTCTTTGAATCTGAATAGCATTACTTCTATTTTAGGTGTTATTTTGTGAAAAAGACTTTGAATCACTCTGTTATTTCCTATTATTTTATTTCTATCTTGGTGTTGCCATAGAAACATAAACAATAAGTCACAAACACTGTATTAAAACCTGCATTGCAGGATACTTTCATACTGGCTGATAAGGATAAAGATTTCTTATACTCAGCCCTTACTCCAGCATTTACTTAAGAAGAGATCTTATTCAGGTATATACATGGAACCGAATGAAATCAGTTCTCACTACCTTTCTCAAGGCCTAGTTGAGAACATGAACACTTGATCCACGAAACAGTGTCTTATCCAAGAAGTATCCACTGTGCTCAGATTCAAACAACAGAAGAAAAAAGATTTTAAAATACTTTTTTCGGTAGACAGAAAGGTATTTTACTTTACTCCAGCTGCTCTAAAAAGTTTCGGCCGCTGTAAAAAGTACTGATTACCTGATGCATCGACTTCGTTTTGGTTGTATGACAGGTCATCCAAACACAGGTCAATAAGGAGGATCTGTCCAACGTCAGTTACCACAGCTGCCACTCCAAAAAGCCATCGCAGACCTGGATGTAAATGCTGAGTGCTTGCACTGGCTCCTCCATGATTAATGATAGGTTCAATAGCTGTTACCTAGAAAACATAATATGTAACTTACTTTTCTTCTGCAAAGTGAGAAAATACAATTAACAGCACAATAAACTTAAGTTAAAGCAAGTTATCAGTTGTAATGGATTTAAGCATTATTAAATATAGAATAAATCTGCATTTGATACTTGTGATCTGAATAATGAAATCTTCAGATACATTAGGAATTATAACACTACTCAATACATAAGAATCACGCAGTTGGACTAACAACTGATGTTTACTGAGAGCTTACTATATGCCAGGCATTGTGTTAACTGGCTCATTTAATGTTCAGGACAATGCTTTGATAGTAGCCTAGGTGTGATTATCTCTCTTTAAAGATGAAATAACACGAGGCTTAGAAAGTTAGTCTAGTTATTCAAGTCATAAAATCATTAAGCATAAAACTCAAACCTAAATTGTTCTCACTTTAAAGCTCTTAAACAGCTACTCTTGGAGCCTCTTCTCCTAAGAGTAAAAACTAATCATTCCAGAAAAATTTACTGTTTACTCTTTAAAAAACAAATACACAAAAAGATTTTTAAAATTATTTTTTATTATACTTTAAGTTCTGGGGTACACAAGCAGAACATGCAGGTCTGTTACACAGGTAAACATATGCCATGGTGGTTTGCTGCACCCATCAACCTGTCATCTACAAAAAAGGTGTTTTAAGTCCTCTTTATACCTTAAAGACTGAAGAGGCCCAATCTTTATTTAAAAGAGTGATATTGACCGTGTGTGGTGGCTCATGCCTGTAATGCCAGCACTTTGGGAGGCAGAGGCGGGCGAATCACAAGGTCAGGAGTTTGAGACCAGCCTGACCAACATGGTGAAACCCTGTCTCTGCTAAAAATACAAAAAATTCACTAGGCATAGTGGTGGGTGCCTGTAATCCCAGCTACTTGGGAGGCTGAAGCAGGAGAATCACTTGAACCGAGGAGGCAGAGGTTGCAACACTGCACTCCAGCCCAGGCAACAAAGGTGATACTCCGTCTCAAAAAAAAAAAAAAGAGAGAAAAAAGAAAATTACTTTACCATTGACTTGCAAGAGTCCCTAATGACAAACAAGGCCATTCACAATTTGAATCCTCACCATTTCTGCCCTCACCTTTTCCTTCCCCTTACTCCTCTTCAGCCATTCTAAATTAAGTCCAGTTTCCCAAATGCTCCATGTACTATTATTTTTCCACACCAGGCTCTTTATCTAAAATGTCCAACTCTTTAGAAATTATCCATTCTACATGTTCCAAGTGCTTACATTTATCAAAGTATTCATTATATTTATGCTATAATCTTATTCATTAATCTTCTCTCACTAGACTACAAGCTCTTTAAAAGCACAGACCAAGTTCAATTTATTTATCTTGAGAATCCAGCATATATTTTCCATAATGCTTCAAGATTACAGTCTCCAAAGGAAAAAACATTTTAAAAATTGCATAGTAATGAATACTTTTTTTATAAACTTTAAGTGTCCTCACAGAACACAACTGGAGATAAGAACAAGATTTAGATGTGACTTGTCACAAAAAAAGAGTATCAGAACATTAGATGTCACTGCTACTTTTACTCTGTAATGTTTTAACCAATAAGGAAGTTACATTTTAAATGTTAGGTTCCTTGAATAACAGATCATTTTTAGCCTCATTTTTATTCTAAACACTTTACCTATGAGTAACACATTTACATAAAAGTGTACAAGTTATAAATGTTGTAGGTCAATGAAATTTCACAAAGTAAACTCATATGTATAACCAGCAGGACTTCAGTTTTGAAAGAGAATGTCTAGGTATCTTAAACAGTACCTACCCTTCCAGGAAGAACAACTGCTTTAACTACTTTTGATATTCCAAGGTCATAAAGACAGAGAACACTCCCTTCTGTTTCTTCCAATCCTATTAAAAATCCAGTTCTCTTCTGCCAAGAGAATTCTTTCACAGCTAAAACTACCGGAGGCTGTTCATTGACTCCGCTGAATCTGTAGGCAGACAACCGCTCTCCTGTCATTGAGTTTACTACCTCAAGTTGTGGCCCACAGGCCAAGCAAGCAAGTCCATTTTTCCCTAGATGAAAAAAATTGCTTATTTTAATATTGTATATACACAACAAACAGCAGTTAGCTCATTTACATATAAATATATATGTTCATTATGAAATCTAAGCATTTATACAACATAGTGATCCTCAACTTAGTAAAACAAATCAAGCACTATCATTGTAATAGTAACAGTCACTCACGGTATATGCTTGAATAAAATATTTCATCTATTCCTTATCGAACCTCAATATAGCAGTAAGGCAGCTAAACCCTAATACAGTTTTACCTGTCCAAAGTCAAAAAGCAGCACAGCCAGAAGTAGATCTCAAGTCTGTTTAACTCCAAAACTCATGCTTTAACTACTCTATTACACCTTAAACGATTTAAACTAGGAGCTATGGCAGTTATAAAATATAACCCATTATTCTAGCTCTAAAGAGTTCACAGTCCAATTGAGAAATTACGACATAACTAGCATAACAATAAGAAATATCAGAACCTCTTTTCCGCCTACTAGTCACGTTTGGATTTTACTCTGCCTGCAATGTATAAAGTCACTGGAGGGTCTGAATCAAGTCAGTGACTATGTGATCTGGGTATGTTTTTAAATATTACTCCAGCTGCTAAGCAAAGAACGGACAAGGAGAAGCACAGAGTAGCAGCAGGCAAAAGATGACACCAGCCTAGTGACTAGACAGAGAAAAGTGGGTTGACTGGAGATTCATCTTAGGGGTAAAACTAAGTGGATTTGCTTGCGGATGAATTACACACAGGAAGGTGAGTAAAACGAGAATCAAGAACAGACCCCAAATTTCTGCTTGAACAACCAGATGAATGATAACTTTTATTTCTAAATTTGAGATATCCATCAAGCATCCAAGCTGGATATGTAAGTTTCTAGCTAAGGGAAGCCACAGTTTAAGAAAGCAGCATGGCAGCGTGGGGTCTGAGAATGCCAGGGTTCCAAGCTCCTTTCTGATACTTATCTGTGTAACTGGCATCAACTAGACTATTTCATTCTCAGTTACACAGAACAGTGGCTATTTAGAAAAGATTTATATCTACTCCAATGAAAAGTCATTATACAATGCCTGGCATCTAGGGAAGTACTGTTGCTCCTTTTAATATTCAAGAGAATAGCACTGTAAATAGAAAATGACTGATACATATGCTTTACTGTCTGCCTGCTGGGAAGACGGCTATGAAGCTTATTTTCAGCAGTCTTCTGCAGTATCCTTCATGAGACCAAGATCTATGAGAGAAGACTTCTTTAGTATGGTCTGCTGTATTACACAATCTAAGTTACACAGTAAGATCTTATTCAAGCGAATGAAATTAGAAAATGAGATTTTCTGAAAATGTTTTACTACCAAGGGCCCTAGATTTTTCTACTTAAGACACTATCCAGGTTCTAATCCAAATTCATCAACAATAAAACTTCCTAATTATCAAGAAAAACTAGTGGCATGTTATTTTTACTTCCCAAACACAGATAATACTAAGATACAAAATATATGGGATTTTCAATAAGGAAAAATTAACTATAACCCCCCAATCAGAGGTTCACTGATAATGTGTACGAGAGCTTATAGATGTTATGTATGTAACTGCAGATCTCAGGTTCTACTTTTTCTTCTTCCACATAAAGAAAATACAATATATACTTCTTATTTATCTTACAAATCTATTGTATTAGTATTTGTTTGGCAACATTATTTTTACCTGCAGCAAACTTTCCACGAAGCACAGATTCTAACGTTATTTCCTCTTCGCCAAGTGCTTCAACAGTCACTTCTGGAAACGGTAGGAGACCACTAGTCACTTGAGCTCTTAGGTCTTGCATACTTCCACTGTAAATATTTTTAAAGGAAAACATTACGATACATTTGTACACAGTATACTTGATTAAATCCAGAAATCTGGTTATAAAATACATATTGGCCAGATGTCAGGGCTTGCCCCTGTAAGTCCCAGCTACCTGGGAGGCTGATGCAGGAGGATAAACTGATTGCAGAAGTTCAAGGCTGTGCCCCAGCGAGCTATGATTGTGCCACTGCACTCCAGCATGAGCAACAAAGCAAAATCCAGTCTCAAAAAAAAATGGCATGCTTCTGTGACTAAGGTATTCCCTCATAAGAAAATATTTCCCAAACTGCTTTAGGAAAGTAAACATTCATTAAGCAAGCTGTCCTAAGGATATACATTATTCACTTGATTATTTGAACACGAGTTCGGGGCAATCCATCTCACTGTCTAACCTACTTGCAAAGAACACTTCACCACCACCATTCCCCCCACCCCAGAAAAAAAAAAGTGACTGGTATATTTTAGAAAAATTACTTCTTCAGTAAAGGGGCAGATAAGTGTGTAAATTCACAGAAACCTCAGAAATTGAGTTTGGTACATATCTTTTGCTAGATAGAAAACATATAAATTGTGTTTCATTTAGAAGATCAGATTCTCAGAATGACTACTCCCATCATAAACAACGAAAAATACTAGTTAAGATACAAAATAATCTTTCTGAATGTCTGAGTTGGCTAGCTATCAAAACCAGTCCTGGGAACACTGATCTTATTTCAGGCACTCTAAGATCCAGGGGCAAAAGATAAAGTTTAGGGCAAAGGGAACTAGTAAGAGCCTTCCCTTTACGCCATTAAACCTCACCAGGCTATACTGGCCTAAAGGTGAGCAAGAAAAATACTCATTGTACAGGATGGAAATTAATAAAGCTGTCCACACTGACCATGGCTCTGAGTCGCTTACTCAGAAAAAGAACATTCTCTTTCACACAAATGTGTGACTGGAATTCAAGCTATGTTATATGAAATCCTCAAGAGAATAATTTATGATTAAGTATTTTCAAGTTGGTAATGCTCTAAGCAACCTACAGAAACAACCACATATCCTGTGGAATCTCAAACAATAAAGAAAATAAGCTCACAGTCCAAATAACAAAACACACAACGATACCAACAGCCAGCAGAATCAGATTATCAAAGACTTCAGAGACTAGAAAGTAAATTACTAATATATTTGTGTAAATCAGTGCTTTAGCTTCATAAGGAAGACTGTAAATGTTATAAAAGAAAAGTCAAGTCGATTTGAACAAAATTTTCTAAAAATGAAAAATTAAATAAAAATTAAAACTCAATGGGTGAAAAAACTCAATGGAGTGATGAGAATGAATCACAGCTACATGCAACAATATGAATGAATGTCAGAATATATTATTAAACAATAAAAACAACTGGGCACAGGGGCTCACGTCTATAATCCCAGCACTTTGGGAGGCCGAAGCAGGTGGATCACCTGAGGTCAGGAGTTCGAGACTAGCCTGGCCAACATGGTGAAATCCCGTCTCCACTAAAAATACAAAAAAAAATTAGCTGGGTGTGGTGGCACACGCCTGTAATCTCAGCTACGCGGGAGGGTTACGCAGGAGAATTGCTTGAACCCAGGAGGCAGAGGTTGCAGTGAGCCAATACCAACCTGGGCCATTGCACTCCAGCCTGGGCAACAAGAGGGAAACTCCGTCTCAAACAAAACACCACAAAACAATAAAAGCAGCAAAAATACAGGCAAAATGACATTTATGTAAGGTTAAAAAGACAAGCAGTCAGAAGGTTTGAGAGACAGTAAGAATGATTATGTCAAAGTAGGAAAAAATCTAAACACTGACTACACAACGACAATAACAGCTGCTGTCTGGGGTTATATAGACCATATAGTCTTCTTACTGCCTGAGAGAATAAAGATACATTGTATACTTTAGACACTGTTACACACACAATAGAAATGCTGGGCAGGGCCCGGCAGGATGGCTCACGCCTGTAATCCCAGCACTTTGGGAGGCCCAGGTGGGTGGATCATCTGCTTTCAGAAATTTGAGACCGGCCCAACCAGTATGGTGAAACTCCATATCTACTGAAAATAAAAAAATTAGTTGGGTGTAGTAGTGTGCACCTACAGTCCCAGCTACTTAGGAGGGTAAGACAGCAGAACTGCTTAAACCTGGGAGGCGGAGGTTGCAGTGAGCAGAGACCGCACCAATGCACTCCAGCGTGGGCAACAGAGCTAGACTCTGTCTCAAAAAAAAAAAAAAAAAAAAGGGAAAAGACGTGCAGGAATGTACACTATCAGTAGTATCCTGTTTGTTTGTTTTTTGAGATAGGACCTCACTCTGTTGCCCAGGCTGGAGTGCAGTGGTATTATCACAGCTCAATGCAGCCTCAATCTCCTGGGCTCTAGCAATCCTCGTCTCAGCCTCCTTAGTAGCTGGGACTACAGGCACATGCCACCATGCCTAGCTAATTTTTTTCTTTTTTTTTTAGTAGAGATGAGGCCTCACTATATTGCCCATGATGGTCTCTGACTCCTGGGTTCAAGCAATCCTGCCTCGGCCTCCCAAAGTGCTGGGATTACAGGTGTGAGACAGCAGCCTATCAATAATATTCTTAATAGCAAAATACTAGATGCAATCAAAGGAGAGAATGAAGAACTCACTTTATCAGATAGTAAAAAGAAATTATAATAACTGAAACAATGTGATATAGGCTAGTAAGGGACAAACAGGTCAATGAAACAGATAAAATAATCTAGACACAGAATCACAAAGTTTAGCGGATGATAAAAACTATTTGTATATTTCAATTCAGAGGGGACATGTGGACTACTCAATGAAAACTTCTGGGCCAGGCGCAGTGGCTCATGCCTGTTATCGGATCATGCATGGGGTCAGGAGTTCAAGACAAGCCTGTCCAATATGGTGAAACCACGTCTCCTACTAAAAATACAAAAATTAGCCAGGCATGGCTAATTCCAAAGAATTCTAACATCCTTCAGTGTGTGTGGAGAGAAGTAAAATGAAGGGGGTAAACAGATAACACTGGGAAAACTCCGTGTCTAGAAGTCCCTAATTACGTACTATGCAGCGGGACCTCAGCAGAGGGCCGTGTTTCAGGAACTGTGCTGCTTTCTTGGGAGAAAGGTTAAGGCCCAAAGGAGAATATAAATCTGGCAAAAGAGAGATGTGAGGTACAAGTAATCACCATTTCTCAGGGTTCCCCTCTCCTTTCTATTGAGTGCGGAAAGGACTACATTCAATTCCAACACTCAGCCCAAGCCATTTACAGCCACTTCTGACAGATGTTTCTTAATTTAAAAAAATTTATAAATATTTATGTTAAAAGAACTATTGTAAATTTAACAATTCCTTTCCTTTCAGTTTCTTTCTTTTTTCTTTTTTTGAGACGGAATCTTGCTCTGTCTGTCACCAGGCTTCAGTGCAGTAGCACAATCTCAGCTCACTACAACCTCTGCCTCTTGGTTCAAGCGATTCTCCTGCCTCGGCCTCCTGAGTAGCTGGGATACAGGCATGCACCCCCAGGCCTGGTTAATTTTCATATTTTTAGTAAAGATGGGGTTTCACCATGTTGGCCAGGCTGGTCTGGATTTCTTGACCTTGTTGTGATCCACCCACCTCGGCTTCCCAAAGTGCTGCGATTACAGATGTGCACCACTGTGCCCAGCCTATTTCTTTTTTTTTTTTTTGACCTCTGAACTTTTTATTGGCCTCCTGCTCCCGCAAGGGTCCCCTGCTTCTGCTGGTCTAATGTCTCAGAACTTTGGTGTCGTTGGTCTCAGACACCACTTTGCCATCCACTATCCGGCGGGTGGTTGTCTTTTGGATGGTTTGCATGGAGTTGCTGCTGTTCAAGGCATCACTGAGACTGAAGTCCTCGCCATCTTCCAGCAGGCGGCGGTAGGTGGCGATCTCGGCCTCCAGCTTGACCTTGATGTTCAACAGAGCCTCATACTCCTGGGCCTGGCGCTGTCCCTCTGCCCGGGTCTGTGCCAGCTCGGACTCCAGGTGCAGCAGGATCCCGTTGAGCTGCTCCATCTGCAGGGCGTAGCGGGCCTCCACCTCCCTCAGGCTATTCTCCAAGCTGATCTTCGTATTTCTCATGGAGTCCAGGTCGATCTCCAAGGACTGGACTGTACGTCTCAGCTCTGTGAGCGTCATCTCAGCAGTTTCAACCTCAGTGGACTGTGTGGTGACTATTGTGGTACTCTCCTCAATCAGCTGAGTCCAGTACTTGTCCAGCTCCTCTCGGTTCTTCCGAGCCAGCTCGTCATATTGAGCCCGGATTTCTGCCATGATCTTAGCGAGGTCCTGAGATTTGGGGGCATCTACCTCCACGGTCAACCCAGAACTGGCAATCTGGGCTTGTAGGCCATTTACTTCCTCTTCATGGTTCTTCTTCATGAAGAGCAGCTCCTCCTTGAGAGCCTCGATCTCTGTCTCCAGCTGCAGCCGAGTGACATTGGTGTCATCGATGACTTTGCGGAGACCATGGATGTCGCTCTCCACAGACTGACGCATGGCCAGCTCTGTCTCATACTTGACTCTAAAGTCATCAGCAGCAAGACGAGCATTGTCAATCTGCAGAACGATGCGGGCATTGTCCACAGTATTTGAGAAGATCTGAGCCCTCAGGTCCTCGATGGTCTTGAAGTAATGGCCCCAGTCTCTGACCTGGGGTCCTTTCTTCTCCAGGTGCTCCTGGATTTTGCTCTCCAGCTTCCAGTTTTCGGTCTCCAGGCTCCTGACTCTGTCCAGGTAGGAGGCCAGGCGGTCGTTCAGGATTTGCATGGTCTCCTTCTCGTTCTGGATGCCTCCCATTCCTGCCAGACCCCTGGCCATCCCCGCGGCCAGGCCCCCGAACCCCATGACGCTCCGTACGCTGGTGGAGCGCGTCACGGAGACGCGGGAACCAGAGCCCCCGGCGCCTGCATAGACGCTGGCCGCGCTGCTGACCGGCCGGGCGCCATAGCTGGGCACCCGGACGGAGCCCACGGACCGGTAGTTGGTGGAAAAGGAGGAGCGAGTGGTGAAGCTCATGCTGCCGGGGGAGGAGAGCGAGAGGACAGGACTCAGGCTTCGCAGACCAGCCTATTTCTTATAAAATTAACTTTTCCTACTAAAAAATAGCATTTCATACAATAGTCTCTGAATTCTTCCATCTGTTTATCTTCAAACAGAGATGTCTGAAATAGTCACAAAATATTAGTACCGCTTATTTTTGTGTGATGCAAATTTGTGATTTGTTCATTTCAGTATGGCTGAAATGTTTTTAAAAACATTTTTCTTTTTATAAGATAAATAATTAAAGAATGATTAATATATATGTATATATGTAATAAAAATGCAACTTTAAAATACAGAAGATATTTATGCAGCCTTAGGATAGGAATAAGGCACAAATCAACCTAATGTTCTTTCTTGTCATTCTTATTCTCTCCACAGCTTAGTCCCCTCCCCCCAAAAAAAATTTATGTGAAAAACACATTTCAAAGATTCACTCAAAAAATTAAAATACATGAGTTATGATTTTCTCTTCAGGCTATAAATGCTATCGCCTAGACAAAAATTTTAGATAGACTTCCTCAAAAAACTTATCACATATGTTACCATTAAGTCACAAAACCTAAAAGGTTATGTTTGAGATTTCCAAGTCACTAGAAGTAGAAGTTTGTTTTATTATCCAACAGATCCAAAAGTCTAACCTAATATAAAGGGAACCAGTCGATAGGAAGCTATGACCATTAGCCTCCAACACAAAACCCTCTTACATTTACATGAGGGTCCTACACTCAAGCCTTAGTTGCTGTTATAGTTACACAAATTGATCCTATTCATCTCCTCCTAAGTAGCTTAGTGTCAAAAAAAAATTTTAGGGAAACAGATGGAGAAGGTCAGAATCACACTGTTATTCTGATGTTTTCCACTGACAGCCTTTTATATAGCTTGATAAAACCAGTTTAATGATGAACTGAAGTTAACATGTTTTTCCTACTAAACTGAAAACCCAAACCTCCAGAATTCCACACAGCTTTTTCCAAAGGGCATTCAAAGGTGTGTAAATGGACAATAAGCAAGAGTTCCATGATCACTCTAATTCAACCAAAATCATCCCCAGAATTTTGAAGATTTTCACAATATCCCAAGTTCATTTTAAAGGATACAGTAAGCATTTTTTTGAAAATGAAATATAGTAAATGTTCTATTTCTTGGGCTTGGTGGGTATTGTTATGTTGTTTGAATGCAAAACAAAGATGATACAGAGGTACTAGCTCAAAGAGAATAAAGCCACAGTATTTAAAAGAGAACTGTGGTCAGACATGGTGGCTCCTGCCTGTACGCCCAGCACTCTGGGAGGCTCCGACAAGGGGATCACTGAAGATGAGGAGTTCGAGGTTGATTGAGGTAAGCTATGATTGGGCCACTACACTCCAGCTTGGGCAACAGAACAAGATCCTGTTTCTAAAAATACAAAATATATTGTGACTGATTGATATTGTTAGTGGCAAAAAAAAAAAAGTAAAGAAAAAAATAAATAAAAACAAAAATACAAAATATAAACATAATGCGGTTTGTGTAACTGTCCCCTTCAAATGTATTGAAATGTGATCCCCAATGTTGGAGGTGGGGCCTGGTGGGAGGTGTTTGGGTCGTGGGAGAGGACCCCTCATGAATGGGTTGGTGCCCTCTCCACAGTAATGAATTCACATAAGATCTGGTTGTTTAAAGCCAGGCATGGTGACTCCCAGCACTTAGGGAGGGTGAGGCAGGCAGATTGACTGAGCCCAGGAGTTCCACACAAGCCTGGGCAACATGGTCAAATCTCTACAAAAAAATTATCTGCCAGGTGTAGGCTGGTGCACGCCTGTAGTCCCACCTACATTGCTTGAGCCCGGGAGGTCGAGGTTGCAGTGAGCCATAACTGCACCACTGCATTCCAGCCTAGGCGGCAGAGTGAGACCCTGTGTTTAAAAAAAAAAAAAAAAAAAAAGCCTAGTACCTCCTGACTCCCTTCCCATGAATATCCTGCTCCTGCTTTGCCTTCCGACATGACTGTAAGCTTCCTGAGACCCTCACCAGAAGGCAGCCAGTTGCTGGTGCCATGCCTGCACAGCCTGCAGAACCATGAGGCAAAATAAACCTCTTTTCTTCATAAATTCTGCAGTTTCACATATTTCGTTTTGGCAACACAGACTAACACGTCTAACATATTTCTAATGAAAATTTTGAATCCAAGTTCTAGCACTTAATAACACATGTAATGTCATACTTTACTATATTCTATCTTCCAAGCTTTTAAAAAAGAGGAGTACGGCTGGGCTCGGTGGCTCACGTCTGTAATCCCAGCACTTTGGGAGGCTGAGGCAGGCGGATCATGAGGTCAAGAGACCGAGACCATCCTCGCCAATGTGGTGAAACCCCGTCTCTACTAAAAATAGAAAAAATAGCCGGGCATGGGGCATGTGCCTGTGGTCCCAGCTACTCGGGAGGCTGAGGCGGAAGAACTGCTTGAACCCAGGAGGCAGAGGTTGCAGTGAGCCAAGATTGCGCCACTGCACTCCAGCCTGGTGACAGAGCAAGACTCCGTCTCAAAAACAAAAAACAAAAAACAAAAGGAGTACTTATTTCTCCAGACTTTATCATGGTGCCTAGCACAAAGGAGCTCAAAAAAATGCTTAATAAATCAAAGTTTTTCAAATGTAACGGCCTTTGAATCTATATGGCAAAACTGGTTTAAAGACTTTTCCAATTTAAGCAAACTAAAGAGAACATCTAAACAGTCTATTATTAGAAACAGGCCAGGCACGCTGGCTCACGACTATCCCAACACTTTGGGAGGCCAAGGCGGGAGGATAGCTTGAGGTAAGGAGTTTGAGACTGGCCTGGCCAACATGGTGAAACTCTGTCTCTACTAAAAATATGAAACTCAGCCAGCGTAGTGGCATGCACTTGTAATTCCAGCTACTTGGGAGGCTGAGGCATGATAATCACTTGAACCCAGGAGGTATAGGTTGCTGTGAGCTGTGATGGTGCCACTGCACTCCAGCCTCAGTGACGTAGCCAGACTGTCTCAAAAACCAAACAAACAAAAACTATATTATTAGAAAGAGGCGCTGAATGAAAATACTGTTCATCTTCTTGTACAGATGGATCATGTCACTCTCAACAACCTTCAAAAACTCCCTACCATATATCCTAAGAACTGACACCTTCGTCATAGTGAGGCTCTCCACAATGTCAGAGTCCCAGGCTACCTTTACAGCCTCATCTCCCAAAAGCACTTCCTTCACCAGCTTGGTACTGCCTAGCACTCTCTTTTTGCATGCTGTTCCCTCATCCATCTGCCAACATCACCTACCCATCACTGAAGGACGAAGGACTAACTTCTTGGTATGTGATCTCGTCTCTAAGCTCACCCCTTCCCCCTACTTTTACCTATTCTAAATATGATTTTTAAAAAATCATTACTTCTGCTTGCCTGTCTTCTCCACTACACTATGAATTCCTGAAAGGCAAAAATTGCCAAATCTTATTCCTGGGCATTTGACAAAGTCACAGTGCTTTGCAACTAATAGGTCTTAAATGCAATAAATTAGGGTGACAGAATACTGTATAGTAGGATATTATTAGGATAGCAGGGACAAGGAATAGGCATGTTAAACAGTAAAATCGATTTTTTTAAAATTCAAGATTGAGCCCAATTAAAGCATACACTGTTTCAGTATAAAGCAAAACAAAATTCTTAAAATTACCAGGCCAGATATTCAAAACAGAATACTAAAATCAGTTTTCTGTGTGAAATACACAAATTCCTGAAGTAACTGAATTCCACCAGAGAAAATGGAACTCTAATCTAGTTCAACAATTATATCGCAACATGTACCAAACAAACATTTCTATAAACCACTTTGTATGCAATTTTACCTTTTTCTTGACTAACAAAAAGACAAATTGTCATTTAAATGTAACCTACCAGTGGACCCAGAAACTTCAAGCCTTTCAGCAATGTTCTTTACAACTTAATTCAAACATTTTAAAACCACAAACTACTTTTAAAACACTGTGTTAGTAAAGCAATGCAAGAGCAAGACCATAACCTACTTCCTGACCTTAAGCAGCTGACAATCTAGAAAAGGAGATACACGAGCAATCATTAGAATATCAGACACAAAGAATAAATGCTACAATAGAGGTACATGTGCTATGAGAGCCCAGTAAAAAAGTGGGATAAAGGGAAATAAAAGAGTACAGTGAAACATGGGATTCGGAAGGAGGATCTGAAACGTGAGCATTTAAAAAAGGAAAGAGGGCACTCCAGGATGAAGGACGTGAGCAAAGAAACAGAGTGAAAACACCTTTTCCCCACAATGAGCCCATGACTGGTGATGATTCTGGAATGGCAGAAGCATAAAATTGTCAAACATATGAAGATAGATAGTAGCATATACTTACCGTAGAGCCCTTTGAGCTAACCTAGGGAAGTTAGACTTAATTCTGGGAAGAATAAAGAGTCCCTGAAAATATTAAAGGTAGGAGTGAAAGACAGAATGTTTACTTCCCCTTAAAATGTGTCTGTACTGGGCCAGGTACAATGGCTCACGCCTGTAACCAATCCTAGCATTCTGGGAGGCAGAGGTGGGCGGATCGCTGGGTCGGGAGTTTGAGACCAGTCTGGTCAACATGGTGAAACCCTGTGTCTACTAAAAATACAAAAATTAGTTGGGTATGGTGGCGGGTTCCTGTAATCTCAGCTACTCGGGAGGCTGCGCCAGGAGAATCGTCTCAACCTGGAAGGAGGCTGCAGACAGCCGAGAACTCGCCATTGCACTCCAGCCTGGGTAACAAGAGCGAAACTCCGTCTCAAAAAAAATAAATAAATAAAAATTAAAAAAAAAGAAAAAAAAAGTCTCAAAACTGCTGTATAACGATCTTTTTTTTTTTTTTTGAGACATAGTCTCGCTCTATCGCCAGGCTGGAGTGCAGTGGCGCGATCCCGGCTCACGGCAACTTCCGTTTTCCGGTTTCAAGCAATTCTCCAGCCTCAGCCTCCGGAGTAGCTGGGACTACAGGCATGCACCACTATGCCCGGCTAATTTTTTGTACTTTATAGTAGGGAGGGGGTTTCACCATGTTGGCCAGGATGGTCTCGATCTTTTGACCTCGTGATCCACCCGCCTCTGCCTCCCGAAGTGCTGGGATTACAGGCATGAATGAGCCACCACGCCCGTATAACGATCTTTTAATTTTTTTTTTTCCAACAGTCTCAGTCTCCCTCTGTCACCCAGGCCAGGGTGCGGTGGCACGATCCTAGCTCACTATAACCGTCGAACCGAACCAAAGAACTCCCAGTTTGAGGCTGAGACTCTAACGTTCCTCCCGCTTCCACCTTCCAAGTAACCGCGACTAGAGGTGCCACCAACGGACAATATGTTTATTACTGTTGTTTGCTAACTTGTTACAGTTTGGCATTACGTTATGGTCAGGAATCACAGTACAGAAACTATGTAGACTTCCCACAGCACTTTGCACACTTAAGGCATCCCTTCAAGTATTAACTTTAACTGGGCTTGTCATCCCTGGTCAAATCATCCGAAATAAGTAAACCACTCTAATTTCTTCCTCCTCAGAGGCTCTATCAGTGAAAGCACACCAAATACAGTTTTTGTTTTGTTTTGTTTTAACAAAACAAAACACGGACGGCTCGCCATGTTGCTCAGGCTGGTCTCCAACTCCTGGGCTCAATTGATCCTCCCACCTCAGCCTCCCAAACTGCTGGATTACAAGCATGAGCCACCACACCCAAACAAAGACAGTTCTGTGTCTCTTTCTCTCTCTCTCTGTCTCTGTCTCTGTCTCTGTCTCTCGGTCTTTCTCTCTCTCTCTCTCTGTGGGTGTGTGTGTGTGTTGAGACGTAGTTTTACTCTGTGTGTGTGTGTGTGTGTGTGTGTGTGTGTGTGCTGAGACGTAGTTTTACTCTGTCGCCCAGGCTGGAGTGCAATGGCGCGATCTCGGCTCACTGCAACCTCCACTTTCTGGGTTCAAGCGATTCTCCTGCGTCAGCCTTCAGAATAGCTGGGATTACAGGTGCTTGCCACCGGGCCCGGCTAATTTTTGTATTTTTGGTAGAGACGGGGTTTCACCATCTTGGCCAGGCTGGTCTCGAACTCCTGACCTCCTGATCCACCCGCCTCGGTCTCCCAAAGTGCTGGGATTTCAGGCGTGAGCCACCGCGCCCGGCCCGCAAGATAGTTCTTAAAATCTACAGGGTCTTTAGAGTATTCTGAGAATAAAATGACGTTGAGGATTTCCAAAAGCTCTGTTTTGTTCTACGAAGAACCCAGTTCTTCCAAAAATTTCTACAACTGACGATCTGAAAATGAAAACAACGCTCATCTCATAACACTATGCACACAGATAGTGCGAACCTCGCAAGCTTCAGGAACAAAATGTACCGTCTCAAAAAACCCAAACCAAAACAGTCCGCCAGCGGCAAAAGTAATCGCCCTCAGCTTCCCAGGTGGGGACAAGGCAGGCAAATTATAAGGACCCCAAGATGTGCCTTTTATTTTCAACCTCCTGTATCGGACCAATCGGCCGAACTGAGCCTCACGTCTGAGCCCCGAGCCCAACTCCTTCCCCGCCCGCACTACTCACTGCGGCCAGGCCCAGGCGCCGGTGGAACACACAGCAACCCCGGACAGGCGCAGCGCGCCCGCTTCCCTCGGGGTGAGGCCCGCCAACGAGTCCACCCCATGGGAGAACCGCGGAGCAGGGTCGCGGCCCCCACCGGCCCGGGTCGGCAAAGAACCCGGCCGCCGGCGCCGGAGGTGAACTCGGCCGCGCGGCTCCGCCGCCATGTGCCGCCGCGCCTCGGGTCCGCGGCTTATATAACCAAGCCCGGCGCCCGCGAGCCTGCCGTACCCGCCGCCGCCGCCCGCGCTCGCGACCTCGACTCCAGCCGTTGGCCCCGCGCCCGCCGAGAGAAGCCCCGCCGCCGTCGCCGGCCCAGGCCGCGCCACTCGCCCACCGCCGCGCGGGCCCAACCCCCGCTCCCTTCCCCCTACCTGGGAAGGGCGGTGACCGCGCCGCCGCGGGCCGAGTCCGCCGGGTCGCCAGGCCGGGCGCGAGCTCCTCCCGCGCGGGTCCGTCACAGCATCTCCCGGGAGACGCGGCCGCCACGGGCCGGGCTCCCACACCACCGCCCAGCTGAGGCCGCTGCTCCGCGCGCCGGCCCCGCCTGCGCCCTCCCGGCCCTCAGAGCCACACGCCCCCGAGACCGCCTTCGCCAGCTGCAGGCCTGCCGACCGCTCAGCGGCCACGACGCAGTCGCTGCCCCGCCGCGGTTCTGGGTCCTTCCTCTGGCTACTCCGCCCGCTCGTCTCGGACGGCGCCGGCCCCGCGCTGCGCTTTGCCCTGGGCCGACAGACCGAGTCCCACACGCCCCGGAGGGGAGGGAGCGGAGGAACAGGGCGGAGAGGGAGGGGAGAAGCAGAGGAGATCGCGGCAGCAGGGACCAGAGTTATCGCGATGGTTCCGCGCTCCAGCGCCGGCTCCGCGGGAATTTTCAAACTCTCCGTGAAAGGAGGAGGTGGGAGGGAAAGGGAGGAAAGGGAAACCGGGTCGGGAAGGGCGGATCATTTACCAAAAATCGGGTCTCTCCGCCTCCGAGGGGCTGGTGGGCAGAAATACTACGAATCCCACAGTGCCTTGCGCGTGAAGTCGCTCTGGCGGCCCCGGAGGCGAGCCCCGTGCGCAGTCGGGAGTGGTAGTCTTCGCCGGAGGTCGTGCCTGGCTCTAACCAGCCGCCGGCTGCGATTGCAGGTGGACTCACTTGTCACGTTACCACGTGGCCCTGCCAGCTGGGGGCCGAGTGATAATCTTTCTCCCATAATTGGCAGCTTGCCTTCTGTATTTCCTGTTCTGTGCTCCCAGTTTTCCTGCCAAAGGCGGGCTCCTAGACTTCTGGGGAAACGCTTTTTCCACCGTCCTATGTTTTTTCAAGCAGCCTCCTGTGCTTTCGTGGCCAAAAATGCTCGCGCAGCCTAGCCTAATCTTTCGTTCAGTCCAAATTTTAGGCGAGCGCGGTGACTCATGCCTGTAATCCCAGCACTTTGGGAGGCTGAGGTGGGCGGATCAGGAGGTCAGGAGTTCGAGACCATCCTGGCCAACATGGTGAAACCCTGTCTCTACTAAAAATGTAAAAATTAGCTGGGCGTGGTGGCAGGCACTTATAATCCCAGCTCTTTGTCAGGCTGAGGCAGGAGAATCGCTTGAACCCAGGAGGCGGAGGTTGCAGGAGCCGAGATCGCTCCACTGCACTCCAGCCTGGTGACAAAGCAAGACTCCGTCTCAAAAAAAAAAAAAAAAAAATTAACCCAAATCAGTGTTACCTTTTTGGTCACCCCAGGTTTTCATTGTGGAATTTCTTATTTCTTGTTGGTATCTTTTTTGAAGCGAATCCCAGCACCAAACATGTTTCAAACAGATATGGAAGGTGTCCTTAACACTAAGTCGGAAATAAAAGGATTATAGCATGAGGTAGAGTGGGGATTCTAACAAGATGCTCTTCTATCAGGAAAGTTTCCATTTTTCTGTTAACTTTCCTATAAGCTTTTGAATTTATTTATTTTTATTTTATTTTATCTTTGAGACAGTGGTCTTGCTCTGTCACCCAGGCTGAGTGCAGTGGTGTGACCAAGGCTCACGGCAGTCTCAAAACTCGTGGGTTCAAATGTTCCTCCCACCTCAGCCTCCCAAATAGCTGGGACTATGGGCGTGCACCACAATGCCTCACTATGCCTCATTATTATTTTTTTTTTTTAAGAGATGGTCTCATTGTGTTACCCAGGCTGGTCTCTCTACTCCTGGGCTCAAAGGATCCTCCTGCCTCAGCCTCCCAAAGTGCTAGGATTGCAGACATGAGCCACCATGCCCACCCTATGTCTGTTTTTGTAGAGACCGTGTCTGGCTGTGTTGTTCACAATGGGCTGCATGGCTATTCAAGGGCACCATGGCCTCATCAGTGCCACTGCTACCTCCAACTTCTAGGCTCAAGCTATCCTTCCACCTCAGCTTCCCGAGCAGCTGGGACTACAGCCATGGATATCATGCCTCATCATATGCTTTCCTGGATAATGCTGCCTTTTGGAAACATAATTTTCTTTTTTCTATGATTTTTGTTTCTTTCGTAACAGCAATCCTCATACATAACATGTTTGTTTGCACAGAGTATTGGACCAAGTTGTGATAGAAACAGTTAAAAGAGTCCTGCTTTTGCAGTAGGAGGTTTAGGGTTCATTGTCTTAATTATTTTAAAGAGACCTCTTCAAACAGAAACCATCCTCTGTCCGATATGTAGAGTTATGTCCTTAACCTGCTCCACATTCCACACTTCCTTTGGCACTATTTCATGCCCAGTTCCTGAGGACTGTATCTCTTGGAGGTTAGAAGACATGAATTATCAACTCAGGTGTGCTGCTAGTGAGCTGTGTGACATCAGGAAAATCAAGCAGCCTCTCTGGGCTTAAGTTATCAGCTGCATGGAGCAAGGGATTGATTGAATAGACAGACATTTATTAACTTTGCTCTAAGAGCCCTTCCAGTTGTGAAATTCAAAAATGTATCTCAATTGCACTATTATCTGGATTAATTGACTGTCTACATGGTCTTTCAGATTTTAATCCTTTTCATCATTATCAGCAGAATAGTTTCTGTATTATTTATTTTTATTATTTTTTTTAATTTATTTTGAGACAGGGTCTTGCTCTGTTGCCCAGGCTGGAATTCAGTGGCGCAATCTCAGCTCACTGCAGCCTTAAACTCCCGAGCTCAAGCAATCCTCCTACCTCAGCCTCCCAAGTAGCTGGGACTACAGTTGCATACCACAACTCCTAGCTAATTTTTGCCTTTTTTTTTGTTTTAGAAACAGGGTTTCATCATGTTACCCAGGCTGGTCTCAGACTCCTGGACTCAAGTGACCTGCTGGCCTCAGCCTCCCAAAGTGCTGGAATTATGAGCATGAGCCTGTGGCCTGGCCTGTGTAATTGTCTATAATCTAGACCAACTCTACCTGTCCTATTTTATTTTCCTATATAGTTCCTGAGAATTGTTTACTGTTTGTTTGTTTGTTTTTTAACTCTACAAACGCGTTTTCCCTTTCAGTGTGTCTTAGCCTCTTCTCTCCCTGAGTAAATCTTAACATCCCACGGGGCCAGCTCAAGCCTCTTTTCTCTTCCCAATCTTCCCTTCAGCTTCAGCGCACATGAATCACTAAAAACTTGTGTGAAAATATGCTGTCTGAACTGTTTCCCTTTTTGCCTCTGGCTCTCTCCATCCACCCACCATCTCCATCTCCCAGCCCCACTGAGAGCACAGACTGTATCTTTTTTAAATGCTTCCCCCATACCTGCTAGATTTTATTTTAGTTGCTTTGCAAACCAATTTAAAGCTCTCATTCAACCCCTTCTCCTCTTTCTTTCAGTCATTTAAGCAAATGCCAGATTAATTTAATTTGGCATTGGTTTCAAGAGATGTTAATAAGTGTTAAATGAAGAAAAATCTAGATTTAGTATCAAATAAGTTTGGGGGAAAAGCTGATTAAATAAAAACTAAAATTTATTTTATATACGAGTTAGCTGACTTTAATATGCTTGGTATTTCCCAGAGTCACTTGCCGCTGGTAAAGTGTCACACATCTGTTTACACTTGCGTGACATCTTGCCTTATTAGTGTTCCACAGGATGGACTTTGGTAAACACAGCTTCCAAGCTTTCTCTTACTGGTAGAAGCATGGTGCAGTGAAAAGAATGAAATCATTTGGAGCCAGACAAACTTGGGTTTTAATGCATTTCACTACTTTCTGGCAACATGACTTTAATCAAATTCCTTCACTCTCTGAGCCTTTTTCTCATCTAAGAAGAAAAGATAATGTCACTGTCTTTGCAGAATTTTGTGAAGATGAAAGGGAAGTATGTGCCTTCCTTAGACCCTCATTCCTTTTCACCTATACAGTCCGAAGTTATGTTGGTCACAGGCCTAGAAATGGATAATAACTAGTACGAATCCTCATGCTTCCCATCGGGAATGTTTGAGTCAAGAGACATTTTTTAAAATTTTATTGACTGATTCATTTTTGAGATGGAGTCTCACTCTATCACCCGGGCTGCAGTGCAGTGGCACGATCTCAGCTCACAGCAGCCTCTGCCTCCCGGGTTTAAGAGATTCTCCTACCTTAGCCTTCCCCTGGGATTACAGGCCCACACCACCACTCCCGGCTAATTTTTGTATTTCTAGTAGAGACAGGGTTTCACCATATTGCCCAGGCTGGTCTTGAACTCCTGACCTCAAGTGATCCACCCGCCTTGGCCTCCCAAAGTGCTGGGATGACAGCATGAGCCACCACACCTGCCCAAGAGGCAGTATTCTAATACCATTCCGGCATCCTGGGAGTGACCAGCAGCCATCTGATTTCAGGGAATTCAGAACCTCACTGAGGCGTCCTGAATTAGATCTCCATTTGTTTTGCGAAGTAACAGGAAAACCCTTAATACCTTAAGAACAACAAAGAAGGAGCTTATCTGCTCAAATAGGCACGCTTGTCCTCACAGGCACGTTTCATCATTTTTGTAGAGATGATTGGTTGCAGCAAGCGGTGCCCACCCTTGATTTCGCCAATTGACAGTAAACTAGGTGAATGAAGAATCCTATTTTTCCTGTTTCCTACTGTATTTCCAGTGATGGCATAATGGCCAGAGCATAAATACATACCAAAATAATTGTTTAGTGACTGAGTAAGAATTCATTGCATCGTTCAAAGTAAAATATGCAAAAAAAAAAAACCACCAAAGCAAAATATGCAATATTAGATTAAAAGGAACCTTAGAGATATTCTAGACCAAACACTTTATTTTGTAGGTGGGGAAATTGTCAATTGATTTGCTACAAATGTTTTGGGATGGATTTTTTGTTTTCTTTAAAAAATAGGCTGGGTGCAGTGGCTCAGAGCTGTAATCCCAGCACTTTGGGAGGATGAGGCAGGCAGATCGCCTGAGTCCAGGAGTTCAAGACCAGCCTGGGCAACATGGCAAAACCCCATCTCTACAAAAAGTACAAAAGGTAGCCGGGCATGGTGGCACGTGCCTGTAGTCCCAGCCACTTGGGAGGCTGAGGTGGAAGGATCACTGGCGCTGGGTAGGTCAAGGTTGCAGGAGCAGTGGCCATGCAACTACACTACAGCCTGGGTGACAGAGCAAGAGACCCTGTCTCAACACAAACAAACAACAACAAAAAAAACATTGTACGGGTGGCAAAACTTGGCCTTTTTCCCTCTTGAGCTCTCTGGCTGGGTTTGAGAATTAAATGGACACAAATGAGATTAACAGAAGAAAAGGGCTGAGCAAGATGGCTCACACCTGCAATCCCAACTCTTTGGGCGGCTGAGGATTGCCTCAGCCCGAGCCGGGGAGCTTGAGGCTGCAGTGAGCTATGATCGCACCACTGCACTCCAGCCTGGGCAACAGAGTGAGACCCTGTCTCTAAAAAAAGAAGAGTATACAAATTGTTCATGTACACGGGAGCCCCCATAGGAAAATGAGACCCAAAGACGTGACAAAAGCTGAATGCTTATACAGTGTAGGTTGAACCAAGAGTGGTGGTTGTGGAAATGTGTCGGGAGGCTCATGGAGATAAAAGTTAATTTAACAATTCACTTTTTTTCAGATTTTCCTCCGCCTTGACTCCACATCTCTGATAACTAGAATGTTTCTTCTCCCCTGGGACGAGGAAGACAGTGTGTCCCTTTTGTATCAGCTGTTTCTCAAGAGTCTTTAGTTCAAAATAATCCTTTTGCCAAAGTGGCATATTTTGGGATGGCATCCTCTGCCACTCTTCAACATTTTTTATTTTTAATTTTAAAAATTTTTTATTTTTAAAAATTCTTTTGAGACAGAATCTGGCTCTGTCACCAGGCTGGAGTACAGTAGCACAATCGTGGCTCACTGCAACCTCCTCCTCCCGGGTTCAAGCAATTCTCCTGCTTCAGCCTCCCACATAGGTGGGATTACAGGCATGAACTACCATGCCGAGTTAATTTTTTTTTCTTTTGTATTTTTAGTAGAGACAGGATTTCACCATGTTGGTCAGGCTGGTCTCAAACTCCTAATCCCAGATGATCCACCCGCCTCAGCCTCCCCAAGTGCTGGGATTACAGGTGTGAGCCACCACACCTGGCCCACCCTTCAACATTAAATCAAACCCAAGAAGAAAAGTAGGCAGGGCACAGTAGCTCACACCTGTAATCCTAGCACTCTGGGAGGCCGAGGCGGGTGGATTGCCTGAGCTCAGGAGTTTGAGACCAGACTGGGGAACATGGTGAAACCCCATATCTACTAAAAGTATGAAAAATTAGCAGGGTGTGGTGAGGTGCACCTGTAATCCCAGCTACTTGGGAGGCTGAGGCAGGAGAGTTGCTTGAACCTGGGAAGCAGAGGTTACAGTGAGCCGAGATCACGCTATTGCACTCCAGCCTGGGCAACACAGTGAGACTCTGTCTCAAGAAAAAAAAAGAAAAAAGGAAGAAGAAAGGTAATAACAAACATTTTATTTAAATTGTAAAATATTTTTCTGTTATCATAGTCTTTATGCACTTGAAAAATTGTTTGCATGAATGGCGCCCCCCAAAAACCTCAAATTATATTTCTTTCTCCAAACACTGGTAATATTTGCCATAAACAGGCACCACAATTAATCCAGCACTTAAAATGCTGCTTCTTTCTACTCCCTTTCTTTCACATTATTTTCTTTGAAAGTTACTTTAAAAAATCTGTGTATTTTAGCTAAAACTACCCAGATTCTGATTTCTGTGTCACTTAAACCCAAAGAAAACCCTTCATGACTGCTCTTGAAATACAGTTACGTGTCACTTAACGATGGGGAACATTCTGCGAAATGACAATGTCACTGTTGTACAAACATCGGAGTGTACCTACACAAACCTGAACGGTGCAGCCTGCTCCACTCCCAGACTACGGCACAGCCTGTCGCTCCGAGGCACAGACCTGTGCAGCTGTGACTACCAAATACTGTAGGTGGCTGTAACACAATGGTAAGTATTTGTGCCTGTAAACATAGAAAAGACACAGTACAAATACTGTGAGAAAAACCTGTATAGGCCGCTGACCACGAATGGAGCTTGCAGGACAGGAGGTTGCTCTGAGTGAGTCAGTGAGTGAGTGGTGAGTGAATGTGAAGGCCTAGAACATCACTGTTCACTACTGTGGACTTAGGTACACTACATTTATAAAGAAATGAAGTAGGCCAGGCGCGGTGGCTCACTCCTGTAATCCCAGCA
Source organism: Saguinus oedipus (assembly GCA_031835075.1). NCBI lineage: Eukaryota > Metazoa > Chordata > Mammalia > Primates > Cebidae > Saguinus > Saguinus oedipus. Next base: position 1,825,242 of record CM063188.1, on the reverse strand, counting down.
CTTTGGGAGGTCAAGGCAAGCGGATCACCTGAGATTAGGAGTTCGAGACCAGCCTGACCAACATGAAGAAACCCCATCTCTACTAAAAATGCAAAATTAGCCAGCCATGGTGGCTCATGCCAGTAGTCCCAGCTACTTGGGAGGCTGAGGTAGGAGAATCACATGAACCCAGGAGGTAGAGGTTACAATGAGCTGAGAGCTCACCATTGCACTGGGCAACAATAGGGAAACTCCATCTCAAAAAGAAAGAAAGAAAGAAATTACACTATGGTTTAATGATGGCTATGTCATTAGGCAATAGGGATTTTTCAGCTCCGTTATAATGGTTGAGGATCATAGTTACATTTACAGTCCGTAGTTGACCAAAATTGAGTTGCATAGCATATGACTGCTCTGTGATTGCTGACTATAAGCTGCGTACTCAGATTCCATTGCACATTTTATTGATTTTCAGCCTCTACCTCAAGACTCATGCTTGCCTGCTAGCATTGTTATGGAAGATTCCAGAGGGCACAGACAGTTACAAGCTTCTTTCAGTCAATGCGATTGCAGGTATTGCTCGTGAGTTGCAAATCTGTCACTTGCCTTAAGCTCCCTGCCTCTAAGGAAACGCAGGTGAGAGAAGTTGATTCTGTAGTAGAAAGCGATGGAAATGAGGACAGTCAAGTCTGATGTTCTATTGAGTGAATAATCACCCATTTTAGCAAATGCTTTGTGCCATGTTTATTAGATTTCCCACCTTATTTTGTTTGGTGAATTTATTTTCTTTTATTTTTCTTTTCTTTGCTTTTTTTGAGACAGAGTCTCACTGTAGCCCAGGATGGAGTGCAGTGGCGCTAGCTCGGCTCACTGCAACCTCTGCCTCCCAGGTTCAAGCGATTCTCCCACCTCAGCCTCCCGAGTAGCTGGGACTACAGGTGTGCACTACTGCATCTGGCTGATTTTTACGTTTTTAATAGAGACAGCGTTTCACCAAGTTGGCCAGGCTGCTCTTGAACTACTGACTTCAGGTGATCCACCTGCCTCAGCCTCCCAAAGTGCTGAGATTACCCTCATGAGCCAGTGCACCCAGCCTAAAAACCTTTTTTTAGAGGCAAAGATTCACGATGTTACCCAGGCTGGTCTCGTACTCCTGGCCTCAAGTGATCCTCCCACCTCAGCCTCACAAAGCACGAGGATTACTGATGTAAGCCACCAAACCCGGCCGGGAAGCAGAGTATTGAAGTATAAAAAGTCCTGAATTAGGGCAAAAAATATGTAAATTTGAATTTTGATCTCTGATGCTATCCTACGCAATTTGTGCATCCATAGATAAAGACCTTAAACTGTCCAAGCCTCAGTTTCTTTATCTATTGTAAGGATTATGTGTGAAAACACATAGTAAACTGAACTGCTACTAAGTATGTGCCATAGCAAATATTGTTCTTAGTTATATCGCTTCAATAAGTTATCTGATGTACAACAAAGTGTAATAGTGTGAAAGACATTTCTCCATTGTTTTAGATTAATTACTCTACGTAAATGTCAGGCTATATTCTATCACTGTATTATGATTTTTCTTTTCTTTTTTTTTGTTTTTTTGAGACAGAGTTTCACTCTTGTTACCCAGGCTGGAGTGCAATGGCACGATCTCGGCTCACCGCAACTTCCGCCTCCTGGGTTCAGGCAATTCTCCTGCCTCAGCCTCCTGAGTAGCTGGGATTACAGGCACGCGCCACCATGCCCAGCTAATTTTTTGTATTTTTAGTAGAGACGGGGTTTCACCATGTTGACCAGGATGGTCTTGATCTCTTGACCTCATGATCCACCCGCCTCGGCCTCCCAAAGTGCTGGGATTACAGGCGTGAGCCACCGCACCCGGCCCTATGACTCTTCTTTTGAGTTGCTGGTCATTGATTTTAAATGTTAGTCAACCTAATGTATAATTTCATATAAAAATTATAGATTATCAGAGTCAGAAAGGCTCGTAAGAATTCCCTATTCCAGCAGGCGTGGTGGCTCATGCCTGTAATCCCAGCACTTTGGGAGGTCAAGGCAGGTGGATCACCTGAGGTCAGGAGTTCGAGACCAGCCTGACCAACATGGAGAAACCCTATCTCTATTAAAAATACAAAATTAACTGGGCATGGTGGCAGATGCCTGTAATGCCAGCTACTTGGGAGGCTGAGGCAGGAGAATTGCTAGAACCTGGGAGGTGGAGATTGTGGTGAGCTGAGATTGCGCCATTGCACTCCAGCCTGGGCGACAAGAGCAAAACTCTGTCTAAAAAAAAAAATTACCTAATCCATCTTGTTTCAATGGGAAGATTTTTGCTCAAAATCATGTTTAGTTTTGGTAAACCTAGAGAGACGACCACCAGCGGTTCCTCAGTTCCTGTCTCTCTTCTTTAGAAGAAAAGAAATTACCCTTATGACACAACTGCAAACACAGTACAATCTATGACCGTGCCTACTTTAAAACATCAACATGGATAACTAGACAGGAAACAAAACACAGGAGAATCACAGTACAGTGGCCGTTGACAGGCACTGTCATGGTTCCTTACAGCCCCACACTCCTGGGCTGAAACAGTCCCCTGCCTCAGCCTCTTGAGAAGGGAGGACTATTGGCATGCACCACTGCGCATGGCTTGGCGAACTGTTTGGGGGATATTTCTCCCAGGTTTGGGAAGCCTGCTGACTCACAATTGCCTCTCGACAGAGAACAGTCTGTTCTAGATAAACACAGCCAACTCTGGGTCTCCGACTTCCTTCCCCACACAAGCTTTGCTACTGCCATTCCAAGCCCAAGGTCAACCCACAGAGGGCACAATGCAACAGACCGGGTTTTACTGATGAAACCACAATCAGGCTTTTCTCCCCAGGCATTGTTTCCAGGACGCTGTGAGTGCTGTATTGGGTGTTCCCAGGAATCCAACCACACGTTAATTCACACAGTCTCTTGATTTAACCCCACTGATGGGTAAGTCTATCCATAATGTGTACAGATATCATTGTTTTATTTTCAGACAGTCTTATCCCTTACTTTATTTTCGATTTTTTGAGATGGAGTTTCACTGCTGTTGCCCAGGCTGGAGTGCAATGGCACCATCTTGGCTTACCACCACCTGTGCCTCCTGGGTTCAAGCAATTCCCCTGCCTTAGCCTCCCAAGTATCTGGGATTACAGGTATGCGCCACCACAGCCAGCTAATTTTTGTATTTTTAATAGAGGCGAGGTTTCTTCATGTTGGTCAGGCTTGTCTAGAACTCCCGACCTCAGGTGATTCGCCGCCTTGGCCTCCCAGAGTGCTGGAATTACAGGCGTGAGCCACCACGCCCAGCTTAATTTCTTGCTCGCACCTCCATGAATTACCATGTACCAGTATCACAGCCTTCTATAAATCTAATGGAACACTTAAACAAATAGTTACTGCTTTTCTAATATAACATATACGATGCAAAATTATTGCAAGGAAAGAGACAGGAAAAGCCCTGTGGCAGTGGAAAATTCTGCAGAGCTGTTAGCTGAGGCCGTGAGGAATGATTTCATTCCTCGATACTGGGAAATGCGGTTTTGGGAAACAGCACGGTTTAGTTGGAATTCTTTCTGCAGCACGCATTACCTGTGAGGCGATGCGCGACGTGGTGGACCTTTTCTAAGCCAATGCCACGCCAAGTATGGTTCCCAAACTGTCCGAACAGGTCTGCAAGGAGATGAGGAGCTTGTACCAGAAAAGAAAACCACCCACGTCACTCAACACGCTACTTAATTTGGCTGACTCTTTTTTTCCAAACTCAGACTTTGTCAATGAAGGAAACAGTGCCTTGATTTACATTCTGTTCCAGGCTCCTTAGCAGTAAAAGTCGAAAACATTATTGCCTTCCTAGGGCTGCTACCGTAGAGATTAAACGAATGGTGACGGATGAAAAGTGCCTGGCACGATGTGTGTGCAATAAACGGTTGTTTTTGTGTGTCTAGGTTGCACAATTTCACCCTAAGAGCAAACTTTTCAGGCAAGTTTAAAACCAGCAACAGGCCCATGGAAGACAAGAAAGGTGAGAGGCTGAGGGCTTCATCCCCTGCCCTTCACCGCGTTACTGCGAAGACCCAAAGCCCGGCCTCCCTCTCTAAGCATCATTTCCTCATCTGTAAATTGGAATAATAATAGCGCCTGCCTCACAGAGTCGTTCTGAGAATGAAATTACATACCCCGTGTCAAATGCCTGGAATACTGCCAGATACCCAGGAAGTGTTCGATGAATACTAGCTTCCTTTTTTGCACTTCAGCGGGATTGAGGATGCTTTCAAAAATATTTGCATGATGATTAGGGAAACAGCTACCACACGCAAAACTTTTCCGACGGTAACAGCAACTCCAGAACTCCAGAAAATAATTAAAGATAGGAGTAAAGACACAGAAGGACCCTGCTGGCAAAAATGAAAATAGGAATACCCATGTTATGGTATTTTCTTTTTAAATTAATTCTGTAAGAGGCAGGTGGAAGTTTTAGCTCTGGCTCAATCCATTTATGTTCGATCTAGTGAGACTAATATCTCCTAAAGAGCTTTATCTCTTTGGCCGGGCGTGGTGGCTCACACCTGTAACCCCAACCCTTTGGGAGGATGAGGCGGGCAGATAGTCTGAGGTCAGGAGTTCGAGACCAGCCTGGCCAACATGGCAAAAGCCCATCTCTACTAAAAATACAAAAATTAGTCAGGCATGGCAGGGCATGCTGTGGTCCCAGCTACTCGAGGGGCTGAGGCAGGAGAATCACTTAAACTAGGGAGGCAGAGGTTGCAGTGAGCCAAGATTGCACTACTGCACTCCAGCCTGGGCAACAGAGCAAGGCCCCATCTCAAAAACAAAACAAACAAACAGAAAACTCTGTTTCTTGAACCATGGGTTTTCCTTCCTGATGGAGCTGCATGTTCTTATTCTTACAGCTTCCCAAAAGCAGCTGATCTTTCAGACCTCATCAAAGGTCCCTTACTTTCCCATAGCTTCTTGCTATTGATGTTGGGTCAATGTGACGTTTTGAGATACTATTTTTTTATTTTGCAGACAAATGGAGAAGACTACTTCTCTGTTACATAGTATAATTATCAATTACATACTAACAATTTTGTATGTGTCTTTAAATATAAATGTATAAAAGTGACATTTTGTAGCAGGAAAATGTCTAAGGAATTAATTCAGCTTCAGATTTACTGCTTAAGTAATATTTTGATTATCTTATGCCACAGAAGAGATGACATTTGTGTCTTTATTTTGAAAGTGGCTGTGTGCCCCGTTTTACGAAATAAAATCTTACTGTACTAAAGTCATACATTAGGCTTCAGTTACTGAAAGCCAAATGAGTTAATGAGCTCCTGATGTAATTCACAGGAGTCCATGGATTAAAAAAAGAATATGTTTCCCTACTTTTATCTGGTTCCCTCTTGCTTTTGCTTAATTTCATAATTTGTGAGTTTTGGGGAGAAAGACAAAGTTAGTGTGTGCTTGTGACCAGGGACTGTGCTTGGATATACAACTAGGATGGGCTCTCAGATGTTTTAAAAATTATTACTGAGGCCAGGCGTGGTGGCTCACGCCTGTAATCTCAGCACTTTGGGAGGCCAAGGCGAGTGGATCATGAGGTCAGAAGTTCAAGACCAGCCTGACCAATATGGTGAAACCCTGTCTCAACTAAAAATACAAGAATTAGCTGAGTGTGGTGGCACGTGCCTGTAATCCCAGCTACTCAAGAGGCTGAGGCAGGAGAATCGCTTGAACCCAGGAGGGAGAGGTCGCGGTGAGCCGAGATCATCCCGCTGCATTCCAGCCTGGTGACAGAGTGAGACTTAGTCCTCCCCCACAAAAAAAATTACCAAAAAGATTCAGATTTGCCATTCTTGTTGATTATATGGAATCCTTTAAAAATAATCCACCCAATATAGAAACAGGTGGTAATTACAGGGATTTGTAAAGCCACTAACATTTCATTGCTCTCCTGGCTCTGCCTCTTCCTAGCTGTGCAGCTTTGGACAGGGTACTTGACCACTGTATGTCTCAGGTTCTTCATTTGTAAAATGCAAAAAGACAGTAGTTTTATCCTCCTAGGATTGTTGCAAAAATTAAATGAATAAACGTGTAAAACACTTAAAACAGTACTTGGCACCTAGCAAGTACTCAGGAAATACTAGCTGTTCTCATGATCACTCCACGTGGAAAATATTACACAGGTATACCTTGTTTCTCCAAAGTCACGTCCACTTATTTACTACCAACAATATATAGTTAGTAGCAAAGCAAAGGTGTGACTTTATGTCCCTTTTATTACAGAACGCGTGCAATTCATAGTGCTGGAATGCTGTGCTTTTTACTCAGTTCAACTGATGTCATATAGCTGGTCTCAAATGGAGGGACTGAGACGCCCTCAGTATGTGTGCTGTGTCATCATTATAGAACTCACCCTGGCCCTTGGGCTCAGCATGTGTGCTGTGTCATCATTATAGAACTCACCCTGGCCCTTGGGCTCAGCATGTGTGCTGTGTCATCATTATAGAACTCACCCTGGCCCTTGGGCTTAGAGTTTTGGGCTCTGTTATGGGCTGAACTGTGTTCCCCAGAGAGAGATGTTGAAGCCCTAACCCCCAGTATTTCAGAATGGGACCTTTTTGGAAAATAGAATCATTGCAAGTGCAATTAGTTAAGTCATCACGCTGGAATCGGGTGGGTCCTAATCCAGTAAGAAGGGAAAACAGGCTCGTAGCAGCGGCTCCCATCTGTAATCCCAGAATTTTGGGAGGTGGGTGGATCACCTGGCCAAGATGGTGAAGCCCCGTCCCTACCAAAAATACAAAAAGTAGCCAGGCATGGTGGTGGGCACCTGTAATCCCAGCTACTCAGGAGGCTGAGGCAGGAGAATTGCTTGAACCCGGGAGGCAGACGTTTCAGTGAGCTGAGATTGCGCCACTGCACTCCAGCCTCGGCGACAGAGCGAGAGTCCGTCTCTGAAACAAACAAACAAAGAAGAAGAAGGGAAACAGAGACACAGACACACGTTGGCCGTGTTGAAGGCAGTGGAGGCTGGAGTCATGCTGCCACAAGCCAAGGAATGCCTGGGGCTACCAGAAGCTGGACAAGGAAGGAAGGCCTTTTCCCCGGCGGCCTTGGAAAAAGCCAGGCCCTGCTGACACCTTCATTTCCGACTTTGAGCTCCAGAACTGAGAGAATCCATTTCTGATGTTTGAAGGGACAGTTTGTGGTGTTTTGTTACAGCAGCCTTAGGAGACTATGACAAGCTCCTAGACCAGAAACTGGAACAGGTCAGCCACAGAGGCCCTGGTCCTCAGCTGCAAGGATCCACGCTGTCAGGAAACCCAGTTTCTGGTGGAGGATCCTTTCTGTGGGAACTGCTGAGACCTGGTAAGCCAGGCACTGGCAGGGCGGGGCCGGCGCTTTGGGACTAGCGAGGAATAGAACGGGCCCCCTACCCTTTGTCAAAGAGATTCCGGGACCAGGGGACCTAAGGCGCACCTGCCCCCGTTTGTCCTCTCGCCTCGCTTTCTCTTCACAGCACCGGTGTGTCTATTGCTTACTGTCTGGCTTGCCGAGAACCACCTCATTTTGTGTCGGTCTTGCTGTGTCGCCCAGGCTGGAGGGCAGTGGCGCCATCTCGGCTCACTGCAGCTGTCACCTCCCAGGCTCAGGTGATTCTCCCACCTCGGCCTCCCGAGTAGCTGGGACCACAGTCGTATGTTAGCGCATCTGGCTGTGTGTTCTGTATTCTCAGTAGAGACAGGATATCGCCTTGTTGCCCAGGCTGGTCTCAAACTCCTGGGCTCGAGTGATCTGCCTGCCTCGGCCTCCCCAGGTGCTGGGATTACAGGCATGAGCCACGGTGCCCAGCCCACAAGTACCACTTCTACCACCAGAGAGGAAGGTCTGTGAAAACGAACCACGGATAATTTTCAATTTTCTTTTGTGTCCTTTGTATTTTGCTCAGGTGATTTAAACATTTTTATTTATCTTCTGTCTCCTTATATTTGCAAGTTGTTTTCCTCCATAATCAGATAAAGGATATTAAAAACTATAAGCTTTCTATAAAGTTTTGTTCACAGTTCGTATCTCCAGCACATATTAGGTATTCAATAAGTATTTGTCGAATGAATTATGCTGCTTCTTCTTTTTTTTTTGAGGCAGGATCTCACTCTGTTGCCCAGACTGCAGTACAGTGATGCAATCATAGCTTACTGCAAGCTTGAACTCCCGGGCTCAAGTGATCCTCCCTCCTCGGCCTCCTGAGTAGCTGGGATACAGGTGTGTGCCAGCTGGTGTTATGCTTCCTTTATTCCCCACGTTTAATTCATCTTCTATTTCTCAACAGTATTCAGCAACTTCTTTTTAGAAACAGTTGCGTGTTGGCCAGGTGCACTGGCTCACATCTGTAATTCCAGCACTTTGGGAGGCTGAGGCAGGAGGATCACTTGAGCCCAGGAGTTCAAGAGTTCAAGACCAGCCTGCAATATAGTGAGGCTTTATCTATATCTATCTATCTATCTATCTATCTATCTATCTATCTATCTATCTATTAGATAGAGTCTGGCTCTGTTGCCAGGCTAGAGTACAGTGGCACGATCTCAGCTAACTGCAATTTTTACCTCCTGAGTTCAAGTAATTTTCCTGCCTCAGCCTCCCGAGTAGCTGGGACTACAGGCGTGCCAGACCACACGCAGGCAATTTTTGTATTTTTAGTAGAGTTGGGGATTCACCATGTTGGCCAGGATAGTCTCGATCTCCTGACCTCATGATCTACCTGTCTTGGCCTGCCAAAGTGCTGGGATTATAGGTGTAAGCCACCGCACCCGGCCTATAAATTTTTCTTTTTAAAAAGGAATTATTGCCTGTCTCAGCCATACTGAAGAACACCTAGGAAAATGATCTCACCCTACTTGAGCCATGGTTTAGAAAGGCGTGTCCACACCACCTTTCTCCGAGATTCCCAATGGCCAGATTGTAACACCTTCCTAGAATGTTGGTATAATACTAAGTTTGCTCTACTGTACTAGAAATTTTCTGGTCATACACTCAGCTTCAGGACTCCTTTGGAGGGAGGCTAAGGGATCATTGGCAGATTTCAGTCTATTTAAATAATTAACATGACATTCCTAGCTATTGTTTTATTAATTGATGGATTTTGGAATGCCATTAAAAATTGTAAATTTGGACCTAGATGTTGATGGTTTATTTTCAGAAAACCTACAGAATAACCCCAGTAATAAAAACAAAGAAATGAGCCAGGCATAGTGGCTCATGCCTGTATCCCAGCACTTTGGGAGGTCAAGGCGGGTGGATTACCTGAGGTGAGGAGTTTGAGACCAGCCTGACCAACATGGTGAAACTCCATCTCTTCTAAAAATACAAAAATTATCTGGGCGTGGTGGCAGGCGCCTGTAATCCCAGCTACTCAGCAGGCTGAGGCAAGAGAGGCGAAGGTTGCAGTGAACTGAGATCACGCCACTGCCTTCCAGCCTGGGCGACAGAGTGAGACTCCAACTCAAAAAAAACAAGCAAACAAGCAAAAAAAAACAAAAACAAAAACAAAACGAAAAAGAAAGAACCCTAAAACACTCAGGGTAAGTGTAGAGCTTGGGACTCTGCTAAGACTCGCAGGTGCCCTAGAGGATGGCCATTCGGTATTATCATAAATCCTGAAGTATTCTATTTTACCATCCTGGAAACAACTGTTTCTGAGCACAAGGACTCTGGCATATGCATGGACAAATGACTTCAGTTCGTCCTCGACTGGACAGACTGTCTTGCCCATCAGGCCAACCCTAAAGCTACAGACGGAGCTTGTCCTGAGAGCCAACAGCAACAAGAACTGTTAATCCAGAAGAATAAAGCCCCAAGTATGGGCACATATTCCCCAACCACACTGCCCAGCAGTCGAAAGCCAAAGACGGGAACAAGCAATGCCTACCAGCTGTTCCAGGGGAAAGGGTCCAAACTGATCGTAGACTCAGCTTTGCTTGTGTTCAGCCCACACTGCTGGAGAAGATCCACCAACCTCCCGGTGGCCTAAGATTGATCCACAGACTGGCAGTCACATTCCACAAAGGTGATACTATTATTTCGCCTCTCACAAGACAGTCAAGAAAATCCATGTAACTGGAAGATGAAGAATAAAGATCAGAATAACACAAGATTCTGACTGTCTTATCTAATGTGCAGGATTTGAAATTGGGCTTCTATATATGGAAAGCATGTGTGTCTAGAGCCTTAAGTGTCATGCAAATTCCTGTAAAATGATCACTGATCAGATCATCTGTAAAAATGTGGAATCTGGATTAGATGATCTCTCAGGCCACTTCCAGCTTGAAACTTTGACTCACAATGTCTGTATTCTTGTGAGGTTTTCTTGCTCACTAAGTTTTTGGGAAAATAATGACTGAGAAAATAAAAATTCAATGGTCATACAGTCATCTCAGGATACATTCTGAGAAATATGTGGTTAGATGATTTTGTCATTGTGAGATCATCATAGAGTGTACTTACACAGATCTACATAGTACAGCCTACTATATACACCTAGGCTATAGCGTAGAGCCTTGAGACAGTTTGGCTGTGTCCCCACCCAAATCTCATCTTGAATTGTAGCTCCCATAATCCCCATGTGTCATGGAAGGGACCTGGTGGGAGGTAATTGAATCATAGGGGTGAGTTTTTCCTATGCTGTCCTCATGGTGGTGAATAAGTCTGCACATGCACTCTCTTGCCTGCTGCCATGTAAAACGTGCCTTTGCTCCTCCTTTACCTTCCGCCATGATTGTGAGGCCTCCCCAGCCATGTGAAACTGTGAGTCCATTAAACCTCTTTTTCTTTATAAATTACCCAGCCTTGGGTATTTCTTTGTAGCAGTATGAAAATAGACCAACACAAGCCTATCGCTCCTAGGCTACAAACTGTAAAGTATGTTTCTGTACTGAATAGTATAAGGAAATAGTAACACAATGGTAAGTATTTGTGATAGAAGTTTTTCAACTCCATTATAATCTTAGAGGATCACTGTCGTACATGAGGTGCACCATTGACTGAAATGCCATTATGTGGTGCTTAACTGTATTATGTGACAAAATGTATATACCTGATTTATTTAATTAAGAGGAGAAGCTCTCCTACAGTGTTTGGATATAATCTAAACTCTAAAATCATCATTCTATTCAGTATTGCTGATCTCATTGAGCTTGTAAACACCTACACAGAACAAAACAGAACTAATTTTTTTTTTTGAGATGAAGTCTCACTCTGTCACCCAGGCTGGAGTGCAATGGCACAATCACAGCTCACTGCAACCTCTGCCTCCTGGGTTCAAGTGATTCTCCTCCCTCAGCCTCCTGAGTAGCTGGGACTACAGGTGCATGACACCACACCCAGCTAATTTTTTTTGTGTATTTTTAGTACAGACAGGGTGTTACCATGTTATCCAGGATGGTCTCGATCTCCTGACCTCGTGATCCACCTGCCTTGGCATCCCAAAGGAACCAGAACTAATTTAATTTTAATCTAAATCCATTTTCTTGCACACAAGAGTTTTTTCCCCAAGATTTTCTTTAATCCTTTAGCCTAAAAGGATAACCGCCTATATTTACTTAGCAATGTTAAGTTTTCAAAGTCCATTCCTTTCTACTGTCTCTCCAGAATGTAAGCTCCTAAGAGTACTACTGTCTTCCAGACAGTGTCCCGCACACCGAGGTGTTCCATTAGTCTCAGTTGAAGAAAGTGAGTGTGATGCTCACAGGAACTCCATGGGTAGATGAGGATCTCATCACTAACCCCTTATTTGACAGATGTATGTACTGAGGCCAGATCAGGAAATTAACCAGAGATGCCCACGTGCCAGGTATGAACTTTGATTGGATCATTATTTATTAAAAATCCATAAAAGATAGTCATGGGGGCTGGGTGCAGTGGCTCATGCCTGTAATTCCAGTACTTTGGGAGGCCAAGGCAGGCGGATCACTTGAGGTCAGGAGTTCAAGACCAGCCTGGCAAAAATGATGAAACTCTGTCTCTACTAAAAATACAAAAATTAGCCGGGCATTGTGGTGTACACCTGTAATCCCAGCTACTCAGGAGGTTGAGGCAGGAGAATCACTTGAACCCAGGAGGCAGAGGTTGCAGTGAGCCGAGATCACACCGTTGCACTCCAGCCTGGGGGATAGAGTGAGACTCTGCCTCTAAAAAAAAAAAAAAAAAAAAAAGTCATGAGATAATTGCCCATTCTATATATTAGATATCATGAAACTATTATTGTTATTTTTTATTCTGATTTTTATATAGATGTGCTCTTGCTATATTGCCCAAGCTAGTATTGAACTCCGGACTCAAGTGGTCCTCCTGCCTTGGCCTCCTAAAATGCTGGGATTACAGGCATGAGCCACTATGCTGGGCCTATTTTTTGAGATGATAATATTGCTGTGATTATTCAGGATAATGTCCTTATTCTTAGGAGATGCATGTTGAAATTGCAGTATTTACAGGTAGCATCATGGTATGTGAAATGAACTTCCTATTGGTTCAGTAAGAGAAAAAGAGATAAGGCAAACATTGAATTAATGAAATGTTAGTAGTAACGGAATCTACATGGAGAATAAACGGCCTTCTTTTTACTAGTCTTTCAAGTTTTTCATTAAAAATTGGGGAACACAGGAAGCGGAAGAAACCACAGCAGAAAATAGTACATGTGACCATATGAAAACCAGAGTCTTCTCTAATTTTGGTTAATTTGGGTGGTAGGACTATATTGGACTATTCATCTTTTTCTAAATTTTCCATGTAAGTAGATATTTACAATAAAATATATTAAAATTCAAATCGCATAACAACTATGAGATGAATCTCCAATACCTTTCTAGAAACACATTGTGGCAGATTTCATTTTTGTTATTTCGGGGTGGGGGTGTCGAGACAGAGTCTCACTCAGGTTGCCCAGTCTGGAGTGCAGTGGCATGATCTCAGCTCACTGTATTCTCGACCTCCTGGGCTCAGGCGATTCTCTCACATCAGCCTCCCGAGAAACTGGGATTACAGGTGCACACCACCATGCTTGGGTCATGTTTTGTATTTTTAGTAGAGACAGGTTTTGCCATGTTGTCCAGGCTGGTCCTGAACTCCTGGTACTACAGACAGGAGCCACCACGCCCAGCCTTGTATTTTCTAAGTACGGTTGTACCTGTGTGTTTAGCCCTACATGTGTCCTATGTGCTTTTCCTATGGGTCTGATGCTTCTCCCACAGAGAGGTGGGATCTATGTTTCTTTGCTTTGAATCTAGGCAGGGACTTGTCTTGTGATTGTCCCAAACATTAAAATTTGGCAAAAAGTCACAAAATATGTGACTTCAAAGGCTAGGTCATAAAAACAAAGCAACCTCCATTTATTTTTTTCTCTCTCTTGGGATGCTTACCCTTAGAACTCAGCCATCACACAGCAAGGAGGCCCAGGCCACCGAGAGAGGTCTGGTGAGGATATTCTGGCTGACATCCACACCTAGTCCCCAGGCATGAGCAAGCATCAGCTGTCACAATTGTGAGTGAATGATCCCTCATATGCCAGGGCCCAGCCTTTGAGTCTTCCAGCTGATACCCCTGACAATGTAGGTTAGAAATCAGCTGTCCATTCTATGCCTGGTCTGAATTTGTAGCCGTGGAAACAGTAAGAGATACTACATGACATAGTGCATGATTATTTTACTTTAAGCCACCCCATTTTGGGGTAATTTGTAGTGCAGCCACAGTAACACATTGGGACAGTGAAATCCTCTAAGGAGGAAAGTATGTTTGCTATTGATTTACGAAATCGAGTGTCACTCGTGGGGAAGAGGAAATGTATTGTAAACTATCATTAATCTCCTCAGATGTCAGTGAATCAGATACGTATCTTGGCCAGGTGCATTGGCTCATGCCTGTAATCACAGCACTTTGGGAGGCCAAAGAGGGATTGCTTGAAGCTGGGAGTTTGAGACAAGCCTGGGAAACATACCAAGACCCTGTCTTTACAAAAAAATTAAAAAGTAGCTGGGCATGTACATGTAGTCCCAGCTACTTGGGAGAGCAAGGCAGGGGGGTTGCATGAGCCCGGGAGGTTGAAGCTGCAGAGTCGTGCTCTCACCACTGCACTGCACTCAAGCCTGGGTGACAGAGCGAGACTCTGTCTCATATGTATGCATATTTTCTCTTCTGAAAGAAGCTCTGAAATGTTGAAAACATGTTATCTGCTTATTTTAGAGAAGCCCCAATGGGCATATTATTAGAACCTAGACTAAGGAGCTTGTAACTTTTTCTTACGACTTGCCACATTCTGCACCAATAAGAGGAGAAGTTAGCGCTAGATGCCCTTAGTTCTCCCTCTCAGTGGCAGTTCTGAAGGTAAGTGGTGAAAGTGGACGGTTTTCCTCAGAAGCAAAAACTCTCCAGTGTTTTTGATCCATTAGCTTCGTAGCAATGCATGAGTTTCCTAACTATAGTTAGATATTCTGGTAGGTTCCTGTCTTCGTGCAGTCGTCAATTTCACTGAACTTCGATTCCTCTAAGTATGTTAGATTATACATTTCACAGTGTATTCTTGGAAATAATCTCATTGAAAAACCCAGTGGAGAAGCTGCATGAAGAATTTACTTATAATTGCTTGCTTTCCTGTCAGATTTCACATATTTTGCCATATCATCATCTAAGGAAAGTTTCTCATATTGTAATACTTCCTCTTTTCTGTTCAAAGAAATCGTAAACATATCAGCAAAAAGGGAACCCTAGTTTAATGTGGAACACTAATGTGTTTACAGAGTGGACAGCACTGCCACCCTAAGACTTCCCGGTAACCCATTTTGCTGTACTCAAGCAGACTAATAGGATTGCAGTTTTGGGAAAAATGTGTATTATATATAGTGGGTTATTTTGGGGGTGGCTTGCTAGTTTCTCCAATGCTGTTTGCCATACATGTAAAAGTAAAGACAAGTTGGTATTGCGTGGCAGTATGGAACACTAGCACATGTTCTCTCTCTGTATATGCCCCAGAGAACCATTTGTCTCCATTCAGAGTGATGAGGTCACAGAAGACCTACTTGGCCATGCGAGACAGCTTCTTTTCTTCATTTCTGTACACAAATTCAGAAAATTTCTTAGTGGTTCAGGACAGCTATCTATCCTTCAAAGAATGGTACAGGCCAGGCATGTTGGCTTTTACCTGTAATACCAGTACTTTGGGAGGCCTCCCTTGAGTCCAGGAGTTCGAGACCAGCCTGGGCAAGATGGCAAAACCTGTCTTTACAAAAATATAAAGATTAGCTGAGGATGGTGGTGCTCACCTGTAGTCCCAGCTACTTGGGAGGCTGAGGTGGGAGGATCCCCTGAGCCCAGGCTGGCTGAGATCACGCCACTGCACTGCAGCCTGGGTGACGAGAGTGAGACCTTGTCACAAACCAACAAAAAACAAAAGCAACACAAGGAGGATACAAATAGCTGCAAAAGTAAAGGAGCTGTGAAGGCCTTTTGAGCTCAAAAATGTTTTATTTCAATCATCATTTAAACGATACGTATTATGAAGGTGGGCCTCCTGACTTGATTCACTCATTGAAATTTACAGTAGGGTCAGTTGAAGACCGAGAAACTTAGCTATTTCAAAATCATGGGGTATAAGTCTTAACATCAAATAATGCATACTTAACTCAAACGTCTCATCTTTAGCATCAGTGTTTAAAAATTATATACATGTTACTCCTCCAGTTAGGTGTAGCACTTCATTAGACGTTCTACATGCAATAAAAGCCACCTCCAGCTGCACCAGCCTCTAATGAGCTGTTTATTTGTTCACATGATAATCTTATATGGCTACCTATTATTCCATGTGCATGTAGATACCCATTAAAGGCTTTAAAATGAATGAATGCAAACATTCTGCCTCCCACAGTGCATGTACTTAAATCCTCACCCCCATGATCACTCCTCCCTGCTGCCTCGATTCCATAAACTACAGGGCCCTTGTCACAGAAGCTGCTCGAGTTTAAGCTTTAACAGCTCTCTTCATACCTACAGGAAGGCTCTGCTTCTCCTCCCCACGACACTCGGGAACCTTTCCAGGATGCTTCCCTTCCCCTCTACTGAACGCACCTGCTCCCTCTTGCTCCCTCGGCTTATTATAGTCTTTGCTCCAGACCCTATTGTCACCCATCGGCCTGTCCCCTCAGATAAGCGAAAGATGCTGTAGACTCTTTTCTCAGGTGCTGCTCTTGGCTCCACATCCTGCAGCCTGCCTCATTCCCATTCTGGAAGGGACTTCAGATAGCTTGAACTCAGCGGGAAGAGCGATCTGACTACTGTGATCACTGACTTCAGTGTTCACCAGGCTGGTTAGCAAAGGGCCCCCCTCATCACTCCCCTCATCATTCAATTACGGGAAAAGATCTCAAGAAGGCAGAGGTGTAGAGTAGCACCTCAAGGGCACTGTGCTTTGGAGACGTATTCGTTGTCGTGGCAGATGCTGGTGGTGACGACCCCTGCTGCCTGTATCTTTCAACCTTGGACAAATCTGAACTTCTCTTTAAGGAAGTCCATGTGTAATTTCCTTCTCTGTTGGCTTCATAGGGCAGTCAAGGTGGGGCAAGAAGCCACAAGGCCCTGGCTGGCAAATTAAAGCTTCTATTATAGGCTCGCTCTTTCCTGACGAAGGACAGATGACTGACTCATGGTGCTCAGGTTAGACTTCCTGTCCCCAGCTGGGCTGGCACACGTGGTAAATGGTGGTAAATGGCTTGGGCTTTGTGCCCCATCACCACTGGGCCCTCATGACCCAGTAACAGGAATAGGGCTAGTAGGGCAGCACAGTTGCCTCACGTCTGAGTTCAGCGAACAGCATCACATCCC
Source organism: Saguinus oedipus (assembly GCA_031835075.1). Classification (NCBI taxonomy): domain Eukaryota; kingdom Metazoa; phylum Chordata; class Mammalia; order Primates; family Cebidae; genus Saguinus; species Saguinus oedipus. The sequence goes on along the minus strand of CM063188.1, from coordinate 1,808,361 downwards.
TCACGCCACCCAGGCAAGAAGCCTGGTTATCATCCTAGCCTGCTGCTTTGCCTCACACCTCACAAGCAGTCTGTTTACCAAGTCATAAAGATCTTACTGCTTAAACCTCTCAGTGGCTCCAGCCACTAACTCAATCCAGGTCCTCATCATGGACCATCAGAGCTGCTAAAATTACTCAAATGAGAAGCAAATGGCTTTCCTGTGGCTAGCTCTTCACCGCTAAACTGATGTTTTCTGCAAGAGTGATCTTTCTAAATTACTAACATCAATTTCACCACCTCTATAACCCGCTTCTGCCAGCTCACAACCTTTCCATGATTCCTCATTGCCTTTAGGCTGAACTTCAAACACCTGAGCAGGCAGCCCAGCCCTGTGTCTTGGCCACCTTTCTCCCTGCCCTTCATTCCAGCTGTATTCATCCCATGTCCATTTCCTGTTCATGTCACATTCCTTCTGCCTTTCGTGCTCTCCACGCTATTCCCTCACCGGAAATGGCCGTCCTTCCCTAACCATCTCACCCCTGCCACGGCTTCAGCTTTCACTTTCTCGTGGTATGTTTACTAAACGTTCCTGTGTGCTGGCCACTATTCTAGGTTCTCGGCATCAGTGAATAAAACAGACAAAACCAGCCATGTACAGTGGCTCATGCCAGCAATCCTAGTATTTTGGGAGGCTGGGGGAGGAGGATGGCTTGAGGCTAGAAACTGGAGACCAACCTAGGTAACAGTTTCACTCTGTTCTTACAAAAAATAATAAAAACTAAAATAAAGGCTGGGCACGGTGGCTCACGCCTGTAATCCCAACACTTTGGGAGGCTGAGGTGAGTGAATCATGAGGTCAGGAGTTCGAGACCAGCCTGGCCAACATGATGAAACTCCATCTCTACTGAAAACACAAAAAATTAGCTGGGCATAGTGGCGTGCACCTGTAATCCCAGCTACTTGGGAGGCTAAGACAGGAGAATCGCTTTAATGCAGGAAGCGAAGATTGCAGTGAGCCAAGATAGCAGTACTGCACTCCAGCTCAAGTGACAGAGTGACACTCCATCTCAAAAAATAAATTAACAAACAAAAAAACAGACACACTTCCTGACTTGTAGAGCGTCCCTTCTGGTGGTGGTGACGGTGGTGGGAGGGGAGGAACAGAGAACCAAATGAACAAGTCAATTATACACTAGTTTAGAAGGAGAGAAGTACCGTGGAGAATAATTAAGCAGGGAAGAATGCTGGGATGCCAGAGCAGGTGTGGAGGTTATTGCTATTTCACTGGAGTGGGGTGTAGTAGGAAAAACCAGCTGCTTTCTCTTCCACAGTCGTGGTTCTCAGAAAATACTTCCTCTCTGCTTGCTACAATGTGTGTGGAGATTTCCCCACACTGACCCATTCTCCAGCGCCAGCTGGGCGATCCACAATTTAACTTAGCTTTGACTCTGTATCTGAAGTTAGAGTCAGATCCCACCGCTTAAGGACTCAGTCCCACAAGACTGCCCTGCTTCAGATGCCAGTCACAAGCCCCAGGCTGTGATCCATGTTCCTGACTGACAGGCTACAATTTGCCCTCCTTGGATTTGATAATTTGCTCGGGTGGCTCGCAGAACTCAGAAAACCACTGTACTCATGTTTACCCACTTATTAGAAAAGATTTTGCAAAGGATACGGATGAAGGTCCAGATGGGAGCAGTGCACGGGGCAAGGTATGAGGGAGGGGCGTGGAGCTTCCTCCACGTGGGCAGCAGCCTGGCAGCTCTCCAAACCCACAGTTCAGGGACTTTGACGGAGGCTTCATCACATAGGGGTGACCAATTATTAACTCTCGTTCCAGCCCCTCTCCCCTTCATGGAGGATGCGGAGTGGGGCTGTTGGTCTTTCTGGTGACCCGCCCTGTCCAGGAGCCCACCAAGAGGTGCCTCATTAGAAAAAAAAGATGCTCCAGGGCCAGGCGCGGTGGCTCACGCCTGTAATCCCAGCACTTTGGGAGGTCGAGGAGGGTGGATCACGAGGTCAAGAGATTGAGACCATCCTGGTCAACATGGTGAAACCCCGTCTCTGCTAAAAATACAAAAATTAGCTGGGCACTGTGGCGCGTGCCTGCAATCCCAGCTACTCAGGAGGCTGAGGCAGGAGAATTGCCTGAACCCAGGAGGCGGAGGCTGCGGTGAGCCGAGATCGTGCCATTGTTCTCCAGCCTGGGTAACAAGAGCGAAACTCCGTCTCAAAAAAAACAAAAAACAAAAAACAAAAAAAAAAAGAAAGAAAAGAAAAAAAGATGCTCCCATTACCCAGGAAATTCCTAGTGATTAGGATCTCTGTGTCAGGAACCAAGATCAAAGACAAAATATCAGAACAAAAGATTCTGCTAATGCCCCTATTGCTCAGGAAATTACAAGGTTTTAGGAACTCCGTGTCAAGGACTGGAGACAAATATTGCTATGGTTTGAATGTTTGTTCCTTCAGAAACTCACGTTGAAACTTAATCCCTGGCTGGTCACAGTGGCTTATGCCTATAATCTCAGCACTTTGGGAGGCCAGGGCAGGTGGATCACGTGAGGTCGGGAGTTCAAGACGAGCCTGACCAACATGGTGAAACCTCGTCTCTACTAAAAATACAAAGTTATCTGGGCATGGTGGCACATGCCTGTGTTCCCAGCTACTCAGGAGGCTGAGGCATGAGAATCACTTGAACCCAGGAGGTAGTGGTTGCAGTGAGCTGAGATTGCACCACTGCACTCAAGCCTAGGCAATAGAGTGAGACTGTCTCAAAAAAATTTTTTTAGTAGAAAATAGAAACTTAATCTCTAATGTGGCTGTATTGCAAAATTGGGGAACTTTAAGAGGTGACTGGGCCGTGGGGCTCTCCCCTCATGAATGGATTAGTCCACTCATGGATTAATAGGTTAATAGATTAATAATCTGTTAGGAGAATCCGACTGATGATGCTGTAAGAAGAGCAAGGCAGACATGAGCTAGCATGCTCGGCCCCTTTGCCATGTGATTTCCTGCGCCATTCAGGATTCTGCAGAGTCAACTGGGCACGGTAGCTCATGCTTGTAACCCCAGCACTGTTGGGAGACCAAGGCATGTGGACTGCCTGAGGGCAGGAGTTTGAGACCAGCCTGGCCAACATGGCAAAACCCTGGCTCTACTAAAAATACAAAAATTAGCTGGGTGTGTAGTTCCAGCTACTTGGGAGGCTGAGGCAGGAGAATCACTTAAACCTAGGTAGAGGTTGCATGAAGCTGAGATCGCTCCACTGCATTCCAGGTTGGGTGACAGAGTGAGACACAGTCTCAAAAAAAAAAGAAAAGAAAAAAGGACTCTCCAGAGTCACCACAGCAAGAAGGCCCTCAGCAGGAGCACTTCTCAAGCTTGGAGTTCTCAGCCTCCATAACTGTAAAAAATAAATTCCTTTTTGTTTATCTACCTTGTTTCAGGTATTCTGATAGAAGCAAGAGAAAACAAACTAAGCCAGAAAATTTAAAAAATATGTATTATATATCTCTCTCTTTTTATAAATCACAATATCATAGGTAGCCAGGGAGGCCTCAGGAGAGGGGACATTTGAGCAAAGACTTGAAGAAAGTGAAGGAGCAAAGCCATGTGAGTATTTGGAGGAAAATGTTAGGACGAAAGTTAAGGATAAGGGTAAAGACTCTGAGGCAGAGGATACTTCAAATGTGCGAGGAAGTGGAAAAGGCCAGGTGGTCTGAGGACAGCGAACAACCGGGCGAATGAAAGTCAAGGTGGGGCCAGGTGCGGCAGCTCACACCTGTAATCCCAGCACCTCGGAGGGCCCGCCGCGGCTCACACCCATAATCCCAGCACCTCCGAGGGCCCGTGGCTCACACCCGTAATCCCAGCACCTCCGAGTGCCCGCGGCGGCTCACACCTGTAATCCCAGCACCTCGGAGGGCCCGCGGCAGCTCACACCCGTAATCCCAGCACCTTGGGAGAGCCCGCGGTGGTTCACACCTGTAATCCCCGCACCTGGGAGGGCCCGCGGCGGCTCACACCCATAATCCCAGCACCTCGGAGGGCCCGCGGCAGCTCACACCCGTAATCCCAGCACCTTGGGAGGGCCCGCGGTGGTTCACACCCATAATCCCCGCACCTGGGAGGGCCCGTGGCAGCTCACACCCGTAATCCCAGCACCTTGGGAGAGCCCGCGGTGGTTCACACCTGTAATCCCAGCACCTTGGGAGGGCCCGCGGTGGTTCACACCTGTAATCCCCGCACCTGGGAGGGCCCGCGGCGGCTCACACCCATAATCCCAGCACCTCGGAGGGCCCGCGGCAGCTCACACCCGTAATCCCAGCACCTTGGGAGGGCCCGCGGTGGTTCACACCCATAATCCCCGCACCTGGGAGGGCCCGTGGCAGCTCACACCCGTAATCCCAGCACCTCAGAGGGCCCATGGTGGCTCACACCCGTAATCCCAGCATCTCAGAGGGCCTGCGGCGGCTCACACCCATAATCCCAGCACCTCGGAGGGCCCGTGGCGGTTCACACCCATAATCCCAGCACCTCGGAGGGCCCGCAGCTCACACCTGTAATCCCAGCACCTCGGAGGGCCCGGGGCGGCTCACACCCGTAATCCCAGCACCTCGGAGGGCCCGCGCAGCTCACACCCATAATCCCAGCACCTCGGAGGGCCCACGGCGGCTCACACCCGTAATCCCAGCACCTCGGAGGGCCCACGGCGGCTCACACCTGTAATCCCAGCTCCTCGGAGGGCCTGCAGCGGCTCACACCCGTAATCCCTGCACCTCGGAGGGCCCGTGGTGGCTCACACCCGTAATCCCAGCACCTCGGAGGGCCCGCGCAGCTCACACCCATAATCCCAGCACCTCGGAGGGCCCGCGGCGGCTCACACCCGTAATCCCAGCACCTCGGAGGGCCCGCGGCAGCTCACACACGTAATCCCAGCACCTCCGAGGGCCCGCGCAGCTCACACCCATAATCCCAGCACCTCCAAGGGCCTGCGCAGCTCACACCCATAATCCCAGCACCTCAGAGGGCCCGTGGCAGCTCACACCCGTAATCCCAGCACCTCGGAGGGCCCGCGCAGCTCACACCCGTAATCCCAGCACCTCCGAGGGCCCATGGCGGCTCACACCCATAATCCCAGCACCTCGGAGGGCCCGCGGCAGCTCACACCCGTAATCCCAGCACCTTGGGAGGGCCCGCGGTGGTTCACACCCATAATCCCCGCACCTGGGAGGGCCCGTGGCAGCTCACACCCGTAATCCCAGCACCTCAGAGGGCCCATGGTGGCTCACACCCGTAATCCCAGCATCTCAGAGGGCCTGCGGCGGCTCACACCCATAATCCCAGCACCTTGGAGGGCCCGTGGCGGCTCACACCCATAATCCCAGCACCTCGGAGGGCCCGCAGCTCACACCTGTAATCCCAGCACCTCGGAGGGCCCGGGGCGGCTCACACCTGTAATCCCAGCACCTCGGAGGGCCCGCGCAGCTCACACCCATAATCCCAGCACCTCGGAGGGCCCACGGCGGCTCACACCCGTAATCCCAGCACCTCGGAGGGCCCACGGCGGCTCACACCTGTAATCCCAGCTCCTCGGAGGGCCTGCAGCGGCTCACACCCGTAATCCCAGCACCTCGGAGGGCCTGTGGTGGCTCACACCCGTAATCCCAGCACCTCGGAGGGCCCGCGCAGCTCACACCCATAATCCCAGCACCTCCGAGGGCCCGCGCAGCTCACACCCATAATCCCAGCACCTCAGAGGGCCCGTGGCGGCTCACACCCGTAATCCCAGCACCTCGGAGGGCCCGCGCAGCTCACACCTGTAATCCCAGCACCTCCGAGGGCCCATGGCGGCTCACACCCATAATCTCAGCACCTCGGAGGGCCCGCGGCGGCTCACACCCGTAATCCCAGCACCTCGGAGGGCCCGTGGCAGCTCACACCTGTAATCCCAGCACCTCAGAGGGCCCACGCTGGCTCACACCTGTAATCCCAGCACCTCGGAGGGCCCATGCTAGCTCACACCTGTAATCCCAGCACCTCCGAGGGCCCACGGTGGCTCACACCCGTAATCCCAGCACCTCGGAGGGCCCGCGGCGGCTCACACCTGTAATCCCAGCACCTTGGGAGGCTGAGGCACGGGATCATGAGGTCAAGAAATGAAGACCATCGTGGCCAACATGATGAAACCACGTCTCTACTAAAATTACAAAAAGTAGCTGGGTGTGGTGGCTCATGCCTGTAGTCCCAGGAGGCTGTGGCAGGAGAATCACTCTAACCCAGGAGGCAGAGGTTGCCGTGAGCCCAGATCGTGTCATTGCACTCCAGCTTGGTGACAGAGCGAGACTCCATCAAAAAAAAAAAAATTGTCAAACTGAGTGGCCAGATGCAGTGGCTTGCATCTGTAATCCAGCACTTTGGGAGACTGAGGCAGGCAGATCACTCCAGGTCAGGAGTTCAAGGACCAACCAGGCTAACATGGTGAAACACCATCTCTAATAAAAATACAAAAATTAGCTGCGTGCGGTGGCAGCAGGTGCCTGTAATCCCAGCTACTTGGGAGGTGGAGGGAGGAGAATTGCCTGAACCTGGGAGGTGGAGGTTACAGTAGGCCAAGATTGTGCCATTGCACTTCAGCCTGGGTGACAGAGCAAGACTCCACCCCTACCCAAAAAAAATTCAAAGTGAGACTAGGGCACAGTGAGTTACACCTGTAATCCTAGCACTTTGGGAGGCTGAGGCAGGAAGATTACTTGTGGCCAGGAGTTCAAGACCAGCCTGGGCCACATGGCAAGAACTTGTCTCTACAATTCTTTTTTCTTCAGCCAGGTATGGTGGCACACTCTTGTAGTACTAGCTACCCAAGAGGCTAAGATGGGAGATCACTTGACACTGGGAGTTCAAGGTTACAGTGAGCTATAATCACATTGCTGCACTCTAGCCTGGGCAAAGAGCAACACCCTGTCTTTAAGGGAAGAAAAAGTCAAAATGAAAAAATCAGGGGGAGACCCCATGGGCCACTGCAAGGCTTTACTCTAAGTGAGCTAGAGAGATGAGGAGTTATTGGAAGGTTTGAACAGAGGAGTTACATATTAAATGAATCATATTAAAAGCTACATATTAAAAGGATTATATATATTAAAAAGCCACTGGGTTGAGAATAGATTATAGAGAGACAAGGGTGCAAGCAGGCAGACCTGTTAGGAGACTGTTGGAAAAACCCAAGCTAGAAATGCTGGTAGCCCCACGAGAGTGGCAGCAGTGGAGGTGGCAAGACAGTTGAATTCTGGACAGAGCGTAACGGTCAGATGGCGTCTCCTGAGGGATTGGATGGGGGATAAAAGAGAAAAAGAAACGACAAGGATGATGTCACGGCTTTGGGCCTGAGAAGCTCTAAGGATGAAGTTGCCATTCGCCGATACGGGGGAAGACTTGCAGGAACAGGTTTCAGGGCATGATCAGGAGTTCTGACTTGGCCTTGTGTATTAACGTTCTTACATTGCTGTAAACAACCACCTGGCTGGGCGTGGTGGCTCATGACTGTAATCCCAGCACTTTGGGAGGCTGAGGTGGACGGATCACCTGAGGTCAGGAGTTCAGGACCAGCCTGACCAACACAGTGAAATCCCGCCTCTACTAAAAACACGAAAATTAGCCAGTGTGGTGGTGCATACCTGTAATTCCAGCTACTCGGGAGGCTGAGACAGGAGAACTGCTTGAACCCAGGAGGCAGAAGTTGCACTAAGCTGAGATCAGGCCACTGCACTCCAGCCTGGGTGACAGAGTGAGACTCCATCTCAAAAAAAAAAAAAAAAAAAAAGAACCACCTGAGACTGGGTAACTATGAAGAAAAGAGGTTAAATCAGCTCACGGTTCTGTGGGCTATACAGGCTCCTGCTTCTGGGAAGGCCTCCGGGAACCTACAACCAGGATGGAAGGCCATGGGGAAGCCAGCTCATGTCCACATGGTTGGCAGGAGAGAGCACAGGCGGAGGTGCCGCATGCTTCGTTTATTTTTCTTGACTCTGAGTACCATGCTATATACTTTAAACAAGCAAATATCACGAGAACTCACTCGTTATCATGAGAACCACAAGGGAGAAGTCTGCCCCCACGATTCCATTACCTTCCCACCAGGCCCCTCCTCCAACATTGAGGATTACAGTCCTGGCCCATCCCAAATATCATGCCCTTACATTTCAATACACGATTATGCCTTCCTAACAGTCTCCCAAAGTCTTAACTCATTTCAGCATTAACTCAGAAAGGACCCTTCTGCCTATGAACCTGTAAAATCAAAAGCAAGTTAGTTACTTCTAGGACACAGTAAAGATACAGGCATTGGTAAATGCTCCTGCTCCAAAAGGGAGAAATTGGCCAAAACAAAGGAGTTGCAGGCCCCCCGTGCAAGTCTGAAATCCAGCAGGGCAGTCATTCAATCTTAAAGCTCCAAAACACTCTCCTTTGATTCCATGTCTCACATGCAGGCCACACCGATGCAAGGGGTATGTTCTCAAGCTCTTGGGCAGCTCTGCTTCTGTGCCTGCAGCTTTTCCAGGCACACAGTGCAAGCTGTTGATGGATCTACCATTCTGGGGTCTGGAGGACAGTCATCCTCTTCTCACAGCTCCACTTGGCAGTGAGTGCCACAGTGGGGACTCTGTGTGGGAGCTCCAACCCCATATTTTCCCTCCACAGTGGCTTACTGAAGGTTCTCCACAAGGACTCCACCCCTGCAGCAGACTTCTGCCTGTACATCCAATTTGTCCCTACATCCTCTGACATCTAGACAGAGTCTCCCAGCCTCAGCTCTTGCTCTCTGAGCACCTGCAAGCTTAAGACCATCTGGAAGCCTCCAAGGCTTGTGGCTTGCACCCTCTGGAGCAGTGGCCCGAAACACATCTGGAGCCCTTTTAGCCATGGCTGGAGCTGGGGCAGCTAGGACATGGGGAGCAGAGCCCTGAGCCTGACCCACAACACTGTTTTTTCCTCCTAGGCCTCCAGGCCTGTTATGAGAGGGGCTGCCACGAAGGTCTCTGAAACTCCATGGCGGCATTTTTCCCATTGCCTTGGCTCTTAATGTATGGTTCCTCTTTACTTGTACAAATTTTTGCAGCTAAATTGAATTCCTCCCAGAAAATGGGTTTTTCTCTTCTAACACATGGCCAGGCTGCACATTTTCCAAACTTCAATAGTTTGCTTCTCTTTTAAATGTAAGTTCCAGTTTCTGATAATCTCTTTGCTCACAAATATGAGTATGCACTGTTAGAAGCATCCAGGCCACGTCTTCAATGCATTGCTACTTAGAAATGCCAGATACCCTAAATCCTCTCTCACAGTGGCTCACGCCTGTAATCCCAGCACTTTGGGAGGCTGAGGCGGGTGGATCACGAGGTCAAGAGATCAAGACCATCCTGGTCAACATGGTGAAAACCCGTCTCTACTAAAAATACAAAACATTACCTGGGCATGGTGGCGCGTGCCTGTAATCCCAGCTACTCGGGAGGCTGAGGCAGGAGAATTGCCTGAACCCAGGAGGCGGAGGTTGCGGTGAGCCGAGATCGCACCATTGCACTCCAGCCTGGGTAACAGCAGCGAAACTCCGTCTCAAAAAAAAAAAATAATCTCTCTGAAGTTCAAAGTTCAACAGATCCCTACAGCAGGTGCAGAATGCCGCCAATCTCTTTGCTAAAGCAAAGCAAGAGTGACCTTTCCTCCAGTTTCCAATAAGGTCCTTATCTCCATCTGAGACCTCCTCAGCCTAGACTTCATTGTCCACATCACTACCAGCATCCTGGTTACAACCATTCAACAAGTCTCTAGGACGTTCCAAACTTTTCCTTATCTTCCTGTCTTCTTGTGAGCCTTCCAAACTGCTCCAAATTCTTCCTGTTATGTCATTCCAAAGTCGCTTCCACATTTTCAGGTATCTTTGTAGCAATGCCCACCTCTCTGGTACCGTCTTCTGTGTTAGTTCATTCCCGCATTGCTATAGAACTACCTGAGACTGGGTAGTTTGTAAAGAAAAGAGTTTAGCTAGCTCATGGTTCTGTGGGCTGTACAGGCTTCTGCTTCTGGGGAGACCTCAGGAAAGCTCCAATCAAACAAAGGGGAAGTACCCACACATTCACATGGCTGCTGGGAGAGAGAGAGAGCAGAGGGGGGAGTGCCACACACTTTTAGACAACCAGATCGCGTGAGAACTGGTCTCCATCACTGAGAGGGGAGACCCCCTCCCCATCTTCCTCCTCGCAGGCCTCCACCTCCTCCCTCCAGGTGAGGAGGAGGGCAGACATAAAATACCAAGACCTGGAATCCGTGGTCAAGCAACTTGCTGGCACCACTGACCAGGCCATAATGAGGCCCAAGGACTGGGAAGATAACTCCCTTTTCAGTTCTCAGCATCTCCGCTATGTATAAACCTTGAAGTGTTGCAAAGAATGTTTTCCCTACCGACTAGAGCCCGGCCGTGGGTCACGTCCTCCATGTCTACATGACCCAGGCCCCCTCCTGGAAACACCTCTGCCAACTAATGATTTACTGCCTTTGTCTTGTCTCTGTAAACCTCCTCCCTGCCTATTCCCCTGTGTGCTGCATACGAATTAGCAAATCAATAAAAGTCAAAAACTGTGAGGTCAGCTGCCCAGCCAAAGGGCAATAATACAGTTTCACGTCTGCTCCCCCTTTAGAGTTGTAAGCCCTTAAAAAGGAAAACAGGCTGCGTCTCAGGGAGCTCAGCTCCCGGGTGAATAAGAAGCCACTTCATTTCTCAGTTGGTGTTCAAGAAGTTTGTTCCCTGCCAATCCTGCTACATCACGAGAACAGCAAGGGAGAAGTCCACCCCCTGAGTCAATCACCTCCCGCTGGGCCCCTCCTCCAGCATTGGGGATTACAATTCCACATGAGATTTGGGTGGGGACAGAGAGCCAAACTGAATGGCCTTGTAAAGTTAGAGAAACTTAATGACTCAACTTGAACGTCTTCTCCTAAAAGCCTTTGCAATTCTCTTTTTTTTTTTCGAGACGGAGTTTCGCTGTTGTTACCCAGGCTGGAGTGCAATGGCGCGATCTCGGCTCACCGCAACCTCCGCCTCCTGGGTTCAGGCAATTCTCCTGCCTCAGCCTCCTGAGTAGCTGGGATTACAGGCACGCGCCACCATGCCCAGCTAATTTTTTGTATTTTTAGTAGAGATGGGGTTTCACCTTGTTGGCCTGGATGGTCTTGATCTCTTGACTTCATGATCCACCTGCCTCGGCCTCCCAAAGTGCTGGGATTACAGGCGTGAGCCGCCGCGCCCGGCCACCTTTGCAATTCTCTGCCGACACTTAGATGACACACTCTGGTTCTCTTGTAACGTGGTTTCTATCGCTATCATAGCACTTAGGACAGAGAGCAGCTCGCATTAACTCAAAATCAACTAGTGTTAAGAACAATCCAGTAGCTTCTGACAGTGAAGGAGTGACTGAGGCAGATGTTCCTCTGCTGGCACACACCAGAAAACTGACAGGATGTGTGAAACAACCGTATTCAGATCCTGGGACTGCAGGAAGCGTGAAGGGGAGCTCGGAGAGGAGGAAAAGGAAGGCGAGCCCTGCATTCGCCCCAGCTCTTTGCCTGAAGGCAATTTCCGAGTTGTTGTGTAGGGGGCAGGAATTGGAGCCCAGGAGACCTTGCTGAGCTGAGGAGAGAAAGATTGGCGGTGGGGACGGCTAAGGCAACTTGCAATTTGTGAGGCAGAGCATTCAAGAGGAAGAAACTATGTAAAGAGAGCTCCAGAAATCTGCATACTGAGTCCTCTTGAGACTTGGCATGAATACTAACCTGGCATGTATAGGGTGAAACTCCCCAAGCCTGGCAAGGAGCAATTAACTGATGGGAATCTATAAGCTAAACGATTCCCAAAGCTGACACAGGGCTGGTGAATGTGAGCTCCTACCATGCAGAGTGGAGAGCCCTTGTTGAGGACTTGCGGTGAGGAGCAGAGACCTCCGAAGAGCCGGGCCTTAGTAGAAGGGCTAAAAACAAAGCTTTAAAGAGACTCAAAAGGATCAACTTAGCCGGGCACGGTGGCTCACGCCTGTAATCCCAGCACTTTGGGAGGCCGAGGCGGTGGATCACGAGGTCAAGAGATTGAGACCATCCTGGTCAACATGGTGAAACCCCGACTCTACTAAAAATACAAAAAAAAAAAAAAAAAAAAAAATTAGCTGGGCATGGTGGCATGTGCCTGTAATCCCAGCTACTCAGGAGGCTGAGGCAGGAGAATTGCCTGAACCCAGGAGGCGGAGGTTGCGGTGAGCTGAGATCGCGCCATTGCACTCCAGCCTGGGTAACAAGAGTGAAACTCCGTCTCAGAAAAAAGAAAAAAAAAAAGAATCAACTTGTTCCGCAAGTAACTTAAGTGCCTAACAAAACAAACTTCTATACTCTTTAAAGAAAGATAGTACCAGCCTGGGCAATATAATGAGAAATGATCTCTAAAAAAAATCAAAACTTAGCCAGGTATGGTGGCATGTGCCCACAGTTTCAGCTACTTGAGAGGCTGAAGCTGGAGGATCAGCCCAGGAAGCTGAGGCTGCAGTGAGCTGTGATTGTGCCACTGTACTCCAGCCTGGGCAACAGAGCAAAAACAGAAAACAAAGGACAGTAAAAGCCAATCCCTCAGCAACATAACACTTACAATAGGAAGTTATTTAAAATAGCACCCAGAACCATGAAATATTTAGGAATATATCCAATGTGGATTGGAAGTGGCTCACACAGAAATTTATTCTCGTCTCTTCTAAACTCATTAATGACATTACATTGATAGCCTGAAATTTATCATGGTGTATCTACATCACAGAAATTAACAAATAGCACAAATTAGGGCTTTCTAACCACCCTCACCCCAAAGAGCAGGTTCATCAGTACACCATTGAATAATTAGACAAAATCTGAGCTGACCTCTGCAAAAGAACTTGGCTGAGAGAAATTGAAGATCTAAAATATCAGTGAGATATAATTTGTTTATGGACTGGAAGATTCAATATTGTCAAAAATGTCAATTTCCTCCCAAATTACTTCACAGATTTAGTGGAATCCTAATTAAAATCCCAACAGACAGGGTCAGGGACCATGGCTCACACCTGTACTCCCAGCACTTTGGGAGGCTGAGGAGGGTGGATCACCTGAGGTCAAGATTTCAAGACCAGCTTGGCCAACATGGTGAAACCCTATCTCTACTAAAAACAAACAAAAGAAAACAAAAAACCCCAAAATTAGCTTAGTGTGATGGCAACCTGTAATCCCAGCTACTTGGGAGGCTGAGGCAGGAGAATCACTTGAACTGGGAGGTGGAGGTTAGAGTGAGCTGAGACTGTGCCACTGCACTTCAACCTGGGTGACAGGGTGAGACTCTATCTCAAAAAAAAAAAAATCCCAAAAGATAGGCTGATACTAAAATTTATGTGGAAATGCAAAATTTTAGAATAATCAGAAGCTGAAAAAGAAATGTTAGAGGACTCAACTACAAGATTTTATTATTTACTATAAATGTAGATAAAGTCATAAAGAGATACAGCTCTGTATAAGATACAGAGATCAACGGAACAGAATGGAGTCTGGAAAGTCACCTGGACATACACAGAGAATTGATTTTGTTGACATGTCCCAGGGCTACTTCACTGAGACTTTGTAGCAGTTGCTTAAGCATTTGTTAATGTTCATATCTTTAAAATCTAAGCAAAAGTCATCATTACCATGTCTCGTGGCATAGAAATTTGGACTTCAGTCATCCATTGGTCCATGCTGAACAAACTTGGAACTATTTTTCTGAAATAATGTGTGCTTTGCCTATGAACACTCCCTTGGCCCTTCTTTGTCCACTGGACTTGAATTTAGTCAAGTGACCCACCTCTAATTAAAGCACAAAGATACGTTCTTAATCAGTAACATAAAAAACTCTCATTCATTCAAAAAATATTTATTGAACGACTACTATATGCCAGGCAATTCAGATACTACTTGGAAAGAATGACCTCTAAGACTATATATCAAAAGTTTGATTGTCAGAATAATATTTAGCAGAATAGCCTGAGAGATACGTAGTCAAATGATTTCCCTACTTAATCTGAAATTGTTTGTTCCTTTTTGTCAGATGGGGTCTCAGTATGTTGCCCAGGCTGGCCCTGAACTTCTGGGCTCAAGGGATCCTCTCACCTCAGCTTCCTGATGTAGAAAATAAAAATAAATAGAAGTTCCTTTTCAAAGATTTCCTTTTAGTTTGTTATAAATAATAACTTCTTAAAAGTGAATTTACTCTAGACCCTTTGCTAACACTCCTGAGTAGCCGTTACTCATAATAAAGAAATACGTGTATCCAGTGTTTTTAATTCTTACACTTTAACCTAGAGCTTTTCCCTGACATGCCTGGACAAGCCCAGGCAAGTCTCAGATCACGGCTTATTCCTCTTCCCTATTTAGAAGTACTTTTGCCTCTCTAAGCTTTCCTCAAGTTACTTCCTCTTTTCCTTTGTTCTCCTCTGCCTTTACCTATTTAGGAAAGCTTTAAGTTGTTAGCCATCCGGGTGCAGCCTAGACTTGAGGTCCACTTCCAGCTACTCCGGAGGCTGAGGTGGGAGGATGGCTTGAGCCCAGGAGGTCGAGCTGCAGTGAGCCCCTCATCACACCACAGCACTCCAGCCTGGGCGACAGTGAGACCCTGTCTCAAAAAATAAAAATAAAACAAAATAACGAAGTATTTCTCTCTTTCCGCTGAACCGTGATCAGTATAAAGGCCTTCATGATCTGGCTCCAGCTAATTTCCGATCATATCTACACAGCTCCCCTCCTCACCACGGTTCTTCAGCTGCCCCACTCTAATTTTTACCAGAAAACCCTTTCCTGTCTGCTGGGTGTTAAATCTGTTTTCCCTCTGACTGGATGCTCTCCTCCTGAAGCGTAATGAGGCCCGGTCCTGCTCACCTATGACCTCATTTCCCTCATTACGCAGAGACAGTCCTCCTGATGACTCTTCTTTTTCTGAAGTGAGGTCTGGCTCCACCCCCCAGGCTGGAATGCAGTGGCGTGATCACGGGTCTTTGAGCTCAAGCGATCCTCCCACTTCAGCCTCCCGAGTAGCTCAGACCAACCCACCGAGCTACTTTTTTTTTTCTTTGTAGAGACGAGGCTTTGCCATGTTACCCAGGCTGGTCCCGAACTCCTGGACTCAAGGGTTTCTCCAGCCTCAGCTTCCCAAAGTGCTGGGATTGCAGGTGTGAGCCCCTCCACCCAGCCTCAATACATTCTCGTTGAATAAATGAATGAATGGCATCCAGTTGGAAAGAGAGATCTGCGTGAGGAAACGGGCTCCATACTTACGCCGTGTGCTGGACCAGGGGCTGCATGACGTGGCGCCAGAGATGCCACCAGGGCAAGACACTCCTCCATCAGGCTCTGTCCCTTACGACTGACAGAAGCCCCGATAACTTGTTGTTGAGGTAGCTGCAGTATCCTGGGTCCTTGGCTCTTCCGTCTGCCTCCTAATCTTTCTCAGATGACTTGGACATTTACAGTTTCCCCAGTTCCACCCACAGATACTAATTTTCAGAAAAAAGATCTGCGCAAACACCAAGTAGCAGTGACAGCCTGTAGCATTAACAGTCCTGAAGGTGGTTGCTTTTTACCGGCAAAAATCCTTAACTAAGCCCAGAATGCTTTAGAGCTGGGGTTCTAAGTTTTTGTAACTTTTTTTTCCCTGAGACAGAGTCTCACTCTGCCGTCCAGGCTGGATTGCAGTCATGTGATCTTAGCTCACAGCAACCTCCACCTCCCAGGTTCAAGGGATTCTCCAGCCTCAGCCTCCCAAGTAGCTGGGATTACAGGTGCATGTCCCACACCCAGCTAATTTTTGTATTTTTAGTAGAGATGGGGTTTTGCCGTGTGACCAGGCCGGTCTAGAACTCCTGACCTCAGGTGATCCACCCACCTCAGCCTCCCAGAGTGCTGGAATTATAGCACTCTGGGAGGCTGAGGTGGGTGGATCACTGTGCCTGGCCAAGTTTTCGTAACTTTTGAATATTTTATGGTTACTGCGCTTATTATTTTCAAGTGACTATACAATTTGTAAAGGCCAGTTTGGTGGAAAAACAATTACAATAAGGCTGGAAATTATCACACAAGCTTTGTCCTCAAATGATTATTGGCTGTGAGCAAATTTATTGTATATTTAGTTCTGAAAGAAAAAAACATAATGAAATAACTTGTACAAAATGCTGAAGATACATCTTCAAAGATTTTTGCCTAAAAATTATGGAGGAAATAAAGATTACATGTAAATTATAAACTGAAAATTAAAATTAAATGCACAGATCCTTTCCTCAAGAGAAGATACTGGGGTTCAAATTTCTTTTGACAACATTTTTTTTAAAAGTTCATAGTGCAAGACCATCGAAGTCACCATCACGGTCTCCTGTCGAAGCCCCAGCCCAGTCTTCACCCCACCACACTTAGTCACTTGCAAAAATCACTCAACCTTAAAACCAAGCTCTTAAATATCATTTCAGGTAAGAGAGATAATTAGAAATGGAGGAAAGAAAAAAAATCACTTTAGAGTAATAAGGAATTAGCTGGGCACAGTGGCTCATGCCTCTAATCTGAGCACTTTGGGAGGCTGAGGCAGGTGGATCATGAGGTCAGGAGTTTGAGGCCAGCCTAGCCAACATGCTGAAACCCCCATCTCTACTAAAAATACAAAAATTAGCTGGGCATGGTGGCGAGTGCCTATAATCCCAGCTACTCGGGAGGTTGAGGCAGGAGAATCACCTGAACCTGGGAGGCAGAGGTTGCAGTGAGCCAACATGGCACCATTGCACGCCAGCCTGGGCAACAAGAGTGAAACTCCATCTCAAAAAACAAAAAAAAATTAGCTGGGTGTGGTGCACACCTGTAATACCAGCTACTTGGGAAGCTGAGGCAGGAGAATTGCTTGAACCTGGGAGGTGGAAGTTGCAGTGAGCTGAGATTGCACCTGTGCACTCCAGCCTGGGCAACAGAGTAAGACTCCATTTCAAAAAAACAAACAAAAAATAATAAGGAGGTGGCACATGCCTGTGGTCCCAGCTACTCAGGAGGCTGAGGCGGGAAGATCGCTTGGCCAAGGAGATGGCAGCTGCAGTGAGCTATGATTGTGCCTGTGAGTAGCCACTGCTCTCCAGCCCGGGTGGCATGGCAGACCCTGTCTGATAAGAAAAGAGTAAGAAGGAGCTCTGTAGAGGAATTAGATACAGACTTGTATTTCAGACCTCGCCTTCACCTGCCATGGGGTGGGAGGTCGCTGCAGACCTGTACGAATTTGCTGCCGGTAACTCGGACACCCACCACCGGTAACAAGCCCAGCTGCTTTTACAAGTTTCACTTACCCTGGAAGCTGAGCAGTAATGGTGCTTAACGGGCTGCCTAGAAGAGTCTCCAGGGTGCCCTCTGGGGGTCAAGAGCAGGTATAACCTTTTAGAAGACAGGAACTTTGTATAAAGGTTACTGAATGAACGAATCCCATCAGACTGAGTCTCGGTATGACGCTGGTAGGTGTCTGATCTTCGCCATTGACAGCATCATACGACCTGGAACCCGGAGAAAGTACCTGGGGGCTTCCAGATTTCAAAGGTCATCAATCCAGTGGCCTTCTGATTTGAATGGTCTCCCTCCACTATCTTTCCCCATTCTCTGCTCCATTCAGCTCACTGGGCTATCAGCTTCCCGTCCCTCTAGCAGGGATAGCCCTTTCCCTCCAAGGTCCACGGATGGAACAGATGTTGGGCCTCCGGTGACACAGTCCAGGGAGGCTCAAGAGGAGAGGCCAGTGTGGTTAAAGCATCCCATGAAAGTGGCCGGGAAATCCTAGTCCTGTTCTACTTCTGTAGAAGGTCCCTTCCGTTCCTAGTTGATTGAGCGTTTTCATCCTGAAGGCGTGTTGAAACTTGTCAAATGCTTTTTAAAAAGTATTTCCTGGACCGGGCGCAGTGGCTCACACCTGTAATCCCAGCACTTTGGGAAGCCGAGGCAGGTGGATCGCTTGAGCCCAGCCTGAACGACATGGTGAAACCCTGTTTCTGTAAAAAATACAAATAATTAGCTGGGCGTGGTGGAGTGCGCCTCCAGTTCCAGCTACTTGGAAGGCTGAGGTGGCATGATGGCAGTGAGCTGTGACCACACCACTGCGCTCCAGCCTGGGCGGCAGAGCGAGACCCTGTCGCAAACAAAGCCAAACAAAAATGTGTTCTGGGTATAAAGCCTTGCCAGCTAGATGATTCGCAGGTGTTTTCTGTCAGTGTGTGGGTAGCCGTTTCACTCTGTTAAAGGTGCCCAGAGGGATAAAAGTTTAAATTTTTGACGAAATCAACCTTGTCCTTTTTGGTTGGTGCTGAGTCTGTGGTGGCATATGCAAGAAGTCATCGCAGAATCCAGTCACGAAGATCTGCCCTGTACTTTCTTCCAGGAGCTGTTCAGTTTTCCTTCAGGTCTCTGCCCCATTTGGGTTTCCTTTTTGTGTGTGGTGTAAGGTAACTGTCTAACTTCATCCTTCTACGTGTGAAGAGCCAGGGTTCCCAGCCCTATTTTGTCCTGATACTTCCTTTTGCACTGAGTGATGCTGGCAGTCTTGCAGATCATTTTATCGGATATGTGAGGGCGTCCGCCTGGGCTCTGTCTTCTACACATGCGTGTGTCTGTCTTTGTGCCAGCATCATACTGTTTTGATTACTGGAACTTTCAGTAAGGTTGATCAAGAACAGTGAGACTTCCAACTTGGTTCTGTTTCTTCTTTCTTTCTTTTTTTTTTGCAGAGACAAGTGAACATTTATTTTTGTACCTTTCCTCCTATATGTCACAACAAGGCCTCAGGAATCTCCAGATTCAGTTCTGTCCCTGGGCTTGGTCGACTGCTGCAGGAGTCTTAGGGAGCCTTGTAGAAATGCTAGAGTTACTCATTTACCAACAGTAAACCCTAGGATAGGAGAGCAGGCAGCCAATGTAGAAACGCCGGAATTTTTCCTCGGAGCTGGGCTGCGATGAGAGGTGCTTGCCATGAACATGAGCTACTGTTTTTTCTTTTGAGATGGAGTTTCGCTCTTATTGCCCAGGCTAGAGTGCATTGGCATGATCTCGGTTCACTGCCACCTCTGCCTCCTGGGTTCAAGCGATTCTCCTGCTTCAGCCTCCCAAGTAGCTAGGATTATAGGCATGCACCGCTATGCCTGGCTAATTTTTGTATTTTTAGTAGAGACAGGATTTTGCCACGTTGGTCAGGCTGGTCTTGAACTCCTGATCCTTGGGTGATCAGCCTCTCAAAGTGCTGGGATCACAGGCATGAGCCACCACACCAGCCACCTACTGTCTCTTGACACTTCCTTTCCAGTTTTTGAAGATAATACAGGAAATAATCTCTGAAGATACTTGATGAAAATTCCCCAGAACACAAAAACACATGCTTCCACTTCATTGATAAACATTTCCTGCAGTTTGGCACCGGGGCCTAGTTCACCTGGATGAGCTGATTGATGCATTGGCACACCCGAGAGCCAGGTGTGCCCAGGTGAGGAAGCGCACTCTATTTTCGGTAGCATGACGGGCCACTGAGAGGTGGAAAGGGTGCAAGAACCATGAGCTCTCCTGGAAATGCTTCTCCGGGAAGGCAATTTCATGGTGAGGTCTTCCAGGCAAATGACACCAAACTCCCCAGGGGCTCCCCGATCGCTGTTTCTGTCAGAGAGATGGTTTCATTCTTGACCTCGGCTTGTCCACGTTTCAAAATGAGTCCCCGGACAGACTTCAGATTTGGAAACCCCCAGGTCACATACAGTTCCACTATACGTACCATTTTTAGGTTCTTGGGGTGACCAGAACAGAAGGACATGAACAGATGAGTATCAAAAGAAGACATACATGCAGCAAACGTGAGAAACGCTCAACATCACTGTGCATCAGAAACACAGATGAAAACCGCAATGAGACACCACCTCACCAGTCAGAATGGCTATTATTAAAAGTCGAAAAAGTAACAGATATTAGCAAATTTGCAGAGAAAAAGGCAACCTTTATATACTCTCTGGGAGTGTATTCATTCAACTACTGTGGAAAGCAGTGTGGAGGTTTCTGAAAGAACTAAAAGTAGAGCTACCGTTTGACCCAGCAATGCCATTACTGGGTATATACCCAAAGGAAAAGGAATCATTCTACCAGAAAGAAACATGCACTCATGTTTACTGCAGCACGATTCACAATAGCAAAGAAATGGAATCAACCTAGATGCCTGTCGTTGGGGGATAAAGAATATGTGCTACATACACGCCATGAAATACTACACAGCCGTAAAAAAGCAAAATCACGTCCTTGGCAAAAACACGGATGCAGCCGGAAACCATTATCCTAAGTGAATTTAACACAGGAACAGAAAACCAAATGCTATGTGTCCTCACTTATAAGTGGGGGCCAAACACTGGGCAGGCGTGGACATAAAGATGAGAAGAGACGCTGGGCACTGGAGCGGAGGGAAGCGGGGAGGGAAAGGGCCGAACAACTAACCTACTGGGCACGATGCTCATACCTGAGTGGTGGGATCTCAGATCGCAAACCTCAGCCTCACGCAGGACAGCTGTGTGAAAAACCTGCACATGTACCCCCCGAATCCGAAATAAGAGAGAACTGGGAAGAGAGGCTGGTGCGCGGACACACATTTCTGCAGAGGGCGCCAAAGGCCAGACGATCCCGATTTGTAACAAAGTTGCCATTTGTGGGGTTTATTGTTTGTTTTTCAGCTATAATCCTATTCACAGGAGGGGACGTGTAACTCTCTTTTTTTTGAGACGGAGTTTCGCTCTTGTTACCCAGGCTGGAGTGCAATGGCACGATCTCGGCTCACCACAACCTCCGCCTCCTGGGTTCAGGCAATTCTCCTGCCTCAGCCTCCTGAGTAGCTGGGATTACAGGCACGCGCCACCGTGCCCAGCTAATTTTTTGTATTTTTAGTAGAGACGGGGTTTCACCATGTTGACCAGGATGGTCTCGATCTCTTGACCTCGTGATCCACCCGCCTCTGCCTCCCAAAGTGCTGGGATTACAGGCTTGAGCCGCCGCGCCCGGCAGACTCTTTCTTTTTCTCTGTTTCCTCTCTCATCCTCTGTTGTTTTTGCTTTTTTTCTTTTTTCTGCTTTTTCTCAAGTGTTTTTCTTTCTTTTTTTGTAACAACATAAAATTTACATAATATCAAATTGACCTCTTTGTTGTTGTTTTTGAGACGGAGTCTCTCTCTGTCACCAGGCTGGAGTGCAATGGCACCATCTCAGCTCACAGCAACCTCCGCCTCCCGGGTTCCAGCGATTCTCCTGCCTCAGCCTCCTGAGTAGTTGGGATGACAGGTGCCCACCACCATGCTCAGCTAATTTTTGTGTTTTTAGTAGAGACAGGGTTTCACCATGGTCAGGCTGTTCTTGAACTTCTGACCTCATGATCTGCCCACCTTGGCCTCCCAAAGTGCTGGGATTACAGGCGTGAGCCACCTCGCTGGGCCAAAATTGACCATTTTAAGGTATAAGTACATTCTCAGTGTTTTGAAAACACCATTTCTGTCTATTCCAAAATATTTTCATCTAATAAATAAAACTCTAAATAAACCCCCCAAAATATTAAACAGTTGTTCCTCATGTCCATTTCCACCTCCCCCGTCTCCTCAGCTCCCAATAACCACAGTTTTATTCCTGTCCCTGCATTTACCTGTCTGGTCATTTCACATGAAGGGAATTATGCAGTGTGTGACCTCCTGTCTTCTCCTTGCCTTTGAACTTTAAACATTGCACCTGAGGTGGGTGGGGCTGCACGTATCTGCAGGAGCCCTGGCTGCCCACCTGAGAGGCTCTGGGCCACACGTGGGCTCGTGCACAGAAGGACTACCGTGTCAGGTGAGCCACCCACGGGCTGAAAGCCCACACCTCCAGGACGGCTTCCTCCTCCATAGTTTCTCCCAGTGCTTGTGACAGTCTTTGTCCGACAGCATCACAAGCTGTTCTCAACACCGCATGCTCTGGGCATCCCAGCAGCTCTCTCTAGGTTGTTCAAACCCGAGTCCTTCCCAGTCATCAGGACAGGTGCACTATGGCGCAGCGCAGTGGCTCACGCCAGTAACCACAGCACTTTGATAAGCTGAGGTGGGAGGAACGCTTGAGCCCAGGAGTTCGAGACAAGCCTGGGCAACAAAGCCAGACTTCGTCTCTACCAAAAATACCAAAAATTTAGCCAGACGTGGTGGTGCACCTGTGGTCCCAGCTACTTGGGAGGCTGAGATGGGATGATCGCTTGATTCCAGGAGATGAGGGACGCAGTGAGCCGAGATCACACCACTGCACTCCAGCCTGGGTGAGAGAGGGAGACTCTGACTTTAACAATATATATTTTTTTCTTGTTTTGAGACAGAGTCTTGTTCTGTCAGCAGGCTGGAGTGCAACGGCGTGATGGCTCACTGCAACCTCCACCTCCCTGGTTCAAGTGATTCCCCTGCCTCAGCTTCCCAGGTAGCTGGGATTACAGGCTCAAGCCACCAGGCCTGGCTATTTTTTCTTGTATTTTTATTAGAGATGGGGTTTCACCATGTAGGCCAGACTGGTCTTGAACTCCTGACCTCAGGCAATCCACCCACCTTGGCCTCTCAAACTGCTGGGATTACAGGCTTGAGCCACCATGCCCGGCCAATTAATTTTTTAAAAAGGACAAGTGATTCGAGTTTTCGGTTACAGTCTGGTAAAAGCAGATCACAGGACGACATAATTCTTACGTGGTGACATATAAAAGGGGGAACAGCTGGCTGACCTAAGGGACACTCCCAGAGGAGGGACATAGGGAGGACCTTGCAGGTGGATTTCCTCTGGCGCCCGTGGGCACGGGAGTGCTCAGCACCCTTCTGCAGAGCTCGGATGAAGCCCCTCTCTCCAGGAAATCGAGGCAGCTCCTCCCTGGGCTCCTTTCTCACCAAAACCCTCAGAAAAAGGCCCAGACTTTTGACTCATCAAACAAGAAGGCCAGGAGGGAAGGGGCCTGGCTGCTGGGTGCTGGAAATGAGCTTGAAGGTTCTAAGCCGGGCCAGGGAGGTTGCCGGCAAGAACCGACACCCAGGACCCCACAGCCACAGTGGGCAGGGAAGGGCTGGGGAAGGGGAGCCCTGAACGTTCCCCCAGGACAATACAGGAATGAGGTCATTGCAGCATGACCATAAACGCCTTTTCAGAAGGACCCGGGCTAGCTCAGCTGGGTCTGCACCCCGCCAGATAACCGCGGGCTTGATCTGCGTTTGCAGCTCCTGTGGTTGGCCTGGGTCCCGGCCTGAGCCACCCCCTCCCTGAGGGCGGGCCTATCTCCTGCTGCCCAGCCCAGGCTGTTCCACACTGGGGACCACACTCTTCAGGAAGCCTTTTTTTTTTTTTTTTCTGCTGCAACTGCCAAAAAGGCAATGTTACGTATTTTTGCAAAATAACAAAAGGAAGGATCTCTGGAAACTGGGGTCTTGGTGGCTTTTGCCAGATGCGCAGGCTGACTTTCACGTTGCCGCCTGCAGACAGCACAGTTGGCCTGGGTTGGCAGGAAACTAAATTCATTCCCCCAAAGCCGTCAGGACTTCCGGGAAGCTGCAGCCACCCTCAGTGCCAGGTGAGCATCTTCTTTCTTTTTGAGACGGAGTCTCGCTCTGTTGCCCAGGCTGGAGTGCAGTGGCACGATCTTGGCTCATTGTAACTTCCACCTCCCAGGTTGAAGTGATTCTCCCGCCTCAGCCTCCTGAGTAGCTGGGATTACAGGTGTGTGCCATCATGCCTAGATAATCTTTGTATTTTTAGTAGAGACGGGGTTTCATCATGTTGGTCAGGCTGGCCTCGAACTCCTGACCTCATGATCTGCCCACCTTGGCCTCCCAAAGTGCTGGGATTACAGGCATGAGCCACTGCACCCGGCCCAGGTGAGCATTACCTATGATCAGGATGCTGTTCGCTCTTCAGTGTCCCTGCTTCCGCCACCCTCTCCCTATCCCCAAGGGGCAGAGGGACCTTCCTGCAAGGCCCGAACACAATAGGACAAGAGCCCGTGCCCACATAACTCCCTAATCACACACAATAAATGCCCAGCCTGGATGGCTGTGCCGGGTAGAGCCGCCCAAGGCCACACACCTGTTTCCCAACACCTGCTTTCTACACCGAGGGACAGGAAGTGCTCACGGGAGACTCATGAGGGTCTTAGCCTGCCCGTCCATGCTGAAGAGTTCTGAGGATCGGGCCCAGCCCCCAGCCCCTGAGTGTAGAAGTCCCCATGGGGACAGCAGGAAAGCAAGGGACATTAAGGGAAACCCCTGATGTCATCCTGACCTCGACATCGCTTAATCCGAGCCTGGGTTTTCTCCCCCAGCATTCTGGTGTTTCATGACAGTCACCGGCTAGAGGCCGGGCCATGGCCCTTCACGAGCAGGTGAGAAAATCACCCTTCGCTCCCGGATGTCCCTGTGGAATTCTGCAGACGGACTGGAGGGAGAGGTGCGTCCCCGCGAGGAGATGGGCACAGGAGCACACAGGCGAGGCTGCTGTCTCTCCATCTCCAGCATTCACACCTTGTTGGGAGTGGATGACCGTTCTCCTCTTTCTCTTTCAGGGCGTTTTTCCTGTGCACCTGTTAGCGGTGGCTCCTCTTCCGGTAACAGTGCATGGCTCCTGCCAGCAGGAATGGCAGTGATGTGTGCTCGAGATGCCTTCCAGCCCTCTGTCACCCTGGCCTTCCTGCAGCTTCCACTGGCCAGCATCTGTCAAAACTGTTGGACAGACCCCTGTGCGAGTGGAGGCAGGTGCCCTGGCATGGGGGGGGGGCATGTCCAGCATGGCAGGAAGCTGAGGCCTCTCCCTGGCAGCTCAGGGCTCAAGAGGTCCTCCCAGCTTCCGAGATGAGGGAGGGACAGGCGGGGGAACCCCCTGGCCTCCCCACACGTGGCTTAACCCAGCCCTTTCTGATCTGCTCCCCCAGGGAAAGCCAACTTTGATGTCATTGGGCCTCATGCTCCTATTCTGGCCATGGCTGGGGGACAGGTGGAGCTGCAGTGCCAGCTGTTCCCCAGTATCAGCGCCGAGGACATGGAGCTGAGGTGGTACAGGTGCCAGCCCTTCCTGGCTGTGCACGTGCATGAGAGAGGGGTGGACATGGATGCAGAGCAAGTGCCACAGTACAGGGGAAGAACCACCTTCGTGAATGACCACGTGGCAGGCGGCAAGGCCACCGTGAGGATTCACAGCGTCACCGCCTTCGACAATGGGACGTACTGCTGCCGCTTCCAGGATGGTGTGGAGTTTGGGGAGGCCGTGGTGCGGGTGCAGGTGGCAGGTGAGGCCAGCGGCTAGCTGGCTGGTGCAGGTGCAGGTGGCAGGTGAGGCCGGCGGCTAGCTGGCTGGTGCAGGTGCAGGTGGCAGGTGAGGCCGGCGGCTAGCTGGCTGGTGCAGGTGCAGGCGGCGGGTGAGGCCGGCGGCTAGCTGGCTGTCAGCCCCACTTCTGGGCACGGCCTCTGGGCCCAGCATGTCCAGGTGGAGGGTTTCAGGGGGGCAGGAGTGAACCCTCCCAGCAGCTGTGCCAGCCTGCGCTGCTCCCCAGTAGTGCAGCTGTGAAGGCAGGGTCACCTTCCTTGTCCTCCTTCCCTCCTTGCACCATTGGACTGGAAAGTGGGGAAGAAAGGGAAGAGAAAGAGAGAGACGTGGAGAATGAAAGAGACAGAGATGAACAGAGAGGACGAGAGAGAGGCAGGGAGACAGTCAGGTGGAAAGAGAGGGAGAAAAAGACAGAGAAAGATAAAGAATGACAGAGAGAATGATAGAGACAGGGAGAGAGAGATAGAGGGAGAAAAAGACAGAGAAAGATAAAGAATGACAGAGAGAATGATAGAGACAGGGAGAGAGAGATAGAGAGGGAGAAAAAGACAGAGAAAGATAAAGAATGACAGAGACAGGGAGAGAGAGATAGAGAGAGAGGGACAGGCAGAGACAGAGAATGAAGGACAGGAGAGACAGAGATGGAGAGAGACAGAGAGAACAAGAAACTGAGAGACACAGAGAATGAAACAGACAGAGACAGAGATGGAGAGAGACAGAGAATGAGAAAATGAGAGACACAGAGAGAGTGAAACAGACAGAGACAGAGATGGAGAGAGACAGAGAATGAGAAACTGAGAGACAGAGAGAGTGAAACAGACAGAGACAGAGAGAGTCGGTGACAGAAAGAGTGAGGGAGGTAGAGACAGAGACAGAGAGACAGTAAAAGAGAATGAGAAAGAGTAACCAACAGAGAGAGGGAGGGAGAGAGGAAGTGACAGGAGACAGGGGCCCAGAGAGAAGAGAGCCTTGAGATCCCGGAGGTTTCCTGGGCGACTCAACTTGTGCTTGGAAGCAGACAAGCCTGGGTCCATCTGTGACCTGGGTTCTACGTCCGGGACCCAGGATGCATGTTCAGTCCTTCTGGGCCTTCTGCTTCCCTACCCCTCTTTCGTCTGGGAAATGGGGGCACTCTGTTAGGGATGGCACATGACACAGGGTAGGCAGTTTATGAAACTGCCAAAAATACACTGGAAATCCTCAAGACTGTTTTTTTCCTTTAAGTAGAAGCAGCCATGTCTGCAGAGATTCAAGCCGCTGTCTCTTCCTTCAGGGCTGGGCACGGAGCCCAGAATCCAGGTGACGGCCGGGCAGGATGGAGTCAGGGCGGAATGCACATCGGCAGGCTGCTTCCCCAAGCCCTGGGTGGAATGGAGAGACCTCAGGGGCCAGGCGAGGCCCGCTGTGACAAATCTCTCAGCTTCAGCCACCACCGGGCTCTGGGCTGTGGCGTCCAGCTTGACCCTGTGGGACAGGGCTGTGGAGGGTCTCTCCTGCTCCGTCTCCAGCCCCCTCCTCCCTGAGCAGCGGAAGGCAGCTGAGAACCGCCTGCCCGGTGAGTGCTCTGTTCAGGTCTGTCCTCACAATCCCTGAGCACAGGAGTCCGTGGCCCTGGACACTGGGGATATTAAGAGACAGCTGTGGGACTTGAGGCACGAGGGGACAGGTGGCAGGTCCTTGTCCTCACCTGGCTGGGGCGTCCCAGGACGTGTATCGCGTGGGTGCTGATTACTGAAGTGGACCAGAGATGAGGGTGCAGAGACCCAGGGGACAGCTTTGCCTTTGGGGTAACAAGAAATGTACACCCTGATATCAATGGTTTTTTTAAAATAGACTTTTTTCTTTTTTTGAGATGGAGTCTCACTCTGTTACCAGGCTGGAGTGCAGTGGTGTGATCTCAGCCACTGAGCCTCCGCCTCCCAGGTTCGAGTGATTCTCCTGCCTCAGCCGCTTGAGGAGCTGGGACTACAGGTGCACACCACCATGCCCAGCTAATTCTCGTATTTTCAGTAGAGACGGGGTTTTACCATGTTGGTCAGGCTGGTCTTGAACTGCTGACCTCATGATTCGCCCGCCTCGGCCTCCCGGAGTGCTGGGATTCCATTGTGAAGCACCACGCCACTGTTTATTAATCCATTCACCTACTGGAAAACGTCTTGGTTGCTTCCAGATTTACCTTTTGACAAAAACGTTCACTTTTACTCTTCTAAATTATGTCAAACTTACAGAAAATTGGCAGGAGTAATAGAGAAGTTGTCTGCATCCTTTACCCAGGTTCACCACATTTTTACCTTAGTGAATATTTCCTTTTGTCATTTCTCTCTTTGTCTCACTACAAATAGACATCTAAGTTCTGTTTCCCACGCCTCCATCTAGGGTCCGTTTCCTCCGCCTGCATCTGACGTGTTTCCTACGCATGTCCGATCTCTGTTTCCCATGTGTGTACCTTATGTCTATCTCCCACGCATACATCTGATATCCATTTCCTATGCATATATTTATACCCAACTGTTTCGGTCCATTTTGGCTCCTGTATCAAAATACCACAGACGGGGTGACTGAGAAACGAGATAGTTACTGTAAGTTTTGTGAGCTGGGAGGTCCAAGATCAAGGCGTGGCAGATTTGGTGTCCGGCGAGGTCGCTTTCTGGTTTATAGGCGGCACCTTCTCACGGCGTGCTCACGTGGTGGAAGGGGTGAGGGAGCTCTCTGGGGTCCCTTTTATGAAGGCACCATTCCCATCATACCCACTACGGGGAATCCACCCTCATGACCTCATCACCGACCAAAGGCCTCACCTCCTGACATCATCGCCGTGGGAGTTGGGATTCCAACCTGGGAACTTCGGGGGACACAGACATGCAGTCCCTGCGCACAGATACATACTTTTCTGGAAACTATTTCACAGTAATTTGCAAATATGATGCCCCTAGACCCGTGAACCCTTTAGCGAGTTTGAGCTCAGAACACCCATGATCTCTCACCCCAACATTCTTGGCTTCTGGAATCTTCTCCAGCTACCTTTTCCAGAAGCTCCGGGTTCACGGCATGGAAAGCGGCTCTGCCTCTGATCCTCTTGCAGTGGGACTCCTAATAGCTGGAGGCCTCTATATCTTCTGGAAACGTCAAAGGGAAAAGAACAAAAGACGGCTGGAAGAAGAGAGGGAGCGAAGGGAAGAGGAGCAGCAGCCGCCCGCCGGCAGCGGTGAGGCTGAGCCATGGCGCAGTGAGCAGGGAGCCCCGACGAGGCACATCCTGCTCCTCAAACCTAGCACGAAGCCCTGAGCTGAGGCTTCGCCCATGCGTTCTCAACACGGTAGGAATGGGGTGGCCGGTGGGGCCCCCCACTCTGGAATTGCCCAACTGAGATCCACCCAGTGAGACATCTGTCTCCTAGCAGTCCTCCGTCAGCCTTCACTGGCTGATTTCGGGCAGGGTGGTTGCAGATCTGAGCTTGAACCCCAAGGCTGGTGAGGGAACTGAGGGACCTGATGTGAGCCCTGAGCCACTCGGTCCGCTGCGGGTGCTGGCACCATCCTGAAAGAGGGCTGCGGTGACCAACAGAGTCACATCCAGGGCACAGGCCACGTGGGGGAGAGTCTGTGGGTGCCATCCCTGTGATTATTCTCAATATTGACTGTGTCCTTCATTTGTCCACTTCGCTCCCTTCCTCCTGTGCATTTCAGGAGCTGAGGACTTGTCCCTAGACTGCAGAGCCCGTTTGGATAGCAGGGATGGTGCTCGGCTGGTTACAAAGACTGCATTATGAGAGTCGGTCGTGCCGGCTCACAGCTGCCATCCAGCATTTTGGGAGGCTGAGGTGGGAGGAACGCTTGAGGCCAGGAGTTTGAGACCAGCCTGGGCAATATAGCAGAATCCTATCTTTATAAAAAATAAGGAAATTAGCCCAGCATGCTGGCATGTACCTGTTGTCCCAGCTACTCAGGAGGCTGACGTGGGAAAATTGCTTGAACCCAGGAGTTTAAGGCTACACTGAGCTGTGATTGTGCTACTGCACCCAGCCTGGGCGACAGAGCCAGAGAAAGGAAAGAAAGAAAGAAGGGAGGGAGGGAGCAAAGGAAGGAAGGAAAGAAGAAAGAAGGAAGGAAGGAAAGGAGAAAGAAAGGAAGAAAGAGAAAGAGAGAGAAAAGAGAGAGGGAGGGAGGGAGAGAGAGAGAAGAAGGGAAGGAGAGGAAAGAAAGAGAAAAGTCAGGGTGAGGTGGCTCACGCCTGCAATCCCAGCACTTTGGGAGGCCGAGGTGGGCAGATCACTTGAGGACAGGAGTTCAAGACCAGCCTGGTCAACATGGCCAAACCCCATCTCTACTAAAAACATAAAAATCAGCCGGGCATGGTGGTGGGCGCCTGTAATCCCAGCTACACAGGAGACCAAGGCAGGAGAATCACTTGAACCCGGGAGGTGGAGGTTGCAATGACATGGTGCCACTGCACTCCAGCCTGGGCAACAGAGTGAGACTCTGTCTCAGAAAAGGAAAGAAAAGTCAGTATTATGACACACTTAGTTAGGTTGAAGGAGGACAGGGCCAATGGCCTATTGTACTTAAACAGCTGTTCTTAGAGATGAGACTCCTTCGTATGTTGTTTTACTGCACATGAAAGAGACACAAGTGTTCTTCAGCTAAGTCAGGAGCGCTCTCCTTTGACTGGGCTCACCGCGGTGTGAGCTTCGGCCCCATGTTGATATGCTGCACCTCACAATCTCCCACCTCTCTGCTTCATTGCAAGTTGGCGGGAGAGTGACGTCACGTGCAGTGAGAGCCACATGTGGAGGTGTGGGGCCTTTGCAGCCAGGGTCCGGAAGCACAGACCTAACTCCATGGAGCAGGGATGAAGGGATGGGGGTGCTTGCTCTAGGGACCCCAAAATCAGAGCTGGTGTCAGGAGTAAAGGAAAGGGCAGGAAGTCCTTCCTTCAGGGACATATAGGTCTTGGTTTCTGTTCCCCACACACTCATTCTGATGGAAATAAGAAAAGTCCAGACTTATTCAGAAGGAGAGTGAGAAAGGAATGAACCAGGGCCACCGGGAGGCAAGCCCCGACTGTCTCTGGCTTCAGTCTGCTTTCTGAGGCTTGTTTCTGCATATCTGTGTGCAGATGTGTGCATGCATACATGTGTGTGCATGTGGATGAGTGTGTCTGTGTATTTGTGCATGCATGTGTGGGTGTGTGCACGAGTGTGTGCATGCATGTGCATGCGTTTATGTGTGCATGTGTGTGATGGCTATGTATGTGTACATGTATGTCTTCATGTATGCACATGTGTGTGCATGTATACCTGTTTCTGTGAGTGTGAGTGTATGCTGCCTGCGTGCATGTGCGTGCATGTGGATGAGTGTGAATATGTGCGTATGCATGTGCGAATGTGTGCATGACTGTACATGTATATCCATTTCCATGAGTGTATGCTGCATGTGTGCATGTGTGTGTATGTGTTTGCATGTGGATGAGTGTGAATACATGTGTATGCATGTGTGTGTGCATGACTGTGTGCATGTATATCCATTTCCATGACTGTATGCTGCAGTGTGCATGTGTGTGCACGTGGATGGGTGTGAATATGTGTATATGCATGTGTGTGTGCTTGGAGGGCTTGGATTGAAAGGCCAGGATCTCCAAGGCCTTGCAGCATAGTCTGGGCGCTGGAGCTATACTGGACGCCCCAGTGTGGGATTACAGGCGTGAGTCACTGTGCCCAGTGTGGGATTACAGGCGTGAGTCACTGTGCCCAGTGTGGGATTACAGGCGTGAGTCACTGTGCCCAGTGTGGGATTACAGGCGTGAGTCACTGTGCCCAGTGTGGGATTACAGGCATGAGTCACTGTGCCCAGCCTGGGCTCCTTCTTTATTTCTGGAGCACTGGGAGAGGCAGGCATGGAGCGCCCATGGCCGCAGCTGTCTTGCATGTGGGAGACGCTGAGAGGGTCTCTGCTTTCCCGATGGGGAGCTCTGGGGATGCGGTTACCATGGACAGCAGGGAGATCTGACTTTTTACCTCTGGGCGTGATCTCACGAAATTCAGAGAAGAGGCTGGGCGCGGCGGCTCACCCCTGTGACCCCAGCACTTTGAAAGGCCAAGGTGGGCAGATCACTTGAGGTCAGGAGTTGGAAACAAGCTGGCCAATATGGTGAAACCCCAGCTCTATTAAAATTACAAAAAAATTAGCTGGATATGGTGGTGGGCACCTGTAATCCCAGGTACTCGGGAGGCTGAGGCAGGGGAATTGCTTGAACTGGGGGGCAGAGTTTGCAGTGAGCCGAGATTGTGCCCCTGCACTCCAGCCTGGGCAACAAGAGCAAGACTCCCTCTCACACACACACACAAAAAGAGAGAGAGAGAGAGAAGAGTCCCTGTGGAAAGGGAGAGGTGAGGACCAGGGGAGGCAAAGCTGGCTGAGCAGGAGATGGGGCCAGTGGGAGGACTTGCGAGGGACAGTTTGCAAAACGGGAACGAGCTCTGCAGATTCTGAAACAGCTGTTTCCTAGCGCTACGCCCACGCCCATTTTACTATAGCTATGAAGATGCTGCCATATGCCGTATTCTTGATGCTTTTTGTCACTCTTTGTAAATCTGGAATAATTTCAATGTGAATAAGAAATTTCCTTGAATGAGAGCATTTGGGATGGAGAGAAGCGCAAAGAGCTGGACTAATTCTTCAGTGAGGGAAGAGGCAGCTGGGGGCTGGCCATGGCCGTGGGGGAGATGTGGTAGGAACAGCCCCGTCCCACAGCTCCGGTGCAAGGAGCAGGGGACTGGGCGGGCAGAAGAGAGGCGGGAACAGCAGCGGGGATGTGTGGAGGGAAATAAAGAAAAGCAAGGAGGAGCAGGGCCTCCCTGCAGGAAGGAGGCAGAGGTGTTGAGTGGGGAGGCTGCGCCTTTGAGAATGGACAGCGTGGAAACTCTCGAGCCCTTGGGGATGAGGGTTCAGGCAATGATGTATGCCTGGGACATGTGATGGAGACCAAGCGCAGTGGCGCACAGGGCTTCTGAAGGAGCAGGGCAGGCCACCTAGTGCTGGTTCCCGGTGTCAGAAAGGTGGGTCTGGAGCAGCCGTGAGCAGTGAGGGTGCCCAGGCTACCCTCACTGCCTCTCGTTTAGGGAGCTGGAGTGTAGATGCATCTCCACCTCCCCGTCATGCCCCGAAGGGTAGCACTCTGAGAGAGCAGGCAAGACAGAGGGGACCCGTGAACGGAGGGTCAGCAGGGGAAGGGTGGCCTTTGAGGAAGAAGGGCAAGGACCGGGACAAAGCAGAGGGAGCTGCTTCCCACCGAGGTGGGCGTTTGGGGAGACCTTTGTCTCAGCATCAGTGCTGCTGGGATCCTTTCTGGGGCTTTCCAGAGGTGCTGGCTGGGGGTCCGCGTCCTCCCTTCAGCTCGGCTTCTCTCAGTCTCTGTCTCTGTGTCTCTCTGACTCTGTCTCTGTTTTTCTCTCTCTGTCTCTCTTTCTTTCCCTGTCTCTATCTCTCTGTATCTCTCTCATTGTGTCTCTCTCTGTCTCTGTCTTGCTCTCACACACACCCCCCCGGGGAGGTCGCCCAGGCCGCCCGCACACCAGCCCCACTCACCACCCTGGACCTTCTGCCAGGATCCCGCTGGCAACCCCAGGCTGCCTGTGCCCTGCCCTCTTAGGGACAAGACACAGAGACCATGAAGGGACTCCTGGAGATGGAGGGGACGCCCCAGTGTGGGAGACCAGCCTCGGGAAGGGAGGCGCCCCAAGCCCCAGACACATGACTTCTCCTTTCCACAGTGAGCCCGAGGCTGGACCCGGACACCGTGAGCCCCAAGCTCAGCCTGTCCGAGGATGGGAGAAGCGTGTGGCGGCTGCTGTTCCCACAGGACCTGCCCCCGGCCCCGGGAGAGGCCCACATTCTCACCCAGCCCTGTCCAGCTCCGGGGGGAACGTGCAGCCCCTAATCACAACAGGACTGTGTCTGGGGTGCGGCCCAGGGCGCGACCCGCCGTCCCAGCTCCACGATTCTCCGGTAAAATGATGGCACTGTGGTACACATTGAATCGTGCCCTTCAGTAGGTTGAAGTCCTAACCCCCGGCCTCCAAACGTGGCTGTGTTTGGAGATAAGGCCTTTAGGGAGGGAGGTGAGGTCAAAGGAGGTCATGATGTGGACCCTGACCCCATAGGGCTGCTGTCTCAGTGGAGGGGAGGTCAGGTCACAGAGGCCTGGCCCTGAGAAGGTCTGCGGAGAAGCCCAGGAGAGAGGCGGAGGGGTAACGGCCCTGCCAACCCACACCTTGGCTCGGCCACCAGCCTGCAGGACTGGAGACGGTCAGTGTCCGCCTTTAGGCCAGGCCTGTGGTCCTCTGTTACGGAGGTCCAGGCAGATTAATAATAAAGAGCAGTCAGTACACCCCTGGGCTCCTCTGTGACATGCAGAACTTGGGGCACGTGCAGAACCGGCAGCCCAGGGCCCTCGTGCTGCTCCATAAACAGCAGTCCTCCTCCTCCTCCTCCTCCTCCTCCTCCTCCTCCTCCTTTCTCTCTCTCCTCCTCCTCCTCTCTCCTTCTCCTCCTTTCTCTCCCTCCTCCTCCTTTCTCTCCTCCTCCTCCCTCTCTCCTCCTCCTCCTTCTCCCTCCTCCTCCCTTTCCTTCTCTTCCTCCCCCTCCTCCTCCCTCCTTCCACCTTCTTCTCCTCCCCATTTCCTTTCCCCTCCCCCTCCTTCCCTTCCTCTTCTTCCTCCACTCCTCCCCCTTCCTCATCCCCCTGACGGTCCCCCAGACATCTGGTCTACGTGGGATCCTCTCTCCCTCCCTCCCCATGATGTGTTATCACAGGGCCACCCAGAGGCCCAGCCAAAGGTCCCAGGCCTTGTCGACTTACCCTTGGCATCAGTCAGAATCAAATCTGAGCAGAAGCCACACCAGCAGTTTGACAGAGAGAATGGGCCAGAAGGAAGTGTTCTCCAGGCATCGGAGAACCCAGACGACAAGGACAGTGTCCTTCAGGGTGCTAACGCCCAGCTCCTGAAGCAGTGCCCACCCCATGGCTGGGACGGCAGGCAGCTCAGGGGAGGAGCCCCGGAGGCAAGGGGCCCCCAGTGCGGCTGGGAAAATGCAAACTGGTCACACACCACGAGGCTGGCCAACTCTGGGCGGGACGAGGATGGACCGACCCCAACCTGAATGCGCCCTCTGGCTGCCCGCTGCAGGGTCAAATAGGGAGCAGCTGACGGGGGCCTTGCAGGCCTCTCTCCACCCAGCCGGGGAGCACATGGGAGCGCCCTGAGGCCGCCCCGGCTAAGTACAGTACACTGGGGGTTTAAAACCATGCAAATTTCCTGTGGTCCCGGCCTCCCAGGAGGCTAGGACAGGAGGATCGCTGGAGCCCAGGAGTCTGAGGCTGCAGTGATCTGTGATATGCTGCCACACTCCGGCCTGGGCCACACAGAGACTGTCTCTAATTTAAACAAACAAAAAATGACCGCACGAATGTGTTCCCTCCCAATCCTGGGGACCGCGTCTGAAATCAGAGTCACAGGGCTGGCTTCTCCCGGACCCTCGAGGAAGGCTCGGTCCCAGCTCCTGGTGGCGGCTGACCACCTTGGCTTGGGAAGCGCCGCTGCAATCCCTGCCTCTGTCAGGCGCGGCTCTCTTCTCTCCACGGGTCTGCGTCTCAAATCGCCCTGCCCTTTCCCATGAGGACATGCAGTCATTGGCCAGGAGTGTCTCATCTTCAGAGCTACGAGGAGGGACCTTAATTCCATCTGCAGAGACCCTTTCTCCAATCGGGTGCCCATTCGCAGATACCAGGCACTACGACTTGGACGTACCATTTTGGGGGGCCCCATTCAACCCAGTGCAGTGAGCTGTGAGGGCGCCTCCCAGAAAAGAACGGAGTCACCAGGACCCTGTCGGGGTCCGTCAGCCTTCTGGAGAGAGAAGTGCCTTGGACAAAGGTGGAGTCCATTTTATAAAGGCATTCCGGATTCCCAGTTCTCAAAGTCCACCCTCAGCACCAACGCGGTTAGTGGTGTGGCCAGAAATCGCCATGGAAGAAGGTGGGCTCGGAGCTGGGCTCTGGAGAGAGGGTAGAATGGGTGTGGGTTGAAACAGGACCGGACAGAGCCTTTGCCCTCCCCCACCTCCCCACTGGCAGCTCCCCGGCATCACCAAGCTCTGCAGGTGACTTCCTTCAGCCTCAGGCTGACACACAGTTGTAAAAAAAGTTTATTTCTCTTTCCAGATGATTAATACTGATATATAAGGAAGTGTGCCCATTTTAAGTGTGCATTTGGATGAGTTTTGACCCTTGTGTATAATGTCACCCCCTGCAGGAGATTCACACTTCCTCCCTAAACGTTCCCCCCAATCCCTTAGTAACTGACGCACTCTCCCCAGCCGCTGTCCCAAGCAACCACTGATCTGCCCTCTACAGTTTCTAGTTTCCATTTCGTTTCTATTCACTCTTGGTCTTTCTTTGGGGTAACAAGTCCATTAAAATCCAGCAACCTTCCTGGTGTAGGAAGCATCCCATAAGCAGCGTCTTACTCCAGCTCTTCTCTTGGATGTGTCTGTATTGTTTACCATCCCTCGTTGCCTGTTATCTGGAATTTCAAATAAATGAAAGTCTACAGTGCATCTTCTGTGTGTGACCTCTGTCCCTTGGCATGGCACATCACTGCCTGTGGTCACGCTTCTGTTCCTGGCCTGGCATATCACTGCCTGTGGTCACACTCCTGTCCCTGGCCTGGCACATCACCGCCTGTGGTCACACTCCTGTCCCTGGCCTGGCACATCACCGCCTGTGGTCACACTCCTGTCCCTGGCCTGGCACATCACCGCCTGTGGTCACACTCCTGTCCCTGGCCTGGCACATCACCGCCTGTGGTCACACTCCTGTCCCTGGCCTGGCACATCACCGCCTGTGGTCACACTCCTGTCCCTGGCATGGCACATCACCGCATGTGGTCACACTCCTGTCCCTGGCCTGGCACATCACCGCCTGTGGTCACACTCCTGTCCCTGGCATGGCACGCCACCGCCTGTGGTCACACTCCTGTCCCTGGCATGGCACGCCACCGCCTGTGGTCACACTCCTGTCCCTGGCCTGGCACATCACCGCCTGTGGTCACAATCTGGTGCATTTTGCTGCTGAGTAGCAATCCCAACACTTTGGGAGGCCAAGGTGGGCAGATCACCTGAGGTCGGGAATTCGATACCAGCCTGGCTAACGTGGTTAAACCCTGTCTTACTAAAAATACAAAAATTGCTTGATCCTGGGAGGCAGATGTTGCAATGAGCCAAGATCGCACCACTGCACTCCAGCCTGGACAACTGGGGTGAGATTCCATCTCAAGAAAGAAAATGGACAGCTTCCTCTGGATCTTTGGGTCTTCATTCTGAAGGCCCCCGTCTACCTGCTTAATAAATGTGTCTGTCTTTCCTCCTGTCTGCCTTTTGCAAGTTGATTTTTCAGCAAATGCAAAGCGCCCAAGGGAAAGCCTTGTCCCCTCCCCTGCTGTGAACATCCACCAACGTGATTTTGAGCACATTTCTGCTTTCCTTTCTCCTTGATAAATGCCTACGAGTGGCTCATGTTTACCTTGATAAGAAACGGCCACCTGGTTTTCCAGACAAGCTGAACTGCTGTGCAATTTCACTAGCAGATACTGCACCACGTCCTCACCCACGCTGGATGTCACCACGTGGCACTGGTATCTTCTTTAATTTCAGCCACCGTAGTGTGTGCCTGTGCATGTGTGCCTGTGTGCATGTGTGTGCCTGTGTGCGTGTGTGCCTGTGTGTGCGTGCATGCATATAGTGTGTCTTTGTGTGTGCCTGTGCGTGTGTGTGCCTGTGTGCGTGTGTGCCTGGGTGTGTGTGCCTGTGTGTGCATGCATATAGTGTGTGTCTGTGTGCGTGTGTGTGCCTGTGTGTGCCTGTGTGGGTGCACACACACGTATTGGTATAGTATTTTGGTTTCACTTCGCATTTCTCTGGTGACAAGCGAGAGTATTTTTTCATGTGCTTATTAGGCATTGGTGTATCTTCTTTACAGGATGGGAGTAGCTCTTCCAGTCCTTTGCCTATTTTTTTGTTTTTTGTGTTTTTTTTCTTCCGAGACAGAGTCTTGCTCTGTTGCCCAGGCTGGAGCACAGCGGCACGATCACAGCGAACTGCATCCTCAACCTCCTGGGCTCAAGGGATCCTCCCACCTCAGCCTCCCGAGCAGGTAGGAAGGACCACAGGTGTGTCAAATTCTGCCCGTTTCTTAAATAGGATTGTCTGGTAAGTTGGTTGAAGGCAAAAAATAAAAGTGATTTAAAAAATAAACAATAAACAGGGTTGTCTGTCTTACGATTGAATTCTCGGAGTTCCTCACATGCGCGAATACAAGCCCTTCACTGAGCACATACTGCATGTCACCCATGGCCTGCATTTTCATGGCCTTTACTACGTCTCTAGAGAGCAGAGGTTGTGGCAAGGGGGTGAGGAGACGTTTCAATGCACGCGGTGCCTGGGCTCTGAGGTGGTTGGTTCTGTAGACCTGATGCCAGTGTGGGGACTAGTTAATGAGCTCCACTGTGTATTTAAGATTTGCTCAGTGAGTACAGCTTAGGTAATCTCACCACAGAAAGGGTAACTGTGAGCTGACGGACGTGTGAATTAGCTTGTGTGGCAATCACTTCACAATGTGTACATATATCATAACATGCTGAGCACCTTAAATGTATATAATTATTCTTTGCTAATTATACGTTGATAAAGCTGGGGGAAAATTGAATTGCTCAATTACCTAAAGAAGAGCAAAAATCTTTTTTTCATTGTTTTCTATTACAATCCCTGCTTTGCTGTCCCGTTTAGAAAATTCAACTTACAGATATTTTCTCCTGTGCTGTCTTCCGGAAGAGCAGCCATTTTAGCTCTTACACTTAGCCCTGAGATCCATTTTGAGTTGATTTTCGTGTACAGTGTGAGGTGATGTTTGAGGTTCGCTTTTTTTGCTCTGTAGCCAGGCTGGAGTGCAATGGTGCGATCTCGGCTCACTGCAACTTCCACCTCCTGGTTCAAGCGATTCTCCTGCCTCAGCTTCCCAAGTAGCTGGGACTACAGGAACCACGACCAGTTAATTTTTGTATTTTTAGTAGGGACAGGGTTTTGCCATGTTGGTCAGGCTGGTCTCGATCTCTTGATCTCATGGGCTGCCCGCCTCAGCCTCCCAAAGTGTTGGGATTACAGGCGTGAGCCACCGCGCCCGGCCTGAGGTTCACTTTTTAAGCATAGCTATCCAGTTCTTCCAGCTCTGTTTGTTTTTACCATTGCAAAAGGAGGTGACATTTTTAATTACACGTTCTACTTTGAGATGGTTAAGGGTCCACGTGCAGTTGCATCTTAGGGAGGCCACAGTCGCCTGTGCGGGTCGTGCAAACAGACACAAGCCAGCAGAACGGTCCTGTCTCCGAGTCCCTCGCGGCTCACAGAATCGTACAAGTTTCCTTTATTCCTGCGTGTGTCTGTTTGAACCACTTTATTGATGTGTGGTTAACCTACGAAAGGCTGCAGATACTTCATACAGACGCTCTGGCGAGTTTAGGTGTCGCCTGGGAAGGTGTCGCGACCGTCAGCGTTGTAAACCTATCCATCTCCTCCAAGACTATTTCCCCACCCTTGAGACTATTACCGTGAAATTTGTTTGTTTTCTGTTTCTTTTCTTTTCTTTTTTTTTTGGTAAGGACACACCATAAGACCTATACTATTGGGAACGTCAGGTCTACAGTAGCGCCTGGTGAGCCACGGCACTGGCCTCGGATTGTATCTGCAAGACACGTGCGCCCTGCACAACCGCACCTTCGGACCCTGGACGACCACCTCCCTCCTCCCTCCTCCCTCCAGCCCCGCTGGCCACCAGCCTTCTCCTGTCTGCTCCTAGGAGTTTGACTCCCGTGCATGGCTCCCGGGAGCCGGTCCTGCTGCTGGCTTCGCTCTTCTGTGCCTGGCGTATTTCCCTCAGCATAACGACCTCCAGGTTCACCCTCATTGTCTCAATGACAGGATTGTGTTGTTCTTTCTCAGGCCAAATAACAACTCATTGGCAACTAATAATAATCGCCTGATTTAAAAATGGGCGAGAGCCCTGAATAAACATTTCTCCCAAGATGTACGAACGGTGTGATGGTTAATACGGAGTGTCAACTTGAATGGATTGAAGGATGCAAAGTTTTATTCCTGGGAGTGTCTGTGACGGTGTTGCCAAAGGAGATGAACGTTTGAGTCAGAGGGCTGGGAGGGGCAGACCCACCGTCAATCTGGGTGGGCATTATCCAGTCAGCTGCCAGCACAGCTAGATTAAAGCGGGCAGAAGAAGGAACGAGCAGGCTTGCTGAGTCTTCAGCCTCCATCCTTCTCCCACGCAGGATGCTTCCTGCCCTCGGACATCAGACTCCAAGTTCTTCAGCTTTGGGACTCTTGGACCTACACCAGTGGTTCGCCAGGGGCTCTCGGGCCGTCAGCCACAGACTGAAGGCCACACTGTTGGCCTCCCTGCTCTTGAGGTTTTGTGACTAGACTGGCTTCCTCGCTGTTCAGCTTGCAGATGGCCTATTGTGGGACTTCGCCTTGTGATTGTGTGAGTCAATACTCCTTAATAAACCCCCCTTCAGGCTGGGCACGGTGGCTCATGCTTGTAATCCCAGCAGTTTAGGAGGCCAAGGTGGGCGAATCACTTGAGGTCAGGAGTTCGAGACCAGCCTGGCCAACATGATGAAACCCTGTCTCTACTAAAAATATAAAAATTAGCTGGACATGGTGGTGGGCACCTGTAATCTCAGCTACTCGGGTGGCTGAGGTGGGAGAATTGCTTGAACCCAGGAGGTGGAGGTTGCAGTGAGTCGAGGTCACACCATTGCACTCCAGCCTGGACAACAGAGTAAGATTCCATCTCAAACCGAAACAAAACTCCCCTTCATATGTACATCTGTCCTATTAGTCCTGCCCCCTAGAGAACCCTGACTAATACCGAGGGCCAGCGGGCCCATGAAAAGGTGCTCAACACCATGGATATCAGGGAAACGCCAGTAAAACCACAGTGAGATGTCGCCTCACGTCTGTTAGAATGGTTCTTATCAAAAAGACAGAAGGTAGGTGTGGCAAGGGTGTGACAGAAGGAAACCTTGCACACTGCCGGTGGGAACGTAAATTAGTGCAACCACTCAGGAGAACGGTGTGCAGGCTTCTTGAAAAGCTAAAAATAGAGCTACCATACGATCCAGCAATCCCACGGCTGGGTGTGTATCTAACGGAATTGAATCAGGATCTCAAAGAGGCACCCGCACGCCCGTGTTCACAGCTGCCAAGATATGCAATCAACCTAAGTTCCCATTAGCGGATAATGGAGAAGGAAGATTGGTCTGTTCACCAAGTTCTGTCCCCTACTTTACTACTCTGCCTAGCACAGAGCCAAAGCCAGACGCTGAAGACCTCAGTCATGGCTGAATTCAAGGAAGTGCATGGCTGTCCCCCAGGCCACCCACAATTGTTCCCCTTTTATCAATAGGATACACCTGGTAGGGGACACCACACCAATTGTAAGTGACCTCAGTTCCAGGGGCTGCAGGGAGGAGGTGAGACCCTGGAGAGGGTTCTCTGGGTGCCTGGACATGCCCCTCAAGCAGGCTGCCGATGGGGTAGGGAGCCCTGGAGGGCATGCCCAAATCCACCAGTGCTGCCTCCCCCAAGCCCGTGCCCTTCTGCCCATCTCCTAACCCAGGGTGACATCCGGTCAGTGTCTCTCAGGTTATTTTCGACTTTTATTTTAGTTGTGCAGGTTTGTTACAGGAACGAATTGTGTATTGTGGGGTTTGGTGTACAGATGGTTTCATGACCAGTGTAATGAGCATACCACCCAGGAAGCAGTTTTTCAATCCCACCCTCCCACTCAGGTAGGCCCCGGGCCCTGTCATTCTCTTCTTGTCCATGTGTGCCTAAACTTCATCTCCGACTTACAAGTGAGAACATGCTGTGTTTGGTTTTCTGTTCTTGTGTCAGTTTGCTGAGGATAATGGCCTCCTGCTCTGTCCATGTCACTGCAAAGGACATGACCTCATTCCTTTTTATGGCTGCTCATCATTCTTCGGTGTGTATCTAATACATATTCTTTATCCAGGTCTACCCCTGATGGGTGCCGGGAAAAGGTCTTGACGTGTGTGTGATGGATTATATATTGTTTACCCAGAAAACGATGGCAGAAAACTGCTCAGGGCGTTATAGAACAGTAAGCAGTAGGAACCGGCCATGCACTAGTTAAACCAGTCCCCAAAACACAGGATTCGTGACCTTGACCCCATTGCTGACTCCTGAAGAGTGCTTTCTAGGTCATTTCTATTTCAGTAGTGAACAGGCACACTCTGCCTGTTTATCTTTATTCTATAAGAAAACACTGAGCACCTGCTTATTAAAAATAATCACTTGTTCACAACAGCAAATACGTGGGTCGGACCCCGCCCCGGGCTTTCAGCTGGGAGTGCTGTCAGCCCCCTGACGTCCCCCTCTGATCCCGCTTTTGCGCTCTGCCTTTGTGTCTGCTTCTTAATTCCCTTCGGTGCCACCTGGGTTGGGGTCTCCACGACCAAGCCACTCTTGGCAAATGGACATTCAGGTTGATTCCTCATCAAAACCTGGTGTCGCTGCTGTTGTGAATAGTGCTGCAATGACCATACGCACGCCTGTGTCTGCAGAGAACCATTTCTGCTCCTTTGGACCTACACTCAGTAGTGGGTTGCGGGGCTGAATGCTAGAACTACCATTCATGTTTTCAGTTCTTTGAGAAATTGTCAAGCTGCTTTTCACAGTGGCTGAGCTAACTGACATTCCCACCAGCAGGACATAAGCACTTTCTTCTTACCGAAACCTCGCCAGCATCTGTTGTTTTCTGACTTTTTAGTAATCAGCCTCTCTTGTTTGGCCTCTCACTTCCACAGCATGAGGAGGAGGAGGCCACTAACTCTCCAGCCTCTGGGAACTGTCCGTGTGAGGACATGGGCAGCTTCTGCTGTGGTCACTGCAGTGTCTCCATCACCTGATCGGCCCCCACAGATGTCTACTCCCAGCCCCCAGCCCCTGTCCCCACTGGCAAGACCTCCTGCAAGTTACTCAACAGGTCTGCACGTGGGTTTCTCTGTCTGCCATGTGGTAGTTGTTAGGGGCTGAATGGTGACCCCCTTCCTCATATGCTGTAGCCCGAATCCCCAGCACCTCAGAAAGGCGACTGTACGTGGAGACAGGGTCCCTGTGTGCCCAGGGTTCCCCAGAGAAACAGACCCAACAGGATATCTGTATAGCTCCTGTGTAAGAGGGAACTTTGTACGTGAATTGGCACACACAGTTACGGAGGCAAAGAACTACCACCACCTGTGTCTGTGAGCTGGAGAGCCCCGGAAGCTGAGTCCACTCAGTCTGTGCCCAAAAGCTGAGAAGCAGGGGCGCCTACGGCATGAGTCCAAGCCATGATGGCAGCCTGAGGGCAGGTGGGAGTACTGAGGCAGGTCCTAGAATCCAAGGGCTGGAGAACCAGGAGCTCCCATGTCAGAGCGCAGAAAAGGATGGATGTCCCAGCTCCAAAACTGACAGACTTTGCCTTCCTTCACCTTCGTGTTGTGCTCAGGCCCCCGACAGCTCAGATGAAGGCTGCGAGGGGGGCTGTCTTTCCTCAGTCTGCTGGTTCAGAAGCTAATCTCCTCACTAAGCACTTCCACAGACACGCCCAGCAATCACGGTTCACCAGCTATCTGGGCATCCCTTAGCTCAGTCCAGTTGACATAAAATTAACCATCACGGGCTAGGCGCGGTGGCTCACGCCTGTAATCTCAGCACTTTGGGAGGCCGAGGTGGGCAGATCACCTGAGGTTAGGAGTTCGAGATCAGCCTGGCCAACATGATGAAACCCTGTCTCTACTAAATTACAAAAATTAGCCAGGAATGCACCTGTAATCCCAGCTACTCGGGAGGCTGAGCCAGGAGAATTGCTGGAACCCAGGAGGCAGAGGTTTTAGTGAGCTGAGTTCATACCTCTGCACAGCCCTGGCCATCCAGCTCCTGTGGGAGGGTAGGAGCCCAACTTTCATAAACACCTGTAAGCAAGCCCAGGTGGCTTTCACGTGAACCAACCCCCTTCACATGTCTTGGAAGTTTTAAGTTCCCGGACTGTTGAGCCCTCCATCCCACCTCCTGACTCCCCACTTTAAAACACACGGTTTTCTCTTTACCAATCAAAGTTGGGTTTTTTTCCCCATTAAAATATTATATTCCTGGTTAAAACCAGTCTTTACTGCCAACTAGTGTCTGGCTTTATCTTTGACAGGGAAAAGAAGGAAGTGGACATCATTCCTCCCCCATATTTTACCTGACACACCTTTCCAAAAATCCTCTGGCTTGGTGGCCTTGGGAGATGTTTTCACACTCTATGACTTTTGTTAACGATTGCAGGAAAGATTTGGAAGGTGGAAATGGCACTCAGCTCTCCCATCCTTCAACATGAAGAGACTGGGTGCAGTGGCTGACGTCTATAATCCCAGTGCTTTGAGGCTGAGGAGAGATGATCACTTGAGCCCAGGAGATCGAGATCAGCCTGAACAACATAGAGAGACCCCCACCTCTACAAAAAGTAAACAAAATTAGCCAGATATGGTGGCACACATCTGTGATCCCAGCTACTGAGGAGGCTGAGGAAGGAAGATTGCTTGAGCCCTGGAAGTCCTGCAGTGACCTGTCCACTGCACTCCAGCCTGGGCGACACAGCAGACCCTGTCTCAAAAAACAAAACAAAACAAAACAAAACAACAACAACAAAAAGAACAAATAATAAGAAAGGAAGAACAAAAGAGAAAGAAAGAAAGAAGGAAGGAAGGAAAGAAAGAGAAAAAAAAGGAAGAAGGAAGGAAGAAAAAAGAGAAACAGCGAGAGAGACTTTGTCTGCAGCTAAAGGCACCCTGTTTATCCCACATGCCTCTGGCACGTGCAGGATTATCAGTGGCGCGGGCTGAGCTCTAGAAACGTTTTAGTTTATAAAAGATGTTGCCCTACAGAATAAAAGAGTATTATTCTATTTTTAAATTTTGAGGTAACATGACAGTAAGAGCAGTTATTTCTGTCATTTTCATTGCTTTCTGTCCATAATAGTTATGCGGCCACGTTTTTTTGTTTTGGTTTGGTTTTTTAAAATCTGTACATAAACTGTAAACCGAATAGCGAAGAACACTCTGTAGTTCCCTTTTCTTCCAAAGAGGGCGCCCAATGCAAAGTGCGGAGCTCGCCCGGGAACTTCGGACCTTGGGTTTTCGGTTTTCAATTTGGTCCGACAGTTACTCATAAAGCAAGGCCAGGGGCGCTGTCCCTCGCGTTCCCGGGCGTTTTTCGCGCTTCTTTTTTATGGCTTTGTTGTTTCGTTGCCTTTTTCTAGTGTTCAACCCCACGTACGTGGGAAGGCCCACGGCACCT
Source organism: Saguinus oedipus (assembly GCA_031835075.1). Classification (NCBI taxonomy): domain Eukaryota; kingdom Metazoa; phylum Chordata; class Mammalia; order Primates; family Cebidae; genus Saguinus; species Saguinus oedipus. Next base: position 1,763,496 of record CM063188.1, on the reverse strand, counting down.
AGAGTTTCCGTGTGAAGACGTTCTTGGCATCACCGAGCTTTCACGGCGCGCTGTCCTGCGGGTCTTCCCAGAGGAAGCAGCTTGGGACCCTGAGATCTCCACGGAGCGCACCCAGCGCGAGACGCCCTCCGCCGGCGAGTGGCTGCGCACTCACTGGGGCGCGCGCTCTCCGGGCTCTGCGCTGCGGAGGTCCCAGGACGCGTCCTCATCAGGCCACCGCTGGTCATCCTGCCACAGCTCGGGTTGCGGGGAGGGGCGTACCCCACACTGCAGCACCCTGATTGTGCATCTTCTGCTTCTCCTTGCAGAAGGACGGCCCTCCTAAGCCGCGCCGTTAGGCCTTGGGGACGTTTCCGCGTTTGGGAGTTTCATTCTGCCGGTTGGGTCTCCTTGGTGTTTTTTGCGTTGTTTGTATTTGCTTTCTCCTAAGCTGGAGTAGGATGACTAGGATTTGTACCAAGTGGCCGCCACCACTTACAGTCTGCTCCCACGCTTGGCGGTGATGTAGCTAGTGTGAGTGTTTGGTCTGTCTCAAGCCATACTTGGCCCACTTTGGGTTTTTACATTCCAAATAGTCTGTAGGAATGGAAATAGGTTTCAAGTAGAAGGTAGCCCGCCAGAGGGAAAAGCATCGTTTTAAACGTGTGGACACAAGCCGTGAGGTGGGCACACCAGCATCTCCCGGGTGGGATCTGAGGCCACCCACAGTGGCAAGGGCATGAAGTGAGCTCATCTTTCTCGGTGTGACTCCGGTAGACATGGGCAGCCCCTCTTTTTGTCCTTAGCCACAAAAAGACCAATTCCATGGTTTTTCCTTGCAATAGTTCAGCCCTCAGCTTCCTCTCCAGTCCCTCCTATAATGTCAGATGTGCAACTTCCAACCTCTAGTGTACCCCGCTTCGAGTTTTAAGACACCCAGAGAGAACTGATCTAAAGCCACAGCTTGCAAAACCCTCCTTGGGGATCCTAAAGTTCTCTCCACTTCATACAATGGTGAAGTCAAGTTGGGAACATTATCCTCAATTTCGCCTAGAAATTTGGTGCAGAGGAGCTGGGGGTAGGTGGGGCCACAGGTAGAGAAAGCCTTATCTTTTTCAAATAGACTTTGTTTTCTAGAGCAGTTTTAGGTTCACAGAAAACATAGTCAGAAGGTACAGAGATTCCCCACACAGGCTCAGCCACCACAGTAGCAACCCCCGGACCAGTGGTGCATTTGCTGGGCTGAGAGCCCACATCAACACCTCATTAGCACCCAGTCCAGAGTGTACGTTAGGGTTCACGCTTTTCCTTTGTCAGTTCATAATAGGTGTGCATAGGGTGCATGTGATAGCTTGACACATGCATGCAATGTATAATGACCCAGTCCGGGTAAGTGGGATATCCATCAGCTGACATATTTTGCTTTCCTTTACACTGGAAACATTCCAAGTCCTCTCTGCTAGCTGTTTTGAAATATATAATAGATATCACTAATGACAGTCACCTCCTGATTTATGAACGCTTGGTCTTATTTCATCTATCTACTGTAATTTTTTTACACATGAATCAACCTTTCCTCATCCCACCTCCCTGCTACTCTTCGTGGATCTCATGAAGACAGTAGATTGGCAGTTGCCAGAGGCCTGTGCATGCTCTAGGCCCTATGGGAGGCCAAAGGGGTGAAGTCATCAGAGGGCGATGCCCGCTGGACATGTGTTCAAAATGAGTCCCAGTTTGCCCTGGAATGTACGAGTTAAGGACTCCGCTCCTGTCAGAGCTTTCATGTCGTCATCTATAAACTAATTTTGCCTTGGAGAGTCGTCCAAGGTCTTTAATGTTTCATTTATTTTATTTTTGTAAAGGCCAGGTCTGGCCCTGTTGCCCAGGCTGGAGTGCAGTGGTGCAATGATGGCTCACTGCAGCCTTGAACTCCTGGGCTCAAGTGATCCTCCCACCTAGAGTCCCAAAGAGCTGACGGCTTGACCCTGTAATCCCAGGGGTAAGTCAAGGGTGTCCTGAGTGAGCACTGCTTTGCACCATGGTAAAGGTGAAAAGCTGCAAGTTGAACCATTATAAGTTGGGGGTTATCTGTATACACACACACAAAGTACATGTGAAGTGCATAATGATATGTTCTGTCTCAATGGGGATCTGTGTGTGCACGCATATGTGTCTCAGATGATCTCACCGCAAGCTGGTTGGAGCCAGCAGCTTTGTTCCCGTGTTAGCGGAATACGCTGATGTTCAAACCCATCGTGCAGACACGAGACGGGCCTCCTGCTCCTGCCCCAAGCCACGCCCACGTTGGGCGGATGCTCTGCTTTCCTTCCCAGAAGGAGCAGGAAACCTGCAGGTCCCTGAAGAGCCTCAGCGAGTGAGAGCCTTGAGCCACTCCTGCTGCCTGTGGAAATTCCCCAAGGAGACACTGACCTTTCTCCCACAGGCAAGAAGACCTCAAAGTGCCCTTCCCACAAGCCCAAAGCAGGTTTCCATTCGTGTATGGGCCAGCAGGAATACAAGGACCCCAAGTGACCCAACATATAGGGTGAGTGGCTTCAACCCAGACTTAAGCAACTCAGGATGCGTAGTGAGTGACCAAATCCAGCCTGGATCTCCCTCTGTAAGGATGAAACTACAATTGCAGTGACGACCCCTCGAGGGCACGTGCAAAGGCACTGCCCCTTCATTCTAACCCCACCGCAAGCTTGCAGAAGGACTAGGATCCCCTGCACAGATAGAGCCTGAGGAGCATCAGACTAGCTTGGGGCCCAACTCTGGGTCCCCTGCAGTTTCGTCTGCAGCCAGCCACGCCGCCAGGGGTGATTCCACGGCTGACATGTTTCCAGCCTATAGCAGTTTCCCGACCTCTGTGCTGTGACTGGGATTCTTTCAAGCAGCACTTCCCTTACACAAAAAAGTGGGCAGTAATTCTTGTTCTATTTTATGCATTCTCAGTGGAGTGACAGGCCTCTGCAGGGGGTGAGAGTTCATTTTCGGCGGCTGAAGGCATCACCGTGGCTTGTAGCCCTCTGAAGGGCCGGCACACAAACAGATACACAGCGTGTCTGTGCCGTGGAAGCTGCACGGTGGTGGTGGCAACGAGGAGAGAAAAAGTCTTCAAAAGGCTCCTTCTGGGGCCCACAGGGAAATGAAGTTTACGCAACTCTGTTCTCTCCTGACGTTTTGGCTGTTGTTGAAACTAAACTGGAATCAGTGATTCTCAGAGCGGATTCTCAGAACCTCAGAGCGCGGCCCTGCAGATTTCTGGGCCCCAATGGAGACTTAGGATGTCGGTTCCGGGGAGGGGCCGGAATGTACATTTTCAGTCAGCTCTTCTGTCCGTTTCCCGTAGCTGCCTGACAGCACCGCAGACTGAGTGGCTCAAACAACAGACTTTTATTTCCTTCCTTGATCTGGGTGTCCAAGGTCAAGGTGCAGACAGCGTTGGCTCACCCTCGACTCTCCCACGACTACCCAGTGGTCCTCTCCTCCCCGTGTCCTTGCAGGGTCCTCCCTCTGGGGTGTCTGTGTCCTAATCTCCTCTCCTTATAAAGATACCAGTCCTACTACATTAGGGCCCAGCCCAATACACTTACTTCACTTTAATTATCTCTCGAGAAAGCCTGCCTCCAAATATCACAGTCCTGTCACCCGCGGTTTCAGTTACCCACGGTCCACTGTAGTTATTTTTATTAAGCTATTGTGCACGACAGAGACCATATTCACATAACTTTTATTACAGTATATTGTCATGTCTTTCTAGATTATTTACCTTTTTTGAATTGCTGTTTTTACACACAGCATCTCACTTTGTTGCCCAGGCTGAGCTCTGCCTCTTTGGCTCAAGTGATGCTCCTGCCTCAGCCTCCCAAGCAGCTGGAACTACAGGCAGGCACCATCTCACTGCACTAATTTTATTACTAGTTACTATTAATCTCTTACTGTGCTAACTGTATACACTTGATCATAGCTGTGTATGTGTGGACAGGGCCCAGGCTGTGTCGAACTGGGGACTCCCTCACTTTCAGGCATCCTTTGGGAGTCATGGAATGTATCCTCCAAGGATAAGGGGGGCTTATCGGAGTCACATTCTGAGGTCCTGGGGGTCTGGACTCCACCGATGATTGGGTGGCAGGGGATACATTTCTCAGAATGCTTTTCCTCACACCTGAAAGTGTCAAACCTGCTCTGAGGGGTGGGGAGAAAGACCCCATCATCTGCTAGGATGAGCAGAGTAGGGGGTGATGCAGTCACTCCCTTACTGAAGACATGTAACGGGCACCTCCCTATGCACCAGACAGGAAGGAGGGAATTACAGAAATGAAATCCCACAAATATGTACAGTTATTATGTGTCAATTAAAAATATATGTAAAGAAAAAAAATAAAATCCAGAGAAAAGGAGGGGAGAGCATTTGGTGGTGTGAGGGCCAGGAACCTCCCCAGGGAACCTATGGCATCACACAGTGAAGGGCAACCCTGCCACTAGAGCTGCAGGCTCCCTCACCCCAAAAGTGCCCGCAGGAAGCCAGCTGCCTCTGTGGCTGCATTCACCTCTACTGCGCTGTCCTCTGTGGCTCCATTCGCCTCTGCTGCGCTGACCTCCGTGGCTCCATTCGCCTCTACCGCGCTGTCCTCCGTGGCTCCATCCGCCTCTACCGCGCTGTCCTCCGTGGCTCCATCCGCCTCTACCGCGCTGTCCTCCGTGGCTCCATCCGCCTCCGCCGCACGATGACCTCCTTGGCTCCATCTGCCTCCGCCGCGCTGTCCTCCGTGGCTCCATCCGCCTCCGCCGCGCTGTCCTCCGTGGCTCCATTCGCCTCTACCGCGCTGTCCTCCGTGGCTCCATCCGCCTCTACCGCGCTGTCCTCCGTGGCTCCATTCGCCTCTACCGCGCTGTCCTCCGTGGCTCCATTCGCCTCTACTGCGCTGTCCTCCGTGGCTCCATCCGTGGCTCCGTTCGTGGCTCCATTCGCCTCTACCACGCTATGCGGTTAATCCACTTCCTCAGTCCAGCCACCACAGCGGGCTTCAATCCTGACTTTGCAGCCCCCAGCAGTGGGACGAGAGGCTGCCTCATGTCCCTGAGCCTCCGTCTCCTCATCTGTAACATGGATATGTGGCACACATACATGCTTCTCAACAGATGGCCGCCAAGAGGATCGGAGTGGAGGCACCCCACAGAGAGGACTGAACGGATCCCTTTTGAAAAACAGGTCTTCCTCTTTGCAGATTTGATTAGGAATCTCGGGTTGAGATCATCCTGGATTTTGGGTGACAGGGGTTAGTCTGAATGTTTGTGCCCCACACTCCAAAGTCATCTGTTGAAATCGTGACCCCCAAGGTGACAGTATTAGGAGGTGGGGCCTTTGGGAGGTGACTGGGTCTCGAGAGGAGCCTCACAAATGGGATTAGTTTCCTTATAAGACCGACTTGTCAACAAAGGAAAGTGAGGAGACAAGTCTCAGTCGTCTTAGGAGGTGCATTTGCCACAAGGATGCGCCCAGGAGACGGGTCTAAGCCTTTCTCTGAAGATGATTTTGAGGACTCGAAATTTAAAGGGGAAAGGGTGGGATATTGAGAAGCAGTTTTCACATAAAAGAGGCAGAGGGAGAAGGTGGGGGTCTTCGTTTTACGTGGCAGGTAGGGGAGCAATCAGTTATGCATTTGCGTCTGGCGGGGAGGCCAGGGTGACTGTGTCTGTAAAGACGAGCTACAATTTGCATTCCCATGGTGACGTTGAACAGCTCAGCAGGAATCTCCCTGTGGGCAAAATATGGGGAGACGGGTTGCTTTTCATCTTCTAGTCATCTGATTTAGGAACCAAGAGGGGGAGGCAGGCTTGTAAGACCCAGTTTCCAGCTCGACTTTTCTCTTTGGCTAGATGAGTTTGGGGGTCCCAAAATTTAATTCTTTTTCACAGACCCCAGAGTCCTCCCTTGCCCCTTCCACATGGCAAGGATGCAGGAAAGGGAGCCACTTATGACCCAGGAAATGAGCCCCAGCCTTGGGTATATACACATTTTCCTTAACCATTCATCTGCTGTTGGAGACCCGGGTTGATGCCATATATTTACTGCAAGTCCTTCTACAGCACTGCGGGATGATTATTAACCACAATCTATTTCATAGTTTCAAACAGCTAGAATGAGATGTTCAATGGTCCCGCACAAAGAAACGATGAACCTTTCAGATGATGGGCATGCTCATTACCCTAACCGACCACTATGCATTGTACGTATTTGGAGAACCATCCCTAAGTATCCCACAAATATGTACAATTATTATGTGTCAATTAAGCGTACGCATATATAAAGAAAAACAAAATGAAATCCAGACAAGAAGTGGGGAAATGAGCGGGGCGGCGGGCGGCCTCACTTGCCGTTGGGATTGTGGGGGCTCCCCGCCTTCTTGGGCAGCAGCTTGGCCTGGATGTTGGGCGGGAGGCCGCTCTGGGCGATGGTCACGCGCCAGGCAGTTGGTTGAGCTCCCCCTGGTTGTGGATGGCCAGCTGCGGACGGCACGGGAAGCGCGCATCTTCTGGTCCGGCGCCGCGTTGCCCGCCAACAGCAAGCCAGGAGGACCCGCGCGCAGGCGCCCCCGCTCCTGGAGTAGCCGCCCCGGCGGAGCAGCGCACCTGGGCATGGTACCGCGGGGGGGCGCCAGGGGAGCCTCTGCACGGGGTTGTGGATGCTGCGCCCACAAATGGGGTGAAGGCGCTCTGCAACCTGGGCGCCCCATTGGCTGCTCCAGGGAGCGATTTGTCCAATCAAAAGAGACCTGGAAAGTCACCTCATTTGCATGCAGCACCGAGAATCTGAAGGGATCAGATCTGAGTTCTCCCTGCACTTGGCCCAGGCCGCCCTTTCGGCCTGCAAGTGGGTCATTCTGGAGGCCGATCGCTGCCTTCGATGCCCGAGGGTTGCCCAGTCGCCCCTGCTGGTTGGAAGGCGGAGCAGCCAGCCTTTCAGCTCAGCCACAATTCTCAGGTCCCTGGAGAGGGAACTACTTTTATCCAATTCCTCTGAACTTGGACAGATCCTCAGGAGAAAGGCACGAAAACTGACACACGCACAGGGCCTCACAGGGGAGAAAAATACCCGAAAGGTGACAATTAGGAGCTGATGCGCCATCTTCTGCGGGGAGAGAGGAGGAGGCTGCTGGCAGTTCAGGAGAGAGTAAATGACTGGGAAAGCAGGGACTCTGCCCGCATCCCACGCCGGTGCCCTCAGGGATCCCTGCAGAGACCTCCTTGGCGTCGCAGCCCAGGGGTGGAGCTGCTGCATTACAGAGTATCTCAGTCCATGTGGGCGGCCCGGTGGCTTAGAAACCACAGAGGTGTGCGGCTCACAGCTCTGGGGGCCAGAAGTCCAAGATCAGGCACCGGCAGATCCAGTGGCTGGTTTAGACGGCGCCTTCTCGCCAAGAGTCCTCACGTGGTGGAAGAGGTGAGGGAGCTCTCTGAGGTCCCTTTTATAAGGGCAGTAGTCCCATTTATGACCTCCCAAATGCTGCACCTCCTAACACGCCATCTTGGAGGTGAGGATTTGAGCATGTGACTGTGGAGGTGGGACGTCTTCAGACCGTAGTGTGGCATGCACATTGCCTCTCCCACAGCTGAGCCCTGCCCGAGACCCTGCCCTTGCACCCCACTGCTGGGAAGTGGCCTCGAAGCCCTTGGGATGCCAGGCCTGATAGGAGGGCGTTTGCCTGGTGGCCTTGGGTCACACTGGACAGTCCCATCATGTGGGGTAGGGTGGATTGGCCACACTGAAGAGGACACTGTGAGTGGGGGTGGGAGTCCCCAAGCCAAGCCCAGCGGCATTGATGTGCTGTGGGGTAGGGGCCTTTGGGTCCCCCAGTTCCACCTCCTCTGAGGCTGGAGACTAAGCTGGCCATGCGGGAAGTCAGCCATCCCTGGGTGCCGGACGCCACCAGAGACTCTGGATACCAAGGCTGGGCAGTGTCCTCGGCAGAACTCCCGCGTACTGTCACACAGGGTGCGCAGAGTCCACGGGGACAGGGCGGTGGAACCTCTCTCTCCCCCGGACTCCCTCATGGGTTTCCTCCCTTGGGTGTCTCAAAGTGGTCTCCGTTCCCCATTATAAACTGTAACCGAGAGCGCAGCAGCTTTCAGCGGGTTCTGGGGCCTTTCTAGTGCGCTGTAGAACCCGAGGTGGTTTGGGGGACAGCTCGTCCCGCAGACACGGGTGGTGCCGAGAAACGGGCCCGGCGTTGGGGACTGGCTCCCCCTAGCGTCCGGTTGGTCTGACTCCCTCTCATGTACAGCCTGTGCCTCCCGTTACCGGCTTCTGATACTGCATTTGTTACAAATCGAAGGTGGGTGGTGGCAATCACGTGCTGAGCAAGCCGGCCAGTGGCATTTTCCCAGCAGTGTGTGCTCACTTGGTGTCTGTGTCGCATTTTGGTAATTCCTGCAATATATCGAGCTTTTTTGTTATTGCCGGTTTTGTTCTGGTCATCTATGATCAAGGATCTTTCATATTACCTTTGAAATTCTTTACGGATGCCAAGAAGTGCGTCCATACAAGACAGCTAACTAAATAGAAAAACGCCACATCCACACTCACTGCTCCACACACCAGCCATTCCCCCGTCTCTCTCCCTCTCCGCAGGCCTCCCTATTCCCTGACATACAACACTGAACCCCGTCTCTCTCCCTCCCCAGGCCTCCCTATTCCCTGACATACAATACTGAAATTAGGCCAATTAATAACCCCACAACCGCCCGAAAGGAAGACACACCTCTCACTTGAAAACAAAAGCTGGAGACGATTAAGCTTAGTGAGGAAGGCAGGTCCAAAACAGACAGAGGGTGCCAAAGTCAGCCATGCTGTCGACGCAGAGAAGTTCTTGAAGGAAATTAAAAGTGCTCCAGTGAACACACAAATGATAAGAAAGTAAAACTGTCTTATTGCAGATATGCAGAAACTGTGCATGGTCTGGATGGAAGATCGAACCAGTCGTAACATTCCCTTAAACCAAAGCCTAATCCAGAGCAAGATCCTCTCTTCAATTCTAGGAAGGCTGAGAGAGGCGAGGAAGCTGAAGAAAAGCTTGAAGCCAGCAGACGCTGATTCCTGAGGTTTAAGGAAACAAGCCAGCTACGTAACATAAATACACGGTGAAGCCGCAAGGGCTGATGGGGACGCTGCCGCAGGTTCTCCAGAGGGTCCGGCTAAGACCACAGATGAAGGGGCCACACTAACCACAGATCTTCAATGCACACAAAACTGCCTTCTGTTAAAAGCAGATGCCATCTAGAACTCTCAGAGCTAGAGAGAAGTCAACGCCTGGCTTCAACGCCTCAAAGGACAGGTGACTCTGTTAGTGACTCTGTGCAGCTGGTGACTTCAAGTTAAAGCCACTGCTCAGTCACCATTGCAACAGTTCTAAGGCCCTTAGGAATGATGCTCACTCTACTCTGCCTGTGCTGTGTAAATGAAACAGCAAACCCTAAATGACAGCACATCTGTTTACTGCATGGTTCACTATTTTAAGCCCATTAAAATGTTAAAATAGCCAATTAATGCAACATTGAAGCCTTACTAACTTTCAAGTTAACTTTGCTAATTCAGTTTCAAGTCTTACTATTTAAGACATTTGATAAGGCTGCAGCTGCCACAGACAGTGGTTCCTCTGACCGATCTGGGAAAAGTCTGTTGAAAACCTGCTGGAAAGGAGTCGCCATTCTAGATGCCTTCAGAACATTCATGATTCATGGGAGGGGTCAAACAGCAGCGTGAACAGGAGTTCGGAGGGTGCTGATTCCAGCCCTCGTGGCTGGCTCTGAGGGGTTCCAGACTTCAGGGAGGAAGTCGCTGCAGATGTGGGGAAGCAGCAGGAGGACTAGTTAGAAGTGGAGCCTGGAGGTGGGACTGAACTGCTGCAGCCTCGTGAGAAACGTGAGTGGGCGGTGACTTACGGACGAACAGAGAAAGTGGTTTCTTGAGATGGAATCTATGCCTGGTGGAGATGCTGTGCACGTTGTTGAGATGACAACGAAGGTTTAGAATTGACAGGAATTGAGCGAATAAAGCAGTGGCAGGGTTTGAGAAGAGTGACTCTAATTTTTAAAGATGTTCTGTGGGTTAAATGCCATCAAACAGCATCACAAGCTACAGAGAAGTATTTTGAAGAGTCAATTGATGTGACAAACTTCATTATGTTAAGAAATTGTTGCCAGGCGTGGTGGCTCATGCTTGTAATCCAAGCACTTTGGAGGCCAAGGCAGGCGGATCACCTGAGGTCGGGAGTTCAAGACCAGCCTGACCAACATGGTGAAACCCCGTGTTAAAAAAGAAAAAAAAAGAAAGAAATTGCCACAGCAACCCTGGCCTCCAGCAGCTATCACCCTAATTAGTCAGCAGCCACCAACATCAAGGCAAGACCCTCATCAGCAAAAAGATGGTGACTTACTGAAAACTCAGATGAGCCGGGTGCCGTGGCTCACACCAGTGATCCCAGCACTTTGGGAAGCCGAGGCGAGCGGATCACAAGGTCAGGAGGTCGAGACCAGCCTGGTCAACATGGTGAAACCCTGTCTCTCCTAAAAATACAAAAATTAGCCGGGCCTGGTGGCACGCGCCTGTCATCCCAGCTACTCAGGAGGCTGAGGCAGGCGAATTGCTTGAACCCAGGAGGCGGAGGTTGCGGTGAGCCGAGATTGCACTCCAGTCTGGCGCCTGGCGACGGAGCGAGACTGTCTCAAAAAAAAAAAAAAGAAAACTCAGATGATCATTAGCACTGTTTAGGAACAAAGTATTTTTAAATTAAGGTACATACATTGGCTTTTTTAGACATAATGCTACTGCACACTTACTAGACTATGGCACAGCCTGTAAAAGCAGTTTATATGCACCTGGAAACCAAAAATTTCGTGGGACTTGCTTTATTGCAGTATTTGCTGTATTGCAGTGGTCTAGAAGCAAACTCATGGTTTCTCCAAGGTATGCCTTTTGGTTTGACCCCAGACTGCCCTCCACGGCAGGGCCTCATTCTACGCTCCTCACAGCACTGCTGGGCTCACCTATGTGCCATCGTCACTCAGACTTCAGCGTCACCTGGTGCTGCGATTCCCATCACCTCCCCGGCCCGCTCCCTGAGCTAAAGCAGGATCTTGTGGTTTTGATTCTCCAGTTCCTAAAGATTTAAGCGTCTGCTTATATTTTGCTGTTGTCAACCTCAGGAAATAACCAAGAGCTACTCCATTAGGTAACGTAGAAGGCAAAATGGCCCCGGCCGGGCCTGGTGGCTCACGCCTGTGGTTCCAGCACTTTGGGAGGCCGAGGCGGGTGGATCGTGAGGTCAAGAGATCAAGACCATCCTGGCCAACATGGTGAAACCCCATCTCTATTAAAAATACAAAAAAATTGCCTGCGTGTGGTGGCGCGCACCTGTGGTCCCAGCTGCTCTGGAGGCTGAGGCAAGAGAATTGCTTGAACCCGGGAGGCTGAGGTTGCGGTGAGCCGAGGTCAGGCCACTGCACTGCAGCCTGGCACCTGGTGACGGAGTGAGACTGTCTCGAAAAAAAAAAAAAAGGTAAAATGGCCCCAAACATTTTTATCTCCTCTCTTGGCCACAGGATCCTGAAACTGAAAGCAACCTCCGGTTCCCAGCTATCCACAGCTTTCCCACTAAGCTCTGATAAGAATTGAGGAAAAGGTAGTGAGCTGTCCGTGCTGAGACTGTGTCCCCTACCGTCCAGCGAACAGATTGCCGCTTCTCCACACAGTGCCTGGCCTCTGCATCCTTCCATGTGCCACCCACTCCCTATGGCCGGGCTCAGACATCCTCCTGCCCAGGGCTGCCCGTGACCAGAGAGACGCGGTTGAGGCAAAACCACAGGGACACAAGTGTCTCCTCAGAGCTCGGATGGTCAAGGGCTGAGGAGGGGCCTCTGTTTCAAGCCGTTTCTGTAACACGCCCTGCGGGAACAGACCAGAAGGAGGCGGGAACGACCACACAGGTGTGGGGGAGAAACGTTCCCCGGAGATCGGAGGTCGAGGCAGGGCCCACTGAAGAACAGCAGACAGGCCGTTGCGCTGGGTCCGCTGCAAGCAGGGGCGCAGCGGTGACCAGAGGGAGGAACGGCTCCGGGTGGATTGTGTAGCGCCCGCGGGCCACTGGGAAGCTTTCCCTGAAGGAATCTGTGTTGCTGCAGGGCCTCGAGTACGCCGGGGGCAGGCTGTGGCTTCTTATTTTTATTCTTTTAATGAATTCCATTGTGTATATCTAAGGTATGTGACACACAGCAAAATGGTCACCGCAGGGAGCAATGAACGTTCCCATGACCTCCCAGAGGCCAGCGTTTTTAGGACATCCTGGCAAGAGCAGCTGAAGTCTAGTCACTTACAGGAACTCCCGGAACAGCGCAGTTCTCTTACCTGCAGTCCGGCCGTGCACTGGATCCCCGCACCGGCTCCTCCTACTTAGAGATATATTGTGAAGCACTGTGGTTTGTATCTCCTACATATTTTAAGGGAGAAACCCGTCTACCTGCTGGATTGGGAGTGCACTGTTGGACCGGGGGGAGGACGTGAGGTTCCTAGGTCTCCCAGGCAGGAGAGGACAGCGCCAGCAGGGGTTTGTGGGGGGAGCAGGTAAGGCGAGGCCAAGTCTGCGGCCACAGGAGGAGCTGCAGGGTTCCTCTGCAGACCTGCCGTGGACTGCGAGAGAAAAGGACTCAGAGACAGCTCTGAGATGTCTCTCTGAGGACTGCAGGGATCGAGCCCCTTGCACGAGTCTGAGATGGAGGCAGTGGCTGGACCTGGGAGAGGGTTTGGGAGAGAGACCCACGTCTGAGAGGCAAGTGTGAGGTCACCATGGGGGTGTGGGTAGGACAGAGAGATCACAAGAGGATGCCAGGAGTCCTTCCACATGGAAAGAGTGGAGTGGAGAGGAGGCAAGACAGACAGGCAGCGTCCGCAAAGCCAGAAGCCCTCACTGAGGGAATGTCCCTGCACAAATCCATTCAAAATAGACAAGGGCCTCATTGTAAGGCCTGAAACTGTCAAACCAGTAGAAGACACAGGTGAGAAACTCCAGGACACTGGCCGAGGCTTTAGGGTCATATCATTTCTTGCATATGACCCTAAAAGCACAAGGAAAATACACATGCAGGATTGCAGAGCTCAAAAGCTCCTGCACAGCAAAGGAAATCATCAACAGTGAAGACCACTCACAAGTCGGGAGAGAATATTTGCAAACCATACATTGGGTAGGGGGTTAATACCCAATATACACATGGAACTCGGACTGAATAGCAGGAAAGCGAATAAACAGCTAAAACATGGGCAAAGGACCTGAACAGACATTTCTCAAGACGACACACCAGCGGCCAGCAGGTGTATAAACACGCTCAGCATCGTCAGTCACCAGGGACACGCAAACCAAACCTTGGGATGACCTCACACCTCTCAGAGCGGCTCATTTCTTCTTTTTTTTTTTTAATTTTTTTTTTTTTTTTTTGAGAAGGGAAAGGAGGCAGGGGCAGCTCAGGGAGCAGAATGGCTAATTTCAAAGGCTATGTTGGCGAGAATGTAAATTAGTACAGCCATTATGGAGCAGCATACGGAGGTTACTGAAAAGATGAGAAAGAATTGTGACCCAGCAATCCTATCGCTAAGCTACTGAGAAATACCAAGTTTATGAATGTTGATGCATGCCGAGAGTATGATAGAATATATTGCTTGCTAGGAAGAACGATGGCACGGAAAACCTAGCCGACCCCCTCGCCAAGGGGAAAGCCATTTGGGGCATTCCAAAGTGGCAGGAAAACGTAGAAATATCCTCCAGCAGTTAAAACAATGCTTTGAGATATCTGGCCCTGCCCCCGGGGCTCCCTCGTGGAGAATGCCTTTCAGTTTGTCTGTAGTCAGGGGTAAGCGGGTAACAGCTGCCTACTTGGTATACTTCTGAGTTATGAGAAAACACAGAACACCTGTTTGTTAATAATAATCACCTGTTGAGAGAGACCATGTGGCTGAGAATCTGCTCCGGGCCTTCGGCCTGGAGTGCCGTCAGCCCCTGAGGCTCTCAGCTGGGAAGGCTGAGATACACTTTGCTGTTCTGTCTGGGTGTCTGCCTCTCACTGTGGCAGTGCTGCCTGGGTGGGGTCTCCATGGCCGAACTGGCACTCGGTACTAAGCATTTTCCTGAAGAAAATGACATGAATAAGTGGAAGAGATACCCAGACTTCTGTTTCTTACAGCAGTTTCACAGCAGCCAAGCTGTGGAATCAACCTGCGTGGCCTAGAAGCCAGTGGATAAAGGGACAAAGTAGATGGAGAAAATGTGGTGTACACACAGTGGATAAAGGGACAAAGTGGATGGAGAAAATGTGGTGTACACACAGTGGATAAAGGGACAAAGTGGATGGAGAAAATGTGTGTACACACAGTGGATAAAGGGACAAAGTGGATGGAGAAAATGTGTGTACACACAGTGGATAAAGGGACAAAGTGGATGGAGAAAATGTGGTGTACACACAGTGGATAAAGGGACAAAGTGGATGGAGAAAATGTGGTGTCTACACACAGTGGATAAAGGGACAAAGTGGATGGAGAAAATGTGGTGTACACACAGTGGATAAAGGGACAAAGTGGATGGAGGAAATGTGGTGTACACACAGTGGATAAAGGGACAAAGTGGATGGAGGAAATGTGGTGTGTACACACAGTGGATAAAGGGACAAAGTGGATGGAGAAAATGTGGTGTACACACAGTGGATAAAGGGACAAAGTGGATGGAGAAAATGTGGTGTACACACAGTGGATAAAGGGACAAAGTGGATGGAGAAAATGTGGTGTGTACACACAGTGGATAAAGGGACAATGTGGATGGAGAAAATGTGGTGTACACACAGTGGATAAAGGGACAAAGTGGATGGAGGAAATGTGGTGTGTACACACAGTGGATAAAGGGACAAAGTGGATGGAGAAAATGTGGTGTACACACAGTGGATAAAGGGACAAAGTGGATGGAGAAAATGTGGTGTGTACACACAGTGGATAAAGGGACAAAGTGGATGGAGAAAATGTGGTGTACACACAGTGGATAAAGGGACAAAGTGGATGGAGGAAATGTGGTGTCTACACACAGTGGATAAAGGGACAAAGTGGATGGAGGAAATGTGGTGTCTACACACAGTGGATAAAGGGACAAAGTGGATGGAGGAAATGTGTACACACAGTGGATAAAGGGACAAAGTGGATGGAGAAAATGTGGTGTCTACACACAGTGGATAAAGGGACAAAGTGGATGGAGGAAATGTGGTGTGTACACACAGTGGATAAAGGGACAAAGTGGATGGAGAAAATGTGGTGTCTACACACAGTGGATAAAGGGACAAAGTGGATGGAGGATATGTGGTGTGTACACACAGTGGATAAAGGGACAAAGTGGATGGAGAAAATGTGGTGTACACACAGTGGATAAAGGGACAAAGTGGATGGAGGAAATGTGGTGTGTACACACAGTGGATAAAGGGACAAAGTGGATGGAGAAAATGTGGTGTACACACAGTGGATAAAGGGACAAAGTGGATGGAGGAAATGTGGTGTCTACACACAGTGGATAAAGGGACAAAGTGGATGGAGGAAATATGGTGTGTACACACAGTGGATAAAGGGACAAAGTGGATGGAGGAAATGTGGTGTACACACAGTGGATAAAGGGACAAAGTGGATGGAGAAAATGTGGTGTCTACACACAGTGGATAAAGGGACAAAGTGGATGGAGAAAATGTGGTGTCTACACACAGTGGATAAAGGGACAAAGTGGATGGAGGAAATGTGGTGTGTACACACAGTGGAATACTATTCGGCCAGAAAAAGGGAAACCCTGCCATTTGCTACACGGGTGAATCTGGAGTCCATTAAGTGAAATGAGCGGGGAACAGGACAAATGTCACATGATCCCACATGTGGAGTGAAAATACTGATTTACAGAAAGAGAGAGCGAGCAGTGGTTAGCAGGGGCTAGGGCCAGGAATCTGGGGAAATTCTGGTCAAAGGGTACAGAGTTCCTGTTCACAAGAATAACTCAAGGCCTTTGTGCAGCACGGTGACTCCAGAGGAAAACCGTGTACTGTGTGCAGTCAGCCTCTGTCTGTGTCCCACATACCTGCAGAGGGAGGGCTGACTGCCGGGGACTTGAGCATCCGTGGATTTTGGTATCCATGACGGGGTCCTGGAACCAATCCCCCTCGGACTCACAGGGATGCCTGTATCTGAAATTGCCAAGTACAGATTTCAAATGTTCTTACGGATACATTAATCTGCTTGACTCTGTCACTCCACAGTTTACAGGTATCAAAGCATCACACTGTGCCCGATAAATACATCACTGTTTGAAACAGAAGGAGGTTGCGATTGACACAGTGGGATGTTGTTGGTCAGCTAGGTGAGGATGGTAAAGCCACTCAGACCTGGTGATACGGAGAGTCTGGTGTTGTGGGGGCTGTGTCATCAGGACCTGGTGATGTGGAGTCTGGTGTTGTGGGGGGCTGTGTCATCAGGACCTGGTGATGTGGAGTCTGGTGTTGTGGGGGGCTGTGTCATCAGGACCTGGTGATCTGGAGTCTGGTGTTGTGGGGGGCTGTGTCATCAGGACCTGGTGATGTGGAGTCTGGTGATGTGGGGGGCTGTGTCATCAGGACGTGGTGATCTGGAGTCTGGTGTTGTGGGGGCTGTGTCATCAGGACCTGGTGATGTAGAGTCTGGTGTTGTGGGGGCTGTGTCATCAGGACCAGGTGATGTGGAGTCTGGTGTTGTGGGGGGGCTGTGTCATCAGGACCTGGTGATGTGGAGTCTGGTGTTGTCGGGGGCTGTGTCATCAGGACCTGGTGATGTAGAGTCTGGTATTGTGGGGGCTGTGTCATCAGGACGTGGTGATGTGGAGTCTGGTGTTGTGGGGGCTGTCATCAGGACCAGGTGATGTGGGGGGCTGTGTCATCAGGACCAGGTGATGTGGAGTCTGGTGTTGTGGGGGCTGTGTCATCAGGACGTGGTGATGTGGAGTCTGGTGTTGTAGGGGCTGTGTCTTCAGGACGTGGTGATGTAGAGTCTGGTGTTGTGGGGGGCTGTGTCATCAGGATGTGGTGGAGTCTGGTATTGTGGGGGCTGTCATCAGGACATGGTGATGTGGAGTCTGGTGTTGTGGGGGTCTGTCGTGAGTCTGGCTGGGCGAGCATCGCAGGTGTACAGGGCAGGGTAGGACGGGGCACCGGGACAACAGCGGACTGCAGTGGGCAGAGATGCTGAGAATGACAAACTGGAGGTCTCGGGGTTCGGAGGTTGTTGGTGTGCTGACAAAGATTCTCCGCTTGGCCAAACTCTGGCACCTTCTCCCAGGGCCCTCCCTGTGCACTTTCTTACGAAATCCAGTTTTAGCAAGAACCCTGCTTTGGTTTAACTAATGACCACCCTCAATGGTATCTGACTGGGTTCCTCAGTTTGCAGCCGACAGCTGATCACCCTGCCAGCCTGCAGCAAGGATCCTGCGAGGTGGCTTCAGCCAGAGCACTCACCCCTCCTATCTCCTACTTATTCCCACCCACCGACCCCACACTGCTCCTCGGCATCTCCACCCACCCTGTCCTGCTGTGTAGGGGTTGAGCCCCATCTCTCCCAAGGCCCCAAGGCAAGGGCCCCACACCCATCTTGATGGTCCCCGTGAAAGTCTTCCTCACCAAGTGTCAGGAGGAATCTTCCTTTAACACCGGAGGGTGGTCAGGGCAGGGGGAAGAGGCCAGGTGGACACACAGAGACGAAGCGAACGGGCTGAAGCAAACACTTTATTCAGCATGGAGCCAGCCCGGGCACTGTGCAGGTCAAACTCACAGATGTCACACCAAGGCCGGCGATGGGAAGGGCTGAAAGGCTTCTGGAAACGGGCACCACCGCTCACAGGCCCAGCGAGCCCCACATCTGAACATCCGTCTGCATCTATGTCCCCGACTTTGCATCCTGTCCCCAGTGCTGAGTTTCTGTCAACTAGACTAATTTATCTACACACAAGGATGCTGCAGGCAATTGAGCTACTGCTACGAGCTTTGCAAAATTCAACTACTAAAGGAAATGAGAGCCAGAGATAACAGCAAGATGAGACACCACCGCGGGGCCCGGAGCCACCTGACAGCCCCTCCCCGGGGAACAGAGGGTCCCTTCTGTGGAGGCAGGTGGAGCACAGGGAGGGCTCCCAGGAGCCAAAGGAGTGGGGAGGGGACTCGGGAGGGAGAGATGGATGAGGCTGGGCGGGGCCCACACCCACCCCAAGAGCAGGGCCCCTCCTCAGGAGGCATTGAGGTGCTATCATCTTCCTTCTCTTCCCTGCAGCCTGAGTTCCAGCCTTCTCACGGCCTTGTGTGCATTCTCGTTTCTGACCCTCAATGGTGTGCCTCACGCCTCGCGTACCTGCCAAGGATCTGGGGCCCCATGTGGAAGGTGCAGGGTCTGGGTCCCTGGATGACAAGGTGAGGGGCTGATGGCTGATGAGGAAGGGCATGGCCCGGGGCTGCCGGGACTCATGGAGGATGGGCTGCGGCCAGGACTTCAGGAGGGCTCGGGCACAGGTGGGAAGGGTCCCCAGGTCCAGCTTCTACCGGGAGGTGTTTGCAGCCCCCAAAACACTCACGCCTCAGGGTGAAGGATAAATGGACATTGTTCAAACACGCAACTACACAGATGGACCCAAGGCTGGGTGCCCACCACACTTCCCCAGCAGCCCCGCGCTGACACTTCCCACAGAGATGAGGATCCATCCTCCTGCCTCCAGCTCCGGGATGGCGGCGCGCTGGTGCCATCACTGCATGGGAGGGGAGAGGGCAAGACAGAGAGACAAAAAGACAAAGAGACACACAGAGGCAAAGTGGGGGGAGATGGGGAGAGAGAGGGAGAGGGGGGGAGGGGGCAGGTGGGAGAGAGAGAGCGTTCACATGAGGGAGCTCCAGACGCTGTTCTGTGAAAAACAAACGCAGGGCCTGACCCACACTTCGTCTCCCCAGGGCCAAAGCCTTGTCACCTATGGTTGGCACAGGCAACTGAACAATTCAGAGCCGTCTGGGTTCAGGCTGGGCCCTGGGCAGAGGCTGAAGAAAAGCCTTGAAGCTAGGCTTCTTGGCCACTTCTGCCTTCAGGACCCCAGGGCGAGGCAGGAGCCTTCTGTGCTCTGGCACTCAGGGTCAGGGACACCTCTGACCCTCCTCAGCTTAAAACCCCTTCCCATCACTTTCCTTGACCACCTACCCACCCCCAGAATTCAGCCCTGCAAGGCTAGGGCAGTGGGAGTCAGGCTGGGCTTTGAAGCCTTGACCTCAGGCAGTGACCCCCAGTGGCTCGCTGCCGCCTGCGTCCACCCTGGCCTCCCAGGGGCAGACCCGACGGGGGCAGATGCAGCAGGTTCCCGCACCTGCAGCAGCATGCTGAGGCCCAGGTTGCGGTGCTTCTTCTCCAGCTCTGACACGGCCTGCAGCAGCGACTTGAACCGCTCGGTGGGGTCGGCCAGCTCGTCCTCGGGGAGCCCCTCCTCCTTCTCAGCCTCCTGCAGGAAGTACTCCTCCTCCTCCACAAAGAAGGCCCGTAGCTTCTTGTAGTCGGTCAGTGCCTTCTTCCTGCGGTCCATCACGTGTCCCTGCAGGCAGGTGGCAGGAAAAGACCTGTCCTGGCCCACCCTCTCCAGGGAAGGGAACCTGTTTACTGTTCAAGGAGTTAAGAACATGCCGCTCCAAAACATGCTGTCCAGGCATATGGACCGTTAGGCTGGGTGTGGGGGCTCACGCCTGTAATCACAGCACTTTGGGATGCCAAGGCAGGCAGGCAGATAGATCACAAGGTCGGGAGTTTGAGACCAGCCTGACCAATCCCATCTCTACTAAAAATACAAAAAATCCCCAGGCATGGTGGCATGCACCTGTAATCCCAAGTACTTGGGAGGCTGAAGCAGGAGGACTGCTTAAACTGGGGGGGCAGAGGTTGCAATGAGCCCAGATTGTGCCACTGCACTCCAGGCTGAGCAACAGAGCCAGACTTCATAAAAAAAACAAAACAAAACAAACTGTAAGGAGCCAGGCACGGTGCCTCACACCTGTAATCCCAACACTTTGAGAGGCTAAGGCGGGAGGATTGCTTAAGCCCAGGAGTTTGAGACCAGCCTGGTCAACAGTGAAAACCTGTCTCTACTAAAAATCAAAAAACTTAGCCAGGCACGGTGGTATACACCTGTGGTCCCAGCTACTTGGGAGGCTGAAGAAAGAGGATCGAGAATCACTTGAACCCGGGAGGCAGAGGCTGCAGTGAGCTATGATCTCACCACTGCACTCCAGCCTGGGCCAACAGAGCAAGACCCCGTTTCAAAAACAAAAAAATTAAAACGGTGCAAGATCACCCTTGCATTCTGCTTCTTAAAAGCAAATGAAATTCCGATGTGAAAGATGCCCTCCCCATGTCAAATAAAACTGACATCATCATCAAGGACAACAGGGGGTCCAGGCTGACAGGAGTTGGTACAGACCTTGTGAAAGTAACTCTTTAAGCTGTCCCACCTCAGGTAAGTTGCTTTTTCACAAGTGGCTGGTCTTGGTCCAAGTCAGTATATAAGCGATTTAATTCTGCCACTTTGATTCTGCATTTCCTTATAGGGGAGCCAGTGCCATATTAAATTCATATGCCTGGCTGGGCGTGGTGGCTCCTGCCTGTAATCCCAGCACTTTGGGAGGCCGAGGCAGGTCGATCACTTGAGGTCATGAGTTCAAAGACCAGCCTGGCCAACATGGTGAAACCCTATCTCCACTAAAAATACAAGATTAGCCAGGTGTGGTGGCACACACCTCAAGTCTCAGTTACTCAGGAGACTGAGGCAGGAGAATCACTTGAACCAAGGAGGCGGAGGTTGCGGTGAGCCGAGATCGCACCACTGGACTCCAGCCTGGGCGGCAGAGCAAGACGCTGTCTCAAAAAACAAAAAAGGATTCCTATGCTTTTCTTCTGTTAATCTATCTTCCTTTTTTTTGAGATAGGGCTTCGCTCTGTCACCTTGGCTGGAATGCAGTGGTGCCACCACAGCTCACTGCAGCCTCAATCTCTTGGGCTTAAGTGATCCTCTCACCTCAGCCTCGCAAGTAGCTGGGACCACAGACGTGAAATACCACATCTAATTTTTTAATTTTTGTTTTTTAATTAAAGGGTCTTTTGGGCTGGAGTCTTGCTGCTGAGAGAGAATGCAAATGACATAGTGAGATGGGGTCTCACTATGTTGCCCAGGCTGGTCTCAAACTCCTGGCCTCAAGTGATCCTCCTACCTCAGCTTCCCAAGTTGCTGGAATTACAGGCATGCAGCACTGCCCCGTCAGCTTATCTTATGTGTTTATCTTATGTATTAATTCTCTGGCCCAGCCTGGCCCCTAAAAGGGGAGAAGTACAGTTCTTTCTCCCCACACTGCACAGCACTCAGCTGCACGTGAAGACTGTCCCTCTCCCATGGCCAAGGGGACAGCAAATCCTTGAGTGGCCCTGCTAGGTCTCAAGCCTGTCAGGCATGTGACTGTCTGGGTGGGACACACATCCACCTTGCCAGTGAGACTGTCCTTGCTGTGCCCACAGTGGGACCCCAAGGGCTGAAAACCACCCCATCAACCTTCAGCCAAGTGCTCATGTTTGCTGCTCTTCAGCTGGTTTGCAGCCAACCCTAACCAGGATGCCACTCTGACTTTACTCAGACCCATGCCTGGCTTCCGCCTGGCCCCAGGCCACGGAGGGCAGGTGACAGCCATCATCATGAGAGGCCAAGCCTTTTGCTGCTGAGAGAAAATGCAAACGACAGCTGGTGTCTGCTGGTTGGCTGATGCCACAGGCTGCAAACTCCTTCCTCTGAATTTAGGCAGCTTCTCTCATCCTAGCATCTAAGCCACCAGCCCCCAAAACAGGACAGCTTAAAAACTCCAACCTGCTAAAATCTGTGGGCAAAGCAAGTCCCTTGGGGGTAACACAGGGTTACTGAAAACTTGGAGGTCCCCAAGGCCTTCCAGCCTCTCTTGCACCAGGCAGTGTGGACTGCTCACAAGGCAGGGAGAAGTTCAGAGCAGCCCCAAGTGCAGGGTGGAGTGCCAGGGGTCCGAATGGCATCAGGAACCCCTGCGTCACCTGTCACTGACTGAGGGAGGCCTGCACTCAGGCCTGTGGAGGGCAGGCAAGGGCTGGGCTGCACCAGGAGCGCAGAGCACCCACCGCAGCCTCAAGCTGGCTAAGTACTCGGGCCTCAGTGTTGAGGTGCAGCCAATCGCTGCAGCTTGGAAAAGCTCTCTCAGGGTAAAAGGAGGAAGCAGGGATTTATGAAATCCAGAGCAAATGGAAAACAGACTTTACTACACACGAGGAAAAGGTCACCAAAGAAAGTTTAAATGACTGAAAAGCTTTACTGGAGGGTAACCTAAAAGAACTCTCGTGGGATGTCCCCTTGGGATAAGTAGCGCTGCTGTGGTCTGAATGACTGTGTCCTCCCCAAATCCCCATGCTGAAATCCTCGTCCCTAAGGTGATGGTGTTAGCAGGCGGCACCTTTGGGGGGTGAGGTCTTGAGGGTGGAGCTGTCAAAGAACGGAATCCGAGTCCTTATGCAAAGGACCCCAGAGGGACCCTCACCCTCCCACCGTGTGAGAACGCCGTGAGAAGGCACCGCTCACCCCTCCCACCGTGTGAGGATGCACCGTCTATGAACCAGGAATCGCCCTCACCAGACACGGAATCTGCTGGTTCCTTGATCTTGGTATTACAGCCCACAAAAACTAATGAGCTACTCTCAGATCAGAACAAGATGACTCAGAAAGTTACAGATGTGTTTTAAAAGAAAGAAAACACAAACACTTAGAACTTTGGGAGGCCAAGGCAGGAGAATCACTTAAGGCCAGGAGTTCAAGACCAGCCTGGGCAATACAGCAAGACCCTCATCTCTACAAAAGCATTTTAAAATTAGCCAGGTGTGGTGGCACATGCCTATGGTCCCAGAGGCTGAGGTGGGAGAATGGCCCAAGGCCAGTTGAAGCTACCATCACGCCAGCTGCCCTTCAGCTGGGA
Organism: Saguinus oedipus; assembly: GCA_031835075.1. Taxonomy (NCBI): domain Eukaryota; kingdom Metazoa; phylum Chordata; class Mammalia; order Primates; family Cebidae; genus Saguinus; species Saguinus oedipus. Next base: position 1,740,429 of record CM063188.1, on the reverse strand, counting down.
TGATGAAATGAGACTCTGTCTCTTGAAAACAAAAAAAGTAAGTCTGATGCTGCTATGACCTACAGGTAAAAATGTGAGGAGAAAGAGGCTTCCACTGGCTCTGGCTAGATTCTATTTGAGAAATACAGACACATCCTAGAAAAATACCCTGAAGCTCACTAAAGCCCAGAGACCCCTCCTCCAACCAACCAGCTGAGCAGTTCAGAGGCCTGGCCTGCTTGGCCTGCCTGGTGGACCCTTTGTCTAGAGCCGGAGCCCGAGGTCCCTCCTTCGAGGCTGCTCCAGGCCCCCACTTGCCTTCCACACCGCAGCGGCTGACTCCGCCTGGCCGTGCAGGTCCCGTGCGTCATTCAGGTCCTTCCTCATAATTTCCACAGACCCTTTGTTCTCCTGGAAATAGAAGAAGGTCACCAGGGTTGGGCAGAAGGTCTGGGTCCCCCACCTCGGCCCAGTCCTGAGGGACATCACCCCAGCTGACTGCACACAGTCTGATCATCCCGGAGATAACCTAGAAGCTCTGCTGCCTAGGGCAGGACGAGCAGTCAAAAGGTTTCCTGGGCTTCATACCTACTCAGAAGGAATTGGGTGCCGGGTAAGGGGGCTGCCTAGGAGCCCTTAGGAGTTCTGTGTCTGCAAGCGGCCCTGTTCAGTATGAGCTCGGTCTGTACCAAAGGCCTGCGCTCAGCTCTGTCTGAGCCGGATGGGGGTGGCTCTGCCGGGTGACAGGAGCCCCCGCTGCAGGAGGAGCGCCCAGGGCACAGACTGGCTGGCCTTCTTTCCCCTGTATCCAAGAGCGGGACCCCAGGCTGGCTGCTCTTTCCTACTCTGTGTGCCACACCAACCCGCCATGGGCAAGGCACCAGACTCCCAGACCCGCTGCTGCCAGACCCTCAGAGCGGGTTTCTGAAGGATAGGTGAGGGGAGAGGGTGGGCGGCAGGTGAGGGCCGAGTGGCCCGAGAGCCAACGAGAAGGTGCGCCAGGCCTGTGGACACAGTGGAATACAGGGGGGCGAGAGGAGTGATGACTCCCCCAAGGGGACACTGAGTGGGAGAGGCGTCAATCTGTGGGAGCTAAGGGGTCTATGAGGGTGAAGCAGAGCACAGCTGGTGGTGGGGACCACGAAGATAGGCGCGGGGCGGGGAGGGCTTCCTATGGGGGAAGGGGGTGGGTTGATAAGGCACTGCCCAGCAGGGGACCCCAAGATGGGAGGGGGACCAGAGACTCCGCAGAAACGCAGGAAACATGGGGAGGAAAGCCGCAGGAGGAAGGGGCCCAACATACGCTGGAGGAGGGATCAGTGGGGGTGAGGGAAGGAGGACAACCCCGGGACAAGGGTAGTGGGGGCGGGGAGGGCCCAGGGCTCAGGGGGACCGGGGCGGGGGCGGAGAAGCGCGAGGCACCGTCAGCTGCGGGGCCCGGGACCCCGCCTCGCGCACCTTGCCGCGCAGCGCCTTCCTCCAGCGCGGCTCCCACTCGGGCGGCTCGGGGCCCGCGGCCATGCGGCAGGCGGCGCACAGTGGCCCGGCGTCTGCGCGGCACAGCAGCTGCAGGGCCGCCTCGCTGGCCGGGCCGTCGCGCGCGGGCGCCGCGGCCGCCTCCTCAAGCGCCAGCAGGCGGCGGCTGAGCGGGGGCCGGCCGGGCTCCACGGCGCGCTGCCAGCAGTCGTCGGCGCACTCGGGGCACGGGAAGGGCCCGTCCTCCTCGGCCCAGAAGCGCACCACGCACGCACGGCAGAAGCGGTGGCCGCAGTCGGCGCGCACCGGCTCCCGGGGCGCGCGCTGGCACAGGGCGCAGGCGGCCTCGGCGGGGCCCGCGGGGAGCGCCAGGGCTGCAGGCGGCGGGGCCGGCTAGGGCGCGGAAGCGGCTGCGGCGGCCCGGGGAGCGAGGAGATCGGCGACCGGACGGAGACCAGCACCCGAACGACGACGCCAACGCCGGGGACGCGCACTGGGCGGGGTCCGGGCCGTGGAGCGCTCCGCCGACGAGGTCCTGGCAGGGGTGTGCTGCAGCCGCAGGTCCTGGCCGCGGTGCACTCCACGGACAAGATCCTGGCAGCTGTGTGCTGCACCCGTAGGTCCTGGCCGCGGGGGGCTCCTCTGCCCGGGTCCCGGCGGCGGTGCGCTCCTCCGCCTCGGTTTTGGCAACTGTACACTCCTCCTGCAAGGTCCTGGCAGCGGCGCACGTCACCCCGCAAGTCCTGGCAGCTGCGCAATTCACAGTCCTGCCCGCGGACCCCCGTCGTCGTATCCCGAAATCTTACTGGGACTGTCCGGTCCTACATCAGTAACTCCTCTGAAAGAGGGAAACTAAGTTTTATTATTACTTGAAGTTTCCATTTTTAAAAGGTTGTTTTTGTAAGCTGCTAGGATCTGAGCTGCGCGTACCTCCGCGGTAGCTAGCCCGCGTGGGCTGGGGACGGGGCGGGAAACGGCCTGCGTGGGCCTCCTCCGCTGCTCTCGTGCTGCGCTGACCCGCCCTGCGTGGGTACTCCTCAGTGCACGAGCCCTTGCGTGCACGCGTCGTGCAGGGACCTTCCCGTGTGGACGTGCCCTGCGTGCACCCATCCTTCAGGGACCTGCCCTTGAACGGGCCTTCCAGACGTGGACACACGTTGTATACGCCCACCCTGCGTGGACCCATCCCGCGGGGTCTCTTCCCGCGCGACCTCCCTTCTGGCCCCTGGGAAGCTAGCTCTCATTGATTCTGCGATGATGCGTGGCAGAGGAGCATTTGTTCTTTTATTTTCTTTTTCCTTTTTTTTTTTGAGACGGAGTCTCGCTCTGTCGCCCAGGCTGGAGCGCAGTGGCGCGATCTCGGCTCACTGCAACCTCCGCCTCCCAAGTTGAAGCGATTCTCCTGCTTCAGCCTCCGGAGGAGCTGGGATTACAGGCGCGCGCCACCACGCCCAGCTAATTTTTGTATTGTTAGTAGAGACGGGGTTTTACCATCTTGGCTAGGCTGGAATCGATCTCCTGACCTCGTGATCCGCCCTCCTCGGCCTCCCAAAGTGCTGGGATTACTGACGTGAGCCTCTGCACCCGGCTGTTAGCTTTTCTTTAAAAAATAAAAAATAAATTTAAAGGAAAGAAAGAAGCCTTTGGGAACGGCAATCTTGCTTTTGTTTGTTTTAAATTATTTTGAAAATAAGCACGGTTTAAAAAAAGATGTGGTTTAAAACTTCAAATTTTACATTTAAAAAATTAATCTTTATTCCATACAAGCGCAGGGTCTAATGAGGTATTAGTTTTTGTCTTTGTGAAGATTTTTTAATCGATGTGGAAAAGCATTAGGTGCCAGTTGGAAATGGGAATAGTAAACAGGTTATTTCTGTGTTGGAAAGGTTAGGAGGCTTCCAGCTGAGCCTTGCTGATTTTGTTGGGTCAACTAGGAACTTGCTGGAGAGAAAAGTAAAAAATACAAAAATGAGCAAACTTCATAATGAACTAATCTTGTGAATGAGAAAAATATCAACTGGACGGGCACGGTGTCTCACGCCTGTAATCCCGGCACTTTGGGAGGCTAAGGCTGATGGATCACTTGAGGTCAGGAGTTCAAGACCAGCCTGGGCAACATGGTGAAACCCCGTCTCTACTAAAAATACAAAAATTAGCCAGGCGTGGTGGTACATGCCTGTAATCCCAGCTGTTTGGGTGGCTGAGGCAGAATTGCTTGAACCCGGGAGGTGGAGGTTGCAGTGAGCTGAGATTGCACCACTGCACTCCAGACTGGGCGACAGAGTAAGACTGTCTCAAAAATCCTGCTTTTTGGAATCCATGTAGCAGTACCAATTAAGGATTTTCTGACTGGAGTTCCTTCTCTTAGAAAACAAACTATAAAAAGATGGAAAATGAAAATAATAAAAATTGGGTTGTACAGCATTGGGTTGTTTTGTTCTGTTGTGTAGAAAAGTGGTCTGATGAGGTGGCTCTCGCCTGAAACTGCAGCACTTTGGGAGGCTGAGGCGAGTGGATCACTTGAGCCCAGGAATTCAGCGCCAGCCTAGGCAACATGGCAAGAACCTGTCTATGCAGAACAGTTTTAAAATGTAGCTGGTTGTGGTGGCATGTGCCTGTGGGAGGCTGAGGTGGGAGGATCACCTGAGCCCAGGAGCTTGAGCCTGCAGTGAGCTGTAATTGTGCCACTGTACTCCAGCCTGGGTGGTGGGAGTGAGACCCTGTCTTAAAAACAAGAAAAAAGAGAGAGGGAGAGGAGGAGGGGTGGGGGGAGAGAAGGAAGGGAGGAGGGAGGGTGGGAGGAAGAGAGGGAGAGAGGTAGGAAGGAAGGAAGGAAAGGGAGGGAGGAAGGAAGGGAGAGAGGGAAGGAGGGAAAAGAAAGAGAAAGGAAGGAAGAAAAGGAAGGGAGGGCAGAAGGAAGGAAGGAAAAAGAAAGAGGAGAAAGGGAGGGAGGGAGGGAGGGAGGAAGATGGGAAGGGAGAGAAAGAGTAGAAAGAAAGAGAAGAAAGGCAGAGAAATGCATGTCATATCACTATTCATTGGGGAGAAAATAAAACACCTTGAAGGTCCAATACTGGGGGCATGGCTTAGCAAATGGTAGCAGCCATGAACTTGCATATTTGTACATTAGAGACTTTTGGAAGTAGACACTGGCGAAGTTTGATGCCTGAAAGTGTCTCTCCCTTACCACCAGCAGAATCCACGTTGTGAGGTGCCAGCGTCCCCACTTCCAAAGACAGAGTGACTGGTATAGGTGCCAAGGGAACCCTTGGTCCTCTCAAGTTTTGATGAAACGTTGCAAACCGCAGATCAATTGGAGAAAAGGAAGAAATTTATTTACTGTGTCCACATGGGAGCCTTCAAAATGAACACCTAAAGATAGTGGGGAAATCGTCTCTTTTTATGCTGAGGTTCTGCAAAGTAAGGACAGCATGCAGAAATAGAATTGGGCAAATCGGGTTGGATCTAATGAGAATAGCTTGAGTGGGGACACCCGGCGGGGCCTGTCTGTCTAAATTATTCTTGGCCTCCCTGAGCAGCTCCTCTCCCTCCCTCCCTCCCTCCCTCCCTCCCTCCCTCCCTCTGTCCCTCTCTCCCTTCCTTTCCAGGACCCTCTCTGGAGTGAGGATCTTAGGATCTACAGCCTAACAAGGTGGATCAGATTATTCCTTCATGGCCAGGTTTTACACAGAAAGGCAGAGGGAAAATTAGGGACCTAGTTTTGGTTTGATGGCTGGCTTTCGGTTCTGGTTTCTATGGTCCACCTTGGGGAAGACGAATTCTAGTTTCCATGACCAGACGGGAGAATGAGGGGCGACAAGGAGGAGGGCCAGAGAAGATCAGAGAAAACGTTTTGCTTCTGAGGCTGCTTAGGAGGCCTTCGCTTTGGGCCTTGTTTTCTGAGCTGCCCGGCACTTCTCTGTCCAGCCTCCCTCCTCTCCGCCCTCCAGATCCAGAGACTGAGCTGGTGCCATCGGAGCACTCAGGTGGGTTAGGAGTACTCCTCCCTCCTCATCTGCCTCGGGGACCGAATGGAAGCCCCCACGTTCTGATCAGAGACACGATGGCAGTGGGCAGTGGGTAGCGGGCAGCGGGCAGTGGGCAGTGGGTTTCTGTTTGTCTTTCTCAGTGTGACATCTCAGACGCCACAGAGACAGGAGCACTGAGTCTCGGATGCCTCCAGGCTCCTCAATTCCCATCACGTTCGCAGCAAAGAGCTAAATAAGAACGCTGTTCGCCGAAAACCGTGCTGGCGCTCAACCATCATCTTCTCAGGGTGGCAGTTTCAACTGATTAATGTAAAATGTTTGGGGATTTCACTGGCAACCACAAAAGCATGCGAATATTTTCTCTAAGAGCACGATGAAGTCTTTTTTGAGACAGAGTCTCACTCTGTTGCCCAGGCTGGAGTGCAATGGCGCGATATCGGCTCACTGTAACCTCCGCCTCCCGGGTTCAAGCAATTCTCCTGCCTCAGCCTCCCAAGTAGCTGGGATTACAGGCACCCACCACCGCGCCGGCTAATGTTTATATTTCTAGAAGAGACGGGGTTTCACCTTGTTGGTCAGGCTGGTCTCAAACTCCTGACCTCAGGTGATCTGTCCTCCTTGGCCTCCCAAAGTGCTGGGATTATAGGCGTGAGCCACCACACCTGGCCAATCTTTTTTTTTTTTTTTTTTTTTTTTTTTAAAGGCAACAGCAACAACCAGAAAATGGATGACTGGAAGAGAAATGATTCTAATTACAGGAACTTTTTGAGAGAATCTCGCTCTGTCACCCAGGCTAGAGTGCAATGGCGCAACCTCAGCTCACTGCAACCTTTACCTCCCGGGTTCAAGCAATTCTCCTGCCTCAGCCTCCCAAATAGCTGCGATTACAGGTATGTACCACCACGCCTGGCTAATTTTGTACTTTCATTTTCTCTTTAATGGATCTCTTTCCAAACACAGCCACATTCTAAGGTCCTGGGGTTAGGACTGCAACCTGTGAATTTCAAAGGACATAATTCAGTTTATAACAGCCCCTACCCCAACAAGCAGGTGAACCCCAGCCAGCTTTCCTGGCGGTGCCTGTTTGAACTGGACAGGCTGGCCCTGGGGGGATACTTGGATTGTTAGACCGAGGGTTTGTGTGCCTCTGGGGATACTTGGATTGTTAGACCGAGGGTTTGTGTGCCTCTGGGGATACTTGGATTGTTAGACCGAGGGTTTGTGTGCCTCTGGGGATACTTGGATTGTTAGACCGAGGGTTTGTGTGCCTCTGAGGTCATTGTTGACGACAGCCCTCTCTCTAGACATAGGACATCATAAGACATGGGCTAACTGCACAGATCTAGAAAGGTAGGGCACAGGGGCATCAGGGATCAGGACATTACTGCTGTGTCATCAGCACTGCCCTGTTCCTGATCAACAGGGTAGACAGCTTAGGAGCCAAGGAAACACGTCCCCTTTATCCTCTAGAATGCCTGCCTGTGTGTGAGCTGCACCATGGTGCTGAGCTAGGGCAAGAAGTGTGGCCACTGGCTGGAAACGGGAAGAGTGAGATGCTGCCACCAGGCTTCCACGTGGTGTGTGTCCCTGGGGTGCAGAGCTGAGGTGGGAAGGTGAGTTCAGTTTTGTAGAAGATTCAGCTTGAGGCTGGGGCCTTTGAGGAGTGTTTTTAAATCTTGGGGCTGGGTGCGGTGGCTCACACCTGTAATCCCAGCACTTTGGGAGGCCAAGGTGGGCGGATCACCTAAGGTCGGGAGTTCAAGACCAGCCTGACCAACATGGAGAAACCCCATCTCTACTAAAAATACAAAATTAGCCAGACGTGGTGGTGCATGTATATAATCTCAGCTACTTGGGGGGATAAGGCAGGAGAATCGTTTGAACCCCGGAGGCAGAGGTTGCAGTGAGCCAAGATTGTGCCACTGCACTCCAGCCTGGGCAACAAGAGTGAAACTCCATCTCCAAAAAAAAATCCAAGTACACCTTTTTTTTTGAACTGGACTCTCACTCTGTGGCCCAGGCTGGGGTGCAATCACAGCTCCCTGCTGCCTGGAACTCCTGGGCCCGAGCAGTCTTCCCGCCTCGGTTTCTCAAATAGCTGGAACCACAGGTATGAGCCACCATGCCCAGGTAAATTTTTTATTTTTTGTAGAAATATGATCTTGCTATGTTGCCCAGGCTGGTCCCAAACCCCTGTCCTCAGGCAATCCTCCCAAAGCACTGGATTACAGGCGTGAACCATGGTGTCTGGCCTCCACGTAGAACCCGACTCCCCCAAAACTTAACGCCACCCTGCATTCTGTTGCCTCTGTGCGACCCTCAGTTTTGTTTCTGAGTTTGGAATTAGTTGTATTTTATGCACGTTTGCGCCTTAATGTTTTCTCCCGTCTTTGTACCTCACCAAGGTTTCCCGACACCCGTGTAGCACAGGGATGTGGTTGTTCGGGGGTTGCGGGGTGGAGGTGGCCGGCTTGGGTGTCCCTCAGGGTAACTGCCAGCCCACAGCCCAGCTCCCCTCCCCACTCACCCCCGGACGGTGCCCACCCCCCCACCTTCCCCACCCCTTTTCCTCCCAGCGATCCCCTCCCGCCATGTACCCCTCGCCTCCGATCTGAGAGCCCCTCCCCTCACAACACCCCCTCCCCGCTACCCCCACTGGCCCACCTCCTCCCGCACTCCCCTTGCACCCTCCTCTCGCCCCCTCCCATCACCCCCATCCCCCGACCCCGGCTCTCCCTTCCCTGGTGGAAACCACCTCTCCTGGTTAAATACAATTATTCCTGTAAAATTCCCTTATGTCCTGTAATCCATGCGTTGCCAGTTCCCGTGTCTTCTCCAAATGCTGCTTGAAGCCACCACCGCTGACGATGTTTAATAGCAGTAGGTCAGAAAAGAAATCTATGGTACATTAGCTGGGGCGGGGAGATCCCTGGCGCTGAAGAACTTTTCGCCGACAGCTGCTGCAGGCAGGAGCGGCCACGCGGGGCGGACAGGGCCGCCAAAGGCTGCGGTTCGGATGCCTGCAGACCCCTCGGGGAGCGCGCCGCGGGTTCCCAGGCTGGTGGCCTCTCCCGGCCTCGCCGCTGCCTCAAGGTCGGCTTTCACGCTCCTGCTGCCGCACCCACCGCACCTGCCGCTGGCGTTTGCAGCTCTTTTCTAAGTCCTGAGATGCAACGGAAATGAGCACAAAAGCTGCCTGTGCGGAGCGGACGCGGAGAACCAGCTGCTGTGCCTCCTCGCCTTGGTCAGAGCGCCGGCCCTCTTGGGCGCCACGTCCCCGGGGACACCGGCCTTTGTCCCCAGTGCTCCCCGCGCTGGGCTGGGGGGGCCCTCAGGTGCCACCTAGAGCCTTTAAGCAGTGGGTGGGGGGGGAGGTTGCTGTCGGGCGCCCCAAGAGTCGCCCATGAGGGAAACGCGCCCTGGCCGGGGCAGGAAGGCCTTTGTCCGCACGACGTCCGCTGGAAGCCCTGCAAAGCGCAAGGCTGCCCAACGCTGGCCTTTCCTGCGAGCACTAAGGCAGGCCCCGTGTTCCCTGCAGAACTCCACAGCACACCCTGTCATTTCAGCCACCCCGCCTCCCTTTAAGTCCCTCAAGGTTCCCTCTGGTCCTTGGGAGGCCTGAAGTCTGTCCTCTCCATCTGCAGGCTGCTGTCCCCCACGCTGATCCCGCCCTACCAGGTCTGGATGGAGCCTGTGCATTAGCCATTGCAATGTGCAATTTTATTAAATGTTTAAACAAAATAGAGACGGGGTCTCGCTATGTTCGTCAGGCTGGTCTTAAACTCCTGGACTCAAGGGTTCCTCCTGCTTGGGCCTCCGAAACTGCTGAGATGACAGGCCTGAGCCTCTGGCCCCACCTGTATTACGTCCTCGTTTGTGAAACTTAAAGGGTCCGAGCTTCACAGTAGACACATCGTCCAGAGCTGCACAAAATCTAAGGTGTAAAGATGGGCTGCTTTCATGCATTCGGTTATTCACTCCTCTCGTGCCGGACTGGCTTGGACCGGCTTCCAGCGCCAGGCTGTGTTCTAGAACCACTAAAGAAGTGCCGGGGTGGGGAAAAGTGTTTACGATTTTTCTTAATCATCTAAACTTGGTAGCTAAGCTGGAGGCCACTGTTCTTTTTCTTTCTCTTTCCCTGTCCCTCCCTGTCTCCCCCACTCTCCTTCTTCCTTTCTTTTTTCTTTTCCTTCTTTCCCTCCCCTCTTTTGCGTTTCCACATGAGGAAGGCTTCAGGTGCACTCCATAGTGCTGCATCTGCCTCATCATGTTGGCCTTGATCCGAGACCCTGTCTTAGCTGGCCCAGCTGCGCTGACAAAATGCTACAGAAGGGGAGACTTGACCCGGCGCGGTGGCTCACGCCTGTAATCCCAGCACTTTGGGAGGCCGAGGTGGGTAGATCATGAGGTCAGGAGATCGAGACCATCCTGGTCAACATGGTGAAACCCCATCTCTACTAAAATACAAAACTTAGCTGGCATGGTGGCGCGTGCCTGTAATCCCAGCTACTCAGGAGGCTGAGGCAGGAGAATTGCCTGAACCCAGGAGGCGGAGGTCGTAGTGAGCCGAGATCGCGCCATTGCACTCCAGCCTGGGTAACAAGAGCAAAACTCCGCCTCAAAAAAAAAAAAAAAAAAAGAAGGGGAGACTTAACCGAAATTTACCCAAGTCTTTGGGGTAAACGTGACCAATGTGGGCAACACAGCAAGACCCTGGCTCTGCACACACACACACACACACACACAGTCAGCCAGGCATGGTGGCACGCAGCTATTGTCTCAGCTACTCGGGATGCTGAGAGAGGAGGACTTCTTGAACCCAGAAGTTCGAGGCTGCAGTGAGCTATGAATCACACCACCGCACTTCAGCTGGGGCAACAGAGCATGACCCTGTCTCTTAAGAAGAAGGCATTTAATACAAATTGCACATTACAGTTACACAACACATACATTTTGTATGGTTATTTCCCCCAAAGAATGCTGATTATCCGAGGCTGGAAGCCCGAGATCAGGGTGTCGGCAGGGTTGGGTGTTGTGAGGTTACTCTCACTGGTTTGCACCCAGACACCTTCTCACTGTGTCCTCACGAGGCAGTGTAGGTGCTAGAAAGTGATACCCGAAAATGAAGACCTCCTGCCTTCCTGAGTCCCATTCTCCCCCAGGCTGGCCATAGAAACTAGAATCCCTGTTCCTCAAGGCAGGTCATAAAAAGCACAACCCCTTTTCCCCAAAGCCAGCCACAAACCCTAAAAATAGTACTCTACCTCCTGCCTTTCTGTGCAAATGCTGACCATAATTTCTCTGGCCTAGCTGTCTGGTTGTAGGTCATAAGACCCTCATTCCAAAGAGGGTCCTGTCTCATACCCAAGAGGAGGGACTGCAGCGCAGAGAGGCCAAGCAGAATCTAGACACGCAGGCCTGCTGGGGGTCGCCACCCAGTGGATTAGCAGTACATCCCGCCGGATCCTGTTTCTCTCCAGCAGTCCATATTTTGCTGAACCTAAGCATTAAACTAGACAGCTTCCTCTGTATTCATTCTGAAGACTCTTGTGTCACATAAAGCTATGATCAAATAAATTTGTATGCCTTTTCTCTTTTAATCTGCCTCTTGTCAGTTGATTTTTAGTGAACCTTCAGAGGGTGATGAAAAAGTTTTCCCTTGGGGCCTGCAGCAGAAGAAAGTCAAAAGCAAGCTGTCTTGTGTCTCTTCTTATAAGGACATGAGTCCTACCATAGCACTCCACCCTCATGACCTAATCATCCCCCAAAGGCCCACCTTCTGACACCATCACCCTGGGGATGTGGATTTTCAACCTAGGAATATGCAGGGAATACAGACATTGAGTCCCTAGCAATCACCCATGAGAACCTGGGCTGATTTCCTGACACCACCAAACAGCTGCCATATGGTGGGGAGAGCAAATCCTCAACCTTAGCACTTGAAAGACATATTCTTAGCCAGTCCTTAGAATGCCCACCTCCTGTCCCACTCCAAGTTTTGATTCAAACCTTCCCACATCAGTAGGAAGCCGGGAAGCCTACGAAGAACCCGTGGGAAGACCAGCTTCTCACTGGCTGGCAGGACCAGGGCAAGCGGTACCATATACGGATATATATTAACACATGTGAGGAAGACTTCATTCAGGGCCATGGAGGAGGAGGAGGACCACTACAGTGGGATTCCACCGCAGGGCAGAGAGACGGGGCTCAACTCTGAGTACCACCCTGGCAAGTGGAAATTTATAGACAGGAGTAGGGTGGATCCGTGGATAGAACAGTATTGAGAGGAGACATCAGGGCTGGGCTCGGTAGCTCCCGCCTGTAATCCCAGCACTTTGGAAGGCTGAGGCGGGTGGATCACTTGAGGTCAGCAGTTTGAGACCAGCCTGGCCAACATGGCAAAACCCTGTCTCTACTAAGAATACAAAAATTAGCCTGGCATTGTTACGCATGCTTGTAATCCCAGCTACTCAGGAGGAGAATCAGTTGAACCCAGGAGGCAGAGTTTGTAGTGAACTGAGATTGTGCCACTGGGCAACAGAGTGAGAGTCCATCTCAAAAAAAAAAAAAAAAAGAGACATCAAGTGTGAGAGGGATTCTGGCTAAACCTCACAGGGCTCTTGCTGCACAAAGGGTGGTCAGACATCACCTGGGGATGGAGGAGGTTGAGGAACCCCATCAGATATCACAGGGGACGATCGGATATTGAGAATCAGGGGTTCTGGTGAAACTGACCTAGTGGGACTTTCCTAAAACTGTATTTCCTTCCCTCCCTCCCTTCCTTCCTTCTTCTTTCCTCTCCTTCTTTCTTTCTGACAGACTCCTGCCCCGCCATCAGGCTGGAGTGCAGCAGCGCGATCTCAGTTCTCTGCAACCCCCCACTCCCCAGTTCAAGTGATTCTCCTGCCTCAGCCTCCCCAGTAGCTGGGATTACAGGCACACACCAGAATGCCCAGCTAATTTCTGTAGTTTTAGTAGAGACGGGTTTCACCATGTTGGCCAGGACGGTCTCCACCTCTTGACCTCATGATCCACCCGCCTCGGCCTCCCAAAGTGTTGGGATTACAGGTGTGAGCCACAGCGCCCGACCCTAAAACTGGATTTCACAAGAAAGTGCACAGATGGACCTAGAAGGTTCTGGAGCCTGACCAGAGTTTGGCCAAGCAGAGAATTTTTGTCAAAGGGCTGTTTGAGAACGAAATTGAATTAAGTGCTTATTAAGTGGTTACCTAGTCAGCTCCTAGCGAGCACTCGAGAAATGCTTGTTAAATCTACCATGTATTTCAAAAGGAAACAGATAAAGTGCCTAATGCTGCGTATGCGCAAAGTCACTCCGGAACCCACAGTCTCAAGATGCCCAGACCTCAGAGGACAGACTAGAATGTGGAGGGAGGGCACTGCCTCAGGTCACAGGCTTTTTCAGGGGACAAGTACTGACTGGGCCCCTGCTGAGTCCACACTCAGTGCTCTGGAGACTCAGACGTGAAAGCCACATCCTTCCCTGTAAATTAAGCTTAGACAGCAAGCTGGTGGGAGACAGAAAGGTTCGTGCTACCTACTTACGTGATGGATCTGCCCGGGGCATAGAGCAAGCTCTGCTGAGGTAGCCCAAGCTGCTTATGGCTGGATCATTCCTAAGAAGGAAAGGCACTCACTGGAATTAAGCACAAAATAGATGCTGGGCACCCTGCCTGCTGCTTCACACTCATTAAAGCTCAGCAACGCTATCAGGTAGGCACTGACAGCCCCATTTCACAAATGAGTGTATGGAGGTGTGGAAAGGTAAACTGTCGCCCCAGCTAGGGCAGATGACCAGGGCTTCCAGGGCTTCCAGGGCTTCTCAAATTGTAAAGTGCACATAACTCCTTTTAAAATGCAAATTCGGACTCAGTCCGATTCCAGTGGGCCCTGAGATTCTGCTTTTTTAACCAGCTCTTCAGCCAAAGCTGAAATACACAACTTCTTACATGTCTTCATTGGGAGTTTGCGGGGAGAGGCGCGCAGTCGGAGACAGCCTTCAGGAAGCCACCGCAGTACGCAGCTGTCGGGGAAACTGAGAGACAAATGAGATTGCGCAGAGCGAGCCCTTCGGATTACGGCTGTCACTTCAAACGGGCTTGGAGGGATCTTAATAGAAGGACCAGGTTTCATTTGAAAACCTTCAGTATCTTTCCCCAGTTAAAAATCTGCCCCGTGACTACAATTCCAACTGAAGTACCCTTAGCATGTTTTCCGTACTATTTTCCGTATTTCCTAACGAATCGTTTGGATTTACAACTTAATTCTGAGAGGAACGCATCTCTTTGATCTTCGGAGGACTGTGGGGAAGGGAAAGAAGTAGAGGGTTAAGGTCGTTGCAAACTGCCATTCCCACCCCCAACTCCCCTTTTAAATAAGCGCTAGCCTCTATGGCTGTGGGCCTCAGAATAAAGTGCCCCCCACGTACGTGCCTCACAGCCAGAGAAGACCGAGATTTGGGGTTGCAACCGCTTTCTAGCTCCTTTTTTAGCTACGTCCAGCTCCGCTGCGGACACAAACATCCCCTCCAGGTGTAAAACAAAGACTTTGAACAAAGATGCGCAACCTCAGCTCCTGCGGGCGGCGGCGGTGCCTTGGGATTGGTTGCACCCCCGTCCAATAGGAAAAAAGAACCGGCCTCTCCTATTTACATGAATTCCTCCCAGTGGCGGCTGTGGCGTCAGGCCGTCCAATCAGACACTACAGATTTGGAGCCTTCATTTGAATATACAGATGGCAAATAGCCCTGCCCGCCCCGCATCCGCGTTCGTCTAGGCGCTCTCACCACCTCGCCATGCCGGAGCCATCGCGGGCGGCTCCGGCTCCTAAAAAGGGCTCCAAGAAGGCCATCACCAAGGCGCAGAAGAAGGACGGCAAGAAGCGCAAGCGCGGCCGCAAGGAGAGCTACTCCATCTACGTCTACAAGGTGCTGAAGCAGGTGCACCCCGACACCGGCATCTCGTCCAAGGCCATGGGCATCATGAACTCCTTCGTCAATGACATCTTCGAGCGCATCGCCAGCGAGGCCTCCCGCCTGGCGCACTACAACAAGCGCTCCACCATCACGTCCCGCGAGGTGCAGACGGCCGTGCGCCTGCTGCTGCCCGGCGAGCTGGCCAAGCACGCCGTGTCCGAGGGCACCAAGGCCGTCACCAAGTACACCAGCTCCAAGTGAGGCGCGCCCCGGCGCCCCGAACCCAAAGGCTCTTTTCAGAGCCACCTCCAAGCTCAAAAAGGAGCGTGCCACCTGGTCTGGTTGTGACCGGTGATCCAGTTGGGGTGAGGGTGGAAAGTGGAGTGCCCGGTGGGGACGCAAGTCCTAGAAATAAAGCTAGGCTTCTTGTTCTAATGGCACATTTCCCTTAGAAAGGTTTGCTGCGTTCGTCTTGTCTTCGCCACAAAGTCGGAGAGGGCGCAGCACAGGCGATCGCGCCATGGATCCCATCCAAAGACATGCGTGTGGCATACGCCCTGCGCGTGAGGAGCAAGGGTCACCTCCAGGAAGATCTTGTGCCACTTCCCCGCCACCAGTGCCTCCTGGCGGCTGAGGTTGGAGGACGTGCTCATTGAGGTCCGGGGATGGGGGTGGGGAGGTTATCGCGCAGTCCGGGCGCACGCGCTTGGGGCTGTCCTCCCGGCCCTCTCCTCCCTCAGCCACAACTAGACTCCCAGAGCTTCTAGCAAAAACCATTTCAGCAGCGTTGCGCCTAAGTAGCTCTTTATGCCACGCCTTCCTGCTTGAAACATCAAAATAGCAGGCGCACAGATTTCCTTATCACTCAACTAGAATCTCCCCAATAAAGGATTCAGATATTTTATCCCAAAAATGTGTGCGTATGTGTGTGTACGCTTAGTAAACAGTGGAAGATTATTTTAAATAATGCAAATATAGTGCTTTTAAAAAAAAATTCCAGCAAATCATAGGCAAAATAACTATGATCTCCGCATGACACATTAAGTAAAAATTAGGGCATGCTGGCCTGACTGGGGCTCAGGCTGTCTTCCCCCTAAAAATACCACATACCGGTGACACCCCCCCTCTAAGAGCAGAAATGTTGCCTGGGATTGGAATTCGGATTCCAGGCTCAGTTCCCACTGCACACTCCCCACCCAGTGACAGCCACGAATTTATCAACGTTTAACCTCTATGGTCTCATAAAGTATATCCATTTTCTTTTTCTTTTTTCTTTTGAGTTGGAATCTCACTCTATTGGCCAGGCTGGAGTGCAGTGGCACGATCTCCGCTGACTGTAACCTCTGCCTTCCGGGTTCAAGTGATTCTTCTGCCTCAGCCTCCCGAGTAGCTGGGACTACAGGTTTGCCCCACGATGCCCAGCTAATTTTTGTATTTTTAGTAGAGAGGGGGTTTCACCATATTGGCCAGACTGGTCTTGAACTTCTGACATCGTGATCCACCAGCCTTGGCCTCCCAAAGTGCTGGGATTACAGGAATGTCTTTTTTCTTCCCCCCAAGATGGAGTTTCGCTCTCGTTACCCAGGCTGGAGTGCAATGGCGCGATCTCGGCTCACCGCAACCTCCGCCTCCTGGCTTCAAGCAATTCTCCTGCCTCAGCCTCCCGAGTAGCTGGGATTACAGGCACGCGCCACCATGCCCAGCTAATTTTTTGTATTTTTAGTAGAGACGAGGTTTCACCGTGTTGACCAGGATGGTCTCAATCTCTTGACCTCGTGATCCACCCGCCTCAGCCTCCCAAAGTGCTGGGATTACAGGCTTGAGCCACCGCGCCCAGCCAGGAATGTCTTCTTAAAGGGAGTTTTCTTTCCTCCAAATTATTTTTTGTAAATAGGCTTTACTATTTGGGGCACTTTTTTTAGAGTGATAATCTTTTTTATTATTAATACATAATAGTTGTACATATTTTGGGGGAACATATGATATTTTGATATATGCATACATACAACAACCAAAGCAGGGCAGCTGGGACGTCCGTCATCATAGTCACCCCTCTTTAGGTCGAGATCATTCCAATTCCTCTCCTCCAGCAATACAACTAATTATCGTTAACTACAGTCACCCTGCTACTGTTCAAGCCAACCCTAGACCTTACTGTTCCTTCTAAGTGTATTTTTGTACCCATTAACCAACTTCATCTCGTCCTCCCAGCTTCTGGCAATTAGCAGTCAATTTGCTACCTCCATGAGATGCATGTTCTTAGCTCCGCTTATGCGTGAAGTCATGCAGTATTCGTCTTTCTGGGTGTGGTTAGTTTCACTTAACATAATGTCCTACAGATCCATCCATGTTCCTGCTAATGACAGGATTTCATTAATTTTTATGGTCATTAGTATTCTACTGCATAAATATACCACATTTTCTTTATCCATTTATCTACTGATGGGCACTCAGGTTGACTCCATATCTGGGCTGTTGTAAATACTGCTGCGATGAACAGGCCACGGGAGACATCTCTTCGATATGCTGATTTCCTTTCTTGTGTGTATATACACAGCAGTGGGGTTGCTGGACCATATGGTAAGTCTGGCTTTAGTTTTTTTTAAGAATGCCCACACTTTTCTCTATAGTGGCTGTACTGATTTACATTCTCCCCAGCTGTGTACGAGCATCCCTGTTCCCTGCGTTCTCACCAACATTTGTTTTTCTAATCAAAGTCACTTTAATTGGAGGTGATTCCCTCCAAATTATTTTATTGACTGAATTAATAAATCTGACTTTAAATTTCCATCTGAGATGGGTGAGGAGCAATGTCTGAAATGCATTTCAGAGTGTATGCCAGGCTGGAGGGATTTTGTAGACACCCAGTCTTTAAATTTCCATCTGAGATGGGTGAGGAGCAATGTCTGAAATGCATTTCAGAGTGTATGCCAGGCTGGAGGGATTTTGTAGACACCCAGTCTTTAAATTTCCATCTGAGATGGGTGAGGAGCAATGTCTGAAATGCATTTCAGAGTGTATGCCAGGCTGGAGGGATTTTGTAGACGCCCAGTCTGAAATGTATTTAAGTGATTATCGCTCACTCATCTCGGGTAGGTGATTTGACTTTAGAAATTTGGCTTAGTCTGAGAATCTTGGCGTGTCTCTCCAACCCAGAAAATGCTTCCGTTTTGTTGAGTGTGTCCCAATTCCCTTAGACTCTGTGGATTCTCACATATTTGGCGTGCACTGCCTTCGTTTATCATTAACATTTGTTTTTCTCTGTTGCAACACTATAATTAGCGAAATGGATTCTGGATACAATCGCTCTGAATTTTCTCCATTATAAAATCTCAGTAGCAGGGATCCTCTTTTACCTTCTTTGTCTCTCCCTTAACACATTCCTGTCCTAGGAGAGGGGGACAAATGCCGTCCATTCTTGGCCTGGGGGTGCTAATGCTGCAGTAAGAAACAGCCTGTTTTTACTTCAAACTTGTGCCAAGGGAATCAGAAGGACTGAGACATGAATTGACTGACATTTGCCATTACTCATCACAAAATGCCTTCTTAGAGAATTACACTTGGAAATGGTCATGAAACGTTTGTCTTGTGCCTCGATCTCTGGCTGTTGCCTGGGGCTAACACATTCACTCTGCTGGAGACTGGCTTCACTTTATTAAACCGGTTTTGAGTTTATTAAGGTGGAGAACTACATGGGTCTGTGAGAGCAGTTTCACAACTGCAACTGTCTAAGGTATTGACTTCCAATCTATGCCGGTGGGAGGCTGAGGGCTTGGATGTTCCAGTCATTACGCACCTGTTTCAAAGTGGAGAGGACTGGATTCAATAGCTTTTCACACAAATCCTACATTTCTTGAAAGTAGTAAGGGTGTTGACAAGTCCCACTTTTGATGATGGATCACTGTTTAATATTTGGATTATAACTAGGGTTGCAAAGAACTGAATAAAATGCCTGTGACAAAATCACCGTTCCTATGTATTTGTTGTAAATATTTCTTGGAGCATACATCAAAAGAAAACAGAATGGAAATGATCCTGTGCACTACTGGCATTGCAATCGTATGAAAATGACCCATCCCTGCTTATGCTGTAACCATATGAACACGGAACGGCATGCATCAGTCACTGAGACAGAAAGGAAAGCGGAGAAGGTGGGTGCACCGTCCAGCTCATTAAAATAGTCAGTTTCACTAAAAGTTTATCTGTTTGACAATAATCTATCAAATTATTTATGTTTTGAACAATTGTGTACTGTCGAGATGATTTTTCTTAAACACTGAGAGACTACCCAAAGCTACGTTTAAATTTCAAATATAGACTTTTTTTAAAAAGAGAAAAATGACAAAACGCTATTAAACATACAATAGATAAATTATGGTCGGGTGAAATTGCAAGGCAAATGGGGAATGCAAATAGGCATTCAGGAAGAAAAAAATCATCTGAAACATCGCACTGTCAAAGAAAAATTTGGTCATGTATTTTATGAACTCATTCTATCATATTGATATTCCAAAAGCCACCTTTAAAAGAATGATGTGAGGATTTTGATTTTTAAAAAGTCCTATGTTGGGATTTGAATCTTTGCAACTATTTTAACTAAAAATAAAAATATTTTAGATAGTTGTAAAACATGCGAGGTTCTCAAAGATTCTTTTAGAGGACCCATGCAGGAAAAAAGGTGGTGAGCAGGGACAAAGCCGTTCTGGTCGAGGATGTTCGCGGTGACGTTTCCTTCTCGATCCCAGGCACGCCACGGTTCCATTTGGTGAGATGGCTTGGGAGGAAAAATCATTTTTCATTGAATTTTATTAAAAGACTATTTCTCATTTAACTTAATTTTTATTCCCTACTGGAAACGGTGACAGAAACGCTCAATACTTGTAATTTTCACAACGGTGTGAGGAAGCAATTACTAGAAATCTCGTTTTCCTACACAAGAAAAGCCAAGTCAAGAAAAGGTAAACGACAGCCTTTCCAGAATGAACACTTTTCGTGCCAAAGAGCTTTCCTGCGCCGAAGTGGCACTCCCCAAGTAAATGCCATGAATTTGGAGGCGGGGGGAAAGGAATTCTGCGTTGCTAACACTTCCCAGAAAAGAATGTGGCTGAAGAGGGAGGCAGCTACATTTGCTCGGAAAAAGGGAATTCTTTTTCTCCTAAATAATCCCTTTCCCCACCCCCACTCCCATAAAGGTTAAAGCTACCGTCAGCTGGGGTCGCTGATCTCATCCGGCTCCGCGCGCAGAGCGCTGCTTTGTCGCCGTGCTTCGATTCGGTATCAAACATCCTGCCATCGCAGTATCCTGCCATGAAAACATCCTCCCGGAATGCTCATCGCTTAAATCTAAACATGTCTGTCTGGTCCAGGCAGGGATAGAAAAGTCTTAAGCGAACGCAGGGCCAGGCACCACCGCCAGGGGAACGTGACAATACTGATGGCCTCAGAGCCCGCGGTCTTGCGCCACGTCCGGCCTCACCTCCTGGGGTGCGGGTAGGAATGGGGAGGTTGGCACGGGTCCTTTTGGGGGAGGTGACCCGCATCCCTCACCTGCACGGCGCACGTCAAGCTCAGTTCTACCCGGCCTTGAACCCGGCACAAGCTTTCAACGCCCAGGAATGCATCACTTGCTTGTAAGACATGTGGAACTAGAGTCCTACTCGGATTCGTAGTGTGTTAATAGCTTTGCGCGAAGGCGGGGGTGGAGAGGGGGTCCTTGATCGCCTCTCAACATTACTGGATTTCTACCACGGATTTCTGTAACGAGCAGTTTTTCTCGTTCTCTGCCAGCGTGCGCGCGGGCGAGCACACACACACATACACACACACACACACACTCGACTCAGACGGGGCCGCACCCGGCAACCGCTAGGGTGCATTAAGATATATTAGGTTACATAACCTTTAACCGTGTTCAAAACCCTTTCTGGATCTTGTGGGTGGCTCTGAAAAGAGCCTTTGGGTTCGGGGCGCCGGGGCGCGCCTCACTTGGAGCTGGTGTACTTGGTGACGGCCTTGGTGCCCTCGGACACGGCGTGCTTGGCCAGCTCACCGGGCAGCAGCAGGCGCACGGCCGTCTGCACCTCGCGGGACGTGATGGTGGAGCGCTTGTTGTAGTGCGCCAGGCGGGAGGCCTCGCTGGCGATACGCTCGAAGATGTCATTGACGAAGGAGTTCATGATGCCCATGGCCTTGGAGGAGATGCCGGTGTCGGGGTGCACCTGCTTCAGCACCTTGTAGACGTAGATGGAGTAGCTCTCCTTGCGGCCGCGCTTGCGCTTCTTGCCGTCCTTCTTCTGCGCCTTGGTGACGGCCTTTTTGGAGCCCTTCTTGGGCGCAGGAGCCGACTTGGACGGGTCTGGCATGATGGCTGTATCTCTCCGAACAGAAACGCGCAGCGCTCGGAGTAACTCTATTTGTACGTTTTGTATTCAAATGAAGGCTCAGGATTTGCTCACTTCTGACTGGATCAAACCTTGTTTACGTCATCGCTGGGAAAGAATATGCAAATTAGGAGTATCCAGTTCTTTATCTGATTGGCTGCCATAGCCATCCAATCGAACGCCGCGGTGTAGTCTACCTCCGTACCATACATAAGGGCTCGCTGGGCTTCGCCGCCCTCTTGTTTTCAGTCTCGCTTTTCGGTTTTTGTCGGCTTCTGACTTTGAATCCGAGATGTCTGGCCGCGGGAAGCAGGGCGGCAAGGCGCGTGCCAAAGCCAAGTCGCGCTCGTCGCGCGCGGGGCTGCAGTTCCCTGTGGGCCGCGTCCACCGGTTGCTCCGCAAGGGCAACTATTCGGAGCGCGTGGGCGCCGGCGCCCCGGTCTATTTGGCTGCGGTGCTCGAGTACCTGACCGCCGAGATCCTGGAGCTGGCAGGCAACGCGGCGCGCGACAACAAGAAGACGCGCATCATCCCGCGCCACCTGCAGCTGGCCATCCGCAACGACGAGGAGCTCAACAAGCTGCTGGGCCGCGTGACCATCGCGCAGGGCGGTGTCCTCCCCAACATCCAGGCCGTGCTGCTGCCCAAGAAGACGGAGAGCCACCACAAGGCCAAGGGCAAGTGAGGCCACCCGCCGCCCCCGGGGACCTTTTGATGGACACCAAAGGCTCTTTTCAGAGCCACCCATCGTTTCGAGAAAAGAGCCGCACTGAGCCTGCAGTTCTTTATAGGCCGGAGGCCTGGTCACCTTCGGCTCTCGAATGAGCGAGTTGGCCATGGGGAAGGGCGCAGCGGGACCCGAGACCCTGGGGACTGATTGGGCTGCATACTCTCGAGGTGGGCAACGTGTTCTGTTAACGGCAGGAAACCCTTGCCCACAGGTGGCCACCCCTTGCTCGAGTCCCACCCAAAACCTCTGGTGGGGTTTTAATACGCTCACCATAGAGGTGTCTTCATAATTAATAGGGACAAATTCTCTTGTCTCCGGCAAAGATCCCGTGTGGTTGTCCAATACAGAATGCGTTTTCTTATCGATTTATCTGATATTAAAAGTTACTTATAATCTAAATAATTTGTACTTTAATTCTGATGGGTAAGTCTATAGATTTCTCTTTCAATCGCCAAGTCTTAACAGAATATGAGCTCCACCAGAGTTAGGATTTATTTGGCTGGGAATTTTAAAGGTCATGGGAAAGGTTCAGTACTTACAAAAAAAGAGTAGAAGATGCTGAAAGGTGTAAACCTTTTGAGAACTTAATTTTTAATAGGATACCTTTTGAAAACTTAATTTTGAATAGGATAGTTAAAGGAATTTGTTTAATTTAGGTTGGTCAAACATTAATCAAAGATCCCCTGATTGCTAAAATCGGAGAACAAAATAATTTGTACGTTGATTTTTGAAAAGGAAAACTAAATTTGTAAGAAAATGTACAATGAGTATTGTTAGAACGAGGAATGACGGTACCTGGGACTTCAGGAAGGTGACACATTTCCTTATAAAAAGGAGGGTTTAGGAGCGTTGGAGACTTCCGGGAAATTAACTGAAATGGCTGTCCTAGAAGAGAGGGGTTCAATGATTAAATCCATGATAATCCTTAAAAAATGTCTGCCCCCAAATCAGCTCAGAAAGTGTTACTCTTCTGTTATTTGTACCTTTTTCATGAATGTATTTCTCAAAATATGGATGATTCCTACTTTATTTTTTCTTTAATCCCCAATGTGATAATATTTGGTTTATTGACACATAGTGATTGTATGTTATGTGGAGTGTGTAGTGATATTTTGATACATTTATTATCAGAGCAGGGTCATTAGCAATTATTACGTGTTTATTGTAATAGTACAGGCCAGTAAAATGATTCAGGAATATTATATAATTTATATTTACCCTACTAAAATTGAATCTACTCAAGCCAGGGCTTCCTGGACACCAGCTAACCACAAATCTGCTTCTTTAGAAAATAACCCAGTGCTATGAAACTATTTGAACCAAAAATCGGTGAGCAGCTGCTCCGACAGTGTGGATCTAAACAGCACGGTATTCACAAACTGTATGTCATGAGTGGGCACATTTCAGTAAAGCAAAACGGCAAGGACTGGCCAGGAGAGGGCGTAGCGTCCAGGGATCTTTTTATTGTTTTCCTGTAGAAGCGTTCATTTTTAGCTGGATTTTGTCTTTATGTATTTATGCAGGTCACTATATCTCTTCAAATACCCTTTGGTGGTATTTAAGGTTTTTGCAGGGGCTGGGGACTTAGGTGTTTCAAGTATCACCCTGGGTTTCCAGGTTTTGTAAGAGGTGCCCAAAGGGGCTGTGAAGCCGGAGGCAGCATGGTGGGAGGGCCACTCTGGGGCAGCACTACGTGTCATCTCAGGCTAAGCTCTTCCACACCACAGTAACGAGCCACACAGGCTCTTTAATTTTCAGAAAATTCAAATTTAATACAAAGATGTGGTTCCTCAGTCGTCCCAACTACGTGTGGCCAGTGGATACCGTGTTAGCACAGATACAGACTGTTTCCAGCATCACAGAAAGTTCTGGTGGCCAGCTCTGGTCTAAGCTCTGGTCCTCTATCAGGTTATCTGATTAAGAAATGTAAATTACCCAGTGCTGCCTGCTTCTGTAAGAGAAAGCTCATTAGACTTTTTTTTTTTTTTTTTTTAAGACAAAGCCTTGCCCTGTGTCCCAGGCTGGAGTACAGTGGAGCGATCTTGGTTCACTGCAACTTCTGCCTCCTGGGTTCAAGCGATTCTACTGCCTCAGACTCCTGAGTAGCTGGGATTACAGGCGCATGCGACTATGCCCAGCTAATTTTTGTATTTTTAGTAGAGACGGGGTTTCACCTTGTTGGTCAGGCTGGTCTTGAACTCCTGACCTCAGGTGATCCACCTGCTTTGGCCTCCCAAAGTGCTGGGATTACAGGCATGAGTCTGTAGTGAAGCACCCAGCTTCATTAGACTCTTGCATAAAGATGATATCACCTTATTTCCCTGCAATCCCTGTCCTAGGTACATATGCCCAAGAGACAATATATGAAAATATACATTTGTTCACAAATGTGTACACAAATGCTCATGGTAGCATTATTCATGAAATACAGGTGGAAACAACCCAAATGTCCATCGACCAAGGAATGCATAAGCAGACTGGGGTCTATCCAGTTGCAGTGAAATATTCGGTCACTGAAAAGGAACAAAGCACTTACATGCTACTACAGGGATGGACCCTGACAACGTGCTCAGTGAAGCCAGACAGACCACAGATAGTCTGAATCCATTGCTAGGAAATGTCCTGAGCAGGCAAATCCATGGATCCTGAAGGCAGACTTGGCTGCCAGGGGCTGGAGGAGGGAGTGTCTGTCTGTTTGAGACAGGGGTTCCTTTAGGGGTGATGAGGATGTTCTGGAACTAGACAGGTGGTAACTGCACAACATTGTGAATGTACTAAATGCACCTGAATTATGTACTTTAAAGTGGTGCATTGTGTGTCATGTGAATTTCACCGCTCAATTAAAAAAAAAAATCTGAACCTAATATATGAATGTACCAAATCACTACTGTAACCAGAACAAAAAGGAAAGGCAAGAAAGCCTGGGGTCCCAGATGCCCAGGAGGAGAGAGGCCCATCCTGGTGCTTTCCAGGAGGCCACTGGCCTACCCCAGGTATAAAGACGGGGGCAAGGACTGCCGTTGGTGCAGTGGCAACTGTCACTCGGGGACCTCATGGAGAGAAGAGGGTCCTCTTGATGGCTGTGGGCAGCTCATCTCTGCACGGCTTCTGTCCTGTGGATGCATCGGGACCTTTCCCTGCCCACTGCATCCCCAACATGCACACACGGTTGGCGGAAGTTTCTTCACACTTCACACATCCCGAGGAAGAGAAGAGATACGCCCCAGAGGAAGAGTGCAGCTGACGCCAGCCTCAGGAGTAAGTTGCAGTTTTTAACTTTTATTTTTATTTTTATTTTTTTTTAAGGTGAAAAGATATACATATATTTAGAATTAGCCAGCTGGACTGTTTAGATGATCCCAATTTTGTTGGCAACATCCAAAGCATCGTAATCAGGAGCCAGTCGAACATATGCCTTCTTCTCTCCATCAGGCCGAATCAGGGTGTTGACCTTGGCCACATCAATGTCATAGAGCTTCTTCACAGCCTGTTTGATCTGGTGCTTGTTGGCTTTAACATCCACAATGAACACAAGTGTGTTGTTGTCTTCTGTCTTCTTCATGGCAGACTCAGTGGTCAGTGGAAACTTGATGATAGCGTAGTGGTCAAGTTTGTTTCTCCTGGGGGCGCTCTTCCGAGGATATTTGGGCTGCCTCCGGAGTCGCAGTGTCTTGGGCCGCGGCAGGTGGGTGACGTGCGGATCTTCTTTTTTTTGTGGCTGTGGACACCTTTCAACACTGCCTTCTTGGCCTTTAAAGCCTTCGCTTTGGCTTCGGCTTTAGGAGGGGCAGGAGCTTCCTTCTTCGCTTTCGGCGCCATCTTGTCACTTTTATTTTTTTAATGAGTGAGAGGTTCTTACGTTGTCCAGGCTGGCCTCGAACATGTAACCTCACATCCTCGAGCACCAGTACTACTGACCTGAGCCACCACAGCTCCTGAGAGCTTGCAGCTTTGCAGAACTCTCAGCTCGTCTGTGTCTCGTGTCCCTCTTGTCCTCTCTGCCAGCCGTGGGTCTCTCCCCATCCCCAGCTGGTCAGTTACCACATGGTCAATGCCAAAATGCTTGCCTCCCAATTAAAAAACAAAACAAAAAAGCCTAACCCCCTCCTCCCTGCAATTTCTTCCTCTCCCGAGATGCTGCATTGAAGCGTTTGATTCTGTCCTTCAGGGAAACAGTTTGGGGCACCTGCTCTGACCCGTGTCCAACATGGGCTGTGCCAAACTCGTCCTCGTCGTCCCTGTCTGTGTGTTATCCCGTCCTACACGGGCTCTGACTCTGATTGCCAGAGTTGGCCTCGGGCCTGCCGGGAAGAGTCTCTAGTTTCCTGTGGGCCTCTCACCAAGTGTCAGCCGCAGTGGAATGCTGGCTATAAACAGGAAATATTCATGATGACTAGGTATACAAGAGGCACTACATATTCAGGATTGCTAAATTTATGAGAGGCACAGAATACTTATGACCGCTAAATACACAAGATGCAGTACATGTTAGACATTAATGATCCGTAAGTATACAAGAAGCACTAAATATTAAGGTAAACATGAGGCTTTAGGTATCTAGGATGACTAGGTGTGCAAGAGGCACTTAGTATTCAGGACAACACTAAGTATACGGTAGGCACTGAATATTCAGGGTATGCTAAACAGGCCTGGTGCACTTGAGGCTCTGCCGTTGGGATCACCATTCCGGTCCACCTTTCTCCGAGGCATGGCCAGGACAGCCTGTGCCCCAGTAGCGACACCTGCGTGCCACTGCCCCGGTACTCGTGCTCGCCCCTGAGCCCTGGTCTTTGTAAGCAGGACTTTATCCTGGGAAAACTCTGACAGCACACAGAGGCAAGACCTATGGACACCTGCACCCAGGATCAGGGAGTGGAGAGGGGTAAGTTGACTTACCTGGGGTAGGTGTGACACTCTTACTCTAGAATTGTCTGTGAGCCCTTCCATGCCAAAACCTGTAGCCTCAAGGTGATTTTCCAGGAGTCCCCGGACACAGAAGCTGTTGGAGGCGACCCCAAGGCAGGGGAGCCTGGACACACTACCTTCCATCCAATCACCACTTTTCCTCCTTTGTGGCACTGAGTGGGTGACTCTCACGTCACCGCTGCCGCAAGCTGAGCTCTGGGAGGGCAGGAGAAACCCTGTCTGGCTGCATTCCAAGGACACCTGCGCAGCCGACCGGTGCCACCAGTGGGGCCGTCCCTGCTGTGCGGGGCAGCGTGCTTGTGCGTGATAGACTTACCATCGTCATACTCTCTTTTTTTGTTGAGACGGTCTCATTCTGTTGCCCAGGCTGGTGTGCAGTGCAGGGACAACAATCTCAGCTCACTGCTGCCTCGACCTCAAGGGATCCTCCCACCTCAGCCTCCTGGGTAGCTGGGACTACAGGCAGGCTCCCCAAACCCGGCTAGTTTTTTGTATTTTTTGTAGACAGGGTTCACCATATTGCCCAGGCTGGTCTCAAACACCCCTGCTCATGCATTCCCCTGGGCTTGGCCTCCCAATTACAGGCCTGAGCCCCTGTGCCTGCCCCCATCATCGCAGTTATAAAACCGTCACATCTCCAACCCCAGGAGCTTTACCTGCACTTTTTCAAAGCCCTTGCGTCTTGGAAATCCCCCAGAGGTTGCACAGGGAAAGCCCCACCCTCTTTGTTGTTGAGAATGCTTTATTGGTCTATTTGTATTTTTTCCCAGCTTTACTGAGGTGCTGTTACCAGAAAGGGTCTCTCGATCCAGACCCCAAGAGAGGGTTCTTGGATCTCACACAAGAAAGAATGCAGGGTGAATTCACAAAGTGAACGCAAGTTTTTTAAGAAAGTAAAGGAGCTTTTCACAACATGGCACCGAAAGCGCAGAAGGAAGCTCCTGCCCCTCCTAAAACCAAAGCTAAAGCGAAGGCTTTGAAGGCCCCGACGGCAGTGTTGAGGCGTCCACGGCCACAAAAAAACAGGATCCGCTGTCACCCACCTTCTAGGCCCAAGACGCCGTGACCCCGGAGGCTGCAGAAGCATCCTCGGCAGAGCGCCCAGGAGAAGCCAGCTTCGCGCTCTCGCCATCAAGTTTCCGCTGACCGCGGAGTCTGCCCTGAAGAACATGGAAGGCAGCACACTTTTGTGTTCACTGTGGGCATTAAAGCCAACGAGCCCCAGATCCACAGGCTGTGAAGAAGCTCTGTGGCACTGACGTGGCCGAGGTGGACACCCAGATCAGCCTGACGGAGAGAAGAGGCACGTGTTCCGCTGGCTGCTCATTACCACGCTCTGGATTTCGCCAGCAAAATCGGGATCATCCGAACTGAGTCCACTGGCTAATTCTAAAGATACGTATATCTTTTCACCATTAAAAGAAAAAAAGGAAGAAAGTGAAAGAATAACAGAATGGCTGCTCCAGAGGCAGAGCAGCCCTGAGGGCTACTGGCTGGCCATGTTTATGGTCATTTCTTGATTATTATTCCCAGGAAAGGGGTGAGCAATTCTTGGAACTGAGGGTTCCTCCCCTTTATAGTCCGTATAGGGTAACTCCCTGATGTTTCCATTAACATTTGTAAGTTGTTACGACACTGGTAGGAGTGTCTTGTAATTATAATTAATGATAATTAATGCATTATAATTAGAGTGAGCGGTGAGGTTGACCAGAAGTCACATTAGTGGCCATCTTGGTTTTGGTGTGACTTGGCTGGCTTCTCGACCACATGCTGGTTCATGAGCAAGGTCTGTGTGACCGGTATCTTGTGCCGACCTCCTATCTCTCATCCTGTGACTTAGAGTGCGTCACCCCCTGAGAATGCAGCCCAGCAGGTCTCAGCCTTATTTTACCCAGCCCCTGGCTTCAAGTTGGAGTTGCTCTAGCTTAAATGCTTCTGATGGTATGATCCACAAATAAAGCTCACACATATTCAAGGTGATGTCTCGGTACATGTCGTGGTGAAATGATTACCACAGTCGAGTCAATTAACACCCATCACTTCACGTGGTTACATGTGTGTGTGTGGTGACAACATGTACGATCTACTCAGTGAGGCTGGGCGTGGTGGCTCACACCTGTAATCCCAGCACTTTGGGAGGCCGAGGCGGGTGGATCACGAGGTCAAAAGATCAAGACCATCCTGGTCAACATGGTGAAACCCCGTCTCTACTAAAAATACAAAAAATTAGCTGGGCACGGTGGCGCGTGCCTGTAATCCCAGCTACTCAGGAGGCCGAGGCAGGAGAATTGTCTGAACCCAGGAGGCGGAGGTTGCGGTGAGCCGAGATCGCGCCATTGCACTCCAGACTGGGTAACAAGAGTGAAACTGTCTCAAAAAAAAAAAAAATCTCAGCGAATTTCATGATATATTATTGACTAGAGTCTCCATGCTGTGCTTCAGGTCTCTAGAATTATTTGTCTTATGGCTGAAGCTTTGTACCCTTTGACCAATACCTCCTCATCCCCTTGTCACCCAGCCCCTGGTAACCATCATTCCACCCTCTGTGTCTATGATTCGACTTTTTTAGATTCCACATATAAGTTGGCTCATGCGGAATTATCTGTCTTTCTGTGCCTGGCTTATTTCACTTAGCATAATGTCCTCTGGATTCCATGTTGTTGCAACTGACAATGATTTCCTTCTTTTTTATAGCTGGATATTTTTTATTAGTATAGTACAGTATAGCATGTGACAATACCTATACCACATTTTCTTTATTCAGAGGTTGTTTCTGTATCTCAGCTATTGTGAAAAGTGCTGTAATGAAGATGGGCATGCAACTCTCTCTTAATGACAGAGATTTTATTTCCTTTGGCAAATACTCAGAAGTGAGATGGCTGAATCAACAAAATTAAAAGGCAACCTATGGGTGGGTGAAAACGTTTGCAAACCATACATTTTGTAAGGGGTTAATACCAAAAATATGTAAAGAGCTCCTACAACTTAATAGCAAAAAACGAAAACCAAAACAAGAACCAAATAACCTAAGTTTAAAAATAGACAAAGGACCTGAATAGGCATTTCTGCCAAGAAGACATACATATGGCCAACAGGTGTGTGAACAGGTGGTCAACATTACTAATCGGGGAGGGCCAGTGGTGGCTCACCCTGTAATCCGAGGCTGAGGTGGGAGGATTGCTAGAACCCAGGTGTTGGAGGCCAGCCTGGCAGCACAGGGAGAATCCGTCTCTACAAGAAAAATTTTAAAAGTTAGCCGGGCGTGGTGGTGCCTGTGGTGTCACCTACTCCAGAGGCTGAGGCGGAAGTATCCTTGAGCCCGGGAAGTCTAGGCTGCAGTGAGCCGAGATTGCACCACTGCGCTCCAGCCTCGACCACAGAGGGAGGCCCTGTGGCAAAAAGGAAAAGGCAGGAAAATGCAAATCAGGATCAGAATAAAATGTCTGCAAACAGCTGTTAGAATGGCTCATATCAAAAAGAGAAGAGACAGCAAGTGTTGGTGACGATGTGGAGAAAGGGACCTTCGCACATCGCTGCGGGGGATGTAAACACGTGCAGCCATCACAGGAAACAGGACGGAGGTTCCTCCAAAAACTCAAAACAAGGTCCAGTCTTTCTGAGCCCTCCTGCTTTCAACCCGCCAGCTCCAGGTCCCCTCTGCTGACCTCAGACGCGGTGTCCTGGCCCTCTGGGGCTTCCGCGGCTGCTCCTCCAGCAGCTTCCCCAGCCCTGCGCGACCACCGGCCTCCTGGCGCCCTCTGCCTATCGTGGAAACCCCTCCAACACCGCGCCATCGCCTCACGCTCACCCTCACCGCCTCCTCCACGAAATTGCAAGCTCCGGGGAGGCACGTTGTCACCTGACGCGTTGACCCCAAGTATACGAACAGTCATGCCTGGCACACAGTAGATGCTAAATGGATATCTGATGACCCTGAAAAAAATTCAAAGGATTCCTTTCCAGTCTGGTCAATGGAGGACGGAGAAGCAATGAAATCCAACTCCAATAGCAAAACAAAGGGCGGGAGGGTGGAGTGCTGCCGCCACCCCGTTGTTCCCCCCGCCGTCCCGCCCCTCCGGATCCTTTTCCACCAGGTTAAGAGGAGCTGACTCCGGTTTGGACTGGAAGAAAGTTTCCAAGAAGAGAAAATTAGTGGCCCATGCCCTTCCTCCGCCCCGCGCAGGCTCTGAGGTGCGTCCCAGCAGTTGCTCCGGGACTTGGAGGGAGCGGGCATTTTCATCTGGGAGAAGGCGAGCGGCTGTTTTGCTGAAATGTAACGAGATGTCATTTGGGGCCCGGGACGCCGTTTCCGGCTGGCTACCGGAGGTTGCGTGCGAGGGGCGGGGTCCTTAGGCAGGAAAATGGCGCGCCCGGCCTCCATGGCGCCCAGGTCCAGGGCCGCAGAGCCCTTCCAAGCCGGGGTCTGTCCTGGAGACCTGCGCGGTGGAGCGGACGGGGGCGCTGGGGGGTGCGCCGCAGTGCGGGGTGTACCGCTGCGGAGGAGCGGGGATACTGAGGTGCGGGGCGCAGGGGACGGTCGCGGGCGCTTTCTCGCGCGCGCCTTTGCGGGGCCAGGGGAGCGTGGGCTGTGCAGGCTCCGGTTCCCAGCGCTGGGTGGCTGCGAGTCTGCGTCAAACGCTAAGCCTTTGAGGCCCAGTTTCAAGCTCGGGGACGTCTCCCAATTGGTTAGTTCAAAAGCTCTGGGTCTGGTTGCCTTGGTTACAGACTCCGCCCTCCGGGTGTCCGCACGCTGACACCGCGCGGGGGTCTGCTCCTCCCCGGGTCGCAACCTCCTACGCGCTCCTGGTTTCTCGCAGCATCGCGTGTCCCCTAAATACAAGGGCTGCGGCTTTCTCTTTCCGAAGTGAGGCTCGTTTCCCGTGGGCTTTCCAGAGCCAGCCCGCGTGGGGAGAGACGGGTGACAGGCGCCTTTGTTCCGGGCGCATCTGGGTGGGACGCGCCCCCTCCTCAGCACTAGCCCGCCGAGCCTGGCCCTTCCATCGCCCCTTCTCAAGTGCGTTTGTCCCGGGCTCTTGATTTTGTTCACTCTCTCCTGCCTACACAGACACACACACACACCCAAACCTAAACATTATGTAAACAGACATGAGCTTAAAGAAACAAAATCCCCATGCGTGTCAACGCGCTCCTTTTTACCGAAATCAATAAAAATTCAATGCAACGTTTTTTCCATCATTTTGCTGTTTTATTATTAGGAATGTGTATGTTAACTTTTCTCCTCTTATAAATGAGGCATGTTCTCATTAACCATTTGTATGGTTGCTTTTCATGCTGAAATGGTCACACTGCAGCCCCAGGGAGGTATTTTCAAAAGGTTGCTGTATCCTTTTAGGGTCACCCTGATTGTTGAAAGCATCTTTGCTTTTGTTTTTGTTTTGCTGAGATGGGGTCTAGCTCTGCTGCGTCATCAGGCTCACTGTGGCCTCAAACTCCTGGCTCAAGTGATCCTCCTGCCTCAGCCTCCCAAGTAGCTGGTACTATGGTGAGCATCACAGTGCCTACGTAGTTTTGTTGTTGTTGTTGTTTGTTTTTAGAGACTGGGTCTCTCTATATTGCCCAGGATGACCTTGAACTCCTGGGCTCAAGCCATCCTGCAACCTCAGTCTCCCAAAGTGCTGGGATTACAGGCATCAGCCACTGCGTCCAGCCCATCTTTGCTTTCTGACAAAAGTTCAGATCTAGCATGGGATTTTGTCTTCTTTTGTTTTTAATTTTTGTCTTGTTGACTCAAGATATGGACTTAACTGCACTCCAAGGAGCTCACATGGCTCTCCATGAAAATTAGTATTATACACAAAATTGAAAAGCTGGGGTGAGCTATGCTTGTCTCTCATGTGCACTGTTCTCTTTTAATGATAATGTAGGTGTCTACCCTGTGGAAATATGTTGATCTTCAGAATCACAGTGGTAGTACAGTTATTATGAAACACATTATTACATTCCAGATGAACTCCCAAACGATACGGCAACCCCACTGCTGGGGATGTAGCTAAAGGAGATGAAATCCGTATCCAGAAGAGGGCTGCACCATGTTCACTGCAGCACCGTTTACAGTAACCAAGACATAGAGTTCACCTAGGTATCCATTGTCCGGTGAATGGGTAAAGAAAATGTGGTGCACGATGAAATACTATTCCGGCCTCAGAACAACGAAATTCCCTCATTTGGGACAACATGGGTGAAATGAGAACATTATGTTAAGTGAAATAAGCCAGATATAGAACGACAAGCACCACATAATCTCACTCTATGTGGAATTTAAAGAAGTTTATGTCACTGGGTGCAGTGACTCATGCTTGTAATCTCAGCACTTTGGGAAGCGGAGGCGGGTGGATCACAAGGTCAAGAGTTCGAGCCCAGCCTGGCCAACACGGTGAAACCCCATCTCTACTAAAAATACAAAAATTAGCCAGGCATGATGGCATGTGACTAATCCCAGCTATTCAGGAGGCTGAGGCAGGAGAATCACTTGAACCCAGGAGGCAGAGGTTGCAGTGAGCCGAGATCACGCCATTGCACTCCAGCCTGGGCAACAGAATGAAACTGTCTCAAAAAAAAAAAAAAAAAAGAAAGTAAAGGAATAAAAAATGACTACTCAATAGGCAGAGCAGTGACATGGTCCATCAGTTGTCCATTGTTATGTTTATTTCTTGATTATATGCTAAACAAGGTGGGGATTATTCATGAGTTTCCCAGGAAAGGTGTGGGCCATTTCCAGACCTGAAGCTTCCTCCCCTTTTAGACCATGTAGGGTAACTTCCAGATGTTGCCTTGGCATTTGTAAACTGTCATCGCACTGGCGGGAGTGTAGCAGTGAGGACGACCGGAGATCACTGTCGTGGCCATCTTGGTTTTGATGGGGTTGGGCCAGCTTCTTTACTGCAATCTGTGTCATCAGCAGGGTCTTCATAACCTGTATCTCTTCCTGTGACTGAGAATGCCTCACCTCCTTAACTTCCTGGGAATGCAGCCCAGCACATCTCAGCTTTATTTTACCCAGCCCCTACTCAAGGTGGACTTCCTTTGGTTCACACTTCTCTGACACAAACATTTAGGCTCAAGCAACATTGTAGAAAGGAAGGAGAGACATTTCTGAAAACAAAAGTGTGGTTCTGCCTGCAGGTACTGGTGGATCTTCCACACTGCTATGACAAGCAATTCGAAGAGAATAATCCACGCGGGTTGTTTTATGAAAAGGCCTCGTTCCTACTGCAGGTTGGGCCCACGGCCTTGCAGGCTGGGCTTTCACCCTCCCCACTTCACATAAACCCAGGGCCAGCCTCCACTGCAAGCTAACTGGCCGATCTGCAAACAGGCCGTCCTGTCTGTGTCTCCTGATTTACAGACTGTAAACTAAAAATCAAATCCTAAGCACCCCCAACCAACTGCACAGACACCCTCCTGGTACAGGGGACCCCGCAGAACCTTAAAAACAATTTCTGGCCATGATAAGGTGGGAATCAGACACATCTCATCATACCCCTTTCTGTTGAGGTTTAGACACAACTGACAGCATTCGTGTTAACACAGACAGTCCAGGTGAGGTTTAGAGAATTTTAAAAAACACAGAGACAGGATGGAGTCTTTGTGGCAATAAAGTGCCAAATTACAAACCAGATCTAAGGGTGAAGTCAGCACCCTACACTTAAAGAATAAACCATCCTTTTTCTCCAGCAGCTAAACAAGCTCCGGCCTCCAGCTGAGCAGCGTTTAGACCATCGCTCGCCAGCTCACAGAGGCGGCCTCTCCCTCCCCCTGCCTCACCAGCCGCGGCGGCAGCCTTCACTGGACAAGACACTGACTTCAGGAGCTTCCTCATGATGAGAGACGGTGGTCGTGGGCTGGTCCTGGCCGGGCCACCCAGGCTGTGGGCCTGTGCACCTTTGCATCCTGGAAAGAGCCAACTGGATACAGTCATGTGTGAAGCCTCACCCCAAGGTGAGTATCCGTCACTGGTCACATGCGTGTGTGTTCCAAGCACACATGTGAGGGCCGCCCTCACGGGTCTCCCAGCCCTCCCGTGGCCTGTGGAATATGCGTGTGTGGCAAAGCTGGCAGCAGAGCCCCTGCCCCAACCCCTCCCTACCCCGAAGTGCCCGCCCCTGGGCTTGGCTGAGGCTGCGCTTCCCTGCCCCAGGGACCTCCACCTTGCAGGCTGTAACCCTTTACGAGAAATGGAATCTGCTTTTCCAATTTGTAGATCCTGTGATTTTTCAGTTAACGCGAAGATAAAGCGGGACATTAAAGTGGTGAAAACATTTCCATTCCGATCCAGCTGCAGTCAGGAAAGAGCAGCCCGGTTCTAATTTGCACAGGGGTGGCGGGCGTCTTAAAGGAAGGAGAGGGGGCGCGGGGGGGCTCCGGGCCAATCGGATGAGGCCATCGGCGTTTGCTAGCCAGCCAGGCCCAAAGTCAGGATTCTACCTTCCCGCAGAGACTGAGGCCTTCTCCCTCCAGCTTTCAAAGAAATGTCTCTGGGTTCCTGGAGAAGCCCCTGCTGGGCTGTGGGAGACACACACATTCCCAGTTGTGAGCCGATTTCAGCAAATGCCATAGGAAATAAAGAGCCTGGACCGGTCTTCAGGCATTGGCTGGAATAGAGTGGCAAATTCCTGCCACTCAGGAGGCTGAGACATGATGGCTTGAGCACAGCAGTTCCAGGCTGCAATAAGTGAGGGTCTCAGCATTGGACTCCTGCCTTGCCAACAGAGCAAGCCCCATCTCAAAATAATCATAACAGTAAAACAACTAAAATAAATAGGCTGGGAGCGGTGGCTCATGCCTGTAATCCCAGTACTTTGGGAGGCCAGGGCAAGAGGATCATGAGGTCAGGACATCAAGACCATCCTGGCTAACACGGTGAAACCCCGTCTCTCCTAAAAATGAAACAATTAGCCGGGCCTGGTGGCGCGCGCCTGCAATCCCAGCTACTCAGGAGGCTGAGGCAGGAGAATTGCTTGAATCTGGCAGGTGGAGGTTGCAATGAGCCGAGACCTCGCCACGGCACTCCAGCCTGGGAGACAGAGTGAGACTGTCTCAAATTTTAAAAAAAGAATCATAACAATAAAAAACTAAATAAATAAACAAATTCTGACAGAATCTACCTGGAGATTGCATCAGATCCCAGAGGTTGAGGACTCAGTCCCCGAAGCTGCCCCCACTTCAGACACAAGGGGCAAGTCCAAGCCTTCAGAACTTCTGACCAGCTGTAAGTTGGGGTTCCCACAACCCCCTCTTTGCTTGATTGATTTGCTAGAGCGGCTCATAAAACTAGAGAAACACTTAATTTCATTTACCTGTTTATCTATGGAATAGTTTAAGGCTACAAGTAAATAGCCAGGTGAAGGGAGGCAGAGGGAGAGGTCTGGAAGGGTCCGAGCACAGGGGCTTCTGACCCGGGGGATGTTGGGCTGTGCCACCCTCCTGGCCTGCAAGGGAGTTCTCCCTCACCTTCCTCAAGCCCCAGTGTGTTCTGGCCTCCAGAAATCCCCAAACCCTGCCCTCTTGGGCCTTTTATGGAGACTTCATTGGATGGACATGATTGAAAACAGCCGTGTGGAAATGTGACTGGACAGAATGTGTGTGGTGTAACCCCAACAGACTGGGCAGGAACCCCAGCAGAGCCCGTGTGTTCAGACTTTTTTTTGGCCTCTCTGGGCAGCATCCTTCCTCCTGGGCATGAGGCAGGACCCTCTGAACTGGGAGTCTTTTTTTTTTTTTTTGAGATGGTTTCACACTTGTTGCCCAGGCTGGAGTGCAGTGGTGCGATTTCGACTCACTGCAACCTCTGCCTCCCAGGTTCAAGGGATTCTCCTGCCTCAGCCTCCTGCGTCGCTGGGACCATAGGTGTGCGGCACCACGCCAGGCTAATTTTGTATTTTTAGAAGAGATGGGGTTTCTCTATGTTAGTCAGGCTGACGGGGGCACTGTTTTGGGAAACAGTAGTCAGAGCTCCCTCAGAGGCCGATCTTAGGGTTCCTGGCAGAAGGGGCCGTCGTCAGAGACAGAGGTGGCATGACTGTTTGGAGTTTGATGACCTGAAGGCAAGAACAGACTAACCAGGTCATTAGAAATCGTGTATCAGCCTGTAATCCCAGCACTTTGGGAGGCCAAGGTGGGTGGATCACGAGGTCAAGAGATGGAGGCCACCCTGGCCAACATGGTGAAACCCCGTCTCTACTAAAAATACAAAAATTAGCTGGGTGTGGTGGCGTGCACCTGTAATCCCAGCTACTTGGGAGGCTGAGGCAGGAGAATCACTTGAACCGGGGGTGGTGAGGGGGTTGCAGTGAGCCGAGATTACACCACTGCACTATAGCCTGGAGACAGAGTGAGATTCTGTCTCAAAAAAAAAATGAAGGCTGGGCGTGGTGGCTCACTCCTGTAATCTCAGCAGTTTGGGTGGCCGAGGCAGGCGGATCACCTGAGGTCGGGAGTTCGATACCAGCCTGGCCAACATGGTGAAACCCTGTCTTTAAAAAAAGAAAAAAGAAAGAAAACGTATCAAAACAAAACAAGGGAAGGGGTAAGGACAGCTCAAAAATCCCGAGGCCTTTTACCAATTTGCTCAGGGAGAGGGGGCCGGAGTTCCAACTGGTGACAGCTGAACTCAGGAAGTCATGCAACACTGCGACCTTAGTTGCTCTGAAGCTGTTCCTGGGCTGCTTAGGGGACCAAGGACCAAAGCCCAAACACTTTAACAAGAGATCACGTCAGTCAGGAAATCCCGGAGGCCATGGGAGTTATGAGCCAGGACCACGGGCAAAACCGTATCTATATATAAAATACTATCGCCCCCAGAAACCCCAAAATTCACATTTTGAAATTCTAATCCCCAAGGTGATGGCACGGGGAGGGGGACCTTTGAGAGGTGACGAGGAGGCCATGAGGGTGGATCACGAGGTCAAGAGATGGAGGGATTAGATTCCCACTAATCCCGTCATGAATGGGATTAGTGCCCTTATAAAGCAGACCCCAGAGAGCATTCTCATCCTTTCCCTCCTGTGCGGACTCTGTCTATGGTCTCTGACCCCAGGAAGCAAGTCGTCTCCAGAAACCGAATCTGCCTTCGCCTTGGACTTCCAGCCTCCCGAGCTATCAGCAACAAATGCCTGCGGTTTCCAGGCAACCCTGCTTCTGGTATCTGGTTATAGCAGCTCACGTGGACTAAGAGAGTAGCTTTGAGCTTTTCCAGCAGGACCTCAAAACGGATTGGGTGTTTTCAGAATGCGGCCGCAGGGAAGTGATCTAGCATCTCGTTAAATCACTTAGAGCACTAGGTTGGGACGTTTGTGCCAAGTTTCTGCTGCACTCACTTACAGCCCACCCTGCAAACATGTTGCTTTCAGAGTTCTAGCCTCCGAAGCAGCCAGAAAAGAAATTTCCCAGACGGTTTGTGGTATTCATTACAGCGGCTCCAGGAAACGGACACACCTGTGTAAGTTGCCCAGGTTTGGGGCTGTTTTGATTCACCACAGTCACAGAAGTGCCCCGCAGGGAAGGTGGGCCCTACGGCATACCGCAGGAAACTCAAGGGCCACCGGAACCTCAGGGCTTCATGTTGTGTCATGAGACCGTCACACGCAATACCCAGGATGCGGCGGATATGGCCAGTGTGCCATAGCTTTGTGGAGAGCAGTTTGGATACAGAGGGTTGGTACCACATGTAGATGTTCTCAGCCACATGGGACAAAGTATTACCAAAACAAGACGAGCTCAGAAAAGCACTTGGCCTGCTGATGACCCATGTTGAAAGAGAAAAGAGAGAATAAAGAGGCTGGGTTGTACCCGTCAGGAGTCAGGGTTTTCCAGACAAAGAGAACCAATAGGACACATAGAGAGGGAGATTTCCTTAAAGGAATTGGCTCACACAGTTATGAAGCAGGCTGGAAACTCAGGTAAGAGGTGATGGTCAGCTTGGGTCCAAAGGTTGTCTGCTGGCCTCTTCCTCCAGGGACCACAGGATTTTCTGTTCAGGCCTTCACCTGACTGGATGAGACCACCCACACTAGGGAGGCCAATCTTCATTCCTCAGTCAACCCATTCAAATCTTAGTCTCATCCAGAAATGCCCTCACATGCCTAGAATAATGTGTGATCCCATATCTGGGCACCCTGGCTATTTTTTTGTATTTTTTGGAGAGATGGGGTCTCACTACATTGCCCCGATCTCAAACTCCTGAGCTAAAGCCATTGCTGGCCTCAGCCTCCCAAAGTGCTGGAATTTATTATAGGTGTGAGCTACCACTCCTGACCATGAAGCAGGGTTGTGTTATTTAAAAGTGAACTTAGATTGGTTGTAAATGTATATTACAAACTCCAGGGCAATCAAGAAAACACTGAGAAAGAAGTGTAATTGATATGCAGAGAGAGTTTTATTACAGTGTGGTCATGGCAAATATCTTCGAAGACCCTTGACACCCCTCACTACTTTGAAATGGCAGTAGCTCCAAGTCCTTTCCAATTCAAATGTGTTATTTAATGCATTCACAAAGATGCACACTCATAACTCTATAAAAAGTTAATTTTATATGTTTTCACAACTTATGTCAATATATTTCCTTTGTATTACTTTTAAATAACATTTGTGCATTTAAAAACTTTCTGGACAGATTTAGTCGCTCACGCCTGTAATCCCAGCACTTTGGGAAGCTGAGATGGGTGGATCACTTGAGGTCAGGAATTCGGGACCAGCCTGGTCAACATCATGAACCCTGTTGCTACTAAAAATACAAAAAAAAGCTGGGTCAGGTAGCAGGTGCCTGTAATCCTCATGACTCTGGAGACTGAGGCGGGAGAATTGGGTGAACCTGGGAGGCAGAGGTTGCAGTGAGCAGAGATCACACCACTGCACTCCAGTCTGGGTGACAGAGTGAGACTCCATCTCAAAAAAAAAAAAAAAAAAAACTTTCTGAGACAGAATCTGTAGGCTTCATCAAACTGCCATAGGGGCTCTTGGGTAAAAAAAAAAAGAAGAAAAAACAAGCTTATGGTGTGAGGAATTCTTGCCATCTGTTCAAACTGAACAAGAATAGAAATCTCCTATTAAGGAAAAGGTTACTTCTAGAGCAGTCAGTCTGGATGGAAGTTCATCTTACCTGTTTAAGGAGAAAAATTTGCTTTAATCTGTTCTATTCTATTCTAAAAATTTGCTTTGATCTGCAGACTGATGGGTCAGCTCTTGGAAGTGCATCCTGTGAAGTTTCTAAGGATCACTAAGTTCTCCTCATGCCTCTCACATAGAACTCAATGTTTGGAGATCAAGAAAATGAACTGTTCAGTTGATCATCAATTAATGATAGATTAATACCTTGTTTTGCAGACAAATTTAAAAAGTAAAGAAAAAATAAGACTGTTGGAATGCATGCTTGCATGCATGCTCAGTGCCACAAAGAAAAGCTGAGCACAGAGATAAAGGATCTTTCAGCAAGGCAATCTGTACTTCCTGCAGAAAGGGTACCCTCACTAGCCATCTTGCCATGAGAGTACAATGCACAAAGGAAAAGCGGACATATTTATCCCTTACGCATTTGGGGTTCTCCTCACTGCTGTGGCTGATATCTGTTGGTTGCAGCCAGACCTCACAATCTAAACTAAAATCTGATTGGCTAACAACTGAAAACTTACACACGGGTAAGAGCAGTGGAGAACAAAATGAAAAGAGGAAGTCTGAATAGGGAAAGGCACGAAGTTGCTTGGGAAAAACTTAGAGAAGTAATAACGTAAGTGTCTTGGTTAAAGTACAAGGACATAGACTGTACTATGTGCCTGTGAGCATGTCTAGCACAAATATCTTGATTAAAGCACAAGGACATAGAATCTACTTATTCCTTTATATCTAAAAGCTACATAGGATAGGGCTTAACAGAGAGTCACTAGTAAAAAGCAAGAGGGCTTTGAAGAAAGTCTTTAAAACAAACTTATTTCTAACACTTATGATTTCTTCTTTAACAAGAAAGGAAACTTTGAAGAGGAACTTTTCTATTTCCTACAATTCCTCCTCTTTAACTTTATAGTTCCTCCTCAAACTTGTTTAACGTATCTTGTCTTAAGCGTTCTGTTGGACTTTTTAAGAGAAGTAACTTTTCTGAATAAGGTGGGAGAGGTTTCGGGGAGATCTTAGTAAGACCTGTGTTTCCTAGTCTTTGTACTAGCCTTCAGATGCATGGCATAATACAACACCTAACAAGGAGTATATTTATTACAGTTGCTAAAGATGTTAAGAATTAGGCTATGGTCTCTTTCCATTGACTGATCCACCTCTCAAGCCATTTGAAATAGGTCGTTAACGTCGGGATTTTTTGCTAACTCATTTCCCGTGACTCACGCCTGTAACCCCAGCACTTTGGGAGGCCAAGGCGGACGGATCGAGACCAGCCTGACCAACATGGTGAATCCCCATCTCTACTAAAAATACAAAAATTAGCTGGGCGTGGTGGCACGCACCTGTAATCCCAGCTACCCAGGAAGCTGAGACAGGAGAATCTCTTGAACCTGGGAGGCAGAGGTTGCAGTGAGCTGAGTTCACACCATTGCACTTCAGCCTGGGTGACAGAGGGAGATTCTGTCTCAAAAACCAGTAATAATAATAAAAAAGAAAGAAAAAGAGTTTTCTCATATAGGGAGGAATGAATGAGGCTGGAAAGAACCAGGTCTGGAGAAGTGGATGAAGGATGGCTGAGGGGATGAGATTGAGGGTACTTTACCCTGAATCTGGCTTGCTTCAAGAGGGGCCAAAAATCAGGGCCCTGGGGGAGGGGAGAAGCTGAACCAAGGCTGGGCAAACAAGCACCTTGTGTGGATTGATGTATGGGGACAAGAGGTTCAGGTAATCATTAATAAGGCAAAGACGGCAATGTAGTTCCAGTACGGTGTTGGTCTCATTAATTCTCAGGTTGAAATTTAATCTCCAGTGTTGGAGGTGGAGCCTTGTGGGAGGTGTGTGGGTCCTGGGGGCAGATCCTTCATGAATAGACTCCCACCCTCCCTTGTGGGGAGTGGAGTTCTCACACTCTATTAGTTCCTGCCAAAGCTGGTCGTTAAAAACAGCCCAGCACCCCTCCCCTCTCTCTCCCTGTGACCTCTGCACACAGGGGTCCCCTTCATCTTCCATCATGCGTGGAGGCTTCCTGAGGTTCTCATCGAAGCAGATGCTAGACCCTTGCCTCATGCACAGCCTGCAGAACCATAAGCCAAAAAACTTCTGACAAATTACCCAGCCTCCGGTATTCCTTTACAGCAACGCAAAACAGACCAAGACAATGGGCACCGCAGGGAAGGCAGAATTCCACTTTCATCGTTTAGGGTCTAGGCTGGGCCCAAGAATTAGACTGGCATTAGACAGATGAGCAGGAGAAAAACATACATTTATTTAATACAAATTTAATGTGGCATGGGAGCCCTTGTAAGGAAATGAAGACAAATAGGCAGTTAGAGCCACTTATATACAGAGGTGGACAAACACTAGTTCGTTCTGAGATTTGATAAGGCCACGGCCCTTGCAAGTTTGTTTGTACAGATTTCCCCTGGCTTCTGTCTTAGTCTGGGGCTGGATGGTTTAATTTAAAAAACAAAAAAGGTTTATTTGGCTTATGGTTCTCCCGGCTGTACAAGAAGCATGGTGGTGGGCGTGCTGGCTCACCTCTGTAATCCCAGCTCTATGGGAGGCCAAGGTGGGTGTGTCACCTGAGCTCAGGAGTTTGAAACCAGCCTGGTCAACATGGTTAAACCCTGTCTCTACTAAAAATTCAAAGAATTAGCCCCGTGTGGTGGCGGGTGCTTGTAATCCCAGCTACTTGGGAGGCTGAGACAGGAGAACTGCTTGAACCCAGGAGGCGGAGGCTGCAGTGAGCAGAGATCACGCCATTGCATGCCAGCCTGTGCAAGAGTGAGACTCTGTCTCAAAGAAAAAATAAATAAATACATACAAAATAAAGTGGAATGCCACGTGCTGGCTTCTGGAAGTCTGTTCCTACCAGGTCATGGGGAAGGGAGAAGAGGAGCGCTGAGAAGACACGGGGATCCTCATCACCCGGCCCACCCACACCTGCCCTTCAGAAGACGGGTGCCAGCTCTGGTGGCTGCGACCTGCAGGCGCAAATATAAGGGAGAGGCAGCCGCTGGGAGCACCCTGTGGACCAATCAGAGAGCAGTGACCCATCACGCCATCTGAGGCTGGCCAATGGGAATGTGGTAAGCATTATAAAAGCAGGCAACTCGCTGAGGGCGGGGCAGTCTGGGCGGAAGTCGTGGTGGAAACTGTGGTTTCGGCTCCCTGGTCCACCAAGCCGGCTGCGTGCAAGTCGGCGGGTGGTAAGGTGCCACGCAAGCATCTGGCCGCCAAGGTGGCTCTCAAGAGCGTCCCCAGCGCGGGTGGCGTAAAGAAAACTCATAGCTACCGACCTGGGATGGGGGCGCTGCGCGAGATCCGCCGCTACCGGGAGTCCACTGAGCTGCTGCTCGGCAAGCTGCCCTCCCAGCGGCTGACCTACGCTTCGAGAGCTCGGC
Organism: Saguinus oedipus; assembly: GCA_031835075.1. NCBI lineage: Eukaryota > Metazoa > Chordata > Mammalia > Primates > Cebidae > Saguinus > Saguinus oedipus. Next base: position 1,697,491 of record CM063188.1, on the reverse strand, counting down.
CGTGATGGCGCTGCAGGCCTGCGAGGTCTACCTGGTGGGGCTGTTCGAGGACACCAGCCTGTGTGCCACTCACGCCCGGCGGGTCACCGTCATGCCCAGGGACATCCAGTTGGTGCGCTGTATCCGCGGGGAGCGGGCCGAGGAGGGCGTCACGCCACCTGAGGCTGCGCAGCTCACCTCAAAGGCTCTTTCAGAGCCACCCATCTGGTCGGAAAAGTGGCTGCAGCAAGCGGCGTTCTTGGACTTTGCGGCCGGTGCCGGCTCGCCCACCTCTGAGTAGGGTGGGAGGCTAGCGAGTCCTGCGTAGTTCACCGTGTCCCGTTAGGTCAGCTCGCCCGCGTGACCGCCCATCCTGTCTCCAGTTACAAGTCCAGCTAGTGGTGGTGCTCTTAGCTTGGCCTATCCCTTTACATAAGAACCGGGGGTGGTTTTGGGGTTGGGGGAAGAGGGTTTGTGGGAGTGGGGTGAGAAATGGAAGAGGGTTTGGGGGGATGGGGGAATGGAATCGGGGAAGAGGGTTTGGGGTTAACCATCTCCTGCCAGATAACCCTATCTGCAGTTAGGTAGTAAGGTTAGCTAGTTGTGTATGTTAACCTATCTACAGTTAGGCTGGAAGGCTGGCTGGTCTTGTGTGTTCTCAGCTCAGCTGCTTTCAAATTAGGTTACAAGTCGTGTGTGTGTGTGTATACATGCAGCTTGTTTCAAATGGGGTTACCAATGGCAGAGGTTACCTATCTGTTAGGTTAAAAGGACAGCAAGGATCACCTGAGGTCAGGAGTTCAGACCTGCTAACATGGTGAAACCTCATCTCTACTAAAAATACAAAAATTAGCCAGGTGTGGTGACGGACCTGTGATCCCAGCTACTCAGGGAGGCTGAGGCAGGAGAATTGCTTGAACCCAGGAGGCAGAGGTTACCGTGAGCCAATATCATGTCACTGCACTCCAGCCTGGGTGATAGTGAGACTCCATCTTAAAAACAAAAAGCCCTGCAATCCCAACACTCTGGGAGGCCGAGGCGGGTGGATCACGAGGTCAAGAGATCGAGACCATTCTGGTCAACACGGTGAAACCCCGTCTCTACTAAAAATACAAAAAATTAGCTGGGCATGGTGGCGCGTGCCTGTAATCCCAGCTACTCAGGAGGCTGAGGCAGGAGAATTGCCTGAACCCAGGAGGCGGAGGTTGCGGTGAGCCGAGATCACACCATTGCACTCCAGCCTGGGTAACGAGCAAAATTCCGCCTCAAAAAAAAAAAAAAAAAAAAAAAAAACGAAAAGTCCAGTTACTTGCATGTGTGAACTCGGCCTACCTCTCGTTAATTTAGAAGACCGGCTAGTTGTAGATCTTGTTAACTTGGCCTGTCTCCTGTGAGGTTAGAAGGCTGGCTAGGAGTGCGTGCGTGTGTGCATGTGCCTGTATGTAGCTGTGGTGTTGGCCCATCTCCGGTTAGGTTAGAGGTGCACATCATTGTAGGTGTTAACATACCCAATCTCCCATTTAGTTAGAAGGCTGGCTAGTCACTTATGTTAATTCAGTCCGTCTTCTTTTCAGCTAGTTGTGTGTGAGAGGCCCAGCGAGGCGCGTGTATTGTAACTCAGCCTAAGTGAAATCAGTGCTGGGAAACCCCAGGTGTAAAGTTCAAGGAGGGCACTGTCCCAGTTTGGCAGACATGGGCAGCCCATTGAAACAGGCTTCCCAGCGCTGCAGAGTAGACTGGTGGTGCTCTGGGGATGAGACGCACAGAACAACCTGCTGAGAAACCCTGCAGCTAGGGCAGCAGGCCACGGACCCAACGGTAGACTTATGTCGGGAAGACCTGAGCACGGCTGTGATTCGGATGTGAGGATTGTCTCCCTCTGGTACAGGTTGGAATCACTTAAAGGCTTTATTAAACTAAAAGAAGCCAAGCACTACCCGACGCTCCGATCGTGGAGGGAATAAAATCCATTTCCTGTGGCCACTGCCCACTCTGCTTCAAGGTGCTTCTGCTTGAGTGGAGGGAGCCTGTATTGTGTGTAGAAGCAATGATAGTAAAAGGCACTCCTATGCATAGCAAGGGGTATGCATACAATGCTCTCAACAGACAACAGTGAATTTTGTGTCTTGTTGGACCTAATTTATAGCCTATTGACTCCATTCAAAACTGAACACCACACCTTTTAAATCTCAGCATGTATTTAAACTTACGAGTGACAGATTCTTGGAGAGCTATCCAAAAAGCCTAGAATATTCAGGGACAACTGTGTTTTGGTTTTGAAAGTCAGCTCCAACTTTCAATACTAGACTCCCTTGGGGTAAATGTAAGTCTTCTTTTTTTTTCCCCCAGAGATGGGTCTTGACATGCTGCCCAGGCTGGGGTGCAGTGGCTATTCACGGACATGAGCATAGCGCCAGCCTCAAAATCCTGGGCTCAAGCCATCTTCCTGCCTCGGCCTCCCCACACAGGTAAAATTCAAGTCTTCTGTGCTTTACAAAGCCCTTGCCCTGACAAAGTCTTGCCCAGGGTGGAGAGCTAACCCTGTGTAACCTTGCTGATGATCTTGCTGGGTAGCCTGGAGGGAGCAGGAATTTGGGCAGTTAGCTACATTTGGGGGAACTGGATGCAGATAATTCGTTCTTGACAGGATCATGATCACGCTTTGCCTTCTGTAGGAGACCAAGCCACTGGAGCAGCTCCCTGTCATTCGGTCTTTGTATAAAGGACAGTTTAAGTTGGGCAGTGTGGCACATGCCTGTGATCCTAGCTACTTGGGAGGCGAGAAGATGGCTTGAGCCCAGGAGTTTCTGAGGCCAATCTGAGCAACAGACCCTGTCAGAAAAAAACAAAAACCCAGCGGTTGGCTTCATATGTTCCTTGTTTTAACTGTTTAATGGGGTGAATAGGGTACCAATTCATGTCCTATAAAGACAGAACAAGGCTACACAGATCTCAGAGCTGACAGCTGAGGACCGAGGAAGGAAGTAACCCAAGTCTCTCTGGGTGGAGTAGGTGGGTACTCAAGGAAGCCTTTCCAGCCAGGCGTGGTGGCTCATGCCTGTAACCCCAGGTTTTTGGGAAGCTGAGGTGGAAAGATTTCTTGAGGCCAGGAGTTCAAGACCAGCCTGGACAACATGGCAAGACCCTGTCTCTACAAAAAAATACAGAAATTAGCTGGGCATGGTGGCGTGTGCCTGTGGTCCTAGCTACTCAGAAGGCTGAGGTGGGAGGATTGCTTGAGCCTGAGTTCCAGGTTACAGTAGCAGTAAGTTGTGGTCACACCACCGCTGCACTCCAGTCTAGGCGACAGAGCCAGACCCTTACAATTAAGACCAGAGCCTTTGCTTCTGTGTCCTGCGGCTCCTAACAATGTGGGATAGTAACGGAAATGTGGACATCTGTTCAACTTGTACTCAACTCTTTGAGCACACATACACTATGGAGGCAGCCTGAGTGTGCAGTTTATAAAAGCGGAATGAGTGGTTCTAAATATCAAAAGGTTAAAATCCCAGAAATCAACAGTAGAAAGGAGAGCTAGGCATTAAGAGATAGAATACCTCCCCAAAGTATGCAGGTTTGATAAAAGAATTATTTTGAGCTGAAGGCACTTGAAGAGCAGCAGGTGCAAGCAGGGTCCTTTGACCCCTTTTCCTGAAAGCAGGAGATGAACCCTCCCTGGGAAAGGTGCTTCCCTCTACTGGGGGTGGGGGGTCAAACAGCATGATGGCATGTGGACTGAAGCACAGCAGAAATGTGTACAAACAGGCTTTGTTAAAAAAGCTCTTATTGCCAGGCACAGTGGCTCCTGCCTCTACTCCCAGCACTTTGGGAGACCGAGGCAGGTGGATCACCTGAGGTCAGGAGCTCCAGACCAGCCTGGCCAACGTGGTGAAACCCCATCTCTACTAAAACAAACAAACCAATTACTTGGGTGTGGTGGTGTGCACCTGTAGTCCCAGCTACTTGGGAGGTGGAGGCAGGAAAATCACTTGAACCCAAGGAGGTGTAGGTTGCAGTGAGCCAGGATCATGCCACTGCACTCCAGCCTGGGTGACAGAGTGAGACTGTCTCAAACAAACAATAAATAGCTCTTATCTTCCTCCAGCCTCCCCAGGTATTCCAGTTGCTTTCTCACAATGAGCTACGCTTTGTTCCATCCAGGGGATAAGCACTTAGGCCTGACCACTCTTGAGGTCTTCATTTTGCCGTGTTCATGTAAAAATGAAACGTGTGTGCTTTCTCCTGTTAATCTCTCCTTTCGTCTCAGTCTATGCAGGCTGCTATAACAAAGTGCCGTGGGCTTGGTGGTTTATAAGCAACAGGAATTTATGGTTCACGGATCTGCTGGCTGGCAAGTCCAAGGTCATGTCGTGAACAGATTCAGCTTCTGGTGAGATCCTGCTTTCTGGTTCACAGACGGGGCCTTCTCACTGTGTTCTTACAGGGGTAAGGGAGCTCTCTGGGGTCCCTTTTCTAAGGGACTAACCCTATTCAGGAAGGCTAGAGTGCAATCTCGGTTCACCAAAACCTCCGCCTCCTGGGTTCAAGCGATTCTCCTGCCTCAGCCTCCCGAGTAGTTGGGATTACAGGCGCGCACCACCACGCCCAGCTAATTTTTGTATTTTTAGTAAGGATGGGGTTTCACCATGTTGACCGGGATGATCTCGATCTCCTGACCTCGTGATCTGCCTGCCTCGGCCTCCCAAAGTGCTGGGATTACAGGCGTGAGCCCCTGCACCTGGCCTATTCCTTTACTTACCTAAGAAACTTGCTTCCACTTTATGGATTTGCCCTGTATTCCTTCTTGCCCAAGATCCAAAACCCTCTCTTGGGGTCTGGATCAGGACCTGTTTCTGGTAACAAAACCACCTGGGGTGGCGGCAAGATCCAGCCTGCCCCCCCAGGGGACCTGACCCTCCAGTCAGTCCCTCCAACCTGACGCCCCAGGATTGGGATGCCCCTCCCTGGACCCTCACCCTGATGCTGACCGCCCACTAGAGACCGTAGGGCCCTGCTGCCTCACTCCCACCCCCGCCCCCACTCCAGCCCCAACAAACGCCTCTCCATTCCCTACCCCAACCCTCCAGCCTGAGGCTCACCTGCCCTCCTGCAGCCCCAACCCCGGGTTGAGAAACCGCTTCAAATCCCACTCCCCACCCAGGCTCACCTGCCCACCCGCTCACCCCTTGCCCCACCAGCCGCCCCCATTCCGCTCCCCACCTCCTCACCCCCAAGTAACCCCCAACTCCTCACCCGCCACACTCCTTTAATCTTCCCTAAGAGTTCCACTCCAGGCCATTGAGACTCCTGTCCTCTCTGGGCTGCGGACCACATCCTCCCCGCCGCCCAGCGAGCTCCCGCTACGCCCGCCCCTGGCCAGTCCAGATCCTCCCATCCGCTGCCGCCTGCCTTCCGCCTCCCCAACCACCCCCAACCCCACCCCGGCCACCGCCCTTTCCCTCGCCCAGCACTCCCCCCGCCCACCCCCGCTGACGCCACAAAGCCCCTCGGCCACCTGCCCCCAAGCCTGGGCCAGGCCGCGGTCCACTGGGCTTCGTGGGGCAGACCCAGCCTTTTCGGGCCGCGAGCCTCTGCTGGCTGCGCCAGGCACGGTGCGGGGCCCCTCCGCGTGAGTACCCGTCCGCAGGCCTGGGTCACGACCTGAGCCTAACCCGGTCGTCCTCGCTCTCCAACGCCCGCCTTCCCACCTCCACCATGTCCCTGGAGAGGGTTCCAGGTGGGAGCCCAGGGCCCTGGGCCCAGGGCCAGCGCGGTGCAACCAGGGAATTCTCCCGGGGCCCTAGCGGACCAGAGCTGGAAGGAGGCCGCTGCCCAGGCCTCGCTTTGGTCCGGGTGGGCCGGGCCGCCTCCCTTAGGGTTCCTGGGGCGAGGCGGGGCTGGCACCAGGGGGTATAGAAAGCTGCTAGAAAATGGACGTGGGACGCGACCAGGGACTTCTGAGGCCTGTCAACGCCCTCGCTTTAGAGAGTGGTAGAAGGGAAGGGGAGGATCGTGCTTGCAGTGTAGACGTGATTTTCAAATCCCTTTGCACCTCCGTCCCCATAGCAACCCCGTGGCGTTGGCGGAAGACTGTGGATCTCCACTGCGTGGGGTCGCGAGTGTTCAGACTGCAGGGACGTCTGTGTAAGTTCTTGGCTGACGCTCGCGTGCCTGCGCGTGTGTGGGCGCATGTGTCCCTGTGTGTACACGCATGCACGTTTACAGGTCTGTGCATCTGTACCTGTGTGTGCTGTCTGTGGATGCGTGTTTCTGTGCGTACGTGTTTATGCATGTGCATTTGTGTGTGGTGTGTATGCGTGAGTGTGCGTGTTTGCGTGCCCAGGCACTTTTGTATGCATGCATGGGTGTTTATGTTCGTCTGTGCGTGTATACACCTGTGTTTGTGTGTGCCTGGGCACTTTTGTATGCATGCATGGGTACTTTTGTATGCATGCATGGGTGTGTATGTTCGTCTGTTCGTGTATGCACCTGTGTTTGTGTGTGCCTGGGCACTTTTGTATGCATGCATGGGTGGGTATGTTCGTCTGTGCGTGTATGCACCTGTGTGTGTGTGTGTGCCTGTGGTTTCCCCAGCTGCACCTCGCTGCCGAATGGAACAGAGCTCTTCTGCTCTGACAGGGTGTCCCTTTTCCTTTGGTTTTCCAAGTTTTGTTAAAGAAAAAATTCTTCTGACACTTGTTGAAAGGCTCCTTAGTCAAGCTGCTTGTCCCAGGGGAGATGGGGCACAACTCCCAGCAAAGATGCCGGGGAGGATAGGAGAATGGAGCGCGGGGGTCTGGGTGGGGCCGGTGGGTAGTGATTAAGGGAAGGCTCCAAGCATAGGGGCTTCTGCTGGAAGGCAGGTTGGAGGCTTAGCAGGCAAAGGTGGGGGAGGAGGAGCTGCTGAGGTGTGGAGCTGGGGTGGCCAGCAGCAGGCGTAAGGGGATGGCAGGGTCCAGGCCCAGTGGAGAGGAGGGATGGAGGGGCCTGGCCAGCAATGGTCAGGGAGGATCTGTGTTATTGATGAGGCTCTGGACCCTCTAACTGGACCGCAGTCCTAGCCCTCCTGTAAAGGGAGGCTGCACAGGAAGGTTGCACACTGCCAGCGCCCAGAGCATCGGGCCACTCCCTGCCACCTCTCTCCAGGTCCCTCAACTCGGGAACCCTCCTCGTGTCTCCCAGGAGCCATGGAGGTTGCGGAACTCGCCAGACAGCTGCAGGAGGAAGCTACGTGCTCCATCTGCCTGGACTACTTCACGGACCCTGTGATGACCGCCTGTGGCCACAACTTCTGCCGCGCCTGCATCCAGCTGAGCTGGGAGGAGGCGCAGGGCAAGAAGAGGAGGTGCAAGCGGAAGGGCTCCTTCCTCTGCCCCGAGTGCAGAGAGACGTCCCTACAGAGGAGCCTGCGGCCCAATCGGCTGCTGACCAAGGTGGCGGAGATGGCGCGGCAGCACCCTGGCCTGCAGAAGCGGGACCTGTGCCAGGAGCACCAGGAGCCCCTCAAGCTTTTCTGCCAGGAGGACCAGAGCCCCATCTGCGTGGTGTGCAGGGAGTCCTGGGAGCACCGGCTGCACCGGGTGCTGCCTGTCGAGGAGGCAGTGCAGGGGTACAAGGTGGGCCACATCGGGGCTGGGGAGGAGGCATCCAGGGGACAAGGTAGCCCAAGTCTGGGGCTGGGGGAGGGTGTCCACGGGGAGAAGGTGGACCTACGCTGTATGATGCAGGCATCGGAATCTGACCTCTGTGGGTAACACCCCCCAAGGGCACTGAGGAAGGAGAACTGTCCAGACCCAGGCACAATTGGTGCCTGAAGAATATCTTAGTTTATAGTGTCATTGCTCAGCTGTTTCCTTTATGTAATCCTTCTTATATAATCATATATTAGTTTATAGAATTAGTGCTTGAAGTGTAACTTACTCCTTAAATATATCTAGCATACTTAGTTCTATATAATCTTTCTATATAATCATATAGGTATTGTAGTCGGAGCTGTACGGACACATTTAGTGCTGATTTATAGAATCCTTCCATATAACCATAGAGTAGTTTGTAGCAGGAGGAATGCCTAGAGCAGTCACAGAACAGAAGCAATACATGGGAAAACAGCCAGACCAGGACGAGAACCAAAGACCCAGGTGGTGGCGTCCCTGCCTGAAAGGGCATATGCTGTATGGCAGGCTTGGAGCAGGAGCCTCTCCTCCTGATAAAGGAGCTGTGGTACCTTGCATCCAGTTCCTGTGGAAAGTCGGCCTCAGGCCTGAGATCCCTCAAATAACCGAGGGAGAAGAACCCCTCTGGTGTGACCAGTCACGGCGGCTGTACACCCTGTCAGTCTTTTCTCACTTCTGTGCTAGCTCAAAGAATCCTCCCATAAATATCTTAAGAGCATAAGTCTGTCAGCTCCCACTGCATTAAGCTTACAGTATCTTTCTGTTAGAAACCCGTTGAAGTCTCCAGCCCCTAGATAAGAAGTACTGTACACAACACCTGTTGCACACAGCCCACCTCCTTGCCTCGGTGACCTAATGGGGGTGGACCCCTTTTCTGTACATGACCCTCTACTGCTGTGCACGGCCCACCTCTCTGTCCAGGTGACATATGGGGTGGTCCCCTCGCTCATGACTCACGTGATTATATATGCCCTATTACTAAGCCTAAAGATGATGACGTCACTCATGACCCTGCCCCCTGCTTGTACCTAATAAATACAGATGCTCTGGGGCATTTGGGGGCCGTCGCTGATCTCCACTCACAGGTGGTGTGACCCCCCAAGTCCAGATGCTCTTCACCAGTTCTTCAGTGTCCTGTCTCTTCACCTCTTGGATTCTGCATCTCAACACAACATAAGGGACACCCCATGACCCTGTGGGGCCCCCACAGCCCTACAGACCTCCACTCTCTTACTCTGGGTGGCCCTGAGAACTGAACTGATTTGAGGCGGATGAGCAGAACCAAATGACTGAAATTCATTCACCATAAGCTCATGACCCGGGAGTCCCTCCTGAGGATCTGGAGGCCCACGGGGGCCTCTTAGAGCCAAACATGTAGCTGAGGAGGAGGGTTAGCTTAGCAGGGTCCCTTTGCACCGATTCCTCTGGTTTTGGCTTCCCAGCCCTGGTAAGAATGTGGCTTTCCTCCTGGCCTAGGGCAGGCCTCTCCGGCATGGTGGGCTGTGCCTCCGGCTCTTAGGAAGGCTGAGGGTCAGAGTGATTCTTGTACCTGCCCTTTTTTAAGTGTCTTTAACTCAAAATAATCCACGGCAGCACATTCTCGTGATGTATTTTGATGCCCTCCCCTCCTGAGGAGGGTCTTCTGTGGGGGTGCAGTTTCAGTCAGCACAGTTGGACTCTGGGCGGGAGGTGCTGCGACTGCTGACCCCAAATCCTGCGGTTTGTGTCCTGCAGTTGAAGCTGGAGGAGGACATGGAGTACCTACGGGAGGAGATCACCAGGATGGGGAAGCTGCAGGCCAGGGAGGAGCAGAGTTTAGCCAAGTGGCAGGTGGGTGCCTAGGGCCGTCCGGTCCCTTTCCTGCTGCTGCTCCATCTTTCTGCATTTACACGTCTGTGTCTGTTCGTGGGGATATGCTGCCTCAGCGGCAGGGGAAGAAGAAAGTTGCCTCTACCCTTCTAGGTTCCATGGCTGGGCCTTGAATGAAACTGACTTAAGACAGATGGACAGCAGAGAAAAAGATAAAAAGGCAGTTTTAGCCAGGCGCGGAGGCTGACACCTGTAATCCCAGCACTTTGGGAGGCTGAGGTGGGTGGATCACAAGTTCAGGAGATCGAGACCAGTCTGGCCAACACGGTGAACCCCAGTCTATACTAAAAATGCAAACAATTAGCTGGGCGCGGAGGCTCACGCCTGTAATCCCAGCACTTTGGGAGGCCGAGGTGGGTGGATCACGAGGTCAGGGGATCGAGACCAGTCTGGCCAACACGGTGAACCCCCATCTATACTAAAAATGCAAAAAATTAGCCGGGCATGGTGGCTCGAGCCTGTAGTCCCAGCTACCCAGGAGGCTGAGAAAGGAGAACTGCTTGAACCTGGGAGGCGGAGGTTGTGGTGAGCTGAGATTGCATCACTGCACTCCAGCCTGGGCGATAGAGCGAGACTCCGTCTCAAAAAAAAAAACAACAAAAAGAAAAAGGCAATTTTAAATTACAGATGCACTCATAGGCTGGAGAGAAGGGACCTCAAAAATGAGACTCAAAGAGGCAGGCAGTGGGTGAGGGCTCAGTACAACAAAGGGGGCAGCCAGAGGGTGGGAGTGTAGGTTGGTCCCACAAAGGAATTGGGGCCTCTGGGCTGGGGAGGCAGGTGATGTTGGTTAAGTGTCTCAGGTGAAAAGAGTTGTTTTTGGAATGCTCTTCCTGGCATAGATTCCTTCACCACTGGAAATTTCCTTCATGAAAGAGAACCTTATTTTTATTCTTCTAATTTTTTTTTTTAATTTGAGATGGAGTTTCGCACTTGTTGCCCAGGCTGGAGTGCAATGGTGTGGTCTCAGCTCACTGCAACCTCAGCCTCCTCGATTCAAGCAATTCTCCTGCCTCAGCCTCCCAAGCAGCTGGGACTACAGGCGCCTACAGCCATGCCCAGCTAACTTTTGTATTTTTAGTAGAGATGAGATTTCACTATTGTTGGTGAGGCTGGTCTTGAACTCCTGACCTCAGGGGATCTGCCTGCCTCAGCCTACCAAAGTGCTGGGATTACAGGTGTGAGTCCCTGCGCCCGGCCAGGCACTTTTTTTTTTTTTTTAAGGCAGCTAATGGGAGAGGCAAACAGGTTTTCCTGCTTCTGCAGGTTCTCAATGGCCTTTAGTTAACCCTAATTTTGTTATTTTTTGTTTTTTTCTTGAGTCTGAGTCTTCTTGCTCTGTGGCCCAGGCTGGAGTGCAGTGATGTGATCATAGCTCACCGCAGCCTCAAACTCCTGGACTCAAGTGATCCTCCTGCCTCAACCTCCTGAGTAGCTGTGACTACAGGCATTCACTACCATGACTGACTAATTTTTCTTTTTTTCTTTTGTAGAAACACGGGGTCTTGCTATATTGCCCAGGCTGGCCTCGAGCTCATGAGCTCAAACTATCTTCCCACTTCAGCCTCCCAAAGCCCTGGGATTACAGGTGTGAGCCACTGTGTCCAGCCAAGAGAAGAGATTTATTTGCGAGGCTGCCGAGTGAGGAGGAGGGAGAACAGCTCTTAAGCCTGCCTCCCTAGTGATTCAGCTTAGGAGTATTTATGGGCTAGAGAGCAGGTGGTCCAGCAGGCCCATTCTGTGCAGGTGTTGTTGGGTTCTTGGCACTTCACAGGACACAGGCACCAGGAGTGGCAGTGTTAGCGTGGTCTGGGGTTGGAGGTTTTGGCCCTCCGACATCAAAACGCCACCTCGGGCACTGGCACAAGTCCAGTTGAAGGGCAGATGGTCTCAGCCAGTTCCGGCATGACAGGAGCTGCGCCATGCTTCCAAAGCAGCCAGTCACATGTGACCTCTGCGTATCATCTGTAGAGCAGCCAGTGAAGGCTGAGCGTCAGCATTGAGGAGCACAGCCTTTGGCTTCATGGAAAAAGGAAAAAATAATAAAAAGCAATCATGGCAGGCTGACCTGATCAATGAACTGCTGGGTTGCATTAGCTCCAGTGACTCGATTCTGGTGGGGTCTGTTCTTGGACCTAGCACAGGGTTCCAGTTCAAAACAGTGGCCCCTGAGGGTCACTTGAGCCCAGGAGTCCGAGGTGGCAGTGAACCAAGATCATGCCAGTGAACTCCAGCCTGGGCAATATAGCAAGACCCTGTCTCTAAAAAAATTTTTTAAGATTAGCTGGGCATGGTCATGGTGGCGCATGTCTGTAGTCCCACTTACTTGGAAGGCTGAGGTGGGAGGGTCACTTGGGGCCAGGAGGGCAAGGTTACAGTGAGTTGAGGTTGTATCACTGCACTCCAGCGTGGGCAACAGAGCAAGACCCTGTCTCAAAACAAAACAAAAAAACAATAGCCATCCACAAATTTTGTTTAACATGCCCAAGAGGCTTATTTTGGGGTGGACATTCTGAACCTCCTCAGAGCAAGGGTGCATGCTTGTTTGGATGTGTGGAAGTTGCAGTTTAGGGCTCAGAGGGTTACACTCAGTGACAGGGTAGTCGGGATGGGGGTCTCTGTCATAGTTCCTGGTCCCCAACTAAAGCTCCAGTCACTGGTGATCTGTGGGTCGCCGGGGCCCTGGGGACAGGTGCCAGCATTCCTGGGGCCGAGCCACCTGCTGGCAACACGCTGGGCTTCTCCACTCCTGCAGGGCAAGGTGAAGGAGCGGAGAGAACGCATTCTGCTGGAGTTTGAGAAGATGAACCTCTACCTGGCAGAGGAAGAGCAGAGGCTCCTCTGGGCTCTGGAGAGGGAGGGGGAGGAGACTACCAGTAGGTTCCAGGACAGCGTGGCCGACCTGGACCGGCAGGGTCACTCCCTGGAGCTGCTGCTACTGCAGCTGGAGGAGCGGAGTGGACAGGGGCCCCTCCAGATGCTGCAGGTGAGCCGGTGGGCTTCACAGCTGGGGTGGGACGTGAGCTTGGACAGGCATGGGCGGGGGCCACTGGACTTGGGGAAGAGGCAGCAGACAGGGAATGGCTGTTAGCTCCCAGTCCCAGAGGCTGGGTGGCCAAGGCCAAGGTGGGCAGGGATGATCCCTCCTGAACCTCTCTCCTGGGCCTGAAGACGCTGTCTCCTCCCGTGTCCTCACGGCACCATCCCCGTCTATGAAGATGCCAGTTAGACTGGATTAGGGCCACCCCAGTAACCCCAACCTTAACCTGCTCCTTAAAGAAACTGTCACCGAACACAGTCACATTCTGAGGTCCTGCGGGTTTGGGCTTCAGCCTGTGAATTTGTGGGGACACAAGTCAGCCCTTAACAGGTTCCAACCTGACAGTGTCCCCATTTCCTTCCAAGTCCAGAGAGGTGGTCTGGGACACCTGGCAGCCAGGTGCAGCTTTGGGACAGGGACTCCGTGTCTCCGTCTGTGGGAGGTGCACTGTACCAGGAGTGAGTCTCGTGGCAGCACCTGATCACAATGGCAGTGGGGGGTGACCAGGCCAGCCCGCCATGGCCCTGGAGAGGAGGCTCGATTATGGCTGACGAGACCCTATCTCTACCAAAATTTACAAATACAAGCAGGGCATGCGTGTGCCTGTGCTCCCTGTGCAGACTCAGGAGGCTGAGGCAGGAAGATCTTTTCAGAGTACTCTGAATCCCTAAAGAGGCCACAGAAAATCCCCAGGTGGCTCAGTCTGTTCCCCGCACCCCTCCCTTCCCAAACTGCACCCCCACCCCATTCCTGCTGGGTGGGCTGCACCCACCTGAAATGGGACGGAAGGGTCAGTGTCGAGTGGCCACTTGTCCAGAAGGGCTCCCTCTGCCACTGCTGAGCCAAAGGACCTCAGGTGTCTGACCGTGGGCTGACAGGGTAGCTCAGCTTCGCTGAGGCACGGGGGGCTCTGGTGGGAGTGGGAGCCAAGGCAGTGGGGACAGCTCAGGAGTGCTGTTAGGTCATCTGCAGGAAGGAATGCTCAGGGGACAGGACGGGTCTTGCCCTAAGACATGAACAAGAAGGGGGCGGGGACACTGAGGTGAGCTGGGAGCTTGGCCCACTCCCCGCCTCCATCCTTGTCTTTTGCAGGACATGAAGGAACCCCTGAGCAGGTATGTGGTCCCCGCAGGTGGGGGCGGTGGCAGCGGTGGGGAGGTGGGGGGACAATAAGACGGTGGGGCAGGGGCAGTAAAACTGCACCCCCCTGGAGGAAGAACAGTGTGAGTGTGCAGTGCCCAGAGGTCGCCCTTCCAGCCAGACCCAGGACTGTGTGCAGGGTTCCCGGACAGATTGAAGTGCTCAGAGGCTTCATAGGTAAGTGGGCACCCAGGGACGGGACCCCTCACCCAGGATCTCTTGGCAACACCCCACTGTACCCCCAGCCTTGGAAGCCACCAATGGGGGGTCTGCGAGTGCACTGCCTGTTGACGGTCATGGGTTATTCCCTGTGCCCTCAAAGGGCAGCATTACTGGGGGTTTTAATTCATGGGACGAAGCTTAAGTGACTCCTCCACCTGGGCCCTGGTTCCTCATCGCCCCCAATACCCACACACATTGAGGGCATGGGAGCATAAAGTAAGCCCAGATTCATGGCAGGAGAGACCTCTAGGGAGTTAGGGGACCATTTGGCCTCATGCACCGCTACGGCCCGGGCGCTCCCACCTTTGACCCTGAACACCCGCACCTCTCATCTCTCTGTGGCTACGCCCATCTACAGAGGAGGTGGTGCCGGACCCCACCTCCGCATACCCCTACCTCCTCCTGTACGACGACCGCCAGCGGTGCTACCTGGGCTCTCCGCCAGAGGAAAGTGGCTTCTGCAGCAAAGACAGATTCGTGGCTTACCCCTGTGCCGTGGGCCAGGCGACCTTCTCCTCAGGAAGGCACTACTGGGAAGTGGGCGTGAACCTCACCGGGGACGCGCTGTGGGCCCTGGGTGTGTGCAGAGACAACGTGAGCCGGAAAGACAGGGTCACCAAGTGCCCCGAAAACGGCTTCTGGGTGGTTCAGCTGTCCAAGGGGACCAAGTACTTGCCTGCCATGTCCACCCCCACCCCCACCCCCATCATGCTGACGGAGCCTCCCAGCCACATGGGCGTCTTCCTGGACTTCGAGGCCGGGGAGGTGTCGTTCTACAGTGTGAGCGATGGGTCCCACCTGCACACCTACTCCCAGGCCACCTTCCCGGGCCCCCTGCAGCCTTTCTTCTGTCTGGGGGCACCGAAGTCTGGTCAGATGGTCATCTCCACAGTGACCATGTGGGTGAAGGAATAACCAGGCCGGGGGACACTGGCACTGCCCCGGCTCTGGAGAAGGTGGGGGCCTTCTGCTCACTGCAGGCCACCTGCCAGGGATCTCTTGGCATCACGCTGGCAGCCAATAGCCAGGCAGGGGGGGTCTCAAAGTATAACCATGATTAAAACCGTCAAACATTGAGGCTGTATTGCCAGATGCTTCCTAGAGGAAACTTGGAAGCCCCCGCATTCTGAGTGGACTGACTTCTAAATCCATACCTGCACAGCAGGAACACGTGCCCCCCACCCTCACTTTGGAATGACACGAATCCGTGGCTCCCGGCCCCCCAGCGGTTTAGGTTACTCTATCAAAGAAGCAGAAATACTCTATGCATCCTATCGCGGGGCGGGGGGTGGTGGTGGTTAGTTGCTCTGCCAGGGATGGTCCCAGGCTGCCCGCGGAAATGTCCTATGCATCCTACTGGGTCCTTCGAAGGGGAAAATGCGAAAGGCCGAACCCCTAAAGAGCCTCAGAGCTGCCCACCCCCATCCCGTTCGACCCTCAAAGTTGCACGAGCAGGTGCAAAATCCCAAAGAGGTAAGATTTATCTAGGGGCCTCCTTTCCACAGCGCCCTTCCCTTTTCCAAGGACCCCCACCCACCCCTGCAGCCTCAAGCACTTTCACAGCCCGAGTCAATCACCAGCGCGACAGAATTCCGGAGTCAGCGCACTCCTACCCCGACGAAGCCGGAGTCTGCGCCACGGGCTGCCGGGAACAACGCGCCCTTCGGAGTGGTTCCCGCAGAGAGAATGTGCGCCTCTTGCAGAGCTGGGCCTGGAGGGACAGTCTGGTCCCACCCCCAACTCCGGTGATTCTGACCTTGGCCTGCCGAGGCTGTGTGGGCCCGGCCTTCCCGAGGGTGCCCACCCTGGGACGCACGGGCTGAGGGGTGAAGACGCACTCGGGGTAGGCCGAGAGGCTCCACTGCCCCAGGCTGCGGGTTCCCTGAGTCCCTACAGTTGCTGTGTGCCCGGCCCTCTGCCCATCTCTCCGAGCCTCGCCCGTGTCCCACCTCCCCCCACTAACCCATTCCGTGCGCCCCCGCCCTCCCCGGAGCTCCGCCCTCTTACCGTCCTTCCTACTCGCCCCGCCCCCGACCTCCCCTGAGCCCCGCCCTCTTACCGTCCTTCCTCGCCCCGCCCCCTATCCCTCCTGAGCCCCGCCCCCTTCCCCATCCTCCCCTGCGTCCCGCCCTCTTTTCCCATCCCTCCCCTGCGCCCCGCCCTTTCCCTCCCCTGCACCCCGCCCCCTTCCCCCACGCTACCCGACGCCCCGCCCTCTTCCCATCCCTCTCCTGCGCCCCGCCCTCTTCCCCATCACTCCCCTGCGCCCCGCCCCCTGCCCTCATCCCTCCCCTGCGTCCCGCCCTCTTCCCTCATCCCTCCCCAGCGTCCCGCCCTCTTCCCTCATCCCTTCCCTGCGCCCCGCCATCTTCCCCATCACTCCCCTGCGCCCCGCCCCCTGCCCTCATCCCTCCCCAGCGTCCCGCCCTCTTCCCCCATCCCTCTCATGCAGCCTCAAGCACTTAACTCCCCTGCGTCCCGCCTTCTTCCCTCATCCCTCCCCTGCGCCCCGCCTTCTTCCCCATTCTTCCTCTGCGTCCCGCCCTCTTCCCCATTCCTCCCCTGCGCCCCGCCTTCTTCCCTCATCTTTCCCCTGCGCCCCGCCTTCTTCCCCATTCTTCCCCTGCGCCCCGCCCTCTTCCCCCATCCCTCCCCTGCGCCCCGCCTTCTTCCCTCAATCCCTCCCCTGCGCCCCGCCTTCTTCCCCATTCTTCCCTGCACCCCGCCCTCTTCCCCCATCCCTCCCGAGTCCCGCCCTCTTCGCTCATCCCTCCCCTGCGTCCCGCCCTCTTTCCTCATCCCTCCCCCGCGCCCCGCCCTCTTCCCTCATCCCTCCCCCGCGCCCCGCCCTCTTGCCCCCTACGCCCCGCCCCGCCCCCGCCCCTGCGCCCCGCCCCCTGCCCCCATCCTCCCCTGCGCCCCGCCCCCTGCCCCCTCCCTCCCCTGCGCCCCGCCCTCTGCCCTCATCCCTCCCCTGCGCCCCGCCCCCTGCCCCATCCTCCCCTGCGCCCCGCCCTCTTTCCATCCCTCCCCTGCGCCCCGCCCCTGCCCCATCCCTCCCCCGCGCTTCATTCCTCCCTAGGGCCAAGGTAAAGACTTCGCCACACGAACTCGAGCGGCCGGGACGCCAGGTCAGTGAGTGAATGCTCTCCAATTCCGGGCCGCCTGACGGGCAGCGGCCAATCGAAGGCAAAAGCGCGTTCTTCCAAAAAAAAAAAAAAAAAAAAAAAAAAAACCACCCAGTCGCTTCCTGCTTCCGCCTCGGCTCCCGCTCCTCTTCCTGCCAGCGTCCGGGTGTCCTACGTCCCGCGTCCCCTACGTCCCGTGTCCCCCGAGCGCCCGGAGCCTCCGCGCCCAGCGCTACCCAAGCCCAATATCCTGCGCCCCGGAGTCCCCGCGCCTCGGAGCCCGAGCCACCGCGAGTCCGAGCCCCGCCCCGGAGTGCCCGGGCCCCCGCAGCCGGATCCCCAGCGTCCCTGCGACCTCCCGCGTCTCCCCGCCGCCACCCCACGGACAGTACCGCGTTCCTCCGCTCGGCCCGCGCCATGGCCGCCCCCGACCTGTCCACCAACCTCCAGGAGGAGGCCACCTGCGCCATCTGCCTCGACTACTTCACGGACCCGGTGATGACCGACTGCGGTCACAACTTCTGCCGCGAGTGCATCCGGCGCTGCTGGGGCCAGCCCGAGGGCCCGTACGCGTGCCCGGAGTGCCGCGAGCTGTCCCCGCAGAGGAACCTACGGCCCAACCGCCCGCTCGCCAAGATGGCCGAGATGGCGCGGCGCCTGCACCCGCCGTCGCCCGTCCCGCAGGGCGTGTGTCCCGCGCACCGCGAGCCCCTGGCCGCCTTCTGCGGGGACGAGCTGCGCCTGCTGTGCGCGGCCTGCGAGCGCTCGGGGGAGCACTGGGCGCACCGCGTGCGGCCGCTGCAGGACGCGGCCGACGACCTCAAGGTGCGCCCGGGCGGGGGCAGCGAGCAGGGGCGTCGGGGAGCCGGGAGCTGGGGAGGCCTGGGCGGGTGGGGGGATTGGGGGATTGGTTGCTCCAGGCCTAATCTGTCTCTGTCCAGATGCAGCCTGCCCTGAGCCTGCGAGGGCGGTGTCGCGCAGGGTGGCTGTGGGGGGGGCTCATGACAGCCTGTTTCAAACAGGTCCCTTGGGGCCATGGCCGCCAATGGGACCCTGCTCTCGGGGGTGAGGGGCGTACCTCTCGTAGATAGAGGCTAAGAGGGGAAGGTGGAAGGTGGTGGCGTGGAGGCAAGGCAAATGTGAGCGTGCACTATGTGGGTGTACACTATGTGAGCGTGCACTCTGAGCGTACACTATGTGAGCGTGCACTATGTGGGTGTACACTATGAGCGTGCACTGAGCGTGCACTCTGACCATACACTGAGCATACACTATGAGCATGCACTGAGCGTACACTATGTGGGTGTACACTGTGAGCGTGCACTGAGCGTGCACTCTGACCATACACTGAGCATACACTATGAGCATGCACTGAGCGTACACTATGTGGGTGTACACTGTGAGCGTGCACTGTGGGTGTACACTATGTGAGCGTGCACTCAGCGTACACTATGCACTGTGAGCATGCACTGTGTGAGTGTATATTGGCCAGGAAGGGGCGGGGATCAGAGGAAAGTGGGAGAAGCTCAGAGGTGGCAGCTGGGCAGGATGAGTGGGGCAGACTCATCTCCTCTTTCACCTCCCCTCCAGGCCACCCTGCCTTTCTGGGTGGGGTACTGGGAGCCGCCTCTGCTCTCTGAGATGCCAGGGCCCAGCCGCCTTCTCTCTCCTTGTCTTGTTGCTTAAAACCCAAAGAAACCCGGAGCTTCAGGGCCTGGGGCACACGCTTCCCTGCCCTGCCCTCCCTCCCACTGCCATCTTCCTCGCTGACCTGCTGCACTGTGCTCCTGGGAGCCCAGGTGTGGGGCCGATGGCAGCATCTTTGGAGCTTCCTCGATTGTACCTTGCCTGTGGCATCACGGTCACCTGTGTGTGCCAGACTAGCCGTTAAGCCAGTGTTAGAATCAGTACTGAGTCAGTCTGTCCCCGTCACAGAGCAAATTTATGGAACACTAGAATAAATCTGAGTCTGTCCCCTTCTGCTCTGGATTTTAGCAGAAAAGTGGCTTAGAGCCATATCCCTGGGCTTGTCTAGACACAGATTCCTCTGGGGTTTGTTTTTTTTATCTGTGCAGGAATGTCTACACCTCAGACATATTAGCCCAGCAGGATTACCCTCCTGACACCAATGACACTGATGGGTGCAGAGTGCACCCAGTAGCTCTACAGAGTTGACCTGATGAAGTTTCGTGGGCTAACACTTAGCCCTTTCTTTTGTAGGTGAAAAAAAATTTTTCCCTCTATCCTGTTAGGTTCAGTGGCTGGCGGCTGCAAATTAAACTGGCATAAGACAGATCAACAGGAAAAGAAAGTATACAATTTTATTAATATTTTAAGTTTCATTGCACAAGAACTTTATAGAAAAGAAGCAAAGAAGAGCTCTTAGATCCTGGGGGTTACATTTGTACCATTTCAGCAAAGGACTGTAAATTGTGGAGAAGGGACACAGAAAAAGGATATTGGGCTTCTAGGGCCGATAAATGGTGGGAAAGTGACTAGGAAGTAGATGGGCAGAAGCAACACAAGGTCATGGGCCTTGTAGTAAGGTCTGTGTAGCAGACGCATCTCCTGGGATTAGAGTGCCCTCTTGTTCCTGGTAGAGGGGTTGCCTTTCTCATGGAGAATGAATACCCTGCTTTTAGGCAGACAGGAGTGCAGAGAGCTCTTCTGTACCTGCTTTTACCCAGAATCCCTCATGCCACAGTGGCATATTGGGGGGTGACATGTCCTGTTCCTCTCCACTGCATGGGGGCCTGTGTGATGTTACCTGCAGCAAACTGCTCTTACCTGCCCCACAGCCCTAGAAAGCTCCGTCCTCCCCATGGGGCTGTGTGTCCAGAGCTGCGGCCCCCGAGCTCTGTGACAAGTTTACTCCTCGCCTGGCGCTGACCTGCAGTCAGGACAGCTGAACAGCCCCAGGCTGGGTTGCCCGCAGGTGGTAGACAGGGAAGTCCCAGCAAGTTCCAGTTCCGGGGAGCGGCACACGGGAAAGAACATAGCCCCAGTTCTCTCTGGGTTTGTGTATCCTGCGGTACTTGTTGGGGGAGGGGTTTGCCACAGGAGGGAGGAGGCCGGGGAAGATCCCAGGCCCGCACAAAGCCCCAGCATCCCAGTTCTGACTACACGCAGGGTAAGAGGCTTCCATTCTCATCTGGCCAGAGACACAGAGATGTGTGTACTTGAAATGCGAGGTCTTTGCCATGCTGGGTGCATTGTGCTGCTTTACAGCCCATTCCATCCGTTCAGATGCTGTTTGTAACCTTAGTGTTGAAACCTGAAAATGTTGGCTGGGCGCAGCGGCTCACGCCTGTAATCCCAGCACTTCCGGAGGCTGAGGTGGGTGGATCACCTGAGGTCGGGAGTTCAAGACCACCCTGGCCAACATAGTGAAAACCTACCTCAACTAAAAATACAAAAATTAGCTGGGTGTGGTGACGGGCACCTGTAATCCCAGCTACTTGGGAGGCTGAGGCAGGAGAATCGCTTGAACTCAGTAAGTGGAGGTTGCAGTGAGCCAAGATTGCGCTGCTGTACTCTAGCCTGAGGGACAGAACGAGACTCCATATCAAAAAAAAAAGAGAAAGCAAAATATCAGAGGGACTGAAGCATCGAGGGAGAAGCTGAGAGGCGCTGGGCCAAGTGTTTGAAGTGGGGTTGGGTTACAGGGGTCAGGCCTGAGTTTTCTGTGGCAGGCCGACAGCAGTGAGGAGGGAGGCCCGGGGACAGGGACCTCCATTTGGGGTTCTAGGGAGTTGAGCCCAGGCAGGGACGAAAAGCGGCTGGACATGTTGTTGGTGCTCCAGAGGTGCCAGGCAGTCTCCTCGAATCCGCAAATCGTGAGGTCGGGTGTGGAACCAAAGTGAGCACCCGTAGCCGGGCAGCTGAGCTCATGTCCTGGCCCTGCTACCTGGGCAGACTTCTGGGCCCTCCCAGCACCTCCGTCCTTCCAGAGCGTGGACAGAGAGGTGACAGCCAAGCCTCGGGTGGCTGAGGAGCCAAGAGATGTGGCCAGCACAAGGTCTGTTGCTGATGAGGCTGTCAGATGGGGATGGGGTGGAAGTGAACAGACCCTTCTAGGAGTGGGGTGCCGGCACCCCAAGCATACGAGGTGCCACGGGCTTGTGCGTAGGATTCTCACTGCTTCCGGATACGCACAGCCTGGAGAACCGTGGGAATGAGAATTGAGGACCGAGAAAGCAGAATGCAAGTGTACCCGGCTGGGGGCTTATTACAGTGGCTGTGGGTGAAGCTGAAAATGCACAAGGTCCTGGGTGGCTTGGAGGAAAGATGGGGCGCTCAGCTAGGTGTCTTTCGACGCCGACGGTCCTCCCAAAATGCCATGGCTTGCACGTGGCAGATGTGTCCTACTTGCAGCTCTGGAGGCTAGAAGTCCAAGATCAAGTCCTTCAGGTTCAGTATGTGATGAGGGCGACTTCTCACTGTGGCTTCAGGTGAAAGCAGTGACGGTTCCTTTAAAAGAACACTAATTCCATCGAGGTAGCTCCGCCCTCCTGGTCTAATCACCTCCCAAAGGCCCTGCCTCCTACGTCATCTCCCTGGGGGTTGGGATTTCAACCTGTGAATTTGAAGGGGGGCAGAATTTTTGGACCCCAGGATAGGCTTGGCCCAGGCCCTTGTGTGAGCTGGTAGGTGAGGAGGAAGAGGCGCTGTCTTGGGGGCGGACAGGGTGGGCAGCCGGAGCCCCTGAGGCAGCTTTGCAAAGCAGGAAGAGGCCTGGGTTAGGGTAGCAAGATCAAGAACTAGAGAGACGCCCCATCTGAGAAAAAGGAAAGAATGCGGCCGGCCTCTGGCAAGAGGTGGTCCTGCCCACCCGCCAGGAGGGCACACTCGTTGGAGGACATCGAGCTCGCTCATGCTCCGGGCAGATTTCACTTTGTCCCCATTGTCTCTGAGGAGGAACTTGGGACAGAGGGTCTCATGGCCCTGCCTGGCCTCTCCCGCAGGTGAAGCTGGAGAAGTCGCTGGAGCACCTCCGGAAGCAGATGCAGGATGCGCTGCTGTTCCAAGCCCAGGCGGATGAGACCTGCGCCTTGTGGCAGGCAGGTGCTGGGGCTCCCAGGGTCCCGGGTGGCGGGGCAGGGGGTGAGGGTCCTGCATGAGGGACCCCGGGGGCGATGCTGGCCGGGCACACTTGCCCTCAGCGCCCCATGACCAGTTACTGCTTCAGCCTGGTCCCACCGAGCCCGCTGAGGGCTGGGCCTGCCCCGGGTGTACCTGGCCTGCCGGCTTCAGGCGGGCATGGGATACCACACCCCAAGGGCCCTACCCTGTGGTTCCAGCATGCTTGTGTGGCAACTCTGAGGTGGACCTGGAGGTGAATTTGGAGGCTTTGAGTGATTAGGCGGTAGATGGTGGGATTCAGCCATCCCTAGGAGTAGATTTGGGGTATTGGGGGCCCTGGGTGGTAGATTTGGGGTCTGGGCAGCCCCAGGGGAGAATTTGGAGGTCAGGAGGGGCCCTGGGTGGTAGATTTGGGGTCTGGGCAGCCCCAGGGGAGAATTTGGAGGTCAGGAGGGACCCTGGGTGGTAGATTCGGGGTCTGGGCAGCCCCAGGGGAGAATTTGGAGGTCAGGAGGGACCCTGGGTGGTAGATTCGGGGTCTGGGCAGCCCCAGGGGAGAATTTGGAGGTCAGGAGGGACCCTGGGTGGTAGATTCGGGGTCTGGGCAGCCCCAGGGGAGAATTTGGAGGTCAGGAGGGACCCTGGGTGGTAGATTCGGGGTCTGGGCAGCCCCAGGGGAGAATTTGGAGGTCAGGAGGGACCCTGGGTGGTAGATTCGGGGTCTGGGCAGCCCCAGGGGAGAATTTGGAGGTCAGGAGGGGCCCTGGGGGGTAGATTCGGGGTCTGGGCAGCCCCAGGGGAGAATTTGGAGGTCAGGAGGGGCCCTGGGTGGTAGATTCGGGGTCTGGGCAGCCCCAGGGGAGAATTTGGAGGTCAGGAGGGGCCCTGGGGGGTAGATTCGGGGTCTGGGCAGCCCCAGGGGAGAATTTGGAGGTCAGGAGGGGCCCTGGGGGGTAGATTCGGGGTCTGGGCAGCCCCAGGGGAGAATTTGGAGGTCAGGAGGGGCCCTGGGGGGTAGATTCGGGGTCTGGGCAGCCCCAGGGGAGAATTTGGAGGTCAGGAGGGACCCTGGGGGGTAGATTCGGGGTCTGGGCAGCCCCAGGGGAGAATTTGGAGGTCAGGAGGGACCCTGGGGGGTAGATTCGGGGTCTGGGCAGCCCCAGGGGAGAATTTGGAGGTCAGGAGGGACCCTGGGTGGTAGATTCGGGGTCCAGCTGGCCCCAGGTGTAGTGCAGGGTTCTACAAGCAAGGGCTGGGTTTGGGAGTTGGAGAGGACTAGGTGGTTTGGGGTATTAGAGTTGGGGTCTGGCAGGTTTCAGCTTGTGGTAAAATAGGATTTGACTGTCCCTGAGGGGTGGGTTTGGGGTTTGGGGTCTGGCCTTAGCTGTCCTCTCTGGGCCCTGCAGAAGATGGTGGAAAGCCAACGGCAGAACGTGCTGGGGGAGTTTGAGCGTCTTCGCCGCTTGCTGGCCGAGGAGGAGCAGCAGCTGCTGCAGAGGCTGGAGGAGGAGGAGCTGGAGGTGCTGCCCCGTCTGCGGGAGGGCGCGGCCCGCCTGGGCCAGCAGAGCGCTCACCTGGCTGAGCTCATCGCCGAGCTTGAGGGCCGCTGCCGGCTGCCTGCGCTGGGCCTGCTGCAGGTGAGCTGGGCGGGGCGGCTGGGAGGCAGCCTCGGTGGCCACTCGGGCTCAGCCTGGCCTTGCCGGGGGAGGGAGAACCAGAAAGCACAGGAAGCAGGGGTGGCGGTTGTCCGGGTGGAGATGTGCACGGCCTGGCTGGATGTGCCCGGCTCCTGCCTTTGAAATGCTGAGTCAGCAGCAGGACAGACATCCCACCCCCAAAACCCATGTGCCAAGAAAGGCACAATCGATTTCCTCTGTAGACGTATACAGGTGGTATCTCTTAAGTGCTCACGTAAGGTCACGCCATCTTGGCCCGACCGATGTCGCTGCTCCCTGTGGGCACGGCCAAGAGTGAGTGTGTGCTGCCAGCCCTCCTGGGGCAGGACACACAAGCTGGTGCTGCTGACCTTGCTTCCCACAGGCTCTGACCTGCCCTCCCTGCCTGGGACCACCTGGGCCTCCCGTAGGCCTCCCACAGGCGTCCCCGGCAGGAAGTCCTCACCCTTCTCTCTGTCCCCGCCGCACACCCCATGCGTCTCCGTCACGAGGGGTCTTATCCTTCTCTGCTTCCGGGAGACTCCTTCCCCACGTGGGGCTCCACTTCGCGAGCCGGTCCTCCTGGGCCTGGGCCTCCCTAGGTGCGGCCCCAAACCAGAACCTGCCGATGCCCTGCCCTCTGGCCTGGCGTCGGCTCTCCCCGCTCGGCAAGTGTGCTCTGACACTCCTGTGCTGACAGGCCCCGAGTGGGCTGGGGGTGTCTGCTGCCGCCCTCCTGTGGGGTTCAGCCAGACATTGGTCCTACAAAACGGAGAACGCGTTCCGCACCCAGCATGTGTAGACCCAAGGGGCCCGAAGATTCCCAGGAAACGGGGCCCTGGGCAGTTCCCGCTCTTATAGAGGAGAGAAGCCGTGTGAGTGAATTCGGCCACTGGTGGGGCAGGGCTACCAGACCCAGGCGGAGCCCACACGCTGCAGATGTGGCTGGGCGGCTTTGCACAGGAGGTGACCCACCGCCAGCCTCTGGGCAAGCAGAACGTCAGACCAGGCTCCTGGTTTCATTTGTCATTTCTGTCGTGAGCCGTTTTCTGTATATGTTTTTGTGGATTTCAGGGGTGTGAGTGCAGCCAGAGCGTAACCATCACCGGAAGCTGCATGCTGTACCCACCTCCGAGGGTGCAGCATCTGCCGTCCACTCCACGTGCACCCGCTTGGACATTAACTGGCCTTGAGCCTGGGAAGAGGGAGGGACACTCAGCCAGCGTCTGTGGGAAGGCTGAGTAGTAAGGAGGGGGTCCCGGGGTTCGTAAATCGTGGGGCGGAGGTGCCCAGGGGACCGAGGAGACGCCGTCAGGGAGGCAGGGAGAGCAGGTGTCGGAGAAGCTAGGGAGGGTTTCGAAGGAAGGAGTTGACCTGGAAACGGGGACCCACAGAGTTTGTGTGAAGAGGCGTCTGGGCTCTCGGCTGCAACGTTGTGGCATGTGGGTGGGTCTTGGGTCTCATGCCTGCCTGCATTCACCTTGCTGAGAGGCCTACCTGTCTATGCCTTGGCCAAGCTGCCTGCCCAGGTTTGGCCTGGCTACGAGGCTTCAGGAGGTCCCTCCTGTCCCCCGAGCCTGCCGGCCCAGAGCTGCCCTGACATGTGCGGTGGGGTCCCCACATGGGGGTCACAGGAGAGCAGCCCCAGGGCTCTGTGTTGGCGTGGGCTGTGCGCCGGTCTGAGAGGGAGAGGTGGGGTTGGTTTGCACCCTTGGCCAGCCGTTGGGTTGGGGGGCCCATCCCGCACTCCCAGCACCCAGGCCCACTAGACAAGGCCTGCGCGGTGGAGGAAAGGGCTTGAGTGGCTCCCGGGCTGCTGCGGACCCTGGGTCCTTGCTTGCGGCAGGCCCTGCTCGTAGCCATGGAGCGGTTTTGTTTGTCAATGCTGTGCAGAAACCATCCCCCTCCTGGAGGCCAAGGTCGTCCTCCACCCCCACGCCCATCTCCTGCCGCCCTGCCCCCAGCCTTGTGACAGCCACCTCCTGTTTGCAGGTGACCCCAGGGCGCCCCCCCCAGGTTGAATAGCGAAGGTGGTGCTGCTCCCACTGCCTTGCTCACTGTAGTCCCAGCTACTCAGCGGTGGCCGTCCACTGCTGCCCTGTGCCCGCCCCTCCCTTGTCCTGCACACTCCCGTGTCTACCAGCAAACTCTCCTTGGGCTTCAGAACTCAACCAGGAGTCTTCTCTTTGTTCATTTGTGTATGAATTATTTATTGAGACGGTATCATTCTGTCGCCCACACTGGAGCACCGTGGCAGCCTCAACATCCTGGATGCCAGCGACCCTCCCACCTCAGCCTCCTGAGTAGCTGGGACCCGGGTTCAAGCTGTTCTTCTGCCTCAGCCTTCCGAATAGCTGGGACTACAGGCACGCAGCACCAAGTCCAACCAATTAAAACAATGTTTTTAGAGATGGGGTTTCATCATGTTGGTCAGCTGGTCTTGAACTCCTGGACTCAAGTGATCCACCTGCCTCGGCCTCCAAAGTGCTGGCCTGCGTGGCAAAACCCCATCTCTACTAAAAATACAAAAATTAGCCGGATGTAGTGGGGCGCCTGTCATCCCAGCTGCTTGGGAGACTGAGGCAGAAGAATCACTTGAACCCGGGAGGCAGAGGTTGCACTGAGCTGAGATGGTGCCACTGCTCTCCAGCCTGGTGACAGAGTGAGACTCCATCTCAAAAAAATAATAATGAAAAAGTAAAATGTTGGGGGGCCTAGAGTGTGTTGTTTTCAACACACTGTTGCAGACAGAATTAACTACTAGTACGTGTGGAAATCTTCCTTTGCCCTTTCTCCTGTATGCAAGGAAACCTTGCCGGGCATGTGTCTTCCTCACTTGTGCACCTGGCCTGGTAGCTGGCACAACGTGTGTCAGAATGAACAGGGTGTGGGGTCATCTGGTGAGTGTGGGTTAAATCCCTGCAGTGCGCTGAAGACTGTTGTAAGACACACGAGACTGTACCTTCCAGGAGCTGATGTTCCAGTTCTGGGTGTGTCACGCCAGCTCCGGCTACCACCTGAACTACCACCGGCCGGGGGGCCTCCCCAGCTGAGACATCACCTCCCAGTCCTGGACACTGGAAAGCTGAGGTCAAGGCCGGCTCCTCCTGAGGCCTCTCCTGGGCCTGTAGACGCCGTCTCTTCCTGTATCCTCACAGGGTCGGCCCTCTGTGGGTGTCTGCCCGTCGCCCCTTCTTAGAAACCTAAGTTCTGTTGCATTACAGCCACCCTGATGGCCTCATTTTACTATATTTCCTCTTTTAAGGCCGTTTTCCCCAATGTTCTAGTTCTGAGGCCCTGAAGTTTCCAGCTTCAACATACAGATCTGGTGGGGTGGACACAACTCAGGCCCTAACACGGAGTCAGATGCCGTCACGGATCAGGCAGCGACGCGGGAAGGAGGCAGCCAGGGCATAGGGCAGGGCAGGGAACCCGCAGGCCCGGCGGAGCTGGCGGAGGGAGCAGTGCAGCCGTGGGGCTGGGCTCCGGCTGGGGTGGAGGCACCCCTAGCTGGAGGCCCGGATGCGTGCCTGTCCTGCCTTGGCACCTGGGGTGCCCCTTGGGGCTCTGGGTAGGGAGCTAACAGCCAGATGCCCTGTGTCCAGGTGTCAGGCAGAAGTGGGGCTTGGTCCACAGGGCTGGGCTGCGCCTGTTGGTGATGGCCTCCTGGCATGCGTGCCAAGCCTCCTCCGGCATTCCTGGTCCACAGGGCTGGGCTGCGCCTGTTGGTGATGGCCTCCTGGCATGCGTGCCAAGCCTCCTCCGGCATTCTTGGTCCACAGGGCTGGGCTGCGCCTGTTGGTGATGGCCTCCTGGCATGCGTGCCAAGCCTCCTCCGGCATTCTTGGTCCACAGGGCTGGGCTGCGCCTGTTGGTGATGGCCTCCTGGCATGCGTGCCAAGCCTCCTCCGGCATTCTTGGTCCACAGGGCTGGGCTGCGCCTGTTGGTGATGGCCTCCTGGCATGCGTGCCAAGCCTCCTCCGGCATTCTTGGTCCACAGGGCTGGGCTGCGCCTGTTGGTGATGGCCTCCTGGCATGCGTGCCAAGCCTCCTCCGGCATTCTTGGTCCACAGGGCTGGGCTGCGCCTGTTGGTGATGGCCTCCTGGCATGCGTGCCAAGCCTCCTCCGGCATTCCTGGTCCACAGGGCTGGGCTGCGCCTGTTGGTGATGGCCTCCTGGCATGCGTGCCAAGCCTCCTCCGGCATTCTTGGTCCACAGGGCTGGGCTGCGCCTGTTGGTGATGGCCTCCTGGCATGCGTGCCAAGCCTCCTCCGGCATTCCTGGTCCACAGGGCTGGGCTGCGCCTGTTGGTGATGGCCTCCTGGCATGCGTGCCAAGCCTCCTCCGGCATTCCTGGTCCACAGGGCTGGGCTGCGCCTGTTGGTGATGGCCTCCTGGCATGCGTGCCAAGCCTCCTCCGGCATTCCTGGGACTCAGCCTTGCTGCTGGTGGTTTCTGGCCCCCTGTGTGTGTGTTTTGCTGCCTGAGACTCAAATGTGGGGCTCCCGGGGCGGGGGTGGGCTCCAGGAGCAGGTGATGGTCACTGACACCGAGTGTGCTGTTTCCTCCCCACATAGGACATCAAGGACGCCCTGCGCAGGTACGAGCCCGGCCTCTCGTGGAGGGTGGGGCGGGAGGGAGGGGGGTGGGGGCCTGGCTGTTGGCCATGGGGTTAACACCTGCGCTGTCCCCTCTAGGGTCCAGGATGTGAAGCTGCAGCCCCCAGAAGTTGTACCCATGGAGCTGAGGACCGTGTGCAGGGTCTCGGGACTGGTGGAGACGCTGCAGAGATTTCGAGGTGGGTGCGGAAGGCCCCAGGTGGGGAGATGACTCCAGGAGGGGACCCCCAAGGACCTTGGGCCCCCCGCAAGCAGCCAGCCACGTGTTCTGTGCCCTGCCGCTGCCAGCTCCAGACTCGCAGTGTCCTGGTGGTGGGTCTTGGGAGAACGTCCTCGGCTCACACTGCTGGCGTCAGTTGTGTGGGTGTTTTCACACCCACCGGTTTTTCAACTCCTGGGCACTAAGTGGGTGTCCAAGGCCTCCGTTCCGCATTGAGCGGGATTGCCAGTGCTGGCACTATGGGAGTTACTACAGAGCCTGCCGATTATGGGCTTAGTCCCATGGGACTGCCCGCTTGAGATGCCCGTCACCGCTTCCCGGGGCTGCCCCGCCTCTGGCCCCGGCCCCTCTGCAGATGTGAGCATTGGCTGGCACAGCCCGCGGAGCTTGGGACGGCACCTGACTCACCGTCAGGGGTTTGTTGTGAAGGACGGCACTTGGGAAGGGGCACAGAGCCTCCTGGCACCTCCACGTGTTCAGCCGGAAGCTCCCAGAGCCCCAAGAGCTGTTTAGTGTCTTCATGGAGGGTCCATGGCAGGGTTAGGACTGATGAAATCATCGTCATTGGCGATGGGGCTCAACCCAAGGCAGCGACGCGGGAAGGAGGCAGCCAGGGCATAGGGCAGGGCAGGGAACCCGCAGGCCCGGCGGAGCTGGCGGAGGGAGCAGTGCAGCCGTGGGGCTGGGACCTTCCCTTCCTGAGGTCAGGGGCTTGGACTCAGTGTTCCCGCCCTCTGCTCACAGGATCGGCCCTTCTGGTGGCTCTGCTCATAGGATCGGCCCTTCTGGTGGCTCTGCTCATAGGATCGGCCCTTCTGGTGGCTCTGCTCACAGGATCGGCCCTTCTGGTGGCTGGCCCTCTGCTCACAGGATCGGCCCTTCTGGTGGCTCTGCTCACAGGATCGGCCCTTCTGGTGGCTCTGCTCACAGGATTGGCCCTTCTGGTGGCTCTGCTCATAGGATCGGCCCTTCTGGTGGCTCTGCTCACAGGATTGGCCCTTCTGGTGGCTGGCCCTCTGCTCACAGGATCGGCCCTTCTGGTGGCTCTGCTCATAGGATCGGCCCTTCTGGTGGCTCTGCTCACAGGATCGGCCCTTCTGGTGGCTGGCCTTCTGCTGGGTTTTCTTGGGTCGCCACCTCAGCCACTGTAGCGGCATCAACTCCTCAGGTGTGATGTAAAGGAGCGTCTTATGATAATAGGAGATGCTCCTGTCACTCAGGAAATTCCCAGGGTTCTGTGAGCTCCGGGCCAGGAACTGGGGACAAAACCCACATCTGTTTCTTGTATCCCAGTCACCCAGAGAAAGTCCTGTCCTCAGCCCTTGCCTGTTGTGGGAGCTATGTGCAGGCCTGAGGTGGAGAGACCTGAAATCTGGGCGTGGTCAGGGTTGGACAGCCACCCTCATTCACGTCCTTCACTTGGGGATTGAAAGAAGGAACGGGCTGGGTGCAATAGCTCACATCTGTCATCCCAGCACTTTGAGAGGCTCACGTGGGAGGATTACTTGAGGCCAGCAGTTCAAGACCAGCCTAGGAAACATAGCAAGACTCCCATCTCTACAAATAAAAAACTAAAAAATGAGCCGGCCATGGTGGCACACACCTGTAATCCCAGCGACTGGGGAGGCTGAGGCAGGAGGATTGTTGGAGCGCAGGAGGCCAAGGTGCACTGCAGCCTGGGGTCGTAGAGCAAGACCATGCCTCTTTCAAAAAGAGAAAAACAAAAGAAAGCAACCGGCCAGGTGCAGTGGCTCACACCTGTAATCCCAGCACTTTGAGGGCTGAGGCTGAGACGGGCAGATCACCTGAGGTCAGGAGTTCGAGACCAGCCTGACCAGAGTGGAGAAACCCCGTTTCTACTAAAAATATACAAAATTAGCTGGGCGTGGTAGCACATGCCTGTAATCCCAGCTACTCGGGAGGCTGAGGCAGGAGAATGGCTTGAACCCGGCAGGTGGAGGTTGCGGTGAGCCGAGATCGTAGCGCTGCACTCCAGCCTGGGCAACAAGAGCAAAACTGCATCTCAGAAAAAAAGCAACCAAGATTTCCTCTTGACGTCTGGAGGCAAAACATGGGCCAATTTCTAGGACATTGTAAGTTGCAACTGGACGCGGTTAGGTGGGTTTTTTTCTGGGGAGGGATGTCCGCCTGGACGGTAAGTTACTTCAGGAAGTGGTGATGCTACAGGACCCTGGGGCAGACAGCCGAGGCCATCCGGCTGGGAGGATCCTACCCACACACCCAGGACCCGGCAGGTGGCCCCAGCTTGCCCTTGGCTGTGCCTGGGTGACCTTGGGCCTCTCTCTGCAGGGGACGTGACCCTGGACCCGGACACCGCCAACCCTGAGCTGGTCCTGTCTGAAGACAGGCGGAGCGTGCAGCGCGGTGACCTGCGCCAGGCCCTGCCGGACAGCCCGCAGCGCTTCGACCCTGGCCCCTGCGTGCTGGGCCGGGAGCGCTTCACCTCAGGCCGCCACTACTGGGAGGTGGAGGTTGGGGACCGCAGCAGCTGGGCCCTGGGTGTGTGCAGGGAGAACGTGAACCGGAAGGAGAAGGGCGAGCTGTCGGCGGGCAACGGCTTCTGGATCCTGGTCTTCCTGGGGAGCTACTACAACTCCCCGGAACGGGCCTTGGCTCCACTCCGGGACCCGCCCAAGCGCGTGGGGATCTTCCTGGACTATGAGGCCGGACATCTCTCCTTCTACAGCGCCACCGACGGGTCGCTGCTCTTCATCTTCCCCGAGATCCCCTTCTCGGGGACGCTGCGGCCCCTCTTCTCGCCCCTATCCAGCAGCCCGACCCCGATGACTATCTGCCGGCCAAAAGGTGGGTCTGGGGAGGCCCTGGCTCCCCAGTGACTCCTGGAGGAGTCCTGTCGCCTCCTGCCCTCCAGGCCACGGAGTGTTCTGGCCACTTGGAGGACCTGGGAGGAGGGAGCGTGCCCTTTGAATAAGAGGAGGAACTCCTGGTGCCTTTCGGAGCCTGTGTGGGAGAGCCCCAATTCTAGCACTCCTGGAACCCGTCAGAGAGTGTGGGGCAGACTCACCCTCCCCGGAAGACCCTTCCAGCCACCGGGTGCCACTTAGTGCCAACAGCCCTCACCAAAGCTGGGAAACCGTGGCCCCCGTGGCTCTGGCCTACGGTTCCAGAAGCTACAAAAGCTCCCCCAGAGCTTGCAGAATCCAGGGTCCACCTAAGCGGCACAGCTCCTGCAGCCCGGCCAGCCCCCAAAAGTCCTGTGCACCCCACCTCTGAAGAGACTTGGGGAGGCAGCTGGGATGGGAGCCAGCCCATCCCTGTCTGTGGCCCCATAGTGGTTGAGAGCCCATCAGTCCTGGGTGGGGCTGCTTCAGAACAATTAGGGGGCAGCCCCAATGAGTTTTCAGAGATGCTGGGAGGAGCCAGTGAGGACAGGAACCAAGAGAAGTCCCAGAATTAAGGGGCTTCTGGGAGGGGCCCGGCACAGATGCCTGTTGAGCAGGTGTGTGGGCTTGGAGGAGAGAGCAAAGCCAGGAATGTCATCTGCAGGCCCATGTTGTGACTTGAAGCTTTCATGGGCCCACCATGGGCCCACTTGAAGCCCACCATGGGCTTTGCCCTTGCAAAATCTTCCCTGGTCTCTGGTGGCCCCTGAGGACCGAGGGTCCCAGCTGCTGCTTTCGGATATGCACTTCTGGCCACCAGCCTCGTAGTCCCCTTACCCTGGGAGGAACAGGAGGGACCGAGTCTGGAGCATACAGGACATGCCAGGAACAGGAGGGACCGAGTCTGGAGCATACAGGACATGCCAGGAGCCGGGTTTCTTTGTCCTCACGGTACTGCTCTATGTATTGTCCGCATCCCCACGTTAAATAAACTGGCTGTTACCTGCAAATCATCCTGACGGTGGCTGCTTAGCCTAGGACAATAGCTAACAGTGCCCCACCGTACCCAGCAGAGGGCAGGGCCCCAGGGAGGCTGGTGATGGGGCAGGCGGGAAGCTTGGGCAGAGTGGGGGCTGGGACAGGCAGCCGCTTCCCACGCCCAGGCACTGAGGAGTCACAGATGGGCTGTCTGCTTTCTTTGCCGCAATATACATGTTCTGGCCAGGCGTGGTGGCTCATGCCTGTAATCCCAGCACTCTCGGAGGCAGAGGTGGGCAGATCACCTCAGATCAGGTGTTCAGGACCAGCCTGGCCAACATGGTGAAACCCCATCTCTACTAAAAATACAAAAATTTAGCCAGGCGTGGTGGCGGGTGCCTGTTACCCCAGCTACTCAGGAGGCTGAGGCAGGAGAATCACTTGAACCCGGGAGGCAGAGGTTGCAGTGAGCCAAGATCGCGCTCCAGCCTGGGTGACGAGTGAAATTCAATCTCTAAACAGAGAGAGAGAGAGAGAGAGAGAGAGTGTGTGTGTGTGTGTGTGTGTGTAGAGAGAGAGAGTGTGTGTGTGTGTGTGTGTGTGTGTACACGTTTCTTAGGCGGAGCTATTGCAGGAATTTTTTTTAGATAACCTGGTAAATGATTCCTGTGTTCCATCGTGATTTAGTGAGTAGTCTCCTGAATGCAGGTGACCGAATATTTAGGTCCCCACAAATTCCTGTGTTGAAATCCTCACCACATGTTCATGTTATGAGGACATGGGGCTCTGCAGATTAAGTAGGTCATGAGTGAGATTAGACCCTCATCAGTGGGGCCAGCTCTGGGCGTCTGTGCGTACTGAGGGATGGTGGTGTCTTTCCGGGTCCACAAGGGGGTGTAGTTTTAAGGGCAAGAACCTCCCAGCACCAGGCTCCCTTCCTGTCTCTCCATCCGGGAGATTTAATGGTCTTTGTTTTAATTTTCTCGGGTGCAGGAAGAATCAAAAGTCAGTCGCTCCAGCGGAAGTTCTAAGGAACTCCTCCACTGGCCAGGGGTCTTGGAGAAGGTGGGGGTTCCTCCCAGGTTAAAAGCCCCCTTCTTCCACACCCCTTCGACTCCATGTTTGGGTCCCCTTCCTCTCTCTGTTGCTCTGTCTCTCTCTCTGCAAACACGTTGGGGTTCGGTATTTGCGAGCGCACTGCACTGTGGTCTCCTCTCTCATTCTTGAGAGTGCGAGGGACCAAGACCCTTGGAGAAAAGTCCTCTCAGGGGGACCGAGGGCTCCCCTGAACCCCAGAAGGACATTGCACATGCACCGTCTGGCATGGTCCAAAGATAGTCGTCATCCAGGCCACGTGTCCGTGTCTTCCTCTGCATCTGCTGTGCCCACCCAACGGTAGCTGGCCACCCTTGGAGTGCCCACAGTGTCCCGAGAGCTGGGTGCAGGGGGCCCAGCCCCACCTGTGCAGCACCCAACCATTCCAGTGCCTCCGTGCCCTGGAGTCCCCTGCACCCCAGTGCGCAACTCACCCCACACCGTCCCCATCTTGCCCTCTCCCACCACATGCTCCTTCTGTGCATCCAGTGCCCCCTGCATCTGTGGCCTCCCAGCGAGCTCAGACCCCACCAGGGCCATGGGTCGCCCGAGCTCTAGATCTCCTCACGCCCTTGGTGGCCACGGAGCCCAGTGCCTCTGTGTTAGTGCCTGGAGCCTCTGGTCACCCCACAGCCATGCCCCGTGCACTCCAGGCATCCAGAGAGGCCCCTCATGCCCCGTTTGCTTCCTTCCCTCCTGCGTCCTCGCCCTTCCTAGGTGCCCCACGGTCACGGGGGCAACGCTGGCGTCTGGGGGAGGTGGTGCAGAGCCGCTTGTGAGCCTGCGCGGGCCTCCCGCCACCAGCCTGGAGCTCTGTCCCTGCTGTGCCCAGGCCCCTGTGCTTCCCTGCCCTTCTCAGCCCAGAGTCGCCTCCCCCAAACACCCTGACTTTTTGTAACAATTTTTTTTTGAGACGGAGTTTTGCTCTTATTGCCAAGGCTGGAGTGCAATGGCATGATCTTGGCTCACTGCAACCTCTGCCTCCTGGGTTCAAGCAATTCTCCTGCCTCAGCCTCCTGAGTAGCTGGGATTACAGGTGTGCACCACCACACCCAGCTAATTTTTGTATTTTTGGTAGAGATGAGGTTTCACCATGTTGGTCAGGCTGGTCTGGAACTCCTGACCTCGTGATCTGCCTGCACCTGGCCACAACTTTTTATTTCCTTTAATATTCTCCATTATTTTAATGTTTTTTATTTCAGTAATTTCCACCTTCCTGTTTATTGTTTTCTTTTTTTGAGTTTAGTTTATTCTTTTGTTGTTTTTTGTTTGTTTGTTTTTTTGAGATAGCATCTCCTGCTGCCCAGGCTGGAGTGCAGGGGTGCCATCTCCACTCACTGCAAGTAGTCTCACTGTGTGGGCTCAAGCAGTCTTCCACCTCAGCCTCCTGAGTAGCTAGGACCACAGGTGTGCACCACCACGCCCAGCTAGTTTTTAAATTTTCATAGAGACAAGGTCTTTCTATGTTGCCCAGGCTGGTCTTAAATTCCTGGAGTCACGTAACCCTCCCTTCTCAGCCTCCCCAAAATGTTGGCATTACAGGTGTGAGCCACTGTGCCCAGACTCTCCTTTTTTGTGTGAAACAGGGTCTCTTTCTGTTGTCTAGGCAAGAGCCTCAATGATCATAGCTCACTGCAACTTCGATCTGCTGGGTTCACGCAATCCTCCCACCTCAGCCTCCGAAAGCACTGGGATTACAGGCACCAGCCACTGCGCCCAGCCTTTTTCTGTTTTTCTTTTTTCTTTTTTTTGAGATGGAGTCTTGCTCTGTCGCCCAGGCTGGAGTGCAGTGGTGTGATCTTTGCTCACTACAACCTCTGCCTCTTGGGTTCAAGCGATTCTCCCGCCTCAGCCTCCCGAGTAGCTGGGATTACAGGTGTGCACCACCACACCCGGCTAATTTTTGTATTTTTAGTAGAGATGGGGTTTCACCTTGTTGGCCAGCCTGGCCTCGAACTCCTGACCTCAGGTCATCCACCCGCCTCAGGCTTCAAAGCGTTGGGATTACAGGCATGAGCCAACATGCTCAACCCTTTCTTCTTTTCTTTTCTTTTTTTTTCAGACAGTTTTGCTCTTGTCACCCAGGCTGGAGTGCAGTGGCACAGTCTCTGCTTACTGTAACCTCCGACTCCCAGGTTCAAGCAATTCTCTTGCCTCAGCCTCTCAAGCAGCTGGGATTACAGTTGCCTGCCACCATGCTCAGCTATTTTTGTGTTTTTAGTAGAGATGGGGTTTTACCATGTTGGCCAGGCTGGTCTCCAACCGCTGACCTCAGGTGATCCACCCTACTCAGCCTCCCAAAGTGCTGGGATTCCAGGCGTGAGCCTCCCAGGCTTTTCTTTTCTGAAGCAGGAATTTATGGCTGTGCATTTCCCTTTGGGCGCTGCTTTAGCTGCATCCTTGACTTGCAGCGTGCCTTTTTCATTTTCATTTGGCCGAAATTCTTCCTAATTGTGTTTGGGATTTCTTCTTTGACACACAGTTTAAAGTGCATTGATTAATTTTCAAATATTTGTAAATGTTCCAAGTTTCCTTCTGTTGTTTCCCTTAAACTCCATTTTGGAGACGTTCTTTGTGTGGCTTCAGCTGAGACCAGTTTTATAGCCTGGCGAGTGCCAGTGTCTTGGCTCCACGTGCACTGTGAGGAACATGCATTCCGCTGTTGTCCAGTGGAGGGTTCTGTTCCATCCATGACTGTACCCACAGAGCTTAATTTAAGGCGGCTGAACGACAAAGTGGTGGAGAGCCTAATGTTACTGAAAGAAGAATTTATGGCCAGGCGCAGTAGCTCATGCCTGTAATCCCAGCATTTTGGGAGGCTGAGGCAGGAAGATCACTTGAGGCCAGGAGTTTGAGGCCAGCCTGACCAACATGTTGAAACGCTGTCTCTACTAAAAATACCAAAATTAGCCTGGCGTGGTGTCACATGCCTGTAATCTCAGCTACTCGAGAGGCAGGAGAATCGCTTGGACCTGGGAGGCAGGTTGCAGTGAGCCAAGATCTCACCCCTCACTCCAGTCTAGGTGAAAGATCAAGATGCTGTGTCAAAAAAGAAAAAGAAGAATTTATCACTTATGTTTCCCAAGAGGAGGGGCATGCCAGGGGACCAGGGCCACACAAGGGGGACATAAAGGAGCAGGGGCAACCCTGGGCCAGAGCCTTTGATGGGATTTCTGTGGGAAAGACAAGACAGGACAGGGTAACACTTAGGACTGGTGACTATCATTCTGGCAGGCTTTGGGAACAGAGGCTGTCGCTAGCTGCGGGGTGCCTGGCCCTGGGTTAATTTAGGCTTATTGGCTGGGGCTGAGGGCTTGTTAAAGAAGCTTGTTGGGGTGTGAGCTCTGGATTGGTTAGTCTAGAGGTTAAAGGTGTGGTTCTGGGGAAGTCCTCTGCTGTCTCTGAGAAATGCCTGCCTTGGGAGAAGGGGGCTGTCTCTCCTGGGCCATCTTGGCCACACTTTTAGAGCAACAAAAATATAGAAAATAAAATATAGGCCAGGCGCAGTGGCTCACACCTGTAATCCCAGCACTTTGGGAGGCTGAGGCGGGCGGATCACGAGGTCAAGAGATCGAGACCATCCTAGTCAACATGGTGAAACCCCGTCTCTACTAAAAATACAAAAATTAGCTGGGCATGGTGGTGCGTGCCTGTGGTCCCAGCTACTCGGGAGGCTGAGGCAGAGAATCGCTTGAACCCAGGAGGCGGAGGTTGTGGTGAGCCGAGATTGTACCACTGCACTCCAGCCTGACGACAGAGCAAGACTCCGTCTCAAAAAAATAATAATAAAATAAAATATATAGTGAATACAATTGGCACTGTGATGACACGTTGCCAAATAGACAAATCTAGAATCTTGGAACACAGAGTTGGGGCCAGGTGTGACGGCTCACACCGGTATCTCCAACACACTGGGAGGCTGAGGTAGGCGGATTGCTTGGGCCCAGGAGTTCGAGGTCAGCCTGGCCAATATGGTGAAATACTGTCTCTATGAAATACAAAACATTAGCCAGGCATGGTGGCACGTGCCTGGAATCCCAGTTCCTAGAGAGACTAAGGCAGGAGAATCTCTTGAACCCAGGAGGCGGAGGTTGCAGTGAGCTGAGTCCACGCCACTGCACTCCAGCCTGGGCAACAGGAGTGAAACTCCGTCTCAAAAAAAAAGAAAACGGAACATTTATAGATGTCAGTTTCGCTGAATTGTCTGATAGTGTTTTGTAACTCTTCTATATTCTTGCTCATTTTTTCTAGTTATTTTGTTCATTATTGAGGAAGTGCTACTGGCATCATTAGCCATTGTCGAAGTGTCCATTTTTCCCTTTAGTTCTGACGGCTTTTGCCTCTTGGATTTTGAGAGTCTGTAGTCAGGTGTGTGCGTGTTTGTGAGGCGATTCCAGTCTTCTTAAGTGTATTAAGACTTGTTCGTGGCCCAGCGTGGTCTTCAGAAAGCTCCCTACGTGCTTGGGAATAATGTGTCTTCTGCTGTCGTTGGTGGAACAGTTGCACATGTCTTTTAGTTGTCGTTGGTGTCTAATGTTCAGGTTTTCTGTTTCCTTATTGATCTTCTGTCTGCTTGTTCTATTCATTATTGAGTGTGGGGGTATTGAAATCTATTCTCGTGTTGTTATTTCTTCTTGTTTGCTCTGCTGTTAGCTGGGAAAATGCCATTAGCATTTCTTGTAAAGAAGGTCTGTGTTGGTGGTGAACTCCCTCAGCTTTTGTCTGGGAGAGTCTTCACCTTGGCTTTATTTTACATGAAAACTTTGCTAGGCATAAGATTCTCGGTTAGCAGTTCTTCTTCCTTCAGCACTTTGAAAATACTCTCCCGCTCTCTCTTGGCCTCCAAGGCTTCTGCTGAGAAGCCCCCGACAATGCGATTCGAGCTCCCATGTTCGTCACTGTCCTCATGTTGCTCTCAAAATTCCGTCTTTGACTCTGACAATCTGATCCTAACCTGTCTTAGTGTGGACTTCTCTGGTTTAGCATCCTGGCGGCCGTTTACACTTCACAAATCTAGATGTTCATTTGCCTCCCCAGATTTGGGGAGTTTTAAGGTATTATTTCTTTTTTTTTTTAGGGCAGTATTTCTTTAAGCATTCTGCCCCTTTCTGTCTCTGTTCTAGGATTCTCTTAGGCTTTCTTTATTCCTGTTTAATTTTTCTTTTTCTTTTTTTTTTTTTTTTTTTTTTGAGTGGAGTTTCATTCTTGTTCCCCAGGCTGGAGTGCAATGGTACCATCTGGGCTCACTGCAACCTCCGCCTCCCAGGTTCAAGCGATTCTCCAGCCTCAGCCTCCTGAGTCCCTGTGATTACAGGTGCCCGCCACAGCTCCAGGCTCATTTTCCATTATTTTTCAGTAGAGACGGGTTTCACCATGTTGACAAGGCTGGTCTCGAACTCCTGACCTCAGGCGATCCTCCCACCTCGGCCTCCCAAAGTGCTGGGATTACAGGTGTGAGCCATGCGCCTGCCCTCTTTACTGTTACTATTATTGTTATCATTTGCTCCTCTAACCGGATGATTTTAAATGAGCTGTCTTGGAGTTTGCTGACTTTCCTGCTTAATGAGGTCTGTTCTTGAATCCCTGTAGCCACCTTTTCTGTCCACCGATTGTATTCTTCAGCTGAATTCCTGTGTCATTCATTTTGAGATCCCACAAATTTTGACATACTGTGTTTTCATTCTTATTCAGTCTCCCTGGTCATTTCTTCTCTGACTTATGGATTACTTGGAAGTGGATTATTTATGTCAAACACTTGAAGATTTTCCAGAAATATTTAATTGTTTACTGCTTTTCTTTTCTTTCTTTCTTTCTTTCTTTTTTTTTTTTTTTTTTGAGATAGAGTTTCACTCTTGTTATCTTGGCTGGAGTGCAATGGCAAGATCTCAGCTTACTGCAACCTCCACCTCCTGGGCTCAGGCAATTCTCCTGCCTCAGCCTCCTGCGTAGCTGGGATTACAGGCACGCGCCACCATGC
The DNA here is from genome assembly GCA_031835075.1 of Saguinus oedipus. Taxonomy (NCBI): domain Eukaryota; kingdom Metazoa; phylum Chordata; class Mammalia; order Primates; family Cebidae; genus Saguinus; species Saguinus oedipus. The sequence continues at coordinate 1,657,948 of CM063188.1, read as the reverse complement.
CCAGCTAATTTTTGTATTTTTAGTAGGGACGGGATTTCACCATGTTGACAAGGATGGTCTCGATCTCTTGACCTCGTGATCCACCCGCCTCGGCCTCCCAAAGTGCTGGGATTATAGGCGTGAGCCACCGCGCCCGGCCATGCTTTCCAATTTAATTCTGTTATGGGCAGAGAATATAGTCTAAATTATGCAACGGCCTTAAATGTGTGCACGTATCTATCCATCTTTGTGTATCTACATATCTGTCTCTGTATCTCTGTATATCTATCATGTCTATCCTATAACATCCACCTATCATATAACTCTGCCTCTGTCTTCTCTCTATACCTAGCCCTTCTATCTGTAATATTTTATACCCATCTATCTCTATCAATCCATTTATCTATATCTGTAGGTATCTATCTTCTGCATCTATTTTTCCATATATCTTTGTCTCAGCCTCTATCATCTGTTTGTCTTCTAGATCTCTATCATAACTGTCCATCTACCATTTCTATATGTACCTGCCTCTGTATCTTTATCTCTGTCATATATTTATATCTGTATATATATCTACCTATCTCACCTCTTAGCCCAGTTGCCCAAGGCGCCATATCCTTTTCTGCACGTGAGCGTGAACATCTGTGTTGAAGACACATCAGCCTTTCACTGTAGGATGTAGGGTCTGGAGATGGGCCTGCATTTGTTTCTAAGGTACCATATGGCAGTAAAAAGTTTGCATGGTATGTTAGCAAAGGAAGCAGAGGACCAGGACAAAGCATCTCCCCAGCATTGACCTAAGAACTGGAGCTGGGGAAATAAATAAACGAAAGGAAGCAGAGGACCAGGACAAAGCATCTCCCCAGCATTGACCTAAGAACTGGAGCTGGGGAAATAAATAAACGAAAGGAAGCAGAGGACCAGGACAAAGCATCTCCCCAGCATTGACCTAAGAACTAGAGCTGGGAAAATAAACGAATGTCCTTTGCTGCCAGCCTCCCTCCTTCCTCCTTCGGGTGCCTCTAAAATTAATTATGAGTTTGGCTGTCTGATCTCATGGAGAAACTGTTTAGGATGTTTTCTAAAATGCTCAAGTGGCTAGCTATAACTTGCTGTTTATTCTTTGGTTGACAGTGAGTAATGTCATTTCACAGTGGCCAGGAAGTGTGGACTGTATGAGAGGATTTTGACCCAGTGCCGGGTTGTTCATGTGGACGGGCTCTGGATATCTGAAAGTCATATGAATCCTTCATACCTACATGTCTTCCTATCACATAACGTTCCCAGTGATGCAATCAGCAGTTACGGAAATCGATTTGTTTTTATACATCTGACGTATTGATTTCTTTTTCTCTTTTCTTTTTTTTTGAAACGGAGTCTCGCTCTGTCACCCAGGCTGGAGTGCAGCAGTGCAATCTCTGCTCACTACAACCTCTGCTTCCTGGGTTCAAGTGATTCTCCTGCCTCAGCCTCCCAAGTAGCTGGGACTACAGGCACCTGCCACCACGCCAAGCTCATTTTTGTATTTTTAGTAGAGACGGGGTTTTACTGTGTTGGCCGGGCTGGTCTCAATCTCCTGACCTAGTTATCTGCCCACCTTGGCCTCCCAGTGTGCTGGGATTGCAAATGAGAGCCACCGTGCCTGGCCTAACCTACTGATTTCTAAACACAGTATGTTAAAATCTTCTGCTATGATTATAAGTGTACCAGTGATCCTCTTTGCCTTTTATTTCCATAGCTTTGTTTCCTAGATACTAGGTTATTGTGATGTTATATGTACATATTGGTTTCACCCACAGTTACTAGCTCATAACTTCTAAAATCCTTGGGATCACCAAAGTTTTTTTTTTTTTTTTTTTTTTTTTTGACAGAGTCTGGCTCTGTCGCTCAGGCTGGTGGAGTGCAGTGGTGTGATCTCAGCTCACTGCAACCACTGCCTCCCGGGTTCAAGCAATTCTCCTGCCTCAGCTCTCCCAGCAGCTGGGACTACAGGCATGCACCACCACGCCTGGCTCATTTTTATATTTTTAGCAGAGACGGGGTTTTGCCATATTGGCCAGGCTGGTCTCAAACTCCTGACCTCAGGTGATCCACCCGCCTCAACCTCCCAAAGTGCTGGGATTACAGGTGTGAGCCATCACGCCTGGCCGAGAGTGGGCCTTAATGAGGACAGTTTTCAGGTTTGCCAGATGAAGAGGTCTGGAGATGAATGACGGTGCAGGCTGCGCCACATGTGAATCTAGTTAACGAAACAGAACCGTGCACTTGACCTTGGTCAGCCTGGTGACTGCACACCCTACGACCCCTCCCAGCTTGCAAAAAAACTCCCTAAACCGTGACTTCCCACCACAAACCTATCAAACCAACTCCTACCCCCACCCTTCGCTGACACCCTTTTCGGCCCCAGCCCACCTGCACCCGGGGAATAAAGTCATTTTGCTCACACAAAGCCTGTCTGGGGGTCTCTTCATTCAGAGCGCAGGTTTTAAGAGGATCTTTCACCACGAGGACATAAAGCTGGCCGATTAAATGACAGCGTGACGCGGCCCTGCACTCTTGGTCATTTACCCTGGAGTGATGAAGACTTACAGCCGCACAGTAACGTTTACAGGAGCTTTGTACTCGCCCAAAACTGGGAGTAACAAAACGGCCTTCGATGGATAAATGCACACAAACCGTGGTGCATCCATAACGGGGACTGTTCCACAGCAGTAGAAAGAAAGGAACTACTGACACAGGCAGCAGCCTTCAGGAATGTCCAGAGAGTCATGCAGGCACAAACCCGCGTGTGGGATTATTCCATGTAGCGCGCTCCTAACCGCGTGTGGGATTATTCCATGTAGCGCGCTCCTAACCGCGTGTGGGATTATTCCATGTAGCGCGCTCCAAACCGCGTGTGGGATTATTCCATGTAGCGCGCTCCTAACCGCGTGTGGGATTATTCCATGTAGCGCGCTCCTAACCGCGTGTGGGATTATTCCATGTAGCGCGCTCCTAACCGCGTGTGGGATTATTCCATGTAGCGCGCTCCAAACCGCGTGTGGGATTATTCCATGTAGCGCGCTCCTAACCGCGTGTGGGATTATTCCATGTAGCGCGCTCCTAACCACGTGTGGGATTATTCCATGTAGCGCGCGTTCCTAAAATGACGAAATTATATTAGTGCAGAACGACTTGTTGGGTGCCAGGGTTAAGGAGCGTTTCCGTGGGAAGAAAGTGGGAGGCTAATTTTTATGCCTTTTTGGGCAGCATAAGGGATACCTGGAGATGGAAATTTTCTCTCTTGACTGTACCAGTCTTCCTGATCGTCAGCGTGTACTACAGTTTTGTGAGATGTTGGTGACGGGGCTCAGAATGCAATACCCCAAAATATGGCACCTTGGCGTGCTGAGTATCTTCAGCTGAAGGAAACTGTCTCTCTCACCGTCTGCAGCCCTTCTCCCTCGAAGGAAGCCATAAGAGGATTCTCTGACCTACCTCCCCCAAAAGTGGGTCATAGGACCCTCATTCCAGAGCAACGAGAATCTCAAATACAGGCCTTGGGAAGTTGCCCCCAGTTTATTACCGTTAAGTTGCACCTGCTTTCTGTCAAAGCACTGACTGTACATTCTTCATCAAACCCAGGCATAAAAAATAGAAACATTTGCCTGGTTTTTTTTTTTTTTTTTTTTTTGCTTTTTTGTTTCTGAAGGCTCAGTTGTCACATAAAACCTTTTGTTAAATAGATGTGTCTTATGCTTTATCTTGTTAACCTGTCTTTGAGACTGGGGCCATCCATGCAATATTCATCCGTGAGCGTTGCAATGGGTGAGGAAAAGATAGTACTCCCCTTGCAGCCCCTGCTCTGTACATCAGCATCGTGGGAAAGTGAGTGCCTGGTGCCTGTGCCCTTTGTGATGTGTTGAGTGGTGACACACTGACTCTCCTAGGTCATAAAGGAGGAGGAAGGTAAAGTCAGGGGCAGTTTGGGGACAGAGGGAGTGAGGACAGTCAGTTCAAGTTAGATGTTTGGATTTGTTTTCTTTTTAGAGGCAGGTTCTTGCTCTGTGGCCCAGGCTGGACTGCAGTGGCACAATCACACTTCACTGCGGCCTCGACCTCTGGGCTCGCCTCCCAAGTAGCTGGGACCACAGGTGCGCACTACCACGCCAAGCTAATTATTTTATTTTTTTGTGAACACAAGGTCTTCCTGTGTTGCCCAGGCTGCTCTTGAATTCCTGGGCTCAAATGATCCTCCTGTCTCAGCCTCCCAGTGCTGGGATCACAGGCATGAGCCACTGCCTGGCCGATGCTTGAATTTTAATTCCAAGTGTCCTGGCCTTAGTAAGGATCCAGGGGAGGCGTCCAGCATTTGGACACTGCAGACTGGACCCATCAGCATGTGGCTGTCACTGGGCCCCTGAGATGGGCCGAGAACCAGGAGGGTAGAGACTCTGTCCACACCCTTTGGCCCCAGCCCCCAGGAACGAAGCTGTCGTCCAACAAGACGGCCTTGCTGGGGACAGTGGAGAACACACCCTTACCTGGGAACCCTGGGCTGCTCCAGAAGAGGGCGGGCATGAAGAGCTGGCTGTGGGACTTGGGCTCTTGTTTGGGTGTTTTTTTTTTTTTTTTGAGATGGAGTCTCACTCTGTTGCCCAGGCTGGAGTTCAGTGGATAATCTCGGCTCACCACGACCTCCACCTCCCAGGTTCAAGTGATTCTCCTGCCTCAGCCCCCCAAGTAGCTGGGATTACAGGCACATGCCACCATGCTCGGCTAATTTTTGTATTTTTAGTAGACACAGGGTTTCACTATGTTGGCCAAGCTGGTCTCAAACTCCTGACCTCGTGATCTACTCACCTTGGCCTCCCAAAGTGTTGGGATTACAGGTGTGACCCACTGCGTCCGGCCAGTGTTTAGATGATTAAAAGGGGCGTTTAAAACAACTGGGCCTCATCCTGGGTTGCATGTTGTCAGAGCCAGGACAACTCCATCACCGGGTGCCCCCACAAATGTAAGCTGGCCAGGAATCAGCATAACCCGTTTTAGCCACGGGGGCTCCGGCAGCCTCCTAGCCGTCTGCGCTAGACACAGGCACGAGGGACCTCTGCAGAGGCTTTTGTGTCCAGGGGAGAAGGCCCCGCCCGCCAGCTCCCGGGTCTCCCGGGGTGAACCCGTTTCAGGTCCCTTCCTTTTCCACGTCAAAGGAGATGGGGAAAGGACGCTCGGGAGCTTTGAGCGACACCCCCAGTCCTCCCGCCCTCTTGGCGAGGAGCTGGGCGGGGCTCGGCCAGCCCAGGCGTTGCCCCTGGAATCTGGAAAACGGGGTTGCTTTTCACAGAGGCCACGCGCCAGCAACTCTGAAGCCTCCTCTCGCCAGCGGATCGTGGCCCGCGCCTCCCGCCCTCGCTCACACGCTTTGCCCAGGTACTCTCCCTGGGGCACTGTCTGCGACTGAGAAGTTCTGGGAACCGGCGGCGGGGCGCGGGCTGGAGGCCCGCGTGGTGGAGGAGGCGAAGGCGCACGGCGGGTGGAATAAACGCGCACACGGGTGTGAAGATGGAGACGCCCCGTGGGGCGGAGCGCGCGGAGGAGCGGAGGGAGGGAGCGACCCTCCAGGACGCCGTCTCCGCGGCCCGCAGGCCCAGACGTGGCCGGAAGGACCGGGCAGAGCCCCCACCGCCCCCTCCAGAATAAAATGACGCCTGGAGACGGAGGCTCCGCGCCCGGCTGTGCGTTTTTATTGGCGCGTCTGCAGCGAGGCGGGTGTCGGGCGACCCTCAGCGCACCTGGGCCAGGTTGTGCCTCTTGTACAGCAGCGCCCGTCTCTTCTCGCGCTCGCGCACAAAGACGCGCAGCCGCGCGGTAGGGAAGGTCACGGGAGCGGGCCGCGAACAGGCCGGGCCCTCCTCTGTCAGCCACGGGCACTGCAGGCAGCTGGACGCGCAGGGCCGGCCCCTGGCGGGGGGACAGAGGCTCAGCAGAGCAGCGGTAGAGGAGTGGGGAAGGGGAGAGGGAGAGGGGGAAGGGGAGGGGAGGGGAGGGGAGAGGCGAAGGGGAGGGGAGGGGAGGGGAGGGGAGGGGGAAAAGGGAGGGGAGGGGGAAGGGGAGGGGAGGGGAAGGGGGGAGGGGGAAGGGGGAGGAGGGAGAGGAGAGGGGGAGGAGAGGTGGGTCGCGCCTTACCAGGCCTGGGCGCACAGCGTGCTGCGCAGGAAGGCCACAGCGCCCCCGGACAACCCAGCGTAGCAGCGGCTCAAGCGGAGCAGCCCCTTGCGCAGGCTTCTCTGTAGGTCGCGTGCACCCTCGCTGCTCACCGGGTACTCAGCGCTCAGCCTGTGCGGGTGGTGGCGGGTGCTTGGGCCCTGAGGTCACCCTCGGGCAGACCAGGGCGGAGGTGGAGGGGGTGCAGGTGCACTGAGGTCATCCTCCGGTGGATGGGGGTGCAGGGGCAGTGAGGTCACCCTCGGGTGGATGGGGGTGCAGGGGTCCAGAGGTCACCCTCTGGTGGATGGGGGAGGCTGCCCCGCCCACATAACAAGCCCCAGCCAAGTTGGAGGACTCACATGATGAAGGCTGTCACACCAATGGCCCAGATGTCTGTCTGCGGAACAGCCCCCTGACCCTCCAGGAGCTCTGGAGCTGGGAGGGGCACATGTGATTGGGCTCAGGTGGAGGGCACTGGTGGTGGGCATGAGTGGGCTCAGGTGGGGGCACAGGTGTGTGGGCCAGGTGCAAAGCTGGGTGGGTGGTGCTGGACCTGGGAGGGGTGGACAGCACTGGAGGGGAGGGGGCTTCTTGCTGCCCCCCAAGTGAGGCCCCCTAACTGCCCACACACGCACCCATAGTCTCTAGGTAGTCCTTGAACTTCTCCGAGGGCAGCACCTTCTCCTGGCTGAGGCTCTGTGCATTGCCCAGGTCCACCACCTTGAGCAGGTTGTATTCCGTGACGATAATGTTCTCGGACCTCAGGTCCAGGTGCAGGATGCACTGGGAGTGCAGGTACTGGGTAGCGCTCAGCATCTGCCACAGGTAGTCCTTCACCTCGGACTCTGAGTAGGAGGCCCTGGCGGGGCAGAAGCTGCTCAGCCCAGACTTCGGGGTGGATGCCACACCCCGTGGGCTGCAAGGGGTGCTGGCTGTGCAGAGGGGCCTGCGTCCATCAGACCCTGCATCGGCTCAGCCACGCCGGCCCAGGCTGCCCTCACCTCTCGGCCAGGCAGGGGAGCAGCTCCGGCCCAGAGCACAGCTCCAAGATGAGCACCAGGTGCCGGGGGCTGAGGTAGGCTGCGTGCAGCTGGGCCAGGTGCGGGTGGCGCAGGCCCTTGAGGGCCTCGTATTCACGCAGCACGACTGTCTTGTCCTTGGGCTGGTAGGGGATGATCTTGGCAGCCAGTGCCCGCCCACTGGCCTTCTCCCAGCACTGCCGAACCACACTGAATCGGCCCCTGCTCAAGGGAACAGAGGTCGGGCTGGTGGGTGGTCCCCACCTCCCCCCACCATCCCCAACACTCAGAACAGCAGAAACCCAGCTCAGTGAGAAGGTAGGTGTACCCAGCAAGGGGGGTCCAAGCCCTTGCTCCACCCGCCTGTAGCCCCCAAGGCCCCTGCACCTCCGGATCTGTGTCTGGAACGCGAAGGTCTGTGTGCTGGGCAGTGGCTGGGCTGGCCGCCCCTGACTCTCCTCCTCAGAGGCTGCGGGAGGAGGGACGGGTGATTAGAGGGGGTGGAGGGGCGTCTCCACAGCCCCAGCTCTCACCACCTCTCCAATGACCCCTTCCCAGGCACCCTGACAAGTGACAAGTGGGGCTTCTTTTTTTTCTTTTTTGAGACGGAGTTTCACTCTTGTTACCCAGGCTGGAGTGCTACGGTGTGATCTCAGTTCACCGCAACCTCCACCTCCCAGGTTCAAGTAATTCTCCTGCCAGGGCTCCCTGAGTAGCTGAGATTACAGGCATTCGCTACCACACCCGGTTAATTTTATATTTTTAGTAGAAACGGGTTTTCTCCATGTTGGTCAGGCTGGTCTTGAACTCCTGACTTCAGGTGATCTGCCTGTTTCAGCCTCCCAAAGTGGGTGAGCCACCGTGTCCCGCCAAGTGGGGCTTGTTGGAGCTCCTACACATTCCCACTTCTTGTCCTGAGGTTCTGGGGGTGTGGGTACAGCGAGAGGGAGAGGGGGTACAGCAAGTAGTGAGAGCCAACCTGAGTGAGGGTGGGTGTGAGGGCTGCAGGGGGCGTTGAGAATGGACCACCTATGGCAATCATGCCCTCTCTCCCGGTCCTAAGCCCAGGGCAGACATTACTAATCAACCCCAGCACTCCTCCACCAAAGCTAGAGGCAGCATGGGCAGTCACTACCAACACTCAGCATGAAGCAGAGTGGACTTGTGTGCCCGCCAGCAAGTGTGCAGGAGTGCAGGTGAGTGAGGGGGGCCTGGGGGGCGAGGTGGTCCCTGGAGTGTGGAGGCCTCGAATGCTAAGCCCAGGAGCAGCTCTCTCCCAGAAGGGGTGGACGGCGGCAGGCAGGAGGATGTGCTGCCTCTTCAGCTGCTGTTCCCACTCCCAAAGCCCGAGTGTGGTATGGCTCACCCAGGTGGCTGGGCCCTCCCAGGAGGACCTGCTCCGAGGGGCTGCTGTAGGGGCCCATGCCTGCCTTGCTGACGCAGGCCGTGCGGAAGGTGTACACGCCGCCCCGGGAGAGCTTGCTGGTCAGGTAGCAGCAGTCGAAGATGTCAGAGGCCAGTGTGGTCCAGCTGCCGCCTGGCCACACAGGAGCATGTGAGGGGCTGCTGAGGCCTCCACACACCACGTCAGGGCAGGTGGAGAAACCCTTCCGCGAAGCCACCCACAGAGCAGAGGCGGCCAGGCACCTCCCCAAGGGCCCCTAGTCATGGCCCCCGGGACGGGCGGCTGGAGCCTCTGGGCCCTGGGAGGCCCGGTCGCAGGGACCGTCCCTTACCTTCTAGGCTGCACTGCACAATGTAGGTGACAGGGCCATAGGACTCCACGGGCTTCCAGACCAGCAGCACCCCATCCGCGTACACCTCCCCGATGTCCGGGCATGGCGAGGACGAGGGGCGCTCTGTAGGGTGCTGCCCGTCAGTGACTCCAGGGTGTGCACCGGGCCTCCTGGGGCAATTCCCTGGCTGGCCCCTGCCTCATCCTGGCAGCTACCAGGGCTCTGGAGCCCACCCTCCCTGGTCCTGTTCATTCACGATCCAGTCACAGTGAGGGACTGGTAGGAGGGGCCTCTCCTGGTGAGGGGCTGGGGGGTGTCTGCCCTGCCAGGCCTGCCCGTTCACCTGGGTGTGACCAGAACGCTGTGCAGGGACCCAGGCTGTGGTCAGAGGGGCCCTGGCGCGACTGCTGGGCTTTCCCAGGTCAGCCCTGCACAGGTGCAGGCAGGTGCCCCCACCCCGGGCATTGGGCTGGGCATCCCAGAGCTAGGCCTGTAGCCCCGTCCTGACCACCTCAGAAACACCCCAGGGAACTGTGCTTTGATTGAGAGAGAGAACGGGAAGCAGCCCATCCTGCCTGGGCTGGAGGGATGGGCGTGGAAGGAACGTGGGAAGGTGGAGCGAGGGATCTTGCGCCAGAGAAACTCAGTTCTCCTGGCGAGCGGTCAGCAGGCTGGGCATTCTCCCTGGTGGGCAGTGTGGCCCAGCAGCTTCCTTCCCAGCCCTGTATGGCCAGCAGCTGCATCCAGCTGTTTTTCCAGGGCCAGCTGCCAGCCCAGGGCAGCCCGTGTGTTCAGACCTCTGTGTTGACCTTCTCAGGTCTCCTGGGGCCCTGGCCATGTGTGGTACCTGGCCCCGTAGAGACCCGGGCAGCTCAGGGTGTGGGAGGGGATGCCACAGCGACCAGTGCACAGCCCTGGAAGCTTCCCAGCAGCCCCAGCCCAGCCCCCCTGGCCTGGCCTGGCAGGACTCCCAGTGCAGCTCACGCACCTGCCTTCCGGAGGATGCCCGTGGTGGCTGCCGTCCCCAGTGCATTGCTCACACTGCAGGTGTACACACCCAGGTCCTCAGCTGCCACCACCAGGATGGTCAGAAGGTGGAAGTTCTTGTGGGTGGCCGAGATGAGGATGTGGCTGCTGCTCTCCAAGGGGACTCCGTCTGCAACAGGACAGAGTGAGCCTCATGCAATGGCCAGGCCCCACGCCTCTCCCTGGTCTCAGTTTCCCTCCAGATAGCAAGGCATCCTGTGGGGCTAGCAATGGCCACTCACCCGATTTCGCCTGGCCCCCAGCCCCTCAGACAGCCTCTTACCTTTGCTCCAGGTGGCCTGGGTAGCTGGCTGGGCCGACACCTGGCAGGCCAGAGTTACTGACTGGCCCAGGACCACAGTCTCATCTGAGAGCTCCCTTAGGAATGTCGGCGCTGAAGAGGGAGGGTGAGGTGAGACTTCAGGGATAATCTCCAGGTCCCAGAGCATGGGCTAGACCCTGCAGTGGGGATACCAGGAGGAGCCCTGCTCCCCCCACCCTCCATCCCCCAGCCTGGCCCAGCTGCACCACCACTGCCTCCTCCAGGAAGTCCTCCAAGACTGCTCAGCTCACCACACCCACCAGGGCCCCTCCTCCATTCTCGAACCCCTGTAGTGCAAGCTTGCTCCCCACTGGCCTGGATACCCTGGTGGGACCCTGAGAGGTGACAGGGCCGGGTCTCTGTGTTGGGTCTGCTCACCTCGGTCCCAGCTCTTCAGACCTGAGAGCCGGAAAGAAGCAAGGCCTGGCTTCTTCCTGGGGGGTCCCTCCTTCTCCAGGCCTGCAGGAGAAAGGGGGCCGATGGAGGTCATGGCCAGGAGGCCGGTGCCCTGGCAGCACCAGCCGCCTCTTGCTGCAAGGAGCCCGAGCAGCTGGGACAGGAAGAAGTCGGGGTCGGCCAGCCTGCTGCCCACTCTCCAGACTTCCAGGCCATGGAGGACAAAGGAAACACGAGGAGCAGGCACCCTCCCCACCTCCAGGCACAGGGTCTGAAGGGTCCAGAGCCAGGGAGGACTTTGGGGTTCGGGAGAACAATGGGGTTGGGAAGGGTTTTGGGGTTGGGGGCCTGAGGTCAGGAGGATCTGGGGTTAGAGAGGGTATGGAGTTAGGGAGGGCCTGGGGTGAGGTGGGGTCTGGGGCAGACCCTATGGATCAAGAAGGGCTCTGAGGTCACGGGGAGGGTCTGGAGTCAGAGAGGACTCAGGCGGATGTGGGGTCATGAGGGTCCAGTGTTGGGGTGTCTGGGGCAGGGAGGGGCAGGGTTAGGGAGGCTCTGGTTCAAGAAGACTCTGGCCCCTTCGATTCTCTCCCCAGGGGCACCCCACCTACAGCCTCCCCAGGCCTCTGCAGCTATGTTAGGTTCCAGGACTGGGTCTCAGCTGCCCCATGGGGAGGGGTGTCAGGGCTGCAGAGGTGGCCCCAAGATTCAGAGCCCTGAGGCAGGGACAGGAGGTGTGGGAGGTTCCTGGACCCTGGCGGCCGCCACGAGGGCCTCCTGCCATCACCTGGAATGCGGTAACCCCAGGTGCAGAATGGGGGCCCTGGACATGCAGGACGCCTGGGGTGGGGTGGGTGGGTGAGGGGTCACCTTCTGGCCTGCCTCTCAGGATCCGGGAGATGTGCTCCACCGAGGCCTTCACTCTCTCACGCAGCCCCAGCTCCGAAGGCTCGTCCTTCCCAGGGAGGCGGAAGAGACCGCAGGACGGTGAGATCCACTTGCGCCTCCTGCCTGCGGCAGCCTCTGCCAGCAGCGCCTCCAAGTCCTCCGGCCCCTCTGTGATCTCCAGGCCCACTTGGGGGCCCAGTTGGCCTGGCCAGGGCCACTCGGGCTCTGGGATCTCGGCCAGCTCCTCCTCAGCCCTGGGGGAGGGTGGCTCTGGCTGAGCCGGCTTGGGGACTTTCCTGAAGATCATAAACTCGAACGGGAGGTATTTGATGTCGTACAGGTCTGAGAGGTTGAGGTAGGCGGGGTCTACCTCGGAAATGTCCAAGGATACTGTGTCGGCCGCCTCTGCGTCACCTGACAGGTCCCGGATCTGTACCAGGGAGACCTGCCCGGCGTCCTCCCATGGGGTGGGCTCTGGAGAGGTCCTGGAGGGAGTCCTGCCGGCCTCAGGCATGGGCCTTGGACTGACCTGGGGCAGCGGGCTCTCAGCCCTGGCCTCCTCCTGCTCCTCCGAGGACTGGGACACAGCCCAGGCCATCCTGGCCCACATGGGTCCTTGCCCCAGCATGCCTCCCGCATCCCCACCGAAGGCAAAGGTGCCATAGCCAGCCACACCGGCGTAGCCCCCGTGACGCCCCAGGGAGAACTTCCGCGTGGTGGCCTGCTCCTGAGGCTGCTGCAGGGTGGGCGAGAGATCCTCAGCCTCCTGGGACCAGCCCTCAGCATCCAGGGAGGGGCCAGGCTCTGCACCCACCTGCGGGGAGCCCATCCTGTGGGAGCTCACTTGGGAAGAGCTCGCCTGGCGGGCTGGCCTTGGGGAACTGCAGGGGCTGGGTTTCGGCCCCATCTTAGAGTCTAGCGGGGGGCTTGCTTGGGCTGGGGCAGGGGGTGCCTCCGGCTGTCCCAGGAGGCGGCTCGAGAGTACTGAGGCGGCCTCTTCACAAGATCCTGGAGGGAAGGAGCCGGGAGGGTGTGGGGCAAGTGCCCAGTGGGGGCTGCAGCCCTCCTGGGGGCCAGAAACCTGCTTGGGGTGACAGAAAGGGGCCGGCTGCCCCAAAGGGCTGTCCACGGATGGCCCCTCTGGCTGAGCAGTGCCTGGGTGGTCTCCAGTGGATGGAAGCTGCTCAGAGCCTTGCGGGTGCCCCATGTCCCTGGCAGGGGCCCCACCGGAGGGGGCTGGAGGCAGTTGCTGTGCCTCACCACAGGCCCCCAGGGAGGGGCGGGGGGCGCTCGGAGGGTCATGTTCCAGGGAGCGGCTGCGGCCAGGGGCCGAGTGGGTGCCAGAGGCAGGCAGCCGGAGGGCGGTCTCGAAGGAGGGAGCTTTGGCCAGAAGGGTGGCCTGCTCCTCCCTGGTGGCCTCCTCCTCCAGCGCACGGTACTCCATCAGCGGCTCTCGCAGGCCTGGCAGTGCCCCTGCGATGTACCCACCCTTCAGCAGGTGCCGCCGCCGGGCTGGGTGCCGCCTGCTCCCTGGGGCCAGGGCTCCGCGCTCAGGGCCCTCACCTGCCTGCTGGTAGAACAGGCTGCGGATGACGCTGTGCCGGGGCACACAGCCCTGGGCTGCCGGTGGCCCAGCACCCTCGGGTGACGCAGGAGGACCTGGGGCCTCGGCCTCCTCAGGCAGGCTGGCCGAGGGCCGCAGGAAGCCCCGGGGGTGCAGCAGCGGCGAGTGTGTCACCGGGGAGGGTGGCAGCGACTTGGCCCGGGGAAACGGGGCGAGCTCATTGTCGGAGGAGGAGGAGGAACTGGAGGAGCCACCAGCGTCTGTGCGGAGGTGCCGGGCCACGCCGAGTGAGGGGCTGTCGGGCGCTCCCTGCAGCAGCTCAGGGATGGAGCGCATGACCAGGATGGATTTGTAGTTCATCAAGGAACGCTGGGACCACATGGGGGCAGCGGGCATGAGCTGGGGAGACCCAGGAGCTGCGGGGTCCTCTGCCCACCCCACTGTACCCAGCCGATGACTCCTCTCTCCTTTCAGTGCGCTCAGAGGGGCCCAGCCCCAGTTCCCTGCTTCCCGCACTCCCGGCTGCATGGCCAGCCCTGTGGGGGTCTCAGTTTCCCTTCACTGGTCCCTACTTGGGCAGGCAGGGCTTACCTGCCAGCGGCTTCTGGCCAGGAGGAACTTGAGCTGCTTGGTGTTGATGAAGTGGGCCTCCTCGGCAGGCATGGATTTCTAGGGGACGGAAGTGGGCGGCTAGCCGCATGGCAGTGAGACCCTGGTGCTCTGATGGGTCCCTCCCATGGTGGAAGCCCTGCCGGGGAGGGGTTGGGTGGCTGGCGCAGCCTCAGCCCTGGGATCCCCTGGATCCAGGACAGCATAGCCCTCACCCCACATGTCCAGGTGGGGCAGGTGGGGCAGATGGCAAAGGCCAGAGGCGACGAACCCCCTGTCCCAGAGCTCCTGGAAGTTCTCCCTGCTTCCTTCTGGGGGTTGGGGCACTGAAACACGGTCCCAGGCTGAGGGTCTCTCACTGATGCACAGGGACAAAGGTCCTCTGGGCTGGGCAGAGGCTGGGCTACGCTACAGTTCTGTGCTCACTCGCCCTGTGGCCCAGAGGCCCTGCCCCCGCTGGCCTCAGGCGCCCCCTGCATGGTGTGGGGCTGAGCCCGGTACTCACCAGGAACCAGGGGTGGGAGAGGCACTGGGCCGCACTGGGCCGGGCCCTGCGGGGAGAGGAAGGCTCAGGAAGGGCCAGGTGGTCAGCTGCCCCCGGGGCGGGAGAAGCCGGCCTTGCACTCACTGCGGGGCCCTCTGCAGCGCAGCCTTGATGAAGTCCTTGGCGTCTTCGCTGAGGTGGGCAGCCATGGGGCTGCTCCATGACACACGCCCCTCCAGGACATTCAGGAGGGTGGCGCGGTCACTCTCGCCGGCAAACGGGGACGAGCAGGTCAGGCTGAAGACAGAGGGAAGGCCTGGCTCTCAGATGCAGCCCTGACTGTGGAGGGGCTCTTAGCCCCACTCCCATCTAGCTCTGAGAGTCCCGGCAAGTTTCCCTGATCTGCCCAGAGATCCAGCCTCAGCTTGGACCAAGGACCCAGGCCGAGCCTGGAGTATCTGGGCTCAGGCTGCAGAAGGGATCTAGGGTCAGCTTGGGTGGACACCAGCCTTTGAGGTAGGGATCCAGGCTCAGGCTGGGGCAGGGATCTAGGTCAGTCTGCTGAGGAGGTGCAGGCTCAGTCCATTCCGCCATCAGTCTCAGCGGCCATCATGAGGGGCTGCTGGACAACCCCCAGTCCTACAGGGCAGTGTCCTGGCTGCCTTGTGACCTGGCACAGCCCTCTGATGACAGGCTGTTTGAGACACTCTGGGCAGAAACCTCTTATCAGGGTTGGCTGACTGCCTGTTCCCAACATAGCTGCCCCTTGGGTCTCGGTCTCTGATCTGGGGAGCAGCCAGCGGTGCGCGTGCCTTCAGTGGGCCTACAAGGGGGGGCCTCGGGTCAGCTTCGGAGGAGGCGGCTGATGGGGCAGGGCTCTGCTCACCTCAGGTAGCAGATGACACCCATGGCCCTGCAAGACAGAACCACACACTGTCACCCCAGGCCCGCAGGTAAGAGGCACACACACAGGGAAGGGGAGAGCCCAGGGCTGGAGGAGGAGGCGGGTTCGGGGAGGACCCCCGGCTGACCAGGAGACGGCCTGCTGCCTCCTGGGGTGGAGGGCAGGGCCCAGCTGGCCTCGGGAACTGGCTTCCCGGAGAAGCTGCAGCCGCACCCCCGACTCACCAGATGTCGGAGGCCTCGCTCACAGGGGTCTGCTGGATGATCTCGGGGGAGACGAACTCAGGGGAGCCGTACTGGCTGAACTGCGGCTCTCCTGGGGTGATGCGCTGCGCGAAGCCGAAGTCGCAGATTTTAATGTCTTCCCGGGCAGGATGCAGCATCAGGATGTTAGGGGGCTGTGGGAGAGTTGGGCGTGGGTGAGGGCCGTGCCCCAAGGGGGTGACTCCTGGGGCTGCTGGGCCTGGCGGGGACACTCGGAGGCCTGGGGGGCAGGGTGAGGTGCAGCCAGCACAGCCATTTGAGGACAGCCTCTGCTCCACTAGAGTCACGCCCCACTTGAAAGGGCTGCCCAGAGGTGGTGAGCTCCCTGTCTGTGGAGACAAGCAAGTCCTCGGTGAGGCTGGGAGTGCAGGGGCGGGGACTCACGAACCTTTATGTCCAGGTGGAGGACACCGTGGCTGTGCAGGTGGTGCAGCCCCTCCGCCAGCTGCTGGATGTACACCTTGACCTGCGACAGATTTTAACGTCTTCATGTGGGGCTGCCGTTCAGGCGGAAGCCCTGCCCCAGCCTCCCTCTCCACTTCACGCCCAGCTGCCTCCTGGCTTCAGCGGCTGATGCACAAAGCCATCCTGGACCCTGTGTGCCCCTAAGCCAGGGGATCCCTTAAAGGCAGGGAGGATACAGTGGACTTGTGACCCTCAGCAGGGGAAGGGAGGGCCAGGCTGGTCAGCTGGCCAGGTGAGGTGGGGTAGCGGGGCCTGTCAAGTCCAACCGAGGGGTCAAGAGTCCCGGAGGCCCTAGGGAGCCCCAGAGGCCTCTGAGCCGGGGAGGGCTGTGGCTGGGGCTGTGTCTGCAGGGACCGCTGTCTAAGCGGGGGCTGGGGCAGCGTGTGTGACTGGGGCAGTGGTGGGTGGCTGCACAGTCACCTCGGCCTCTGTCACCACGCCCTTCCTGAACAGGCGGTCCAGCAGCTCCTCGGACGAGCATCTGGGATCCCGTTAAGGAAAAGCAGGCTTGTGGGGCTGAAACCGGCCTGCCCCTGGACACCCACACTCAATGAGGAGGCTAGGACTGCAGGCACGTCTGATCTCTGGGGGCAGTGGGGTGATGCTCAGGGTCGAGGAGGATGGGGCAGGACCCCTCTCAGCACCAGATGACACCCAGTCCTGAGGAGAGGGAGGGGCTGTAGGCTGACCCTGGGGACCGAAGCCACTCACTGCAGTGGTACGGTGGGAGGGGACATCGTGTCCACTCTGCACAGAGCCCATCCAGCACCCTCTCCCCTTGAAGAGAATGCCGACTCGGGGCAGGGGGGAAGCACCAGAGGTGACCCTAAGACCAGGCTCCATGGGTGGCAGGGTGAACCCCAGAGTAGCCTGGCCAGGCAGCTCCTTTCTCTGTAAGAGGCCATCCCTGCCGAGGGTGTGAGGTCATCAGGGCCAGCTGGCCACCAGCACCCCCGGAGCCTCCAGTCACTGCCCCATGGAACAGAAGACTCCCCCCAAATTCCCAGCCGTGCACATGGCTCCTCCGAGCCCCCGCCTGCCCCTGCTCCAGCCCTCCCAGGGGCTGAGGGCAGGATACAGCTCCAGAACGAGGATGAGGGTCTTGCGGGTCTCAAACTGGTCCAGCAGCCCTGTGACCAGCGGGTGGCTCAGCGTGGCCAGGATGTCTCGCTCCCTGTACGCCTGGGCCCGAGTTCTGCTCCGCAGGGGGATGAACTTGGCAGCACAGGAGATCTTGTTTCCTTTATGCTGCACTCTCTTCACGAAGCCAAACACGCCCCTAGGAAGGAGGGAGTGAGGGAGCCCCGGCGGCCCAGGCCGTCAGCAGCTCAGGGGAAAGGGGGCCGGGCTCTACCTTCCGATCTCCTCCTTGACCTCATAGAAGGAGTGCAGCCTCCTCCGCGGGCTTTGCTTCTCGGAGTCCGGCTCACTGTCCCCTAAGGAGTGGGAAGCGGCTGGGATGGGCAAAGGTGACCACCCGAATCCCCACGGAGCCCAGTGCTGTGGTGTTGATGGGAGGGGCTCCCTGGACCCAAGACTGTGGGACCACACTCATCCAGGAACCACCCGTAGGGAGAGAGGTTGCCCTGTGGAGCCGAGACCGGTACCGGGCCAGCCCAGCTACAAAGCCTGGGGTGCGGGAGGGGTCAGCCCACTCACCCCCAAGCACCAACAGCTCTGCCTTGCAGAGCACCTGGCCGCCAGCGTTTTGGGCCAGGCAGGTGTAGACGCCCGCATCCTTCAAGGCCACATCCCGCAGCACCAGGGAGTACGTGGTACCTTCCTGCTGCTGGCTAAGCCGGGCGCTGTCCACCAGCTGGACGCTGTCCTGGAGGCACAGGACCAGCACGGCTGCCATCAGCCCACCCTGGGGGACCCCGCCCCTTGTCTTCACTGAGAGTGCTTCTGATGCACATCCAGTCTGGAGGATGTCGGGGAAGTGTACGGTGTGGACTGCACTCCCTCCCGTGGGCTCCCCAGCTCCCAGGGCCATCCCGAATCTCACCCACCTGGAGCTGCTCCTACCTTGTACCAGGTCACCGTGGGCTGTGGGTCGCCCTCAATGACAGCCTGGAATTGGGCCGTGCTGCCTGTCTGCACCTGCACATCCTCGATGGTCACCTGCATGGATGGGGGCCCTGGAAGGGCAGGGAGGGAACCGTGGAGACCCCTGGGTGCCAGCCACAGCTCACCATGCCTGGGTGGTCGGTGGCCCTGAGATACACGGGTGGCAGCACCCCATTCTGACCGCCCAGGCTTCTGACGGTCAGGGGTGCTGCTTCCATGGAACCACTGCATCTCCCACTCTGACCTCGGCGGGCCAGGTGATCAGGAGGAGCTGGCGGGCCAGCAGGGCTCGCTGACTCCGCTGTGCACTCAGGGACAGGGTCCTATGGACACCAAGCTCACCGCCACTTGCCTCTCCCCGGCAGAGGGTCCCGGCCCCTCTGAGGGAACACAGAGAGGTAGAATGTGGGGCTCCCAGGCTGGGGTGGGACAGGACATGCTGGGTGGCCTCTGCAGATGTGCAAATGCCCCCAGCACTGGGCAGGGGCACGGGAATCACACTCATAACCCTCTGGGGCCAACCCCGTACGTGCGGTGCGTGCGTCCACGGCCCGGTACGTGTAGGTCCTCTGCGTGGTCTCCGTGACCACGTGGCTGTGGACGTCCCAGAGCAGCTCCCCTGTGCCTGCCCCGGGCCAGGCTGCGCCCTCCATCCTGGGGTTAGGAAGCAGAGTAAGGCTCTGCCAGGCCCTCACCTGTTCTGAGCAGCCAGGCCTTCCGATGAGATGGGGGGTCCCTGCTCACCACCAACACTTGGAGGGGCTGCAGCAAAGCCTCTCTGGGATGAGATGTACAGACGGGGGCCCAGCCCCACTCTCACCTCTTGTTCCTAGGATGGCCTCTCCTCCCTGCCCTGCCCTGCGTGGGGTGGCTGCTGGCAGGGAGTACAGTGAGGGCCGCGAGGCCACCCCAGTACCTCATGCTCACGTGCCCTCCCTGCTTGCCCTGGGATGTCCCCTGGGGGTCAGCCCCCGATGCAGGACCCAGCAATCTGGGGAGGTTACCGAATGGGCACAGTCCGCTCCTGGGCTCTGGCGTGGGCCTCCGGCTCCTGCTCTGGGGCTTCATGGAGGAGGGGCTGTGGCATCCTCGGGGGCCCGGCTGCTGGGAGATGTGGCCTCATGAGAGGGAGCCCGGGAGGGGCCTGTAGCAGGTCCTCAAGACCCCAGGCCCGGTGAGACCAGGCAGAGCGTTGGGCTCCAGGGGCCCTGAGCCCCAACACCAGTCCCCAGCCCACAGCTCAAGCACGTGCAGTTGCCACCCTGCAGAGCCCACGTGCCAGGCACCCTCCACTTATGGGCTGGCACCATGAGCCCCGAGGCCCCTGCCCACCGCCAGGCTGACAGCGGGATGCTGTGGTCTCTGTCCTCCAGACACTCCCTGACGGCCAGGCAGGGCAGGCAGCTGTGTCTGAGCACTGTGGGTGCAGGGGCATTCAGCAGTTCCTAGTGCACAACGGATGGTGGGCAGGACCCAGGGGGTGAGGGTGTCGAACCGTGGGGCTGCCCAAAGGCCACAGGTGGACCCTCAACGCTGCTCCACCCAGCCGCCAGGGAGAGGACAGGAGGCCCCCAGGGCGGACAGCCCCGGGCGGCGGTGCAGGCAGAGCAGGAGGCTATAGGAATCGGGTACATGTGAGCTTCAGGCAGGCAGGCAAATGGGAAGGGTGCCCGCCATGGCAGGGCAGGCCAACTCATGCCCACCCTTCAGTGGCATTGGGAAGAGTGAACGAGTGTCAGGCCTGGGAGGACGCCCACAATCTGCCGGAACAGGCCAAGCAGCACCAGGGCGGGGCTGTCTGCTCAGCCCCTGTGCCCCTGGCACCCGAGTGGCAGAGGGAGAGTGAGGACCAGAGCCGGTCCTCCCAGACCCCTGCCCCAGCCTCAGCCTGCCTGTCTCTCCCCTGTGGGCACCAGCCCTCAGTCTCTGTGGGGGGGAAGGATGACAGAGACTCCTGGGGGGGTCAGGAGAATGAGAAGTGACCACGTCCCAGGGTGAGAGGGATGGCATGCCCCTTCTCCTGGGCCAGGCCCTGCCTCCAGCCAGCCCCATGATGGGCACACTGAGCAAATGTTCACCAAGGTGGACCGAGCAGTATGCCCTGCAGTGCCCAGGCAGCTGGAGGGAGGAGCCTGTGCTTGCTGAAGGCCTGGGGGCTTCTGTGCCTGCTCGGGGGAAGCAGACTCAAGGGGCCGGCCCTCTCATCTCATTGGGGGAAGGTGGCCTGCTTGCCCCGAACCCTATGCCCCCTGGCCCTGGGGAGGTCACGGTGGCAGCGTGTGGACTGTGAGACTGTTGGGAGCGGAGTGGAGTGAGCCCAGGGCATAAAGCATGAGACCACGGCAGGGGTGCCCCGGGCAGTCCTTGGGGAGGGCACTGTGCCCTGGAGGTGTCACCCTGCTTGGCTCTAGCCAGATGGCCTTTCTCCAAGGTGATGGGACCAGGTAGGGGTGGCCGGGGAGGGTGCATGAGGTAAGGCCCTGCAAGATGGGTGGGGTGACCAGAGCGGGTGGGACACGGTACACAGGGCTGGGATGGTCCTTTGTGTGAAGATGACCAAGGAAGGGGCTGGAACAGATGGGGAGGAGAAGGCCATGGACTGAGAAGCACACACAGGATGCAGAGGACGCTGGACGGGGCGGGGGCGGGGAGGAGCCTGGCTGCCATCCTGCCCCGGCCTCATGCTTCCCTGCCTGGCTGCACCCACGCTGGTGCTGACCTCCAGGTGGGAGAGCTGGGTGCTCCTGTAGGAGGGTCTGACCACCTGGCTCCACCTGCAGTGAGCAGCAGGGTCCGGGATGAGCTCCCCACAACCCAGGCCTCAGTTTCCCCAGATGCACCATCTGTCCCTTTAAGAAAAGGTCCTTGATCGGGAACCTGAGGACCAGGCTGAAGTGAGGCCAGGGCTGGGCCAGGCTCACACCTGTAATCCCAGCACTTTGGGAAGCTGAGGCAGAAGAATGGCTTGAGCCCAGGAGTTTGAGAGCAGGCTGGGCAACACAGCAAGACCCCATCTGTAGCCCACAATAAAACTAGCCGGGCATGGGGGCACACACCTGTAGTCCCAGCTACTTGGGAGGCTGAGGTGACAGAATCACTTAACCCAGGAGGTTGAGGCTGCAGTGGGCTGTGGTCGCACCCTTGTACACTGCACTCCAGCCTGGGTGGAGAACGAGACTGCACCCCAAAGACAAAAAGAAGCAGCAGCCATGAAACTGCTCCATAACAGAGACCCCCGACACCTGGGGGAGGGGAGGGGTGATAACAGAGACTCCAGACACCTGGGGGAAGGGCGGGGTGATAACAGGGACCCCCGACACCTGGGGGAGGGGAGGGGTGATAACAGAGACTCCAGACACCTGGGGGAAGGGCAGGGTGATAACAGGGACCCCCGACACCTGGGGGAGGGGAGGGGTGATAACAGAGACTCCAGACACCTGGGGGAAGGGCGGGGTGATAACAGGGACCCCCGACACCTGGGGGAAGGGCGGGGTGATAACAGAGACTCCAGACACCTGGGGGAGGGGAGGGGTGATAACAGAGACTCCAGACACCTGGGGGAAGGAGGGGTGATAACAGAGACTCCAGACACCTGGGGGAAGGGCGGGGTGATAACAGAGACCCCCGACACCTGGGGGAAGGGCGGGGTGATAACAGAGACTCCAGACACCTGGGGGAAGGGCGGGGTGATAACAGAGACTCCAGACACCTGGGGGAGGGGCAGGGTGATAACAGAGACTCCAGACACCTGGGGGAAGGGAGGGGTGATAACAGAGATTCCAGACACCTGGGGGAAAGGGCAGGGTGATAACAGGGACCCCCGACACCTGGGGGAAGGGGCGTGGGCGACACACGGAGCAGGCTCTCTAGCAGCCAGTCTGGTCTGTCTGGGGTCCTGGTCTGTCTGTCCCTCTTCTCCCCTCTCCTCCTCCTCTCCTTTCTCACACCCCTCCCTCTTCTCCTGTCTACTGAGGAGCACGGGGCACCTAAATTGGCCACCACAGGCCAAACATGGGAAGCCTCTGGCTTCTGGAACAGACTCAGAGCAGGAGGAACCTTCCAGAACAGATTCTGTGCCTTGATTCAGATGGGGAAACTGAGGACAAGCAAGAGGTAGGCTTTGCCCAGGAGCCCCTGGGGTTCCAAGTCAGGGTCACCGGCCTGGCGTCTCTTGCCCACGGGATGGGCAGCCCTTGTGCTGCAGTCAGGGTGGGGTCAGCCCCTGGGAGTCTTTGCGGTTGGGATCCGTCTGGGCCTCACCGGGTGCCTCTGAAGTTCCGGTGACTGGGGGCTGGGAGCCGGCTTCCTGGAGTGCAGGTGCCATCCCGGGGCAGGGGCCGGAGCCAGTGAGGTCCCCTGTAGAGGGCCCTGGTGCCTTGGAGCCCAACAGTCTCTCCAGGATGGATGTGACCTCCTGGTCTGCTTTCTCCAGGGTGGTGTCTGTAGAAGAGGCAGATGGGTGCAGAGGGGCTGAGGCCCAGGGGTTCGGGATGGCTGTAGCCTGCAGAGGGGGCTCCAGGAGCCTCGTCCCCATCCTCAAGACTGCCCAGCTGGGCTGACACTGGACTCCCCCACCCGACCCACACCCCTCAGGAGGCTGCCTGGAGGTGGAGGCCTGGGACAGACGGGAAGGAACTGCAGACCCTATGGCAGGCGCTTCCTCTTCCTAGAGCCCCTACAAGCTCAGGCCCGTCCTCCCCAGGTGCCTTTGGGAGAGTGTCACCACCTCCAGGAGGCCACCGGGGCTGGACACCCGCCCCTGGCCTTGGCTCTGCCACTGACCACAACCCCCTGACCAGAGGTGGCCTCTTATTAAACCTGGGCACAGTCTGATGCCAAGGCGAGACCCAGAGGAAGCTTGGGTTCAGTGGGTGTCCTGGCGGCCATGGCATGGCCGTCTCTCTGGGGACGGTCCCTCCGTCCCAGGGCGGCCTCTGCCTGCACCCACCTGTCTGGCAGCTTTCTGTCCTCCACCTGTGACCCAAATCTGCCCTCCTCTCCGCCTACCGCCCTGCCCCGGCCGCCCCACCTGGCCCCTTGCTGGCGGCCAGAGAGTCCTCTGGAACCTTGCTGGGCACGGCCCCACTGGCAGCTCCCCCTCAGCAGCCTCCCCCCGAGCTGACCTGGCCACCAGCCCCCAGGCGCCTTGCACGCGGGTCCAGCAGGTCACCTGCCCCAACCCTCCCTCCTCGTTTGTGTCAAGCCCTTGCCGCACCCCTGGTCCACAGCCTGGAGAGGAGACGCGGGCTGCTTTCTACAGGGCCAGGGCGCCCTCCTCCCCACTCCAAGGGGGTCGGCAGGACCCCTCGGCCAGCCTCAGGGCTGGAGGGCTTGGGGTTGTCCTCTATTGGTGCTTGAATTGTCCAGCCAGAGACAGCGAAGTGGACCCCTGCATCCCCACGTCTGCTGTGACACCCGCTCTGGCTGCCCAGGCCTGGGGAAGGCCTGCCTGGTACCCAGCATGCCAGGAAGGACTGCGACTGGCTGTTCTGACCACGCCTCGTGTCCCTGTGGGTGGCTGCATGGCCCCTGACGGGAAGCAGCTGCTGCAGGTCCACTGGGGGACCCCAGGAAGGACCGCGACTGGCTGTTCTGACCACGCCTCGTGTCCCTGTGGGTGACTGCATGGCCCCTGACGGGAAGCAGCTGCTGCAGGTCCACTGGGGGACCCCAGAAAGGGTGGGGACCCCACAGGCAGTGGCCAGCCAGGGACCTTACAGTCAAGGGCTGGTGAGGGTAGGGGCTCCCTCGAGGGCTGCAAGTGGAGGGGACCCAGGACCGCCCAGCGGAGAGGCAAGGAGAGTCGGAGAGATGCACAGGAAGCTGTTTTATTCTTGCTGAGAGACAGGTGCCGCTGCCCACAGGCAGACCCCGTGCCCACCCTGCAGAGAAGGCCAGGAGGCCCACAGAGCTGGAAGGCGCCCACCCGAGGGCCTCAGTCGCCAAGACTGCAGGAGAGGCCAGGCCAGGCCAGGGTAGGAGAGTAGACTAGGCCTCGTGGGAACAGGGCAGGTGCCCAAGGCCACATCTGTCACAGCCCTGAGCTCCCGCCAGGCTGACAAACAGCCCAGAGCTGAGGTTCTGAGCCGGTCACTCCGACATTGCAAGTGCTACTCAGACCTCCTGACGGGAGGTGAGCGAGGTAGGAAGGGCCCTGGCCGGGGAAAGGGAAGCCCTCAGGCGCCTGGGGCCTGCTGCCGGGGCACAGCCTCAGGGACGTGCCACCTCATCCCCGTCCCCGTCTGGGCAGATGTGCAGGGTGACTGTCTCCCCCACTGTCCCGAAGTTGACGGTCTGGGTGGACAGCTCGGTGGTGAAGCTGCTGGGGCCACGGCCTGCAGAGCGCTGGATGCAGGTGCAGAAAGACCGCGGCCGGGGAGCGCTGCCCACAGGCCCGGCTGGGGCCGCCCGCAGGAGGAAGGAGGCGCGCTCGGGGCCACGGACCTGGGGCCTAAAGAAGCCGAGAGGGCCTCGGGGGCCGGGGGCACGGCCCACGCTGAGCAGCACCGGCCGCCCCACTGTGGGCTCCCTGATCTCTCTCTGGATCACCGAGACCTCGCAGGGCGGGTCGTCGGGGGTGCTGGGCCCGGGGCTGCCGCGGCGGAAGGTCTCCCCTTCCCCAGGCACGTAGTCCTCCAGGTCAGCCAGCGTCAGCACACGGCCGTTGTGCGTGAGGATCTTGGGGTCCCGGCGCTCCTCCGTCACAAAGGTGTCCGCGTCTTCTCCCTCTTCCTCTCCCCGCTCCTCCATGGCGCGCCCCTCCTCTGGGGTGATGCCAGCCTCCTCCGGCTCCAGGCTGCCCGTGCCAGAAGCGGCGCAGTCCACACTGCCCCCGGCATCCACGCGGAAGGCGAGGGGCTCCCTGGTACCGGCAGTGGCCGTGCCCCGGGCCTCCTGGGCCAGCAGCTTGTTGTTGGAGTTGTTGGAATTGGGGTCCCCTCTTGGGGTCGCACCGGGCGGCGTGAAGAGATGCCCCGACGAGCTCCTGGGCATCTCTCTGGTGGGAGACGCAGCCTGCAGGCCCGTCTTCTTCACCTGGACCTCAATGGTCTCCTCCACCTCTACCCACTGGGGCTGGGACCCTGAGAGCCCGCGCGGAGCTGGAGAGAGGGCCTCGGCCTCTGTGACGTACAGCGTGGGCACCACGGGCTTCCGGCCCGGCTCTGCCTCTGGCCTGCGGGGCTGGCCAGCCCCTGGCAGGTACAGCAGGTCGGGGGCCAGGACGCCCGGCTTCAGCGGGCTGGCAGAGCAGTGAGAAGGCGAGCGGGAAGGGGACTTGCTGGGGGATCGTCTTCGGCCATGAGGGCTCTTCACCACAGTGGTGATGGTCTCTTCTCTGGGGGAGGGAGGAGAGGGCCCAAGAGAAGATGGGCACAGGGCTCAGGGTTGCCAGGGCAGCGTGAGAGCTCAGGTTATTGAACCAGCAAGCAAGCAAGCGGTGAGAGTGCCCAAAGAACTCTTATACATGCACGTGAGCCCAGCCTGCGGAGCCCCCACCCCGCCATGGAACCAAAGGACCAGCACAAGGTCCCACGTGGCCAACCTCAGGCTCTGCTGTGCAGATCCACAAACAGGGCGGGTACGTGGGGAGGCCCGTGCCGCATCGCGCAGGCAAGTGCCTCCCATTGCAGTGGCCTCAGTGCCAGTCTCCCTTCAGGTCCACCCCACCAGCAGGCTTTGTGCTTTGTATGCTGGGGGACAGAGCATGGCCAACTCTCAGAGGGCCGGGCCTGGCCGCCCTGAAAACTCTTGGCCAGAAATGGGCTGGATGGCCCATGCCGCAGGGACATAGGAAGTAGGGGCAGGCAGGGCGAGCTCAGGCCCCGAGGGCTGACGTTTGGGAGACTGTCAGAGCTCCCTGGCCTGTGACCTGCTCTCCTGGCCTTTGGGTCCGAGAGTCTGAGGCCCGGAAAGGCCTCAGGCAGGCCGAGGGTGGATCCCTGGCTCCAGATTTGGCCACAATGAGCCATGTGACTTCAGACAAGCCCCTCCCCGTGCCTGGCTCCATCTCCCAAAATGGGGCTGGGGAGGAGCGACGGAGGCAGAATGCAGGGGCGGCTGAGCATGGGCACTGGGGGGAGCTCTGCAAGCTCTCGTGTCTGACTCTGCAGTGGGAGGGTCTGATCCCACTTTATGAGGGACAGAGAGGGTCAAAGAGGTTCAAGAATCTGCCTGGGGTCAAGGGGCAGACGCGCAGCAGCCAGCCCAGGTCCTCCTCCGGCACCCGGTGCCCTGGCCTTGCTGGGCCGTGAGGGCAAACTGCGTAACACACAGGGAAGCAGACAATGCCGAATGGCACAGCCGCCTCCCGGTCCCCTGCCTGTTCCTGCTTTGCCCTCAGCCCTGCACCTCCCTCAGACTCGGCACAAGGGGTGTGGCATGTGTGAGGCGACAGTGGTCACCAAGTGTCTCTCCAAGGTAGTGTCTCGCTCTTGTTCAGCTGTGCTTTTGCCTAACTCGGGGCTCCGTCTGGAAGCAGCTGCTCCCCGGGATGAGCTGGAGATGTGTGAGCAGCCCTCGGGGTGCCAGCAATGACAGGCTCCGCACCCTCCAGCCCTCCGCTACTACAGCCGGAGCAAGAGCTTCCACCCAAGCGACAGGGAAACCGAGGCTCAGCGATGTGGCCGCCTCACGCACACAGGCCTGCTTCCCGTCTCGCCCAGGCTTTGGGGCAGTCGGTCTGCCGCTGAGAGCCCGGGCCAGGTGCCATCTGCTCACCTCATGTTGCCTGATCTGCAGATGTGGGTGGTGAGCTGAGTGCAGCCCAGCAGGTGGGGGGTGACCCCTGAATGCCCCCCCAAATGCTGGGCTCACTGCCACCCCCACAAGGACACATGGCATCCTGTGCCGTGACCGCAAACATGGTAGGGGGTCTCTCCAAGCCCTGTTCCCTCTCAGGTCCACTACCCGCCCTGGTGCCTCTCCCTGTGGGTCTGCCCTTGGGTTCCACGCAGGGCCTATGCCACTGCCTCACTTCATTCCTCCAGCTGAGGGCAGATTATTCCTTGTGGGGTGAGGGTTGCCACCTTCCTAAGCCTGTATGCTGGTCCTCCCTGGTCCAAGGCATGAGTCTCATCGGAAGCTTTGCCAGTGGGGCATTCTGGCTTCATCTCTGCTCCTCCGCTTTCTTATCCATAAAATGTAGATGATAGTGTTGTCGAAGGGACAAAATGTTAGAACCGACTGATGCCAGGCCCTGGCACGGCTGCACGCCTCCAGGAACAATGTTAGAACTGACCAATGCCAGGCCCTGGCACGGCTGCACGCCTCCAGGAACGGGGTACCCAGCAGCACGCAGGCAGCCCCATCTGTTGTGGGCTGCCATTAGTGGAGCACCTTGCTGGAGTGGGGGAGGGAGAAAGCCAAGGCGGGGTGAACCCAGGGTCTCAGCAAATGTCTGCAATGGGATTTTCCTGTAATACGGCCAACTGAGGGCCCCTTTAGGAGGTTGTAGGCCCTGGGGACTCGAAGGTTCCCCATCCTGAAGCTCCTTAGCCATCTGGCCTTAGGAAGCTACAGTCTTTCCTGCCTCCCGGCTTTTGCAAGCTCTTCCATCCCTCCCACCTGCACGCCCCCCACTGAAGCCTTCTCAGATGATGCAGGTCAAAATCAACCCTGCGCTGTGTGGGTTTGCCCAGCTGCGGTCCACTTGCATTACTGCAGGAGGAATGTGTGAGTTCCCTAAATCCTGGAGGCACCGAAGGATGAAGAAAGGGACGGTGGGTGTGGCCCTGGGGAAGTGGGTCTCTGCTGGCTTCGTCACTAGCCACCTGGAGCTAACCTCCTTTCTCCCCTGGACTTCAGTTTCCCCATCTTCCAAAGGGGAATGTGGGGCTCGGGGACCTCTAAGGGTCCTAAGGTGGTGCCGTCCACTATGACTGCACTGTGTACATTAACGTCAAATGAACAAAAATGAACACTTAATCTGTTCTCCAATCACACTAGACACAGTCCAGATGCTTCCACAGACGCACGTGGCTGGCGGCTATTGCAGTGGACAGTGTAGATACAGAACGTGTCCATCCCAGGAAGCTGTTGGACAGCACTGTCACAAATCCCGGGGTGCTGAGGTTAGAACTGTCTCCGCCCCCCTGAGGAAACCCTGGATGAACCCCTGTGAAGCGTTGGAGTAAGTCTACTCTGCAGAGGCGGCGGGACCACGGAGGGCGCTGAGGGCCTGGGGAAGGCGGTGAAGTATGGAGTGTCTGCAGGTACCTGGACGGTGCTGGCAGTCACAGGGTGAATGTTATGTGAGCAGGCGGGCAGCAAGCAGGTGGCTGGGCCACACAGGCATGACGCAGGCAGGTCAGTGGCATGCAGGAGGCACAGCAGTCAGAGCAAGGCTAGAAACACGCCTGCACTTACATGATGACGGTTTTCTTGGGGGCTTTAGTCTCTTGCTCAGTGACTACAAAGAGAACAGTTGGAATAGCGAGGGTTACAGAGCAGCCAGGGCTGGGGGCTGAGCTATCTGAGTGGCCGGCTAAGCTGTCCCTGGCCAGGCTGTCTCCTCAGAGCCCCAGTTCCCTGGTCTCTGATGTGGAGGTGACAATGCCTGCTCCGAGTGGCTGCAGAATGAGGACTGAGGACAGTGTGTCCCCTCATGAAGGCAGGACTGTCCCTCACGAGGGTTTTGCAGGGGCTGTGGGGAGAAGGAGGGCCCTACCTACGCTCCCTGCACAGAAATCCCAGCTTCTCCTTTGACCCATGTGCCGAGGGAGCCCTGTGAAATTGTCAACCTGCAATCCCACATCTCAGACATAGAAACCGAGTCCTGGAAGGGAAAGCAATGGCCTGTGGCTGCACAGGGAGCCAGCAGCCACACTGAGGCTGAGACAGCCAGGGCCTCTGTTACAAAAAATCTTCAGGGGGGAGGGACTCTGAAGTGGCACATCTGAGCTCTGTGGCACGAGGCCACACAAGTCCTGCCAAGAACAGCCCCAGGGGATGCTGCGCAGGGTCCTGAGCTCCAAGTGGGTGGGCAGCCCAATCTCCCTATAGGAGTAACCTCGGTCCACACACCCCATGGTCTCTCCTTTTCCTGGCTGCTTCCCTCCCCAGAGCCAGCAGGATGGGCCCTGTGGTTCCGGTGATGGGATGGGACGAATCTGGGATCAGGCTGCTCCTCCTCCCAGTCACCTCAAGAACTCCTTCCCTGCAGCTCCTGGGCAGAATCATCCAGGCACAAAGATGGCCCCTCCCAGCCCTGGCCAGCTGGCTAGTAGGTAGGCCACAGGCCACCACCAGCATCGCATCTCCGTGACCCTCCTCACCACCCCTAGCAGGAGGCCCAGAAAAGTCAAGTGACGTGGCCTGGGGTGCACAGCCTCGCAGCTCTGGGTCGGGGTGGGGCACCGTGTGCTTTGCTAGACTGCCGCGTGGAGAAAGAATTCATGCCCATCTCAGAGGAGGGGCACATGTGTGCCAGGGACTACCCACATCTGGGAGGAGCCACACGCACTGTGCATTTCTGTGTGTGTGTGCACGTGTATATGTATGTGTCGGTGGGAGAGAGCTCACGGGAGGAGAGAATTCGATCCAACCAAAGGCTGTGTGTGGTTTGTTTTTTTTTTTTTAATTTTTTTGAGATGGAGTCTCACTCTTGTTGCCGGGGCTGGAGTGTAATGATATGATCTCGGCTCACTGTAACCTCCGCCTCCCGAGTTCAAGTGATTCTCCTGCCTCAGCCTCCTGAGTAGGTGGGATTACAGGTGTGTGCCACCACGCCTGGCTAATTTTTGTATTTTTAGAGACGGGGTTTCACCATGTCGTCAGGCTGGTCTCAAACTCCTGACCTTGTGATCTGCTCACCCTGGCCTCCCGAAGTGCTGGGATTACAGGCGTGAGCCGCTGTGCTCAGCCAATTCTCTGTGTGCTTGGACTAACCCGACCCCAGAAAAAGCCGGTGTGTCCGCCACCTGCTGGCCAGTGATGGGAACTGCACACAGTGATGGAAAACCCAGGGCCGCCCCCATCATCCTCCCTGCACTTGGGGCTGAAGCCTGGCGCCTCTGGGCCCATACACTCCTGTCACCTTCACTCACGGGCCTAAACTGCCACCTGATCGGCTGCGGACCTGAGTATTTGCAACCATGGGAGGGGTGCAGCCGTGCGCAGCGTGGTTCGCGAGCGAGGGGACAGCGCCCGCCCCACAGGCCTGGCAGGGCCCGTTCCAGTTGCAGTTAAAGAGGAAGCAGCAGGCGGGGGTTAGAAGCGGGGAGGCGTTGGCTTCAGCTCCAGGTTCTTCGCGCTGAGGTGCCACCGCCCTGTGCAGCACGGGTGGCCTCTCTCCCTGCCACCCCTCCTCCAGACCCCGAGACGGACTTGTGACGACTGCAGAGGACACTCCTGTCACCAGCAAGAGGCAGCCCCACGTGTCCCTGCTGGCACTTCGTGGCCGCAAGACATGGAACTCGTGAGAGGCTGGGGCGCGGTGGCTGCAGAAGTGGTTCTGTGAGGTGCTGTGGCCACCAGGTTGTGGGGCTGACGGAGGTCACAGGGCCCCAGAGACGTGTCAGACATGGGGCACTCGCAGTGGGGGCTGAGGAACAAGGACCCCCGCCCGGCAAGGGAGGGGGCTCCCTGAGGGTCATGGAGGGCGTCGAAGATGGCCAGACTCTGTGCCCAGACGGGCTTTCAGACACTGCCTGAGAGACAGTTGAGCTGGGATGCAGTAGCCAGTTTACGATTTGCAGGACACGCGTTCCAACCCATCCACAGTGGGAGCTTCAGCTCCACCAGGTGTCCCTCCGCTTGCATGTCCCCAGGGATGGGAGGCTCATCACCTGTCTAGAGGGGCAGCTCCAACTGGGAGCCCACGACGGATGCCCGATGACCCCCTTCCCACCCTGGCTGCCCCTGCCCTGAACAAAGCATCCGGGAGGAGTGAGGTGATGCGCCCCGCCTGTCCCTCCCCCTCCATCCCTGGTGATCCCCAAACCCTCCATCCCTCACCTTCCATCCCTGGTGAGGTCATTCTGCAGCCCAAGGCCCTCCCAGGACCCCGGAGCAGCCCCAGACCAGGCCAGGTGCCTCCACAGCCAGCCCTACCCTGAGTGGAGGGGCCAGGCCCCTGATACCTGCCCCTTCTCCTGGGAGCCAAGCTGGAGCCCAGCTGCTCAGACTCCACAGAGACGTCCTTTCTACTGTTCCTGCTGCAATCTGCCCGCTGCCGGCGAGCTGCCCTGGGTGTAGGCCTGGCCTCCGCGCACACACTTCCCTCCCCAGGATGACAGCAGGGCTTTGGGAATGACGCCCACCCAGAGTGGCCTCTCCACCTCCACCAGCCCACACAGGTGCTGCCTCCAGCCAGGGGCTGGGACCTGGGACCTGCACCTGGCCCACAGCAGCCTCCTCGTCTCCCATCTGTGGCTCTCCCTGCCCCAAGATGCCAGCCTAGCTCCTCCTCCAGAGTCCTCCAGGCAGCAGATCCTGACTGGGAAGGGTGAGAGTCTCATGCTCCAGGACACGGCCGGCCCGTGAGGGTCCAGCCTGGGTCTGAGCCTTGGGAGTTGCCATGGTGGTGAGGGCAAGGGTGGGACTTACCTTCCACGGCAGCCATGAGCTGCTCCCTGCGGTGCTGCTCCCGGGCCTGCAGCGCGGGGCTCTGAACGCACAGCTCCGCACTGGCCCTTGCAGAGCCCAGCCGGTTCACCAGCTGCAAGGACGGAGGGCCGGCTCAGAGCCCAGGGCTCCCAATGGGCAGGGCCCTCTCCCTGGGGGAGCATGGGCAGCTCCCACCCTGGTATGTCTCCCCAAGGGGAAGGGCTCCGGCCAGCCACAGCATCCCTGGGGGACCCACACGGTCCCAGGGCCTCTGCAGTGAGGAGGACGCTCTCCGTCTGCCCCTTCCACATGCAGCTTTGAGTGTGGGACATTTGGCCGGGGCACAGACTTTAACTTAATTCTATGTATTTTTTAGAGATGGGTCTCGTTCTGTGGCCCAGGCTGGAGTGCAGTGGCACAATCTCGGCTCCCTGCAGCCTTCATCTCCTGGGCTCAAGGGATCCTCCCACCTCAGCTTCCAAGTAGCTGGGCCACAGGTATGCACCACTGTGCCTGGCTCATTTTTTAATGGCTTTTTTTTCTAAATGACAAGGTTTCAATATGTTGCTCAGCCTGGTCTCAAACTCCTGGGTTCAAGCGATTTTCCTGCCTTGGCCTCCCAAATTGGGATTGCTGACGTGAGCCACAGCACCCAGCTTTGGATTTAACTTGAACTGATTTAAATTTAAATGTAAATCCCCATGTATGACCAGCACTGATGGTGCCAGACACTGCAAGTCAAGAGCCAGGTCTCTGCTTCGTGAGCAAGAGCGCCACATGGGAGGGCAGTGGCCAGACAAGTGCCCGGGAAGAGTCTGGAGCCTGGGGCGCCCGCAGTTGGCACACAGCCACCCTGCCCACCGCAGGCCTTGACAGACCAGACACGGGCTGGAGCAGAAGGCAGCTCCGTCCATCCACAGGCTGGGCGTCTCCACAGGGAAAAGGCACCTGAGCAGGGCCAGGCTGCACGGGATTACTGACACTCCATTTGGCATGAACGACGAAGTTCACGGGGCCACACCAGGCCCCCTAAAGGCAAAAACCAAGTGGCATCCTTGGAATGGCCAGGGAAGCAGCAAACAAGGCGTCCAGATTGACGTGGGAGCAGAGGAGAGGCTTGAGGGCAGAGGAATAATAAGGCCAGGGCATGGAGCGGTGGTGTGGCCGGGGATGACAGTGACAGTGGCCTGGTGGCCCCCAAACTGTGATGGGGTGACAGTGGCCTTGTGGCCTCTGCCTGTGATGGGGGTGACAGTGGCCTGATTGCCCTCTGCTTGTGATGGGGTGACAGTGGCCTGATTGCCCTCTGGTCTGTTATGGGGTGACAGTGGCCTGATTGCCCTCTGCTTGTGATGGGGGTGACAGTGGCCTGATTGCCCTCTGCTTGTGATGGGGTGACAGTGGCCTGATTGCCCTCTGGTCTGTTATGGGGTGACAGTGGCCTGATTGCCCTCTGCTTGTGATGGGGTGACAGTGGCCTGATTGCCCTCTGGTCTGTTATGGGGTGACAGTGGCCTGATTGCCCTCTGCTTGTGATGGGGTGACAGTGGCCTGATTGCCCTCTGGTCTGTTATGGGGTGACAGTGGCCTGATTGCCCTCTGCTTGTGATGGGGTGACAGTGGCCTGATTGCCCTCTGGTCTGTTATGGGGTGACAGTGGCCTGATTGCCCTCTGCTTGTGATGGGGGTGACAGTGGCCTGATTGCCCTCTGCTTGTGATGGGGTGACAGTGGCCTGATTGCCCTCTGGTCTGTTATGGGGTGACAGTGGCCTGATTGCCCTCTGCTTGTGATGGGGGTGACAGTGGCCTGATTGCCCTCTGCTTGTGATGGGGTGACAGTGGCCTGATTGCCCTCTGGTCTGTTATGGGGTGACAGTGGCCTGATTGCCCTCTGCTTGTGATGGGGTGACAGTGGCCTGATTGCCCTCTGGTCTGTTATGGGGTGACAGTGGCCTGATTGCCCTCTGCTTGTGATGGGGTGACAGTGGCCTGATTGCCCTCTGGTCTGTTATGGGGTGACAGTGGCCTGATTGCCCTCTGCTTGTGATGGGGTGACAGTGGCCTGATTGCCCTCTGGTCTGTTATGGGGTGACAGTGGCCTGATTGCCCTCTGCTTGTGATGGGGTGACAGTGGCCTGATTGCCCTCTGGTCTGTTATGGGGTGACAGTGGCCTGATTGCCCTCTGGTCTGTTATGGGGTGACAGTGGCCTGATTGCCCTCTGCTTGTGATGGGGGTGACAGTGGCCTGATTGCCCTCTGGTCTGTTATGGGGGTGACAGTGGCCTGATTGCCCTCTGCTTGTGATGGTGACAGTGGCCTGATTGCCCTCTGGTCTGTTATGGGGGTGACAGTGGCCTGATTGCCCTCTGCCTGTGATGGAGGTGACAGTGTCCTGGTGGCCTTCTACCTGTGATGGGGATGACAGTCGCCTGGTGGCCCTCTGCCTATGATGGGGGTGACTGTGGCCTGGTGGCCTCTGGCCTGTGATGAGGTGACAGTGGCCTGGTGGCCTCTGGCCTGTGATGGAGGTGACAGTGGCCTGGTGGCCTCTGGCCTGTGATGAGGTGACAGTGGCCTGGTGGCCTCTGGCCTGTGATGGAGGTGACAGTGTCCTGGTGGCCCTCTACCTGTGATGGGGGTGACAGTCGCCTGGTGGCCTCTGGCCTGTGATGTGGAGTGACAGTGGTCTGGTGGCCTCTGGCCTATGACTGGGGGATGACAGTGGCCTGGTGGCCCCCAGCCTGTGATGGCGGTGAGAGCGGCCTGGTGGCCTCTGGCCTGCCATCGGGGAAGCGTGTAGCAGTGGATATGGTTTTCCCTGGCCTCTGCTGAGAGCACCTTAAGGTCTCTCACCTCTATGATGAGACCCCAGAGGATGGCCGGCAAGGAGAGCCTGGGCCCCAGGGCAGGGCCCGTTCCTGCCCCGCTCACCTCACACTCATAGAGCCCCAGGTCCTCCTCGCTGGCTGCCCGGATCACCAGCACCAGCAGGCCGCTGCAGGGATCACTCAGCATCTGGATCTTGCTGCCAGGGGTGAGTCGGGCCCCGTCCTTGTACCACCTGGAATCCGCCCAGGGGGCACGTGAGGCTCCAGCCACCCTCCGCCCATGTCCTGTCTGAGGGCCGCCCCCAGGTGTGCTCCCTGTGCTCAGGACCACACTGCACTGCCCCCAGACCCCCAGGGCCCTTAGCCCACCCTTCTAGAAGCCAAGACCCAGCCTGGCCAAGGGGCCTACATCCAGAATGATCCAGAGTCCCCGAAGCCCATTCTCAGCTGAAGACTAGTGGCCATGTCCAGCCCACCCCTGACCTGGGAACACGCTGTCCATGCCCCGTGCCCCAGGCAGGAGCCGGCCCCC
Organism: Saguinus oedipus; assembly: GCA_031835075.1. Taxonomy (NCBI): domain Eukaryota; kingdom Metazoa; phylum Chordata; class Mammalia; order Primates; family Cebidae; genus Saguinus; species Saguinus oedipus. Next base: position 1,623,133 of record CM063188.1, on the reverse strand, counting down.
ACACCCATCCCTGGGCAGGCCTGGGAACACGCTGTCCATGCCCCGTGCCCCAGGCAGGAGCCGGCCCCTACACCCATCCCCGGGCAGGCCTGGGCCCCACCTGATCTGCGGGTGTGGGGCGCCTTCAATGGTGCAGGTGAACTGGGCATCTTCTCCCTCCACAAAGGGCGAGGCCCGGACCTTGTTCACGAACCGTGGTGGGACTGTGGGGTTGTGAAGGGGAGAGACAGAGATAGAGATAAAGGCAGAGACAGAGAGACACAGAGACAGAGATGGAGAGACAGAGAGAGAAATACAGAGAGAGGGGGACAGAGAAATTGAGGGAGATAGAGACAGATAAACAGAGATGGAGAAACAGAAAATGACAGAACAGAGATCAAAGGATGAAGAGAGATGTGCAGAGTCACACACAGAGCTGCCCTGATGACACTGAGGGTGATGCCAGCGAAGGGCTGCAGGTCCCTGCCTCCCAGGACCGTCTATGAGCCCCCAGCAATCCCCACCGAAGCCGGGCCTGCCATGGTGGGAGGTCAGGGCGACTCCTCCCCCGGGCAGGCCTCCGGGCTCACCCTGCACCAGGATCTTGCCCAGGGTACTGCAGGTACCGGCGGCACTGGCCGCGAAGCACATGTACTGGCCGGAGTCCACACCGGTCAGGCTGTCCAGGATGAGGGCACACGAGCCGTCGGGGTCCTCAATGAGGATGTGGTGTGGGTCCACCTCCACTGGCTTCCCATCTGGAAAGGATGAGCAGGGGCCATCACCCAGGTGGGGACCCCGAGGGCTCACCCCATCAGGGCTGAGATGCTGCGGCTGGCCTGGGGGCTGCAATCATGGTTGGGGAGGGGATGGTGGGCCCACCGCTGTGGCTCGGGGCCAGGCTCCCGCTGGGTCCAGTCTCCAGGCTGACCTGCAACCCTGAATGGAGAGGCTGACTCGAGCTCCCCTTAGCGCCGTGTTTCTGTCTCAAGTTTTCTTTGCGTCTCCGTCTCAGGCTCAACCTTTCTTTGGCTCTGTCTCTGTCTCTCTCTCTGTCCATCTTGGCCACCAGCTTGAGGCAGGGGCCAGGCTGAGGGAACTGAGCCCCACAGAGGCCATCCCCTAGGGCAACTGAGCCCTTGGTCACCCCAGCTCAGGCACTTGACCCCTCTTCACCCCTTCCTGCCCAGCCTAGGGGCTCCAGCTCCTCCTCAGAATCACTGCCCACACCCCCTCCACGCTTCCTCTCCCTGCAACTGCCCCTGCAGGGAACACAGCGGCCCAAAGTCTGCCCGGGGCAGCAGGGACCTAAGCCTCACCCCCACTCCTCTAGCCACATCCTCGTGCCTCCAAGTGCATGGCCTTCTAATACAAATATCTGAGGAATGTGAAGTAAATCACCCTGCTGTGAACGCACACTGACCACACCTCTCTGGCCAATGCATGCTTCCTTCCCGACGAGGGACGGGAAGGCAAGGCCTCTCGGTGTGGAGGCCTGACCACAGCCTCTGCAAGGGCTGGTGACTATTTTGGGGTGGGCCAAGTATATAGTGTTTATGAACATACACATGTGGTGTCTGTTTAGCATGTATGTGTGTTGCATGGATCTGTGCATGTGTTGTATGTGGCTGTGTACATAGGTATATGTGCAGTATCCATGTGTGCACATATGTGGTCTCTAATATGTATACTTATATGTGTGCAGTGTACATGTGTAGCTGTGTGTGAAGTGTACATATGTAATGTACTTGTGTGTGTAGTGGGCCTGTAGCCATGTATGTGCAGTGACATTTGCATGTATCTATGTATATAGCTGTCATTGCGTAGGCACAGGTAGTGTGCACTGTGCATGATGCATGTGTATGTGGTGTGTACATATGTGTACCTGTATACATATTCATGTGTGGTATTTGCATGTATGTACTGTATACCATGCATGTATGTGTGATGTGTATCTGTGTTACATGTATGTGTGGCACATATGTATATACGCATGAGATGTACCATGTGTCTCTACGTGTCTCTAAGTGTGTGTAATGTATATGTGTGTTAATCGTGACAGGCCAACCTGCACATGCATGATGGGTAGAATGGGAGATTCCACAGTTCCGGGACCCTGGCAGCGCTGGGCACCCTGCCCACTCCCTGGCTGGCTTCCAGGGCCCCCACCTCCCTGGCCGCTCCTTCCCCTGGGCTCTTCTCTCCTCTGCAGACTCTGGAAGTGGGAGCTCTCAAGTCTGGGTGCTCAGACCTCACCCCTCCACACACACTCTGTATCAGCTGGCAGGTCAGAAGCTCTGCGAGTCTCCGGCCACACCCTCTCCTGACACACCCTCTCCTGAGCCTTACCTGCACTTCTCCAAGCGCCCTTCGGCCCGTCCACCTGCATCCCCCACAGGCATTGACTCTGCAGGGTCCTCCCAGGCCTGGTGCTTCCTCCTCCCACCCAGCCCATCTGCATACCACCCTTTGTCAATGGAACCCCCGCACCAGTAGATGTCCAGCCCCAACTCTGTACACATCTGGACGCCAAGCTGTCTCCACATGGCCAGCCACCCCATCGACAAATGGGCCGGCTCGGCCTTCAACACGCCCCTGGAGTCCACAGCCACCCCTGAGCCCAGTCCCCCAGCTCCCAGGGCGGCTCCCAGTCTGGCGTCCCAGGTCCCCTCTCGGCCCTCCCCAGCAGGTTCCTGGCATTACAGCCAAGGTGACAGATGACAGAGCCAAACCGTGTACCTCCACTGCTCAAACCCGACACAGCTCCAGCCCAGGGGAGGATGTGCTGCCCAGAGAGAGGCCCCCGCTCCTGGGAGGTAACCTCGGGTTCTTGGGATGTCCTGGCTGGTAAGAGTGCCTGTTCCCACACGGGACCATCTATGCTGACTGTGGACTTCTGAGATTCCCGGGTTCCCTGGCCCATGCAGCATCAGCTTGGCCTCCTGAAGGGCTGGAGCCCAAGGCCCACTACAGAGCAGTGAGCCACGATTCCACGGCTGAGCCTGCAAAACCCTGGACGCCAGGGCTGGGGAAACCACTGGTTGGCTCCACCCTGTGCGCGTCAATGTGCTGTCGCTGGGAGAGATGACGCCCCTGGGAGGGACACCCAGATCTTTCCCTAGGCGGCTCTCCCAGCCGCTACTTTAACGGGGCCCTCTGGCCGCAGTCAGCCTTGACCGTGCAACTGACAGCTCTGCAGAGCCGAGTCCTCCTCGAGATCCTGACTCCCTCCTCTCCAAGCCTCTGCATCTCCGTGTCCCTGCCATGCTGGAAAGTGGGTGGCAAGTGGACGTATGAGGCCTGTCCTTCATGCCCCAGACACCTGGCCAAACCCCACACTGGGCCCCCAACCCTCACAGCCCATTTCTCTCGGCTGGCGGGGCCAGCATCTGGGACTAGAAGGCTGTGGCCTTCTCTGGGTTTACCTTTGTACCAGCTGACGATGGGCTTGGGTGTGCCTGTGACGCGGCAGGCCAGCTTGACCGTCTCGCCCAGCTCGGCCGTGCAGTCGGCCAGCTCCTCTTCGAAGTCTGGGGGCCCTGAGGGCACACAGAGCCCTCAGTGCCCCCCAGATGCACCTGGCAGGCAGGTCACCTGCCCTGTGCCACAAGCCCCACATCCGACAGTATGGCCACTATGGGGACTGTCCCTTGTCATCCCTCATCCAAGGTCCCCATCTGGAGTCAGGTGCGTGAGGGAGGTGTGTGTTTAACAGAGACCAGGGCGGGCTTGGGGGAAGATTCTGTTCACACCCTGACTGCCAGACCCTTCACAGCCCCTGACACGATCCGGGTGGGTGCCCTGTGCTTGGGGCTCCCACGGTGTCCCCCACCTCGGGTCAGGGCCGACTCTACCCAGCCCCAGAGCTCCCCGTGAGGCTGTAGCCGTCACACACCGCAAGCTGGCTGAGCTGTCAGTCCCGGGACCGAGCCCACCCCTCCCACCCACCTGGGCAAGGATCCGTGTGGCCGCAGGAACATGCTCAGGTGCCTCATCCCGCCTAAGCCCCCTGACCCCCCGGGGAAGTGGATGCTCACGCCACACAGGCAGGGCCAGACGCTGCTGGATGCCACAGATCTCCTTCACCCACGAGCTCTTGATGATGGCCGTCCGTGCCTGCAGCAGGTACTTGCGCACAGAGTCCTCCCGTTCCTGCCACACCTCGAAGGCGCGGTCGTCCCCCTCCACCTGGTCATTCAGGTCGATGCTGCTCAGCTGTGGGTTGGGGAGGGTGTCAGCGCAGGGAGGGGACACAGCTGGACCGTCCCCAACAGATGTGGGCCCCGACCAGGAAACACTCAGGCCACCCCGGACCCGCGGCATCACCGGAGCCGAGGGGCAGGGACCCCACCCGGCTCCTGCAGACCTTCATCATGTTCCGGAACACGTAGCTGAAGGTGTCGGTGCGGGAGTCCCGCCGGGGCTTGCAGATCACCAGGTGGTTGCGGAAGAGGAACACATGGCGGTTGTGGCCCTTCCAGGGCATGCGGGCCCCCGGCGCACCCTCCCACACGATGAAGTGGCCCTGGGGAGGGTGTGGGCTGCGGTCAGCCTGTGGCCAGCCAGGAGGCCCAGCGTGCAGACCCCACGGTGCCCTGCCCGACTCGTGCACACCCCCACCTCCTGGCAGCACCCTACACCCACCCACATCACCTGTGCCCCGGCCCCTCCCCGACCTGGCGGACGGGCTCGCCCAGGGCCTCCAGGGTGCCAGGGTAGTTCTCCATGAGGGACACGTGCAGCTTGTCCTCTGCGCGCTGTGGCAGGGCGGACACCACGGCGTAGGCCTGCTCCAGCAGCGCACAGTTCTGTCTGTTCCGCGCCTTGTTACGGATCAGCTCCTGGGGCCGGGACGGAGGTCAGGGCTCAGGCTGCCCCACAGCTGGACCCCAAGAGACCCAGCGTGGGCAGGGGAGGCAGGGCCCACCTTCAGCAAGGCCTGGTAGCGCTGCACACGTTCCACCGGCTGCTCCAGGTAGTGCTGCAGGGGCGGCGGTGGGGGCCGAGAGGGGTCTCCTGCCGACAGGGTCTCCTCCGTGTATTTCTGTGGGAACCAGGAATGGGGGTTTTAGGGCAGGAATGTGAGGCTTCCTGATGGCTGAGTCCCTGAGAGCTGGAGGGTGGGTCATAGCCCTGCACCCTGAGTGACAGCTGTCACACCTCTTGATGACAGTCTGTGACAGCACAGGAGTGACAGCTGTCATCACCTCTTGATGACAGTCTGTGACAAGCACAGGACTCCATTGCTGAAGCAGCCTGCCCAGGAGCACAGGGCTGCAGATGCGGCTCTGCCCACATTTCAGAACAGAGGCCCAAGGGGGCCATGGGGAGGCTGTGGGCAGAGGCTCTGATGCGTGCAGGCCAGGATGAGCCTTGGAGGATGTCTGGGCACTGAGCCTCCAGAGGGAGCCCATGAGCTCGGGCAGGGCACCTTGTAGAACTCCTGGACGGCTGTGCTGACGACCACCGACTCAGCCTGCACGCGCCCCACCAGGAACTCCAGGTACTGCTCAAAGGCTGCCTGGTTCTTAATGAAGCACATGGCCACGTCGTCGTCCGTGTCACACTGCCGCAGCTCCTGCAGGAAGCTGCCGAGGGGGATGGCGTCAGGACTCAGCCCGGGCCCCACAGCTTGGCCCTGAGCCCTCACCTCTGGGAGGAAGCTGGCCCCTGCAACCTGAGGGTGTGCAGACAGGTGTGGGCATGCAAGGAAGTACTTGTGTGTCATGTACAAAAGCACACATGAATATCATATGCACGCATTTGTGGAGGCATGCACATGTGTATGAACATGCATGTGGCTGCACACACAGGTGGTGGGGGAAGGAGGCACGTGCTCTGCATGTATACACAAGTGTGCAGATGAAAGGATGTGCAAAAGTGCATGTGCACAGGTTTGCATGAAGCATGGAGACATGTACACGAGTCCATGTGTATAACATACACAGGCATGCCTGTGTGCACCTAGGTGATGTGCACGTGTATGTGGGTGTGTGTGCATGTGTGTGCATTTACAGATATGCACGTGCCATGCACATGGGTATGTGCTGTTAAAGACGGTACCTGGACACATGTATGTGTTCATGTGTGTACACATGTGACGGTGTGCATGCACCTGTCAGCAGTGGGTACGCCACAGGCCTTCCCATGAGTAAGGCAGGTACACACGTCTGGGTTTCGAGGGAAGGTGCGCCAAGGGGTAAATCAAGTCAGCACAGGTTCTCTCCCTCTTTGGCTCCAACCCACCTGCAGGAGGCCTGGCCCTACAGGGCATCTGCGCATGGACAGGTGTGTGTGTGCGTGTCCCCACCCACCTACCCACCCACCTACCTGCTGTGGAAGCGGCCGATGTCCTGTATGTTGCGGAAGATTACTGCTTTTTGGCTGGCCACAGCCGTGGGCACGTGGGGGCAGCGCTCCAGGTGCTGTAGGTGGTGACTCTGCAGGAACTGCAGCTCCTCCACGAAGGCCTGCTCGGAGCTCAGCAGCTCCTGGATCACAGAGCTGGGCGGGAAGGGGCTGCTCTGAGGGACCCTGGAGCTCCTGCCTCCCGCACAGGGACTGCGGGCCACGAGGCCACGCTCCCTCAGCTGCTAGACTGGAGCTCCCCCTGCCACCTGCAGTCTGTCGCCTGCTCACAGGAAGCAGGAGAACAGGTGCAGAGAGGCTCCCTCCCTAACGAGGTGGGCCCAACACCAGGAAGCCACCCAGCTGGGTCCCACCAGCGAGAGGCCGGGAGGGCAGCTGTGGGAAGCCAGGCAACTATGGGCCTGCTCCGCTGTCCTCAGCCCCTACCCCTCCGCAGCAGGCTCACCCAGGAGCAGTGTTTCAGAGGGCCCCGCAGAGGAATCAGCGTGACCATGACCCGAAGACCTCCAGTGTTGGGGCCGGGACCCGGAGCTGCTTTGGGAGACGGTCCAGCTGGTGGGACACCAGCGCCGCCACCTTGGGCCTGGCAGCCACTCACCTCAGCCTCGTCTTGTACTCGCCTTCAGACACCGCCTCCCCGGGGAACTCAGGGGCCTCGGCGGCCCCCCACTCAGGCGACAGCTGGTAAGGGAGAGGAGTTTGTGGTTGAGGTAGTGAGCTCTGGCCTTGCCTTGTGGGAAATGATTCTTGCCACTCAAATTAGGACGACCCTCCCAGGGCTTCCAGGACCCCCGAGGACCCTCCTGCCTGGGCATTTGGACGACCCTCCCAGAGCCTCTGGGACCCCCGAGGACCCTCCCACCTGGGCATTTGGACCACCCTCCCAGGGCCTCCGGGATCCCTGAGGACCCTCCCACCTGGGCATTTGGACCACCCTCCCAGGACCCCCGAGACCCCCGAGGACCCTCCTGCCTGGGCATTTGGACCACCCTCCCAGGACCCCCGAGACCCCCGAGGACCCTCCTGCCTGGGCATTTGGATGACCCTCCCAGGACCCCCGAGGACCCTCCTGCCTGGGCATTTGGACGACCCTCCCAGGACCCCCGAGGACCCTCCTGCCTGGGCATTCAGTACCTTGAGCCTCTTGTCCAGGTACGCTGGTGACACCCAGCCCTGCCGTGAGGGGCTGGACTTGGTGGGCTTGGTGCGGACCAGCCAGCGCAGCGGGTGGGCGGCGTCCAGGACCTCCACATACTGGCCTTCCCGCAGCGCAATGGCGTCCTGCTCGGCCCCCCGGGGCAGGTAGTTGGCGGTGACCACGTAGATATCAAAGATCTGGGGGGTAGGGGTGCTGAGGTGGTGGGACCCGGGAAGTGCCAGCCAGGCCTGCCGAGATCCCCAGCCCCAGGGACAGGCTCCCCAGAGTCACCGTGCACATGCAGAACAGCCGGGGTATGGGAGGCCTCCCCCGACCGCACAGGTCACCGCAGCTCCGGGGCTCCAGGCCTGGGCTGCCTACACTGTTACCTGTTCACCGTCTCCCCACCCCCAGCCCATCCCAAGCCCTAACAGAGTGCCTGGGACACTGGAGGCCTGACACACATTCTCTGCTGAAGGAATGAAGGAGAGAATGAATGAACCAAACACCATCCCAGAAGGCAAGTCTCTGCTGGGGCCCGTGTGGAGCAGGCCCCGTTCTCAGCAGTTCCTGCCTCCTGTGCACCCTGCGGGTGCCCCTCCCTGGAGTTCGATGGAGTCCTGCCTCCTGAGCCCCCTCTGCCCTGTACCTCTCTTCCGGACAGTCAGGGCCTCTCCTTGCCCTGCTCCCAGAGGGTTCCAGCCGCCTACCTCGCCTCGGGCATCCCCGTCCTCTGACTCCGAGGAAGACTCCTGGACACTGGAGGACGGCCGTGACCGGCCGTGCCGGGGGGACGCAGATGGCGTCTTGGACTCCTCGTCACTGTCACCTCCGGGCACCTGCAGCTTGGCTGGGGGTGCAAGGATTACGTCACCCTGGCCTGCTTCTGGCTCTCCAGAGCTCAGGGGCAGGCCAAACACCCACCATGGACACCCCCCGAGACCCTGGCACACGGGCTGCTGCCCCTCACCCTGCGTGATCTTGGCCGATACCATCTCGGTGATCTGGGAGGTCAGTTTCTGCAGGAACTCCTCTGTGCCCACCTCGGCAAGGGATAAGTGTCCCAGGCCCTCCTTGGCAGCCAGAGGCTCTCCTAGGCATACAAATGCTCTGCTCAGGTAGCTGCATGACCCTCGGATATGGAACAAGCACCCCATGCTGCAGGCCCGTCCTGGGCCCTGGGAGCCGATGGTGGAGAAAGGACCGAGACCTCCCCGGCACGGTGCTGATGTCCAGCAGGGAGATGATGAGGTGGGGGCCGATGGGAACCCACAAGGATGAGGAGTCACTCTGGCTCGTGAGCATCAAGCCAAGGTGTGACCAAGGGGCTGACAATGTCCAGAGACAGGGCACAGCGGGGACCACCAGGGGACAGTAGATGAGGGGTGCCGGGGACAGAGCTGGCAGAGGCTAGACCCGCGCATGAGGCTGCAGGAGGAGCTGTGGGGCCAAAGCGGGGCTGTGCTGCTCTGTTCTCAGTGCCTGGTGCCCAGGTGTCTAGACGGCCCGCTGGATGAGAGCTCGTGTCCAGGGCCGGCCCAGGGACCCTACAGGCTCCTGGATCCACGGGGTCATACATGGCTCCAATACTAACCAAGCCTTAAGTCTAGGTCACGAGAACATGGGTCGGTCCTGGCTAAATGAGCAGGTGTCCTGGGGCTGCCCAGGAGGGGCCTCTGAGGCCTGGAGCCACCCCCAGGCAGCCTCCTCCCTGCCCCTCAGCATCAGGGGCTCAGCCACCCCAGGCAGCCTCCTCCCTGCCCCTCAGCATCAGGGGCTCAGCCACCCCCAGGCAGCCTCTTCCCTGTCCCTCAGCATCAGGGGCTCAGCCACCCCTGGGCAGCCTCCTCCCTGTCCCTGGCATCAGAGGCTCAGCCGCCATGGCCCCTCACAGGCACGCACCCACCCTGACGGTACCTTTCCTCTGCCCTGCAAGGTCAGCCAAACCCGCAGGTTCCGACCGCGGCACTGAGACAGCTTGTGGGGTCCTAAATGGGTGAAGGGAGTGTCCTGAGAGGCCTGGGCTGGACCCCACCACCCTCTGTCCTTTGAGTTCCTGACAAAAAAAGGGTCTGGGGGCTGCATGCCAGAGAGGCCCCAGGGAAGCCCTCATTTTGCAAGGGGGAAACTGAGGCACAGAGAAGGAAGAGGACTAGCCAAGCCACGTGGCCAGCATGGGGCAGAGCCAGGACACGCTCGGGGACAGGTGGTCTCCCCAGGGGCAGCACTGTCCTGTCCCCTACTCCTAGAGCGCCCTCCCTGACCCAGACTGGACCAGCCTCCAGGGACAGCCCTTACCCCTGCAGGAAAGTGGAAATCAGCGCTTCCTTCACTTTCTCCTGCTCCTCCGCCTTAGGCACTGTAAGGAGGATGGGGTGAGCCATTGGGATGGAGCTTCCGACCCCGGCACATCTGATTCCGGGTTTGGACTGGGTCCCTCCAAAGCCCTAAGCAAGGGCTGCGCCCGAGCCCACCTCCCCAACCCACTCTTGGCCTGTGGTCACCCTGACAGTGATGGGAGGGGAATGGGTTCTCCTGTCCTCCCAGGGGCTGAGCAAGGCCCAGGACACGGGGGCTTCAGGATAAGTCCCTGGACCTGGTGGTGCAGAACCCAGAGGGGCCTGGGCCCAGAGAGGACGCAAACCCACCAGCACCACCAGAGCTTGACCCATCTTGGGGTCTCTGTGGTGCTGTAGGAGAACGAGAAGAGGAAAAAGGGGGGGGGTCCCACAGGGTTCTGGCCCAGATGGTGGTGATGGGCCATGTGCCCCGAGGAGACCCCGAAGCCACCCAGGGCCTACCTCCCATGCCTCACCCCCCCACCCCACTCACAACCAGAGATGTGCAGGCTGGCGGAGCAGACGGCCTGGCCGGCGGTGTTGCTGGCAATGCACGTGTAGGTGCCCTGGTGCTCCCGCCCCACGTCCAACAGGACCAGACTGTGCTGCTGTGCTGAGCTGGCCACGGTGTAGCCTGGCGTGTCGGGACCGATCCACAGCACACCCCTCTCAGCCGCCTCCCTGAGCCAGTGCACAGTGGGTGCCGGGCATCCTGAGGGCGGGCAAAAGGGCGGGCGGTGCACCCATCAGGAGTGGAGCCTCTGGAGGTGGAGCCCTTCCTGTGGCCCCCTGGGGGAGATGTGAGTGGAAGGGGCGCCCCTGTCCCGTCCCAGGGGTGATCTTTCCATGGCCGAGGGTGGGCAGTGCCCACCTTCCACCTTCACAGAGAAGGTGATGCTGGAGCCTTTCTTCACTTTCTTAGGGGTGAACCTCTCCAGGATTCGGGGTGGCACCAGCTGCTCACGCACATCTAGAGGGCATAGGGCAGCTGCTGGAGACTTGGCACAGCCCCCACTGCCTGCCTCCCGGCCCCCCACAGGGCCTGCAGGCCCCCAGGTGGCTCTCCATGGCCAGCACCTGGACAGCACCATGCTGCTCCCTCGGCCAGGCTCTGTCGGCTGCGCCCTCCCTGAGCCAGCCTGTGGCAACTCACATCTCCATTGCAGCCAGCCCTGGGCTCAGGCCCTCAGCACCCATGGCCACCTGGCCTCTCCGTGCCCGCCTGGGGCTGCCTCACCTGATGCAGGCTTCTCTTCTGGTTCATCGGGGCCTGAAAGAGGCACTGGAATCAGACACCCAGCACTCAGGGGCCCCACCATGGCTGCTACCCAGCACTGTGTGGATGCCCGGCAATTCCACCCACTGTGGTGAGGGAAGCCGAGGGCAGCGCTGCCCCCAGGGAAATATCCTAACCCCTGCCTGAACCCCAGGCCATGGAGCTCTGGAACCCCACGCTCAGGTGACAGGGGCAACAGGCCGTGTGGACCAGACCCAATGCCCCACCACCCACCACCCACCCTGCCACGGACTCTGGCCCCACGCTGAACCCAGCACATGACAGAATGCCACTGCTCAGAGCAGCAGGGGACTCCTATGGGGCCTCGGGGGAAGCTGCAGCAGTGGTGGGATGGGTTTGGGTGAACTTTGGAATGAACTCTCAGTGGTTAGAACTTTCTGAATAATGAGGAAGTAGGGCTCTCTAGTCCCATGTTACCACTGGCTCTGGCTGTGTGTGGGTCTACCTAGAGCCACGGGGCTGACTCACTTTCCTGGGTCAGTTTCAACCTCCAGCCTGCCCCTCGGTCAGGACAGAGGGCTGCACACCCACTCCCTGCAGGGCCGACGTCTGGCTGCCTGTATCACTCTGTATGAAGGGGTGAGGGCCACTGACCCCCGCTGAGGGCCTGAGGTGGCAGGGTTGAGGGGTGTCAGCCCACTGAGGGCCTGAGGTGGCAGGGTTGAGGGGTGTCAGCCCACTGAGGGCCTGAGGTGGCAGGGTTGAGGGGTGTCAGCCCGCTGAGGGCCTGAGGTGGCAGGGTTGAGGGGTGTCAGCCCGCTGAGGGCCTGAGGTGGCAGGGTTGAGGGGTGTCAGCCCGCTGAGGGCCTGAGGTGGCAAGGTTGCAGAGTGTCAGCCCTGGCCAGGATGCCGCCCAGCCCAAGGCTCTTCCTGGGCCCAAGAGCACCCACCTCGAACCAGCAGCCGTGCAGACGAGTAGGCGGCGCCCGTGGCATTGCTGATGTAGGCTGCATACTGGCCAGCGTCCTCCCGGGTGACCGAGATGACCTCCAGGGTGTGCACGGTCTTCTTGTCAGTCATTCGGATGTGGGCGGATGTGGTCAGGGGCTGGCCATCTTTGAACCAGTATAACCTGGGAGCTGGGTAGCCTGGGCCACGGGAGGGGGAGTGGTCAGCCGGGGCTACCACCCATGGGCACTGTGCCCTCCAGATGGGAGACAGACCCCACAACACCAGTGACACAGTGTTGGCCTCCCACACCCAGGCAGCATGCTGGGAGGATCCCTGCAAGTACCATCGTAAGGGTCTGAAGCCTCAGCCCGTTCCCATATAAATATTAATTTAGAAATGTAGGCACAGTTATTCCTTTACAAAGTCATATATAATTTTATAGTTACTTATAAAGATATATACTCAATATAATCTTTAATTTTACTAATGACTATCGGGTTATGAAGCATGGAACTGAGGTGACACTGTGAACAAAGTGACCCTAAGGCAAGGTGCTCTAAGCCTCTGTCACGCCCGCATAAGGGCTGCTGGAGGGCGCCTCAGCTGTGTGGCAGTGCCAGCACTGGGAAAGCCCCACTGTTTAGCCAGCTAGGGGAGGAGATGTCCAAATGGCCGAGACGTCTCCTTCCTGGGGGAGTTAGGAGAAAACTCCGCTCCTCCACGCGCCCGTGGCAAGGGCTGGCGGCTGGCAGGAGCCCGCAGACATCCCGGGCTCGACTGTCTCTACGTGAGGCTGCGCTTCAGCGGCCACGCTCCGTGCCCACTCTCATGCTCTGCTTCTGCTCCTGGTTTCTCTTTTTCTCAGAAGATAAGAATTAGTGTCCTTGACATTTCTGACAAATATGTGAAGAGCGCTGACGCGTTAGGTTTTCTCTCCTCTGCTACTTGAAAGTCCTCGGTCCCCTGTCTTCAAGACACACGATTTACCCGACCGTATCACTGATCACCATCGCCTCACACTGCCTAGCCGCCCCCTGCTTTGTACTCAATAAAAGAGTGTCCAGGTGCTCGGGGCCACTGCTGGTCTCCACGCTTTGGTTGGCAGCGGAACCCGAGCCCAAACTCCTTTTATCTCTGTACCTGTGACTTTTGTTTCCCTGCACCAACAGGGAGGGGCTCACAGAACCCTCCAGGGCTGGGCCCTGTACGGCAGGGATGAGTGACCGCCTGACCCTGCTGCCCGGGTCTCCTTTCACTTGTGGCTGACGGGGACAGCTCCTTGGCCTCCCCCCGCCACGGCCATGTCCCCACTCTGTTTCCCTCTCACCTTTCACCTTCAGTTGGAACTTTGCCAGGCGTGTGCCAGGGGCCACCCGGAGGTCTCTCAGCTCCTCTACCACCTGGGGCAGCTGGCCTTCGTCACTGGTGGACTCTGTCCCCTCCTGCTCCCGGCTGGCAGGAGAACAGAAAAGGCAGCAGCCGTGAAGCAGGGTGTGAGGGGTGCCGAGGGGCTCGGGCGTGGACGACATTGGCAGCCCCTGTTTGCTGACTCAGCGGACAGAGACCACCGGGGCGTGCAGGAAGGCTCCCAGAGGGCATGCTGTCAGCCCAAGCCCGGCCCTCACCCAGCACCGTCACTCCCCGAGAGGCCCTGCAAGGTCAGTCCAGGGCACAGCCCACCTGTGCGGCCCCTACCTGGACAGGTAGCCCTGGGCACTGAAGTAGGATGAGGTCTCCGTGGCATCCGCTGCCGTTTCGTAGTCTGTGCTTGTCACTGGGGAAGGAAAGGGAGCTAGAGCAACGCCTGCCACCCCACCTGCCCCAGCACGAGCTCCTGCACCAGGATGGCATCAGCCCTCAGAGGTCCTGACTACACAGCCCTGCCTGGGAGCCACTGAGACTTGGGAGCTAGGAAGTCACGGGGGAGCAGCGGCATTGCTCTCCACCCCGGGCTGTCACCAGCCCCTTCCTCAGGGCCTCGTACCACTACAAGCCTCTTTGACACAGCAAACTCCATACTGGATGATCCAGAGGCCTCAGAAGAGACAGTGATAGTGGGAGAAGCTTACAGTTCCATCCTACTAGGGAGCAAGGGGGTGAAGAGATACAGGCCTCAGACCGTTCTCAGCAAACTAACACAGGAACAGAAAACCCAACGCCACATGTCCTCACTCAAAGTGGGAGTCGAACAATGAGAACACATGGACACAGGGAGGGGAACGTCACACACCGGGGCTTGTCGGGGGCGGGGGGCAAGAGGAAGGAGAGCATTAGGAGAAATACCTAATGTAGGAGACAGGTTGATGTGTGCAGCAAACCACCACGGCACGTGTACACCTATGTCACAAACCTGCACGTTCTGCACATGCATCCCAGAACTTATAATAAAAGAGACACAGTGGCTCACGCCTGTAATCCCAGCACTTTGGGAGGCCGAGGCGGGTGGATCACGAGGTCAAGATATTGAGACCATCCTGGTCAGCATGGTGAAACCCCGTCTCTACTAAAGATACAAAAAATTAGCTGGGCATGGTGGTGCGTGCCTGTAATCCCAGCTACTCGGGAGGCTGAGGCAGGAGAATTGCCTGAACCCAGGAGGCGGAGGTTGCAGTGAACCGAGATCGCGCCATTGCACTCCAGCCTGGGTAACGAGAGCGAAACTCCGTCTCAGAAAAAGAAAATGATGCAGTGGACTTCAGAGACTTGCGAGGGAAGAGGGGGAGGGAGGCAAGAGGCAGAGGATGATGAATACGGCGCAGTGTACACAGGTCGGGTGATGGCGCACCGAAGTCTCACAGATCACCAGTGAGGGACTTACTCATGTACCAAATACACCTGCAGCCCAATAACTTATGAAAAAAACGGAAGAATCTTGAGAGATACAAAAAATTAAAATAAAATATATTCTATGTCTCTTCTTTTCTTTTGTTTGAGACAGCGTCTCACTCTGTCACCCAGGCTGGAGTGCAGTGGTGCAATCAGAGCTCACTGCAACCTCAACCGCCCAGGCTCAAGTGATCCTCTTGACTCAGCTTTCCGAGCAGCCAGGACCACAGAAGGACACCACCGCGCCTGGCTGAGTTGTTGTATTATTTTTGTAGAGACAAGGTCTCACTGCCCGGGCCAGTCTTGAACTGCGAGGCTCAAGTGATTCTCCTGCCTCAACCTCCCAAAATGCTGGGATTACAGTGACGAGCCACTGCGCACCTGTCCAGGGCAGTGATTTCTTAATGACAGGAAACAAAGGTGAGCCCTATGATTGCTCCAGTTTCCTGGAGGACCAGGGAAGGGAAACTGAGGCAGAAGCAGACTCCTCGAGTTGAGAAGATGGAGCTCAGAGACCTGAAAGACTAAGGCAGCCAGAGTTCACAGACAGAGTGCTGGGGAAAAGACAGCTGTACAGAGAAAGGACCTGCCTCAAGGACTCGGCAGAATACTGATTAGCATTTGCAGGTGAGGAAAGACCTACCTGAAATGATTAGGGGAAACGGTACCAGGAAGAGCCCCGGGTTCCACCAGTCAGACTGGAAAGATTCCTAACTCAAAGGGCACCGAGCACTCGGGGAAGCTCTTGCCTCGTAGTGCGAGGGGGTTAGCCCTAGACTGAGCACTGCTCGGGAGGAACCACAGAAATCACAAAGGCCAGGCCCCGACAAGAAAATCCCATCCAAGTTTCTTCACCGTATCCCAGAACAAAGGCCAAGAAGATCTGTAGAAATACGAACTATCCCAACAGGGCAGAGCTTACAATGTCAGACACTCAAAGATCACCAGACACGCCGAGAGACCGGAAAACATGACCGTGAGGTAGAAAATCACCCACAGAAACCGACCCAGAACCGATGCAGATGTCAGAACCGGCACAGGAGACATGAAAACGGGTTTCAGAACTGCATTCTCTGCATTCAAAACATTCAAAATATATTCTACACCTCTACATTAGGTAGAGATGTCGAATATATTTTAAAAGACTCAAATAGAACTTAGACAAAAACACAATGAATGAAATTTACAGGATGGATATGACGGAAGAAAAGACATGGAAAAAACCAGGCAAAATGAAAGACACAGGAGCTGTTAATAGGAAAAGAGTATTAGTATTGGCGAGCTGTGTCCACTCCACGTGACTTAATATACTCGTAACTGAAGAATGTAAGTGAAGAATGTATTCAGTCGCAAAGGAATGAACCAATAGCATTTGGAAGAAAAGAATATTTGAAGCGATAATATGGCTCAGCATACATGTAATTTAAGAAAAGAATATTTGAAGCAATAATGTCCACAGAAATTCCAAACTGAATGAAAACTCTAAACCCGCAGTTCTAAGAGGGTTAGAACTAAACAAATCCAGCCTCAGCAAACCTGAAGAACGGAAAGCAGAGAACACCGTCCTCACATCACTCAGAACCAGCTGTTGGTTTTTGTTTTTTTTGAGACGGAGTTTCGCTCTTGTTACCCAGGCTGGAGCGCAATGGCGCGATCTCGGCTCACCGCAACCTCCGCCTCCTGGGTTCAGGCAATTCTCCTGCCTCAGCCTCCTGAGTAGCTGGGATTACAGGCACGCGCCACCATGCCCGGCTAATTTTTTGTATTTTTAGTAGAGACGGGGTTTCACCATGTTGACCAGGATGGTCTCGATCTCTTGACCTCGTGATCCACCCGCCTCGGCCTCCCAAAGTGCTGGGATTACAGGCGTGAGCCACCGCGCCCGGCCAGAACTAGCTGTTTTCAAAAGCCTTCAAAAATACCTAGAGAAGTTTTGTGAAGAAAGTGATAAGCTGATCCTGAAATTCATAGGAAAATGCAAGGCACCCAGAAAAAGGCAAATCAACCATGAGAAAGAAGGAAGCTGGAAATTACATTCCTTTTGAAATTACCCTCCCAATTTCAAAAGCCACTGCAGAGCCACTGTTATCAGGACACTGTGGTGCTGGCTTAATGACAGACATTTAGTTCAATGAGACAGAACGTAGAGTCCATAAATAAACCCACGCATTTATGGAAAATCAAATTTTGACAAGAATTCCAAGACAATTCAATGGGGGAAACAGTCATTTCAACAAATGGTGCTGAGACAACTGGGCATCCACATCAAAAGAACAGACTTAGGTCCTTATCTCATATCGTATATTAAAAAACCTCAAAATGGTTCAAAGACCTACCTATACGAATTACTATAAACACAGGTATAACTCTTTATAACCTTAGATTAGGCAAGAGAACACGCACATAAACTGTACTTCATCAAAATGCAAAGCCTTGTTGAGGCAGGAGGATCACTCGAGCCCAGGAGTTTGAGGTTACAGTGAGCTATGATTATGCCACTGACCTCCAGCCTGGGAAACATAGCGAGGCCCTGCCTCTACCAAAAAAATTTAAAAGTTAGCTGTGCATAATGGCACACACCTATGGGCCCAGCTACTCGGGAGGGTGAGGCAGGGGGATCACTCGAGCCCCGGAGTTGAAGCCTGCAGTGAAATAGGATCACGCCATTGCACTTTAGCCTGGGTGACGGAGTAAGATCTTATCTAGAAAAATACATATCTAATAATAATGAAAACTTCTGTGCCTCAAAGAACACTCTCAAGAAAGTAAAAAGACACCCACAGAATGAGAAAATATTTGAAAAACCTTTATCTGATTAGACTCTAGTATCAAGAATATATGAAGAACTCCTACAGCTCCAAAATAAAAGACAAATTATCCAATTTTACCATGTCCAAAGGATGTGAATAGACATTTCTCCAGAGACATAGAAATGGCCAAGAAGCACATGAAAACTTGTTCGGTACCATCAGTCATTAGGGGAATGAAAGCAAATCTGCAATGAGACAGCACTTCACGTCTGTCAGGACCGCTATGATACAGAAGGTGAACAACAGCAAGTCCTGGCGAGGATGTGGAGTAACTGAAACGCTTGTACGCTGCTGATGGGAGTGTGAAATGACGTGGCTACTGTGGGAAGGCTGCTAGTCCCTCTGGGAGTTCAGCCAAGTTGCCACATGCCCAAGCAATGCCACTCCTAGGTGTACACGAGAGAGAAGTAAAAACATGCTCACACAAACACTCATACACAAACTACACAAACGTTCACTGCAGCATTGTTCATAACAGCCAAAACAACCGATGGATAAATGCCACCCAATAAATGCATAAATACTCCACATGCCATGGAATATTTTTCAGCCATAAAAACGTACACGATAATGATACCCGCCACTACACGGAGGGCCTTGTAAACAGTATGCTCAGCGAAGGAAGGCAGGCACAAATGGCCATGTATTGTAGGCGTTTGCCCATAGGAAATGCCCAGAATAGGATAACCCATAGAGACAGAAACTGGATCAGTTCTTTCCGGGCTGGGGGAATGGGAGAACTGGGAGTAACTGCTAATGGTTTCTTTTAAGGCATGATGAAAATGTTCTGGAATTAGATATTCCAGAACATCTTAGACAGAAGTGATGGTTGCACAACCTTGTGAATATACTAAAATGCACGGAATTGTACAGTTACATTATCGATGTTATGGTGTGCAAATACTTAAAAAGTTTTAAGTCCTTATACAAAGACAAGTTGTGCACAGAGAGAATCAGTGTAAGGATGACATCCTGATTCTCACTGGAAACAATACAAGCTAGAAGACAGTGGACCACCATCTTTAAAACATGGAAAGAAAAAAGCTGTCCTAGGTGAAAAACATCTTTCAGAAACAAAACGGAAGCAAAGACATTTTCTGACACACCAAATCTGAAGGAATTTCAGCATACCCACAATACAAGAAATGGTAAAAGACGTCCTCGGGCAGAAGGAAAATGGCGTCAGAGGGAAATCTAGATCTACGCAGCAGAATGCAGCGCTCCGAGATGGAATGGGAAGTCCTTTTCTTATATAAGATCATTCAGTTGTCCTTAACAATTTTTTCTTTTTATTTTGGAGTAGTTGTAAATTTACACACAGTTCTACGAAGTGATACAGAGATCCCGTTTATTCTTCATCCGCCTTTCGCGACGTCAGCCTCTCGCCCACCTATACTACGGCCTCGCAACGAGGAAGCCGACACTGAGGCAGCCCACTGCTTTTGTTGAGATTTCAAAAGTTTTACAAGAACATAAGTGAGTGTGTGTTTATACATTTAATTTCATGTAATAAGATCCAATTTTATTGTAGTTATTATTCATCAATAGTTCCTTTTCACGGCCGAGTAGTAGCATTCCATGGAACAGATGTACGTAAGTGAATGGTTTAACCACTCACCCACTGAAGGCCATTTGGGTGTTACAGCACTTGGCTCCGTTAGGAATATAAGTCCCATGAGCATTTGAGTGCAGGCTTTAGTTTGAATGAAATCTTTTCACTTCTCTGGTATAAACGCCAAAAAAAAGAAATTGCTGGGTTCTATGGTAAGCACATGGCTAGTTTTGTAAGAGGCTGCCACACCGTTTTCAGAGTGGCTGGCCCATTTGAAATTGCCGGGTTCTATGGTAAGCACGTGGCTAGTTTTGTAAGAGGCTGCCACACCGTTTTCAGAGTGGCTGGCCCATTTGAAATTGCTGGGTTCTATGGTAAGCATGTGGCTAGTTTTGTAAGAGGCTGCCACACCGTTTTCAGAGTGGCTGGCCCATTTTACTTTCCCACCAGCAATGCATGAGTGACCCAGTTTCTCCGTATCCTCGCTCGCGTTTGGTGCTAGCCCCAGTTTTAATTTTAGCCATGCTGGTAGGTATGCAGTGAGAGCTCATTCGCCTGAGTATCCCCGAGGGCTAATGACGTTGCCCGTCTGTCATGTGCTTATTAACTTTTCGCATATCCCTCTGTGCCGAAGCTGTTTTTACTCACAACACGTCTGACGCCAGCTGGACGTACAAGACATCCATTCAGTTCTGACACTAACTGCCCAAAGTTAGCGCACACCCCAAACATCAACCGGATTGGTCTCACAAGGCTGTCCCCACTGTCGATGCCAGTTGTAAGTCTCAGACTGCCACGCACACTTCTCACTGGATGGCTATGGACTGGAGGTTCCCACGACCCTCCTCCTTGGGTTTCATAATTTGCCACAATGGCTTGTAGAACTCAGAAAAGTGCTTTACTATGAAGGATACAACTCAGGAACAGCCTCAGGGAAAAGACATACAGGGCAGGGTGTGAGGGAGCAGAGCGGCACCTGGCACCACTGTCCGGGCACCTCCATGTGTTCACCAACCTGAAAGCCACCCAAACCTCTTAGTTTATGGGTTGGTGCGGAGGCTGCAGCACACGGGCATGATAGATTCCTTAGTCTCCAGCGTCTCCACCCTCCCCAGAGAATGGAGGTAGGGCTGAAAGTTTTGGGCTTCTAATAAAGGCTTAATCTTTCTGGAAAGCAGCCCTCATCCTGAAGCTACCTGGGGGCCACCAAGAGTCACCTTATTAGAACAAAAGATGCTCTTATCCCCCAGGAAATTCCAAGGGATTTAGAAGCTCTGCATAAGGAACTGAGGACAAAGGTTGGATAAATGCTTCTCACAATGCCACAGTGCCATGAACCATCTGCCACGCCCCGAGCTTCTCCTGAGAGGCTTCCTGATCAAGCCATCTCACAGCCTTCAAAAGGGACCCTGGGGTAGGCTGGACTCACCCTTCTTGACCCACTCACCCCACTCCATGAGGTCCACTTCCAAACCTTCCTGGGCCTCTGTCCCAGCCAGGATGCCTCCCACAGAGATGAGATCCCTCAACCCCCTACCCCAAGGGGCTGCAGACGGGGGACTGTCTTGGCCTGAGCTCCCAGAGAGCTTCCCATCAGCCAGAAGACATGGAATCAGCCCCAAATCCTGCCTGGCCTGAGACGAATGCTCTCTCAAACCATCCTCAAGCCCAACTCAGGAGCCCCAACACCACCAGCCTGGACACACCGAACCAGACGGCAGCACTCACAGTCCACACGGAGCTCGGCCTTGGTGGAGGAGACCCCCATGCTGTTCTCAGCTAGGCAGCGGTAGACGCCCATGTCTGCTGGCACCACGGCTGTGATGATGAGCTGATGGCCACCCTGTTGGTCTTCATTAATCATGTAGTGGTCATTCTCCTCCAACAACTTCCCATCCTTGAACCAGCGCACACTGGGCATAGGCTGACCTGTCACCACGCAGTCAAAGCTCACAGGATACCCATCCTGCACTTCCTGGTTCTGCAACTCGGTCAGGAACACCGGGGCTGGGAAAGATGGCTGAGTTAGTTAGCCCCAGGGAACAATGATCGTGTCCAGCTGCCACATACAAGCAAGTCAGCACCAGACCAACGGCCTGACACACATGACATACAGAGCAATCATTCATATGGGAGCACTCGAAGACCCTGACAGCCAAACAGAATGGTGTCTTTGCCTGCTAAGCCTCTCTGTCTTCCTTGTTCTCTAAGAATTCTGTTTGCCAGCTTGCTTCCCAAGTTACTTTGAGGCAAAAGGAAGAAGGGGCTGGAAACAGAGAGGAAAAGGGAGGTAAAGCAAAGATAAAGACTGTGTGGTCTGTAAGTCCAAGAGGAGCGAGTGAGGGATTCAAAGCAAGGGAAAGGCTCAAAATTGGAGAGAAGTTTCAAGAAATAACACTGTGGGTCACTCATCATACCCTCTTTAACATTCCTAGAGAGATACAAGCAAATAGGGAAATGGCTTTTCAATTACTCCGAGATGCTTGAATGGGAAATGGTATGCAGACTGGACCAGGAGGAATGTAGCATTTTATACAGGTTACATTTCAGTCTCATTTAGAAAACAAAATTCTAGAGAGTGAGCACACACGACCTTCGAACAACAGGCACTTGAACTGCTTGGGTCCACTTACATATGGATTTTTTTCAACCAAATATGGATCAAAAAATACAGCACGTGCGGAATGCAAAAATCTGTATAGGAAGGGCTGACTTTTCATGTACACAGGCTCTGCAGGGCTCATTTGGGGACTTGAGTGTGTGTGGATTTGGGTACACCCGAAATCCATCCTCTATGTATACCGAGGAACACCTGGATCTCACGTCATTTCACACATGTGAAAGCTGAGGTACAGAGATGCTAAGCAGCTTCTCCCAAAGCACACAGCTAGTAAGAGACACGGTTGGAGTTCAAATAGATTTTAACCTCTATTTAACGTCAAGGTCAGAGCTGTTCACACCCCAGTGGGCTGCACCTGCAAAGAGCCCAATGGTGGGCACAGGTCACCCCTTGAGCTTGCAGCAGACTCTGGCCACAACCAGCCTGGCTCCTTCTCCCCTGCCTCCCCCTGCCTCTCCACCCTGGCTCTGGACCCCAGACCGAGGCTCGTGACAGACTCACCGGCATCAGAAGTCAGCAGGCTGGGCGACGGCTCTGGAGGCACCCCAGGAGCAGGGGCCCCTTTGCTGATGTGCATCTCCACCCTCCGGGGCCCCTGCTCCACAAGGTTGATCTCCACTCCAATGCCCAGCGTGGCAAACATCTCCTGGAAGCGGGTTACCGCCTGGCGGGCCTCGGCGAGGGCCTCAAAACGGATGCGGATGAAACGCTCGTCTTCGTGGTACGTCTGCCAGTCTGCGGGCTCCTCCGGCTCTGCAGGGCCCTCGTCCGCACTCAGGAAGAGCTCCTCGTCGGAAACCTCGGCTGGGCTCTTGGTGCGGAAGAGCCGGTGCAGCCGCCGGGCCGCCCGGCGGAAGGTATCGTCCAGCTCACCCCCAGAGGAGCTCTCGGCCTCACTCTCTGTCCCGCTGACCACCACGCAGGCACTGTGGGCTACCTGGCCAAACTTGTTGCTCACCTGGCAGGTGTAGCGGCCAGCATCAGCACGGCCTAGGCCAGTGACCAGCAGAGAGCAGGTGCCATCCCCCAGCTGGTCGATGTGATGGTGCCGCCCATCGGTCAGCTCCACGCCATCCTTCAGCCAGCGGGCTCGGAAATCTGTCTTGCTGGCCGCGACACACTCCAGCCGAAGGGCATCCCCCACCTGTGCCTCAGAGTCCCCAAATGTGTGGGAGAACACGGGCCCTTCCTGCTGCTTCATCTCTTTCCGAACCTTGTAGCCCTTAAAGGCGGCCTGTATCTTCACAGCTGCCTTGTCCATTGAGGGGTCACCCAGGTCTTTGGTGCTCAGGTCTCCCAGTGGTGGGTGCACAGCAGCCAGTGGCTCCTGCTGCTCCTGTGGCTTCACAGAGGGGGCTGCTGGGGCCTCGACCTGTGGGCACAGAGCCTGATGTCATGGTGAGATAGGGAAACTGAGGCCAGAAACAGGGCAGGACTAGCGCGGGACGCATGGCGGGGGCAGCTCCAGGCCTCGCTCCAGTATGCCCTTCTTCCTCCTACCAACTGGACCCACACTAGCTTCGACTGACCTAGGTGTCCGATGGCACCTCCCAAAAGGCAAACCCACTTCCTGGAAGTCGCTTTACACAGTCCCCCAGACGGGGATGAACGGGGTTGTGGAGATCACCATGAAGAGGCCAGTTCCAACTCTTCAGGCAAAAGTTTTACCAGTCAGGCGGGTATATGGCTGGGCGGGTGCAGGGCGGATGGAGACACACCGATGAATGGAGGGCTGAATGGGAGAACAGGTGCATGCATGGGGGGGTGGGTAGGTGGCTGGTTAGGCAGACGGTGGTATGAGTGGGTGAGTGGGTGAACAGGCTGGCAGATAAACAAGTACAGGAATAGATCATGGACGAAGAGTGGATGGATGGTAAACAGCAGATGAATGGAGCCGTATGGTTGTATGGGTGGGTAAACAGGCTGACAGATAAATCAAACAGGTGAATAGGCACAGGAGTGGCACATGGATAGATGGATGGAAGTATGCTGGGTGGATACATGAATGGACAGTGGGTAGATGCAAGTCAGAGAGAATGATGGATGAATAGATGAAAAGAAGGAAGGATGGATGGATGGACGCATACATGGATGGACAAATGGAAGGACAGTCGATGGATGATGAATGGACACATGCATGGA
Organism: Saguinus oedipus; assembly: GCA_031835075.1. Lineage (NCBI taxonomy): Eukaryota > Metazoa > Chordata > Mammalia > Primates > Cebidae > Saguinus > Saguinus oedipus. Next base: position 1,599,170 of record CM063188.1, on the reverse strand, counting down.
TGGACAGATGGAAGGATGATGGATAGATGATGAATGGATAGACGGTAGGACGATGAATAGATGATGAATGGATAGTACATAGATGGCAGATGGGTGGATGGATGACTAGATGGAAGGAAGAATGTGTGCATGGACGGATAGATGGTGGATGGATAGATGGAAGAAAGGAAAGAAAGATGAACATATGGATGACAGATGGCAGGTGAATGAATAGATGAAAGTAAAGGCCTGGTTCCGTATTCTGTTGAATATGGAAAAAAAAGAAAGTAAAGGAAGATGGACACATAAATAGATGGGTGGATGAAAGGAAAAAAGAATGAATGCATGAATGGATGAATGAATAAACGGAAGAATGGAAACAAATGGATAAATGGAAGGAAAAATAGATGCATGGATTGAAGGATGGATGGTTGATGGACAGAAGAGAATGAATGCATGCATTGATGGGTGGCTCATGTATGGCTGGATGGAAGGATGCATGGTTGATGGACAGAACAGAATGAATGCATGCATTAATGGGTGGCTCATGTATGGCTGGATGGAAGGATGCATGGTTGATGGACAGAACAGAATGAATGCATGCATTGATGGGTGGCTCATGTATGGCTGGATGGAAGGATGCATGGTTGATGGACAGAACAGAATGAATGCATGCATTGATGGGTGGCTCATGTATGGGTGGATGGAAGGATGCATGGTTGATGGACAGAACAGAATGAATGCATGCATTGATGGGTGGCTCATGTATGGGTGGATGGAAGGATGCATGGTTGATGGACAGAACAGAATGAATGCATGCATTGATGGATGGCTCATGTATGGCTGGATGGAAGGATGGATGGATGATGAACAGAGGAAAGGAAGGAAAGACACAAGCATGAATGAATTGGTGGTGGATGAATGGGTGAATGGAAGGATGGATGGTAGGTGGATAATGAATAAACACATGAAAGGAAATAAAGACAAATGTATGATTGGATGGATGGTAGAAGGATGGAAAGATGAATCCATGAATGGATGGATGGATGCACAGATGAATGATTAGTGGATGGGTGGAAGGAAGGATGAATGGATGCAGAGATAAGTGGATGAATGGTGGGTGGATGGATGGATGACGAATAGATGAAAGGAAGGAAAGACAGAAGCATGAATGGATTGGTGGTGGATGGGTCGATGGAAGGATGGATGAATGGATGGATGATGGTAGATGGATGATGAATAAACAGATGAAAGGAAAGAAGAACAGATGTATGAATGGATGGATGGCAGAAGGAGGAAAGGATGGAAAGATGGATGCATGAATGGATGGATGGATGGATGCATAGATGGATGAATGGTAGATGGGTGGGTGAAGGAAGAATGGATGCATGCATGGATAGGTGAATGAATGGTGGACGGACGCATGAATGAATGGATGGATGGTGGATGGACGCATGAATGAATGGATGAATGAATGGATGGATGGATGGTGGATGGACACATGAATGAATGAATGAATGGATGGATGGTGGACGGACAGATGCATGGATGGGTACATGGAAGGAAGGAAGTAAAGATGGATGAATGGATGCATGGATGGATGGATGAATGGTAGATGAGTGGATGAATAGAAGAAAAAATGATAGATGAATAGATGCATATATGGGTGGATGAATGGTGGATGGATCAATAGTGCATGCATGGATGGATGGATGGAGGGATGGAAGGATGGCGAAGGTCTCAGACCTTTCCTTGCAGGCCAAGTTGGGTGCTCACCTTGCTGACCAGTGGTGACGTTCCTGGCCTCCCAGCCTTCTTGAGGTAGGTGACCAGGGAAGGGGTGCCTGCCCGGGACTCATCATCAGAGCTGGTGTGTGAGAGGTCAGCCTCTCCGGTGCGTGCCAGCTCATCGGCCGTGGAGTAGCCTTCGGAGAAGTCAGGTGCCACCTCCTCTGCCTCCTGTGGCAGGCGCTGTGAGCGGCCATCCTCCTCAGGCAGCTCGCTGATGGAGTCCAGCGTGGGCTCACGGCTCATACGACGCTTTCGAGCCAGGGCCTCCCACAGCAGGTGCAGGTCACCCTCCTGAGCTGCCTCGGGGGGCAGGCTGGGCTGTGGGGGGACCTCGTCCACAGAGGCTGGGCTCAGCGCCACTGAGGAAGGCAGGAGACAGGTCAGTGGGCTAGGACACAGCTAACACCCCAGACCCACCTCGGCTGCTAATCAGTATGTGGCTGGGCTGTGGCCTTGCTAGGCCTCTCTCCCCGCCTGGCACTGGCTACTTCAGATGGCACAATCTTTGCAAGTCTCAGAGCCCCTGAGCCTCGGCTCTCCCACTTGGAGTGGGGCCTCAGTCTACCTCCCTGTACAGGACATGTGATGCCCGGACAGAAAAGGAATCTGCAAAAGCAAATTGGGCTGATTTGAGCCCTTCTGACCCTGCTTCTGGGACAGAGTGCCTAGACTCATGGGAGTGCCGGCTGCCAGGCAGGGGGGCTCAGGCTCAGAGTGTGGGGTGGCTTGGAGCACTGGGAGTTGCAGGGAGTTCAGAATACAGTGGATGTTTGTATACAGGGGCCTAAAGCAAGCGTTGCAGCAGCCAGGACCTGCTCAGGGACAGGCAGGCTGTCCTTGGCCGTCAAGGCTCTGCACGTGGGGTGCGCCGCATCTCCCTACTGAGCCTCGGTCTCTCCCACGTGGCGGGGTCCTCAAGAGGACCCTCAGCCCTTCCCTGAGAGAGCCTGTGAGAAGGCGGGCAAGCTGCACCCCCACCCGGTGCTCCCCATCCTGGAACTGGGAGGACAGGGCCGACGCACCCTGGAAGGTGGCAGCCTCGGGGCAGGCGGAGCCCTGGGCCGGACCGCAGCGGTACTCGCCCTCGTCTTCTGCCGTGAAGCCCCTGATCACCAGCATCTGTCGCCGACCCTGGGAGACCACCTCGAAGCGCCCGCTGGGTTGGATGCGCTCCGTCCCTTTGTGCCAGATGACCTCGCCAGCCTCAGCGGCCACCTCAAGCTCCAGACAGACATCCTCACCAGCTGCCACCTGCCGGCTCTCAAGAGCTGAGGGCTGGGGAGGCACAGGCTTTGGTGGCTCTGCTGGGAACAACGTCCATGGAGGAGGACAGGCCCCATCAGCACAGATGCACCCAGAGTGCAGGCCCCACCCCAAAGCCCCCCTCCCTCCTCCAGCTAGTGGAGGCTGTGAACTCCCCAGGTCCCAGCGCAGGAACTCACCAAGCTGCACAGTCTGGGGCAGGTGCACTGGCTCCCCGGCGCCCGCAGGGCCCACGGCTGCCACACGGAAGCGGTAGGTCTCCCCGGGGGCCAGGCCATCCACCACACACTCGGGTCCAGGCACCAGATCGTGGCAGAGCCGCCACTGGCCTGTGGCGCCCTCCTTCACCTCCACGCGGTAGCCACAGAGACCACCGCCTCCATCGCTCGTGGGAGCCGCCCAAGACAGTGTCACAGCATGACCACTGCGAGCCACCACCTCAGCATCCTCTGGGGGCTCAGGGAGGCCTGGGGAAAGAGGGACCGGTCAGGGGTTGGCTCCTGTTGGCGTGGACAGCCCCTCTGGAGGCCACTGGGCTCTGTACTGCTTGCAGGTGGCTGCACCTTCAGGCTCCGTGCTGCTGTGCCAGGGCCCACCTGTCTCAGGGAGTGCAGGCTGCTGCCCAGGCCCCGAGGGGGCACACCTGCATATCACATGGAGACTGTGCCCAGAGCCCCTCCTACCTCCGGTCTGCCCAGAGCTGGGCTCAGATGTGAACTAGGGGTCGGGGGAGGTGAGGAGATGGGGCAGGATGGATGAGGGGACCCTGGCCTCAGGAACCCATAGGGCGGTGGGCTCATGCATGGTTATGCCCGGCCAAGGGCAGCCTCCCAAACTCCCATGGTCAGACCCTTATCTGCAGGCAGCCAACCGCAGGGTGAGGAGTGGCAGATGCTGCAGAACCCAGCCTGGGACTCCCCCAGACCAACCTGCAAGGGAGGGAGCAGGGAGCTCGCCCACCACCCACCCAGCACGGTGAGCCGCGCAGAGGCCACCGCATCACGGCAAGCGAAGGTGACCTCCCCGGCGTGGTGGGGCTGGGCGTCACGCAGCAGCAGGGCGTGGTGACTGCCGTCGGCGGTGACCGTCCAGTCGGCATCGTCTGGCTGCACCGCCGCGCCGTTGATGTACCAGGACGCCTCTCCCACCGGCACCGCCTCACTGAGCGTGCAGGTGAAGTGGGCCTGCGCGCCAGCCGGGACTGCCGCATCCTTCGGGGGCTCCAGGATCTCCAGGCGCCAGCCTGCGGTCATGCAGGAGAAGGGGTGTGAGGGCGAGGGCCTGAGCAGGGGGCCGGTGCCTGGGCTTCAGACCCCTGCTTCGTCACACCTGCATGGGTGGGAGGGGTCCGGGAGACTGACGCTCCCTACCTGCGGCCCCACGAGCCCCTCTGGCAAGGCAGCCCAGCCTCCCGCGGGGACACCCCTGCTTGGCCCGCAGCCCTGCCCCGTCCTGCCTGCCTTCAACCCAGCCTCCCGTGGGTCTCAGAGACCAACACGTCCCCTCCCAGCTCCGGGGCGCCTCTGGTCTCGGCGCAGGACGCACGCACCGTGCCACCCCTCCTGGGCCCCGGGCCCGGGGCTCCTACCCACTGAGGAGCCGGTGGCTCCTGGCCTCAGGTGAAAGGGGCCGGCGCCTGGCGACCCCCACCCCTCGTGTCGCTCCCTTCTCCCACCCTCCCCGCAGCCCCAGGGCCTCCGTCCCTGCCGCCTCTCTGCAGCCTCTAGTGGGAGGGATCCTGCCCGCCCCGCACTGGCACAGCGCAGTCACCTCGGACCGTGAGGAACGCAGAGGTCACCATGTCCCCGGCCAGGAAGGTCACCCGGCAGCTGTCCTGGGGCTGCAAGTTTTTGAGAAGCAGCAGGTGGCGCAGGCCGTTCTCGAAGTAGACCACCTCGGCATTCTCCGAGGTGCGCACGGGTTCGTCATCCAGCAACCAGGTGTGGGCGGCCACCTCGGGCTGGGACAGCCGGCACTCAAACAGCGCCTCGCCGCCCTCCAGCGCCTCCACATTCTCCAGCCCCTGCACCACCGTGTTCTTGGCTGAGGGGAGAGGGAGTGTCAGACCAGTCTGTGCTTCCAGGGTCCCCACGTCCCCAGGGAGAGCCCTGAAAACTACAAACAAACAAACAAAATGCCCCTCCCCAGAGGCTACGTGGAGGGGGGCACTCAGCGTCCAGGGCATGGCACTGACCACCTCCACGCCACGCCCTGCTCACTTTGGCACTGGGCTCCTGACCTCACAGGTGAGAAACCTCATAGGTGTTTACGAGACTAGCCAACCACACAGCCCAGCTCAAACGCGGACGTGAGGCTCCAGCTGGGCTTTACCCACCAGGGCCCTGCTGCAGCTTCAAGGTCTGGGAACAGCCCTTTCTCCGCACCCCACACAGAGCTAGCAGACCCACTGCCTGGCCACTGGGATGCCTTGCTCAGACTCACACCAACTGGAAACCTGCCGAGTGCACGGCCCTCCGCTCTCCCTCCCTCTCCAATTCTCCTGTGGGTTCACGCCTAGGAGTCTCAAATTTGGCCACACACTCCTATGGAAGCCACAAGCCCAGCAGCTGTGCATGCCCTGCCTACCCACAGCTCAGCTCCTGTGCCGCGAGCTTGCCACCTACAGGGCCTGTTGCCACCTGTCTGAGCCACCTACGTCCCAGCGCTACCGACGCCGCCTGCCGTTCCCCTACCACTGCGCGGCCCAAGCTGTGCCAATGCTACCCCGGGCTGGGGCTGCCCCCCAGGCGGCCTCACCTTGCACTTGCAGCAGGGCCACTACGCGGGTGCCCGCAGCCTCACAAGAATAGATGCCACTGTCACAGGGCAAGGCCGGCCTGAAGGTCAGCCTGGCCACGTTCCAGTCCTGCTCTATGATGACACGGCGCCCATCTGCGCGCACCTCCCGCGCGTCCATCTTCCACGTGGCCTGCACAGGCCGTGAGTACTGGCAGAGGAGCTCGGCCGAGCCGCCCTCCTCCACGGCCAAGTCCTGCATGGCACTGACCACCTCCACCACAGGATCTGTCGGCCAACATGCCGGACACGTCAGCCCCACGGCTGAGCCTCCGCAGCCTCCCCACCCTCTGCTGTCAGCGTTAGCAGCTTCAGGGGCAGCAAGCGCAGAGCTGTGGCAGGCAATGGCTGGGCAGTGACCGCCAGGCACGTGGCCCAGGGAAGGGGACCCACCCGTCCACTGCAGACACGCCTCACCCCGCCCATGGCAGATAGCACTGTCAGGCTTGCTCTCTTTCCAGGTGGGACCCTCCTGACCCCTTTTGACCCTACCTCCCTCTGGCCCTGGGCACACTATCCCAAGGGACACACAGTCCCTAAAGTCCCCCTCTCCAAATGCCCTCTGACCCTGGCTCAGGAGCCAGAGCCCCAGCCCAGCTCACTGCTTCTGCCATCTCTCTTGGAGTCCCCATCCCATCTCCACCTGTCCAAATCCTACTCCACAAATGGCTATTTGTCCCTGGGACCCGGGTAAACCTTCCACATTTTCTATGAGGGTGTACAGGGGGCAAAGGCACCATGTGAGTCACCAGGAGGGGCTTCTGTATGGCCAGCTCTTTCCCAGAAGGGCAAAAACCCACCCTGAGCTCACAGCGGGGGAAGCAGGTGCGAGCAGGGGCAGGCTGCACAGGGGCTGCTCTTGCCTCTACAAGGGACTGGGTCTCATGGCTGGGCACGTACAGCCAGCGAGGTGGTGGCCCGCAGGGCACAGACTGGTGTCCAGCTACACCACTCCCTAAACACAGGCTTCTCACCCACCCTGCATACCCACTTGTGCCGCTGCAGGCAGACAGCATGCAGTGGTGCCCAGCCTGTGGCCCTAGGGGCCAATCCCTGATCCCAGGACGCTGCAGGAAGCACACAGAAGTGCCGGCATGGCGGGGGTTCCCACTGGCCAATACCTTTGATCAACAACTTGGCCATGGAGACCAGGGGCCCTGCGCGGAAGGTGATGGTGCCGGAGTCGGCCACCCCCAGGCCTGAGAGCGTGAGGGAGTGAAAAGTCCCTTCACGCACAGCGATGGCGCTCTGGGGGCCATCCTGCAGCAGGGTCCCATCCAGCCACCAGCGGGCCTCTGGCCCACCAGCGTGAGACACCTCACAGGAGAACGTGGCCACCTCCCCAGCGAAGACATCCACATTCTGCAAGCCACGTACCAGGCACGGCGCTGCCTCTGCACAAGAGGGTGAGAAGGAGGGCCAGGCTAGGGCACCCTGGAGTCCACGGGACTGGGCCACTTTAGGGTTCACTGGTGTGGGGGTATGGCACAAGAATAGATTGGGTCTCTGTCCTTGGTTCCCAAAGCCCTCAGAAGTCCCCGAGCGTTCACGATGTGCTCCTTGGACCACACCTGAGCTTATGCTAATGAGGTGGCTCAGGTAGGGGTCCTGGACAGCATCAGAATGGGCCTCTAGAAAGGCCGTGTTTAGCGGGTTAGAAGTTTCCCACTGTCCCACCTCTAGGGTGCAGAGAGGGGGTCAGAGATGATGCTCTATGAAAACTCCTGAATGAGATTTGGCGAGTTCCCAGGTCAGTGAAGGCGTGGCGCGTTTGGAGCATGGCACACCCACAGAGGAAACGGGTCTTTGCCCTTCGAATCTTTTCTACACGGCTGTTCCTGAGCTGTATCCTTTATAATAGCTGCTCAATACAAGTGTTTCTATGAATTCTGGGAGCTGTCTTAGCAAGTTAATCAAACTCAAGGAGGGGTAGTGGGAACCCCATTTCACAACTGTTCCATCAAAAGTGTGGGTGGCCTGGGACTTCCCACTGGCATCTGAGTGGGGGCAGTCTTGTGGGACTGAGCCCTTAATCTATGAACTCTGACTCTAACTCCAAGTAGAAAGTATCAGAATTGAACTGAATTGTAGACAGCCAGTTGCTGTCTGCTAGAGAATCGCTTGATGTGTGGCCCCAGACATCTGGTCACAGAGTGTTCTGTGCTGAGAGAGTAACAGGAGAAAAACAGTGAGTGTGTTGTTCTCTAGAATTGGTGTCAGAAGTGGGAACTGGCCAGGCACAGTGGCTCACACCTATAATCCCAGCACTTTAGGAGGTCAAGGTAGGAGGACTGTTTGAGCCCAGGAGTTCAAGACCAGCCTGGGCAACAGGGTAAGACCCTGTGGATGCATCATGTGCCTGTAATCCCAGCTCCTCGTGCAGCTGAGGTGGGAGGACGGCTTGAGCCCAGGAGGCTGAGGCTACACTGAGCCGTGATCACATAATATCTCACCCCCTCACCCCTGCCAAAAGTGGGACTTGCTAGAATAGCCTGGGGCTAGCAGCTGGCACAGGGCCACCCTGGGGTCTGCCAGAGCGGCTACCACCCGGCCAGGAGGGTGACCTAGGGTTAGGGTCTGAAACTCCACCCAGGCCAGCTGGCCCACCCTGATCACAGAGGGAGACACAGAGGCCACCCACAGTGGGCCTGGGGAGAGGAGCTCAGCCCAAGCTCACAGACCCACACTCCACACACCCCTTCGGAACACACCTGGTCTCACCCACAGGAGGCTGACGACAGGCACATGGGCCCTTCTCAGAAGCACAAGCTCCAAGCCCCATAGCTGGGGTTCTTTCTGGCATTTGCTGCCTTGTCTGACCCAATGTGGGTTGGGAAGGGGCAGCCACAGGGCCTGCTACTGTGAGAGGATGGGAGTTTGCCTCAGAAATGAGCTCCCTGTCCCCGGGGGTATGGAAGCAGACGCTTTTCCCATTCCAAGAGGGCAGTTTGTCCAGATGTCCTCCAAGGTCCCTTCAGTCCAGAATTCCAGGGCCCTAATGTTGAGTGGCAACTGCTCCCTTCCTGGTAACAGCAGGGCCCAAGCTGAAGGGGCTGTCCAGACATGTATGGTCACTGCCTGCCCTGTGCCTTCCTCACTCTCCTCCTCCATCCCATCTACCTCTCAGACGGAAACTCAGGGTGCTCTCAGCAGAGAGGAGAACGTGCCTGGGCTACTGTGCCCACACAGCTGAACCCCGCACACCACAGGCAAGAGAGGAAGATGGAATCAAAGGCTTATTCCACCACCTGCCGCCCTCCATCCTTGCCCCCGAAAAACTTCCCAAGGCCATCCTGTGAGCCTCCTCACAAAGAGAAAGAAATTGCAGTTGGCAAAGTCCAGATACTTCCATCCCACGGAGTGAGGGAGCATGAGTGGGGAGCACTTCCAGAGATACCAGCCACCCATCAGGACCACACCAGGCAGATCAGCCCCTGCGCCCTCCCGAGCAGGCCTTCCACCGCAAGCCTCTCCACGCTCTTCCTCGTGGGCACCACCAACACCCAGAACCAGCTCCCAGTCTGCCCTCGACCGTCTTCCCCAAGTGCACATCTGGCCTCCTCATCTTGCTCCAGCAGTTTCCCAGGTCTTCCACCACATAACCTACCTGGAATGGGCACCCATTTACACACCTGTGCCAAGGCCCTCACCACAAGCTCACAGCCAGATGTCTGTATGTAAGCAGCTCACCCAGGCTGAGAGCACCTCACCGAGACAGGGGCCAAAGCACAGCCCAGCTCCACGCAGCTCCATTCGGTTACCCACTGCAACGACCACAACAGGCCCCTGCTATCCTGTCCCTGCTCAGGACACCTGGCAAACTCCCCATCTTCATCACTCGACTGGAGGGCATTGGCATCTGGAATCTTTCCCAAACCCACAGGCCACAGAACTGAGTGCATCTGTCTCCTTTTAACAACTTGGGAGTGGGACGTGGCACCCAGGATGAAGTACACACCATCTCCATGTCCAACTCCCCCAACAGACTGGGGACTCCCTGAGAGCAGACTGCATCCAGCCCATCGCGAGGCTCAGGACTTGGTTAGGAGCTTATTCATTCATCCTCTGTGAATGAATGGATAGCAGGTGGATTGTGAATGTATGATGGATGGTGGATAGACAGTGGGTGAGTGAATGATGAATACATGAGTGGAAGGGGGAAGGGTAGATGGATGGTAGACAGGTGAACAGATGAATGGATGGGTGGATGGTAGATGAATGGAAGGATGGGTGAATGGGTAGTAGATGGATAGTATATGGATGAATAGCGGATGGATGGGTGTGTGGATGGATGGATGCAGATGGATCAACGGATGAACACAGGATGGACAGATGAATAGTAAATGGTGGATGGTGAATGGACGGATTGTAGGTGAATGGATGCTAGATGGATGAATGGATGGATTGCGAATGGATTGATGGACAGATGGTAAAAGGATGGATGATAGATAAATGGGTAGATGATGGACTGAACACATAGCAGATGGATGGAAGGTGGATAGGGGAATGGATAAATGAATGAATGAATAGATGGATGGTGAGTACACAGATGGGACCTGACTGAGTCCTAGGGGTAGGACAGTCGGGGAAGAGCACTCAAGGACAAGCTCTCAGGGATGACCAGCTCTGGGGGCAAGGTATAACCCAAGCTGAAGCTTCCTAAAACCCTTTGCATGCTTGCCCATATCTGTACACTTGTCACAGGCATGCTTTTGCACCTGCGCCTTTGAGCCTGAGGCAGGCAGATGTGTGTAAATGTGGATGTGCTGGCGTGTGCGTGCATCCGTATCATCGGAGGAGGCATCAGGAGGGTGGAAGTCAGGAAGGCCTGCCTTACCTTAGGGCCCAAGCCTGTGGCAGCTGGGCCCCCCATCTCCCTCCTGCAAGTGGCATTAATCCCGGAGAGGGACCCCCGACGCACCCCGGAATTTCTCAAGACCATCTTCACCAGCCTAACCCCAGTGACCTCTCTGGTCCATGGCTTCAGTGGCCGGGAGTTGGAACATTGCCAGCCCCAAGACAAGATCACTTTTGGAAGTCCTAGATTTCTGTCCCCCACCAGTGGACAGCGCCAATGGGCAGGATATTCTGATGCCCAGGAAGCTGGGCATCCGCAGGCAGAGTGACCAGTGTGGAAGGGGGCAGCCCACCTGTGACTTTCAGCTGGGCCTCGGAGCTACACGTGCCCACGTGGAAGCTGACGGTTCCAGCATCCTCAAGGGTCACCTGAGGAACCAGGGAGAAACATGCCTGACCCTGGGAGCCCCATCCCGACCAGGAGGAGCCCAGCCGTCTTGCCAGACCTCAAAGACAGGGGCTCATCACCTCCCCAGCACACCCCCCAGTGGAAGACCTTCCCAAATGGAGTGGGAAGCATCCCCATCCTGGTACGCGTGGGTCCTGGGGGCCCCACCTTGTGCAGGGTGAGCAGGTGGAGTGTGCCCTGCTCCACAGCGATGTCGTTCATCTCGTTGGCCTGCAGGGGCACGCCTCCTAAAGCCCAGCGGGCTTCCTGGCCTGAGGCTCTGGATAGCCGGCACTGGAAGCTGGCATCCTGGCCCTCGCTGAGCTGCACGTCCTGCAGGGGCTCCAGGATGGTCACCTCAGGAGCTGGACACAGGGGAGGCATGGGTGTCAGCCTCAGCATCTGAGGTACCCCCTCAATCAGCAGAGTCTCATTGTCCTGGGGGTCCATCCCCGGGCATCCTCCCCAAATGCACAAAGATAAGCACATGGGGGCCTGTTCTCAGGTCCCCACTCCAGCTGCAGGCAGTCTGCTCTGATGGACGGTGGATGGGTGAATGGATCAATGGAGGAATGAATGGATGGATAATGGGTGGGTGGATGGATGGCTGATCAATGGATAAATAGATGGACTGTGGATGGATCGATGGATTGGAGGGATGAAGGATGGACAGTGAATGAGTGGATGGATGGGTGAATGGATAAATGGATGGATGAAAGGATGGATGACAGGTGGGTAAATGGGACCCAGGTGAGAGCTGGAGGAGATGGTGCAGAGGACTGATGGCTGAGTGGGCTATGGTTTGCAGCGGCCCCCGTGAGGGCCAAGACCCAAACTCCAACACTGTGCCAACCCATGGGAAGCCCACAACCACCTACCCCACCAGCCTGACTCAGCCCACTCTCCCCTGACATCCTAGGGCCACCCTGAAGTGCCAGCTCACAGGTCCACCTCCCTGCCAGGCCCCCAGGCTTCAAAGGCGGGACCTTTGCTGTCTGTCTCTGTCCCCAGTGCAGTCACTGGCGGGGCCCGCCTGCGGCTACCTCTGATAGTGAGCTGGGCGGAGGAAGCGTGGCCACCCACGTGGAAGGACACAGTGCCTGCGTCCTCAGGCATCACGCCCTTCAGCCGCAGGGTGTGGATGCGGCCATCCCGCACAGCCACCTCTGTCACCTCGTTGTTTTGCAGCGGCAGGCCCTGCAGGCACCACTGTACATCTGTGGCTCCAGCCCGGGACACCTCGCAGCTGAACTCAACATCCTCGTCGGCCGGCACCTCCGCGTCAACCAGCCCCCGCACGATGGTCACCTCAGGCTCTGAGGGGTGAGGCGAGAGGGTCCCCTTTACCAGCCAAGTAAAAGAGCCCAGGCCAAGCTCCCATGCCCCCTTCTCCAGGAAGCCTTCCTGGGCATCTCACACTCCTCTGCCACGGCCCATCTGTCCCACATGGTTTCCATCCCCTGATGTGCTCACAAGCACAGATCCCACCATGACCGCTCTTCAGGGACAGAATTCTGGGCCGGGGGTGTAGGCCAAGAAGCAGTTGTGTCTGAGGAATCCTTGGGGAGGGGTTGTGGGAGCCTGTCCACTCGTGTACTGCAGCCCCACCCTTGCTAGCACAGCAGGGAGACAAGGCTTACGGGAGAAACAGGAGCGGTCAGCAGGGCACCCACACGCCGGCCGCGGGTGGGCTTGAGGGGCTACAGCCTGTTTCCCAGAGAGCCCCGACAGGGACACCGGGAGGTGCGGGGGTGAGGAGGAAGACAGCGTGAGAGCAGGGCTCAGGTGCACCCAGAGGGCCACCATGAGGGGTGGATGGCAGGGAGCAGCTCACCCTCTCCTCCGGGAGGCCCCAAGGCTCACCTGTGACCCTGAGGGAGGCAGCGGTTTTCTGGCCACCTGTCACACAGGCATACTCGCCCGTGTCCTTAGCCTCCAGCTGGTGGATCAGCAGCTCCCTCGTGGCCCCCTGGCTCCTCATCTCATACTTGGGGCCTGCATGCAGCTCCACGCCCTCCTTGAGCCATTGCACCGTGGCCCCTGGCTCTGCATCACTCAGCTGACAGCACAGCCGGGCCACGGCACCCGTCTGCTGCTCCAGGCTCTGCAGCCGCGTCCTGAACTTGGGCCTGGGGACTGCGGGAGATGCAAGAAGGCACACTTAGCACCCCGGCCACTGACCGAGGGTGAAGGGCTGTGGGAGGCAGGTTTGGCGAGCAGCTCACCACGGACGGAGAGGCTGGCTGTGCTCTGCGTGTGGCCCGTGTCACACGTGTAGTCACCCGTGTCCTCCTGCTCCACACCGTGTACCAGCAACTCCGCAGCGGCCCCGTCCTGCACCATCTGGTACTTGGCACAAGGGAAGAGCTGCAGGGAGCCCTTGCGCCACTCCACGCTGGCACCTGCCCGGCTCAGCTCACAGCGCAGGTGCGCCGTGTCTCCCTCGTCCACCTCCTGGGGCTGCAGCTCCTGGAGGAACCGCACAGGTGCCGCTGCAGGGGAGGAACAGGGCGTGAGGGCAAGTCCCCGAAGGGCTATAAGGGGGAATGCACAGAGGGCATGATACAGGGCAGGGTGGGGAGGGGAACCGCGTCAGAGCAGCTACTGGAAGGAGCAGGGCCTTGGGCCAGGTCCGACCCCCACCCTGTGGAGCCGTCTCCTCAGTTGGGACCCCCAGGTGGAGAGGCAGCCCCAAGGGTCAGTGCAGAGCACTGGAACTGCACTAGGTCCTGGGCCAGGCCCGCCTGGGAGCCCACCTGTGACGGTGAGGGTGGCGCTGGTGCTCTGGGAGCGGCAGGTGCAGGTGTACTCGCCAGTGTCTTCACGCAGCAGGTCCCGTAACACCAGCTCCGCCGTGCAGCCCTGAAGCCGTGGCTCCCGGCGCCCATCAGCCTGCAGCTCCAGGCCACCCTTGCTCCAGACCACTGCAGCGGCGGGCTCGGACAGCTCGCACCGCAGGCTGGCTCTGGAGCCCTCCTCTGCCTGCAGACTCTGCAGCGGCTCCTGGAACACGGGCTGTGGGGCTGCAGCGGGCAGGAGGCAGGGGGCAGGGTGCAGGGTCAGCTCCAGATCTGCACCAGGAGTCGCCCTCCAGGCCAGCAGATGAGGGCCCGGGCTCCTCACAGCTCCCCACAGCTCCCTGGCCTGGCTTCACAGGCAGTGCTGCCTCAGATGGCAGTGGAGACCGCTGGTCTGCGATTTGGGAGTGAGGAGGCAGAGCAGTGGGAAAGCAGGGCGGGGCTATATTGCCCAGCGCTTAGGAGGCTGTCCTCTCACCCAGGACCCCAGCCGCAACCTCTGCAGGGCCACAGCCCCCAGGGCCCAGGGCAGGGGTGTGTACTCCTCCCTGGTACACAGGTGGGAGCTTGCTGGAGAGCTACTGGGTGAGGCCCTGTGGCCCAGACCCTAGGGTAGAGCTAAGTCCCCCAGATCCCAGGGCCTGGGGCTATAGGTTCTGTCTTCCCTCCCTGGGCGCCCAAACCCCAGGGCGCAGACATATATTCAGGTCGCAGAGTGGGGCCGTGGCCTCCAGACTCCAGGGCAGGGAGCAGGTCCCCTTAGGCCCTCAGGTGCCATGGGGACTGTTTGCCCCACAAGGCACAGAACCAGAGCCAGCATGCAGGGCCCAGGGCTCTAGGTCCCGCCTCCCCTTGCTAGGCACCAGAGGCCTCCCTCCGAGAACATGAGACCCTGTGGCTGAGACTGCAGGGCTCAAATGAAGGCTGGCAGAAAGCTGATTGATTAGGGGGTGATGGGAGGCAGGGGAAAGGCAACAAGGCAGGAATTCCTTCCCTACCACCATGACTGGTACCCAAGGTCACGTGGCCAGAGCTCAGTACAGACACCAGGTCACGTGGCCGGAGCTCAGTACAGACACCAGGTCACATGGCCGGAGCTCAGTACAGACACCAGGTCACGTGGCCGGAGCTCAGTACAGACACCAGGTCACGTGGCCGGAGCTCAGTACAGACACCAGGTCACGTGGCCAGAGCTCAGTACAGACACCAGGGCACCGGATAACACTGGGACCCATGGGCAGAGGGGACAGAGGAAACAAGCACCCACAAGGAGGTGTGCGGTGCCCGTGACTGCACACGGAGGAGGCCACACGCCGGCATCAGTCCACGCAGCCACGTGAGGTCATTACCCTTGACAGTGAGCATGGCCGATGTCCTCTCCTGCCCGCACACACATGAGTACTCCCCAGTGTCTGTTACAGACAGGCCACGAATCTGCAGCTCACACTTGGTCCCGTCCCGCCTCAGGCTGTATCTGTCCCCATCTCTGAGGGTTTCAGACCCTTTCCTCCACTCCACGGGGGCCGCCTTGTTCAGCTCACACCGCAGTGTGGCCGTCGCCCCTTCTCTGGCCTCCTGGCTTCTCACGTCTTCTATGAACCTGGCAGGCAGGGCTGGGAAGAACCAAGCAGTCACTGAGATCATCAGACTGTCTGCAGAACTCTGTGGACAGGACATGGGCATCCACAAGGAACCACACAAACCACCAAAGGACCACATGTGAAGGAGAAAATGAACATTCACACAGGAGGAAGCAAATGGACCAGGAGGAACAGAGAGCACATGTGGAGAAGGGCATGGGCATGAGGACACCTCCTGGACAAGATGGGGAGGCGGGAGATGCCCAGAGGACCTGGTTAGAGAACAGACAACCATGGGTTGCCACAGGGCCATGCCACACTGAGACACAGAAGGTGGCACATGGAGAGATAGAGGTAGAAGATAACATGTAAACACCAAGTTATCTGCAGAGATAACATAAACACTCAGCCACACAGGACCTTTACCCCTGACAGTCAGCATAGCTGAGGTCCTCTCCTGCCCACACAGGCATGAGTACTCCCCGGCATCTGCCACAGCCAGGCCACGGATCTGAAGCTCACATCTGGACCCGTCCTGCCTCAGGCTGTGTCTGTCCCCATCTCTGAGGATTTCAGGTCCCTTCCTCCACTCCACAGGGGCCACCTTGCTCAGCTCACACTGCAGCGTGGCCATGGCCCCTTCTGTGGCCTCTTCATTCCTCAGACCTTTTGTGAACTTGACAGGCAGGGCTGGGGAGGTCAGAAGATATGGACACATTCATGCCTCTGAGCCCACAGAAGAGACAGAACATGGACAACACCAAAAAGACACAGAACCCAAATGGACATGAGCCATGTCAGGATGTGCTGACCACTGGCTGTGCACTGTGGCTTCCCTCAGTCCAGGCTATATAGCACATGACCATGGCCCCTCCGTGGCCACCTCACACCTCAGTCTTTGTATGAATCTGGTAAACACAGACCTAGAGAGGGCCAGATGCATGTGGAAATCAGATCATCTGGAGCACTTTGGTGGACAGAATACAAGGGAATGGAGAACACCACACAGAAGCCAATAGGACAATGTGACTGAACCCATGCTTGTACACAGGTGGGAGCTGGCTGGAGATGCTGCTCTCTCCTGCCTTCCACAACAGCCCAGGAGGCTGGAAGGGATTCTGTGCAATGATGGGAACAGGGTGACATGCACACAGGGAGACAACATGGAATGAGTGGAGATGGGTGGGATGAGGTCAATACTGGTACACCACACAATGTGGCTTTACTTGGTCACGTGTGATCTTTACCCCTGATGGTGAGTGTGGCTGAGGTCCTCTCCTGCCCACACACGCATGAGTACTCCCCAGCATCTGCCACAGCCAGACCACGAATCTGCAGCTCACACCTGGTCCCGTCTTGCCTCAGGCTGTATCTGTGCCCATCTTGGAGGGTTTCAGGTCCCTTCCTCCACTCCACAGGGGCTGCCTTGCTCAGTTCACACCGCAGCGTGGCCATGGCCCCTTCTGTGGCCTGCTGGCTTGTCATGTTGTCTATGAATCTGGCAGGCAGGGCTGGGAAGGACCGAGCAGTCACTGAAATCACACTATCTGGTTGGCTCTGTGCACAGGACACAGACACACACAAGGAACCACACAGACCACCAAAGGACCACAGCAGAATGAGCAAATGAATGTACCAAGGGTGAGAAGGCAGGTGGCCCAGAAGGAACAGAGAACACACAGGGATGGGCATGAATAGGAGGATGTCTCCTGATGAGAAGGGGAGGCAGGAGAAAACCGGAGGACCCCAGTTAGAGCACCTCAGGGTTGCCACAGAAGTGCCACATTCGGAAGCAGAAAGTGATGACATAGACACGTAGATCCCACGCCACAAGTCCACATGACCACACAAGATCTTTACCCCTGACAGTGAGTGTAGCTGAGGTCCTCTCCTGCCCACACACACACAAATACTCTCCAGTGTCCTCCATAGCCAGGCCACAAATCTGCAGCTCACACCTCGTCCCATCCTGCCTCAGGCTGTATCTGTCCCCATCTCTGAGGGTCTCAGACCCCTTCCTCCACTCCACAGGGGCCGCTTTGCTCAGCTCACACTGCAGCACAACTGTGGCCCCTTCTCTGGCCTCTTGGTTTCTCACATCTTCTATGAATCTGGCAGGCAGGGCTGGGAAGGACCAATCAGTCACTGAGATCATCAGACTGTCTGGAGGACTCTGTGGACAGGACACAGACACACACAAGGAGCCACACAAACCACCAAGAACCATGGCAGAATGAGCAAAGGTACAGAGGGTGAGAAAGCACATGGCACAGGAGGAACAGAGAACACAGTCCCCATCTCTGATGGTCTCAGGACCCTTCTTCCACTTCACAGGGGCCACCTTGCTCAGCTCACACTGTAGCACAGCCGTGGCCCCTTCTGAGGCTTCCTTGGTCTTCAGATCTTGAGTGAATCTGGCAGGCAGGGCTAGGGTCACATGGACAGAAGCCATCAAACCCTCTGGAGGATCTGAGGGACACACCTGAACATCCAAGAAGGAGAAAGAAGCAGGAAGGCTGGAGAGACTTGGGATAAAGCGGCCCCAAATGCATTTGACAGTGAGATCTTCCTACATTCTGCCTGTGAGGTGCAGACTGGCTGGGAGATGGGCTCCATCCTGGATCTCTTCTCAAAGGGCATCTTGTCCTACCTGTGAACTTTCAGTATGGGGAAGCAAGACAGGCTCCTCCAACTTGCAACCCACATATGCAATAATGTGATGGACATCTCTCTGTGATGACACAGGAGGCATCTTCAGGTCCCAACATCCACTGTCCCATTGTCATCCCTCACATGAGACAGTCTGAGCAGACAGAGCTTCCACCCAGCACTGCTCATGCCCAGATATACCCGGGCTCACCATACAACAGCCTAGCCCACACAAGGCCCTGCTGCCTCCATCCGATATGCTCCTGGTCTGACCCTACTGAATCCACATTCCCACATGCTACCCTGGCTCATATCACCTAGATCACGACACATATCAGATGTGGCTTCTAACTACACCTCTGAACCTCCAATCTACCATTCTCTCCTCCCTCCTGACTCCAGGCAGAGGGCTCACAAGTTAGCAGAGCAAGGCCCAACCCAATTACATAGCCAAAGCCTGCTATGGGTTGTGCTTCCACAAAAGTCAAATGTTGAAGTCCTAACTTCCACTATTTCAGAATACAACTATTTTTGAGATAGGGCCTTTAAAGGAGTAATTAATGCTAAATGGGATCATAAGGGTGGCATCTAATCCAATATAAATGCTTCCCTTACAAGAAAAGGAGATTAGGACACAAACACAGAAGGACCAGTAAAGACACAGAGAAAACAGCGTCTACAAGCCAAGGAGAGGCCTCAGAAGCAGCCAACCCTACTGACACGTGGATCTCAAACATCTAGCCTCTAGAATGGTGAGGAAATAAATTTGTTATTTATACCTCCCAGTCTATGATACTTTCTTTATGGCATCCCAAGCAAACAAATTCAAACTTTGGTACCAGGAGTGGGGTGCCAAAGTAACAAATGTGGATGTGGTTTACAATTGGGTAATGGGAAGTGGCTGAAAGATATTTTAGGTGCGTGTTTGCCAGGCAGCAATTGTTGGTGAAGACATGGGTGTTAAGTGATTCTGGTCAAGCCTCAGATGACAATGGGGATATGTTCTTAAGAACTGGAGAAAGACAATCATGGTTATAAAGTGACCAAGAACCTGGCAAAATTTTATTCTAGCATTTTGTGGAAGGCAGGACTTGCAAATAACAAAATTGGGTATATTTACCTGGGGAAGATTCTAAGCAAAAATTGAAAGCTTAGCCTGGTTTCTCTCCAATATGAAAATGCGAGTGGAGAAAGATAAATTCAAAAAGTATTGTTAAGCAAAAAGGAACCAGAGCTTGAAGATATAGACAAATTTGCAGCTTATACATACCGCAAAAAAATGAGAAAGCATGTTCTGGGGAGAATATCAAGGCTGGACAACCATTTGCTACACAAATCAGGTGTGTGGTTTATGGATCCATTCAGCCCTCTCAGCAGAAACCATTAATAGAAATGAGATGATCAAGGAAAGTTCTGTGGAGAACTCTCTTGTCTGGTGGGTTTCACCCATATGGATCACATGGGACAAGATTTCCGAGATCTTTAGACCAGAGGAAATGCTGCTAGCTTGAACTGATTGGAACAGAGATGGGACAAATGAAGGAAGGCTGTCAGACTTCTAAGAATCTACAGGATGGGCCAGTAGAGCTACCTGGATATAAGCATGATATTCTGCAAGAAAAAGGAATAATGACCCAAAAGCTGGTGACAGGAATGGCAGTATAACCAGTGGCTAGAGGGCACAGGCCTGGGAGTAAGGCTGTCTTCTTCTCAATTAGAGAGCCAGACACCTCCACTCAGGGTTGAGAGGGTAGGACTGCAACCCTGTTGGGTCCAGAGGACAGGGCATTAATCCAAAGCATTAAAACCTAATATTTGTCCTGCTGGGTTACACCTTGCTTGGGACCCATGACTCATCTTTCCTTTCCAGTTTCTCCCTGATTAAGAATGTCCATCCTATGCTTGTCCCACCATTGTGACTTCAAAGCAAATAACTTGTCTTGATTTCACAAATGAAAAATTTTGTCTCAGGATGAGTCTCCCTCAGTTGACTCAGATGATGTTTACAGGCAATTTGGACTAGTTGGTGCTGAAATTGGTTAAGAGCTGGGACTGTTAGGAAGAAGTAAACATAGTTTGCATGTGAGAGGCAGCCATGAATTTTCAGAATCCGGGGGTGGAGTGTTATGGTCTGAATTGTGCCTCAGAAAAATGCATATGTTGAAGTCCTAACCCCCAGTCCACGTCAGAACGTCACTGTGTTTAAAGATGATCATTGAAAGGTAAAATGAGGTTCTTATGGTGGGCCCAAATCCAGTATGACTGGTGCCCTTATAAAGAGAGGTTAAGCCACACATATGCACCCAGAGGGACAACCACGTGAAGACATGAGGAGAAGACAGCTGTCTACAAGAAGAGGGGCTGACACCTTGACCTTGCGATTTCAGCCCCACACTTCTGAGAAAATAAATCTCTGATGTTTGAGCCACCCTGTCTGCAGGGCTTATGTCAGCCTGAGCAGATGAACACAATACTCCTTTAGAAGCTTGGAATGACCACAAAGATCGATGAGAATACTCACCAGATTGAAGAGGCACCTGCCCTGAACCTATTGCTATGCCTGTCTAAGGACATACATTTCCTGACCGCCATGCCGGGGGCCCAAGAGCTGGTGCACATCCACAGGCCCTGGTAAAATGGCAGGGGCCCCATGTAGCTCTCCTGGATCTTGGCACCTGTCTGCTGGTGCCTCCTGGGGACCCTGCACTATTCACCTCTGGGGTCTGTATGTCCAGGTCCTGGATTAGGCCGTCCAAGTGGGTTCTCGGTGTGCATTTGTGGAATGGACCACACAGATGAGTGACTGAATAAGATGTCACTGACATTTAGAGACACTAGGAGAGCACAGACCATGTGGGTTAGGTGGGGGAAGACAAGTCACTCAGGTGGCCACATGTGATCTTTACCCCTGATGGTGAGTGTGGCTGAGGTCCTCTCCTGCCCACATATGCATGAGTATTCTCCGGCATCTGCTATGACCAGGCCACGAATCTGCAGCTCACACCTGGTCCCATCCTGCCTCAGGCTGTATCTGTCCCCATCTGTGAGGGTGTTGGGCCCCTTTCTCCACTCCACAGGGGCCGCCTTGCTCAGCTCACATTGCAGGGTGACCGTAGCCCCTTCTGTGGCCTTCTGGCTTCTCACATCCTCTACGAATCTGGCAGGCAGGGCTGAGAAGGACCAAACAGTCACTGACATCTTCAGACTGGAGGATTCTTTGGACAGGGCATGGACACTAATAAAGAGCCACACAAACCACCAAAGGACCACAGCAAGATGAGCAATGAACAAACAGAACGCAAATGGCCCAGGAGGCACAGAGAATACACAGGGATGTGCATGAGCAGGAGGACATCTCCTGATGAGACGGGGGTGGGGGGCGGGAGACAGGAGGACATCTCCTGATGAGATGGGGGTGGGGAGCGGGAGACAGGAGGACATCTCCTGATGAGACGGGGGTGGGGGGCGGGAGATTAGATATATAGAGGGCCCCGGGTAAATAACAGATAATCACAGGGTTGCCACAGGAACTGTGCCATATTTGGAGGCAGAAGGCGGTGACACAGAGAGGCATATACACCAAGCCACAAGCCCATGTGGCCACACAGGATCTTTACCCCTGACAGTGAGTGTAGCTGAGGTCCTCTCCTGCCCACACACACATGAGTACGCCCCAGTATCTGCCATAGCCAGGCTGTGAATCTGCAGCTCACACACGGCCCCGTCTTGTCTCAGGCTGTATCTGTCCCCATCTCTGAGAGCCTCGAGGCCTTTCCTCCACTCCACAGGGGCTGCCTTGCTCAGCTCACACTGCAGTGTGGCTGTGGCCCCTTCCACGGCCTCTTCATTCCTCAGACCCTCTGTGAACCTGGCAGGCAGGGCTGGTGAAGGGATCAGAAAGACAGGGACACAATTACACTGAGTGCATGAAGGAGACAAGACACAGATGAGAAGACAAACCCCAAACGAACACAGGCCACACGTAGGGCATGCCGAGCATGGGCTGTAGATTCTCAGTGCCACCTGGAAACACCATAGTCATGGCCCCTTCATGGGCTCCTCAGGCCTCAGAGATATCATGAATCTGTCATGTAGGGCCAGAGAGGGTCATAAAACAAGAATGTCAGACTCCTTGAAAGCGCTGGCAGACAGGACATGACAAGATGAAGGACAGACACAATCCAATAGGACAGGGCCCGCGGTATCACAGGGGTGGGAATCTGGATGTAGATGTGTTTCTTCTGGTTCCTAGCCCAGGAAACTGGAAGGGACAGCGTGGCAGGACGTAGAGTGTGGCAGTCTGGGGGAGACCATGCAATGAGCAGAGATTGACAACAGGAAGTGAACAGCGGGACACCAGAATGTGGCTCTGGACTTGTGGACTTTACCCCTGACGGTGAGCATGGCTGAGGTCTTCTCTTGTCCACACAGGCACGAGTATTCCCCAGCATCAGCCACAGCCAGGCTGCGGATGTGCAGCTCACACCTCGTCCCATCCTGCTTCAGGCTGTATCTGCTCCCATCTCTGAGGGTCTCAGGACCCTTCTTCCACTCCACAGGGGACACCTTGCTCAGCTCACACTGCAGCACAGCCGTGGCCCCTTCTGAGGCCTCCATGGACTTCAGATCTTGAGTGAATCTGGCAGGCAGGGCTAGGAAGGGTCACATGGACAGAAGCCATCAAACCCTCTGGAGGATCTGAGGGACACACCTGAACATCCAAGAGGGAAAGAGAAGGAGATCCCGAGGACATGGGAGGAGTGAACATCCAAGAGGGAAAGAGAAGGAGATCCCGAGGACATGGGAGGAGGAGGACTGAAAACCGCGTGAGAGTGAGGTCTTCCTGCGTTCTGCCTCTGAGCTACAGGCTAGCGGGGAGATGGCTCCATCCTGCATCTCTTCTCAAAAGGCAGCTTGTCCTACACATATCCCATTCATTACTAGGAAGAAAGACTCCTCCAACTTGCAACCCACATATGCAATAATGTGATGCAGCTCTCTCTTCTCTCTCCACCCTCCCTTCCTCTCTCCCTCTCCCTCCACCCCCACCCCCTCCAGCCTCATAGGAGGCACTTCCCTGCCCTGACGCCTGCCCCCCATTCTCATACAGGAGATACCCATCCCAAGCAGGGCGTCCATCTGGCACTGCTCATGAATGGGCATTCCTGGGCTGACTGCCCACCATCCCAGCCCACACAAGGCCCTGCTGTCTCCACCTCACTACTCCTGTCCTGACCTTACTGGATACACATCGCCTTGGCTCAATCACCGAAACCCCCCAACAGACTCCAGATGTGGCTTCTACACCACAGCTCTGACTCTTCAACCTGCCGTCCTCTCTTCCCTCCTGACTCCAGGCAGAGTGAGAGCTCACAAGGTACAACGAACCAAGGCCCATCCCGACTACCTTCTGTTATGATCTGATTGTGTCCCCCCAAATTCATAGGTTCAAATCTAACCTCTAGAACCTCAGAATGTGACTGTATTCAAGACAGGGCCTTCGAAGTGGTAACTAACATTAAATGAGGGTATTAGGGCGCAGACACACACTGAGGGGCGACCGCATGGAAAACGGAAGACTGCATCAACGAGCCAAGGAGAGAAGCCTCAGAGGAAGTCAACCTAACAACACTTTATCTCAGACTTCTAGTCGGAAAACTAACAAAATATTGGTACCAGGAGTTGGGTGTCATTGCAACAATTATCTAAAAACGTGAAAGTTGCTTTGGAACTGGGTAGTGGGTAGAGGCTGGATATTTGAAGCGCATGTTGGGAAAAAACCTAGATTGCTATGAACAACCTGTCCACGCAAAGATGGACGTTCAAGAGGCTTCTGGTCAGACCTCAGAAATAAAGAACAGGTTATTGGAAAGCGGAGGAAAGGTCATCCTCGTTCTTAAGTGGCAAAGAACGTGTCCAAATTGTGTTGTTGTGTGTGGAAGGCAGGACTCATAAACAGGAAAATTTTGCATGTTTAGCTGAGGAGACTTCTAAGCAAAGTGTTGAAGGTGCAGCCTGTTTTCTTTGATGCTTATAGTAAAGGGCAAGAGGAGGGAAATGAATTGAAGAGGAACTGCAAGTAAAAAAAAAGGAACCAATATTTGAAGCTCTGGAAGTGTTTCAGCCTATCCACATGGTAAAAAATGAGACACTGTGTTCCGAAGAGAACATCGAGGGTGTGGCTAGACAACCATTCGCTAAAGCACCAGGTGTGCAATGTATGGATTCAATTAGTCATCTCATCAGAAGCCAGGAATAGAGAGGCAGTTATCTGGAACAGCCTCTTATCTGATGGTGTGAACCTCCAGGAATTGCATGGAAGGCCAATTCAGTTTTTTATAATCTTTTTTTTTTTTTTTTTGAGACGGAGTTTCGCTCTTGTTACCCAGGCTGGAGTTCAATGGCGCGATCTCGGCTCACTGCAACCTCCGCCTCCTGGGTTCAGGCAATTCTCCTGCCTCAGCCTCCTGAGTAGCTGGGATTACAGGCACGCACCACCATGCCCAGCTAATTTTTTGTATTTTTAGTAGAGACGGGGTTTCACCATGTTGACCAGGATGGTCTCGATCTCTTGACCTCGTGATCCACCCGCCTCGGCCTCCCAAAGTGCTGGGATTACAGGCGTGAGCCACCGCACCCGGCCAGTTTCTGATAAATCTTATATAAGCAAATTGGAGTGAACTGGATTGAGGTGGGATAAAATGAAAGAAGGCTGTCAGACTTCTGGGATTCTACAGAATGAGCCAATATCAATACATGGCTGCAAACATGTCTTATCCTTCAAGAAAATGGAAGAATGGCCGCAAAGGCATCAGCAGGGCTGCCACTGCCACTAGAGGTGCAGGGGTCAGGGCCTCCTCTGTCCAGAACGGGGGGGAGAGGCTGTTGCCCAGAGATGAGTGTCACCCAGGTCTGAGAGGTTGGGGACCACCAATCTCTGGTTGGCATGAAGGACTGGGAATTAAGTCAAAGAGAATTATTTTTCAGGCTTTAAAGAAAAATAGAGATGGGGTCTCACTGTCACCCAGGCTGGAGTGCAGTGACACAATCACAGCTCACTGCAGCCTCAAATTCTCAGGCTCAAGTGGTCCTCCTGCCTCAGCCTCCCTAGTAGCTGGAACCCCCGGTATGCATCACCACACCTAATTTAAAAATATGTTTGTTTGTTTGTTTTTTAGAAAAGGGGCCTTGCTATACTTTCCAGGCTGGTCTAGAATGCCTGGCCTCAAGTCATCCTCCTGTTTCGGCCACCCAGAGTACGTGAGCCGTCACCCCCAATCACTAGCCTTAAACTCTAGTAAATTTGCTCTGCTCGCTTCAGGCCTGCATAAGACCCGTACCCCTTTTTTCTCTCCAACTTTCCCCCTCTTGACCCAGGAATGTCTATCCTATGTCTGCACCACTGCATTTGGAAGCACAAGACTTGTCCGGTTTCACGCTTCACAACTGAAGAATTTTGCCTCAGGACAAGTCATACTTCCCTCCCTCACATTTGACTTAGGTGGTGACATTCACACGAGATTTGAGAATTCTGCCTCAGGACGAGTCATAGTTCCCTCCCTCACATTTGACTTAGGTGGTGACATTCACACGAGATTCACACTTTGAGTTGATGCTGGGATGGGTTATGATCACAGGCTGTCAGGAAGGAGGAAATGCATCTTGCATGTTAGAAGGTCATTGATTGTGGGAAGCCAGAGGGTGGAACGTCACGGCCTGAACTGAGTCCTAACCCTGAAATAGGATCTCTGAAAGGCAAAATGGGGTTGCTGGGGTCGGCCCAATCCAATACGACCAGAGTATCTACAAGCCAAGAAAAGAGGCCTCGGGAGAAACCAACCGAGTGGCTCCTGATCTTGGAATTTCAGACTCTGGAAGTCTGAGAAAATAATCATGTGCTGCGAAGCCACTCGGATGCGGTGCTCTGCTGCGTCCGCCGAGCAGATGAAGGCAGCAGTCCTTCAGGAGCCTGGCATGACCACAGGCAGATTTAGGGGGACCTGGCGTGACCACAGGCAGATTTAGGGGGACCTGGCGTGACCACAGGCAGATTTAGGGGGACCTGGCGTGACCACAGGGAACAAACACTCTTGGCAGATTTAGGGGGACCTGGCCTGACCACCTCCTTGCTGAGCCTCCAACCCTACTGTGCACATCCATCAGCGGAGCCCCTAGGCCTGGGGCCCTGGAGCCCACGCACATGTGCAGGTCCCAGGAAGACATCAGGAGCCCCAGCAGCTCCCCTGTACCCTGTGTCTGTCTGTGGGGCTCCCCTTTGGGTCCCTGCCTCATTCACCCCTGGAGTCCATATTCCCAGGCCTTAGATTGGGTGATCCGGGTGGGCTCTATGTGCACTTGAGGGATGTTCACACAGGTGAGTGACTGAATGAGGTGACAGTGGCATCAAGAGGCACTGGGAGGGCAGAGACCACGTGGGTTAGGGAGGAGGAGACAGGAGTCACTCAGGTGGCCACATGTGGTCATTACCCCTGACGGTGAGTGTGGCTGATGTCCTCTCCTGCCCGCACACACACAAGTATTCTCCAGTGTCTGCCACGGACAGCCCACGGATCTGCAGCTCACACCTGGTCCCGTCCTGCCTCAGGCTGTATCTGTCCCCATCTCTGAGGCTCTCACACCCCTTCCTCCACTCCACGGGGGCCGCCTTGCTCAGTTCACACCGCAGCATGGCTGTGGCCCCTTCTGTGGCCTCTTCATTCCTCAGACCCTCTATGAACTTGGAAGGCAGGGCTGGGGAGGTCAGAAGACACAGATACGATCACCTTCTCTGAGCACAGGAAAGAGACAGGAAGGGTGTGGAGGGCAGAGACAAAACACAGAACCCAACGGGGCACAGGCCACACGGGCGTGCTGAGCACAGGCTGTGAACTGGGGCTTCCTCAGTACCAGCTGCACAGCACATGGCCACGGCCCCTCTGGGGACCTCCTCACACCTCAGCCTTTATAGGAGTCTCTGGCATGCAGGCCCACAGAGGGCCAGAAACACATGGAGAACACCAGATCATCTGGAGAACATCAGGGGACAGAATACGACAGGATGGAAGACACGGAATTCCACGGGACAATATCAACAGAGCCCTTGGAGGCATGCAGTAAAAGCCAGCTGGAGAGCCTGCTTCCTACAACAGCGCTGAAGGCTGGAAGACACCTGTGCAGTTACGGACACAGGCTGGCACAGACACAGGGAGAGAATGCGGCACGGGCAGAGACAGACGTGTCAAATGAACACGTGGACACGAGCACGGCACTGCCTGGCCGCATGTGGCCTTTACCCCTGACGGTGAGTGTGGCCGAGGTCCTCTCCTTCCCGCACACACACAGGTACTCCCCAGCGTCCTCCACCACCAGGCCACGGATCTGCAGCTCACACCTCACCCCGTCCTGTCTCAGGCTGTGTCTGTCTCCATCTCTGAGGGTCTCATGCCCCTTCTGCCACTCCACGGGGGCCACCTTGCTCAGCTCACACTGCAGCATGGCTGTGGCCCCTTCTGTGGCCTCTTTGTTCCTCAGACCCTCTGTGAACTTGATGGATAGAGCTGGGGGAGGGTCAGAATATATGAACACACTCATGCTCTCTGAGCATGTGGAAGAGACAGAACACGGATGGCACAGAGAAGACACAGAACCCAACTGGACATAGGCCACGTGGAGGTGTGCTGAGAACAGGCTGTGGACGGGGGCTTCCCACGCTCCAGTCCGTCAGCACTGTTGCTGTGGCTCCTTCTGTGGCCTCCTGAGGCCTCACACTTTATGTAACTCTGGCTGCCAGAGCCAGAGGATGTCAGACACACACGAGGACCACGAGAGCCTTGGGAGCACTCTGTGGGGGAGGGCAAGGCAAGGACCACGAGAGCCTTGGGAGCACTCTGTGGGGGAGGGTAAGGCAAGGACCACGAGAGCCTTGGGAGCACTCTGTGGGGGAGGGTAGGGCGAGGACCACGAGAGCCTTGGGAGCACTCTGTGGGGGAGGGTAAGGCACAGAAGCCAACAGGACAACACGACAGAGCCCACCCGTGCAGGTACATGGGGTGGGAGCTGGCTGCAGGGCCACTTTTTCCTGGTTCCCACAACAGCTCTGGAAGCTGGAGGGGACTCCGGAGTGACAGGAAGAGAGTGCTGCAGCTGCGGGGAGAGAGCATGGGGAAGGCACGGATGGGCAGCATGAAACAGTACATGGACCCCAGAAGATGGCTCTCCTTAGCCACATGTGGCCTTTACCCCTGACGGTGAGAGTGGCCGAGGTCCTCTCCTGTCCACACGTGCACGAGTACTCCCCCGTGTCTGCCACGGACAGCCCACGGATCTGCAGCTCACACCTGGTCCCGTCCCGCCTCAGGCTGTATCTGTCCCCATCTCTGAGGGTCTCAGACCCCTTCCTCCACTCCACGGGGGCCGCCTTGCTCAGCTCACACTGCAGCGTGGCCGTGGCCCCTTCTGTGGCCTCTTGGTTTCTCACATCTTCTATGAACCTGGCAGGCAGGGCTGGGAAGGACCAAGCAGTCGCTGGGATCATCAGACTGTCTAGACGACTCTGTGGACGGGACATGGGCACCCACAAGGAACCACACAAACCACCAAAGGACCACGTGTGAATGAGCAAATGAACATCACACAGGAGGAAGCAAATGGACCGGCAAGAACAGAGAACACAGAGGGATGAGCATGAGGACACCACCGGGACAAGAAGCCAGGGAGGCGGGAGACATCGGAGGACCTCAGGTGGAGAGGAGACAACCCTGGGTTTGCCACAGAGGCTCTCCCACATTTGGAAGATGAGGATGGCATGGTGACATGTAGACACCATGCCACAGGTCCACAAGGCCACATACGATCTTTACCCCTGACAGTGAGCATGGCCGACGTCCTCTCCTGCCCACACACGCACGAGTACTCCCCAGCATCCGCCATGGCCAGGCCACAGATCTGCAGCTCACACCTCATCCCCTCCTGCCTCAGGATGTGCCTGTCCCCATCTCTGAGGTTCTTAGGCCCCTTTCTCCACTCCACGGGGGCTGCCTTGCTCAGTTCACACCGCAGCGTAGCTGTGGCCCCTTCCACGGCCTCTTCATTCCTCAGACCCCCTGTGAACCTGGCCGGCAGGGCTGGGGATCAGAAAGAGAGGACCACAGTCACACCCTCTGAGCCCACAGAAGACACAGGACATGGTCGAAGAGAGAAGACAGGGAACCCTTCTGAACACGGCCGCTCCTGGGGCATGCTGAGCACAGGCTGTGCGCTGCGGCTCCCACTGTCCAGCCCATTAGCATTGTGGCGGGGCCCCTTCTGAGGCGTCCTCAGCCCTCATACTTTCTATGAACCTGGCTGGCAGGGCTAGAGGGACACAAACACCATGAGGCCCTCTGGAGACAGTGGGGGACACTCAGCAAGGACACACTCCCACTGGAGGGAACCAGAAATTAACGCACAGACACGTGGATGGGAAACAGCACCCTGGGCGCAGAGAACAGACAGGCCACACCCACACAGAGAAAGCCGCTGGGGAAACGGAGGAGCAGAAATCCTAGCGAGGACCCCAAAATGATGGCAGACACGCGGCTGCCACAGGCCCTACAAGATGGGGAGGTGCTCCAGGGCCCAAGACCAGCCTGGTGCTCAGCTGCAGCCCTGGCCCCACGCTGTGGCTCCCTGGTTCATCGCTGCTTCATATTTTTTCATTTTTCAGACAGGGTCTCGGGGTGTCGCCCGGGCTGGAGGGCAGTGTTGCCGTCACAGCTCACTGCAGCCTCAAACTTGTGGCCTCGACTGGTCCTCTCACTTCAGCCTCCTGAGCAGCTGGGACCACAGGTACACAGCACCACAGTCAGCTAATTTTTGTATTTTTTGTAGAGAGGGGGTCTCCCTGGGTCCTGGGTTGCCCAGGTCAGTCTGGAACTCTTCGGTTCAAGTGATCCTCCCGCCTCAGACTCCCAAAGTGCTAGGATTACAGGCATGAGCCACTGCAGCCGGCCACGATCTTGATGGATAGCTGGAGGAAAGACACAAAATCCACGGCCTAAAAGTTTCCACAAAATCATCGAGGCTCCTGCTTCTCATCAGTTCCTGCTGCTCCCGTGGCCAGAGCCCAGGGCAGTCGAGGGGTCAGGAGCCTGCTGCTGGGAGGGAGAAGAGTGCGCCTTCCACCTCAGCTGTCACTGTGTTAATGACACAGGCAGGGACCCCAGGTGGCAGGTGCCCCGGCACATGGGTCCAGCAGATAAGAAACGACCAGCTGAACACACAAAGGAGCCATCCAGCCAGGCATATAGAGACAGCCATGGATCACAGGGACAGACGAGGGTCACTGGGTCCTGTGCGTTGGGGCTGGGTGGCTTCCTAGCCCACCAGATGGAGACTGGGGCCTCAGCGTGCCCAGCTGCCCCCCTGGAGGCCCCCAGGGGAACTGTGGTTCAGAGCATCCTCAGGGCTTCTGGGTCCAGTGGAAACATCCGGCATGCAGGGCGCCCTCTCAGCAGGCACCTGTCACCTGAAGCTCCCTCGGAAGTCACCCACTCTGGAAGCAACTGCCTCAGGCAGCCGGCAGGGGTCTACCCTGGTCATCTGTTCTTCAGCCACCAGTCTGAGGAGGACGCAGCTGAGCCCCCGGGCCCTGCGGTCTCTGTCTCTCCAAAATGCTACACAGCCATGAGACAGAGCCTGAAGTCTGTGGACCTCGTGGGTATCCTGGTGAGCCTGGTGGTGTGGCGCCTCCGTGCCACAGAAGCTGTGCTCTGTCTACGCCACTGGAGAAGCATGGCGGCCAGGCCTCCCACAAAAGTCTGCAACACCAGTGCCTGTGGCCGGAGCTACCTGCTTCAGGCACTGGCGTCCAGACCCTGCCCCTCCACTGGCCGGAGGGATCCCTCCTTGCAGTGTGAGTGGAGCCCACCAGAGTCCTGGGCGAGAAGGCCCTTCAGCCAGGGATTCCTTCCCTGCGCTGCCTCGAAGGTGCCCGGGCCCTCCCTCTGGGCCGGCTTTACCCCACGTGCTTTCCCTGATGGAAGCGAGCCAAGCCCTTCAAGGCCCTGAGCACCTGCACACGCCACACCACAACACCAGCCACAAGGGGCCATGGGCCACGGACACAGGAGGCCAGGCAAGTGGGGCTGTGCCCCTTCCGCTGGGAACACTGGTGGCTTGAGGCTGGAAAACTCTCCTGGCTGTGACTGAGAGGTCCAGGGCCCAGGGTGAGTTCTGCAGCCTCACCTCCCCGGGGACCCAAACATGGCTGAGGTCCACTCCCACCACCTACTCACGAGGCCACCCCGGATCTGCCACAGACAGGCCACAGGGCTCCAGACGTCCAGTCCTGGTCAAAGCTCCCATCTCCAAAGCTCTTCGCCCCTTCCTCCAAATCACACAGCTGCTCTGCTTAGCTATCATGTGACAGCCACTGTGGCTGCTCCTCCCAACAGTCACGCGTCACCCCCTCCCCATGCTCGCCAATGCGTCACCTCCTCCCCAGTCACCTGTCACCTTCTCCCCAGTCACCCGTCAACCCCTCGCCATGCCCACCCGTCACCTCCTACCCACGCCCACACAGCACCTCCTCCCCACAGTCACCCGTCACCTCCTCCCCACAGTCACCCGTCACCTCCTCCCCACACTCACCGCTCACCTGTCACCTCCTACCCACACCCACACGTCACCTCCTCCCCACACCCACGTGTCACCTCCTCCCCACACTCACCCTGCCTCTCTCCTCCTCACAGTGGACCCTCACCCCTGGCCGTGCACACCAGCCCACCTGCATCTCCCCACCCCATCTGTGTTCTCCTCCTAGGTGCCTTACTGCCTCCCTGCTGTTTACCCTACAGAAGACCTGTGATCTCATCTTGTAATGACTTGGCTCTCCCTAGAGAAGATCTGTGATCTTGTCTTCCAATGATGTGGTTCTCCCCACATCCTCTGTCTCTGCCTGTGACCCAGTAGGGCTGGGAGGGCCCTCTCTTCTCTGCTGTCTTCCTGTCCCTGAGTTGGGTCATGCACAGCAGGTGTGGGGAATCCCTACTGAAGGAATGAAGGAACCACACACAGCGCAGACATGGGCACAGGGCAGGAATGTGCACGCCGCTCAGACACAACCACCCGTGCATGTGGCCAGGGGCAGTCATTACCTTTCACGGTGAGCGTGGCGGAGGTCCTCTCCTCCCCACACACGCACGAGTACTCCCCAGCATCCGCCACGGCCAGGCCATGGATCTGCAACTCACACACAGCCCCGTCCTGCCTCAGGCTGTGTCTGTCCCCATCTCTGAGGCTCTCACGCCCCTTCCTCCACTCCACGGGGGCCACCTTGCTCAGCTCACACCGCAGCGTGGCCGTGGCCCCTTCTGTGGTCTCTTGGTGTCTCAGTCTTCCTATGAAGTGGGCAGGCATGGCTGGGGAGGGATGGACAGACAGATGCAGAAGAGGTCAGATACTGGGGAGCACCAGGGGACAGGCCATGGCGAGACGAGGATAAGACACTCCCACAGGACATGCCCCAGGGTGCCTGGAGGGCAGGAGTCTGGTGAGAGACGCCGGGTTCTCCTAGTTCCTTCCACAGCCCAGAAAGCGGGAAGGGATTCTGTGGTGTGCTGGGAAGAGCATGGCACAGTCGGGGAGACTGGAATGGGACAGCAGACGTGAAGAACTGGACACCAGACATGGCTCTGGACACACGGTCTCACCCCTGACAGTGAGCACGGCGGAAGTCCTCTGCTCCCCACACACACATGAGTATTCCCCGGCGTCCACCACGGCCAGGCCACGGATCTGCAGCTCACACGCAGCCCCGTCCTGCCTCAGGCAGTATCTGTCCCCTTCTCTAAGGGTCTCGGACCCCTTTCTCCACTCCACAGGGGCCGCCTTGCTCAGCTCACAACGCAGCATGGCTGTGGTCCCTTCCGTGGCCTCCTTGTTCCTCAGTTTCCCAATAAACTGAGCAGGCAGAGCTGCAGGAGGGTCAGACAGACACAGAGGGCACCGTCTTTGCTCCCATGTTGGAGGCGGCATCACTGGGCCACATGGGCAGGGTAGACAGAGATGCTTACCTGTCACTGTGAGGGTGGCAGAAGTCGTCTGGTCCCCGAAGGAGCATGAGTACAGCCCACTGTCCTGCGGCCGCAGGTCCCGGACCACCAGCTCCAGCACGGCACCCTCCTGGCGTAGGCTGTATTTGTCACCTGGCCTCAGGACACTGTCTCCACAGCGCCACTCCACGGGTGCAGCCACAGACGACAGCACGCAGCGCAGTGTGGCAGCACCGCCCTCCAGCACCTCCAGGTCCTTCAGGGCCTCCCGGAAGCGCACCGGCCGGGCTGCGGACAGGCACGGGCTTAGCTCACCCTCCCTGCCCTGAAGTCCACAAGGGGTCCCAGTAGGGGTTGGAGGGCTGGGGACATCAGCTGCAGGGTGCCGGCAGGCCCACCTCCCCCTTCTCCTGTGGGGCCTTTGGCAAGGACCTCAGGACTTCTGGAAAGGGTCAGCTCTGAAGGTGAGGGGTAGAAAGGGTGAATCAAGCGGGAGAACAGACAGGCAGGTGTCAGGGACCTGTGCCCCCCAAATTCACAGGTGGAAGCCCCAGCCCAGACCTCTGAGCGTGGCTGTGAACAAGGAAAGTTAAGGTCAAATGAGGTCTTGGGCCCTAAGCCACCGTGGCTGCACCTCCTAAAAAGGGAGATTAGGGCCGGACGCGGTGGCTCATGCCTATAATCCCAGCACTTTGGGAGGCTGAGGTGGGTGGATCACCTGAGGTCAAGAGTTCAAGAACAGCCTGCCCAAGGAGAAACCCTGTCTCTACTGAAAATACAAAAAATATTAGCTGGGCGTGGTGGCACATGCCTGTAATCCCAGCTACTCAGGAGGCTGAGGCAGGAGAATCGCTTAAAC
The DNA here is from genome assembly GCA_031835075.1 of Saguinus oedipus. NCBI lineage: Eukaryota > Metazoa > Chordata > Mammalia > Primates > Cebidae > Saguinus > Saguinus oedipus. The sequence continues at coordinate 1,565,178 of CM063188.1, read as the reverse complement.
CCAGGAGGCAGAGGTTGCAGTGAACCGAGATCGCGCCATTGCACTCCAGCCTGGGCGACAGGGCGAAACTCCAACTCGAAAATAAGAAGGGAGATGCCCACATGGGCCTGCAGAAGGATGGCCCTTCAGGAACGCGGAGGGTCTGCGGGGCGGCTCCTGCGTGGGCAGAGGCCAGGGCAGGAGCCAAGCAGGCTGGACCGCGTGCCAGGAAACACCAGGAAGCACATGGGGACCAGGGGCGCCCCAAACAGGATGCACGAGAGCCTGGGTCCTCCCACCTTGGGCTCCCTGCGGGTGCACACACCCTGCCCCAAAGCTGGTGCTGCCTGACAAGAGCTGCAGGTGCCTGGCCCGTGCCTGGGCTTCGGGCAGCTGGGGCTCACCATGCACCCTGACGATGGAGCTGCTGCAGGCACCCTCAGCCTCACACTTGTAGCGTCCGCTGTCCTGCAGGGTGGCCCCGGTGATGAGCAGCTGGGCCCGCTGGCCCTCGTGGCTCAGCTGGTACCGGGCGGACGGCCGCAGGGCCTTCCCGTCCTTCGTCCAGTGCACAGGGATGTCGCGGGCGCTGGTCTCGCATGCCAGGGTCAAGTCCTCGCCCTCTGTGACCGTGGCATCTGCGAGCTCCCTGGAGAAGACGCTTGGCTTCTCTGCGGGGCAGAGAGAGAAGCAGGAGCATGTGGGACGCTGTCACACTGCCGCTGGAGGGCCGATGGGGAAACCCTGGCCCTCGCTGCGAACCGGACAACACCCTGGCTCGGCACCCGCCAGCCACCCTCGCGCTGGGGCCACGCAGCAGGCTGTTCAGAGAGCAGGGCAGGCTCTGCACAATCACCCCATCACCTCCTCACCACAGTGAGGGCTCCCACCCTGCGGGGGATGCAGCCTGGCCCGGGCCACGCCGAGCACGGTTCTGCAAACCTCGCAGATGAATTCATCCCAAAAGAGCCCAATTCAGCCTTCCGAGCTCCCCCCACCACCACAGAAAGCCAATGGGGCCTTCTCTGTGAGCCCAGGGACACTGGGAACTTGGCTGAGCTATGTCCGCCTCTCCACCTGGCTGCAGCCCTGAGTGACGTGGGCAACGCGGGCATGCGACCCACCAGTGACCCTCAGGGCAGCCGAGGCCCGCTGGTCACCCGCCTCAAAGTAGATGGTGCCGGAGTCCTTGAGCGCCAGCTGCCGCAGCGTCAGCACGTGGTAGCCCCCGGGCTGGGCCTCGATTTCATTGAGTTCGTTCGTATGCAGGGGTGTCTTGTCCAGGAACCAGTGCACAGGCTCGTAGTTGGCAGGGGAGATCCGGCAACGGAAGGTGGCCAAGGAGCCCTCCTGCACGTCCACGTCCTCCAGGTCCTCGACGATGTGCACCCGCCGGCCTGCAAAGGCACACACTGCTCAGAGGCCCCACACCGTCCAGGGCGGGCTCCGCAGGACAGAGCGAGGGACGGAACTCCGAAAACGGCAAGTGGGTCAGAGCTGAACGGTCCAAAGACGCTTGTTCGAGGGCCACTCGGAGCCCCCAGCCCACCTCTCTGCACCTCGGGAGTCCTTCTGCAAGGCTTGCTGGGCGAGCCCGCAGCCTGCTGAGAACCAGGCCAGCACAGTCCTGCCGTCTTTCCAAGCTGTGCTCCCAGAAGCAGCCGCTCCCAAACCTGCTAATGCCGGCTGTGTGTGTCATTACGATTGTGCCATGAAATTAACTATTCTAATAACAGAGGAAACGGGAGTGTGAAAAAAACATGCCGGGTGTGGTGGCTCATGCCTATAATCCCAGCACTTTGGGAGGCCGAGGCAGGCAGATCATGAGGTCAGGAGATTAAGACCATCCTGGCCAACATGGTCTCTACTAAAAATACAAAAAATTAGCCAGGGCGTGGGGGCGCGTGCCTGTAATCCCAGCTACTCAGGAGGCTGAGACAGGAGAATCGCCTGAACCCGGGAGGCGGAGGCTCGCCACTGCACTCCAGCCTGGGCGACAGAGGAAGACTCTGTCTTAAAAAAAGAAAAAGCTATGGTTGTGTTGAAAATTTAAATCAAATGATTGGAAGATGGGAAATGTGAATTCCTAGAAATGAGGCTTTTTAGCTGTTGAATGGGGAATGGTAAGAGACAACCGTTTATGAACATGGAGACGGGCCCTGTGTTTGGACTCCTTCTGTGTACACAGTGCCCCGCAGGCATGACTCCACAGAAGCCAACCCCGCCATGCGCACAGACAAAAGCTCTCGTCGGCGGATGGCGCACACGGAAAGGGCTTGGCCTCCCTGACCAGGCCGGCCCACATCCTCGTATGTTAAACCTTTTTTTTTTTTTTTAAGATGGAGTCTCACTCTGTTGCTCAGGCTGGAGTGCAGTGGCATGATCTCAGTTCACTGCAATCTCCGTCTCCCGGGTTCACACAATTCTTCTGCCTCAGCCTCCCAAGTAGCTGGGACTACAGATGTGCGCCACCACACCCGGCTAATTTTTGTATTTTTACTAGAGATGGGGTTTCGCCATGTTGGCCAGGCTGGTCTTGAACTCCTGACCTTCTGATCTACTCACCTCGGCCTCTCAAAGTGCTGGGATTCCAGGCCTGAGCCACCGCCCCCCGCCATGTTAAACTTTTGCTCTCTTATGACTCTCACTTTTGATGTCTTTTTTTTTCTCGAGACAGACTCTGGCATTGTGGTACTGTCACCTGGGCTGGAGCACCGTGGGGCAATCTCGGCTCACTGCCACCGCCGCCTCCTGGGTTCACACAAGTCTCCTGCCTCGGCCTCCCGAGGAGCTGGGATTACAGGGGCATACCACCACACTCGGCTAACGTTTTGTATTTCTAGTAGAGACAGGGTTCACTATGTTGGCCAGATGGTCTCAAATTCCTAGCCTCCCAAAGTGCTGGGATTACAGGCGTGAGCCACTGCGCCCGGCCACTTCCGATAGCTTTTTAAAACATTAACTACGGGTACCAAGTTGAGATCACGGCGCTTTACTGTGCTGACAGAATGCTTTCACCAGGGTCACCAAATCCGCTGCAGAGGAAAAATCAGTGACGATTCCTGGTTTGTGTGACTCTGATGATCAAGGCTGGGCCTTTCATATACCGGACCCTGTGAACGCTCTGTGGTCAGACCCCAGTAGGGACCTCCTGCAAACTCAGGTCTGGACACCAGCCCAGGACTCCAGAGCCAAGTGGAGGCTGTGGTGAGGGGGGCTGGGCCTCGCCTGCCCTGATGCCAATGTGCCCCATGACCTTGCCCCGGCCATGGACCCACTAAAACTTCAGTTTTTCTTATCTATAGAGTGGAGAGAAGGACAATTCTCACTCTGCCTGCCACTCAACCACAGGGGCAAACAGTAAGATCAGAAAGTCACCTGCTAGGATCTGAGTGTCCCCTGGACACTCACGTCGAAACTTAACCCCAATGTGGCAACAGAAAGAGGTGGGGCTTTTAAGAAGGGACTGGGTGAGTGGGCTCTGCCTCAGGAATAGATTAACCCATTCACGGATCAATGGCTTAACGGGTTAAAGCGCTGTCATGGGAGGGTGGCTTTACAAGAAGAGAGAGGTCCGAGCTGGCACCCTCAGCCCCCTCCCCATGGGATGCCGTGTGCCACCTCCTGGGGACTCTGCAGAGAGTCCCTGAAGCAAGAGGACCCTCACAAGATGTGGCCCTTGGCCTTGGACTTCCCGGTCTCCCGAGCTGTAAGAAGTAAATTACTTTCCTTTATAAATGACCCAGTTTCAGGTATTCTGTTGTAAGCAACAAGAGAAAGACCCAGTGCCAGGGTAACCCTCAATGACAACCCTAATGCCGGCAGTTCTTCCCTGGGCACCTGAGGCTGCCTGGCACGGCCGAGTCAGGCTGTCCCTCTGGGGCAAGGGTGACAGGCTGTATGTGCAGATACACACAGAGCTCACGCATGGGGCCAGGCACCCATGCACATGGGAGAAACACACAGTGACCGAATAAACACACACGGAAGTGAGGGCTGGCAGCTCATTCACAGCCATGCTGGAGCCTCAGTGGCCACCCAGGGAGCACCCCACCACCCTCGTGATAGGAAACCGAAGCTGGGCCTGTCCACCGCCAAGTCTCCAGTGCCAGTCAAAGCCTGAGCCACACACACTTGGCTGCCTCACCTTGCACCAGGAGCCGGGCCTGGGTCCGGGCCTGGCTGATGTCGCAGGTGTAGGTGTCGCTGTCTGCCTTCTCCAGGGCGCTGATGGTGAGCCGCAGGGTCAGGCCCTCCTGGCTGAGCTGGTGCTTCCCTGATGCCCGAAGCTCCAAGGGGCCCTTGCGCCAGGTCACGTTGGCCGCGGGGTGCTCCGTCTTGCACGTGAACACAGCTGTGCCTTTCTCCTCCACCTGCAGGTCGGCCAGCTCCTCTGTGAAGCGGTTTGTTTTTTCTGGGCAGGGAGATAGAAGCAGAATAGGGGGGCGTGAGGCCCGCGCAGACCCCACGCTGGCCCCTTATCATCCAGGCCTGGCTGTGGAAGTGCTGGGACCTGGGCAAGCCCTTCCAGCTGGGACAGAAGAGCTCGGGCTCCAGGGGTGGCCCCTGCCCCACCAGGGGAGCGAGGCCACTCCAGGGCCACGCATGGGGCTCCCGCAGTGTTTACCTTCCACGCGGAGTCTGGCTGTGCTCCTGGAAGTCTCCACCTCACATGTGTACTCGCCCACGTCCTTGAGCGAGGCTCCACGGACAACCAGCGAGGCCACTGTACCCTCACAAACCACGTCATACTTCTGGCTCTTGCGGATGGCCTTCCCATCCTTCAGCCAGCGCACGGGGGTGCCTGCCCGCGACAGCTCACAGCGCAGCTCCACGTCCTCCCCTGGCGCCACCCGCTGGTCTTCCAGGGGCTTCATGATGGCCACCGGCCTCTCTGAAGGGATCAGGACAGCTGCCCTTGAGGCCCAGCCAGGGCCACGGTGCCAGCCACAGATAGCTGGCACAGACCCAGCCAAAACCTCCCACCTCCACCAAGACCAGGACTGGGGCAAGGAGAAGCGTTTGGGGAGACTTGCTCTCTGGTGACTAAGACAACAGAACCTGCAACCCTCAAACTCTGGCACCTCCGCCCTCAGGAGCCTCAGAGTCCTGGAATGCCAGTGTCCCCACTGTCACCAGCGTGGGACCGGGTGGCAAGAAGATCAACTACTACAGAATTTTATCTGTTGGCATCTTTCAGGCCGATGCCTTGGTGTGGCCATGGTCGAAGTCCCAGGAGTCGAAGTCCCAAGACCAACTGGGCACGTCAGGGGCACGAACTCAGGGGCTGGCAGTGACATCAGCGGAGCCTGCGGCTGGGGCCTCAGACCGGTGCTGCCAGACTGGCCCCATGAGCCCCAGCTCTATGGAGCTTCCGGGCGCTCAGGGCACTCAGACCACGGATTGGACCCGAATCCAGGCCATCATTGGAGCTCAGAGTGTGGCCCCGCTGCCACCCCCAGAACTGCCCCAGAACCCAGCAGGTGCCCCAGGCCCTGAGGCTTCCAGGAGAGGAGCTGGGCTGCAGCGGGGGAAGCAGGCCCCGAAAGCACCCCCAGAGGCTTCTGCAGCCAGGGAGCCCAGCTCCTGGACCCCTGGGGACAGGCCCGGGCTCCCCACCCCCACCTGGGTGACAAGCCCCAGCTCCTGGACCCCTGGGGACAGGCCCGGGCTCCCCACCCCCAAGCCTGGGTAACAAGCCCCCGTCCGGCAGGCCCTGCCCACCTTTGACTATGAGTGAGGCTTTGGAGGTGAGGCCCCGCACGGAGAAGACCACCTCCCCAGCGTCACTCAGCGCAGCCTCCCGGATCACTAGCATGTATTTTCGGCCCTGCCGTGTGGCCTCGAAGCGGCTGGAGCTGCCCACTGTCTTCCCGCTGACTGTCCACGTGGCCGGGTCGCTGGCACTCTCATGAGACAGGACGCACTCGAAGCTGCAGCCCTCCCCCTCCAGAACCTCTGTTGTCCTCAGCCTCTTGGTGATGCCCACGTGCAGATCTGCAGGCCATAGGAGACTGTCAGGCCAGCCAAGAGGATGGCACTGCACTGTGCCAGACCTAGGGAGGGCCAGACCCTGGGAGAGATCAGAGCTCACAGAGACCAGACCCCAGGAGGAGTCAGATCCCCCGAGTCCTTTAGAGGGACCAGACCCTGGGAGAGGCCAGGCCCCGAGGGGGAGGGTGGGACATTGCCGCAGCCAATGAGCAGACGTCCCTCTGCAGGAGCTGGCCGCACGCTGGCATCTGCATAACCACCAGCTCTGAGCTCCAATCAGGGTGGCAGGGAGAGGAAGGACCCGCAGTGGCCACAGGGAGGAGAGGAGGCACTGGACCCTGGACAAGGGGCTGCCAGGCAGGCTGGACCCAGCTCCAGGACAAACTCACCAGCCTCCTGCCCCTTCCCCATCTCATTACAAGACTGTCAGGGACCAGTCAGCAGGCCTGTTAAACCACCTGTCACCCACACCTGGATGCCACTGGGACCAGGATGGGGATTCCAGGTAATGGAGCCAGGACAGTGGGCACACACGGGGGCCCGGTAGCTGCCCTGCAGTTGAGGGACCTGCCCCTGAGAAGTAGGCAGGCTCCAGGACACACATGCCCCCAGGGCTGCAAGGCTGGGTTTGGGGATGGCGCTACCCTGCCAGCCCTGTGGCCTTGGGGCCTTGCTGGGGCCCTGTGAAGGACAGAGATGTGGCCTACTCAAGGCCCCTGCCTGGCATCTCGGCTTCTGCCTGGTCATCCCCATTGGTGCCCCCACAGTGGCCTGGTGGCTTCCATGCAGACATGGCCCCTGGTTCAGGGCAACATCCCTGGCTGTGCCCCTTGGAGCACACAGGGCAGGGAGAGCACAGCCTCCAACCCTGGCTCCGGGACCCATCATCCCCGGGTCCACCTGCCTGCACCGGGGCCTCACAGGACCACGTCAAGCCATGATTCCCCTAGGAGGTCCCCTGGCCTCTCCAGCTCAGCAGAGCAGCTTCTCAATCTCAGAGAGTGACGTGGGCCACCCAGGTAGTGGCCGGCCCCACACCCACACTCAGCACGCCCCCTTCCCGGAGCTCCACCATGCCCGCAGCCACACACCGTGCACGCTGACCCGGGCCCGGGTCTCCTCGGAGCCCACGTGGCAGGTGTACAGGCCGGCGTCCTCAGGGCTCAGGTCATGCACCACGAGCCCCCGAGTGCCCGCCGTGTGCAGGAAATCATACTTGTCGCTGGGGCCCAGCTGCACACCGTCTTTGCGCCACACCACACGGGCCTCGGGGTCAGAAACCTCACACTCCAGGGCCAGGGTGCTGCGCTCCTCAGCAGACAGGTCGTCCAGCGCCTTCAGGAACACGACCGGCTTCGCTGCAGGAGGGGTGGGAGGGTGAGGGGAGCCCAGCGCCGTCCCATCCCTAGTGGGGGCCCCCGCAGGCTCCCGGGACGGCTCACCTCGGACCTCCAGGCGGGCGGAGGTGGACACCTTGCGGGAGGAGGCACGCACTGTGCCCACGTCGGCCCTCCGGACACTCTTCAGCACCAAGCTGTGGCGCCGGCCCTCGTGGGAGATCTCGTGGAAGCTGTCGTTGTACAGGGGTGTCCCGTTGAGTGACCACTCGACCTCCTCGTCCTCGTGGGACAGCTCACAGGAGAAGCTGGCCCGGCCCTCCTCCATGGCCTCCACGTCCTGCAGCGGCTCTGTCACTGCCACCTCCCGTGCTGCAAGGACGCAGCAGGCCTCAGCGCCCACATCACCCGGCAACCCCTCCCCAAACCCTCTCGGTGGCCCCGTGACCCTCATGCCCCACCTTCCACGGTGACCTCAGTGCTGCTGTGGGCACTGCCCGCCTGGCACCGGTAGACACCAGCATCGGCAGGAACCAGCCGGAGGATGCGCAGCTCGGCCATCTGACCTTCCAGGCTCATCTTGAACTTCTCAGAGGGAGACAGCGGCGTGTCATCCTTGTACCACTGCACGGCCTTGGGCGGCGGCCGGAAGTCGCAGGACAGGACCACGGACTGCAGCTCACGGCCCATCTTGGGCTCCAATGGCCGTGTGAGGACTACAGGAATGTCTGCAGGGAGTGGGGACAGGCTGGACCACGGGGCCACAGGAACCAACCACCCTGTCCTGCCTGCCAAGCCCTGAGCCTACCTGCCTATGGCTCTGAACCGAGTCCTCCCCTGGCCCTGAGCGCCGTGGGAAGTAGAAAAGTTCCTTTTTAAAGTTTCCTTTCTTGTTAAATCATAAGTGTGCTAATAACTCTGTGAAGCCCTATCCTATGTAGCTGTTAGACATGCCATGCTCACAGGCAGGTAGTACATTCTGTGTCCTTGTACTTTAAGGTATCTGTGCTGGACGTGCTCACAGGCAGGTCCCAGCTCTCCATTGCTCTCACCTGTTTAGAAAGTTTTAAGTTGTTAGCCAATCGGGTTTTCATTTAGACGGTGAGGTCTGGCTCCAGCCAACTGAGATCAGACACAGCAGTAAGGACGAACCCAAATGCGTAAGGGATAGATTTGTGTGTTTTCCTTTGTTTACTGTACTTGCATGGCACGATGGCCAGTGGGGGTATCCTTCCCACAATCCAGAAAATAAAAATTGCGTTTCTGAAAGATCCTTTTGTCTCAGTGCTGATTTTTCTTTTCGGCACCGAGCATCTATTTCCAACAGCTGCGTCCACCGTTCCGTTAACTATCTTCCCCCAGCCCTGAGTCGTGTCCCCCGTGGCCAAGGTCGGTGTCCTCCCCCGGCCCTGAGCAATATCCATTCGTGACCCTGAACTATGCCCACTCACTGCCCTGAACCATCTCCATGACCCTGCCCTGTACCTGCCCACAGCCCCGTCCAGGCCTCCCAGCAGCCCTGAACCTTGTCCTCTTGTGGCTCTGCCCCGCATTCACCCGCCAGGGCGAGAGTGCTCACCTGAGACCACCAGGCGGGCAGAGGAGCGGGACTTGCCGATGGTGAAGTGCACCGGCCCGGTCATGGTGGAGCAGGTCCGCCGCAACGTCAGCCGGTGCACCGTGCCCTCCTGCTCCAGGCCCACGTTTCCCCCATCCTGCAGCACCGTCTTCCCCAGGAGCCACTTAGGGGGCCGCACTGAGGGGATGGAGGTCTCACACTCAAACCAGGCAGGGGCGGGCTCCATCACTGTCACGTCCTGCAGACCCCGCACGATGGTGATGGACTGCTCTGTGGGGAGAAGCCAGCGCTGGCAGGTCCCGCGGAAAGGACAGGCTGCCCCTCTGGCAGGTTCCTGACTGGGAACGAGCCCCTGCCTGCCATGTGCATGCTGGCATCCTCCTGAGCTGCCTGGACCCAGCGTCTCCAGGAGCGCCGGGCAAACCGTGACCCCAGAAGACACCCCCACACACAAAAGCAACCTGCAGAGCTGCCCTCCTGCCCGCACCTTCCACGAAGAACTGTGCGCTGGTCTTGACGTCACCAGCGTCGCAGGTGTAGGTGTCCTCGTCCTCCGGCTGGACGTCGCTGATGACCAGCTTGCGGTAGAGGCCGTCGCTGACCAGCTCGTACCTGGGCCCGGGCTGCAGCTCCTGACTGCCCTTGAACCACCGCACCTGGGCGCTGGCCCGGGACACCTGACACTCCAGCACGCCACGGTGCTTCTCCATGGCGATCTTGTCCCGCAGCGGGCGCACGAGGGTCACTGGCAGCTCTGTGAGTGTGGTGAGGGTGGGGCTGCGTCAGAGACAGCGCTCAGAACTCCCAGGCCCAGGCTCCGACAAGGCACTGTGGGTCCTGGACAGCCAAGGGCCTGGACCCCACTAGGCCCCAACAGCCCATGTCTGCCCACCAGGGGCCAGCAGGTGGTCAGGCCGAATGTGCCCCTCGGAGCTGTGCTAGGACCTGCTGCACAGAGCTGACCAACAGCAAGGGGAGTGAATCCGCCCCCGTGGCTGCCCTCCCTCCCACCGTGTATCCCACGTTCCCATTTCCACCACCCGGGTCCTGCCCAGAGCAGGGCAGGCCATGCCCATGTAGCCCCACCCACTCCAGTCCTCTCCCCAAGCCTCATTTCGGCACTGGAACTGCTTACCCTAGTCCAGCCCCAGGAACTCACCTCCCTCCCCATAAACCTCTAGCTTGCCCCACTCACCCGTCCCCACAGCTCCCATCTACAGAGCCTCCCACCTTGCCACCCCAGCACCACTCCCCCCAACCATCCTCCTCCTCAGGGCCACCAGGTGGATCCCCCCACCACCCCTCACCCTGGCAGGGCCTCAAGCCTGGCCTCTCCAGCACTTGCTGCAGCCCAAGGGAGAATTCATCAGGACCCTGGTTTTAAGCAAGAATCCCCTCATGGCCGCTTCTCCGGCCTTATCTTCCTGCCAAGGAGGTGACAACCCCTTCCCTCCTCAGGAGTCCTTGCTGTCCCAGTTCTGAGAGCCAGCCTGGGGCATCCGGGCCTGAGCTGAGCCAGCTGGGCACACACACACACCATCCAGGCCCCACCCTCCCCTCAGCCCCCACCTCACCCTTCACTCGGAGCTGGGCTCGCGATTCTGCATTTTCGGCTACAAATTTGATCTCTCCTGCATCTTCTGCCAGGACCCTCCGGTAGATGAGCGTGTATGTCCTTCCTGGGGACAAGGGCTGCTCAGCGTGGGTAGGGTAGAGGAGGACCCGGGCCGGGCCACGCCCACCACAGCCGCCTGCCCTCACACCTTCCTGGCGGATGCGCACGTTCTCGCTGGGACGCAGTTTGCCGCCCTCCCGGAACCACTGGCCAGGCACTTCGTCGTGGGAGACCTCGCAGGAGAAGGTGGCACCGTCCTTCTCCATCACTTCCACATCCTCCAGGGGCCTCACGATCTGGATGCTGCGGCCTGGGGTGGCAAGGGAGGCCCTGCCAGCCACCCCCGGACGCACAAAGCCACTCCCAGCAGCCCCCACCCGGTGCGCCCCACCCAGTGCCCAGCACACTGAGGGTCATGAGGATGGAAGCAGAGCGGCCTAGCCCCTGGCTGGGGACCACGGAGGACAGGAGGAGGTGCCTACACCACGTGCCCCATGCAGCCCTCACCTTGCACCTTCACGGAGGCGGAGCTCTGGGCGTCGTGGGCATCACACACATACACGCCCTGATCTGTGAACTCGCACCGGTAAATAGTGAGGCTCCTGCAGGCGCCCTGGGCCGCGATGCCCACCGTCTTGCCAGCCCGCAGCTCCGCACCGTCCTGAGGAGCACAGAGGCCCAGTCAGGCGCTCAGGTGGCTCAGTCCTGGGGTTCCACTCGGGTCCACCCACGTGAGAGGAGGGGAGGAGACAACGGGGTTGGGAGGCGGGGGGCGGAGAGGCACCTTCAGCCAGCGCACATCCACATTAGGACGAGAGAGCTCGCACTCCAGGGTAACCTTCTCCTTCTCGGTGGTCACCACGTCCTGCAGCGGACGGCTGAAGCTCACGGGCAGCTCTGGGGGGCGGAAGCGGGAGGGGAGAGGAGAAAAAGGGCTGGGAGGAGCCTTCAGGGTGGGGGTGGGGATGGGGATGGGGACGGGGACAAGTGTGGGGCAGTGCACGGGCTGGACAGAATTATATGGGGCTGGCTCATCCAGGTCCTCACGGTCCCCACTGGCCTCCCCAGGGCCCCCTTGGGACAGGCGGGCGTGCTCTGCACTGTGTCCCGCCGGCTCCCCCACGCACCGGTGACCACGAGCTGTGCTGACGTGTGCACGCCTTCTGCCTTGAAGACCACAAGACCGTTGTCCTCAGGCCGCAGCCCAGAGAGCGTGAGGGTGTGTGTGGGGCCCCGCACAGCCAGGTGGCACGTGGGCCCCTGCACGAGCCGCAGACCGTCTCGAGTCCAGCTGCCTTCCACGTCCGCGTGCGACAGCTGCACCTCCATCGTAGCCGTGCCCTGCTCCTGCGCTTCCACTGCCTGCAGGCCCCGGACCAGCCGTACCTGACGCACTGCGGGGCACATACGGGGCGTGGGTCAGCCACTGCTCTTGAGACTCTCACCTCAGAACCCCTGGGCACAGTCGGCTTCCCCAGGAGCTCAGGGAGGGTCCTGGCAGCTGCCCCATGCCCACCCCCAGGGCTCGCCCCTCCTGTGGGAGGCCTACCCCTCTCCCACCCTTAGTACCTGCCCACAGGGCCCACCCCTCCCCTCGGTGCCCTTCCTCCCTTCTCCCTTCTCCCTCCTGCCCTCAGTGCCCAGACTTGCTCCTGCCTCTTCCCCTGTGTCCCCACTCCTCCCTCCTCCCTTGGATATCCCTCCTTCCTCCTCCCTCCACTCTGCCTCCTCAGTACCTGCCTGACTCCTCCCTCCTCCCTCCCTCCTCCCCTCAGTGCCCCGCCTCTCTACTCCCCTCCCTCCTCCCTCCTCCCCTCCCTCCTCCCTTCTCCCCTCAGTGCCTCCCCTCCCTCCTTCCTCCTCCCCTCAGTACCCCGCCTCCCTCCTCCCCTGGCCCTCCCTCCTCCCCTCCCTCCTCCCTCCTCTCTTCTCCCCTCAGTGCCTCCCCTCCCTCCTTCCTCCTCCCCTCTCTCCTCCCCTCAGTACCCCGCCTCCCTCCTCCCCCCGGCCCTCCCTCCTCCCCTCCCTCCTCCTTCCTCCCCTCCCTCCTCCCCTGGCCTCCCTCCTCCCCTCCCTCCTCCCTCCTCCCTTCTCCCCTCAGTGCCTCCCCTCCCTCCTTCCTCCTCCCCTCTCTCCTCCCCTCAGTACCCCGCCTCCCTCCTCCCCTCCCTCCTCCCACAGCTCACTCTCCACGGTGAGTTTGGCCTGTGTCTTGTCGTCGGGGGTTTCGCAGCCAAAGAAGCCACGGTCGGCAAAACCTATGTTGTGCAGAACCAGGCAGTGGCGGGCGCCCTCGGCGTGGATCTCCACGTTCTTTCCTGGCACCAGGGCCACAGCATTCCGCGTCCACCTCAGCTCGGGCCAGGGCCGCGTCAGCTCCACCTCCAGCGTCACTGAGCTCCGCTCCTCTACCGTCTGCGGCTCCAGCTTCTTCCTGAACAGCACGGGTGCCTCTGGAGTCATGGGAGAAGGGAGGTCACGGCGGCCCTGGCCCTCCTCCACGGGCAAGCCAAGGTGGGGAGTGCCCACCCGGCCCCGGAGCCCACCTCACCCGGGTCCCTCTCCGAGCTGGGCACGGCCCTGGCCACACTGGGGAGCAGACCAGGTGAGGAAACAGAGAAGCTTCCCCAAGCCCCGCTCCCACCTCCAGCTCCCCTGCTCCAAATAAGACGCCAGGCCAGGGGCCTCGAACTCCGAGGCATGGCCCCCACCAGGTGCGACGGTGTTAGCAAAGCCCCAGGACTCCTGTGCAGGTTAAGGAAGTGCAGGTGGGCCTCTCTGCCTCAGGCCGCCCGTGAACACTGCAAAGATGAATCTGCTGGGTCACTCCTTTTCCCTAGAATCTGCCATGACTCCCACTTCCCTTCAGGGCAAGTTCTGGCTGCTGGCTTCAGCCACGTGGGAAGCTCATGTCACTGCCTGCACTGCTGCTAACCCCACTCTCTCCCCCCTGCCATCCATCAGGCTAAGCATAGACACACCTCCTCCCGAAAGCCTTCCTGGATTGCCTCAACCTCCACCCATTCCCCACCAGGTGCACTTGCAGGACTGTATCTTCTCTATGGCCAGAGAAGGCACTTGGCCCATCCAATCTATCTGAGTCTCCTCTCTGCAGCCCACACATCCCGTGTCCCCTGAGGTCAGCCAGACCAGCCAGACTCAGGACAGCAGTGCCAGGTGCCCATGCAGGACCAGTCCAGGGGGGAGGTGCCTGTGCAAGGAGCCCTAGCCAGCCAGGCAGGTCCTGCTGCCCCCTCCGCTCACCTCGGACCCTCAGGGCAGCTGAGGATGAGGCACCTTCAGCCTGCGCGGTGATCTGGCCTGCATCCTCCAGCACCAGGCTCGAGATGGTCAGGCTGTGGCTGGCGCCACTCTGTGATATGGCAAACTTCTCGCTGGGCTGCAACATGGCACCGTCCCGGAACCACACAACTGCCACATCACTGGGGGACACCACACACTGGAAGGTAGCCTCGCGGCCCTCCTCTGCGACCACGGCGCTCAGCCCGGACGTAAACTTCACCACTCGGGGCACTGCGGACAGGATGGCTGCTTAAGAGGCAGGCGTACAGGACCAGCAAAGCCCCTAGGCTGCAGGAGTGCCAAAGGCCACCTCCTCCAGGAAGCCACCCTGGATAGGGACACTCGGCCCCTCACATACCACTGACGGTGAGCTGCGCACTGGTGCGGTCATCACGGCTCTCGCACACGTACTCTCCGGCGTCCTCTGCACGCAGCCCCAACACAGTGAGCGAGCGCACGGGCCCCTCGGCCACCATCTGGAAGCGCTTGCCCGCCCGAAGCTGCGTGCTGCCGCAGCGCCACACCACCTCTGCACACGCCGGGCTCAGCTCGCAGGCCAGCGTCACCGCACTGCCCACCTCACCAGACACGGGCTCCAGCGGCCGGCAGAACCTGGCAGCCACCTCTGTGGGCAGGAAGGGGACATCAGCTGGGCTCTGCACAGACCCAGCTTGGCCCCTGCCCAGCTCTGGGACAGAGGGGTCTGGAGGCGTCCCCGCCCCGTGCCCGGCTCACCTTCCACCTGCACGGGGAAGTCCTGCCCCTCTGCGCCCACGCGGCAACTACAGACTGCGCTGTCCAGCACCTGGGCACCACGCACGGTCAGGGTGTGGCTGTTCCCCTGGCTGGCGGTCTCGTGCCGCTTGCTGCGGCGAATCTCCACGCCATCCTTGAGCCAAGTCACCGCAGCCACAGAGGGTGTGGCCAGCGTGGCAGTCAATACAATGTCCTCATGCTCCTTGACCACCAGAGGCTCCCTGCGGCCGGGTCTCTCTGAAATTAGGGGCTCCGGCTCTGGGTAGAGGTGAGTTGGCATGAGAGGGGACCCTAGCATCCCTGGACCAGCCCCGCCCCCCCATCAGGGCCACCCTAATGCCACCTGGCACTCCTGATGGCCATTGCTCTTTAAGGTCAGCCCAGTGCAGTCCTGAGCACCATCAGCCACCATCCAGGATCTCAGGGGCCATGCAGTGTGGCCACCAGCTCCAGCTGAGGTGGATTAGCCATCCCAACGCACTGACCTGCCACGTGCAGGCGGAAGGAGAGCCTCTGGCCCCCGGCCTCACAGCTGTACTCCCCGGCGTCTGCCTGGTCCACCTGCTGCACCACCAGCCTCCGCATGCTGCCCACGGCCTCCACACGCACTTTCGAGCTGGCACTCAGCTTCTTCCCGTCCTTGTACCACGTCACCTCCGTCTGGGCCTGGGCCACCTCGCAGCTCAGCGTGGCGCTGGCCCCCGCCTCGGCCTGCACCTCCCTGCATGCCGGCTGCTCCTTGACAAACACCACCTTGGGCTCTGGGGATGGACAAGGAAGGACACACGAGATCAGATACGCCCAGGTCAAGAAGGCCACCCTAGGGTAGGAGGGCCTGGATGAGGGAGTGGAGGGAACAGAACCTTCCTCAGGCTCTGCACAGCCGTGTGGCCAGGACAAGCCCCGCTGCCCCCAGCACAAGAATCAGTTTCTCCATCCACTGTGCACTCGCCATGGACCGCCGCAGGCGGGGCAGCTGTGACTGACAGACCCTCCGTGCACGAGCTCCTCCAGGGCAGGCACTGCGGTGCCTACACACTGGCTCTTCCTCAAGCTTGTACACGGCCATTAAATCCACTTGTCCTTTTTCAACCTCACATCCCCAAACCACATTTGTTTGGCTGTTGAGACTGAACACCTTTCATTCCTCCATGCCTTCTGCACTTTAGATCTTGACGTCTCTCAAAAGTGTTTCATCGCTTCCCCCGTGAGCCTCTGGACACCTTTTACCAGCCCGGGATCCTGAACCTGATGCCTTTGAAACTCCTGTCAGTCTTGCACGTTTTCATTTTCCAACTGCTTGCTTCTCCTCTACATGTAGAAAAGTTTCTTCACACAGATCTTGCAAGGGCTGATCTTTCTCAACTCTCTAATAATTTATCCTCTGGGTAAACCATATCTTCTGCTGATTCACCTTTTTCTTTTTTTCCCTTTTTTTCTTTTTTTTTGAGACAGAGTCTTACTCTGTCGCCGGGTGCCAGGCTGGAGGGTGGTGGCGCGATCTCGGCTCACCGCAATCCCCGCCTCCTACGTTCAAGCAATTCTCCTGCCTCAGCCTCCCGAGTAGCTGGGATTACAGGTACGCACCACCATGCCCAGCTAATTTTTATAGTTTTAGTAGAGACGGGGTTTCACCACGTTGGCCAGGATGGTCTCGATCTCTTGACCTCATGATCTGCCCGCCTCGCCTCCCAAAGTGCTGGGATCACAGGTGTGAGCCGCCGCGCCCGGCCCGGTTCACCTTTTTCTAACTTTTACGCCTTTCGTTCTACTTTCCCCCTGACTTTGCTGCCCCGTGCTGGGTAGAAGTGCTGGCCACTGGCTTCTCATGCTGTTCCCTGGCTCAGAGCCAAAGCTGACAGTCCCCCTTTGTGGTTTTTGTGTCACACCTTGTGTGAAATTAATGGGAAAACACCGTTTTGTTTATACTTTGTTAAGAATTTTATGGCATGATGGATGCTAAGTTTTGCCAGATACTTATTCTGAATATATAAGGTCAATTTCATCAGTGCGGCACTTTATTCTACGTTTAAGATAATGGCATTGTTTTTTAATTTCAATCACATATCATGATTTTCTCATGTTTTTAACATGAAATCAGCCCTCATTCCTACACTATGAATTTTATCATCGTGTACGATTGTCTGAATGTATTGCTGAATTCAGTTTACTAATATTTTGTTTAAAACACTGGCCACGATCTCCATGATTCTTTGGTCTATGATACGCAATCTTCCTGTTTTCCGGCCAGATTTTACTTGCGGCAGTGCGTGCCGTGTATCCACACAATGCGTCAGAGGGTGTGTCTTCCCTTCTCCGTTCTCCGGAAGAATTTCCGTGAACGTAGGGCCAGTCGGTTCAGGTATCGTTTGATAGAGATTTTTTGCTACCGGTTCTGGTTCTTACTAGGTTGTAGTCACTGCGGATAACTTCAGTAACAGCAGGTAACTGCACATAGGTAATCTGTTCCTTGACTGGTTTGGGTTTTCTAGAAATGAGATAATTTGTTAACAGTTTTGAAATTTATTTGCAGTGAGTTTTTGGTATCTGTACACATCTGTAAGCCATTATAGACACATGTAACAGCAACTGCTACACGGTGGCACTCAGGGCTCGGGCTGGAGTCTGAAGCTAGACTCTCCTAACAAACAACAGGAGGGTCGTTCTCAGACTCCCGAGAATCAGCCGGAGAGGACAGACACAGGACTCATCAGGGAAACGGGATGAGGGAGTACGGCTTCCCCAGTCAGCGGCTTCCACCACCAGGACTTAATCCTGCCCGTGTGTGACTGCGTGGTAGCATCTGACTCCTATCACTTTAAATCCATCCAAATTCCGGGGGGTATTTGGACACAGAACATTCTAACGGAACACAAAAAGAAAGCAAGAATGGCTTCGGAAAACGTGACTCTAACGTCAAGCGGCTCAGGCACGGGCCAATGCGCTGCGCTCCACCCGTCTGCACACTGAGGCTGCGGGTCTGCGCTGCACCTGTCTGCACACTAGGGCCGCGGGTCTGCGCTCCACACGTCTGCACACTAATGCCACACCCATCTACACACGAACGCTGCGCGTCTGCGCTGCACCCGTCTGCACACTAAGGCCGCGCGTCTGCACTCCACACATCTGCACGCTAAGGCTGTGGGTCTGCGCTCCACACGTCTGCACACTAAGGCCGCACGTCTGCACTCCACATGTCTGCACACTAAGGCCACACCCATCTACACACAATCGCCGTGCGTCTGCGCTCCACACGTCTGCACACTAAGGCCGCACGTGTGCGCTCCACATGTCTGCACACTAAGGCCACACCCATCTACACACAATCGCCGTGTGTCTGCGCTCCACACGTCTGCACACTAAGGCCGCACGTGTGCGCTCCACATGTCTGCACACTAAGGCCACACCCATCTACACACAATCACCGTGCGTCTGCGCTCCACACATTTGCACACTAAGGCCGTGGGTCTGTGCTCCACCCATCTACACACTAATGCCGTGCATCTGCGCTGCACCCGTCTGCACACTAATGCCACGGGTGTCCGCTCCACACGTCTGCACACTAATGCCGAAGGTCTGCGCTCCGCACGTCTGCACACGTTTGCACACTAAGGTTGCGGGTCTGTGTCACTTGTTTACTCACTAATGCTGCGGGTCTGCACACTAACTCTGTGGCTCTGCACTTCACTTTTTACACACTAACTCTGTGGATCTGGGGTTTAGTGAAGCTCAGACCAGCTTCTACAACCACAGGGAAGGACAGAAGTGTGTCCCAGAACACTGAAAACTTTGGGAGCCCAACGTTCAGTGCTGATGTCATTCCAAGTAAGACCGTGTGGCTGGAATTTCCCCACACCCTGGCTCAACAAAGTCAAATCTCTCTCCACAGGGAGAAGCCCTCATGTGGGGCCAGATGAGGCCATGCAGGGACCGCAGGAATATCCCCGAGGGAGGGATGCCTGGCCTAACCACCTCATGTGTCAGATGGAACCAGAGCCCGGACACCTTGGGACATTGGTGATTCAGAGAAGGTGCTAGGAAATGTGACCCAGCATGTCTGCACAGGAACAGCACCTAACACGGACAAGGAGGGCTGGGACCCTTCCATTCACTCCCTTCCCACCCAGCAGCCCAGCTCCACCACAGGCAGAGTAGGAGGTGAGAGGATGGGAGAAGGGGAAGGACGGCATCCAACAGAAAGCCCACCGGGTCAGCAGTGGTTCTTCTCCTGGCAGAGCAGCGTCCCCAAAGCACTGACCTGCCACGTGCAGGCGGAAGGAGAGCCTCTGGCCCCCGGCCTCGCAGCTGTACTCCCCGGCGTCCGCCTGGTCCACCTGCTGCACCACCAGCCTCCGCGTGCCGCCCACGGCCTCCACGCGCACTTTCGAGCTGGAGCTCAGCCTCTTCCCGTCCTTGTACCACGTCACCTCCGTCTGGGCCTGGGCCACCTCGCAGCTCAGCGTGGCGCTGGCCCCCGCCTCGGCCTGCACCTCCCTGCGTGC
Organism: Saguinus oedipus; assembly: GCA_031835075.1. Taxonomy (NCBI): domain Eukaryota; kingdom Metazoa; phylum Chordata; class Mammalia; order Primates; family Cebidae; genus Saguinus; species Saguinus oedipus. The sequence goes on along the minus strand of CM063188.1, from coordinate 1,546,113 downwards.
CGGCTGCTCCTTGGCAAACGCCACCTTGGGCTCTGGGGATGGACAAGGAAGGACACACGAGATCAAAGATACGCCCAGGTCAGGAAGGCCACCCTAGGGTAGGAGCGCCTGGACGAGGGAGTGGAGGGAACAGAACCTTCCTCAGGCTCTGCACTGCCGTGTGGCCAGGACAAGTCCCGCCACCCCCAGCACAAGAATCACAGTTTCTCCATCCACTGTGCACTCGCCATGGACTGCCCCAGGCGGGGCAGCTGTGACAGACCCCCCGTGCACGAGCTCCTCCGGTCCTGACGCCTGCACAGCTCTCCTCATGGATATGCTGGGGTCTCCCCACAGGACCGTGCAGGGTGCGTCCTCAACGCAGGGCCTCAGGGTGCTGAGGCTCCCACTCCTGCCACTGTCAGGAGGGTCAGCACTGGCCTCTGTGGGGAAGGCCCGGGCTTTGTCATGCATGGCCTGGTGACACGAAAGGTGGAGCCCTTTCCACCATTCTGACCATTACGTCGGCTCTTCTGGGGTGTCGCTGGTCAGGCTTCTGTCCCATTTTCAATATCATTCTCTGTCTTTTCCTTATTTTTAGGAGCTCTTTATATATTTTAAATGCTAGCAAATGATAATTGTGTATTTCACAAACACGTTACCCATGGCCTTGACTTGCCTTTTTACTCTGAAATGATGTCCTGACAGATTAGAGTCTTTGTGTAAATGTAGGGAAACATGCCATTGTTCCACCGTGTAGTTTTAAGAAAATGTTCCTTTCCCTGGAGTTTTCAGCAATCTGTTATCATCTACGGGTTTGATGGTTTTTCCTGTTACACTGTGTGGCCTGTAGCCCCGCTGGAACTCACTTTTCAGTGTGAAATAAGTTACTAATCTAAATTTTTATAAGGTTAAAAAAATCAAAGAACCATTTTGGTTTTTATAGAGCATCCTTTCTCCACTGCCTCTGCAGGGGTGAAGATAAAAAAACCCACAAAACAAGAACAGTGAAAAGGGGGAGCCACTGATCTGATTTGGGTCTGATCATGAGCTCACGACCCCGACCCTTGGTTCCGGGAACTGTTCCTGTGTTGTGCCTGGCGCTCTGCATTCCTGCGGCTGAATGATTCCTGATATCTGGTAGACAGACGCTCACGTGGCTCTTCAGGAGCGTGTCGCTCTCGTTGGGCTTCAGAATCTGCTTCTCAATCTTCAGCTCCCCAAAGAAAAACATCTGCTTGTGTTTTGACTGGGTGTGAACATATTTGAGCCTTCCATGGGTTTCTATCCATTTTTTTAGGTCTTCTTACTGTCTGTCAAAAAGGTTTCACAATGACCAGGCACAGTGGCTCACACCTGTAACCCCAGCGGTTTGGGAGGCTGAGGCGGGAGGATTGCTTGAGGCCAAGAGTTTGAGCCCAGCCTGGGCAACATAGCAAGACCCTGTCGCTACCCAAAAAAAATTCTACAGCCAGGGTTACGGGACAGATTGTCTTAATGAAAGGAAATAAATTTGTTTGGTCTCAGACTTCTCTCTGAAGCACCCAAGAGGCTCAAACACAGTAACCGTTAGGAAATTCTATAAAATAAATACACGCAACACCGAGGCTGCTACGAAGGGAACTGGCCTTTGACGGAGTGTGGTGGCGTCACCTCCTCTACTGACTCTTCCATCGCCAAATCAAGCCACGAGAAGAACATTGACACCGAATACTCCAGTTGAGGACAAAAGGAAAACATGCTCTGCGTTAGAAACAGCATTCTGAGCCCACAGAGGCGCTGTACACGCACGTCTCCGCCAGGGCGCCACTCCTTACGGTCACACAATCACAGCAGATTGGGGATGTCAATTTGTGACATATGGGAAAAGGGAAGTGTCCCCCTTCTCTAAAACTACGATAAACCAAATTTTAGTTTCAGGAAAACTCCAACAGCAATTTGGTGACTCAAAACTCCCGTGATCCTGGTTACATGAAATTGAGGCAGCTCCCCCTGGAGAGAGTCCCGCGCGCCGTGGGGTGAGACGTGGGAGCTGCCGGACATTCAGCAGCAGCACTCCCACCTCTGCGCATGTGACAGACACCTGACCCACCTCAACAGTCCCGTGGGGAGACCCTGGCACATCCATGAGGGGAGCTGTGCAGGCGTCAGGACCCCACGCCCCGCCCTAGAGGGTCTGTCATGGCGGCCCTGCCTGGGATGACAGTCCATGGCCACATGCCCCAGTGCCAGGGGCAGCAACACTCCTCGGATACCAAGGAAGGTGCTGCACAGGTGTGACTGAGCATTACCAAGTGCAAACACGCCGCCGGGCCTGCAGGAGCAGCCCCTCTCCCTCCCATGCACACCCCTCCCTTGGCCCAGCCTCAAGGATGGAAATGGCAGCGGGAGGATGGGAAGCCCGAGACATGAAGGCTGAAGGAACGTGCACAGAGAGCAGAACCACCACCACCTCCGAAGAGGCTCCTGAGCGCCCCAAAGCACTCACCTGCCACGTGCAGGCGGAAGGAGAGCCTCTGGCCCCCGGCCTCGCAGCTGTACTCCCCGGCGTCCGCCTGGCCCGCCTGCTGCACCACCAGCCTCCGCGTGCAGCCCGCGGCCTCCACGCGCACTTTCGAGCTGGAGCTCAGCCTCTTCCCGTCCTTGTACCACGTCACCTCTGTCTGGGCCTGGGCCACCTCGCAGCTCAGCGTGGTGCTGGCCCCCGCCTCGGCCTGCACCTCCCTGCGTGCCAGCTGCTCCTCGGCAAACACCGCCTTGGGCTCTGGGGAAGACAAGGGTGCACAGGGTGACCTCCACCATCTAGGTCGGGAAGGCAGCACTGGAAGGGAGGCGGGAGGGATGGAACCTTCCCCAGGCTCAGGCTCTGCCCTGGTGTGTGGTCGGGAGAAGCCTCACTGCCTCCCAGCACAAGGAACACAGTTTCTCCATCCATTCTGCATGTGGCCATGGACTGTCATCCCAGGCAGAGCCGCCATGACAGACCCTCCAGGGCGGGGCGTGGGGTCCTGATGCCTGCACAGCTCCCCTCATGGATGTGCCAGGGTCTCCCCATGGGACTGTGCAGGGTGAGTCCTCACCGCCAGGCCCCAGAGTCTGAGGCCCCCACTCCTGCCCCTCTTGGGAGGGTGAGCGCTGGCCTCTGCAGAGCTTCCTGCGGCTCTGCTGGGAGCACTGTGAAGCTGGGTGTCTTCTGATGGTTTGGGATGGAGTCTTTGCTCTTCAGTGGTGTCACTGTTAAAGTGTTTTGCCCAATTTTTTTTTTTTTTTTTTAGATACAAGATCTTGCTCTGTCGCCCATGCTGGAGTGCACTGGCCTGATCATAGCCCACTGCAGCCTCAATCCTTAGGCTCAACACATCCTCCTGCCTCAGCCTCCCGAGGAGCTGGGACTACAGGCATGCACCACCATGCCCAGCTCTTTTTTTATTTTTTAGAGGCAGGGTCTCACTATGTTGCCCAGACTGGTCTCAAATTCCAGGGCTCAAGCAATCCTCCCGCCTTGGCCTCCCAAAGCGCTTGGGTTATAGGCATGAGCCACCACACCCAACCCCAATTTTCAATAGCACTGTCCTTTACATATTCAGTTTTAGGAACCTCATATAATTACATGCTATGCACATTACAAACATCTTCTCCACCTCTGCGCCTTGCGCTTTCACTCCTGCATGAGGGTCTTCTGATGACATGAAGTGATCAGTTTTATTTCAGGCAAATGCATCCCTCATCCTGTGTGGCCAGTGCGTTCGTGTGCTCAGGATACCTTCCACTACCCAGAACAGAAGTCACGGATGACGGTAAGAGCTGTTCCACCCACACATTGAGCTGATTTCTTGCCTGGGGAGGTGGACACTCAGTATTTTTATTTTTGCAAACAATCGTCTTAGCACCATTTGTGAAAAGGTCACCTTTCCTCTACAAGCGGGAGGAGGAATCTGGTTCCATCAAAGCAGTTTTGAGCTCAGTATTCAGTTACTCTGCTCTGTTCATCTCCTCCTGCCTTTGGGCCCAGGTGTCTGAATCGCCTCCGCTTTAGAGGACCCCCTCCTGTCTGGTAGAGCAAAGACCCTCATGCTGCACTCTTCAAGGGCAGCTTGGCTCTGCTTGGCCTTGGCTATGCTGTCGGTATTCTCCCACCCCGCAGACCTGCCGTTACTTCCACAGCTGTTTACCCACTCTCAACAATGACCTGCCATTACTTCCACAGCTGTTTACCCACTCTCAACAATGTTTAATGATTTTTCCCCACAAACCATCTGAAGACCTTTTATTAGGCTGGCAACTTAGGATGGTACTGGAAAGCTCTTAAAACGTTATTTTCCACCTGCTTGTTTCTGGTACATAGATCTAGAAGTCTTTTCTGGATATTGATTTTTTTATGTGGTAACCATTCCCAAATCTCTTACTAATAATTAGGTTTTTCTGGACTTTCTGAATTAATAACCGTATCATCCGCGAGGTGCATGTTTTACTTTCCAAGTTTCACCCCGCGTACTCCCGCCTTCTCCCCTCTGAACCGTACAGTGCTAGAAGAAGTGGTGATGGACGGCACCTCGTCCTGTCTCCAGCCTCAAAGGCGACACTTTTAAGGTTTCATGTTTGTGTCATGTTACCTTATTTTCTCTATAGTATCACTTGTGAAATTAAGGAAAAATGTTTTTATTTAGAGTTTGTTAAGAACTGTATGACATGAATTGATGCTAAATTTTTCCAAATATTTTTTGCATATTGATGATGTTGCATTTTATCAAATACTTTTAGACTCCGTATTCAGGTAATCACATTTGTTTTTCCTTCAATCTGTTGACGTCATATTTTGTACTGATTTTCTAATGTTTCTCACGTTAAACCAGCCTTGCATTCCTGGACTGTGACTTTTAGCATTGTGTGTTATCCTCTGGATAAATTGGTGAATTCGGGGTGCTAATATTTTAGTTTAAGATATGAGCATTGATATTGATAAGAGATTGGCCAATTTTAATTCCTCATATTCACCCTGTCAGAGTTTGGCATTAATGATATTTACCTACATAAAATGAGATAGAGGACTGACATCCTTTTTCAACACTATAGAGGAACGTGTATGAACATGGAATAATTTCTTTCCAGAATATCTGGTACAGTTTAGAGCACTGGGTAGATATTATTCTATGAGAAGATTATTTGTTGCATTTCTACAAAAGGTTATAGGACTGTTAAATATATCTATTTCTACTTTTGATATAGTTTTTTCAGAAGTTTTTCCCAAAACTTTTCAAATTTGCTTGCATAAATAATAGGGCTAGGCATGGTGGCTCACACCTGTAATCCCACCACTCTGGGAGGCTGAGGTGGGCAGATCACCTGAGGTCAGGAGCCTGAGACCAGCCTGGCCAACATAATGAAACCCCATCTCTACTAAAAATGCAAAAAAAAAAATAGCCAGAGATGGTGGTGTACACCTGTAGTCCCAGCTACTCAGGAGGCTGCGGCAGGAGAATTGCTCGAACGCAGGAGGCAGAGGTTGCAGTGAGCCAAGATCACACACTGCACTCCAGCCTGGGTGACAGTGAGACTCCACTTCAAAATAACAATAATAATGACATGTTCTCATGTAACAACATTTCAAATACCTACAAAGTGGGATTTTTTGGCACAAACTGCTAGCTGCTGATGAGACACCAGTGTTAGGTGTCAGTATCGTGTGTGACTGCACGCCATCTCCATGTGACAAAAGGAACGTAGAGCTGGCTCTCAGACCTCTTCATCACCAGCCATGAATTATTAGACAACGGTATGAAACACACCCGCTTGACCGCCCTGGCTCTGTACGGTAATTCATGCTGACGTAGCTCAATCTGTATATCCCTCTTCAGTTTTAAATACACGAAATTAAACTAAGGGAAGTTCAGTCACAGAATGTACTGCCATCAGAGCAAATAAAAATAACGTGCGCTTTCAGAAGAGAACATCAAACCTCAGCGGTGCACTGCAGCGCAGCTCCACCAACTCCCAGGCTCTGTATTCACTCTGCAGGCGTATAATAAAAGCAAGCTGGGCACAGCGGCCCGTGCCTGCAATCCCAGCACTTTGGGAGGCTGAGGCGGGCGGATCACTTGAAGCCAGAAGTTTGAGACCAGCCTGTCCAACGTGGTGAAACCCCATCTCTACTGAAAATACAAAAATTAGCCAGGTGTGGTGGCAGGTGCCTGTAATCACAGGAGGCTCAGGCGGGAGAATCGCTCGAACCCAGGAGGTAAAGGTTTCAGTGAGCTGACATCACCCACTGCACTCCAGCCTGGGTGACACACTCTGTCTCAAAACAAAACAAAACAAGCACAGGATATCGGTTTTGCCGCATGCAGGTGCGCAGAGACCTTTCATGCCCATAAGAAATTTGAGAAGAGGGTCCCTGAACACCTAAAACTTGGACAATCCGAAGTTCAATCATGAGATAATTCCAGGAATGACTGTGTGGCTGAAGTTTGCCCTTAGCCTGGTTCAGTGGAATTCACCCATCTCCATAGGGAGAGCCCTCAGGTCGGGCTGGTGAGGCTGGGTGCAAGTTATCGGATGGCCTCGGGTGAGAGGTTTCTGGTCTGCGTCAGCCCCCTGTGGCAGCCCCCTCAGTTCCATTGAGCCAAAGGGCTGGACACCTAGGAGCACCTGTGAGTTGTAACCCGGGGCGGGGAATCTGTAAACAGCACTATTGCCTGGAAACACAACTCACGGCGTCTCTTGTACACATTCATCCCATCCAGCCAAGCCTGGTCTGGCAGGTAGAACTATGACACACTTCCGGAGGTGAACTCCAATGGAAAGAGTACTGGGGTCTACCAGCCAACCTCATCATCACCTCCACGCAAGGTAACTCAGCGTCCCCAAAGCACTCACCTGCCACGTGCAGGCGGAAGGAGAGCCTCTGGCCCCCGGCCTCGCAGCTGTACTCCCCGGCGTCCGCCTGGCCCGCCTGCTGCACCACCAGCCTCCGCGTGCAGCCCGCGGCCTCCACACGCACTTTCGAGCTGGAGCTCAGCCTCTTCCCGTCCTTGTACCACGTCACCTCCGTCTGGGCCTGGGCCACCTCGCAGCTCAGCGTGGCGCTGGCCCCCGCCTCGGCCTGCACCTCCCTGCGTGCCGGCTGCTCCTTGGCAAACACCGCCTTGGGCTCTGGGGAAGACAGGGGTGCACAGGGTGACCTCCACCATCTAGGTCGGGAAGGCAGCACTGGGGAAAGAAGGCCTAGAAGGGAAGTACAAGGGACAGCTGCTCTCCAGGCTCTGCACCACCACCTCCCAGCACAAGGAACAGTTTCTCCATCCATTCCGCATGGAGGATCTGTCACACCCCCAGGGCGCCCTGCAGAATGGTGGCAGGTTCCAGTGGTCCCTGCTGCATGGGAGGCTGGTCTCGAATGCCTGAACTCGAGTGATCCTTCTGCCTCAGCCTCTCAAAGTGCTGGGATTACAGGCATGAGGCACTGAGCCAGTCCTGATGGGAATGCTGTCAAACAGCTATTCGGAATTTGTGATGTTAAATTTTATCAAACTTTTCTTCTGCATTTATTGAGATAATCTCCTTGTTTTTCTCTTTCAATCTGTTAATGTCACACACGACATTTTCTGATGTTCTGAATGTTGAACCAATGTTGCATTTCTAAACTATGCCTTTTATCACAGTGCACTTTCCTTCTGACATGCTGCTCATACCACTTTGAAAATATATTGCTCACGCCTGCAATCCCAGCTCTTCGGGAGGCTGAGGCGGGCAGATCATGAGGTCAAGAGATCGAGACCCTTCTGGCCAACACGATGAAACCCCGTCTCTACTAAAAATACAAAAATTAGCTGGGTGTGGTGGCACGTGCCTGTACTCAGGAGGCTGAGGCGGGAGAATCGCTTGAACCTGGGAGGCGGAGGTTGCAGCGAGCTGAGATCATGCCACTGCACTCCAGCCTGGCGACAGAGCAAGACTCAGTCTCAAAAAGAAAATATTTTGTTGAAGCATTGGCCTGGATATCCATACGGATTGGCCTGCAATTTCAAATCCTTATACTCTTGTCACAATTGGTATCTGTGTTATGCTATCCACATAAAACAGGTTCAAGAGTGTTATCTTCTCATTCTGTTCTCTGGAAGGATCTCTAAGAACATGAAACAATTCGCTTTGAGAATATTTGATATAATTTATCAGTAGATCCACCGGCCTTAGACCTTTCATAAAAATGTTTTTTATCACTGGTTCCACTTAATTAAAAACTATAGGACGATCTGAGTTGTCCGTTTCTTCTTGTGTAACGTTTTCACATAGTTTTCTCGAAGAAATTGGTAATTCTCCAAAACTTAGAAAACTTATTACCATTAAATAATTTATCATACTCCCTTAACACAGTATTTTAGAAAGATACATAGTGGGCTTTTTACTTTTATACAGATAGAATGCCAAACTGTCACGTGTTGGCATTTGGGCGAAAATGTAGTACCACAACGTTTTTCTCTCTGATATTTAGCCTGTTTTTTTTGTTTTTTTCTCCAGAAATAGGGTCTCACGGTTGCCCACCCCGGAGTGCAGTGGTGTGATGACCACAGCTCACCGCAGCCCGGAACTCCTGGGCTCCAGTAATCCTCCTGCCTTGTCCTCCCAAAGTGCTGGGAATACAACAGGCGTAAGTCCCGACATACAGCCCAGACTCTCTGAAATTGTGTGCTGAGATAGCTGAAGCTCCTTCTTCCTTTCCACTGCTAAATCCATAAATCAGACCCCAAAACCAAATCCTGACTCAGAAGGTTGTAACTGGAGACAAAAGGAAAGACAGATCTGCCTCAAGAAGAGCACCTGGAATCTTGCGGTGGTCCCAGGAGCATAGTCACCAGCTCTCTCAGCTGCAATGTTTTTGCACAGACATTGCAAGAAAACACGGGCAGAGATTTTGCCACATATGGGTGCACAGTGAGCTTCTAAAGCTTCTAGATTCAAGAAAAAGAAGGAAAGAGGCTTCTTCGACACCAAAAACTTTGACGCCCCGAGGTTCAGTCTGGAGAGAACCCCAGCTGGGACCGCGGGCCAGGATTTCCTCCTACACAATTCATATGAATTCAAATATATCTCACGGGTGAGAAGCCCCAAGTGGAGCTGAAGGGAGGCAGGTGGGAGATACCGGATAGAAAGGACACCCTCACCTTCCCAGGGGTGACGCCTGGATAGAAAGGACACCCTCACCTTCCCAGGGGTGACGCCTGGATAGAAAGGACACCCTCACCTTCCCAGGGGTGACGCCTGGATAGAAAGGACACCCTCACCTTCCCAGGGGTGACGCCTGGATAGAAAGGACACCCTCACCTTCCCAGGGGTGACGCCTGGATAGAAAGGACACCCTCACCTTCCCAGGGGTGACGCCTGGATAGAAAGGACACCCTCACATTCCCAGGGGTGACGCCTGGATAGAAAGGACACCCTCACATTCCCAGGGGTGACGCCTGGTCCACCTCAGAGCTTGGGGGTTTTGGGGCAGGGCTCAGTGCGATGAGGTTACACTGCATGGGAATGCCACTCCAGGTGCAGCGCAGGCCTGGCCCTCCCCACACCCTCCCGTGCAGCCAAGCCTGGCACAGCCATGGGCATAAAACTGGGAGGTGAGGGCATGGAGAAGTGGAGAGGTGGAGTCTCATGGAAAGGGCACTGCGGGCCGTGGGGTCATCCACCAGTCTCATCACACCTCTATAGAAGGTCACTCAGTGTCCCCAAGGCACTGACCTGCCACGTGCAGGCGGAAGGAGAGCCTCTGGCCCCCGGCCTCGCAGCTGTACTCCCCGGCGTCCGCCTGGTTCGCCTGCTGCACCACCAGCCTCCGCGTGCAGCCCGCGGCCTCCACACGCACTTTCGAGCTGGAGCTCAGCCTCTTCCCGTCCTTGTACCACGTCACCTCCGTCTGGGCCTGGGCCACCTCGCAGCTCAGCGTGGCGCTGGCCCCCGCCTCGGCCTGCACCTCCCTGCGTGCCGGCTGCTCCTTGGCAAACACCGCCTTGGGCTCTTGGGATGGACAAGGAAGGACACACGAGATCAAAGATACGCCCAGGTCAGGAAGGCCACCCTAGGGTAGGAGCGCCTGGACGAGGGAGTGGAGGGAACAGAACCTTCCTCCGGCTCTGCACCGCCGTGTGGCCAGGACAAGCCCCGCCGCCCCCAGCACAAGAATCAGTTTCTTCATCCACTGTGAATGGAGCCATGGACTCTCCCAGGCGGGGCAGCTGAGACAGACCCTCCGTGCACGAGCTCCTCCAGGGCGGGGACTGAGGTCCTGACACCTGCACAGCTCCCCTCACGGATATGCCATAGTTCTAAAGCCAAATCAGCCTTGATTTATCAAATTCAGGGAGAACACTTCTATAAAGTTTGTTAAGAATCTTATGAAATGAATTGATGCTAAATTTTCTTAAATGTATCATCTAGATTTTATCAAATATTTTTATCTGCATTCATCAATTACATCATTTTTCTTCTAAAGCCAAACCAGCCTTGCATTCTGGGACCAGGATCTTCAACAGCTGCACTGTCTTTTTTTTTTTTTTTTTGAGACGGAGTTTCGCTCTCGTTACCCAGGCTGGAGTGCAATGGCGCGATCTCGGCTCACCGCAACCTCCGCCTCCTGGGTTCAGGCAATTCTCCTGCCTCAGCCTCCTGAGTAGCTGGGATTACAGGCACGCGCCACCATGCCCAGCTAATTTTTTGTATTTTTAGTAGAGACGGGGTTTCACCATGTTGACCAGGATGGTCTCGATCTCCTGACCTCGTGATCCACCCGCCTCGGCCTCCCAAAGTGCTGGGATTACAGGCATGAGCCACCGCGCCCGGCCCTGCACTGCCTTCTTGAGATATTGCTGAATTCCATTTGCTAATACTTGGTTTGTAATTGTGTTCTTGATATCTATCATGACAAATCCATTCAGATTGGTCTACAATCTAATTTTTCCTACTTCCTCTGTCAGACTTTGGTATTAATGTTACCCTATCTATATAAAATGGCAGCCTGGGCACAGCGGCTCACACCTGTAATCCCAGCACTGTGGGAGGCTGAGCACTGGGAGGCTTGAGCCCGGAAGTTCGGGACTAGCCTAAGCTACATGGGAAAACTCCATCTCTACTGAAAAACAATGCAAAAAATAGCTGGCACATGTGCTACTTTTGGTGGTGGTGTGTGCCTGTAATCCCAGCTACTCAGGAGGCTGAGGTGGGAGAATCACTTGAACCCAGGAGGCAGAGGCTGCAGTGAACTGAGATCATGCCACTGCAATCCAGCCTGGGCAAGAAGATACATATATACATACATAAAATGGCACACAGAGTCAATCTACCTTTTCCGTTCTCCAGAACAATATCCATGAATATGGTATAACTGCTTTCCAGGATATCTGAAACCGTTTACTAGAAAATTATTGGGTTTAAGAAATTTTTTTTATTACTGCCTCCATCTATTTAAAACTTACAGGACTATTTAAGTTTCTGTATCCTGTTACATGAGTTTTCACGTAGCTTACTAGGAATGAGCCAAATCGTCACAACTTTAATTTATTACTTAAAATATTTTGTCATATTCTCCAAAAATAATTTAACAAAAATATACGGTAAGATTTCTGCTATCTATACACATCCACATAACACTGATGCTGATATGATCCCAAACTTAGGTGTTAGCACCCAGAGGTCACTACGGGACTCCAGCCTACCCCTATTCAATGCTCTTTAAAATAAAAATTAAAAAGAAAAAAACAGGAAATTAACTGTATTTCTCAGGCTTCCCTATGCACCAGCCAAGGGAGCACAGACATAGAGCAGCAAACACACTGGACTTACTGGTAAGACATTTGCATTCAAGAGGATGGGAAATAAATCTGACCACTATTCAGGGACCTGCTACCTCAGTACAGCTTCTCGGGACCCAGTGGTGGGGAGCCTGTCGAGATATTCCTTCTAAGGTAAAGGATAAGTCGCTGCATTTGGCCCCTCCTGCAACCAGAAAGAGGCACAAGGCCTGTTTGGATTTTGGAGGCAACACGTTCCTTGTCTGGGTGTGTTACTCTGGACCATTTATGAAGTGACCCAAAAAGCTGCCAGTTTTGAGTGGGGTCCAGAACAGGAGAAGGCTCTGCACCAGGTCCAGGCTGCTGTGCCTCTTGGGCCCTATGACCCAGCAGATCCAATGGTGCCTGAGGTGTCAGTGGCAGATAGGGATGCTGTCTGGAGCCTTTGGCGGGGCCCCCATAGGTGAATCACGGCGGAGGCCGCTAGGGTTTTGGAGAAGGTGGTTTATCTGCCACCTTCTGCAGATAACTACTCTCCTTTTGAGAGACAGCTCTTGGCCTGTTACTAGGCTTTGGTGGAAACTGAACATTTGACTATGGGTCATCAAGTCACCATGGGACCAGAACTGCCTACGCGTTTTCTGACCCATCTACCCATAAAGTTGGGCGTGCACAGCAGCATTCCAGCATCAAATGGAAGTGGCATATCTGTGATCAGGCTCCAGCAGGTCTTGAAGGCACAAGTAAGTTATAAGAGGAAGTGGCTCAAATGCCCATGGTCCCCACTCCTGCCACCCTGCCTTCTCTCCCCCAGCCTGCACCAACGGCCTCATGGGGAGTTCCCCATGGTCAGCTGACAGCGGGAGAGAAGACTAGGGCCTGGTTCACAGATGGTTCTGCACGACATGCGGGCACCAACCGAAGTGGACAGCTGCAGTGCTACAGCCCTTTTGAAGGGCTTACATCCCTGAAGGACAGCAGTGAAGGGAAAGCTTCCCCGTGGGCAGAACTTCAGGCAGTGCACCTCACTGTGCACTTTGAAGAAGAAATGGCCAGATGTGCGATTATACAGTGATTCATAGGCTGTAGCCAACGGTCTGGCTGGATGGCCAGGGACGTGGAAGAAGCATGATTGGAAAACTGGGTAAGAGGTATGTGGATGGGCCTCTCTGAGTGATCAAAAACTGTGAAGATACGTGCATCTCACCTGAATGCTCACCAAACGGTGACCTCAGCAGAGGATTTTAATAGTCAAGTGGATAGGATGACTCGTTCTGTGGACAGCACTCGGCCTCCTTCCCCAGCCACCCCGGTCATCATGTAATGGACCCATGAACAAAGTGGCCATGGTGGCAGGTGTGGAGGTTATTCATGGGTGCAGCAACATGGACTTCCACTCACCAAGTGTGCCCTGACCACAGCCACTGCTGAGTGCCCAATTTGCCAGCTGCAGAGACCGACACTGAGCCCTGGATACGCCACCGTTCTTCAGGGTGATCAGCCCTCTACTTGATGGCGGGTTGATTATACTGCAGCTCTTCCATCACAGAAAGGGCAACAGTTCGTCCTCACCAGAACAGACACTCTGGATATGGGTCTGCCTGTCCTGCACACAACACTTCAGCCAAGACTACCATCCATGGACCCACAGAATGCCTTAATCACCATCATGGTATTCCACACAGCACTGCCTCTGACCAAGGCATTCCGTGGCTAAAGAAGTGTGGCAGTGGCTCATGCTCACGGAATGCACTGGTCTTACTGGGCTCCTATCATCCTGAGGAGGTGGATTGACAGAACAGTGGAATGGCCTTTTGAAGTCACAATTCCAATGCCAACTAGGTGACACTACTTTGCAAGGCTGCGGCAAAGTCCTCCAGAGGCTGTGCATGCGCTGAATCAGGATAGTGGTTCTCCCATAGCCAGATCCACAAGTCCAGGACCCAAGGGGTAGCAGTGGCACCACTCACCATCAGCCCCAGTGACCCACTAGCAAAGTGTTTGCTTCCTGTTCCCATGACACTGCGTTCTGTGGGCCTAGAGGTCTTAGCTCCAGAGGAACACTGCAACCAGGGGACAGGACAATGATCCCGTTAAACTGAGAGTCAAGATTGCCACCTGCCCACTTCGGGCTCCTCCTACCTTTAAGTCAACAGGCTAAGAAGGGAGTTACGTTGTGGCTGGGGTGCCTGACCCGGACTATCAAGGTGAAATCAGTCTCCTACCCCACAATGGAGCTGAGGAGGTGTGCGCATGGAACACTCGGGGCAAGTCTCAGTTTGACCACGCCCTGCGATGAAGGTCAAAAGCAAACTACAATGGCCCAATCCAGGCCCAGACCCTTCAGGAATGAAGATGTGGGTCACTCCACCAGGACAAAAACCGCGACCTGCTGAGGTGCTTGCTGAAGGAATACAGAATGGGGAGTAGAAGAACGTAGTCATCAATACCAGCTACGACCACGTAAGCAGCTGCAGAACCGAGGACTGTCATTGTCACTATTGCCTCCTTTTATTAAAACGTTTGTGCATGTTTACGCTGGTACTAAAAAACCTCATTGTCTTTCCTTTGTCACGTGCTATAACACCTACTGAGAACATCAGCATTTAAGGGTTAACTTTATGTAACAGCATCTGGGTTGGGGACTGGTGCATTTCTGCTTGTACGAAGCATAGCTGTATTATGTTAGGTGTAATTATCACCTTATTACTGTCTTTATTTGAAGATTACGTGTGACCTCAGGAGTTGTGTATGAGTTCAAGTTGGCAAGGGGTGCACTTACGACGGGTAATATTGAGTGTCAACTTGACTGCATTGGAGGATGCAAAGTATTATTCCCGGGTGTGTCTGTGAAGGTGCTGCCAAAGGCGATGAACCTTTGAGTCAGTGGGCTGGGAGAGGCAGACCCACCCTCAGTCTGAGTGGGCACCTTCTCATCTGCTGCCAGCACAGCCGGGATAAAAGCAGGCAGAGGAAAGTGGAAGGACTGGACTGGCTGACTCTTCCGGCCTCCATCTTTCTCCCACGCAGGATGCTTCCAGCCCGTGAACATCGGACTCCAAGTTCTTCAGCTTTTCGACTCTTGGACCTACGCCAGTGGTTCGCCAGGGGCTCTCAGATCTTCAGCCACACACTGAAGGCTACACTCTTGGCTTCCCTACTTTTGAGGTTTTGGGACTCGGACTGGCTTCCTTGCTCCTCAGCTTGCAGAAGGCCTACCATGGAGCATCGCCCTGTGATCGTGTGAGCCAGCACTCCTGAATAAACTCCCTTTCATAGACACAGCGATCCTATTAGTCCTGCTCCCCTAGAGAAGCCTGACTCATACACACACTGACCATCAGGATGGTACTGGGAAATAATACTGATTTACTAGTTAGTGGCTAGGGCTTGTTAACAAAGCATGTTGATGTGGCAGGAGCTGCCTGCACCTGCCATCCCTAAATTTATAAACACATCTCGAAAGGGACTCTGACAGGGAGCAACAGCCAAACTGAAGAAAAAGGCAAAACATTATTTGCTTTAAAACAAACTCCTAAGGAACACAGGCAAGTAAGTATCTCCCAATCCTCTGATCCCTGTTCCCTTTAAAAAGACATTACACCGAAATATGCACCTATATTTGGCTACATATAGGTAACAAAGAGCTTCTACATCTATGAAAAGGAAGGGTGTCCCAGAAACCTGAAATCAAATTATTCAAACTTCACTCTTGAGATAAATCTAAGTAGTATGATGGTGTAGCCAAAATCTCCCCTAATCCAGGTTCAATAAAACTAAAATATCTCTCGCTGACCAGAACTAGTATGTGCGGGGTGAGGACATACGGTAGCTGCCAGAACATATACTGACAAGATATTCACAGAGTCTCAGGAGAGATGCCTGGTCAACCTCAAACCCAAGACCAGGAACATCTAGAGTCCCAGATGCCAAGGAGCACCAGGAAGGCTCTGGGCTAGGAACATGTGACTGAGCATTACCAAGTGCAAACACGCCGTTGGGCCTGCAGGAGCAGCCCCTCTCCCTCCCATGCACACCCCTCCCTTGGCCCAGCCTCAAGGATGGAAATGGCAGCGGGAGGATGGGAAGCCCGAGACATGACGGCTGAAGGAACGTGCACAGAGAGCAGAACCACCACCACCTCCGAAGAGGCTCCTGAGCGCCCCAAAGCACTCACCTGCCACGTGCAGGCGGAAGGAGAGCCTCTGGCCCCCGGCCTCGCAGCTGTACTCCCCGGCATCTGCCTGGCCCGCCTGCTGCACCACCAGCCTCCGCGTGCAGCCCGCGGCCTCCACGCGCACTTTCGAGCTGGAGCTCAGCCTCTTCCCGTCCTTGTACCACGTCACCTCCGTCTGGGCCTGGGCCACCTCGCAGCTCAGCGTGGCGCTGGCCCCCGCCTCGGCCTGCACCTCCCTGCGTGCCGGCTGCTCCTTGGCAAACACCGCCTTGGGCTCTGGGGAAGACAAGGGTGCCCAGGGTGACCTCCACCATCTAGGTCGGGAAGGCAGCACTGGAAGGGAGGCGGGAGGGATGGAACCTTCCCCAGGCTCAGGCTTTGCCCTGGCTGATAGAGATACGAAGGAAGACTAGCAAGATTCTAGACAGATGATGGGAATGTATGATTGAGTATTATCACATGGAAACACCACTCCAGGTATACAACAAGAGCCCCTCTCCCTCCGCATACACCCTTCCCATCTGGCCTCCCCTGACCACACCAGTTATGAAATAGAAACTGGGAGGATAGGAAACAACAGAGGTAAAGGCTAATGGAAAGAGCACCAGAGTCTATCAGCTAGTCTCATCATCACCTCCACAGAAGGCAAAGTCAGTACCCCCAAAGCACTGACCTGAAACATCCAAGTAGAAGGAGACTCGCTGGCCCCCGGCCTCGCAGCTGTACTCCCCGGCGTCCGCCTGGCCCGCCTGCTGCACCACCAGCCTCCGCGTGCAGCCCGCGGCCTCCACACGCACTTTCGAGCTGGAGCTCAGCTTCTTCCCATCCTTGTACCACGTCACCTCCGTCCGGGCCTGGGCCACCTCACAGCTCAGCGTGGCACTGGCCCCCGCCTCAGCCTGCACCTCATTATGCACCGACTGCTCCTTGGCAAACACCCGCTTGGGCTCTGAGGGTAGACAAAGAGGGATGCACAGTCAGAGACACAAATCAGGGACCAACCCATTTCACAGGCACTGAAGCTTCAGGATTCAGTAACAGAAAACAACTGATGAAAGACATAAATCCACAGACTCAAGACACTCCACAGTCCAACCAGGATGAAGACAAAGGAAACCTCACGTACATACATCAAAGAAAACTAACACAAAGCAAAATCAAAAAGAAAATCTTAAAGGCAACATGATGAGACAAGGTACACCTAAAATACCCACAACTAATTTCACAGTTCATATTGCAAAGAAAATATGGACGCCAGAAGATAACAGAATGACCTCTTTAAAATGTTAGGGAGTGGAGGAGTGGCTGCAAAACTGTAGTGTTATACCCAGATAAAACAGCTCTCTGAATCAAAGGGAGGACAAATACGTGTTCACAGGAGAAATAAAAAGTAACAGAATGTGTACTTGTGACCAGCTGACCTGCTAACATCAATACTGAAGGCATAGTTTACAAGAAGAAAAAGGAATAGTCATCCCAGAATACTGGGTCCAAATTCTCACTGCAGTTCTCTGGGTTTCTGACCTGTGGTGAGTTACTTCCTTGTGTGTTATCTTAAAACGGTAATAATCAGAATTCCTCCTAACAAATCGTTCTGAAGTTTAAGCAAGCAGAAAGAAAAGAAGCACTTCACAAAATCTAGGCCTTTGACACAAAAGTAATACCTGCTAGTTTTTATTACCGGGGAAGCTTTATGAGAAAAAAAGCCACTGGGTGGGACCTCCATATGTATCCCAAGTCCCTAAAAATTATCCTAAAAGCACAAGAAAGGCCTCAAGAAACCCACCTGTGACGTGCAGGCGGAAGGAGACTCTCCGGCCCCCGGCCTCACAGCTGTACTCCCCAGCATCTGCTTTACCCGCCTGCTGCACCACCAGCCTCCGTGTGCAGCCTTTGATCTCCACGCGTGCTTTTGAGCTGGAGCTCAGCTTCTTCCCATCCTTGTACCACGTCACCTCCGTCTGGGCCTGGGCCACCTCACAGCTCAGCATGGCGCTGGCCCCCGCCTCAGCCTGCACCTCATTATGCACCGACTGCTCCTTGGCAAACACCACCTTGGGCTCTGAGGGTGGACAAAGAGGGATGCACAGTCAGAGACACAAATCAGGGACCAACCCATTTCACAGGCACTGAAGCTTCAGGATTCAGTAACAGAAAACAACTGATGAAAGACATAAATCCACAGACTCAAGACGCTCTACAGTCCAATCAGGATGAAGACAAAGGAAACCACACCTACGTTCACAAAAGGAAAACTACCACAAAACAAACTCAGAAAGAAAATCTTAAAATCAACAGTATGATAAAAGATAAACGACCCTAAAAATATCCATAACAAATTTAACAGTTCATATTTATTTTATTTTTCTTTGAGACAGAGTCTCGCTCTGTTGCCCAGGCTGGAGTGCAATGACATGATCTCAGTTCACTACAACTTCTGGCTCCCTGGCTCAAGTGATTCTCCTGCCTCAGACTCAAGGGTAGCTGGGACTAGAGGCACATGCCACCACGTCTGGCTAATTTTTTGTATTTTTAGTAGAAACAGGGTTTCACCATGTTAGCCAGGATGGTCTCGATCTCCTGACCTGGTGCCATCAGCCAACCTCAGCATCCCAAAGTGCTGGGATTACAGGCATGAGCCACCATACCTGGCCACAGTTCATATTGCAAAGAAAATATGGATGCCAGAAGATAATGGAATGACCTCTTTAAAATGTTAGGGAGTGGAGGAGTGGCTGCAAAACTGTAGTGTTATACCCAGATAAAACAGCTCTCTGAATCAAAGGGAGGACAAATACGTGTTCACAGGAGAAATAAAAAGTAACAGAATGTGTACTTATGACCAGCTGACCTGCTAACATCAATACTGAAGGCATAGTTTACAAGAAGAAAAAGGAATAGTCATCCCAGAATACTGGGTCCAAATTCTCACTGCAGTTCTCTGGGTTTCTGACCTGTGGTGAGTTACTTCCTTGTGTGTTATCTTAAAACGGTAATAATCAGAATTCCTCCTAACAAATCGTTCTGAAGTTTAAGCAAGCAGAAAGAAAAGAAGCACTTCACAAAATCTAGGCCTTTGACACAAAAGTAATACCTGCTAGTTTTTATTACCGGGGAAGCTTTATGAGAAAAAAAGCCACTGGGTGGGACCTCCATATGTATCCCAAGTCCCTAAAAATTATCCTAATAGCACAAGAAAGGCCTCAAGAAACCCACCTGTGACGTGCAGGCGGAAGGAGACTCTCTGGCCCCCGGCCTCACAGCTGTACTCCCCAGCATCTGCTTTACCCGCCTGCTGCACCACCAGCCTCCGCGTGCAGCCTTTGATCTCCACGCGTGCTTTTGAGCTGGAGCTCAGCTTCTTCCCATCCTTGTACCACGTCACCTCCGTCTGGGCCTGGGCCACCTCACAGCTCAGCGTGGCGCTGGCCCCCGCCTCAGCCTGCACCTCATTATGCACCGACTGCTCCTTGGCAAACACCGCCTTGGGCTCTGAGGGTGGACAAAGAGGGATGCACAGTCAGAGACACAAATCAGGGACCAACCCATTTCACAGGCACTGAAGCTTCAGGATTCAGTAACAGAAAACAACTGATGAAAGACATAAACCCACAGACTCAAGACGCTCTACAGTCCAACCAGGATGAAGACAAAGGAAACCACACCTACGTTCATCAAAGAAAAAAGACCATGATGCAAATTCAAAAAGAAAATCTTAAAAGCAACAGGATGAAAAAAGATACATTACCCTTAAAATGTCCACCGTAAATCTTGCAGCTGATATTTCAACAGAACTATGAAACTCAGAAGACAATGGAATGACCTCCTTAAAATGTTACGGGGGATGGGTAGCTGCTAAACTGTAATGTCATACCCAGATAAAACAGAATCAAAGGGAGAACAAATATGTTTTCACACGAGAAAAAAAGAGAATATATAAAACCAGCAGAGCTGCTAACATAATACTGAAGATAGAACTCTTCAGAAAGAAAGAATAATAATCCCAGAATACTGGATCCAAATCCTGACTGCAGTTTTCTGGCTTTGTGACCTGCGGTGAGTGACTTCCTTGTGTGTTATCTTAAAATGGGAATAACCAGAGTTTTTCTCACAGAATTGTTTTGAAGTTTAAGTAAGCAGAAAGACAAGTGCACTTCACAAAACCTACGCCCTTGGCACAAAATTAATACCTGGGAAGCTTTGTGAGAAAAGAGGCAATTAGGTGGCACCTCCACACTAACGTCATTCAAAATTATCCTAAGGAATACAAGAAAGATCTCAAGAAACCCACCTGTGACATGCAGGCGGAAGGAGACCCTCTGTCCCCCGGCCTCGCAGCTGTACTCCCCGGCATCCGCCTGGCCCACCTGCTGCACCACCAGCCTCCGTGTGCAGCCCTTGGCCTCCACATGCACCTTCGAGCTGGAGCTCAGCCTCTTCCCGTCCTTGCACCACGTCACCTCCGTCTGGGCCTGGGCCACCTCGCAGCTCAGCGTGGCGCTGGCCCCCGCCTCGGCCTGCACCTCACTGCCTGACACCTGGTCCTTGGCAAACACCACCTTGGGCTCTGGGGACAGAGTGGGACACACAGGGTCAGACATATTCCAATTACTAGAACTGAATGAGGGCCCGCCTTCCTGATCTCACAACTCTGACAGTGTGGCCACACGGCTGCCCTGTTCCTGGCTTTCCCAACAAAAATAACTTAACATTTTGAAGATGCACAGGGCAGACAATAGGTTAGTTCTCAGAATCTGAAGCCTCCCAGTTAGATAATGTGGAGGGCACACGGCAGCATATCCAGGCTTACGGACCTGGCATTTGAGGTCCAGGCGTAGGAAAATCCTGAGGCACTGTGTGTGTGATTTGTGCATGGGCATGAAACTCCTTGGCCCTGCCAACAGGACAGGGAGTGGAGTGTGAGCTGTGATGAGGAATGCTGAAAACAGCGTGTACAAGGTCACAGGTGCCTCAGTAACCACCTCGAGTGGCCATCTAGTGGGTGTCTGTAGCTAATACAAGCCCTTTCGGTAAATGGTTGGTGGACGGATGCCGGCGCAGACTCCCTAGGAAGAGCTACCGCTCAACCCCGCTCAGCTGGAACTGAGAACTTCGTTCTCGGCGTTCACTGCAAGCTGTAAGCCCTGCAACTGGTGCTCCCGACCCGATTACCTTGAATTTACGCGTGAAGGAGGAGAGCTCATCAATTTTCGGGGAATCCCGGTAAGGGACAGTCCTGACTCCCATCAGGAGACGGGACGCACGTGTAAAATATCAGGAGTTAGCTTATCTTGAGTCGAGAAATGACCAAAGAGCAGAAAGTACTTTTTAAAACAGCAACAGCCACTGTCGAGTGCACTGCAGAGCCTGGAGCCCTACACAAGCTTATGCTCAGTTCAGCGGGACTGCTCCTGGCTTCCTCATCAAGGAACCTTAGACGCGGGGTTACGGGAGCAGGGAGCTCAGGTCACTGCCTGGAAAGAGGACGCGAGCAAGGTTATTCACCAATCTCACTCTCTGGCCACCTGGGCGCTGGCAGGCTCTCTGCTGCATCCTCTTTATCTACCAGATTGCAGTGAGTCAGACTCCACCTTCTCCACCTGAAGGGAATTCAGGAGGTTTAACGGAGAAGGAAAAACAGAAACCAGAACAACAGGGAGAGGCCCCTCTCCCGCTTCAGGCCCTTCTACAGGAAACAAGGAAGATTCTTCTAGTGCGGAGGGACGGACCGGAGCCTTTTCCTCCGCCCTTAAAGGGACCTGCATCTTGGGCCTGTTCAGGCAGCAGCGCTTCCCATCCCACTTACGGAGGGTGGAGGCTGCTAAGTGACAGCCCTTAGATAAGACCCCCACTCAGCGAACATCTGCATGATCCTTCCTCCACGTCTCCTTCACCATATACGTGGTCAGGATCGTCTACAGATCACATGCGGGGCCTCCAGGAGGGAAGGAGGGCGGTTGATTGTGGCCGCCTTCCTGATTCGCAAGTTCTCACTTCCCACTTCCAGGACCAGCCTTCCTGGCCTTGTCTTCTTTCTGTTTCCCTGGAGTATAAGGGAAAGTTGCCTGCTGCCTCCTGGCCTTTATCCCAGAAAGCTGGCTTTCTTGCTGCCCAGAGGCCCGGGGCAGGAGAGTTGCTAAGATGCCATGAAGTGCCCATTTAGTCACTGGCAGTCTAGGCAAGTTGCCCCTTTCTGGGTTTGTGGTGACGGAAGGGAGGCAAAGAGGCGCAGACCGAGTCCCCGGTGGCTGCAGGCAGCTCCAGCCCGGCCCTGAGAACGTGCCTCAGCACGGTCACGGGCCTCAGTGACTGTGCCCAGAAGGTGGCCCGCTGCCTGCTGTGCCGCTGCTTTTCCTACATCTGCCCTTTCCTGCCACCCCTCGCACGTGTCAGCTGACAAGCAATTCCGTGTGTTCCCCGGCCCCTAGGGAAAGGGCTAAGAAACAGTCCATGTGCACCCCGACCTTACTAGGCTAAGGTGGGCAGAGGGGTGAGAAGCCTGCTAATGAGGGAGCTCTCCCGTTGCCATATGTTAGATGCCGAGTAGGCTGGGCAGGGTGAGCTCTGCCAGCGGCCGTCATCTTCAGAAGGTAAACGCAGCAGTAAGGAAAGTTTCTTTCGCTTCTTTATAAAATGTTCAAAAACACCGTGGCTAGGACACTTCAGAGCGGACCCTGTGCTGCATGATGGCTCCGCCCCGAGCCGCTCTGCTTGGGGTGGTAAAAACCGTAAAAAACCCAGTATATCTTCAGTACCTTACTTAACAGGGTGGCTCGAAGCGTAGGTGGCGTGGAGGATGAGGGGAGTGTGTTCTCCCAGCCTGTGACCCTCTTCCCTCCTGCCCCCGTGCTCACACGCACACACTTTCCCGCTGGTCGGTGAGCCTCTTCCTGCTACTTACGGCCTTCCTTCCTCTTGGGGGAAAGGCAGCAACAGGTGGCAGCTTTAAAAAAGAGAGGCCGCCTCAGGAGCCAGGCGCAGATGGCAAGAAACTGGCCACAGCCGTGCCTGCCCACGCCCATGCCCACAGCATTCCGGCTGAAGGCTAATGCAGGGAAACAGCACCGAAGCACGGGTTTAAAGTATTTGGGTTTTGTTTCGGTTTTGTTGTTTGTTACACACTTAAGCTAACTCAATCCAGGTTGAGCATCCTGGCGACTTGCAGTCACACTTTAATGACTTTCAAAAATCTGGTAAAAAGTTAAACTATCTGTCCCTCCCATGCCTTCGCTTAACAGGTGGGCTTTATCTTTTGCCGTTCCTGTATTTTATGTTATGTCCCTGTCTCATGATCCCTCTAAAAACATACACAACACTGCAGCTTTCACAGCTTCTCTTCCCGTAAAGCGGCGCCAACGTTGCATCCAATTATCAAGACAGGACCCTGCTACCCGCTTCCCGGCCGTCAAGCGAGGCCCCGTTTCGCACTCTCTGAGCCCGTGATCCTGGTTGGCAGGTAGCAACGGCTGACTCTACTGCTGAAACCAGCTTTCGTGTGCCAGCCCCTGAGCTCCCGGACTCACAAGCGCCCGTTACGTTTGTACCCATTGCTGTCTGAGCCTTTGTTTCACACCACCACTG
The DNA here is from genome assembly GCA_031835075.1 of Saguinus oedipus. Classification (NCBI taxonomy): domain Eukaryota; kingdom Metazoa; phylum Chordata; class Mammalia; order Primates; family Cebidae; genus Saguinus; species Saguinus oedipus. The sequence continues at coordinate 1,522,599 of CM063188.1, read as the reverse complement.
TCTTCGCAGATGGTTGAAGACACTGAAAAGACAGCTACCGTGTGCCAAGACGCCATGCAGAACTAACACGGAATCCAGGGACATCTTAACACTGAGGCAACTGGCAGACTTAGGTGCCCTCAGAGTGGCCTTACAGGCTTTTTCTCACCAAGACATAAATAAGGTTAGCGATTCTGCGGGTGCGGTACAGAGCAGCACGCATTTAGGTCCTGCACAGGTGAAAGGCATTACTAACGAAGCCTACCAGCCTCGCCTTACTTGATCGGGGTCCCCGTGGTTACCTTATATCAGACGATTAGGTTTGGGAGTCCCTCCAGTAATGAAGAGCTCCCCTGTGCCCGTCGTCACCCCCTTTACATCACCCATCTTTGCTCTCGTTCGAGGTTACCTGGTCCCTTATCGGGAGGGAAGGCTGGAGCTCACGCGCTGGTGCAACCACAGATTCGCTTTGCAGACTTCCCTGCATTTTTCGTGAGCTCACGCTGATCGTGCTTTTCTTCATCAGAATGCTCGCAGTCTTAAACACTTTCATTTGACGCTTGCTCAGGCCCACATGATTATTAAAACTTGTCCTGACTGCCGATGGCATTCTCTCTCTCCTTTCTCCTTAGCGCTTGGTGCCAACCCACAAGGTCTGGTGCCTAATGCTACCTGGCAAACTGATATTACTCAGTGTCCACCCTTTAAATGTTTGAACTTGCTCATGCTACTGTGGACACTTACACGGATTTAACGCACGCTATGCCCTGGACTGGAGAAAAAACTAAAGAGGAAGTTGCTCATTTGTTTCAGTCTGTTATAACTTTAGGCCTTCCACAAACTATGAAAACTGAAGACGGACCTTCCTATCTTCGTGCTCCATTTACATAAGCATTGCAACTTTAACACATACAACGCAAAACTGGTATTTCCTATGACTCAACTGGTTAGGCCGTTGTTAAATAAGCTCGTTAAGCTCTTAAAGTACATCTTAATAAACAAACAAGGGGGAAGATGGGGTCTCTCCTTGAGAACGGGACTTGTAGAATCGACCGAAACAGATGGTGATGACTCAGAAGGCACCTGACATTATCCGAGGGCAGCTAAAGAAACTGGATCAGGCCGGGCGCGGTGGTTCACGCCTGTAATCCCAGCACTTTGGGAGGCCGAGGCGGGTGGATCGCGAGGTCAAGAGATCGAGACCATCCTGGTCAACGTGGTGAAACCCCATCTCTACTAAAAATACAAAAAATTAGCTGGGCATGGTGGCGCATGCCTGTAATCCCAGCTACTCAGGAGGCTGAGGCAGGAGAATTGCCTGAACCCAGGAGGCGGAGGTTGCGGTGAGCCGAGATCGCACCATTGCACTCCAGCCTGGGTAACAAGGGCAAAAACTCCGTCTCAAAAAAAAAAAAAAAGAAACTGGATCAGTGAGCAATGATCCAGCCAGCCGCCGTGGCAGCCCCTGCGGCTGAGGAGAACCGGTTACGTCTGTATCTGGCGGTACTTGGGGAAACATCTGAGCGAGTAAGACAGACGTGGCTGGTGCTTCTTGTCCTTTGCCAAGTGGACATGTTTATTGGAGGCGCGTTCTGAGTCCCCGTTTTTAATGTTAGTACGTGGGATGCTGACCGCCTTTGTCATCTAACCGTCCCATGGACAGGAGGCCAAGAGATGCCCCTGTCCTACCCCTTAACTGAAAATGTGAGGTGGCTTCAGCTTAGTGACTCCCTGACTTTACCGTGTAGTGATCCCCCTCTTCGCTCTTCTACAGCAGCACATGGTAAGTGTGTTACTCTCGTTCCTCAGGAGTATCTGTACTATCAGCCCGAAAAAGATGCTAAGCTTGCAAATCTGACCTTCATTTTCTGCCGTTACCACTAACCTTACTGAGGTCGCTAATGCGTACACAAGCGCCTGACCTTCCTACATGCCGTCCAGGCAGGGACGGGCGATGGACATTCCAGGCTGCCCGCTGGTCTCCGTGCAGACAAGTGTGTGCCGTGCCAAGGGCCCCTGCTTGATAATGACACCTTGCTTGATTGGGGTCCCATGGTTACCTTACCTGCAAATCGGACGATTAGGTTTGAGAGTCCCTCCAATAATTCTATCACCTGGTCAGAGTATGGGCTTTCAGGAACAATATTATTACTAAAAGGGAAATAAGATTTAAGCCCTGCTCATACCCAAATTTGGAGATTAAGACTTTCCTTTTTGGAACACGTTCTTTCACATGGTAAGTACATTACCAGTGGTGGCAACTATACCCTCTGTTTGCACGATGATGTTACTGAAACAGTCCTGCCTGTGCTACGCACCCTTATTTACTTCTGATTGGGCCAGGTGTTCCCGACATAGGACAGAATCAGTGCTTTGTAGTATTAAAGTCTCTTCCAGTAACTGGCACACCACATGCTTGTCTCACCAAAACGTTGCACAGGTAAGCAGAACCTATGTCATGATCCTCAGACCGTGCAGAATTGTGGCTGCCTGTAAATTTAACCAGGAGCTGGGAGGGAGATTCCACGTTGCAGTTATTTAGAAAGGCACAGCTGCAGGGGGCTGATCACGACTATTTGTCTTCTCGAGGGTCCACTCTTGGGTGTGAATTAAAAAAACAGCTTGAGGAATGGTCCCTCTGGAAATTACAAGCAGGCTTTCAGCGGTCACACCCAAACGCTTGGTGGTCTGGGTTAGAGATGCCGCCATACCTCTCCTTTCTCGTCACTGTGTGCGAGGCACCTGCAGATGGCTCTGTGCTGCCACCCGGCGCATCTACGACCAGGGAAGAATGACGGCTTACCTTGCACTGGATGACCAGCATGCCCTAAGAATTAAAGAAGGGGGAGATGTGGGGGCACACGGCAGCATATCCAGGCTTACGGACATGGCATTTGAGGTCCAGGCGTAGAAAAATCCTGAGGCACTCTGTGTGATTTGTGCATGGGCATGAAACTCCTTGGCCCTGCCAACAGGACAGGGAGTGGAGTGTGAGCTGTGATGAGGAATGCTGAAAACAGCGTGTACAAGGTCACAGGTGCCTCAGTATCCACCTCGAGTGGCCATCTAGTGGGTGTCTGTAGCTAATACAAGCCCTTTCGGTAAATGGTTGGTGGACGGATGCCGGCGCAGACTCCCTAGGAAGAGCTACCCCTCAACCCCGCTCAGCTGGAACTGAGAACTTCGTTCTCGGCGTTCACTGCAAGCTGTAAGCCCTGCAGATAATCTTCAGATTCAATTCAGGCTCTGGCGTTTATTTACCAGCTGTGATCTCCTACGTATACAAAGAGAAGCACAATCTGTGACCTGCACACCAATCCGTGGGTATTTTCAGAGACAATGCGTTAAGCAACACTGGTAGAATGGGCAGCAGGGCTGAGCCACACAAAAGACTGCTAACGCAGCTTCTAGAGGGCCGATCGCCATTGCTACGTTTTCATTATCTCGGTTTCCTGTATTGTGGCTTCTAGAGGGCCGATCGCCATTGCTATGATCTAATCCTAGGCCTCGGGATCAGACGTTTTCATTATCTCGGTTTCCTGTATCGTGGCTTCTAGAGGGCCGATCGCCATTGCTATGATCTAATCCTAGGCCTCGGGATCAGACGTTTTCATTATCTCGGTTTCCTGTATCGTGGCTTCTAGCACCTACTCTGCCACTCCAGGTGAGACTTTCCTCTGTGAAGTGTATCTGTGGGTAATTCTCCGAGGAAGGTTCCGTGAATGGTAAACCGTCAGTCTACTTCCTGAAACTGTCTTTATTTCACACGCTCTTCTGAGCGACAGCGTGGCTGGGTACAGACGCTGACAGCTGTTTTCCCTTGCTGCTTTGGGGGTTATGCCATCATTTCTGGGCTCCTCACTGCTGCTGAAAACTCCCGGAAGGGTGACTGTTGTTCTGTTCATATCTTCCTCTCTCTCGCAGTTTTACGGATCTCCTCCTGGGTTTCGGCCTTCTACGGTTCACTATGATATGTCTAGCTGAGAATTTATTTTCTTTACACTTACAATGAGTCCTTGTGAATCTGTACATTTTAGGGTTCATGTTGCTTCTCATTTCTGAAACTTTTCTGCACGGTCTTTTACTGCATCTTTCTCATTCCCTCTAGTTTATCTACAGGTCTTTTTTTAAATTTGCTTTTTAAATTTACAAGAAGTATATGATGTGAGTGTGTTTTGAAATACGTATGTACTGTAGAATTGCTAAATGGTACTAGTTGGCGTGTGTGTATCGTTTTGTGCTGAGAACACTAAAAATCCACTCTGTTAGGAATCTTCCAGAATACAATACCTTGTCATTAACCATAGCCACCATGTCGTACAATACACCTCCTGAACTTACTCTTCCCGGCTGAAACAATGCACACTTTGAGGAACATCCCATAACCTCCCTCCTCCCCGAGCCCCCCTCTCTACTTCTACAAATTCAGCATTTTTCGATTCCACATGTGAGCTGCGCCGTAACTGTCTTTCTGTCTTATCTCACTTACACCCTCCAGCTTCCACCGTGCTGTTACGAGTGGCAGCTGAACCGGGTCCCCTGCATGCCATAACATACAACACACATTCTGCATCCATGCATCTGCTGCTGGACACTTAGGATGGATTTTTAAAAACGCATTTGTGTCCACTGTACAAAAGGTGGTGTTTTTATGTTGTAAATTTATTTTTACGAAGGAAACAATGACGCATCCAGCTGCCTGCGGTTCACTAGTTCATCCCTGGTGACCTGCTGGCTCTGCTAGGGCAGGCAGATGGATGGGCTGCAGCAGGTGACGAGGCTCTGACACCCCTCACGACACAGCGGTGACCAGAACCAGCCCTCACTGCACTGCATCTTACCTCTGATCTCTCTCTTGCCCTTTGAAGCCCGGCTTGGGGACATAGATGCCAGCTGTGTCCACATCCTCACCTCAGATCTATTCAACATGGAGCCCTTGCTGCTGCTAAGGTCACCTATGCTGCGGTCCTTCAGCCCTTCCCCAGCCACTCCTGTTTCACCATGTCATTCACACCGGCACGTCACCTACGCATCGAAGTCCTCACAGACCCCAAAACCCGACTCTAGCTTCTCCTACTCCTTTGGGCCTCTCCCTGGGTGGTCTCAGCTTCCTCAGTGTTCTGCAAAGTGAGCCTCGTTATCATGGTTCCCTGCCCCCAGTGCCCCAGCGCACACCCATCCTCTCCTGCCGTTCAGCCCCCAGTACCCCAGCGCACACCCATCCTCTCCTGCTGTTGACATGCCAGCAAATCCCAAAGCTCCCTGGTCAGCTCGGCATGGACCAAGGCCCAGCCCAGGGAGCCACTGGCTCCTGGATGTCCTGCACAGGCTAATACAGCATCCCCAGCACTTTCTTTCTCTGTCCTGACTCACCTGCATGTTTTCCCCTCCGTGAATAAAGGCGTTTAGGTTGTTGCTGGAGACGCTGAGATCAGTCATGTTGCTAAATACAGAGAAAGCCGCCCCGCCTGGCCCTGGACGATGGCGCTGGGGTTCGGTACTTTTCTCTGTAGAGTCCTAACTATCCCAGTGTGGGATGGCTCGGGGCACTCCCTTGTGGCAGCTCCTTGCCACTGCCTTTGTGGCCACTCCAGCCCCAGCTTGCACAGGACAGAATGGCTCCTCACCCATTTCTCCCTGCACACCTAGTCCCGGCACTCTCCCGTCTCAGACCCAGCCCTGTGTCTATGCAGCTGCCCAAGCCTGCAGTGCACCTCCCACCTCCTCTCCTCCTCACCCCGAACCTGCCTGGTCACTGCCCCGCTGTCCTCCACCTCGTCAACAGCTCTTGAGCCCATGGCCTCCTCTCCACCCTCGGGACCACAGACCCTCTGCAGACCTGCCCTCTCCTCCACCCTTGGGACCACTGTCCCTCTGCAGACCCACCCCTCCACCCCGGGGACCACTGTACCCTGCAGACCCGCCCTCTCCTCCACCCCGGGGAACCACTGTCCCCCTGCAGACCCACCCCTCCACCCTGGGGACCACTGTACCCTGCAGACCCGCCTTCTCCTCCCTGGACAAGGCAGGGCAGAGCCTCCTGCCTCTGACCCCCCATCCTAATCTAGTCTCCATGGTGCAGTCAGAGTCTAACCATGAAGCTTCTGTTTCATCCCCAGGAATCAAGGACCAAAGTCCACTCCCCAGGTGTGCAGAACACCCCAAGCGAGTGGACGCCGGCTTTCAAACGCACCTTCAACTCCACACGTCTTCAGAACGATCACTAAAAGAGCTGCTGTGGTTTTAAACCGAGCTGACTAAGTGTGACCGCCTCCCTGAGCACGCTGAGGAGCCCCAGAGCCGAACATCTGCAGCCAGGTGCTCTCGGAGACCCAGGTATGGCTGCAGCACTGCGGGGATCTTGCCGGGACCCACACAGTGGCCTGTCAGCAACACGTCTTTAGCAGCGGTGCTAGCCAGGGCACGTGGCAGACCGGCATCAAGCACGAGCCCCTCCAACACGAGCACAGACGCACACCCAGTCACAGCCGTGGCGTGCTCAGCCTGCTGGGCAACTGCATCTGCCACTTATGCCGCGGCCCCGAATCAGCCTGATCGCCAAGGAGGCCTTCCCCAAGCTCTCTGACATTTGCGAAGTTTACTTTACAGAAGGACTCACAAAGCACCTTTAGGGAAACTGTGTCTCTGATACACACATCACAAAATCACTCACAATCACACTGCGTGTGGGTGTGTTCCAGAATGGGAATGTGTTTTAATATGTGTATGTAATGTGTATGGACCAGTGTGTGTGTGTGTGTGTGTGTGTGTGTGTGTGTGTGTGTGTTTTCATGTATGTGTATGTATATCATGGGTGTATTTGTATGTGTGTATGAAAAGATGAGGTGTGTGTATGCACATGTATGTGTATACATGTTTGTCTGTGTTTAAATGTATGTATGCAAGTGTACATGTGTTCGAATGTATGTATGTGGTGTACGTGTATGGGGGTGTGTATATGAGTGTACGTAGAAGGGAGGTGTCTGCATGTATATATGTAGATGTGTATGTAGGGATCGTGTGCATTATGTTTAGGTTTATGTGTGTCTACATACGTATGTGTATATATGTCTTGTGCGTTGTTCGTGTGTGTTTAAGTGTATGTATGCATATGCAAATGTGTCATTGGGGTATGTGTGAATGTATGTCCAACTGTGTGCAACAGTTTATATGTGTGTGTTCATATGTGTGGGAGGTGTGTGAATGCATGTGTGTGTTATGCAAGTGTGTGTGGGTGCATGTGAGTGCATGTGTACATACGTAAGTTCATATGTGTGTGTATGTATGTGTAGGTGTGTGTGAGAATGTGTGTATGTGCATATGAGTGCATTGTGAGCATATGTGTGTGCATGTATGGGTAGGTGTGTTAGTCCATGTGTGTGAGTGCATGTGTGAGCATGTGTGAATGTACTATGTACATGCATGTATGAGTGCATGTGTGAGCATGTCAATGCACTATATACATGTGTGAGTGCATGTGTGAGCATGTGTGACTGCACTATATATGTGTGAGTGCATGTGAGCATGTGTGAATGCACTATATACATGTATGTGAGTGCATGTAAGCATGTGTGAATGCACTACATACATGTATGTGAGTGCATGTGAGCATGTGTGAGTGCACTATATACAGGTATGTGAGTGCATGTGTGAATAGGTGTGAGTGTACTATGTACATGCATGTGTGTGAGTGCATGTGTGAATAGGTGTGAATGCACTATGTACATGCATGTGTGAGTGCATGTGTGAATAGGTGTGAATGCACTATGTACATGCATGTGTGTGAGTGCATGTATGTGTGAATGCACTATGTACATGCATGTGTGTGAGTGCATGTGTGAATAGGTGTGAGTGCACTATGTACATGCACATGTGTGAGTGCATGTGTGAATAGGTGTGAATGCACTATGTACATGCATGTGTGTGAGTGCATGTATGTGTGAATGCACTATGTACATGCATGTGTGTGAGTGCATGTATGTGTGAATGCACTATGTACATGCATGTGTGTGAGTGCATGTGTGAATAGGTGTGAATGCACTATGTACATGCATGTGTGTGAGTGCATGTATGTGTGAATGCACTATGTACATGCATGTGTGTGAGTGCATGTGTGAATAGGTGTGAGTGCACTATGTACATGCACATGTGTGAGTGCATGTGTGAATAGGTGTGAATGCACTATGTACATGCATGTGTGTGAGTGCATGTGTGAATAGGTGTGAATGCACTATGTACATGCACGTGTGTGAGTGCATGTGTGAATAGGTGTGAATGCACTATGTACATGCATGTGTGTGAGTGCATGTGTGAATCGGTGTGAGTGCACTATGTACATGCATGTGTGAGTGCATGTGTGAATAGGTGTGAATGCACTATGTACATGCACGTGTGTGAGTGCATGTATGTGTGAATGCACTATGTACATGCATGTGTGTGTGAAGAATGTGTGAGTGCACTGTGTACATGCATGCACAGGTTCCTTCCCACCTACAGCTGCACTTGGGAGGAAGCACACAGCAGTCTCAGTGGCCCCTCAGCATGGCCGAGCCCACTCCATGAGGCCCTCAGCTACCTACCTGGTGGTTTACCAATGAGTTACAAATACCCTTGCAGATGCTTAGACTTTTCTCACACAGAAATGCCAAGGTCTGGATTCCTTTGCATATTTATAATAAAACCTGCATTTTTCAAAAGCCCCTACTATGGCTCCACTCCTGGAGGTCTACACCCCTATCTCACCGTGAGACCAATAAGCTGCCATCTGAACACTCAGGCAGGGGGTGGGGGAGGCAGGGGAACAGCAGTCAAAGTCTCTGAACACTCAGGAAGGAGAGCAGCAGGGGGGTGGGGGAGGCAGGGGAACAGCAGTCAAAGTCCCAGAACCTTCCAGCCCATGACCTGTGCACCCAAAACACTCACACGCACGTGCTCTGGAGGACAGAAGACACCCTGTTTCTCTTTCTCTCACACCCCACACCATGCAGGTGCGAAGAACTGAATGCCTGGGACTCTGGCCAGTCGGTGCTTCAGGCCCGTAATCCCAGTACTTTAGGAGACTGAAGACGGTGGATCATTTGAGGTCAGAGGTTCAAGACCAGCCTGGCCAACATGGTGAAACCCCGTCTCTACTAAAAATACAAACGTTAGCCAGGCGTGGCGGCAGTGCACACCTGTAATCCCAGCTACTCAGGAGGCCGAGACGGGAGAATCACTTGAACCCGGGAGGTGGAGGTTGTAGTGAGCCAAGATTGTGCCACTGCACTCCAGCCTGGGTGACAGAGTGAGACTGTGTCTCAAAAAAAAACAAAAAGAAAGAAGAAGAAAAAATAAAAAGGAAACCCTCCTCTCAATGGAAGGGTTCTGATGTCGAGAGGGCAAGGTAAGCACTGTTGACTTTTTTTCTCTGTTCTCCTGGCGCTGAGCTCAGGCACATACAGCTGCAACCGTAAGAAGCGGCATCAGGGCAGCAAACACAAAGCTGTTTTTTTGTCTGTAGAACTGAAAGGGAAGCCCCAGGAAAGCAGAAAGTCCTGGACAGAGTCCTGGAAAGGGAGAAGCTCAAAAAATACGGCATAAAGTTGTTCAGGAGCTCCAGGGCTCCCCCTAGAGGCACACGTGGATGGGCCCCGAGCAGCATTCCAGGGCCTTGGGGCACTGAACGGGGACAGACCACCACACACATACACATGGCCCCGGAAGGTGCACAGACAGGACCGATCAGAGTGCAAAGGCTTTGAAGACATCACCCCAAAGAGGACAACCAGGCTAATTTCCAGTTAGAAAGTAAATAAATCAAGTCTCCTAGGATGTAAAGAAGACCTGAAGTCCCATAACATAGTCTTCAAAATACCAGGACACCATCTAAAATTACTGGGTCTAGGAAGAACCAGGACGTTCTCAAGTAGCATGCACGCGAAAAGACCACCAAGAGATGCCCCGTCGAGACGGCAACAGTACTGGAATTATCTGACGATTCTCAAGCAGCTAATACGAAAATGCTCCAACAACTAAGAGCAAATGCCCTTGAAAGTTGAGAACATTAAAAAGTCGCAGCGAAGAAAGAGACGATACAAAGAACTGAGTGGAAAGTTTATAAGCAGAGAACACAGTACCTGAAATAATTCACTGTACAGGCTCAACAGCTGAATACAAATAACAGAAGAAAGTTCGTGAAGTTGAAGACAAATCAATAGAAATTATGCATCCAAACAATTGTTGTTCAGTTGCCACGAACAATAGTCTAACCCAAAGTCTCTACCCTCAAAGGAAATGCTGGAGAAAAGACATCCACAGGAGGCTTCAGAAAGCCTTCATCACACACTTCCGGCACAGAGGTCACACGTGCACACTCAGGCAGTACCTGAGAAGGCCTAACGGCTGGCCAGCCTCGAGGTGATGTGAGGTCAGAAGAGAAGGCACGAGCAAAGCTGTCGTCTGCCCGGCTGTGTTGAACGCATGGGCCAAGTCCCACACAGAGGCCCCAACGACAGAGACACTCACTGGTGGAGACATCTAGTAAAATCACTGTTCTAATCATCAGCTGGTCAATAAGTTCATCGAGCAGAGGCTTCAATGGTCACACATGACGAGGAACACACTTTACAGAATCTGTTCAGAAAACCCACTAAACACACATGAACAAAAGCCGCAGAAATTAACGGCATCTGTGACAGGCCGTGATGTACACGCCCATGGGACACTGCTCAGCCACGAGAAGTCCTGAAGCACTGGGAGACGTCAGGCACCACCTGTACGAAGCTTGAAATGACTGCACAAAGGAACAAGTCCAGATACAAGGGACACAATTGCATGATTTCCACGACACGAAGTGTCCAGAAAAGCGAATCTACAGAGACAAAGAACAAAACGCAGGTGGCCGGATGATGCCGGAAGGAAAGAATGGAAAGCGATAACCCAAGACTATGGGGTGTTCTGGTGAAAACTTCCGATGGAACATTCTGAAACCAGACGGTGGTGGCCGCACAACATTGAGAACGCGTTAAATGCCGCTGAGGTGTGCACTTCAAAATGACTAACTACATTACGTGAACTTCAGCTAAGTTATAAAAATAATTCTTCATTAATAAACCATTATCGGCTATCTATAAGAGACACGCTTTAGAGCCAAAGACACAAACAGGCGGAAAGCTCGAAGATGCTCCATACCCACAGCAGCCAAAAGAGAGCGGGACCCGCTCCCTGAAACCAAACCGCAGGAGGATACGCGGAGGTCGCCATCTGCAAACACTAAGCGCTAAGGACAGCTGCACGGGGCGGAAGGGCCAGTCTCTCCGTGAGACGCCGTAATTACAGACACATACTCCCCTCATCCAGACAGCAATATACACACAGCAAACACTCCCAGAAGTAAAGAAAGCAAAGACGTCTACGGTATTGGAGACTTTCAATAACAGAATGACTAGGAGAAAGATCACTTAACCAAGAGGGCTTGAAGGCTATAAACGCACTACCCCTGACTGATGTAGACACTCAGCCCTTCCAACTCGCGGCCAACCATGGATCAAAAATATTCCGGAAGAAAAAGAACAACACAACAATGAAAGTAATATGAATTTTTAGAAGTAGTGTGATAATACTTACACAGCATTTACACTGCACTCAGTACCGTGAGTAATCTAGCGATGATTTAAAATACAAGGAAGGATATGCACACGTTATATGCAAACACTACAGCATTCTATGCAAAGAACGTGGTCATCCATGGATTTGGATACCTACAGGGGTCCTGGAACGTCTCCCCCACACGGAACGCTGTAGAGAATATTCCAATCAACAAGAGAAGAATACACATTTTCCTCAAGGATGCATGGAACAGTGTCCAGAGTAGGCCATCTATTAGGTCACAAAGTAAGTGTCAGTACACTTTTAAAAACTGAAGTCAGGAAAGGATCTTCTCTGACCATGATGGAATGAAGCTACAAAACAGAAAGAAAACTGGAAAATACACAAATACGCAGAAATAAAGCAACACACTTCAAAAGAAGAAATTAAAAGAAAAATTACAAAATACTTTAAGATGAATGAAAATGCAAACACAACATACCAACACTATGGGACGCAGTGAAAGCATTGCTCAGGAACAGTCACAGCTGTGGATGCCCACACTTTACAAAGGGGACAGTCACAGCTGTAGATGCCCACACTTTAGAAACAGGGACAGTCACAGCTGTAGATGCCCACACTTTACAAAGGGGGATGGTCACAGCTGTAGATGCCCACACTTTACAAATGGGGACGGTCACGGCTGTGGATGCCCACACTTTACAAAGGGGACAGTCAGAGCTGTAGATGCCCACACTTTACAAACGGGACGGTCACGGCTGTGGATGCCCACACTTTACAAAGGGGACAGTCACAGCTGTAGATGCCCACACTTTACAAAGGGGACAGTCAGAGCTGTGGATGCCCACACTTTACAAACGGGGACGGTCACGCTGTGGATGCCCACACTTTACAAAGGGGACAGTCACAGCTGTAGATGCCCACACTTTACAAAGGGGACAGTCAGAGCTGTGGATGCCCACACTTTACAAACGGGGACGGTCACAGCTGTGGATGCCCACACTTTACAAAGGGGACAGTCACAGCTGTAGATGCCCACACTTTACAAAGGGGACAGTCACAGCTGTAGATGCCCACACTTTAAAAAGAAGGACAGTCAGAGCTGTGGATGCTCACACTTTACAAAGGGGAACAGTCACAGCTGTAGATGCCCACACTTTACAAACAGGGACAGTCAGAGCTGTAGATGCCCACACTTTACAAACGGGGACAGTAACGGCTGTGGATGCCCACACTTTACAAAGGGGGACAGTCACAGCTGTAGATGCCCACACTTTACAAAGGGATGGTCACAGCTGTAGATGCCCACACTTTACAAACGGGAACAGTCACAGCTGTAGATGCCCACACTTTAAAAAGAAGGACAGTCAGAGCTGTGGATGCTCACACTTTACAAAGGGGAACAGTCACAGCTGTAGATGCCCACACTTTACAAAGGGGACAGTCAGAGCTGTGGATGCCCACACTTTACAAACGGGGATGGTCATGGCTGAGGATGCCCACACTTTACAAAGGGGACAGTCACAGCTGTAGATGCCCACACTTTACAAAGGGGACAGTCACAGCTGTAGATGCCCACACTTTACAAACAGGGACAGTCAGAGCTGTAGATGCCCACACTTTACAAACGGGGACAGTAACGGCTGTGGATGCCCACACTTTACAAAGGGGGACAGTCACAGCTGTAGATGCCCACACTTTACAAAGGGGACAGTAACGGCTGTGGATGCCCACACTTTACAAAGGGGGACAGTCACAGCTGTAGATGCCCACACTTTACAAAGGGGGACAGTCACAGCTGTAGATGCCCACACTTTACAAACAGGGACAGTGACAGCTGTAGATGCCCACACTTTACAAACAGGGATGGTCACGGCTGTAGATGCCCACACTTTAGAAACGGGGACAGTCACAGCTGTAGATGCCCACACTTTACAAAGGGGGATGGTCACAGCTGTAGATGCCCACACTTTACAAACGGGAACAGTCACAGCTGTGGATGCCCACACTTTACAAAGGGGACAGTCACAGCTGTAGATGCCCACACTTTACAAAGGGGGACAGTCACAGCTGTGGATGCCCACACTTTACAAACGGGGATGGTCACGGCTGTGGATGCCCACACTTTACAAACGGGGACAGTCACGGCTATAGATGCCCACAATTTACAAACGGGGACAGTCACAGCTGTAGATGCCCACACTTTACAAACGGGAACAGTCACAGCTGTGGATGCCCACACTTTACAAAGGGGACAGTCACAGCTGTGGATACCCACACTTTACAAACGGGGACAGTCACAGCTGTAGATGCCCACACTTTACAAACAGGGACGGTCACGGCTGTAGATGCCCACACTTTACAAAGGGGGACAGTCACAGCTGTGGATGCCCACACTTTACAAACGGGGACAGTCACAGCTGTGGATGCCCACACTTTACAAACGGGGACGGTCACAGCTGTGGATGCCCACAGTTTACAAACGGGGACAGTCACAGCTGTGGATGCCCACACTTTACAAAGGGGGACAGTCACAGCTGTGGATGCCCACACTTTACAAACGGGGACAGTCACAGCTGTAGATGCCCACAGTTTACAAACGGGGACAGTCACAGCTGTAGATGCCCACACTTTACAAACGGGAACAGTCACAGCTGTGGATGCCCACACTTTACAAAGGGGACAGTCACAGCTGTAGATGCCCACACTTTACAAACAGGAACGGTCACAGCCGTAGATGCCCACACTTTACAAAGGGGACAGTCACAGCTTTCCATGCTTACACTTTACAAAGAAGAAACATCCCAAATTAGGAAGTAAAACTTTCTCTATTCAGAGATAGCATGATCTTGTGTACAGAAAATCCTAAGCAATTCACAAAAGAACTACTAGAGCTAATCAATAAGTTCAGCAAGATTGCAGGAAGCAAGCCTAATATACAGAAGTCAATTCTATTTCTGTACCTTAGCAATGGCACTCCAACAGTGAAATTATGAAAAAAGTTCCATGGACAGTAGCATCCAAAATATTAACTACTTAGCAATAAATGTGCAAAGGAACCACAAGGCTTATATGTTGACAATTAGAAAACACCATTGAAAGAAATATTAAAAGACTCAGATAAATAAAAATGTATTCCATGCTCATGGATTAGAAGAAATGTCAATTCTCCCCAAAGTGATCTATGCACTCAATGCAAACCCTATCAAAATCCCACCTACTTTATTCCAAAATTTGAAAAGTAGATTCTAAAATTCATACGGAAATGCAGTTTACCTTCAATAGCCAAAACGATCTTGAAAAGAACAAAGCTGGAAAACTCACACTTTCCAACTTCAAAACTTACTACAAAGTACAGTGATCAAGACTGCGGTCTTGCTATAGGATAAACATAGAAATCAATTGAATAGAATTGAGAATCCAGAAGTAAACCCTTTACATTTATGGTCAACTGGATTTCTACAAGGGAGCCAAGAAAGTTCAATGGAGAAAAATGTCTTTAACGGACGTGCTGGAACAACTGGATTTCCACATGCAGATGACGAAGGTGGACCACTATCTCACATCACATACAAAAATTAACTTAAAATGGATCAAAGCCCTAAATGTAAGAGCTAAAACTATTAAAATCTGAGAGAAAAACAGGGGTGTATATCTCATGGCCTTGGACTAGGCAACGGTTTCTTAGAAGTGACACCTACCACACAAGCAACAAAAGGGGATAAATTAAACTTTACCAAACTGAAGTAAAGTGGGGCAATCGTAGTTCACCGCAGCTTCAGTCTCCTGGGCTCGAGCAATCCTCCCACCTCAGCCTCCCAGGTAGCTGGGATTACAGGCACACAGCACTATGTCCAGCCTAAACTTTATCAAAATTAAAAGCTTTGTGCAGCAAAAGACATAATAAAAAAATGAATGAAGAAAATATTTGCAAATTGTTTACCTAAAACAGGTCTAGCATCATGTCTGGGCACAGTGGCTCACGCCTGTAATCCCAGCATTTTGGGAGGCCAAGGTGGGCAGACTGCTTGAGGTCAGGAGTTCAAATTCAGCCTGGCCAACATGACGAAACCCCATCTCTACTAAAAATACGAAAGTTAGCTGGGTGTGGTGGTGCACACCTGTAGTCCCAGCTTCTCAGGAGGCTGAGATGGGAGGATTGCTTGATCCCGGGAGTTTAAGGCTGCAGTGAACCGTGGTCATACCCCTGCACTCCAGCCTGAGCAACAGAGTGTGACCCTGACTCTAAGAAAATAACAAATAAGATGTAAATAAATAAATGGAAAACAAGAAGCATTGGTGAGAATGTAGAGAAACTGGAACCTTCATACACTGCTGATGAAAGAATGTGAAATATGCAGCCACTCTAGAAAAGTCTGATGGTTCCTCGCTAAGGTAAATATTATGACCGTATGGCCTGGCACCCCTACTCTCTAGGTATGTACTCAAGAGAACGGAAAACATACATTCACACGAAAGCCTGCATACAAATGTTTATAGCAGCATTATGTACAGTTGCCAGAGGGGGAGCCATTCAAATGCCTGTCCACTGATGCATAGGTAAATAAAATGTGATCTGTTCATACAACGGAATATTAGTCAGCTATGAAAAGGAAGTACTGATACATGTTACAACATGATGAGCCTTGAAAACATCATGCCCAGTGAAAAGAAGCCAGACATGAAAGGCCACGTGTTATCTGATTCTGCTTAAATGAAATGTCCAGAACAGGCAAATCCAGGGCAACAGAAAGCAGGTTAGTGATTGCTGAGTGCTGACGGGAAGGGGAATGAGGAGTGACTGCAAAGGAGCATAGAATTTCTTTTTTCTTTTTTTTTTTTTTTTTGGTGGGTTCTTTTGTGTTTTGTTTTTTTTTTTTTTTGGAAACACAGTCTCACTCTGTCGCCCAGGCTGGAGTACAGTGGCACGATATTGGCTCACTGCAACCTCCACCTCCTGGGTTCAAGCGATTCTCCTGCCTCAGCCTCCCAAGTAGCTGGGACAACAGGCGTGTGCCACCGTGCCCGGCTAATTTTTTTTGCATTTTTAGTAGAGACTGGGTTTTACCATCATGGCCAGGCTAATCTTGAACTCCTGACCTCATGATCCACCAGCCTCAGCCTCCCAAAGTGCTGGGATTACAGGTGTGAGCCACTGCACCCAGCCTAGAGTTTCATTTAGGGTTTATGAGAATGTTCTGGAATTAGACTGTGGTGTGGGTGCAACCTAAAAACCACCAAATTGTACCTCGTAAAAGAGTGGATTTTATGTTATGTGAATTATGTGCTTTAAAAAATCAATCAGGTGAGGTGCAGCGGCTCATTCCTGTAATCCCAGCACATGGGAGACTGAGGCGGGAGCACTGCTTGAGCCCAGAAGCTGGAGATCAGCCTGGGCAACATTGCAAGACCCCATCTCTACAAACCAAAAATTGAGAAAATTAGCCAGATATGGTGGCACAAGCCTGCGGTTCTAGCTACTCGGGAGGCTGAGGCGGGAGGATCGCTTGAGCCCAAGAGGCTGAGGCTGCAGTGAGCCGTGATCACACCACTGCACTCCAGTCTGGGTGACAGAGCAGGACCCTGTCTCAAAAGCCAAACAAAACAGGTTCAGCTGCCTGGTGATGGCTGCTCTCTGCTTCCAAGACAGCACCTTAATGCTCTGTCTCACCTGGCAGACGGGATGGAAGTGATGAACTTTTATAATCTAAAGGCACTCATCCATTCAGGAGGGTGGAACCTTCGGTGCCTAATCACCCCCCTGAAGCCCCCTCTTAACACTTGCTCCAGGGACTGAGTTTCAGCACGAACTGTGGAGGGGACACGACATTCCAAGAAGAGCAGGCCGGCGCTATACAACAAGTTAAGAAGTCAATTTAACAAAAGCACCTATGGGCCGGGCGCGGTGGCTCACGCCTGCAATCCCAGCACTTTGGGAGGCTGAGGTGGGTGGATCACTTGAGGTCAGGAGTTCAAGAACAGCCTGGCCAACATGGAGAAATGCTGTCTAAACTAAAAACACAAAAAAATTAGCTGGTCAAGGTGGCGGGCACCTGTAATCCCAGCTACTTCGGGAGGCTGAGGCAGGAGAATCGCTTGAACCTGGGAGGCGGAGGTTGCAGTGAGCCGAGATCGCACCACTGTACTCCAGCCTGGGCAACAAGAGTGAAACCATCTCAAAAAAAAACAAAAGCAAACACTTAACTTATGCAGAGAACATGCTAGAACTGCCAATCCTGCTTTTGGGGTAAAACCCTGAGAGTGATGCACAACCCAGCTCCCACATTCTCACTGCTATGGCTGGAACGTCTGTGGCCCCCAAAATTCCCACTCTGAAATCCTTATCCCCACAGTCATGGTGTTAGGAGAAGGGGCTTTAGGAGGCACTTGGGTCATGAATGAGATCAATGCCTCTTAGAAGAGGCCCCAAAAGCTCCCTCACCCCTTCCACTGTGAAGACTCGGCGAGAAGGCACCATCTCCGAACCAGGAAGCTGCCTCACTGGATGCCACGCCTCACTCCTGGACCTCTGGCCTCCAGAGCCGTGAGCAGCAGGCTTCGCACCTCTGTGGTTTCGGGGCCACCCAGGCTATGGTGTTCTGCTCCAGCAGCTGTCACGGACCGTGGCACTTGCTGGGCATCAGCATATTCCTCTGCGTGGCCCCCACAGGACCCCCGGCCCACGCTGCAGACTATCTGCTTTTCCCCCTGGCGCAGGTATGTGACAGAGCCCACAGATGTGCGAGCTGGCCCCTGGTGTCTGAGTCGCGTGTCACACCAGGGATAAAGGCAACAGCAGGCAGGTGGGATGAACCAATGGCTGCACCCCTGCGGAGCAGCATCTCACATCAATCCCCTCTCCTCCCCTCAGAGCAGGTGCACCTTGGGATGCGCGTTTTACAGACAGGGAAACAGGCTGGAAGAGCCGCTGCCGCTGAGGCCTTTCCAGAGACCCTGATGCCCACCCCGCTGGCAGCCAGTACCTCTGAGCTCCTGCAACCTGGCACGCCTCCATCCCCTCCCGCCCCACGCCACAGCCCTCTGCCGCAAAGGCTGCCCCGTGTATACACCAGCAAGCTGGCTCGCCCTCCTTCCCTGACCTACTTAGCCCCCAAAACTCAGTCCCTGCAGCTATAATTCACCGTGCCCGACACAGGCACAGTCCCCAGACGCCACGATCGTGACTCCCATTTTACAGATGAGGAAACTGAGGCACAGAGAGGACAACTGTCTGAGTTTCTGGGGACTGCCAGAAGAGCTCACCACAAACTAGGTGGCTCTGAATGACAGAAAGTCTTACAGCTCTGGAGGCCAAAACTTCGAGATCAACGTTTGCAGGGCTGTGATCCCAGGAGGCTCTAAGCGGGGTCCCACCCTGCCTCTCCCAGTTCCTGGGGCTCTCAGCCTCTCTGGGCTTGTGACTGCATCAGCCCCGTGTCGGCCTCCGCCTCCCATGGTCGCCTCCTCTGTGTGTGTGTCCCAGTCTGTCTGACACAGTCACTGGCTCGGGGCCCACCTCAGTCCACAGCCTCATCACGAGGCATCTCACTTAATTACATCTGTAAACACCCTGTTTCCAAGTGAGGCCCGTTCTGACTGCCAGGTGGACACAAATCTGGGGATGACATAGTGTCAACAACTCGCCCAAGGTCACTCAGCAGATAGGCAGGAACGAGACACTCTGGCGGTCTGTCCCCACACACGGCCAATCCCGCCACCGGCCTGCCTCAGAAGGGGATCAAACCCAGCCTGTGGAGTGTGGACTGCAGGGCCAGTCCCTGCACAAGCCCACCTCCTCCTCCTCCACATCCTCCTGACAAGGCTGAGGGCCAAGGGCATGTTCTCCAGGCTACCTGGAGCTAAGCATGGCTGCAAGGCCCCCACCAAGCGAGGGGAGGCATGGGGGTTGATGTACCCCAGGCTTCAAGAAAAGCTTTTGTTTCCCAAACAGAAGAGACAGCCAGAGACATCCACAATGAGGGAGGCAGAATTCTAAAAGTGCCCAAACACTAAATCTAGGTGCTGCTGAGAAGGAAGCCTGACTTTAAGTTCCTTGAAAGGGAGGTGATCTTGGGTGGGCCAGACCTAATCAGGTGAGGCCATAAATGGGAGAGGCCTCTTCCCTGGCAAAAGAGATTTGAAGTCTGAGAGTAACTTCACACAAAGGAGATTCTCCATTACCAGCCTGATGATGGACAAGGCCACATCTGACAGCAGCTCCCTGGCTAATGGCCGCCTCAGACCCATGGGCTCACAGACCCACAATTACAAGAAACTGAATTCTGCCAACAACTTGGGCAAGCTGGAAATAGGAACCAAGAGAACTAATTAGCAGGCACCTGACTTCAGCTTCTGAGACCTTGAACAGAGAACCCAGCCACACTGTGCCTGCACCTCTGACTTACAGAACTATGAGCTACTCAGTCAGCATTGTTTTAAGCCACTAAGTTGGTGATAATTTGTTACACAGCAGTTTAAAAAAATAAACAAGCAGAAAACAAACAAACAAAAACTAATACACACCCTTTCCACATCTTCCCATCTTGAATGTGATGGCTGGAGCTATGGAAGCCACCCTATGACCATGAGGCATGCATTTGAAAGAAAAAGGTAATGTGCTCAGGATGGCAGAGAATTAAACACAGCCTGTGTCCTTGTGATAGACTGTTAAAAAGGTCATGATGAGTCAAGACACCCTGGATGCACAGTGTTCTACAACAGGACATGCCACTCCCCTACTGACAGTAGGGTCTACTTCTCTACACCCTAGTTCCTGCAGACTAGGCTGGCCTTGCGCTTAGCTTTGAGTAATAGGACATGGGAAAAGTAACATTCTGGGAGTCCAGAGAACACAGCTAACAAGACTCATAGTTCCTATCATTCCCTAGGGAAAGAATCCAGTCACCATGGTAAAAAGCCCCAAAAAGAGACCAACCACAGAGGAAAGAATGAGGTTGCAGGTGTGGAAGTGAGACCAGCCAACACCACAAGAAGAGAGAAGTCCATCCCCCATCCACTGGAGCCGTCCCAGCTTGGACCTCAGTCAGATGCACCAATGAGGCTAGTCAGATCCCCCAGCCACAGCCAACACCACGTGAAGCACAGATGAACCACCCTTGCTGAGCCCTGCCCAAATTCTCAACCTGCAGAATGGTGAGAGGTAAACAGATCATTCTTTCAGGCCTCTAAGTTTGGAGTTATTTGTTACTTAGCAGCAGATAACTAGCTGACACAGGCCCTCAGGAGGCCACCAAGCACCATCCCAGCCTATGCTGAAACACTGCCCCCAGGCCTGCCCCCATGAGATGCTCAAATGTCTGCCCAATCAACTGACCTTTTATGTCCAGATGGAAGGAGAGCTGCTGGCCCCCAGCCTCACATCTGTACTCCCCAGCATCCACCTGGCCCACCTGCTGCATCACCAGCCTCCGCGTGCAGCCTGCGGCCTCCACATGCACTTTTGAGCTGGATCTCAGCTTCTTCCCATCCTTGTACCACGTCACCTCCGTCTGGGCCTGGGCCACCTCACAGCTCAGCGTGGCGCTGGCCCCCGCCTCCACCTGCAGCTTCCTGTGCGCCAGCTGCTCCTTTGCAAACACCGCCTTGGGCTCTGAGGATGGACAAGGAAGGACGCACAGAGTCAGAGATGCCAGAACACAAAATCTGAAGTTTCAGATGCACTGGGCTCACGCTGGAGCCCACTGATGACGAGCTGTCTGTGGCCCACAAAGAGTGGCCTCACCAACCACCAGCTGGACATGGGTTTGAGCAAGAGAGAATGCATATTGGAAGCTTCAAGCATCAGCATGGGGAAGAATTTCCCAAGGCCCATCAGCAGCATGCAGTTGATACTCTGGAGTCCAAGCATTCCATAACACCTTAGAAAAAAACACCACCCCAGCAGAGTGCCCCTTTCAAAGGAAAATCTGCTGGTACCCTGTGAAATGCCCACGTCATGCCCTCGGCACTCACAAAAACTCTGCCTGAGAACCCAGAAAGCCTGGAGGAATAGCAAACACAGACACTCTCTTGGGTTCACACTGAAAATCACAGGATATGTGGGAACCTCTCTCCCACAAAACCATGACCCAAACAGACCATCCCATGGCCACTTCTCCCCTGGTTTGCACTAAAGCCAGAGCTGCCCTGTACCTGCCTGAGGTTTCCCTGGACACAGGGCGAAACTCATACATCGAAAAATTGCTTATGAGACCAGGCACAGTGGTTCATGCCTGTAATCTTGGCACTTCAGGAGGCCAAGGTGGGTGGATCACTTGAGCCTGGGAGCAGGACAACACAGTGAGACCCTATCTCTACAAAAAATAAAAAAAATTAACTGAGCAGGGTGGTACGCTGGCACCCAGCTCCTCGGGTGCCTGAGGTGAGGGGACTGCTTGAGCCTGGGAGGTCAACATTGCAGTGAGCCACGATGGCACCACTGCACTCCAGCCTGGGCAACAGAGCAAAGTCCTGTCTCTCAAAACAAAAATCTCTTATACTACCTGTCAACCAGGACAACATGTACACACAGTGATATGCACAGATCTTGTGCACAGTTCTTTGTGTTCTGACAGCTGTGTGCACCTGTGCAATCCACACCCCACACCCACACAGCTCCCGGCTGCCTCCCCGACAAAAGCGACCACCATTATCATTCCTGTCTTCGAACTTTGAATAAATGAAATCAGATAAAACAGTTTTCTCTTTAGGTGCTATCTGTGCCCATTAAGAGCTACAAATACACACCCAGACAGAACAGCATTAGAAACCAGAATAGCACCAAAAAAATCATAAGCTAAAACATCGAAACGCACCATGCCCTGCCCTCACCTACTCCCATACCCTACCTGGCTCTGCAGAAACTCCAGTTTAAAGTCCTTGCATTTTTTCCCCTGTGTTCTGCCTTCCTATTTCTGAACATGTATGTGCTGTTCATCAGTGGGTAAGAAAGAATATCCAGAAAAATAAAGAAAAAAAACAATTCAACGAACACCCACATGCTCCCTACCTGGCAGACGACGGACACCTGCAGGCTCCCCACCTGGCAGACGACGGACACCCGCACGCTCCCCACCTGGCAGACGATGGACACCCGCACGCTCCCCACCTGGCAGACGACGGACACCCGCACGCTCCCCACCTGGCAGACGACGGACACCCGCACGCTCCCCACCTGGCAGACGACGGACACCCGCACGCTCCCCACCTGGCAGACCACGAACACCCATACACTCCCCAGCACCTAGAGGTACCCCAGCCTGAATCCTGGTTTTGGCCTCTCCTTTTATTGTCTGAGCACGTGTGTTTCCAGAGAATGGATGTGCACCCCAGGCTGCTCTGCCCAACCGTTACCCACCGTGTGACCTTGGCAAAGTGACTTAACCTCTCTGCACTGGCTTCCTGCCATCTGAAATAGAATGACAGAGGATTCACACAGGTGAGGTGTGTGGCATGCTGAGAAGAGCATCTCTGGAGATTCCAGGCAGGAGACAAACCGTGTGGCAGCTGTGTGCCACTGCCACCGTGTACCATTAACTACTAAACACACGTCACGCTGGGCTCTGCGACCTGCTTCTCCCGCACAACACCGTGGGCGTCCAGCAGCCTTCCTCAGCTGCAGTGCGCAGCCTGCACTCACTCCCACTGCTCCGTGGCACCGCAAGGTACACGCAGACTCCAAGTTCGCCCAGTCATTCTTTTGTCTTTTGGGTTTTTCTATTTTTTTATTCTACTTTTTTATGTTTTGTAAAGGTGGGGTCTCCCTATGTTGCCCAGGCTGGTCTTGAAATTTCTGGCTCAAGTGAGCCTCCCACCTCGGCCCACCAGTGCTGCGAGTACAGCTGTGAGCCAGTGCGCCCATCCTAGGGTTCCCTCTCACTTTTCCGTCTCTGGACAATCCCTTTTTTCAAGGTTCCGTATACATTTGATGTCCCATTCCAAGTCAGTTTATAAAGGGTGGGTTTCTGAACATTTCAGTGATGTTCTAGAAGAGGCACAACTGACCTACGGGGAGAGAACCAGGACGGTTCTGGGCAGGGTGGAGGGAACTTTCCAGCGGGACAGACACGGTGGTGCACAGTATCGACATTTTCCAAACTCCCTCGAATGATAACTTAAAATCTGTGCATCAATTACACCCCAAATGTCATTATTAAAAAATTGTTGGGCCAGGCATAGTGGCTCATGCCTGTAATCCCAGCACTTTGGGAGGCCAAGGCAGGTGGATCACTTGAGGCCAAGAGTTCAAGACCAGCCTGGCCAACATGGCGAAACCCTTGTCTCTACTAAAAATGAGACTCTGTCTCAACTTAAAACCTGTTGGCACCAGAGCTTAATGTTATGGTAACAAACACAACTTTCTATGTGCAATCAGAAGCCACACGGAAATTTTAACTCAGGCACCAAGACGAAGTAGATATGTTGCTCCCACATAGGAAGCCGGGAGGAGACAAATCTTGAAAGAAGTTAGCAAAAGGCCAAAACTGACAAAAAACTACGAAAAACAAACCAACCAGTTTTGCTATTTGAACCTCTCCCTGCACACAGGGTCTCAGCCACGGCAGCATGGTAGCTACAGAGGAGGGTCTGGGGAGACCTCTGTGCATAGGGACCTGCTGCGGGTCCCATCCCCCGTCCACAGACCGCAGAGGGTAGAGGGCTGCTCCCCCCACAACGAAGACCAGCCCCTCCACGGGACACACAGAGCACCTGCGGGCACCAGGGCACCACAATGGCCCTCAAGGGCAGGCGGCAGGGCTCACTCTAAAGCCGTGGTGGGGCCCACACAGGTCATCTTAAGGCAACTGCAGCCCAGCGTGAGTTTCCAGCACCTTCCCGGCCCCTTCTACACCAGAGGCAGATGCTGCAGAGGAGGAAAGCCATCCCACGTGCTGAGGCTGGGGGCAGTGAGGACGCACGCAGGGGCCCCATGAGAGCGGAGACTCCAGGGTCAGCTGGGACTGCAGACCCTCAGAAGGAAGACAAAAGCCACCGGGTGATGCAAGGTCTCAACCAGGAGCAGAAGACAGGCTTCTGAAGAGACATCAAGAGGTCCTGGCTGCCAGCACTGTGCTCTGGGCGTGCACAGGAGTGAGGGATTTTCTCTTTTTCTGTAGTATTACCATACTTTAAGTTCTGGAGTATATGTGCAGAAAAGCTCTTCAACAAGATTCAACGTCCCTTCATGCTAAAAGCTCTCAATAAACTAGGTATTGATGGAACGTATCTCAAAATAATAAGAGCTATTTATGACAAACCCACAGCCAGTATCACACTGAATGGGCAAGCTGGAACATTCCCTTAGAATGCTGGACTTCCTCACAGCGCGGAGCACAGCCATCCCCTGCAGGACAGGAGCAGACGACGTGGAGAGGGGCAGGGGCATCCAGGGCCAGTACAGCGCACACTCCACCCCTGGACGGGCACTGACCACGCCACCAGGGACTCACCTGCCACGTGCAGGCGGAAGGAGAGCCGCTGGCCCCCGGCCTCGCAGCTGTACTCCCCGGCGTCCACCTGGCCCGCCTGCTGCACCACCAGCCTCCGCGTGCAGCCCTCGGCCTCCACGCGCACTTTCGAGCTGGCACTCAGCTTCTTCCCGTCCTTGTACCACGTCACCTCTGTCTGGGCCTGGGCCACCTCACAGCTCAGCGTGGCACTGGCTCCCGCCTCGGCCTGCACCTCCCTGCGTGCCGGCTGCTCCTTGGCAAACACCGCCTTGGGCTCTGGGGATGGACAAGGAGGGAGGTAGGATCAGAGGCCCCTGCAAGCAAGGTTTGCAGGGCCCGGTTCTTTGTTCCCAGGTTCTGTACCCCAGGAGCGCACAGTCCTGCCACAGGATCTTCCGTGGTCCGTGCGCTCAGGCATGGCTCTTCCCATGCACAGGGAGCTGTGATGCCCAACCCCTGCCCAGCGAGGGTCCTGGCATGAGCCAGGAGGGCGCGGCATGTGCCTTCGAGAAGCTACAAGAGGGCCTGGTGGCCGGAGCGTCCCTCGCAGACCAGGGTGCTGTCTCTCTCTCCCCTGAACTCCTGCCCATCCTGGAGGTGCACCGCCTACAGATGTGGGCCCAGACGGACAGAAAGTTCAGCTTCACAGATGTTCCCCTCATTGCTCAAGCAACAGACAGCAGGCGCCGGCCGTGTTCTGCTTTGCAGACAAATCGGCCACCGGACTGTGAGAGTTAGGAGGCTGGACTGGTGTGACTTTTAAACTTTTATCCATGAAACGCCCACACACTTGTCCCTGGAAGCCAGCAAGGTAGTTTTGCAGAGCCCAGCCTTGGGGACCTCCCTGTTTGGGGTGTGAGTGGGACCCAGCCCATGGAGGCCTGGCAGCCACACTCCCTGAGAAGCCCTGGGTCCCTCCTGCAGCCTCCCAGGCAACATTGCTGAGCCCAGGAGGCTTCCAGAAAGAGCCAGGGCTCAGAGCGCCTACGTTCCAATCTTAATCTGTCAAAGATACTCCAGCCTGTGGCTCTGCTCAGCCTCAGGCCCCTCAACTTAAAAAGGAAGAGAAGAGCTATAGAAACATTTGTGGCCCAAGCACTTTGGGAGGCTGAGGCAGGAGGATTGCTTGAGCCCAGGAATTTGGGACAAGCCTCAGCAACACAGCAAGACCTCGTCTCTACAAAACATGCAAAAATTAGCAGGGCTTGATAGTGTGCGCCTGTGGTCCCAGCTACTTGGGAGGCTGAGGTGGGAGGATCGCCTGAGCCTGTGGGGAAGTCGAGGCTTCAGTGAGCCGAGATGGCGCCACTGCACTCCAGCCTGGGAGGGACCCATCTTAAAAACATAAAATAAAATAATAAAATACAAAATAAAATAAAAACATATTTTAGACCAGGTGCAGTGGCTCACTCCTATAATCCCAGCACTTCGGGGGGCCAAGGCAGGTGATTCACAAGGTCAGGAGTTCGAAACCAGCCTGGCCAGAATAGTGAGACCCCATCTCTACTAAAAATACAAAAATTAGCTGGGCGTGGTGCTGCACGCCTGTAGTCCCAGCTACTCGGGAGGCTGAGGCAGGAGACTCACTTGAACCCATGAGCACCACTGCACTCCAGCCTGGGCAACAGAACCAGACTCCGTCTCAAAAACAAACAAACAAAAAAGCCACATTTTAAATGAAGCGCCCAGCCCTGAGCCTGGCTCACAAACACACAACACACAAGTGTCCGCAGAGCTGTGACTGAGCCCCGGGTCGGGGTTAGGGTCAGGGAGGCCTGGGCGGGCAGGAAAGAGCCTCTGAAAGCCCAAATGAGGCCGAGTCCATGCCCACCTTCCGAAGCTCCTTCGTGTGTCTTTTCTTATTGTCTACACTTGGATTCTTTTTTTTTTCTTTTTAGTTTTTTTTTCTACACTTGGATTCTACACCCATGTAATCGTTAGTTCTTCATATCATTTCTTTTCCCAGAGAAGCAAACGTCCTCTGTGATGAGGCAGCAAACCTAAGAAGCTGTGTTTGCTCCTCCTGCTCTGCCAGCAGCATCCGCCAGCCCCTGCCCAGTGAGTGAGCCAGTGAGTGAGCGCGGTCCCGGCCCGGCCTGGTGAGTGGGCACGGCCCTGGTGAGTGGGCATGGCCTGGTAAGTGGGCACAGCCCTGGTGAGTGGGCACGGCCCTGGTGAGTGGGCACGGCCTGGTGAGTGGGCACGGCCCTGGTGAGTGGGCACGGCCTGGTGAGTGGGCACGGCCCTGGTAAGTGGGCACGGCCTGGTGAGTGGGCAAGGCCCTGGTGAGCGGGCACGGCCTGGTGAGCGGGCACGGCCCTGGGAGGGCGGAGCGCAGCTGCCCAGTCTCTTGCCTAAAGCACGGCATTTTTAGGAAACGTAAGTTCAGTGGTGCTGGCCCTTCTTCTCCCTGCACGGGAGGTCATGTCTGGCAGCATTCATGGCTGTGCCTCTGCGGCCAGCTGCACACAGGCTGGGAGGGGCTGTGCCTCTGCGGCCAGGTGCACACAGGCTGGGAGGGGCTGTGCCTCTGCGGCCAGGTGCACACAGGCTGGGAGGGGCTTTGGCTCGGAGGTACCTTCTGGGCAGCCGCAGAGGCTTCACCGCCTGTGTATCAGCTTCGGGCTGAAACTCTGCTTTGGAGCAGCTCAGCAGAGTCTGAAAGACTCTCCTGGGCTGCAATCCTCACTGAGCCTTCTGAATAGAACTAATCCTTTTAAAACCTTGATTTTTTTGCAGTTGACACCCTAACCATCTGCTGGAGAGAAGAAGGGCCAGGAAGGTCAGTCCCACCGTGCTGGGTGCAGCCGGACCTGCTCCCCGCCCCATGTGGGCCGGACGCATGCACACACAGCGTGCTCACCAGAGACGCGGAGCCGGAAGTCCACAGAGTCCTCGCCCACGCGGCAGGAGTAGGTGCCCTCATCCTGCCTGGTGACCGTGGCTGCCACCAGCCGGTGCCGCGTCCCCACGTCCTCCTGCAAGAAGCGCTCACCGGAGCGGCCCAGCTCCACGCCATCCTTGTACCAGCGCACGCGGACGTGGGTCTCCGAGGTCTCACACTCAAACTGCGCCGGGCCCCCAGCCACCGCATCCACACAGCTGCCCGCCATGTCCTTGTGCAGAAAGCACACGAGGCCTGCGGGACATAGGGTGGGTTGGGGACTGCAGAGGCCCAGAGGGAGCCAGGCCACAGGGCCCACAGGCTGGAGCTGCTCCAGCTTCTGGGACCACACACGGGACACCCAGGCTCACCCAGGCCAGAGGGACCCTGCTGGGCAAGCGGCCAGCTCGGCCTGCTGACTCCAACCATGGGACTGGTGCCCACCGGAGCCACCACCCAGCTATGGAGTCCCTGCTCCTACCAAGCCGGGCTGGCGCCCACTGCCCTGTCCCTCACCCTCCCCACAGAGTGAGAGAACCCCGCGGAGCCTGCCAGCCACCCCTACCTTGCACGGACAGCTGGTAGGCGATGCGGCCCCCGCGGCTGACACACTCGTAGAGGCCGGCATCGTCCTGGGCCACGTCTCGCACAAGCAGCACCCGCCGCCCGGCCGAAGCCTGCACCTCATACTTGGGGCCTGGGGGCAGTGTGCGACCGTCCTTCAGCCACGTCACAGCCGCAGCCTGGTCCGACAGCTCGGCCAGCAGCTGCGCCTCCTCATGCAGCCGAGCCAGCACCTCCCGGGCAGCTGCGGCTGGTGGCTTGTTGGCACTCAGCCCTGGTGCTGCTGGGGGCCGGGCATACGTGGCCAGAGGGAAATGGATGGAGGGGCACAGCAAGGTGGGCGAGGGGAATGGACGGGAGAGGAGACAAGACACGGGGCAGAGAAAGAGATAAAAGGAAGGGAGGGAACCAGGAGAGCAACGCAGGAGTACGGTGGGGGAGAGGCAGCCAGGGGAGACAGTGGCAGAACAGAGGGCACGAATACACCAGAAAAGCCCGGGAGATGGAGGCGGAACAGACAGGCATGGGATGGGGTGGGGGATAGGACAAAGAGGCAGGAAAGGAACGGAAGGGAAAAGATGAACGAGGCAGAGAAGGGAGGAGGGGGACAGGAGGGAAGGAGGAAGGCAGACATGAGGCTCTGCCCGGCGGGACCCCTGCAGCCCCAGGCCTCACCCAGACACCAGGGACCGGTGCCACCAGCCAGCCTGGGTGAGTCCCCGCACACCCACCACCCTCCTGCTTCATCCCGGCGACCTGCAGGCTGACAGGGTGTTCTGGAGCCCTTAGACCTGTGGCAGCCCCACCTGGAGCCCTGGCCCAGCCCACCCAGGACAAACAGGGCTCAGGGTCCCAGGTGAGGGCCCCCCACCTACCTCGGACCTCCATACGGATGCTGCTCTCAATGCCGTTGGCCACGAACTTGAGCTGAGCCCCGTGCAGGCTGGCCGGCACCTCCCGGATGGTGAGCGTGTGCCGGGTGCGGTCACAGTGGATCTCATACACGCTGCTGGCCTTCAGAGCCTGCCCATCCAGGAACCACTCACCCGCTGAGGCCACCGTGAGGTCCACGGAGAAGGTGACCTCGCCACCCTCCACCGCCTGCACTGCCTTCAGCGGTGTCCTCACGGCCAGCTGGGGGGCTGTGGGGTGGGCAGTGTCAGGAAGGGGCAGGGGAGGAGTGGGGAGTGCTGAGGGTGTCTTTGCCTTCCCCTCCCCTTCCTACAGAGCCTGGACCCAAATGTCCCTCCCTCAGGAAGCCCGGCCAGCATGCACAAGGACAACAGCACAAGTCAGGCTCATAAAGGAACAAGGACAAGATACAGGCACTCTGAGACCCCTCCAGCATCCTGCAAGCCCCACCAGAGGGTGCAGCCCCTCCCAGGGGCCCTGTGGTGGGGTCACCTCTCCTTCCCACCACGGACGCCGCACCAGGGCAGAGCCTTGGCAGCCCCTCTCCCCACAGAAGGTCTCCATGAGGTTACTCTGGCCTCCCCTGAGACTGGACCTGGGGGACTCTGGGGCAGGTGAGCAGCCCTGTAGGTTGTAACCATGAGGCCCCACTCACCCAGGTGGATGGTCCCTGGGAACTCGAGGTAGGGACTCTGACCAAAGCTGTTGAGAGCTGAGACTCGGAACTGAAAGTCCCCCTCCTCGGCCACATTCCTCACGATCAGCTCGGGTGTGGTCACCCATTCAGCCTCGTGGCACCGGCTCCAGGTGTAGGTGCCGAGCTGCTTCTTCTCCACCAGGTAGCCGTCAATGGTGACGGGGCACTCCCCCTGGGGTGGTGGGGACCAGCTGAGGGTCACGGAACTCTCTGTCTTGGCCTTCACCACTGGATCCGCAGGGGGCTGCAGGGGAGGCTTCCTGGGGGCTGAGAGGGTGGGCAGAGGTCACCTTCTGGGAGCCTCTCCCTGAACCCTGGGTCTGGAGTCACCTGGAGGGGAGTCACAGGATCCCCAGCTCTCCTGGGGCTGCTCTGGGGACCTGGACCACTGGCCACAACCTCCAGCCCCAGAACTGTAACCACTTCTCTGGCAGCAGCTGAAAGACGGCAAGGGCGCGGGGGAGGGGGACGGCTAACCTGGAGGGCAAGGGCTGGGGGAGGGGCCAACCTCGCGGGCCCTCGGTGCAGCTGCTGGAGCCCAGAGAGCTGAGCTAAGGGAGGGCAGGGGACTGAAACCCGGAGGCAGCAGGGAAGGGACGCCGTCCTGGGAGCACCCCCAGGCCCTCACCCGCCACGCAGAACTGAGTGGACGTCCGGCAGTCGCCAGCCATAAAGGCCACCTCGCCCACATCCTCCAGGCAGCACTGGGAGACGGTCAGTGTGTGGCGCGTGCCCTCCGCGGAGATGACCACGCGGCCCCCGGCCACCACCTCCTCCTGGTTCCGCAGCCAGCGGACGGGGCCCACCGGGACCGCCAGCTCCACGCAAAACATTGCCGTGTCGCCCACGCGCACCGCTGTCTTCCGAGGGAGCTTTCGGAGAAGGTTTCCTGGGGTGGAGGAAGCCGGGCAGTCACAACAGCCCCAGCGCGCCCCGCTCCAGACTCGCTCCTCCGCCCGCCCCCAGTCCCCGGGTTCCCAACTGCCTCGGATTCACTCCATCGCGCAATCCCTTACCTGTCCGGCCCCCCCCAGTCCCAGCTCGGTCCGGCAAGACCCCTCCCCACTGCCCCGCCATTCCCGCCATCCCCACCTGTGCTCCGCCCCACCTTGCTCCTCCGCTCCCCACCTTGCTCCTCGCCCCCACCTTACCTGCTCTGCCCGCCGCAGTCCCGCCCGTGCCTCCCCTGTTCCAAACTCGCCCCTCGCCAGCCCAAGACCCAGCCCGTCCACCCCGTGCCCGCCCAACCAGTCGGCCTGGCTCTCCTCCCTCATCCGCGCCTCCTTGCCCCCTCCTCCCCGAAGGCGCCCCCGCGCCCCGCGCTTGCCTTGGACGGCGAGCTCCGCCACGGTGCGGCTGCCCTCCCGCGTCTCGCAGATGTACACCGCGTCGTCGTCGGCCGAGACGTTGCGCACGGTCAGCCGGCGCTCGGTGCCCTCCTCCTCGATGCCGTACTTGGCGCTCGCCCACAGCCGCGTCTCCTCCTTGAACCACGCGGCCTCGGTGGACGGCTGGGGCACCTCGCACAGGAACGTGGCCGACTCCTTCTCCCGCACCTCCAGATCCTGCAGCCGCTGCTTGAAGGGAACCGCGGGCTCTGCCAAGGGGAGCGGAGACTGGTGAGAGGGCGGGGCCGGAGGGTGCGGGGGAGGGGGGCGCAGGCGGGGTCGGGGCTGGGAGAGGAGCCTGGAGCTAGCAGAAGTGAGGGTGTGCGAAGGAGTGGGGACGGGGCAGAGGCGCGGGAATCTGGAAAGCGGAGGGTGCCAGGTACAGGAGTCGGGTGGGGAGAGGAGCCAGCAGGAGGCCAAGGGGCTGGGGGTGGGAAGGGCGCTTAGAAGGAGACGGGAAGTTAGGGGCGGGGGAGCAGAAGAGCAGAGGGCGGAGTGGTGGAGGTTGGGTGGGAACAGCGCTAGGGAGAGGGCGGAACTGAGGAGGTGGGATCCCCTGTGGCCCCGCCACTCTCACGCCTCCCTTCTGTGTGTGGGCGACCGGTGGGGTGGGGGGCGGGGCGGGCAGGGGACTGGATGGAGAAAGTGGGTTGAGGCTCATTAGGACAGGCCGAGGGTCGTCGCCCGCGTCGCCCGCAATTTGTGCACCAGGAACGGACACCTGCAACTCTGGATTCCACGACCCGACGGACGCGAGCGGGAAACGGCAGCGGCCGCAAGGGCGAAAGGACGCAGGTGCAGGGGTTGCGGAGGGTCCTGGGCCCGCGCGCCAGCACCCGGGAGCTCACCGCGCACTACGACCAGCACTGAGCTGTACGTCTGCCCCACGAGATTGGACGCCGTGCAGGTGTAGAGGCCGCGGTCGGACTGCTTGCAGAAGAGGATTTTGAGCACGAAGTTCTCCTGAGCGTCCTCGTACACCACGTGGCGCCGGCCCTCGGTCACCAGCTGGCCGTCCTTCTTCCACACCGTCTCGGGCTTGGGCTCGCCGGTCACGTAGCAGCTGAGGCGCGCGTGCTTGCCTTCGGTCACCGTGCAGGTGCGCGTGCCGGTGCAGGGCGGAGAGGCGGGGGCGCCCTCGGCACGCATGGCTTCGCGCCGCCGCTGCAGGTGCGCCAGGAGCGCGGCGGTGGAGGTCCCCGGTGAGCTGGCTGTGTCCCCGGCATCCGAGTCCACCACGAGCGCAGCTGCGGCGCTGGCGGAGCCCAGCGGGTTCTCCGCGCGGACCTCGTAAGTGCCGCCGTCGCGCGGCCGCGCGGCCCGTATGCGCAGTGAACTCGCCTCGCCGAGCTCCTCCACGCGCACGCGGGGACCGTCGGGCTCACCCAGGCGCCGCCCGTCCTTGGACCAGCTCACAGCCGGCTTCGGGGAGCCACCCACACGGCAGCGGAACGTGGCCTCGGAGCCCTCGCGCACGCGGATGGACGTGGGCCGCAGCAGGAAATGCGGCGCCTGCTCTGCGCACGCGGCCTCCGCGTCCACCTGCAGGCCCACGGCCGCGAAGGCCTCCCCTATGGCATTGCGCGCGCGGCACACGTACTGCCCACTGTCGCCCAGCGCCAGGTCCAGGATAGTGAGGCGGTACAGGTCGCCATCCTGGGCCAGGCGGAAGCGCGCGCCCGCCGCCACCGGCTGCTGATCCTTCTCCCAGCTCACCTGTGGAGTGGGGTTACCCACGATCTGGCAGCTGAGCGTGGCATCCTTGCCCACCGACACCACAAAGGCCTTCGGCCGGGTGAGAAAGCGGGGCGCCCCGCTGAACTGGGGCTGATCCATGAGGGTGGCGGCGGGGACCTGCGAGGAGGTGGGGATGGCCTTAGGGGAGGCGGGAATGAGGCCCAGATGCACCCCACCATGCCTCCCGGAGAACCCAGTTCAACACCACACAGCCTTCCTGCCCCGCGCCCTGAGGAAGCACCACTGGTTGGCACGGCGGCCCGGGAGCGCGGATTTGCCCCTTTCTGGGCATTTGGGATTTGGTGCCCTCACCTGCAAGTGGCTTTTCTAGCGGCTGAAAGCCTCTCCCCACTGACACCCGCTGTCCCAGCTGCAGTCCCTGGAGCAATGTCCTGACCTACGCCCCCCAGCAAGCAGTCAGGCTTTTCCACCCAGTGCAGCTATTTTCAGTTCCTCCCAGCCTACAAGCTCTGCTGCAGCTCCCTGGGGCACACAGACCTGCTAGTACCCTGTGAGCCACTCTCTACCTGCAGGGGCGGGAGTCCTTTGCCCTGCTCCACACACTGCTGCCTCCCCAGGCCTAAAACTTCAGCTGGCCTGTGTGCCCTCCGCAACAAGAAGGGTTGCTTGCTAAGCCCCGCCAGGCCTGGGTGCAGGAGGCCCACTGTGGGCACTGGTCCCTTGCCCCATGGCACAACATGGTCATGGGTTCTCCACCCGGGCAGGCTGCCCACTGAGCCTTTTCTAGGTGAGCTGCATCCTCTGCTCTGGGCACCGCCCTTACTCCCTCGTCTTCCCCCAAACCCAGGCAACTCCAGCAGCGCCTCCAGGCGGCACTGAGGGGCCAGCCTGCCCACAGAGGGGCCTCACCTCTTCTGCAGGGTCACACACCTGCCTCCCCCACCCTGGGGGCACTCCATCTATGAGGGGGAAGGACCAGAAACCCATCAGCTGCTTGCTCCTAGGCCCCTCCACTGAGCCCCAGGTTGGATGGGGATGTGTGGGCAGCGCACAGTCAGGGATCTGGCTGGGGAGCATAGCTGGGGTATCCCCAGAGTCTGGAGCTGGCAAGGTCAGTGACATCCCCCAGGAAGGGTAAGAGACCTCCAAGCTGAGACCAGCTGGGCTGGGCCACCTGCGCCCATCCTGGTCACCCTGCAGTTCTCAGCCACACCGGCCAGCTGGACGTGCTGCAGGGTTGAGGGTGCACCTCAGTGCCAGAGGCCCCAGGTGGAGACCCAGCAGGCCAGCCACCCGCAGTACAGGTCCCCCCATGTAGATGGTGTGGGTGACACTACCCTGTGGGTGCAGCTCCTCTGTAGGAACAGTGGGTGGGAGTGGCCCCCCCGGCACTGGGCTGGCCTGGGGCGCCCTGACTCCCTCCAGCCCTGGCAGGCACAACCACCCCATGGTGGAGACGGCCCCACCAGGGCACCTTGCCTGCACCCTCCCTCGGGCCAGAGCCTCCAGCTTCTGGGCCTGGGCTGCCCACTGTGGGCTGAGCCAGGGCATCGTTCCCAGGCCCTCCTCCTGGTCCTGTGATTCAGGTAGTTAATCCCCTTAATCCCCTTGGGCTGCTGAGGCTGGAGCAGGGCTGGGCTGCGGGTACCAGTCTGCTGACTCACTGTGCAGTCAGCACCTCTGCTGCAGGCCAGCCCCCCACCCACAGCAGGGCTCCGGGGCTGGGGAGGACCTGGGCAGGGGCCTGCCCATGGCAGACACCAGGGTCCAAGTTTTGCCCTTTCTGGGGATTTGCCTCCATGGGCACCTCCCAGGACTCAAAGGCTACTCTGACATCAGCTATCCAGGGCCCACGAGCTCTGGGCTGTCCCCAGCACTCTCCAAAGTCATAGTCAGGCCAGGTGTGGTGGCAAGCACCTGTAATCCCAGCACTGTGGGAGGCAGAGGCAGGAGGATCCCTTGAGCCCAGGAGTTCCAGGCCAGCCTGGGCAACATGTGAGACTCCATCTCTACAAAAAAAAAAAAAAAATTTTTTTTTAATTAACTGGAAGTGGTGGCAGGTGTCTGCTCAAGAGGCTGAGGTGGGAGGATTGCTTGAGCCCAGGAGGTCAAAGCTGCAGTGAGCTATGATTATGCCACTGTACTCCATCCTGGGCAACAGAGCAAAGCCCAGTCTCTTTATAAAAAAAAAAAAAAAAGGCTGGGTGAGGTGGCTCACAGCTGTAATCCCAGCACTTTGGGAGGCTGAGGAAGGCTGATCACAAGGTCAGGAGATTGAGACCATCCTGGCTAACATGGTGAAACCCCGTCTCTACTAAAAATACAAAAGATTAGCCAGGCATGGTGGTGCACACCTGTAGTCCCAGCTACTGGGGAGACTGAGGCAGGAGAACTGCTTGAACCTGGGAGGCAGAGGTTTCAGTGAGCTGAGATTGTGCCACTGCACTCCTGACTGGGTGACAGAGCGAGACTCCATCTCAAAAAAAAGAAAAAGGAATAAAATCATACAGCCAGCTGGTTTGTGGGTTCCCCAGAAGCAGAACAGGGTGTCCTGTCCCCCAGCCTCTTCCACACCCAGTGCCCCAGCTGGCCCTGCCAGGGTCACAGTGGAACAACAGATGAGGCGGCGTGTGTGGGCAGCCTCTTTGGACCAGGACAGTCAGGGAGCTCCCGTTACTGCCCATGCTGGAGGGACAGGGGCACACAGGCTCACCCTGGCCTGGGGAGAGCAGGTAGAGACACTGAGGTCCTCATGGGATGGCACCATGGCCCTGCGGCCTGCATTCTGTCACCTGGTGCAGGCCTAGGAGGCCAACTGCAGGGTCTGGGGGGCTCATGGCAGCCCGGTCAGGAGGCATCCCTACCAGTCAGCAGGCCTCTCGCCATGCAAGAGTTCGGGAGCTACCCTCTTCCCTGACAACCCATGTCACAGATGAGGAATCAGGCTGAGCGGGAAGGAGGCCACCACGGCCAGCCCTGGGGCTCCCAGGAAACTCATCGGGCACTGGGACATCCACAGAGGCTGTCTTCTTTCTCTGCCACATTTTGAGTCTGGACAACCTACGAGCTTCCCCGGGACGGGGGCAACCTCAGCCCTCAGCCTCCCAGGAAAGCCTTTTCCCCACCATGGACCAGTTGGGCTCCTCGGCCCCTTGGAGGCCTCCCTCCAGCCCTGTGGGACCAGCCCATGCTCCGGTTACAGGCCCCGCCACAACCACCCACCCCTCAGCAGCCCTCCACCCTGACTGTTGTGGAACTTTGCCACCCTTGACCTCCAGGGGCCCCAGGACCATCCTCGGACAGAGCTCAGAGTGGGAGGCAGCTCCCCACCCCCACACCGACAGGCAACCTGGGCAGCCCTTGCCCCCTCACCCTTCCAGCACGGACTTCCAAGGGCAGCACCCCAGGGCTGCGCCTCACCTTAGACCCCACCAGAGGCTTCAAGCGCTCCGGGAAAATTCTTTCCTGGAGTCAGGTGTCAGCGCCCCTCTGGCTGTCCCCTCTGCTGAGGCAACAGGCCCAAAATAGCCCCAGCTGTCAGCGGGCATCTATCTCAGTAGCGCTGGGGGCAGGGCCAGCTGGACCCCCTGGCCGCTCTCTGAGCGAGGGTCAACTCCTGGGTGGAGGCTGGGTGGGTGCAGGACACCACCCTGTCCACCCTGCAGCCCCAGGCTGGCCAGGCGGCTCCATCCCATGTGAGGGCCCAGCTCCAGGCTCAGAGGAAGCAGGGGCTGGAACCCCAGCCCCACCACAGGGAGCTGCATCTTGGTCAGACCCTGAAGGCTCCCCCACTCCCCAGACGTGACCTTCAGCCGAGCCACCCTCCAGGGCACAGAACGGCCCCCACCCTGTCAAGCTCTGTCTCCTCACCTCTCTCTATGGGGGCTCTGGGCAGCGCACAGGCCGGGGGTACAGGCCAGGCAGGGCGGGGGCTGCCGGGTCTCACCTCCCTCCGAGGACCCAGGACCAGCAGGCTGCCCACCAGCAGCCCACACTCCGGCCGCTCCTCAAACTGGATGGGGACGAAAGGACAGGCAGACGCTGTCAGCTGGAGAAGGCTGGGCCCGCCCCCACCCCACCCCCTGCACCGGCCAGGCCGGCCCAGCCCAGCTCCAAAATAGCTCGGGTGTCTTTGTCCCGGATTCAGTTTCACCCTCGGCCATGCGGGAGGCAAAGGGCAGATGCTCAGGGCCACAGCCAGGGACAAGGGATCCTGTGTCCTCAGCAGTGATGGAGGTGGGGGCCACAGCCAGGGATGGGGGACCACGTGTTCCCAGCAGTGATGGAGGCCGGGGGCCACAGCCAGGGAAGGGAGGACCACGTGTCCTCAGCAGTGATGGAGGCCGGGGGCCACAGCCAGGGAAGGGAGGACCACGTGTCCTCAGCAGTGATGGAGGCCGGGGGCCACAGCCAGGGAAGGGAGGACCACGTGTCCTCAACAGTGATGGAGGCCGGGGGCCACAGCCAGGGAAGGGAGGACCACGTGTCTTCAGCAGTGATGGAGGCCGGGGGCCACAGCCAGGGAAGGGAGGACCACGTGTCCTCAGCAGTGATGGAGGTGGGGGCCACAGCCAGGGATGGGGGACCACGTGTTCCCAGCAGTGATGGAGGCCGGGGGCCACAGCCAGGGAAGGGAGGACCATGTGTTCCCAGCAGTGATGGAGGCCGGGGGCCACAGCCAGGGAAGGGAGGACCATGTGTCCTCAGCAGTGATGGAGGCCGGGGGCCACAGCCAGGGATGGGGGACCACGTGTCCTCAGCAGTGATGGAGGCCGGGGGCCACAGCCAGGGATGGGGGACCACGTGTCCTCAGCAGTGATGGAGGCCGGGGGCCACAGCCAGGGATGGGGGACCATGTGTCCTCAGCAGTGATGGAGGCCGGGGGCCACAACTGGTCTGGCCCCTCCACAAAGCAGCATCCTGAAGTATGGGGCAGGAAGGAGCCTGGGGGACCCAGGATGGCTCTGAGCAGGACAAGGGATCACCCTAAGGGAGCCCAGGATGGATCCTGAGGCAGCCATGGTCCTGCCCCAAGAGGGGACCCAGGACCACCCTGACTCTGTAGGAGGACCTGCACACTCCCTTAGGCCAGCAGTGAAGGGAGGAGAACAGGAGCCTGGGGCAGCATGCGTGGCCAGGCCCAGGCCCGTGACAGGCGGCTGGCACCTGGGGCCCTCCTGGAGTCCTCAGCCGGGTCTCAGAGGCATCCTTATGTGGGAGCACGGGGGTTCCTATGAGAACCCGGCCTGCCTGGGTAGAGGGATCAGCCCCGGGGAGGGCTGCTGACAGCACCCTGCTTCATACCCCAGAGGGGCTGGCCCTGTCCCCACAGCCCTGGCCACAAAGCAGTGTGGACCGGGCACTGGGCAGGCCCCACCTGGGAGGAGCAGCCAGAGAGGGCCGCCACTGAGAGCCCTGTGCCTTTCCAAGGAGCACCCAGGTCCAGAGGCACTCGAACTGGATGGGCATGAGGGAGGAGCCAAGGCTCTCCCACATGGAGGGAGGAGGGACCCAGGGCGGCATGTGAGGCAGGGCCCTGCACCCGCACCTGGGGGCACCTGGCCTGAGGTGTGCTGCCAACAGGGTCCTGTCTGCAGCACCAGGGAGCCAAAGAAGGGGCCAGCCGGGCAGGGTCTGGAGCTGGGCCCAGGAGGACAGCCCAGGCTGGCAGGAGGGAGGGTGAGGAAGTCAGGGGTGCTGGGAACCTGCCCTGTGCCTACAGGCTTCCCCCCGTCCCTGATCCGGTGCCCAGCCTCTGTGTCCTCACAGGGCACCCCAGGCTCTTCCTGGCCACGGCCAATGTCTCGTGTCCTCACTCAGAAAGAGGGCGAGGGTCTCTGGGGCAATGGTCGTGCCATCCTGCAGCCTTATCCCATGTTCACTCACCTCCAGAAGCTCCGCCTTCTCATCCTGTCACCTTGCTGGTGAGCATTTCAGTGTGTGAATCTCAGGGACAGGCATTCAGACCGCAGCACCAGGGAGGAGGGAAGGGCTGGAAGGCGAGCCCACCGCCTCACCCCAGGAGCTTGGCCCTGAGCTGCCCCAGCCACACAGAAGTGTGTGTGCGTGCCTGTGTGCGTCTGCATGGCATGGGTGCTCACACACACCCCACCCCCTCCAGGACAGGGCAGTGGAGAGTGCAGAAAGAATGTCCATGTGGGCCAGCCCCCTGCAGGTCCTCCTGGGAGAAGTGACGTCCCCACAGCCATCAGTAGCCGACGGCCCTCCTGGCCTTCCTTCCTCAGTGCTGCCTCCTGACGTGTCTGCAGACACCACGGCCAGCCCTGGGATGGATTTTCTGCCTCCAACACCACTTCATGGGACCCCTGCTGTCGGGAGGCACTGTGTCCGGGGTGTCCTTTACACTGTGGGAGGCCACAGGATGCCATGGCTGGCCGTGGACCTTGTCTTTTCCTGGCTGGAATCCACTGCAGAGAACCCTCATGGAGCTGCTGTCTGTTCAAAGGGATACAGGTGGAGGGGACAGTTTCCTGAGGAAAGCACATGTCACCACATCCCTGGAGTTGCCAGCTTCCACCAGGATACCCCACCACGAGCCCTCCTCCCGGGGGCTTTCACAGCCGGTGGGCTGGCATCCTGGGTGCAGTTTAAGCAAGGGGGGTGTTCTCACAGCCACCTCCCAAGGCCTAGGGGCATGGTGGGCCCAGAGGACTCGGACCTGCACCTGCTGCCCAGGCGATGGGGTGTGGCTGGGCCCCGGCTGCCCACCAACTATAGACCGAGCCCAGTGCAGAGGGACCCCATATATACCAGGACTGAAGCCACCCTGCAGGGTTGGCGAGAAGCCACGGAGTGGCCCCACAGCACAGAACGAGCCTGGATGGGTCCGTTTCTACTAGAGAAGCAGCCCCTGAGTTTGGAGTTTGACACAGGGGTCCTGTCCAATCCCCATGAACTCAGCAAACCCTCCTCTCTCTCACTCTGTGCTGTGACTCCCTCTCCCCAACAGCTCAGCCTCCTCCTCCTCCTCCGTCCTCCCCACCCCCCATCTCCCTAACCCAGAACTCAGCCTCCGCCTCTACCTCTGTCCTCCCCCTCCTACCGTAAGCCCCCTCCCCCACAGCTCAGCCTCCTCCCTTTTCTCCGTCTTCCTTTCTCTGTGCCCTCTGGTGGGCACCTGCCTCCCTCATGAGATGGTTCCACGTCTCAGCTAGCAGGATGCCTCTGAAGACTCACCCGTTCCCTGCATGCCATTGCTCAGCCTCACGTCCTTCCTCGTGGTTCTTCGTAGGGAGGAGTCAGGTCTCCCATTGCTTATCCGGTTCCCTTGAGCCAAGAGTGGTCTGTTTGGTGGTCTGGAGAGGCCACGTGCTTCAGAGGGACCTGTGCCACGACCACCTGCCCCACTCTGGCCAGCAGCCTGGCACCACAGCTTCCCTCCAGGAGAGTTCATGCGAAACCAATTCCATCCCCCAGCACACCCCAGCTCCTGGAAACCTTCCCGCTACTCTCTCCCGCTCCGAGCTCAGCTCTTCCGGACCCCGAATGTGGGAGCTTACGCAGTGTTGTCTCTGTGTGCCTGGCTTACTTCCCGCCTGTCCGTGTTGCTGCCAACGACAGGATCTCATTGCCCGTCCTGGCCGACGGCACGCTACTGTGTACACGCATCACATCCCTTCTCCCATTCACTGCTGGTCACTCGGGGACTCTACATCTCGGCTATGGCGAACAGGGCTGAAGCCAAAAGGAGAGTGCGGACGCCCCTCGGATGTGCAGTTTCCTCTGGGTTTATACCCAGTGGTGGCATTGCTGGGCCGCACGGCAGGTCTGTGGTGTTTTGAGGCAATGGGGAGATACTGTTCAAAGGGTACGAAACTTCAGCTGTAATATTTGTAAGTTCTAGGGATTTAAAGTGCAGCGCAGTGCCTGGTTAATCGGACTACGCTGTTTAATTAAAACGTGCCAGGAGAGCAGATCTACGTGTTCTCACCACAAGAAAAGAGGTAAGTATCCACCTGCTCAGACACGTGGTGACAAAACGAATGAGTGAAGGGATCGACGTGAGGCGACGGTGTGTTAATTCCTGCATATCGCAAATCATCACGTTGTGCACCTTCCATGTATGCAGTTTCCATTTGTCAATTATACCTCGACCAGTGAGGGGGGCTGGGGACAGGAGGAAAAGAAAGTGAATCTGAAAAAACTCCAAGTCAGTCCTGAGGGTTTTCCCGAACGTTTTATGACCCCCAGGTCGTACATGAACATGTCGAGGGTCTCTGGTGTCTTGGCTTAGGTGCAGGGATGAAGTTCTGTATTCCAGGAGGAAAGAGGGCTCCGTTCCCTTCTGAATGTTAGGAGGGAAGGCATCTTCCTTCCTGGACCGGCTTGTAGATGACACACACTCGGCAAACGCCCACTCCCAGGAGCACCGAGAGAGCACACAGGTGTGTAACAATGCCTTTGCTCACAGGGCCTGTGCGTGTCCAGATCTTACCAGATATCACAGGTGTGAAACAATGCCTTTGCTCACAGGGCCTGTGCGTGTCCAGATCTTACCAGATATCACAGGTGTGAAACAATGCCTTTGCTCACAGGGCCTGTTCGTGTCCAGATCCTACCAGATATCACAGGTGTGTAACAATGCCTTTGCTCACAGGGCCTGTTCGTGTCCAGATCTTACCAGATATCACAGGTGTGAAACAATGCCTTTGCTCACAGGGCCTGTTCGTGTCCAGATCTTACCAGATATCACAGGTGTGTAACAATGCCTTTGCTCACAGGGCCTGTTCGTGTCCAGATCCTACCAGATATCACAGGTGTGTAACAATGCCTTTGCTCACAGGGCCTGTGCGTGTCCAGATCTTACCAGATACCACAGGTGTGTAACAATGCCTTTGCTCACAGGGCCTGTGCGTGTCCAGATCTTACCAGATATCACAGGTGTGTAACAATGCCTTTGCTCACAGGGCCTGTGCGTGTCCAGATCTTACCAGATATCACAGGTGTGTAACAATGCCTTTGCTCACAGGGCCTGTTCGTGTCCAGATCCTACCAGATATCACAGGTGTGTAACAATGCCTTTGCTCACAGGGCCTGTTCGTGTCCAGATCCTACCAGATATCACAGGTGTGTAACAATGCCTTTGCTCACAGGGCCTGTTCGTGTCCAGATCTTACCAGATATCACAGGTGTGTAACAATGCCTTTGCTCACAGGGCCTGTTCGTGTCCGTATCTTACCAGATATCACAGGTGTGAAACAATGCCTTTGCTCACAGGGCCTGTTCGTGTCCAGATCCTACCAGATATCACAGGTGTGTAACAATGCCTTTGCTCACAGGGCCTGTTCGTGTCCAGATCCTACCAGATATCACAGGTGTGTAACAATGCCTTTGCTCACAGGGCCTGTTCGTGTCCAGATCCTACCAGATATCACAGGTGTGTAACAATGCCTTTGCTCACAGGGCCTGTTCGTGTCCAGATCCTACCAGATATCACAGGTGTGTAACAATGCCTTTGCTCACAGGGCCTGTTCGTGTCCAGATCCTACCAGATATCACAGGTGTGTAACAATGCCTTTGCTCACAGGGCCTGTTCGTGTCCAGATCTTACCAGATATCACAGGTGTGTAACAATGCCTTTGCTCACAGGGCCAGTTCGTGTCCAGATCTTACCAGATATCACAGGTGTGAAACAATGCCTTTGCTCACAGGGCCTGTTCGTGTCCAGATCCTACCAGATATCACAGGTGTGAAACAATGCCTTTGCTCACAGGGCCTGTTCGTGTCCAGATCCTACCAGATATCACAGGTGTGTAACAATGCCTTTGCTCACAGGGCCTGTTCGTGTCCAGATCCTACCAGATATCACAGGTGTGTAACAATGCCTTTGCTCACAGGGCCTGTGCGTGTCCAGATCTTACCAGATATCACAGGTGTGTAACAATGCCTTTGCTCACAGGGCCTGTGCGTGTCCAGATCTTACCAGATATCACAGGTGTGAAACAATGCCTTTGCTCACAGGGCCTGTGCGTGTCCAGATCTTACCAGATATCACAGGTGTGAAACAATGCCTTTGCTCACAGGGCCTGTTCGTGTCCAGATCTTACCAGATATCACAGGTGTGTAACAATGCCTTTGCTCACAGGGCCTGTTCGTGTCCAGATCCTACCAGATATCACAGGTGTGTAACAATGCCTTTGCTCACAGGGCCTGTGCGTGTCCAGATCTTACCAGATACCACAGGTGTGTAACAATGCCTTTGCTCACAGGGCCTGTGCGTGTCCAGATCTTACCAGATATCACAGGTGTGTAACAATGCCTTTGCTCACAGGGCCTGTGCGTGTCCAGATCTTACCAGATATCACAGGTGTGTAACAATGCCTTTGCTCACAGGGCCTGTTCGTGTCCAGATCCTACCAGATATCACAGGTGTGTAACAATGCCTTTGCTCACAGGGCCTGTTCGTGTCCAGATCCTACCAGATATCACAGGTGTGTAACAATGCCTTTGCTCACAGGGCCTGTTCGTGTCCAGATCTTACCAGATATCACAGGTGTGTAACAATGCCTTTGCTCACAGGGCCTGTTCGTGTCCGTATCTTACCAGATATCACAGGTGTGAAACAATGCCTTTGCTCACAGGGCCTGTTCGTGTCCAGATCCTACCAGATATCACAGGTGTGTAACAATGCCTTTGCTCACAGGGCCTGTTCGTGTCCAGATCCTACCAGATATCACAGGTGTGTAACAATGCCTTTGCTCACAGGGCCTGTTCGTGTCCAGATCCTACCAGATATCACAGGTGTGTAACAATGCCTTTGCTCACAGGGCCTGTTCGTGTCCAGATCCTACCAGATATCACAGGTGTGTAACAATGCCTTTGCTCACAGGGCCTGTTCGTGTCCAGATCCTACCAGATATCACAGGTGTGTAACAATGCCTTTGCTCACAGGGCCTGTTCGTGTCCAGATCTTACCAGATATCACAGGTGTGTAACAATGCCTTTGCTCACAGGGCCAGTTCGTGTCCAGATCTTACCAGATATCACAGGTGTGAAACAATGCCTTTGCTCACAGGGCCTGTTCGTGTCCAGATCCTACCAGATATCACAGGTGTGAAACAATGCCTTTGCTCACAGGGCCTGTTCGTGTCCAGATCCTACCAGATATCACAGGTGTGTAACAATGCCTTTGCTCACAGGGCCTGTTCGTGTCCAGATCCTACCAGATATCACAGGTGTGTAACAATGCCTTTGCTCACAGGGCCTGTGCGTGTCCAGATCTTACCAGATATCACAGGTGTGTAACAATGCCTTTGCTCACAGGGCCTGTGCGTGTCCAGATCTTACCAGATATCACAGGTGTGAAACAATGCCTTTGCTCACAGGGCCTGTGCGTGTCCAGATCTTACCAGATATCACAGGTGTGTAACAATGCCTTTGCTCACAGGGCCTGTGCGTGTCCAGATCTTACCAGATATCACAGGTGTGTAACAATGCCTTTGCTCACAGGGCCTGTGCGTGTCCAGATCTTACCAGATATCACAGGTGTGTAACAATGCCTTTGCTCACAGGGCCTGTGCGTGTCCAGATCTTA
This sequence comes from Saguinus oedipus, assembly GCA_031835075.1. NCBI lineage: Eukaryota > Metazoa > Chordata > Mammalia > Primates > Cebidae > Saguinus > Saguinus oedipus. Next base: position 1,477,889 of record CM063188.1, on the reverse strand, counting down.
CTAGATATCACAGGTGTGTAACAATGCCTTTGCTCACAGGGCCTGTGCGTGTCCAGATCTTACCAGATATCACAGGTGTGTAACAATGCCTTTGCTCACAGGGCCTGTGCGTGTCCAGATCTTACCAGATATCACAGGTGTGTAACAATGCCTTTGCTCACAGGGCCTGTGCGTGTCCAGATCTTACCAGATATCACAGGTGTGAAACAATGCCTTTGCTCACAGGGCCTGTGCGTGTCCAGATCTTACCAGATATCACAGGTGTGTAACAATGCCTTTGCTCACAGGGCCTGTGCGTGTCCAGATCTTACCAGATACCACAGGTGTGTAACAATGCCTTTGCTCACAGGGCCTGTTTGTGTCCAGATCCTACCAGATATCACAGGTGTGTAACAATGCCTTTGCTCACAGGGCCTGTTCGTGTCCAGATCCTACCAGATATCACAGGTGTGAAACAATGCCTTTGCTCACAGGGCCTGTTCGTGTCCAGATCCTACCAGATATCACAGGTGTGTAACAATGCCTTTGCTCACAGGGCCTGTTCGTGTCCAGATCCTACCAGATATCACAGGTGTGTAACAATGCCTTTGCTCACAGGGCCTGTGCGTGTCCAGATCTTACCAGATATCACAGGTGTGTAACAATGCCTTTGCTCACAGGGCCTGTTCGTGTCCAGATCCTACCAGATATCACAGGTGTGTAACAATGCCTTTGTTCACTGGGCCTGTTCGTGTCCAGATCTTACCAGATATCACAGGTGTTTAACAATGCCTTTGCTCACAGGGCCTGTTCGTGTCCAGATCCTACCAGATATCACAGGTGTGAAACAATGCCTTTGCTCACAGGGCCTGTTCGTGTCCAGATCCTACCAGATATCACAGGTGTGTAACAATGCCTTTGCTCACAGGGCCTGTTCGTGTCCAGATCCTACCAGATATCACAGGTGTGTAACAATGCCTTTGCTCACAGGGCCTGTGCGTGTCCAGATCTTACCAGATATCACAGGTGTGTAACAATGCCTTTGCTCACAGGGCCTGTTCGTGTCCAGATCCTACCAGATATCACAGGTGTGTAACAATGCCTTTGTTCACTGGGCCTGTTCGTGTCCAGATCTTACCAGATATCACAGGTGTTTAACAATGCCTTTGCTCACAGGGCCTGTTCGTGTCCATATCTTACCAGATATCACAGGTGTGAAACAATGCCTTTGCTCACAGGGCCTGTTCGTGTCCATATCTTACCAGATATTCCCAAACAATGGTGTTTTTTCATCTTATAGAAGAGGGGCCTGAGGCTCACAGCGAGAAAACAATTTGCTTAAGCCTACACAGCGGCTGTGCTGGCAGCGTTTCTCGTGGCATAAATGAGAAGCGGCTTTGCGGCCACAGAGATGTGACTGCTAAGGGCACTGTCCCATCCTGAGGGAGATTCTGCCTCTACAAGAGGACATTACTGCAAACACTGATGAAGTCTGCAGTTTCGTGGTTCGTTTAAAGTGTTAAATATTCTTGTGGGATGCAAAGGACAAAAGTTTGAGGACAGCTGCCTGGATGGAAATCTTGCATTTGTGCAAGCAGATAGGTGAGGGTTTCCTTTTTTGTTGTTGTTTTGTTTTTTTGAGATGGAGTCTCACTCTGTTGCCCAGGCTGGCGTGCAACGGTGCCATCGCGGCTCACGGCAACCTCTGCCTCCTGGGTTCAGGGGATTCTCCTGCCTCAGCCTCCTGAATAGCTGGGACTACAGGCATGCACCACCACACCTGGCTCATCTTTTATTTTTGTATCTTTAGTAGAGACGGGGTTTCTCCATGTTGGTCAGGCAAGTCTCGAACTCCTGACCTCGTGATCCGCCCGCCCTGGCCTCCCAAACTGCTGGGATTACAGGTGTGAGCCACTGCGCCTGGCCAGGTTAGGGGTTTTCTTGTACTGCCTCATCCCCTACCTGCCATGGCTTTTTTGAATTACGATTGACATGCAAAAATTGTTCCTATTTGTATACGATGCGATGTGGTGTTTTGTTTTTTTGAGACAGGGTCTTTGACACCAGGCTGGGGTGCAGTGGTGTGATCACGGCTCACTGCAGCTTCAACTGCCCAGGCTCATGATTCTCCTTCCTCAGCCTCCTGAGTAGTTAGGACTACACGTGTGAGCCACCATGCCTGGCTAATATTTTAATTTTTTTTTTTTTTTTTTGTAGGGACAGGGTCTCCCTGTTTCCCAGGCTGGTCTTGAACTCCTGGGCTCAAGCAAAGTGGTCGTGTTACAGGCATGAGCTACCATGCTGGACAGAAACGGTGAATTCTAAATAGAGGCTACTGTAAGTCATGCTGTCATATTTTAATGGAAATGCCTCCTTTCATTGCAGCTGGGTGGCTTACAAATACACCACTTCACTGTAAACCTTCTCTAGTGACAGGCCAGGAGAAAGTAAAATCTATCTGCAGACAGTAAATCTGACCGCTACCCCTGTGAGTTACTGTTTTAACTTCACTTGCTCGTTACTGACACATACGTGCACATATTTACAGGCTGTCCCGATGCCTGCACACAACACGTAACGACACAGTCAGGGTTATGCACCATCCCGCAAACACCGAGCGTTCCTTCACACTCCAAGTCTTCTCTTCTAGCTATTTTGAAGCATGGGAAGCTGGTTCCCGGACCCCGCAAATACCAAAATCTGTGCATAGGCAAGTCCTACAGCCGGCCTGCGGCACCGCGCACAGGACAAGCCGGCCCTCCCTACACACGCAGGTCTGACGTCCACGAACACGCTGGTTCTCGTCCCTTCCCATTTGGTTCCAGAAAATGTGAGTGTAACTGGACCCACTGGTTCAGACGCACACTGTCCAAGGTTCGACTGCATATGACGAACTGCTGTTAGCGACAGTCACCCCACCGTGCTGAACACTAGAGCTGATTCATTTTCTCTGACTGTCTCTGTCCACTCGCCAGCCTCTTCCATCCCCGTCCCGCTTCCCGCCAGCCTCTGGTAGCCATCACTCAACTCCCTACCTCCGGGAAATCCACAGGAGTGAGAACTGGTGAAACCCAACCGTAGTCTCCAGTCTAGCTTTTTATTTTAATGTAAGAGTTTAAACATTCTTGGGGAGGACACAAAAGACTCTCAAGACGACTGCCCAGATGGGTGCACACGCACAAGCAGACAGGAGAGTGCTTTTTCCGCCACTGCACCCCCAGTCCCGGCGTTACTGATGCAGAATGAACAAACACTGTGCGTAAAGTGTCCGCCGTGATGTTCTGACATATGTCTGCACAGTGTAGATTCACTCCCACACAGGAATGAGGACATGGGACCTCTGCCTTTCTGTGTCTGCCTTATTTCACTGAACAGAAAGGCTCCAGTTCCATCCACACTGCTAACGGCAGGGTCCCTGCTCCTCGTGGCCGAACGACACTCCGTTGTGTGTATGTACCATGTTTCCTTGGAGGTTAGGTTAATTCCATATCTTGGCTGTCACGGATAGCTACAGTGAACATGTACCCTAGTAACATATCGGATAGACACCACCCACGTAGTACATAAAACAAAAGAAACTCGTTTTCCTTATATACTAGAAACAGGCCGGGCGCGGTGGCTCACGCCTCTGATCCCAGCACTTTGGGAGGCCGAGGCAGGGGGATCACGAGGTCAGGAGATGGAGACCATCCTGGTCAACAAGGTGAAACCCCGTCTCCACTAAAAATACAAAAATTAACCAGGTGTGGTGGCACCTGTAATCCCAGCTACTCGGGAGGCTGAGGCAGGAGAATCACTTGAACCTGGGAGGCAGAGGTTGCAGTGAGCGGAGATCACACCATTGCCCTCCAGCCTGGGAAACTCCTCTCAGAAAAAAAAAAAAAAAAAAAAACGAAGAAAGAAACAGACTAAAGCTGTTTTGAAAAACACTAATTCGCAAAATTATTTGCGTGTATTTAACTGCACCATAAAGATAACGAGGCCTGTGTCTTCCTGGGATTCCTCTCCTGGCCCACCTCAGAGAGGTAGGCTATTCTGTAAAGCTCGTCTTTATCGGAGGAAAAGGTCTCTTATTTCAATCCTCCTGTTCTCCTCATTTGAAATTGGCTTGTCCATTTGTTTCCATTCCAAGAGCAAAGGGTAGAAGCTCCTGGTTTTACCATTTGTGCTGCTTTAAAAAAAAAATCTGTTCTATGGTGACAAAATATATTTTTAAAATCATCTATTACAAAATTAAGCAGTCACACCAAAAATAAGAAATCCAATGGAAAATGTTACCTTTTTATATAAGGCAAACTGTAGAGACAAAAATGACAATTACTCTATTTTGTGATCATTTATTTCACTTTCACAGTGTAGACGGTTTATTATAGACATGGAGCACAGCCACTGCAGAAAACAGCATGATGGTTCCCAGAAAAGTTAAACATAGACTCCCCATGCGACTCAGCAATTCCACCCATCAGTAGGCACCCAAAAGAATCGAAAGCAGGGTCTCAAAAAGATATTTGTACACCCATTGTTTGGTTTTTTATTTAAAAGCTCTTTTTTTTAATAGAGATGGGGTCTCACTGTGTTGCCCAGGCTGGTCTTGAACTCCTGGGTTCAAGTGACCCTCGTGCCGCAGCCTCCCAAAGTGCCGGGGGTTACAGACGTGAGCCACCACAGCCCGCCACCCATATGTACCGCAGCACCGCTCCCGACAGCCACGAGCTGGAACACCCAGGTGTCCATCAGCAGTGAGCGCATGAACACAGGTGGTGCACGCACACAAAGGAGGCCATTCCGTTTCTTTTCAGTTCCGCTTTTGAAAGCAGGACACTTGTCACGTTAAAATAAAGATAATTCTTGAGGACATTACGGTGACTAAATAAGCCAGGCACAAAAAGACAAAGACCGCCTCCGTTCCTGTGAGGTTCCCAGAGGCGTCGCGCCCATGGAGACAGAGGGTAGAACGGGGATGCAGGGGCTCGGGTGGGGGTCTGGGGACTGGTGTGTCTGGGTCAGACTGTCAGGTTTGGAACATGAGGCAGCTCTGGAGGCGGGTGGCCGTGATGGCTGCACGACCACATCAATGGGCTTAATGCCACTGGACTGGACACTTAAGATGGTCAAATGGTAAATTTTGTGTTCTACATATTTTAACACAGTAAGAAGAATGGGGTGAAAGTGAAGAGCTAGCCCCTGAGACAAGCAATCACAACGCAGTAAGGGTGCGGCGTGCCAGGACTCCATGCCCAGGGGGCACCACAGGGTCCCACCAATCACAGGGCTGGGACCAGTTCCTCCGAACCACTGGGGTGGCTCTGGCTGAGCTTCAGAAGTCTGTGGTGAGAACCCTGCAGAGTTTGCATCATGAATGAAAAGATGGGGGGCAGATCTGGGACAGACACGTGAGGCCTGAGGGCAGGAGTGCTGGGAAACCCATCCCCCAGGACAGGACGCTGTAAAGAAGTGGCTTTCTGCTGCAGTGAGCGCATTTCTTCACAACAGCCACTGTATGCTGTCTCAGCAGATGGGGTCGGTAATTGCGTTGGTTTTGAAGTATCTGTGCCTCTGTCATCTCCCTGATGGCTTCTGAATGTGTTTTTTTCTTTGTTTTGGGACAGAGTTTCACTCTGTCATCCAGGCTGGGGTGCAATGGCACCATCTTGGCTCACTGCAACCTCTGCCTCCTGGTTTCAAATGATTCTTCTGCCTCAGCCTCCCAAGTAGCTGGGACCACAGGCACACGACACCATGCCCGGCTAATTTTTGTATTTTTAGTAAAGATGGGGTTTCACCATGTTGGCCAGGCTGGTCTCAAACTCCTGACCTCATGATCTGCCCACCTTGGCCTCCCAAGTGCTGGGATTACAGGCATGAGCCCCCCGCCAGCCCTGAATGTGGTCTTCTAGGTCATATCTCTAGCATGTTACACATGTGTAGGAAAAGTGCCTCATTTTAAAATCCTACCTGTGCCAGAGAAAGCCAAGTGTGAGAACCCTGTCAGCTTCACTCCTAAGATGGCGTGAGAGCCTCACGAGCAGAGGGCCTGGCCTTCAGTGACACCCAGGCCTGTCCCCTCCGTGGGGAAGTCAGCCATGCTGGCTCCCGCTCAAACCGGTATGTGTCCGTCTGCAGAAGAAAAGCTGCAGAATCTTACTGAAAGCCGAGTCTGCACACCACCAAGCCTCATCACAGAGCTCACAGTCAGGTGCTCCACAGCTGGGTTACTGCAACAGTTCAGAGTCAGCGGAACCACAGGACATGGATGTGCGGTGTTCGATGCAAACCCAGAAGACCGCAGGCTGCCACTGCCCAGAAAATTGACTCCAAGATCTGCCAAAGGGGAAAAGAAGTTCCCAAGAACAGAAGGTTCCAAAGCGCTCCCCATGGGAACTGACTGCATTTGAAGCAGCACATGGGAAAGGAAGTTCAAGTCCAAGGGTGCTCTTGCAAAGAACTGCTGCACTTAACTAACACCAAGCAGCTCAACCTCCGGCCAGCTAGTTCACCGGAGGAACCGCAGCAGGGCATGGCCAAGGATGTCCTGGGCCGAACAGACTTCAAAGCCTGCTTCGAAACGGCCCCCATGCCCGGCTTATTCGCTCAACAACCCAACCCCAGTGCTATCCGTGTTGCTGCAAATGGCGTGATTTCATTCTGTGTGATGGCTGAATCATGTTCCGCTGTGTATATATGCCACATTTTCTTTCTTTTATTTTTATTTATTTCTTCTGAGATGGAGTCTCACTCTTGTTGCCCAGGCTGGAGTGCAGTGGCATCATCTCAGCTCACTGCAACCTCCGCCTCCCAGGTTCAAGTGATCCTCCTGCCTCGGCCTCCCAAGTAGCTGGGATTACCGGCGTGCACCACCACACCTGGCTAATATTTTGTATTTTCAGTAGAGACGGGGTTTCTCCATGCTGTCAGGCTGGTCTCAAACTCCTGACCTCAAGTGATCCGCCGGCCTCGGCCTCCCGAAGTGCTGGGATTACAGCGTGAGCCACGGCAGCTGGCCAGGTACCACATTTTCTGTCTCCACTCCAACACTGGGGGACACTCAGGTTGGTTCAAGATCTTGGCTACTATGAATACTGCTGCAATAAATGCGGGGGTGCAGGAAGCCCTCTGATACACTGATTTTCTTCCCTTTGGATAAGCACCCAGTTATGTATCAATATAAACGAATTAAAAAGAAAAACAAAACAAAAATGGCCCCTGACCAAAAGACAATGGAGTAATTTGTTTCCAGGGCGTTACTAAAAACGGTAGGTGAATCAGCCACGCCAGCAGCTGTGGGGGCATTAAATAAGAAAGACAGCTTAACAGAGGGGCTCGGGAAAGAGACAGAGGGCTCTCCTGGCTGGGAAGAGTGGACCATGCCAACAGTTTGGAGGCTGAGGTGGGAGGACTTGAAGCCAAGAGTTCAAGACCAGCCTGGGAAACATCATGAGACCCCATCTCTATTTAAAAAAATAAAAATAAACAGCTGGGCGTGGTGACTCACACCTGTAATCCCAGCTACTCAGGAGGTTGAGGCAGGAGGATCCCTTGAGTCTGGGAGGTGGTGGCTACAGGGAGCCATGATCACACCATTGTACTCTAGCCTGGCCAGCAACATGAGACCCAGCCTGAAAGAGATAGAGAGAGAAAGAGAGCTCCTAAACTCACTGTCATCCCAGGGTGACTTTGGGCATGCTCAAGACCACACCATCTGAGGAGTGACACTGAGAAGTTCACAGTGCAGGGCAAATGAGCAAGTCACTAAACAAACAAATAAGCAAACAATTAAAAACTCCGAGAGGGAGGAATTGAATCCCTTTCCAGAGTTGATACAATATATTGCCCAAAATATCCAGTTTTCAACCAAAATTAAAATTATGAGGCATGTAAAGGACAGGAAAGTGTGACCCATACCTGGGGTCCAGGGGAACAGAGAACGCAAACTCTGAGGGGACCTGGATGTGGGACTTGGCAGACGAAGGCTCACAGCAGCGATTACAACTGAGGGAAAACGCACGTAAAGACGCAGAGGCGGCCAGGCGCGGCGGCTCACGGCTGTTAGCCCAGCACTCTGGGAGGCCGAGGCAGGTGGATCACGAGGTCAAGAGATCGAGACCATCCTGGTCAACACGGTGAGACCCCGTCTCTACTAAAAATACAGAACATTAGCTGGGCATGGTGGTGCGTGCCTGTAATCCCAGCTACTCAGGAGGCTGAGGCAGGAGAATTGCCTGAACCCAGGAGGCGGAGGTTGCGGTGAGCTGAGATCGTGCCATTGCACTCCAGCCTGGGTAACAAGAGCGAAACTCCATCAAAAAAAAAAAAAAAAAAAAGACACAGAGGGAGGCACGATGATGTCCCATCAAATAGAGAATAAGAAACAGAAACTACACAAACAACCAAACAGAAACTCTGAAGTGGAAAAGTACAATACATGAAATAAAACATTCAGCCGAGGAGCTCAGTGGCAGGTTTTTCACTGGCTGGAAAATAGAGTCAGAACTTCAGGATAGATGGATAGAGATTCTGCCATCTAAAAGGCAGAGAATGAAGAAAATGAACAGAGCTTCAGAGAAAGGTGCCACACGATTAGGTACACCAACGTACACAAGAGAAAAGCTGCCCCTCATATGCGAGGGCAGCCCAGCGAGATTAACAGTGCATACCAGGACAGTGGCATCAAAAACAAGGCAGAGCGGTTAAGCATGTCGAACGAAGTCCAGTGACTGATGATCTGGAATTCCTACCGTTGTGTTTCACTCCTCATCTCCCCCCACCCCCACTTGAGCACCATGTGAGGATGGCTAACAAAGCACAGACCTCTGAATCACTCCTCACCAAAACAGCAATTAAAACAGAATCTTTAAAAAAGCTCAGTCAGAACAGGAGGTGCAGCATGCTTAAATTTATGTCAACGTGATTCATATTAATGAACATTATTAAAACTGATTTCAAATCTGAAAGATGCTTTAAACCAACTGCTGGTGAGGACTGGGATGCTGTTGGTTGACTGCTAAAAATTCTCTCACAGGTCCTCACTGTTTTCTCAGAGTTCAAGAGGAATTCAGTTGCAATTAGCAATGCGGGTGAAAATCTAAAAATGACCACGGAATCTGATAAAGGGTTTCATGAAACAAAGCCTGTATAATCATTTAAACAATTTAAATTAAGTGCAGGAATTTTAATAATCTATCCTGCATCCACTGAAATAAATGCCAGAAAAATGTAAAAATCGGCCCACAGTATTTGTCAAATCTTTGAAAAGGCTGTGCAAAGTCTTTCTGCCATGTCCAAGGAAAGTGAAGCTCTGGGGACCCTTGTCTGTGTCAGAAGCACAGTTCTCAGCCTTCTCTCTCCCATCACAGTTTAAAATTAGAGGCTGCACAGCCTGCTGGTCACATGGTGTCACATGGCACAGGGTGACGCCTCCTGCCCCCAGCAGCTGCCATGTCCCCCTGGAAAAGCTAAGATTAGGACTGCAGAGATTCCTAGAGTAACATTAAGGGCCACAATTAACTGGGTGACTTAACTTGGCAATCTTGCAATTCCATCATGGTTAGAGGGTGGCTCTTCTCACTCCATGACTGCTACAGAGTGACTCAGGGCCGCCCCGCACTCTGGTCTTTCTGAAGAACTTCAGGATCCTAATTCATGTTCTCCTGGACATCGGGTTCTGAGGCTCAGTTCATGTAACATCCCCTCATTGTCTTCTTGTCCCACTGCTGTGCTGGGGGATGCCCTGGACAGAGTCACTTGTAGGGCACACCACTGCGCTGTCCAGCCTCCATGTGGCCACTGCTGGCACTTCAACAGCCAGCGCCAGGGCTAGAAGAGTCCAGAGAACCGGGTCATTGAGGACAGTGTGCAGAGAAAGCGGTCCCAGCCAGAAACAGTCTCTGCTCTCCAAGCACTGACTCTCAAATACGCTAAGAGTTTACTCGGGAAGCTGTCGTAATTAAGACAGCCGCTCAGGGTTAGAAAAACAGGCCAACGAGAGTAAAGACAGCCTGGAAACTGGCCCTCGCGCATTCAAATACCAAGGTGACCCTGTGGAGGAGTGCGAAGAATGTTCTGGATAACCAGCTATCTTTTATTTCTTCTGAAAAGAAAGAAAGGCAGGTGCAATGGCTCACACCTGTACTCCCAGCACTTTGGGAGGCTGAGGTGGGCGGATCACCGGAGGTCAGGAGTTGGAGACCAGACTGACCAACATGGAGAAGCCCTGTCTCTACCAAAAATACAAAATTAGCTGGATGTGGTGGCGCGTGCCTGTAATCCCAGTTACTGGGGCAGCTGAGGCAGGAGAATCGCTTGAACCTGGGAGGCAGAGGTTTTAGTGAGCTGAGATGGCGCCATTGCACTCCAGCCTGGAAGAGGAGTGAAACTCCGTCTCAAAAAAAAAAAAAAAAAAGAGAAAGAAAGAAAACTGGAGTGCTACTTCACACTTATCATGGGTTGAGTGGTGTCCTCCTGAAAAGATCTGTTGAACTCCTCATTCCCAGAACCCGTGGATGGGACCTGAACTCCTCATTCCCAGAACCCGTGGATGGGACCTGAACTCCTCATTCCCAGAACCCGTGGATGGGACCTGGCTGAGGCCCAGGGTTTGCAGGTGCAATCAAGTTAAGATGCAGTCCTCAGGAGGGCCTCACCTCACCCGACAACCGCTATCCTCCTGAGAAGGAGAAAAGTAGTCACAGAGACAGACAAGCACAGAGATGAGACGATGTGGAGACACACAGGAGAGACACACAGGAGAGACATACAGGAGAGACACACAGGAGAGACACACAGGAGAGACACACAGGAGAGACACACAGGAGAGACATACAGGAGAGACACACAGGAGAGACATACAGGAGAGACATACAGGAGAGACATACAGGAGAGAGTGGCCGCGTGTGGACAGAGCAGACGCTGGAGGGATTGACCACAGGCACAGGGGACCTGGAGCCACGGAGAGTAGCAAGAGGCAACTTAGGGATCGTCCCCTGGAGCCTCTGGAGGGACCACGCCCTGCCCACACCTTGATTTGGGACCTCTGTGGGAGAATAAAGTCTCCTGTTTTAAGCCATTCAATTTATGGTTATTTATCATAACAGACCTAGGAAATAAATACAATGCCATACACAAAATTCAAGTTGATGAAATGTGGAGTTGCCATCTGATCCATCACTTCCACTGCTTGATAAATACCCAAGAGGATTGAAATATAAGTCCACACAAAAATTTACACATGCACGTCCACCACACCAGCATGGTTTAAACGAGTCAACAGATGAAAACAACCCAAATGTCTATCAACAGACGAGTGGATAAACAAGATACGGTATAGGCAGGCAATGGAACATTCGCCACATAAGGGATCGAAGTATGCATCCACGCTGCAGAAGGACGAACCCTGAAAACGCTGTGCTCAGTCAGACAAGCCGGACACAAATGGCTACCTGTCGTGTGGCTCCATGTATGTGAAATACCCAGAATACGTAGCTCAGTCAGACAAGCCGGACACAAATGGCTACCTGTCGTGTGGCTCCATGTATGTGAAATACCCAGAATACGTAGCTCAGTCGGACAAGCCGGACACAAATGGCTACCTGTCGTGTGGCTCCATGTATGTGAAATACCCAGAATACGTAGCTCAGTCAGACAAGCCGGACACAAATGGCTACCTGTCGTGTGGCTCCATGTATGTGAAATACCCAGAATACGTAGATCCACAAAGACAGAAGAGTAGGCTGCCGGCTACCAGAGTCTGTGGGGGAGTAGGGAATGGAATTTCTTTTTAAAAAGCTGAGATAAATTTTAAAATTCAACTTAGAAAAAAGTGAAACAAATACTTTTTTTTTTTATTGAGACAGAGTTTCGCTGCTATGACCCAGGCTGGAGTGCAATGGCGCGATCTCGGCTCACCGCAACCTCCGCCTCCTGGGTTCAGGCAATTCTCCTGCCTCAGCCTCCTGAGTAGCTGGGATTACAGGCATGCGCCACCATGCCCAGCTGATTTTTTGTATCTTTAGTAGAGACGGGGTTTCACCATGTTGACCAGGATGGTCTCGATCTCTTGACCTCGTGATCCACCCGCCTCGGCCTCCCAAAGTGCTGGGATTACAGGCTTGAGCCACCGCGCCCAGCCAACAAATCCTTTAAGAAAAACTTGAGAACATTTTCAAGCAAATATTGCTTCAACAAGACACACCAAAGAAGCACACACCCCAAATAAAGAAAAATATGAATTTAATTACATTAAAATGAAAAATGACTATCCAACAAAAGACAGCAAAAACAAATGTTGAAAAAGACGTCTGCCACACAGGTGACTTACAGACATTCCTGCCCATGCACTATGATACAGACACAAGAACATTCAGGGCCAGGTGCAGTGGCTCACGGGTGTAATCCCAGCACTGTGGGGGTCTGAGGCGGGAGGATTGCTTAAGGCCAGGAGTTCCAGACCACCCTGGACAACATGGGGAGACTCTGTCTCTACAAAATAAATTAAAAAAAAAAAAAGAATATTCAAGACACCTGATGGTGGCAAAACACTGGCAGCAAACTCAGTCACCAAGGGAAGAATCAAATAAATCACAGGACAGGTCTGTCAAAGCCGGGAGCAATTGCAGAAGAAAATGCGGCGGACCGTCATGCGGTGATGGGACCCTCAGGCGGTGATCAGACCCTCACGCGGTGATCGGACCCTCACGCGGTGATCGGACCCTCACGTGGCGATGGGACCCTCACGCGGCGATGGGACCCACACGCGGCGAAGGGACCCTCACGCGGTGATCGGACCCTCACGCGGCGATGGGACCCTCACGCGGCGATGGGACCCTCACGCGGCGATGGGACCCTCAGGTGGTGATGAGACCCTCACGCGGTGATCAGACCCTCACGCGGTGATCGGGGATGACACCTGTGTTAGTCCGGATTCTCCAGAGAAACGGAACAACAGCAGATGGATATAGTCTCTCATTGGTCCTGCATGAACCAGTAAGATATGTGATACATGAGACAGACGGCTGGATGGATGGATGGATGGATGGATGGATGGATGGATGGACATGAACCAGTAAGATATGTGATACTGAGACAGACGGATGGATGGACGGATGGATGAATGGATGGATGGATGGATGGATGGACAGATGGCTGGCTGGATGGATGGATGGATGGATGGACAGACGGCTGGATGGATGGATGGACGGACGGATGGATGGATGGATGGATGGATGGACAGACGGCTGGATGGATGGATGGATGGATGGATGGATGGATGGATGGACAGACGGCTGGATGGACGGATGGACGGATGGACGGACGGATGGATGGATGGATGGATGGATAGACGGATGAATATGATAGATGATGACAGGTAGGTACAGAAGATTGACAGATGGATCTAGATAGGTTGGGTACATGGATGGATACACATGGATGACTGAGAGATATTGATAGATGGATGACAGACTGATAGCTAGATAGACTGAGTGATTAACAGAACTGGCTCACACGACTAAGAAGGCTGAGAAGTTCTAAGGTCTGTGGTCAGCAGGAGAGCCCACAGTACCCTTCTGGCCCCAAAGCCAGCAGGCTCAAGACCCAGGAAGAGCCAAGGTCTTAGTCTGTGTCCAAAGGTAGGAAAAGACCAATGTCCCAGCTCAAAACATTCAGGCAGGAGTTCCCTCTCACTCAGCCTTTCTGTTCTATTCAGGTCTTCAACTGATTGGACAAGGCCCACCCATCTTTGGAAAGGCAATCTGCTTTACTCAGTCACTCATTCAAGTGCCAATTTCTTCCAGAAACATCCTCACAGATACACCAGAAATGATGCCTGGCTCAATGCTTGAGCACCCGGAAGCCCAGTGAAGTCAATACATAAATTCACCATCATGACACCTGTACCCAGCATGAAAAGGCAAGCTGCAGAACATCGAGGGTGAAACCCCAGCGAAGCTGGGAAAGGGGCCACGTGAAGGTGGTGTGTGTGGATGTAATTGTGTGATAGAGACAGCTGTGTCTGCACATGCAGATGCATCTGGGACAGAGACGGCTGCGTGTGCGCGCGCAGATGCGTCTGGGACAGAGACGGCTGTGTCTGAGCCCACAGATACGTCTGGGACAGAGATGGCTGCGTGTGCGCGTGCAGATGCGTCTGGGACAGAGACGGCTGTGTCCGCGCGCAGATGCATCTGGGACAGATACGGCTGCGTGTGCGCGCGCAGATGCATCTGGGACAGACACGGCTGCGTGTGCGCGCGCAGATGCATCTGGGACAGACATGGCTGTGTCTGAGCCCACAGATGCATCTGGAGGTGAGCACAGGCTGCTGAACATGGTGACCTTCAAGGAAATGGGAAACGGACAGGCTCTACTCCATGTGCTTCTGTAGTGTTCGATTTTACTCAATAAGTACACATGCCTTTTGTATTTAAAAAAAAAACAGGTCCCAGCTCAGTTGAGGACAGGAGCAGCCTCAAACACTCACCTAGCAGCAGGCCTGGGGCTCAGGCCTCCTCCTTCATCCTGAAACTTTCAGCCTGGCTCCTGAATCCCACCTTAAAATGAAATCTGAAACAGAGCCCAGGTATAAGAAACTGATGAGAGCAGCAGACCTGTGGTTCTCAAAGTGTGGTCCCAGCAGCCTGTGGGTCTCTAGGGCCCTCTTGTGATCCCTGAGGTCTCAGTGGTTTCCATGGTGATGCTGAAGTGTTGTTGGCCTCTGCCACTCTCACTCCATCCTGATTGTGGGACTGTCTCAAGGATACAGGACCCCACTTCAGAGGATCAAAGCTAGGTGTTAAAGAGATTTGCCCTCATGATCAAACACTGTGTACCAGACCTGCCTCCAACACTGGGGACGACATTTCAACGTGAGATTTAGTGGAGCACACGTCGAAACTTGAAAACGAGTGATATGGACAAGTTCCTTTAAAAACATCATCTTCACTTCAATCCCTACACCCCAAATTGATAAACTTCAACAACCATTTGTGATTTTACACAAAAAAAAATCTTAGCAAACTAGGATTTCCATTTATAAGAACTTTCTCAGCCTCAGAAAGAGTACCTACGAAGAAATGTCAGCAGCCGCCAGACCACGTGGCAAAACGATGAACTTTCCTTTCAGATCAACAGCCGAATGAGGCACCAGCACCCCTATTTAACTCGACCCATCAGAGAAAGGAATGGGGAAAAGTAGACATTTATGGACTACCAGACACAAAAGCATCATTAATTTGAGATCGTATGACTGTTTACAGTAAAAGCCCCAACCTATCTCTATGGAAAATAATTACTAAGAACATTTAAAATTTAGCAAATTTATTTCTAAACATCAGTAACGTAAAAATTAGATAGATGCCATCTCACAAGGATGTCTTTTGCTACAGTATTAAAATTATTTTAAATGACTAAATTTCACTATATATATATATGGACTTCAGAAAAATTATACAGATTTTGCAGAATTAAAGTCAGCATAAATAAGCAGAGAAATATGCAGTGATTTGGGGCTTGAAAACTCAGTAACACAAAGATACCGGTTCTCCCCAACTTGACCTACACAATGAATGCAATGCTGATCCACATGCTACTGTGTGTACGCATGAGTATGTGTGCAGACTGTAAAAAATCTGACTCTAAAACTCTCGCAGGTAATTGAAGGGCCAAAGCCGTCAAGATGTTATCTGAAGACCTCAGCTTGTGATGGCGCCAGTTACTAAGAACAATCCTCACAGTAAGTAAGACATCAAACAGACCAGGTGCAGCAGAATGAGAAGTCCAGAAACAAACTCACACAGGTGAGTGCATGGAGTCTGACCACACCGGCACCTGGGGTCAGTGGGGAAAGATGGACTTTCAGTGAATGTTGTTAGGACAGCTAGTTACGTCAATCAGAGATGTTCATTCCCACCTCACATCGACCCCAAGTAGATTAAATTTCTACAGAGGCCGGGTGCAGTGGCTCACGCCTGTAGTCCCAGCACTTTGGGAAGCTGAGGCGGGCGGATCACGAGATCAGGAGTTCAAGACCAGTCTGGCCAACATAGTGAAACCCCATCTCTACTAAAAATACAAAAAATTAGCCGGGTGTGGTGGTGTGCGTCTGTAATCCCAGCTACTCGGGAGGCTGAGGTAGGAGAACTGCACAAACCCGGGAGGTGGGGTTGCAGTAAGCCGAGATCGTGCCATTGCACTCCAGCCTGGGTGACAGTGTGAGACTCCATCTCGAAAAAAAAATCTACAGAAGAAAGGTCTGGGCCAGGTGCGGTGCTCACATCTGGAACCCCAGCTCTCTGGGAGGCAGAGGCAAGCAGATTGCTTGTGCCCAGGAGTTCAAGACCCACCTGGACAACAAGGTGAACTCCCATCTCTACAAAAACTACAAAACTTAGCCAGGTGTGGTGGCACAACGCCTGTGGTCCCAGCTACTTGGGTGGCTGAGGTGGGAAAATTGCTTGAGCCCAGGAATTCAAGGCTGGGCCACTGCATTCCAACCTGGGTGACGGAATGATACCCTCTCATTCATTCATTCATAAATAGAAAGGTATAAATACAGAAGTCTTATAAGTTAGTATAGGATCATAGCTTCATGAAGTCAGGGTGGGGAAGGAATTTTTAGGCAAGGCACAAAAAGCACAAACCTTAAGAAAAATAAATAAAAGTCCACTGGAATTAAGAATGCCTGTCCCAAAAGACACCGTGAAAGAGAGACAAGCCCCAAAGACACGAGCAATGCATAGGAATAGACAAGGGCACGCAGGTAACTCCTACAAAACCGGCAAAGACAAGGGGCTTGGAAAGGCCTGCACAGAGGGGCTCAAGCCACTCCCAGTCGGGACATTACATCCAAGAAACGCCCCTGCTGACCCGCCCACCTAGCGCCGGGGCACAGGCCGTGTGTCCGCAGACCCTCACCACTTGGGATCCCCTCGCAGTGGGACAGCCCACCTGGCCCACACATCCCTCCATTCTCTGCAGCAGAACGCTTATTGGGGTCTGCAGGAAAAGAAGTGTCATTTTCACCGGGCGCGGTGGCGCGTGCCTGTAGTCCCAGCTACTCGGGAGGCTGAGGTGGGAGGATCACTTGAGCCCAGGAGTTCTGGGCTATGGTGAGCTGTGCCGATCGGGTGTCCCCACTAAGTTCAGCATCAACATGGTGACCTCCCGGGAGCAGGGGACCATCGGTTGCCTAAGGAGGGGTGAACGGGCCCAGGTCAGAAATGGAGCAGGTCGAAACTCCCGTGCTGATCAGCAGTGGGACCGCGCCTGTGAACAGCCACTGCACTCCAGCCTGGGCAACATAGCGAGACCCTCTCTCTAAAATTTTTTTTTAATAATTTTTTTTAAAAGTATCATTTTCTTGGGATAGTTTCTGAACAGTGCCCCTGCCCTGCCCCAGTGGGGGACTGCAGACCTAGCACCCTGTGGGCCCCCACCCCAGGGTCCTTCCTAGGCTGGTTGGGTTTGGCCTCAAGTATGCTGGGCGCTGTGAGGAGGGCCGGCCGCGTCAATGTCAGTGACTGCTTGAAAACCAAGTTAGCTGGTTGTCCACGCAGGGGATGTGAACGGGCCTGAGATGGGAGCAGCCCGGGCATCTGATGAATGAACAAACACAGTGACAAACAATCTGATCTTAAAACGGGCGAAGGACTCAAATCAACACTTCTCCAGAGAAGACACACAACCAAACAGAGCACGAGCAGGTGCTCAATACCAGAGAAATGCCAACCAAAACCACGAGAAATCACCTTGTACCAGGCCAGGCACGGTGGCTCACGCCGGTAATCCCAACACTTAGGGAGGGAGGCGGATCGCTTGAGCTCAGGAGTCTCAGACCAGCCTGGCCACAAGGCGAAACCCCATCTCTACTAAAACTTAGCCGGGCGAGGTGGCGCGCGCCTGTAGTCTCCGCTACTCGGGGGACCAAGGCAGGAGAATTGTTTGAACCTGGGAGGCAGAGGTTGCACTCCAGCCTGGGCGATGGTGTGACACCCAGGCTCAAAAAAAATTAAAATAAAATAAACAAGAAATAACCTCATATCCATTAGAAGGACGACTATCCAAAAGTAGAAAATGACAAGTGTTGGCAAGGATGTGGAGAAACGGGAGCTCTTGCACATGGCTGCTGGGAATGTAAAATGCTGCAGCCATCACCACAGTGTGGAGGTTCCTCAAAAACCAACTCACAGCACTCCTGCATAGTCCAGCCATTCCACTTCCACAGACACCTGGAGGAATGTATTTATTTATTTATTTTTGTGGCGATGGGATCTTACTATGTTGCCCAGGCTTGTCTCAAACTCCTGGCCTCAAGGGAACCACCCACCTCAGCCTCCCAAAGTGCTGGGATTACAGGTGTGAGCTACCACGTCCAGCCTCTTCGATTTTTTTCTACAAGTTTTGTCGTTTGATGTTTTCCATTTAAGCCTGTGATCCTTTTTTTTCATGTTGATGCATAGTTTTGGGGTACACGTGATAATTTAATATCTTCATACAAGTTAAAGAGATCAAATCGGTATACCTGGGGTGTCTTCCTCACCTTCACATTTTCCTTTACACTAGAAACATCTGAATTACTCTCTTCTGTTTGAAAATGCGCAACTGATTAAACCACAGTCACCCTACTGCCCTCTGAAACAGGTCTTATTCCGTCAAACCATGTTTGTACCCATTCATCAACCTCTCGTCTCCATGTCCCCCCCTCCCTGGCCTCTGGGACCCACCCGTCCTCTCCATCTCCACGAGGTCCACTGCTTCAGCTCCCACGTGATAGCGAGAACATGCAAAGCTCTTTCTGTGCCTGGCTTATTTCACTCAACTTAAGAGACCTCCAGTTCCATTCATGTTGCTGCTAGTGACAGGATTTCATTCTCTTTCACGGATGAATAATGTAGTATACATCCATTGAGTATAAGTATCATCTTTTCTTTTCTTTTTTTTTTTTTGAGATGGAGTCTCGCTCTGTCACTCCATTCTAAGTAGGAGCTTCTAGATGTGGTGTTTTAGACATGCCCACGAGTCCACCAATTCCTTCTTTCACCTCCAGCTTGCCCACAGGTTCCCTTGCCTTCTGCCCAGACATGTCTTAGACGCTCTGGGCTCTAGTGGCAGCAAATTTGGGGGCGTTTCCTGGTCTGAAAATGCCTTCAGCCCTCTTTTTGAGATAGAGTCTCGCTCTGTTGCCCAGGCTGGAGGGCAGTGGTGCAATCTCAGCTCACTGAAACCCCTGCCTCCCAGGTTCTTGCAATTCTCCTGTCTCAGCCTCCTGAGTAGCTGTGACTACAGGTGCACGCTGTCATGCCCAGCTAATTTTTTGTATTTTAGTAGAGACGGGGTTTCACCGTGTTGCCCAGGCTGGTCTCAAACTCATGAGCTCAGGCAATCTGCCAGCCTCAGCTTCCCGAAGTGCTGGGATTACAGGCGTGAGCCATTGTGCCTGGGCTTTTTTCTTTTTTGAGATAGAGTCTCACTCTCACCCAGGTTAGAGTGCAATGGTGCGATCTCAGCTCACTGCAACCTCCACCTCCCGTGTTCAAGTGATTCTCCTGCGTCAGCTTCCCGAATAACTGGGCTTACAGGCATGTGCCACTATGCCCAGCTAATCTTTCTATTTTAGTAGACATGAGGTTTTGCCATGTTGGTCAGGCTGGTCTTGAACACCTGACCTCAGGTGATCTACTTGCCTCAGCCTCCCAAAGTGCTGGGAATATAGGTGTGAGCCCCTGTGCCAGCCCTTCATTCTTGATAGATGTTCTGGGCACACAATTCTAGCTGTCACAATTTTCCCAGGACTTTGAAGATACTATTTACTTTCCTTCTGGCTTCCACTGTTGCTTTTAATAAACCACTTATTTTCTTTCCAGAGAATCTCTTTCTTTCCTGCCTACCTTCAAGATCTCTTTGTCAGCGGGCTCTGCATTTTCACCAAGATGGGACTGTTTGAGCACAGCTTCCTGACTATGCTGCTTGGGAGCCGCTGGATTCCTGGATCTAGGGAGCAGGGGCTCCCGTAGGTTTGGAAAAGTTCTCAGCCGTATTTCTCTGAATACTTGCCATATGCTCTTTCCCCTCCTTCTGGAATTACCGTAAACTGCGGATGCTATACTAAACTGTCTTCCTGTCCCCTATCCCGTCTCATCTGTTCTAGCTCTTTCTGTGTTGCACTTTGGGGTCATTTTCTTCAAACAGCTCCCGATTCTTCAGGAAAGACATCGTGGATTATTTTTTAGGAAATTCCATTTTTATTTCAACAAGTTCTCTTTTTAAAATCTGCTTGGTCATTTTTATAGTCTCTTGCTTCCTGCACATAAATTCCTTGTTTTCTTTAAACATATTAAACATCCCCATTCCGTGTGATGTGTCTGCTTACTCTAGGATCAGAACTAATGTGTTTGCTTCTGTCTTTTTGCTGGGCCTTGCTTATGGGGTGTGTGTGTGTGTGTGTGTGTGTGTGTGTGTGTGTTTACAATTTATTTCCTGTACCTTAGGATGTTCTGACATTAAAAAAAAAACTTCTGTGCTGTTTTACGGTAGTCTCATTTAAAAAACAAAAACAAAAACAACCCTCTGGCGGGGAGACTGCCCCTCCAGGCCTGCCAGTCCTCAGAGATAAGGGCCCTGCTGGGTGCACCTCTACAATGCAACCTCAGCAGTCCACGGCCCACCTCTATCTGGCCAAAGCACTCAGGCAGCCAGGGACCACTCCTACAGCTTGGAGCCCATGGAAATCACTCCAGCTGGCCAGCCACACACCCACCCTGCCTTACGTTTCCTGGGGAAACCCCAGGGAAGGTCTGGCCGAGGCTCTCCAGGGCTCCCGCCTGTCCTCTGGGGCTGCACTTGACTGATCGTCTCATACAAGGACACAGAACGGGGAGCTTGTCTCCTTGAGACTGGAAGATGATGACTTTACAGTGAACGTACACTTCTTGGGATGTCCTCTATCTGATGTCTTTCTGCACTGAACTTTGGGGTCATTTCTTCAAACAGCTCCCGATTTGCTTCTACACTGTGTCTGCCATGCTCCAGGAAATACTACCAACTGCAACTTATCTTTTTTTTAATTCTTTGTTTTGAGACAGGGTCTTACTCGATTGCCCAGGCTGGAGTACAGTGGCACAATCATGGTTCACCGCAGCCTCCACCTCCTGGGCTCAAGCGATCCTCGCACTTCAGCCTCCCAAGTACCTCAGACCACAGGTGTGCACCGCCATGCCTGGCTAATTTTTTTTTTTAAGAGACAGAGTCTTGATATGTTGCCCAGGCTGCTCTCAAACTCCTGGGCTCAAGCAATCCTCTGGCCTCAGCCTCCCAAAGTGCTGGGATCACAGGTGTGAGCCACCACACCTGTCTACATCTGGCTTTAAAAGGAAAATGTAAGCACCATACACTGTGTTAAAGTAAATCAGTTCAGAAACAGCGCCACACACTGCACACCCTGCCTCATAAGCAGCAGCTGCACATCAGGCAACGTGGGTTCAGAGAGTGGAGTGCAGACGTGGGGGATTCTGAAGAGTGGGGGGGGTGAGGGTGAGAAGCCCAGACCGCACCACCATACACCACACCCATGGAACACAACTGCACCTCACACCACCAATTCACACACACACACAATCACACACACACACACACAATCACACACACAGGCAATCACACACAGACACAATCACATACACAGGCAATCACACACACAGACATGCAATCACACACACAGACATGCAATCACACACACAGGCAATCACATACAATCACACACACACAGGCAATCACACACACACACAATCACACACACACAGGCAATCACACACAGACATGCAATCACACACACAGACATGCAATCACACACACAGACATGCAATCACACACCCAGGCAATCACATACACACACGCAACCTCACACACATGCAATCACACACACACAGGCAATCACATACAATCACACACACAGGCAATCACACACACACAATCACACACACAGGCAATCACACACAGACACAATCACATACACAGGCAATCACACACACAGACATGCAATCACACACAGAGACATGCAATCACACACACAGGCAATCACATACAATCACACACACACAGGCAATCACACACACACACAATCACACACACACAGGCAATCACACACAGACATGCAATCACACACACAGACATGCAATCACACACCCAGGCAATCACATACACACACGCAACCTCACACACATGCAATCACACACACACAGGCAATCACATACAATCACACACACAGGCAATCACACACACACAATCACACACATAGGCAATCACACACACAGACACAATCACACACAGACATGCAATCACACACATATGCAATCACACACACAGACATGCAATCACACACACAGGCAATCACACACATACAATCACACATACACAATCACACAGGCAATCACACACACTTACATGCAATCACAGACACACACAGGCAATCACACACAGGCAATCACATACACACACAATCATATACACATGCAATCACACACACAGGAATCACATACACACATGCAATCACATACACACACAAACACACAGGCAATCACACACTCACAGGCAATCACATACACACATGCAATCACATTCACATACATGCAATCACACACAATCACACACAAAGGCAATCACATACACACACTTGCAAACACACACATGCAATCACACACATACACACACACACACACACACACAGGAACTTGCTATGTTTTTACAAAACCAAAGCGGACGGAAGAGCAGCACACAGTTTAGGAGCAGCCGCACCAGCTCTCAGCGGGTCCCAGTGCTCCTGAACGCAAAGCCCAACCCTGCTGATGCACTTTAGGGCCTGCTTCCAAGTCCTCGAGGCCAGGCCTTTCTGAGAGGACTAGGGACATTCTGGTGAAAGCCGATTTGGTTTGTATGACAGAGGAGATCTTTTGGTGCCTGACACTTTCCTTTTTAAAGACACAGAAGAGACGAGGCGTGGTGGCTCACGTCTGTCATCCCAGCACTCTGGGAGGCCAAGGCGGGCGGATCACAAGGTCAGGAGTTTGAGACCAGCCTGCCCAACACGGTGAAACCGCATCTCTACTAAAAATACAAAAATTAGCCTGGCGTGATGGGGGGCGCCTGTAGTCCCAGCTACCCGGGAGGCTGAGGCGGGAGAATCATTGGAAGCCAGGAGACGGAGGCTGCAGTGAACCGAGATCACATCACTGCACTCCAGCCTGGGTGACAGAACGAGACTCCATCTCAAAAAAAAAAAAAAGACACAGAACATGGAATGTGTGTGTTTAAACTGAACCAAGTATTTTGATATCCTGACACCTGCAGAGGCCTGAAGACACAGAACATGGAATGTGTGTGTTTAAACTGAACCAAGTATTTTGATATCCTGACACCTGCAGAGGCCTGAAGACACAGAACATGGAATGTGTGTGTTTAAACTGAACCAAGTATTTTGATATCCTGACACCTGCAGAGGCCTGAAGACACTGCGGGTCGCAGGACCGCTCAAGTGGCGTCTCGCTCTAGAGGGGAGCCCTCCCTTCCTGGCTTACCTCCCGGCCTTCACCCGGCCACATCTGTGGGGCCATTTGCCGAGTCCAAGGCTAGGATGCTCCCAGAAGTTGCTGCACTCAAGGAGGCCCTGCTGGAAATGCCAGGCAACCTTGGGCAGGTGAGGGAGCTGGGGCACTTTGAGTTCAAGGCACAGACCCTCATTCCAGAGTCCACGCCCCCCAGGCAGAAGACACCAGCTCTTGGTGACACAGGCCACAGACACCCACCCCTGGCTGAGCTGGAGAGAGAACGGCTTCCCAGCCGCTCAACTGTCTCCATGCCAGTTTAAAGCAGCAGCCAGTGGGGCTTGAAGGGGGCAGGCATGCTGGTCTGGAATCCATCCTGTGCTGAGTATGACCTGTCCAAGAGGGGCTGAAGGCCACTGGCTCTCTGGACCCCAGGGGTAAGGACCACCTAGCTGTTTCCTTGCCCATGGAAGAGCCGATGGCAGTGGCTGGGGCTGAACGGCCCTCGTCTCCCCTCCAGCTACAGCCACCTCCTCCCATGCATCCACTCCACGCCCTCCTCCTGGGTGATGCAAGCCCACTGCAGCTCAGAGCTGCCTTTGGACCCCAGGCCCTGGCCCCGAAAGCGCTGGAGCTGCGGTTTTCAGAGAGCGCCTGTGGTCCCCTGGCACCAGGATGGCTGCACAGGCTCCCTGCTTGTCCCTCGTGGCCACCCAAGGTCAAGCGTGAAGCCCCAAATGCCTGCCCCAGGCCCCGCGCCCTGCAGCCACATGGCTGCGCTCTGCAGTGGTGGCACCACGCACCCAGCCTGGGCCTCTGAGGCCCCCCTGCTGGCCTGCAGCCCGTACTTCATCTGGTGTGTCTGCGTGTTCTCAAGGGAGAGCTATTCCAGGGTCCAGTCAGCCAGATCCCAGAAACTAAGCCCTGGCCTCCATCTCCCCCAAATGAGACTAGAGCTCCCAACAGGCTGCCGGTGGCTCACTCTTTAATGGATGCCCTGAAACATGGAGCTCACACTTCAATGGGAAGAGGGAACCCAGTGGGTGAAGTGGAGGCCATGCCCCGTGGCTGACAGCAAGTCACTCTCACTGCAAACACAGGCTATGCAGAAACGCAGCACACACTGGTCAGGCTAACTCCGCCCTGCTAGCTCCCGAGCCCTGCGCCGGCCCCACTCCACGCTCCTAGAGGGCTCTGAGGAGGGGTGGAGGTGGAGAAACAGGGGCAGTGGGCACAGCCTTCCGCATGGGATACCTGAAGGCTCAGCCCTGGTGCCCCGGTTCAGAGGTGCACCTGGCTCAGGTGTGCAGCACGTGCTCTTCCATGTGCAGACGCCTATGTGCCACCTGATCCAATGCCCCAGACCCCTCTGGACCACACACAACCCACCCTGAGGCACCCTGCAAGCAAGCATAGTTAGGCATCTCCAAAGCCCCAGCCCAGTGCGCAGACCCTGGACAGCACCCAGCTTCCAGGCACAGAAACCAACCCCTGAGGCTCATGCCAGGCAGAGTGGGGTGCAAGGCCCGGAGGCTGCCAGGGCTGGCCAGAGACGCCGCCCCATCCTCTCAGACAACCCTGTGTGGAGCTGCAACTGGGTCCCAGCGCCCCCTGGGGCTTAGCACCCACGTGGTGGGCTCCTCTGGGGCTACAGGATGCTCAGGGAGAAAACGACCCACGAGCTGGGGCCCCTGAGCATGGGTGGGGCCAGGCAGGGCGCCGCCACGGGGGACTCTCCCAGGTGGGAAGCAGGATCCCACCCAGCAAGCACAGCAGACAGATGTGGGAAGACCCCAGACAGAGGCCCCAGGCCCCAGGCCCCAGCCCCCAGCCTCCCCACCAGCCAGTGCCAGCCAAGGCTTCGGGCTACTTGGAGACTGTGGGCCACCAGTCTGGCACAGATGCGGCTAAGGCCACCTGAGCACCCTTGGAGGCTCTGATGTGCAGAGGACCCTTGATCTTCTCTGAGCGCAGCAGGGCCAGCCCCACATTGCCCTGGCCGGCCCTGTATTTGCCCACAGTCTGTCCCGACTCAGTTAGCACCTCTGCGCCGGGGCTGATACCACTGGTGGGAAGGGGGTCCAAGAGCCGGACAGGGAAGAGGCGCTTGCGGATGATGCCCATGTGGTGGGTGCGGGCCGTCAGCTCCTGGCCGATATAGCAGCCTTTGGTGAAACTCACGCCGTTCATGAAGGCCAGGTTGGACTCCAGAGGCAGGGCCACCCCTGGAGGCAAGTCTCGGACCCCCTCGGGAACGCCTGCAGAGATCGGAGGGGGAAACCAGCGAGAATTGAGCATGTCCAGCCCCACCCGTGCAATCCAGCCCAGCGTGCCCACCCAGCCCATACCTTGCAGGTACCGATGCTGGTGATAATCCCACAGGTCCCCGAGCCGGCCCCCGGGAACCAGGGCTGGGCCTTCATTCCGGGTGAGGAGCCGCCACCCCATGCGTGGCGTTCGTGGGTCGCGGATGAGGATGGCGTCGGCCCCCAGCCTCTCCTGCAGCGGTGCAGCCCCGCAGGCCTCAGGGGAGCGGGGTAACACCGCCCACACTCGCAGATCCAGGTGCGGCTCCACCGTGACCTTCCGTCGGATCCTGTACAGCGCCAGGTGCTTCTGCAGCGCGCCCTGAACGGAGCTGTCACACTCCAGGAGGAAGCCAGACGTCTCCTCCGAGTGCTCCCGGAGCCTGCAGGGAGAGAGGCAGGGGACGTGCTGCCGGCTCACCAAGCGCCTGGGCCAGAAAGGGCTGCCCGACGGAGCACGCCTTACCCAGGCAGATGACAGCACCACGGCGACCAACGCAAAGAGCCCTGCCCTCAGCCACAAGAGGCTGCACCTTCAGTGCAAGTGCCCGGTCCCAGTGCAGGAGCCACGCTCACAGCTGGAAGCGCGCACAGTGGAGACCAGTACAGGGCGCGGCGCCCACAGCCACGCGGAGCCGCATGCTGACAATGCGCATCAGGGCTGGTAGGGTACCCCCAGACTGGCGCCCGGAGCCCTGCCACAGCCACGCGGAGCTGCGCCACCAGAGCTCAGATCTAAGCATCCAGAAGCGAGCTCACGGGGCCAGCTCAGACAGACCCCACCTCCCCAGGGACTACAATGGCCTGCCCAAGGGCACCGTCCAGAGAGCCTAGGGCAGAAACAACAGTTCGCTGGATGAGGGAGCAGGGCCAGGCAGGGCCTGGCAGGGGAACAGTGTGCATAGCCAGAGAACCAGACCTGTCTGTTCCAGCCCCAGGAAGCCATCAGGGAGCTGGAAGGTCCTAAGGTGGGCAGGAGGGAGGATCCGGGAGCCCAGGAGGCAGGTCGAGGAGGTACAGCATGCCTGAGGCCTACTCTGCCTGAGCCCACCACCTGCCTCCCCAAGCCAAGTCTCAGATCTCAAATGGGCCCCCAGGCAGCCCTCCTCAGAGGATTTCGGCTGGCAGCACCCCACGAATGACCGACCAGATGGATGGCAGGGCCAATTACAGAGGGACACAGAGGAGAGGCCCAGGCAGCGTGGGGCATGTCAGGTGGGGGCACCAAGTGGAGACACCTGGGCTGAGCCACCTCCGGGGCCGGGGCTGACTGCAGGTGTGGACTGCACAGGGCTCCACAGCCCAGTGAGAGCTGAGACGGAGGTGGCAAGACCCCCAGAGAACCTGCCAGAGAGAAGCGCAAGAGCAGGTGGCCCAGCCCCTTCCGCCAGGAGAGGGCTCAGTCCTTGCCAGTCACCCAAGCTTCAGGTGCCACGCGGGGGCCGGCCACCTTCATCTCTGCAGTCGCACTCCACCTTGTGGTCATACCCATGTGCCAGCAGCCACACATCTCACTGAGGACCCTGCCTCAGGAAGGGTGAACAGCGCCAGCTGCCACAGCCAGTGGAGCCAGCCCACCCTCCAGGACAGCAACGGCACCGGCGAGGCAGGGGAACACGTGTCATTTACACACGTGAGGCTGAGATGCCGGGAAGAACAGTAAGGACGGCACAGGGGTCAGCCGCAGGTGCGCTGCGAAAAGGTCACCATGCCACCAGGAAACACAGATGCAGTGGCGGCCAGGAACGCTGGCCAGCACCAGGAGAAACCAGGTAACTGGCACGCTACTGGTGGGGAGGCAGAATGGGCGGCCCTCTGGAAGACACGGTGCAGGGCCTCACAACACCAAACAAGCAACTCTGCTGCGGCCCGGCCCCTCACTCCTGGGCCTGGATCACCGAGGAACGGAGACGGGAGCTCACAGGAAACCTGCAGTGAAAGCCCACAGAGGGAGAATCAAGGTGTCACCACACCACGGGGGACCTCTCAGCAAGAACACGAAGCAGGAGATGGACAGATGTGGGCAGATGCGAGGGCACTATGATGAGAGAACTGAGGGCAAAGCCTAAGGCCGGTGCCTACGTCTACACACTCCCGAGACGACAGTTCTACGGCGGTGGGTACGTCTACACACTCCCGAGACGACGGTTCTACGGCGGTGCCTACGTCTACACACTCCCGAGATGACAGTTCTACGGCGGTGGGTACGTCTACACACTCCCGAGATGACAGTTCTACGGCGGTGGGTACGTCTACACACTCCCGAGACGACGGTTCTATGGCGGTGGGTACGTCTACACACTCCCGAGATGACAGTTCTACGGCGGTGGGTACGTCTACACACTCCCGAGATGACAGTTCTACGGCGGTGGGTACGTCTATACACTCCCGAGATGACGGTTCTACGGCGGTGGGTACGTCTACACACTCCCGAGATGACGGTTCTACGGCGGTGGGTACGTCTACACACTCCCGAGATGACGGTTCTACGGCGGTGCCTACGTCTACACACTCCCGAGATGACGGTTCTACGGCGGTGGGTACCTCTACACACTCCCGAGATGACGGTTCTACGGCGGTGGGTACCTCTACACACTCCCGAGATGACGGTTCTACGGCGGTGGGTACGTCTACACACTCCCGAGATGACGGTTGTACGGCGGTGCCTACGTCTACACACTCCCGAGATGACGGTTCTACGGCGGTGGGTACGTCTACACACTCCCGAGATGACAGTTGTACGGCGGTGCCTA
Source organism: Saguinus oedipus (assembly GCA_031835075.1). Taxonomy (NCBI): domain Eukaryota; kingdom Metazoa; phylum Chordata; class Mammalia; order Primates; family Cebidae; genus Saguinus; species Saguinus oedipus. The sequence goes on along the minus strand of CM063188.1, from coordinate 1,449,329 downwards.
CGTCTACACACTCCCGAGACGACAGTTCTACGGCGGTGGGTACGTCTACACACTCCCGAGACGACAGTTCTACGGCGGTGGGTACGTCTACACACTCCCGAGACGACAGTTCTACGGCGGTGGGTACGTCTACACACTCCCGAGACGACGGCTCTACGGCGGTGGGTACGTCTACACACTCCCGAGACGACGGCTCTACGGCGGTGGGTACGTCTACACACTCCCGAGACGACGGCTCTACGGCGGTGGGTACGTCTACACACTCCCGAGACGACGGCTCTACGGCGGTGGGTACGTCTACACACTCCCGAGACGACGGCTCTACGGCGGTGGGTACGTCTACACACTCCCGAGACGACGGCTCTACGGCGGTGGGTACGTCTACACACTCCCGAGACGACGGCTCTACGGCGGTGGGTACGTCTACACACTCCCGAGACGACGGCTCTACGGCGGTGGGTACGTCTACACACTCCCGAGACGACGGTTCTACGGCGGTGGGTACGACTACACACTCCCGAGATGACGGTTCTACGGCGGTGGGTACGTCTACACACTCCCGAGATGACGGTTCTACGGCGGTGGGTACGTCTACACACTCCCGAGATGACGGTTCTACGGCGGTGGGTACGTCTACACACTCCCGAGACGACGGTTCTACGGCGGTGGGTACGTCTACACACTCCCGAGACGACGGCTCTACGGCGGTGGGTACGTCTACACACTCCCGAGACGACAGTTCTACGGCGGTGGGTACGTCTACACACTCCCAAGATGACGGTTGTACGGCGGTGGGTACGTCTACACACTCCCGAGACGACGGCTCTACGGCGGTGGGTACGTCTACACACTCCCGAGACGACGGTTCTACGGCGGTGGGTACGTCTACACACTCCCGAGATGAGAGTTCTACGGCGGTGGGTACGTCTACACACTCCCGAGACGACGGTTCTACGGCGGTGGGTACGTCTACACACTCCCGAGACGACGGTTGTACGGCGGTGGGTACGTCTACACACTCCCGAGACGACGGCTCTACGGCGGTGGGTACGTCTACACACTCCCGAGACGACGGTTCTACGGCGGTGCCTACGTCTACACACTCCCGAGATGACAGTTCTACGGCGGTGGGTACGTCTACACACTCCCGAGACGACGGCTCTACGGCGGTGGGTACGTCTACACACTCCCGAGACGACAGTTCTACGGCGGTGGGTACGTCTACACACTCCCGAGACGACGGCTCTACGGCGGTGGGTACGTCTACACACTCCCGAGATGACAGTTCTACGGCGGTGGGTACGTCTACACACTCCCGAGACGACGGCTCTACGGCGGTGGGTACGTCTACACACTCCCGAGATGACAGTTCTACGGCGGTGGGTACGTCTACACACTCCCGAGATGACGGTTGTACGGCGGTGGGTACGTCTACACACTCCCGAGACGACGGCTCTACGGCGGTGGGTACGTCTACACACTCCCGAGACGACGGTTCTACGGCAGTGGGTACGTCTACACACTCCCGAGATGAGAGTTCTACGGCGGTGGGTACGTCTACACACTCCCGAGACGACGGTTCTACGGCGGTGGGTACGTCTACACACTCCCGAGACGACAGTTCTACGGCGGTGGGTACGTCTACACACTCCCGAGATGACAGTTGTACGGCGGTGGGTACGTCTACACACTCCCGAGATGACAGTTCTACGGCGGTGGGTACGTCTACACACTCCCGAGATGACGGTTCTACGGCGGTGGGTACGTCTACACACTCCCGAGATGACGGTTCTACGGCGGTGGGTACGTCTACACACTCCCGAGATGACAGTTCTACGGCGGTGGGTACGTCTACACACTCCCGAGATGACAGTTCTACGGCGGTGGGTACGTCTACACACTCCCGAGATGACAGTTGTACGGCGGTGCCTACGTCTACACACTCCCGAGACGACGGTTCTACGGCGGTGGGTACGTCTACACACTCCCGAGATGACAGTTCTATGGCGGTGGGTACGTCTACACACTCCCGAGATGACGGTTCTACGGCGGTGGGTACGTCTACACACTCCCGAGATGACGGTTCTACGGCGGTGGGTACGTCTACACACTCCCGAGATGACAGTTCTATGGCGGTGGGTACGTCTACACACTCCCGAGATGACGGTTCTACGGCGGTGGGTACGTCTACACACTCCCGAGATGACAGTTGTACGGCGGTGCCTACGTCTACACACTCCCGAGACGACGGTTCTACGGCGGTGGGTACGTCTATACACTCCCGAGATGACAGTTCTACGGCTGGAGTACAAGTTTCTGGGTGTCGGGGGTACCCATGCAGAGGCAGGAGCGGGAAGCCACGTGGGCCTCATCATGGCCACAGGTATCCACACGGGATAAAATCACAGCGTTAAACCTATGGGTGCACACAGGCACACAGCAAGGCAAGCAAATCCAGACACCCCACCCGTGCCCTCCATGTGTAATCGGGGAACTGGGGATCGGTCTGTGCCAGCTCCTCCAACAGGTTTTTTTTCTTTTTTTTTACAACTTCCTGTGAAATCTGTAATTATTTCTAAATAAGATGTGGGGAAAAAAACAAGAAGCTTCCCCTGCAGTGTCCGAGAGCTACAAGAGAGAAAGCAGCGGGGAGTCCTCTCATTCCAGCCGCCTGACATCAGCGAGTTCTTAACCATGGGCATGCAGGTTTGTATTTTTAAAATCCACAGTGCGGTCAGCAGATGAAGATGGACTAAAACAGGGGAGCAGGGGACCTGGACAGAGGGACAAACGTGAGGTCAGAGCACAGGGTGCTGGGCACTAGACAGGCAGGGAGGAGCTGAGCAGCACCAGGCCGAGTAGCAGGACAGAGTAAGGGGACTGGAGTGTGGCTGAGGGACCGCAGGTCCCGGGTCTAGTGAGCCGAGACACACAGGCACAGGGGAGGCTGCAGAGCCCTACAGGGCAAGGGCAGGAGCTGGGGATGAGCAGGCAGGGTGGGGCCAGGGTGCCACATGGGTCCGTCAGTCCAGAGTGGGGCCCAGAGAAGACCAAGCTTTGGGCCCCTGTGCTCTGAGGTAGGGCCAGCTCAGCTGCCTGCCTTGGCAGGGACCCCCACCCATGCTGACACCCTCTGCCACCCACATCTGCTGGGCACTCCCTGGCCTCACACAGAGTGGATGTCCTCACAGGACCCAGGTTCTGGGGTTGAGGGCACTTTCCAGCCCTCTGTGCCGGTGGCTGTCTACCAGGCAGCTTCTCAGGACCAACTGAGCTGGGATGTGACCCCAGGCCCACCCCAACCCCTGCCACACCTGAAGACCACCAGGAGACCCGCCACATGGAGAGTCGCAGCATAGGAGCTTTCTCAGCCTCATCATTCTCTGTGTGGGGGCTGTCCAGACACGGAGCAGCACCCCTGGCCTGCAGCCCACCCCATCACGAGGGGTGCTGGGGACAGGGCTGTCAGGGAAAATACAGGGTACGTGGTTAAATTGGAATCTCACATCAACAACAAATGATTTTTTAGTGTATCCCAAAGACCACATAGGACACACCTACAGATCATACGCTGCTCATCTCAGACAGACCTGGGTGTCCCGTGCTTTTGTGTGCTGAGCCTGGAAGCCCCTCTGGGAGCAAGGACACAGGAGGAGGAGGGAGTCCGCAGTGGCTCTGGCCCGGCCATCAGATCCAAGGGTTTCCAGTCCTGTTCAGGAAGACGCTGCTCTGGGGCCTGGCCCCTCCTTCCCCCTCTCCTCCCTCCTCCCTCCCCACAGGCCCCTCCCTCCCCCTCTCCTCCCTCCTCCCTCCCCAGGCCACTGGAGGCTGACAAGTCTCTCCTGCTCCTCAGTGCTGGCCAGACACAGGCCACAGCCCGGACACTCCTGGGCTACCGAGCCCTGGACTGAGTCCACGTTCTTGCCCCAGCCAGCCCACAGCGAGGCCACCGGACCACAACCCTACCCACAACAGGGGCCCACAGCCTCTTTCTGCCTCCCACATGAAGACAGATCAAAACCAACTGAAAGAAAGGGACCCCAAGGAGGCTGGGCACAGTGGCTCATGCCTGCAATCCCAAAACTTTGCAAAGCTGAGGCAGGAGAATCGCTTGAGCCCAGGAGTTCAAGACCAGCCCGAGCAAAATAGTGAGACCTCAACTACCTGTAGTCCTGGCAGGCTGGGTGGGAAGATCGCTTGAGCCCAGGAGTTTGAGGGTACAGTGAGCCACGACTGTGCCACTGCACTCCAGCCTGGGCAATGGAACGAGACCCTGTGTCTTAAAACAAAACAAAACAAAAAACTTAGACCTATACAAAAACCTGCACGTGGCTGTTTACGGCAGCTCTGTCCATAACTGCCAAAACCTGGAAGCAACCGATATGTCCTGTAGAAGAGTGACAAGTAAACTGTGGCCCATCCAGACAACGGAGAACTAACCAGTACATCAAGCTATGAAAAGGCACGGAGAAATCTAAACACACACCAGTAAGTGCAGGACGCCAACATGAAGAGGCTACAGAGGCTCCAGTCAACGACAGGACGTTCCGGAACGTGTGAAACTCTGGAACCACTGAAAATACCGGCCATGGCCAGGAGTTAGGGAGATGGACAGACGGGCGGGGCACAGAGGATTAAGGCAGTGGCACTGCTCTGTGTGATGCGACGGTGCGTTTGCCCAACTCATGAACACGCCATGCCAGGAGCGAGCCCTCATGAAAACCGCGCACTGAGGTGGAAGGAGCATGTCAACAGAGGTTCATCAACCGTGGCCGAACGGCCCTCTGCAGGGGGATCTGATGATGGGAGAACCTGTGGGGTAACATGGAAAATCTCTGTACATTCTGCTCTTTTGCTGAGAACCTAAAACTGCTCTAAAAAGCAAGTCCTATTACAAGACAACAACCACAGGCCGGGTGCGGTGGCTCACACCTGACATCTCAGCACTTTGGGAGGCCGAGGCGGGCGGATCACGAGGTCAGGAGATTAAGACCATCCTGGCCAACATGGTGAAACTCCATCTCTACTAAAAATACAAAAATTAGCTGGGCACCATGGCACATGCCTGTAGTCCCAGCTACTCAGGAAGCTAAGGCAGGAGAATCACATGAACACAGAAGGCGGAGGTTGCAGTAAGCCAAGATCACGCCACTGCACTCCAGCCTGGTGACAAAGCAAGACTCCATCTCAAAAAAAATAAAAATAAAAAATAAATAAATAAAAGACAACAACCAAAAAAAACTGTAGCCTCATCTGAAAGGTGTTACATCCAGGAAACAAGAACAGGGTGCTCTGAGGAAGGAACGGCTCAGGATGATACATTAGTTAGTATCAGAATTGAAATAAAAATGCTACAGTTCAAAAATACCCACAAAGGAATGCTGGGCAGGGAATGACCAGAGAAGCAGGAACACACAGAGGCCCCTGACCCGCAGGCTGCCCTCTCCCCAGAGGAGAGACCAGAGAGGGCAAACCACAGAGAGTGAGATCAACGGCCAACAGCACCCCAGTGAGGAAAAGAGTGTAACCTCATGAACTGAACTAAACGTGCCCACCGAGCACTGCCCTAAGCCCATCACAGAGCAGAGCTGGGAGGGGTGGCATCTGGATCCTGTCGGCCAGCACCCCTGGGGAGCCCGTTGAGGAGGTCACCTCGTCGTGTCCCTCTTCTGACAGCTGAGGAGAAGCGGAGCCATAAACTCCAACAGAATTGAAGCTGGAGGGTTTCAAATATTACTACATGGATGCCAAATGCCACGGAGGATGGTCCCGCCCCACCCAAACCCTCGGAGTGGAGCTCCTGGGCTGAGGGAAACCACTGTCGGATGCTGTCGCTCTTCAGTGCTGAACTGGGGAAGGACAGAGCCACCCCAGTGCCCTCAGCACTCAGAACAGTGAGGGACACAGCAGACACCCAGCAGAAGCAAGGAAAAGTAACCCTCCTGCGGACCTCGAGGGCAGAGACCCCACAAGAAGAGCCACCCAGCATAGGCCTGATAAGGAGAGCTGGGGCTCAGTAGGTCTGCAGACAAGCTCCAGACAAAGCCGGAAAGGATGAAGAGGAGAAAACCCTGAGACGCAGGAAGGACAGACAGCTGGCCCGTGAACGACGCAAGGGCCAGGGGCACCGGCCCCCATACCGTTGGAAACCCACCGTCAAGCTTTGACCATCCCCCAGAAGCTTAACTAACAGCTTTCTGCTGACTAGACACCTTATGTATAATATAAGCAGTCAAGTGGTATATACTTTATATGTTTCATGCTATTATATACTGTATCCTTGCAATACAGTAAGCTACAAATCCCAGGAGGAAAATCCTACGGAAGAGGAAATGCAGTTCCTCCTCGCTGAGTGGAAATGGAACATGATGAAGTTCTTCCTCCTCACTGAGCGGAAATGGAACATGATGAAGCTCTTCCTCCTCACTGAGCGGAAATGGAACATGATGAAGTTCTTCCTCCTCACTGAGCGGAAATGGAACACGATGAAGTTCTTCCTCCTCACTGAGTGGAAATGGAACATGATGAAGTTCTTCCTCCTCACTCAGTGGAAATGGGTCACCATGAAGTTCTTCCTCCTCGCTGAGTGGAAATGGAACATGATGAAGTTCTTCCTCCTCACTGAGCGGAAATGGAACATGATGAAGCTCTTCCTCCTCACTGAGCGGAAATGGGTCACCATGAAGTTCTTCCTCCTCACTGAGCGGAAATGGGACATGATGAAGTTCTTCCTCCTCACTGAGCGGAAATGGAACATGATGAAGCTCTTCCTCCTCACTGAGCGGAAATGGGACATGATGAAGTTCTTCCTCCTCACTGAGCGGAAATGGAACATGATGAAGTTCTTCCTCCTCACTGAGCGGAAATGGGACATGATGAAGTTCTTCCTCCTCACTGAGCGGAAATGGGTCACCATGAAGTTCTTCCTCCTCACTGAGTGGAAATGGAACATGATGAAGTTCTTCCTCCTCACTGAGTGGAAATGGAACATGATGAAGTTCTTCCTCCTCACTGAGCGGAAATGGGTCACCATGAAGTTCTTCCTCCTCACTGAGCGGAAATGGAACATGATGAAGTTCTTCCTCCTCACTGAGTGGAAATGGAACATGATGAAGTTCTTCCTCCTCACTGAGTGGAAATGGAACATGATGAAGTTCTTCCTCCTCACTGAGCGGAAATGGGTCACCATGAAGTTCTTCCTCCTCACTGAGTGGAAATGGAACATGATGAAGTTCTTCCTCCTCACTGAGTGGAAATGGAACATGATGAAGTTCTTCCTCCTCACTGAGCGGAAATGGGTCACCATGAAGTTCTTCCTCCTCACTGAGCGGAAATGGGTCACCATGAAGTTCTTCCTCCTCACTGAGCGGAAATGGGTCACCATGAAGTTCTTCCTCCTCACTGAGTGGAAATGGGTCACCATGAAGTTCTTCCTCCTCACTGAGCGGAAATGGGACATGATGAAGTTCTTCCTCCTCACTGAGTGGAAATGGAACATGATGAAGTTCTTCCTCCTCACTGAGTGGAAATGGGTCACCATGAAGTTCTTCCTCCTCACTGAGCAGAAATGGAACATGATGAAGTTCTTCCTCCTCACTGAGTGGAAATGGAACATGATGAAGCTCTTCCTCCTCACTGAGCGGAAATGGAACACGATGAAGTTCTTCCTCCTCACTGAGTGGAAATGGAACATGATGAAGTTCTTCCTCCTCACTCAGTGGAAATGGGTCACCATGAAGTTCTTCCTCCTCGCTGAGTGGAAATGGAACATGATGAAGTTCTTCCTCCTCACTGAGCGGAAATGGAACATGATGAAGCTCTTCCTCCTCACTGAGTGGAAATGGGTCACCATGAAGTTCTTCCTCCTCACTGAGCGGAAATGGAACATGATGAAGTTCTTCCTCCTCACTGAGTGGAAATGGAACATGATGAAGTTCTTCCTCCTCACTGAGCGGAAATGGGTCACCATGAAGTTCTTCCTCCTCACTGAGTGGAAATGGAACATGATGAAGTTCTTCCTCCTCACTGAGTGGAAATGGAACATGATGAAGTTCTTCCTCCTCACTGAGCGGAAATGGGTCACCATGAAGTTCTTCCTCCTCACTGAGTGGAAATGGGTCACCATGAAGTTCTTCCTCCTCACTGAGTGGAAATGGGTCATCATGAAGTTCTTCCTCCTCACTGAGCAGAAATGGAACATGATGAAGTTCTTCCTCCTCACTGAGCGGAAATGGAACATGATGAAGTTCTTCCTCCTCACTGAGCGGAAACGGGACATGATGAAGTTCTTCCTCCTCACTGAGCGGAAATGGGTCACCATGAAGTTCTTCCTCCTCACTGAGCGGAAATGGAACATGATGAAGTTCTTCCTCCTCACTCAGTGGAAATGGGTCACCATGAAGTTCTTCCTCCTCACTGAGCGGAAATGGAACATGATGAAGTTCTTCCTCCTCACTGAGCGGAAATGGAACATGATGAAGTTCTTCCTCCTCACTCAGTGGAAATGGGTCACCATGAAGTTCTTCCTCCTCACTGAGCGGAAATGGAACATGATGAAGTTCTTCCTCCTCACTGAGCGGAAATGGGACATGATGAAGTTCTTCCTCCTCGCTGAGTGGAAATGGAACATGATGAAGTTCTTCCTCCTCACTGAGCGGAAATGGAACATGATGAAGTTCTTCCTCCTCACTGAGCGGAAATGGGTCACCATGAAGTTCTTCCTCCTCACTGAGCAGAAATGGGTCACCATGAAGTTCTTCCTCCTCACTGAGCGGAAATGGGACACGATGAAGTTCTTCCTCCTCACTGAGCGGAAATGGAACATGATGAAGTTCTTCCTACTCACTGAGCGGAAATGGAACATGATGAAGTTCTTCCTCCTCACTGAGCGGAAATGGGTCACCATGAAGTTCTGCCTCCTCACTGAGCGGAAATGGGTCACCATGAAGTTCTTCCTCCTCATGGCCTTCACACTGAGTAGCTGAGGAGGAGGGCGAGGTTGGTCTTGCTGTCTCAGGGTGGCACAGGTGAAGGAAAATCCAGGTATAAGTGATCCGTGCATTTCGAACCCATGCTGTTCAAGGGTCACCTGTACTTTATACTGTAGAGCACTTATTTACTTTTTTGAGACAGAGTTTTGCACTCACTGCCCAGGCTGGAGTGGGATCTCGGCTCACCGCACCTCCGCCTCCTGGGTTCAAGAGATTGTCCTGCCTCAACCTCCCAAGTAGCTAGGATTATAGGCATGAGCCACCACACCTGGCTAATTTTTGTATTTTTAGTAGAGACAGGGTTTCTCCAAGTTGGTCAGGCTGGTCTCGATCTCCCGACCTCAGGTGATCTGCCCGCATCGGTCTCCCAAAGTGCTGGGAATACAGGCATAAGCCACCGCGCCAGGCAGAACAGTTATTAAGAATAGGAACTCAATGGAACTCGGACTCGAAGGGAAAAGGACAAAAGAGGAATGCAGAAATAAGGAAGGGAATTTGGGGACCAAAACAACATCATCGCAAGGCTAACATCAACAACGAAGTACTGACACAGGAGGCCAAAGAGAATCAGAGACTGCAGTTCTTACGATGAATTAAGCGGCTGGATGGAATGTAACGAATACACAAGACAAACAATGATGACGACATCTCTGAACTGGGGGCATGGAGATTTAAGCCTGTTGAGCTGAGGTGGGCACACTTTCTATAAAGGGCCAGAGAATAACTTAGGCTTGAGGCCCATACTCGCGCCACAACTCTGCCACTCTAGACAAAAGCAGCCCCAGGCTGGGCATGGCGGCTCACGCCTGTAATCCCAGCACTTTGGGAGGCCAGGCTGCATGGATCAGCAGAGGTAAGGAGTTTGAAACCAGCCTGGCCAATATGGTGAAACCCTGTCTCTACTAAAAATACAAAAATTAGCTGGGTGTGGTGGCAGGCACCTATACACCTCAGCTACTCAGGAGGCTGAGGCGGGACAACCTCTTGAACCCTGGAGGCGGAGGTTGCAGAGAGCCAAGATCGCACCATTGCAGTCCAGCCTGGGCAACAAGAGCGAAACTATGCCTCAAAAAAGAAAAAAAAAAACAGCCCCAGACCACACGGAATCCAACGGGTCAGGGTCCCAGAGAATTTTATTATAAATACAGGCAATGGGCTGGGTCTGACCTGAGGATGCTATTTCACAGACTCTGGTTCTAGATTTAAGGAGTCCAGTAAGTGACCAGCAATGTGATATGGAAAAAGCCCAAATTAAGACACATTTCGTGACATCAGGATTAAAGAAAAACTTTTAAAAGCTTCCAAAGAAAAACACAGTTCATGTCCAAAGGACTGCAAATAAGAACGGCACTAGACCTCTCAGAAAAGCTGGCAGCAAGAAAACAACGTTGTCATGTGAACATTCTCAGTGACAATTTCCAAGCTAAGATTTTTAGAGTCAGCCAGGATATCAGGTAAAGCCACTGGCAGAGAGAGAACGAATCCAAAAATTCACCCCAAGTAGCTCAGGAAGTCATTAAAAAGGTGTCCATCCTCTGAAACCAAAACAGGAGTAAGCTGAAGAGAACAAGGATCAGGGTCCGCCATGGGAGAGAGCAGCAGGCAGGCGGTGAGATCCAGGCCCACAGCACCCAGCGGAGGTGTCTGGGATCCAGGTCTCCGGAAGCTGGGCAAGGGAACCCAAGGCCACAAGCAGTCGAGGCCCTGACCCAGCATGAACATAACTGACAGCCATGATGTTGTCAGCACAGATGACCGAGCCAAATGCGAATGTGCCAGCAATGGGGAGATCTGGGAGGGGACACAGAGAAACACAAGGAACACAGAATTCGGAGTGTCAGCACAAGCTGTCACTCAGAAACACAGCTCCGCTACCAGGCAGGGCCCCTGAGCCCCGTGTCCCTACGGAGAGAGAAGGTTCACCAGGTAGCCCACTTGGGAGGTGCCCACCTAGAGACGCCTCTGTTCTGATATGGTGGGCACCCAGGCCTCCTCTGGGTGAGTCCCTGACCCATCCCTGGGTGTCAAGCCGAGCCTCCGGGTGCTGGGCTCTGAGTGAGCTTCCCTTGGGTGTCCATCCCAAGTGGAATCTTCTGGGTGGCTGCCCCTGGGTGCCAGTCTCTGGCCCATTCGCCCCTGAGCTTCCACCCCACCTCCCACGCCCTCTGCAGGCCCCGGGAGCCCGCCCTGTCGCTGGGTGCCGGTCCCTGACCACTCCCCTGGGTGCCCGCCCCCTGGGCGCCCTCCCCGCCCGCGCTCACCCGTACAGAATGACGTCATAGAGCGTCCGGCCCTGCACGTTCAGGAAGTGGGCGTAGCCCGCACGCGGAGGGGGCGGGGCATCCCCGGCGGCGGGACCCGGAAGCGGCAGTTCATTTGTCAGCAACCCTAGCAGGAAGGGCGCCGCGTCGGGGCCGCGCACGCGCAGTAGCGCGCGCTCGTCCAGCCGGAAGCAGGTCCAGGCCGCTCCAGCCGTGGGGTCGCCGCTGCGACTGCAGGATCCCTGGGTCAGGCGGCGCCTCAGTGCCAGGGGCAGCCGCCAGCTCCCGGCCGGGCCTCCGCGCCCCGGAGCCGCGCTTCGAAGCAACGCCGCGGCCGCCATCTTGGACAGGAGTGCGGCGGCCGGAGGGGCCCAAGGAAGCGGGAGGGGCGAGTGCTACAGCGTCCCCTCGCGGTGGCCGCCGGAGGGAGACGGGAAGGGGCGGGGCATCGCGGGACGGGGCAGAGAGAGCGTGCGTGCGTGAGAGCAAGGCCGCCCGGGCTGGAAGGGGCAAGCGGGGCGAGCGTGCCTGCGGGTTGGGTGGGGCATCTGTGAGGGGCGGAGCATCGTACGCGGGATGCGTTTCGGGGGCGGGGACTCGGCCTGTCCGTCAGCGCGCAGGCTCCACCCCCCGCAGGTAGTGTGGTTTCTGCCCACCTCTTAACCACCTTCCGGTGCACCAGTTTGGTGGCATTCCTCACTTTCACCCACCCGTGTCTGGCACCGCCACCCGTCTCCAGAACATCTTCATCCAACCTGAAACTCCCCGTTTAAACACCCACTTCCCAACCCCTGGATCCCCATTCTACCGTCTGCCTCCCTGAGCGTGCCTCCAGGGACCTCACGGGAGCGGAATCCTACGGGATTTGCCCTTTGCGACGGCTTATTTCACTCAGCGTGGTATCCTCAGCCCATCCACGGTCTAGCAGGTGTCAGCATTCCTTTTTTTATTTTTATTTTTTGTAAAGACAGGATCTGGCTATGTTGCCTAGGCTGACCGAGCTCTGGAGTACAAGCAATCCTCCCGCCTCAGCCTCTGGGTAGCAGCACGCTGGCCAATGTTTGTATTTTTTGTAGAGACAGGGTCTCTCCATGTTGCCCGGGCTGGTCTCGAACTCATGGGCTCAAGAGATTCACCCTCTTCAGCCTCCTAAAGAGCTGGGATGACAGGCGTGAACCACCGTGCCCGCACGCTTCCTCTTTTTATAAGGGTACCTACCAGTTTGCCAGCTGTCCACATGTGGCTGCCTCTGCCTAATCTGTCTGTCATCTTGTCTTCATTTGCTGGACCATTGGGACGTCAGCTGCAGGAGGCTCTGTCCCAAAATGTCTCCGTGGATTAGGACAGGCACCATCCTGCCCACAGCCCCTCCACACCCCTAATCAATGTGACTAACGAGACACAATCAGGGTTTCCAGTCACATCCTTGGTAACTGCTGCTTTTTTCACGCCAGGGTCACCCTGTCGTGTCTGCATCCTCTTTAGTGCAGGACGCCAAGCCCTCCCTGGAGCCCAGCCTGTCCTCCCACAAAACATCCTTCCAGTGACTCATCGTCTCTTCACAGAGGACAGTTTAGGCAGGAACCGCACACTACCGTGATGTCCCATGCCCCCTGCTGAGCAGGCCTGGACAGTGGCCACTCTCTCTGGTAGTAGGTGGCCCCAGCAACCTTCAGTCCTAGCGTCTGACTGCCCTGGTCCAAGCTGTGCCCGCCTTGCTGGCCTCCTGGGGCCTGTGTAGTCTGTTGACACATTGCCTTCTCCACGGCCCTCAAAGCACCAATGAAGACTTCTTCAAAGTGTCTTTATGGCGCAGAATCCAGACAAGCAGAGGTCTTTGTGTAGCTGTGGAAGAAAGAATTCCTCATGACATGTCTTAGTGTCCGTGAGGAAGACTGCACCACGGCGCAGCATGTGGTGTGGGCCCTGCCTTGGGGCCTCGGGGGAGATGGGGCTCAACCCCAATAAAGCAGGTGGGGAGTGGGGAAGCCGAGGAGCAGCGTGGAGTCTGTGGGTGGGAATGACTAAGAGGAGACATCAGGGCTGAAGGGGGTGTCTGGCTAAACCCACCTCACAGGGTCCTTGCTGCAGGCAGGCAGGGTGATCAGATGTCACCAGGGGACTGGAAAATGAGGGACCCGACCACATGTCACCAAGGGTGAGCAGATATCCAGGGTGTGGAGTTCTGGCTAAACTGACTCAGCAGGGCACTTACTAAAACCGGATTTTCTAAGCAAGTGCACAGATGGGCCTAGGAGAAGGTTCCAGATCCTGGCCGGAGTTTGGCCAAGCAGAGAATCCCTGCCAAGGCTCCCTGCCGTGTCCCGAGGGCCTGGGCCAGAACCTGGCATGTCTTAGGGGCTCGGGTGACATTGGGCAGTCACCGAATTCCCACAGGCCCTGGACGTGGCCATGGAGGCCCTGCTGTCAGCCCATTCCCCCCGCTGCAGCGTCCCCGTCCCCAGAGCTCCTCCTCACCCTTCTGAACCCTCCTCACGGCCTCCCCACCTGACCCAAGCACTGTGAGGTCCCAGGTCCCTTCCTGCCCAACCAGGAGAGAGGTGAGGGGCCTGGAGTGACTCAGCTGGGTCCCCCGAGGTCCCCTGCCAACTGCCACTTCCTCTTTGAGACAGGCCAGGCCTGGAATGCGCTTCCTAGCCGCAGTCGCCACCCCTTCCTCTGCTGGAGCCTGGCGTTCCTGAGGGTGACCTGGTGCCTCCCGGGCAGCCCCATGCGGACAGAGCGGAAGCCAGGCAGGATGACACCCAGGGCGGGGGTTGGCGTGGACAACACCCACAGGCGGGAGTCGAGTTCCTCCAGCATCACGTCAGCCTGAGCCTCAGCCGGCAGAGGAATTTGCTTCCGCCCCTGCACAGGCAGCAGGAAAGGCACACAGCAACCTGGCGCCCCGGGCCGGGCCCAGCGGCTCCCAATCCATCCTGCCGAGGGCCCCCCACCCCAAAGAAGCCACCACCACCACACGGGGCCACTCCGGGTCAGATGGACTCAGAGGAAACAAAAGAGAGCTTTCAACCCCAGAGTCACAGGGGCCACGGCCCAGTGCCAGAGCCTGTGAGGCCTGGCTCCACGCCACCTCCAAGAAGCCTCCCTGGACCCTCCACACCAGCCTGGCCAGCCCGGGGCCTCTGTTCCCCTCATCAGCAGGCAGGAGACTGGGACCTGGCACCTGGGGGAGGAAACCTGGCCCCCGTCCTGGCCTCAGGGACCAGCTGGGGCCAGGGGCTGAGAACTGGAAAGCTCCTGGGTGTGGGGGTCGAAGCCCAGCTTCCCAGGTCCTTCGGGGTTGGGGGAAGGTGGTTTCCTGTTATTCTCGCCTCAGGGCTTCCTCCCTTCCCAGAGGAAAGAGCACCACTGCCCGTTGTAGGGGAGTCTCTGAGCAGCTGGCCCCCGCCCCACGGCGCCCTCCCACCAGTGGCCGAGAGTTGGCTGAGGCTGTGGAAACGGACGGAGGTGAGACGCGGAGGCCCAGCCCGCCAGCCTGCTCCACCCCTGGCCGGGCTCTGCTCTGCTGTGCACAGGGGCTGGGCCCACCAGCGACTGCCCCCGCCACCCCGCACCACCAGCCAGCCCCAGAGCTGGGAAGATGCAGGACAGAGGAGGGAGGGGCTGTGGCACCAGCCTCAGCTCATCACCATCACGGCCACCCCAGGTGGCTGGGGAAACCGAGGCTTGGCTTCTTTATAAATGACTGTGAAGCACCAGGTGTGTGGGACAGGGTTAGCCTCTGAGTCCGCAGACTGGAGCCGCTAAGACACCACGACCCGCTGTAGTGGGAGACACCAGCCCTGCTTGGTGGCCTGGGGCTCAGGCATGACATTGTGGGAACGTCCAGATTATCAAGGACTTGGTCTTACAGGGGAACTAGCAGATGGCGGGGAGGATGGGGCTTGCACAGCCAGGGACATCCCACTGGGAGGGTGTGGCAGCAGGGCCTAAGCCCACCAGCAGATGTCCACAAATGCGACCTGGCATCCCCAAGTCTCCAAGAAGGGAGGTCTGTCCTCCGGTCCCGTCTCCCCTTCTCTTGTGACAATCCAGCTAGCTTCCCATTGGGCATCTACCCTCTAATGCGGGCAGTTGTCCCCTCAAAACTCCTGTGTTGAAGTCCTAACCTTCAGGAACTTCAGAATGTGGCTATAATTGGAGACAAAGCCTTTAACGAGGTGATTAAAGTGAGTTCATTGGGGTGGGCCCTAATCCACTGCGGCTGGTGTCCTTAAAAGAAGAGGAGATTAGGACACATGCACACAGAGGGACAGCCCCGTGAGGACACGGGGAGGAGACGGTGTCCACGGGCCCAGGAGGCAGGTCATGGAGGAATCAGCCCTGCCAACACTTCAGTCTTGGCCTTCCCCTCTGGGACTGCAAGACAATCCCAGAGGATTGTTTAAAGCACCCAGCCCGTGGTGCTGTGTCTCTGCAGTCCCAGCGGACACACCCGCCAAGTTAGGGGTCATTTCCAGCTGTCCTCGCAGCTCAGTGCCCTCTTTTTTTTTTTTTTTTTTTTTTTTTTTTTGCCAATCATTGAGAGCTTGTAAGGTTGCTGAGGTTGGTTGGCCTTGAACTCTTGGCCTCGCCTTCGTAAGCGCCACGACATTCGGCCGGAGCCACTTTGGGCCCCACTCAGTGCCCTCTTAACAGCTCTGGTGAGGGATGTGTACAGTCAATCAGAATATACTATACCCTATCTTTATACCTAGATACACAGCCAAAGACTAAAGTTCCCCACAGCAGCAGCTCTGCTTTCAGTCTGCCTGTGATGGCTGCTTCTATTTATTTTGAGACGGGGTCTTACTCTGCTGTCCCAGCTGGAGTGCAGTGGTGCAATCACAGCTCACCGCGACCTTGACCTCCCCAGCTCAAGTGATCTTCCCACCCCAGCCTCCTGAGCTGGGCCCACAGGTGCATGCCACTGCGCCCCGCTAACTTTTAAATATTTTGTAGACATGGGGTCTGTGTTGCTCAGGCTGGTCTTGAACTCCTGGGCTCAAGTGATGCGCCCACCTCAGCTACCCAAAGTCCTGGGATTCCAGACATGGGACAGTGCCTGGCCTGTGATGGTTCACTTCGTGTTCACTTGACTGGGCCACAGATGCCCAGATACGGGGTCACACATGATTCTAAGCATGTCTGCGAGGGCATTTCTTGAGTGGGTGGGCTGAGGAAAGCAGACTGGCCTCCCCAACACGGGTGGCCTTGTCTGCGCAGGCCTCAACAGAGCCAATGGTGGAGGAAGGGTGAGCCATGCCCAGTTGCCCAGATGGCTGGGCACCACGGCCCCCACCACAGAGACCTGGTCTCCCCCACCGTGGCACCGTCAGCAGCACAGCCCCGCCCCTCCCTGAGCTGGAGAGGCTCCTGGTGCGTCCCCGCTGCAGTGGACCCTGTGCAGTTCATGCTCACTTTCTTCCCCGAGGCTGCACTTTCAGCATTGCCGTCCATGGCTCCACGAGTCGGGGCTCACCTGAGGCCGGAGGTCAGCCAGGCAAGCCCCAGAAAGGAGAGGGGCTCAGCTTGCAGTTAGCATCTGCCAGGAGTCAGGCTTGGGTCAGACTCGGGCCTCAGCCCAGGCTTGGGTCTTGGCTAGGGACACCACAGAGAGAGGGGTGTGCGGCCCAGAAGGGGTGGCCGGCCAGGCTGCACCAGGTTTAAGGGAGGCTGGGAGGGAGCCAGTCACCTGGAGTGTTGCAGGGCTCCTGAGCCCTCTCTGCCCCTCGCTAAAGCCACCCCTGCAGGCTCTGACCGACATCCTGGTCATAACAGGGCCGGAGACAGCCGCCCTCCATCCACTGAGCTGTCTGACTTGGGGCTCTGAGCTGTCCTTTCTTTCTCACCATCAGTACACGCCGCCCAGCCCCACCCGCCCCTGCCCCCAGCACACTGCCTGCACTGAGCAGCCCCTGAGTGTTTTGTGACAAGCTACGGGGGCTCTTCTGTGGCTGTACTCCCCTGCCTGTCCCTGGGGAGGGGTTTCCTCTCGAAGGCAGCCTGGAGCTAAGCCATGTCTCCCATGTGGTAGCTATGCACGCACACCCATCATACACATGTATGCATGCTCCCACACATGCACGCAATGCACATACATATGGATGCAGTCACATACAGCCACACGTGCAGATGCATACACATGTACACACAAGGTTATAAACAAAAGCTAGTTTTATTTTACTCCCTTTCTTCCAGAGGCTGGGTCTGAATTAGGGAGGGGCGCAGACAGGCCATGGGCAGGAAGAGCTCTCTTCCCCCAGCATGGCCAAACCCCCAGGCCCCGACCAACCATTGGGTCCAAGCTGCAAGGCATGGCCAACATCTCTGCAGAGCTCCAAGTCTCCCAGAGGAAGGGAAGGCCGGCAGCGCAGAAGCTCAGAGGGTGTGGCGCTGTCCACCCCAGGCTCCCAGCTCCCAGGGGGTCTCAGTTTGGAGCTGGGAGGGGGAGGGCTGAAGGAGCCCCATTTGCTGTTGCAGGGAATGGGGACAAGCAGCCCCACACACACCAACTGATGCCCATGCCGGGCACCCTGGGGCCTCCTTGGCTGCTCCAGGGAAGCTGGCAACCCAGAAGACTCATTCCAGCTCAGGATAGGGGTGGAGTCGTCAGTGCCCCAGTCCCCCTGGGGTTCAGACAACAGCAGAGGGCCCTTCCTGCCTCCTAGGCCCCCTCTCCACCCCACCTTGGCCCCAGCAGTGACTAAGCCAGAGCACTCCTCCGCGGCTTTCAGCCCCTTCCCTGAGCAGCCTGGCTGCCCCTGTGGGCAGGGTCTGCCTGAGGCCACCGGCTAAGGAGCAGGCTGAGGGTCACAGGTTTCCACGGGAGCCCAACCCTCCTCCTCCCCCTGCTGGCCCTCAAGCCGGCGCCTCAGATCCACACGGTGGTCTTCCCGTCCCTGCTGCTGGCGCTGCCCTTCTCGGAGCCTGCCCTGGGCTTGGCTCCTGGGCGTTCGTGGGCGCCAGGCCGGCCCTGGTCCCCGACGGTGCCCGCAGAGGTAGCACTGCCAGTTCCGGACGCGGGGGCTCCTGCCCTGGGAGGCGCCCGGGAGGCCGCAGGGAGGCCCGCGCACGGCAAAGTGTCCCGGTCGCGGTCCCCGGTCGCCGCCCCGTCGCGCAGCGCCTGCAGGGCCAGGTTTGCCAGGTTCTGGTCGTGCGCCCGAGCGCGCTCGGCCGCCCGCACCACCAGGCTGTAGTCGGGCGGGCAGGCCAGGCCGGCGGCCGCGGCCGGGAAGGCGCAGGGCGGGGGCCGCGGCGCGGGGTTGGGGGCCGGGGCCGGGGGGCCGCGGCGGCCGCGCACGGCGTCCTGCGCGCTGCCCAGGCCCAGGTGGGCCATCTCGCAGAGGTTGAGCAGCAGGCACAGGCAGCTGACCACGTACATGACCAGCAGGAAGACCGTCTTCTCAGTAGGGCGCGACACGAAGCAGTCCACCACGTGCGGGCAGGGCCGGCGGCTGCAGGGGAAGAACGGCGGCACCTCGAAGCCGTACAGCAGGTACTGGCCCACCAGGAAGGCCACCTCAAAGGCCGCCCTGGCCACCAGCTGGGCCACGTACACCCGCATCAGGCCCTCCCTCTGGATGCGCCTCCGCCCGTCGTGCTGCCCGGCCGGGCCCGGGGTCCCCGCCGCCTTCCGGTCCGCGCCCGCACCCTTGGCGCACGCCTCCTCCGCGCCAGCCTCCTCCGCGTCCTCGGCGGCGCCCTCGGCCGCCCCCGGCTCCTCCTCCTCCTCCTCCTCGCCCAGGCCCAGCATGGGCTCCTCCTCGCCCAGGTCGGTCGGCTCCGGCCAGCCGGCGTGTGGGGGCGGCAGGTGCGCCCGGGGCGCGCGGCGGGGCCCCGGGCGGCGGCGGAGGGCGCGGCGCCGCTCCTGCTCAGACGCGCGGGCCAGGCGGTGCACGGCGTAGCCCAGGTACATGACCGAGGGCGTGGAGATGACCACGATCTGGAAGACCCAGAAGCGCACGTGCGACAGGGGCGCGAAGGCGTCGTAGCAGACGTTGTCGCAGCCCGGCTGCCGCGTGTTGCAGGTGAACTTGGCCTGCTCGTCGGAGTAGATGGCCTCGCCGCCCACGGCCGTCAGCACGATGCGGAAGACCACCAGCACCGTGAGCCACACCTTGCCCACGAAGGTGGAGTGGTTGTGGATCTCCTCCAGCAGCCGCGTTAGGAAGCTCCAGCTCATGTTGGTCATAGGGGCGGGCGGGCAGGTCCTGTGGGGCGGGGCGGGGGTCAGCCGGGGGCCTGCACCTAGGAGCTGTCGGCGCGCAGAGCTCAGAGCTGGGGCTCGAGGCTCGCCTCGCAGCTGGCCCCTCTGCTCACACACCGGATGACGTGGAGCTTACCACCTTAAACGAAAGCGAAAGCCCCCACCTGATCCGGCCCCTGCTTGTGCAGATGCAGGGCCCCAGCTGGGTGAGCTGCCTTCGTGAGGCAGGTGGGGACACTGAGGCAAGCACCTTCAAGTGTGTGGGGACTGGGCGTCTCAGTGTCCACTGCACTCATGGCCACCACCCCAGCCCCCAGCCGCACCCAGGTTGTTGGGGAGGTTCCCACAGGATTTCAGCATCTGGAGGGTCTCCCCAGCCTGCCTAGCCACCTAATCCCTCCCGGCCCCTCCAGCTCCCTAGCCCCCAAATCCCTGTGGCCCCATTGGCCCCCACCCTGCAGCCCCATCAGCCCTGTCCTTCACAGCCTCCCATGCCTGAACCACCATCAGCCCCCAGACCTGAAAGTGCCACCAGTCCACAATCTCCATAACCCCTTGGCCCCCAGTGGCCCTGCTCTACCTCCCTCCACACCCTGCACAGGGGCTGTACGGGGTCCCTTCACCTCCATCCTCCCTCCATCCTCCCTCCAGCCCCCTGCTGATCCCACTGCCGTTTCCAGGTGCCTAGGGTCCCAGGGCTCCCCCCAACCAGTCTAGGCTCCTGGTCCTCCGCAGTCCCAACCCAGACGGTCCCCAGCTGGGGTCAGGATGAAGGCAGGCGTCTGTCCAGGAGGGACGGTGTCCAGCAAGGTTATAGACTCCGTGATTTGAGGCCACACTCAGCATCTGTGACCCTCAGAGACAGCTGTGCCGCAGGGTCTATGCTCAGCCCCCTGCCCACCCTCTCCTGGTGGCTGCCCCCAGATGAGTACCTGCTCCTGGGTCGCTGGGGCAGGAGACCCCTTAGCTCCCTCTGCCTCTGGCCCCCTCCCGGTACCCAGCCTGGGAGGCAGCAGCGGCAGGTGTGGGACCAGCAGCAGTCACTGGTGAGGCTCCTGGCCTCTTTATGCAGCCGAGGCCTCCCCACCCGGGGCAGGAAGAGAGGGCAGTCAGGGTTCCTGGGGAAATGGCCCTGCTTCCTCACATCTGTGCAGTACCCCTCAGAGCCACTCATATTCACATGTGCAGACAACTTAGATACACACCCACAGACTCACACGTGTACACACTTGTACATATGCACACACGTGCACATGCATGAACATGTACAGATATGCAGATACACGTGCATGCACACATGCACACATGTACACGTAGATACACATGCAAACAGATTAATGCCATAGGGCACATATGTGACACACAGGTGCAAACACAGATGTCTATGTGCAAACTATCACCAGTGTACATCCGCAGGCATGCCTGTATGCACTCACATCCAGACCCACATGCATGAAAACAGTGTGCCTATGTATGCACAACCACATACACACATGCACACACGTGCAGACAGACCTGTGGATGTGTGATCACACATATGGAGGCGTGGCCCTGAGACCAGGACCCAGGTTCTTCCAGGCCATTCCCAGGACCACTGTGTGGGCCCAAGTGACACAGCCCCCAGAGTGAAGCGCCAGCCTTCAGGCCAGGGCACATCAGCTGCACAGAGAGGCCGGGAGCCTCACCAGCGACTGCTGCTGGTCCCACACCTGCCACTGCTGCCTCCCAGGCCCGGTACCGGGAGGGGGCCAGAGGCAGAGGGAGCTAAGGGGTCTCCTGCCCCAGCGACCCAGGAGCAGGTACTGGCCCTGGGGCAACCACCAGGAGAGGGTGGGCAGGGGAGCTGCAGGAGCTCTGCCTCCTTGGAGCACAGAGCCTGCTGCATAGGCTGGCACACTCCAGCCCTGGGGCCACCTCCCTTCTCCCCCTGGTTCCAGTAGGCCGGCCCCCTTCCCTCTCCGCCTGTCCTATCACAGTGGGCTTCAGCCCACCGATCCCAGCCAGACAGGAACTTAAGACAGAGGAGGCTCAAGGGAGAGATGGAGTGGTAGGCCTTCAGTGCCAGGGCCGGCCTGCCCAGCTGTGTGGGGGCAATATTGAGCAAGCGGCTCTCTGGGGACCACCCGCAGTCATGGTGCCTGCCGATGCCCATGGTATGAGCACTCCCGCTGCGGCTGACTGCCAAGTGGCTTCCCTGACTCAGCTGAGAAAATGGCGCCATCGGCTCAGCTCTGAGGACCACCGTGGCTCGGCCCCAGGCTGATGTGCCCTGGCATCTGAGGGCTGGTGCTTTGCTCTGGGGGGCTGTGTCACTTGCACCCACATAGTGGTTTGGGGAATGGCCTGGAAGAACCCAGGCCCTGGTCTCAGTGCCATGCCTCCAGCCCATAATTCTCTCCTGGGCCTGCTGCCACCCCCAACATAAGCACTCAGCACCCAGCAGGCACCACCAGAGCCAAATGGCCACACCCAAATGCCATCATGCCCTGCAGAACAGCCTCCTCATCCCAGCCAGTCCTGAGCCTGGGGCCGCCTCCAGCACTTCACTCCTCACCCGGCAGCCTGGAGAGCTAGGACACCCACCCAGCAGGCCTCCCACCCCGAGCGTGTCTCCTGACCAGAGCAAGTGCCCAGCCTCACCCGTCCTAGTGCCATATCCCCTGCCCCCACTCCACGCCTGGCTCCAGACATGCCCTCGTGCGCTCTGCCCATGGCTGCCACACTGGCTGGAGCCCACTCCGGCCAGAAGCCTTTGCTGCTTGGCCCCGCCACACACACATGCACAGGCGTGCACACAGGTTCAGCCCTTGCCTGAGGCGGTCGCTGTGTCACCACTGTGCGCTTATCCTGACTATTCCATGTGATGACGATCACAGCTGGAGACCGCGGGGTGACTCTCACAGTTGGGGAGATGAAGTTTCCCTCTTGTTGCCCAGGCTGGAGTGCAATGGCGTGATCTACACTCACCGCAGCCTCCACCTCCCAGGTTCAAGCGATTCACCACCTCAGCCTCCACCTCCCAGGTTCAAGCGATTCACCACCTCAGCCTCCCGAGTAGCTGGGATTACAGGCACGCGCCACCACGCCCGGCTAGAGACGTGGGTGGTTTCACAGAAAACAGACACGCGGATGCGCCTGGGTTCACACACACACCTTTGCTCTGGCCCTGAAAAGGCCTCAGTGTAAAAACACCCTCGGAGCAAGAGCCCACCTGGGGCCCAGGCCTTGGTTCCTACCTCCACTCCCAATCACAGGACTCAGGAACCCCTGGTGGGGAACGGGCAGACCCTAGGGCTGGGGCTGGGAATGCACAGAGGAGCCTGAGGCGACCGTAGAGTCAGAGAGGAGGGCTGGGGGTGCAGCACCTGCATGTCGGGCGCCCGGTGCCGGAGACTGGGTCCCTCCGAGGAGTGAAGGAAATCGAGTCGTCTTGTGTTACAGATTACAGACTGGCTCACAGGTTGCCAAGAGATGTGGCAGAATGGGTAACCAAACAAGGGGCAGGAGGCAGCTCCTCGTGCAGTCAGTCCAAAGCAGCGGAGTGGAGGAGGAGAGCGTGACCCCCAGCCCTACCTGCGGGCTGCACCTGGTAACCCAGCTTCAGAGGGTGTGGGAGGGAGGGAGGGAGAGCACCCTTGCAGCCCGCACCCTACACCAACCCTGGCCAGGTGGCCAAAGTGTCACCACAGGCGTCCTGGATGGCGTGGACGCTTCGTGGCATCTCATGGGAAGGTCCCGTCAACTCCATAGTTTTCCTCCCAAAACCCATCCCCCTGAAGACTCACAAGGAAACATGAGGCTGAAAGGGATCCCACCCAAGGGGCACCCTACAGAGCACCTGGCCAGTGTCCATCCAGACAGCGTGGACTCCCCATGGCCAGTGTCCATCCAGCGTGGACTCCCCATGGCCAGTGTCCATCCAGTGTGGACTCCCCATGGCCAGTGTCCATGCAGACAGCGAGGATAATCCCAGCTTGATACTAGTCCATTGGTGGTGAGAGCATGTCACGCTAGTGCAAGATGTCAGCAACGGGGAAACTGGGTGTAGGGTCTGTGGGAACTCGGCACTACCCTCACAGCTTTTCTGTAAATCTTACTGAGCTCCAGCAGTTCTCCCACCTCGGCCTCCCGAGTAGCTGGGACTACAGGCACGTGCCATCATGCTGGGCAATTTTTATTTTTATTTTAAATGATGGGGTCTTGGCCGGGCGCGGTGGCTCAAGCCTGTAATCCCAGCACTTTGGGAGGCCGAGGTGGGTGGATCACGAGGTAAAGAGATCGAGACCATCCTGGTCAACATGGTGAAACCCCATCTCTACTAAAAGTACAAAAAATTAGCTGGGCATGGTGGCGCGTGCCTGTAATCCCAGCTACTCAGGAGGCTGAGGCAGGAGAATTGCCTGAACCCAGGAGGCGGAGGTTGCAGTGAGCCGAGATCGCGCCATTGCACTCCAGCCTGGGTAACAAAAGCGAAACTCCGTCTCAAAAAAAAAAAAAAAAAAAAAAAAAAAAAAAAAAAAAAAAAAAATGATGGGGTCTTAATACAAAAATTGACCAGACATGGAGGCACGTGCTTGTAGTTCCAGCTACTTGGGAGGCTGAGGTGGGAGAATCGCTTGAACCTGGGAGGAGTAAGTAGGTTGCAGTGAGCT
Organism: Saguinus oedipus; assembly: GCA_031835075.1. Taxonomy (NCBI): domain Eukaryota; kingdom Metazoa; phylum Chordata; class Mammalia; order Primates; family Cebidae; genus Saguinus; species Saguinus oedipus. The sequence goes on along the minus strand of CM063188.1, from coordinate 1,425,214 downwards.
GAGATGACACTACTGCACTCCTCCAGCCCGGGCGACAGAGCGGGACCCCATGTCCATTTTTTTTTTGATGGGGTCTTGCTCTGTCCCCCGGGCTGGGGGAGTGATGGGGCCCAGGCTGGGGGAGTGATGGGGCCTTGCTCTGTCCCCGGGCTGGGGGAGTGATGGGGCACAATCATAGCCACCAGCAGATCTCAAGCAGTCCTCCTGCCTCAGCGTCCCAAAGTGCTGGGATTACAGGCATGAGCCATCACGCCTTGGCCCTTTTCTGTGAAAGTGCTGTAAAATAAACTCTTACTTAAAAAGAAAGGACCCCTGACCCACAGGCGGGACAAGCTGAGGTGGGTACTGTCCAGTGCTGCAGGATGAGGTTGCCAGTAGGGACTTGGCCCTTGGGAGGAGAGGGGAGGGGTGCTGGCCCCCAGGGAGCCAGGCTGGGGATTTGCAGGCTGTCTGTGAGCAGGTCCAAGAGAGAGCTGACCCCAAAACTACACCTCCAGGGCACCCAGGACGAGGATTGGTGGGGAGGGGCTTCAGCTTGGCTAGAGCTGGAGGCGCCCGTGGGCTTCAGAGTCTGTGAGGAGGCAACTGCTGGGATTAGTAACGTGTGTCAGGGCGGGGTAGAGGGGTGACCGCAGGAGGCCACCATCCAGGACGCTGCCTAGCCCAGCTGTGGGAGTGGTGAGGTGGGGTCAGCCCCGGGGAAGGCTGTGGGAAGTAGAGGATGTGGGCATGGGTGGAGGGCCAGGGGCTCACGGGGTTTTTATATCGGGGACCAGGGGCTCGTGAGGGCTCGCTCTTAGGCCAGGGTGTGAAGGGGGCCTCACAGTGGGGGTGATCTCACCCTGGTGGCATGAGGAGCTCACAAGGGCTTCAACGGGGTGCGTGGCAAAAGCCAAGGGGCTCCCCATGAGGGCTCACAGTAGGGGGGGTGGGGGGCTCACAGCGAGGTGGGGGAGTGGGGGGGCTCACAGTGAGGCGGGGGGCTGGGGGGCTCACAGTAGGGGGGGTGGGGGGCCCACAGTAGGCGGGGGTGTGGGGGGCCCACAGTGAGGTGGGGGAGTGGGGGGCCCACAGTAGGCGGGGGGGTGGGGGGCTCACGGTGAGGCGGGGGCGTGGGGGGCTCACGGTGAGGCGGGGGGTGGGGGGCCCCCAGGGAGGCGGGGGGTGGGGGGCTCACAGCAGGGGCCACCTCTGGGAGGGGTTTCAAGGCAAGCAGGCCCAGGCAGAGGCCACCCTTCTGCAAACCCAGCTGGGCAGCTCTGACTGGTGTCCTGGCTCCTCAGGAGCTGGGCCTCCTCCTCCATCAAGTCCCTGCCCACCCTGAGTCTGAACACAGGTCCTGGGGCGCTGCAGTAGGAGCCCCGCCCCACCCTGCCCGGGTCTGCAGTGAGGGCCAGGGCCCAGGTATTTCCTTCCCCTGCAGGCCCTCCTAGGGCAGGCTGCACAGGGCGGGTGTTTTTCATAGTTTAGGCCGCCAGGCAGGCACCATGCACACAGCACAGTTCACCAGGCGGGGACCCTGGGGCAGGCTCCTCCCCTCCCTGAAAACGACAGGACCCCAGCGCGTGGCAGGCCCTGTGCTGTTGCTTGTCCACACAGTCCAAAGCAGGTTCTCGGTCCCACTTCCCTGGCTCCTGCAGGCACGGTCCCCTCCCACCCCTCCACTCTGCTGCAGGGCTGTGTGGGGGCTGTCTTCACTCAGAGGGGGCTACAGCGCTCACCCACCCGCAGGCCTCAATGTCTCCTCACCCCTCGGCCCGACAGGCCCCCTGCCCTGATGCCCCCAGCTCAGCTCTGTGGTGGCAGCTCCTGTACCCCATCCTCCATGTCCCTGCCTGGGCCCCCAGCTGCCAGTCCTGGACAGCCCAGGCCCTGGGATGGTCAGCCCGGAGTGCAGCCTCAGCCATGCTCCTCTGGATGCCCTGGTCCAGAGGGAGGCACAGAGCTCGGCCACCCAGGACCCAAGCCCCAGGCCTGGAACTCTCCCTCCAGACCACTCTGCCCCAGCAGCTCTGTGGCCGGTCTGGCTGTCCTGCCTGTGCAGCTTGTAAGCCCCCCGCGGGGCGTGGGGACAAGCTGTCATCACACATCCTTCACGCACACACACAGCACGTGTTCCTCCCCGCACGCGTGCGCACACACACACACGCGCACACACACACACCGTGCGTGCACACTGCTGCCCCAGCTCATCATGGAGGTGGGCTCACACACACTCTCACACAGCCATGAGCCCTCCGATTCTGCCTCAACTTCACCACCTGCCTCCCTTAGGGAGCCCTCCCGCCACCACCGAGACCCAGGAAGGCACGGTGCCCCCAAGGCTCCAAGTGTCTGCCTCCATTACAGCTCCCCTTACACGGCGTGCAACAGCTCCCGAACTGACCAGAGCCCCAGAAGCCCTGGAGGATGGGTACGGTGCTCAGGAACGTCAGGGGAGTGAGGGGACACAGGAACGTAGCATGGGGCTGTGCGTCTGTGGGGTCCCCAGCCCCTGCCAGGGCCAGGCACCGGTGCAAGCGGCCAGGCAACATCCAGGCTGGTGCTCCCTCCCCCATGGAGCTCTCTCCTCCCTGGGGTTGGTGGCGCTGTGAATGCATGGGTCCCTTCTGCTGCCCTTTCTCAAGTCCCCTCCCTCAGGGTCCCAAGCAGGCACAACTGCCAGGCCTAGAGACGAGGCACTGTTCCTCTCCTGAAGGTGGACCAAGGGGCAAGCCGGGCCCAGGTCAGGTGGGAGTGTGTCATCGCTGCACCCTGGCCAGCTCCCCCACGCTGGTCTCCAAGGCTGTGCAGGCCTGGAGCTGAGCCACACACCCTCCAAAAATGGAGCTCTGGGGGTTGTGCGCACAGGGAGCGAGGGGCTGATGCCCGCCCCAGCCTCTAAGGCTGTCCCTGCCCTCCGCCCATTCCGCTCAGAGCCCAGGAACCCATGTCTTCCCTCCTGAACCCCCTACCCAGCCCAGCAGCCACGAATCCTCGGCTTACCGCCATCCAGCCCTGGGATGGGGGCCCTGGGCCTGGACTATGTGGCCTCCCTTCGCAGCAGCCCTGGGGTGCTCCGGCCTCCCAGCGGGGTGCAGGCCTCCTACTCCTCAGCCATGCCACCCCTTCCTTGCTCTGAGGGCCTGCCCCAGCACTCCAGGGGGGCCTCCAGCCAGCTAATGACAACACTGACGGGCACTGGGGTCGGCTCTGTGACCACAGGGTCTGCTGGGCTCCAGGTCCAGGCTGGTCCCCAGTGCAGGGTTAGTGCTTGTTAAAGAGTGGCTTGAGGCCTCCAAGGAAGGGGCTGGGCAGGGCCCCAAGTCTGTCTGCACAAGGGGCAGGCCGAGATCCTCACCTCCAGGAGGCTGTTGAGGGTGGGGGGCTGGGCCTGGACACACTGCAGCTGGCTGGTGTTCGAGGCCAGCCCTACTGCTGCCTGAGGGCCCCACTGCTAGGGGAGGTACTGAGGGCACCCCTCCTGCTTGCCAGCTGTCCCAGACCAGACCCGCCGGCCGGCACCCACCCTGCGGTGAAGGCAGCTGGGCCTGAAGGACAGACATCAAGTAGGGGGCCACCCCAACATCTTCATGGAACCTCGAGGCCCAGGAGGGGCGGCAGGCATGAGGAGTGCCCCTCCTGCAGCTGGTCCTCAGGAAGCCCTCCCTCCTTCAGCGCCTCGAGGCCAGGGGCACAGGGTGAGGCTGTCTCCTAGGGAACAGCCCCCAGCGGTGCACACATGGGCCCCAGCACCCTACCTTCTCCAGGCCAGAAAATTCCAGTCTCTGAGCCCTTCCACCTGCTCGGATGCTGGTCCTCCCCGAGGGTGTCCGACACAGCCGGGGCCACCTCCCGCCACCAAGCACAATGGGGGCTGGGGGAGGGGCCCTCAAGGGCCCCATTGTTCCCCCCTCGGCCTCAGGGTCTGAATCCCTGATTGTCCTGGGGGGCGGGGCGGCGGGCAGGGCTTTCCAGGCCCAAGCAGGTCGGAGGCCAGCCCCAGCCTCGGAAGCTCAGTCCACCTGCCCTGGGGGCTGCCCATGACTCCCCTCCCCTGCCCCGCCACCTAGTCTGGGCGGCTCTGACCTCCCCTCCCCTGCCCCGCCGCCTAGTCTGGGTGGCTCTGACCTCCCCTCCCCTGCCCCGCCGCCTAGTCCGGGCGGCTCTGGTCAGTATCGTCAGGCAGCCAGCGTCTGGGCTCTGGGCGGGGACTCTGCTCCCCGCCCCCGTTTCCGGCTGGGCGCTCTGCCTTCTCCTTCTCTCCCATCCAGGTCGCCCATCTCTGTCAGCACCCACCCCAGGAGCACCTCACCTGGGCTCAGACCAGGGCTGGCGCTGACCCTAGTGGGGGCTGGCAGCACTGCTCTGTGCTGCCCGAGACAAGCAGGCTGGGGTAGCACTGGGGAGGTAGGGAGGGAGGCGGCCTGGGCGGCAGCTCCCCACACCCAACACACAGGCCCCAGGGCCAGGAGGGAGGGGCAGCTGCCCTCCACTCAGGCATCTCCCTCAGGGAAGCCCCCAGACCTTGAGTTCCAGAACCTCCAGCTGCCCGGGCTCAGGGGCCTCTCCTGGAACCTGTGGCCCATGCCAGACCCACAGGAGCTCAGGAACCAAGAGGTAGCCCCCAGGACCCACCCCTGCAGCCTCAGGCTGGCACCTGCAGCCGCTGCCTGCTCCCCGCTTGCTGGCCCGCCAAGTGGGTTGGCACTGGCCCCGTCACCTTCCCTGCCTGCATGTCCAGCAGGAAACAGATGCCTGGGCAGAGCCCACCCGGCAGCCCTCCTCAGGCCTGGGGGCTGGATCACAACGGGCCCCACACCCACCTCAGGGCCACGTCCCACTCATTTATGGACTTTCTAATCCAACCATTATTTTATTAGCACGTCAGCCCCAGGTCCAGCGTTTGAGGGACAGCCCGGTGCAGTTGGGTTGGGGTCACCCCAGCATGATCCAACCATGGGAGATGCATCGCCTCTGCTCCACACGCCAGCCAAGGGCACAGAGTTGCCGTAGGGCCTGCCAAGGGGGCTGCTCAGTGCTGCTGCCCGGATCCCGTGTGCACCCCGGGTACGGAGAAGAGAGAGCAAGTCTCAGGCGCCGGTCCTTTGAGCCTTCTTGATTTCCTGCAGTGAGGAAGGGGGTCAGGAGGGCTGGTATCCAGGAAGGGCCAGGCCTCCTTCACTCCCTCCATGGTGGACCACGGTGTCTCGTGCCAGTACTTGGGTAGGACTGTCCCATCTGATCTCAGTGGCCTCGTGGGCAACAAAGCCCTGGCCCCAGGCCTCCCCTTGGACCTGCCCAGGTTGGCAAGAGGACGGGGCCCACCTCAGACAGCGCCTCCTTCAGCTCCTCGTAGGCCTGCTCCAGGCTGTCGTTAATGATGACCACATCAAACAGGCCAGGTTCCTTGCCTGGGGGTGGGGCCTGGGGTCAGGCCACAGTGAGCCAACAAAGCCCCACCCCAGGTCCCACATGATCCCAGAGCTGCCCACTGGCCTGTGGCTGTCCTTGCTGTGGCTGTGGGACAGCTTTCCAGCCCAGCCCGGCCTGTGCAGCGTGGGGAAGGGCCACCCCCTGGGCCTTGTTCTCAGGCACCCCTCCTGTTCTCTGGAGCCCCAGACCCTGGACACCAGCACCCATCAGGACTCTGGCTAGGGGAGGCACTGTCTTCTACAGACAGAGCTACAAGTTCAGTGCCCTCTTCCTGTGGGCTACAGTCAGACCCAGAGGAGAGGTGACAACTGTAAGAGGATGCACTTGACACCCCTAGGGCTACAAGGTCGGGGACACCTCAGGGGACCCTGGGTGATGGGGGGATCTGGGGACCCTCATGGAGACTCTGGGTAACAGAAAAGGATCTGAGGACCCTCAATGAGACCTTTGGTGATTGAGTGGGTTCTGGGGACCCTCATGGGCACTCCAGGTGTCAGGAGGTGGTTGGGAGGCCTGACGACCCTCACAGGGACTCCGGGTGTCGGGAGGTCTGGGGACCCATAGGGTCCCTGGTGCTGCAGGCCTCAGAACCCCGACTCCCCTCCTGGCATGCCCAGTGCCCGCGGCACACTCACTGCTCTCCATGTCGGCCCGGGCAGCAGCCAGCCGCTTCTCCAGGCTCTCCTCTGTCTCGGTGTTTCGCTGCCGCAGCCGCTCCTCCTAAAAAGGGGTGGTGGTCAGAGCCTGGCGCAGCCCGGCCCCCAGCCCCCACCTGCCCGGCACACACCAGCACGTGCAGTGAGGGCGGCTGTACGGAGATGTAGATGGGCCGCAGGTCGGTGGCCTTGATGTTCCGCACGCCCTGCAGGTCCACGTCCAGCACGCAGATGCGGTTCATGGCCTGCACCGCCTGCACTGCCGCCTTGCTGGGGGCAGGTTCCAGGTCAGCAGGGTGCCTACAGGAGCTTCAGGGACGCTCAGGCCCTCCAGGGCCCAGCTCTCTCCTCCCACAGCTGAGCCTAGGCCTGGCTTAGACCCAGCATCCCACGGCACCTCCAGGAGCACCTCAAGCCTGCTACCCCCATGGCCCACCCCACCTACAGGGAACAGAAGCCACCCTCGCCCCAAGGTGCCTGTACTGAGCACAAGGTGTCCTCTGCACCCCTTGCCCTGCCAGGACAGTGCACGGTGGCAGGACTGGGCCCAGCACTCTTGTGAAAAGGGCCACCACAGGGCCACAGACGGAGCCTGGCCCTGGGCCACACTCAGACCATGGGGCGGGTGGTGTGGATGGTGGGCGGGCGGCAGGCACTGCCCGGACCCCCCAGGAGGCCACTCGAGGCCCACCTCGTGCCGTACAGGTTCCCTGAGAACTCAGCATGCTCGATGAAGCTGCCGGCCGCTATGTCTCTCTGCATCACCTCCCTGGTTACAAAGTAGTAATCTGGGGAAGAGGAGGGGCCGTCCAGAGGGCGTCCAGGGCCAGCCACCCCCAACTCAGGCCCCTCCCACACCCAAGGCTGCTTTGGTCAGACCCTTGCTGGGGAGATGTCTGAGGACCCCTCAAGTGCTGCCAGGTGCCCACATTCTCCTCACGGATGGAGACTTGAGGCTGCTGGGTTCCAGGGAGGAGTTGAGGGGAGCAGGACTGGAAACCGTCAGGTTACAGAGGGGGCGATGTGGTGGGGGACTGGAGACCACTGGGTTGCGTGGCTAGGGGCGGGGTGCTGTCGGGAGGGCACTCCCTTGCCTCGAATCAGGCAGGCAGAGTAGCCCTGTTTACCAGAAGACAGCTCAAAAGCGCTGGTAAGTGTCAAGCCCAGGTAGAGCTGGGGACAGCAGCACTGTGGCTGCCACGGCACGGGGAGGGGAGACGACCCCAGGCCTTGGCTGGCCTTTCACACTGAACCCAAAATGCAGATGACACTGTGCTGTGGTGCTCACTGGCCCTGGGAGGCAGGGACCCTTCTCACAGATGAGGACCAGCTGGGGCAGGGGATGGGCAGCACGGCGACGGAGCTGCAGGGCCCGGCCGCTCAAACCGGGGCTGCTCCAGCCACAGGGCCCCACGCCGCTCACCTTTGCCGTTCTCCTCGCCGGGCCTCGGGTTCCTCGTGGTATCTGGCAGAGAGACCTGTCACCCATCAGGGACTGCTCAGAGCCCACTGCCCCACCCAGCGTTTCTCTTGCAGTCCCGACAGCACTTGGGCTCCAGGATGCAGGCAGCCAATGGAGCACCCATCGGGAAGGCACAGGAGCTACAGGGTGAGGGTTCTCCCAGAAAGGCACTGTGGCACAGTTCAGTGCTCAGCAGACCCAGGGAAGGGAGACACAGGCACACGGGACAGCAGGAGTGCAATAGCCTCAGGTTCTGTGGGCGGGGTGGGGGGGCGGTGAGGGTGGTACAGGAGTGGGACAGTCCCCAGGGTGCAGGGCGTGTGTGCACGGGGCGGGGGGGGGGGAGTGTGCAGGAGTGGGGAAAATCTTCAGGGTGTGTGTGTTTGTGTGGGGGGAGTGTGCAGGAGGGGGGAAAATCTTCAGGGTGTGTGTGTTTGTGTGGGGGGAGTGTGCAGGAGGGGGGAAAATCTTCAGGGTGTGTGTGTTTGTGTGGGGGGAGTGTGCAGGAGGGGGGACAGTTCCCAGCGTGCAGGCATGTGTGCGTGTGTGTGTGGATGTGCACGCGTGCAGGGGGCGTGTACAGGAGAGGGGACAGTCCTCAGAGTGGGTGTGCCTGTTGGGTGAAGGCTCCTGGCCTGCTCACAGTGCTGGGAGTGCCCAGCAGCCTTGAGGTCCATGCACCCCTCTGCAGGTGCCCTGCACTCACGGGACACGCTGAAGCCGAAGATGCCTCTGTGCTCCTGGAGCAGCCTCTTCAGCAGGGTGCTCTTCCCAGCGCCCGAAGGCCCGCTCAGCACCACAGGCCTGGGGCCCGACATGCCTGGGGGTGAGAGGAGAGGCTGTGAGAGGAGAGCATAGCAGTGGGTCCTCTGGGCACCCCCCAACCCCCGCTGAGCTGCCTCTGCCTTCCTGAGTTCCTGGCAGGAAAGGGCTGACCTGCAGATGGAGACGCTGGCCTGAGTCTCCTGAGAGCCTGGGTGTGCGTCCCCATGAGCTCTGTTTCCTGTTACCTCGGAAGGTCCAGCATACACAAGGCAGCCCTCAGACCAGGCTCTGGGCACACGGGAGACGAACGGAGGGCCAGCTTTACTGGGTTCTCCGCAGGGGAGCCCCCCACTGAAACCCACAATCTCTGAAACCCACTGACCCTGTCAGCCTCCCCAGGGGTCCCTGGCAAACGATGCCGTCTACTCCGATCATACCCTCCCCAGGAGCTGCCATCCCCACCTGGTACAGTCACCTCCAAGCCCTCTGGGAGCCTGTCGTGAGACCCCACCCCACCCAGGAGCCTGGCCGTTGGCTCTCATGCACGGTGCTGAGTGCTGGGCTGCCAGGTCTGGGATGGAAGTGTCCCTGTCCTGCCTGTCCTCTGGCACCATGCCCTGCAGATGTGGACTTGTCAAGGTCTGCTGAATCTATACCCATTCGAGGAACTTCTCATTGGAACTGGGACTCCTATCTGTGATGTTGGTAATTCCAGCAGGGGGTTGGAGGCCTCCCGTCTAGCCCCCAAGGGGAAGGCAAACAGTATCCCGGCTTGGACACTTGTGGCAGGTAGGGCCTAGGAGCTGGCCTGTGCCTTGTGGGGATCCTCCCCAGGAACAGGGCCTACCTGTTTGCTGGTGTGCAGCTCTGTGGCCAGCCTGGGGCGGGTCTGTCTGCTGGACTGAGAGCTGGGGGTGCTGAATCCCTAATCCCCACCACACCTGCTTCTGGCCCCGCCCTTCTAAGCCAGGAATAAATCCCCAGGGGGCCTGGCCCTCAGCCCTTGCAGGGAGGCAGCCCCGTCTACCTGGTATCAGCTGTGCAGGAAGGAAAAGACAGCTCCAGTTCTTGCCCCAAGACCTGCACCTGCCCTGCCCACACAGCCTACGTGAGCTATGCACACAGGGCCAGGGCTGTGTCTTTGAGTTGGGGTGGGAAGCAGAGCTGAGGGGAGAAGCTGTGCTCTGCCGCTGCATTCAGGGACCAGAGCAGAGGGAGGTGGACAGGACCCCTGGCCACGCACACACCTTGGACACAACTCAAGCAAGGCACGGATGGCCTCCTCCTGCTTGGGGCACAGCTGCCTGTGGGCAGAGGAGCAGACAGTAGGAAGGACCTGAGGATGCCCTCCTAATCCCCAATTTAGGCCACCGAGGTAATCTCACAAATGCACCACCGCCGCAACTCCATCATGCATGGGGCACTTACCACACATGTGCCACTCCCAGGCACAAAGGATGTGTGCACGAACCTACCGTAAACACACACACACGCACATACAGCACATACATGCACGCAGATGCGAACACACATGTACCTGCACATGCACACACATACATGCCATTGATCACAAACACACAAGACCACCAGTAAAAAGACTCAGGAGTTAGGGAGCTGCAGCACACCCACCCAGAAGTCCATGTGTGCTCCCAGAAGTCCATGTGTGCTCCCAAGGAAGTGACTCCTCCCTCCTTCCTGCCTCTTCTGGGATTCTTGTCACAAGCACATGTACTTTCACCTCAGCATGCCCGCCATGCCCTCCTGGCTCTCCCACCCACAGAAGTGGCCCCTGCACTTGGCTCCAGCCTCCCCACTAACTTGGCTCCTGCTGATCACCCAGCCCTGCCACCTCCTCTACATGCCAGCCAACGACCGGCACGCACAGCAGTGGACAGGGCTCTCATCCATTCAGCTTCTCCCAGCTGGCAAGCCCTGCAACCCCCACAGCCTGGTTCCCACAACGAACGAGCTTGGAGCCCCCCTGAGCCTCCCACTATCAACGAGGCAGGACACCTGCGTGAATTTCTGGAGCCCCTGCTTCTCGCCAGGGTGGAAGGGGTGCAGTTCTCAGGACACGTCCAGCAATTGCTACACACTTACTTAATGCACCAAGATCACAGAAATTAACACTCAATGATCTCATGGTGACCTTTCCAATACAAAGGAGAAAAAGTAGAGCTAGATCCTGCACCTCAAGGACCCAGTATAGGAGGGTTACCCAGATGGCCCTGTGGGCTGGACCCCATGTAAGCTTCTGCCCGGTCGCTCCAGTGAGCTGGCCCTTCTCAAGGTCGCTCTTCCCCACCACCCCACCGAAGCACAGCACTGGTGGGCCTGACAGGGCCTCCCCAAGGCCGGTCCTGCCCAGTTCCCCACAGTCCCTGGCTCCAAGCTCTTAGGGTCTGAACCTAGATGCCACGTCACTACAAATCCATATGGAAGGAAACACAGGGGTGACCAGCGTCAACCCACCACGAGAAATGGAGCTTCAGCATCCTGTGTGCGTCCTCAGAAGGGGCACAGCCACACCTTCTGAGGATCCCACCAAACCACAACCAGACCCTGGTCTCCAACCCCTAAACCCCACACTCCATCCCGATGCCCAGGAATCGGGGAGTTCGTGCCTCACTTCTAAATCCCGGGATTGGGGGGTAGCTGGAACCCCATCTCTGGCTCCTGGGTTGGGGATCTCCCCCTTCTCCATGCAAGCAGTGAGCGGCAGGTGCGTCTTTTCACCACAGGGCCCTAGCAACGATCAGAGACACCAACAGAAGCAACCCAGCACAGAGCAGAGAGCCGACACTGGCGGCCCCACCCCTACCTGCTTCCTTCACAGGTGCTGCCCCTGCACTGCCCTTACCCCCCCCCCAAAAGCCCAGGCTTCTAGGCCTCCCCTCCTCCCTCCTGAGGGTGCGTGTGCTAAGCTACTGAGGTGAGGCTGGGCCCACAAGCAGAAGACACCAGTTCACTCAGCTGCTGCCAGGCAGGGGTCCGGGCTCTGGCTGAGCCAAGGGCATTGCCTGCCTGAGCAGCTGTGCCCACTCTCACCCAGCACAGGGCACGAGGCACACGCAGCATACCGACCGCCAAGAACTCTGGGCAGCCCAACAATCTGCTCTTCCTAGGTCCCCTGAGTTCACCTCTGGCCAAGCGTGAGAGCACAATGCGTAGACCACCGGGGCCCTGGCCAGCCAGGGGGTGCAGAGGGCAGACAGCTAGTGGGTGGAGGCCTTGCGAAATTACAGCCACATCACTGCTGGAGACAGGGCGGGGGCACAAACTGCCTGCCTGCCTGCTTGGGGAGGGACCAGTGGCAGGGTGGTCACCAAAGCCACCTTCCATAGAGCACACCCAGAAGAGAAAGCTGTGGCCCACGCCTCATGGCTCATGCAATCTTGGGATGGAAACCACAGAACCTGACTCTGCCCTAAGCAGAACAAACGTGCCAAAGGTCTCTTCCTGTGGGCAGTGGGAAGCATCCAGCAAACAACAGTCTGTGTCCTCCACTCTCACCAACCCACAGCCGCAAACTCCATCCAGCTGCCTGGCAATAAGCCACACAACCCACAACTGTAAGGACCTGCCAGGCACGTGGTCTCCACAGGAGCTCCGAGATGGAAGGTCTCCTGGGAGCCTGGCACGGATCCATGTTCCGGAATGCTCTCTGCCAGAACGTTCCCTGGACTGGACTCCCCATGCTGCACCAGCAGCTGCTTTACTAGAAAGGCACTTCCTGCTCTGGCGGCAGAATCTCCTCCTTCTGGCTTCCAGCCATCCTGAGGACTGAACACAGTCACCACCCCGCCCTCAGCCCACTCTTCCAGGAGATGCTAATAGAGGGCTCGACCTTCTGAGAACTGAGAGAAGTCAGCTCCCGCCTGGCCTCTCAGTAAGACGCAAGCCATCAGACACGGGCCTGGGCTCTGGGCTGGGCCGGCTGGATGAAGGCAAGGCTGGTGGTCCAGGCGGCCACGTCCGGGTAGCACGTGTCCTAGCCTTCTGCAACCTTGTTTTAAACCCCACCACACCAGAAGCAGCCAGGGCGCTTTCATTTTCACTTTTTTTTTCCCCAGGAGGAGAGGAATGTTCCTCTACCTCCTGAGAAAACCGAGCCCTCCCGAGCCACGGAAGGCTCGTGAAGGCCCACGATGCTGCGCGGCCGTTTGGGCCCGTCCATCAAGGAGAAAGAAAAACCGGCTGAGTCTTCCACAGGGTCCTCGAAACTAACCCCAGGCAACGGGCAGAGCAAGCCTGAGACAGGAACGGGCCAGGAGCGCAAGGACAGCAGAGCAGAACCCACCCAGGGCCCCAGGATCGGCCGGCCTGCTTCATACAGAGGCGAAACCCAGGCCCAGCACACACACGGTCAAAATCAACTTTGAGGCACCTGCTTCCCACAGCAGTCCTTCCTGGGGCACACTTCTAAGGCAACGCTCAAGAACGGCAGCTGGGCAGCTTCAAGAACCCCAACCCGGACTCTGGCCTTGGGAGAATCAGAACCCCAAATGCCGCACTCATGCGTCGGGAAGGCCTGCTGCTTCCCGAAGTCTCTGTGTCTGCGCCGGGCCACAGGGCAGGCAAGAACCGCCCGCAGAATCCTAGGAGCCCGGGAGTAACCGGCTCTATCCTCCCAGGACCCCCGGGCATGCAGGGTGGGGTGGGAACCGGAGCGCACACCGCTGGGGCCGGCGGTAGGGATTCCTGGCTGCTCTCTTTGGCGGCGCGCCCCGTTGTCGGGAAGACACCGTGCGCTCCTACACGCCGAGGAGCCGCCTGACACTGAGAAAACTCCTGGCTGGCCCAGCTCCTGAGGAGGAGCGCCCCACCCTCCGGAACCGGGGCTCCGCTGCGTTGCCCGTCTGCCCTCCAAAGGTCCCCAGTTCTCAGGGCCCACAGGTGAACGCAGCACAGGGCATCCCGGCTAGGAGGAGCTCCGGAGGCGGCGCAGATTGGGCGCCTGCAAAGCGCAGGGGCCAACGTCGCCTGGGCACCGACTCACGCTCGCGACCGCCCTGGTACTCACCGTCCGGAGGGGCCCGGACCAGGGCGGCCGCAGCCAACCCGGCCAGCGGGCGCCGCAACATCCGGGGCCACCACCTTCGTCCACTGAATTACGTCACAGCGCTGCGCCGGCCCACCTCTGCCCGCGCGAGAGACTGACGTCTGAGGCGCCGGCCCCGCCCATGTCTCGTTCCTCCCCGCCCTTAGGGAAGTACTTCAGTGCCGCGCCGGCCCCGCTTCCGCCAGCAAGGGCTTACAGCACCGCCGCGCCAGCCTGTCGCGCCCGCAGGGGCTCACACCACGCCGCCCTCCCAGCCGCTCAGGCCCGCGTCCACGCAGCGCGTGATGACGTCACGACCCGCCGGCCCCGCCCACTCCGCACATGGACCTCCCTGACCCTCAGAGGAGTACCTCCGTGCAGCATGGGCGCTGCGTCCGTCCGCTGAGTCACAGCGCTTCGCCAGCCCTCCGCCTCCCGCTTATGTCACGGCGCCGCTTCCGCCCTCCATCGACACTGCAGGGACCTAACTGACCGACGACCCCGCCGGCCCGTTTCAACCCGCAGGGAGGACCTGTGTCAGCCTGCGTTGAGCATCAGAGAGGCCACTCTTCAAAAACCGTTAACCTGGGAATGTGGCCGGGCGCGTGGCTCACGTCTGTGATCCCAGCTCTTTGGGAGGCCGAGGCGGGAGGATCACTTGACGCCAGGAGTTGGAGACCAGCCTGGGCACCATAGGGAAACCCCTTCTGTTCCAAAAGCTTTAAAAACGTTTTTATGCCTGTAGCCCTTGCTGCTCGGGAGGCTGACGTGCGGCGGTCGCTTGAACCTGGGAGGTCAAGGGTGCAGTGAGCGGTGTCCATGCCGCTGCACTCCAGTGTCTGTGACAAAGTGAGACCTTATTCCTTTTTTTTTTTTTTGATGCGGAGTTTCACTCTTGTCACCCAGGCTGGAGTGCAATAGTGTGATCTCGGCTCACTGCAACCTCTGCCTCTTGGGTTCAAGCGATTCTCCTGCCTCGGCCTCCCAAAGTACTGAGATTACAGGCATGAGCCACTGCACCTGGCCATGAAACCCTATTTCTAAAAATGACTTTAAAATTTAAAAAAATATTTATTGACGGTCAGGCATGGTGGCTCATTCCTGTAATCCCAGCACTTTGGGAGGCTGAGATGGGCAATCACCTGAGGCCAGGAGTTCAGGAACAGCCTGGCCAATATGGTGAAACCCCATCTCTACTAAAAATAAAAAACCAGCCAGATGTGGTGGTGCACCCCTGTAATCCCGCTACTCGGGAGGCTGAGGCAGGAGGATTGCTTGAACTTGGCAGGCAGAGTTTGCAGTGAGCTGAGATTGAGCCACGGCAGTCTGGCCTCAACAACAAAGTGAGACTGTCTCAAAAAAAAAAAAAAAAAGATTCATTGAATTTGAACTGCAGGACGGCAAGAAAAAACTTCAAACTTTAAAAAATAAAACAATTATTTTAAAAATGTGTTGGGGCCAGGCGTGGTAGAGAACAGCACTTTTGAAGGCCAACATGGATGGATCGCTTGCCCAGGAGTTTGAGACCAGCCTAGGCAACATGGCAAATCCTCATCTCTAGTTTTTTAAATAGTAATAATAAAACAGTTTGTTGGGCAAGGGATTGCAACCTGGAATACACGTGCTATGTCAGACTGTTATAAGTAAAATTTCAGTGCCTCAAAAGAAATAGCAGTCCGTAAGTCCTCTCAGCAAGGCAGTTTACTTCTATAGAAGGGCGCAGTGTAGGGATGGAACAATGGCGGCCGAATGCTTGGACAAGTGGGGAGAGGGTACTTCTGCCTGATGGGGGGTCTTCCCTATTGCTGTGTCGTACCCTATTGGCTAGGGGTAGACCTCACTAGACTAATTCCGACTGGCTATTTTAAAAAGAGCAAGGGTCCGAGCTGGAGTGGCAGGTGGGAAGGATGATCACGGTGGGTCAGTGGAGCAGGTGGCCGGGATGAGTCAGAATGGAGCAGGGGGCTGGGGAAACAGAGGCTAACTACTGATTAGAACCGGTGGAGAAGGTTGTTTACTGGAATTACAAGGAAGTTAAGCTTTAAAATAGAGAATTAAGGAATAAGAGAGCTGAACATACCGTCATACTGATTCTTTACAGAGAAACGGGATTCAGTGTAACGGGACGGTAGGTGCTGCACTGGGGGAGTTGGGCAAGGAGAAGCCTTTTAGGCAGAAAAGGGAAAGTTCACTGTCATAGGCAAAATTGTCATATGTAGTCATAGGTCTTGGCTTTTATTCGTAATTCATGAATTGAGGCAGCCTGCGTTCTACAAAATAGAATGAAAGCCCCTGTCTGGGAGCTGGCAGGACCGTGGGTTTTATAAGGTGAGGGAATGAAGAAACAAAGATAGAAAAATAACAGATTGGGCCAGGCTTGGTGGCTCATGCCTGTAAGCCCAGCACTTTGGGAGGCTGAGGCGGGCCGATCACGAGGCTCGGAGTTCAAGACCAGCCTGGCCAACATGGTGAAACCCCATCTCTACTAAAAACTACAAAAATTAGCTGGGCATGGTGGCTCCTGCCTATAATCACAACTACTTGGGAGGCTGAGGTAGGAGAATTGCTTGAACCAGGACCTGGGAGGCGGAGGTTGCAGTGAGCTGAGATCGAGCCTCTGCTTTCCAGCCTGGACTACAGAGTAAGACTCCATCTCAAAAAACAAAAAAACAAAAAAAAAAAAGAGAAGAAAGAAAAAGAAAACAGACTGGGCCAGTTGTAGTGGCTCACACCTGTAATCCCAGCACTTTGGGAGGCTGAGGCAGATGGATCACCTAAGGTCAGGAGTTTGAGACCAGCCTGACCAACATGGTGAAACCTTGTCTCTACTAAAAATACAAAAATTAGCCGGGTGTAGCGGCGCACGCCTGTAGTGCCAGCTATCTATCTGGGAGGCTGAGGCGGGACAATCACTTGAACCCAGGAGGTGGAGGTTACAGTGAGCAGAGATTGCACCATTACACTTCAGCCTGGGCAACAGAGAGAGACTTTGTCTCAAGAAAAGAAGAAAAAGAAAAGTAACAGATTGATAACTATAGGGTCCAGCCCTACAGGATCCTGTGAGTCCCTCTCTATAGGTGTGGAGATGAGAAACTGAAAATAAAGACACAGGACACAGAGATAGAGAAAAGGGAGTTTGGGCCCAGGGTCCGCTGCTACCCAAAGCGCGGAGTCCAGCAGTGGCCCCAAGTGCCTGGACACTCTGACTTTTACTGAGTACAAAGCAGGGGGCAGGCAGGTAGGGTGAGGTAATGGTGGTCGGTGACAGACGAGTCACGTGTCTTGGACATAGGGGCTCAGGATTTTCAAGAAGCTGAGGTGAGGAGCAGACCTAATACATCAGCACTTCTTTCATATTTGTCAAGACTATCAAGGACGTTAAAATTTACGTGACTGTTATTCTTATCTTAGAAGAAAGAGAGGAGCCAGGTGCAGAAGCAGGACTTGAAAGCAGCCATGGAGCGTGAGCGCCGAGGCACAGCACCGCACAGACAGTGAAGTCCCCGGTGTCTGCCGGCCTCCCCGACAGCCGCAGGCCCACCGCAAGAGCTTGGACAAGCGGAGTCTTCTCCTCACTCCCCCAAGGAAGGGGATGTCTCGGCCATCTTGGACATTTCCTTCCCTCGCTGGCTGAACAGCGGACGTTTCCACAGCGCTGGCGCTGCCGCACAGCCGAGGCGCCCTCCAGCAGCCCTCATGCGGGCGGGACACAGGGCTCAGAGCACCTTGCTTTAAGGTCCCCACTTTCCCAATGCCACTTGGGTTCCATACTTCCTGACCTGAGACTTAGTAGTAAAACTAAAGATTATGTGATTGTATATATGTATATTTATGATTACATGTGAATAGCTATGTGATTATTTCATGACTATATAGAGGAATCACTATGTAACTATGTCTCTAATTCTTTTATAATTCTATATTTACATGAGAACAGACTGAGGCCGCAGACCCTTGCCTCGGCTCTTGAGAGGTTCCCCCCCACAAAAAAAAAAAAAAAAGAAAAAGAAAAAGCTTACTTAGCTTACTTGTGGTTACTCTTTTGTAAGGGGACCTCCTTATGCTGACTGAAGAAAAGCTGGTCTGTTTTGGCATCTATTTACTTATGTGTGTTTAATATAAGTGATTTGATTTTGGTTTGGTCTGGTCTGGCTGGGTCCTAGTGCAGGAGCTCAGTCCAAAACATTGGCCTCCCCTGATTTTTTAAAAACAATTTTTACCCATTTTGATCAGGCTCTCACCTAGCCTAACCAACACTTAGGACTTAAATTCATCTCAGTTACCATCAGTTTGGGTTTCTCGTCTCAACGCATCGACGGATTACAGTGTTTTCATCTTCATGATCACGCATTTTTATTTATTTATTTTTGAGATGGAGTCTCTCACCCTGTTGCCCAGGCCGGAGTGCAGCGATCTCGGCTCACTGCAAGCTCTGCCCGCTGTGTTCAAGTGATTCTCCTGCCTCAGCCTCCTAACGCCTGGCTAATTTTTGTATTTTTAGTAGAGGTGGGATTTCACCAGGTTGGTTAGGCTGGTCTCGAACCCCTAACCTTGTGATCCGCCTCCCTCGGCCTCCCAAAGTGCTGAGATTACAGGCATAAGCCAGTGTGCCCGGTCAATCAGTAGGACTCTTAAGGGCAGCATTCTTAGCAATATTATCAGCAAGATGGCGTTCTCTGGCCTCCACAGAGTCTGGTTTCAAATGGCCTGGAACCTTCATCATGGCCACAGCAGCAGGTATCTGTATTGCATCTAACAAATCATAAGGTTCATTATGAAAGTGAGGAAACCTGCTTCCACAGCATTCCAAAGTCAGGAGCAACCGCAAATGCCTTACCTGCTGTCTGTGTGGTTAGCAGCTCCCTCCTAGCAAGGAAGCAGGCTCCAGTGAGGGCAAACAGCTCCGCCTGCCGGGTGCCGAGGGGCTGCTCCGACCTCAGAGCAAGGGATCATCCTGCCAGCATGAGCCGTCTGTGAACCGGCATAGCTTCGCATTGCCCAGGGGACTTTTCTGTAAATCCTTTCGAGGAGTCAAAAGATGATCCATTAAAATCAGACAGTCGGGGCATCTCGCCCCGGAGAAGACAGGAAGGAAAGTAGCAGGATTAAAATTATCACAGGAAGAGACATTCATATGGGGAGTGGTTAACAGAAGGATCTCATAAAAAGTGAGGTGGCTAGAATGAAAGTGCTGAGATGAGACTTGAGAGGCTTTCCACAGTGTGGGCCACAGAAAAGGTCCACGGAAATCCCTGACGATTTCTTCGGTGGATTTGACCCACAGGGTGGTGGCAGGGATGGCCCTCAGACAAGGAGAGCCGCAAGCTCCCAGGACCCACTGTTCACTGTAGTCTCTTATGGGAATATACTGATCTCCATGCTTTTAAAATACTTTAAATTTCAATTTTCTTTAGAGACAGAGTCTCACTCTGTCACTCGGGCTGGAGTGCAGTGGCATGATCATAACTCACTGTAGCCTTCAACTCCCAGGTTCAAATGATCCTCCCACCTCAGCTCCCAAGTAGATAGGACTACAGGTATTCTACCATGCCTGGCTAATATTTAATGTTTTTAGAGAGGGGGGGTCTCATGATGTTGCTAAGGCTGGTCTCAAACTCTTGTCTTAAGTGATCCTCCAACCTCAGCCCCCAGCCATGCCCAGCTGCATGCTTTTCAGGTAAAACTGCTGCTTCCTTCTTTTTCATGTACAGAAAGGAAGAAGTGGGTTGTGTTGCTTCTTGGCCTTTTGGCTAAGATCAAGAGAAGAAGAGGAGTTGCCTCAGCCTTCTGTTGATGTGACCAAATACCTGAGGCTGGGTAATAAATAAAGAAAAAGAATTTATTTCTCACAGTCCTGGAGGCTGGCAAGTCCAAAATCAAGAGGGCATATCTGCTGATGGCCTTCTTGCGGGTGGGGACTCCCTGCAGAGTCCTAAGGGAGGTGGCTGAGGACATCACACGTTGAGGGTGTTTCTCTTCCTCTTATAAAGACGGCAGTCTCACTCCCAGGATAGCCCTGTAATCCATCAACCCATTAGTCCCCAAATCCATGCATAGATTAACCCATTCATGACAGCAGAACCCTCCTGATAATCACCTTCTAAAGGCCATACTTCTCAATACTGCTACCCTGAGGATTAAGTTTCAACATGAGTTTTGGAGGAGACGAACATTCAGACCATAGCAGTTGATAATTAGGGTGTCCCAAGACTGGGGGGTTTAATAAAATTCCCTGTTTAGCTTGTCAAAAGCCACATCTTCTGGCTCTTCCCAAACAATGGGCTCAGGTTTGGTGATTTCAGCAGAGGGGTTGGGCCAGAATAGAAGACCCGGGGATGCAGCAAGCCCAAGAAATCCACAGAGCAGGTGCTCAGTTCTGGACTTCAGGAATTATAAAATGTCTTGTATGCAATCTGGGTCTGAGTGTGGTCCACTTTGTGAAATTAGGTGGCCTAAATATTTTTCCTGGGTTTTTACCAGTTGTAATTTTTCCTTGGATACCTAAAGGCCTTTAGGAGCTAGGAGTTTTAACGGGTGTAAACCTCACATGCTGCCTTGAGGGAGAACAATGAAGGTCATCCACATATTGCAGTAAAGTGGACCCGGAGGAAAGTGACATCCTTTAGGTTAGTCTTTAGAATTTGGAAAGTAAGACAGGCTCTCAGTGCAGCACTGGGCATGACTGTCCAGGTATACTGTTGGCCTTCCCAAGTGAAAGCAAAAGGTCTTGACTGGCCTGGCAGACCTGAGGTTAAAGAAGACACTGCACAGGTCAATTGCAGTGAAGAACTTACCATCAGTTGGGATTGAGGTCAGCAGAGTATGGGGGTTTGGGATGACTGAGTGGTGCGGTGCAACCATATTGTCTCTCACGCAAAGATCTTGAACAACTCTCTACTCACAACCATTAAGTTTCTTTACTGGCATAATTGGAGTCTTAAAGAACTGGTACATGACGTAACAAGATCTGTGCCTTATAATCTGCAGTGATGGCTTTTATGACCAATAGATCTTCCTCGTTTGAGGTAATTTAAAGAGTCAGGAAGTTCCAGGATTGAGTGGGTTTGATCTGGTTTGTCAAATCCCAAAATTGATTTCCCCATTCGGGAGAAAGAAATTCCTGCATGATGTTTGACAAAAAGTGTGGCCAGACCAGGCACTGTGACTCATGCCTGTAATCCCAGCACTTTGGGAGGCTAAGACAGGTGGATCACTTGAGGCTAGGAGTTCAAGACAAACCTGGCCAACATGGCAAAAACCCATATCTACTAAAAATACGAAAATTAGCTGGTCATGGTGGCATGAGTCTGTAATCTCAGCTACTGGGGAGGATGAGGCAGGAGGACTGCTTGAAGGTGGAGCAATCCTCCTCCAGGAGGTGGAGACTGCAATGCGCTGGCTGAGATCATGCCACTACACTCCATCCTGGGTGACAGAATGAGCCTTTGTCTCAAAAAAAGAAAAAATTAATTAAATACAAAGAAAATACTTTGCCAGATTTATCATGTTAGACCAGCCAATACTGAAATTGTTTAGAAATGCAATTTGAACTCCAAGGTCTAACCCACTAGTTATCAGTGCTGTGCACCTAAATTGGAGAAACAACTGGTATTCAAGAGGACATAGTCCAATGTTAAGCATGACTCACAGAGAACCAAGATGGCCACCTTGTTCCTCCTGGGGCCTTAAGGCTTTTGTTATTAAAGGTTCTGTGTTTTATGACTCATCAGGGAAAAGACAAAATAATCCAAATTGAATATACTGATGTGGTTGACTTATAAATTGTGAAAACTGTTTAAAGCTAATGCTTCCACAGTCGCCAGGGATGGCAGAGCTGAGGATGCAGCGGGCGCCTGGGCTGCTCTCATGGACACAGGCAGAGTCCTGTG
Source organism: Saguinus oedipus (assembly GCA_031835075.1). NCBI lineage: Eukaryota > Metazoa > Chordata > Mammalia > Primates > Cebidae > Saguinus > Saguinus oedipus. Next base: position 1,403,986 of record CM063188.1, on the reverse strand, counting down.
GCTCTCAGACCTCTCTGAGCAGGGAGCTGCCTGCCAGCCCCGGATCACGGAAGAGAAAGTGCTAGAGGTTTATGATTTGATTCAAACTATCCGAGACCCAGAAAAGCCTAACATTTGAGAAGAACTGGAATTGGCAATGGAAAGTTGTGTGGAAGTTCAGAAGGTAAATGAACAAGACTGTGGTTATTGTCAAGTTGACACCACAGGACCTCATTGATCTTTGGTGACTCTTATGGAGCTGTGCTTAAAACTTAAGCCACGTTTACCATTTAAACGTAAGTCGGAAATCTACATTTCTGAAGGAACCCACTCAACAGAAGACATCAATAAGGAGATAAATGACAAAGAGAGTGGTGGCTGCAATTGAAAACTCCAACTTAGGGCAACTGTGGACGTGTGCCCTTGAACCTGCCTGGCACCTGTTTTAAGAGCCACTGAACTGCAATTGACATATTTGTTTAAACTCTTCATATAACGTCACAGACTCATGCTTAATACATAGGTGATTTGTACCTCAGAGCATTTTTGAAAGGATTTTTTCCAAGTGAGATTTAATTCTAAGGTAGTGCCTAATCTGTTCAGTGTATAACATTCTCAGGATTTGTAACACTTAAGTGATCAGACAGAATAATATTTTGTAGTTATTGTGTGTAAGATGAGTTGGTATTGTTCTGATGCCTACTCTGATACAACTACTTTTAATGTCAAATATGTACTGGGCACCAATGTACTCAATTTAAATCATTACTCTGTAAAATAAGCAGATGATTCTTGTAAAAACAATTAAAAAAAGCAAAACTAATGCTTTGTTCGATATTCCTGGGAAGGTCATCAAAACTTCAGGTACATTTGGCCACCTGATGTGTCATTCAATCATGTACAAAGGGATTTCATTCCACTGTCATTTTCAATGCATGTTTTATGTTATAATAGCTAATTATTATGCCAGAGTATATTTTCACCAGATAAAGAAAACTTCTTATTGTTCACTGAGGACAATCAACCCCTTCACAATCTAGAACCTGAAGACTGACTCTTCTGAGAACATCAGAGAAAGACTGTCCTTCCACACTGCAACAGAACTTTGGAAACTTGGGTTTCAAATCAAACAATGAGAAGGGTCCCTCCACACTTGTGGAATGGTACACTCATTGGAATCCCTAAGGTAAAAGTAACCAGGGAAGTTTCTCCCCAGAAAAAGATGGCATCCTTGATGTGAACAGCTTTTCCCAAGATCACAGATCAAGACTTGTACTATCGTGAGACTCTTATCTTGGAATACTTTTTCCTTGTTTATGCCTCTATGAACAACAGAAATGAAAAGGGATTCTATTATGTTCACTTATAGGGTATACTTTTATTTGTGAAGGATTTTGCAGCCAGCCTTATACACGAGTAATCTTATACTTTGATAGATAAAAGATGAAGGTCCAATGTAGGTAAAAAAAAAAACAAAACCTTTAATAGCGCATACACATTTCCTCATAATCAGTAAAAACTCTTCTTAATCCACAGCATGGGTTAAAGAGAACATTGCCAGGAGGACTTCACTCTTCTAGAAGGACATCATGTGTCAGGTCCTTTTTCTGGTTTAGAATAAAATAGGCAACAGTTAGAAATGTATTCCACATAACAGGCTCTCTAGCAGATTCTACTGTAAGGCTATCATTACACAACAGACTTCAAATTCTCTTGTGAAAGTTATGCTAAATAATCAATTACCTACACGGAAAAATACCTGTGCCGATGTTGGCACTCGTGGCCTGTGGTGAAATACATCAAATGTAGATTATAAAAATTCAGTTGTAGGAAATTAATTAAAAAAAACCACTTGGTCAAGCGAGTAGACTCTTCATCTAGCTCATTCTTTAATCTATTTAATTTTAGGTGGTTTGGTTTATAGGGACCCTGGGTAAGGAACATACTCCAAACTCTTGCTGTTATCCTCCCAATAGTCATAATAGTAGTCTCCCTGGTGTGCTGTACTCTCTCAAAGGTTTTAAATGTTTGCATGCAGCCATCTCTAGAACATCAATGTAATGAAAGAGCAAAAGAAATACGTGACCATGAGGATACCATAACCTATGAATAATGTGCCGACACCAGAAACCCAAAATGATGGCAACAGAGAGAGGTGCTAAGGCCCTAAGTATTAGTCACACTCTCACTTAAGTGAGAACCTGACCAAAAAGGGATAATCTTTTTTAAAACAAATTTATGAGAGGCCACTGTTTTAGACCCATGCACGAGGTTCCAACAGGCCAAACCAAACTAAAATGGAGTCACTTGTGTTAATGCAACATAATCAGACCAAGACTTTAAGGATACACACAAATCCTAGAACAGACCAGATTTTTTTCTCCTGTAAACAGATGTTCCAGCATAAACAGGTACTTGCTACTCAATCCTTGTTCCTACCTTTGGAAACTTACGGTTCTACTGTTTCCCAGTGGGTTTCAGGAGCGAATTACTACACTGACAATGGGGATAGTGACAAGCATAACTAAGGTTTTGGTCAATCTCTCAAAACTGAGAAAATGACCAAAAGAGGGGAGTTGTTAAAGTGAACTAAACATGGCCTGAGAAGGACTTCAGACTTCCATATTGGAGTCTTTGTGGAGGAACTGCAACCTGGCTTAATAGACAGACAGCTTCAAAACCTCACAGGAGTGTGCAGCTGTAGCAATAGCTGAGTTTCGGCCAGCCCCTGAGGCTGGACTTCATTCATACACTGCTGAGTGTTCCAACTGTGTTCAAATAAGGCAAACGCCAACCTGTAACCAACCCAGCCATTCTGTACTTCACTTTCCATTTCTGTACATCAGTTATCTTTCTTTGTCTACATATCTTCCACCACGTGACTGCACTGGAGTCTCTGTGAATCTGCTGTGATTCTGGGGGCTGCGCAATTCATGAATCATTCATTGTCCAATTAAACTTTAAATTTAATTTGAATGAAGTTTTTTTTAAATCAAATGTAAACTAAAAATAAAAATTCTAAGGCTCCCCAACCATCCAAATGGATTTCCTCCTCGGCTAAGGAACTTTTTTTTTTCTTTTTGAGACAAAGTCTTGCTCTGTCACCCAGGCTGGAGTACAGTGGTGCCACCTTGGCTCACTGCAGCCTCCACCTCCCGGGTTCAAGCAATTCTCCTGCCTCAGCCTCCCGGGTAGCTGAGATTAGAGGTGCCTGACACCAGGCCTGGCTAATTTTTTGTATTTTTTTAGTAGAGATCAGGTTTCACCCTGTTGGCCAGACTGGCCTTGAACTCTTGACCTCAAGTGATTCACCCACCTTGGCCTCCCAAAGTGCTGGGATTACAGGTGTCAGCCACTGTGCCTGACCTGGAACTCTTAAAATTTGACCCGAAAGACTGGTTCAGGTCATGACGAGAAGTGGAGGTCAGATGTGCCTCATTATACCTCTCTGGCATTAACATCCACATAGACTTTAAGTCTGATACAAACATTTTACAACCGATTCTCTCTGAAGCCTACTACCTGAAGGCTTCCTCTGCAAATAAGAACTTTGGTCTCCACAATCCTTTATCTTAACCCAGACATTCCTTTCTGTTAATCCCAGGTCTTTAGGTAAATTCAACCAATCCTCAACCAGAAAAATTTTACATCTATTTATAAGCTGGAAGTCACCACCCTCGACCCCTACTTCGATTGTTCTGCCTTTCTGAACCAAACTAATGTAGGTTTTAAATGTATCTGATTGATTGATTGACGTTTCAGGCCTCCCTAAAATGTATAAAACCAAGCTGCAGCCCAACCACCTTAGACACCTGTTCTCAGGACCTCTGTCCTCAGGGCTGTGTCACAGGCCATGCTTACTCATATTTGGCTCAGAATAAATCTCTTAAAATATTTTACAGTTTGATTCTTTTTGTCAACAACACCAAGCCACCAGAACTCCTGGTAAGGGAAGGGTAAAGGGAACTTTTTATTAGCCGAAAGGGACAGGTTCACAGAAGCTGCTGAGAAACAATTCATTGGTTCCAGAGGCCCAACGCCGAAGCTCGAGGTTGTCCCCAGTTCATTGGTGGAGCTGCCGTCGCTGGACGTGTTTATCTGGAGCATCTTATCTGAATTACTGCAGCCTGGAGATGGTCTACATTTTGTCAAAGTAGGAGACCCGCGAAGGACACAAAAGGTTTTCTTGTGGGGTTTTCAGAAAGTCCTTGCAAACAGTTCTTACTTCAGACACTCAGCCTGAGCCTCCTGCCCTTTCCAGCCCTGTTTGTCTGGGCCTGAACAAGTGATCACATTCCTCATCTGCAACTTTCACTAAACAAAGGCCCAAGTCTCAGGAATTCATTGCACGAAGCAACCCTGGTTTGCTGGGGCAGATAAGCGATGCTCTCTGCCTGCCCTGGTCCAAGCATCTCATCTAGAATACTGCAGGCCCATGGAAATGGCCGGAATAAGCTCAGTTTACAAGGCAGTGAGCCTCGCTGGCATTTCAGAAATGTGTGACAGCAGCTTCCTTAGGGCCCTCCCCGCTCCATCTTGATTATGCTGTGACACAAATGACTTCATTTTGTTGTGAACTATAGGGTATCCCCCGGGCCCCGCCAACCTTGCAGATCCCCCCTCAGCCTCGCTGTATCAGCCTTTCGGATCCTCCTTCAGCCCCATGGATCCCTCCTCAGCCTCTCAGATCCCCCTCAGCCCGCTGTGTCCCTCTTTAGCCCCCTGGGTCCTCCCTCAGTCCACCTGCTGTGTCCCCTTCAGCTCCCCTGGAACCTCCGTCAGCCCCACAGATCCTCCCTCAGCCCAGCGGTGCCCCCTCAACTCCGCGGGTCCTCCCTCAGCCCCGCGGATCCTCCCTCAGCCCCACCTGGGTCCTCCCTCAGCCCCGCGGATCCTCCCTCAGCCCCACCTGGGTCCTCCCTCAGCCCCACGGATCCTCCCTCAGCCCTACCTGGGTCCTCCCTCAGCCCCGCGGATCCTCCCTCAGCCCCACCTGGGTCCTCCCTCAGCCCCGCGGATCCTCCCTCAGCCCCACCTGGGTCCTCCCTCAGTCCCGCGGATCCTCCCTCAGCCCCACCTGGGTCCTCCCTCAGCCCCCGCGGATCCTCCCTCAGCCCAGCGGTGCCCCCTCAACTCCGCGGGTCCTCCCTCAGCCCCGCGGATCCTCCCTCAGCCCCACCTGGGTCCTCCCTCAGCCCCCGCGGATCCTCCCTCAGCCCAGCGGTGCCCCCTCAACTCCGCGGGTCCTCCCTCAGCCCCGCGGATCCTCCCTCAGCCCCGCGGATCCTCCCTCAGCCCCACCTGGGTCCTCCCTCAGCCCCGCGGATCCTCCCTCAGCCCACCTGGGTCCTCCCTCAGCCCCGAGGATCCTCCCTCGGCCCCACCTGGGTCCTCCCTCAGCCCCGCGGATCCTCCCTCAGCCCACCTGGGTCCTCCCTCAGCCCCGCGGATCCTCCCTCAGCCCCACCTGGGTCCTCCCTCAGCCCCGCGGATCCTCCCTCCCCTCCGGATCCTCCCGCCTGCCCGCCCTGGTGCGCCCTGTAGGAACGTAGGTCACCGCCGCTCGGCCCACCTCGGTCCTCGTACGCCACAGCGTCCCACAGACCACGCCCACGCACGATTCGCTCCACTCCCATGATACGTCACACAGCGCCGGCCCCGCCCAATGGGGGGTATATCTTCGTGCCTCGCCCGCCCTTGCCTCGCCCCGCCGCGGGATACGTCATGCCGCGCGACACGGCGGCTGCCGGTGACGTCGTGGGCTGCGCGCCGCAGCATGCAAGGCGGTGAGTGTGCCATGACCTTACGCGTGTCTTCGTCTTTGCCTTAGTTTCCTACCTGGAAGTCCGGACCGCCTGTTATCAGGCCCCTCCGCAGCGACAGAAGCGGCCGCAGGTTGGCACCTCGTGTGGCTGGGAGCAGAAGCGGGCGCTGTACCCCGTGGAGTCGGGAGGGAGGGAGGGAGCCAGGGAAGGGGACAGGGGGCTGCATCTGTCCCGGGCCCTTGTCCCCGTGGGTTCTAGCGGGAAGGGAGAGGGAGTCCCCCGAAGACCCTCCTGGACCAGCCGCAGGCTCCTGTGCTGGTGAGACCGAGAGAGAGGGATGTGGGCATAGGACACAGAGCAGGATTTCCATTTTAGATGCAGCAGGACCTGTCTTCAGGTCCTTCATTGGTGTGAGAGATAGAGGTACGCCCGAGGGAGCTGGGCGCCCGGCCTCCGTGCAGCCTCATCTCCTGGAATCTGAGTATTGGAAACTGGGCTTTTACCTCGGACACCACAGCACAACCTCCCATGGGAATCCAGGTCACAGCAAAGCAGTCCTGAGCCTCCATTCTCCTGTAAGCAAGCATGACCATTCTCACCTCGCTGGGTGTTTATAAAAACTAGCAATGACCTTAGAAAGCAAGGCATGAGCCGGATGTGGTGGCTCACGCCTGTAATCCCAGCACTTTGGGAGGCCAAGGTGGGCATCATGAGGTCAGGAGGTTGAGACCAGCCTGGCCAACATGGTGAAACCCCATCTCTACTAAAAATACAAAAATTAGCCAGGCATGGTGGCATGCACCTGTAGTCCCAGCTACTCGGGAGGCTGAGGCAGGTTAATTGCTTGAACCTGGGAGGTGAAGGTTGCAGTGAGCCAAGATTGGGCCCACTGCCCTCCAGCCTGGTGATAGAGCGAGACTCCATCTCAAAAAAAAAAAGAAAGAAAGAAACCAAGGCATGAGCCGTGAGCCCAGCTCCACTTTTGAGGCTGCAGTCCATTCAGAGAGGTTTCCCAGACTCCGTGACGGCCAGAACAGACAGCCTAGGCCCTGCTGCAGACTGTCCCAGAATCTTTCGGAGTAGTGACCAACTTCTGCTTTTGGAAACACCACTACAGGCGGTTCTGAGAAGTCTAAGGGTTACTGGGAGAGGTTGGTGAGTGACATGGAAATCACATGTGTCTTGGAGGTATACTGGGGTCCGTGGCTACATCCTGGGCTGGGGTTTGATGAGAACCCGTTAGGTGGAGGAACCTCCCCTTAAAGCTCTCTCCATCCTCTGCCTAGCAGGTTGCACGCCAGGGCCTGCACTGACCACCTCCACGTGCCACTGGGGCTCTGAGGAGGAATGACGGCAGTGGGCAGCCTGCTTGGGTAAGCATGAACTTTCAGGTCCCTGGGGACTGCTGTTAGGGGCACCCCAAGGAACCCCTCTCTTCAGCAGGAAACGGTAGTTCTAAGCCTCCCTCATCCCAGCTACTGTCCACTGTCCCCTGTGCTGGAAGCCTCATGCCCTTGCTTAGCCTGGCAGCCTCTTCCTGGCTAGGGGGTCAGAGCGGCTCTGACCACAGCCTGTGGCTCCTCAGGAAACTAGGCTCATCCTGGCATGTGCCAGCTCTGGTAGCGTCTCCTGTGGCCTGGCAGTGCCCCGTCATGGCCAGCCTCAGTCATGTTGGGATCTGCTGCGGCAGTGTCGGCTGACCAGCGCTTGCATGTTTATCTGCAGCCTGCTAAGATGCAGCGCTGTGAAGGCCACTGGGCCTGTGCTCCGCTGCCTGCATACGTCCTCCTGGCTGGCCGACAGCAGCAGGGCCTCACTTGCTCGTGTGCGCCGCCAGGCCTATGCACGCCTCTACCCCGTGCTGCTGGTGAAACAGGACGGCTCCACCATCCACATCCGCTACAGGGAGCCACGGCGTATGCTGGCGGTAAGCTTTCCTTGCCAGGTGCTTCCAGGTGCCAGGCTTGGGGCGGGGCTGGGGTGGGAGTGCTGGTGGCCATTAGCCTCAGGAGGGAATGTGGCTGTGGTCACTGTGCCACATGACAGGAGTTGGGGGAGCAGGTGGCTGTTGGAGGAGTGGACGAGGGTGACATCCAAAACTACCTCTAAGCACCAACATTAGATGGGAGTAACCACTAGTGTGTTTTTTTGTTTTTTGTTTTTTGTTTTTTTGAGGCAGAGTCTCACTCTTTTGCCAGGCGCCAGGCTGGAGTGCAGTGGCATGATATCGGCTCACGGCAACCTCTGCCTGCCGGCTTTAAGCAATTCTCCTGCCTCAGCCTCCCGAGTAGCTGGGACTACAGGCGCTTGCCACCGCGCCCAGCTAATTTCTGTATTTTTAGTGGAGACGGGGTTTCACTACATTGGCCAGGATGGTCTCGATCTCGACCTTGTGATCCACCCACCTCGGCCTCCCAAAGTGCTGGGATTACAGGCGTGAGCCACTGTGCCTGGCCTTGTGTGTTTTTATAAACATCAAATGTGGGGAAAACACAGAATAATTTATTTTAAAGATTGAAAGCTTTGAAGAAAGAGACCAATAGAATGTTTGAAAATTAGCAGGGGCCGGGCACGGTGGCTCAAGCCTGTAATCCCAGCACTTTGGGAGGCCGAGGCGGGTGGATCACGAGGTCAAGAGATCGAGACCATCCTGGTCAACATGGTGAAACCCCGTCTCTACTAAAAATACAAAAAATTAGCTGGGCATGGTGGCGCGTGCCTGTAATCCCAGCTACTCAGGAGGCTGAGGCAGGAGAATTGCCTGAACCCAGGAGGCGGAGGTTGCGATGAGCCGAGATCGCGCCATTGCACTCCAGCCTGGGTAAAGAGAGTGAAACTCCGTCTCAAAAAAAAAAAAGAAAAAATTAGCTAGCATAGGATGGAAGACACAAGTTGAGAGGAAGGCCTTGGGCTGTCAGCTCAGTAGCTCTCAAGGTCCCTCCATCCACATGGACGAAACTTGGTCTGTGCCCCGCAGATGCCCGTAGATCTGGACACCCTGACTGCTGAGGAGCGCCGGGCCAGGCTGCGGAGGCGTGAGGCTCGGCTCCAGCGGACGAAGGAATTCAAGGAGCTCAGCGATGACTTTGATGTGGAGCGCTACCGACAGTTCTGGGCCAAGACCAAGAAGTGACCGTGGCTCCAGCCACGCCGGGACGTTGCTAAGATGGGAGAGTGGTTCTTAAATCCCACTCTCAAAGCTGCCACCTGGAGTCCGTGTCTGTGTCTGTCTTCTCACTTGGTGTGTGCCCAGCCTGGCAGCTTGTGCCCTGAAAAGCACCAGCTCAAGCATAGAGAGGGCTCCGTGAATGAGCGGGGCAAGGGTTGAGGGTTTTGGACACTGCTCTGGGGCTGTGGCACACCGACAACCATGTGGGCAGCACCCAACACCAAGCTCTGCCTTCCCAGCCTCAGGGGCACCAGGGCCACAGCACAGTGGGCCTCAGGTTGGTTCCTAGGAGGGGCTGGGTTTTCTGGGCTCAAGGCATCAGCTTCGGTGGGGCAGCCCTAGGACCACCCTTCCCCATGGACATAGCCTGCAGCTCCTGCCCTGGGCCTGCATTCCCACACTGCTCCCGGGAAGCTTCTGCCTTGGGAGGGTCCCCAGAGGAGCAGTCAGCCCTGGTTGTCCGTGACTCCTCATGGAGTAGTATGCGGAGCACTGCAGTTACACACAGCCTGGGGGATCCACAGACTTGTTCCATCTGTCCAGAGGCTGGTTTCACTCAAAGCAGCTCCCGCTGCTGTGCAGGTGCCTTCCACGTGCACACCAGCCCGGGTTTCCTCAGAACTGGCTCCCGCTGCTGTGCGGGTGCCTTGCACGTGCGCACCAGCCCGGGTTTTGGACTGCTTCCTGTCCCTGACTTGGGGTGTTACTGGGTCCCAGCTGGCAGGCTATCTCTGTGACACCTGGTGCCCAACAGGGAGTTCTTGCAGTGGTGTTCTGGGATTGCCGGGGAGGTGGGAGTGTGCTCTGCCATGGCCCTGCGATGACAGTGCTGCCAGTTAAGCTGGGCAGCGTCCCCACCTCGCAGGCCCTTCCCTTGCCACTTAAGTTTGTTCCTGGCCCTTTGCCCATCCCTCTGGCCTTCAGCTGAGGAGAGTCTACAAGGGATGTCCTCTGGCCCTGTGGCCCAGCAGTGCCTGACCTCACGTGGATGGGCTCTGTGGCCACCTGGGAAGGGATGCCCTGTGGCCTGGCAGTGCCTGACCTCACGTGGATGGGCTGTGTGGCTGCCTGGGACTCTGCCTTGCAAGGTTACTTCCCGAACAGGCTCCATGGAGCCCTGTCTCTGAATTTGTGGCCTTAATCCCTGTGGCATATAGAGGTGGCTGCCTGGCCGTACTGTGTACTCACTAGGCCCTTCCTCCACTGTACCCAGCCTCCTCCTGCTCTGGTGGGCTCCCCTGGGACCCCCTCCACCTCTCTGCTCCCTGACCTCCACCCTCCTGGGTCCAGCTTCACTGCTGTTTACATAGAGGGCACCACTGTGACTTAGTGCCTCCACCCAGCAGCCAGGCCATGCCACCTCCACCCCAGTGACCCCTCCTGTGGCCTACGGCTTGTCAGGCTAACGGCTCAAAACTGACCTGGTCTCTTCCCCACAAACCTGGTCCTCGTGTTGCCAAGTAGCTGCATCCTCATAGCTGCCCAGACCAGCACCTCAGAGCCATCCTGGACTCCTGCCTGATGTCCACCTGGCCCTGCTGTCCTTTCACCACACCTGACATCCAGTCAGTGGTCAGACTCCACAGCCGGACCCTGCTGCGTGGGCCAAGTCCACCCTGATCTGGCAAGCTGTACCAGCACCCAGGAGATGATGCCCTCCACCCAAGGGAGCCTTCCCAGGAGTTGACCAGTAGCCTTCAGTGTGCCTGGATGTGGCCTTCTGCTCTGCCCTCTCCATGCACCTGCTCCGTGATGCAAACTCAGGCAGCACTGCAGCGGGGGGACGGCAGCCGGCACTTGCTGAGTAGATGGATGAGCCAGATGTGGGCCGTCTGCCAGGCTGTGCTAACAGCCTGACCCATGGGCTGGGTCATTGAGAAACAGATTTCGCACAGTTCTGGACACTAGACCTGTGTTTTCACCCAGTTCAACCTGTGGCTGTAATTGCCCCAAAAGTCGTGGCAGGAGGGTTCCCACAAGGGAGTGCCCCACACCATGCTGAGATGGGGCCGGTTGGGGTTCTGCAGACACACTGAGCACGCCAGGGTGATGTGCTCAGAGCACCTATCAGGGGAGCTTCCGTACAGAGCGGGCTGCAGCAGTTCTTCCCCGGGCGGTGAAATGAATGTTCTCTGTAGGTATATCCGCGGGCAGGGAGTTGGGGAATGGAGTTTTTATGCGGGTTTAAGGAAGCAGGCTCAGGCCGGGTCCAGTTTCTTTCTGTTTTGAGAAACAACCTAGATGCTTTCAGCCGTGCCTGGAACATTCAAGGCTGCTGCTCGGGTTCAGTCTGCAGAGGAAAACATCGCTGGGCAGGTCACAGAGCAGCCAAGGGACTCTTTCTCGGTCAGCACTGGGAATGAAGTGAAGGGGGAAGCGGGGACGCCACACCGTCCAAATCAGGGTGCCCAGCATGCTGAGGTTCTGGTGAGGGGTCTCTTCCAGAATGCACACTTCTTTCCTATAGGGTCCTTTGAGCCCCTCTCTACTGGCGCAGAGATGAGAAACTGGAAATAAAAGACACAAGATACTGAGATAGAAAAAAGTCTGGGCCCAGGGGTCTACTGCTAACCAGTATACGTGGAGACCAGCAGTGACCCCGAGTGGCTGGACACTGACTTTTATTGAGTACAAAGCAGGGGGCCGGGTAGGTAGGGTGAGGTAAATCACCTGTCTTGGCAACAGGGGCCCAGGTCCTTAAAGTAGAGAAGGCGAGGAGAAAACCTAATGCATCAGCACTTTTTCATACTTGTTGAGAAAGAACAAAGACATTAAAATTTATGTTACTTTTACTACTTCAAATCTAAGAAGAACCAGGTGCAGAAGCGGAACGTCACCGCTGAGGCACAGGGTCACATAGACACGGTTAAGCCCCTGGATGTCCGCAGTCCTCCCTGACAGCCGCCAGACCTACCGCAAGGGCTTTCGGGGAGCGGAGTTTTCTCCCAAGTCCTCCCAGGGAGGAGACGTCAGACGTGTCCTTCTCTAGCTGGTTAAACAGCGGGCGCTTTCCCAGCACTGGCGCTGCCGCACAGCCGAGGTGCCTTCCAGCAGCCCTTGAGTGGGTGTGACAGAGGGCTTAGAGCACCTTGCTTTACGGTCACGTCTTTCACAATGTTACTTCAGTTCCATGCTTCATGACCCGAGAATCATTAGCAAAATTAAAAGGTTATATTGAGTACATATATATATGATTACATATGCATATGTGATTATGATTATAGGAATAACTGTGACTCTATCTCTAATTCTTTTCTAGTTCAATATTTCTATGGGAACAGGCTGGCTTCAGACCCTTGCCTTGGCAATTGCGGGGTCTCCCATCCACACCTTCCTGCCGCCTTCACGCAGTGGAAGTCCTTTAAGAAGGCTCTGCCCTCTTGACCTAGTCAGCTCTGAAACACCAGCGCGAGGATTTCACATGGCAGTTGGAGTGCACATTCAGTTTACCGCAGCGGGGACAGGACTGGGCAGCTGCTTTTTCATCCACAAGTTCACTGGGTAATCCTCAGAAACTGCACAAATCATTAAGGGCATTTCCTTGTTAGGCTCCACATAGGGAGTCGCGGCCGGCCGTGACCAGTTGGTGTGAGCTAGGCGTGTCTTATGAGTTTTCTTTCTTTTAACGAGACACAGGGATCTCCTGGGCTCAAGTGATCCTCCCGTGGTCCCGTTGGGACTAAGCGCGCGCGTGCCTGGCCCATTTTAACTTTTTTTTTTTTTGGAGACAGAGGCTCCTTCTGTCGCCGGGCTGGAGTGCAATGGCGCGATCTCGGCTCACTGCAGCCTCCACCTCCCGGGTTCAAGTGATTCTCCTGCCTCGGCCTCCTGAGTAGCTGGGATTACAGGTGTGGACCACCACGCCCAGATAGTTTTTGTGTTTTTAGTAAAGACGGGATTTCACGATGTTGGCCAAACTGGTCTGGAACTCCCGACCTCAAGCGATCCGCCCCCCCTCGGCCTCTCAAAGTGCTGGGATTACAGGCGTGAACCACCGCGCCCCAACCATTTCAATCATTTTTTTATTTTCGAGACGAGTTTCGCTCTTGTTGCCCAGGCTGGAGTGCAATGGCGCGACTCCCGAGTAGCTGGGATTACAGGCGCGCACCACCATGCCCAGCTGATTTTTGTATTTTTAGTAGAGACGGGGGTTTCACCATGTTGACCAGGATGGTCTCGATCTCTTGACCTAGTGATCCACCCGCCTCGGCCTCCCAAAGTGCTGGGATTACAGGCTTGAGCCACCGCGCCCGACCTATTTCAATCATTTTTAAACGTCCAGATCAGAGGCGTTCCCACGCCGGGCAGGGCCGGTGCAGCAATGCGCAGGCGCACGGGGGCGGTGCATTCCGCCCGGGCCCGGAGCGCTGAGCCGGGACGGTGCGCTGCGCAGGCGCACGAGGCAAAGCTGAGCGGGCTCAGGAGTGACGTCACGGCGCGCGACGCGGAGGCGGGGTCGGCCCAGGGTCCGACGGTAGAGGGTAGCGGGTCCGGGGTCGCAGGTCGCCGGCTGCAGGCCACGGTCGCTCCAGCATCATGTTCGGCTCCAGTCGCGGAGGCGTGCGCGGCGGTCAGGATCAGTTCAACTGGGAGGACGTGAAGACTGACAAGCAGCGGGAGAACTACCTGGGTGGGTGGGCAGGGCGGGCGGGCTCCGGGCTCCGGGCTCCCTGGCGGGCGCTGAGCTCACAGCGCCTACGTCCGCAGGCAACTCGCTGATGGCGCCCGTAGGCCGCTGGCAGAAGGGCCGCGACCTCACCTGGTACGCCAAGGGCCGGTCGCCGTGCGCCGGCCCGAGCCGCGAGGAGGAGCTGGCAGCCGTGCGGGAGGCGGAGCGCGAGGCGCTGCTGGCCGCGCTGTGAGTGTCGATGGGCAGCAGCGGGCGGGGCTTGGGACCGCGCGGCGGAGGCCGGTTGGGGCCGGGGGTGAAGGCTCGGGGCCCGGCTGGGCGGGGGCGGAGCTGCGGGCACTCGCGCGGGCGGGGCCCTCAGGACGAAGGCTGGAGTGGTGAGGACGCGTGCTGTGGGGAGGTCCATTCCCCTGACGCCTGCCTCGATTTCCTCACAGTGGCTACAAGAACGTGAAGAAGCAGCCCACGGGCCTGAGCAAGGAGGTAACTCCCCGGGGTGGGGGCGCGTGGAGGGCCGTGGGTGTGGGGCCGTCCCAAGCGCTCCCTTTGCTCCCCCACCTGCAGGACTTTGCGGAGGTCTGCAAGAGGGAAGGAGGCGACCCCGAGGAGAAGGGCGTGGACCGGCTGCTGGGGCTGGGGAGCAGCAGGTGTGGGCCCGTTTCGTGGGGAGGGAGGGTCTGTCTGGGCTCGGTTACTCGGGTGAGGCGGGCCCCTGCCGGACTGTCCTGATCGCTGTGTTACTGCAGTGGCTCCGCAGGCCGCGTGGCGCTGTCGCGAGAGGACAAGGAGGCCGCCAAACTGGGGCTGTCTGTGTTCACGGTAACCCCCCTTCCCGCCTGATCGCATCGGGGCCCACAGGGGTGGGAAGAGCAGGGCACAGCATGGCACGGAGCTCCCTGGGGCGCTGCGGGGCGTGGTGTGGGGACGGCCCGCACACTTCTCCCCAAAGCGCGCTTCGTCCGCAGCACCACCGCGTGGAGAGCGGCGGGCCCGGGACTTCAGCAGCCTCGGCCAGGAGGAAGCCACGGGTGGAGGATCAGACTGAAAGCAGGTGAGGCCGCCCCGGGGGTTCTCGGGAGGACTGGAGCGGCTTCTACTCAGGCAGGTGGCAGCTTCTCTTCGCGCACCGGCTCTGGCGGTGGCCTGCCCTACTTTCCTTCCTGTCTCACTTACTCCTAGGTTTTTCCCCAGGGAAGTTTCTCGGGTCACTCTTGAAGGGAGGTCCTAAGTAATGGCAGTGGTTGGGGGCTGTGCTGTGGGAGGGCACTCAGGACCTGGGCAGGAGCCTTTTTCTGCGTGGGTGGCACCTCCAGGGCTTTTCCTGGGTGATGAGCCTGGGCCTGTAACCCCAGGAGTGGCCTGTGGGTGCAGGTAGGAGGAAGGTGTCACCTTGCAAAGGCACAGCTCAAGTGGAGCAGGGCCGTGCAGTCGAGATAGGGATATTGCTTGTCTCAGTGGCCATGTGACTGCATGACTGAGGAGCGAAATTTGTCATCTCATTTAACTGATTTAAAGATGCACTTGTGGGTGGCGGCTTCATCTCCTGGATGGGACCTGCCTGTGCTCACTCTCTGAGGCGCATTTTGTACCCTCCCAGCTCTGAGAGCCACAGGAAAAGCAAGAAGGAGAAGAAGAAAAAGAAAAAGAAGAAACACAAAAAAGAGAAGAAGAAAGACAGAGACAAGCGACCAGCTGAGGCCGCCACCTCTCCCACATCTCCTGCGAAGTATGCCCTGGCCCATGTCTTGGGGGTAGGGGTTTGGTTGACCCCTGCCTGAGTGTCTGCCCTTGGTCTCCTCAGGCCCAGGCACTGCCACCATGACTCTGACTCCGACTCCCCCTGCAGCAAGAGGAGGAAGCGGGGACACAGTGGGGACAGGAGCCCATCTTGCAGGCGGCATGACAGACTCTGAAGCCTGATGGTTGGACCCTGCTCACTGCTATTGTGGGACCTGGAACTCCCCCTTCACCTTGCTTGCCTCCTGCCTCAGGAAAGCCCCTTGTGTGGGTGAGACCTGAGGCTGCTCCTGTGGACTGGCTCTGGGCACCAGCCTGTGGGGTAAAGGCTGCACAGCTAGCTCTGGAGCACCCAGCTTCCTGGAAGACCTCCAGGTTTCACACAGCAGGGATGGCCCCTGGCTTGCCCTGCGAAGGTGAGCCTGCCCACAGGTACCCTTAGAGGCTGGACTCCCCGTGTCCTGCTCATGGCTGCAGCAGCCATGGGCCTATGAGCAATCTACCTGTGGCCAAGTACGGTGACCTCTCTTTTTCCTTACATTGACTCTATATTTCAATAAATATATTTTAAAAGAAAGGTGTATCATCCTAATTGGAAGGTCAGTGTCAGGAGTTAATGAGATCCCACTGGGAGGATGGAGCTGCGCCGTAATGCTTCATAACGTCCAAGAATGCAGTCCTCCCATGGGTGCCCAAAGCCCCACCCATACCCAGGGAGGGCCGAGGCCCTGGAAGGGGGTCCTCAGCTGGCAATGTGGGGACCTGGGACAGATGAGAAAAAAAATAGATGAGACCTCACCTCCTGGGACAGGTGAGGTCAAGGACTGCAGTCTGGAGGGGTAGCCTCAGTTGAGTGAGGTTTGGGGACTCTACCTGCCTGCCAAGACCCAGCTGCCTCAACCCTCAGTTCTGCTGCTTGTAGGGCAGTGGGCTAGGTGTCCCATTTGCCTGACCCTGAGAAAAGTCAGGGCTGTTCAGGACATGTGTGGGTGCCTGGGCTGGATCACAGTGATCACAGCTCACTGCAGTCTCAGAAAACTTCCTCAGGGCCCTGGCCAAGGTGTGGCTCCTGTGGCTTTGACCTCTGCCCTCGCCCTCACATGGCCACTGGAGTGGAGATGGCACTATCTATCTTGGGGACTGTCAAGGGGGATGAAGGTCGGGCCACCTGGCCAGGACAGCCTCACCTTTTGGGACTCTGCCCAACAGAAGGCAGACCTTGGACCTGCTGATGGTTATACCCCATAGAGGTACCCCACAGACTGGCAGCCCTCTGCTTCATGACATTTTAAGTGGGGGATGTGCCCACTCAGGCAGGGACCATTCCCCAGCTGGCACAAAGCACCATGTATGATGGCAGTGGCCCAGCCCCACAGCCAGCAGGCTGATGGGAGGGAGGGAGGCTGAGGTCTCACATAGTGCCTGCTGACTCCTGTCCTGTATGGCCCAGGTCTCACTGGCTGGGCCCAACAGGACTGCAAGCAGAGACCAGCAAGGTTACTGTGGGCAATTGTGGAAGAGCCTCTCACACAGACACAGGAGGAGGAATATGGACTCAGGTGGCGGCCCTAGGCAGTCACCTGCACCTCCTAAAGCTGGCCGCTCCACCCACCATCTCCTGGGGGCAGTCTGCCTGTGCAGAAGTACTGGAGAGCCGGTGAAATAGTTAAGAGATTTTATTCTAATAGCTATAATTACAGTGCTTGTTTGTCGAAATGAAAACTGAAAACAAGTATACAAAACAGTTGATTACTAATCGTGTATTGAAAGCAGTAAGAGGTTCCACGACACCAAATAGACCAGTTCTGAGGTTTCCCCAAGATAAATTTAACAGCTCCAGCTTCTTCAGTGTTTATCAAAATACAAAAGAAAAAAGTAGAGGTTGTCTTTTTCGATGGCAAATCGGACCCTTGCAGGCTGAGGGAAAGAAAGCTACGTCACACACGGAGGTGGGGTGCTCCCGAGGGGCTGTGGGTCTAGGTGGACCGCCTGCCCGGCTTGCACGCGCTCCTGCTGGTGAGACCCCAGACATCCTGCCAAAGTGTCTGAGCGAGCACGAGCAGTGGGAATGACGGACTCACTCTGGCCACATGCTGACCGAGGGACAAGTGGGGCCCTGTTTCCCACAGGCTGCCTGAAGGTGGGTAGGGCGGCCTGCAGGAGAGTGGGGCGGCTGTGGGCTTCCGGCCTGGCCCCTGGGAACCATGGGGGCACAGGAACAAGCACATGGCTATGGAATGCAGGTGACCCAAGGACAAGCGAGTTGCGGGATCTCTATTGTGACCATGCAGAATTGATCGGGGTCTGCCGCGCCGCCGCCTCACATTCCCAAGGGGAACAGCCGGGCTGGCGACCAGCATCCAGGCCATAACTGCAAATCTATGCTAGGCAGGGTCTCCCTTCTGTGTGTTCAAGTGTTCTCGACTTGGATTCTTAACTATTTAAAAAAATGCACTGAGTTTGGGTTAAAAACCAACCACCAAAATGGATTTTAACACAGCTCTAAAGCCAAGAGCGTGCCCGGCTTTCCCAACACAGCGACTCCTGGAGGCCAGGTGCCCACAGGCCTACATCCCCTCTCAGCACTGAACAGTGAGTTGATTTTTCTTTTTACAATAAAAAAAGCTGAGTAATATTGCATAGGAGTACCAGAAACTGCCTCATTGGAAACAAAAACTATTTACATTAAATAAAAAGCCTGGCCGCAGGCTGCGTCTGCCACATTTACAGCACGGTGCGATGCACACGGTGACCAAACCACGGAGGCAGCTTCTGGCACTCACACCACGAGCCGCACGTTTGCCACATGAGAGTAAAGCGGAGGGTGAGAGGAGTGAGAGGGAAGGGGTCGCGTTCACTTCTGGTTCCGGAGCTGATTGGACAGCCAGTCCAGTCCTTCATACAGCCCGTCACCGCTGGTGGCGCAGGTGGCCTGAATGTACCAGTTCCTGTGGCGTAGGGAGTGCAGCCCCAGCTTGTCTGTGATCTCGGCCGCATTCATGGCGTTGGGGAGGTCCTGGGGGAAGGAAGGGTTAGTGGGAAGGGATGTCCCCGGGACAGAGAAAGGGGCCCCACCAGCCTCCAACAACCCTTACCACCAGATGCCCTGGAGGAACTCACGCTGGCTCCTCACATTCCCCAGGCTGGCCCGGGCACCTACCTGCTTGTTGGCGAACACCAAGAGGACAGCATCCCGGAGCTCATCCTCAGCCAGCATCCTCATGAGCTCCTCACGGGCCTCGTTCACGCGCTCTCTATCATTACTGTCCACCACAAAGATCAGGCCTGCAGAGCAGCCAGTGTTAAATGGTCAAGGGAACACAGCCCCCCTGCCACATCTATGGGCTGGCCACCCTCCCGAGAAGCAGGAGGACCCATGGGACCAGGCCCCAGCCACTAACCTTGTGTGTTCTGGAAGTAGTGGCGCCACAGAGGCCGGATCTTGTCCTGGCCACCCACGTCCCACACAGTGAAGCTGATGTTCTTGTACTCCACAGTTTCCACATTGAAGCCTGAGGGTGGGATGCAGGGTGAGGCTCTGTACCTTGGCCCAGCCCACCCCAGCCCACTCCCTGCTGGCCACTGCCTCACCTATGGTGGGAATGGTGGTCACGATCTCACCCAGCTTTAGCTTGTACAGGATCGTGGTCTTCCCCGCAGCATCCAGGCCCACCATGAGGATGCGCATTTCCTTTTTGCCAAAAAGGCCCTTGAAGAGGTTGGCGAAGATGTTCCCCATGCTTGTGGACAGGTGGAAGGACACTGGCCAGGGACACCTGGAGAGACAAGGTGCTCCATGTCTGGTTCTGTGCTGTCCAGCAGCAGCTGCTCAGAGCCCATTCACCCAGGGATGCACAACTGCCTCACCCCACCTCCTGGAAACTTGCAGGGAAACAGGGAAAGAGCCCTGCCTCCCAAGCCCCCGAAATCCACCGGAGGATGGGTGCTGAGGGAAAATGGCTGAGTCAGGAACTGAGAAGCTGTCGCCCTGATCTTTGGAAGCCATCCCCAAGGCTGCATGGCCAGAAAGGCTGCCTCATCCCAGCCTATGCAGGAGGGGGCGCTGGCTACCTGAGGACTGGCTTCCAGGTGTATGCAGGGCTGCTCTACACCCCAACACAAACCTTCCAGGACTAGAAAGCACCACTCACTGTGCCTCCCCACACTCAGAAGGATGAGAGTACACAGGGCCAGGCCAACTGGACACCCTCAGGGGAACAGTTCCACTGAGGACACAGCCTGGATAGGGCATGCATGCCATGTCTGTCCCACATGGCAATGGTAGGGGGTTCCCTCAGAACACAAACACCAGGGACAGCAATCACGTCGGTTGGCACCCACCATCAGAGCTCTGCAGAGACTCCAGCAGGAAGGGCCTCCACTGCCAGGACGCCTCTCTAAGGACACTGAAGCTGCTAGGCCTTGGCCTCACCAACCAGTGGGCACTTTCATGAATCAGGTGTTTTTATTCCAAACAGAGACTTTAGAAAAAAAACTGGTCACTCTCTGAAACACTGGCTGCCTCTTCAGTGCACCCGTAGGGGGCTTATCCCCAGTGCGGAAGGCTTTTGCCTTCCAGAGAACATGCCAGGAGCCTGTGACCACACCCACCCCTCATCAGACTTCCTCCACTGGGGTTCCACACACAGGAGGCTCTTGGCTGAATCACAGCCATGACTGTCTGCTGGTGACGTACTTTCTCATCCACTCACCCTAGTACCCTACTGCAAGGTGACACCTCTTCTCCATTTCTCAACATCGGTGAGAGCCCACACGTGCCTGTGAGGTTCAGTGGATGTGAACCGGCCACCTATTTCTGATTTGACATTGCCATCATCCCAGATGACCTGCAGAACCCCTTCAAGCTGGATTAGTGTCCTTTGGACACTTTTTTCTTGGTTTTGAATCATGTCACCTATTCTGAAACTTAAAGCGAATTCTGAAATTTAAAAGGACCTTCACTGTAGTGTGCTCACTTTTCAGGGACAGCCAGGTTTTCTAAGCCTAGAGGAAGACCACCACCCACGAAGCACAAAAGAGACTGAAAACACGGCCTCTCAGTCCACTCCTGCAACCACTGCCAGTGAAGACACCAAAATCACCCACAAGCCTTGAAGGACAGAGAGTAAAGGGAGGAAGATCTTGAACCTGATGAGTGACCAGGCAGAGAAAGTTGGACCACCTGGGACCCAAGGGATGAAGCTGGGAATGTCTAGGCCAGGTGTGTCCAATCTTGGCTACCCTGGACCACAATGAAATAAATGTCTTGGGCCACACACAAAAAATATACTAACACAACAGCTGATGAACCAAACCAAACCAAACAAACAAACAAAAAAACCCCCAAAATCTCCATGTTTTAAGAAAGTTCACAAATTTGTGTTGGGTCAGGTTCAAAGCTGTCCTGGGCCACATGCAGCCCAAGGGATGGACAGGCTTGGTCCAGGGGAGCAGCTGCACCAGGGCTTAGGCCTGTGCTGAGTCGTGACAACCCATTTGAGCCATGAGATTCCAGAACAATTCCTGAGACTTCTATATGCCCCAGCAGATCCACACACACATAACTGGAGGCCCCCCTAAGGGGACAGGGCTGTCTGCCTTTGAAAGGCCTCCAACATAAGAGACCCAAACATCAATGGAATCTGGAGGAGGCAAGCAAGAGAGGAGACTGAAGAAAGAAGACTATTTTAACAAAGGAAAAGGAGAGAGAGACAGACCTGATAGATACACAAATAGCTGAAAAGGAAAATTCCAAATGAAGGTGCTCGGAAGGCAGAACAACAACAAAATAAGTAAAAAAGGAAAATGGGAGGTAACTTACGATATCAACTAACAGAAACTCTAAAAGGAAAGAACGTAGGAAATTACGGAGTGAAATTCTTCAGTGTTCCAGAGCAGGGCTCAAGAATCTCTAGCCTGAAAGGGCTGAAGGGCAAAGCCAAGGACCTAAATGAGACCCAGTGATGGTGCACCGTGAACTCCAGAATGCCCAGGGGCAAATGACACCCTCAAAGCCCCAGAAAATGGAAGACTCTGAAACAGTGCTTTCGAAACCCTGAGAACATGACCTTTAATTCTTTTTTTATTTTTTTTGAGACGGAGTTTCGCTCTTGTTACCCAGGCTGGAGTGCAATGGCGCGATCTCGGCTCACCGCATCCTCCGCCTCCTGGGTTCAGGCAATTCTCCTGCCTCAGCCTCCTGAGTAGCTGGGATTACAGGCACGCGCCACCGTGCCCAGCTAATTTTTTGTATTTTTAGTAGAGACGGGGTTTCACCGTGCTGACCAGGATGGTCTCGATCTCTTGACCTCGTGATCCACCCGTCTCGGCCTCCCCAAGTGCTGGGATTACAGGCTTGAGCCACCGCGCCCAGCCCATGACCTTTAATTCTATACCCAGCCAAAGTATCCAACAAGTCTCAGGGGAGAATGAAGATAACTCTCAAACTGCAGGGCTTCAGACCTCTCATGTGCTCCCTCCCCAAGAGGCTCCCCCAGGAATCCAGAGAGAGGATGTGAGCCCACAGCAACGTGGAGAGAGAGCAGCAGCCTAGCCAACCCCCTCAGACTGGGGCAGGAAGTGGACCCCTGCAAGAATGGGACATGCCACCTACGTGTTCTTATTATGGGGTTGGGCAACTCTGGGCAATGGGGAAAAACTAATGACAGGTTCGTAGGAAAAACCCAAGCATGAAACAGAACGAAGAGGGCCTTTTATGAGTTACTCCAGGAAAACATATGGTGGGCGATATTCAGGGAGTCCTGATGCTGTGTTATTGCTGGGGTGCTGGAAAGCTGAGGCAAGGGCGTGTGGTGTCAAAGGCCAAACCACACTGCACAAGTTAACAAGTCTAGAAGGAATAAACCTAGGAAACCATGTCAGCAGGGGCTCAGGAATAAGGGTCACCTTATTCCCCACAGGACCCTGGACCTGGCAGCCCTTGTACCATTTACTGCTTCTGTGACAGGTCAAGACCCAACAGAGTCTCTGCAGTGGGGGAAAGGCTCCAGAGCAACCCCCGCCCTCAATTCCAGGGCCTCTTGGTACAGGTCCTAACTTGTGTCATGCCCAGGCCAGGTGCTGTCAACCTTTCCTCCACCAGAGTCCCTGAATACAAGCCAAAACCCGCTTTTCAGGTCCATCGGTATTACTCTGTGGTAGGAACAAACCCTGGCTTCCTCAGAGCCTTCCTGCTTGTACACGTGACCCCTCACACCGTGAGAAGTGGGCCATGGCAGGAGGACACCAGATGCCGCCAGTGGCTACTTCTCTTTCCTAACCACGCTGTGAGCTCCAACTCTGAGGAAGAAAGGTCTTTTAGGAAGAATGTTTCTTTCTTCAGTGAGGACCAGAGACCAATGGTAAAGGTGGCCTTCAGGCATTACACCAGGAAACAGGACAGTCAACTCTGGCAGCTACAGCCCCTGACACCTCACTGTGCCTGCTGAACAGGGGTGGGGAGAAAATACAGCTCTGTGAGTTAACATCCGTTCTGTGTCTATGAATGGATCTAACCAAACTGGTTCAGATGCACAGGGGAGCCAGCACCTCTGTGGCCTGTACCCAGACCTCCAGCCCGTACTGTTCCTGGTCCCTTGCAGATCCCAGGGATACTTTGACATTGAGTCACGGAAAGGAACAAGGCAAAGGTTGATCATTTCCCCACCAACCTGTCAGAGCTGGTGTATATAACAGAATCTCTAAGTGATCTGAACTGACAGGAACCAACAGAAAAAAAGACACCTACAACCTCGAACACAGGGCAAAGAAGCTCCAGGTCCCAGATTGTTTTGCTGACTGACGTCTACAAATAGCACTCACACAATGTGCTCTGCTTATGTGGAAAGACAGTAACATCCAGAGTTCCCTTTTTGAGACAGGGCCTCACTGTCACCCAAGTTGGAATTCAGTGGTGCAATCACAGCCCACTGCAGCCTTGCGTTCCTGGGCTCAAGTGATCCTCCCACCTCTGCTTCTCAAGTAGCAGGGACTGCAGGTGCATGCCACCACACCTGGCTGATTTGTAATATTTTTCTATAGACACAGGGTCTTGCTATCCTGCCCAGGCTGGTCTTGAACTCTTGGGCCCCAGTGATCCTCCTGCCCTGACCTCCATAGCAGTTGGGAATATGGGTGTGAGCCAATGCACCCCACCCAGAGTTCTTTTTGAAAAAGTTTTTATTGCCAGGCGCGGTGGCTCATGCCTTTAATCACAGCACGTTGGGATGCCGAGGCGGGCACATCATGAGGTCAGGAGTTCAAGACGAGCCTGACCAACATGGTGAAACTCCGTCTCTACTAAAAATACAAAAATTACCCAGGTGTAGCGGCGCATACCTGTAATCCCAGCTACTCAGGAGGCTGAGGCAGGAGAATTGCTTGAACAGGGGAGGCAGAGGCTGCAGTGAGCCAAGACTGCCCCACTGCACTCCAGTGTGGGTGACAAAGCGAGACTCCATCTCAAAAAAATATATTTTATTAAAGTCAAGTTCACTGCCTTTAATTTATATACATCTTTATAAAGATACATAAAATTACACACATCTTTATAGTTACACACATAAACTACACATATCTTCACCTACACAAAAATACTTCTTGTTTACCACACCAGCCAAATAAAGCCTATGGTCATCATTCTACCCGCCAGCTAAATGCTCCATTTCTGTAGGCCTGACATTTTTCTGTGACTGAGCACTACATTACATTTTGTCACTATTTTACTAAAACTCATGTAAAGGGAAAACTGTGCCAATACCAGCAACAGGCAGACACATCTCACAGTCCGGCACAATTGTGACACAGGTGCGAATCAAAAGGCACACTCAGAGGAGAAGACACATGACTGATACACTCCATAGAACCAATCAGGTTGAAGAGATTTGCAATCATGCAGATTGAGACAAAAGACCGGAACACACATTCTAGAACTCTCATTCAGGCCTGCATCTGAAGGCGAGTTCCACTGAGAGTCTTGTTTTTTACAACAAAAGTTTCAGGATGTTTTTCTAGGAGCTCATTAGGCATTACAACTCAACACCGTGATCCCACAAGCCATTAGGAGACGAGGGCTGCCAGGCACGAGGGTCCCCTCTAACACATCTGCTGCTGGCCTTGAGTTAAGGGAGGGGCATTATCTACTAGGTCTGACTTTCAGGTGGGCTAATCAGGGAAATTCAGTTTAGGTCACCGTCAGCTTAAAATTCAAGGTGATTATCTTAAATCAGTGTGTGTACTGACAGCTAGCAATGAATACCATTTTTGTGATTCCACCTCATGAACTGAGTTCTGGGACTATAGCTAATGTGAACACCAAACAACCGTTGCCCACTGACTACCTGCACATTTGGGTATTTCTTCCTTACTGGTATTTGTGAAATGTTACTTAACTGTCCTCAAGGTACCCCACCAAAGCTAAGTCCTTCTGAAATCTATAGATGCACAGCTCTGAGCACACACCAGGTGGGCTCCCAGGGCTGCTGAAGGCAGTGTCTTATGACCTCTGACCACAACCACAATGAGGGACTTGTGCTGGCTGTGCACATGGCAAACGCTGTCCAGTCCTTTATGTTGCCCCAGCCCTGCCCTCTCAGTGATGGGACTCTGGTCTGTCACTAAGCACAAGGCCCTTTAGAATGAAATCTACATTTCCTGGCCTCCCTGCAGCTGTGCACACCGTGAGTGAGCTCTGTCTGGAGATGCCTACACAAGGACATGGAAGGGGCAGAAGAGCCTGGGGCCTACCTTCTATTCTGGTAGGCAGGGTGCAGGTGACCTCCACCTGGCCCCCAGTGCAGTGGCTGACGGACTGGTCACTGGGAAAACCAAGACCAGAAACACAAATCCATATTAGCCCTGAAATTCACAACACTGAAACTCACAACATAAGCTGAGAATGCAGAACCTGCAGGGATTCACCACTGCAACGCACAGCCAAGAAACACAGCACCCCTGCCCCCACCTCTCCCTGCAGGTGACAGCCACAGGGAGTACTTCAACCAGCCCCATCCCCAGGGCCAAAGTACCGGCAGTTTGAGGTCAGTCTGGTGTCCACAGAGGAGACCCTGTCTCCACAGGACTTCCGATCATAACCCCAACTCCAAGATGAGGTGCCAACGCCCTGGACCGTGGCCCAGCCCACTTCTGCCAGGCATCTATGCCATGCCCAAGGGCTCTCCCAACCTGACGGGAGGCAATCCCAGGGATCTGGGCCCTTGTGCTTCACTCTCCTCCGTGCATGCTGAACAGCGAGTGTCTGTGTGATGGCACAGCACCAAGCCAAGAGGGCAAGACTAGTGTCCTTACCCCAACCATCTGCTAGCAGTGCATTCATGGGGGCCGTTGGTTCCAGCAATGACCAGAGGCTGAGTCCACAGTGCCCATCTCAGCATGGTCAGCACACACATCGTGGAGCTATATGCTGTGACAATGCTACCCTGGGTTTCAGGAGAGTGGCGAGAACCCAGGAAGAGAGGGATAATGGGGCCTCTGACTTCTGCTAGGAAGTAAATCTCATTTATTCAGCTTTGCCAATTCACTCCTTGAACTACATACTCACTACAGACATGCTGGGCACTGAGCTACTGCCAGGCACTGTTCCAGGTGAACATGGCCCCACAGGACCCAGGGCCCTGAAGGTCCCTTTCCATACCGCTTGAAGAAAAAGGGGAACTGGAACAGCACACTGCTGGTGTTGGTGTCATAAACTGGGAGAGCAAGTTGCTCCTTCCTCCAACCACTCAGAGCGGGTGGGGCCCTTGCAGCTTCTCGGCATCGGGTTAAGGAAAATTAATGCGGCAGCTGCACCAGTAATTGAGCCAATGCCTAAAACTTGATTTCTGCCTTCAGGGAAACACCACACAAAGACTGGGTCTTCCACAGCAAACAAAAGCAAAGTGCAACAATGGAAGTGGAGCCATCACAAGGTTCCCCCCAGCTTTGGGACGAGAAGCACCTTGCCACCTCAGCCCACCCCGGTCAGACATGTACAGAGATGGGGACACACCTCATAGGCCCTGGGAAGTCACTGCCCTTGTGGGGAACTCCTCGCTTCTGGTTGCACTCCTGACCTAGGTGAGAGAAAAGCACACCCCAGGGACACACCGAAGACCTCCCCTCAGGTGACCCAGGTCTCACACACACGCTGGCATCTGCCCTGCTCTCCAGGTGATGGCGGCCCCCACACAGCAACCCCACATTTCTCTTCAAGGCTTAGACCCTCCTCCCAATTCCCACCCCTTAACAGTCAGCTTTGCTTCCAAAATCCCCCTCCCAAACCCAACAGGCCTTCTCCACTATGATGCGAGTAGCTTCCTTCCTGTTTCAAGTGCAAGAACTCTGTCTCCAGCCTCCTCCTGCGCCTTCTCAGCAAACCAGTCAGCCACGTGACCAGGTGCTCTGCTCAGAGCTGCCCCACGGCTGCCGCAGATCAGGTCTTTACAATAAGCTGCCTTGGTCCACAACAGTGCCCACACTGTGCTCCAAATGCCGCCTCTGGCAACCCAAAAGGAAATAAAGCAACAGCATCCCAGCACTCACATAAGATGGCAGAGAACCACTGCTCTGCCCCAACTATGCTGCGACGGAGAGTAAAGGCAAGTGACTTCACACCAGCACGAAAGGACCAAGGGCAGCCAGAGAACCATCCTCACCAGGCTGTTCAGGCACTGACACCTCCAACCTCAAGGGCAAGCTGTGTCCATGAAGCAACTACCATAGCTTTTACTTCTGGAAACCGAACTCACTATGGTTCTGAGGACAATACACAGTCATCTTTGATTTATACGGTGATATTTTCCCCCTGGAAACTTCAGAACACCTTTTAAAACTATGCACAAAAATGTTTTTTCTTCATATTTGTAACAGGTCAGCTCTAGGACATTAGATGATCCCCCCTACACGAAGGTCAGACAGGAAGTGTTCTTGCTGCTGCCAAAGGTGGCAGTGCTGCCACCCAAAAATGCCCCCCTACAATTCCCCAAAACCCTTTTCTGGGGACTGTGGACCCCCACCCCCAAGGGCCGCTGAACACCCCAACAGGCTTCCCACCCAGTATGCACCCTGCTCCTGGCAGGTCTCCAAACCCTGTCAGCCAGCGAATCCACTTCAGGGATTCAGCCCTGATTGCCCCAGGCCACTCCTTCACATCTCTGCACACACGGCACTCACACGCGTCAAATGACAGTCTGCCCCTTCCGGATGGTCCTGGTATCTCCCTGCCTTCCCTCTGCCAGTGTGGGTGGCTCTGTGTGGCACTCACCGTCACAGCCCCTGCCCCCGTGGAGCCTCATGCTCATCAAGTAGGGCTTCCTCTGCCCAGAACAGGCCTTCCTCTCCAGCCTCCCACCCTCTTCCGCTGGGCACTGCACAAGTGACTCACCACCAAGGAGAGGAGAAAACAATGGCAAAAGAATGTTTATCAGGCCCGTAGGGCTCATGAGGACCAACCATACACATCTGCAGATGTGCTTACCTAAAAATTAGTTTGTCAGGAAAAATCTATCGTGTCAACAAGGAATTTCATGCTGTTTTAAAAACTTTTGTTGCATGTGGTTCAGTCTGAACATTCTTCTGACCGTAGAAATGTGGAAAACGGGGTTGTAGATGCTGTTAACTACTGAAGTCAAAGAGTGGCAGCTCAGTGTGTCAGAGACCACAGGAGGGAGGGATGTGTGTTCAAAGTCTGTTTTCTAAACCTGCCCCCAGGCACCCTCAACTGGTGAGCAGGTAAAACTTTTTTTCTTTTTAAGAGCTGGGGGTCTCTGCCTGCCTTTTATGCTTTCCCTGTCTCTGGAGTGCAGTGGTGTGATCACAGCTCACTGCAACCTTGACCTCCTAGACTCAAGTGATCCACTCTCCTGCCTCAGCCTCCCAAGCATATTGGACTACGCAAGTGTCAGGCACAGTGCCTGGCTCTCATAAATATTTTAAGAAAAATGTCACCACCAAAACTGCCAGAAGATGTATTAATAGTATTTTTTAAAACCACCCATTAAAAATCTTCAGTATATTATTTGAGAACTAGAACCATTAAGTTTCCCATGTGGAGTATATGGTACTGCAAAAATAACTTCCTGTAAGACACAATGGAAAGATGTCTCATATCGAGCCATGCTACCACTGGAAGCATAGAAATCAATCTTTCTAGCCTGCTGGCATCCCTTTAGGGAATAAAACCTATTTTGATACATTCTGCCTTTAGAAGGTTTTCAAAATATACTATTCTGAGGACAGAGGAAAACCCAAACTTGGTTTCTCTCACACTCTTACAACACAGATCACTTCTCACACCACATGAGCAGGGGTTTCTCCCCACATGCCAAGCAGCCAGTTCTGCAGGACACACTGGCTGGGTGTCCTTTAATTCAGTTCAATTCTGACTGTCTACCTGGAGGTAATTGCAAGCCCCAAGTTATTTTACCTGTGCTTCTGGATGACTATAAATCAGGGTTCCCACAACTCCTTCCTCTTGGGTAATTAATTTGCTAGAGTGGCTCACGGAACTCAGAAAAACACTTAAGTTTACTGGTTTTTCATAAGGGATATTACAGAGAATACAGATGAAGACATCTGTATGCATAGGGCGAGGTATGTGGGAAGGGACATGGAGCTATCATGCCCTCCGGGGTGTGCCATCCTCTAGTAACCTCCGTGAATTCAGCTATCTGAAAGCTCTCTGAAAGCCCAGGCAGGCCTTCTGGGTATTCCCCATTAACAAGGAATTTCTTGCTGTTTGAAAGTGTGGTTGACTTAATTGTGGTTCACTCTTAACATTCCTTTGTACAGATGTGGAAACACAGGGCTGGAGATGCTGTTAACTACTGAAGGCAAAAGGGTGGCTTCATGATATAGGTGTGATTGATTCAATTATGGGCTATCGGTGACCAGCTCAATCTTCAGTCCCTCTCCACTCCTGAAAGTTGGAGGGTGGGCTGAAACTTGTAACTCCCTAATTCTGCCTTGGCCCAGTGACTGGCCCCACCCAAAAGCTTCGCAGGGCCTGCCCGTCACCAGTCAACTAACGGTACAAAAAGACATCATCACTTTGGAGATTCCAAGTATTTTAGTAGTTGTATGCCAGGAAACAGGAGGCAGGCCAGATATGTATTTTGCAATCAAGTCTCCTGTTCACTTCATGCTGGACACTAGCAGTGAGCCCTGGGCCTCAGTGGTATGGGAGAACGTCTGCCTTCTGAACAGAATTATTCTCAATTGCTGTGCCTGTGGAAACCTGCCTGCCTTTTATGCTTTCTCTGTCTCTTCTCTTCATAGGCTTCTCCTCTTATCAGGGCCTGTAAGAAGCACCACCCTTCCCAGTCTGTTGGCTGACAACCGGCTGCAAGCGCTTGTTACCACTGTGTAAGAACCAGGAAACCAAGATTAGTCAAGGACATAATGGCTAATCAGCCAGCCTCACTGTCTCTGCATCCCTGTAGGAGACTGAGACAGGACCCTAGGGGAGGACCTCAGAGCCTCCTGGCAACAAAGAGCATCCAGGACATGTCTGTCAAGTTGCTAACAAGGTTATCTGACCCACCTGAGAATGTGAAAGTACCTTCCAAGACAGTGAGGTGGCTGCACAGCTGTAAAGCGATGAGTGCAACTGTGCCTTAGAGAGTTTACAACAACCACAAGAGGATGGGAACCTGAGGATGAAGACAAGTCCAGGAATCCCAACATGAAGGGGCCAAACCTCTTGCAAAAGACCACTTCAGACACTATGGGCAGGATACCCCTACCAACCATCCACACCAATGAGCACGCACAACACAGAAAACAAAGTCCTCATAATTTAAGACCCTACTGCAAGGCCTTTTCATGTTTCTCTCCCAATTACCTCTGACAGTGCACTCTATTTCCTTTCACCCTCTTGAATTTATGAAGGTGAAAGGTCAAGGGGAGAGAATGCTTATGAGAAACAGCATGGACCTGCCAGCCCAGGCTGGCTTCAGCCTCTTGCTCAGGAGAATGGTCACAGCTCATGAATAAATGTGTAGAAAAGCTTGGTGCGCCTGGCCTGTGAGTAAGAGCAAGCTTAAATCCACATACCAAGGAGACATTTAATTTGAAGAATCTAAAAAGAAATGCTTCAACTCTCTGAAACCAGTCATATACTACTCAGCGTATGAACTTGCACAACAGGTTTTTTTCTCTTGGTTTAAGTCTACTTCTATGATCACCGCAGCAGCTGACAGTCCTCATTAAATTTTACTGAAGTGAAAAGTGAAAGGCCAAATGCACCTTCCTATAGTTGCAAGTCTGTCTGGTCCGTAGGGGCAGATTAGCAGGTGAAGGAAGATGTCTGAATGTCCTCTCCATATTGTGCAAGAGGTGCAGCGCATAGCTAGACCACATGATGTACAAAACCAGGACTGTGAGGAGCACAGAACCAGTTTTTGCTTTTCACTCACAGTCATTGTGTGACTCAGCTGTTGTCCAAACCAACTGTTTCAAATCTTTTTCAACTGGTAAATCTGAACATCTGCCTCACAGGCAACAACACATTCCTATTGCTGCAGTGATTTGGATTTATTTTCAACAAGATACACCCGAAGAGTAGTGACAGATATTCTCCGGTCTACCAACACGTGGAAACGTGGACAACAGACTTCTAACAATGTGGCCAATCAAATGTGTGACTAACATTGACGCTACTCAATTCTTCTCAACTTTGGGCCTAGATAGTAATACTGCATTTCAGGACTTTATGGTTCTGGCTACCGTGACAGTGCTACTGAAAATTCAAATTAAGTCAGAACACCGTCCACGCAGTCACAAGTGTTAGAAAATGGCTAACGCAACAGCAGAGGGCCACTGGGGCCACACAACAAACTGGACCGCGGCATCTCACAATCCTCCCAGACACGTCGCGGAAAACGCCAGAACCACCAGCCTTGCAAGAGCCGGCAAAAAAACTGCTGATCACTAGTTCTGAAACGAGAACTGCAACTGCCCACTCCCACAGGGGCAGTGGCACCCACTCCACAGCGATCAGCTCGGCGGCGGCGACTTCGGGGACCACCCAAAGCCTCCGACCGCCCTTTTTTCTTGCCCGCGATTCCGGGTGCATTTCTCCTCACTGCCTGCAAAGCAGCAACTGGCTGCCTGGACGGAAAGCGAGTGCCAGGAGGTGCCGTCGGAACGGTTCCCTAACACCGTAGGTGCGCACGGCCGTCCAGCGCCAGCCTCTCCCCGGAACCACGCAGGCGGTGCCCGCGCGCGCTGGGGCCGGCCTCGGCGAGCAGGTCGCTCCGCAGGCAGGTTAAAGATTCACCAGCTCAGAAGAGGCTTCTTACCTACCGCCGGGACAAGGAACCACCCTGGGGTTAAGCAAAGATCGACCGGCCCTCTGGAAGCCGCGGGGCCGTGAGTGCGGACCCCCAATCGCGTAGCCTGGTGTGAACGGAGGCACTCCGGACTCCCCCGGAAGTCCACGCGTTCCGCTCGGCAGCCGGAGCCGGGCGCGGGGTCCCCATCCACCTGCCCGCCCGCTCTCACCGCCCCCCCAGCCCGTGCCGTCCTCGGAGCAAACGCGAACTGGACGGAGGAGGGAGGCGGAAGTGCAAGCCCCCACCACCTACGTGACCTTGACGGCGCCTGGGGCCGTCCGAGCCTCAGTTTCCCGGTCCCTGAAGCAGAGGTCCGCCCGGATGCCGCCCGCTCGCCCGTGCTCGGGTGGGGGAGGCCCCACGGCCCCTACCGACCCCCGCGGCCGCTAACCCCAACCCTCCGCGCGCGCGCGGCTTCGAGAGACGAAAAGGGCAGATGTGAGGGAAGCAGGAAGCCCAGGCTTCCTGGAGAAGAGCCCGGAGTCCCGGCGGACTTCCGGGCAGCGGGCGGGGGCAGGGACGGGCAGAGGAGGACACGGGGCCGCGGGCGACGTCGGGAATCTGTGAGGGGCGCGAAGGGCCCACCGACCCGCCTGCCCGCCCAGCCCCGACCCCGGCCGGGCCCCAGCCTCAGCCCGGCCCGTCCTCGTCCGCCCCCGGCCCGGCCCTATCGCCGCCGCCGCGGGGGTCGAGGTGCTCTTCGCGAACCTCAAGTCGCCCCGAGGCCAGTCCCCGGCCCCCGCCAGCTCCAACTTGCCCTCGGCCCACACGGTCCCGGGCCCCTCGCCCTCACCTCAGCGGCTGCTGCTCCGAGCCAGGCGTTGGTTTCGCTCCCACAAGATGGCGGCTCTGACGGCGGCCACGTCAGCGCCTGCGGACGCAGAGCACGCCGGGTAAGGGGCGGAGACGTAGGGAACTCCTCCCACCGCGCGCCCGCGGAGCAGGCGCGCTGACTCCAGGAGGGCTGCAGGGGACGGGGAAGGGGGCGGGCAGGGGACGGCAGGGGACGGCAGGGGACGGCAGGGGACGGCAGGGGACGCCCCGCCCCGGGCCGCGGTCGGCGAGCCCACCCGTCTGCGCCTGCGCCTGTGTGTTTTCCGCGAAGACACCACGTGGCTCCCTCCCGCCCGTTTCACAGATTCGGTGACTGAGGCCCGGGCTGCTCCTGCAGGAACTAGAGCGGCGGGGCCGGGTTGACACCCTCCTTCCCGGCGCGGCAGTCACCGCGAGCCCTCAGGGGCCGCGTGAGGACGGGGGTGCGAGGTGCCCCTCGCCGGGGTTGGGGTTCCTCGCCCCCAGGCTGCGCGGACCCGCGAGCCCCGGCCCTGTGGAAACCTGTGGCACTCGCGGGCCCACGACTGCTGTGTCCCCCCACTGGCCTCGGCGCGCCGCCGGCCGCAGTGACTCGAGCGGGGTCACGCCTGGGCCCGGAGCAGACCCGGGGAGCTGGCCACGGGTGAAGCAAAGGAGGAGAAGCCTGGAAACCCGCGGGGGAAACGGGGACCGTGAGGGTGGGGCCCAGGGTCGAGGACGGCTGCCCAGAGGGGTGTCGCAGCGGCCTCTGATGAGCTGAGATCCAGTCTGAGGCAGAGGAGCCTTCGCTCCCGGGGAGCCCTCCTGGATTGGTCAGAAGGGAACCTCGGACCGGGGCAGCCTCTCTGTTCCGCGCTGGAGGCCTGGCTCCGCCCACCACCCCCAGGTTTTTCCCTCTTCCCCTGTGCGGCTGTGTGGGGTTGGGCTTGCTGGGAGGGTGTCGTGCAGTACCGTGCCCTGGGTACTGTGGAGGTCGGGAAGCATGCTGATTCGTCCAGGCCGAGGCCTCCTGCGTCCCTTCGCTGTCCCTGCTACCCACCTTCCTGGCCCCTTGGGCAGGGCGTCCTCACTGCCTCTGGAGGCTGCGATGGCCGGAGGCTCCACTGGGGCTGCACCTGCGTAGGCTGCAAAGGTCCCCAGAAGCGATGACCCTCCTGCCCCCAAAATTCAGTCCTTTTCTCTGCCTGGGGCTCCCGTCTGAAGTCTCACCTCTGTGAAGCTGCAGCAGAGTTGTCTATTTAGAGGAAGGACATCTGCCTCCCGCCCTATCGGCATCTCAGATGCTCATGGAAAGCCCCAGGGAGGGACGTGGAGGCCTCTGGGGCCTTCTGGTTTTGCTGCCTCGCCCTGCTCAGCCAGAGCTGGACCATGTGCAGACATTTCATGGGGGTTACATGTGGTATGGCCGCTTTAGGGCTGAGGGGACCCCAGCCTGGGCTTTGGTTCTCTGCTGGCAGAGGGTGGCCAGGGATGGCTCCAGTGCTACCGAGGTGATTGTGTGAGAACCAGAGCCTGCCTCCCCACTTTTTTTGGGTGGGGGGATGTAGTCTTGCTTTGTTACCCAGGCTGGAGTGCAGTGACATGATCTTGGCTCACTGCAACGTCTACCTCCCGGGTTCAAGCAATTCTCCGGCCTCAGCCTCTGGAATAGCTGGGATGACAGGCGCCTGCCCCTATGCCCAGCTAATTTTTGTATTTCTAGTAGAGACTGGGCCATGTTGGCCATGGCTGGTCTCAAACTCCTGACCTCGGGCAATCCACCCACATTGGCCTCCCAAAGTTCTGGAATTACAGGTGTGAGCCACCGTGCCTGGCCCCTTTAAAATATATATATATTTTAATGTGAAAAAATACAGACAGGAGAGTATGTCAGATACAAGCACAGTTTAAAAAGTAATAAAATGGATTCCCGTATACCCAGCCCTGTGGTTAAGAAACCTTCCCCAGCCTGGGCAATATAATGAGACCCCATCTCTACAAAAATTTTACGAAGATAGCCAGGTATGGTGACATGCACTTGTAGCCCCAGCTACTTGGGAAGTTGAGGCAGGAAGATCACTTGGGCCCAGGAGCTCAAGGTTGTAGTGACCTAGGACTGTGCCACTGCACTCCAGCCTGGGTGACAGAGTGACACCCTGTCTGAAAATAATGAAAATAAAAAGTCCCTTCCTGCTGATTCTGTGCTCCTGGCTTGGCCTCCCCACACCACCCAGGCAAAGGTGAGATCTGCAGGCCAGACAGGTGCAGAGCAGCCCAGGTCATCACACTCAGATTTCTGTCCCTGGGAGGAGACCTGCTAGGGAGCTAAGAAGTGTCACAGTGAGTTCTTGGGGAAATTGAGGCCCTGGTACTCCCCTGATGCTGCCTAAGTTGTGAGGATCCCTTTCTCTCTTCCCAGAGGTCCCTGGGATCAGATGAGATTCAGCCAAGAGGGGTGGGATGAGCTGGCTGGAGGGAGGGGATTGGGGGCCAGGCTAGACAGGGACCCTCTAGCCTTCTTAGCCACCTCTGCTGTCAGTCTCAAAGATGCTAGCTCAGGTGGGGCTGGGCTTCTCTCTTCTGAGGGTGGCTGCACCTGAGAACCAGTTCAGAGACAGGAATGCCAGCAACAGAATGGGCTGGCCTTCTAGGGAAGGTGGCTAGATGGGCTGGCTGGAGCAAAGGAGCAGGAATACCCATGTGGGAGGTCCAGTAGGCAGCCAGTGTGGCTAGGCAAAGGGGACTCCAGCCCGCCCCAGTCCTGGCAGGCAATTTGGTCAACCTCTGTATGCAGGCTACAGATGTTCAGAGAGGTCTCACTCTTGCCTGATGTCACACAGCCAGGATGGAACCCCTCTGGAGCCTGACTACTCCATGCCCAAATCTGCTTATTGCCAGCACGTTTACTCTTTCCCCCACCCCGCCCTGCCTCTTGGGGAACAGGCACTTTGGTGCCACTGCAAACTGCAGTGTTATCTTGGATTCCTCCAGTGATGGGAAGCTCACTACTACAGCAGGCAACCTGGGACAGAGTTCACATTTCTGGGATTTCCTGCCCCACTCTGTCTCCCACATGGTTGCTCTGCCTGCTCTCTCTGTTGGGAGACTCAGCAGGCTAGAACTGGAGAATCACACTGCAGAATGCCAGGGTGTTCTGTGGGGTGGCGCTGCCTCCACCAGAGTCTACTTCCTCCTCACACTCAGGGCTTAGTCCCAGCACTCAACCGCCAAGACCTGTGGCAGGAAGAACTCAACCCTTCGAGACTTCTCTGGGGGGTGGGGTGAGGAGAAGACCCTGCCCTCCCCTCTGCCTGGCCCTGTTTCCTTCTTGCCCAGACCCCCACCCAAAGCCTACCCTCTGGCTGGTCACACCTCGAGCATGCCACAGGAATTATTATGGCTGTTCTGACTGCGTGGGCCTGGAAGAGGCCCTCCCTCGCAGGGTGGCCCAGCCCTGCCCTACTTTTGGGCCTGGGCTGGGTTCTGGGGTCATTTGGGAACCCAGTGGCCAGTGGGCCTGCGGGCTTGCCTGCACTACACAGTGGCTTAGGAGATTACAGCTGAGTTCTGTGAACTCCAGGGAGAAAGCTCATAGTCCTCTGACTTCTGGTCCTTTTGAAGCATCACCTGTTTCCCCTAATACTCACTTCAGCCTCAGTTTCCCCATCTCACACCGCCCTCCATTCCTCAAATGGAAGCCCAGAGCTGCACATGCCCCTCCCCTGGCCTAGCTCTTGGGGACCTTGTTTTCCCAGGCAGGCTGGCTCCTCGGGGCAAGGATTGTTTTCTGTCTGGTTTCAGCCCCTTGTTCCTGGATAGACAAGTGGGGAGCCGGTGAGGTGAGCACCCTGGGGTGGCGTTGCAGAAAAGCACATCTTGGCTCCTCTTCATTCCTTCTTAGTGACATCGAGCATTTCGTCCCATCTTGAATGCAAGCAGCATTCCCAGAAAGCAGTATTAGCAAGATGTGTGGTTTTTGTTGTTGAAATCTCAGACCTTTTAATCTCAGAGCTGTTGCATGAAATCGTAAATATTTTTTTTTTTCTTTTCTTTTCTTCGTTCAAGTTTTTTAAAGACAAGGTAATTCCTTTGTCGCTCGGGCTGGTCTTGAACTCCTGGGATTAAGTGACCGTCCTAGCCCCGCCTCCCGAGGTGCTGGCAATGCAGGGGCACTATGCCCCACCAGAAATACTGTTCATACTCCCTTATCAACTGAAATCACAGAGATGGTCTGCTCTTACCGTTTCAGATGCTAATAACAGAAGAGGTTCTAAAATTAAAAAAAATAAAAAATAAAGTTCTGACTCTGGATACATGCACGGATCCCCTGCCCCCATCAGGATAACAAAGCACCCTGCGTCCCCAAAGTGACATGCCATGAGTCTGACGGTGGCTGATGCTGTTCCTCCGGCCCGGGCATCATTTGTCTTCGGCATTGGTGAGACCCCGCTTGTGGGCTGGAGTGGTCCCTGCCTGCACACATGACCTTCGCCCTGTTCTGGACTCAGTGACCCTGACTGTGGGCTCTACCTACCTTTAGACACTCCCTTCCTGTGGGACTTTCACAAGTTGTCTGCCTGCCAACTCTCCACCCTAGTACCTCCCCACTCTCCCTCCCTCTCTCCTTCCTTCTCTCACCCAGGCTGGAGTGCAGTGGCATGATCATGGCTACTTGAGCCTTGAGACCCCAGGGGGGGTCTGGGGGGTGGGGGAGAGGGCCTTCCCAGTCTCCTTCCAGGCTGGACATCAGAACCTGGGATTCTGTTAAGTGGCCAACTTGCCAACTTGCCCCATGGTTTGGGTCCTGCCTGGGGTCTCCTTGCCACTGCCGAGACCTGTATCTGAGCTCAGAGCCCGGGAATGCACTGGGTCCTGGCCCAGGGCTTCCAGGAGACATGGCTGAAGGCATGGAGCTACTTCACGCTAGAGCCTTTCTGAGTCCGTGCTCTCTAGGGCAACCAGAGACTGGAGGACAGACAGGGT
The DNA here is from genome assembly GCA_031835075.1 of Saguinus oedipus. Taxonomy (NCBI): domain Eukaryota; kingdom Metazoa; phylum Chordata; class Mammalia; order Primates; family Cebidae; genus Saguinus; species Saguinus oedipus. The sequence goes on along the minus strand of CM063188.1, from coordinate 1,366,603 downwards.
GTCTGTGGCAAGGGACACAGCCAGGCCAGTGGCAGCGGCCAGCCCAGAACAGACTGCAGCTCCAAATGTGGGAGCACCTTGGCAGTGAGCTGCCATTGCTGTGGGCATACAAGAGGCTAAGCAGACTTGACGAAAGGCTGTGCTTGCGGGGGGATGTTGGCATCAAGTAAGGCTGGTTTTGGGCAAGCCTTGTGTGGTAGGAAGTCAGAGATGGGAGAGATGTTGGTGAGGAATGCTGGTTGGGGAGCTTCCCTCTATCCTTAGAGAACAGCTGAGTGAGCCTGTTTGGAAAGGGCTGTGTGGGTGAAGGGCAGGGGTCTCATCTAGATGAGGCCCATAGGTGGGTGCAAGAGAGGTGCCACCTGGAGGTGTGAGAAGGACACCAGCAGGAGGCTGATTGGGGCATGTGGCCATGGCAACCCCTGGGTGACGTCCCGTGAGGTGGCGGGGCAGGAGTGAGGAAGGGGCCAGGCCCCCAGGGATCGGGAAGAGGGAGAGACACATTGGAAGGCGCCTACTGGGCTCCCTGTGGGTGAAGCTGTTCTCTTGGGACCCACCTCCAGGTGTTAGGGGGCTGGGGTCTGTACCTCTCTTTCAGAGCTTCTCCACCTGCCAAGCTTCCAGGCAGAGGCTAGCAGGAGAGGCACACCTTGGCTGGGGGCCTTGTCCCCAGGATGCATCACAGACTCACTCTGAGTGTGACTCCCCCAGCTTGGGGGCTACACAGAGCAGTAATATCGCAAAACGATATTGGGGACTTCTGTAGGGCGGTGACCTTTTCATCACTCCAGAAAAGGACATTAAAAAGTGGCCAGGAGTGGTGGCTCAGCCTGTAATCCCAGCACTTTGGGAGGCTGAGGCAGGAGGATGGCTTGAGCTCAGGAATCTGAGACCAGCATGGGCAACGCAGTGAGACCCTGTCTTTACAAAACATAAAACACCTGGCCAGGTGTTGTGATATATATTCTCAGCTACTCAGGAGGCTGAGGTGGGAGGATCACTTGAGGCCAGGAGTTCGAGGCTGCAGTGAGCCTTGATCACGCCACTGCACTGTAGCCTGAGTGACAGCGAGACTCTGTCTCCAACAAAAAAGGAACAAGAAAAGCAAACGGATCTTGTTCTGCGTAGGGCAGACAGGACCCAGAGGACACAGCAGTCCACAGCAGAGGCGCTGGGTTCTGAACAGCCTGTACCTTGTTTGGGGAGAGGGGAACTGTTGGTCCCCATCTGGGTTCCAAGCCTTGGTGACAAGTTCCAGCAAACCTTAATGGTTTAAAATGGCAGTCCGCATAGATGGCCTCTCACAGCTTCTGGGAAGCAGGACCCTGGGCTCCTGGCAACCTGGTTCTACTCTAAGGTCTCAGATGAGGTGTCAGTGCCTGAGTTTACCTCAAAGGCTTTGTGGTCGGGTGGGTTGGGCACCCCACTTCGCGTCCAGCCGGATCCTTGGAGCAGGACCTTCTGTGGGACCAGGGTCTTCTTGGTCACTCTGTGAGTGACATGGAGACCATCCTGGACTAGGGTGAGCCCTGGGCCACCTAAGAGAGGGGGGCATCTGAGGTGCACAGATGGGGAGCCGGTCATGAGAGGACAGGGCGGAGACTGGAGTGTGTGGCCATTTACCCGGGTGCTTGAGCCCCCAGGAGCTCCAGGAGGCTGTGCGGGGTCTGCCGAGAGCCTTTGGAGCAGTCCGCCCTGGTCGCCTCAGTGTGGGGCTTCTGGCTGCAGGGCTGCAAGGAAGTAACTCCCTGCTGCCGTGAGCCACCGGGTTCTGACTTCCTGTGGCCACCCCGGGATGCCGCTGTGCCTCCTTCCCTGAGGCCAGGTGCCAAGGCTGGGGGAGTCCAGTATCTGGTGCTAAAAGCACCGGATTCCTCAGGCACCCCTGCAGGCGGTGTCTGCCCACACGGCCTCAGGCTTGTGGATTTCTGCAGGCAGCCGCCTGACCCATGCAGCCAGGCATGTGTTTCCTGCCTGGGCCATCTTGGGCAGCAGGTCGGGTTCTGTATGAGGCTCAGGGCTGTGGGGCTTTGATGTCACCTGTTGCCACAGTGACTCTGGCTGCTGGGATCAGATTACTCCCTTCCTGGGCACGCTGTACCCTGAATCTCCAGGAGAACCAAGGGGAGCCCCCAGCACAAGCTTTGTTGGGGAGGGAGTGCTTGGTGCTCAGGTTTGAGGGAGAGCCGTGAGGCTGGTGGGGGGCCTGGCTGGGGCAGAGGAGAGTGCTCATGGGGACCCTGGAAGAGACCCTCAGTTCCCTTGTTCATCACTCCCAAGGCCAGGTGCCTCTAAAGGAAGCCAGGTGTGGAAAATGTTGGCCCTGCAGTGGCAATTAATGGGAAGCTGCCCTGAGCAAAGCGGGTAGCTCTGAGGCGGGCACACGTGCCTGCCTGCTAGCCCTCCCCAGCCGCTGTTCTCCTGTTGTCAGACGCAAGGGCTCTGGTGCTGGGACCCATGAATATGTGGCTCAAGGTCCTGGGGCACACCCCACTACGTGAGGCAGGGTGTGGGGGTCTTGTGGGGAGCCAGGCCCCTGGTGTCAGTCTCTGCTCAGAAGCCCCACACAGCTCCTGCTCTGCTGAGTGCGGCTGAAAGCCTCCCATACCCACAGCCCTCTGTCCTCAAATTTTTCTCATTTTAAAAATTGTGGTTGGCCGGCCGTGGTTGACTCAACACCTGTAATCCAAGCACTTTGGAGGCCAAGGCGGGCAGATCACCTGAGGTCGGGAGTTCAAGACCAGCCTGACCAACATGGTGAAACCCTGTCTTAAAAAAAAAAATTGTGGTAAAATATCCATAACATAGGACTTACTATTTTCACCTTTTTTAAAAAAATTAAATTTTTTTAGAGACAGGGTCTTGCTGTGTCACCTGGGCTGGAGTGCAGTGGCTTAATTTTGGCTTGCTACAGCCTCCGCCTCCTGGGCTCAAGTGATCCTCCCAGCCCAGCCTCTAGAGTACCTGGGGTGGTAGGCACACACCACCATGCTGGTCAATTATTATCGTTCTTGTACAGACCGGGTCTCACTATGTTGCCCAGGCTGGTCTCAAATTCCTGGCCTCAAGCCATCCTCCCAGCTCAGCCTCCTGAGTAGCTGGGATTATAGGTGTGAGCCACAGCATCCAGTGACTTGTTTTGTTTTTTTAATAGCTGCCATCCTGATGGGGTGAGCTGGTGTCTCCTGGTGTCCTGAAGGACTCATGAATTGGAGCGTCTTTCTGGGTACCTGCTACTGTTTAGATCTTCTTGGGAGACGTGTCTGCCCTCGATTTCTTGCATGCGGGCTTCCACAGGCTGACCCTCAGCTGCTCAGCCAGGCCACTGCCCCTGTCCCCGGGGCCTGCCCTCCAGGGGTACTCCCTGCCCACCTCCTGCAGGTCCTGTCCCCAGCATGGTGGCCCAGCCCTCTCTGTGCCCCTGTCCCCAGGGCCCGCCCTCCAGGGGTACTCCCTGCCCACCTCCTGCAGGTCCTGTCCCCAGCATGGTGGCCCAGCCCTCTCTGTGCCCCTGTCCCCGGGGCCCGCCCTCCAGGGGTACTCCCTGCCCACCTCCTGCAGGTCCTGTCCCCAGCATGGTGGCCCGGCCCTCTCTGTGCCCCTGTCCCCGGGGCCCGCCCTCCAGGGGTACTCCCTGCCCACCTCCTGCAGGTCCTGTCCCCAGCATGGTGGCCCGGCCCTCTCTGTCTCCCTCTGTGCCTCACCTCACCTGCTTTTTTCCTGGCGTCTGCACGTCTGACCTGGTTACTCATTGTGTGATTTCTGTCTGCCTTTGCAGTGGACACACCATAGACGCACAGCAGTGGGGTGGGTGCCAGCAGCGGGACGGTGGCTCAAAGAGGGGCCGCCTGACAGGCGGGAGGAGGAGGTGGGTGGCCCCCGACACAAGAACCAGGGAGCAGGCAGTCGGGCGGGGGCGCTCCTGCCCAGGCCACGGAGCTTTCATTAAAAGCCGCCCTGAGCTTGACCTCACTCTGCGGCGCATTCTTCACTTAATTGGGGCCCTTCAGGAGGGGCGGCTGAGGTTAATTAAAAAGCCCAGCTGAAGGCATTGCTGTCTCCCCAGCATCTGCTACCAGCACTCACCCACATGTGCCCCCACCCACATGTGCCCCACCTGTGCCCAAGGCCTCTGCTGCTGGGGTGGGCAGAACCGTGCCCAGGGGCCTCCACCCCCCCATGTCAGTCACTGCAGGCTGGAGCCAGGCTGGGCAGGGGCCATGCTCATGGCTGGGTCCTTCAGTAAGCGCCCTCTGACCTCAATGAAAAGGAGACTCTCCCAGGCACCCTGAACTTCAGATGGGCCTCAGTGTCCCCACTGGGAGAGTGAGGCTGGCTCTGGGACACCAGAACACCCCGGCCTGCCCCAGCCTACCTGTGCCAGCTTCTAACTCTCACCCTGGGGTCTGGGTGTTGCCTACTGCTCCCAGGCCACCGCGTTGCCACCCTGACCATCACCCACAGGCCCAGCTGCACACCCACACCAGGGCACCCTTTCTCAGGAGAGAGGGAGTGGCCAGGGCTGCCGTGGAAAGTTCTGGATGCTGCAGGAGCATGCAGCAGGTGGGTGGCCCTGTGAGGGAGGCTGGCATGGAGGGCAGGGGAGGGCTGTAGCACTGCCCCTGCACTGTATGCCCTGGACTTGGCCGCAGTGAGGGACACGGTGGTTGGAGGAGAAGCAGCGGAAAGACAAACTGAAGTAGTCAGGGAGTGTCGGCCCCTCTGCCCCAGTGGGAAGATGATGGACCAGGAGGTGACAGTGTCACCGTGACCCGCAGGACAGCCACCGGCCCAGAGCCTGGGCGCCCATCTGGGCCTCTCGGGGCTGCAGTCCAGACCCAGAGACCCCCGCAGAGCTGGAGTAAGTAGGCAGGTGGTGGGAAGAGGCCCTGTGCACCTGGCGTGCAGCGGGGCTTGTGATGGAGGAGAGAAGTGAACCCTTGGCAACAGCTGGGAAAGATCTAAACAGCCAATGCACTGGTGCAGTGGACGTGCAGGTGCAGATAGCAGCCGCGCTGGAGGCTGGTCGGGGGCCCCGTTTGCCGTTTGCTGACTAGGCACATGGCCTGGAGCCTGGAGCCAGGGACCACACCGGGCTGGTGGCGTGGGGGCCTGGGGAGGCCCGTAGTACTGCACGGCAGGCCACAATATCCAAGGGGCCAGGATGGGCTTCAGGCCTTAGAGGTGGGTCTGCTGATCGGACCTAGGCGGCAGAAGAGGGGCAGAGGCAGACGACAAGCCTTCCTGACCCTGGACCAGCCCTCAAGCAACTCCGAGTGGGTGGTGGCCGCACACCTTTAGGCAGCACTGGGCCAGGGTGGCCTGAGCAGAGCCACCTATGGTTCGCCCCGGCCCAGGAAAGTGCCCACACTGACGGGGAACAGACTGCCCACTGACCCTCCACCTGAGGCAGGCCAAGTGACACAGAAACAGGGAGGTGACCACGGCTCTGTGTCTGCAGGATCCCCACATGAAGTGCGAGGCACAGGGCACACAAACCATGACGGGCAGGCGGCACGGTGCGTCTGCACCCCGACAGCACTGTGGCGTCTACACTATCCCCTCCGCTACCCCAGCTCCATCCCCTACGCTATTGCCCTGTGCTACTCCCCACACTGTCCCCCACTACACTGTCCCCCAAGCTATTCCTCTTCGCGGTCCCCACGATATCCCCTACTCTATCCCCTACGCTATACCCCTAGACTATGCCCTACTCCAACCCCCTACGCTGTTCCTCTACTGTATTCCTCTACGCTATCCCCTACACTTTTCCTGTACTCCATCCCGAATACCATCCTCCTAGGCTTCTGCCCTGTGCTACCCCCTCCCTGCACTACCCCAACTGCAGTATCTCCCCCCATGATTCTGCCTGCAGTATTCTCCCCACACTATCTCCCCGCACCGTCCCACCTGCAGTATTCCCCCACACTATCTCCCTGCAGTATTCCTCCCACACTATCTCCCCACACTGTCCCTCCTGCAGTATTCCCCCCGCACCGTCCCACCTGCAGTATTCCCCCACACTATCTCCCTGCAGTATTCCTCCCACACTATCTCCCCGCACCGTCCCACCTGCAGTATTCCCCCCGCACCGTCCCTCCTGCAGTATTCCCCCCACACTATCTCCCCACACCGTCCCTCCTGCAGTATTCCCCCCGCACCGTCCCACCTGCAGTATTCCCCCACACTATCTCCCCGCACCATCCCACCTGCAGTATTCCCCCACACTATCTCCCTGCAGTATTCCTCCCACACTATCTCCCCACACTGTCCCTCCTGCAGTATTCCCCCCGCACCGTCCCACCTGCAGTATTCCCCCACACTATCTCCCTGCAGTATTCCTCCCACACTATCTCCCCGCACCGTCCCACCTGCAGTATTCCCCCCGCACCGTCCCTCCTGCAGTATTCCCCCCGCACCATCCCTCCTGCAGTATTCCCCCTGCACCGTTCCTCCTGCAGTATTCTCCCCACACTATCTCCCTGCGCTGTCCCGCCTGCAGCATTTCTTCTTCTACATGTCCCCTGCACTCTGGCTCCACTACGTGCAGATGCTGCCCCTCCTGCTCTCTCCTGATGGTCCCGTGTCCACCTCCCATGTCCTCCCAGCCTTCGGTGGTGGTGCTGCAGGCCGTCTGCTCCATGAGGAGGGCACTGCAGGGTGGTACCTCATGCCAGGCCTTGGATAGACTGGGGAGACGGTGACCCCATTCTGACCTCCTGGCCAGCTGCCGTGGTGGGGTGAGTCTGGGCAGCAGAAGACAGGAGCCTGGGGACTGGCTCTGGGGCACAGTCTGCTGCCTGAGGTTCCTGAATGACCAGGCGACATCTGGGGAAATCCACTGTCACAGCCCCACGCCCCTCCCATGTGCTCCGTGTTTCCTGCTCCTGCCTAGAGGCTGGGCCTTGGCATTCCAGTTTGTTACACTGCAGCTGGCCACTGGGTAGGCAGGAGAGCTGTGCTGTTGGAAGGAGAGGCAGGCTGGGACCCGGCCAGGAAGCTCTGATCCCAGCTGGCCAGGAGGGCAGGGCTCCCCAGGGGCACCTGAGAGCATGGTGGAGGCTTTGCAGCTTCCCTTGGAGGCGGTCTTTCTGCCACCCATGCCTCGCCTCTTCCTAGAAGCTCTCTTGGGTTAATCACTGTCCTCTGCTTGTCAGACCAGGCTCTTCCGTCTGAAGGAGGCTCCCTTGAGCTGGGCCTGGGTGGGGTGTCCCACCCCTGCTTCCTCCCTCCCAGTCAGCCTGTGTTTGGGTGGACAGGTCCTCCTGATCTTCGCACCATAAACACCAATTTGCAGGGCCCCGAGAGCCAAATGACTGTTTACTGTGTGCTCTAGAGGCTCAAATAAAAAAAAAAAGTAAGAGAGAGAGACAAAACGAGAGCAAGGAGTCAGCCTGGAGCTAAACAGCAATTAGCACCTTCTGCTGAGCTCCCATCCTGGCCGGGCAGGCGGGTGGTGACTCCCAGGCTTCAGCTGGGCCCCTTTCGAGAGCGCCCTGCTGCCAAGGGGGCCCACTTTTTCCATGGCATCCGCAGTGACGCCATCTTAGAATTACAGGAGGATGTGGGAGCTCTAGGAAGTGTCCCCGTGCTCAGCTCCTCCTGGAAGCCCTCCCAGATAATCCTGAAGGCAGCCACTGACAGCAGCCGAGTTCTGCAGGAACACTGACCCAGTCCCCCAAACCGTGGTGCTTGCTCCAGGTCACACCCCTGGGACCCAGGGCTCCAGACCCACTCAGGAATCTGGCAGGGACCTGAGTGCCCTGTGCTGAGGCATCCATCCTGAGGGGTTCAGAGGCAGAAAGGGGGATCCATGAGGGGAGGAGACCGGGAAAGAGGGCTGAGCTGTCTAGGGGAGGGGCTGGGGCCTGTGAGGGGCAGCGGCACAGCTGTGGGGGAGAGGGAACTAGGGCTCATCCCAGGGCGATGCCTGGGGCTGCTTCTGCCAGAACCCAGGGTGAGACTGGGTCTCCCAGACCCCAGGGCAGGTATGTCTTCTCATACCCCAGGGTGGGGCAGGGTGGGGCAGATCCCCAGCTCAGTCCAGGCTGAGGGTCCGTGCTTGTCTTACCTGGGCCAGCAGCCCAGGGTGTTCCAACCTCCTCTACCCTCTGCTGGTAGCCTAGGAAGGGCAAGGTGCAGGTGAAAGGGCAGGGGCAGAGCCTGGCAGAGGGCAGGGGCAGGGGCAGAGCCTGGCAGAGGGTAGAGGGCTTTGGGCAGAGGGCAGAGGCTGGCTCAGCATCCCAGGGGTTCCCTCTCTGACCCTCCCCATGGACTTTCTCTAGTGGTTTCTCACTCCAGGCTTCAGTGGAGGGCGGACAGTCCACCCACTGAGCCCCACCCTGGGCTTAGCGACCTGGGTGTACTGATGCCAGGCTCTGAGTGCATGGCCCTGACTGTAATTCCTGGTGCTATCTGCAGGGAAAAGGGCAAAGGTACCCACCCAGCTGAAACATCCTCGAGGGCCAGGCTAGAGGAAGTCTCCAGGGAATGAGGCTACAGGGTCACCTTCTCGGGGGACTTGAGCCTGGGCAGACTTGCCAGGGCTCAGGGCTCAGGGCCTGACGATGTCTCAGACAATCCACCCAATACGCAGACAGGCATATCGAGGCCTGGATGGCAAGCTGGGCCTGACACCATCTCTGCAATGCCCTGGTCATTGGAGGGGGTGTCTGGAGTGTGGCACCCCCGAGTCCAAGCTTCTTTCCCGCTTCAGTGGTGTCCCCCAGGCCTTGCCTTCCCCCAGCAATACGCTTCTAGAAGGTTCCTTCTTGACGACCCCAGGGCCTCCAGGGAAGCCCTGAATTCCTTCCTGGCTGCTCAGCCTGTGTCCTGGAGTTCCCTGGAGGCTGTGACAGACTCCACTCCAACCTGGGACAGGGCAGGGACCCCCTGAGCCGAGGCCATCTTTTGGCCCATGTCAACTCCTGTGGTAGCAGCTGTTCTCCCAGGAACTGACGGGCCCAGACCTTGGTCAGGGGTCCTGCCCTCTGCCCTCTCCTCTCCCATGCACTGGAGGATGGTGACGCCAGGCCCACACTACGGGGGCTAGGCCGGGTGTGGAACCCGGTTGAGAGGGAGGGCCATCTCCACTGATGAGCTTCTCAGGGCCCACCCACCCAGCAGGGCCCAGCGAGGACCCACGACAGAGCCGGGATAAGGGCCAGGGCTGGCAGGGTCCTGGGGCACACCCAGCCCAGGCTCAGCGCTGGGGACCCACATCGAGCAGTCAGTAAGGGGGGCCTTGTGCCGGGCATGGGGACCCAGAGCTGGCCTTGCACCGGCCTACTGCGTTCCCAGCATCCTGGGGAGGCCAGGCTGGCTGGCGGCCTCCAGGCTCCTCCTTGAAGGGAGGAAACTGAGGCCCCAGGATCCCGAAAGTAGGTGTTGGAGAGGAGTGTCAGAGAGAGGGTGAGTGTGGGGGGGGTGCCCAAGGTCGGGACCAGCCACACCCCTCCAGGACTTCAAAGCTCAGAGGGTGAGATGTGCAGGGGGCTGGGCCAGGCGCCCTGGTGGGGTGGGGCCCCGCCACCTCCGGGCCTTTTATATGGTTATTCCTGTCCTGTCTCAACTACCTGCGAACAGGCCCACCAGGCGCATTTCCTCCCTCTGCCGGCGGGTGGGCAAGATGGGCTGTAAACACCCTGGGGGGTGGCTTCTGAGGCCGGCTGGGGGCTGGAGCTGGGGCTCCTGGGGTGATGCCCGTCCTTGGCAGGTGAGGGAGGACGTGTACCAGGTGCAGCAGCCCAGGCCAGCAGGCCCTTGGAGGGAAGACCTCCCTTGGCTCACTATCTTTTGCATAGAAGGGAAACTGAGGCCCAGGCATGGGCGGGGCTCGCTCCTAAGGAGGGTGAGTTGAAGGTTTTACCTCCCAGCCCCCGTCGCCTGTAAACTGGGCTGTGTCATATGGCCCCCGGGGCTGCAGACCAGCACGTCCCCATTCCTCAGAGGCACATCCAGGACCCCTTGTGGGGTCTGCCCTCTGTGCTAGGCCACGGTGGGGATGGGGACAGCTGAGACCATCTTCACGGTGGTCCTTCACACCAGGCCTGCAAGGAACCCTTGGGCCCTGCACCCTGATACCTCCAAGTCTCCGGCAGGCTGTTTGTCCAGCACTGTCCCCTCTGGGCCTCAGCCGTGGAGACAGAGCCCGGGTGCTGGGGACCTCTCTGCCGACCTCAGCTTCAAGCCCCCAGGTGGCCCTGGCTGGGATCTGGGTATGGGCTCCCGCCCTGGCCTACGCTGAGTCCTCAGGTCCCTGTGACCTGGCAGCTGTGCCCACGCTCTCGCACCCTCTGCCTGCCCAGTCGCCTCCCAAGTCTTTCATCTGCAATGCCCCCAACACTGGGGCCCAGTAGGTGCCAATTAGGGTGGCTCTGCCCTGGGTCCCGGCTCAGAGGCACTGTGTCCGTGCGCTGGAGCTGAGCAGGGGCTCCTGTGGGGCGCCGCCCTCCCCTAAGGACTGACCCCTTATGGTTATTGCTCAGGAAGGCCTGGCGAGTTGAGCCGGCTTGGGGTACCCCCACTGGTGAAGTGCCACAGGGGACAGGGGTCCGGCGCCCTTAGTCACTGGTTCCCTCAGGTAGACAGCAGCATAGCGGCCCCCGGGGCCCACCGGGGAATTCCAGTGGCTCTGCCTGTGGAGGGTCAGGGCCGTCTGGAGCAGTGGGCGACCCGTCTGGGATGGGCCTCACTGTCCTAGCCAGTGAAGCTGTGGCTGGGAGTGATATTGTGGTGCCCACCAGACCTCAGGGGTGCATGGAGGCTGATGCAGGGCTTAGGGATATGAGGGGAAGGGGTGCTGGGCCTCCAGAGCCCTGGACCAGGTCCCTTCTCCTGTGGCTCTCACAGGCCCTGGCAGCTCTGTGCTCCCCTGGCTGGTTGCTCTGGAGAAGCACCCCTTCTTCACAGTCACCCCCAGCGGCCACACTTCCACCCTTAGCCCCTCCTGGGCCTGGCCTCCTTGACTGTCCTGGGGCAGGGGCCTCTGCTTCATGAGGCTCTGCGTGGCTGCTGTGGGCAGGGGTTTCACAGTGGCCAGGCCTGGGCAGGAGTCCTGTGCAGCCAGCAGGGCTCTCTTGGCAGAGGGCAGTATGCTCCTGTTCCGTTGGTGCTGTGTGGCCTCGCTGTGCCCACACCGTGAGGAGGCCCTGGGCATTGAGTGGGTGGACAGACCGGACCTGGGGCAGAGAGGAGCAGGGCCCTTGTGGGGGCCGGGCTGGACCCATAGCCTCGGGGAGGTGGATGGGGCACAGGACCATGTTTGGGAAGGCCGGGCTTCTGGTGGACCCATCACAAAAGCCAGGAGCAAGGGCACTAGCTTGAAAATGGCACCCAGAGAGGGCAGCCAGGCCCGGTGTGGCCTAGAGAGGGTGTCCTGCGGGCCAGCCGTGTGGGTGCCTTGGGGCCAGGGTGTGGGGAGGGAGGTCAGCAGTCCCTCAGGCCCCTCTGCCCAGCCTGAGCTGCAGGCCCTGGCCCTGTGCCCTCGGGGGCTGAAATGGCAGGTGCCTCACCTGGAGGGGTCCTGCCCCTGCCCAAGGCTGGCCCTTCTCTGGCTCTTGGGGCCTGGGAGTTGTGTTCCTATGGCCCCCAGGCCTAGGTTGCTGGTGCACCTGCCCCACCCCTGGGGCCACTTTGACTCCCCCCTCTTACCACAGGGCATCGGGGGGATGGCCAGCCCCTCCTGTTCTCTGCAGGCCTGGCTCCCCACTAGAGGCATGCAAATGGCCTGAGCGTGGAGGCTGTGCTGGGCCCAGCCCTCAAGCAGGTGCGCTGGCTGCTCTTGACCTCCCGCCTCCATGGCTTCTTCCCTTGGCATTCACTGCCTTGAGGGTCTGGCTGGGCATCCAGGCAGGGCCCAGAGGTGGGCACAGGGACAAGGCAGGCATGAGAGGGCAGAGAGTGGAGCGGAGATCCTGGGTGGGGCTGGGGCGGGGAAGGCATGGCCTTGGGACAGCCCTGGGACTCTGCTGCCTGTTTCCAGAGGATCGCCTGGCACCCCTAGTGAGGCCACGTGAGGGCTCCCATGGGCAGGATGGCTCGCCTGTTCCAGGGGCTGTTTCTGCCTTCCTCAGCTGGGGAGAGGAGATAGGGTCCCACAGGCAGGGCCGCCCCTGTGCACAGCCCAGGAGGTGAGGATTCTGAGGAGCTGATGGCCAGCCCCATTCCAAGGTCCTGCTGGGATCCAGCTGTCCCCACACTTAGAGGCCATCGGTTACCAGGCCACCGTCCTCAAACCCAGAGAGATGGGGGCACATCCATAGCTGGTGCTGGGGTGTCAGCTGAGTAAGTGCGGGCTCTGCGGGAGGGGAGACAGTGGGTGACCCACGGCACTACTGACTCGCTGGGGGCTTGGTCAAGCCCCTTCCCTTAGGGCTGCCTACCTGGGGCCTCAGGTGCCTGCTGCTCTCCCCATCAGAGGCTCTACCCTGTTCCAGGCCTTGGTGCCAATGGCTGTTCCCTCATTTCCTCGGCTTGGCTATCCTTATTCCTTCCCCTTGGACTTCCAGCTGTGGAGGTCCCCTGCTCATCATGGCCCCGGGGCCTCCCCCTGCCCCAGACCCAAGCCCTGAGCCCCTAAGTGGGCATCTTCTCTACTTTCTCAACACCATGCTGACCTACCACCCAGAATCCAGCCTAGACCACAGCCTTGCTGGCTGGTTCCTCTTTTTTCACTTTTCCCATTCTTTGAAACTCTCAAGCTATGACTAAATTTCTTTCATAGAAAGAAAAGAAAAAAAAAAAACCCAAAACACAACACATCTATTCATCTAACTCCAGTGGACAGTGGATATAGCAGCATCAGATACATTACAACCAAAAACACAGAATCTGAGGCAGAGGATGGCGGCGTCCCCTCTTCTGGGCTCTTGGGGCGCCCCACCTGGTCGCGTCTCCTCTCGGCACCTCGAGGGTGGGAGCCGGTTCACAGTGGCAGAGGCTGAGCGGCGCTGGCCATAGAGAGGCCAGGGATATGGGCCCGTTGGGTTCAGTGGCCTCCCATTCATTCTGGATGCATCAGGAGGGACCAGGCCATTGGCTCCAGGAAAGCGGACCTTTGCTCCAGTCCTGCCACAGGGGCCGGGAAGGAGGCCAGCCCACCTCAGGGCTGTGGGACCTCCGCGAGCAGCACAGTGGGGGGTTGATACCCCCAAACCTCCCGAACAGCCCCCAAATGAGACCAACAGCTCTGGGCAGCCTGGGGGACTGGACCCCTCTTTCTATCTTTCCCTTATGAGGGGCTGTGGACAGACGGAGGAAAGGGAGGGATGGGACCGGAGGCTTTGATCTCTCCTGTAGCTGGATGGAGTGCAGGTGGGGAGACCCGAGGGCAGGGAGGAGGAGCCGGGCAGCTGCAAAGAAGGGGGCACAGCTGGCCGGCTCCCTGGGAGGAGGGCCCGCGGCCTGGGAGGCCGGGCAGGGGGTGCCTCAGTGAGAGGGCCTCGATCACTTGCCTCCACGAAGCCCCTGTCCTCTTCCAGGACTGAGCTTGGTCTTGGGGTTGGGGGCTGGCGGGGGGACGCTGCAGGCTATCCCCAGTAGGGCTCCCGGTCGGGTGGGTGGTCAAATCCCAGGCTGACGAAGGGGTGTGGCACAGGCCCCCGCGCGCCGGAAGCATTCCAAAGCCAGGCGCTTGGAGAGGGGCCCTCGGATCTCAGAGGCATGGGCTGGGGACCCGACTCGCTTCATGGAACATTCCCGGCCCTACACAGGGGTGGATGGAATCTGACAGCGGGTTGGGGAGAAGGGGGCTGGTGGGCTGAAATCTCTGCTCTGGAGCCCGGATTCCTGCCGTAGCCTCGCCTTAGTCAGGAGGGCGGCTCCCAGGGAAGAATCCCACCCGCGGACGGATAGCTCCGCCCCCATCGGAGCCTGGTCCCGGAGCCCCACCCACAGGGAGGAGCCTACGCAGGCCACGCCCACCCAGAGTCACAGTCCGCGTGGAACGGGCCGCGCCCTGGTCAGGAGAAGCTCTGCCTCAGACAGACAGGAGTTCCGCCCACCATGGAATACTGCTCCCAGGGAAGAGCTCCGCCCCCAGGGAGGAGCCTATCCAAGAGCCCCGCCTCCTTCAGGAGAACGCCCACCTGCAGGTAGAAGCCTACCAAGTGCCCCGCCCAGCAAAGAGCCACGCCCCAATGGGAGGTGCCTTGTCCCCGCGGGAGTAGCCGTGTTCCCCCCCCACCCGGAGAAGCCCCGACCCCAGGGAAAAGCCTAGGCAGAGCCCTGCCCCATTCTGGAGCTCCGCCTCCTTCAGGAGGAGCCCCGCCCCCAGGGAGGAGCCCCGCCCGGTCCCGTCTGCTGAGGTCTGGCTCCACCCAGGGAAAAGCCCACCCCAGGCAGGGCCCGCGCGGTCCAGGGGGCGGCGCGGGCGGCGCCTACTTGCAGGTGTGCACGTCGTAGACGCGCGTGCACTCCTGGCAGCTGACGTAGCAGCACCAGTGGAACACGCAGCGGCACTTCTCCCGGCGCCGCTCGGCGCGCGCGTTGTGGCCGCGGCCGCAGCACAGCAGGTCGCAGCCGTCGATGCCGTGCGAGCTGACGTTGCAGGTGCGGTCGCGCGTGCCGAAGGAGCCCGTCTCGGGGTTGGGCTCGCAGAAGTTGGGCGAGGCTTCGTAGTAGACCAGGTCGCGCTCCGTGGGCACCTTGAAGTAGGTGTAGCGCGGCCGCAGGGTCTCCACCCAGCCGCGGGACTCCCGGTGCTTCTCCACCACCATTTCCGAGGCGCTGTCGTACTTGTCCTTGAGGAAGTCGCCGATGGCGCGGAAGTCAGGCTGCGACCACCAGCACGTCTTCACCTCGCAGCTGCCCGACAGCCCGTGGCACTTGCACTTGAGATGCATGTGGCTGGAGATGGCCTGCGGGGCACGCGCAGGAGCCAGCGTCAGGGGTGCGTCTCCCCGAGGAGACATCGTTACACGTCGCCGGCAGCCCTCGTGCTCCCTAAAGCCCCGGGCAGAGGGGGCAGCCTCCCAGACAGGGCCCCAGGGCCACCCCCTTTCTATGGTGCAGCTGCTGGTCCCTGCTCCCTTGCCAGACCCAAGCCTTCCCCGGTCCGGGCCTGGGGGGCTCCCCTCTCCGCGTCTCCTAGCTGAGTACTTCTGCACTGTCTAGGGTGGAGTGAAGGAAGGACTGAGCTGCAGCGTGGGATGCCACACACCAAGCACCGCAACAAAGTGCAGGGATGCAGGGGAAGGTGCTCCTTCTGACCCCGAGGACGCAGCTGCCCCGAGGAGGTGTGTAGGCTGGGTGGAAAGGCAGGAGTACTGAGCATAAGTAAGGAGGAAGCTGGTCACTGTATGGGGTTGTAGAAGAAGAGGGACCCCGCAGTGTTGGGACCTTTCCCCTTGCATCCCTGCTCTTTCATAATTTTGATACTGACTGCATTATTGAAATGATAGCATGTTGGCTATCCTGAGTTAAATCAAATTTACTATCAAAACTTGTTTCTGGCCGGGCACGTGGCTCACGCCTGTAATCCCAGCACTTTGGGAGGCTGAGGTGGGTGGATTACTTGAGGTGAAGCCCGTGTCTACTAAAAATACAAAAGTTAGCTCGGCGTGGTGGTGGGTGCCTGCAATCCCAGCTACTTGGGAGGTAGAGGCAGGAGAATCACTTGAGCCAGGAGGTAGAGGTTGCAGTGAGCGGAGATTGCACCACCGCACTCCAGCCTGGGCCACAGGGCAAGGGTCCGTCTCAAACAAAACAAAACCAAAAATACTCGTTTTACCTGTTTACTCTTTAAATGTGGCTACTAGAAAATTTATAACGATCTATGTGTCTCTGTGGGACAAATTATAATAATCTACAAGCCATTTGTGGCTCCCATTCTACTTCTATTGGACAGTTCTAATCTAAGGCTTCAGCTGGGCTCCGGGTCCCAATCCTGCCTCCTCTTCGTCCCCTTCTGGCTCTTTCTTCAACCGTTCCCTCTGATATTGACTGCTTCCTATGGGCATCTGTAGAGTAGCATACCCACCCCCACCATCTGTCTAGTTTATCTAATATCCATTTTATTTCCTCTTTTGTTTTAGTTTGACTTTGGATCAAAGATATACAGGGTGCATACTTTAAGGAGCCCAATAGTTTCCAAGAACTGATTAGAGAAACAGCAATTCTGGTCCCACATGCAGCCTTTTGCAGTGTCACTCTAAGAACACATTTGTCTTGGCAGCTCTTGATTTTTCAGCAGTAGGCATTATTTACTGGCCTCTCCCCGTGGTGGTGGTAGTTAGTTCTCTCTCCCTACTCCACCACACCGATGCACACTCCAGCCACCAACCCCTTCTGCCTAAAAACTAGCTTAATTTCACATCAGTATTCACTGGTGGTATTGGGACTACGTTAAATGTCATACTTTGCTGAGACAAGTGATACATTCTGATTTTTCTTTTCATAAATGACTTTTTGTAGTTGCTGTTATTAATGTACTGATTCAGCCTCAAATTCTCCCTTATTTACATATTATTCTCTTCAAGATGTCCAAACACATCAGCTACTCTACCAATTTCATCTTCTTGCAGAGATGTTGTCCCCCACCCCCAGAGAAGGCGTTGTAAACTTTATGAAATGTCATGTCTAAAAACAAATCTTTTCCCATTTAATTGATAGTTTTGCTGGGAAGTGAATTCTTGGCTTAAAATCATTTTTACATCTTAGAATTGTGAGTATTACTCTTTTCTTTTCTTTTTTTCTTTTGAGATGGAGTCTCACCCTGTTGTCTAGGCTGGAGTACAATGGCCTGATCTCAGCTCACTGCAACCACCACCTCCCAGGTTCAAGCAATTCTCCTGCCCCAGCCTCCCATGTAGCTGGGACTACAGGTGTGTGCCATCACACCTGGCTGATTTTTTGCATCTTTAGTAGAGAGGGGGTTTTACCATGTTGGTCAGGCTAGTTTTGAACTCCTGACCTCATGATCCACCCTCCTCAGCCTCCCAAAGTGCTGGGATTACAGGCGTGAGCCACCGTGCCTGGACTGCTCTATTTTCCTCTAGCTTTCATTATTGCTCCTGAAAAGTCTGGTACTATTTTGATTCCTGATCCTAAAGCCCAAACTGCACAGCCTCGTGTATCGTGAACCGGGCAGTGGTATATATGTGGGGACTCCACACTGCACAGGGCGCTTTCTACAGCTCATCCTTCCTCTGAAGTTGTCTTCTGCAGGAAGATTAGTCTGAGTTATCTAATTCCTCACTGTTGAAAGGTGAATATCCCCTGTTCCCTCTTCACCCCCGTCACTGCCTGTCAGCCATCTTCCCACCCTCAGTCGTTCACTGATCTTCTGACCAAGTCCTTCTTAGCAAACTGCTGTGGTCTGAATGTTTGTGTTCCTCAAAAATTCATGGGTTAAATTCTTTACCTATGAATATTACAGGCTCACCTGTAATCCCAGCACTTTGGGAGGCAGAGGTGGGTGGATCACTTGAGGTCAGGAGTTGGAGACCAGCCTGGCCAACATGGTGAAACCCCATCTCTACTAAAAATACAAAATTAGCTGGGCATGGTGGTGCATGCGTGTAATTCCAGCTACTCAGGAGACTGAGGCAGGAGAATCTCTAGAATCCGGGCAGAGGTTGCAGTGAACTAAGATCGTGCCATTGTACTCTAGCCTCGGCAACAGAGAGAGACTCCATGGGAAAAAAAAAAAAAATTAGCTGGGTATGGTGGCATGTACCTGTAGTCCCAGTTACTCGGAAGGCTGACGCAGGAAAATCACTTGAACACAGGAGGTGGAGGCTGCAGTGAGCTGAGACAGGGCCACTGTACTCCAGCGAGGCTCTGGTCCCACTCCCCACAAACAGAAATCTTTACCCTCAAGCTGACAGCATTAAGACGTCGGGCCTTTAGAATTTGATCAAGTGAGGTGGAGCGTCGTGAGTGGGATTAGTGCCTGATATGGTTTGGATGTGTGTCCTTTCCAAATTTCATGTTGAGGTGTAATCCCCAGTGTTGGGTCTGGGACCCGGTAGGAGGTGTTTGGGTCATGGGGCCAGGTCCCTCATGAGTGGCTTGGTGCTGTCCTCATGGTAGTGAGTGCCTTCACACAAGGTCTGTGTGGCAACCTCTCCGCCACTCGCTCTTTCTTGCTCCTGCTCTGGCCCGTGTGACCTGCCTGCCACCACTCCGTCTTCTGCCATGTGTGTAATCTCCCTGAGGTCTCCCAAGAAGCTGAGCAGGTGCCATGATGTGTGGCCTGCTGATCCCTGGGCCAGTTAATCCTCCCTTCTTTATAAATCACCTGGCCCCAGGCATTTCTTTATAGCCGTGTAAGAATGGCCTAAAACAATGACCTCCTAAAAGTAACCCCAGATGCGGGCAGGCGCAGTGGCTCACCCCTGTAATCCCAGCACTTTGGGAGGCTGAATCAGGTGGATCACAAGGTCAGGAGTTCGAGACCAGCCTGGCCAACATGGTGAAACGTCATCTATACTAAAAATACAAAAATTAGCTGGGCATGGTGGTGCACATCTGTAATCCCAGCTACTTGGGAGGCTGAGGCAGGAGAATCACTTGAACCTGGGATGCGGAGGTTGCAGTGAGCTGAGATCGCACCACTGCACTCCAGCCTGAGTGACAGAGCGAGACTCCATCTCAAAATAAAAAAGGAACCTGAGAGAGAACCACACCCTTCTGCCGGGTAAGGACACCAAAACACCCTCCGTGAGGAGGCCCTCACTGGACAAGCAGTGTGCTGGTGCCATGACCTTGGACTTCCCAGTCTTCAGAACTGTGGTATTAAACTTCCATCGTTTATAAATTATCCCGTCTACGGCATTTTGTTGTAGCAGCACAGACAGACTAAGACACAGGCTCACGGAACTTCGCACAGCTTGGTCTGGGGTGGCCTCTCCACAAGACGCTGTTTGTCCCACTGCACGCTGTACTGTTCCCAGACCTCCAGGCTGCCTGGGAGGCTCTCCCAGCCTCCCTTCTCCTAAATAACTGCCAGCTGTCCTTGGCATCAGGCCACCTGAGTGCCCACACTTCCTCATTGCAGAGCTCCCCTCATCTCTGCGGCTGCCTGGCAGTCTCCCTCCTGGGCTGTGAGGGGCTCCTGTGGACCAGGCTTCGCCCCATCCCTCCTGCTTGGCCATCCCAGTCCACAGGTGGTTTCGCCATCCCCAGGAGCTCACTGGACGCTTTGTGCAGCGGCTAGTGCAAAGCGTTACACACCCAGGCGAGAGTCCAGCAGACCCTTGGCCTGGTCACCATCCTGCCTCACCAGGCCACATGCCCCAAGGAACCAGGGCACATGCCCTGCCGAGGAGGCTCCTTCTTCCCCACACCCCTGCGGGCCGTGAACCTACCTGGCGCCCAGCCTCGTTGTTATGGCGGTTCATGGCTGAGCGAGCATCTGGCCGGTTCTCCCGGGCGTCGGCGAACTCCCGAGACACCATCCCACCAAACTCGATGTCCTCGCTGCAGCCACCCCACTTCCAGTCCTTGCCTGGTGAGCCCTGGTGGCGGCTGCTGCAGCCACAGATGGCGGCCGTGCCCTCTGCACATGAGCGTGTCACCGCGAAGGCCACACCGGCTGAGGCAATGGCGTGGACAAAGGCTGACTCCCGGGTCGCTGCAGAGAGAGGAGAGACACAGCGTTAGCAGGGCTCAGCTCCGAGGCCGAGGCCGGACTTGGGAGGGCAGGGTCCAAGCCCACTTGCATCGCTCTAAAGGAGCTCCTGAGGCTGCCTGGTGGAAAAGGCAAAGTGGCTTACTCAGTTCACCATCTGCAGGCTCCAGCAGCTGCCTCTGGCAAGGGCATCAGCCTGTTTATACTTGTGGCAGAAGGGGAAGGGGAGGTGAAGGGGAACCAGTGTGTGCAAGAGATGACATGGCGACAGAAGAACCAGAGACAGGGGAGGTTGGCACTGGGCCCTTTTGAACAATCAACTTTGGCTACGTACAGTGGCTCATGCCTGTAATCTCAGCACTTTGGGAGGACGCGGTAGGAGGACTGCTTGAGACCAGGGCAGCCTCTTCAACACAGCAAGACCCCATCTCTTCAAAAACTGAAAATATTAACTGGGTGTGGCCCCAGCTACTTGGGAGGCTGAGGCGGGAAGATCGCTTGAGCCCAGGAAGTCAAGGCTGCAGTGAGCGATGATCACTCCAGCCCTTTTAAAAAAACAAACAGCTGGGCGTGGTGGCTCACACCTGTAATCCCAGCCCTTAGGGAGGCTGAGGTGGGAGGACTGCCTGAGCCCAGGCGTTTGAGAAGAGCCTTGGCAGTGCAGCAGACTCCATCTCTACAAAAGATTCTAAAAATGATCAAGGTGCAGTGGTGTGCCGGTAGTCCCAGCTATTCAGGAGGCTGAGGTGGGAGGATTGCTACAGCCCAGGACCTTGAGGCTGCAGTGAACTATGAGTGCATTCCAGCCTCGGCGATGGAGCAGGACCCTGTCTTTAAGAGAAAAAAGGACTGAGTACAGTGACTCAGGCTTGAAATCCCAGCACTTTGAGAGGCCGAGGCGGGCCGATCACAAGGTCAGGAGTTTGAGACCTGACTGGCTAACATGGTGAAGGCTGCTCTCTACTAAAAATACAAAAATTAGTGGGGCGTGGTGGCAGGCACCTATAATCTCAGCTACTTCGGAGGCTGAGGCAGGAGAATCTTTTGAAACCGGGAGGCAGAGGTTGTAGTGAGCCCAGATCACGCCACTGCACTCCAGCCTGGACAACAAGAGTGAAACTCTGTCTCAAAAAAAATAAATAAATAAAAATAAAAATAAAATATATATATATGGCACCAGGCCAGCGTGCACCTGGAAAGATGGTCAACATCACCCACCTCGGGGATGTGCAAATCGAAACCCAGTGAGGGGCTGCCCCACACATACTGGGACGGCTGAATCCAAGTATGGAGAGTAGCAAGTGTTGGCAAGGACGTGGAGGAGGCAGATCCTGACCCTTGTTCGCGGCTAGAGGGAGGGGAAGGCGCGGGCCCCTTGGGAGGCTGGAGGGAGGGGAAGGTGCGGGTCCGTTGTGAGGCACTTTGGCACTGTCTTCAAGGGCAAGCATTCACCAGCCATTAGAAGCTAGGTTTGCCCCATCGGAAACCCATGTCTGTGCAAAGACTCATAAGCAAATGTTCACACAAGCCCCAAACTGGAAGTATCCCAATGTCCATCAACAGGGATGCCTAAAAAACAGTGGCAGGTCCATAACAGCATTCAATTTACGAATAATAAGAAAAATAGCATGAAGGATCTCTGAATAGTCACATGACTAAACAAAGGCAGGTAAAACCAGACAGCCACATCCTTCTGCTGTCCAGACAGCCGGGGGTGCAGACCCCAGAGTGTGGCTCCGCCCCGCACACCACCCGCCTCCGCCCTGCACACCACCCGCCTCCGCCCGCTTCTTGCCGTTTTCTTCCTTCACCCCAAACACTGGCACTTGCACAGCCCAGAGGC
Organism: Saguinus oedipus; assembly: GCA_031835075.1. Classification (NCBI taxonomy): domain Eukaryota; kingdom Metazoa; phylum Chordata; class Mammalia; order Primates; family Cebidae; genus Saguinus; species Saguinus oedipus. Next base: position 1,345,187 of record CM063188.1, on the reverse strand, counting down.
AGGGCTGCCTGTTCTGGAATTTTCTGAAGACCAGTGGCCTCCAGCGCCACCTCCCCAGGACCAGCCCCAGTGCCCCAAATGCCCCCGCCCCCAGCTTGGAGGGCTGCAGAGTGTCTGCTGCTGCTGGCACTGGAGCTGCCTGGGTCCTTGCACTCAGCTTTTCTTCCCCAAATGGGGAAATGGAGGCTAAGATGAGGAAGTGGCGTTGCTTATGCAGAAGGGTGTGAGGGAGGGCTGGAACTTAGGAGAAAGCTCAGGCGGCCGGGACCAGAGGGACGGGCATGAGTGGTGGCCTGGGCTTTGCAGAGGCCAGGTCCCCAGCCAGGCTTCCCCAGCCGGGATGAGAGAACGTGCTGTGTCCTGGGGGTGGGTGTGTGCAGATACTCCTGCACGGGCAGGAGGAGAGGCACTGGGCCTGGTTAGGCCCTGCTTTTGTTGATAAAAGGCGCTCCGGGCTGGGCGCCTGTGATCCCGGCTACTCAGGAGGTTGAGGCAGGAAGAGCACTTGAGTTCAGGTGTTGGAGGCTGCAGTGGGCTACGATGACACCACGGCACTCCAGCCTGGCCAACAGAGTGAGAACCTGTCTCCAAAAATAAAAACAAGAAGACAGGCACTCACTTTGGACCCACCCTCCGACATAGTAAGGAACGGAGTGCCTGCTGTTTGCTAAGCATTGCAGTCTGCGCCTCCGGGGAACCAGCGGGGAGCCCGCCAGGAAAGAGCCCGGCCTGCTGCTGAGTGGGGCTCTTACAGACCTAGGAGAAGACACCTGTGCTTCGGGGCCCCCCAGCCTCAGCTTGGCCTCTGGGAGCTGCGTGTGCCCTGGGGAAGGCCCCTCCATGTCTCTGCTTCTGAGCCCCACCTTTCCTTGGCTCTGACCTTCTCTATCCCCTCAAGGCCCTCAGCCAGCAGGAGGGAGAAGGGAGCTCCGGGGACCCTCTCTCATGGGAGAAGGCGGGGTGGACACGGCTGCGTCTCACTGTGTCCCCCACTCCTCCTTGGCAGAGGCCCCCAATGGTCCCCTCAGGGTCACAAGAAAGTAGGGGTTTGTGACCTCCTCTACCACCTGGACCTCCAGGAAGCTTTCATCCTTGAGGGGACGGGGCTGACATGGTCTGGGTATTTGTCCCTGCCCAGATCTCATGTTGAATTGAGATCCCCAGGGCTGGGGTGGGGCCTGGTGGAGGTGAAGGGGTCGTGGGGGTGGGTCCCATGGCCTGGTGCTATCCTCGAGGTTACTTACGAGTGAGTTCTTGCAAGATCTGGTTGTTGAAAAGTGTGTGGCATCTCCTCCCCAACTCTCTCCCGCTCCGCCCTCCTCACCACATGAGATGCCTGCTCTCCCTTTGCCCTCCGCCATGATTGGAAGCCTCCAAGCCTCCCGAGAAGCAGAAACCAGAGCCATGCCTCACGTGCAGGTGAGAACCAGGAGCCAATTCAACATCTTTTCTTATGAATTACCAGCCTTCCGGGTGGCTCAGGCCTGTAATCCAGCACTTCGGGAGGCCAAGGCAGGCATGTAAACGAAGTCAGGAGATCAAGACCATCCTGGCCAACAAGGTGAAACCCCGTCTCTACTAAAGATACAAAAGTTAGCTGGGCACGTTGGTACGCGCCTGTAATCCCAGCTACTCGGGAGGCTGAGGCGGGAGAATCGCTTGTACTCAGGAGGCAGAGGTTGTGGTGAGTTGAAATCAGGTCATTGCACTCCAGCCTGGCAACAGAGCAAGACTCCAACTCAAAAATAAAAAAATTACCAGCCTCAGGTGTTTCTTTATAGCAATGCAAGAATGGCTTCATTCAGGGTTGCTGTGGTTGCTGGCTGCCCAGGAGAGGACAGACAGAGCAGCCCCTGGGGCTTGTGATACCCTCAGGCCCAAGCTGGCAGGGGCAGAAAGGCATGAGTGAGTGAGTGAGTGAGTGCACACTCGCGGGTGCCCCCACACGGCCCAGCACAGAGAATGCACGTTTTCCCCCTTACCAAGAACACACAAGGCGGAAGGTAACTGAGGCTGTGGCATCGCATCATGTCACATCGGTGTCCCTCTGGCTGCTGGCAAAGCCGCCTGACCCCTTGAGCCTGCTTGGGTCAACTCTTCTGTGGATTGGCCAACAGTCCCGTCCCCTCCCCAGGGCCTTGTCCATATTGGGCCTGGACACCCACTGTACCCGGTCACAAGCCCAGAAGAAAACTCTCCCTTTCTTCTGTATCCACTTCCCGGCACCAGCTCAGGAAGGGCTCTGCTTGCTGGCCAGAGACTATCTGGTTCTGAGACGGCCCTGACCACCCAGGCGGCCCTGACCTTCCCAGGCAGCCCTGACCTTCCCAGGCTGCCCTGACCTTCCCAGACTGCCCTGACCTTCCCAGACTGCCCTGACCTTCCCAGGCGGCCCTGACCTTCCCAGGCGGCCCTGACCTTCCCAGGCTGCCCTGACCTTCCCAGGCGGCCCTGACCTTCCTTCCCAGGCGGCCCTGACCTTCCCAGGCTGCCCTGACCTCCCAGGCTGTCCTGACCTTCCCAGGCTGCCCTGACCTTCCCAGGCGGCCCTGACCTTCCTTCCCAGGCGGCCCTGACCTTCCCAGGCTGCCCTGACCTTCCCAGGCTGCCCTGACCTTCCCAGGCGGCCCTGATCTTCCTTCCCAGGCTGCCCTGACCTTCCCAAGCTGCCCTGACCACCCAGGCTGCCCTGACCTTCCCAGGCTGCCCTGACCTTCCCAGGCGGCCCTGACCTTCCCAGGCGGCCCTGACCTTCCCAGGCTGCCCTGACCTTCCCAGGCGGCCCTGACCGTCCCAGGCGGCCCTGACCTTCCCAGGCTGCCCTGACCTTCCCAGGCGGCCCTGGGGTGTCTCAGCCAATTTTCCCCTCCTGGTTCTTCTCTGTGGGTCCATCTCCCACCCTGCTATAAAGAGCCCCCTAGAAGGGATGGACACCGCCAGACTCCAGCTTCCTCCCTACACTACACGCATGCACACACAGACACATGCACAGCACACACGCATGCACACCCTACCTGATGCACATGCATACACATGCAAACACACACATAAAGGCATGCACACCACACACACAGATGCCACATCACTCACATGCATATACATGTACATCATCACACACATGAGCACACATGTATACCCACCACATGCATGCACACACATACACATGCATGCACACATACATGCACAGCATACACATGCACACACACATGCACATCCCCCACACATGCACACCAGGCAGACATACCACACATGCCATACACATGCACTCACATACATGCACACCCAACCCCACTCACATGCACACACACAAACACATACACAACACATAAACACATATATGAATACCACACTCATGCACACACATGCATGCACACTCCCACATGCACACCCCAGTCACACACACACACAAACATATATGAATACCACACAATGCACATACATGCACACATACACCCACATGCGCACTCCACCCCACTGACATGCACACACATACATACACATACATGAATACCACACAATACACATACATGCATGCACACACCCCACATGCACACCCCATGCCCATGCACACACACACAGGTACACACATATACACATACATGCATGCACACCATACACACCACACACATGCACATCTCCCACAGATGCACACGCACCCCCTCCACACATGCACACCTGTCCCTCGAAGCACACTCTGCAGGCTCAGGTTGTTGCCCAGTGCCCGTCTGGCCATTCCAAGCCCCCTCTGAATCTGCGTCCTCTCCTGATGTCAGTGCCGCTCAGCCCTTTGTCTTTACCTCGGGCTCTTTCCAGTGCCTTCCTTGGCTCAGTCTGGACCTGCTGTGCCACTGCCTGCTCTGAGGGGAGTGGCCAGGGCTGGGTGTCCTCTACATCTGGCTGCCCCTCCCCAGCCAGGAAGATCTGTCTGCTGACTCCCTTCCCAGCCCTGGCTCCCTAGGGGCAGGGACTGTGTTTGGTTCACCTTTTATTTCTAATCTGGAGCACAAGGCCCAACCCATAGATATTTCTTGGGGCCAGAGTGAAGGGCAGGAGCCCCGGGCTGAGTCAGGGAACTAGGCAGGCCCACCCTTGCCCCTGTAAGGCACCCAGGCCCATCATGCAGCCTCTGCTGTTCCCTTTCCCAGGGAGCAGCTAGGCAGCTCTAGAAACTTGAAGCCCCCACCCCTGACCTTCCTTAACACAACTGATCAATTCACAGACAGGCCTGGAGGGGCCTTTGCTGAATCCACTGCTCCTGAGTGAATTCCCGTGTGGCTGGATGCAGAGCCACACGGAAATTCACTCTGTGAATCCTCTCTATGCCGACAAGCCTAAGCGCCTGCTCTGCTCTTTGAAGGACTCAGGTGGTCCCCTCGCCTAGTCAGCACCCCTTCCCTGCCGTCTACCCCACTTCCCTTCCAGGGAGGCTTGAGAGGCAGGGCTGAGGAATGCCCTAGATGCTCCTGGAGCTTATGGATGGCACACAGCTCCACCTGCCCTCCTGGCTGGACTCACTCCCGCATGGCCTGGGCATCCCACACACTGAATACCCTACCCCAGCTGAGACCGCCTTCCCACCTCATGCCTTCCCACCTCACCAGCGGGCAGGAGTCTGTCTCCAAGGCCAGCCCCTCCCTCCTGCCCTTCCCTGGTTCCTGAACTTCTGATAAGGGGAGAACCAGAGCCTGCGGCCAGGGCTCACTCTGCCTCACCCATGCCCTTCCCAGAACAAGGGCCTGGAGATCCTGCTTATCAGAACTCAGGCAAACAGCCCCAACAGCCAGACACACTTAGGGGCAAGGGCAGTGGTGCTCAGGGCTTCCACTCGGACAGAAAAGAGCTCATTCTTGCTGGGTTGGGTCACCAGCAGGCTGAGCCTGGATTTCCCCTCTTGTCACACGTGGAGGTGGAGCTCCCGGCCAGGCTGAGGCAGCCGTGGAGTAGGCCTCTGATTCAGTCGTGAGACAGGAAGTCTCTGCAGGGAGGCTCGGATCCCGGGCCAGACACCCCCATAGCAGGCCAAAGTAGAAGCTGCAAGACCATCGGCCAGAAAAGCCTGAGACCCTGTGTCCTGGCCAGGACAGCCTGCGTTAAAGCTGAAGCCAGGAGGTGTCTCAGCAGTTCTGCAGCAGCTCCGAGTGTTGGTCAAGCACCACGGGAAAAGCCTCAACTGTGCACTGGAGAAGCCTGGCAGAGGGCACCTGACACTGGGGACGGGGTTCACCTTGCCTGAAACGGGACACACAGTACCGTGTGCCTCCTGGGAGGATGCATGAAGGCCAGCCACATGTAGCCTGCGAGGTATTCGGGCCAGAAATGCGCAGCCCACAGATCCCATTGCTGGGAGACGTCAGACCCACCCCAGTTGATGGCTGTTGTGCAAAATGACTGTGCTCCTAGGAGGTCTCAGGGGCACGAGCAACAGGGAAGAGTGGAGGAGCAAGAGGCATCACCAGAAGTAGCAAGGGACCCCGGATGGGATTCTGGGACAGAAAAGGGACCCTGACGGAAAAACGGAGGAAAGTTGAGTGGCGTCTGGAGCGTGCGAACAGAACACGCTTTAGTGCTGAATGATTGGCACGGTTATGCACCAGGGGTTGGGCGAGGGGACTCAGGCCCTCAGTGCCACTCCTGCAATGTTTCTGTAAGTCTAAAGTTATTTCGAAACAAAAAGGTAACCCTGGGCAACATAGCAAGACCCTTTTTTTAAAAAAAAAAAGCGACATAAATGAGTTAGGCATGGTGGTATGCAGGTGTGGTCCTAGCTACGTGGGACGCTGTGCAGGTGTGGTCCCAGCTACGTGGGACGCTGTGCAGGTGTGGTCCTAGCTACGTGGGACGCTGTGCAGGTGTGGTCCTAGCTACGTGGGACGCTATGCAGGAGGATTGCTTGAGCCCAGGATTTCAAGGCGGCAGTGAGCCATGTTGGCACCATTGTACTCTAGCCTGGGAGAGAATGAGACCTCATCTCTAAAAATAAGAAAATAACGTAAATAAATAGATAAATAAAAGTTTAAAAGTGTTCTGAAAGCATGCAAGGAAGACTCCCAGAATGCCCAGGTGGCAGCCACAGCAGCAAGAGATGAGTCCCTATAGGATGCATTCCACCCAAGGTTCTGTGGAGAGGCCAGAGCAGCTCACGACCCTCCCAAAATAGGGAGCGCAGGCATCACTCTGGAGAGAGAATCCATTGCTCTGATCAGATTTCCACAGGCCTTTGAAGCACACAGGTTATGAACCACTGCCCAGTCATCTGTTTACGGAGGAGCCAACTCCGGGCTCCCCTGAGGCCAGGACTCACACCCAGGCTCTGCAGTGCTGGCCGCCAGCCCACAGAAGCCAGGTTCTCTGCCACAAACACCTTTGTCAGGGGTTTCTGCTTTTGTTGATACAACAGAGGCATCCTGCCCATGGGAAGCACCAGCACCAGCCGTCCCAGAAGGCCAGGGAATCATCCCAGACAGCAGGAAAGTGCGCTCATCAGAGTGGGCTGCCTGAGGCCCCACTGCAATGGGACGCAGGCTACTGGCAGGCCGGGTACTTAGACACAAATGCTGCCAATTTGCCAAGTCACCTGAGGAGGAGCCTGGGTGAACTTTTTCAGCCACCTACGGCCTGCCTTATTCAGGCCAAGATTTTTATTCTAACACAGCAGTCAGCTGTCAGAGAAAGGAAATAGAGGAAACTACATAACAAAATTGTTCTGTAAGGGAACCTCTTCCACCTGGGAAACTATCTTTCCCAGAAACTCGCTGTGGTCTCATTTAGCAGTTATTTACTGAATTCATCCAAAGTATCAGTTATCTACCTTTCCTTCCTTTCATTCATCCATTCATCCAATCATCCACATCCATCCATCCATTTATCTATCATGCCATCCATCCATCTATCCATCCATTACCTATCATCCATCATCTACCACCATCTGTCCATTCATTAATTCATCTATTCATTCACCATCCATCCATCCATCATCCACTCGGCTATTATCCATCATCTACCATTCACCACCACCCATCTATCCATCCTCACATCATCTACCCATCATCTGTCATCCATATCAATCCATCCATCATCAGTCATCCACATCAATCCATCCATCATCCATCTGTCCATCATGCACATCTATCCATCATCTATCATCCACCATTCAACCATTCATCATCTGTATCCATACATTATCCACACATCTATCATCCATCATCCACTCGGCTATTATCCATCATCTACCATCCACCACCACCCATCTATCCATCCTCGCATCATCTACCCATCATCTACCATCCATGTATCCACAATCCATCTATTGTCCATCCATTACCCATCATCCACCATCCACCACCACCCATCCATCCATTCACCCTTCGCCTATTCATCATCCTTTTTTTGTTTTGAGACAGAGTCACCTAGGCTGGAGTGCAGTGGTGTGATCTTGGCTCACTGCAACCTCTGCTCCCTGGGTTCAAGCCAATCTCCTACCTCAGCCTCCCAAGCAGCTGGGATTACAGGTGCCTGTCACTAAACCTGGCTGGTTTTTTTTTTTTTTTGTATTTTTAGTAGAGACAAGGTTTCACCATATTGGCCAGGCTGGTCTTAAACTCCTGACCTTGTGATCTGCCTGCCTCAACCTCCAGCACCTCCCAAAGTGCTGGGATTACAGGCATGAGCCACCGCAACTGGCCCTATCTATTCATCACCTATCCATCAATGTATCATCCATCCATCCCTCATTCCACCATCATCCATCCATCCACCATCCCTTCATCATCCATCTATTCATCATCTATCCATTACCCATCATCCACCATTCATCCATCATCCATTCATTCATCCATCTGTCCACCATCCACCATCCATCCATCCAGGATCTGAGAGTTCCTAATAAGCCAGGCACTAGGCTGAACTAGGAATGAGATGAAAAAACCACAGTAAGAAATCCTCCAGAAAGTGGACTTCTGCTCAATATGATAAAGTTTCTAACAACCTAGGCTTTCTGAAAGTTGAAGGAGTTCCTGTCCTGGTGATAATAAAATAGGCTCGATGACCCACTTTCAAGAGAAGAGAGTCCTTTCCTTGGTAAGGAGAATGAACCAGGGGAAGCCTTCCCTATCTCTAGTGGGAGGCTCTGCTGGTGTGTGTTAGGTTTTTTGCCTGCGACTGTGCTAAACCACGTGCCTTTGGGAGCTTACAGTTCACAAGGGAGACAGTGAAGGGGACACACAGCAAGGCTTGGCAACATGAACTCTGAGGCAGGCCTGGGATGGAGGGGTGATGGGTAATGGGTGCACAGATGGATGGCTGGGTGGATGGATAGATAAATGACGGATTGAGGGATGGTTGATAGATGGATGAATGGATGAATGATAGATTCAAGGAAGATGAATGGTGGATGGATGGTAGATGGATGGATGATGAACAGTGAATGGATAGATGGATGATGGAGTGAAGGATGGCAGATAGATGAATGGATGGATAGACTGATGGTTGCTGATGGTGGATGGATGAATTGATGGATGGTGAATCATGCATGATGGATAAATGGATGGTGATGGTGGATGGATGGATGGATGGATGAATTGATGGATGGTGAATCGTGCATGATGGATAAATGGATGGTGATGGTGGATGGATGGATTAATGGATGGATGGATGGATGGATGGATGGATGAATTGATGGATGGTGAATTGTGCATGATGGATAAATGGATGGTGATGGTGGATGGATGGATTAATGGATGGATGGATGGATGGATGAATTGATGGATGGTGAATCATGCATGATGGATAAATGGATGGTGATGGTGGATGGATGGATTAATGGATGGATAGATGGATGCATGGATGAATTGATGGATGGTGAATCGTGCATGATGGATAAATGGATGGTGATGGTGGATGGATGGATGCACAGCTGAGGGCAGTGCAAATTGTCAGATGCAGGGAATCATGAGATGAGCTTTGATGGTGACTTTGTCTCCTGCATCTCAGAACTTTTGGACTAGAGGGATCTTAATAAATCCTTTGTTTCTACGTTGGATTTAATGGGCTTTTCAAGTATCAGAGAGCATTTGGGGACTGACAGAGGACTACCAAAGAAACAAAGACATATATACATATATAAAATCCACCAGGATCTATCACCATAACTTCAGAAAAAGACCTTTGAACATCAAATAGGAGGGTACGTTTCCAAATTCTTTTTTCTTTTTTTTAGATGGAGTCTCATTCTGTTGCCCAGCCTGGAGTGCAGTGGCACGATCTCAACTGTGCAACCTCCTCCTCTCGGGTTCAAGCAATCCTCCCACCTCAGCCTCCCTGGCTGGGATTACAGACACGCGCCACCACACAGGGCTAATTTTTGTATTTTTAGTAGAAATGGGGTTTCATGATGTTGGCCAGGTTGGTCTTGAACTCCTAACCTCAAATGATCCTCCTGCCTCAGCCTCCCAAAGTGCTGGGATTACAGGCATGAGCCACTGTGCCCAGCCCCAAATTCTTTTTTTTTTTTTTTTTTTGAGATGGAGTTGAACCCTTGTTGCCCCGGCTGGAGTGCAATGGTGTGATCTCAGCTCCCTGCAACCTCTACCTCCTGAGTCCAAGCCACTCTCTTGCCTCAGCCTCCCGAGTAGCTGGTATTACAGGCATGCGCCACCACGCCAGCTAATTTTGTATTTTTAGCAGAGACAGGGTTTCTCCATGTTGGTCAGGCTGGTCTCAAACTCCCGACCTCATGTGATCCACCCGACTCAGCCTCCCAAAGTGTTGGGATGAATTGATGGATTCACACCCGGCCCCAAATTCTTAAATGTGGAAGAACATTGCCCAAATCGTTCCCAAACCCTTGTCTTTCACATTTCACTAAAGCTGCTCAGTTTGCCACTATTTATTCAGCAGCGACTGTCTCCTAAGTGGCAAAGAAGGCTGCAGCCTTTGTCCCCTTGAAGCCGACCTTTCTTTGGGGAGGTCACCCAGGAAGCATTTCAGCAGGAAAAGCTGTGTGCTCAGAAGGTAGGTGCTGAGGGAGCACAGCATGGAGGCTGCCCTGCTCTGGGGTGACAATGGGAAAAGCAGTTCCAAGCCTCTTCTTGTATTAACTAATGAGAAAAGTGGCCCCAACAGGGAGATGGCTCAGAGAGGGTCAGCCACGGGCCCCAGGCTGCACAGCAGTGAGTGCAGAGCCCAGACAGAGGGGTCCCAAGAGAGGTCCCTCAACGCATCATCACAGGCTCCGGCAGCTTCAGTGGGTGTTCCCATGGCTGGTGCTCCATGGCCAGAGCCTCGACATGACAGGAAGCCCATCTGCCTGGCTGGGCCCCCACCCCACGGCCAAGGGGTCCTGCCTATCTGTGGAACGGCTGTGGGGGCTGATACGGGGCCAGAGGAGAGGGACAGCCTGGGACTGCTGGGCTCCTGGGATGTACCTATTGGTCCAGAGGGGACTCCTGAGTGGCTTGACTGAGGCACAAACAACTTGAAGGAGAGAAAGTTCTGAAGCAGGGCATGCGGCTCGTTGTTAAATGCCACCACTGGACAATGAAATCCAGCTCCTCAGAAAGGCAGCATGCTCGGTCTGAAGGGGCTTCACCTGGGCTGGCCCCTCTGGGAAGCCCAGCAGCAAACTAAGACTGGAGGCTTCCAACAATGGTCATGGCTGAGGGACAATGAATCACTTCAGGCAGCCCTGGGGACCCAGGTTCAACTGGGGTGGGGGCACACCTATATCTTAAAGGGTCTCCAGCGATTCTGATGTATCAACTGGGGCGAGATTCCTCAAGCTCAGATTGCATTCTGTGCTGACCCCACCTCTGGGCCATGACCAGAAGGGAGGCTGTGGACAAAGCTGGCCATGGCTTGGCAATGACTTTGTAAGGGCTGTATGGGACCCTGGACAGGAGACTGCCAGGAGGAGAAGGCGGTTGGTGTGTGTGGGGGGACCCTGGACAGGAGACTGCCAGGGGGAGAAGGTGGTTGGTGTGTTGGGGGGTTTCTCTGTCATGCTGATGGCCATCCCCCCATCAGTAGGCAGTGGTCATTGGGTCTCTGGCCTGGCCTCTTCCTGAAGGTGGGTAACTTGGTCACAGGCTCTGGGATTCAGGGGCCTGGCTGCTGGGAGCTGGTGGCTGGGCTGCTCAGCCAGGAGGGGGGCTATGGCTCTGCCTCTCTGGCGCCATCCTGGGGCAGCTGACCTCCTTTCCTAGGAGCTCGGGATGCCACCTGCTTCTTGATGTTGACACATGCTCACCTGGCCATGCCTCCTGGGGCCCTCCAATGCTGTCCCCAGCCCCTGGAACCCCATGGCTTCATCTCTTCCCTTGGCAATGTTGACTGTCTGGCTGGACACCCCCGGTTCTGGCAGGGATGCACAGGCCGAGGAAGGACCTCATGGTGGCCTGGCCAGTCCAGCCGGGCGCTGGGGGTCCAGACTCCTAACACTGCCCACTGCCCAGCAGAGAAGCTCTGCTGAATCCCCGCTGGGGAGTTCTCACCTCCACTGTGACAAAAATGCCCCCTGCCCCACAGGTGCTCCTACTCCTGCCAGCTCCTCTCCCCAGGTCTGCAGGGCAAAGGCTCCACCCCACAGGCCTCGCACCTGCCTGATCTTCAAGCCCTTTCCTCTCTCCTTCAGGCTTGGGAGGGTCACAGCGAACACCGGCCCCACGTGCCCGCTGCGCCGCGCTTGACTACCACACACCCACCACATACCTGGGACCCACAGAGCTGGGGGACAGTGACCACCGCAAATGCATTGGGTCCTCCCTCCTTGTGCTCCCCGGGTCTCCCACCAGCTCATGCCACACATGCCAGGGAGGGGCCGAGTCAGGGGCGCCCCAGGGAGGGGCCGAGTCAGGGGCTCCTTGGTCCCAGCTGCAGCCATCCTCGCAGACGGCCACCGTAACCCCAAACGTCATCTGGGGACCATCGTCCCTGACAAAGGACAAGCAAAATCCTTCCTGTGCCACGGCGGGCTTCCAGAGCAGCCAACGATGGGCCCTGTCCCCCCACCGAGGCCCAGACTCGGGGGACGAAGGCCCTCTGCGGCCGGCACGCGGGGAGCGCAGGCCGCGCCCCCATCCCCGCCGGCGCCCGCGCCCGGGCGCCTCCCCTCGGGGCTGCCCACCTTCCCTCATTCCTGCGGCCCCAGGAGGAGCCGGGCGGCCGGGAGGGGGTGTCGCGGTGGCATTTGGTAATCACGGCCGGCACAAAGGCCCCGGAGCCACCTGAGAGCGGAATGCCGCCCGCGCCCCAGCGCGGCCGCGGCCCCTGACACCGCCGGGCGGCCCTCGCGGCCGGGCGCCGCGCTGACCCGCTGGGGCGCTTGAATCCGGCTTTGTGCGCCACTGTCACGCCGCGTTAGGCCCACAATGGCCGGCGATATTTTATATGAATTTCCCCCTGGTCGGTGATTAGGCGGGCGCAGGCCAGTCATAGCAACCTGGAAGTATGCGCCGCGCGCCGGGCCGTCGGGCGCGAGGGGAAATCCCCATTCAGACGCTTTAATGCAGCGCCGCGAAGGGCGTGTGAACCGCCCGCGCATTTGCACTCTCCCCTTGTGCTTAATCTTGTCGCCGTCGCTGGGATATTGTGCTCCCAGCCGGACGCTGCGGGGAGTCGGCCGGGGTCCCCCTCCCACTGCGGGGAGCTAATGATACACCAGAGAGGCCGCCGGAGCCAGGGGAGCCCCCACCCCGACGCATCTGAAACGGCAACACTTTCCGATGGGGGGGTCAGGGGTCGCAACCTGGATTTGGGGACGCGGGTTCCCTAAAGAGCTGCCCTCTGTGTCCCCTGTCCTGGCAGGCAGGCCCCATCTCTGTGCGGGTCTTACAGGCAGGGGACACACAGGGAGGTGCGGACCACCCCGAGGGGCTCCTGCGGGTTCTGCGGGAAGGAGACGAGGCTGGGCTGTCTCCTGCCTGGGGAAGGCGCTGGGGAGATGACGGGGGACTCGCGGGGCACCCAGCAAGGGTGGTGTGCAGGAACCCTTTCTTTACCCTCCCCACCCTTTGGGGCTGGAGGGGTCCTGGGCTCTAATCAGGAACCTGAGTGTGCTTTGAGTGCGGTGGGCCTGAGGTTCACAGCCCAGGGCAGTGGGTGGGAACTGGAAATGCTGGGGGAGGGGTGGTGTGTGAAGTCGGAGTGGGGCAGCAGCTGTTGCAGGCCCGGCCCACACTGGGGAGGAAGCAAACCCCAGGCCTCTGGGAGGTGTCCACGGGGGTGGGAAGCACAGGTATTTCGCAAGCACAAGAGATTGCACACCTCCCCGCCCAGCCCCCAACCCCTCCGGTAGGTGCCAGGGACTAGGACTTGGAGGGCACAGAGGGTGTGGGCACAGGTGGTGCCCCTAGGCTCCCAGGCTCAACCTCTCCTGGCCTCACTCCCCTTCGCTAAGGATCAGGTGCCCAGAGCAGGCCAGGCTCTCCACAGAGCCACGAGCTGCCTGAGACCCAGCAGCCTGGCCCTGGGCTGCTCCATCCACTGCAGCAGCCCCTGCCCGGCCTCTGTCCCTGTATCTTCTTCGCCAGCTTCACTTTGCCAGGGGTCAAGAGAGGAGTGTGTCTAGCTCTGCAGGGAAGTGAGCCCTCTGGTGCCTGGGGCCTGCCGCAGGGGACAGAGAAGCTATGTGGTGTGCCCAGTCTCCAAATTCCTCAAATGCTTTCTGCCCCAGGAAGGTTGAATGTCCCGTTCGTTTTGGACCCTGGAAGAGAGGGCTCTTCAGAGTCCAGGTTTGGCTTCTGTGGCGGAGCCTCACGTTCCAAGGGCTGATGGTTTCTCCCAGCTGCAGTCTAGTGGCCCCGGCCCCCAGCCCCGGGCCAGGTGGGGGACAGATGGCCTGAAAGCAGGAGGTGTGAGGATATGAAGCCCCTTCCCATGTATGTTCACACTCATGCACACACGCAGATGTGCACACACACATGCCTGCGCACACTATAGGCACACAAGTGCACCCCTCCCGATGCACACACGAGGGTGCACACTCAGACGTGTACCCACACACAGGAGGCTGGGCCCCTCTCCTCACAGCTGGCCGGGGTTTTTTAACTCTGTTCAACAAGGCCATCTTGGCAGGGGTGGCCAGGCACCCTGTGGCCCCTGCCACAAAGCCTGGGTGACCTTTGACATGATTAGGGTTGCCCTGACCCTAATCCAATCAGATGATTATGGAGAGTGTGGCCAGGGGGCAGCCAGGGCTTCCACAATGGCCTCCTGAGCAGGCCTCTCTCTGAGGCCCCCGGCGGGCTCCTTCCTCCCGGGCCACCAGGACACCAGGCGTTTTGGAGTCTCCTCGGCAGGCAGCGGGGAGGAGCTGGGACTTCCCCCTTCTTATTGAAACCTATTTAAACCATGAGGAGGTAGGAGGGGTCCCAGACTCTGTTCCTCCATCAGAAACAGGAGGAGAAAGGGGCAGTAGGATCAGAGAAAGGGAGAAGGAGAGGGTGGATGGGAGGGAGGCTGGAAGTGCAGCAGGAGCTCAGCCTTTTGCAGAGAGACCAGCACAGCACCAGAAAAGCAACCTGAAATGCAGCTTCCTGCTCCCACCGCCCCCGCCAACCCCAGCACTTTAGGGCAGGACCTGGGCATCTGTGGGGCCCACTTGTCCCTGGAGAGTCTGCGGCATTAATCCAATAGCCCCCTGAGAAATTCTCGGTGACCTTGCTGATCCATCCCTGCCCTGCCTGGAGGGAGGCACGAATGGGCCGCAGGGATGGGGCATCCTCTGGAGTCCTACCCTCTACTTCCTCCCAGGTGCCCTCCCTGTGGGCTCGGGGCTCCTCCAGTGATTCCTAAACTGTACATTCCAGCTAGGCCTTGTCACTGCTGGGCCTGCCTGGGGGCTCTGCTCACCTCCACGTCAGCCCCAATCTTCATATGGGCTGTCCCCCTGCCTGGGGACATTGGAGCCAGACTGACAAGGCTGAAGTCTCTGTTTCGTCACTGCTTCGGTTTCCTCATTTGTAAAGCAAGGCCACCGCAGTGCTGGTCCCATCAGACGGGCAATAGGATTCAACTGGCCAGTGTGTCAAACACTTAAACAGTGCCTAGAAAGCACTGGATATGTGTGTTTTAAAGAAAGAAAATCCTTCAAGATTCAGCTCGGGGGCCGCCTCCCCTGGGAAGCCCTCCTGGGATTCCCCAAGGCATGCACCCTTGTCCTTAGGTCACTTGCTTAATTTCTCCTTTCTAAGCATGTGCCATGTGGCAGAGCACATCTCTGTGCTTTCCCAGGGGACGGACTGTGTATATTTGCACCACATGTATACCTGTGACATGTGCTAGAGGGATGCTGTCACATATTAGACCCATGGGAGACCCCCAGAGGTCCTGGCTCCTGTTTCTGGAGACTCCTGAATCTTCCTGGAGCGTGCCAAACCCTAGGGAGTTTCTCCCAGAAACCAAGAGTGGGAGCCGTTGATAATGCCTGGGACTTGGGAAAATCAGGCACCTTCAATTCTGTTTTCCACAAACTTTAAGGATTTAAGGAGCACCTAACTGCGTCACGTACTGAAAGGCTTTTTCAGCATTTTGATGCTAGGCCACCACGTGAGTTTGCGCATACATAGCTCTGGAAAAAGTCAAAGAATTGAGAGGCACGTGACAACTAAGTGCTCCCGTATTTTACCTATTTTATTATGTGAACAAAGTTTTTCTCACATCTAGGTCTATAAAGTTTAAAAGCAAGGTGGGCCTACCTGCAGCTAATACCCTATTCGGTGGTGAAAGACTGAAAGCTGTTTGTTTTGATGAAAAAGTGCATCCATATTGGAAGGAAGAAATAAAACTGTCTTATATGTAGAAAGCCCTAAGGAATCCGCAAATAAAAAATCTATTAGAACTGATAAACAGGCCGGGCACGGTGGCTCACGCCTATAATCCCAGCACTTTGGGAGGCTGAGGCGGGTGGATCACAAGGTCAATCGAGACCATCCTGGCCAACATGGCGAAACCCCGTCTCTACTAAAAATACAAAAATTAGCTGGGCATGGTGGTGCGTGCCTGTAATCCCAGCTACTCAGGAGGCTGAGGCAGGAGAATTGCCTGAACCCAGGAGGCGGAGGTTGCGGTGAGCCAAGATCGCGCCATTGCACTCCAGCCTGGGTAACAGCGAAACTCCGTCTCAAAAAAAAAAAAGAACTGATAAACAACTCCAGCAAGGTTACAGAGTATAAGATCCATATGAAAAATCATTTGTGTGTGTGTGTGTGTGTGTGTGTGTGTTTCAGACACAGTCTTGCTTTGTTGCCCAGGCTGGAGTGCAATGGTGCGATCTCAGCTCACTGCAATCTCCACCTCTTGGGCTTAAGTGACTCTCGTTCCTCAGCCTCCTGAGTAGCTGGGACTACAGGTGTGTGCCACCATGCCTGGCTAGCCTTTGTATTTTTAGTAGAGACAAGGTTTTACCATGTTGTCCAGGCTGGTCTTGAACCCCTGACCTCAAGTGATCTCCCTGTCTCAGCCTCCCAAAGTGCTGGGATTACAGGCATGAGCCACCACACCTGGCCTCATTTGCATTTCTATACACTAGTGACAAACAATCCAAAAATGAGATTAATAAAACAATTTCATTCACAACAGCATCAAAAAGAATAAAATACTTAGGAATACATTTAACAAAAGAAGTGCAAGATTTTTACGCTGAAAACTACAAAATGTCATGAAAGAAGTTAAAGACCTAAATAAATGGGAAGATATCCTATGTTCATGGACCAGAAGGCATAATATTAGTAGAACAATATTTTCTAAATTGATCTACACATTCAACACAATTTCTAAAAATCTAAGCTTTTTTTTTTTTTTTTGCAGAAATTGATGAGCTAAACTTAAAATTCATATGGAACTGTAAGGGCCTCCAAATAGCCAAAATAACCTTGAAAAGAAAGACAAGCTGGAGGACTTACATATTCTAATTTCAAAACACTACAAAACTACAATAATCAAAACAGTGTGGCATTGGCATAAAAACAGACATATGGAACAATGGAATAGAATAGAGCCTGGCTGGGCTCGGTGGCTCATACCTGTAATCCCAGCACTTTGGGAGGCCAAGGCGGGCAGATCATGAGGTCAGGAGATTGAGATCATCCTGGCCAACATGGTGAAACCCCATTTCTCCTAAAACACAAAAGAATGAGCTGGGCATGGTGGTGCGCATCTGTAGCCCCTGCTACTTGGGAGGCTGAGGCAGGAAAATCACTTGAACCAGGTGGCGGAGGTTGCAATGAGCCGAGATTGCGCCATTGCACTCCAGCTTGGCGACAGAGCAAGACTCTTGTTTCAAAAAAAAAAAAAAAGAGCCCAGAAATAAATTCATACATCTAGGGCCAAATGATGTGCAGTATAAGGGTGCCAAGACTATTCAGAGGGGAAGAAGAGCCTGCAACAGATGGTGCTGGAAGAACTGAATTTCCACATGTAAAAGGATGTGACTAGATCCCTGCCTCACATCGTCTATGAAAATTAAAATCAAGCTCGAGATGTAAGAGCTAAAACCGTAAAATTCTTTGTGTGTGTGTGCGTGCGTGTCGGAGTTTCACTTTGGTTGCCCAGGCTGGAGAGCAATGGCCTGATCTCGGCTCACCGCAACCTCCACCTCCTAGGTTCAAGCAATTCTGCCTCAGCCTCCTGAGTAGCTGGGATTACAGGCACGCGCCACCATGCCCGGGTTAGCATGACCAACATGGAGAAACCCTCTCTCTACTAAAAATAGAAAATGGCTAATTTTGTATTTTTAATAATGAGAGGTTTTCTCCATGTTGTTCAGGCTGGTCTTGAACTCCGGACCTAAAGTGATCCGCCCACCTCGGCCTCACAGAGTGCTGGGATTATAAATGTGAGCCATTGCGCCTGCCCTAAAACTGTAATATTCTTATTTAAAAAAACCTAATTAAGAGTAGATCTTTATGATCTTGGGTGAGGCAATGGTCTCTCAGATATGGCATCAAAAGCCAAGGAACCAACGAAAAAGTTGAAAAATTGGAATTCATCAAAATTAAAATCTTGTATGCATCAAAGGACACCATCAAGTAAGTGAAAAGATGACCCACAGAATGGGCGAAAATATTTGCAAATCACATATTGGATAAGGGACTTGTATGCAGACTACATAAAGCACTCTTACTACTCAACAACAAAAAGACAAATAACCCAATGGGAATGTAGGCAGAAGAATGGGACAGAGGCAAGTGGCCAGTGAGCAGCTGAAAAGATGCTCAGCGGCCTTAGATGTCAGGGAAATGCAAACAGAAACTCAGTGAGACACTGTTCACACCCACCAAGACGGCTGGAACAAAACCAACAGGCGGAAAAGAACAAGTGCTGGTGGGGATGTCGGAACTCAGAGCCCTCAGACCCTGCTGACGGGAACGCACCACGGTGCAGACACTGCAGTCGTTCCACAGTTCCTCAAAGAGCTAACCACAGAGTTCCTCTATGACCTAGTTCTGCTCCTAGGGACATGCCAGAGAGAACTGGAAATACACATTCACACAAAAAGCATTATTTATAGTAGTCAAGAAATCGAAACAACCCAAACGCCTATCAATGAGTTAATGGATAAACAAAATATGGTCTAGCCATACAATGGAATATTACTCAGCCATGAAAAGAAGGACGTTCTGGTATACGACCAGGCTCCTAGGCCATAGATTTGGGGGCTCCAGAGCAGGACTTGTTCAAAGGCCTCTCCTCGAAGCAGCTGGAGGTGCCATCAGGTTTAGGACCTAGTGGTATTCACCAACTTGGGTTTGCATTCAGCTGCCTGGCCCCAGCGCTTGTCTGCTGGCCGGGATTCCCACCTGTGCAGATCTGTGCTTTCCACGGGCATAGTTCAATCTAGACAGTGACGGCACAGGCTCCCAAAGGCTCAGCTTGGAGGGCAGACCCAAGGATTCCTGAATGGTGTGACTCATGAGGCTAGCTTCCTCCTGGCCCCCAGCTGGGTTCAGCTGCCCAGGGTGGGAGTCAGCGAGCTGATGCAGGTGTCCTCCCCGCTTCCACAAGTGAGGGACGCTCTGACATTCTGGAGGGCAGTGGAATACCCTAAAGACTCCTGAGGGTAGCAGGCCTTTTGGGAATGGCAGGTTCCCCTCCGACCTCATGCAGCACAGCCTTCCTCCATCACCTGCTATGTCTCCAGGCACAACAGGGTCCAGTTTTCTTCCTAAAAATCCCTGCTTCCTTCTCAGCTCTAAGCACCCCGTCCTGGCTCTGGAGCGAGCAGCCACATGGCACAGGGCCAGTCTGGTGCCTCTCGGCCTTCTGCAGTGTATGTGTTGACCATGCCTCCTTCCATGCCACCACTGGCTGCAGCACAGCCCAAGAATCCTAGCGGGCAGCAACCGCATCACATGCACACATAGGCATGCACACACACAGGCACACACACACATACACAGCCACACGTGTACACTACAGCGACATGCACGCATGTACACCACAGCCACGTGTGCATGCACACATCACAGCCACACACACGTGCACACCACAGCCACATGCATGCACATCCCCCACACCACACACGTGCATGTTGTGCACACATGACACATCACACCACATTCCCACACACGTGCACACTCACGTACACACAATGCACCACATGCCACACACACCCTCCAACACACTGGATGAGCTGCACAGCCCTGGGCCCTGACCCCTATGCACCCTGGCAGCTGTGCCCAGGCGAGCTGTGCTGGGTACTACCCCAACCAGCAGCTCTGTGAAGCCTGACAAGCTTAAGTCTTCTTCCATTTTATAAATGAGGCATGCTCCAGGAAGTGAGCTGCCCCTCACTCAAGGTCACAGGAAGGCCACCACCCAACCTCCCTTTGCTCCAGTTTCTTTTCCTACAAACGCCCTAACGTGTTCCTCAGAGACGTCCCAGTGGCCAGTGCCTGGGCTCTAAGCCTGACCCTCTCATCCCCACTCTGCCTCACAGCGCCGTCTCCATGCCTGAAGAACACAGGCCTGTGATGGGGGCTGGGGCATGGCCAGGACTGCCGGACACTGGAGGGCTTCTGCCCCTGGATGGCCTCAGCCAGGCCCCTCCACCCCTGGAGGCAGTGTCAGCTGCACACTCGGGGGCTCTCTTAGTCCGCCACACATGGCATGGTCCCAGAGCCAGGCCCTCCCCTCCAGAGGACCGTGGTCTGCCAGACCCTCCCCTCAGAGCACCGTGGTCTGCCAGGCCCTCCCCTCCAGAGGAGTGTGGTCTTCCTTCGCATTTGGCTGCAAGGGCTGAGCAAGACCACGCTCTCCTTCCACAGCATCATCAGCTCATGGGGCTGAGCGGAGGCTGCAAGGTGGGGTGAGGGCGTAGGAGTGAGCGTGAGGGGCACTCCTGAGGGAGCCTGTGGTGCAATCTCAGCTCACTATAACCGCCGCCTCTCAGGTTCACGTGATTCTCATGTCTCAGCTTCCTAACTAGCTGGGGTAACAGGCGCCCGCCACCACCCTTGGCTAATTTTTTTGTATTTTAGTAGAGATGGGGTTTCACTATATTAGCCAGGCTGGTCTCGAACTCCTGACCTCAAGTGATCTGCCCACCTCGGCCTCCCAAAGTACTGGGATTTCTGGTGTGAGTCACTGTGTCTAGCCTATCAATTTTTATTTTATACTTTTTAGAGACAGGCTCTCATTCTGTTGCCCAGGCCGGAGGGCAGTGGTGCCATCATGGCTCACTGTAGCCTCCACCTCTTGGGCTCAAGTGACCGTTCCTGAGTAGCTAGAACTACAGGTATGCACCACCATGCTTGGCTAACATATTTTATATTTGCAGAGATGGAGTCTTGATGTGTTTCCCAGGCTGGTCTTGAACTCCTGGACTCAAGCAATCCTCCCACCTCAGCCTCAGTGGCACTGATCCCACTCATAAGGCTTCACACTCACGACCTGACCACCTCCCAGAGGCACCTCCTAACCCGGTCACCTGTGGGTGAGGATTTCAATGTAGGTATTGGGGGGTGGGGCACAGACATCCATGCCGTTGCAGGGAGGACAGAGAGTAAGGTGGCAGCCAGGGGCCCAGGGTTTTTGACCTGAGCAACAGAGATCTGGAGTTGCCCATTATAAAATGAGGGAGCCAGCCAGCTGTGGAGAAGTGAGATGAACTGTGGCCTTGGGCATCCTGCCAGCAGCACCCCCAGGACGGCAAGGTCCGTGGGAGGACTTTCCTGGAGTGACCGTCTCGCCTGTGTCTGAGCACCCTTCCTTCAGCACCATGGCTCCCCAGGTCTCCTGCTCCTACTGACCACATGCTCAGCCCGGCTGTGGTCCCCTGTGTCCCAGGACTGCGCTGGCCCACCCTGGGGTAGATGGTGCCGTGCAAGTCCACCCTACACGCTGGCCTCCCAAAGCAACCCTGAGGCCGCATCAAGTGGTGGGATCAGTGTCCTTTTCCCAGAACGCAGCCTGGAACCCAGGAGGAAGCTCCCGGGCCCTCCCAAAAATTAGACACAAATGGTTAGTACTGACATCGCTAGGTCTCTGGAGGGCAGTCGAAGGGGGTCAGGACCGACATCGCTAGGTCTCTGGAGGGCAGTCGAAGGGGGTCAGTACCGACATCGCTAGGTCTCTGGAGGGCAGTCGAAGGGGGTCAGTACCGACATCGCTAGGTCTCTGGAGGGCAGTCGAAGGGCCCTCGTAACCCAGAGAATGTCAAATTGAGGGAGCAGTGACCTTGTCCTTCTGGAAGAGCCTGGCGGTGTTTTCATGCAGTGGTGCCCGCAAGCATCCGGGACAGTGACGTCCTGAAGACAGATGGGTCTGGCGTTCCCACAGTGGAGGGGAACCCACCTCCAGATAGTTCTGGAGGGAGCAGAGCAGACCTTTTCCCCAAGGAATTGTTTGTCTGTTTTAACCTGTCTGGGTCAAGAAATTTCATTTTGCCTGACTCAGAACTCTCTCAGGATGGAGCAGTGGCCAATCCAAGGCGGGGCTTTGAAAACTTTGAAAGTTAAACAAAAGCCACCTGGGGCAACTGGATAAAGGGCATTTGTGAAACACCCTCCGCGGCGCTGCTGAAAAAGTCACAGATGACACGAGCAAACAGAAACACCTCCCACGCTCCCGGACAGTAAGAATCAATAGTGTGGAAACCACCATGCTGCCCAAAGCAATCTACAGCCTCCACGCAATTCCCGTCAAAATGCCAACATCGCTTTCCACAGAACTAGAAAACAATCCTAAAATTTATATAGAATCGGCCGGGCATGGTGGCTCAAGTCTGTAACCCCAGCAATTTGGGAGGCCAAGGTGGGTGGATCACTTGAGGTCAGGAGTTCAAGACCAGCCTAGCCACCATGGCGAAACCCCGTCTCTACTAAAAATACAATAAAAATAAAAATAAATTAGCAGGGTATTGTGCCACATGCCTGTAATCCCAGCTACTTGGGAGGCTGAGGCAGGAGAATCTGGGAGGCGGCTTAAACCCAGAAGGCAGAGGTTGCAGTGAGCCGAGATCGCTCCACTACACGCCAGCCTCAGCAACAGAGTGAGAATCTGTCTCAAAAAAAAAAAAAAAAAAATTATATGGAAACAAAAACCAAACAGCCAAAGCAATTCTAAGCAAAAGCAAATGTGGAGGTATCACGTGACCCAACTTGAAATTACACTACCAGGCTCTAGTGACTGAAACAGCACGATACCGGTATAAACGTGCGCGACAGACCAAGGGACCAGAACAGAGAACCCAGAAATAAAGCCAAATACATACAGCCGACTGATCTTTGACAAAATGAATAAAAACATACATTGGGAAAAGGACATCCTACTGGGGAAACTGGCAAACCACACGCAGAAGCATGAAGCTCAATGCCCATCTCTCACCCTACACTAAATCAACAGCTCAGTGCCCATCTCTCACCCTACACTAAATCAACAGCTCAGTGCCCATCTCTCGCCCTACACTAAATCAACAGCTCAGTGCCCATCTCTCGCCCTACACTAAATCAACAGCTCAGTGCCCATCTCTCGCCCTACACTAAATCAACAGCTCAGTGCCCATCTCTCGCCCTACACTAAATCAACAGCTCAGTGCCCATCTCTCGCCCTACACTAAATCAACAGCTCAGTGCCCATCTCCCGCCCGACACTAAATCAACAGCTCAGTGCCCATCTCCCGCCCGACACTAAATCAACAGCTCAGTGCCCATCTCCCGCCCGACACTAAATCAACAGCTCAGTGCCCATCTCCCGCCCTACACTAAATCAACAGCTCAGTGCCCATCTCCCGCCCTACACTAAATCAACAGCTCAGTGCCCATCTCCCGCCCTACACTAAATCAACAGCTCAGTGCCCATCTCCCGCCCTACACTAAATCAACAGCTCAGTGCCCATCTCTCGCCCTACACTAAATCAACAGCTCAGTGCCCATCTCTCGCCCTACACTAAATCAACAGCTCAGTGCCCATCTCTCGCCTTACACTAAATCAACAGTTCAGTGCCCATCTCTCGCCCTACACTAAATCAACAGCTCAGTGCCCATCTCTCGCCCTACACTAAATCAACAGCTCAGTGCCCATCTCTCGCCCTACACTAAATCAACAGCTCAGTGCCCACCTCTCGCCCTACACTAAATCAACAGCTCAGTGCCCATCTCTCGCCCTACACTAAATCAACAGCTCAGTGCCCATCTCCCGCCCTACACTAAATCAACAGCTCAGTGCCCATCTCCCGCCCTACACTAAATCAACAGCTCAGTGCCCATCTCCCGCCCTACACTAAATCAACAGCTCAGTGCCCATCTCCCGCCCTACACTAAATCAACAGCTCAGTGCCCATCTCTCGCCCTACACTAAATCAACAGCTCAGTGCCCATCTCTCGCCCTACACTAAATCAACAGCTCAGTGCCCATCTCTCGCCCTACACTAAATCAACAGCTCAGTGCCCATCTCTCGCCCTACACTAAATCAACAGCTCAGTGCCCATCTCTCGCCCTACACTAAATCAACAGCTCAGTGCCCATCTCTCACCTTACACTAAATCAACAGCTCAGTGCCCATCTCTCGCCCTACACTAAATCAACTCCAGATGGATCAAAGACTTAAGTCTCAGTCTCGAAGTCTGTTGGCCAGGCTGGTCTCGAACTCCTGACTCAGGTGATCTGTCCACCTCGGCCTCCCAAAGTGCGGGGATTACAGGTGTGAGCCACTACGCCTGGCCTTATATACCACGTTTTCTTCGTCCACTCATGAGTTGATGGGCACGTAGGCTGGTTCCACGTCTTTGCAGTCGGGAATTGCGCTGCTGTGAACGTGTACGCAAGTGTCTTTTTCTTTTTTCTTTTTTTTTTTTTTGAGACGGAGTTTCGCTCTTGTTACCCAGGCTGGAGTGCAATGGCGCGATCTCGGCTCACCGCAACCTCCGCCTCCTGGGTTCAGGCAATTCTCCTGCCTCAGCCTCCTGAGTAGCTGGGATTACAGGCACGCGCCACCATGCCCAGCTAATTTTTTGTATGTTTAGTAGAGACGGGGTTTCACCATGTTGACCAGGATGGTCTCAATCTCTTGACCTCGTGATCCACCCGCCTCGGCCTCCCAAAGTGCTAG
Source organism: Saguinus oedipus (assembly GCA_031835075.1). NCBI lineage: Eukaryota > Metazoa > Chordata > Mammalia > Primates > Cebidae > Saguinus > Saguinus oedipus. The sequence goes on along the minus strand of CM063188.1, from coordinate 1,320,646 downwards.
GATTACAGGCGTGAGCCACCGCGCCCGGCCGCAAGTGTCTTTTTCATATAATGACTTCTTTTCCTTTGGGTGGATACCCAGTAGTGGGATCTGGAAGAATAATTCTATAAAAATTCTGAAATTAAAAGAATTCCAGAAGACAACATTGGAAAAACTCTTCTAGGCAAAGAATTTGTGACTCGGAGCCCTAAAATAAATGCGACAAAAACAAAAATAAATAAATGGGACCGAATTGAATGAAAAAGCTTCTGCACGGGAAGAGAAATCATCGCCAGAGTGAACAGACAACCCACGGAGTGGGAGCAAACACTCACAAACTGTGCGTTTGACGGATGACTGATAAACAGAATCCACTAGGAACTCAAACAGACCAGCAAGAGAAAACGAACAATCCCACTAAAAAGTGAGTAGGGGACACGAGAAGGTTTCACTTAGAATAATGGCCTCGAGCTCCATCCAAACTGCTGAAAAAGATGTTATTATTTCATTGCCTTTGATGGAGTAGTATTCCATGGTGTACATTCTCAAAGAAGATATACAAATGACCAACAGACACAAGAAAAAATGCTCAACATCCCTAATCAGGGAAATGCAAGTCAAAACCACAGTGAGCTACCACCTTACTTTTGCAAGCATGGCCGTTATTAAAAAATCAGAAATAGTAGGTGTCGGTGTGGATGTGGTGGATGCTTACACACCGCTGGTGGGAATATCAATCAGTTCGGTGGATGTGGCGGATGCTTACACACCGCTGGTGGGAATATCAATCAGTTCGGTGGATGTGGCGGATGCTTACACACCGCTGGTGGGAATGTCAATCAGTTCAGCCACTTTGGAAAACAGTATGGAGACTCCTTAAAGAGCTGGAAGTCGTTCTACCATTCAATCTAGCAATCCTGTTACTGGGTATCTACCCAAAGGAAAAGAAGTCATTATATGAAAAAGACACTTGCACATGTATGTTCACAGCGGCACAATTCCCAACTGCAAAGACACGGAACGAGCCTAAGTGCCCATCAACTCATGCGTGGACAAAGAAAATGTGGTATATGGGCCAGGCACGGTGGCTCACACTTGTAATCCCAGCACTTTGGGAGGCCGAGGTGGACAGATCACCTGAGGTCAGGAGTTCAAGACCAGTCTGGCCAATATGGTGCAACCACATCTCTACTGATGTGCGGCTTGGTGGCGGGTGCCTGTAGTCCCAGCTGTTTGGGAGGGTGAGGCAGGAGAATCACTTGAACCCGGGAGGTGAAGGTTGCAGTGAGCTGAGATTGTGCCACTGTACTCCGGCCTGGACGACAGAGTGAGACCCTGTCTCAAAAAACTAAAATAAAATAAAGAAAATGTGGTATAGATACACCATGGAATACTACTCAGCCATTAAAGGGAATGAAATAATGTCTTTTGCAGCAATTTGGATGGAGCTGGAGGCCATTATTCTAAGTGAAATAACTCAGGAGTGAAAAAACCAAATATCCTATGTTCTCACTTGTAAGTGGGAGGTAAGCTATGGGCACACACAGGCATACAGAGTGACGTCATGGACTTCGGAAGCTCAGAAGGGGGAGGCTGGGAGGGAAGCAGGGATAAAACACCACATATTGGGTACAATGTACATTATCTAGGTGAGGGGTTCACTAAAATCTCAGCAGGCCACTAACCATTCATCCAAGTAACGGAAAAACCTTGTGCCCCAAAAGTTATTGGAATAAGAATTAAAAATAAATAAATAAAAATAAAGAGTGTAAAACCTGCAGCCGATACCATACATGCAGGCAGCTGAAAGTTCCACCCAAGGTCAGGAGCAAGGGCGTCCACTCTGACCGTTTCTGCTCAACATGGGACCGGAAGTCCTAGCCAGAGCAACGAGGAAAGAAAGAAATTAAAGGTGACCACATCAGAAGGGCAGGAATGAGGTGCTGTCCAGCCGCAGACGACACCAGCCTGCGTAGACAATCCTACGACTCCACGAAAACTTCTCAAAGCTAACAACTTAACCACGGCTGCAGTTGAGGATCAAAACTACAAAAATGTATTTTTTGATTAAAAAGTTGCATTTCTATATATTAGCAAAGAAAAATCTGAAAAAAAAAAAAATTAAGAAAACAATTCCAAGCTTGTCACAATGGTTCATGCCTGTAATCCCAGCACTTTGGAAAGTGGGAGGATCACTTGAGCCCAGGAGTTCAAGACCAATCTGGGCAAGGCAGAGAGACCTCATTGCTACAAAACAAAACAAAAAATACAAAAACGTAGCCAAGCGTGGTGGCACTACTCAGAGGCGGAGGCGGGAGAACCACTTGATCCTGGGAGGTGGCAGTGTAGTGAGCCTGGATGGCACCGCTGCACTCCAGCCTGAGCAATGAGTGAGACTCTGTCTCAAAAAGAGACAAATTAAGGAAGAAGACCTAAATAAATGAATAAATGGAAAGATCCTGAGCTCCTGGATTAAAGGACTTAGTATCGTTAAGGAGGCGATACTCCCCAAGGCAACCTACAGAATTAATGCGATCCCCAAGAAAATCCCAACAGCCTTTTTTTTCCTGCAAATGGAAAAACCGCTTCTAAAATTTATATAGAGTTGAAAGGGACCCCAAATAGCCAAAACAGTCTTTTTTTTCTGCCCCCCACAAACAATCTGGAATCTTAAAGTTGGAAAACTTACTCTTCCCAATTTCAAAACATACCACAAAGCTACAACAATCAGAATAGTGTGTTATTGATGACAGGACATACAGACCAATGGACTGGAATTGAGAGTCCAGAAATACACCTACATATCTATGGCCAGTTGATTTTCAACAAGGGTGCTAAGACCATTTGATGGGAAAAAAAACAGCTTTTTCAATAGAAGGTACTAGAATAACTGAATTTCCATATGCAAAAGAATGTGCCTGGATTCCTACCTCATACCTTACACAAATATTAGGTCAGACACTTCAAAATAAAGATGAACTATTAGGTTCTTAGAAGAAAACATGGATGTGAGTCTTTGTGACCTTAGGTTAGCGATTCCTGGCTTCAGCATGACATCTAAGTAAGTTGGATTTCACTAAAATTAAAAAATTTAATTTTAATGTATCAAAGGACATCTCAGGAAAATGAAGAAACCTACACGATGAGAGAGAACTATTCACCAATTATACCTCTGATGTGCGCCCAGTATCCAGAATATATAAAGAACACTCACGATTCAGCAACAAAAACACAAATAATCCAATTTAAAAATGGGCACAGGACTTGACTACACATTTCGAAGAAGGTCTAAGAATGGCCCCAAAGCCCACGAAACAGTGCTTGGCGTCATCAGTCATCCAGGAAGCACGAACTGAGATCAGGAGTTCAACATCACACTCGAGGATGGCTGGAAATGGAAAGTACAAACCCCGGAAAACTGTCCGTGAGGATGTGGAGAAGCGGGAACCCTCGGAGAAGCTGCAGGGACATAGGACGGCGCAGCCGCTGTGGAAAACGGAGTGTGATGGTTCCAGCCCATTGCAGCATTCACCTCCCAGGTTCAAGGTGAAACAGAATGACCCTGTGACCAGCAATTCCACTCCTAGATACAGACACCAAAAGGTGTGAAAACAGGCGCTCAGACACACGTGTGTCCAAGAAGGCCGCAGCAGCGTTACTCACAGCAGCCAGAAGGTGGGGACCACGCTCACGAGCATCTGCCGAAGAGTGAATAAACCAGAGCGGACCATCCATGAATGGGGTATTATTCAGCCAGGAACAGGCATATGTGCTGAAACTGTCTGCAGTGTAGGCGAATCAACTGTCCACAGCTCCGTGAAAAAAGCCAGATGCAAAGGACAGGTATTCAGCGATGCCGTTTCTTAAACCCGAAGAGTAGCTAAGTCCCAGGGGAGAGGGCAGGCGGGTGGGTGCCAGGGGCTATGGAGGGCAGAGGAGTGGGAATGGCTGCTTAAAGGGGCACGGGTTTCCTTTTTGAGTGATGAGGATATTTTGGAACTGGGCAGAGGTGATGGCTGCCGGTTCTGTGAGTATACCAAATGCTACTGAGTTAATACTTTAAGTCGTGGACTTTCTGTTATGTGAATTTCACTTCGACTTTTTATAAAAACATGCCAACTTTGTAATCCTGTGCCTGTTCTGTGTCTCTCTGTCTCTCTATCTCTCAGTTTCTCTCTGTGTGTCTCTGTTACTCTGTCTCTCTTTCTGTGTCTGTCTCTCTCTGTCATTCTATCTCTCTATTTCCGTGTCTCTCTGTCTCTCAGTTTCTCTCTGTGTGTCTCTGTTACTCTTTGTCTCTCTTTCTGTGTCTGTCTCTCTCTGTCATTCTGTCTCTCTATTTCCATGTCTCTCTGTCTCTCAGTTTCTCTCTGTGTGTCTCTGTTACTCTGTCTCTCTTTCTGCGTCTGTCTCTCTCTGTCATTCTGTCTCTCTATTTCCGTGTCTCTCTGTCTCTCAGTTTCTCTCTGTGTGTCTCTGTTACTCTTTGTCTCTCTTTCTGTGTCTGTCTCTCTCTGTCATTCTGTCTCTCTATTTCTGTGTCTCTCTATCTCTCTCTGCATCTTTGTGGCTCTGTCTCTATTCCTCTGTCTTTCTCCTTCAGTCTCTCTGTCCCTCTCTGTCTCTCTCTGTGTTTGTCTGTCTCTGTGTGTGTGTCTCTCTCTCTGTCTCTCTCTGCATGGCCCTGTCTCTATCTTTCTCCGACTCTCTGTGTCTCTGTCTCTCTCTGTGTCTCTGTCTGTCTCTCTGTCTTTCTGTTGCTCTTTCTTCCCCAGGGTGTCCCCAAACCTCTCCCTTCTTGTGGGTCTTTAAGTTTGTGTATTTCCTCTGCAAGCCTGGCCTGTGCCCTGGCTCCTGGGAGCAGCCCCGCCGCTGGGGTGGTGGAGTCACCCTAAGAACGCCTGCTTTCCTCTCCAGAGAGCAGAAGGAGGAGGGGTACCTGAATGACCCCACAGGCTCAGTCCTGCTCCAGCCTCAGATCATCCTCCCCGAGGTCAGCGGGAAAGACCCCAGCGCCTGTGTGAGGCGCCGTTCCCTCTGTGTGCACAGACGAGCATGCCAGGGAGCAGCAGGCGGAAGCCTCCGTCCCGTTCCAGACCGTGCTGCCCTCCCCGAGAGCACCCCGTACCTTTGTCCAGCACGGGCCCGAAGATGGCCAGGCTGTCGTGGACAGTGGTGCAGTTCCAACGGCGACCTCGGAACTGGTGCTGGCACTCCTGGATGCTGATCTTGATGCCCTCGGCCACGCTGGGCATGATCTCCACATAGTTTCTGCAGAAGCGCAGCTGCTTGGGGACCAGGCCCGGGATGCTGGCACACAGGATGGGCTGCGAGCCCAGGGAGGAGTACTGCGGCCCGACGGCCAGCGACCTGTGAGGGCGAGAGCCGGCGGTGAGTGTGGCGCCGGGACGGCAGCACGGACGAGCAGGCCCCAGACCTGCTCCGGGGGCTCCAGCGCATTTGGGGGGCGAGATGCAGCTCTCATCAGGAAGGAAATCTGATTGTTTTATTTTGCAAGTAAGAGAATTTCTACTTAAAATTCTGATCAGAGGCTGGGTGCGGTAGCCTGCAATCCCAGCTACGTGGAAGGCTGAGGCAGGAGAATTGCTTGAACCCGGGAGACGGTGGTTGCAGTGAGCTGAGATCGCACCACTGCACTCCAGCGTGGGCAACAAGAGCAAAACTCTGACTCAAAAAAAAAAAAATCCCTATTAAAGATTCTCTATGGCCTCTAAAATAATGTCTATAAACCATGCCTTCTAAATTTGTTTTGAGACAGAATCTCACTCTGTTGCCCAGGCTGGAGTGCAACGGCGCGATCACGGCTCACGGCAGCCTCCAGATTGGCTGGGACTACAGGGACACACCGGCTCAGCCAGCTGACTTTCATGTTCACATTTGGTAGAGGCACGGCCCTGCTACGTTGCCCAGGCTAGCCCCAGACTTCCGGCCTCAAGCGACTCTCCCGCCGGAGCCTCCCAAAGTGCTGGGATTACAGGCGTGAGCCCCTTGCCCAGCCCTCAGGCCTGTATGTTGTGACACAACGCTGTGTCCTGAATAAACAGTGCTGCCTACTTCATTTCTGTCTAGATGTTTTGATATTATCCATGTGTTTTTCTCCATGTCTTATCTGGAAGTCTGATTTTATGAGGAGGCCAGGACCCTGCCCGGCCCTGTCCGCAACACTCAGCTCAGAATCCAAGCTGTCCAGGTCTGCAATAGGAAATGACGCAGCCCCAGGTTCCTGCCCGGCACAACTGCGCGGGCCACGTTCACACCAGGCTGACCTGGAGCCGCTGGCAGACTCAAGGCCAGGGACTGGGTCAGGTGGGGGCTGCCCAGACGAGGGGTGCCCTTGGCTCTGGGATCGGAGGAGGAGGCCTGGCTTCTGGGGCGTGACCCAGTGCAGAAATCGCTGTGAAATTCGGGACCATCTGGCCAGCCCACAGGCCTGCACTTGGCTACTACCCCCAGATGTAAACACGTGTCCACAATGAGACGTGTTCAGGAATCTTCCCAGGCCTTTGAGCCTGAGAGCAGGAACTTGGAAGCCACCCAAGCATCCATCAATAGGAGCGTGAATAAACAAATGAAGGCTGCCTCTAGGGTGCCATGCTGCTCGGAAACCGAAGGCCTGGGCTCGGTGCGCACATGGGGAGGAGGGGCGCTCAACCGCGAGATGCTCCTGGGGCCCTCCGCACCCCCCAATCTGAGCCCAAGAGAGGACAACGCCTATCCGAGGACGAGGGCAGCACCGTGGCCACCTCACTCCATGGCTCCAGGTGGCAGCAGCACCCAGGCCGTGCTCTGCTTTGGTGAAAGCCATTCCACACCTGTGCCTTTTAAATTGATTAAAATACAAGAAACGTAAAGTTCAGTCTTTCAGTGGCACCAGCCATGCTTCACGTGTGGCCCCGTGGCTCCCCTGAGTGGGACAGTTAGACAGGGGATGCACCTGTCATCAGGGAAGCTGTGCCCGGCCAGCCTGGCCGAAGCCTCTGGGATGCTCGTTACCTGAGTGCTTCACATCAGAATGAATTGAGCCATGACGTAGGGGCTTCCATTTTGCTGTACAAAATACACCTCAATTGGAAGGAATCGCCAGGTCCTTTTGGGTACCGGTGGAGGTTGGCGGAGGGAGAGGGTTCCTCATAGTTACGACCACCTGTCAATGTGTCCACTGGATCCAACCACTTTGGCCTCCAGACTGGACTCCCACCATTCAGAGTCCCCAGCACATCCACACCCTGGAGGCCTGGCCTCCCTCTTCCTGGCCACCCTCCCTCCTGCCTGGCCCCTATCTGAGTGCATAACCTCACACAAGAACCCTTGGGCATCCCCAGCCCCCACCCAAGCCTGCGTCCCTGCAGTCGGTGCCTGCAGAGTGAGCTCCTCGTTCACTCCCTCGTTCATTCACTACACGCTCACTCACTCCTTAATTCACTACATGCTCCTTCCCTCCCTCATTCATTCACTACACGCTCACTCACTCCTTCATTCATTCACTATATGCTTGCTCCTTCCCTCATTCGTTCACTACACGCTTATTCCCTCCCTCATTCGTTCACTATACACAGGTGCCCCACCCCAGGTGTCCTGTGCACCCTCTCCACCGTCCTGCAGATCCCAGTGCTCCCAGGAAGGCCAGCCCTGGTGTAGGCTGGGTTGACGTCCCTGATGTAGGCTGGGTTGATGTCCCTGGTGTAGGCTGGGTTGATGTCCCTGATGTAGGTAGCTGGGCAGTTGTTTTCTTTGTTCCCCTCCCCATCCTCTCTCTCTCTTTGAATCCTGACCATTGGATGGCCGTCCGGGATCCCTAGGGTATGGTCTGCACTGCCACATGGGGGTGGCAGGAAAGATCCCTGCCCAGTGGTGTGGTGGCCAAGGTCAGCTGTTTTTGACCTGCACTGTGGGAGAGGCCTCTGGACAGAAGACAGGTTGAATCATAGGGTTTTCAACCCATGCACCTGAGAACGCCCAGGAGCCCCAGCAAAGGGGCCTCAGGTGCCCATGTAGGGTGAGGCTGGGAGACCAACTGCCCACTTTGCCTCCCAGGCTGGAGTGCAATGGCGTGATCTTGGCTCCCTGCAACCTTCCTCTCCTGGCTCAAGTGACTCCTGCTTCAGCCTCCTGAGTAGCTGGGGTTACAGGCGCTACCACGCCTGACTACTTCTTGTATTTTTAGTAGAGACAGGATTTTGCCACGTTGGCCAGGCTGGTCTCAAACTCCTGACCTCAGGTGAGCCACCCACCTCAGCCTCCCAAAGTGCTGGGATTACAGGCACGAGCTGCTGTGCCCAGACAAGGGCCTTTTCATTTTTAAGCCGGAGTGAGGTGGTTGCTCCAGGTGAGGTGCCTCCATTCCATGAACCCAGATGCTCCCCCTTCACCCATTCTATGGTGTGACTCCACATGGGGTGTTACTTACAAAACATCCAGCACTCGCCGGGCGCGGTGGCTCACGCCTGTAATCCCAGCACTTTGGGAGGCCAAGGTGGGCGGATCATGAGGTCAGGAGTTCGAAACCAGCCTGGCCAACATGGTGAAACCTGTCTCTACTAAAAATACAAAAAATCAGCCAGGCATGGTGGCGCGCGCCTGTGATCCCAGCTACTTTGGAAGCTGAGGCAGGAGCATCACTTGAACCCAGGAGGCAGAAGTTGCAGTGAGCCAACATCGTGCCATGGCACTTCCAGCCTGGGCAACAGGGCGAGACTCCATCTCAAGAAAAACCCGAAAACAACAACAAAAACACCATCCAGCGCTAGTTCAGGATGTGCCTGCTGCAGTGCTTGGGACAGAGCAGACTGACGTCAGCATAAAAAGGTGAGACGGGTAGGTGGAGAATGGAGAGCAGCGGCTGTGAGAGAAAGCAGGCGGACCTCGGGCGACATGAGGCTTTGATGTCCGAAGGCTGCCTCTTTTCCAGATGTTTGAAAATCTTCCTAATGGAATGCTGTAGGGGACAAGCCTTTGAGTGTCACAGCTGAGGCCAGGGAGTGTGTCTGAGAAGGGCTGGTTAGGCTCTGGGGTCAGCCTGACTCACAGCTGGGGAAGTGAGCCAAAGGTGTAAGCAAGAAGGAAAGGCCTGAGTAGCTGAATGTCTTGTTTACTTGGAGGCAGGATGAGGAGAGGCAAAGGAATGCAGTTGCAGGTCGCTGCTTTCAAAATAGGGACTGCCCGGGGGATGTGGGATGCGGTCACTTCCAAGGCGCATCTCCATGGCTAGACGCTGGATTCATTCTGGGGACTGACACTCTGCCCATCCCCAGAACAGCATGACCAGCACGGTGCCGGGGCCACCTCGGCTCACAGGCTTGGGGCTCAGAGGGGCGGCCTTGTCCCCGGTCTCTAGGGAAAGCAGAGAGGGAGACTCCCAAGTCTGAAGCCTCTGTCCTCAGGGCGCTGAGTCAGCCAGCCAGCTCTGTCCCCCTCTTACCCTCCTCCTGGGCCAGCCCTCGCCTACCACCTTCCTGAGTGTGGCCAGGGTGCAGGTGGCCAGCTGCCAGCCCAGAGGTGGCTCCAGTATCCCTGGCCTCTGCCAGCCCTGATGGGAACCCTCCCTGGACCGGCCCTTCTGGACCTAGGGTCGGGTGGATTCTCCTGCCTCCTGTGGACCAGAGGGCCTCTCCAGTTCCTTGAGAGATTTCTGAGAGATTTCTCCTTCTGACTGCACGAGGCCACCAGACAGAGCCTGTCTGAGGAGGGTGGCAAGCTGGCAGGTACCGGGGAGCGGCACAGGGGAGGCCCAGGAGGCCCGCTGGCTGCCAGATTTTGCCTGGGCCTTGAAGGGTCAGCTGGGTCATTTAAAAAAAAATGAAATGTAAGGCTGGGCACGGTGGCTCATGCCTGTGATCTCAGCACTTTGCAAAGCTGAGGCAGGTGGATTGCTTGAGGCCAGGAGTTCACGACCAACCTGGGTAACATAGCGAGACTCCATCTCTACAAAAGACACAAAAGTTAGCTGGGTGGGGTGGCTCATGCCTGCAGTCCCAGCTGCTCGGGAGGCTGAGGCCTGAGGGTCACTTGAGCCCAGGAAGTCAAGGCTATAGTGAGCTATGATTAAGCCAGACTAGGTGACAGAGCGAGACCCTGTCTCTAAGAAAAACAAAGAAAGAAACCTAAACACCTAAACCACCGCGCAGGCACCATCCCCACCTCAGCCCCGAAAAGTTCCTAGGATCCAAATTTCTAATCCAAGGAGAATGCAGATAACTGGAATCCATCAATGCTTGGGAAACCCTGACCCGCAACTTCCTCCTCCCACACCCTGTGAGCCAGGCTTGCCTGGGGCAAGGGACACACAGGCCTGTCTCAGGGTCTAGCCAGGGACTAGTGACTACGGTGAGTTGGGGAGGGGCTTTGCAAACGGCGGGTGAACGGGATGCCCAGTCCTCCTCCTCCAGGTCGTGCGTTCCCAGGGTCCCGTTCTCAGCCCGAGTTCTCAGGATGCATCAAATAAGACAAAACCTGGGCTCCCGGATCCGACTTTGCAACGTGAAAAGGACATTCACGCCCACGCTGGGGAGGCGGCTCAGCGCCACAGTGCTGCTCTCTGCTTTGTATTTTTTGTGGAGCTGGGGTCCAGAGCACCCGGAACCAGCAGACCCTGCCTCTCCCTTCCCTGCTCACACTGGCTTTTCCTGACCACCTCTGAGTTCCAAACCTAAGCTCCTCAGACCCAGAGGAGGGGAAGGATCTAAGGCCAGACCACCACCTTGGGCATCTTGCTGTGGAAGCTCCAGGGACCCGGCCACCACTGTCTCCACCAGCCCATCACCGCGGCCTTTGTTATTTGTAAACTTTTATTAAAATTATAATATTTTAATTTGTAAAATAAATTATTTTAATTAATAAAAATTTTAATACTTTTTTTGAGACAGAGTCTTGCTCTGTCACCCAGGCTGGAGTGCAGTGGCGTGATCTCTGCTCACTGCAACCTCCATCTCCTGGGTTCAAGCGATTCTCCTGCCTCAGCCTCTGGAGTAGCTGGGATTACAGGCGTCAGCCACCACGCCCGGCCAATTTTTTATGTTTTTGGTAGAAATGGGGTTTCACCATGTTGGCCATGCTGGTCTTGAACTCCTGACCTCATGATCTGCCAGTCTTGGCCTCCCAAAGTGCTGGGATTACAGGCATAAGTGACCATGCTCGGCCTTAATTTAGTTTTTTAGACATGAGGTCTTGCTCTGTGGCCCAGGCTGAGGGCTCACTGCAGCCTTGACCTCTCGGACTCAAGGGATCCTCCCATCTTAGCCTCAGCCTCCCAAACAACTGGAACCACAGGCGAGTACCATGATGCCAGACTACTTTTTATATTTTTTGTAGAAATGGGGTCTTGCTGTGCTGCCCAGGCTGGTCTTGAACTCCTGGGCTCAAGCCATCCTCCCACCTCAGCTTCCAAAATGCTGAGATTGCAGGTGTGAGCCTCCGCTCCCGGCCACCGTGGTCTTTAGCGAGCTCGCCCCTCCTCTTCCCTCCTGGGGCCTCCCCACCTTTCCAGCGCTCTTGTCTCTGAAAGGGAGCCCTGCTGAAGCCAGCGACGTCTCCTACCACCCAGCACGGCTCCTCTCACTGCCACCACCCAGCGCCCTACCTGCCCCCGCCTCCCGGGCGGAGATCACTGGTGCCCTGCCCACAGGCTCTGTTATGTGGCTCCCCGAAACCCACATGACCCGGAGAGGTGGCACTGGGACTTTCCAGAGCAGGAAGCCGAGGCTCAGGGGATGGAGCTTTGCCATGGCCACTGGCTAACACAGCAGAACAGGGCTGGCACGTCGGCCTCCCTAAGATCCTACAATGGCCTTCAAGTGTGTTCCTGTAGTTTGGATGTGTGTCTCCTCCAACTTTCATGTTGAAATGCGAACCCCAGTGTTGGAGGTGGACCCTGTAGACCCCACCCATTTAGGTCTCAGAGGTGGATCCTCTGTGAATGGCGTGGGCCCTCCCTGTGGTAATGAGGGACTTCTCCCTCTGAGTTCGTGCAAGAGCTGCTTGTTAGAAGGAGCCTGGCACCCTCCGCCACTCCCTCGGCGTCATGTGACACACGTACCCCCCCACTGCCTTCCACCATGAGGCCTCCGCAGAAGCGGATGCTGGTAGATGCTGGTGCCATGCCTGCAGAACCGTGGGCCAATGAAACCTCTTTTCTTCATAGATTATCCAGTCAGGCATTCCTTTATAGCAACGTGGAATGGACTAATACATGTATGAAGCCCCAGTCCTGCTAAGTAACATTTATAAACCAGTCAGAGGTAAATGGTGCCAGTCACACGGAGCCTGGGCAGCCTCCTTGCAGCTGAGGACACAGGACCTCACAGGGCCTCCTGTCCCCAATGCAGCCCCTTTTCCACCCGAGGAGGCCACCCATGGGGATGTGGGAGTAACCCTAACTGTTGCACCTACAGTTTTGGGACTCTCGGAGCCTCAGTTTCCCCAGCTGTACTGGACAGTCATGGATTAGATCAGGGTCCTCCCAGGGTGGCGCCCTGGAGCATGAGTGCCATGGGGAATGTGTGCTGGGTTCACTGCTGGCCTCAGGGGCCTTCCACTCATGGTGGAAGGCAGGGGTGGGTAGGTGTGGCACACGTGGCAGAGGGAGCAGGGGAGGGTGCAGGCTCCTCCTAACAACCAGCTGTTGCATGAACTCAGCAAGTGCTGCCTCTGGCTTAGACATTCTAAGGCTGATGGGGAAACTTCTATGGCTTCCTTCCCCCGTCTGTCTTCACGGGACTCTGAGTGCCCTGGGGGACTCCCTTGAGCCCAGTCTCCAGGGAGTCAGCCTTGCTGATAATCACCCTGCGAGGTCAGGGACCTACCTCCACCCTCTAGTCAGAAGGGTCCTCAAAAGAGCAAGGTCGTAGCAGACGCTTGAAGTACATGTGGAGGACAGAAAGGCACAATATCCAGTGCCCAGAAAGGGATGGGCGAGGCCAGGCCCTGAGCCCTGGCTGACAGTCCGTGGCTCCTGTCTGCTCATGGGTGGCCTCTGCCCCGATGGGTGCCTTGAGGCAAGCATGGCCCCCGCCGGCAGTCAGGGCCAGGGGCTCCCACTCGGGCCTCTCGTGAATTCTCCCATCTCCACTCTGACCTCTCCCACGCTTTGCAGGCACGAAAACAAGTGTCCGATCAGGGACGAAGGTCCTCGCTGAGGGTCATTCACACAAGGAACCACAGGTGAGCACTGGGGCAGGGGTGATCTCGTCATCCGTCACTCCCTGCTCACTTCCTGTCATCAATCTGGGTCACAGGGAGGTCCAGGCCTTGCCTCTGGGTGGTGGGAACAGCAGGGGCAGGAAGGTTGGGCTCAGTCCCCCGGGAGAGGCTGAGTCCGGCCCGCCCTCCCCGCCCCCATGCCTTGCACCCTGAGCCTGTGATTCACCGGATGAGGGATTTATTCCCTCTTCCCTCTCTGCCAACACCACGGTGTCCCAGGAAGAGTCCATGTTTCCCACGTCCAGCTGCCACCCAGCTGAGTGGCTGGAATCCTAACTACCCAACTGGATGGGACGCCAGATATCCCTCCGGCCATACAAAATCAGTGTCCCCAGGGAACTCGCCCCTGCTCCTGGATATCTCCCGCCTCTCCCACTCTGTCCCCTCTCCCTGGAATCCCAGCTCCGGAGGGAAGGGCAGGGCTGAGCTAGCAGACCACATGCTCCCACACCACGGGGGCCTGGGGGACCCACACGTGTGATCATCCAGAAGGCCCCAGAAATGGAGATGAGGCTTAGCGAGTTTTCAAAACCAGAACGCAAACTGTTGCTATCCTTAGAAAAACAAAAAGTTGATAAGATCACAGACTTGTCTTTCCTTCCAGATTTTCACTAAAGCTGTTTGCTTGTTTTTCCTAATAATTGTTTGTTTCGAAGGAAGGCTGTCATCTTCCACTCGGAACACACACGAATGTAGTTTCGCGGAATAGCCCCAGTCTCTAGACCCACGGCTCACGCCTGTGGCCGAAGTCACAGCAGCCATGCCTGCAGCCCGCAAGCACTAATGCTTTTCCTTCCCCACTCCCTCGCTTCTGTTGAAAGGCCGGGCAGCTCGCCAGGGATACAGAGACGCTGGCCGTGACATGCAGGGGAGGAAGGAGGCTGGCCCAGGACCACAAGGCGGGCGGCAGGCCAGCCCAGCCTGGGCCACGCTGGCCTCTCTGGCTGGGTTTGGTCCCACATGCAATTTCCCTTCACTAGGGGTGCTACCTAATCCCCGTGGATGGAGCTCAGGGCAAAGCATGGGGCTGTGGCCACAGCCCCTTCTCGCAGGCACATAGCGATGGGGGTTCTGAGAGCCCATCAGATCCGGCCTCCACTGTTCCCGTGCAAGTCCTGAGGCTGCCAGGCTCTTACGTTTCTCAAGTCCAGGCCTGGTGTCTTTCAGCAGTAAAATTTAGCAAACTCAGAGCGCCCATGCCCCAAGGGCACGCCTCTGTGCTTGAGGTTTGCTGGGGGCGTGGGGACCTCACAGTGATGCTCCACGCAGGTGTGTGGACAGGAGGCCTGGGAGGCGGACTTGGACTCCAGCCCGGGCCCCGTTACTCGCTCCTCTGTTTGCTCTTTCTCTCTCCCCCCACCTGGGCCTCAGTTTTCCCATCTGTCAAATGGAGTAAGGAGCCCCTCTCCTACCTGAAGCTCTGAGACAGGAGGGGAGCAGTGTGTCGAACGGGGGTACCGCTCCCAGGCCCTGCTGCTCTGCTGGATGTCACCTCAGCCTCCTCCTGACCTGAAGTGGCCCAGCACACCCAACTCGCCAGCCTGCCAGGGCCGCCCCTCCAGGACGAGATTTGTGCCCTGAGTCCAGCGGGCTGCCTCCTGGGACCCCTCTGGCTCCAGCACAGCCGCAATGCAGGAGGGTGTGGAGGACCAGGGCGGGCGGTGTCTCTGCCACTGAGGGTCCTGCTTGGGCAGGTGGGCTTCCCCTCTGTGGCGGCTTCTGGAGCAAATATCCTGTTCCCAAGCTTTGTCTTTCTAAGATCAGGCTGGCTCCATGGGTGGGGGTAAGGCTTCCACCCTCAGACCCGAGGCTCAGGGCGTTCGCCTGTCGGTGGACGACCTCCCAGCTGCCCAGGGCTGAGACTGCCCGAGGGTGCCCACCCGCCCGGGAGATGCCCAGGGCTCTGGATTCTCCTCACACCCAGTGGTGGGACTGCAGCTGCCTGGAAGACCACTCTTGGCAGCTGGCGCACCTCGTGAGCTGGGGTGGGGTTCCCGGGACCTCAGGCTCCAAGGTCCCTCGGGTGTCTATGCCCCTTCCCAGTCCAGGCTGCCTGGCCCTGCCTGGAGCCCTCCCAGCCGGCACCTCCTCCTGCCGCCGGCCCAGCTGGGATTACTGACACATATTTTGAGCGAGTCCCAGCAGGCGCAGCGGCTCCTGTGCCCGCGGCCACGCACTTGCCAGTTTCCCTGGGCGGCAGCGGCACGTTTTGCTGGGGAAGGAATGTGGAAGCAGCAACGTGAGAGACACCTCCAGGGCGTCACCTGGGGAAGCCAGGAGGGAGGCTGAGGCAGAGACCGTGTGCCCCTCACCGGCCTCAGGGCTGTAACCCAGTGAGGGGTGGGGTGGGGGACTGCCCAGCATTCAAGTGCACAGCCTGGACCACGGAGCAAGACCCCATCTCAACAAAAAATAGAAACATTAGCCAGGCATGGTGGCCTGAGCCTGTGACCTCAGCTACTCACAATGCCAAGTCGGGAGGATTGTTTGAGCCCAGGAGGTGGAGACCTGCCTGGGCCAGATGGCGAAACCCGTACCTACAAAAACACCAAGTTAGCTGGGCATGGTGGTGTGCGCCCGTGCTCCCAGCTACTCAGGAGGCTGAGGTGGGAGGATCGCTTGAGCCCATGAGGGTGGAGGCTATGGTGAGCCAAGATCACGTCACTGCCCTCCAGCCTGGTGACAGAGCGAGAGCCTGTCTGTCTGTAGGGCCTTCCCTTCAGCCTCGGTTGCTGCAGCTCAGCACCTCAAAGGCACCGCTCCGGGCACTGGCTCTCATCCCTAGGGAGGCTTTTCCAGTCCGGAGCCAGAAACAGCCTCCTTGGCACCTGCAGCCTCTGCGCCAGTCCATCCCTTGAGCCACAGAGTCTAATCCTCCTTCCCCAAACAACAGCCTTCAGAGACATGACGCGGTCTTCTGAACAGAAACAGCAGCCCAGACAGCCCTTCAATTGCTCTTAAAGGGGACAAGTTAGAAATCTCACGTTTGGTTCAAAAATCCAATGGGCGAGGGCTGCAGGGAGTGGTACACAGGGAGAGACCCCCCGCCCCCATCACTCCAGGTGTGGCTTCAGGCTGGCTTTCTCACACTAGAGTCTCAACAGAGGGATGTCGCTGGTTTGTTTTTACATTTCCATTATTATAAAAATTCACAGAAATAACTGGAGCACTGTCAAACCACTACAATGTCACCAAATCCTTTTTAAATTCCCATTTCTGTTCTGATTTCTTCATGGACGGGTGACCGAGTGTTCACGTTAAGCCCACATTGAGAAGCCCCAGCGGGGTCCCTGGATGGAGCTGGCCATCTTGGGAGGGCTGCTGGACACCACAGCTTCCCTCCCGGAGAGCTGGTGATGGGCACAAGGGAGCCGGGGGAAGAAGCAGCCCCCAGCGGTCACCACCCCTAAGATTGGGCTCTATGACTGGATGTGCTCATCCCCCACACAGGATTCCAGGAGGCCTATGCCAAGCAAATGCCCTTAGAACAAGCCCCGGGGGATTGGGGCAGCCGGCCTCAAGGGCCCAAGCCAGCCAGTGCCTGCGGTGTGAGCTCCAGGCAAGAGGAGCTTTGCGCTCCGCTAGGAAAGGTGATGTGGGTCCCTGCAGTGGCTACAGACCCTGGCGGTCACGCAGGGCCAATGTCTGGCTGCAGACAGTTGACGTGTGGCCACTCCTGGTCATGAACCTCAGGAGGGGTTTGTGTAGGCAGCTCTGAGGGGCAATGCCACCCCCAGGTACCTGAGCCCACAGCTCTAGAAGGGCTGGCCTGGTGGCTCTACTCAGCTCATTTCATGAGTTTTATTTGCTAATGATTGCTGTCCTCAGGGCCAGAGGCACAGAGACAGAGGCAGAGATGAAAAGAGAGTGACAGAGACAGGCAGGGAGAGAGGGACAAAGAGTGACAAAGGCAGAGACAGATACAGAGAGCTAGAGACGCAGACAGAGACAAGGAAGAGAGAGAGACAGACAGGGAGACACTGAGAGACAAAGGTATGCAGATGACACGGAGACAGAGACAGAGACAGAGACAGAGACAGAGACAGGCAAGAGAGAAGCAGAGACAGACACACAGATGGGGGAAGGGAAGGGGCAAGGCCAGGCCTGGGAAGGAGCGCACGCCTCAGGCTAACGTGGAGGCAGAGTGGCTCTGAGAGTGGCACCCATCCCTCCTGTCACAAGGCCCTTCCTGTCTGAGCTTCGGGGTGCCCTGGGCCATGTCCCTGCCCTGCCCAACTGGCCCCTCTCAGTCCCCGAAACAGCTGTGCTGCAGCCTCCTGCCTGCCCGCTGCATACCTCTGCCTGCCCCATCATTCCAGCCAGGTTCCTTCCCTCTCTACACCCCATCCTGGCTCCTGCCCCCCTGACCCCAGCTGCTCTTCACCTGCGCCATGTTCCACTCAGGCTGTCTCCCACCGCAGTGAGGCCCACCTGGACAGGCTCCTGGTCGGGGGTGCGGACGCCTCTGAGCAGGGCTTCCAGGAGTGCTGGCCCTCCAGCCCATGAAGGGGTGGGAGCAGGGGCTGAGCCCTGTGCCCAGGTTGTTTGCACCCATGAGTGTGCAGGGGAGTGGGGGCCTGAAGGGGGCACACATGCTCTGCCGAGGGCTGCATGAGGGACCCAATAAAAATGAGGGTCACGATGTATTTTACAAGCTTGAGGCCCAGAGGGACGTGAGGGGACCCTGGAGGGAGCATGAGCCAGGCTGCGGAGCAGGCCAGGGGTAGGGAAAAGGCTGGGCACGGCTCACACCGTGCTTCCCTGAGACGTCTGGGTGGTCATCTGCTGGTGGCTCAGGAGCCCACCGTTCAGCAGGAGCTGGTGAGGCCTGGCAGAGGGAAGGGCCTGAGAGGGAGAGTGGGCGTGGGTGAGGAACAGAGCTTGCCGTGCTTGGCCAGGCAGCGGAGGTGGCATGACCAGGCCTGGCAGCAACTGCAGGTGGCTGGGAGGGTGTGGGTCCCAGGGGAGAGAGTGTGGCCACCACTGAGAATGGAATTGGGAGGCGGCCGTGGCGGGATTGCCACAGCCCAGTCTGGTGATGGCCGCGGGGGGACTTGAAAGATGAACAACATCCAGTCCCCAGCCCCGAAGCTTGGATCCTGGGGAGGCACAGCGGACCTCTAGGGTCCTGGTGGAGTCCCTGAGGAGATAACAATATGCCATTGACCCAGACACGGGAAGAAGGAGGGAGAGGTGCTGGGAGCACAACGGAGGGCGGGCGGCGGGGATTATCCTTAGATGGGTGACTGCCCTGTCTCCTGTCCACGTGGGCTCTTCTGTGAATTCTGGTTCCCGAGAACTCAGCTTGGAAGGGGCGTGCAGGGAGGTGGGGGCCACTGTATCCCTGCCGTCTGTGGCCTAATGGGACGCAGGTGGTCAGGTGCTCAGGCCTGTCTGGTCCCCCGCTTGGCTCTTCTCTGTCCCTGGACCAGCTCAGAAGGAACTCTCCTGGACGTCTGCACAGCTCTGGGCCATTCGGTCTCGGGCCAGGCCCACCTCTCTGCGTTTCTGACCCGCTGGGCCTTGGGACCGCTGGCATCTGCTGCGTGGTGTAAGACACCCCTGGGCCACCAGCCCTGGGAGGCAGGTGGCCCTTCACACTCCCGAAGGGCTGCTGGCCACCCCTGCAACACCTTTGCCTCTCCCTCTGCCGACTTCAAAAGCCTAATTACCCTGATTTGGGCTGTTTCCTGGTTTGTTTCTCCAGGTGAGGAGATTCCCCTTCACTTTCACTTTTGTGCTCAGGGATGGTGGAGCCAGGAGAAGTGAAGGGGCCAGTGGTGCCTGTTAGGGAGGGGCTGGGGGCGCAGGTGAGGAGTTAGAGACAGGCCCCCACCCTAGCCGGCTCTGCTGCACTGGGGCTCACCAGCAGTCCACCTGGCAGGGGCCAAGGTCCCCCTCCTCCCCAGTGATGCTTAATCTGGGGTGGATGTGAGGAGGCAGGAGAAAGGAGACGCTGTGCTGGGTAGAAGATGCAGAGGAAGAGAGAGAATCTTCCCACTATTAAACTGCAGGCCGTCAGCAGCAGGGGTCCTGCAGCGCCGAGTCCTGTGAGTCTCCCCCCGGGGTGCCTGTGTGCTACTCACGCTCCCCCCTCCCTCCGGGGAGGGCATGTCCTTGCTCCCACCCCAGAGCCTGCCTGGGGGCAGAGAGGGGATCAAGAAGGGGGCAGTCTACTCCCCAGGGAGCCAGCCTCCCTGAAGAAGATGCTGCTTCTCAGGAAGTAGAGAATCCCCAAGTGTGAGAACCCTACTGAGAACAAAGTGGGGGTGGGGACAGGGGAGGGGTCCTCACCACCCACCCCTGTCAGTGTCAGGTGGGGTTCCAGGCCCCCCCTTCCCTGTGTGGCCAAAGGGCTGTCCAGGTCTCTTGATGGGAGGGCGGAGAGAGTCCAGGGACTTCACTTCTCTTCTCCTCCTGGCTCCCCTGAAGAATGTCTGACTGTCCCGAGGGTGTCTCAGGGTGCATTGGGGCGGAACACAGGGGGCCCGGGTGAAAGCGAGGTGTACATGGATATGAGGTGGGTGGGGACGGAGGCTAGAAACCCTCGGGGCCGGCAAGACAAGGATCCTAGGGCGCGGGGTTGACAGGAGGCTGGTGACATTGATGGGAAGGGCGCGGGGGCGAAGGCGCTTCCTTTTGCGCTCAGGAACGCGGCGGCGAGTTCTAATTAGAAGCCTGGTGCGTGAGCAGGCGGCCCTCGGGGCTCTCCCGGGCGGACGCGCTGCCCTGGCCCCCTGCGGCCGTCTGGACGCCTGTCAGTATCCCCGCGCCCCAAGGCGCGCCCGGAGCCTGGAGCTCAGGTGGGCCACCGAGCACCACAGGTGTTACACGGGAAACGGGCACGCGGAAGTCGGGGCGCGCCGGGTGGGGGTGGGGGTCCCCTGAAGCGCGTTCCCGCGGCCTCTCCCAGGCCCTTCGGCCGCTTAGGGCTGCCCCTTCCCCGCCCGGCTGCTCCTGGCCCGGCGCCCCTACCGCGAGAGCCCCTGCTCCTGAACCATCTCGAAGAGAAAAATTATTATCGGATTAGATGTACCTCAGCTCGCTGGGTCTCCCCCCTTCCCCTCGGCGTAATTATTATAATTCCAGGCTGCCGTCGGAGAAGGATGGGGGAGTGTGCATGCTTGTGGGGAGGCGTCTCTCCAACTGCGGGTCCTACAGCGCTGCGCCTGGCCCCGCGTGCCCACGGTCCTCCCACTTGTGTTCCTCAATCTTGGGCATCTCAGAGCGCCCTTAATTCGGAACTGGGGTGACCCTTGCTTGGTGAGGGCTCTGAGGGATCACAAGCACTTAGGAAAGTGTGGCCCCCGTTCCCCTTTCCACAGGATGCGTGCAGTGGAGGCTGGAGGCCTGGGAGAGACCTTTGGGGACCCTTCCTTTGATTTGTCTGCACTTTCGTCGCCTGGCTGGGGAGGGTCTCACGGAACGCGCCTTTTCCGGCGTGGAGGGCGCAGCCCAGCGCTTTCTGATTGAGGGTCCTGGAGTCCCTCACACCCGGCGCTGAGCTTCCCCTTACCGCCCTCTCCAGGAGCCCCTCCTTGCCAGGAGGACCCAGGCGGAGGGCTGGCAGAGAGGGGCCCCCAGTGCGCCCCGCCGCCGGCTCTGCGCCACTCCCCGCCGGGTCCCAGCTTTCTTTACGTAACCACGCGGCTCCGAGCTGTTCAGTCTTGTCTCACCGACTTTGTTTTAAAACGTGTGTGTGTTTGTGTGTAAGATACGGTTTTTGAGGAACGTCTCCAGCGAATTCCCTCTCTCTGGCCCTCTTTCCTCGCCTGTCCCCTGGCCTCGGCGACCGCGCGTGCCGACCTTCTTTCCGCCTCTCCCCAGCCCACTGCTCGCCCCGTCCGACGCCAGGGGCAGCTGGGACCTTCTCCGCAAGCTCCCCCACCCCCGCCCGGGAATCGCTCTCTCCGGAAGCCACGCCACCCACGCGTCCCAGCCTGGCCTGAACAGGTCCAACGTGGCCGTCCAGGAAAACCAACCGCGGGCGGCCGGCACGCGGGGCGGGAGCAGGAGGGCGCGGGCTCGGGCCACCGCCGGGTCCCTGCCCGAGGGGCGGTCTGCTGCGGGCGCGGCGCACGGGGGCAGGGGCGAACGCAAGGAGCCTCACTCACCACCAGATCGGGTAGCTGCCCAGAACCTGCTTCAGGCTGCAGAGAAGCAAGAAGTATCCGAGCGGGGCCATCGCCGCGCGGGAGGGCGCGGAGGGCCTGGAGTCCGCCCCGAGAGCGTGAGCGCCGGGGCGGGCCGGGCCCTGGGAGCTGGCGCGGCGGCGTCGCTGGGCCCTCCTGCGGCCGCGGGTGCGCGGGTGTGCGCGGGCTCCGAGGGCGGCGCTGCGCCAGGTGGGCCGGCGGCCGGGCTGCGGGCCGAGGCCCGGGGCGGCGCGGGGCGGCGGGGGCGGGGCAGCGCCGCGGGGGGCGCCCGCCGGGGCCGGGGCCCGGGCGGGGCGGGCCGGGGCGGGCGGGGCCCTGGGAGCCCGAGCGGCGGCGGCGGCGGCGGCCCCCTCCCGCGGCTGTGGGTGCGGGGGTGCCCAAGGACTTGCGGGTGTGCGGGCGCCCAAGTGTGCGCGGGGCGCTGGGGTGCGCCAGATGGCCAGGCGGCCGGCCCGGGGCTGCGCGGTCCGCAGGCGCCCTCTTGGAGCTCCCGGGCCGCGCCCCTCAGGACTCCGGGGCCGCGTACCCGGTTTCCAGCCCCGGGCGCCCTGCGCTCACCGTGGGACCCGCAGTTCCCCTCCCGCCCCTGGTCTATGGGGAGCTGCGTCTGTTGGCCCGGAGGTGGCTGGGCTACGGCTCCCTTCATCCGTCACCCTGCCCGGGCGCGGGGTTGGGGCGCGAGCCAGCGTTTGTCGGGTGCACGTCCTTTGGCCCCTCTGCCTGCGGACCGACTCCTTCTTCCCCTCTTCCCGGACAGAGAGGGGCCGGGAGGGGCGCAGCCTGCAGTGGGGACAGCCGCCGGGTGAACCTCCAAGGTGCAGCCAGGCGCCTCTGAGTCACAGTTGGGGCGAGTGGGACGGGGTGGCACAGGGACTGACCCCTCCATTTTTCTCCCCATCCCTCCACCAGGGAAGCCCCTGGCGCTCTGGGTCTGTGGGGAAGCGCAGCGCTGCCCCGGGTTCTGGGAACACGGACCTCCAGGTGTTCCCGGGCTACGCAGCCTGTTCAGGCAGAGGGATTTCTGATTATTGAGGTCAGCTGGAGGAGTCTGCTGACGGAGACGGGAAGACCAGAGCGGGGAAGTGACTTGCCCAAGGTCAGCAGCGACCAGTCATTTGCATAACCCTGTGCAGCCCCGGGAGGTTGTCATTTGCGGAGGGGAAGTGTCCCCAGTCTCCCCCCGGGGCACCTGATAACAGGGGTGGTTACGAGGCGCTCTCCCACCGCGGCTGGTCCTCCCGCAGTCACTCTGGGACCTAATCTCAGCAGGAATCTTGGTTACCGCGTAGGTATTGAGGGAGGAGGCTCCAGGAGCTTCTGAGAGCTGGGAGCAGCCCGCACTCGTCAGAGGTGTGTTCTCTGGGGGTCCTGCACTGCCCAGCCCGTGGGCCAGGCCTCGAGTGCGGCTGCAGTGTGTGCTGCGGGAGGGAGGTGCGTGGAGAGGCAGCGAGGACATGGGGCTGCTTCTGTGCGGCTTCTCAGCGCCGGGGTGGCTGAGATGTCTGTCCCCGGCTGTGTCACTGGCTGGGGGACCGAGGCAGGCACTTTCCACGGTGTGCCCCCCTCACAGCTGGTTCTGCATCTGCAGAGGGAGCCTGTGATCCTGGGGAGACCGGCCTGGGGGTCACCTGGTGACTATGTCAGGGGTCCCTTCCTGAATTCAGAATGACAGCCGTTCTCTGAAGAGAAGTTCCTTTTGCTCCTCACTGCCTGGGGAATCCAGGTCCCTGTACGCATGCCCAGCCTCCCACCCCCTTATCCGAGGTACTGCAGGCCCCTACCCTCTGAGGGAAGGAGGGAAGAGCTCTGGAATGAAGCCGCGGTGGGGGCGGGGACGGGAGGGGAGGGGAGGGAGCGTGTTTGTGCTCCTCTGGACCTTGCCTCGCAGCAAAAATCCCACCCAATTATGGCATTACTGGGGGAAACCTGGGCTGCGGGTGGGGTGGGTGCCCGAGCCCAGCCTGAGGCACGCAGACTCTTGCCACCCCCACCTCCCCAGCAATGAGGCTCTGGGATTAGAGCCTTGGTGATGGGGAGCCCCCCAGAGGATGCCAGCTCTGCACACACAAAGGAGGGCAGCCGTGCCCACTGGCAGGATGGGCCTCCTGACCCGGCTACCGAGCGCAGCCTGCTCCGTCCTGCCCTCCTGCCCCTTGGCTTGCCAAGCCCCTCCGTCCTGCCCTCCTGCCCCTTGGCTTGCCAAGCCCCTCCTCCTGGCTGCTTCTCCCCCATCATGCCCCGTCCTCTGCCCGTGCCACCTGATACTGGGCACACCGAGAGCCCGCCGCTTCCCGGGCTGCAGAAGATGAAGAGGGGGCAGTGGCCGAGGCTCTCGGGCGAGTGCTCCTGTTTCTGAAGACTCGGCCTCAGCAAGGTGCCTCAGGGTACCGGGAGCCGGGGCGGGCTGCGTGGAGGAGCGGGTGGGGGCTCCTGGCACCTGCCTGCACCAGGCGGGGCTCCTTCCCCTGGGAGCCTCCTGGGAGCCTCGGCTCCTGAGCAGCCAAGTCAGTGGGGCTGGGCTGGCTGGGGTGGAGGGCAGAGCGGTGAGCAAGGTGGGACCCCAGCTGGGTGGCAGGGGCCTGAGGGGCCGCCCTGAGTGTCTTCGAGGCTCGGGTGCTGCTGGGTCAGCCCCTCGGGTCCCTTGCTTGGGGCGCAGCGGAAGGTGAGGGGCCTCCCTGGAAGCGCCCTCTGCTGGCTCCTAACGGGAGCTGTCCCTGACCAGCCTGCGAAGTCTGAGTCCCACCTGAGCACTGGCCCCGGGACTGGGAGGGCGCCGGGTCCGGGTCAGGGCACCGGGCAAGCTCCTGGGGGCATGCCGGCTGGGTGCTGAGAGGCGACCGAGACCCGGCTGGGTGCCGAGAGGTGACCGAGACCCGGCTGGGTGCTGAGAGGCGACCGAGACCCGGCTGGGTGCTGAGAGGCGACCGAGACCCGGCTGGGTGCTGAGGTGACCGAGACCCGGCTGGGTGCTGAGAGGCGACCGAGACCCGGCTGGGTGCTGAGGTGACCGAGACCCGGCTGGGTGCTGAGAGGCGACCGAGACCCGGCTGGGTGCTGAGAGGCGACCGAGACCCGGCTGGGTGTTGAGAGGCGACCGAGACCCGGCTGGGTGCCGAGAGGCGGCCGAGACCCGGCTGGGTGCCGAGAGGCGGCCGAGACCCGGCTGGGTGCTGAGAGAGGTGACCGAGACCCGGCTGGGTGCTGAGAGGCGACCGAGACCCGGCTGGGTGCTGAGAGGCGACCGACACCCGGCTGGGTGCTGAGAGGCGACCGACACCCGGCTGGGTGCTGAGAGGCGACCGAGACCCGGCTGGGTGCTGAGGTGACCGAGACCCGGCTGGGTGCTGAGAGGCGACCGAGACCCGGCTGGGTGCTGAGGTGACCGAGACCCGGCTGGGTGCTGAGAGGCGACCGAGACCCGGCTGGGTGCTGAGGTGACCGAGACCCGGCTGGGTGCTGAGAGGCGACCGAGACCCGGCTGGGTGCTGAGGTGACCGAGACCCGGCTGGGTGCTGAGAGGCGACCGAGACCCGGCTGGGTGCCGAGAGGCGACCGAGACCCGGCTGGGTGCCGAGAGGCGGCCGAGACCCGGCTGGGTGCCGAGAGGCTGCCGAGACCCGGCTGGGTGCTGAGGTGACCGAGACCCGGCTGGGTGCCGAGAGGTGACCGAGACCCGGCTGGGTGCCGAGAGGCGAGTGAGACCCGGCTGCGTGCTGAGAGAGGCGACCGAGACCCGGCTGGGTGCTGAGAGGTGATGAGACCCGGCTGGGTGCCGAGAGAGGTGACCGAGACCCGGCTGGGTGCCGAGAGGCGAGTGAGACCCGGCTGCGTGCTGAGAGAGGCGACCGAGACCCGGCTGGGTGCTGAGAGGTGATGAGACCCGGCTGGGTGCTGAGAGGTGATGAGACCCGGCTGGGTGCCGAGAGAGGTGACCGAGACCCGGCTGGGTGCCGAGAGGCGAGTGAGACCCGGCTGGGTGCTGAGAGGCGAGTGAGACCCGGCTGGGTGCCGAGAGGCGAGTGAGACCCGGCTGGGTGCCGAGAGAGGCGACCGAGACCCGGCTGGGTGCCGAGAGAGGTGACCGAGACCCGGCTGGGTGCTGAGAGGTGAGTGAGACCCGGCTGGGTGCCGAGAGGTGACCGAGACCCGGCTGGGTGCTGAGAGAGGTGACCGAGACCCGGCTGGGTGCCGAGAGGTGACCGAGACCCGGCTGGGTGCCGAGAGGTGACCGAGACCCGGCTGGGTGCCGAGAGGTGACCGAGATCCGGCTGGGTGCTGAGAGAGGTGACTGAGACCCGGCTGGGTGCCGAGAGGTGAGTGAGACCCGACTGGGTGCCGAGAGGTGACTGAGACTCGGCCCTGTCTCCACAGACCTCTCTGTTGGCCGGGACACAGACCCGCATTCCGACAGGTGGGACGGGGAGGTGGGTGAGACCTTACAAGCCGACATCAGAAAGGGCCGTGGTCCTGAGGGGCGGTGTGAGAAGGCCTGACAGCCAGGCAGGTCTGGAGCTGAGCCCTGAGCCGCCAGCCATGTGTCTGGTGAAGCAAAACTCCCCATGTATGGATGGCGCTGGAGGGAATGTTTCGGGCCCACTGGAGGGCCCAGGGAGGTGCTCCTTCCAGAGCAGGCCTTCTGGGGAGAGAGGTGCTGCCCACCCCAGGAGCTCTGGAAGACCCCTGCTTGGGTGGGATGAGCCAGGAGGGAGGGCGCCTGTGCTGGGCGGCTTGTGTGAGGTAGCGAGTTCCCTGTCTCCGGCTGTGAACCCCTGTTATGGGGGGGGCAAGGCAGGATTTCAGACACTAACTGGTTATCTTTTGCTTCCTTCATTTTCCTCCTTTGAGCAAAAAGAAGTGGGAGGAAAGCAGGGAGGGGGTTTGGGCAGAAAGAGAGTTCAAGACTCTGGGAGTATCTGGCTGAGGGACCCCAGAAGGAACTGCAGCCGGACAGGGTAGTGGTCTAGGGTCAGAAGACAGTGTCCTCCACACTCACCTTCGGTTCCACTGGACGTTGGTCCCTTCTAGAAGCTTCCCTGACCCTTCTTGTGGGGATCACTCTTTAAACACCTCTTCCACGAGGAGTGGGTTCTTGAGGTCAAAACTTTCAATGGGCCAGGTGCTGTGGTGCATACCTGTAATCCCAGCGCTTTGGGAGACTGAGATGCGAGGATCACCTGGGCTGAGGAGTTGAAGGCTGCAGCGAGCTATGATTGCATCACTGCACTCCAGCCTGGGTGACAGAGTGAGACCCTGACTCTAAATAAAATCAAATAAACCAAGAAAACAACGTGTAGTCATTTTCCCCCCAGCTCCTCAGGCTAAAAGAAATACGTCAGGGCTTTAATTCTTAAGTAATTAGGTCCCACAACTGAATGGTTAGTAGCTTCTTGAAAATTTTCACAGTGGTTAAAATAAATGAATTACATTTTTATTTCATCTTCACGTAACTGCAGTTACTCACTTCGTCCTCCAGGTGACGTGACGCAGGGCAGCTGACCTGCGAACAGCACAGGTGTGCGCCGTGTGGGTCACTCACACAGGGATTTCTCCCACCTCCGCCACCCTGCGACCGCGAGGCCAAGCCCGCTCCGTCTTCCTCCGCAGCCGCTCCACAGAGCACGGTCGTGAGGACCCACTGCCGCCTCAACTGTGAACCTGCTTTCTGAGTGTGTGGAAGGAACACAGTGGCTAGTGCACGTGGCACGCATCATACGTCCTGACTGCGTGGACTCGGCGAGGCTTCTGGCCAACAGGAAGCTGTTAGTATTTTGTTTTCAGGGAGTCAAAAGTTACACTCAAGTTTTTTACTTTGCAGGGGATTAGTACCCCTAACCCCCATGTTGTTCAAGACACCATTATACTTTCTTTAAATATATACATATGTTTTGGTAAGCACGAGGGTCTCTCCATGGTGTCCAGGCTGCCAGTCTTGAACCCCGAGCTCCAGGGATCCTCCGCCTTGGCCTCCCCAAGAGCTAGGATTACAGGCGTGATATTCTGCAACACCCTGGGAATTTGCTGTGGCGTCCCAGGGTACCTTAGCACACAGTTTGGAAAGTACAGCTGGAAAGAGAGCAGCCAGGGCTGGGCCTGAGACTCACAGGTCAGCAGAACAGAGACAGGGAAGACGGCCTGACCCCCGGCTTCCCCAGAGCTGCTGTGGCGAGGCAGGCTCTCTGGGACCCGTCTCCTCCCGCCTCCGTCTGTGGCCATCCTGTCTTTCTAGTGGTCTCCGGGTGTCTTCTGTCACAGCCGCTGAGCCCCGCTGCGCAGCTCTGAGCTGCTCTTCCTGTCTGCAGCCCTTCTCTACACTCCCCATTTCTGTCCCTCTGCCCCGTCTCCACCTTTGTTGGCATGGTTCAGCTCAGACACTGTGGGAATTACCTCCTCCACGTTAACTTTGCCACGAGAGGCCCCATGGACATTCCTGATGCGGGTAGTCCTGGCAGGTGCGGCCGTGAGCTCAGTGCTGTCCGTCTTCCTGCAGGTCACCTGCCCGCTGTGGGAGGCTGTGTGTGGGGTCTGTGTATCTGCAGCTTTGGGTTCCTGCTGTGCATTTATCTGGACAGGGCTCCCTGGGGCCCCCGCCCAGGGCAGGTCCAGCCTGCAGAGGTTGTCGCTCTGCCCCCATGCTGTGCACACCAGCTGCGGGGGCTCCCGGTTTCCCCTCACAGCGCCACACTTGTCTCTCTGAGCGCCTCCCAGCAGCCCAGTCTAATTACCTGTCTGCTTCTTACCATTGGCTGTATCTGTCTTTCTTAGCCTGCCATTATATTTATACTTTAAAAGCCTCCTCTCTCCAGCCCAGATCTCTTATCAAATTTCCACTTTCCCTCAGTTCTTTTTTGTTTGTTTCTTTGAGACAGGGTCTCACTCTGTCACCCAGGCTGGAGTGCAGCGGTGCAATCATAGCTCACTGCAGTTTCTAACCCCTGGGCTCAAGGGATCCTCCTGGTTTGGCCTCCCAAAGTGTGGGGTTACAGGGGTGAGCCCCTGCTCCCGGCCCCCAAAAGGTCCTTATGGTAAACATGGGTTGTCGGATGAGATGATTTCTTGAAGGCTCCTGGAGCCAAGCGACGACAGTGACTACCATGCCCACTGTGGTCAGAGGGAAGCGAATCTCACCATGTTCCGGGAGTGGAAAGGCTCAGGGAGGCTGAGTGAGGAGACACAGCTGCCCGGGCCTCCCACAGGCAGCACAGTGGGGCCAGGCTCTCTCTGAGGCTCAGGGAGGCTGAGTGAGGAGGCACAGCTGCCCGGGGAAGCACAGCAGGGCTGGGCTCTCTCTGAGGCTCAGGGAGGCTGAGTGAGGAGGCACAGCTGCCCAGGGAAGCACAGCAGGGCTGGGCTCTCTCTGAGGCTCAGGGAGGCTGAGTGAGGAGGCACAGCTGCCCGGGCCTCCCAGAGGCAGCACAGCGGAGCCGGGCTGTCTCTGAGGCTCAGGGAGGTTGAGTGAGGAAGCACAGCTGCCCGGGGAAGCACAGCAGGGCTGGGCTCTCTCTGAGGCTCAGGGAGGCTGAGTGAGGAGGCACAGCTGCCCGGGCCTCCCAGAGGCAGCACAGCGGAGCCGGGCTGTCTCTGAGGCTCAGGGAGGTTGAGTGAGGAAGCACAGTGGACCTCCTGGAGGCAGCACAGCGGGGCTGGGCTCTCTCTGAGGCTCACCATGTGTAGAGTATGTATTTCCCTCCAAGACTGGAAGACCGACTGCAAGACTCCAACTCAGAAGGCCATCCCTTCCTTGCTCCGGGGCGGAAGATCGAGCCAGGATGGGGGACGTGCTTGGGAGTCCTTGTGGGCAATGAGGTCGCAAGCCGGTCCTCACAAGCTTGTCTCTCTGAGCTGCCCTGTGGGATGAGGCCCAGCAGCCGGGCTCCCTGGAGTGGATACGTAGGGGCTCGGGGCACCTCTGAGAAAAAGTTCAGTCTGTTCCAAGACATCACTCTCTTCCCAGGTGTCACCCCTTCAACTACCCGCCTGAGAGTTCCCTTCTGACCCTTCCCCAGATCCTTAGGTCAGCCCCTCCTTGGACAGAAAGACCGGGCTCAAGGCAAGTGGAAGGGGCGATGGGCCCTCAGGCCCCACCCTGGTCTCCGGGGTCCCAGCTTCCCTGGACCCTTCTGCAGGCTCACACCGCTTTCCTTCCAGGAATGTCTGTCGACTCAGAGCCCTTTACACTCTGCGCCGTGGATGCCACCTTTGAGAAGGGTGACCCACGATGGTTGCGTGAACATCCCTTACCAAACCAAGCCGTGTGTGTTCTCACGGGCAGCTCCTGCAATCCATGGAAGTCAGCTCTGGGATCCAGCATGCCTTTCTCAGTTGACACCCCCAGCCATCCACCTCCCTTAGGGCACGATGTAGGAGACATCTCGTTCTCATTGCAAGGCAAATTCTCTCCTTGCAGGTGGCCTGGTGATGCGTGGGGAATTGTGGACTTCCCCATGGGGAAGAGACGATGGAATCAGGGAATCATGGAAGTAGGGCCATCGGCGTCTCCCTTTAGCCATGGGATAAATCCTGGCTGATCCCATGCAATGGCCGTGAAATGCTGGAATCGTCCAAACGCAGAATCATAGGACAGAGGAGCTGAGTCAGTAGAACTCAAAAAATCATAAGATCTTGGAATCTTACGATTCTCCAAGCACAGACCCATAGATGGAGAATCTTAGAACCATAAGAAAACCAAATTTGGTGATTAAAAAAAGTCACAGTGGGCCCGATAGGTCGCTCACACTTGTAATTCCAGCGCTTTGGGAGGCAGAGGCCAACAGGTGTCTCGAACCCCGGAGTTTGAGACCAGCCTGGGCAACATAGTAAGACACCATCTCTATAAAAACTTAGCCGAGTGTGGTGGCATGCACCTGCAGTCGCAGCTACTCAGGAGGCTGAGGTGGGAGGATAGGTGTAGGTCACAAGTTTGAGGCTGCAGTGAGCCATTACTGTGCCACCCAACTCCAGCCTGGGTGACTGATTGAGACCATGTCTCAAAAAACAATCACAGTATCTGGAGTTCTGGAATCCTACAGATTGATTGTCCAGAATCCTGGCTCCCAGGCCGGCCTTGCTTTCCTGTGAAATGAGGGCATTAGACTCCCCAGACTTTCCTGTGGGAAGAGTTAACTGTTGCTGCCACAGCAGCTCTTAGGGGCCAGTTGGTGGCTGCCTGCTGCAGTTCAGCTTCTGGGCCAATACTGCCACCAAGTGGAGATGCCAGAGGAGGGCGGCACTGGAGGGGTGCCTGGGTCCAATCTTCCCCTGGAGGCAGGGCCCCTTCTGGGCAAGGTTGTGGGAGGCATGAGCGGCACCTCCTCCCCAGCCCCTTGCTGTCCTGCAGCCCGAGTGGGATTTTACATTGCGGGTATGACCTGTTTTACGGGAACCGTGCTGACCACAACCCCTGCTTGCTACGTATGTGCTGAAGCCTGCATGACCCAGCAGGTCCCTGAGACCCGGGAGATGCAATGGCACCATCTTTGGAGCACAAGCCAAGAGCGAGACTCGCAGGGCAGCTGTTCACACGTGGGCCCGGCCCGGCGGCTTGACAGTCACGGTCCTCCTGTCCGCCCCATCACCCAGGCTCACGGGCCTGGGGTCCCTCATCACTGGAAACGCAATCCTCCCCTCTGGTTCACCCCAGCTTCACCTTTAGTGCCTCCCCTCGGCCTTGAAGATCCTGAGTTCCAGGGACGTGGCGGGAGTTTTAGAAGCTGATACAAGTGTTCTGTGCAGGTGGTTTATGTGGGAACATGATTCCAGGGCACAGGAGCGTGGGGAACAGGTGAAGAGAGAAAGCCACTGGGGTATCCATTGGCCGCCATCTTCCCTAGGTGGAAGAGGCTGGGGCATCGCGACTGTAAATGCTAAGATTCATCTCCGGGCCTGCTGTGCCTGGCCAGGCAAGGTGAGGTGAAGTGAGGGGTGCTCCTGTGAGTGCACAAAGCAGGGCCAGGGTGCCAGGTGGGCCAGGATGCCAGGGTCTTCTCTGTCCACTCCCTTCCACTGTCACCATGCTTTGGGTCCAAGGAGACATGATGGTTTTTTCCTATGAGGCTATCAACCCCTCTGTGGGCTTCCTCCCTGGTCTCCACCTCCTGCTCACCTTTTCTCCCTATCAACGGCACCCTACTCTCCCATTCCATGAGGGGAAATCGAGGCCAGCAGCTTCTGTTCATAACCTGCAGTCTCTGCAGAGGGTTTCTGTCTCTCCCTCCACAGAGGTGAGATTTCCTAGCTGGTTGTCCTCCAGCCCAGTGGGTCCGGAAGCTTCCGCAAACCATTCGTTCCAGGCGCTTACAGGAGGCTCAGCAGCCAGCTCCCTCCTCTCCTAACGAGGCTCAGCAGCCACCTCCCTCCTCTCCTAACGAGGCTCAGCAGCCACCTCCCTCCTCTCCTAACGAGGCTCAGCAGCCAGCTCCCTCCTCTCCTAACGAGGCTCAGCAGCCACCTCCCTCCTCTCCTAACGAGGCTCAGCAGCCACCTCCCTCCTCTCCTAACGAGGCTCAGCAGCCACCTCCCTCCTCTCCTAACGAGGCTCAGCAGCCACCTCCCTCCTCTCCTAACTCTTCCACTGCCCTCTCCACCTGCAACTTCCTCTTAGTCCAGAAGCCGTTAAGCTGTTTAACGTGGTATTACTTCTTTCCGTTTTCCTTCCCGTGTTTTGTTGCTAGAGCCGACTTTTGGTACATTGATGTTTCCTGCAACTGTCCCAAGCTCACCGATTAGTTCCCGTGATTTATTCTTTTTTGTAGATTTGTTAGCGTTTTCCATATGAACAATTGTGTTACCTGTGAATAAAGACAGATTACCTCTTCCTTTAAATTCTACATGACTTTCATTTCTTTTTCTTGCCTTATTGCACTGGCTAAAAACTCCATGACACTCAAATAAAAGTGGTGAGAGTGGATGTGCTTGTTTAGAGAAGAAACATGCAGTGTTTTATTTATTTAAGTGAGATGTGAGCTGAGGTTTTTCACACATACCGTTTATCAGGTTTAGGAAGTTCCCAGCTAGTTCTAATCTGCTGAGAGTTTTTATATAAATATTGGAATTTATTGAATGATTTTTCTGTGTCTATTGAGACAAATATATGTTTTTATTTAGTCAACTAATATAGTGAATTACATTAATTAATATTCAAATATTAAACCAACCTTACATTCCTGGGATAAATCCCACTCGGCCATGGTGTATCCTCTTCTTTATATATTGTTGGACTGGATATGCTAAAACTTTGTTAAGAATTTTTGCATCTATGTTCCTGAGAAGTACTGATCTAGAATTCTTTTTCCTTAGAGCTTTGGGCATTAGAGTAATTCTGGCCTCATGGAATACTCATGAGTATTTCCAACTCTTTTTTTTTCTCTCTTTTTTTTAATGACCAACCAAAATAGAAGAGTATTTCCAACTCTTTGATTTTCTTAAAGAGTTTGTGGAAATTGTCATTATTTCTCACTTAAATGTTTGGTAGATTCACCAATGGAGCCATCTGGCCTCTAAGTTTCCTTTGTAGGAAGGCTTGTAGCTACAAATTCAGTTCTTTAAATAGCTATCGGACTATTTTGGTTATTAATTTCTTGTGTGAGTTTTGGTAGTATCAACTACCAATTTGAATTTATTGGCATATATATGTTAATATTCCAGTTTATTTTTTAGTATCTATAGACTCTGTAGAGATGTCACCTTTCTAATTATTGATATAAGTCATTGTCCTTTCTCTTTTTCCTGGGTTGTCTGGATAGAGACAGGAAACCCATGGTTTGCACGTACCCATGATCTTCTCCTCCTGAAGTCCTGGCCTGTGGATTTTGGACGTGCTCAGCCTCCACAAATGCATGAGGCACTTCCTTGTCATAACTCTGTCTTGCCTTCAGGGGCTCCGGTTACATTTATGTTGGGCTGCTTGAAGTTTTCTCACAGCTCACTGATTGTCTTTTCATATTTTCAGTCTTTTTTTTCTATGCTGTGTCTTCAAGTTCACTCATTTTTTCTTCTGCAGTGTTAAACTGCCATCATGCCGGCCAGTGCATGTATCCACTCAGAGATCATAGTTTCATCTTTAGAAATTTGATTTGGTGCTCTTCAATATCTATTCTCTCTCCACACACAACACGCTCCATCTTTCCTCCACCTTCCTGAATGTGTGGAAGCACTAGAGACGCTCTTTATTTTATCAGCTGTTTCTATTGGTTGATTGATTTTCCTCCTCATTTGTGAGTCATATTTTTCTGCTTACTCACATGCCTACTAAGTTTTGATTAGATGTCAGACATTATGAATTTTAACTCTCTTTGTGCATAATACTTTTGTATTCTTATAAATATTCTTCAGCTCTATTCTGGAATGCAGTCAAATTACTTGAAAACGGTTTAATTCTTCTGAGGCTTGCTTTTAAGCTTTGTTTGCCAGAACATTTACTCTAGGGCTAATTTTTCCCCGGTACTGAGGCAATACCCTCCTGACCATTCCACCTGATGTCCTATGAGTCACTAGATTTTTCCACTCCGGCTATTGGGAACACAAACTGTTGCTGGCCCTGTGTGAGCCCTGAGGATTGCTTCCCGAATTCTCTGAGGGAGTAGTTTCATCACACGTGTGCACCGTTCAGCACTCCGATGGACACACTGAGGAACGCGTCTGCGAGTCTTGGGAGTTCTCTCCATGCAGCTGCTCCTCTCTGGTGCTCTGCCTTGCGAAGCCAACTTGAACTCCCTGGACTCGGTCCTCCTCCCTGCTGCCTTGTGAACTCTCTCTAGATACTGTGGCTAATGCGACTGAGGAACCCAGTGTTGAATTTTAAGTTTAATGAATTCCAACTTAAATGTAGGTAACCACACATAGCTAGTGGCGACTGCCATGGATGGCTCAATCTCTAGTGGAGCTGGTAGAGAGCCTGGGATGAGGGGTCCCTGCTCCTCCTTTGGGAAGGGAGCTCTGCTCTCCCTGCAGTCAGGACACGTGTGAGCTCAGCTGGCTCTGGTCAGCCTGGAAAACCACAGTGGAGAGCCCACCTGTTCATCACTTGTCCAAGGTGGGCCTTACATTGGCCTAGTTCAAGCTGGGTGCTATGATTTGAATGTTTGTCTCCTCCAAAACTCATTTTGAAATGTAATCCCTAATGTGGCAGTGTTAAGAGGTGGAGCCTTTGAGAGGTGATTGAGTCAGAGGGTCCTGCCCTCATGAATGGATTAATCCATTCATGGATCAATGGATTAATGGAAGTGAGACTGATGGCTTTATAAGAAGAGGAGGAGAGACCCCAGCTAGCAGGCTTAGCCCCCTCCCATGGGATGCCCGGTACTTCCTCAGGACTCTGCAGAGTCCCCATCAGCAAGAAGGCCCTCACCAGTACACCCCTTGTCTTGGACTTCCTGTCCTCTAAAACTATGAGAAATACATTTTTAAATATGAATTAGCCAGTTTCAGGCATGCTGTTATAAGCAACAGAATATGGACCAAGATACCGGGTTTTGCAGTAGAGTTAGTAGTTTACCCTTCACTGCTGTATGGCAGGTGCTTAGCTGGGCTCTGGTTTCCAAAGAGCCCCCTCTTCTAGCCCAGTTCTGTCAGAGCTTGACTCAGAAAATAGCTCAGTTTTCAGACCGTCATAAACTCAAGAGGAGCCATTGTGACAGTGGGAAAATAGACACTAATGCCACACTTCCAGCCTCTAGGGTCTTTGTCTGTCCTAGGCAGTGCCATGGATTAGAAAATCCCAGAATGCCAGCCCAAATGCCCAGCCTCACATCTCACAGGTGGGAAACCAGTCCAGAGAGACCACGGACTTGCATCCAGACATAGCACATAGAGATGTGGCCTGGTCTGGAGCCCCCCGTGCCTCCAGACCCTCCACCCTGGCCGGCTGACCCACCCCTCTCTCTGCACATCCTCTGATTCTAACTTGCTCTTGCCTCTGCTCCCTCCCTTTCTCGTGGGGCTTTCCCTCTTCTCTAGGTACCCGTTCTGGCCCTTTCCAGAGAAGACAAAGAAACACAAAGAGAATTCCATCCTGGGGCATGTGCTGGACGTTTCTCTCTTATGTGGCCCATATCCCCATCTGCCTCCTCCCCGCTGAGGTGACTGCTTTCGCAAACCTGTACACAGAGAGGGTGGAGGGGGCCTCCGGGGGAGAGACACTGCAGTGGGGGAGAATCTCATTCCTCAGGGAGGCTTGTCACTGAGTCCTGGGCCGCCTACAGGCAGCTGTGTTCTTCCGTCCCTGAAGGCCTTAGGATGAATTCTTCATAGTGGTGTCATGCGCATTGAAGATTCTGCTACATATCATTAAACTGGCATTCAGAAAGAACCCTCACCAATGTCATGAGAACAACTGTGCCCACCCCTCCACTTCACTGACTGTCTAATCTTTGAGCAACCTGGTCTCTCAGTGAATGCCCAGGGCCTAGGTGGGAGGTTAGGTCCCTACGGAGGCATGGGTGGGTCCCTACGGAGGCGCGGGTGGGTCCCTACGGAGG
Source organism: Saguinus oedipus (assembly GCA_031835075.1). Classification (NCBI taxonomy): domain Eukaryota; kingdom Metazoa; phylum Chordata; class Mammalia; order Primates; family Cebidae; genus Saguinus; species Saguinus oedipus. The sequence goes on along the minus strand of CM063188.1, from coordinate 1,284,828 downwards.
CATGGCTGGGTGCCCACGAGGCAGGGTCTTGGGGACTTTGATACTTACAATACAACCAATTGAAATCAAGACAGCACCTTGACCCATTACCGCTGTCTAATTGCCGCAGCAGTTCGAGGGTGACCGGTTGTCCCAGGAAAGCCCTACTGGAAAGGGTGTCGTGGTCAGAATCACGCATTGCATTTAGCTGTCACGTGTCTGCCCTCCTCCAGTGTGGTTCACTGGCCATTTATATATGTTTTTTGGAGCAATGTCTGCTCAAGTCCTTTGCTGATTTTTAAATTAGTTTTCTGCTGTTGAGTTGTAGGAGTTCTTTATATATTCTGGATATTAATCCCTTATCAGATATATGATTTGCAAGTATGTTCTTCCATTTTGTAGGGTGTCTTTTCACTCTACTAATAGTGTCCTTTGGTGTGTGTGTGCACAGACGACCCTTGAGTAACTTGGGGGTTGGCGTGCCAACCCCTGCATGGTGGAAAATCCCTGAATAACTTTTGACTCCCCAAACTTAACCACAGAAGCCTTGCGGATAACATAAACAGCACGTATTTTGTATGTGTATTATATACTATATTCTTACTACACAGTAAGCTGGAGAAAAGAAAATGGTATTAAGAACTTCATAAGAGAAAACTTATTTACTATTCATGAAGTGGAGGTGGATCATCACAAAGGTCTTCATCCCGGTCGTCTTCACATTGAGTAGGGTGAGGAGGAGGAGGAAGAGGAAGGCTTGGTCCTGATGTCCCAGGAGTGGCAGAGGCAGAAGAAACTCTGAGTGTGACTCACGAAGTTCAGATCCATGCTGCCGAAGGACTAACTGTGTGTATCTCATTCATATACATATAATATACATTACACACATGCACATCGCATTTTAATATGTGTGTATATGTCACTTTTTTTTTCTTTTTTGAGATGAAGTCTCACTCTGTCACCCAGGCTGGAGGGCGGTCGTGCAACCTCTACCTCCCGAATTCCAGCAATTCTTCTGCCTCAGCCTCCTGAGTAGCTGGGATTACAGGCCCGTGCCACCAGCAGCCAAAGGGTGGAAGCGACCAGGCCCAGCGAATTTTTGTTTTTAGTAGAGGGGGGTTTCACTATGTTGGCCAGGCTGGTCTTGAACTCCTGACCTCAGGTGATCTGCCCACCTTGGCATCCCAAAGTGTTCAGATTTCAGGTGTGAGCCACTGTACCTGGCCAACATTTGTACATATGTATGTGTCACATTTGTGTATATACATCACATTTGTATATGTACTATATATTGTGTGTGTGCATGTGCACGTGCGTGCGTGTGTGCACGTCTGCGTGCATGTGTGTGCATACATCCGTGTTCATGTGTGTGTGCGTGTGTGTGCACATGTCCGTGTGCGCATGCTTGCATGTATGTGTGTGTGTGCGCGTGTGTGTGCACGTCTGCGTGCATGTGTGTGCATACATCCGTGTTCATGTGTGCATGTGTGCGTGTGTGTGCACATGTCCGTGTGCGCATGCTTGCGTGTATGTGCGTGTGTGTGTGCGCGCGTGTGTGTGCACGTCGGCGTGCATGTGTGTGCATGCATCTGTGTTCATGTGTGCGTGTGTGCGTGTGTGAACATGTCCATGTGCGCATGCGTGTGTGTGCGTGTGTGCGCGCGTGTGTGTATGCGTGTGTGCATCAGTGTGCGTGTGTGTGCATATGTCCATGTGCACATGCGTGCGTGTATGTGCGTGTGCATGTGCACGTCTGTGTGCATGTGTGTATATATCCGTGTTCGTGTGTGTGTGCACATGTCCATGTGTGCATGCGTGCGTGTGTGTGCGTGTATGTGCGTGTGCGTGCGTGTGCGTGCGTGTGTCCATTCCTATGTTAACTGATATTTAGGTTGCTTCCACCCTTTGGCTACTGTAATTAATGCTGCAATGAACACGGATGTGCAAAAACCTCTTCAAAATCCTGTTTTCAGTTCTCTGATCTATACTCAGAGTGGGGTTTGTAGCTAATATGGTAGGTAATTCTATATTTTTTATTTTATTTATTTTATTTTTTTGAGATGGAGTCTCACTCTGTCATCCAGGCTGGAGTCAGTGGCGCGATCTCAACTCACTGCAACCTCTGCCTCCCGGGTTCCAGTAATTCTCCTGCCTCAGCCTCCCAAGTAGCTGGGACTACGGGTTCACGCCACCACGCTCAGCTAATTTTTGTATTTTTAGTAGAGATGGGGTTTCAGCATGTTGGCCAGATGGTCTCGATCTCTTGACCTCATGATCTGCCCACCTCACCCTCCCAAAGTGCTGGGATTACAGGGGTGAGCCACCGCGCCCAGCTGATTTTTATTTTCTGAGATGACATTTTGTTCTTGTTGCCCAGGCTGGGGGTTCAACGGCATGATTTCAGCTTGCTGCAACCTTGGCCTCCCAGGTCCAAGTGATTCTCCTGCCTCAGTCTCCCAAGTGACTGGGATTACAGGAATGCACCACCACACCCAGCTAACTTCGTATTTTTAGTAAAGATGAGTTTTCACCATGTTGATCAAGCTGGTTTTGAACTCCTGACCTCAGGTGATCTACCCACCTCAGCCTCCCAAAATGCTGGGATTACAGGTGTGAGCCACCGTGCCTGGCTCAGTAATTCTATTTTCAATCTTGCGAAAACCTCCCTGGCTCAGTAATTCTATTTTCAATCTTGCGAAAACCTCCATACTCTTTTCCATAGCAGCTGTGTCATTTTACATGCCCACCAACGTGCATAAGGTTCCAATTTCTCCTCATCTTTGCCTGCACTTGCTGTTTTCTTTATGGTGACGGTCCTGAGGAGTGTGAGATGGTTCTTCATTGGTCTGGATGTGCATTTCCCCGATGATTTGCTGATGTTGAGCATGTCCCTGTTGGCCATTTGTATGTCTCCTTTTGAGAATCATCTATTCAAGTCTTTTGCCCATTTTTTAGTCAAGTTATTTGGTTGTGCTTGTTGTTGATGATGAGTTGTAAGAATTTTTAGATATATTCTTGATATTAATCTTTATCAAGGTATGTGTCTTACAAATGTTCTCTCCCATTCTCTGCTGATTGTCTCCTTTGCTGTGCAGACCTTTTAAAGTCTTGTCTAGACCCACTTGTCTATTTTTGCCTTTGTTGCCTGTACTTTTGGTATCATACCCAAGAAACCATTGCAAAATCTAATGTCATGAAATTTTCTGTTTTCTTCTAGAAATTTTATAGGTTCAGGTCTCAAGTTTAGGTCTCTAATCCATTTTGAGTTAAGTTTTGTTTGTAGTGCAAACTACAAGTGCAACTTCATTCTTTTGCATGTACATATCAATTTTCCCAACACTGTTTATCAAAGAGAGCATTCTTTCTTGGTTGCATGGATTTGACAGCCTCGTTGGAGATCATTTGGCCATATATACAAGAGTTTAATTATGGGCTCTCTATTCTGTTTCATTGTTCTATATTTCTGTCTTTATGCTTGTACCATACTGTTTTGGTAAGTGTAGCTTTTGGAATTGTTTTCTTTCTTTCTTTATTTTTTTAGCTTTTTTTTTTTTTTTTTTTTTTTTTTTTTGAGTTGGTGTCTTGCTCTGTCTCCCAGGCTGGAGTGCAGTGGCATGATCTCAGCTCACTGCAACTTCTGCCACCTGGGTTCAATCTATTCTCCTGCCTCAGCCTCCCACATAGCTGGGATTATGGGCATAAGCCACCACACCCAGCTAATTTTTGTTTTTTGTTTTTAGTAGAGACAGGGTTTCACCATGTTGGCCAGGCTGGTCTTGAACTCCTGACCTGAAGTGATCTGCCCTTCTCAACCTCCCAAAGTGCTGGGATTACAGGCGTGAGCCACCATGCCCAGGCTGGAATTGTTTTCTTAACTTTCTTTTTGGATTGTTCATTACTACTGTATAGAATGCAACTGATTTTTTTTTGCATGTTGATTTTATATCCTGCAGCTTGACTGAGTTTATTTATTACCTTTAATAGTTTATTTGTGGATCATTTAGGATTTCTTCTGTATTAGATCATATCATCTGTGAACAGAGATAATTTTGCTTCTTCCTTTCCAATGTGCCTTTAATTTCTTTTTTTTTTTCTTTTTTTTGAGATGGAGTTTCATTCTTTTTTTTTTTTTTTGCCAATCAATGAGAGCTTGTAAGGTTGCTGAGGTTGGTTGGCCTTGAACTCTTGGCCTCGCCTTCGCAAGCGCCACGACATCCGGCCGGAGCCACTTTGGGCCCCGGAGTTTCATTCTTGTTGCCCAGGGTGGAGCGCAATGGTGCAATTTCAACCACCACCTCCTGAGTTCAAGTGATTTTCCTACCTCAGCCTCCCAAGTAGCTGGGATTACAGGTGCCTGCCACCACGCCCAGCTATTTTTTTGTATTTTTAGTAGAGACAGGGTTTCAACATGTTGGCCAGGCTGGTCTCAAACTCCTGATCTCAGGTGATCCACCCAGCTCGGCCTCCCAGAGTGTTGGGATTATAGGCATGAGCCACCACGTCTGGCCATTTTTTTTCCTTTTGCCAAATTGGTTTGGCTAGAACTTCTACGGCTGCGTTGGATAGAAGTAGCGAAGGTGGACATCCTTCTCTTGTTCCTGATCTTCGGGGGAAACCATCTGTCTTTTACCGCTGTTTACATGATGCTAGCTGTGGGGGGTTTATATATGGCCTTTAACTAAAGAAAGTTTCCTTCTATTTCTGGGTTGTTTTATTTATTTATTTATTATTATTTTTAATCATGAAAGAGTGTTTGACTTTGTCAAATAATTTTTCGAATCTATTATTAATCAGTTGAAATCGTCCTGTTTTCTCCCCTTCATTCTGTTGATATGATACATTCTATTGATGGTTTTTTGTATGTTGACCCATTATTTTGTTCTAGGAATAAATCCCACTTGGTCAGGTGTATAACCCTCCTACTGTGTTACTCAATTCATTGTACTATTATTTTTTGATAATTTTTGCATCAATATTCATAAGGGATCTTGATCTATAGTTTTCTTGTAGTGTCTTTGGTGTTGGCATCAGGGTAATGCTGGTCTCAATGAATGAGTTAGGAAGTCTTCCCTCCTCAGTTTTTTGGAAGAGTTTGAAAGGGATTGGTATTAGTGTGTGTGTGTGGTGTGTGTATGTGTGGTGTCTGTGTGGTATGTGTGTATGTGTGTGTGTGGTGTGTGTGTGGTGTGTGTGTGGGGGTGTGTGTGGTGTGTGTATGTGTGTGTGGTGTGTGTGTATGTGTGTGTATGTGTGTGTGTGGTGTGTGTGGTGTGTGTATGTGTGTGTGGTGTGTGTGGTGTGTGTGTGGTGTGTGTGGTGTGTGTGTGGTGTGTATGTGTGTGTGTGGTGTGTGGGGTGTGTGTGTGTATGTGTGTGTGTGGTGTGTGTGTGGTGTGTGTGTATGTGTGTGTGGTGTGTGTGTATGTGTGTGTGGTGTGTGTGTGTTTATGTGTGTGTGTTTATGTGTGTGGTGTGTGTGTATGTGTGTGTGGTGTGTGTGGTGTGTGTGTGGTGTGTATGTGCGGTGTGTGTGTGGTGTGTGTGTGTGTTTATGTGTGTGTGGTGTGTGTGGTGTGTGTGTGTGGTGTGTATGTGTGGTGTGTGTGGTGTGTGTGTATGTGTGTGGTGTGTGTGTGGTGTGTATGTGTGTGTGGTGTGTGTATGTGTGTGTGGTGTGTGTATTTATGTGTGTGGTGTGTGTGTTTATGTGTGTGTATGTGTGTGTGGTGTGTGGTGTGTGTATGTGTGGTGTGTGGTGTGTGTGTGTGGTGTGTATGTGTGCGTGTGGTGTGTGTGGGGGGTGTGTGTGGGGTGTGTGTGTGTATGTGTGTGTGGTGTGTGTGTGGTGTGTGTGTGTTTATGTGTGTGTGTGGTGTGTGTGTGGTGTGTATGTGTGTGTGGTGTGGTGTGTGTGCTGTGTGTGTGGTGTGTGTGGTGTGTGTGTGTTTATGTGTGTGTGGTGTGTGTGGTGTGTGTGTGTTTATGTGTGTGTGGTGTGTGTGTATGTGTGTATGTGGTGTGTGTGTGGTGTGTGTGGTGTGTATGTGTGGTGTGTGTGTGTGGTGTGTGTGTGTGTGTGTGGTGTGTGTGTATGTGTATGTGTGGTGTGTGTGGTGTGTGTGTATGTGTATGTGTGGTGTGTGTGGTGTGTATGTGTGGTGTGTGTGGTGTGTGTGGTGTGTGTGTATGTGTGTGGTGTGTGTGTGGTGTGTGTATGTGTGTGTGGTGTGTGTGTTTATGTGTGTGTGTGGTGTGTGTGGTGTGTGTGTGGTGTGTATGTGTGGTGTGTGTGGTGTGTGTGTATGTGTGTGGTGTGTGTATTTATGTGTGTGTGTGGTGTGTGTGTTTATGTGTGTGTGTATGTGTGTGTGTGGTGTGTGGTGTGTGTATGTGTGGTGTGTGGTGTGTGTGGTGTGTGTGTATGTGTGTGGTGTGTGTGGTGTGTATGTGTGCGTGTGGTGTGTGTGGGGTGTGTGTGGGGTGTGTGTGTATGTGTGTGTGGTGTGTGTGTGGTGTGTGTGTGTTTATGTGTGTGTGTGGTGTGTATGTGTGTGTGGTGTGGTGTGTGTATGTGTGTGTGGTGTGTGTGTGTTTATGTGTGTGTGGTGTATGTGTGGTGTGTATGTGTGTGTGGTGTGGTGTGTGTGGTGTGTGTGGTGTGTGTGTGTTTATGTGTGTGTGGTGTGTGTGTATGTGTGTATGTGGTGTGTGTGTGGTGTGTGTGGTGTGTATGTGTGGTGTGTGTGTGTGGTGTGTGTGGTGTGTGTGTATGTGTGTGGTGTGTGTGGTGTGTGTATGTGTGTGTGGTGTGTGTGGTGTGTGTGTGGTGTGTGTGGTGTGTGTGTGGTGTGTATGTGTGTGTGTGGTGTGTGGGGTGTGTGTGTATGTGTGTGTGTGGTGTGTGTGTGGTGTGTGTGTATGTGTGTGGTGTGTGTGTGTTTATGTGTGTGGTGTGTGTATGTGCGGTGTGTGTGTGGTGTGTGTGTGTTTATGTGTGTGTGTGGTGTGTGTGTGGTGTGTGTGTGGTGTGTATGTGTGGTGTGTGTGGTGTGTGTTTATGTGTGTGGTGTGTGTGGTGTGTGTATGTGTGTGTGGTGTGTGTATTTATGTGTGTGTGGTGTGTGTGTTTATGTGTGTGTGTATGTGTGTGTGTGGTGTGTGGTGTGTGTATGTGTGGTGTGTGGTGTGTGTGGTGTGTGTGTATGTGTGTGGTGTGTGTGGTGTGTATGTGTGCGTGTGGTGTGTGTGGGGTGTATGTGTGTATGTGTGTGTGGTGTGTGTGTGGTGTGTGTGTGTTTATGTGTGTGTGTGGTGTGTGTGTGGTGTGTATGTGTGTGTGGTGTGGTGTGTGTATGTGTGTGTGGTGTGTGTGTGGTGTGTGTGTGTTTATGTGTGTGTGTGGTGTGTGTGTGGTGTGTATGTGTGTGTGGTGTGGTGTGTGTGGTGTGTGTGTTTATGTGTGTGTGGTGTGTGTGTATGTGTGTATGTGGTGTGTGTGTGGTGTGTGTGGTGTGTATGTGTGGTGTGTGTGTGTGGTGTGTGTGTGTTTATGTGTGTGTGTGGTGTGTGTGTACGTGTATGTGTGGTGTGTGTGGTGTGTGTGGTGTGTGTGTATGTGTGTGGTGTGTGTGTGGTGTGTATGTGTGTGTGGGGTGTGTGTGTGTGGTGTGTGTGGTGTGTGTGTATGTGTGTGGTGTGTGTGTATGTGTGTGTATGTGTGTGAGGTGTGTGTATGTGTGTGTATGTGTGTGTGTGGTGTGTGTGGTGTGTGTGGTGTGTGTGTATGTGTGGTGGGTGGTGTGTGGTGTGTGTGGTGTGTGTGTATGTGTGTGGTGTGTGTGTATGTGTGGTGGGTGGTGTGTGGTGTGTGTGGTGTGTGTGTATGTGTGGTGTGTGGTGTGTGTGTATGTGTGTGGTGTGTGTGTGGTGTGTATGTGTGTGTGGTGTGTGTGGGGTGTGTGTGTATGTGTGTGTGTGGTGTGTGTGGTGTGTATGTGTGTGTGGTGTGTGTGTTTATGTGTGTGTGTGGTGTGTGTGGTGTGTGTGGTGTGTGTGGGGTGTGTGTGGGGTGTGTGTGGTGTGTGTGGGGTGTGTGTGGTGTGTGTGTGTTTATGTGTGTGTGTGTATGTGTGTGTATGTGTGTGTGGTGTGTGGTGTGTGTGGTGTGTGTGTATGTGTGTGGTGTGTGTGTGGTGTGTATGTGTGTGTGTGTGGTGTGTGTGTGGGTGTGTGTGTGGGGTGTGTGTGGTGTGTGTGTTTATGTGTGTGTGTATGTGTGTGTGTGTGGTGTGTGGTGTGTGTGGTGTGTGTGGTGTGTGTGTGTTTATGTGTGTGTGGTGTGTGTGTGTTTGTGTGTGTTTATGTGTGTGTGTGGTGTGTGTGGTGTGTGGTGTGTGTGTGGTGTGTGTATGTGTGTGTGTGGTGTGTGTGTATGTGTGTGTGTTTATGTGTGTGTGGTGTGTGTGTGGTGTGTGGTGTGTGTGTGTTTATGTGTGTGTGTGTATGTGTGTGTGTGGTGTGTGGTGTGTGTACGTGTGTGTGTGGTGTGTGTGTATGTGTGTGTGGTGTGTGTGTGGTGTGTGTGTGTTTATGTGTGTGTGTGGTGTGTGTGTGGTGTGTATGTGTGTGTGGTGTGGTGTGTGTATGTGTGTGTGGTGTGTGTGTGTTTATGTGTGTGTGGTGTATGTGTGGTGTGTATGTGTGTGTGGTGTGGTGTGTGTGGTGTGTGTGGTGTGTGTGTGTTTATGTGTGTGTGGTGTGTGTGTATGTGTGTATGTGGTGTGTGTGTGGTGTGTGTGGTGTGTATGTGTGGTGTGTGTGTGTGGTGTGTGGTGTGTGTGTATGTGTGTGGTGTGTGTGGTGTGTGTATGTGTGTGTGGTGTGTGTGGTGTGTGGTGTGTGTGGTGTGTGTGTGGTGTGTATGTGTGTGTGTGGTGTGTGGGGTGTGTGTGTATGTGTGTGTGTGGTGTGTGTGTGGTGTGTGTGTATGTGTGTGGTGTGTGTGTGTTTATGTGTGTGTGGTGTGTGTGTATGTGCGGTGTGTGTGTGGTGTGTGTGTGTGTTTATGTGTGTGTGGTGTGTGTGTGGTGTGTGTGTGGTGTGTATGTGTGGTGTGTGTGGTGTGTGTTTATGTGTGTGGTGTGTGTGGTGTGTGTGTGTGTGGTGTGTGTATTTATGTGTGTGTGGTGTGTGTGTTTATGTGTGTGTGTATGTGTGTGTGTGGTGTGTGGTGTGTGTATGTGTGGTGTGTGGTGTGTGTGGTGTGTGTGTATGTGTGTGGTGTGTGTGGTGTGTATGTGTGCGTGTGGTGTGTGTGGGGTGTGTGTGTGTATGTGTGTGTGGTGTGTGTGTGGTGTGTGTGTGTTTATGTGTGTGTGTGGTGTGTGTGTGGTGTGTATGTGTGTGTGGTGTGGTGTGTGTATGTGTGTGTGGTGTGTGTGTGGTGTGTGTGTGTTTATGTGTGTGTGTGGTGTGTGTGTGGTGTGTATGTGTGTGTGGTGTGGTGTGTGTGGTGTGTGTGTTTATGTGTGTGTGGTGTGTGTGTATGTGTGTATGTGGTGTGTGTGTGGTGTGTGTGGTGTGTATGTGTGGTGTGTGTGTGTGGTGTGTGTGTGTTTATGTGTGTGTGTGGTGTGTGTGTACGTGTATGTGTGGTGTGTGTGGTGTGTGTGGTGTGTATGTGTGGTGTGTGTGGTGTGTGTGGTGTGTGTGTATGTGTGTGGTGTGTGTGTGGTGTGTATGTGTGTGTGGGGTGTGTGTGTGTGGTGTGTGTGGTGTGTGTGTATGTGTGTGGTGTGTGTGTATGTGTGTGTATGTGTGTGAGGTGTGTGTATGTGTGTGTATGTGTGTGTGTGGTGTGTGTGGTGTGTGTGGTGTGTGTGTATGTGTGGTGGGTGGTGTGTGGTGTGTGTGGTGTGTGTGTATGTGTGTGGTGTGTGTGTATGTGTGGTGGGTGGTGTGTGGTGTGTGTGGTGTGTGTGTATGTGTGGTGTGTGGTGTGTGTGTATGTGTGTGGTGTGTGTGTGGTGTGTATGTGTGTGTGGTGTGTGTGGGGTGTGTGTGTATGTGTGTGTGGTGTGTGTGGTGTGTATGTGTGTGTGGTGTGTGTGTTTATGTGTGTGTGTGGTGTGTGTGGTGTGTGTGGTGTGTGTGGGGTGTGTGTGGGGTGTGTGTGGTGTGTGTGGGGTGTGTGTGGTGTGTGTGTGGTGTGTGTGTATGTGTGTGGTGTGTGTGTGTTTATGTGTGTGTGTGGTGTGTGTGTATGTGTGTGTGGCGTGTGGTGTGTGTGGTGTGTGTGTATGTGTGTGGTGTGTGTGTGGTGTGTATGTGTGTGTGTGTGGTGTGTGTGTGGGTGTGTGTGTGGGGTGTGTGTGGTGTGTGTGTTTATGTGTGTGTGTATGTGTGTGTGTGTGGTGTGTGGTGTGTGTGGTGTGTGTGGTGTGTGTGTTTATGTGTGTGTGGTGTGTGTGTGTTTGTGTGTGTTTATGTGTGTGTGTGGTGTGTGTGGTGTGTGGTGTGTGTGTGGTGTGTGTATGTGTGTGTATGGTGTGTGTGTATGTGTGTGTGTTTATGTGTGTGTGGTGTGTGTGTGGTGTGTGTGGTGTGTGTGTGTTTATGTGTGTGTGTTTATGTGTGTGTGTGGTGTGTGGTGTGTGTACGTGTGTGTGTGGTGTGTGTGTATGTGTGTGTGTGGTGTGTGTGTGGTGTGTGTGGTGTGTGTGTGGTGTGTGTGGTGTGTGGTGTGTGTGTGGTGTGTGTGGTGTGTGTATGTGTGTGTGTGGTGTGTGTGTATGTGTGTGTGTTTATGTGTGTGTGGTGTGTGTGTGGTGTGTGTGGTGTGTGTGTGTTTATGTGTGTGTTTATGTGTATGTGTGGTGTGTGTGGTGTGTGTATGTGTGTGGTGTGTGTGTATGTGTGTGTGTTTATGTGTGTGTGTGGTGTGTGTGTGGTGTGTGTGGTGTGTGTGTGTTTATGTGTGTGTGGTGTATGTGGTGTGTGGTGTGTGTGGTGTATGTGTGTGTGTGGTGTGTGTGTTTATGTGTGTGTGTGGTGTGTGTGGTGTGTGTGGTGTGTGTATGTGTGTGTGGTGTGTGTGTATGTGTGTGTTTATGTGTGTGTGTGGTGTGTGTGTGTTTATGTGTGTGTGTTTATGTGTGTGGTGTGTGTGGTGTGTGGTGTGTGTGGTGTGTGTATGTGTGTGTGTGGTGTGTGTGTGTGTTTATGTGTGTGTGTGGTGTGTGTGGTGTGTGGTGTGTGTGGTGTGTGTATGTGTGTGTGTGGTGTGTGTGTGTATGTGTGTGGTGTGTGTGGTGTGTGGTGTGTGTGTGTGTTTATGTGTGTGTTTATGTGTGTGTGGTGTGTGTGGTGTGTGTGTGGTGTGTGTGCGTTTATGTGTGTGTGTTTATGTGTGTGTGTGGTGTGTGGTGTGTGTGTGTGTTTATATGTGTTTATGTGTGTGTGTGGTGTGTGTGGTGTGTGTGGTGTGTGTGTGTATGTGTGTGTGTTTATGTGTGTGTGGTGTGTGTGGTGTGTGTGTATGTGTGTGTGTTTATGTGTGTGTGGTGTGTGGTGTGTGTGTTTATGTGTGTGTGTGGTGTGTGTGGTGTGTGTGGTGTGTGTATGTGTGTGTGGTGTGTGTGTGGTGTGTGTGTGTGTGTGGTGTGTGTGTTTATGTGTGTGTGTGGTGTGTGTGTGTGTTTGTGTGTGTTTATGTGTGTGTGTGGTGTGTGTGGTGTGTGGTGTGTGTGGTGTGTGTATGTATGTGTGTGGTGTGTGTGTGTGGTGTGTGTGGTGTGTGTGGTGTGTGTGTGTTTATGTGTGTTTATGTGTGTGTGTGTGGTGTGTGTGGTGTGTGGTGTGTGTGGTGTGTGTATGTGTGTGTGGTGTGTGTGTTTATGTGTGTGTGGTGTGTGTGTGTGTGTTTGTGTGGTGTGTGTGTGTGTTTGTGTGTTTATGTGTGTGTGTGGTGTGTGTGGTGTGTGTGTGGTGTGTGTGTGTATGTGTGTGTGTTTATGTGTGTGTGGTGTGTGTGTATGTGTGTGTGTTTATGTGTGTGTGTGGTGTGTGTGGTGTGTGTGTTTATGTGTGTTTATGTGTGTGTGTGGTGTGTGTGGTGTGTGTGTGGTGTGTGTGTTTATGTGTGTGTGTTTATGTGTGTGTGTGTGGTGTGTGTGGTGTGTGGTGTGTGTGGTGTATGTGTGTGTGTGGTGTGTGTGTGTGTGTGTGTCCACAGAGTCTTGCTCTGTTGCCCCGGCTGGAGTGCAGTGACATGACCATGGCTCACCGCAGCCTTGACCTCCCAGGCTCAAGTGACTGTCCCACCCCAGCCTCCCAGGTAGCTGGGACTACAGATACGTGTCACCATCCCCAGCTACTTATTATTCTTCATCGACACAGGGTCTGGCCAAGTTTCCCAGGCTGGTCTCAAACTTCTGGGCTCAAGAAATCACAGGCGGAGCTACCACATCCAGCCAGTTCTTTCCGTAGTGTTTGGTAGAGTTCTCCATGAAGTCATCTGGCTTTGATCTTATTACTCCTCACTGGCTAGACGCTAGTCACTTTATGTGTCAGTTTTAACACATTGTGTGTTTTAGAAATTTCCGTTTTAGTTAAGCGATCCAATGTGTCAGTATACAAGGGCATTTACTCACAATGTTTTGATTTCTGTAAAATCTGTAGTAACATCCACACTTTCATTTCTGATGTTATTCACTTGAGTCTTGTGTCTGTCTTTCTTGGCTGTTCTAGTGAAAGATTTGCCATTTTTTGCTGATCTTTTCAAAGAAATAACTTTGATTGTATTGATTTTTTTTTCTATTATGTTTCTATTTTCTATTTATCTTTGATGTGATCTCTTGGATGGGAGGCTTTGGGTTTAGTTTGCTCTTTTTTTCTCCCAATTCCTTAAGGTGTACAATTACTGATTTGAGATTTTTTTCTATTTTAATGTAGGTGTTTCCAGCTATGCATTTCTCTATTAGCACTGTTTCCACTGTATCCCACAAGCCTTGGTGTGTTTCGTTTTGTTTTCATGTCTCAGGGTATTTTCTAATTTCCCTTGGTATTTCTTCTTTGACCCTTGGTTGTTTAAGAGTTTTTGTTTAATTTACACATATTTCTAATATGTCCAGTTTTCCTTCTGGTATTTATTTCTAGTTTCATTCCATTCTAAGCAGAAAATACTTCAGATATTTCAATCTTTTAAAATTTGTAACGAATTGTTTTGTGGCTTAGCGTATGATTTGTCTTGGAGAATGTTCTATGTGCACTGGAAAATAATGTGCATTCCGCTGTTGTTTGGTGGCATGCTCTGTATGCTTTTCAGGTTTAATTGGTTTATAGTATTTTCTAAATCCTGTGTTTTCTTAACGTTCCTCTGGCTTTTCTACCCATTGTTGAAGTTCACAGCTCCTGTTGTAGAACTGCTTGTCCCTTCAGTTCCATCAACGTTTGCTTCATACATTTTTGGTCTCTGTTAGGTGTTTTTATGTTTATAGTTATATCGTCTTGCTGTATGAAGACTTTATTTGGTATATATTGTTTTTCTTTGTCTCTTGTAAAGTATATTTTTCTGACAATAATATAGCCATCCTAGCTCTTTTTCCTTACTATTTACATGGAAAGTCTTTTTCTATTCTTGTATATTAAACTTCTTTACATCCCTCTAAGTAAAGAGAGCGTCTTTTAACAGCATGTAGATGGACATTGAGTTTTAAAATTCAATATGCCAATCTGCTTTCTTAGAGGAGATTTTAGTCAATTTGCTTTTGATGTGATTATTGGTAAAAGGATTTACTTCTGCCGTCTATTCATTTTCTATGTGTGTTACATAGTTTTTTTCCTCAATTACCTTTTTTTACATATAGTTGATTTTTTTGTAGTGTAAAGTTTTGATTCCTTTCTTTACTTTTCTGTGTATTTTAAAATTATTTTCTTAGTGGTTACCCCAAGGTAACCACTTTCAACCTGGTTTGAATAATACCAACTTAGTTTCAATAGCATACCAACACTCTGCTTCTATACATCTTTGTCCCTCCTCATTGATATCATTATTTGTCACAGATTACAATCTTTATACATTATATACCCATTAAGTTAGATGTATAGATATTATTTTATGTGTGTGCCTATTATATCAAACAGAAAAATAAAGATGCTACAAACCATACCAAACGTGCATTAATGGTGACTTATATATTTACCTACATAATTACCTTCACCAGTGCTCTTTAGTTTCTTTTATATCTTTGAATTAGTGTCTAATGTCCTTTCCTTTCAGCCTAAAGAACTCCCTTTAGCATTTTTTGTAGGACTAATAACTGGATAATGAACTCTCTCAGCTTCTGTTTTTCTAGAAATGCCTTATTTTATTTTATTTGTTTATTTTTTGAGACAAAGTCTCACTCTGTTGCCAGGCTGGAGTGCAGTGGCACAATCTCAGCTCACTGCAACCTCCACTCCTGGGCTCAAGCAATTCTCCTGCCTCACCCTCCCGAGCAGCTGGGACTACAGGCATGTGCCACCGTGCCCAGCTAATTTTTCCACTTTTAGTAGAGATGGGGTTTCACCATGTTGGCCAGGATGGTCTCGATCTTTTGACCTCGTGATTCACCCGCCTCGGCCTCCCAAAGTGTTGGTATTACAGGTGTGAGCCACCATGCCTGGCCTTAATTTATCTTTTATTTTCAAATGAGAATAAGGAGAAATTTTTGCTAAATATAGTATTCTTAGTGGACAGTGTTTTCTTTTTTCTTCCAAGATTTAAATATGTTATCCTACTGCCTTCAGGCATTATTTATTTTCCTTATGAGAAATCAGACATTAATCTTACTGAGGAGCCCGTGTGCATGAAAGATGTTTTCATATTGCTGGTTTAAAATGTTTCTTTTTATCTTTTTCTTTCAACAATTTGATGATAATTTCTTGGTGTGGGTGTCTTTAAGTTTATCCTGCTTGAAGTTCATGGAGCTTTCTGGACATGTATATTCATGTCTTTCCTCAGATTTTTTTTTTTTTTTTTTTGAGACGGAGTTTCACTCTTGTTACCCAGGCTGGAGTGCAATGGCGCGATCCCGGCTCACCGCAACCTCCGCCTCCTGGGTTCAGGCAATTCTTCTGCCTCAGCCTCCTGAGTAGCTGGGATTACAGGCACGTGCCACCATGCCCAGCTAATTTTTTTGTATTTTTAGTAGAGACGGGGTTTCACCATGTTGACCAGGATGGTCTCAATCTCTTGACCTTGTGATCCACCCGCCTCAGCCTCCCAAAGTGCTGGGATTACAGGCTTGAGCCACCGCGCCCGGCCATTCCTCAGATTTAAGAAGTTTTCAGCTGTTATTTCTTCAACTATTCTTTCTACTTCTTTCTGTCTTCTTCTGTGAGTGTCTAACTGTGCATGTTGGTCCTCTTGATGGTGTCTTAATCAGCTTTTAGTCTCTGGTTTTCCTTGTTCATTTTTCTGTTTCTGAGATTTAATCAGTTCAGTTATCTTACCTTCAGGTTTGCAGACTCTTCTGCCTGCTGGAATTTGCTATCGAGCCCCTCTAGTGAAATTTTCATTTCAGTTATCCCACCTTTTATGCCAAAAATTCTGTTTGGTGTCACTTTATAATTCTTATCTCTTACTGAGAGTCTCATTTCATTACAAATTGTTTTCTTGGTTTTCATTGTCTTCAGCTGTTTGAGCATATTTAAGATCATCGTTTTAGTCTTTATCCAGTAGCCCAAGGCCAGGGCTCCAGAGGGACAGTCTCAGTCTGCTTTGTTCCTTTGAATGGGCCATACTTTTATGTTTATTTTTATGCCTTGGAATCATTTTGAAAACTAGACATTTGAATATTATCATGTGGTAGCTTTGGAAATCAGATTATCCCTTTTCCCAGTGTTTGCTGGATTTTCGATTGTTGAAGGCTGTAGCAGATAATTTCTATAATGACTTTCTCAAATTATTTTTTGCAAAAACTGTATTCCTTGTCATGTTCAGTCACTGACATTTTGTCCATAGCTCGTGTTCAGCTTGTGCTTTTTAAAATTTTATATTTTTATTTTTTGAGACAGGGTCTCACTCTGTCACCCAGGCTGGAGTGTAGTGGCGTGATCATGGTTCACTTCAGCCTCTATCTCTTGGGGTCAAGTGATCCTCCCACCTCAGCCTCCTGAGTAGCTGGGACCACAGGTGTGCACTGCCGTGCCAGACTAATTTCTAAATTTTTTTTTGTAGAGACCAGGTGTCACTATGTTGTCCAGACTGGTTTTAAACTCCTGGGCCCAAGTGATCCTTCTACCTTGGCCTCTCAAAGTGCTGAGATTACGGGGTGAACTACTGCGCCTGACCTCAGCTTGTGTTTTGACGGAGATTTCCTTGAATATCAGGAACGAAAAACGAACAAGCAAACAAACAACAGCATAAACCAAATCACCACTCCCAGACCTTGCAGATCGCTCAGTGCCAGGGCACCTTCAACACTTATCCAAGCCTGCCCTTCGTTTAGGGATCAGCCTAAAGTGGGAGCTGAGGATCTCCTCAGGTGTTTTCTGAGAACGCATCTTGCCCTGGGCATGCATGTGGCCTTCTAAATCCCCTTGTACCCATGGGAGCCTTTGAATTTCCTGATTTCCCAAAGAAACTCTCACCAGCTTTTACTACTGGGTCTTAACTGTTCTATTGTAGGTCTCAGCTATAATCTTCTGCCCTAGGCATCTGCAGGGTGATGTGAATCCACCTTGCAATATATGTGTATATATATGCAGATATTTTATATACATACACACACACACGCACACACACGCGCACACACACACACATGTTTATATATAAACACTGTCTGCCATGTTTCCATCTGCCTTCTGAGTTAGGCAAAACAAAGACAAACCCCTCGTGTGAGTCCTTCAGGCCACCTCTCTCCGCCCCAGGCAGCTCAGGACGCACATGCACAATAACTTGTGAATCAAGTCTGTATGAGACCAGGGTCCCACACTGGGGATAGTGACTTCCCTCTCCAGGACTGCTGTGGCACGGGGGAGAGTGGGCAAGGGCAAGTAAAAGGGCCACGGGGACTCACTACCATTTTAAAGTCACCCGTTTCTTGATTCAGCATTTGTTTGGTTGCTGTGACCCTTTCACTGTTTCCCAGAAGTCTTGCAGAATTGATTCTGACGGTCTCTGCTTGCTTCTGGACAGTTCTGTGGGGGTAGGGGCAAGAGCTTGGCACCGCCTGCCCTGCTATTTTGCTTATGGCACATTCCATCAAGGGAGCCCTTTCTGTGTTCCTTCTGCTGGTGGTTGAGCTTCTTGGATGTGTGAGTTGATAGTTCTCTTACAATTTGGAAAAACTGTAGTCCTTTTCACTTCAAATCTGTGCTGTCCTGTCCCCTCTGGGAGCACACACAGGTGTTAAACTGCCTGAAATGGGCTCAGAGCTCACTGGAGTTCTGTTCCATTTTCTGCTGTCCTTTTTGTCTCTGTATTTTCATTCTGGATAGTTTCTATTGCCAGTTCCCTGATCTTTTCTGCTGTGGTGTCTGATGCGCACACTACATACCAGTCCCATCCAGTGTCTTTTTTACTTGAAAATTTTAATCTCCATAATCTCCATCTAAGAATTTAAAGTATTTTCCACATCTCCTTTATACACTCTTTTCTTCTTTAATTCCTTTTTTCTGTTTTTTTTTTGGGGGGGGTTGTTTTGTTTTGAGACAGAGCCCCGCTCTGTCACCCAGGCCAGAGTGCAGTGGGGTGATCTTCACTCACTGCAGCCTCCACCCCTCAGGTTTGAGTGATTCTCCTCCTGAGTAGCTGAGACTACACATGTGCGCCACCAGAAAAGGTTAGTTTTTGTATTTTTAGTAGAGATGGGGTTTCACCATGTTGGCCAGGCTGGTCTCAACCTGCTGACCCTCAGCCGTCCTCCCACCTGGGCCTCCCAAAACGCTGGGATTGCAGGCGTGAGTCACTGCACCCAGCCCTCCTCCATCTGCTCTCACCTTCCTGTCTTCTTGGACATGTGGGGTGTATTTAGAATAGTTGCTTAAATGATCATATCTACTAATTATATAGTCTCTTTCATTCCTAGGTCTGTTCCTATGGATAAATTGTTTTCCCATTATGGGTCGTATTTTCCCGTTTGTTTGCGTGCCTGGTTGTATTTCATCAGGCGTCTGGCGTTGTGAACTTCACCTTGTTGGATAATATTTCTTTAAATGTTTCTGAGCTTTCTTTTGGGATGCAATTTGATCCTTTCAAAGACGGCTTTTAAGTGTTTTTCACCAAGCACAGAATGACTCACAGTCGAGGCCTCATTTGGCCATCTCTGTGTCCTCCTTGTTCTCTTCTCAATGTCCTGCGAATTGCAAGGTTTTCTGATCTGGATGATATTAGCCACCCATCCCCAGTTCTGTGTGAGCTCCAGCGAGTCTTCCTCCCGCCTTTCCAGTGGTCCTTGTGTACTCACCAGTCCCGCGGAGGACACTCTGCAGCTCCTTCCTCCTCTCCAGCCTTCTGCCCTGCCAACTCCAGCCCGCCTGGCTTCTGTGTTGGTTTGCCTCAGGCTGTCACAACAATATATCTCAGGCTGGTGGGCTGAAACTGCAGACGTTATGAGCGGGAGGCCGGAATTCTGAGTCAAGGTGTGGGCAGGGCCGGTTTCTCCTGAGGCCTCCCCTCGTGGCTTGCAGATGCCGCTTCCCTGCTGTGTCCTCAGGTGGCCCTTCCTGTGCACACGCAGGCTGGTGTCTGTGCTTACACGCTTCCTCTTCTTAGAGGGACACCAGTCAGACTGGATTAGGGACCCCCTGCTGGCCTCAGTTTAGCTCCATCACCTCTTCAAAGACCCTGTGTTCAAATCTGGTCACATTCTAAGGTACTGGGGGTTAGGACTTCGACATATGGATTTTGGGGGTGGGAAACGGTCAGGGCTCAGCCCAGAACAGCCTCTGGGACTCCGGCTCTGTCTCCTCGGGGACTGCTGGCTGCTGCCTGGACCCAGCTCACTCAATCCCCTCCCCGGGCCCGCTGTCCTGTGCTGCCTGTTGGCTAAGGTTGGAAGTTATGGTTCCATCTATTTTGTCTAGATTTGTTAGCTGTTTCAGGAGGGAGGGTAAATTTGAACCTTTTTACTTAACCTTGGCTGGGAGCACAAGTCTCACAATAGGTCAGGTGCGGTGGCTCACGCCTGTAATCCCAGCGTTTTGGGAGGCCAAGGCGGGCGGATCATGAGGTCCGGAGGTCGAGACCATACTGACCAACATGGTGAAACGCTGTCTCTACTAAAAATACAAAAATTAGCCAGGCATTGGGGCAGGCACCTGTAATCCCAGCTACCTGGGAGGCCAAGGCAGAATTGCTTGAATCTGGAAGGCGGAGGTTGCCGTGAGCCAAGATCGTGCCACTGCACTCCAGCCTAGCCACAGAGCAAGACTGTTTAAAAAAAAAAGTCTCACGATAAAGATGCTTAACCTGCCCTCTTGGTTTCTGCTCCATCCTCATCCCAGGCCTGGCTGACCCTGGCAGAGTCCCAGGTTGCTGTCCAGAGACCCTGCCATCTGTCTGCTTATAGCTCTCTCCACCCTCCTCATCAGTTACCTCTTCTCCCTCTTTTATTTCTTTCAAAGATTTGTTGTAATCTCTTGAGTGAGCTTCTCCCGCTCAACTTGTCCCCATGGGTCTTCTATGTTTTCATTCATTCATGATTATTTTGGTGAGATATTGAAAGCAAGAAGAAACCAGTGTGTGTTGAACAGGTGAAGCTGTCTTCCAACAGTTAAACTTTCTTGGAAACATTATTTGAAAGCAGATGTTCTCCTGGGGGACATTTATAATGCTTGTAACTTTTTACTGTTATAAATAACGCTTTGATCACTGCCCTTGTGCAGAATGTTTTGTGCATCTCTGTTACTTTTCTAGTGTAGATGCTTAGAGACTGGGTCAAATCTTTGACAAAATTAAAACCTCTGGGGTTTACTACCAGATGGCCACCAAAACTTTTGTGTCGTGCCACCCAGATGCCACCAGTGCTTTGCTCCTGTGGTTACAAAGTGCTGTCTCACTCTGGAATTGACACAAAGGTTTCCCACGTTTCCATTGTTTTAAAGCCTCTTTAATCCACCCAAAAATTGTTTATGGCATAAGCTGGGGTGTGACTTCGTCATTTGTGAAGCAGCTGATCTGCTCTCTTCAAAATGGTTTTCCGTGGGTACGTCTCTGCGGGAATCTTCTCCCTTCTCCCCTCCTCAAATTGAGCTGGGGTCCAACCTGGGTGCTTGCAAGGGAGCCACACGGTAACACTGGCTTCTGGGCCCGGGGGGGTGTGTCTGGCTGGGAGGGGCATCCCGGGAGCAGTGTTCCCTCAGAGCATCCACCCCAGCTTTGTCCTGACAGCCCTGCTCTAATGATGTGGACGTGGATACCAGAACCACTCTGTACCAAGCGCAGGACCACTCTGTACCAAGCACAGGACCGCTGTGTACCAAGGAGAGGACCGCCGTGTACCAAGGACAGGACCGCCGTGTACCAAGGAGGGGACCGCCGTGTACCAAGGACGGGACCGCCGTGTACCAAGGACGGGACCGCCGTGTACCAAGGACAGCACCGCCGTGTACCAAGGACGGGACCGCCGTGTACCAAGGAGGGGACCGCCGTGTACCAAGGACGGGACCGCCGTGTACCAAGGAGGGGACCGCCGTGTACCAAGGAGGGGACCGCCGTGTACCAAGGACGGGACCGCTGTGTACCAAGGACGGCACCGCCGTGTACCAAGGACGGGACCGCCGTGTACCAAGGAGGGGACCGCCGTGTACCAAGGACGGGACCGCCGTGTACCAAGGAGGGGACCGCCGTGTACCAAGGACGGGACCGCCGTGTACCAAGGACAGCACCGCCGTGTACCAAGGAGGGGACCGCCGTGTACCAAGGAGGGGACCGCCGTGTACCAAGGACGGGACCGCCGTGTACCAAGGACGGCACCGCCGTGTACCAAGGACGGGACCGCCGTGTACCAAGGAGGGGACCGCCGTGTACCAAGGAGGGGACCGCCGTGTACCAAGGACGGAACCGCCGTGTACCAAGGAGGGGACCGCCGTGTACCAAGGACGGGACCGCCGTGTACCAAGGAGGGGACCGCCGTGTACCAAGGACGGGACCGCCGTGTACCAAGGACGGGACCGCCGTGTACCAAGGGCGGGACCGCCGTGTACCAAGGGCGGGACCGCCGTGTACCAAGGAGGGGACCGCCGTGTACCAAGGACGGGACCGCCGTGTACCAAGGACGGGACTGCTGTGTACCAAGGACGGGACCGCTCTGTACCAAGCGCAGCACCGCTCTGTACCAAGCAGCTCCAGAGCACAGCACCTTTGAACTGCAAAGCTGGCTCACACATGAAGATGTTTGTTTTTTAGACAGGGTCTCACCTGTGTCCAGGCTGGAGTGCAGTGCAGTGGCATGATCATAGCTCCTGCAGCCTCGACCTCCTGGATTCAAGCAATCCTCCTGCCCGAGCCTCCCTACATGCTGGGAGCATAGGCCTGAGCCACCACTGGAGACAAGATGTCTTTATCATCATACCTCATCGTCTCTATCGGTTAGGGTGTGATTGGAGAAGCGAACAGCTTGGAGATGTCTACTTGTTAACGACGGATTCGACCTCACATCGCTGTGGGAGCTGCTTATACCATCTCTGTCTTTTTTTAAATGGAGTTTTGCTGTCATTGCTCAGGCTGGAGGGCAGTGGCATGCTGTTAGCTCACTGCGACTCCAGCTCCTCGGTTCAAGCGATTCCCCGGTCTCAGCCTCCCAAGTAGCTGGGATTACAGGCACCCACCACCACTCCCGGCTAATTCTTTGTATTTGTAGTAGAGACGGATTTCAGCAGGTTGGCCAGGCTGGTCTCAAACTTCTGACCTCAGGTGATCTGCCTGACTCGGCCTCCCAAAGTGTTGCAATTACAAGCGTGAAAGCTGTTGACTTGGAAGTTCATGGCATGGGAAGGTGGAGTGAAAGATGGGGGTGAGGTGGACACGAGGCTCCTGTGAGGCAGAGTCACGGCCCAGGAAGGTCAGCAGGACCCGGGGGCCTCTCCTGCCGCCTCCCAGTGATGGGTCCATGCAGCAGAGGGTGTTGCCCCTTGTACTGCATTAAGCAGCTGCTGGCTGCCCAGGGTTGCAGGGGCCAAGGCAAAAGACCAGCAGGAAAGCTGAGTGCAGCGGCTCATGCCTATAACCCCAGCACGCTGGGAGGCCAAGGTGGGAGGATCACTTGAGGCTGCAGTGAGCCATGATCACACCATTGCACTCCAGCCTGGGCGACAGGGTGAAATCGCATCTCAATAAATAAAATAGGATGCAGCAGGAGTAGGGAGCCGTGGACCTGGCCACTGTCCCATGCTGACTGCCAGGTGGGACACACCTGCGTGTGCCTGCTTCCAGGCTTGAAGACACAGGGTGCTCCTGTACCCAATTCCTGGGGTTCACACTCCCTGGAGTCTGTCTCTAGCTCAGGGAGTCAATTCAGTCTGGCAGAGAGGCTCAGAGGGGTCAAGGGGCCACTCACAGGCCTCTCTGGCCTCAAAGGCTGAGCCTGTCAAACATTGGGAAGCTCCTAGTTCACAGCCAACCCTGGTGCTGTTGGCCCCGTCCTCAGGGACGTGCCCATGGACAGCGCCAACCCTGGGGCTGTTGGCCCCGTCCTCAGGGACGTGCCCATGGACAGAATGAACAGCTCAGCACCCTCCGGCTTGTCCACGCCCTCCTCCCAGGGGAATCAGCAAGCACCCTTGGACGTAGTCAGGGGCTCCTGACTAGATTCAGGCAGTTTTGGGGTTTGGAGGGACAAGTACTTGGGGCCAGGAAGGGCCCGGATGCAGGAATTCATGCCCCTTGAGGCCCACTAGGGAGCTGTAGCCATGGGCAGGTGAAAGGCCAGGCAGAACCTGGAGCTGCTTTTAGTTGGATTACTGCTCAAATCTCCTGCCAAAATGAAGGAGGAAACCACAGATGTGAATCTTGGGTCTGGAGAACATCTGGGGAGAGAAGGGCTGCCAACCCAGTGGGAGCACCAAAAGCTGGCCCTGGCCCTCCCCTGCCTCCCCACGGGACTGGCCAGCTTCATGCCTGGCTTCCTTATCCTTCACTCTGTGGTCAGAGAGTGCATCCTGTGTGACTTCGATTCTTTTAAACCCACTGAGGTGTAGACTGTGTTCTATCCTGGCAAAAGCTCCGTGGGTGTTTGAAAAGAATGTATGTTCGGCTGTTGTTGGGTGGAGTTCTGCAGCCGTCAAGCAGACCCTCCAGGTCAATGGCATTACTGAGTTCTTCCATCTCCCTGCTGACTTTCTGGGAGTCGTTCTATCAACTGCCGGCAGAGAGATTTTGAGTCCTCCACTCTAATCACGGGTTTGTCTACATCTTCTTTAGCTCCATCAGGTTTTGCTTCATGGATTTTGAGGCTCTGTCACCTGGTGTGTACACATTTGGAAAGAAAAATGAGAATACAACATATCAGAGTTACGGGATTCCGCTAAAGCTGTGCTGAGGGACATTTGTGGCACCACCTGCTTCATAGAGAAGAGGCAGCCCTTTTAAATGCTGGTGGAGCAACCGCACAGCCACAGGCACAAATCTAAATCTGAACCGAAATCTCACACGTCACGCAAAAAATAATGTAAAATGGATCACAGGCTTAAATGTAACTGTAAAACTATGAAACGCATAAAATAAATGAGAGAAAATCTTCAGAATCTGTGGGTAGGAAAAGAGTTCTCAGACTTGACACCAAAAGCATGATCCACAAAAAGAAATATTGATAAGTGGGACTTGTCAAATTTGAAAGTCTTGCTCTGCAAAAGTCCACGTGAAGAGGATGAAAAGATAAGCTGAGACTGGAAGGGCATATTTGTTAACTGTATCTGCAAAGGAGTTACACCTAAAATATATAAAGAACTCTCAAAACTCGACATTAAAAATCCAATTAGAGAGCAGACAGGAGCACATATTCTCAGGACCTTCGGAGGCTTTTTGCCTCCATCAGCAAAAAGAATAAATTATCTATATTTAAAATATTTGTTAAATTGAAATAAAAAAGAAAACAGGCAGAAGATGAACAGGCATTTCATCAAGGAGGATGTACACATGGCAGATAAACATCGTCAGTGTTCAACGTCATTAGCCACGAAGAAAACGCAAATTAAATCCACAACGGCACATCACTGGACATCTATCAGAATGGCTAAAATAAAAAACGGTGACGTCGGGGCGCGGTGGCTCACGCCTGTAATCCCAGCACTTTGGAAGGCCAAAGCGGGTGGATCACGAGGTCAGGAGATCGAGACCAGCCTGGTCAACATGGTGAAACCTGGTCTCTACTAAAAATACAAAAATTAGCCAGGTGTGATGGCAGGTGCCTGTAATCCCAGCTACTCAGGAGGCTGAGGCAGGAGAATCGCTTGAACGTGGGAAGATGTAGGTTGCAGTGAGCTGAGATTGTGCCGCTGCCCTCCAGCCTGGGCGACAGAGCAAAACTCCGTCTTAAACAAAACAAAACAAAAACAAACAAACAGTGCCAACTACAAATGCCGGTGAACGTGTGGAGAAGCTGCATCGCTCCCCACCGTCAGTGCGGGTGTAACATGTGCCTGCTGGCACAGCCCCTCTGGAAGATGCTTTGCAGATTTTTACAAAATCAACATGCAGCTGCCCTGTGACCCAGTCTGTGCTTTCTTGGGCATATTTCCTAGAGATAGGAAACTTATGTTCACAAAAAACATGGACATGAATGCTTACAGCCAGAAAGTGCAGACAGCCCAATTCCACGGTGAACGGTGAAGTTCACTGTAGTGTACCTGTGGGGTGCAACACTCTGCCGAGGCGAAAAGTCATAAACCTCTGATCCGTGGAACTAGTGGTCCATTGCGGTGGCTCTCTAGGGAATTCTGCTGAGTAAAAAGGTGAATCCCACAGTTACCTGCTGTCAGATTCCAGGTAAATGGCATCCTCCAGAAGACAGAATGAGAGCTGGAGAGCAGATGTGTGGGTGCCTGGGATGGGCTGCGTCTACGCGGCAGCAGCATGGGGGGCCCCATGCTGATGGAAATGCCCAGTATCCGGACTGTGGCAGGGGACACACGAAGCTTGCATAGAACCAAACACCCACACACACGAGTGCCTGTGACAAGGTTGGTGGAGAGTATCAATGGCAACTTCCTGGCTGTCATATGGTCCCAGAGTCTGACAAGCGGTTACCACTGGGGAGAACCAAGGGAAGGATACCAGGGGTCTCTCTGCACAATTTCTGTGCAAGTGCCCAACACGCACCTGACAGAGGACATGGCGCTATCCATGGGAATAAGCAGGCCAGGTCCTGTGCTGGATGCCACCCGGGCTGTCTGTGCCGGCAGGGATGCAGGCACCTCCTCTAGCTGGCCAGCAGGGGGCAGCCCCACCTTGTGGGGACCCGTGCTCCCCAGAGGCCCCTGGTCTGCGCTCAGCCTCCCAGGCCTGGCCTCGTGAGCCCAGGGGCTGCTCGTGTCTCTCACACACACACACACACACACACACACGTCTCCCAGGCCTGGCCTCGTGAGCCCAGGGGCTGCTCGTGTCACACACACACACACACACACACACGTCTCCCAGGCCTGGCCTCGTGAGTCCAGGGGCTGCTCGTCACACACACACACACACACACACACGTCTCCCAGGCCTGGCCTCGTGAGCCCAGGGGCTGCTCGTCACACACACACACACACACACACACGTCTCCCAGGCCTGGCCTCATGAGCCCAGGGGCTGCTCGTGTCACACACACACACACACGTCTCACAGGCGTGGCCTCGTGAGTCCAGGGGCTGCTCGTCACACACACACACACACACACACACACACACACGTCTCCCAGGCCTGGCCTCGTGAGCCCAGGGGCTGCTCGTGTCACACACACACACACACACACGTCTCCCAGGCCTGGCCTCGTGAGCCCAGGGGCTGCTCGTGTCTCTCACACACACACACACACACACACACGTCTCCCAGGCCTGGCCTCGTGAGCCCAGGGGCTGCTCGTGTCACACACACACACACACACACACACACGTCTCCCAGGCCTGGCCTCGTGAGCCCAGGGGCTGCTCGTGTCACACACACACACACACACACGCAGCCCAGGAGCTCATTCTGCCCATGGCTGGCAGTCTCCGTGGGTTGCTTCTGCGTTGAGCTCTTTGTCCGGCTCCATTTCAAGTGACTCATGAGTGTTTTTTGCCCTCTCCCCTAGGGACACCCCCTGCCTGGCCTCATAAACCTTCCCAAGGAGGCAACGTTTCCTGATAAGCAGCCTCTCGCCCCACTTCTCCAAGACCACCCAAGAGACTGGCCCTGTTTCCCAGGCAGTGCCAACAGCCTCCCCACCGTGGGCCTCCCCACGGCCTCTTGGCACAGACCAGTGCTGTGCGGCTCCCCGGAACCCCATTCTCACGTACCTCTGTTAGCTGGGCCAGGTCCAGAGGGGGGCACATCGGCTGGGGAGGACGGCTCCCCTGCTCCCTGAGGCCTTGGTGGGTGGGTGTAGGGCGTCCCGGCGGCATCTACACTGGCAGCTCAGGCAGCGGGTCTGCACACCCCTCTGGGGCTTGCGACTTCGGGGATTCCTGCTCTGTCCTCCCTGCCCCACAGGAAACACTCCCTTTCTCTCTCGTTCACGCCGTCTCTCTCTCACATTCTCTCTTTCCGTTTCTCATTTTCTCTCATTCATTCATTGTCTTGCCCTCTCATCTTTGCCTCTTTGTCTCATTCTCTGCCTTCGTCTCCCTCGCATTCTGCCTCTGTCTCCATCTTTCATTCCTTCTCTCTGTGCCTCTCATTCTTTCTCTCTCCTTCTCTCTTTCCATCTTTCTCATTCTCTTTTTCTTCCCCTTTCTCCATCTCTGTCTCCCTCTCTCTGTGACTCTGGCCCCGGAAGCAGGGGCCTGAGGAGGTTGGATCACTGGACTGGGGAGGTGGAGCAGGGTGAGGTGGGGGTAGGAGTCGCAGGCCAGGGACAGTGGGGCAGGCAGAGCCTCGGGGGAGGCGTCGCTCCGTTTCCCAAGGGTCCTGCCTCCTGAGCTTTCTGGTGAGGCCTAGGGAACAAGACTCATTTCTGCCCAGCCACATGGTGACTTGAGTGGATCCAAGGAGGAGAGCATGGCTTCTGTTTGGTGGGGGCACCCCGGCTTTCCAGAGGGGTCCTCCATTGGGGTGGGTGTGAGCCCACAGCACTTCCCTGAGGAACCCAGACTGGCCTGGAAGGGAGGTCGAGATGAGCCTGGCCTCAGCAGGTGGCTGCCTTTGCCAAGCAGAGCGTCCCAGCTGCACCCAGCACCGTGGCAGCCCAGGCAGCCCTGTACATGCCGTCCTGCGGGCACAGTCAGGGGCTGCGGCTGTGGGGGGTTGGGCACTTCACAGGGCGGGGGCCTGCACGAAGACGGATGTCTGCAAGAGCGCCTGGACGTGAGGAGCATTCACAGCCGGCTTGCTTTCACGTTTTCTCTATGGTGAGGCTCCCTCCCCTCACAGCAGACAGGACCTGTCTGTGCTGTGCCTCCCCCATCCCTTGGAAAGCATGCTGAACCCTAGGGCGGTGGGACGGGGAAAACCCAGCCTGGCCTTAAACACTTCCTGCAGTCCCTTGGGGCTTCGGCCGGCTGCCCAATTACACAGCTGGAGCTGGGGACGCCACCGCAGGAGGGGCTCCGGGCCTCATGGGAACCACTGGGAGTTGACTGAGCTACAATCCCACGGGTTCTGGGACCTTCACAAGCCCCTGCTCTGCCTGGGGCCACCTCGTCCTGCTGGGCCTCCTGGAGTCGATGTCTGTTGGGAGCTGTGCCCAGCTATCCCCGAAAGGTCTGACCATCTCCTGCCCCACTGCACAGTCACCCTGGCGAAAGGCCGTTAAGTGCCTTTGGGGAAGGCTGGGAGAGCGATAAGAACAGTAAGATTTTGGTAGCACAGTGGGTCCTCCCTCAAGGGGCCTGGCCTCCTGCCATCCAGGAGGTTCTGGGTCTGCAAACTGGTTCAAATTTGGGACTTGACTGAGGAGCTTGGACTTCGGAATTTTTAATATAATTTTTTTCAGACAGGGTCTCGCTCTGTTGCCCAGGCTGAAGTGCAGTGGCGTGATCATAGCTCAGTGCAGCCCTGAACTCCTGGGCTCAAGCGATCCTCCTTCCCCAGGCTCCTGGGTAGCTGAGACTACAGGCGCACACCGTAATGGCCATCTAAGTTGTTTCATTTTTTTAAATTTGTATTTTTAGTAGAGACAGGGTTTCACCACGTTGGCCAGGCTGGTCTCAAACTCCTGGCCTCAAGTGATTCGCCTGCTTCAGCCTCCCCAAATGCTGGGATTACAGGCATGAGCCACTGGGCCTGGCCCAGCTAATTTGTTTTCTTCCTTTTTTTTTTTAGATGAAGTTTCATTTGTGTTGTCCAGGCTGGAGTGCAATGACTCAATCGTGGCTCACGACGATCTCTGCCTCCCAGGTTCAAGCGATTCTCCTGCCTCAGCCTCCTGAGTAACAATGATTACTGGGGCCCACCACCATGCCCGGCTAATTTTTTTTATTTTTATTTTTAGTAGACAGGGTTTCACCACGTTGGTCAGGCTGGTCTTGAACTCTTGACCTCAGGTGATCCACCTGCCTCAGCCTCCCCAAGTGCTGAGATTGCAGGCATGAGCCACTGGGCCCAGCCTGCTAATTTGTTTTTTTTTTTTTTATAGACACAAGGTCTTGCACTGTTGCTTAGGTTAGTCTGGAACTCTGGGCCTCAGGTGTCCACACCTGGCTTCCCAAAGTGCTGGCAGTAGAGGCGTAAGCCCCACACCTGGCCTGGTTTTGACTGGAGTTAGACTTCTGTTCACCCGACTGTGGGCCAGAGATGGCTTGTCCTGCCTACTCCCCTCCCCTTACCTGGAGAGCTTCTTAGGGCTGGGAGGCCGTGGGGAGTTGTGGGTACGACACACCTTCCAGCCAGAGAACCAGCAGCCTCAGCTTCTCCAATGGAAACACAGAGGCCACTTTGCCATGGGCCAGACTGCAGTCTACTGGATGACAGTGAAAAAGCCCACCCTTCCTGGGAAACGTCTCCCCCTCACACCGTGCTCAAGGTTGTCTGGATGTGGCTTAGGTGGGAGAAGCGGGGGGCAGGAGCAGGCGCTTGCCTCCCTAGCACCATGTGCCCTTGGGCGGGTGAACACTGCCCTCTGAGAGGGGCCACCAGTGGCAGCAGTTGAGGTAGCAGGCAGACTGTGGCAGGTGAGGGCAGCCAGACATAAAAGGGAGTTTGAGCCTGGGAGATTGGTGGAAGGGGGTGTGGGAGATTTGTGGGAGGGGTGTGGTTCCCCTTGGGTCCAGGTAGGCTGTGTGGGAGATTGGTGGAAGGGGGTGTGGGAGATTTGTGGGAGGGGGTGTGGGAGATTTGTGGGAGGGGGTGTGGTTCCCCTTGGGTCCGGGTAGGCTGAGGGGGCCACCTCTATCTGCCACCATCATCCTAGGTGCAGGGAGGTGAGAGCTGGGCCAGTCTGCCAGACCTCAGGGGTATCTCTGACATTACCCTGCATGGGGCACTGGGCCCTTCCACCCACGTGCCCTGGGTCCTGTCAGCCACATGCTCTGGGTCCTGATAGGCTCCTGGCTGGGCGGGGGCTTCAAGTGGGGGTTTGGTGGGGCCACTCAGGGCTGGCCTGTCAGTCCCACCACCACTGGAAGCTGCCAGGAGCTGATGGCCTCCCTCCTCTGGGGAAACAGCAGGGCCCTTCCTGAGTCCATGGATGTTGGATGTTCCTTCTCAGCATTCTCGTGCACCAAATGTGGTCCCAGAGTCCAGGGCTGGGACTAGAGACCCCTCGCCCTCAGCCGGCCAGGCAGCTGCCTCCTTCCTCGGGGACCACTACGCTGCCTGGGCCAGCTAACCGGGAGAGCGCTTCACGCCCAGTGGACGGGAGCTGTGTTGCCAGAGGCTTGTGATGCACGTTTACAATCTCACGCCTCTTCTTGGAGGCAACCTCTGTGCCTTTAAGCATGTGATCGCGGGGGGTCTTCCGTCTGCCTGCTGTCCTCTGCTGCCTCTCACCTCCAGGTGCGAGAGCCGGACCTTGGGGGCTCACTGGGGCTCACTGGTGCCCACTGGGGCTCACTGGTGCCCACGGTTGTGCAGCAGGTGGGTCTCCTCGGGGTTGCTGCAGCCTGGGTGGCTGGCCTGCCGTCTGCCCTCCCTTTGCTGAGCCAGCCCCATTTCAAGGGAGGTGGCCCAGCCCCTCATGAGCAAAAGAGAACAAATGAGTGGCCTCTCCCCATCCCATAGGAGGGGGTCCTGTGGATGGGGAAGGATGTGAGGCCAGTCACACTCAGTGGAAAAGCAGAACCAGGGGCCAGGGCTCTCATACAGAACATCATGCCTTAGAGAAAAGCCACCAGTCAATGGAGTTGGATGGGTCTCAGACGGGGAAACCAAGGCCCGAGAGGGAGTGACTGCTGGGGCCCGGTCTCCTCCCTGCCCCAGCCTTGGTCTGCCCCACATGCACCTGGAGCTCACATGGCAAGCTGGCCATGATGGACTCAGGAAGGGCATGGTCACCGGGGTGGCCCACGTGGCCAGGCTTTCCCAGGGAAGCAGTGCCAAGAGCCCAAGGGGTGGTGAGCGTGGCTCAGAACCCTCGTGGGGGCCATTTTCTGCTGTTCTTATCTTCTCCTTTGTTTTCTTCTGAGGACTCCTCATATCCACCAGTCACTGCCACAGTCAGGTCGCTGATGGGCAGGGTTTCACAGCCTTCTGGGGCATTTGCTCTTCCCCCTGGGTCCTGCGGTCACTGTGCCAGAATCAGCCCCTGCAGACGCAGAGGTCACTGCCTAGAGAGGCCTTCCTTCCCGGGGACAGTGCTGGCCCCGCAGCCCAGGTCTCTGAGGCCCCTGCAGCACGTGGCCGGGCAGGCTCGCTGGCCCTCAGTGTTCTTGGTCTTGGCAGCCTGGCCTGTGTGGGGGGCACCACCCTGCACTGAGCAGGGTCTGCAGGTGGCAGGTGGATGACATGCCTCCACCAGCCTGGATCTGGAACCTGTTCTTGTGTCTCTTGCTTTGTGGCACAGAGGCCCCATCCAAAGAACTTCAAAGCCTTCTCCTGGACGTTCTGTCTGGAATGAGTGCACCTGTATCCTAATGCCAGCTCTGGGTCCTCTGACACCATCCTGCTTCAGAAGCAGCTCTGAATCCGCATCAGCAGCGGGGACGAGTCTCTGGGCGGCGACTCTGCCCTTCCAGCTGCCTGGGCGTGTACCTTCCATCCCAGGAGTCCTCTTTCTCCCCAGTCCCGGCCAGGAAACAGAAGGGCGTCGCCCGATGGCTGGTGTGGCAGTGTCTTAGCCGCTAGCTCCCCTCCCGCAATTTAAGAATGGGGAGACCACCAGGACCCCAAAAGATAGAGCGACTCACCTCTCAGCCCCAACAGGCCACGTCGCTTCATCCCCGGCCCAAAGGAGCCACCGTGCCCGCCAGAGAGGAGCGCTTCCTTGGCCCCGCTCCTTGAGGGGGTCAGCAGGCGCAAGGGGCGCAGGCATCGCCGGCGAGCCCGCCTCCTCCTCGCCAGGCTTCCCCAGGGGCAGCCGCGCAGCGCCCAGCTCGGGGTAGACGCCCGGGTCCTCTGCATCTCCGACCGTCCCAGCCTCGAGCCCCGCCGGCAGCTAGCCCGGCCGCCAACGCCCCCCCTCCCCCTCGGTCCCGCCCCCGGGGCCACCCCAAGCTCCGCCGGCAGCGCCCCCGACGCTCTGCCCGCTTCCCGGTGCCCGCCCCCGGCCCCCCGTGCCGTCCCGCGGCGGCCGCCCCGAGTTCTCGCCCGCCCCGCCCTCGGTTCCCACCGCTCTCCGCCCCTCCTTCCTCTGTCCCCGCGGGCGGGGCGCGCCTGAGACCCGCGCGGGGAGAGGCGGCCGGGGCCCCGCGCGGCCAGGAGGGGCCGGCGGGCGGGCGGGCGGGCGCGCGCGGCTCGGGTTTCGGCCCGCCCCCGGCGCCGGCGTGATCCCCTCCCGGGCGCGAGGCGGGGCCGGGCCCAGCTGGCCGCGCTCCGGGCGCTATAAGAGGGCGGCGGCCGCGGCGCGCCCTGCGCGGAGCTGGGAGCGCGATGGTCGGCCGCCGCGGCGCGGCAAGATGCTGGATGGGCCCCCGCTGGCGCGCTGGCTGGCCGCGGCCTTCGGGCTGACCCTGCTGCTCGCCGCGCTGCGCCCTTCGGCCGCCTACTTCGGGTAGGTGCCTTCCGCGGCCGGCGCGCACGGGTGGGCGGGGGCGGCAGGGCCGGGGCGGGGGCGTCGGAGTCCCCGGGGTGGCTCGGGCCGGGGCGCGGCGGGGCCGCCGGGTTGCCCGGCGCTGTGTGTTTGCCGCGCGCGCGTCGCTCCGTCCGCGGCGGGGCACGGTAGAGAGGCGGGCGGACCCGTCGGGTCGGGGCTTGCGCGGGGCCGCCGTCCTCCGTGACCGCGGAATCGTGGTGGTCGCCGTCCGTTTAGGGACTGGGATCAGGTCCCGGCTTCTTGGGGCCGCCCTGTCCTTGCCGACCGGCTGGAGCCTCAGTCTTCGGCCGCAGCCCATCGCCCACCTAGCGGCTCCCCCTTTCTCTCCTCGAGAAGTTAGTTTAACAATAACAAAAATACGTACAAAATCCAGATGTTCCTTGAGCTGAGCCCCAAAGGGAGAAAGAAAGAAAAAAACCTCCAAGCTGGAGGAGTTTGTTTTTCTTGCGCTTTGCTTGTGACGCTGTGGCGCGGACCCCTGCCCGCGGGAGCGCGTCTGTAGGACCCGGCCTGGAGCGCAGGGCCCGGCCGGGGCGTCCCGCGGTGTCACTGCCGGTGCTCGCGGGTCTCTGCGGCGGCGCCTTGTGGGGCCGTCGGCGCGTTTCTCTGCCTGTCCTTCCCTTCCCTTCCCTCCCTTCCCTGCCCCCTCCCAGGTCGGGGATGTCCGGCCCAGCGACCTTTACAGGGACCTCGCCGAGCTTCGGGCACGCCGAGGTGCAGGGTGGCACCGTGCGAGGCAGCGCCCCCGGCCTCCCCGCCACCCTCCCGCCTCTGCCCCGGGCGCCGCCCCCGGGAGCCCTGGCTGGCCTTTGGATCCCAGCCCCCGACCTGGGCGTCCTGGGCCGCTCCCTGGGCCGCCGCCCTCCGCCGGTCACCTGTTCCCGGCCCTCTGGTCTGAGCGCCGGCGCGCGGCGGCCTGGCCGGCAGAGGGCCCCGTTGGTCCAGGAATCTGGCACCCGCCAGGGCGGGGAGAGGCCGCCTGGGCCGAGGAGCCCTGCAGGTGTATCCTGTTCTCAAAGAAAATAAAATATTTTCATGGGAAACTTTCCCTTTGTGTTTTTCTTTCTCCGCCTTTTTTCTCTCCGTTCCTTTCTTCTGGGTCGTCTTCCAGGGTCAGCTCGGTGTCTCCGTTCCCTGGGGCCCCCACCGCAACCCTCTCCTGGCTCCGACTGTGGGTACGGCCCTGGGCCGGGCTGGCACGCCGCGGCACGCCATCTGTGCAGCCCGTAGCCTCACCCGGGAGGGCAGGAGGGAGGGCCCCAGGTCCGCGGTGAGTCACGGGGGCCTTGCCAGCCAGCTGTGCTTCCCTGCTCTCCGGCCCAGCAGAGGCTCCTCTGGCTCGGGACACACCCTGGGCTTGTCTGGGCTGAGCGGCTTTGTCCCTGCTGTGATCCGATTCCTGGCGACCGGGTGGGGCTGGGTCCCGGCCTCTCCTCCTCCGATCTGTCTCTGGGCTCTGCGCCCTGGAGGAGGTCAAGGGGCTCTGCTGCGTTAGCTGCGTGCCTGTTTCAGCTCTCTTGCAGACAGTGAGTCCAGGCTGGTGCCCGGCACACAGCAAAGGCTTTTATGCTGTGGTGGCTTCTCTGGCCAGGCCCCCTGGGCCCTGCTTCTTGGCTGCAAAGGACCCATCAAGGGAGGATTCCTGAGTCCTGTCCTGAGGGCAGTTCTCCACATAGCCGCCATGTGGGAAGTCCAGAGGGCAAAGCCTTCAGGGACAGCTGGCATTGCAGAGGGCAGCTAGGACTCTGACAGAGAATGAGCGCCTTCCTGAACCAGGGGCAGGGAGGCGTCCTGGGTCAGGGCAGGCCAGGCTCCCCACCTCTAGTCAGCTCCTGAGGTTGGGCAGTGGAGGGGAAGAGGGCACAAAGGGCTCCAGGCTGCCTTGTGTGTAGAGAAAGGCCTCTCCTGCCGGTTGGGGTCTGGGGCTGTGGCTCCTGGCCCAGCGAAGGCACGGGCGGCCCAGGGCATTAGAGGCCAGGCAGAGCTGGATCGGGGCTGGTGTGGCCCTCCCCAGCTCCAGTCCAGGGAGCAGGGAGAAGGGGCTGGGATCTAGGGCCTTTTTTTCCCTTCCCCCTCTTGAGAGCTCTGCCTGGCACGGAGGCTCCCGGGCAAGAACGCGGCTCCAGTTACAGCCCAGGAACCTGGAGAGGAGAGCCTGGCCTGGGGGAGGGTCATGTGGGCCCACGGGAGCCCTTGCTGCCCCCTCCCTGAGCTGCAACCCAACCCTGACTGGTGCCCACTGCCCTCCTGGAGGCCTCTGGCCACCAGGCTGGACCCCCTGTGGGGAAGAGGCTCCCTTGGCCTGGCCCTGCACCTCCGCCTGGCTAGCATCTGGTTCTCCCAGGGCTGTGTCCCCATGCCTCCTTGCTGGCCTGGCCCCAAGCCCTTCTAGACAGAGGGGTAAGCAGGGAGGCCAGCCTGAGGCCATGGGGAGGGCTTGGGGTGCAGACTCAGACCCTCTCCCGAGGCTGCAGCGAGAGGGTAGGCCTGGGGTGGCCTGAGGACACGGCTTGTCCTCCACTGGGAGGCCCCTCTGGCCTCACCCTTGCTGGGTTGTGATCTCAGGTGAGATGGTGGATCCGGATTAGACGCTGGGGCTGCTCCTCGGCTGGGCCCACACACTCTGGATGTGGTGTCGGGACTGGGTCTGGGGGCTGTTGGTGCCCAGTGGGGCTTGGACCCCTGCCCCTGGCTGCTGTGCTGTCTGGCTCCCTGGCACTGTGGGCTTTTCCTTAGGGGTCCCAGCTGGCTTGGGACAAGGGCCGTAGCTTCCCACGGGGGCTCTTCTCTAAAGGCCCTGAGGCTGTTTTGTGGTGGTGGCCTTGCAGATAACGTCACTCAGGAAACATTTGCAGGCCACTTTGGGGGCCGAGATGGTGGGAGGCCAGGCCCTGCCAGCTTGTCCCCTTCTCTGGGCCTCAGTAGCCTGGAGGCCTGCCTGGAAGAAGCATGAGCAAGGCTGGCACTGAGGGATTGTTGAGGTGCCCCCAGCTGTGGCTCCAGAGCCAGCCATCAGGACTGGAAGGTGCTTGGAACTGGTCCAGAGGCCAGGCCGGAGGGAATGACCACTGCACATCGGGGGCCTGGTGGGCCTCGGGGCTGGCAGAGGCTTTTGTTATTGGATGTAACTCACGTCCTGTGAAATCCACCCTTTTTAAAGTACACATCCCCGTGGTTTTGAGTACCTCGTTCGCCAGGTCTTGCAGCTCTTACCACTGTTTGATTCCAGAACATTTTCCTCACCCCAGAAACCTCATACGCATTAGGCGGGCGCTGCCGTCCCCTCCCCCAGTCCCTGGCAAGCCCTCGTCTGTGTTCTGTCTCCATGGGTCCGCCTGTCCTGGGCGTTTCCTAGAAATGGAATCCTGTGCGGTGTGGCCTCCGTGCCTGGCATCTCTCACTCAGCATCACCGCCCAGCACGCGTCCTGTTGCCTTCCTTCTTATCACTGAGTCAGACCTGACTGGGTGAACCTCAGATTTTTTGGGCGGTTCATCAGTTGGCGGACATCGGCACCGTTTCCGCCGTTTGGCTCTGATGGATGCTGCTGCTGTGAGCATTGGTGTGTGAAGCTGTGTGTGCTTTCAGTTCTCGGGGTGCCTAGAAGCAGAGCTGCTGAGTCACGTGGAACTCTGCTGTTGTGTCTTCGTTTTGTTTTGTGTTATTGAGACAGGGTCTTGGTCCGTCACCCGGGCTGGCGTGCAGTGACGTGTGCAGCCTCCACCTCCCAGGCTCAGCCTCCTCGCACCTCAGCGTCCCAAGGAGCTGGGACCACAGGCACGACCCACCACGCCTGGCTCGTTTTTGTAGAGACGGGGTTTTGCCATGTTGTCCAGGCTGATTTTGAACTCGTGGGCTCAAGTGCTGGGGTGACAGGCGTGAGCCCCACTCCCCACCTGCGTTGCGGTTTTTGAGGCCCTGCCAAACTGCCCTCTAGACACAGCGTCTGACGTTTCCGCCAGCAGCGCACGAGGCTCGTGTCCCCATCTCGTCGCCAGCGCCGGTGTTCTGTTTTATTTTCTCCTGCGACCGCCCAGTGGGTGTGGAACGGCACCTCGTGTGGCCCAGTGGGTGTGGAACGGCACCTCGTGTGGCCCAGTGGGTGTGGAACGGCACCTCGTGTGGCCCAGTGGGTGTGGAACGGCACCTCGTGTGGCTCCGACTGCGTTTGTCAGGTGGCCAGTGGCGCCGAGCACCCCTTCCCGGCCTCATGGGCCGTGGGTCTCCTCGGGGAATGTCCTTGCACCCCTTCCCGGCCTCATGGGCCGTGGGTCTCCTCGGGGAATGTCCTTGCAGCCCTTTCCCGGCCTCATGGGCCGTGGGTCTCCTTTGCCTGTTCTTAGTGAGTGGGGAGCTGCTTGTCTTCCTGCTGTTGAGTCATGAGAGCTCTTTCCATATCTGGGTCTCTCCTTGGACTGAAGAGAGCCTCACCCCTCGACCCTGAACCTGGGGGCACAAGGAGCCAGCGACACCCTGACAGCCACACCGGGTGCGTGGGGGCTGCTGGGATGTCCCCCATTTCCTAGAGCCTGGTATGGGGCAGTTGTGGGTACTCAGGGGACTGGCAGAGGAGGCTTCGGAGAGGCTGCTGTCAAGGGTGTGGGGAGGGGGCCGTGTTTCCCACATTAGTGCCAACATCAGACCGCACAGGGGTCCAAGAGGGAGGCCGCCGGCTGTGGGTGAGACAAGCCCGGCTGGTCCCATGGCTCTGACTCCGAGCACCAGGCCTGGGGCACAGCTGGCTGCCTGGATGAGGGCACCTGCGGGTCTTTGGAGGTGCCAGAGAAGGAGGGGTGGGCCTGAGGTGCGGAATCAGAGGGCTGTGTGGCGGGCAGGAGAACCCTGGGAGGGGACATCTGGGAGGGGTGGGCCTGAGGTGCGGAATCAGAGGGCTGTGTGGCGGGCAGGAGAACCCTGGGAGGGGACATCTGGGAGGGGTGGGCCTGAGGTGCGGAATCAGAGGGCTGTGTGGCAGGCAGGAGAACCCTGGGAGGGGACATCTGGGGAAGCCCTTGGCCAGGCCTGGGGTGGGTGCTCTGGGTGCCACAGGCATGGGCTTTGGAGTAGCCGGGCATAGGCTGGGGTTTGGGCAGGTGCTGTCCTGGAGACCCCCCAACCACTTAGGACACCCCAGGAAGCATGTGGGGCCTGGCCACACAGAGTGCTCTGGAAGGCCAGGAGGGTGCGGAGGAAAGGGGTCAGGCGGCTGCCTTGTTTTGAGAGAACATGGAAGTGGTTCAGTGGGGCAGACCTCGGCAGAGGGCTTTGGGGCTGGGCTGGGGAACAGCAGGGCTCCCTGGGGACTTCTCAACAGGGAGAGGAGAGGACAGGGCAGTGGATAATGGGGGCATTTCTCCAGGACTCATGGCCTGCACAGGGACCCAGGTGGCCAGCTTCCCAGCCAGTGGGGCCACAGGTGGGAGGGGCTGGAGTGGCAGCCTGATGCCCCTGCAGGCTCCGAGGCCCTTCCTCCCTCCCACTCCGTGCCCAGGGGCCTTGGAACCCCCAGCCCCTCCCTGCCCCACCCACTTGGGGTCCTGGCTCCCTGGAGGCTGTGGAGGGTGTGTGGTGAGGACAGAGCAGCAGCGCCTGGCCGCCCACAGCTGAGGAAGCAGATGTCCTGCCCACAGCCGGCGGCCGTCTGGACAGGGAGACAGCTGGCCTCATCTCGCTCCCGCCTGCTGCTGGCAGCAGACACCCTAGTGCCCACCCTGGCCTCGGACCCCCCCGATGGCTGCTGGGGTGCCCCAAGGCTGTGGGTGCCCCACTCCCAGGTGTGGGTGATTCTTCCCCTAGGAAGGAGTGCACAGGCACGGATTCCTCCCCATGCTCTGGGTCCTGGGCGGGAGGGGAGGAGGTGATGCCTGCGGGAGGGTGGGGCAGCAGGAAGCGGCACCTGTTGACAGGCCTCCGTGGGTCTCCCGCCTGATCCCAGGGCTCCCTTTGTGCATTGTGCTGGGCGGTGGGGTCAGGACCGGCGCAGTTGTCTGGGAGTAGGACAGCCCCTGCGGGAGCGTCCATGGGACTGGGGACTGAGCCAGGCCCCCGGAACCCAGAAGGTGAGCCGCGGGTGGGGGTTCCCCAGACCTCAGCCTTCTGGCTGGAAGTCGATCTCTGATGGAGCTGACCCCAAGGGACAGGTGAGGCCCTGGGGGGACAGCAGTGCCGTTTGCCCTGTGCCCCGGGGCTCATCTGACCCTCCGCCGCTTCTTGCATGAAGCCCAGTAACTGCCTCCTTCACTACCTGTGCGCTGAATGCTGGGGTCGGCCAGGAGGGTCCCTGGGGACCTCCTCAGATGCCTCCTTCCCTCCCTGGTCACTCAGCTCTGGGATTGGCCAGGAGGGTCCCATGGGGTCTCCTCCAAGCTGCATTCTGTGCACCCCTCAGCCCAAGACTCCCTCAAGCCCGAGCTCCCCCGGCCAGGAGGATCTGTGTCACTCATTCAGCTGACAGCCCAGCCCCAGTTCCTATGGGACCCTGACTCTGGCAGGGCTGTTTCTACATCTGCTGTCAGACCGGGTGTGGTACCAACCTGGCCAGCAGGCTGCTGCAGCCTCCCGTGTGTGGACGGTGGGCCACGTGTTGCTGACCGCCCCACAGCAGCCGTGCGGAGCGCAGCCTCAGCAGGGATGTGACCTGGTTTTCCTTCAGAGGTCATTTTCAGGCACATCTATGGGCCAGGCCGGGCAGGGTGGCAGATGGATGGGGACGGTCTTACTGTGCCCGCTGACCTGGGTGGCACTGGGCCACCCCTGGCTCCGTGACCTGCAGCCTGGGCCCTCCCTGGAGCCTGTCCCCCTTCCGGCGTGGTCGTGGCTGGCTGGGCGCCGCTGCCCGCCGGAGGAAGCCCAGCTGTCCAGCTGGCAGCCGCAGCACCTCAGGACCGGTGGCCGGACGGGACTGTGGAAAAAGGCAAGCCGCAGGCTGCGTTTGTTTTTCTTAGCGATACCTGAGGTTGGTGCAGCCAGGGGAAGTGGGCTGGAGGTCTGTCCTGGGAGGAGCAGCTCTGGACCCTCCCAGAGCTGGAGAATGTCAGGGCCGGCATCCCTCCTGGCCAGATGCGGGCAGAGGCTGCAGCCCTGGGGTCACTGTGGGGTGGGGAGGAGAGCCAGGTGGACTTTGGGATGCCCCCTCTGTGACACCCACAAGCGTGAGCTCCAGAGGGGATGATGGTGTGGGAGGTGACACTGGTGGCTGCTGGAAGGTCCCATGGTTCTCCCTGTCCTTCCGAGCAGTCGGGCAGCTGTGTGGGTCTGCCGCTGTCCGGAAAGGCCGTGGGAGCTGTGGTCACTGAGCACAGAGCCTCCTGGAAGCTTCTGCTCTTCACCTTCCTCCCAGGGGTCCTGGTGCAGCCTGGGTTGCCTGTCTTGGGGCCCCCTCTGGGGTCCAGGGCCTTGCCCCAGAAAAGGACAGTCAGCTCAAGTGCCCTCAGACACTGGGGGAGCTGGGCTGGGCTCCATGGTCTGGTTGCCGCATGACAGAGTCATGGGTGCCGCAGACAGAGTCAGGGCAGAGCTCGCTCCAGGGGCTGCTGCGGGACTTGGGGCTTTCAGCAGGGTAGGGGGTGTTTCTGTCGGGCCCCAGGATGCCTGGCCTGGTGGGCACCTGAGTGAGTGCAGTGGAGGTTGCTGGGTGCCGTGGGTGTTCTGTCCCAGCCTCCCTCAGGGACTGCAGTCCGCCGGAGCCCCCTCATCTGCACCGGCATCCCTGTGGCACGTGCCCCGCCTGCTCCTGTGGATGGCTGGGCCCCGGTGGTGTCGCAGCCCTGAGGGGGAGTTGGGCTGGAAGCTGGGCTGGGGCTGGGTTGACTTGCAGAGCACGGGAGGGTGGAAGGTTGAGCTCAGTGCTAGAATGTGTTTTGATTTTGTTTCACACAGAAATTAAACGCTGTGTCGCAGGACTGAGGTTTTGCTGGCGGGGGCTCTGCGGCTTCTGGAACTGCAGCCTCTCCCTCCGCCCCAGCCTGGGGAAGAGAGCTGGGTCCCAGTCAGGGTGGCTGTCAGGGTGGCCAGGCCTGCTGGCGGGAGGCAGGGAGGTCGAAGGCCAGCTTGGGGATGTGAGCTCCCTCCATCAGACTTCCTATCCATCGTGCTGAGAGTAGGAAGGAGCCTGTGGCTCTATGGACCGGGCAGTGTAGGGTGGCCGTGCCTGTGTGTCCCGGGCTGCCTCTGGGGACAAGGCCCACTTGCTACCCTCAGGCTCAGGGCAGTGTCTGAGTGTGTGGGTCCTCCAAGGGTGGCCCGATCCCCAAGCAGCCAGGACATGGCAGCGGCAGGCCCAGCCCAAGGAGCAGGGGCCGTCCCCACTCAGACTCAGCCCTATGTGTGCTAAGCTCAGCTCCCTGTGGGGCTGGGGAGTGGTCTCTGCGGAGCTTCTGCAGGGATCAGTGCTGACCACCCCGGCCAGCTTCCAGGGCTCTAGGGGGTGGCCAGGTCACTGCTCCTATCTGCAGCGTGGAACTGTTCTGTGGCAAGGCAGCCGCAGCCACAGCCACGTGTGGGTGTTGTGCCATCTTCCTTCTCTCCAGCTGGCCTGTGTCCTCCTGCGTGACTGCACCTGGAACCAGAGCCAGAGGTGGGAGGTGGCCAGGGCTCGAGGGTGTGGGTGTCCCATGCAGCCGTCAAGCAGGCTCTTCACCGGGACAGCAGCCGTGAACTGGTGCTGCCGTGGGGCTGGCAGGGGTGCGGCCGGGTCACAGGCTCTCAGAATCCAGCCCTGCCTCCGCACTCATGGGCTGCACAGCCCGCCACACTGTTTAATCCCCTGAACCTCAGTCTCCTGCTGGTGTAGCGGAGTCAGAAACACACTCACCAGGTCGTTTAGGACACGAAGAGACACTGGCGAGCGTAGATGCCCGTTTCCAGCCACAGGCCCAGGAACCTCAGAGGGTTTTCTGCTCGAAACACCTAAACCTGGATTTTCACATGGATCTTATGTGTGTACATGCAGGTATACGTTTGTGTGTGTGCACGTATGGTGTTTGGGTTTGGATGGGTGTGTGCATGTGTCGTGTCTGTGTGTATGCCTGTGTGTATGGGTGCATCTGTGTGTCTGTGTGTATGGGTTTGTATGCGTGTGTCTGTGTGTATGGGTATGTATGGGTGTTTCTGTGTGTATGGGTTTGTGGGTGTATCTGTGTGTGTGTGCATGTGTGTGTGCGCGCGTGTGTGTGCATGTGTGTGTGTGCACGCACGTGTGTGTGTGTATTTAACTTTATGGCTGTCAAGGAGCTGATGAAATGGATGGACGACAGGGATCCCGAGAAATAGCAGGAGCAGATGCTGTACAGGAGAGCGTGAGGTCCGTCTGGTCTCGGGATGAGGTTGCATGGTAAAGGCCAGGGCCCGCTCAGGAGAGAATGTCAGAGGAGACCCTCCCACGCCCCAGGTGGCCCCCAGGGCAGGACACAGTCACCATCAACGCGGTCCGGCCCTGGCCTTGTGCTGGGTTTTGGGTGGCCTGGCTCTGGGACTGCAGGCGTTAGGAGCTGGGCTAGTGTGCAAGAACCTTTCCAAATCTGTGCCAGCATCCTGGTTCTGCTGTCAGATACCACAGACCAGCTGGCCTCAAACAACAGGACTGCTGCCTCTGGTCTGGAGGCAGGAAGCCAGAAATCACAGTGTCCGCAGGGCTGAGCCCCTCTGGAGGCTTGAGGGGAGGGTCCTTCCTGCCTCTCCCAGCTGCACCTTACACCCGCCTCCATCCTCATACGCCCCGCCTCCATCCTCATACGCCCCGCCTCCATCCTCATAGGCCCCGCCTCCATCCTCATACACCCCGCCTCCATCCTCATACACCCCACCTCCATCCTCATACGCCCCGCCTCCATCCTCACCCCCCCCCCAGCCTCCATCCTCATACGCCCCGCCTCCATCCTCACCCCCCCCCCACCTCCATCCTCATATGCCCCGCCTCCATCCTCACGGCCCTCTCATCCGCCTCAGTGTCTTCTCTGTTTTCCTTTTCCTTTTTTTCTGAGACAGTGTTTCTCCATGTTGCTTAGGCTGGTCTCGAACTCCCAACCCCAGGTGATCCACCTGCCTCAGCCCCTCAAAGTGCTAGAATTACAGGAATGAGTCACCGCACCGGGTCTCTCCTTTTTCGTGTAAGGACAGGCTCCACTGGCTTTAGGGGCCACCGTGTCTGGGATGGTCTTGCCCTGAGATTCTTATCTCAGTGATCTCTGCAAAGCCTCTTATTCCTCCTAAGGCCTGTCTGAGGTTCCGTTAGACACAGTTGGTGGGGACGCCGTTTGCATTTGGCGGGGTTAAGGTAGCACCTTTATCCTCTGCTTAAAATTGTTCCTGCCAACTGTTCCCAAGTACAGTGAGTAGCCCGGGGTCAGAGCTAACCAGGCCTGCACAGAAACACAGCGGAGGCCTCGCAAAGACAGCCTCAGCCGGCAGCTCTCCTCGCTGTGCCTCAGGAAGGAAGACACTGGGATGGCTTCGAGGCTCGGGAAACCACAAAGACTGACCCAGCAAGTCTGGAGAAACCAAATAGAGCTAGAGGGGAAGAAAGTAAGTCATGGCCTGATTTACAGTAGATTAGAAACAGCTGAAGGGAATCAGCGCACAGGACGATAGGTCAGAATAAATTACCCGGAGTGTAGCGGAAAGGCGGTGAGGTGACAGGCAGAGGGCAGCGGACCTCGATGGCACGGGGAGGCTTGCCAGAGGCCGAGAGGGTGCGGGAGCAGGACAGGGCCGGTGTGGATGTGGGGAGAGGGCGAGCGTTTTCCAAAACTGAATAAAGCTGTAAAGAAGATGCCAGAAGCCCAGCCTCTTCCCAGGCAGAAAGTAGAAATCTCGCTGGAACGTGACATGTTGGAAGAGCGCAGCAGGCAGGGCACATGCCTCACGCCTGTGATCCCAGCACTTTGGGAGACTGAGGAAAGAGGGTCACCTCAGTCCTGGAGGTGGAGGCTGCCGTGAGCCGAGATAGTGCCACTGCCCTCCAGGCTAAGCAGAGCAAGACCACATCTCAAACAAACAAAAAAACTGGGCGCAGGGGCACATACCTGTAATCCCAGCACTTTGAGGCTGTGGTGGGTGGATCACCTGAGGTCAGGAGTTTAAGACCAACCTGGACCACATGGTGAAACCCCGTCTCTACTAAAAACATGAAGAAATTAGATGAGTGGCCAGGTGTGGTGGCTCATGCCTGTAATCCCAGCATTTTGGAAGGCCAGGGTGGGTAGATCACATGACGTCAGAAGTTTGAGACCATCTTGGCCAACATGGCGAAACCCCATCTCTACTAAAAATACAAAAAAATTAGCCAGGTGTCATGGCAGGTGCCTATAATTCCAGCTACTGGGGAGGTTGAGGCAGGAGAATCGCTTGAACCTGGGAAGTGGAAGTTGCAGTGAGCTGAGATCACACCACTGCACTCCAGCTTGAGCAATAGAGCGAGACTCTATCTCAAAAAAAAGAGTAAAGAAATTGAAAAAATGGGGGGAAAAGTCACAGCATTGAAGACAAAGAATTATAAAAGCCATCTGAGAAAGCAGAATACAGATGAGGCGTGAGGACACCACCGAGCTGGCACCAACCTCGGGAAATGGAGGCCCTGCCGCCTCCCGAGATGCAGGAAGGAGCCAGGGCAGAGCATGGGCTCTGAGGGTGCCATGGAGGGAGTGCTGACCAGTAAAACAGGGTCTTGTTGGGCCCCAGATGGAGCGAAAACACGCGATAGCACGTAGCTCTGGGTGGGAGCGTCAAAGGGAATGTGCTCTCTGGCCTGTGCCGCCTGGGGAGAGAAGACACCGAGCAATGAGGTTTGGGTTCGTCACAGACACGTGGTGTAGCGTTGAAGGTGACCGTGAAATTACAAAACAGACTGTGCAGCTTCAGATGAGCAGAGGGAAAACGTGGAACAGCAACAAACCCCAAAAGAGGAAAAGAGGATGAAAACCAGCACGTGTGGTCAGCAGAGAGGGTGAAACGAGGGTAAACTGAGGCCCTAGGAGACGCACTGCTCCAGGTGTAAGGCTGGGCTGATTGAGGTGTGATTAGGGGCTAATTAAGAGTCCCTGTAAGAGACACTCGGAGGACGCAGAATGTGACAGGAGGGGAGAGAACTCACCAACTTGCAGGGCTTGGGGCGGAGGGAATCTCGAGAGGAGGAGGAGGAAAGAGCCAGAGGGTGAACCAGGCTCTGCAGTGACCGGAGCCTGTGACTTGGGGCCTGTGTGGTGGCCTGAGGCTGCGAGTGGGGTCACTACGATTCAGGTTAGCGAGGAAGGCGTGTCCAGAGCCAAGGCCGGCTGGAAGCTGCGCCTGTTAGCCAAGCAGTGACAGAGAGGAAATAGAAGGCACTGCTCCAGGACACACACCTGGTACCGCGAGGCAGGCTTACCGCGGACGGGAACGCGTGAGTGCTGTGGGTGGAGCGTGGAAGCAGCCACGGCGTTCCCCTCAGCCAAGGCCGACCTCGGAGCAAGGCCCCAACCCTCTGCATAAAATTGAAGGCTGAGACAGGCCAGGAAGCTGCAGAAGCCGTGGCAG
The DNA here is from genome assembly GCA_031835075.1 of Saguinus oedipus. Lineage (NCBI taxonomy): Eukaryota > Metazoa > Chordata > Mammalia > Primates > Cebidae > Saguinus > Saguinus oedipus. Next base: position 1,240,049 of record CM063188.1, on the reverse strand, counting down.
AAGCGAGCAGAGGTTGGTTCGTGAGGTTTAGAAAAAGAAGCCATCTCTGTAACACGGAAGTGCAGGACCTGATGGGGCCACTGCAGCCAAGATCACTGACCGAGGGGCACCCTAACAGCAGGTCTTCGGTGCAAGTGAGTCGGCCTTCTACCGGAAGATGCCATCTGGGACGGTCATAGCTAGAGAGGAGTCAGTGCCTGGCTTCAAAGCTCCAAGGGACGGGGTGACTCTCTTCTTTTTTTTTTGAGACGGAGTTTCACTCTTGTTACCCAGGCTGGAGTGCAATGGCGCGATCTCGGCTCACCGCAACCTCCGCCTCCTGGGTTCAGGCAATTCTCCTGCCTCAGCCTCCTGAGTAGCTGGGATTACAGGCACGCGCCACCACGCCCAGCTAATTTTTTGTATTTTTAGTAGAGACGGGGTTTCACCATGTTGACCAGGATGGTCTTGATCTCTTGACCTCGTGATCCACCCGCCTCGGCCTCCCAAAGTGCTGGGATTACAGGCTTGAGCCACCGCACCCGGCCGGGGTGACTCTTTTGATAGGGGCTCATGCAGTGGGTGAAAGGTAGATGCTCATTTACCATTGCAACAATTCTAGGACTGTCGGGAATTACCCCGATCTACTCTGGCTGTGCTCTAGAAATAGTGTAGCAAAGTCTGATGACGGCATGTTTGTTCCCATCATGGTTTACTGAGTGTTTTAAGCCCACTATGGAGACTTACCGCTCGGAAAAAGATTCTTGCAGAGTATTATTGCTCACTGGCTGTGTCCCGGTCACCTAAGAGCTCTGATGGAGATGTGCCAGGAGATAAACGCGGTTTCCATGCCTGCTGACACAGCATGCGTCTCCAGTCCATAGGTCACGGAATCATTTCGATGTTCGAGTCTTACTATTTAAGACATTTGATAAGGCTGCAGCTGCCACAGACAGTGGTTCCTCTGACCGATCTGGGAAAAGTCTGTTGAAAACCTGCTGGAAAGGAGTCGCCATTCTAGATGCCTTCAGAACATTCATGATTCATGGGAGGGGTCAAACAGCAGCGTGAACAGGAGTTCGGAGGGTGCTGATTCCAGCCCTCGTGGCTGGCTCTGAGGGGTTCCAGACTTCAGGGAGGAAGTCGCTGCAGATGTGGGGAAGCAGCAGGAGGACTAGTTAGAAGTGGAGCCTGGAGGTGGGACTGAACTGCTGCAGCCTCGTGAGAAACGTGAGTGGGCGGCGACTTACCTCTTACGGACGAACAGAGAAAGTGGTTTCTTAGGCCTGGCACGGTAGCTCACACCTGTAATCCTAGCACTTTGGGAGGCCGAGGCGGGCGGATCACCTGAGGTCAGGGGTTCGAGACCAGCCTGACTAACGTGGGGAAACTCCGTCTCTACTAAAAATACAAAACTTATCTGGGCATATTGGCGGGTGCCTGTAATCCCTGCTACTCAGGAGGCTGAGGCAGGAGAATTGCTTGAATATGGGGGGCGGAGGTTGCAGTGAATTGAGATCTCACTACTGCACTCCAGCCTGGGTGACAGAGTGAGACTCTGTCTCAAAAAAAAAAAAAAAAAAGGCCGGGCGCGGTGGCTCACGCCTGTCATCCCAGCACTTTGGGAGGCCGAGGCAGGTGGATCACGAGGTCAACAGATCGAGACCATCCTGGTCAACATGGTGAAACCCCGTCTCTACTAAAAATACAAAAAATGAGCTGGGCATGGTGGCGCGTGCCTGTAATCCCAGCTACTCGGGAGGCTGAGGCAGGAGAATTGCCTGAACCCAGGAGGCGGAGGTTGCGGTGAGCCGAGATCGCACCATTGCACTCCAGCCTGGGTAACGAGCAAAACTCCGCCTCAAAAAAAAAAAAAAAAGAGAGAAAGTGGTTTCCTGAGATGGAACCTACTCCTGGTGGAGATGACAAGAAAGGATTTAGAACTGACAGGAGCCGAGCGGATAGAGCAGCGGCAGGGTCTGAGAAGAGTGACTCCTGTTGTGAAGACAGTTCCACTGCGGGTGAACCTGCTGCGGAGACGCCTTTCGTGAAAGGGAGAGTCCCTGGGTGGCAACCTTCATAGCTGTGTTGCTTTAAGAAATTTCCACCCCAGCCTTCAGCAGCCACCAGCATGGAGGCAAGACCCTCCCCAGCAAAAAGATGACAACTCGGCGAACGTCAGAGGATGGTGAGCCCTTTAGTGATCCAGCGTTTTTAACTAAAGTGTTCGCAGTGTTTTTCAAACATAATGCTGTTGCCCACTTAGTAGACTGTACCATACACATACCTTGGAGAAGCACATACCTTGGGGAACCAAACAACTCACGTGATTTCCTTTATTATGACCTTCTCTGTTTTTTTTTTTGTTTTTGTTTTTTTTTTAGATGGAGTCTCCCTCTGTTGCCCAGGCTGCAGTGCAGTGGCGTGATCTCAACTCACTGCAACTTCTGCCTCCAAGGTTCAAACAATTCTCCTGCCTCAGCCTACTGAGTAGCTAGGGTACAGGCGTTTGCCAGCATGCCTGGCTAATATTTTGTAATTTTAGTAGAGATGGGGTTTTGCCGTGTTGGTCAGGCTGGTCTAGAACTCCTGACCTCATGATCCACCTGCCTCGGCCTTCCAAAGTGCTGGGATTCCAGGCGTGAGCCAATGTGCCGGCTGTGACCTTCTCTTTATTGTGATGGTCTGGAACCAAAGCTTTAACATCTCCGAGGTGTGCCTTTGTATCCCAGTAAAGCTGTTCAGAAAGAAAAAAATGGGATCAGAGAGGAAATCTTTTCCAAGAATAGCTCAGTCCTTAGATGGCTTCATGGCTAGTTCTTCAGAACAAACAAGATACAATTCTCACCTGATACAAACTCTTCCAGGAAAGTTAAACAGAGGACCCCTCACCCAGGCACTGAAAGTCAGTGGGACAAAGATCACACACACGGATGTGAGAATCCTAGGAAGACAATGTCAGAAGACATCCAGCCCTGTAGAAATGGGACACTGTCAGTCAGAGACATCAGCCCTGTAGAAAAGGGACACTGTCAGTCAGAACACATCCAGCCCTGTAGAAAAGGGACACTGTCAGTCAGAGACATCCAGCCCTGTAGAAATGGGACACTGTCAGTCAGAGACATCAGCCCTGTAGAAAAGGGACACTGTCAGTCAGAACACATCCAGCCCTGTAGAAAAGGGACACTGTCAGTCAGAGACATCCAGCCCTGTAGAAATGGGACACTGTCAGTCAGAGACATCAGCCCTGTAGAAAAGGGACAATGTCAGTCAGAGACATCAGCCCTGTAGAAAAGGGACACTGTCAGTCAGAGACATCAGCCCTGTAGAAAAGGGACACTGTCAGTCAGAACACATCCAGCCCTGTAGAAAAGGGACACTGTCAGTCAGAGACATCCAGCCCTGTAGAAAAGGGACACTGTCAGTCAGAACACATCCAGCCCTGTAGAAAAGGGACACTGTCAGTCAGAACACATCCAGCCCTGTAGAAAAGGGACACTGTCAGTCAGAGACATCAGCCCTGTAGAAAAGGGACACTGTCAGTCAGAACACATCCGGCCCTGTAGAAAAGGGACACTGTCAGTCAGAGACATCCAGCCCTGTAGAAAAGGGACACAGTCAGAGACATCAGCCCTGTAGAAAAGGGACACTGTCAGTCAGAACACATCCGGCCCTGTAGAAAAGGGACACTGTCGGTCAGAGACATCAGCCCTGTAGAAAAGGGACACTGTCAGTCAGAACACATCCAGCCCTGTAGAAAAGGGACACTGTCAGTCAGAGACATCCAGCCCTGTAGAAAAGGGACACTGTCAGTCAGAGACATCAGCCCTGTAGAAAAGGGACACTGTCAGTCAGAACACATCCAGCCCTGTAGAAAAGGGACACTGTCAGTCAGAACACATCCAGCCCTGTAGAAAAGGGACACTGTCAGTCAGAGACATCCAGCCCTGTAGAAAAGGGACAATGTCAGTCAGAGACATCCAGCCCTGTAGAAAAGGACGGAGCCTGTCCTGGTCAGGTTGAGTCTGGGTAGACAAACTTCCACAGAACGTCGGTCAGTTTCTCTAGCTTCTCACCTTAGTAGATGAGAGAGGAGTCACACCTTAAAAGACGTAGGACGACATTCTGTAACATTCAGTATCCACTACGATTTTTCTTTTCTGAGATGGAGTCTCACTCTTGTCCAGGCTGCAGTGCAGTGGCACCATCTCGGCTCACTGCAACCTCCGCCTCCCAGGTTCAAGTGATTCTCCTGCCTCCACCTCCCAAGTAGCTGGGATTACAGGGCTGCGCCACCACGCCTGGCTAATTTTTGTGTTACTATTTCTTAAATAGAGACACGGTTCCACATGTTGGCCTGGCTGGTCTCTTAACTCCTGACCGCAAGTGATCTGCCCTCCTTGGCCTCCCAAAGCGCTGGGATTACAGGTGTGAGCCACTGTGCCTGGACCCATTTATGATTTTAAAGGTTCTTAGCAAACAAAGAACCAGAGGTGCCTCTGGGGCCTGAGACGGTGTTTGGGCGTCAGGCTCATGCTGAAATGTTGAAGGCGTTCCTCTGAAGGTGAGGAACAGGCCAGGGTGGCTGCTGTCAGCTTCATGTAAACTGGGGTGAAGTAAGCTGGTTTTTCTTTATAGATGGTCTCAGTCACCCAGGCTGGCACGCAGTGGTGTGACTGTGGCTCACAGCAGCCCCCACCTCCCGGGCCGGGGTCTGGACCATTTGCTGAGTGTGGCACGAGCTGCGTGGATTCTGGATAGGCCGTCCATGCACTGGCACAGCTCACAGCAGTGTGGGGAAGAATGCGCTTCCCCCGTCCTGGGAATGCTTGGTCCGGTGCAGCCACAAACGCGCACGCACGTGCAGCGCTCTCTGAGCTTATCCACACACCGCTGGGCTCCGCTTGTCCTCTGAGCACGCCCAGGGCGACTCGGCATGGATGCACACGGGCGCTGCCTCTCACGGACCACGTGACACACCACGGAGCGTGTGGATCCCACGTTCGCGGCTGCTCCCCTGCTGTCTCCAGCATGTTCCTGTCACAAGCCTGAGCTGAATGGCGTGCCGGGAAGGTGCAATGCACATGTAGCCTGTGCTTCCAGAAAGAGAACTGGCGGGCGTCTTAGTCTATGCAGCTGCTGCGGTGAAACACCACTGCCTGTGAGCCTGCAAACACAGGAGTGTGCTGCTCAGCTCTGGAGGCCAAAGTCCAAGGTCAGGGTGTAGCAGATTCCGTGTCTGGCGGGGGCACTTCCTGGTTCATGGACAGCGCCTCCCCACCATGTCCTCACGCAACGGTCTCTCTAGGGCCCTTTTATTTATTTTTATTTTATTAGTATTTTAACTACAGCTCACTGCAGCCTTGACCTCCCAGGCTTAAGTGGTCCTCCCACCTCAGCCTCCTGAGTGGCTGGGACCACAGGCATGCACCACCGTGCCTGACTAATTTTTAAAGACTTTGTAAAGACCAGGTCTCAGTATGTGGCCCAGGCTGGTCTTGAACTCCTGACCTCAGGTGATCCTCCCACCTTGGCCTCCCCAAGTGCTGGGATTACACACGTGAGCCGCCGCACCTGGCCTGGGGTCTCTAAGGACATAATCCTGTTCGCCACCTAATCACCTTCCAGAGGCCCCGCCTCAACTGCCACCACTTCGATGGTGTTAGGTTTGAGCATGTGAATTTGGGGAAGATGCAAACATTCAGAGCCCTGCGGTGGGTTACATGTCGGTCTGGAGTTCCAGCCGTGGCAGTGTCTCCCCGTGTCCTTAACAATGTTCTCATCACATTTGACACATGCGTATTAACTAATGAAGCATAATCTATCTATCTATCTACCTATCTATCTATCTATCTATCATCTATCATCTATCATCTATCTATCTATCATCTATCATCTATCTACCTATCTATCTATCTATCATCTATCTATCATCTATCATCTATCTATCTACCTATCTATCATCTATCATCTATCTATCTATCATCTATCATCTATCTATCATTTATCTATCATCTATCTATCATCTATCTATCTATCTATCATCTATCATCTATCATCTATCATCTATCTATCATCATCTATCTATCATCTATCTATCTACCTATCTATCTATCTATCATCTATCATCTATCTATCATCTATCTACCTATCATTTATCTATCATCTATCTATCATCTATCTATCATCTATCATCTATCTATCTACCTATCTATCTATCAATCATCTATCATCTATCATCTATCTATCTATCATCTATCTATCTACCTATCTATCTATCATCTATCTATCTATCTACCTATCTATCTATCTATCATCTATCTATCTACCTATCTATCTATCATCTATCTATCATCTATCATCTATCTACCTATCTACCTATCTATCATCTATCTATCTATCATCTATCTACCTATCTATCTATCATCTATCTATCATCTATCTATCTATCATCTATCATCTATCATCTATCTATCTCTCATCTATCATCTATCTACCATCTATCTATCTATCTCTCATCTATCTATCATCTATCTCTCATCTATCATCTATCATCTAATCTATCATCTATCTATCATCTATCTATCAATCTATCATCTATCATCTATCTATCATCTATCTATCTATCTATCTATCATCTATAATCTATCATCTATCTATCATCTGTCTATCTATCTATCTATCTATCTATCTATCTATCATCTATCTATCATCTATCTAATATACATTTTCCTGAGATGGGGTGTTGCTCTGTTGCCTGGGCTGCTCTCCCGTTCCTGGGCTTAAACGACCCTCCCGTCACGGTCTCCGGAGCGGCCGGGACGGCAGGGACAGCGTGTCTTGGAGTGGGGCTGCGTGTCGGCTCGTGGGTTTGAAGAGCCAGTTGGTTTCCTTCCCTTGACCTGTGGGTTTATACTCACTGTGTGTCTTCAGTCTGTTCGTTTGTTATTGGTTTATAGGAAGAGATTTGCGTCCAGACACATGTGCAGGCACACACACGTGCAGACACGTGCAGACACTTGCAAAAGACACGTGTGCAGGCACACATGCAGACACGTGTGCAGGCAGATACTTCCAACAGACACGTGTGCAGGCACACATGCAGACTTCCAACAGACGTGTGCAGGCACACACACATGCAGACACATGCAGACACGTGTGCAGGCACACACACATGCAGACACGTGTGCAGGCACACACGTGCAGACACAGACGTGTGCAGGCACATGCAGACACACACATGCAGACACGTGTGCACAGCACCGGGCCTTGGTCTGGATGCGAGTCGCAGGGTTTGCCCCAGATGTCACTCGTCGGTTGGCCTCTGGACTTTGTGCCACCTCTTTTTATCTTTGCCATGCGGAGATTTTTATACTTCTGAGTAGTCAAATGTATTTGCTTTTCGGCGTGTTCCGGGTTCTGAGCGTCACGGAAGAAGCTTCCAGGTTCTGCGGGTGTGTTGGGAACCACACCTCCCTTCTTCAGCCCTCGTGGCAGGTTTCTGTCCTGAGAGCCGCACCTGTCAGGAGGGTCTGGGCCTCCTCCCTGGGCCTCCTCCCTGGGCTCAGGCCCCAAGATCGCCCGCCATGCTCCCCGGTGTGCCTGGTGGCGCCTGTTTATCCTCAGAGCTGCAGCCCCCGAGGCTCTGAGTCCCCCTGGTTGGGGGACATTGAGCCCACCCTGACAGTAAAGGGGGCATGGGGCAGGGGCCCCCCGGGCAGGAGAGGTGAGGGGTGGGGGCTTGAGAAGGCACGGTCAGAGCAGCACAGCATTCAGTGACTACTCCAGGGAACGGCGTCGCCCTCGGGCCTCAGGCCGCCCCCCGTGGCCCCTGGGCTGGGGGTCACCATTCCCTCCACACCCTTTGCCAGTGCTGACAGCCCACCCCGCCTGGCCTTGGATCAGGGTCAGTCCCTGCAGCTGCGTTTATAGAGCTGCCTCTGATGGAGGGGTGTCCTGGGGCTGGAGGGAAGGGCAGCTGCCCAGCGAGTCTCCAGGGGCAGCCACACCTGCTGCCCTGCTGTCCACCTGCTCCAGAGACGCCCTAGGGAAGGCTGGAGGACTCGGTTTGCCACCGTCAAACCGACTCTGCTTGCCTGGGCCTCACCCTGACCAGTGTGGGCGAGGTGGTGGGTCACAGGGAGGGGGCAGGGCAGGCTGATATTCCCAGTCCCCAATGACGGGGAGGGAGGGCTGGCTCTGGTGGATGGGGCCCCTCCTCTCCTCCCCTCCCCCTCTTCCTAGCACCCTCTGGCTCCCGCCTCCCTGTCCGCCGTCCACACTGGTGTAGGGCCTGTGCCCGCCTGGCTGTAGGGGTTTTCTGGGACGGTGGCTTGGGCTTGTGGCTCCTGGCGGGTCCAGGCCTAGGGAGAGGCACAGGTGGGAGGCTGTCGTCCTGGGGGCTATTCTGGGCACAGCTGTGGCACTCCATCTGGGGATGGAGGTCCCGGTCTGCAGGCTGCCTTTGTGTGTGGAGTGCGACTCTCCTGGCCCTGCTCCCCAGCCTGCCCCCGCCCCCCGCTTGGCTCTGTGTGCCCAGCTGTCCTGGGATATCCCATCGCTGGACCTGGGACTTGGAAGCCTCTGTGCATGGATGCCCACAGTGCCACCGGTGCTCCTGTACTGACCCCGAGGGTGTCTGAGGGGACCTGTGAGCACTGCGCCTACTTCCCTCACCCCAGGCCTCTCCCAGCATCAGCCCACAGCAGCGTCTAGGCTCCGAGACTGGCCGGTCCCTCCTGCCCTCCCCATGGGGCTGTGCCTGGGGCCCCCGATGTTCAGTGTGAGGACACTGGGCTGGCAGGTCTGACACAGAGCTGCAGAGCCTGGGCGGTCAGCCCCAGGATAGACAGGTGACATGGGTCGGCCTTGGCTCAGTGTGGACTTGGCTGGGCCAGGGTGCGGTGCGAGGGAAGCGTGTTCAGTGAGCCCAGCGGCAGCGGCCTGGGGACGGGGGCACCCAGTGGGGTGGAGCCGGGTCCCTGGAGCAGTGGAGGTTGGGGGTGCGTCCTGAGTGCTGCGGCAGCTCGGGCCTTGTGTAAAGATGGAGGGTGGTGTGCCTTAGCTCAGCGGCCCCCAGGAGTGGCTTAAGGGATGGGTTAGCTGGGGTCTGTCCTGCAAAGGAGGATGTCCAGGCTTGGTGAGGTGAGGGGAGTAGAGGGAACCAAGAGCCAGCTTCTCAGCGCCGCAGACTGAGCCACTGAGGCGGGGACACCCCAGCCGGACCCTGGGAATATCTGCGCAGACTGTAGGAGTGCTAGGAGGCTCCAGGGGCCACAGGACCGGGGGACATCCCAGCGGGTCATGGCAGAGGGTGGGGTGACCTCACGCTGGGTCAGCTGGGGCTGAAGAAGGTGGAGGGTGTGGCAGATGCCCATCAGGCATAGCTTGGGCTTCAGGCTCCAGAGCCTCCTCCCTGCCCACAGTTCTGGGCCAGGCTGTCCTCTTGCGTATGTGTGTGTTGTGGGGGTCTCGTCCGTCCAGTGTGGCCAGTCAGCTAGACTCCCTGAAACTGGGGGCGTGGAGTCAGCAGCAGAGACAGCCGTGCGGTTGCTGAGACCATGCTCGCTGGAGTGGGGGCTGTGGGGGTTCCTCCCCTCCCCTGCCTGGCTCATCCTGGGTTCTGTCTGCCCCTCTCACCTGCGGATGGACACGCCTGTCCCCTGTCCCCTGGCTACTGAGACACCTGGCCCGGCTCCAGCAGGGCTTCCCGGGGCCGGGCTCACGCTGACCTCTCTGTGCCCAGGCTGACGGGCAGCGAGCCCCTGACCGTCCTCCCGCTGACCCTGGAGCCCGAGGCGGCCGCCCAGGCACACTACAAGGCCTGCGACCGGCTGAAGCTGGAGCGGAAGCAGCGGCGCATGTGCCGCCGGGACCCGGGCGTGGCGGAGACGCTGCTGGAGGCCGTGAGCATGAGCGCGCTGGAGTGCCAGTTCCAGTTCCGCTTTGAGCGCTGGAACTGCACGCTGGAGGGCCGCTACCGGGCCAGCCTGCTCAAGCGAGGTGAGTGTGGCCGGCCTGGCCCTCAGGGAGGCTGACGGCAGAGGCGGCAGCCCAGGCCTCGTCCGTGTCCCGAGGCCCCTCTTGGGCTGCTCTCCTGGGACCCGGGCCCAGCCTGCCAGAGGAAAGGGTGGCCCCTTAGCTCCCTGGCAGCACCTGCCCTGCTATAGGCACAGTCATTGCTGGTGGCCAGGGTATGCTGGCTCAGCTTTAGACGGGGACCCAGGCTGCCCGGGGCTGCCCTGATAGCCCTTGGCTTCTGCCAGATGGCCCAGTGCCCAGTGGGCTGTGCCTGTGCAGACCCTCTTCCCACCCTCATGGGGGCTCTCCACCGCCTTATTTCAGCCACCCTCCCACCTGGGGCTCCTCGCACCCCCTCCCAGGGGCTCTCCGGCACCTATTTCAATAACCCTGTCACTTCAGCCCGGGGGTAGCTGGGGCTGCAGCCGTGTGCCACTGCACTGCAGTACCTTGTTTAAAAATTGGGGACCTGAGGCCCAGGGCAAGGCAGAGCTTGCCAGTGGCCCCATGATGAGGCTGGGAGGTTCGAGACCCCGACCTGGACTGTGACCACGGACCCGGAGCCATGGCCAAGGCGGCTCTGGTTTCTCCCCACCCCAGCCAGCCCTGCACCTGGGGCGCGTCCAAACCCTGTCCCGAGTGCAGCCCCAGGAAAGATGCTTGGAGCCGCCACATGGGATTCATACCCTTGGGGTGGTTTGGCTCAGCACGGTGAAGGGGGAGCTCACTGACCTGCCCCTGCCGACCCCAGGCTTCAAGGAGACCGCCTTCCTCTATGCCATCTCCTCGGCTGGCCTGACCCACGCACTGGCCAAGGCGTGCAGCGCGGGCCGCATGGAGCGCTGTACCTGCGACGAGGCGCCCGACCTGGAGAACCGCGAGGCCTGGCAGTGGGGGGGCTGCGGGGACAACCTCAAGTACAGCAGCAAGTTCGTCAAGGAGTTCCTGGGCCGGCGGTCCAGCAAGGATCTGCGAGCCCGCGTGGACTTCCACAACAACCTCGTGGGTGTGAAGGCAAGTGGGGCGGGGCGCGGGGCGGGGCGCGGGGCTGGCAGGTAGGAGGGGAGGGCCAGAAAGAGGAGCACCGGGGGTGGGGCGGGGCGGGGTGGGGCTGCTGCGGGGCAGGGTGGCACATAGCGGAGTGTTCCCTGTAAGAGGCTGCAGTGCCAGCCAGGAGCCTGGAACCTCTCATGCCCATAGGGCTCCCTACCCACCAAACGGGGCAGTAGCCATGGAGGGGTGCCCCATGTCTGCCCGGTCCCCCTGGGGCCCCAGGAGGGTCTTCCTGGTTAGGGGGTCTAACCAGGATCATGGGACTGTGGGTCTCGTGCCAGCAGGCTTGTCACCAAGACTGGTGGGAGGAAGACTTGTCCTGCAGACCAAGGTGGCAGGCATGGTGGGCAGCGGCCCCCGGGGAAGGGCTAGGGGTATGGCACCCACTCACCCAAATCAGGGAGTCCAGTTCTGCCCCAGTGGCCCTCTCTGTGGCCAGGCCTCTGTTCTGAGGGACAGAATCCCGCCCTAAAGATTTGGAGGTGAAAGGAATCAGTTCTCTCCCGAGCCCTTCAGCGGGCGGGGGGGCACTGGCTGCGGCGTGGCTGGCCCGAGGTGACCGCGGCTCTCTGCTCATCCTTTGTGCTACCTTCAGTGCCCAGGTCTATGTGTCTGGGGGAGTCTGGGCTGGACCTGTAACCCCAGTCTGCACAGAGCCCCCAGCATCTCCACAGTCCCTGAGCGGGGATGGGCAGGGTGGGCACGTCTGTTGGAAGCTGAGGGGTGTTTCTCCTTTCTGCCCTCATCTTCAAATTCGCTGGGCAGGCCGGGACTGTGGAGCCCTCGCCTGGGGAGGGCGAGGTGGTGAGAGCCAGGCCTGCTGTGAGCCTCGCTTGTGGAGAAGTCCGAGCACCCAGTAGCCACCTTTCTAAAGGATCAGCCTCCCCTTTTGGGCCTCTCATGCCTCCTTCCGCCTTCTCGGGATGGCTGGTGGGCATGGGAGGGGCTGCAGAGTGGATTCAAGCCCCAGGCAAAGCTCCTTCTTTTCCTTTGTGCCTGACCCCCTTCCCCTCTTCACGCTTTGTAAGAGATTAATGAGAAGTCGGAACATGAAGGGTGCTCCCTTAGCTCCATAGAGCCTGGGTCAGCAGCATTGTAATTAGATTGGTCCCGGCTTCTCTGCAAAGCATCATTAAATGTGACTCTTCGGTTGCTGGCCAGAGGCGGCTGCCATGTCTTTATCCTCCTTGAGCCAGCCCTCCTGGGGGCTGCTGACCTGGGAGCTGAGCCGCCTGGCTCGGGTCCCACCTGGGAACGGGCCTCCCCACCAGGCCCATCTTTGCAGGTGGGGCCCTAAGTCCCAGGAGAGGACAGACCCAGCCAGGCTTCTGTAGCAGTCCCCAGTATGGATTGTGGTACCTGGCCCTCCCTGCTGTGGGTGAGGGGTGCACCCCTCTCTGGGGCTGGCCTGGACCCTCTCTCGAGGTGTAAGGGGCTCTCTCCCCCCAGGAGCTCCTCTCACCCGCAGGTGGGCCTCCCTGCTCCTGCAGTGCCCGCACTGGCCCTCCAGCAGCCTGACCCTCAGCGCTCGTGGACTGGGGGCCGTGTCTGCATGAGCGATAGCACCTGGTTCCCGATACTAGGGGTAGGGAGGTCGTGGTCAGCTCACACATACACCACTGGATGAGGCCACGCTTGTCCTCACCTGTCTAGCGAGCCTTGTGCTGAGAGCAGACGTGAAGTCCTGGTGGGACTGGGATTATGAGTGTGGGGACAGAAGCTCCAGCCCCTGCCGAGGGTAGCCCCCAATGCAGGGTGGGCATCAGGCAGGAGCCCCCTTGTGGAGGTGCAGGGGCGGCCACCCTGGGGGCTGAGGTGCCTGGAGCCTCTGTCCTGGCAGTCAACAGCCTGGAGGAGGCAGAGTGGCCGTGCATGCCAGGAGCCTGAGCTGGATGTGGGATGCGCAGTGGTGGCCTGGGCCAAGGTGCGGGGTCTGCCTGGGGGTCAGGGGTGGGGGCCGCTCACTGCCCCCCGCCCCGCACAGCCCTCACACTGTCCTCCCTCCTGCCAGGTGATCAAGGCCGGGGTGGAGACCACCTGTAAGTGCCACGGCGTGTCAGGCTCCTGCACGGTGCGGACCTGCTGGCGGCAGCTGGCGCCCTTCCACGAGGTGGGCAAGCACCTGAAGCACAAGTACGAGACAGCGCTCAAGGTGGGCAGCATCACCAACGAGGCTGCCGGCGAGGCAGGCGCCATCTCCCCGCCGCGAGGCCGCGTCTCGGGGGCGGGGGGTGCTGACCCGCTGCCCCGCACTCCAGAGCTTGTGCACTTGGACGACTCACCCAGCTTCTGCCTGGCCGGCCGCTTCTCCCCAGGCACTGCCGGCCGCAGGTGCCACCGCGAGAAGAACTGCGAGAGCATCTGCTGCGGCCGCGGCCATAACACGCAGAGCCGGGTGGTGACGAGGCCCTGCCAGTGCCAGGTGCGCTGGTGCTGCTATGTGGAGTGCCGGCAGTGCACGCAGCGCGAGGAGGTCTACACCTGCAAGGGCTGAGTCCCCAGGCCCCGCCAGCCCTGCTGCCCGGGGTGCAGGCATTGCACACGGCGTGGAGGGTCTCCACCTGCAAGGCTGAGTGGCTGGGCCCAGCCCCAGCTGTGTGGGGTACCAGCATTGCACACGGCGTGGAGGGTCTGCATCTGCAAGGCTGAGTGGCTGGGCCCAGCCCAGCTGCCCGGGGTGCCCGCATTGCACACGGCGTGGAGGGTCTCCACCTGCGAGGCTGAGTGGCTGGGCCCAGCCCCAGCTGTGTGGGGTGCAGGCATTGCACACGGCGTGGAGGGTCTCCATCTGCAAGGCTGAGTGTCTGGGCCCAGCCCAGCTGCCCGCATTGCACACGGCGTGGAGGGTCTCCACCTGCAAGGCTGAGTGGCTGAGCCCAGCCCAGCTGCCCGGGGTGCAGGCATTGCGCAGAGCATGGAGGGTCTCCACCTGCAAGGCTGAGTGGCTGGGCCCAGCCCAGCTGCCCGGGGTGCCCGCATTGCACACTGCGTGGAGGGTCTGCATCTGCAAGGCTGAGTGTTGGCCCAGCCCCAGCTGTGTGAGGTACCAGCATTGCACACAGCATGGAGGGTCTCCACCTGCAAGGCTGAGTGGCTGGGCCCAGCCAGCCCTGCTGCTTCGAGTGCAGGCATTGCACATGGTGAGAGAAGGTCTCCACCTGCAGGGGACGAGTGCGCGGGCCTGGCCATCCCTGCTGCGCAGGGTGAGGGCCATGCACACAGTGTGAGGGGTCTACACCTGCAAGGACTGAGGGTCTTTCCTGGCACCCTGGGGCAGACAGCTGAAGCAGGGGGCCGGGGGCCATCTGAGTTGGCTGTCTTAGCCCTGTGTCTCCCCATCTCCCGCACCCAGAGGCAGGAGCTGGCTCTGGTCCGGTGTATGCAACCTCTGCTTACGCCCTGGGCCACGACCACCTCCATCCGACCTGAGAGCTTTGCTCCAATGCTTTCTGAACTGTGTCCCGTCCCCAGCACACCAGTCCCTGGGGAGCAGCGCCGCATGCCAGCCCACTGGCTTTTGCTCCCCACCGCCTCTGAGGCACAGGGGCAGGTGCACCTTGGTGACCACATGGCCTCTGTGTGGCCGCCCGTGGGGGACTGGCCTGGCCCAGGCTGCCCCGACACCAGCACTGTCTTCGGAGAGTGAAACCACTAGAAGAGGACACGGCCTGTTCCGCCCCCGCAGGGCCCGGCCGTGCAGGTGCCCAGGCTCGGGGGACACTGCCGACCTCTGACGTTGAGCACTTCTCTTTGGAGTGAATATCGGTGACTTTTAAATTATTATGATTATTTAACTAATATAATAATTATTATTTTCTCCATCCCTGCCGCCTCCCCACTCAGCTAAGCTCCAGTCTGGGAGGCCCCGCCTCCGTCCCTGACCTGTTCCCTCCCAACCCCGCCTCTGATCTGCTTAGTCGTTTGAAACCACTAAATTGAGATAGATGTGTAGTTAAGGAAACACGGTGAGCTGTGTCTGGCCACAGCCCTTGGGGCTTCTGGAAGCCGGCTCCCCTCACCCCGTGCCAGCTGGCCACTGCCATGTGGTGGGCCAGTGGGGGCCCCTGCCCTGCACCCTGTGGGCAGAGGGCCCAGCCTGGCGGCTCCATGCAGATTCTCGGGCTGGAGTTGGTGGTGGGGTGTGGGTGCTGTGAGGGGCAGGACGGCCCTTTGGTTCATGTCATATCATGAGGAAGCCCCTTGCTCTGTGTTACTAGGGGACAGATTGGGACAGAGGCCAGTGGAGGGAGTCTCGGGCTCGCATCTGGCCACAGAACGCCGTGCTTTATGGCCCTGCTGTTGCCTTTGCTGGGGACAGTGTGCCTTGCACTAACCTGGCTTGGTTTGAGGGTGTGGTACGTGTGTTGAGTGCGCTGGCGTGGTTGTGTGTGTGTGCTGGCATGGTCATTACATGTGTGTGAATGTGTGTGTGCTGGTGTGGTCAGTGTGTATTGTGTGCTAGCATGGTCAGTGTGTGTGTGTACTGGCGTGGTCTGTGTGTGTGTGTATACTGGAGTGGTCAGTGTATATGTGTGTGTATACTGGTGTGGTCGGTGTGTGTGTGTGCTGGAGTAGTCATTGTGTGTGTGTGTACTGGCATGGTCTGTATGTGTGTGTGTGTACTGGTGTGGTCTGTGTGTACTGGCGTGGTCAGTGTGTGTGTGTATATTGGAGTGGTCAGTGTATATGTGTGTGTATACTGGTGTGGTCGGTGTGTGTGTGTACTGGCATGGTCTGTATATGTGTGTATGTGTGTACTGGCGTGGTCAGTGTGTGTGTACTGGCGTGGTCTGTACTGGCGTGGTCAGTGTGTGTGTACTGGCGTCTGTGTGTATACTGGAGTGGTCAGTGTATATGTGTGTGTATACTGGTGTGGTTGGTGTGTGTGTGCTGGAGTAATTGTGTGTGTGTACTGGCATGGTCTGTATGTGTGTGTGTGTGTGTGTGTACTGGCGTGGTCTGTGTGTGTGCTAGCATGGTCATTGTGTGCTGGCATGGTCAGTGTGTTTGTGTACTGGCGTGGTCTGTGAGTGCTGGCATGGTCAGTGTGTGTGTGTACTGGCGTGGTCAGTGTGTGTGGGTACGTGTACTAGCATGGTCTGTGTGTGTGTGTACTGGCATGATCTGTGTGAGTGCTGGCATGGTCAGTGTGTGTGTGTGTGTGTGTGTGTGTACTGGCGTGGTCAGTGTGTGTATGGTGTGGTCTGTGTGTGTGTGCTGGTGTGGTCAGTGTGTGTACTGGCATGGTCTGTGTGTGTATACTGGAGTGGTCAGTGTATATGTGTGTGTATACTGGTGTGGTCGGTGTGTGTGTGTGCTGGAGTAGTCATTGTGTGTGTGTGTGTACTGGCATGGTCTGTATGTGTGTGTGTGTGTACTGGCGTGGTCAGTGTGTGTATGGTGTGGCCTGTGTGTGTGCTGGTGTGGTCAGTGTGTGTACTGGCGTGGTCTGTGTGTGTGTACTGGAGTGGTCAGTGTATATGTGTGTGTATACTGGTGTGGTCGGTGTGTGTGTGTGCTGGAGTAGTCATTGTGTGTGTGTGTGTACTGGCATGGTCTGTATGTGTGTGTGTGTACTGGCGTGGTCAGTGTGTGTATGGTGTGGCCTGTGTGTGTGCTGGTGTCAGTGTGTGTACTGGCGTGGTCTGTGTGTGTATACTGGAGTGGTCAGTGTATATGTGTGTGTATACTGGTGTGGTCGGTGTGTGTGTGTGCTGGAGTAGTCATTGTGTGTGTGTGTGTACTGGCATGGTCTGTATATGTGTGTGTGTACTGGCGTGGTCAGTGTGTGTATGGTGTGGTCTGTGTGTGTGTGCTGGTGTGGTCAGTGTGTGTACTGGCGTGGTCTGTGTGTGTGTACTGGAGTGGTCAGTGTATATGTGTGTGTATACTGGTGTGGTCGGTGTGTGTGTGTGCTGGAGTAGTCATTGTGTGTGTGTGTACTGGCATGGTCTGTATGTGTGTGTGTGTACTGGCGTGGTCAGTGTGTGTATGGTGTGGTCTGTGTGTGTGCTGGTGTGGTCAGTGTGTGTACTGGCATGGTCTGTGTGTGTATACTGGAGTGGTCAGTGTATATGTGTGTGTATACTGGTGTGGTCGGTGTGTGTGTGTGCTGGAGTAGTCATTGTGTGTGTGTACTGGCATGGTCTGTATGTGTGTGTGTGTGTGTACTGGCGTGGTCAGTGTGTGTATGGTGTGGTCTGTGTGTGTGCTGGTGTGGTCAGTGTGTGTACTGGCGTGGTCTGTGTGTGTATACTGGAGTGGTCAGTGTATATGTGTGTGTATACTGGTGTGGTCGGTGTGTGTGTGTGCTGGAGTAGTCATTGTGTGTGTGTGTACTGGCATGGTCTGTATGTGTGTGTGTGTGTGCTGGTGTGGTCAGTGTGTGTACTGGCGTGGTCTGTATGTGCTGGTGTGGTCAGTGTGTGTGCTGGCATGGTCAGTGTGTGTGTGGTGTGGTATGGTGTGTGTGTGCGTGCGTGCGTGCGCGTGTACTGGCGTGGTCAGCGTGGCCGTGCTCTGCTGTCAGTGGCATGGTGCTGCCTTAGGTTCCCTGAGCCTCTCGCCCCGGGCTCCATCCGGTGGGTGTTCCAGCAGCTGTGGGCTGGGTTCTGAGTGGGCTGACAGTGTGGACACAGGAACTACTGAATGAATGGGTGTCTCAGAGCCCCAGAGGTCTCCAGAAAGCCCTGGGGGGGTCTGTGTTTTTAAAAGAAAACCTATTTATGTTGCTGTGGGTCTCGCCATCCCTGTGTTGCAGTACGTAAGAACGTTTATTCTGTGGTTCAGAGCGCACCGGACACGTGTCTGTGGCTGCGTCACTAGACCGCAGCGTGGGTGCAGGACGCTGGGTTTGTCCCTGGTCTGGTGCAGGCCTGGCTGGGGGGTGGCCCCTGCCCTCTGCTCTGTCTGTACCCACCGGACCCCGAGCGGCACGGCTGGCCAGACACCCTCATGTCATGACAAGACTGTCACTCAGTCACTATTGGTCTATGAAGGGCGTCAAGTCAGAGGAAGGTTTTCATTTTTAATCAAATACCACATTTAGCTCTATGTCATAAGTATTCAGAAAAGTATTTTTTTAAACAAGGCAGACCGAAAATGTCTGCCAGCGAGTTGGTTTCTATACAAACATATATTCGAATGTCTTGCTGGATGAAGAGGCCGCTTGGCCGGAGCCTCCTGTTTCATGTGCTTCTCTTCTGTGGGGCAGTAGAGGGCAAAGGGCCATTGGGAGGGGCTCGGCCCGCTCCTTGGCCGGGGGACCCAGCCACCTTCTCTGCACTGGGCCCCGTCCTGAGGGACCTGGACCCCCGGGTGGCTTCTGGCCAGGTGTGGGCGGGCGGGAGGGGCCCTGTGTGTGCTCCGAGTCTCCGTGCGTGCAATGATTTCTCTACCTCATCTGTGTGGCCCGTCCCGGAGGGACTGTGGAGAATGTATTTATTTAACAGCTTTGTGTCACAGAACCGGAAACAAATGGAAACACGAAATAAATGTATTTTAAATTATAGCCTCATCTCAGTCTGCTGCCTTCACAGGGGCTTCTGTGGGCCTGAGGAGGAGGACAAGAAAGGAGGCTTGGAGGGGAGGTGGGCTCGTGGAGGTGTGCCTGGGAAGGAGGAGGAATGGGGAGGAGGGATCAGGGAGAAGGAGGAAGGGGAGGTTTTCAGGAGAAGGGGTATCTAGGGAGGAGGGCCTGGGGAAGAAGAGGACCTGGGGAGAGAAGGACCATGAGGAGGAGGAGGACCTGGGGAGGAGGAGGACCTGGGGGGAAGAGGACCCTGAGGTGGAGGAGGACCCTGGGGTGGAATAGGACCCCAGGAGGACCTCAGGAGGAGGAGGACCTGGGGAGGAGGAGGACCTGGGGAGGAGGAGGACCCTGGGGTGGAGGAGGACCTGGGGAAGAGGAGGACCTGGGGAGGAAGAGGACCCTGAGGAGGAGGAGGACCCTGGGGTGGAGGAGGACCCCAGGAGGACCTCAGGAGGAGGAGGACCTGGGGAGGAGGAGGACCTGGGGAGGAAGAGGACCCTGGGGTGGACGAGGACCCTGGGGAGGAGGAGGACCTGGGGAGAGGAGGACCCTGAGGAGGAGTAGGACCCTGGGGAGGAGGAGGAATGGGGAGGAGGGATCAGGGAGAAGGAGGAAGAGGGAGGTTTTTGGGAGAAGGGGTATCTAGGGAGGAGGGCCTGGGGAAGAGGAGGACCTGGGGGGAGAAGGACCCTAGGGAGAGAAGGACCTGGAGGAGAAGGACCCCGAGGAGGAGGAGGACTCGGGGAGGAGGAGGACCTGGGGCGGAGGAGGATGATCCTGGGGCAGAGGAGGAGGATCTGGGGAGGAGGACCCTGGGGAGGAGGAGGACCTGGGGAGGAGGAGGGCCCTGGGAGGAGGAGGGCCCTGGGAGGAGGAGGACCCTGGGAGGAGGAGGACCTGGGGAGGAGGAGGGCCCTGGGGAAGAGGAGGGCCCTGGGGAGGAGGAGGGCCCTGGGAGGAGGAGGGCCCTGGGAGGAGGAGGACCCGGGAGGAGGAGGACCCTGGGAGGAGGAGGGCCCTGGGAGGAGGAGGACCCGGGGAGGAGGAGGACCCTGGGAGGAGGAGGGCCCTGGGGAGGAGGAGGACCCTGGGGAGGAGGAGGGCCCTGGGAGGAGGAGGGCCCTGGGAGGAGGAGGACCCTGGGAGGAGGAGGGCCCTGGGAGGAGGAGGACCCTGGGAGGAGGAGGACCCGGGTAGGAGGAGGACCCTGGGAGGAGGAGGGCCCTGGGAAGGAGGAGGACCCTGGGAGGAGAAGGACCCTGGGAGGAGGAGGACCCGGGGAGGAGGAGGACCCGGGGAGGAGGAGGATGTGTGAAGGAGGACCTAGGGAGGAGGAGGACCCTGGGAGGAGGAGGACCCAGGGAGGAGGAGGACCCGGGGAGGAGGAGGACCTGGGGAGGAGGAGGATGTGTGAAGGAGGACCTAGGGAGGAGGAGGACCTGGGAGGAGGAGGGCCCGGGGAGGAGGAGGGCCCTGGGAGGAGGAGGGCCCGGGGAGGAGGAGGACCCGGGGAGGAGGAGGGCCCTGGGAGGAGGAGGGCCCTGGGAGGAGGAGGACCCGGGGAGGAGGAGGACCCGGGGAGGAGGAGGGCCCTGGGAGGAGGAGGACCCGGGGAGGAGGAGAGCCCGGGGAGGAGGAGGGCCCTGGGAGGAGGAGGACCCTGGGAGGAGGAGGGCCCGGGGAGGAGGAGGGCCCGGGGAGGAGGAGGGCCCTGGGAGGAGGAGGACCCGGGGAGGAGGAGGGCCCTGGGAGGAGGAGGACCTGGGGAGGAGGAGGACCTAGGGAGGAGGAGGATGTGTGAAGGAGGACCTAGGGAGGAGGAGGATGTGTGAAGGAGGACCTAGGGAGGAGGAGGATGTGTGAAGGAGGACCTAGGGAGGAGGAGGACCCTGAGGAGGAGGAGGGCCCTGGGGAAGAGGAGGACCCTGGGGAGGAGGAGGACCTGAGGAAGTGGAGGACCGTGTTAGGAGGACCTAAGAAGGAACTCCAGGGGAGCAACCCCATCTCCCAGCCACTCTGGGCACCTTTGTTGGGCAGGCATCTCTAGGCTGCTGTATGGCCCAAGCCCACCCAGGTCCCGTGCCTCCCGTGTCCAGACTGGAAGGCCTGGGATACCACAGGAAGCCCTGTCCAGCCCCATCTTCTCAGGTACCTGGCTCCACCCCACTCCTGCACACAGCCTCTTCCTTAAGGAGGTCCCCAGCAGGGCCTCATCATCCCCCTGCCCTGCATCTGGGGTCTTCTGGGCACAGCCCCCTGACTAGGAGCCAGCCCCAGGCCCACAGTCCTCACCTTCCCCTCAACTCCATTGCCCTCTGAGCCCACATCGTGGGTCCCCCACCGCCACGACATGCCCTGCTGGAAACCCCTCACTGGCCCTTCCAGACCCTGCCTGCCCCTCTCCTGCCACCTTGCTTCTGAGCTGTGCCCTCTCAGACCTCCAGGTCCACGCCCACCACAGGACTGGGGAGGGGGCTGCCCGCTGAGGAATGTGGGATTATGTCCCTGATGGGAACAGTCCAGGCCTCCTATTCCAGGGGCATAGTTCCTACCAAGAGGCTGCTGGGGCTTCCTGAGCCAGTCCGGGGGGCCCTCAGCCTCGGTTCTGCCGGGTGAAGCCACTGGATAGTTCTGCCTGGGGGGACAGGGCTCTGGAGGGCAGGGTGGCCCGGGGCTTGGGCCTCTGTGCCCAGGCAGAAGGGGGATGTGAGCTGTCCAGCAAGGGAGCAGGTGGCCTGAATGAGACCATTCTTCTGAGTGACAGCAGTGAAACCATAGCTGAATTCAATCTGGGTACAGGCGGTGGGCAGGCGGTGGCCAGGCGGTGGCCAGGCTGCTGAGGAGACAAGTCGCTGGTGGGTGGACTGGCTGAACAGACCACCCTGCACAGCCAACCCTCCCATTTGTCCCGGATCCCCGCTGTAGGGGGTGGGGTCCCCTGTGTGTGGTGGATGCTCTGTGTCTGGTCAGTCTTTTGGGGTCAGCATCTGCGTCTGTGTGTGTGTGTGTGTGTGGTTGGATTCATGTGGGTCTGCATGTCAGTGCATCTCGGCAGGCATTGTGTATGTGTGTATGTTGTATGTCTGTGTCCCCTCTGTGTGCATTTATATGTGAGCATGCATGTGTGTGTAGCTGGGTTTGTGTGCCTGTGTCCACATGTGAGCATGTGTGTGTGTGTGTGTGTGGCTGGGTCCACATGTGAGCATGCATGTGTGTGTTGTGCATGTCTCTGCATGCAAACATGTGGCTGGGTCTGTTCATTTGTGTCCATTTGTGCCTGCCTGTATATGTGTGGCTGAGTCCATGCATTGGTGTTTGTGCATGCATGTGTATGTGTGTGTATATCTGTTGTGAGTATGCATCCATGCATGCAGCTAAGTCTATGCATCTGTGTCTGTGTCTCTTCATGTATGTATGTATGGCTGGGTCTGTGTATCTGTCTACATGTGGGAGTATGTGTGTGCACACATGTGACTGGATTCATGCAGCTTCATTGATGTGTGTGCATTAATGTGTCCATGAGTCTGTCATCTGTCTCTGCTCACAGGTGCATGTACATGCATTTGCCCATGTGTGCTTGTGTCTGTGTCCATGTGGGCCCATGCACGTGCATGGATGTGTCCATGTGTCTGTGCCATGCGTGTGTCTGCATGCACACATGTGCTTGAGTGCTGTGTCCATGTGTGTCCATGTCAGTGCCATGTGTCTCTGCATGCACACGTGCTTGAGTGTGTCCATGTGTCTGTGCCATGTGTGTCTCTGCATGCACACTTGCTTGAGTGTCTGTGTCCATGTGTGTCCATGTGTGTGCCATGTGTGTCTGCATGCACACATGTGCTTGAGTGTGTCCATGTGTGTCCATGTGTCTGTGCCATGTGTCTCTGCATGCACATGTGCTTGAGTGTCTGTGTCCATGTGGGTCCGTGTGTTTGTGCCATGCATGTGTCTGCATGCACACATGTGCTTGAGTGTGTCCATGTGGGTTCATGTCTGTGCCATGCGTGTGTCTGCATGCACACATGTGCTTGAGTGTCTGTGTCCATGTGGGTTCGTGTGTCTGTGCCATGCATGTGTCTGCATGCACACTTGTGCTTGAGTGTGTCCATGTGGGTCCGTGTGTGCCATGCGTGTGTCTGCATGCACACTTGTGCTTGAGTGTCTGTGTCCATGTGGGTCCATGTCTGTGCCATGCGTGTGTCTGCACACACATGTGCTTGAGTGCTGTGGGTGTGTGCTGAGCCATAGCTCAGCTTTCTCTCCACCTACGTCACCTTTCCTGGGTGATTGAGGTTGGGCCCCCACCCTCACTCTGGCCTCCTCCCGCTGACAAGCTCCCACTGGCCCTGGGCCCGCCGTATGCAGCGACATCCACCAAGGGGGTGGAGATACCTTGGAATCCGCCAGGAGCTTCCCTACCTGCTCGAGCACCGGTCAGAGGCTCCCAGGCAGTTTCTGGACAATAGGGCATCCACATCTTGGCTTGCTGGGGCAAGGAAAGCAGGGCCCCTGCGGCGTGGAGTCACTCCAGCCGAGCGGTCTCAGGTGCCATTCGCAGGTGGGAGACAGGCCTAGGACACACAGGTGGCCAGAGGCAAGCCCAGGCTTGAGGCCGAGGCGGGCTGGGTGGGCTGGGGTGGCTCCAGGGCCCGGCTGAGGCATCTGGCTCCCCTCCAGGTGGCAGCAGGGGGTGGCTAGGGGATTAGGTAAGAAGGCGCGGTTAGGTAATGTCTCAGAAGGGCCTGGGGTGTGCAGCGGGAAGGTTTGGGTGGGATCCTTCCAGGCTGGCTTCAGGGAGGGAAGAAGAAGGTGGAGAGGGGGAGGAGGAGGGGCGGGAGAAGGAGGAGGGGAGGAGGCAAAGGAGAGGAGAAAAAGGGAGGGACGAGAAGGAGGAGGGGAGAGTGAAAAGAGTGAGTCTGGCACTCCAGAGCCCGGGCAGGCTGTGGTTAGACCCTGTGTCGCCCTTCCTCTGCCGTGGACCTTGGGAACGGTTAGGGACCCCAGGATGATGTCCTCACCGCTTCCATGGGGTCTGGCCCAGGCTGCACACTGCAGGTGCTGTGGGGCCGGCCCCCGAGGCAGCTGCTGTCAGGGTAGAGGGAGGTGGCCCAGGAGGGCCCGGGGTGCAGGAGTCTGGAGGTGGTGGGAGGCTCAGCCTCACTCCCAGCCCCACCTGCCTACAGAGGCTGCAGGCCCTGCACTGGGGCCTGGGGTCCCAGGGGTTTTCCTTCCCTGCATGTGCACTCTGTTCCTGGGGCCTCTCCATGTGGGTGGGCCTCATCCTGGGCTGGGGTGGCTGTCCACAAGGAGGTGGCCTCCACCTGTCCTGCATCTCATCCCCTGACCGTGCTGCCTGTCTTCTTAGTGCCCCTGACGTGCACCAGAGCCCCTGTTCCTCCAAGCCCCACTGGACCCTCGCTGCAGCCTCTGTGCTCCTTTGGAAGCCTTCCCGGCACACTGTCCAATGTGCACAGCCACCGGCTGGTCCAGGAGGAGCACACGCTGGGCAGAGCTGTCACCTCCCTGAAGTGGCCTTGCTTGGGTCAGCTGGGCACAGGGGGCTGATCGGGAAAGAGCAGGCCACTTCTGGCAGCTGCAGAGGGTCTAGGCTGGGGCCCAGAGCCCTGACCCTGCCTGGTCCTGCCTCTGCCGGGCTCCAGACCTTGGTTTCCCCATCCGCCCATCGGGAGGCGGTCTCTGCCTGACAGCCTGGGATTCTGGGCAGGAGTCTGCCGTGGGGCTGGCCAGACCAGGTGGAGGGGCTGGCGTGGGTGCTGGGGGCGGCAGGGCCTGACTGGGCGGCTTTGCCGGAACGCCCCTGTAGCTAGTGGATGGAATGGAACAGGGGTCCAGCAGGTTGCCAGGGAAACAAGACCAAATAAACACTCCCCCTGCAGCCCTGCGGAGGGGGCTCCTGTGGCAATGACCTCATTTGGCCACCCAACCCTGCGCACAGCCAGGATGGAGGTGGGGGGTCTGGGGCTGGCAGGGGAGCCCAGCATCCTGTGTTTGTGTTGGGCCCATGTCCATGGCAACAGCTGGGGGCTCCTGCTATGGTTACCAGCCAGAGGGAGGG
The DNA here is from genome assembly GCA_031835075.1 of Saguinus oedipus. Classification (NCBI taxonomy): domain Eukaryota; kingdom Metazoa; phylum Chordata; class Mammalia; order Primates; family Cebidae; genus Saguinus; species Saguinus oedipus. The sequence continues at coordinate 1,215,393 of CM063188.1, read as the reverse complement.
GGAAGGAGGAGGGGAGAAGAGGAGAGGATGGGGGAAGGGAGTTAGAAGAGGAGGAGGAGGGAGAGTAGGGGAGGGGAAGGGAAGGGAGGAGAGAGACAGGGGAAGGGGCTGGGATGGGGCGGGGCCCAGGCCAGGGCTCCAGGGGTGGCCTTGGCTCTACAGCCAGTCCTCCCTGGCTTCTGCAGCAAGTCCTAAGCCATGGAAGGTAGCAGTGGCTCTCGCAGGCACCCTGAGTCTGTCCTGGAGGGCCGGGTCGCAGGTGAGTGCATGTGTGGGTTTTCACCCACACAGGCTTATCAGCGCCCATTTCCAAGGGCTGGGGCCTAAGACCTGGGTTCTCTTGAGGATGTGGTGTCGCCAGGGCCAGGGTCTCATCTGAGGCTCGCCTGGGGCAGGTTCTGCGTCCAGGCTTGTGCCCTGTCAGAGGGAGGGCCTGGGTCCTCAGGGGCCATCCCCGAGGCCTTCCTCAGCTCCCTGCCATGAGGACCTCTCTGAGGGGTGGCTTCCTCAGCATCCCAAGGTAATGGAGAGGGTCCGCCGGAAGGAGGGGCCTCGAAGTCTGTGGAGCTGCCAACAGGGGTGGCGGGACTGCTGCTCTGCTCTGCTGGCCAGGAAGCAAGTCAGGGCAGCAGCCCGGGGTGCAGGGGTCACAGGAGGCCCGAGGGGCTGTCTGCCATAGTGCCCAGCGTCTGGCACCGGGATTCACCAACTGCCACATTTACAGCTGGCCCTTGAACAACTGCGTGGGTTTTGCCCACGTGGGTCCCTTACACGCAGATTATCTCCTGCCTCTGCCACCCAAGATGGTGAGGCCAAGCCCCCTTTCCTACTCCACAGCCTCTCAGGATGAAGACCAAAAGGACGAAGGCCTTTAGGAGGGTCCGTTCCACGCAGGGAAGGGGAACGACATTTTCTCTTCTGTGGGATTTTCTCACTAAGGAGTCAAGACTCCAGCCTGCTGTATTGTGTGAACAGAGTACCTGACACGGATGGTGCAGAATGCAGGCTCATCACCTGGTCATGTTACATGGTACCTGACAGAGAGGACGTGGGCTCATCACCTGGTCATGTTACACAGTACCTGACACGCAGGACGCGGGCTCATCACCTGGTCATGTTACACGGTACCTGACACGCAGAACGCATGCTCATCACCTGATCATGTTACACAGGACCTGACACGCAGGACGCGGGCTCATCACCTGGTCATGTTACACAGGACCTGACACGCAGGACGCAGGCTCATCACCTGGTCATGCTACACAGTACCTGACACACAGAACGCATGCTCATCACCTGGTCATGCTACACAGGACCTGACACGCAGAACGCATGCTCATCACCTGATCATGTTACACAGGACCTGACACGCAGGACGCGGGCTCATCACCTGGTCATGTTACACAGGACCTGACACGCAGGACGCGGGCTCATCACCTGGTCATGTTACACAGGACCTGACACGCAGGACGCGGGCTCATCACCTGATCATGTTACACAGGACCTGACACGCAGGACGCGGGCTCATCACCTGGTCATGTTACACAGTACCTGACACGCAGGACGCGGGCTCATCACCTGGTCATGTTACACAGTACCTGACATGCAGGACGCGGGCTCATCACCTGGTCATGTTACACAGGACCTGACACGCAGGACGCGGGCTCATCACCTGGTCATGTTACACAGGACCTGACACGCAGGACGCGGGCTCATCACCTGGTCATGTTACACAGGACCTGACACGCAGGACGCGGGCTCATCACCTGGTCATGTTACACAGGACCTGACACGCAGGACGCGGGCTCATCACCTGGTCATGTTACACAGGACCTGACACGCAGGACGCGGGCTCATCACCTGGTCATGTTACACAGGACCGGACACGCAGGACGCGGGCTCATCACCTGGTCATGTTACACAGGACCTGACACGCAGGACGCGGGCTCATCACCTGGTCATGTTACACAGGACCTGACACGCAGGACGCGGGCTCATCACCTGGTCATGTTACACAGGACCTGACACGCAGGACGCGGGCTCATCACCTGGTCATGTTACACGGTACCTGACACATAGGACGCGGACTCATCACCTGGTCATGTTACACGGTACCTGACGCGCAGGACGCGGGCTCATCACCTGGTCATGTTACACGGTACCTGACACGCAGGACGCATGCTCATCACCTGGTCATGTTACACGGTACCTGACACGCAGGATGCATGCTCATCACCTGGTCATGTTACACAGGACCTGACACGCAGGACGCGGGCTCATCACCTGGTCATGTTACACGGTACCTGACGCATAGGACGCGGGCTCATCACCTGGTCATGTTACACAGGACCTGACACGCAGGACGCGGGCTCATCACCTGGTCATGCTACACAGTACCTGACACGCAGAACGCATGCTCATCACCTGGTCATGTTACCCAGGACCTGACACGCAGGACGCGGGCTCATCACCTGGTCATGTTACACGGTACCTGACACATAGGACGCGTGCTCATCACCTGGTCATGTTACACGGTACCTGACACGCAGGACGCGTGCTCATCACCTGGTCATGTTACACAGGACCTGACACGCAGGACGCGGGCTCATCACCTGGTCAAGTTACACGGTACCTGACACGCAGGACTCAGACTCATCACCTGGTCATGTTACACAGGACCTGACACGCAGGACGCGGGCTCATCACCTGGTCATGTTACACAGGACCTGACACGCAGGACGCGGGCTCATCACCTGGTCATGTTACACAGGACCTGACACATAGGACATGGGCTCATCACCTGGTCATGTTACACGGTACCTGACACGCAGGATGCAGGCTCATCACCTGGTCATGTTACACGGTACCTGACATGCAGGATGCAGGCTCATCACCTGGTCATGTTACACAGGACCTGACACGCAGGACGCGGGCTCATCACCTGGTCAAGTTACACGGTACCTGACACGCAGGACTCAGACTCATCACCTGGTCATGTTACACGGTACCTGACACGCAGGACGCGGGCTCATCACCTGGTCATGTTACACAGGACCTGACACGCAGGACGCAGGCTCATCACCTGGTCATGTTACACGGGACCTGACACGCAGGATGCAGGCTCACCACCTGATCATGTTACACGGGACCTGACACGCAGACTCATCACCTGATCATGTTACACAGGACCTGACACGCAGGATGCGGGCTCATCACCTGGTCATGCTACACGGTACCTGACACGCAGGACGCGGGCTCATCACCTGGTCATGTTACACAGGACCTGACACGCAGGACGCGGGCTCATCACCTGGTCATGTTACACAGGACCTGACACGCAGGACGCGGGCTCATCACCTGGTCATGTTCTCAAGGCTTCCGGCCAGCAGGAGGCTGTTAGCAGTGCAATTCTAGGAAGCCAGAACTTATGTGGGGATTTTCTTTTTCTTTTCTTTTTTTAAACGGAGTCTGGCTCTGTCACCCAGGCTGGAGTGTAATTGTGTGATCTCAGCTCACTGCAGCCCCAACCTCCACCTCCGCCTCCTGGGTTCAAGGGATTCTCCTGCCTCTGCTTCCCATGTAGCTGGGATTAGAGGAAACATGCCACCAATCCTGGCTAATTTTTGTATTTTTAGTAGAGATGGGGTTTCACCGTGTTACCAGGACAGTCTCGATCTCCTGACCTTGTGATCCACCGCCTTTACCTCCCAAAGTGCTGGGATTGCAGACGAGCCGCCACGCCTGGCCATGTTGGGATTTTCAGCTGCATGAGGGCCGGTGCCCTAAACCCCATGCTGTTCCAGGGTGAGCTGTAGTCGTTTGATTTCTCTTTTCTTCTGTCTCTAAAAACAAGATGCATGTCTTTTTGCTCTTCAGCTTCTTAGAGAGGAAGTTGGAGGTACCGGTAGCATCCCGGAATCGGCATTCTCCTTCACATGTCGGACGGGCTACGCCCACAGCGTCTGCACTGCCCGCCCCATCCTCCCTCCCGGCGCGCTCCTTCCAGCTGCTTCGGTTTTCCCCTGTCCAGGCTCCAATCAAGGCCAGCTCGTCCTCGGGGACTGTCTGCTTCCGTCAGTGAAGAGGTCGTTGCCTTTGAACGGTGATGCTTCTGGGCCCCACAGGGCCTCCTGCCCTAGTCCCAGCCCCACGGGCCCTGCTGCCCTAGTCCCAGCCCCACGGGCCCTCCTGCCCTAGTCCCAGCCCCACGGGCCCTCCTGCCCTAGTCCCAGCCCCACGGGCCCTCCTGCCCTAGTCCCAGCCCCACGGGCCCTCCTGCCCTAGTCCCAGCCCCACGGGCCCTCCTGCCCTAGTCCCAGCCCCACGGGCCCTGCTGCCCTAGTCCCAGCCCCACGGGCCCTGCTGCCCTAGTCCCAGCCCCACGGGCCTCCTGCCCCAGCCCGAGCACTTCCAGCTTTCTGATTCTGTATCCCCAGCTGCACTGACGAGATGCCAGCATTCAGGAAAGAAAACTCTCCTCCCTTCTTTGTTTGTGTTTTAGTATTGCTAAAGATGCATGAATCCTTCCTTCTTTCAAATTCAGTTTCAACACTATGCTTTGAGTCTCTGAGGACTTCCCTGCTTTCTGGATGTCAGGGGTTTGAGGCAGAAATAAGATGTGGTCTGATTTATGTGGGCGCAGAATCAGTGTGGGTGCTCCAGGGAGACAGACTGGAAAATGACAGTGGAAGAAACAGAAATAATCCAGATGAAATAGGGCACAGATGAGAGTTTTAAATAAACTCTAATAAGTATCAGTAGAAAGACCTGCAGAAAAAATCTAGGGCAGTGGCTCACGCCTGTAATCACAGCACTTTGGAAGATGGAGACCAGACGATCGCTTGAGTCCAGGAGTTCAAGACCAGCCTGGGCAACATAGCAAGGCCCTGTCTCTGCAAAACAATTAAAAAATTACAGGTAGTGGGCGCTGCTAGTCCCAGCCACTTGAGAGGCTGAGGTGGAAGAATTGCTTAAACCCAAGAGGTTGAGGTTGCAGTGAGCTGAGATCAAGCCTACTGCTCTGTTTCAAAAAAGGGAAGAAGGAAGGAAGGAAGGAGAGAGAAGAAAGAAAAAAAAGAAGGAGAGAGAAAGAAAGAAAGAGGAAGGAAGGAAGGACAGAGAGAGAGGAAAGAAAGAAAGAGAGAGAGAAAGAAAGAAAGAGAGAAAGAGAGAAAGAAAGGAAGGACAGAGAGAGAGGAAAGAAAGAAAGAGAGAGAGAAAGAAAGAAAGAGAGAAAGAGAGAAAGAAAGGAAGGACAGAGAGAGAGGAAAGAAAGAAAAGGAAGGAAGGAAGAAGAGGGAGGGAGGAAAAGAGGGAACGAAAGGGAAAGAAAGACCAGGTGTGATGGCTCCTGCCTGTAATCCCAGCGCTTTTGGGAGGCCAAGGCCAGCGAATCATGAAATCAGGAGTTCAAGACCAGCCTGGCCAACGTAACAAAACCCTGTCTCTACTAAAAATACAACAACACAAAACAATTCTCCGGGTGGTGGCGCCTGTAGTCCCAGCGACAGAGGAGACGGAGGCAGGAGGATCACTTGAACCTGGGAGGCGGACGTTGCGGTGAGCCGAGATCGTGCCAATGCACTCCCGCCTGGGTGACGGTGCAAGACTCTGTCAAAAGAAGGAGGGAGGGGAGGGGAGGGGAGGAAAGAAGGAGGGGAGGAAGGGAAAAGAAAGAAAATCATCTATGAAAAAGGAACAAGAAAACAAAAAAGAAAACAAAAATGTGACCAGCAAAGTAATCTTTTTTTTTTTTAATAAAAATTGGAAAGATAACGCCCGAGAAATCTAGTGAGAAAAAAATAGGTCAGTTTTTCCTTGTCTGTAGGGAAATCTACGGCGGGCACTTGACACCCTTTTGGCCAATGAGACATCGTGATAAATTCCTACAGCGAGAGGCTCTCCTCTCCAGCAAGCAGGCAACGCTTTGCTGAAAGGGTGCCCATTTTGCTCAGGACATCTTTTCCCTTGCACCCATTTCCTGCCTAGGACGCAGGATGTGATGGTGGAGTCGCTGCAGCCGTCTTGAGATCATGAGTAAGGAAGTGACCCATTAAGGATGACAGAGAAAAATAGAAAAGGCTCCAGTGACCTCATGGCGCCCTCACACAAACCCTAGTGGTTTGTTTGTTTTGAGTTGCAGTCTCTCTCTGTCGCCAGGCTGGAATGCTGTGGCGTGACCTTGGCTCACTGCAACCTCCGACTCTCTAGTTCAAGCGGTTCTCCTGCCTCAGCCTCTCGAGTAGTGGGATTACAGGCACGCACCACCATGCCCAGCTAATTTTTATACTTTTAGTAGAGACAGGGTTTCACCATGTTGGCGAGGATGGTCTCGATCTCCCGACCTCGTGATCCACCCGCCTTGAACTTCCAAAGTGCTGGGATTACAGGCGTGAGCCCGAACCCTAAAGACACTGGAAGAAACAGAAATAATTCAGGGCACAGATGAGAGTTTTAAATAAACTCCAGTAAGTATCATAGGAAGACCTGCAGAACAAATCCAGGGCAGTGGCTCACACCTGTCATCACAGCACCGTGATCTGCAATCGAGATGTGCACACCTGGGCAGACTTACTTTTAAAAAACCAGAATAAAGATATTTTCAGGCAGGCAGATTCCAGAAAAGTTCACCACCCTCACATCTTTTTCAGTCAACCCTTTGAGGGCACGCTTCACAAAACAAGGGTGCAAACCAAGGAGAGGAATTCCAGAGACCAAGACTAGAAGATCGCTTGAGTCCAGGAGTTCGAGATTAGCCTGGGCAACACAGCAAGACCCTTTCTCTGCAAAAAATAAAATGAAATAAAAATTACAGGTGTGGGCTCAGTGCCCCTTGTGAGCAGGAGGCTTTCTTTGATTTTGGTTTTGAGACAAGGTCTGGCTCTGCTGCCCAGGCCGGACTGCAGTGGTGCAAGCTCGGCTCACTGCAACCTTCAGCCTCCCAGGCTCCAGCTACTCTCCCACTCCAGCCTCCCAAGTAGCTGGGACCACAGGCTCCAGCTTTATATGAGTTCCATAGACACTTGCTGGTAGAGACTGGGTCACATCATGTAACCCAGGCTGATCTCAAACACCTGGGCTCAGGTGAGCTGCCCACCACGCCACCACGCCACCACCACACCCCACGCCACCACACCACCACGCCACCACCACACCCCACGCCACCACGCCACCACCACACCCCACGCCACCACGCCACCACGCCACCACCACACCCCACGCCACCACGCCACCACGCCACCACCACACCCCATGCCACCACACCACCATGCCACCACCACACCCCATGCCACCACACCACCACGCCACCACCACACCCCACGCCACCACGCCACCACACCACCACGCCACCACCACACCCCACGCCACCACACCACCACGCCACCACCACACCCCATGCCACCATGCCACCACACCCGGCCAAACCTGTTTTTGTTGTGTGTGTGTGTGTGTGTGTGTGTGTGTGTGATTTAAAACAAATGAAAGTGTGTTTGTTTAAGCTGGAGTTGGCTGTTTTCTGTCATCCGACACCCAAGCCGTTCCTAACGGCTGTGCAGATGAAGCCCTGAGCATCAGATCTGCCATCCTAAGCAGGGATCCTGAGCTGAAATGCAGCAGCCCCCCCCCCATGCACTCGTAGGGAGGGCCGCTTGCAACCCAGATGTCCACGCCTGGCCAGGCTTGCTTTTAAAAAGCTAGAATCAAGACATTTTCAGGCAGGCAGATTCCAGAAAGTTCACCGCCCTCACATCTTTTCCAGTCAACTCTTTAAGGATGTGCTTCACAAAACAAGGGCGCAAACCAAGGAGAGGAATTCCGGAGGCCCCCGGGGCAGCTCCCCTGTGGGTGAGGAGGGAAGCAGCCGGGACAGCGAGGCAGAGAGGTGGGGAGAGCCGTGTCCTGACAGCCAGGCTGTGTGGGTCCCTGTGCAAATCCAAAACCGGAATAAAGCAGGTCCTGTGTCAAGATAAAAATAAAGACCGGGACTCGGAGACATCTGGAGAGGAGCCTGCGCTCAGGGTGGGCGGGGCAGAGCCCACGTGTCCTCGACCAAGGCCTGAACCCTGGAGGAACGGAGCGGAGACCTCTGGGCGTTGTGGTTCCCAGCACAATGACAGCTGGGGCTGGGGCTGCCTGCAGCAGCTGAAGCAAACTGACTCCAAGTCTTCACAGCTCCTGTCCTGCCCGTTTCTTTTCATGGAAGGATTGTTTTTTTCTTTTTTTCTGGGACCAGAGTCTTGCTCTGTCACCCAGGCTGGAGTGCAATGGCACGGTCTCAGCTCACTGCCTCCATCTCCTGGGTTGAAGCAATTCTCCCGCCTCAGCCTCCAGAGTAGCTGGGATTACAGGCGGCTGCCACCACACCCAGCTGATTTTTGTACTTTTAGTAGAGACAGGATTTCACCATGTTGGCCAGGTCAATCTTGAACTCCTGACCTCGTGATCCGCCCGCCTTGGCCTCCCAAAGTGTTGGGATGACAGGCGTGAGCCACCGCGCCCAGCAGAAAGGGTTGTTTAACATGAATCTCACATGTTAAAGAAAGATCTCAGGGTGCCTCAGCAATCCTTCCAAGCAGGCTCACTTTCCTGCCTTCCCTCCCTCCTTCCTCTTTCCTCCCTCCCTTCCCTCCTCGATTTCTTCCTCCCCTCCTTCCTCTCCTCGTGCCTCCCTCCTCCCTCCCTTCCTTCCTCCCCTTGTTCTTCCCCTCCTTCCCTCCTCCCTCCCCTTCCCTCCTTCCTTCCCTCCTCCCTCCTCCCACCCCTCCTCCCTCTCTCCTTCCTCCCTCCCCTTCCCTCTTTCTTGATTTCTTTTTCCTTCCCTCTCTTCTTTTTTTCATATTTTCTCTTTCTCCTTCATTCCTTCCCATCTGTCTTGTTTCTCTTCCTTATTTCTTTTCTTCCTTTCTCTTCTTTCTCCCCTCCCTCTTCTTCCTTTCTTTCTTTTTTCCTCTTTCTCTCTCTCTCTTTCCTTCCCTCCCATAGTTCAAAGAACATATTTACAGTCAACAGTACGCAGAAGGTAGCCCTGTAATGAGATAAACGGTAAATGTCTGACCCCAGGATCCTACAGAGTGGCCGGTGGGGCGGCCTGGATTCAGTTTCTTAGGGTTAGCACAGTTCACTTCTCAGGGAAGGAATCTGGGGTCGTGTTTTACTCTCACAGATTATTTATATTCTGCTTGATTTTTACAAATACGTGACACTAGTGAATGCCATTTCGTTTTGGTTTTCTGAAAGTCATTCTAATGGCGGGAGAGTGTGTGGACGGTCAGTGCAATGAAGGAGGAACTCAGCCACTGGACTTGCCCTGGGAGGTCATCGACCAGCCTGCGTGTGGCCAGAGCAGCTTCTGGGGGGCCGTGCAGGGGCAGCACGGACCATGAGGAGGAGCTAGTGGGAGCAGAATGAGAGGGGTGGACAGTCCAGGGGTCACACACGCATATTCCACAGGCCACGGGAGGGCTGGGAGACCCGTGAGGGCGGCCCTCACACGTGTGCTTGGAACACACACGCACGTGACCAGTGACGGACGCTCACCTTGGGGTGAAGCTTCACACGTGACTGTATCCAGTTGGGTCTTTCCAGGACGCAAAGGTGCTCAGGCCCACAGCCTGGGTGGCCCGGCCAGGACCAGCCCACGACCACCGTCTCTCATCATGAGGAAGCTCCTGAAGTCAGTGTCCTGTCCAGTGAAGGCTGCCGCCATGGCTGGTGAGGCAGTGGGAGGGAGAGGCCGCCTCTGTGAGCTGGCGAGCGATGGTCTAAACGCTGCTCAGCTGGAGGCCGGAGCTTAAAAAGGAAACCCTGCGGCAGTTAGAGCCCAGCTTAGTAAGCGTAGGGGCCGGGGGCATGGTCGAAGGTCCTCTTATTTTATTATTTAATTCTTTTAGAGACAGGGCCTCATTCTGTCGCCCAGGCTGGAGTCCAGGATGCAATCACAGCTCCCTGCAGCCTCAAACTCCTGGGCTCAAGTGATCCTTCCACTTGAGCCGACCAGGTATCACCCTTCGTGCCGTCACTCCCGCCCAGGAAAAGACTCCCTCCTGCCCTTGTCAGGGCATCTGGCCAGCAGGGACCAGATGTGCCACCGCACCTGGCCGACTTTTTATTTTCTGTTTGACGGGGCTTCACTGTGTTGTCCAGGCTGCTCTCAAACTTCTGGGTTCAAGCGATCCCCCTGCCTCAGCCTCCCAAGATGCTGGGATTACAGGCGTGAGCCTCTGTGCCCAGGCCTGGGGGATTTCCTAAGCACTCGGCCACACATTAAATCCTTATCTACTCAGAGTGTCAGGGACCCCCACACACCAGCACAGCCCTGATGTCCCTGTAACTCTGAGCCAATGGCCCCAAGGTGGCAGAACAGGTGCCACGTCTGGAAGGAGGCCGAGGGGCCTGCAGGGGCCGCCCTGGGTGAGGCAGCTGTGGACATCCAGTCTCCCCTTGAGGGGCTGGCAGGGGCAGGCTTCTCTGGAGTCCAGGTGCCAGGGTCACTAGGATGGGGCTGGCATGGGGGCTGGCGTGGTTTGCTCGGGCATGGGTGGGGCATGGGACAACCTGCAAGGTGTGCAGAGCAGCCTTCATAGTCACTCCCTCTTAGGAAATGACTCCCCCCTGCCCTGGAGGGGCCATCAGGCCAGCAGGGACCAGACACTCACCTAATCCACAGAGACTGCCCCCACAACACCAGGTAAGGGCGTGGCCAGGCACACTCTTTGCCATTGTCCTTGCCAAGGACTCTGTGGCCATAGAAACAGCAGGCCTTCCCCAGCTCGAGGGGGCCACGTAACAGGCCCCATCCTGCTGTCACTCAGGGTCAGGCTCAGCCCCCACCGCTGAGGCTCCGCCCATATCAAGGTCTCTTCCTTGCAAGACGCTGGTGTTCACTGGGGTCACACTCCTTGTCCAAGTGGCTCTCCTTGGACCGGGTCGCTGACCCCTCTTCCTGTCCATGTTCTCTTGCTGTTAGAGGTCACTTGGTTGTGGCATGTTTAATCTGTACCGTTATGTATGGCTTCATGCTTTGATGCATGGTGACAGGAACCGCTGCCCAGTGCGGTGGCTGGAGTCTGGGTGCTGGCCCTGCCTACCCAGCGCCCGGGAAGGAGCGAGGAGCACTGTTTCCTTGCAGCTCGCAGCTTTCGTAATTGCAATAGTATCAGTACAAGCTTCCACTGTGGAAAGACACATGCATGGGCCTGGTGATGCCTCGTGGAGGAGGAGGGTGGAAGGAGGAAGAGGGAGGCGGAGGGAGGTGGGCAGGGTGGGCAGAGGCCAGGAAGGCAGGGAGGTGCTTTGTGGAGCCAGTGTGAGGCACCTCAGTTGCCAGAAGGACCTTGGGGCTGAAGAATGGTGACAGGGCCAGGCCAGAGGGACAGAGAACCCAGCGAGCTGCTGGGCTGAGCCTCCTAAGAGAACCACTGCAGTGGGAGGCCTGGCAGCCCGCAGCTGGGCGGGACCTGGAGCTGCAGCGCTGGGAGAAGGGGGCTCCCCTGCTTCCGTCTACCCGGCCTTGGTTCATGCGGGAGCTGGAGGTGTGGACTCTTAAGCACCTGGCAATAGACACTGTCCCCTCCAGCTTCCATCCCCTGGGAGCCTCCGGGGCAGTGCTGGGTCAGGCTTGCGCCCCCGTCCATGGCATGATGGGCTTCCCCAGGTGGGGGGCCCTGTGCAGCTCAGCAGGGCAGGCAGGCAGTGCCCACCACGCTGGCCACAGGGCCTTTCCCAGGGAAGTGAGCATGGAGCTGCAAGGTGTCACTGTGGCTCCTCTGTGGGCAGCTGGAGACCCCCGGCCTTTGGCTTGTGATGCTCGGGTCTCCACTTCCCACGTGGCCTTGGGTCCCTCCAGGGCATTCAGCTTGGGCCTGGCCAGCTGGAAGCAGAGCTTTTCTCACGGGGCTCACGTGAAGGCCAGAGAGACCTAGAGCTCCTGGAATCACACAGCAAGTGGGAAGGAGCAACCAGCTGTCCCCCGACCTGGCCCACAGCACACACCCGGGAAGGGTGGCCAGCTCCGAGTGGTGGAAATAAGCACTGAACGTCTGCAGCCAGCGCCTCTGGAAGCCTCCAGGCACTGGGGACGCCTGGGGACAGGACTGAGATACTGGCCAAGGGCTCTATGTATCCCTGTGGGCTGTTTCGAAGCCTGGCAGGTACGGGGGGTGCAGGAAGAGGAGAGGGCATTCTAAGCAAGGCGTCTACCCTGTGGAAGCCTCCTGGCCCCGTCTGCCCTCACCCTGCCCCTGTTCATCTCTCCTGGGCCCAGCCTTTAGCCATGGGTCCCTGGAACCACAGGCCCCTGTGGACCACCCTCCTTTGGGCCGTAGCCTCCAGCAGGGAACACACTTCTCACTTTGTGAACTCTTAGTCACGCTGCAAAGCCCATCTCAGAGGTGCCCTCACTGGGGACCTGGATGCTGCCAGCTCCCCGGACCCTCTGTCCTGGGCTTGACCCATGGCTGCCTGCCTCCGTTCCCTCCCTACTGCGGGCCCTGCCTGGGGAGGGCGGGGGCTCAAGGCCCTGCAGCCTAACAGAGGCCGAGAGTGACCACTCTGGGAAAACCGACTGAGCGGATGGATGGCAGCGGGGAGGCTGAGGCCCAGAGAGGTGGGGAACTGGCTGCAGCTGCTGGGAAGACGGAGCTCAGGGGTCAGAGGGGGTCAGAATCTGGCTCCAGCCTCCCGTCAGGCCCTTCCTCCTCACCTGAGGCTGAAGACAAACAGCCCTTTGTGCTTTCCCAGGGCCACCTGGCAGCCCAGGCTTTGCTCCTGTGGTCCTGCAGGGGAGGCAGCTAGATCTGGACGCCTCTGTCCAGTGAGACTCCCAGTGGAGCCTGAGGCCAACCGGCCGCCCCGGGCGCGCTCGGCGAGAGGAATGCTGCTCTATCAGATCTGGCCCTCTGCCGGAATGCAGGAAACCACGCCGGGCCTCCCGAGCTGAGCGCCCGGGGTCCTGAAGCGCCTGTCCTGGGTGGCTCTCCCAACAGGCTGGGAGACCTGCAGGGCCAGCCCTCACCCAGAGCCCCTCCTGGAAAAGGCACCTGAGTCTAGGGCAAGCAGAGGCCCAGGAGTCCAGACCTGGGGTGCTGGGCCCTGGGTGCCGCCCTGCTCCCGGCCCCAGCGAGAACCTGGGCTTGGAAGTGGCAGTGCATGGGGAGAGGAAGGGGCCCCCTCAGCCTACTGCCAGCTCACTGCCCCAGGCCTGACTTTTGCACGTCTGTAGTTGTGCCTGATGGGCTCATTTTTATTCTCATTTTTGTATAGATGGGGTCTCACTATGTTGCCCAGGCTGGCCTGGCCTCAAGATCCTCTTGCCTCAGCCTCCCAAAGTGCTGGGATTACAGGCGTGAGCCACCACGCCCAGCCTGCATGGTCCAGTTTCATAAAGAACCCACCCTGGATATCTGCTCACCCTGGATGACATCCGATCGGGGCCCTCATCCTCCACCGTCCTCAGGTGACGTCTGATCACCCTGCCTGTCTGCAGCCAGGACCCCGGGTGGTGGGTTTAGCCAGACCCCTCAGCCCTGATGTCTCCTCTCAGTCATTCCCACCCATGGACCCCATGCTGCTCCTCGGCTTCTCTGCCCCCGCCCTGCTGTACCTGCTCCTCGGCTTCTCTGCCCCCACCCTGCTGTGTCGGGGTTGAGCCCCAACCCCCAAGGCCCCAAGGCAGGGCCCACACCACGTGCTGCGCCCTGGAGCAGTCTTCCTCACTGACACTAACACGAGGAATTTTTCCTCACAGAGGGCGTGGCAGCAAATGTAGTGGATGACCCCGTGTCCACATGCTGCTGATGGGCCGCCGGTGGCAACGGGAATGTTACTGTCCTGGCTGACGGCATGAGGGATGAGGGGAAGGGTGGACGACTCCAGCTGCGATGCTGACCCTGAGTCGCCAGCCAGCCCAGGGTCTAGGGGCTCCATCTTGCATCAGCCTCACCTCAGCCCCAGCCCCTGTGCCCCATCCCCCACCAGAAGCCCCCAAGGCTCTCACCCTCTAAGCCTGGGGTGGGCGTGTCACGGGGGCTGTGCAGGTGTGCTCTCCAGTGTCTGCCACATGTCTGTGAGCAGGAGCACGTGCTCCCACCTGGCCTGTGACAGAGAAGAAGGATTTATATGTGTGCTCACAGCTGTGGACTCTGAGACAGTGGCAGAGGCCTGTGTGGGGTATGCTGAGCACCAGTGTCCTGGGCACACGCCTGGGCTAGCGTATGGACGCTCGGCTTCACAGGTGTGTGCTTGAACACGTGTCGTGTGCACCCTGCGTCTGAGTCTACGTGAAGGGCACGGGCGCGTTCAACGCCACAGGTCCCAGGTGTGTGCCTGCAAGCACCAGCTGTCCAGGCTGGTGTGTGGACACCCTTCGTGGTTGCTCGCATGTGGCATGGGCACTGGCATGAATGCGTGTGTCACGGACACCCTGCGTCCGAGTCCGTGGGAAGGGCGTGGGTGCGTTCGTGGCCACTGTGGGTCCTGGGCGAGTGCCTGCAGGCACCACACGTCCTGGGACGGTGTATCCACACCTGTCCTAGCTGTGCGCTTGTGGCTCGAGAGCCATGGATGCCCTGCGCTTGGGCTGTGCACAGAGCCGAGCACGGACATCTGTGCTCCAGGGCTCTCGGGCACCCACCTGTCCCATGCCAGCACCCAAAGGCTGTGGCCACTCCACCTCACCGGCTCCCCTCCCCTTTGGAAACACTGGATGTAGCCGGAGCGCAGCTGCTGTGCTTCCACAGTTCAGAAGAAGAATGTCCAAGATGCCACAACAGCTAAGTTCATTCCCTTCACCGTGGGTTCGTGCTTTTTTGTTCTTGCTGCCTCCAACTCAGGCCGAGAACGTTTGAGAACGCAGTGTTGGGTGGGGTGAGCTGCTGGTGGACAAGGGGCAGCCGGGACAAAACAGCCAGTCTCCATGCTGGAAGAAGGTCCTCAGAGGCAGACATCTGGGGGGCCCCTACCTTTCCCAGCCCCCGAGTGCTGCCTTGAGGACCTTGGGAAACCCCTGTTTCACCCCAATTTCTCTGGGAGAAAGCCGAATGGAAGAAGGGAATGGTCGGAGGGCTTCCTGCAGGAGGCTGTGCTGGCCAAGCGGAGGATCCCACTGGGTTTGTGGATGTCACACTCATAAAGGATGTCACCTGCCAGTAGGGGAGGACTCGGGGCTCAGCCCCCCCAACTCCTGCATTCTCCTTCTCCTCCTCTGCAAGCACTCCCCTTCCCCCAGCCACGTGGGCTGGAGACCCAGCAGGGCCACTGCCAGAACCTGCCACTGGCCTGTGCCAGCCCCGACCTAGGGGTGAGGGCAGGTCAGTGCTCCCAGCCTGGTGAGCACAGCGGGCATGCCAAGTCCTCCCAGCGTGGTGAGCACAGCGGGCATGCCAAGTCCTCCCAGCGTGGTGAGCACAGCGGGCATGCCAGGCCCTGGCACGACCCACAGTCCGTGCTGGGGAGTCTCTGGCCTGACCACAGCCTTCCTGTGGTGTCAAACCGCAGCCTGGAGAGTGACTGGGGGTTCCCAGGCCCTGCTAGCCTGTGGCCTTCCTCTTCCCAGCCACTCCCTGTCCTGGACGTCACTCCCTCACTCTCCTGGGCGCTAAGACAGAAGAGCTTGAGTCTCAGTGGGCCAGGCACAGAGGCCCAAGACCTCTGACGGCCGTCAGAGCCCTGCAGGTGGAAGAGCCCCCAGCCGTCTGGCCCCTCTGCCCTCCCTACACCCCAACAAGTGGGTGCTGCCGTGTCGCCGGCTCAGCTCCCTGGAAAGTGCTCACGGGACACCATCGGAGGCCAGCCTTGGGTGACTGCAGGGACCGGGTGGCTGCAGGGAGGAGGTGGCTGGAGGGGGAGTGGGGGGCCTGGGCTGGAGGTGGTCAGCAGGGGTGACGGGGACACAGGCTTTGAGAACCAGAGGCAATACCGTCCCTGGCCTGAGGGCAGGGGAGCCTTGGGGTTAGAAGTGGTTTTTTCTGATCCCAAATATACTGTGTGCTACTGCAGACTTGAGAGAAGCGGGAAGAACAGAACAGTCAGGCACTTCAGCCCCACCCGAGCCCCGCCAGCCTCGGTCCTCCCCCCTCCCTGCGAATTCCCGGAATTCTTTCCCCATCTCCTTTCTGCGCTGGGTGGGTTCCAGGGCTCTGTGCTCTCAGCCTCCCACGGCCGCCTCCTCTCCAGCACAGCGCCATCTCAGCCCGGCTCCACGGCGGGTCACACGGCCACCAGCCCGGCTGGGCTTGCCTCTCGGGTGGGACGGGAGGGGTTGTCTGACTGCACAATCAGAACTGCAGCCTAGGGTTCCTGTGGGGCCGCCCGACGCCCAGGGGCTTCCTGACCACCCGGCACTGGTTCCAAGAGCAGGTGGGTGGGGGAGATGAGACAGAGACAGAGAGAAAGAGAGACAGAGACAGAGACAGAGAGAAAGAGAGAGAGAGACAGAGACAGAGAGAAAGAGAGAGACAGAGACAGAGAGAGAGACAGAGACAGAGAGAAAGAGACAGAGACAGAGAGAGAGACAGAGACAGAGAGAAAGAGAGAGACAGAGACAGAGAGAGACAGAGAGAAAGAGAGAGACAGAGACAGAGAGAAAGAGAGAGACAGAGACAGAGAGACAGAGACAGAGAGAAAGAGAGAGACAGAGACAGAGAGAAAGAGAGAGACAGAGACAGAGAGAAAGAGAGAGAGAGACAGAGACAGAGAGAAAGAGAGAGACAGAGACAGAGAGAAAGAGAGAGAGACAGAGACAGAGAGAAAGAGAGAGAGACAGAGAGAGAAAGAGAGAGACAGAGACAGAGAGAAAGAGAGAGAGAGACAGAGACAGAAAGAGAGAGAGACAGAGACAGAGAGAAAGAGAGAGAGAGACAGAGACAGAGAGAAAGAGAGAGAGACAGAGAGAGAGAAAGAGAGAGAGAGGCCCAGAGAGAGCTAGAGGGAGAGAGACAGAGAGAAAGAGAGAGACAGAGACAGAGAGAGAGAGAGACAGAGACAGAAAGAGAGAGACAGAGAGAAAGAGAGAGAGACAGAGACAGAGAGAAAGAGAGAGACAGAGACAGAGAGAGAGACAGAGACAGAGAGAGAGACAGAGACAGAAAGAGAGAGAGACAGAGACAGAGAGAAAGAGAGAGAGAGAGACAGAGACAGAGAGAAAGAGAGAGAGACAGAGACAGAGAGAAAGAGAGAGAGAGACTCAGAGACAGAGAGAAAGAGAGAGAGAGAGACAGACACAGAGAGAAAGAGAGAGAGACAGAGACAGAAAGAGAGAGACCCAGAGAGAGCTAGAGGGACAGAGACAGAAAAATTAAGAGGCAGAGACAGGGATACAGTACATGGTTGGGAGCCGGGCCCCCTTCTGTCCAGACCTGGAGCCCCCCATCTCCCTGCCTGCCTGTATTACAAAGGCCCGCCCAGCCCTGGGGGCCTCTCCTCCCTGGTGGGAGGTGGGAGGCTGGAGCCGATGGGGGTGTTGCTGTGGCCACTTCTGCAAGCCCAGTGTCGTCATGGTCCAAATGCAGCCTCTGCCAGGGCCCCAGGCTGCACCCTCAGGCCCTGCTGGCCCCACCTTTAGAGGGGCTCCTAGCCCTTCCTACTAGAAGTCAGGAGGAGCTCAGTGGGTGTTTGTCAGGCAGCGAGTGCTGCCTGCTGCCTTCTCACGTAGCTCACTTGGGGCCATCTCCAGCGCCCCCACTGCTGCAGCCTAAGGCCGTCACCAATGCAAGGGCTGTGCTCCCCTGGGGCGACGCCCCGATCAACAACAGACCCTAGAGCAGGTGCAGGCTCTGGAAGGCGCTCCTGCAGCCTGTCTGTGGGACACTGTGTTCCCGCTCCCTGCAGCAGAAAGCAGGTGCACAGCCAACAGGAAGGGACACTGCAGCCCTTGCTGGGCCGCCCTCCCACAGGACCCCCCAGGCCGACCCACCATGCTGTGTGTCCTGAGTCCTCTGGGGCTCCGTCCTAACCCCGTCCTGGCATCCGCCTTCTCTTTTGACCCTGCACACGCCAACACAGGCTACCCCCAGGGCTGAGGCCAGACGCAGCCTCCCCGACTCCCTGCCTGCTCTGGGTCGCTGCGGCTGCAGCCGCCGAAATGTGTTATTTCACCTGCTGGATCTCGGCATTCCAGGCTGGGCTGAGGAAGGTCATAAAAACGCTGCGGTCACCTATATATTATTTTTATGCCGGTGCTTAACACGGCGTCTTTGACACATGTGCGGGAGCCCCGTCGTAAATCAGGCATGGAGTCCCCCTTTCGTCCATGCAGGGGGTGGCGGGGCCTCCAGCACATGTGCTTTGGTCCCCACGGCTGCCCTCCAGGGAGCCAAGCCCCGGGGCTGGTCTGGGTGCAGCTGCAGCTGGCCTTGCCCGGCCTCCCACGGAGCCTTTCCCGGGGCGAGGGGGGAAGCTGGGCTGGGGAGTCCCAGGTCAATCTCATGCCAACTTGGCAGGCACACACGTGTGTGTGTGCTGACTCATGTGCACGTGTGTGTGCTCACTCATGTGTATGTGTGCTCACTCATGTGCAAGTGTGTGTGCGCTCATTCATGTGCACAGGTGTGTGTATTCACTCGTGCATGGGTGTGTGTGTGCATGTGCACTCACTCGTGTGTGTGTGTGTGCGTGAGCATATTGCTTGAGCACAAGCTGGCTCTTCTGTCTCCTCCCGCTCA
Organism: Saguinus oedipus; assembly: GCA_031835075.1. NCBI lineage: Eukaryota > Metazoa > Chordata > Mammalia > Primates > Cebidae > Saguinus > Saguinus oedipus. The sequence goes on along the minus strand of CM063188.1, from coordinate 1,196,737 downwards.
GCCTATGCAGCTTCATTTGCTGCCCGGAAGTGCCAGGATGACTTTTCCCCACCTGCCCCACCTGGGCCTGACTCCTCCACCCACTGGTTAGGCAGAGAGTTGTATGTCATCTCCCCTAAACTCCAGGAGCACCTCTGGCTGATCCCGGGGCTGAGGAAGCCATATAGTCAGCGCTTTCACCGGCTCTCTGAGCCTCAGTTTCCCCACCTGCACACGGGGTGGTCCCTGGGCTTGGGTGGCCACAGACAAGGGAGCTGAGGGGAGCGTGGTCCCCTCCTTGGGTACTCTTATCTCTGTTCAGGGATAGGCAGGTGGCTCGCTGGACCTGAGGCCTCCCACGGAGGGCCCATGAGGACAGCCACGACCTCCGGCCTTCCTAACCTGCCCCCCACCTGCAGAAGGACTTTGCAGGTGTCCCCTGCATCCCATTTCTTTGTCCTGAGGTCCCACCATCTTCTCTCTGCCCTGGAGGCCTGGAGCCTCCCCTGGCTGTGGTGTGAGTAGATGAGCAGCCCCTCTGGTGCCCCAGTAGGCACATGGAAGCCCCACCCTGGCCCTGGGTGCCACAGCTGCACTCTCGGGCCACGCCCTCCCACAGCCATTTATGTCTGGGTGTGCATGTGTGTGACCCTGTGCCTCAGCAGGCCCTGGAGCAGCTTCCCAGCAGTCTGCTGCAAGTCACACCCAAGGGTGCCCAGGAAATCACCTGCCAACAGACTTTCAGGGTGTGTATTCTGGGTGCAGAACCACGCGCTCCGAACCTGAGTGAACTGGTTCCTGTTTGGTCATTGTTTGCTGCGTCGTGGTTCAGGACTGGGGCTGACTTGGGCGGGGCCTCTGCGAGGCGAATGGGCTCCAGCTCCCTGGAGTGGGGGCCGGCTGTGGGCGGGGCCTCGGTTTCTATGCGTGGGGCCGGCTGTGGGCGGGGCATCGGTTCCTCTGCTCCCTGGAGTTGGGGCCGGCTGTGGGCGGGGCCTCGGTTTCTCTGCGTGGGGCCGGCTGTGGGCGGGGCATCGGTTCCTCTGCTCCCTGGAGTTGGGGCCGGCTGTGGGCGGGGCATCGGTTCCTCTGCTCCCTGGAGTTGGGGCCGGCTGTGGGCGGGGCCTCGGTTTCTCTGCTCCCTGGAGTGGGGGCCGGCTGTGGGCGGGGCCTTGGTTTCTCTGCGTGGGGCCGGCTGTGGGCGGGGCCTCGGTTTCTCTGCTCCCTGGAGTTGGGGCGGGCTGTGGGCGGGGCCCTGGTTTCTCTGCGTGGGGGCGGCTGTGGGCGGGGCCTCGGTTTCTCTGCGTGGGGCCGGCTGTGGGCGGGGCCTCGGTTTCTCTGCGTGGGGCCGGCTGTGGGCGGGGCCCTGGTTTCTCTGCGTGGGGCCGGCTGTGGGCGGGGGCCCTCGTTTCTCTGCGTGGGGCCGGCTGTGGGCGGGGCCTTGGTTTCTCTGCTCCCTGGAGTGGGGGCCGGCTGTGGGCGGGGCCTCGGTTTCTCTGCTCCCTGGAGTGGGGGCCGGCTGTGGGCGGGGCCTCGGTTTCTCTGCGTGGGGCCGGCTGTGGGCGGGGCCTCGGTTTCTCTGCGTGGGGCCGACTGTGGGCGGGGCCTCAGTTTCTCTGCGTGGGGCCGGCTGTGGGCGGGGCCCTGGTTTCTCTGCGTGGGGCCGGCTGTGGGCGTGGCCCTCGTTTCTCTGCGTGGGGCCGGCTGTGGGCGGGGCTTTGGTTTCTCTGCTCCCTGGAGTGGGGGCCGGCTGTGGGCGGGGCCTCGGTTTCTCTGCCTGGGGCCGGCTGTGGGCGGGGCCTTGGTTTCTCTGCTCCCTGGAGTGGGGGCCGGCTGTGGGCGGGGCCTCGGTTTCTCTGCCTGGGGCCGGCTGTGGGCGGGGCCTTGGTTTCTCTGCTCCCTGGAGTGGGGGCCGGCTGTGGGCGGGGCCTCGGTTTCCCTGCGTGGGGCCGGCTGTGGGCGGGGCCTCGGTTTCTCTGCGTGGGGCCGGCTGTGGGCGGGGCCTCGTTTTCTCTGCTCCCTGGAGTGGGGGCCGGCTGTGGGCGGGGCCTTGGTTTCTCTGCTCCCTGGAGTGGGGGCCGGCTGTGGGCGGGGCCTCGGTTTCCCTGCGTGGGGCCGGATGTGGGCGGGGCCTCGGTTTCTCTGCTCCCTGGAGTGGGGGCCGGCTGTGGGCGGGGCCTCGGTTTCTCTGCCTGGGGCTGGCTGTGGGCGGGGCCTCAGTTTCTGCGTGGCGGATCTCACTACAGAGCTGCTTGAGTGTCCTCACAACATGGCCGCTCCCGGGACTACGTGTGAAGCTTCGAGGCCTCTGTGATGCAGCCTCAGAGACCACCCACGCCCCTTCTGCCTTGCTCTGTGGGTCCTTCAGGCCACCCCTGACCCAAGGCAAGTTAGAGTCTTCTAGAAAAAGCTTTGTTTCTGCCGAGTCCTGCCAATGATGGCTGGGGGCTTTCCTGGCTGACCTCCAGACACAGGAACGGACACTGGGAGGCCAGGGGCCCAGGGCAGGGTTCCGGAATCGTCCTGCCTTTAGGACAGTCCCCTGGATACCTCAAAGGGTGGGATTGGCCCTTCCCTCTCTGGGCACCCCCTCCATGGGGCCGTAAAATCTCGGGGTGGTTCCCACCGACCAATCTCCCGCTTCCCAGACGCTGTCCTTCTGTCCCGAGTGAAGACTGCTGGAAGCCTTTGGTGTGGCAGGAGACCTTCCTTCCCACACCCCCTCACTGAGGCCGGGCTGCAGGAGACCTTCCTTCCCACACCCCCTCACTGAGGCCGGGGCTGTGGCTGCCAACATCCTCTGAAGCCTTCATTCTGCTCCACAGCTCCCTCCAGAAGGGCCAGGAGGGTCAGAGGTCCTCCGCGTACAGGACAAGGGGGTTGCCTAGGTAGCAGGGACGGTCTCTGGGGGTGGTTTATCTACATCTGAGGGGAGTGTCTGGAGTGAGGGGGGCAGACAGGAGGGATGGAGGGAGGCAGTGTCCTGGGGGGCTCTGTCCAGCAGGTGACTGGCCCTGAATAAGTGTCTGCAGTCCACGCCCTCCCGGGCTCCCGGGTGCATGGGAAGGGCAGGGGATGGGGTGGGGAGAGGGCACAGGGCTGGTGGCTGAGTGAGAAGAGGAGGTCCTGTTGGTGCAGTCGAAGGACGGGGCTCCTCCAGGAGATACCAGCCAGCAGTTGGTGGCAACACCTGATAATGCTGGCCCAGCCAGGTGTAGGGGTGAAGAGCCCTCCCAGGACGCTCAGCCCCTCTCTGGGCTGTGGGCACTAGGCTGTGGCCCCTGGGCCATGGATACTTGGCTTGTGAACACCTGAGCCTTAGATACCTGGGCTGTGGGCACCTGGGCCATGGATACTTGGCTTGTGAACACCTGAGCCTTAGATACCTGGGCTGTGGGCACCTGGGCCATGGTTACTTGGCTTGTGGACACCTGGGCCCTAGATACCTGGGCTGTGGGTACCTGGGGCTTGGATTCCTGGGCTGTGGACACTTGGGCTGTGGGCGCCTGAAGCCTGGGATGGCTGAGTGGGTGTCACCACTCAGAGGTGGCAGGTCTTTAAGGCTCTGCAGGGGAGGCTGGGCTGGGCCTACCTACAGGGTTTGTTGAAGTTGCCTGTGTGGTGGGCAGGTGGGTGCTGAGATGAGTTCTGCAGGAAAAACAAACACCGGGGAACACCGGGGCTGTCACTTCGAGCAAGTGTCTGGGTGCTGGCAGTGCCTGTCCCAGTCACCCACATTCCCACAGTGATGGGTGCCCCTCTGGAGGGGAGGCCTGGGTGCCCACACATTACCCAGCACTTCCAGGCGAGCCGTGGGGGACAGCCGCCCACAGAGGCCAGACCCTTCTCCTCCCCAGCTGGAGCGGGATTCAACCTTGAGCTTCTGTGGGTTCAGGCCCCATCTCTGCCTGAGCATGGTCCAGGGGCAGGGGTTACAGCCGAGAACTGGCAGCCGTGGCCCTAGGTCCCAGGATGATGAACCCCGCCCTGCTCCTTCGGGGCTGTGGAAGGAGGCCTGGGGGTGGCCGCCCATCCCCTCCCAGCCTGGCCCCCACAGCCTTGGGGACCTGGGGCTTCCCTGTGTATGTGCAAAGTGTCGGGGGTCTCCAAGGCCCAGCATGAGCTCATCGGGCTTGACGCCCCCTCCCCACGAGCAGGGAGGCTGGTGCCCCTGCGAGGGGAGTTCGCGGAGGGTCCCGGCCCGGCGCGCACACGTTTTACAAGGACATCGGAGGTGGCGTCTGCCCTCCGCTCTGATGCATTTTATTAAAAAGGAAGAGGAGGGGAAAAGAAAGAAAAATAAATGAGTGTCTCCCACAAGGACCACACACAGCGGCGGGGCAGCCCCGGGGACGGGACCGGCCGCCTGGAAACCCTGACCCCGCGGTCACTGCGGTCGGGATGGGGTGAGCGCGGAGGGCGCCGCCGCCCCTGCCCGGGGCTGGACCTCGGGTCCCGCACGGTCTCGGCTGCACGCGCCCCGCCCGCCCTCACCGCCGTCTGGGTGCGCAAGGTCCTCTCCACGCCAGGGCTGCCCTCCCCCTCCTGGACGCCCCCAGAGGGACCCCTGGAGGCCCCAGGCTCGGGGCGGCAGTGACTGGACGCGGCCGCGTAGGTGAGGGCCGAAGGGGCCCGGTCCCCGCGGGTACGATGAGGCCGGGGGGGTCCCCCCGCCTCCCGGGTGACCCGCGCCGCTCCCCTGACCTCCTCCCCTGCCCGGCGAGGCCGCGGCGGGGCCAGAAGCCAGGGAGCCCCTCTGGGGGGTGGGGGGTTTGGAATCCGGGAGAGGGAGGAGGAGGGAGGGAAGAGCCCGCCAGACCCTCCCCGCGGGTGGGGTGAGGATTCGCCCCCGCGGGCCTGGCTTCTGGCTCCTTCTCCCACTCGGGGTGGGGTCCCACGCCGCGGGGCCGGCCGAGGGGTTGGGCCCAGGAAGGCTGGCGGCAGCCCGGCCCGGGAGGCGTCCCCAGCGCTGCTTCTGAGGGAGACCATCGCTGCGGGCGCGTCGGAAAAAATGTTCTCACTGAACATAAATGGGCGGCCCGGTCTCCGCCAGATGTTCCTGGAGAAGGTTTAGGGTCCAGGCAGCTGTGAAATTCCCGTCCAGCTTTTATTAATCGGTTTGTTGTGAGCCCCGCCTGATCCCCCTGGATGTCCTGGAGGGGCCGGCGCACCCCCCACCCCTGCAACCAGCAGAGAGGCTCGGGGTCGTGGGTTGGAGGCAGGGGGCTGGGCAGGGGGCTGGCGCTCCCAGGGCGACCCCGGGCTGCCCGTGCTCTGAGCCGCCTCTCTCCGCCCACCCTGCCACCAGCCGGCCCAGCTGTTTCCAGGGGTTCTGGGCAGCTCTGCGGTGATCTCTTTTATGGGGTGGGAGACTCGTAAAGAGGCAAGAGCCCCACTTAGGAGCTGAGAAGCTTGGCTGGCTCTGCCGCTCATGAGGGGAGCACAGGAGGCCTGCGGGGAGCGCTCCTAGGGAGGGAGCTCCTGGGAAGGGGTCGGCGGGGAGGCGTGTGGTGGGGGAGGCTGGGCAGGGAGAGGAAGCCTGGGCATCCCAGGAGGTCCAGGCAGCCCCTACCTCTGTGACTGAGAACCATGGGGGTCTCTCTGCAGATTGCCTCTAGTCGAGCCTGAGCTCTTTGTGCAGCCACGGAGCCCCCCATAGGCCCCTCTACCCCAGGCCTGCCGCGGGGCCCAAGGGAGTCCCAGCCAGGCTGCTGGACAAGGGGGCCACAGGGAGGGACCCCAGCTGTCCGGAGCTGGCCGGCTTACAGATCATGTTGTGTTTCCGCCACCAGCTCTGGACAGGCTGGGACCAGGGTAGAGCCTGAAAAAAGGGACCCTCTTTCCCCAGCACAGTGTTCGGCCCACCTCCCCAGCAGCCGGGCACACGGGCAGCAGCCGGGTCTGCTCTTCCTGTAAGCAGACAGCAGTGACTGTCCGCACCCCGGGGCTCCGGTCCTGCCCTACTATCCTAGACTGGGACGGTCCGGGTTGGGTGGCCACTGGCCGCCCCCAACAGGTACGTTCCCGCCTTGCTGCCTAGGCTGGGCCGCCTCCTCAGCTGGCCTCAGGCCACCAGGGCTGACTCACAGCCTCTGGGTGAATGAACAGTGAACAGGAACCGCGTGGGATCTGCTGCTGGGTTGGGTCCTGGCCGCAGTGTCAAAGCATGGCTTGTTACCAGGAAGGTCTGTTTTGATCGTTAAGATTGAGGAGAGGCAGGTAGACCCGCCTGCGAGTCTGGTGGGTGAGAGGCTTCCTGTGTGATTAGCTGGGCGTCGGCAAGGTGGGTCTGTCTCGCAGCCCCTGCAGGGGTGTCCCGGCCACGGGGGCAGTGAAGGACCCTGCTGCCCTCTCTTTATCCATTTCCCTGGGCAGGGTGTTGGGGGAACCCCACAAGAGCCGAGGCAAGGGTCTGCGGCCTCAGTCTGTTCTCATGTAAATATAGAATTATAAAAGAATTAGAGACATAGTTACATAGTGATTCCTCTATATAGTCATGAAATAATCACATAGCTATTCACATGTAATCATAAATATACATATATACAATCACATAATCTTTAGTTTTACTACTAAGTCTCAGGTCAGGAAGTATGGAACCCAAGTGGCATTGGAAAAGTGGGGACCTTAAAGCAAGATGCTCTGAGCCCTGTGTCCCGCCCACATGAGGGCTGCTGGAGGGCGCCTCGGCTGTGCGGCAGCGCCAGCGCTGTGGAAACGTCCGCTGTTCAGCCAGCGAGGGAAGGAAATGTCCAAGATGGCCGAGACATCCCCTTCCTTGGGGGAGTGAGGAGAAGACTCCGCTTGTCCAAGCTCTTGCGGTGGGCCTGCGGCTGTCGGGGAGGCCGGCAGACACCGGGGACTTCACTGTCTGTGCGGTGCTGTGCCTCGGCGCTCACGCTCCATGGCTGCTTTCAAGTCCTGCTTCTGCACCTGGCTCCTCTCTTTCTTCTAAGATAAGAATAACAGTCACGTAAATTTTAACGTCCTTGATAGTCTTGACAAATATGAAAGAAGTGCTGATGTATTAGGTCTGCTCCTCACCTCAGCTTCTTGAAAATCCTGAGCCCCTATGTCCAAGACACGTGACTCGTCTGTCACCGACCACCATTACCTCACCCTACCTGCCTGCCCCCTGCTTTGTACTCAGTAAAAGTCAGAGCGTCAGGCACTCAGGGCCGGACCCCACACTGTGGGTAGCAGCGGACCCTGGGCCCAAACTCCCTTTTCTCGGTCTCTGTGTCCTGTGTCTTTTATTTCCAATTTATTGTCTCCACACCTGCAGGGAGGGACTCACTTGACCCTGTAGGGCTGGACCCTATACTGGGGTTTTGCTCCAGCCTCCAAAGGCCACAGGGAGGCCATCCTGGGCGCCTAGCACTTATTAAGCACCAACAGTATGCAGAACCCTGGCAGAGGAAGGGCAGGGTCCTGGAGCGAGGGTTGGAGCCTCAGCCTGGCCTGCATCCAGACCTCCCCACCACAGGGACTCACCTGCAAAGAGGTCTCACACTGAGACCGCGTGGAACAGCTGGCCTGTGGTTGGCACACAGGCATGTATGTGAGTCTGCAGCGGGTGGCGCAGACACAGCTCACAGCAGCTGCATCCCCCTCCCGCCCTCCACTGCACCTGGGTCCCCCACCTTCCGGGGTGCTGGGAGCAGGCAGAGCGCCACAGGAGCCTGACCAGAGAGCGGAGAGGGCAGGGTGAGGAGTGGGGCTGACAGAGGAGGAGGGGGCCTTTGGGGGTTCCCAGGAAGGGGGCGGGTGGGTGAAGAGAGGGACCTTGGGGGGTTCCCAAGGAATAGACAGAGGGAGGAGAGGAGTTTTCCAACAGGCTTGGGGAGGGTCCCACGATCCCAGGGACAAGGTGAGGAGAGGGCCTTTCAGGGGGTTCTCCAGGGAGGGGGCAATGCCAGGCAAAGAGGCAAAGAGGTCGATCACTGGGCATGGGAGTTGGGGGCACCAGGGCCAGTGGGCCTGTGACTCATGGATCCCCCCTCCTCCAAATGTCCTACCTGATGCAAAGATGCCTTGAACACCCCTGTGAGTGGGGGTCCTGCAGTCCCTCCTCCAGTGTGGTGTGGGCAGGGACTGAGACCTCCTATCTGTGCATGCCGGAGTGATGGCGGGCAGGGAGGCCTGCACAGCACTCCCTCAGGAACACTAACATACTCCTGATTCCACTCGTGGACCCAGATGGGTGGCCCAGCCCAGGGCACAGACTCGGGGTGGAGGGGCGTTGCAGCCTGCTCCCGGGGTGCCCTCATCCCCCTGCCTGCCCCGCCTTTCCACACAGGCAGGCAGGAACAGGACCGGGATCGAGTTTGGTCAAGGCTTGGCTCAGGGGAGGAGCCGAGACTGATGCCCTCAATGACCATCCAGGGCTATGGGGGCTCCAGGCTGCGGCGGGTCAGTCTCCCCACACCCTCCTGTCCATCGGGCTCCAGGCTGCGGCGGGTCAGTCTCCCCACACCCTCCTGTCCATCGGGCTCCAGGCTGCGGCGGGTCAGTGTCCCCACACCCTCCTGTCCATCGGGCTCCAGGCTGCGGCGGGTCAGTGTCCCCACACCCTCCTGTCCATCGGGCTCCAGGCTGCGGCGGGTCAGTCTCCCCACACCCTCCTGTCCATCGGGCTCCAGGCTGCGGCGGGTCAGTCTCCCCACACCCTCCTGTCCATCGGGCTCCAGGCTGCGGCGGGTCAGTGTCCCCACACCCTCCTGTCCATCGGGCTCCAGGCTGCGGCGGGTCAGTCTCCCCACACCCTCCTGTCCATCGGGCTCCAGGCTGCGGCGGGTCAGTGTCCCCACACCCTCCTGTCCATCGGGCTCCAGGCTGCGGCGGGTCAGTCTCCCCACACCCTCCTGTCCATCGGGCTCCAGGCTGCGGTGGGTCAGTCTCCCCACACCCTCCTGTCCATCGGGCTCCAGGTAGACCCTGTGCACACACCTTCCAAGCCCCCCAGGGACCCGCCAGGCTCTAGTCACTTGCCCAGGTGACAGGGGCTGGGAGACGTGGGTCTGTTGCCATGGGTTCCAAGTGCCATCCACGTGGGGATGAGCTCACGACACAGCATGCTACAGTCCCATCTCATGGAGGAAACAGCCCTTGGCGAGGCAAAAGCAGCTTCGTGACACCCCGGTGAGGGGCACCAGGGGACTCAGACAGCTTCCCTGACTCTGGCCACACTCCCTCTAGACAAGACTTGCTCCCAGGAGGAGGGAGGACGGACACCTGAGGCTCCCATGTGAGCCCAGCCGGCTGGCACGGCCCTGAGTGTCTGCAGAGACCTGGGGATGCCAAGTGGACCCCCATGTGCATGGGCAAGTGAGGCTAGGAGGGGCCGAGCAGTTAGCTGAGGCTACCGTGCACGTGCAGGTGGGCAGAGGCCCCTGGAGGCTGAGCAGGGCTGGGCGGAGATTCCACATGATGGGGGTCTGTCCGGGCCAGAGCTAGGGGTGGGCACACAGGGCTCGTGCAGCTGATACTCAGAGGACCATGAACAGAGCCAGCGCAACTGCCCAGCCCCGAGAACAAGAAACACTGGCTTGGGCGGCCGAGGAAACGCTGGGCTTTGGCCGAGAGCTTTGGCCTGGCTCCTGAGGCCTCCAGCTGGTGTCCTCAGACCGGGTGAATCAAGCCACTTTGTTCTGCTCTCGGCTTTTCCAGCTTCTGTCCTTGAGCTTGGGGCACCCCATGAGGACTCCAATTCTTGATATAATGGATCTGTGGGAAAGGGGTGGTCTCACTTCACCATCAGGAGTCAGAGAGCCCTCCAGAGACCCCAGTGACCGCCCCTGAAGCCGAGGCCTGAACACCCATGCTCCCCAGCCAGTCGGTGTGCCTTGACCTCTGACCCCCGTGTCACTGCACCTGGCCAGTGAGCCCTGTACCCCTGCCCAGGGCAAGAACCCCCAGCCTGGCCTCACCCCTCCACTTGGGGTGAGAACTCCAGCCTGGCCCTGCAGGCTCACGTGGAGAAGCAGCAGCTGCAGTGAGTGCTCAGTGGTGGCGGAGGAGGGCGTCTGCAGGTGGCAGGTGGGGTGACCCAGGTGCTGCAGCCACCTGCCCAGGCCCCCATCACTTTGTGTCTGCGGTTCACCTCTGCCTGTTGGGGGAGACGCATGGGAGATGTCAGCAGCATGTAGCGTTCACAAAGTTCCACTTGAGAAAGGAATCAGCAGCCTCCCCTCACTACTTGCCAGACCCTCGGGCTTCAGACAGCTGTGTGTCCCTGCCTCCTCCCCTCTTCTATGACCGCTCTTGTCGCCCCCGGCCCCCGGCCCCATTCTCCCTGGGATGGGGCAACCAGGCCAAGAGAGGATGGGCCGGTGGAGAGACTTGTGCCTGCGGTGCCAGTGCCCCTCTAGGTGCCAAGCCATGGCATGACTGTTTTCCGCAGGGTGCATAATTGTATGATTTATTTTTATAAGATGTGGTTTTGCATGTTTTCTATATTGATTCACGGGTGTACATTTTTTGGAGTTCTGGTGGTGGTTGTTACTACTGTAAATGTTGTCTTTTTTTTAAAGTATGTTTTCTAATGTTTTGTTGCCTTATAAAACCTAAGTGACTTTTGTATATTGATCTTATATCCCACCACCTTGCCTAACAATTTTTAGCAACGTTTTCCAAAAATACGGGTTTTTGAAAATGATCTTTTACATATTTATTTCTGATTGAATTGTTTTGTAGTCAGAGATGTTGGTCTGTATATTATATGCTGTTGGAAATGTGTTGAAAATTGTTTTGTTTTTGTTTTTTGAGACAGGTCTACTCTGTCCCCCAGGCTGGAGTGCAGAGATGCAATTACGGTCCCAGACCTTCCAGGCCCACGTGATCCTCCCACCGCAGCCTCCCGAGTAGCTGGAACCATAGGTGTGCACTCCCACGTCTGGCTGATTTTTTGTTATTTGTAGAGATGGGCTCCCCTTATGTTGTCCAGGCTGGTCTTGAACTCCTGGGCTCAAGCAATCCTGCCTCAGCCTCCAAAAATGCTGGAATTACAGGGATGAGCCACCATACCCATTCTTGTTGGGGCAGAATCCTGTTCATATTTATTAGGTCAAGTTTATGCAATAAGAGCCTTTTCTCAGAGAGCACTGACTCTCTTTGCAGTGTATTCTCAAAGTCCATCAGGTCAGATATTCATATTACTGTACCAGTTTTCTTTTAGTTAATATTGGTCTGATGTATCTTTCCCCATATTTTTGCTTTAAATTTTTCTGCATTCTACTGCATTGATGTGGTTTTTTAAAATAGCATATAGCTGGGTTGTAGACTTAATGCTTTGGCATGCTCTTTGAGATGGTAAGAACAGCTTGCTTTCAGAGTGATTAGTGACTTCTTTGGACTTGTTTCTATCATTTTACATTTTAGTTCCATTGCAACCAAATTTCCTGTTTGCTTGTTTCTACTTTCTTATCTTTAAACGGAGATTTTGTTTTAACCCTTTTCTCATTTGCCCTGAGAACACTTGCTGCCAGCACGTGTTTACCCCGAGACAACTTTGCCATGAAATCCATGAAATATCTCACTTTCATTGTTATGTTCACATCACTCTAGTTTATTAACTTTGGAAACAAAAGATATCATTCTATTTATAGCAATCTGGTTTGGTAGAGGTATTTTCACTTACAAAATATAGTAATTCTTGATTGCTGAAAATATCAAATCCTAGAAAATGTAGCATGCCTATGAGTGATGTCAACATTTATACAGTTGGCTGAAGATTCATTTGATGAATCTGATTTTTCTGACATGGACGAACCTGATAATTCAGATGATTCTGATGTTAGTTCTGTTTCAAAATAACTCCAAGAACAATTTTTATGTTTTATTTTCACACTGGAAATCAGTCATATTTGCTGTGCAGAAGCTCTTTAGTTTAATGAGATCCCATTTGTCTGTTTTGGCTTTTGTTGCAATTGCTTTTGGTGTTTTAGTCATGAAGTCCTTGCTCATGCCCATGTCCTGAATAGTATTGCCTAGGTTTTCATCTAGGATTTTTATGGTTTTAGGTCTTACATTTAAATTTTTAATCCATCTGGAGTTAATTTTTGTATAAGGTGTAAAGAAGGGGTCCAGTTTCTGCTTTCTGCACATGGCTAGCCAGTTTTCCCAACATCATTTATTAATCAGGGAATCCTTTCCCCATTGCTTGTTTTTGTCAGCTTTGTCAAAGATCAGATGGTTGTAGATGTGTGGCATTATTTCTGAGGCCTCTGTTCTGTTCCATTGGTCTATATTTCTGTTTTGGTGCCAGTACCATGCTGTTTTGGTTACTGCTGTCTTGTAGTATAGTTTGAAGTCAGGTAGCGTGATGCCTCCAGCTTTGTTCTTTTTGCTCAGGATTGTCTTGGCTATATGGGCTCTTTTCTGGTTCCATATGAAATTTAAAGTAGTTTTTTCTAATTCTGTGAAGAAAGTCAATGGAAGCTTGATGGCGATAGCATTGAATCTATAAATTACTTTGGGCAGTATGGCTATTTTCATGATATTGATTCTTCTTCCTTCCTATCCATGAGCATGGAATGTTTTTCCATTTGTTTGTGTCCTCTCTTATTTCCTTGAGCAGCAGTTTGTAGTCCTCCTTGAACTTGTAGTCCTTCCCATCCCTTGTAAATTTTTTTTCTAGGTATTTTATTCTCTTTGTAGCAATTGTGAATGGGAGTTCACTCATGATTTGGCTCTCTGTTTGTCTGTTATTGGTGTGTAGAAATGCTTGTGATTTTTGCACATCAATTTTGTTTCCTGAGACTTTGCTGAAGTTCCTTATCAGCTTAAGGAGATTTTGGGCTGAGACAATGGGGGTTTAAAAATATACAATCAAGTCTTCTGCAAACAGAGACAATTCGACTTCCTCTCTTCCTATTTGAATTTCTTTTATTTCTCTTGTGTGATTTCTCTGTCCAGAACTTCCAATACTATGTTGAATAGGAGTGGTGAGAGGGGGCATCCTTGTCTTGTGTTGGTTTTCTAAGGGAATGCTTCCAGCTTTTGCCCATTCAGTGTGATATTGGCTGTGGGTTTGTCATAAATAGCTCTTACAGGTTCCACCAATACTTAGTTTATTGAGAGTTTTAAGCATGAAGTGGTGTTGAATTTTATCCAAGGACTTTTCAGCAGCTATTGAGATAATCGTGGTTTTTGTCATTGGTTCTGTTTATGTGATGGAATACGTTTATTGTTTTGCGTATGTTGGACCAGCCTTGCATCCCAGGGATGAAGCTGACTTGATCGTGGTAAATAAGATTTTTGATGTGCCACTGAATTTGGTTTGCCAGTATTTTATTGAAGATTTTCATGTCTATGTTCATTAGGGATATTGGCCTGTAATTTTCTTTTTTAGGTTGTGTGTCTGCCAGGTTTTGGTGTCAGGATGATGCTGGCCTCATAAAATGAGTTAGGGAGGAGTGCCTCTTTTTCTGTTGTTTGGAATATTTTCTAAAGGATGGTACCAATTCCTCTTTGTTCCTCTCGTAGAATTCGGCTCTGAATCCGTCTGGTCCCGGACTTTTTATAGTTGGTAGGCTTTAATTACCGTGTCAATTTTAGAACTTGTTATTGTCTGTTCAGGGATTTGACTTCTTCCTGGTTTAGTCTTGGGAGGGTGTATGCATCCAGGAATTTATCCATTTCTTCTAGATTTTCTAGTTTATTTGCATAGAGGTGTTTACAGTATTCTCTGATAGTAGTTTGTATTTCTGTGTGATCTCCCCTTTATCATTTTTTATTGTGTCTGTTTGATTCTTCTCTCTTTTCTTTATTAGTCTTCTTTACTAGTGGTCTATTTTGTTAATCTTTTTTAAAAAAAAAACTGGCTCCTGGATTTCTTGAGCTTTTGGAGGGTCTTTTGTGTCTCTATCTCCTTCAGTTCTGCTCTGATCTTAGTTATTTCTTGTCTTCTGCTAGCTTTTGAATTTTTTTGCTCTCGCTTCTCTAGTTCTTTCTAATTGTGATGTTAGGGTGTCAATTTTAGATCTTTCCTGCTTTCTCCTGTAGGCATTTAGTGAAATAAATTTCCCTCTACACACTGCTTTAGCTGTGTCCCAGAGATTCTGGTACATTGTGTTTTTGTTCTCATTGGTTTCATAGAACTTATTTATTTCTGCCTTCATTTCGTTATTTGCCCAGTAGTCATTCTGGAGCAGGTTGTTCAGTTTCCATGTAGTTGTGTGGTTTTGAGTGAGTTTCTTAATCCTTAATTCTAATTTGATTGCACTGTGGTCTGACAGACTGTTATGATTTCTGTTCTTTTGCATGTGCTGAGCAATGTTTTACTTCCAATTATGTGGTCAATTTTAGAATAAGTGCTATGTGGTGCTGAGAAGAATGCATATTCTGTGGATTTGGGGTGGAGAGTTCTGTAGATGTCTATCAGGTCTGCTTGGTCCAGAGCTGAGCCCAAGTTCTGGATATCCTTGTTAATTTTCTTTCTCGTTGATCTAATATTAACAGTGGGGTGTTAGCATCTCCCACTAGTATTGTGTGGGAGTCTGAGTCTCTTTGAAGGTCTCTAAGAACTTGCCTTGTGAATCTGGTTGCTCTTGTATTGGGTGCATATCTATTTAGGATAGTCAGCTCTTCTTGCTGCATTGATCCCTTTACCATTATGTAAAGCCCTTCTTTGTGTTTTTTGATCTTGTTGGTTTAAAGTTTGTTTTATCAGAGACTAGGATTGCAACTCCTGCTTTTTTTTTTTTTTTTTTGCTTTCCATTTGCTTGGTAAATCTTCCTCCATCCCTTTGTTTTGAGGCTATGTGTGTCTTTATACATGAGATGAGTCTCCTGAATACAGCTCACTGATGGGTCATGACTCTTTATCCAGTTTGCCAGTGTCTTTTAGTTGGGGCATTTAGCCCATTTACATTTAAGGTTAATGTTCTTATGTGTAAATTCGATCCTGTCATTATGAGGCTAGCTGGTTATTATGCAGTTTCTTCACAGTGTTGATGGACTTTACAATTTGGTTTGTTTTTGCAGTGGCTGGCACTGGCTTTTTCCCTTCCATATTAGTGCTTCTTTCAGAAGCTCTTGTAAGGCAAGACTGTTGGTGACAAAATCTCTCAGCATTTGCTTGTCTGTAAAGGATTTTATTTCTCCTTCACTTATGAAGCTTAGTTTGGCTGGATATGAAATTCTGGGTTGAAAGTTCTTTTCTTTAAGAATGTTGAATATTGGCCCCCACTCTCTTCTGCTCATAGGGTGTCTACACAGAGAGCCACTGTTAGTCTGAGGACCTTCTTTTATGGGTAACCCAGGCTTTCTCTCTGCTGCCCTTAACATTATTTTCCTTCATTTCAACCTTGGTCAATCTGATGATTATGTCTTGGGGTTGCTCTTCTTGAGGAGTATCTTTGTGGTGTTCTCTGTATTTTCTGAATTTGAATGTTGGCCTGTCTTGCTGGGTTGGGGAAGTTCTTCTGGGTAATATCCTGAAGAGTGTTTTTCAACTTGGTTCCATTCTCCCCATCACTTTCAGGTACACAAATCAAATGTAGATTTGGTCTCTTCACATAGTCCCATATTTCTTGGATACTTTGTTCATATCTTTTTATTCTTTTTTCTCTAATCTTGGCTTCACACTTTGTTTCATTAAGTTGATCTTCAATCTCTGACATTCTTTCTTCCATTTGATCGATTCGGCTATTGAGACTTGTGTATGCTTCATGAAGTTCTCTTGCTGTGTTTTACAGCTCTATCGTGTCATTTGTATTCTCTAAACTGGTTATTCCAGTTAGCCATTCCTCTGACCTTTTTTCAAGGTTCTTAGCTTCCTTGCATTGGGTTCGAACATGCTCTTTTAGCTCAGAGGAGTTTGTTGTCACCCACCTCCTGAAGCCAACTTTTGTCAGTTCATTAAACTCATTCTCTGTCCATTTTGTTCCCTTGCTGATGAGGAGTTATGATCCTATGGAGAAGAGGCGTTCTGGTTTTTGGAATTTTCAGCCTTTTGTATTATTTTTTCCTCATCTTCATGGATTTATCTACCTTTGGTCTTCGATGTTGGTGACCTTTGGATGGGGTTTTTGTGTGGATGTCCTTTTTGTTGATGTTGATGCTATTCCTTTCTGTTTGGTAGGTTTCCTTCTAACAGGCCCCTCTGCTGCAGGCCTGCTGGAGTTTGCTGGGGGTCCACTGCTAGATCCTGTTTGCCTGTGTGGAGCTGCAGAGCAGCAAAGATTGCTGTCTGTTCCCTGCTCTGGAAGCTTCATCCCACAGGGGCACCTGCCAGATGCCAGCTGGAGCTTTCCTGTATTCAGTGTCTGTCGACCCCTGCTGGGAGGCGTCTCCCAGCCAGGAGGCACGGGGTCAGGGACCCACTTGAGGAGGCAGTCTGTCCCTTAGCAGAGGTTGAGTGCTGTGCTGGGAGATCCACTGCTGTCTTCAGAGCTGGCAGGCAGGAACATTTCAGTCTGCTGAAGCTGAGCCCACAGCCGCCCCTTTCCCAAGTTTCTCTGTCTCAGGGAGATGGGAGTTTTATCTATAAGCCACTCACTGGGGCTGATGCTCAGCCTCCATGGGCTACACCCACTGTCTAACCAGTCCCAGTGAGATGAACTGGGTTCATCAGTTGGAAATGCAGAAATCACCTGCCTCCTGCGTTGATCTCAGAGAGCTGCAGACCGAACATGTTTTTATTTGGCCATCTTGCCCAGGTCCCCTTAATTTTTTAATTTTAATTTTTTTGGTTTTTGTTTGTTTAGAGACATGGTCTTGCTTTATAACCCAGGCTGCAGTGCAGTGGCACAATCATGGCTTACTTCAGCCGCCATCTCCTGGGCTCAAGCCATCTGCCCACCTCAGCCTTCTGAGTACCTGGGGCCACAGGTGCATGTTAACATGGCTGGCTAATTCCTGCATTCTTTTAAAGAAATATTTGTCTATGATGAGGTTGTGAACATACTTTATATTCTCTTCTACAAGTTTCGTTTCATCTTCACAGCTGGACCTAAACGTACCTGGAACTGACAAGTTGGGACATAGAGGTCACATTTCATTATTTTTCCATATCCACATTGAAAACACTCCTCTTTGTGCACTACCATGCAGAATCATTTTGGGTTTGCATCGTGTCCATGGGAGGATATGCTGTTTCTCAACTCCCGATTCCATAGCGTGGGCTTATTCGTTTACCACACACCAATGCCCTCTGTCTCCGTTACCACAGCCTTGTTAACATTCCACAGAGGAAGTCGCCCCACCTTGTTCTGCTTCTTCAAGTGTGTCTTGACTTCTTGTGTGATTTCAAGTGTGTCTTGACTACTTTTTCCTATGTAAGTTTTAGCATCAGGATCAATTTACACAACACAATGAAGTTTTTTGTTGCAATAGCATTTAATTTATAGACCAGTTGGAAGAGCATTGGCACCTTACAATACTGAGTGTTCCAACTCATGACTATGTGCCTTAGTCTGTTTGTGCTTCTGTAAAATAACACCACACACTGGGCAATTCATGGAGAACAAAAATGTACTCTCTCACCGCTTTGAGGGCTGGGAAGTCCAAGATCAAGGCACCAGCATCTGGTGTGGGATTTTTTGCTATGTCCTCATGTGGCAGAAGAGTGGAAGACAGCAAATCCACTCCCATTAATCCATTTGAGGACAGAGCCCCCACATCCTAAACACCTCGCCTTGGTGACCACCTTCCAACATTGCTGCAATGAGATTAAGTATCCAACACATGAATTTTGAAGGGGCACCTTGACACAGCTCTTTGTTCATTGAAATATTCTTTAATTTTTTTCCATATTGTTTGTAGCTTTTTGGGGTAGACATCCAACACACATTTTGCTAGATTAATTCCTAAGTAGATGATGAAATTGTCTGTTATCAATCATGAGTTTAAAAAGAATTATTGAAATGGTAACCTGTCTTAGGTTGAGTTTATGGATTTTGTTAAAGCAGATTTATCGAGGGAGGATGTGTTCTGAGGAGAACAGCAGCAAAGTGGCAGGCAGAACAGAGGAGGAAAGCTAAGCAGGATGTGGTCACGTCAGGACCCTGCAGGAAACCTCATGCCCAAGAGCAGCTGGCAGAGTTGTGGCCACCTCCGGGCAAGGCAGCTGCCCTGTGTACCTCCTGCTGGGTCATCCATGACCACGGTCTGGTCTGCAGTGGCAGTGTTGTGGGGCCTCCCAGGCCAGGCACTCTGCCTGGTTCAGCTGACACTCCTGAGGACAGCTGTGGGGGGCTGGCAGCCAACACTCACCGCAGCTGGCACAGGGAGCACTGCTTGCTGGAGAGGATCTGGGTGGGAAACCAAGCATCTACCACATCCTTGCTTCCCTGACCAAATGCACTCCATCTGGCCCAGCTTCCTCAGGGTTCTGATGGGTCCAACTCCCGAGATGTTCAGATGGAGAGTCAGCAGGATAATAAAAGACAGCCGGCTGCTGCAGGTCATCCTGCGGCCACAAGAGATGTTCATCTTCCTCCTCCACCAGCCATGCCATGGCCGCTTCCCTTTGCTGATGGAGATGGCCCAGTGCAGCAGCCCAGGTCTGTGACCCTTCACAGCCTATGGCACAGGGACAGCAAGGGACATCACCTGGGCCCAGGTAAGTTCAGCAGTGCCCCTTCCCCCGTGCATGTTGCCGGCCCGGACTCCTCACGCTGCCGCGTCCATCAGCTCTGCTGTCATTGTGACTCCTTTCCCTGTCTGGAGTGACCAGGTGGAAGCAGCTGCTGTAAGTCAGCTGGGATCCTGCTCCATTTCCTGGTGGGTGTCTCCTCCCTGTGGGAACTGTCTTAGTCCACTGTGTTGCTATAAAGAATAACTGAGGCAACAGAACAAATAACAAAAAAAAAACAAAGAAAAAATTAAAAAAATAAAAAGGAAGAATATGTGGGGCTTGGTGGGGATAGCGCTGAATCTATAAATTACTTTGGGCAGTATGGCCACGTTGAATCTATAAATTACTTTGGGCAGCATGGCCATTTTCACGATATTGATTCTTTCTAACCATGAACATGGAACGTTTCTCCATCTGTTTGTGTCCTCTCTTATTTCTTTGAGCAGTGGTTTGTAGTTTTCCTTGAAGAGGTCCGTTACATCCTTTGTTAGTTGTATTCCTAGGTATTTTATTCTCTTTGTAGCAATTGTGAATGGCAGTTTTTTCTTGATTTGGCTCTCTTTAAGTCTGTTATTGTGTATAGGAATGCTTATGATTTCTGCACATTGATTTTGTATCCTGAGACTTTGCTGAAGTTCCTTATCAGCTTTAGGAGATTTTGGGCTGAGACAATGGGGCTTCTAAATATACAATCATGTGGTCTGCAGAAAGAGACAATTTGACTTCCTCTTTTTCTAATTGAATACTCTTTATTTCTTTTTCTTGCCTAAGTGCCCTAGCCAGAACTTCCTGGGGGAGGGATAGTATTAGGAGAAATACCTAATGTTGGTGACTGGGTGATGGATGCAGCAAACCACCATGGCACCTATGTAACTATGTAACAATCCTGCCTGTTCTGCACATGTACCCCAGAACTTAAAGTATATATAAAAAAAGAATACCTGAGGCTGAGTAATTTATAAAGAAAAGAGTTTTATTTGACTCATCGTTCTGCAAGGTGCACAGGAAGCACAGTGCCAGCATCAGCTTCCACTCATGGAAGATGAGGGGAGCTGGTATATGCTGAGATCACAGGGTGAGAGAGGGAGAGGGGGAGGAGGGGGGAGAGAGAGAAGAGAGGTGCCCAGGCCCCTTCTAACAGCCAGATCTCATGGAAACTAATAGAGTAAGAACTCATTCATTACCACGAGGATGGCACCAAGCAATTCATGAGAGACGATCAAAACAGTTCCCACTAGGACTCACCTCCAACACTGGAGATGAAATTTCAATGTGAAGTTTGGAGGTGACAAACATCCAACCTGTCAGGAACCAAGATCTCTGGACCCACAGACCTTGAGCTTGCAGGGATGGGAAGCTCACATTCTCCAAGGGGGAGAGAGAGTGAATGGAGTTACTCTTGTGTCTTTCCTTCGGTTCTTGGATCCACGTGTCCTACCCTCTGGGGAGACAGCCCCATATAGTGGCCATTGGTTAAAGGTCTATACCATGTCCGGAAAGGTAGCACCCTATCCTCATAGGGCTTTACCTTCAAGCTGGAGCCTCAGCTGCACCTTCAAGAGGACAACCTACCCATCACTTTATCAGCTGGAATGGCGCAGCATCTAGAAGGTGGACGGATTCCATGGTCACATGCTGTGGAGTTAAGGCAGCTCCATCTTGGTTGTCAGTCTGCCATGTTGACTTCCGATTAACCTCGGTTCTGGGAGAGTGTCTAAGATTTTCACTTTATCTATTGTTCTTTGTGTAAGAGCAGGTACTTGCCATAAATCCTGCCCTTTGTCAAACCACCTTGATGTTATCATACTTCAGTGGTCCCACACAGCTCTTCTGAATCATGTATACTCTTTCGCTGTTTATATAAGCCCTGGGTCTGGGGGCAATGGTATGGGGATCCACCATCTTGTCTCACCGCCACCCATGACATGCACCTGGCTTCTGTTTCTAAGTCCCTATTAATGTTTCTTTTGGAAAGACTGGATGAGTCAGCCTCTTTCTTTTTTCTATTTTTATATCTATGTCTGCATCATCTATCTATCTGTATATTTTCCCTCTCTTTCTACTTACCACATGTGAGCCTCTTTCTTTGGCCTCTCAACTTCTTCAGACTCTGGGGACAGGTTTGCGTAGACCTGCCCACAGCAAAACGTGTGCACTCTGCCACTCCTTACTTGCTTTAAAAGTGATCCCTGGATGAGGCTCGGTGGGATCCTGTACACACCGAGATCAATCAGACCTCCATGAGCTGTCAGAGGTCGGTGTTGGCTGAATCGCTGCAGGCCCGAGAGGCAGACCCATTCTTGGGAAACGTGTCAGTCCTGGTCTGAATAAAATTTTGCCCAAGATGATCAACTCACCCCCAGATTTCTTGGTTGGTTTCTTCAAAAGATTGTACTGCACAGGGCCTAAGCTCTGGTCTCTCTTGCTGGCAAGTGGGGATTCAGGGGCACACCACCAGTGAAGCCAGCTCTGGGGAGAGGAAGGGAGCTCACCTTGGAGGGCTCATGCATGGCCTCCCTCTCTGCCCTCAGAGCTGCTCCATGACCTCATGGAGGTTCACGCGGTGGCTGAGGACAGAGGCTTGCTGATGTCTCTGGGCCTGTCATCCTGTCCTTTTGGTGGTTGGGGGCCTCTTCTGCAGTGGATGTTCTCAGCTGGGCTTTAGCAGGCAATGAAACATTCTCACACTTTGTACCAACTCCTGTAAGTCTGCCAGATGTCTCTTTCTTCAGTCTTCTTGTCCCTGCTCTTTCCTGGAAGTTGCTCCTCCCGGTCTCCTGAGCAACCAGTTAAGCTATTTGCAGCTCATCTTTCACTAGATGTATCCCCTACAGCCTTATCTTGAACCACTCCTCTCTTGCACAAGGAGGACGCCCAAGTGCCCTGCTGGGAGCTCCACCATTGGGAGGCTCCTCCCACCACTGACTTCAAGGCTTCCTCCTTCTCTGTCGGCCAGTCTTAGGGACTTCCATGGGGCCAGGGGTGAACGGAGGAAAGGCATCCATACAATACTAGCAGGTGACACAGAGGATAGGGCTGCCTCTTTGTAGGTTACTGTGCCCTCCCAACCTGTCTGGACACAATCCCTATGTATCACAATGGTTAGCAGCTGGCCCACCTGTTTATGGCTTAGTGGGTCTCTCAGTACTCACCTCATCAGGGGCAGCTTCAGCCACATGGTCAGTTGGCCAAATGCCCCATTTCTACCAAACTCTGGTGGCATGCCCAGGACAGCATTTTAACAGTGGCTCAAGGGGAGGGACTGCCCTACCACCTCCTATTGGGGTTGGCCAGATGCCCCACACATTTTTGTTTCTACCTTAAATCTATCTGGTACCATGGAATCTGCTGAGACATGCCGTGAAAGTGGTGGGTCTGCTTGTACTGCAGCTAGAACCTGCAGCTGGAGGTGTGTCTACTCCTACAGCGGTGGAGCCCTTGCTTGCTCTGGGCCCCTATACGATGTAGTAGCATGGGCCATTTGGATCCACAGTGGTCAGTGTCCACTTGGGTGCTGTGTTCAACAGCCCTTGAAATATCTAGGGGTTTCCCATTACCTAAGATATGACTACTGCGGAAGTGGCCATAGATCCTATTGGGAAGGGACGTGGGATCAATACGTTCAGTGTTTCTGGGAACTGTAGGGTCTCTCCTCATAGGGACCGAGGTTCTGGATCTGAAAGCTGTTTCAGAACTGGAGCAAGGAAACAGATTGTGACTCTCCACTGGGATGGTTGACCTCAGCCTCCTGTTCATCAGTGACCACTTCCCGTTTTAAAGATTGGTGATACTCCTGTTGGCTGCCTGTCAGACTTGCTCCAGGACCACCAAGTTCTTACTCAGTTCATTTCCATGGACCCTCCAGGGTCGGATTCCCAGAGCTGCGGTTCTGACTTTGCTGACTGTAACGGTAATTATGCCAATGCTGCTTCCAATAGTTGTGCTGCCTACTACTCTTCCAGAGTCCCAACATTTCTACCTGTTTAAAGCAGCTCCCGTAGAGGACAGCCATTTGGGACATAATGTGTGCTCTTGATAACACAGTGTTTTTCAGACTCCTGTGGAATGTGCCAGCTGGTGGTTTTCTGGTCTCATATTCTAGCATGCCCACTTCTGCAAAAACTGTATGGAAATTTTGATAGTGATTGCATTGAATTTGTGGATTGCTTTGGGGACTAATGGCATCTTAACAATATTAAGCCTTCCAATCCATGAACATGGGATGTCTTTCCATTTATTAGGTCTTCTTTAATTTCTTACAGTCATGTTTTGTAGTTTATGGTGTGCAAGTCTTGTGCCTCTTTGATAAAATGTATTTCTAAGCATTTTATTGTTTTAGAGGCTATTGAAAACGGAATTGTGTTCTTAAGTTCCTTTCTGGATTGTTTATTGCTAGTGTCTACAAATACAACTTTTTAATCCATGCTGATTTTTATCCTGTAACTTTTCGGAAGTTATTTATCAGCTGTGATTGATAGGTTTTTTTAATCCTTTGTGTTCTATATGTAAAACAATGCCATGTGAGAACAGAGATAGTTTTATTTCTTCCTTTCCAATTTTAATGAGTTTTCCTTTTCTTGTCTAATTGCTGTGGCTAGAACATCCAGTACAATGTTGAATGACAGCAAAGAAATTAAGTGTATTTGTCTGGTACTGATTTGCAGGGGAATATTATCAGTTCTTTCTCATTGATTATGCTCTTAGCTGTAGATTTTTCAAATATGCCCTTTTTGTGTTGAGGGTGCTTCCTTCTATTCCTAGCTTATTAAATGGGTTTATTTGTTTGTTTTTGAGATGGATTCTCACTCTGTCACCCAGGCTGGAGTACAGTGGTGTGATCTTGGCTCACTGCCACCTCTGCCTCCTCAGCTCAAGAGATTCTATCACCTCAGGCTTCCAAGTAGCTGGGACCACAGGCATGTGCCACCATGCTCAACTAATTTTTTTGTATTTTTGGTAGAGATGGGGTTTCACCATGTTGCCCAAGATTGTCGCAAACTCCTGAGCTTAAGCAATCCACCCACCTTGGCCTCCCAAAGTGTTGGGATTATGGACATGAGTCACCATGCTTGGCCTATTGAGGTTTTTTTTTTTTTTAAATCATGAAAAGATGTTGGCTCTTGCCAAGTGATACTTAAATTTTTCTTGTCATCAATTGAGATGCTTATGTTTTTTATCCCCTTGATTCTATAAATATAATGTTTCACATTGATTATTTTTTGTATCTTGAACCACCCTGGGGATCCTGTAATAAACTCCACTTGGTCATGCCGTCTGATACTTTTAATACGCCAATTCCATTTTACTAGTACTTTGTTCAGAATTTTCTTATATATAGTCATGAGGAATATTGCTCTTTAATTTTCTTTTCTAATGATGTCTTGGTCTGGCTTTGGTATCAGGGTAACACTGGCCTCGTAGAATGAGTTTTGAAGTGTTCTTCTCTTTTCTAATTTTTAAAGGAGTTCAATAGGAATTGGTGCTAATTTTAATTATTTATTGTTTTAGAACTAGGGTCTTGCTCTGCCACCCAGGCTGGAGTGTGATGGCACAATCATAGCTCACTTCAGCCTTGACATCCTAGCCTCAAACAATCCTCCCACCTCAGTCTTCTGAATCGCTAGGACTACAGATGCACACCACCATGCCCAGCTAATGTTTAATTATTTTTGTAGAGATGGGGTCTCTTTATGTTGGCCAGGCTGGTCTCAAACTCCTGGCCTCAAACAATCCTCCCCGCTAAGCCTCCCAAACCACTGGGTTTACAGGTTTGAACCACTGCACCCAGCCCTCCCCTGAGGAACAGTGAAGCCCCTGTCCCCTGAGCTTTCCTTTGTTAGAAAGGTTTTTTTTAATGGACTCAAGCTCTTCACCTATCACGGATCAGTGCAGATTTCCTATTTCTTCCTGAGGCTGATATGGTAGTTTCTGTATGTCTATAACTGTGTCGTTTTTACCTAGGTTATCTGGTTTGTCAGTGTACAATTCTTCACAGCATTCTGCTACAATCCTTCTTATTTCTCTAAGGTCAGTAGTAACATTCCCATTTTCTGTTTTAATAATTTAAATTTTCTTTTTTTCTTAGAAAGTCTAGGTCAGGCAAATTTGTTAATCATTTCAAATAACCAACTTTTGTTTCATTTATTTTTTCTATTTTTCTGTTCTTTGTTTCTTCTCTAAACTTTTTTATTTTCCTCTTTCTGCTGGCTTGAGTTTAGTTTGTTCTTCTTTCCATAGTTTCTTAGGGTGTAAAGCTGGGTTACTTTTATGAGATTTCTCTTTTTTTTCAACTGTATTAACTGATCTTTTCTTCCATTTTTCCTTCCTTCTTTCCCGCTTTCCTTCCTTCTCTTCCTTCCTTTCCTCCTTCCTTCCGTCCATCATTCCTCTCTTTCTTTCTTTCCTTCCTTTTTTCTCTTTCTTGTTTGTACAACTCCACCAGATCACTGGACTAATCTTCTTCCTTGATATAGATGTTTGCAGCTATACATTTCTCTCTGAGCACCGATTTTGCTACAGAACCAACTCTTGATATTTCGCGTTTTTTATTTTATTCACCTCAAAATGTTTTCTAACTTCCCTTGTGATTTCTTCTTTGACCCATTGATTATTTTAAAATATGTCATTTGATTTTCACTCACTAGAAACAGTGAGTTTCTAGTTTTCCTCCTGTTACTAATCTCTAGTTTCATTCCACTGTGGTTGGAGAAGATAAGTTGTATAAATTTAACTTTTAGAAATGTATTAAGACTTGTTTTGTGGTCTAACATATGATACATCCTAGAGAATGTTCTGTGTGTGCTTGGGGAAAATAAATATTCTGCTTTCTGGGGATGGCGTGTTCTGTACATGGCTGCTCCATCTAGCTGGTCTACAGTATTGTTCCAGTCCTCCATTTTCATATTGATCTGTCTGGTTATTTCATCCATTATTGAAAGTGGAGTATTGAGGTCTTTATTCTTGTGACACTTTATTTCTCCTTTCAATTCTGTCCATTTTTGCTTCATGTATTTTAGAGATCTCTTGTTAGGTGTATATGCGCTTGTGGTTACTGTCTCTTCTGGATGGATTAAACCTTTGAATATAATGCCCCTTTTTATTTCTCATAAGTATTTTTTACTTAAAGCCTAATTTGTTTGGATAGGCACCCTAGCTCTCTTTTGTATGATTTTCATGGGTTTTCCTTGTCTGTTCTTTCACTTTTGGCCTATGTGTGTCTTTGGACCTGAAGGAGCCTCTTCTAGATAGCATATAGGATGAACCATAAGCTTTGTTTTCTTTGGGTTTTGTTACTGTTGGTGTCTGTTATGCCAATCTCTGCTACTTAATTGGAGAATTTAAGCAATTTGTATTTAAAATGATAACTGATAAGAAAAGACTACTGCCGGCCCCAAGTGGCTCCGGCCGGATCGTGGCACTTGCAAAGGCGAGGCCAAGAGTTCAAGGCCAACCTCAGCAACCTTACAAGCTCTCATTGATTGGCAAAAAGAAAAGAAAAGACTACTGCCATTTTGCTATTTTTAGAGACGTTTCATTTACCTTTTGTTCCTCAACATTAAATATAATTTATTTAATATTATATATATAATAATATATATATAATATATATGCTATAATATATATTATATATTATATAATAAATTAAAATATATTTATATAAAATATAAAAACATTACTGCTTTCTGCTTAGTTTGAGGTTTTTGTTTTATACCATTTTGGGTCTCTCCTTGTTTACATTTTTTATATGTTTTAGTTATTTCTTAGTGGTTTCCTTGGGGATTACAAGTAACACCTTAAACTTTTTAATATAATGTTCTAGTTTTCATTAATACTAACTTAGCTTCAACAGCATACGAAGCTCTGAACTGACACAGCTCTATCCCGCCTTCCTTGCCATTTTCACAAATTACATCCTTATATATTGAATGCCCATTAGCATGATTTATAATTGTTGTTTTATGTATTTGCCCTTTAAATCACATAGGGAAAGACCTCGAGCTTCTACTGGCCTTCACGTCCCATTGCAGGCACTGGAGCCAGTGCCCTTCACGTCTCCATGTGGCTGTGAATTCTCATCCCGTGTCCTTTGCTTTCAGCCTGCAGGCCTCTCTTGGCATTTCTCATAGGGCAGCTCTTGCAGGGCAGGTTTTGATGTTCCCTATTTTAATTTCCTTTTTAAAAGTCCAATTTGGGTTAAAAAAATCAATTTGAACTATTTTCTAATATCCTGACTCCTAGGTCATTTGGAAGTGCATTTCTCAATTTTAAAACACATTAATATTTCTTAGATATCCTGTTACTAATTTGCAGTCAACTTCGCTGTAATCAGAGAACAGACGTGTGAGCTGTTTTCTCCTCACTGTGTAGATTCTGTAGCGACTTTCAGTGGCCTTCCCAGTGTAGTGCCCTTTCTAAGGCCTCTTAGATCCCACAAAACACTTTCATTTCATTCTCACTCAGGTGTGTTGGCTTGACTGGGCGTAGAGACTTATGCTCACGATTCTTTTCCCTTCGCCTCTGAAGATGTGACCTGACATTCTTCGGTTTTCAGTATAGTCCTCATTAGACAGCTTGATTTCACTTTGAATCTCCTTCCATTTATTTTCACCACTTAAGATTTTTCTATCTATGTTTAGTTTTCCAAAGTTTTACTAAGATGTAGAAAAATACGAACTTAATGCAATGCCACTGATTTGATCATGGAAATGGAAAAAGGTAAAAACAAACGAACAAAAAATTGAACTTAAAAATCTGCATCTAGAGTTCAGCGAGATTTATCAAGTGGAAAACATGCTTTCTTCATTAACGGAAGGTGACTGGCCATTATATCTGCAGGCGCTATGACCCGTCATTCTGTCAATCCCGTCCTTCCACAGGTGCTATTAGAAGAATGTCACAGCCTTTGCACTGCCCTCCGCATTTCAGAGAGGACATTTCACACTTGAGAGGAGGTGTCTGACCGTGTGATGGGTGCAGGGATGGGCAGAAGATAAAGTGATTTGAGTGAGAGCAGGCACCGCCAGGGGAGGACAGATGGGCAGCTTCCATGGAGGCCTCCTGACAGGGAGTGGCCCTCGGATGATGACAGACACAGGGGGCCTTGAGGCGCTGAGACACTGAGAGGGTCCGGAGAGCGGGTGTGGCCTGCTGGAGCCTTCCTGGGGCAGCGGTGGGACAGCAATGCAAAATGGATTCATTCTATGCAGCAAGAGACACTGGCATGAATGCCGGGGCCCCAGGGACACTGCAGCCGCGTCACCAACGTGACCACACCTCCAGATGTGGTTCAGCTGACAGACTCAGGTGTCCCAGAGTTTACCTGGAAAAGAGAGAAGAGTTTGCTGTGGGTTAGGAGCAGGTGCTCCTGGCTGTCTTCTGAACCCTCACCCCAAGCACCAGACACCACAGTCTGCCTGGATTTCGTGGCCAGTTGTCCACCAGAAGCTGGCCAGGGGTTGGATCTGGGGAGACCATGCTGGGTGGGAAGCACGTCTCCTTGCCACTAACTCAGGAACAGACACAGGCTGCGGAAGGGCGTATTGAGCTTCCTCCGCACAGCACGCGTGGCATCCCCAGCACGGGTGGCAAAGCAGAGGCCCCACGAGGTCGGAGGCAGCCCCTGCAGGGGTGGATGTGCCCACTCTGCAGGACCTCTCCCTAGGGGCCCAGTACCCAACCAGAATCAGGTGCTGGGTGGCTCGGACCCAGGCTGGAGTGCACAGGCCGGCGGGCACCCTAGTGGAGCCTCTGCCCTGGCAGCCTGCTGGGCCTAGTCCTCCATGTGCCCCTGCGGGGCCCAGCCAGAGTGTGAGAGGTGTTCCTGGAGCCCCATGGGCCGGGCCTTCTGCAACCTGTGACCTGTGCACAGACACGGTCTCTCCGGAAGCTTCTACCGGTGGGGGCGTTCCAACACTCAAGACAAATGAAAGATTGGGGAACCCCCAGATTCAACTTGCCTTTTGCCACCACCAATGTCAGCACCTCCAAACCCAGTGTCACTCGGGTCATGATGGTGCTTCACACCAGTGGGTCTCTGGGCACTGCAGGCCCTACTGAGCAGTGGAGGGACCCACTGGGAAGCCCACACGAATTCACTGGGGCCCTGAGAAGTTCCGTTTCCTGGACATCAAGGAAATGCCCCCTGGTGGTAAGAGTTCAGGATGCCACCACCAGAAAAAAGCCGCGTCTTGGTCTGTCCTTGGAGGAGAATCATTTGAGAGTTACAAATGTAACTTTGTAAACTTGTGAGTTACAGATGAGAAGGCCTCTTGGTCTGTCCTTGGAGGAGAATCATTTCAGAGTTACAAATGTAACTTTGTAAACTTGTGAGTTACAGATGAGAAGGCCATGCTTGGAAACTGCATGGGATTGCTGGCCTTAGGGTCCCAGGAATAGTTTCCTGCATAAACACACCAGGCTGAGGATGCCCACCACGCCTGCAGGGGTGGGTGGGGAGGCGGACCCTGGACTCTGGATCGTGAACCCTGGAATCCTCAGGCACCCCAAGCAGCAGGTGTAGACAGTTCAGTCTCTCTGACCCCCCTCTGCTCACAGGTGGGTTCCTCCTCGGACCTGACCCCTCCCCTTCCAGAGCAAGCTCATGGGACTTGCCTGGCCAGTGAATTTGGAAGATGAGGGCTGCAGGTCACTTTCTGGAACAGGTCTTTGGAGCTGACAGTCCCTGCCCCAGAAAGCACCAGGGGGTGCTCATCGAAAGGAGCCTTTGCTTGGTCCTGTAGTATTGGAGGACAAAGACCAGAGTGGGGAGGGGTGCGGGGGAACGGCCTGGCCTCAGTGGCAAGCCGGGTGGCACGGCGAGCTGTGGACCTGTAGAGGCCTTTCCCGGGCACTTGCCGGTTCTGGCACATTCCATAAGCAATGTCATCTGCGTCTCGTCCAACTTTTCCTTCTTTTCCTTTTTGTCACACAGGCTGGAGCGCAGTGGCTCCATCATAACTTGCTGCAGCTTCAAAGTCCTGGTCCCCAGCGATTCTGTCACCTCAGCCTCCCAGGTAGCTGGGCACGGTTACCACCATGCCTGGTTAACATTTTTAGAGATGAGGTCTTGTTATGTTGCCCAGGCTGCTCTCGAACTCCTGGGCTCAAACAAACTCTGCCTCTCACCTCGGCTTCACGGACGTACTGGGATCACGGACGTGACCCACTGCCCAGCTCCTGTACACTTTTTATACAAAAGGCTCTGGAGTGCCTGTCCAGCTCACGAGGCATGCCAAGGCACAGGCCTGCACAAACTCGAGTCTGAGAGGAAGAGCAGAGTGGGATGGCGCCTGCCTTTCTACAGCCCCGAGGAAGGTTGAGGAGATACCTCTGCTGACCCCACCCAGCCTTCCCCCACTCCCACCCTGGGTCTGGGGTTTCCCCACCCGAGCCTGGCCCAAGTCTCACCAATACAGGGGCCTCCCGAGCCATGCTGCTTGAGCAGCG
The DNA here is from genome assembly GCA_031835075.1 of Saguinus oedipus. Classification (NCBI taxonomy): domain Eukaryota; kingdom Metazoa; phylum Chordata; class Mammalia; order Primates; family Cebidae; genus Saguinus; species Saguinus oedipus. The sequence continues at coordinate 1,166,733 of CM063188.1, read as the reverse complement.
GACGGACAGGGACAGCGGCGTTCTTTCCCTTGCGGAGGGACAGGGACGGCGGCGTTCTTTCCTTTCCCTCCCCTCTGGTCTCGCTGATCTGGGCAGGCCCCTCCGCTTTTCAGGTACCATCTGTGCATTCTTTTTTGTTTTTTTTTCCAGCACCTGTGCATTTCTTTATGCCTGTCTTTGCCACATTCGCCCTCCTGTCCCTCTCTGCCTGAGGTAATCATTTACGTATTTTTAAGGTGCACTTTTACTGGAATACATTCTTGCAATGTGTGCATGACCATTTTGTGTGAAAAATTACTTTCTTTTTGTTAGTTAGGTGAGCTTTGTGTACAAAATTAACCATTTCAAAGTGAAGAGTTTGGCGGCCCCAGGTGCACTCACAATGTTGTGCGACCACCGCCTCTGTCTACTTCCAAAGTCTCATCACTCCCAGAAGAACCCTGCACCCATGAGCAATCACACTGCGTTCCCTTCCCCCATCCCCGAACAGCTGCCATCGAGTCGTGGGCTCGCTGCCCACGTGCGTGGAAGCCAATACCACGGCAGCAGCTTTTGAGAAAAGAAAGGCTTTACTGCGTGTCGCCTGGCAAGTAGTCAGGAGGAAATGCTCAAATCTGTCTCCCAGAGCTGGGGTCCGAGGCAGGTTTTATAGACGTAGGGTCATGAGGCATGATCTCATTGGATCTTCCAATGAGGTGATGGAGAGGTGAGATTTGATTGGATCGTGCCATGCGGTGACACCAGGGCTTAATCTGATTGGAGTATGGATCCTGCTGTGCGGTGTCCGTTTCTTTTTTTGAGACAGTCTCGCTCTGTCATCCAGGCTGGAGTGGAAGCGCCAGCTCGGCTCACTACAACCTCCACCTCCTGGGTCCAAGCAATTCTTCTGCCTCAGCCTCTCGAGTAGCTGGAGGTCCGGCTAATTTTTGTATTTTTAATAGAAACAGGTTTCACCATGTTGGCCAGGCTGGTCTGGAACTCCTGACCTCGTGATCCGCCTGCCTCGGCCTCCCAAAGTGCTGGGATTACAGGTGTGAGCCACCGCACACAGCCTGTGCTGTTTCTTGATTCACTCCCTCGTTCCTTGGTCTGGCACTTAGGTACTGCCGGAGGCTGCAACCTTGGTTCATCTGGATGTGTTCAGGTAACTTGCAACCTGGGGCCCATGGCCACTGAAACACAATTCACAATTTTGTTATCTAAAAGGTGAGCTGGATCGGCCTGGCTCCACAGTTACACAACCACCAAGTAGCTTCCTGTCCCTCGGGCTTTGCCCACGCCCAGCACTGCCCCCGGTGGAACTGCACACCCTGCCGCCCTGTGCGTCTTACACTCAGCATCAGACTTTCAGCCTCATCCACACTGTGGTGTGAGCCATTTATTCCCTTTGATGGCTGAATGGTATTCCACTGTGTGGATGGCCCGCGTTTGCTTCATCCACTCATCAGGTCATGGACTCCGGGGTTGTTTCCACCTTTGGTTCTCTTTTTAAATCTTATTTGTTTATTTAGAGACAGGGTCTTGCTCCATTGCCCAGGCGAGAGTGCAGCGGCATATTCACAGATCACTGCAGACTCAACCTGCTGGGTTGCAGCAATCCTCCTGGCATGAGCCAAGTGCCTGGCCTTTCCAAAGTTCTTGGGGAGGCCAAGGTGGGAGGATCATTTGAACACAGGAGTTTGAGACCAGCCTGGGCAAGATAGCAAAAATTTTTTTTTCTGTCTCTACAAAAACTTTTAAAACAATTAGCCACCTGTACTGGTGTGTGCCTGTGATCCCAGCTACTTGAGAGGCTGAGGCAGGAGGATCACTTGAGCCCAGGAGTTTGAGGCTGCAGTGAGCTATGACTGTACCACTGCCAAGGTAGAAAATTTCCCTGATATTTCGAGTTTGCCTACATGTATTTTAATCATTAATAGACGCTGAACCTTATGAACTTCTTCTGCATTAATTGGGACAGTCATATGATTTTCTCGGAGTTAATGTACTTTCTGTTTCTGTTAATGGCTAAGTAGTTCCTCAACCTTCCCATAAATAAGTATGAAGTGGATAAAATATTGAAAACACAGCCTGTAATCCCAGCACTTTGGAAGGCTGAGGTGGGCAGATGGCTTGAGCCCAGGAGTTCGAGACCAGCCTGGGCAACATGGTGAAACTCCATCGCTACAAAACCATAAAAACTAGCCAGGCGGGTGGCATGTTGACATGTGTCTGTAGAGACATTTTCTTTTCATCTGTTTTGAAACAGCAGATTAGTTTTCATCTCTTTCTAGTGCTTCTCTTTCTGGCATGCTTTCATCGCCTGTAGGGATATTATTGTCCTCTTTTCTCTTGCAATAGCCTTTCGGAGGATCTGACCTCAACACTTTTGCATTGCTTGTGTTTGTGAGAAACTGATCTTTTGGAGCTGTTAGAAGGAAGCATACCTTAGGGTAACATCTTTCATTGTTTTCTTGAAGCATGCATCACTCTGGAAGCTTGTTTTCCAAAATTTCCCTGGCTCCATATCCCGCCTTGACTTTTTCATCTTGTCATTCTTGTCCATAACCTGCCCAATTTTGCCTCTATTTAATAAAACTTATTTGTCTCTCTCTTTCTCTTTTTGAGACAGGTTCTCACTATGTGGTCCAGCCTGGAGTGAAGTGACACGATCACATCTCACTACAGCCTCAGCCTCTAGGGTTCAAATGATCCTCCCACCTCAGCCTCCAGAGTAACTGAGATTACAGGTGTCCAGCACCATGCCCAGCTCATTTTTTTAGACAGCGGTCTTGCCATGTTGCTCAGGATGATCTTGAACTCCTGGGTTCAAGTGATCCTCCTGCCTTGGTCTCCCAGAGCGCTGGGATTACGGGCATAAGCCACAGTGCCCAGCCTGAAACCTCTCTCTACTGGAGTTCGTTTTAGTGATTTTTCTTACCTTTGTCAGTGGATCATTTTCACCGTCACTTCTCGTTTTGTGTGTTTTGTTCTCATGTCCTGTCTTGAGCAGGTTAGTGATGTCCCCCAGCCTCTGCCTACTGGTTGGTTTTTTCCAAGGAGCAGACCTTTGAAATACGAGCTGTCAGTGCTTTTCTGACGGGCTCCCTCGCGTCTGCTTCTGTCAGCCTTGCCCCTTCCTTGCTTACTGTCAGCGCAGGTCACCCCGCACCACACACGTTTTCTTCGTTTTGTAGTTGCATGTTTAAATGCCTGCAGCTGTTTTGTATGTGCCGCTGTGGGTCTGTGCTTCGACCACACCTCACGGACTCAGAGGAGTGTGTCTGTTTTGTATGTGCCGCTGTGGGCATGTACGCAACGGCCTTGCCGTGGGTCTGTGCTTCGACCACCCCTCACGGACTCAGAGGAGTGTGTCTGCGTCATCGCCGCTCTGTTTCTGGAAAGAGCTGCTTCGGTCTGTGTTTCTTTCCTGCGAGCCTCGGGAGGAGTGACCATCCCTCCTTTCTGTGTGTGGAAGAGGACACTGGCAACAGCTCCGACCGGGACAGAAGGACCCACACAGGTGACCTCAGAGGCTTGCTTTGTAAATATTTAATGATCTTATCCAATCTCAGGTGCACTCTGCCCAGCTGGGTCGTGCCTGGCCAGCCCCTCTCCCCCTTCCCTCTCTTCTTTTGCTCATATGCTCCGCACCTCCTGGACTCAGCATCCACCCACGGGATGGGTGGACCTTGCCTGCTCCAGAGAGAGCAGGGCAGGAGGTGCTTAGGGGTCTGGAGGCAGCTGGGCTGGGGCAGAGTGTGCAGCCATGAGAATGTAGAGGGGTGTCCTGGCCTCACAGTACTGACCAGCCAGCCAGCATGGCCACAAGGACACTGAGAGTGGCCCCCAGAGCTGGAGAGAAAGCAGGGGCTGGCTGAGCAGGAGCGGGTGTGATTTCTATATTATAACGTATCCATTTTGAGAAATAGGAAACACTGGCGTACACTCCAGGGTACAGAGGGTTGGAGCAGCCGCGGCCCCAGCTCACGATTCCAACCTGCAACCAGCTGCGGTTGAATTCACAGACGAGTGGGCCCCCAGAGTCGCCCTGGAAAGGAAGGAGTTCTTGTGAACTGGGAGTCCCGGGCCTGTTGCCTCTAGCACCTGTGGGTCAGGGTGCAAGGGGGCGGCCCTGCAGACCCTGCTGGAAGGAGCCAGTGCCCCCCACTCACCCAGCCCCCTACTGGCTGCAACACAGCCCAGAGCTGCAGGGGAGGCCTGTTGCAGGCTTGTGGCATTCACGCATTGCCATGCATTGCCCTGCTCAGCTCAGGGTGTGGCTACAGGGCTCCTGCTATTCAGTGGGAGGTCAGAGTGGGGGTCCCCTGGGGGCCGCAGGCACAGGGCACCCGTGACCTCTGCCTCACAGACCGGGCAGGCGCACCTCACACACGGTCTTAATGTTCAGGATGTCCCCAGCACACAACATGTCAGGCATGATGTAGGACATGTGTCCATAGAGCAGGCGGCACCAGGTTCTCGGGATCAGTGGGAGCTGCACCTCCTGCAGTTCGTCTGAGGTTTCACCTGTGAGAGGGGAACTCCCGTGAGAAGGCAGCACCCGCCTCGGGTGGGGCAGGGGGTTCCTGCCTCACAGTGGACAGCAAGGGGCAGCCCATGAAGATGAGCCCCACCACACACAGGGAGGAGTCCCACCACACACAGGGAGGAGTCCCACCACACATACGGAGGAGCCCTGACCACACACAGGGAGGAGTCCCACCACACACAGGGAGGAGTCCCACCACACACAGGGAGGAGTCCCACCACACACAGGGAGGAGTCCCACCACACATACGGAGGAGCCCTGACCACACATAGGGAGGAGCCCTGACCACACATAGGGAGGAGTCCCACCACATAGGGAGGAGTCCCACCACATAGGGAGGAGTCCCACCACACACAGGGAGGAGTCCCACCACACACAGGGAGGAGTCCCACCACACATACGGAGGAGCCCTGACCACACACAGGGAGGAGTCCCACCACACACAGGGAGGAGTCCCACCACACACAGGGAGGAGTCCCACCACACACAGGGAGGAGTCCCACCACACACAGGGAGGAGTCCCACCACACATAGGGAGGAGTCCCACCACACATACGGAGGAGCCCTGACCACACATAGGGAGGAGCCCTGACCACACATAGGGAGGAGTCCCACCACATAGGGAGGAGTCCCACCACATAGGGAGGAGTCCCACCACACACAGGGAGGAGTCCCACCACACACAGGGAGGAGTCCCACCACACATACGGAGGAGCCCTGACCACACACAGGGAGGAGTCCCACCACACACAGGGAGGAGTCCCACCACACACAGGGAGGAGTCCCACCACACACAGGGAGGAGTCCCACCACACACAGGGAGGAGTCCCACCACACATAGGGAGGAGTCCCACCACACATACGGAGGAGCCCTGACCACACATAGGGAGGAGCCCTGACCACACATAGGGAGGAGTCCCACCACATAGGGAGGAGTCCCACCACATAGGGAGGAGTCCCACCACACACAGGGAGGAGTCCCACCACACACAGGGAGGAGTCCCACCACACACAGGGAGGAGTCCTGACCACACATAGGGAGGAGTCCCACCACACATAGGGAGGAGTCCCACCACACATACGGAGGAGCCCCGACCACACACAGGGAGGAGCCCTGACCACACACAGGGAGGAGCCCTGACCACACACAGGGAGGAGTCCCACCACACACAGGGAGGAGTCCCACCACACACAGGGAGGAGTCCCACCACACATAGGGAGGAGTCCCACCACACATACGGAGGAGCCCTGACCACACATAGGGAGGAGCCCTGACCACACATAGGGAGGAGTCCCACCACATAGGGAGGAGCCCTGACCACACACAGGGAGGAGTCCCACCACACACAGGGAGGAGTCCCACCACACACAGGGAGGAGTCCCACCACACACAGGGAGGAGTCCCACCACACATAGGGAGGAGTCCCACCACACATACGGAGGAGCCCCGACCACACACAGGGAGGAGCCCTGACCACACACAGGGAGGAGTCCCACCACACACAGGGAGGAGCCCCACCACACATAGGGAGGAGTCCCACCACACATAGGGAGGAGTCCCACCACACATAGGGAGGAGCCCCGACCACACATAGGGAGGAGTCCCACCACACATAGGGAGGAGCCCTGACCACACAGGGAGGAGCCCCGACCACACATAGGGAGGAGTCCCGACCACACATAGGGAGGAGTCCCACCACACATAGGGAGGAGTCCCACCACACATAGGGAGGAGTCCCACCACACATAGGGAGGAGCCCCGACCACACACAGGGAGGAGTCCCACCACACATAGGGAGGAGTCCTGACCACACAGGGAGGAGCCCTGACCACACATAGGGAGGAGTCCCACCACACATAGGGAGGAGCCCCGACCACACACAGGGAGGAGTCCCACCACACACAGGGAGGAGTCCCACCACACAGGGAGGAGTCCCGACCACACATAGGGAGGAGTCCCACCACACATAGGGAGGAGTCCTGACCACACATAGGGAGGAGTCCCACCACACACAGGGAGGAGTCCCACCACACAGGGAGGAGTCCCAACCACACATAGGGAGGAGTCCCACCACACAGGGAGGAGTCCCACCACACAGGGAGGAGTCCTGACCACACATAGGGAGGAGCCCTGACCACACATAGGGAGGAGTCCCACCACACATAGGGAGGAGTCCCACCACACAGGGAGGAGTCCCACCACACATAGGGAGGAGTCCCACCACACATAGGGAGGAGTCCCACCACACACAGGGAGGAGTCCCACCACACAGGGAGGAGTCCCAACCACACATAGGGAGGAGTCCCACCACACATAGGGAGGAGTCCCACCACACAGGGAGGATTCCTGACCACACATAGAGAGGAGTCCCACCACACAGGGAGGAGTCCCGACCACACATAGGGAGGAGCCCTGACCACACATAGGGAGGAGTCCCACCACACAGGGAGGAGTCCCGACCACACATAGGGAGGAGCCCTGACCACACATAGGGAGGAGTCCCACCACACAGAGAGGAGTCCTGACCACACATAGAGAGGAGTCCCACCACACATAGGGAGGAGTCCCACCACACAGGGAGGAGTCCGACCACACAGGGAGGAGCCCTGACTACACATAGGGAGGAGCCCTGACCACACATAGGGAGGAGTCCCACCACACAGGGAGGAGTCCTGACCACACATAGGGAGGGGTCCCACCACACAGGGAGGAGTCCTGACCACACATAGGGAGGAGTCCCACCACACATAGGAGTCCCACACATAGGGAGGAGTCCTGACCACACATAGGGAGGAGTCCCACCACACAGGGAGGAGTCCTGACCACACATAGGGAGGAGCCCTGACCACACATAGGGAGGAGTCCCACCACACAGGGAGGAGTCCTGACCACACATAGGGAGGAGTCCCACCACACATAGGGAGGAGTCCCACACATAGGGAGGAGTCCTGACCACACATAGGGAGGAGTCCCACCACACATAGGGAGGAGCCCTGACCACTCAGAGGGAGGAGTCCCGACCACACATAGGGAGGAGCCCCGACCACACATAGGGAGGAGTCCCGACCACACAGGGAGGAGTCCTGACCACACATAGGGAGGAGTCCTGATCACACATAGGGAGGAGCCCTGACCACACATAGGGAGGAGTCCCACCACACAGGGAGGAGTCCTGACCACACAGGGAGGAGTCCCACCACACATAGGGAGGAGCCCTGACCACACATAGGGAGGAGTCCCACCACACATAGGGAGGAGCCCTGACCACACATAGGGAGGGGTCCCACCACACATAGGGAGGAGTCCTGACCACACATAGGGAGGAGTCCCACCACACATAGGGAGGAGTCCCACCACACAGGGAGGAGTCCCGACCACACATAGGGAGGAGTCCCGACCACACAGGGAGGAGTCCTGACCACACATAGGGAGGAGCCCTGACCACACATAGGGAGGAGTCCCACCACACATAGGGAGGAGTCCCACCACACAGGGAGGAGTCCTGACCACACATAGGGAGGAGCCCCTCCATACATAGGGAGAAGCTCTGCCCACTTATAGGGAGAAAACCTTACCACTCATGGGGCATAGGGGAGGAAGATTGACCACAGACAGGGAGTAACCCCAATGACCCAGGAGAGAGGTCCTGACCACAGATGGGGAGGAGCCCCACCACGTATTGAAGGAGTGCTAACCGTAAGCCTAACTCCTAACCCTAACCCCAACAATGTTTGGTTTCCTAAATATTTACATCAAAAAAGAAACAATTATAAAAGTTAAAACAAATAAAAGACATCAGACAAAGTAGGAGAGGCATTCTATGAAGAGTCAAGTCAGGGGGAGACAGGACAGTCTGGGGGTCGAGAGTCACATGAGGGTTTGGTTTGGGGAGACAGGACAGGCTGGGGGTGGAGAGTCACACGAGGGTTTGGTTTGGGGGAGACAGGACAGTCTGGGAGTGGAGAGTCACACGAGGGTTTGGTTTGGGGGAGACAGGACAGTCTGGGGGTCGAGAGTCACACGAGGGTTTGGTTTGGGGGAGACAGGACAGTCTGGGGGTCGAATCACACAGAGGGTTTGGTTTGCCGGTTTTTGTCGCTGCTGTTGCTCTTACTGTTGCTTTGAGGGTCTCACTCTGTCGCCCAGACTGGAGTGCAGTGGTGCCATCTGGGGTCACTGCAACCTCCACATCCCGAGTAACTGGGACTACAGGTATGCGCCACCGCACTGGGCTACTTTTTGTATTTTTAGTAGAGACAAGGTTTCACCGTGTTGGCCAGGTGACCACCTGACCTCCGGTGACCCACCCGCCTTAGCCTCCCAGAGTGCGGGGATTACAGGTGTGAGCCCCTGTGCCTGGGCTTTTTGTTTGTTTTTTCAAGGTGGAGTTTCGCTCTTGTTGCCCAGGCTGGAGTGTGATGGTGTGATCTCAGCTCACCACAACCTCTGTCTCCTGGGTTCAAGTGATTGTCCTGCCTCAGCCTTCCGAGTAGCTGAAATTACAGGCACCTGCCACCACACCCAGCTAATTTTGTGTTTTTAATAAAGACGGGGTTTCTCCATGTTGGTCAGGCTGGTCTCGAACTTCCGACCTTAGCTGATCTGCCTGCCTCGGCCTCCCAAAGTACTGGGATTACAGGCATGAGCCAGCATGCCTGGCTGGTTTTGTTTGTTTAAGTTTTCAAAGACTTGGGTGTGGGAGAACGGGCGAAGAGGGAAACTGAAAGAGGAAATTCGTGTTGTTGTGGAATGGGATCTCATGTGATGTCATCCAAGTGACCTACATAAGTATGAGGGCTACTTTCCAGTTACACTGGGTTTCCTGGCCTTGGCTGGGGCTCTGTAAGCCAGTCACGCGGCCCGTGGCTCACCTATGCACCCTGGAGCCCTGGGCTGCAGTATTACTGAATTTTGCCAAGAGAAGGCCTCACAGAAAGGGCAAGGCTATTCCCAGTGTCCGTCTCAGGGAGTTAGGAAGACAGAAAGGCCAGTCCTCGTTGGAGAGGGTGAAGTGTGCTGCTCCTTTGATCAAGATCGGAGCTTTCCAATCTGTGGGCTGTGGTTCCTGAGGGCAGCAGATTCTCTGCAAAGGCCTGGGAATCCATGGATGTACTTTCCATGACTTGTCTGTCAAAGACTCAGGGTGAGAAGTTCCCTCAGAGGAGGAGAGGTGGATGGCCAGATGGGGCAGGGCCACTGGCGCAGGAATTACTGTCAGTGCTCCAGTGTCCCTGTGGGATTGGCTTCTGTGTTATTATGAGCCAGCGGACGCTGAAAGCACACCTCGGCAGGAACCAACCAAGAGTCCATTGTTTTTTGAACGAGAATCAAAATGAATCCAATTCTGTGCCCCAAACAAAGACAGGTGGACAGACACCAGACATATGAAACGCATTCAGTGTCTCCGAGGGCAGAGAGGCTGAGCTGACAGTGGGAAAGTTTTCCTAGAACAAGTTCCTTGAAGCGCGGATGCGCCCTGGGCCTGGAGATCACAGGTGGACACGCAGGCACCATTCCTGCCCCGCTGCTAGAGTTGGGATGTTTGTCCCCTCCAAATACCAAATTCAACTCTGAATGTTGGAGGTGGGCCTAATGGGAGGGGTTTGGGTTTTGGGGGTACATACCTCATGAATACATTAGTGCTGAGGAGTGGGGGGTGAGCTCTCGCTCTGTTAGTTCCTGAGAGAGCTGGTTGTTAAAAAGAGACTGGGGACTCCCCTCCCCTCTGGCCATGCGGCCCCTTCCCCTTCCCCATGAATAGGAGCAGCAGATGCCGGCACCATGCTTCTGCACAGTCTGAGAACCTCTTTTCTAGAAACTACCCAGCCTCAGGTATTCCTTTACAGCAACACAGATGGACTAGACGCCTGCCCACCCACACGGCCGGACAGAGGAGGAGGGTACAGATGTTTTCGAGGAGCTGCAGGGTGAGGCTTTACTTGGAGGTGGGTGGTCCTGGTTCTGGGTGAACTCAATCTGGACCTTGGCTCAACCCTTTCCTGGTTGTGGTTAAAAATGAAAGACTATTGAAAACTGTGGTCAAGGATTACTGGACTTAAAGCAGCATCCACGCCAGTGTAATGTGTAGAAGAAAAATACAGAACACAAGCAAAAGGAAGTAAAGAGGAAAAGAGAGCTGTGCGGTGTAAAGCGTCTGCACGCTGAGTAGTGACATCTGAGTTCAGGGAATGAACTGCTCTAGTGGGTCCCCTTCCCTGCCCTCTGCCACATGTGGGTCTTCCTCCTCGCCTTTCCCACAGGGTGCCCTCTGCCACATGTGGGGCCCCTTCCACGCCTTTCCCACAGGGTGCCCTCTGCCACAGGTCTTGCAGTTCCTCCTGTCCAGGTGCGGTGTTGCATTTCAATTTTGCATTTCTTTTTTTTTTTTTGTTTTGAGACGGAGTTTCGCTCTTGTTACCCAGGTTGGAGTGCAATGGTGCGATCTCGGCTCACTGCAACCTCCGCCTTCTGGGTTCAGGCAATTCTCCTGCCTCAACCTCCCAAGTAGCTGGGACTACAGGCACGCGCCACCATGCCCAGTTAATTTTTTGATTTTTAGTAGAGACGGGGTTTCACCATGTTGACCAGCATGGTCTCGATCTCTTGACCTCGTGATCCACCCGCCTCAGCCTCCCAAAGTGTGGGATTACAGGCTTGAGCCACCGTGCCCAGCCTCAATTTTGCATTTCAATTTCAATCAGCGCATCTCAATTTTGCCACAGACATGGTTTGGTCAAACGGAGTTAGGCAGGTGCTTGGAAAAGTGCTTGTTTCTTACAGCCCCCAGCTCAGGCTGTCCCAGGCCGGCCAGCGGCCCGATGGGAGAAGCTCAGCCCAAGCAGAAGAACCCACAGGCCACGTCACCGACCCACAGCTGCCTGAGTTCAGTAAAGGCCTGTTGCTGGATGAACCAGGGCTCCTCACTCTTTATAAGGCAGCATTCTTGTGGCAATGAATAAACGATACAGAAGTGGTATCTAGTAATTAGAGGCTTCTCTAAAATACCAAAAACGTGGCGTTGGTTTGGGGGGCTGGTGGCTGGCAGCACCCACAGTGGAATCTGGAGAAATGAAGAGGAAACCGATACGGGAGGTTGGGAAGATGGTGGCTCGGGGGATGAAGTGGCACAAACTTGCTGGTGGAGACATGGAAGATACAAAATGTGCTTAATGAACTTGAGAGACTTCGCAAGATGACCTCCAGGCTGAATGGCGACGGCCAGCGGCTGCTCCTGGCTGAGGACTAGGCAGTACAGAGAAGATGCCCTTTTTCAAACAGTCTGTAGGGGACACACGAAGAAGGGTGGGCAAACTCCGTAAGGGACCAAAGAATAGACACTGGGCTCTGCAGGCCGCCTCCTCTCTGCAGCACTGCTCCACCCTGCTCTCCTGCAGTGGATACAGCCAGAGGCAACATGTAAATAGACAGGCGTGCACGTGCTCCAAGAAAAACGTAGGGACACTGAATTTTGAGTTTTAAATAATTTTCATGCTCTATGAAATATTCTTCTTCTGGGTTTTTCTCCCCCAATCATTTAAAAGTGTTGGCTGGGTACACTGGCTCAGTGCTGCTAACCGTAGCCCTTTGGGAGGCTGAGGCAGGAGGATCACTTGAGCCCAGGAGTTCGAGACCAGCCTGGACAACACAGTGAGATCCCCGTCTCTCCAAAAAATACAAAAATTAGCCAAGGGTGGTGGCACACGCCTATAGTCCCAGCTACTCAGGAGGCCGAAGTGGGAGGATTGCTTGAGCCTCAGAGTTGGAGGCTGCAGTGAGCTGTGATCAGCCCCCTGCACTCCAGCCTGAGACCCCATCTCAAAATATAAAATAAGATTTTAAAAATGAAAGCATAAAAGCCATCCTAAGCTCAGACAACACAGAACCGGGCAATGGAGCAGACCTGACTCCCTGTCTGTAGTTGACTGACAGAAGCTGGGGTTTTCCGGGTTGAAACATTGAACTGCGTCTGTTCTCAAGTCTTTCTAGCTAGCAAAATATTCTCAAGATAAAATAAAGCCTGCGGACACAGAGAACATCAAGCGAGACACGGAATAAAGACCCGCTGAGCATGTGGCTGTGGGCACCTGTGCTAAGTCCTGGGGAGAATTAAGCACGTGCCTGGCAGGCACTCTCTGCTGGATGACAGTGACTCTGGGTGCCCTCAGGGTGCTGCTCCTCAACAGCCTGGCACACACCCAAAGAGGCGGCAAAGACATTTAGGAAGTGTTACCTCGAAAGGGTGGTGGGTGTGCTTTCTGGTGCACTGAGGATGTCAGAAGACACAGGAATCTGAGATCTGCACTTGGAAAACTGTCGCCTGTCTGAACTCCAAGATGTTCACAATGTCAAAAGGCTGCTAAGCCCCCAAGAAAGTCTGAGAAAGTTGCTCGAATGCAATATATATAAAAGACTTTCAAAAAAAACTTATTTTTCAGTTACATACCTTTTTTTTCTTTTGACAGGGTCTTGCTCTGTTTCCCAGGCTGGAATGCAGTGGGGAGATTATGGCTCACTGCAGGATGGACCTCCTGAGCTCAAACCATCCTCCTGCCTCATCCTCCCAAGTAGCTGGGACTACAGGGATGCACCTCAATGCCTGGCTAATTATTTTATTTTATTCCACTTTTTGTAGAGATGGGGTCTCACTATGTTGTCCAGACTGGTCTCAAACGATCTTCCCACCTGAACCTCACAAAGTGCTGGGATTACAGGCTTGAGCCACCGCGCCCGGCCCAAAAGCTTCTTAAGCTGGTAAGCAACTTCAGCAAAGTCTCAGGATACAAAATCAATGTGCAAAACTTGCCAGCATTCCTATACATCAACAACAGCCAAGCAGAGAGCCAAATAATGAATTTGAATGGGAATTCTGAATTCCCATTCATAATCGCTACAAAAAGAATAAAATACCTAGGAATATGGCTAACAAGGGAAGTGAAGGACCTCTTCAAGGAGAACTACAAACCACTGCTCAAAGAAATCCGAGGGGAGACAAACAGACGGAGAAGCATTCCATGCTCACGGACAGGAAGAATCAATATTGTGAAAATGACCATACTGCCCAAAGTAATTTATAGATTCAATACTATTCCCATTAACTACCATTGACATTCTTCACAGAATTAGAAGAAAACTGTTTCAAAATTCACATAAAACAAAAAATAAAGCCTGAATACCCAAGATAATTCTAAGCAAAAAGAATGAAGTTGGAAGCACCACGCTATCCAACTTCAAACCATAACCAACGTAGCATGGTACCAGTACAGTAAGAGACACGTAGACCAATGGAACAGGACAGAAACTCCTAAGTAACACTGCACACCTACAGCCATCATACCTTTAACAACCCTGACAAAAACATGCGATGGGGAAAGGGTTTCCTACTTAATAAATGGTACTGGGAGAACTGGCTGGACATATGCAGGAAGTTGAAACTGGACCCCTTCCTTACACCATATACAAAAACTAACTCAAGATGGATTAAATACTTAAGTGTAAAACCCATAACTATAAAAACCCTAGAAGAAAATCTAGACAATACCATTCAGGACATGGGCATGGGCAAAGACTTCGTGACAAAAACACCAAAGCAATTGCAACAAAAGCAAAAACTGACAAACAGGATCTAATCAAACTAGAGAGCTTCTGCACAGCAAAAGAAACTATCATCAGAGTGAACAGAAAACCAACAGAATGGGAGAAAATTTTTACAATCCATCTGGCAAAGGTCTAATATCCAGAGTTTACAAAAAACTCAAGCAAATTTACAATAAAAAGCCAAACAACCCCATTAAAAAGTAGCAAAGGACATGAACAGACACTTCTTAAAAGAAGACATACATGCAGCCAACAAACATGAAAAAAAACTCAACGTCACTGGTCATTAGAGAAATGCGAACCAAAACCACAATGAGATGCCATCTCACACCAGTCAGAATGGCTATTCCTAAAAAGTCAAGAAACAACAGGTGCTGGTGAGGTTGTGGGGAAAAAGGAACACTTTTACACTCTCGGGAGGAGTGTAAATTCGTTCAACCATTGTGGGAGACAGTGTGGCAAGTCCTCAAACATCTGGAGGCAGAAATACCATCTGACCCAGCAATCTCATTACTGGGTATATTCCCAAAGTAACATAAATCATTCTATTACAGAGATACATGCACACATATGTTCACTGCAGCACTACTGACAATGGCGAAGACTGATTCACGGAATCAACCTAAATGCCTATCAATAATAGACTGGATTTAAAAAATGTGGTACATATATACTATGGAGCTGTGAAAAAATGAGGTTATGTTCTTTGCAGGGACATAGATGGAGTTGAAAGCCATTATCCTCAACAAACTAACACAGGAACAGAAAACCAAACACCCCATGTTCTGACTCATAGTGGGAGCTGAATTAAGAGAATACATGAACACAGGGAGGGGAAAGCAACATACACTGGGGCCCGTTATGGGGGATGGAGGGAGGAAGAGCATTAGGAAGAATAGCTAATGGATGCTGGGCTGAATACCTAGATGATGGGATAATTTGTACAACAAACCACGGTGGCACATGTTTACCTGTGTAACAAACCTGCACAACCTGCATACGTACCCCTGAGCTTAAAATAAAAGTTAGAGAATAAAAAAGAAAATTAGTACCACCTCTATTGAAAACTACATAGAGATCTCTTAACGAACTAAAAATAGACTACCTTTCAGTCCAGCAGTCCCGGCACTGGGTATTCATCCAAAGGAAAATAAATCACTATACAAAAAGTACCTGCACTCATATGTTTATTGAAGCACTATTTGCAATAGCAAAGATACGACCATTAGTGTGTTTTCATAGCTATAAAGGATAATTGAGACTGGGGAATTTATAATGAAAAGAGGTTTATTTTGGCTCACAGCTCTGCAGACTGTGCAAGAAGGATAGTGCAAGTATCTGCCTGTGGTGAAGACCTCAGGAAGCTGACAATCAGGGCGGAAGGTGAAAGGGGAGCTGGCATGTCATATGATGCAAGAGTAAGCAAGAGAGATGCTAGGCTCTTTAACATTAGTCCAGCTTTTGCATGAACCAAATGGAGCAAGAATTCACTCATTACTGCACAGGTGGCAGGCACCAAGCCATTCATGAGGGATCCACCCCTATGATCCAAACATCTTCTACTGGCCTCACCTCAGACACTGGGGAGCACATTTTAACATGAGATTTGGAGGGAACAAACATCCAAACCACGTCAATATAGAACCAACCTTTGAACTCACCCAGAAACAGCATACAAAAAAAAACCCTAGAACCACACTAAGTGCCCATCAACAAATGATTGGATAAAGAAAATGTGGTGTGTTTGTGTGCATATGTTATTTTATATTCATAAATAAATAATATGTATCATGCACACCATGGAATACTACTCAGCCATAAAAAGGAATAAAATCATGTCTTTTGCAGCAACATAGATAAAACTGGAGGCCATTATCTTACATGAAATACTTCAGAAAGTCAAATAATGCTTGTTTTCACTTAAGAGTGGGAGCTAAATAAAGTGCACACATAAACACAGAAAGTGAAATAATATGCTTTGGAGACTCAGCAAGGCAGGAGGATGGGAAGGGGGTGAGGGATGAGAAATTACCTACTGGGTAAAATGTTCACTGTTTAGGTGATGGTTACACTAAAAGCCCAGACTTCACCCTATGCAATATATCCATGTAACAAACCTGCACTGGTACCTCCTAAATCTATAAAAAATAAAAAATATGGGCCAGGCGCGGTGGCTCAAGCCTGTAATCCCAGCACTTTGGGAGGCCGAGGCGGGTGGATCACGAGGTCAAGAGATCGAGACCATCCTGGTCAACATGGTGAAACCCTGTCTCTACTAAAAAAAAAAAAAATGCAAAAAACTAGCTGGGCGTGGTGGCGCGTGCCTGTAATCCCAGCTACTCAGGAGGCTGAGGCAGGAGAATTGTCTGAACCCAGGAGGTGGAGGTTGCGGTGAGCCGAGATCGCGCCATTGCACTCCAGCCTGGGTAACGAGAGCGAAACTCCGCCTCAAAAAAAAAAAAAAAAAAAGAATGCACAGGCCTTTGTGGAGGAAAGTTTAATAAGGAATGGTTTTTAAATGAGCTAAAAGATTTCTACGTTCAATTTACAATCTTAAGGAAAGCTGTGCTTTTAAATTTCTGCATACAACAAAGACAATCAGAAAGAACACAACGGGTGGGGACTCCAGTCCCCAAACACCGGGACCCCCTGAGCTGGCAGACCACTCTCCTCCCTGCGGTGGAATGGAAGCCTTCGCCCTGCCCACAAAGCCCTGCACTGTATCCCTACCTCGTTGTGATACCAGTCCCCATCCTGTAGCCCAGCAGTTGGCACTGCTAAGGTCCAGATCTGCAGGTGGAAGGCAGACCGGGAGCACGGAGTCGGAAAACACGATGCGGCTCTTCAGCTGCACCAGCGCCACGTCGCCCCCGATGGGGTGGTACACCTCATATGAGGGATGCAGGATCACCCGGTCCACCTCATACCACTGGGTGTGGCTGCCGGCCACCCTGAGGTTCACGAGGCCTACGTACATGTCATAGATTTTGATGTTCTTGTCCCTGCGGGGGTGAGAACAGAGGGATAACGCTTGCTGCCTCCTGTGCGGTCAGCCCACAGGCCTGGGGAGGCCAAGAACAGGAGGCTGGCACTCACTCAGTGGGACTGAAAACCAGCTTCTTCCGGCAGCACAGGAGGGACCTATCTGGCTGTCTGGCAGAGGTGCCCCCTAAGGAGTCCACTTGGCCCAGGGAGGCTCTGGGGGCCAAAGTCTGTACAGGCCAGCAGCCCATGCCTGTGAGACCTGCTCTCATTCTTACCGACAACCTGGCTGCTCACATCCCCGTGGAGGCCAGATGCCACAGGAGAGCCATGCCCGCTGTGCGGGGCAGCTGTGGTGAACCGGCTGCTGGAGCAGACACCAGGAAGGCCAGGTGCTTGGGGGACCAGCCTCACTCATGGGGACCTGGCTGTGCACTTGAGGACCAGCCTCACTCATGGGGACCTGGCTGTGCACTTGGGGGACCAGCCTCACTCTTGTGGGACCTGGCTGTGCACTTGGGGGATCAGCCTCACTCATGGGGACCTGGCTGTGCACTTGAGGACCAGCCTCACTCATGGGGACCTGGCTGTGCACTTGGGGGACCAGCCTCACTCATGGGGACCTGGCTGTGCACTTGAGGACCAGCCTCACTCATGGGGACCTGGCTGTGCACTTGGGGGACCAGCCTCACTCTTGTGGGACCTGGCTGTGCACTTGGGGGATCAGCCTCACTCATGGGGACCTGGCTGTGCACTTGAGGACCAGCCTCACTCATGGGGACCTGGCTGTGCACTTGAGGACCAGCCTCACTCATGGGGACCTGGCTGTGCACTTGGGGGACCAGCCTCACTCTTGTGGGACCTGGCTGTGCACTTGGGGGATCAGCCTCACTCATGGGGACCTGGCTGTGCACTTGAGGACCAGCCTCACTCATGGGGACCTGGCTGTGCACTTGAGGACCAGCCTCACTCATGGGGACCTGGCTGTGCACTTGGGGGACCAGCCTCACTCATGGGGACCTGGCTGTGCACTTGAGGACCAGCCTCACTCATGGGGACCTGGCTGTGCACTTGAGGACCAGCCTCACTCATGGGGACCTGGCTGTGCACTTGGGGGACCAGCCTCACTCTTGTGGGACCTGGCTGTGCACTTGGGGGATCAGCCTCACTCATGGGGACCTGGCTGTGCACTTGAGGACCAGCCTCACTCATGGGGACCTGGCTGTGCACTTGGGGGACCAGCCTCACTCATGGGGACCTGGCTGTGCACTTGAGGACCAGCCTCACTCATGGGGACCTGGCTGTGCACTTGGGGGACCAGCCTCACTCTTGTGGGACCTGGCTGTGCACTTGGGGGATCAGCCTCACTCATGGGGACCTGGCTGTGCACTTGAGGACCAGCCTCACTCATGGGGACCTGGCTGTGCACTTGGGGGACCAGCCTCACTCTTGTGGGACCTGGCTGTGCACTTGGGGGATCAGCCTCACTCATGGGGACCTGGCTGTGCACTTGAGGACCAGCCTCACTCATGGGGACCTGGCTGTGCACTTGAGGACCAGCCTCACTCATGGGGACCTGGCTGTGCACTTGGGGGACCAGCCTCACTCATGGGGACCTGGCTGTGCACTTGAGGACCAGCCTCACTCATGGGGACCTGGCTGTGCACTTGGGGGACCAGCCTCACTCTTGTGGGACCTGGCTGTGCACTTGGGGGACCAGCCTCACTCATGGGGACCTGGCTGTGCACTTGGGGGACCAGCCTCACTCGGGGACCTGGCTGTGCACATGGGGGACCAGCCTCACTCATAGGGACCTGGCTGTGCACTTGAGGACCAGCCTCACTCATGGGAACTGGCTGTGCACTTGGGGGACCAGCCTCACTCATGGGGACCTGGCTGTGCACTTGGGGGACCAGCCTCACTCATGGGGACCTGGCTGTGCACTTGGGCGACCAGCCTCACTCATGGGGACCTGGCTGTGCACTTGAGGACCAGCCTCACTCATGGGGACCTGGCTGTGCACTTGGGGGACCAGCCTCACTCATGGGGACCTGGCTGTGCACTTGGGGGACCAGCCTCACTCATGGGGACCTGGCTGTGCACTTGAGGACCAGCCTCACTCATGGGGACCTGGCTGTCACTTGGGGGACCAGCCTCACTCATGGGGACCTGGCTGTGCACTTGAGGACCAGCCTCACTCATGGGGACCTGGCTGTGCACTTGGGGGATCAGCCTCACTCATGGGGACCTGGCTGTGCACTTGGGGGATCAGCCTCACTCATGGGGACCTGGCTGTGCACTTGAGAACCAGCCTCACTCTTGTGGGACTTGGCCGTGATCTTGGGGACCAGTGTCACTCTTGAGGACCCGGCTGTGCACTTGGGGGACCAGCCTCACTCTTGTGGGACTTGGCCGTGATCTTGGGGACCACAGTGTCACTCTTGAGGACCTGGCTGTGCACTTGGGGGACCAGCCTCACTCATGGGGACCTGGCTGAGCACTTGGGGGATAAGCCTCACTCATGGGGACCTGGCTGTGCACTTGAGAACCAGCCTCACTCTTGTGGGACTTGGCCGTGATCTTGGGGACCAGTGTCACTCTTGAGGACCCGGCTGTGCACTTGGGGGACCAGCCTCACTCTTGTGGGACTTGGCCGTGATCTTGGGGACCACAGTGTCACTCTTGAGGACCTGGCTGTGCACTTGGGGGACCAGCCTCCCTCATGGGGACCTGGCTGTGCACTTGAGGACCAGCCTCATTCATGGGGACCTGGCTGTGCACTTGAGGACCAGCCTCACTCATGGGGACCTGGCTGTGCACTTGGGGGACCAGCCTCACTCTTGTGGGACCTGGCTGTGCACTTGGGGGATCAGCCTCACTCATGGGGACCTGGCTGTGCACTTGAGGACCAGCCTCACTCATGGGGACCTGGCTGTGCACTTGGGGGACCAGCCTCACTCTTGTGGGACCTGGCTGTGCACTTGGGGGATCAGCCTCACTCATGGGGACCTGGCTGTGCACTTGAGGACCAGCCTCACTCATGGGGACCTGGCTGTGCACTTGAGGACCAGCCTCACTCATGGGGACCTGGCTGTGCACTTGAGGACCAGCCTCACTCATGGGGACCTGGCTGTGCACTTGGGGGACCAGCCTCACTCATGGGGACCTGGCTGTGCACTTGGAGGACCAGCCTCACTCATGGGGACCTGGCTGTGCACTTGAGGACCAGCCTCACTCATGGGGACCTGGCTGTGCACTTGAGGACCAGCCTCACTCATGGGGACCTGGCTGTGCACTTGGGGGATCAGCCTCACTCATGGGGACCTGGCTGTGCACTTGGGGGACCAGCCTCACTCATGGGGACCTGGCTGTCACTTGGGGGACCAGCCTCACTCATGGGGACCTGGCTGTGCACTTGGGTGATCAGCCTCACTCATGGGGACCTGGCTGTGCACTTGGGGGATCAGCCTCACTCATGGGGACCTGGCTGTGCACTTGGGGGATCAACCTCACTCATGGGGACCTGGCTGTGCACTTGAGAACCAGCCTCACTCTTGTGGGACTTGGCCGTGATCTTGGGGACCAGTGTCACTCTTGAGGACCTGGCTGTGCACTGGGGGACCAGCCTCACTCATGGGGACCTGGCTGTGCACTTGGGGGATAAGCCTCACTCATGGGGACCTGGCTGTGCATTTGAGAACCAGCCTCATTCTTGTGGGACTTGGCCGTGATCTTGGGGACCAGTGTCACTCTTGAGGACCTGGCTGTGCACTTGGGGGACCAGCCTCACTCTTGTGGGACTTGGCCATGATCTTGGGGACCACAGTGTCACTCTTGAGGACCTGGCTGTGCACTTGGGCGACCAGCCTCACTCTTGTGGGACTTGGCCGTGATCTTGGGGACCAGTGTCACTCTTGAGGACCTGGCTGTGCACTTGGGGGATCAGCCTCACTCATGGGGACCTGGCTGTGCACTTGAGGACCAGCCTCACTCATGGGGACCTGGCTGTGCACTTGGGGGATCAGCCTCACTCATGGGGACCTGGCTGTGCACTTGGGGGACCAGCCTCACTCATGGGGACCTGGCTGTGCACTTGGGGGATCAGCCTCACTCATGGGGACCTGGCTGTGCACTTGGGGGATCAGCCTCACTCATGGGGACCTGGCTGTGCACTTGGGGGATCAGCCTCACTCATGGGGACCTGGTTGTGCACTTGGGGGACCAGCCTCACTCTTGAGGACCTGGCTGTGCACTTGGGGGACCAGCCTCACTCTTGTGGGACTGGCCATGATCTTGGGGACCACAGTGTCACTCTTGAGGACCTGGCTGTGCACTTGGGGGATCAGCCTCACTCATGGGGACCTGGCTGTGCACTTGAGGACCAGCCTCACTCATGGGGACCTGGCTGTGCACTTGGGGGATCAGCCTCACTCATGGGGACCTGGCTGTGCACTTGGGGGACCAGCCTCACTCATGGGGACCTGGCTGTGCACTTGAGAACCAGCCTCACTCTTGTGGGACTTGGCCATGATCTTGGGGACCACAGTGTCACTCTTGAGGACGTGGCTGTGCACTTGGGGGACCAGCCTCAAGGGTGGGGACCGGATTGTGTGCTTTGACCCAGCCTGACTGGTGGGGACCCGGCCCTGTAGGGGTGGACAGCGGTGAAGGCGGAGGCTTGCGTGGGGTCCATCGAAGCCGCTCTGGGCACGCCGTGCAGGCCACCTCCCCAGCCGACCCGGGCCCGCGCCCCCTCACCGGCCAAAGCAGTGCGCAGCCGACAGCACCCAGTACTCGCTGAGGATGGAGCCGCCGCAGACGTGGAGGCCCGCGTAGTGCACGCTGACCTGCCATGGCCACCTCCTCTCCAGCGCGGGGCGGCCGCCCAGGATCTTCCCCTCCATGCTGGGCCGGCCGCAGGCTGCAGGGAGGACGGAGCTCACGGTGGAGCCACGCTGGGGCCACGGGAGGGGTAGGGCGGGCAGGGCACGTGGGGGAGGGGCGGGGACACAGGAGGAAGAGGCAGCGGGGGGGAGTGTGGGGGAGGGGCGGGGACTCAGGAGGAAGGGGCTGTAGGGGACGTGGGGGAGGGGCGGGGACACAGGAAGGGGCTGCAGGGGACACGGGGAGGGGCAGGGACACAGAAGGAAGGGGCAGCGGGGGTGGGGGAGGGGCGGGGACTCAGGAGGAAGGGGCAGCGGGGCGGTGTGGGGGAGGGGCGGGGACTCAGGAGGAAGGGGCTTCAGGGGACATGGGGGAGGGGCGGGGACACAGGATGAAGGGGCTGCAGGGGACACGGGGGAGGGGCAGGGACACAGAAGGAAGGGGCAGCGGGGGTGGGGGAGGGGCGGGGACTCAGGAGGAAGGGGCAGCGGGGGGGTGGGGGGAGGGGCGGGGACTCAGGAGGAAGGGGCTGCAGGGGACATGGGGGAGGGGCGGGGACACAGGATGAAGGGGCTGCAGGGGACACAGGGGAGGGGCAGGCACACAGGAGGAAGGGGCAGCGGGGGGTGTGGGGGAGGGGCGGGGACAGGAGGAAGGGGCAGCGGGGGGTGTGGGGGAGGGGCGGGGACTCAGGAGGAAGGGGCTTCAGGGGACATGGGGGAGGGGTGGGGACACAGGATGAAGGGGCTGCAGGGGACACGGGGGAGGGGCAGGGACACAGGAGGAAGGGGTAGCGGGGGGTGTGGGGGAGGGGCGGGGACACAGGAAGGGGCAGCGGGGGTTGGGGGAGGGGCAGGGACACAGAAGGAAGGGGCAGCGGGGGTTGGGGGAGGGGCGGGGACTCAGGAGGAAGGGGCAGCGGGGGGTGTGGGGGAGGGGCGGTGACTCAGGAGGAAGGGGCTGCAGGGGACGTGGGGGGGCGGGGACACAGGAGGAAGGGGCAGCGGGGGTTGGGGGAGGGGCGGGGGGCGTCAGCGACATGGGGGGGAGGCCCGGCACCGAGAGCGCCCAGGGCACTGTCTCCAGCCGCCCGCCCGCCCCGGGGACACGGCCTACCCACGCCGCGAGTTAGGGAGATTCCCTGGTTCTCCGCGTGTCTGTGGCCCGGGGCAGCGACCCAGGCTGGGGGCCCCACCAGGAGCAGCAGCAGAAGGCCCAGGGCAGAGGGCCCGGGTGTACCCATGCCGGAAGTAGGGGCAGCCACGAGGCCGGAGGCAGCGCCCCCAGCGGGTGACTGCGCCCCACGACACGTGACCGTGTCTCCAGCATGGGATTGGGCCCCCGCCGGGCTGCAGCCAACCCGTGACTGGCCCCCACCAGGTGATGGCGCTCCCAGCAGGTGAGGGCGCCTGACCTGGACCTGTGCCTGCACCCCCAGCACGTCTGTGTCTCGGGATTGACCTCTCCGGACCTGGGCACATGACGGCTCCCAAGGCGGACATGTGACATTGCCCAGGAAACCTCAGCCTGGGTTTGGCATTCCATCCCAGTCAGTCCACCTGAGAATGGTGTTTAAATCCTGATGTGCTCAGCTTTCTCCATGGCCAACTTAATTGTTAGGTCGATGACAATTTATACATCTGCTGCTCAGCCATGGGAGGGGGGAGAGAGAGAGAGAGAGAGTCAGGCATGGTGGCTCATGTCTGTAATCCCAGCACTTTGGGAGGGTGAGGCAGGTGGATCAGTTGAGGTCAGGAGTTTGAGACCAGCCTGGTCAACATGACAAAACCCTGTCTCTACTAAAAATATAAAAATTGGCCAGCCATGGTGGCGTGCAACTGAAATCCCAGTTCCTCAAGAGGCTGAGAGCAGAATCATTTGAACCTGGGAGGTGGAGGCTGCCGTGAGCCAAGATCACACCACTGCACTCCAGCCTGTGCAACAGAGCAAGACACCATCTCAGAAAACAAACAAAAAATACATTAAGCCCTGATTTATACCTGGTAAAATTTATCCCATTGATTCTACGTTATGGTGAGTTGTATAATTATTTCGTTGTATATTACGATGTAATAATGATAGAAATAAAGTAAATGTAATGTGCTTGAATCATACCAAAACCATTTCCCTGCCAGGAAGAGACTTTGGAGCTGGGTAAGAGGCAGAGGTTGCAACAGTTTGGAGGGCTCAGAAGAAGACAGGAAAATGTGGAAATTTCTAGAGACTTGTTGAGTGGCTTTGACCAAAATGCTGATAATGATATGGATAATGAAATCCAGGCTGAGGTGGTCTCAGCTGGAGATGAGGAACTTGTTGGGAACTAGAGTAAAGGTGATGCTTACTGTGTTTTATCAAAGATACTGGCAGCATTTTGCCCTGCCCTAGAGATTTCTGGAACTTTGCCCTAGAGAGATGATTTAGGGTAACTGGTGGAAAAAATTTCTAAGTGGCAAGGCATTCAAGCAGTGACTTGGTGCTATTAAAAGCATTCAGTTTTAAAAGGGAAACAGAGCATAAAGTTTAGAAAATTTGTAGCCTGACAATGTGATAGAAAAGAAAAACCCATTTTCTGAGGAGAGATTCAAGCCGGCTGCAGAAACTTGCATAAGTAATGAGGAGCCAAATGTTAATGGCCAAGACAGTGGGGAAAATGTGTCCAGGGCATGTCAGAGAGCTTTCTGGCAGCCCCTCTCATCGCAGGCCTGGAGGCCTAGGAGGAAAAAATGGTTTCGTGGGCCAAGCCCAGGGCCCCCATGCTGTGGGCAGCCTAGGGACTTGGTGCCCTGCATTCCAGCTGCTCTAGCCATGGCTAAAAGGGACGAAGGTACAGCACAGGCCATGACTTCAGAGGGTGCAAGCCCCAAGCCTTTGCACCTTCCACACTATGTTGAGCCTGTGGGTGCACACAAGTCAAGAACTGAGGTTTGGGGACTTCTGCCTAGATTTCACAGGACGTATGGAAATGCCTGGATGATCAGGCGAAGTTTTCTGGAGGGGTGGGGTCCTCACTGAGAACCTCTGCTATCGCAGTGCAGAAGGGACGTGTGGGGTTAAAGCCCCCACACAGAGTCCCCACTGGGGCACTGCCTAGTGGAGCTTTGGGAAGAGGGCCACTGTCCTCCAGACCCCAGAATGGTAGATCCACCAACAGCTTGAACCTTTCACCTGGAAAAGCTGCAGATGCTCAATGCCAGCCTGTGAAAGCAGCCAGGAAGGAGGCCGTACCCTGCAAAGCACAGGGAAGAGCTGCGCAACACCTCGGGAACCCACCTTTTGCATCCGCATGACCTAAATATGAGACATAGCACTAAAGGAGATTATTTTGGGCTGTAACATTTGACTGCTCTGATGGATTTCCGACTTGTATGGGGCCTTTAGCCCCTTCATTTTGGCCCATTTCTCCCATTTGGAATGGGCATATCTATCCAAAAGGGATATAAAATCGACTTACTTTTGATTTTACAGGCTGATAGGCAGAAGGGACTTGCCTTGTCTCAGATGAGATTGTGGACTGTGGACTTTTTTGTTAATGCTGAAATGAGTTAAGACTTTGGGGGATTGCTGGGAAGGAATGACTGGTTTTGAAATGTGAGAACGTAAGATTTGAGAGGAGCCAGGGGAGGAATTATATGGTTTGGCTGTGTCCCCACCCAAATCTCATCTTGAATTGTAGCTCCCATAATTCCCACGTGTTGTGGGAGGGACCCCCGTGGGAGGTAACTGAGTCATGGAGGCAGTTTCCCTACACTGTTCTTATGGTAGTGAGTAAGTCTCATGGGATCTGATGGTTTTATAAGGGGAAACTCACTTCACTTTGTTCTCATTCTCTCTCCCCTGCCACCATGTAAGAAATGACTTACTCCTCCTTGCCTTCCTCCACGATTGTGAGGCCTCCCCAGCCACATGCAACGGTGAGTTCATTAAACCTCTTTTTCTTTATAAACAGCCCAGTCTCAGGCATGTCTTTATGAGCAGTGTAAAAACGGACTAATACAATGCAATTCCATTTGTCTATAATTGTTTTTGTTATTGCCTGAGCCTTTGGGGTCATATCCAGAGATTTCTTGCCTAAGCCAATGTTGTGAAGTTTTTCCCTATGTTTTCTTCTGGTAGTTTTGCAGTTTCAGGCCTAAGTATTTAACCCATTTTGAGTTGAGTTTTGTGCCAGGTGTAAGATGAGGATCTAATGTTACTCTTCTGCATGAGGATAATCAGTTTTCCCAGCATCATTTATTGAATAGTCTGTCCTTTCTCCAGTGTATGTTTTAAGTGTCTTTGTCAAAAATCAATTGACTATAAATGCATAGGTGTATTTCCTGGCTTTCTATCAGATTCCATTGGTCAGTTAGTCTATTTTTTCTTAAGGCCAGTATCATTCTGCTTTGATTGCTTTATAATATATTTTGAAGTCAGGTAGTGTAATGCCTCTAGCTTTGTTCTTTTTACTCAAGATTGTTCTGACAATTCCAGGTCTTTTGTGGTTCCACATAAATTTAAGGTTTTTTTCCTATGACATTTTCTATGAAAAATGACATTGGAATAGTGATATGAATTGCCCTGAATCTGTAGATTGCTGTGGGTAATATGGACATTTTAACAATGTTAATTCTTTTACTCCATTAACATGGGATATCTTTAGATTTATTTGTGTTTTCAATTTCTTTCACAAGAGTTTTGTAGTTTTTAGTATACAAGTCTTATAAAGAAGTATTTGATAATAAAATGAATATAGATAATGTTTTGTTATTGTTGCTATTGTAAATGAAATTGTTTTCTTCTTTTTCAGAAAGCTTCCTACTAGTGTATAAGATGCCACTAATTTTTATATATTTATTTTGTATCCTACAACTTTACTGAATTTATCGGTTCCAACAACTTTTTGGTGAGGTCATTAGGATTTTCTTTATATAATATCATGTCATCAACAGAGACAATTTCACTTTTCCCTTTCCAGTTAGGATATCTTTTATTTTCTTCTCTTGTCTAATTGATCTGAGTAGGATTTCCAGAACTATGTTGAAAAAAGTAATGAAAGTGGGCATCCTTGTTTTGTCCCTGATTTTAGAGGAAAAACTTTCTTTTTTTTTCTTGAGACAGAGTTTTTTTGCTCTTGTTACCCAGGCTGGAGTGCAATGGCGCGATCTCGGCTCACCGCAACCTCCACCTCCTGGGTTCAGGCAATTCTCCTGCCTCAGCCTCCTGAGTAGCTGGGATTACAGGCACGTGCCACCGTGCTCAGCTAATTTTTTGTATTTTTAGTGGAGACGGGGTTTCACCATGTTGACCAGGATGGTCTCGATCTCTTGACCTTGTGATCCACCCGCCTCAGCCTCCCAAAGTGCTGGGATTACAGGCGTGAGACACCACGCCCGGCTAAAAGCTTTCAACTTTCACTATTGAATATAATGTTGGCTATGCATTTGTCATATACGGCTTTTTTGTGTTCAGTTATATTGCATGTATACCTATTCTGTTAACAATGTTTATCATAAAAAGTATTAAATTTTAGTCTGGGAGTGATGGCTTACACCTGTAATCCCAGCACTTTGGGAGGCTGAGGTGGGTGGATCACCTGGGGTCAGGAGTTCAAGACCAGCCTGGCCAACATGGTGAAACCCTACCTGTCTCTACTAAAACTACAAAAATTAGGCATGGTGGCACATCCCTGTAATCCAAGCTACTTGGGAGGCTGAGGCAGGAGAATTGCTTCAGCTTGGGAGGTGGAGGATGCAGTGAGCTGAGAATGCACCACTGCACTCCAGCCTGGGAAACAGAGCCAGACTCCAAATCAAAAAAAAAAAAAAAAAAAGTATTGGATTTTGTGAAATGCTTTTTCTGCATCCATTGAAATAATCATATGATTTTATTCTTCATTTGTTAATATGATGAATCATATTTATTGACTGGCACATATTGAACCATCCTTGCATTCCAGGGATAAATTCTACTTGATCATAGTGAATGATCTTTTTAATGTGCTGTTGAGTTTGGTTTGCTAGAATTTTGTTAAGGACTTTTGTATCTATGTTCATCAGGGATATTTGTATTTGTATCTGGCCCCCTCTCAGGCCAGAGCCCCAGTCCACTCTGCACTAGAGGCCAAGAGGGGGTAGGGGAGGGGGTGGGGGAGCTCTTGTGGGAAGGAGGGGGTGGGGGGAAATCCTTAGAGAAGCAAGGGTTAGTGGAGGGAACTCCTGTGGGAAGGAGGGATTAGTAGGGAGAGCTCCTGAGAGAAGGAGGGGGTGAAGGGAGCTCCTGTGGCAAGGAGGGGGTGGGGGGAGTTCATGTGGGAAGGAGGGGGTGGGGGGAGCTTCTGAGGGAAGGAGGGGGTGGGGGAGCTCCTGAGGGAAGGAGGGGGTGGGGGAGCTCCTGAGGGAAGGAGGGGGTGGGGGGAGCTTCTGAGGGAAGGAGGGGGTGGGGAGCTCCTGAGGGAAGGAGGGGGTGGGGAGAGTTTATGTGAGAAGGAGAGGGTGGGGGGAGCTTCCTGAGGGAAGGAGGGGGTGAGGGGGTTCATATGGGAAGGAGGGGGTGGGGGGAGCTCCTGTGGGAAGGAGGGAGTGGGAGGGAGCTCCTGTGGGAAGGAGGTGGTTGGGGGGGCTCCTGTGGGAAGGAGGGGGTGGGGGGGGCTCCTGTGGGAAGGAGGGGGTGGGGGGAGCTCCTGTGGGAATGAGGGGATGGGGGAACTCCTGTGGGAAGGAGGGGGTGGGGGGAGCTCCCGAGGGAAGGAGGGGGTAGGGAGAGCTCCCGTGTGAAGGAGGGGGTGGGGGGAGCTCCCATGGGAAGGAGGGTGTGGGGGGAGCTCCCGTGGGAAGGAGAGTTTGGGGGGAGCTCCTGTGGGAAGGAGGGGTTGAGGGGCTCCTGTGGGAAGGAGGGGGTGGGGGAGCTTCTAAGGGAAGGGGGAGTTGAGGAGTCTCCTGTGGAAACAAGGGGTTGGGAGCACCTCTGGAGGGAAGGGCAAGTTCTGGGGATCCTGGGAGGACACTGCCAGGGGCCTGGCGAGGCTGTGGTGCCTCTGCTGCCTGCTGGGCTGGGGAGGCAGCCTGGTCTGTGGAGGAGGGACCTGCCTGTGTGTTGCTGCCCCTCCCCACAGCTGGGCCTGTCCCAAGTTGTGTTCCTCCAGCCCTCTTTGCCCTTGGTCGGAGAGCAGCAGTGTGAGGGCCAGTGTGGTGCGGGCTAGACCTGCGGGCAGCTTAGAGAAGCCCCTGGGGTCTGGAGCGCAGGTGTCCCAGCGCACTGCCTGTTTTGCAGCTGGGCCCTGCAGTCCCTGCCCCATGCCTGACCTTCCCAGCCAGGGATTCTCCTACCAGGCTCCTCAGCCTTCAGCCCTGAGCCAGCCACAGCGCCCCTCTCACTCTCTGTGATCCCCGGTCCAGGGCCCAGCCTCTCCGTGAGTCTCAGCCAAACTGGAACTGATCTCTTGTCTCCTCCCAGCACCCAGTGGGCCCACCCACCTCGGCTCCCCGACTGGAGGCCAGCCTGACTTCCAGCTCCTGCAGAGCCGTGGCCGCCCGCGGCATTGGTCCTGTGCCCAAGCTGGTGTGGAGGAATTTGGCCCAGTGGTGCGGACATGGCGAGACCCTCCCTCTGCAATGGCTGGGGTGCCGGCTGCTGCCAGGATGAGAGTCCCTGTGCCACTGCTGTGGTGCCCCGGGGACGGCCCTCTGCAGCTGGCCCGAGGAGCATCCTGCAGGCCCACCGCCAAGAGGCACAGGAGCAGCTCTGACTGCACTGGGTGCTGGGGAGGCCGGGGACCTGCGAGGGCCCTGCGTGGCTGGACAGGGGTGTGCAGCAGCTCCATACCCCAGGACTCAGTTTCTCCCACTGTAAGAGCTTCCTGGGGATTTCCTGGGAGCCAGGAGGGGGTGCGTGGCCCGCTCTCCCCGCAGGCACATCCCCCACCGCCCCAGCCAGCACAGCTGGTCCTGATTAGAGCAGGGCTCAGCTCCCCTCCTGAAGTGAGCCAGACGGGCAGGGGCGGAAACCTGATCCCAGTCCCTCATCCCACATTCCAGCCCAGCAGTGCAGGCAGCACTGCTCCTGCCTCCTCCTGGCCGCAGAGTGCTGGGGGCTCCCGGGAAGTGCAGCTGGGATGTGGCTTCCAGCAGGATACCTATTTGGAGAGAGGTCTCCTCCCATGGCCTGGCTTCCCAGGCCTCCTCTGAAGGCATGAGGGCTGCCTGTCATCCCAGGGCCAAGCACTGGCTGATCCCACCCCAACAGGCTGAGCTCTAGGGCACGCAGTAAGATACACTTCCCACTTCCTAGTCCCGCAGGGCCTGCCCAGCAAAACGGAAGGGCACCTGACCCCGGGGTAGCTCAGCCCTGACTTCAGCAGCCCCAGCTTTCCTCTCCCAGTCCCTCTTCCCTGCAGCTGGCTGGAGGCTGGGCTGCCCTGGCCCAGCATGGGGAGAGCAGTGGGTGGCACACTCAGTTACTCATGCAGGAGGTCACGCTACAGTGACCAGGACCAGGACCCTTTGGGGGGGCTCAGGCCCTGATTCCCAGCCTCCTGAAGAGGCTCCTGCTGATATGGGATCTATCCCTGGGGGAGTTCTGGGACCCAGCACCCTCGTGAGCACAGGCCCCATGGGGCAGGGAGACAGCCCCTTGCAGGGGTATCACCCACATCAGGCTGTGCCTCTGTCTCCAGCCAAGTGTCTGCCATAGGTTGGGGTGAGCTGTGCCTACCAGAGATGCCACAGAGGCCTCTGACCCCCGAGAAGCTTGGCACAGCCCTGAGGTGTAGGACTGTGGTCCCCAGTCCCATGCTCTGGAGCAGAGGCCCCTGGAGCACCCATGATGGGCCCAGACCCTGGCTGAGGAGCCTGCGGTCAACCCCTGGGGCTTGTGTGTCCCCGAGTTGCCCCCAGCTGGGGCAGCAACCCAGGAGCCCCTCCCCAGGGTAGGTTTCTGTGGCCCAAGTTTGGCTGGGCAGCTTGACAGCTCCAGGCTGGCCCGAATACAGCCAGCAGACACCCAGCCTCGGCTGCAGGGTCTGTATGGCTCTCGGCATTCACAGGGAGAGGTCGAGGATGCAGCCCTGGGAGCCCCTGGAGCCCCTTCAGGCCCTCAGCCCTCCGGACACTCACGCACAGTGCCTGGGCAGCAGCAGCTCGCGCCACCAGGCTGAGATCTCAGCCCTCCCTGTTCAGATGGCAAACTGGAGGGAGAGACGCCAAAGAGCACGCGGGGACCCAGCGGGACAGGCCTCTGGGCCCCAAGGCCCCCCTCCGTCCTGACACAGGGAGGAGACTGAACGCGGTGTGTGTGTGTTGGGGGGTCCAAACGCAAGCCCTGCCCCTCCTCAAAGCACCCGCTGTGATCCCCAAGTCACATGTGGCCCCGAGAGGACAGCTCCTGATGGCCCAGACACTGAAGACTACAAGGCATGGAGATCTGGGGCCCTGGAGCCTGGACCGCAGGGCGGGCACCACAGGGCCATGGAGGCCTCCGCAGGGAGCCCGCTGCTGCCAGGGCCTGTCCTGGACTGCCCACAAGTAAGACCCCAGGGCCCCTGCAGGGGTTCCGTGCTTCTCCTGGGGAAGCAGCTGGCCTCTGGTAACTCCATATTTGCTTTCTGAGATGCTCCGTGCACATACGTGTCTGTGTGGATCCCATGTGCCTGAGACGGCCTCTCAGCGTCTGCCTGCTGCTGTGCGTCTGTGTCTGTGTGTTTAACTTACTTTTGGCAGCGAATCAAATGAAATCAGTATTTTGAATTATGCATTATGTGCGTCAAGCGGAACACTTCTAAAGGCAGTAAGGATAACAAGAGTGTTTTGACACACGCAAAAAACGCAAAATCTGGCGCTATGAATGGCCACGTGATCCCAGCTACAATGTATTGTGTTTTGTCCAATAAACTCAATGGCTTTTTTAAAAGCTCGCCTTACAACAGCAAAGCACAATTTAATTAAACTGACCCAGAAGTCAAAAAAGGAAAACATTTGCTGCAAAGCTCAATCACAGCTGCTTGTGTTTTTAATTATAAATAATACGAGTCAGCAAGATGCATCCGAAACTTACAAGAACCTTTAATCCCTGATAGTGAAGACATTTAGTTCAAACATGGGTTAGGGTCAGGGTCAGGGTCAGGGTCGGGGTCGGGTGGGGTCAGGGTCGGGGTCGGGTCGGGTCAGGGTCGGGTGGGGTCAGAGTCGGGGTCGGGTGGGGTCAGGGTCGGGGTTGGGTGGGGTCAGGGTCGGGTGGGGTCAGGGTCGGGGTCGGGTCGGGTCAGGGTCGGGTGGGGTCAGAGTCGGGGTCGGGTCGGGTCAGGGTCGGGTGGGGTCAGAGTCGGGGTCGGGTCGGGTCAGGGTCGGGTGGGGTCAGAGTCGGGGTCGGGTGGGGTCAGGGTTAGGGTCGGGTGGGGTCAGGATCGGGTGGGGTCAGGGTCAGGTGGGGTCGGGGTCGGGTGTGGTCAGGGTCAGGATCGGGTGGGGTCAGCGTAGGGGTCGGGGTCAGGGTTAGGGTCAGGGTCAGGGTCTTAGTGCCACAGTGAGGGTCGTGATACTGTGCAGGTCAAGGTCAGGGTCAGGGTCAGGGTCAGGGCCAGGGCTAGTGTCAGGGCTAGAGGATCAGGCTTAGTGTTAGGGTCACAGTTAGGATGAGTTTTATGGGGCTCCTAGGCACTGGGCTAAGGTTATCTGCACCTCCTGTAAATCCCACTGCAGCTGTGGGTATCTGGAACCCCACCCACCCAGCATGCCTTGGCAGAAGAGCCTCCCTTGACTCAGAGAAGGCCTCTGAGAACCACTTTGTAGAAATCAGAGTGGATGACACCTGCTTCTCCCAGGAAGCATCAGCTGTCCAGGTTCATGCTGTGAGGCACAGAAACACAGAACTACCCACCCTTGGCTTCAGCCCCAAGCACCTCAGAGGCCAGAGCCATGCTCCACGGCCCCCAGCCCACCCAGTTTCACCATCTGCCTTCTCTCCAAACAGTGAGCACTCTCTAATTTCTATTCAATGTCAAGCGTTGGTAGAGATGTTTTATCTCAAGCATAAGAACACATGCCTTAGCCAGGCACAATGGCTCACGCCTATAATCTCAGCACCCTCAGAGGCCAAGGCGGGTGGATCACCTGAGGTCAGGAGTCCGAGACCAGCCTGGCCAATGTGATGAAACCTCGTCTCTACTAAAAATACAAAACTTGGCCAGGCATGGTTGCACATGCCTGTAATCCCAGCTACTCGGGAGGCTAAGGCAGGAGAATTGCTAGAATCGCTTGAACAGGGGAGGTTCAAAATGGCACCATTGTACTCCAGTCTGGGTGACAGAGTGGGTGACAGAGTGAGACTCAAAAAAAAAAAAAGAAAGAAAAAGAAAGCACATGCCTTGGCTGAAAAGACTAGCCGGTTAATTATGGTGGACCCTGGCCGGGCGCGGTGGCTCATGCCTATAATCACAGCACTTTGGGAGGCCGAGGTGGGTGGATCACAAGGTCAAGAGATCGAGATCATCCTCGTCAACATGGTGAAACCCCATCTCTACTAAAAATACAAAAATTCGCTGGGCATGGTGGTGTGCACCTGTAGTCCCAGCTACTCAGGAGGCTGAGGCAGGAGAATTGCTTGAACCCAGGAGGTGGAGGTTGAGGTGAGCCGAGATCACGCCATTGCACTCCAGCCTGGGTAGCAAGAGTGAAACGCTGTCTCAAAAGGAGAAAAAAAATTATGGTGGACCCTCATTATTCCATGATTCTGTATTTGTGGCTTTATTTTTCTCTGCCTCGTTTGATTTTCTTAAAGTTTTTTAAATGTGTTTGGCCTCTTTCAACAAAGACCTAGAAAGGCAAACATTGAGTCAAGGCAGCTTCCTTGGGCAGGGATGGTTTTGCCCAGTTGGGCGACTCAGGGGTGGACCACTCGAGGTCCTGAGTGGGGTCAAGCCATCCGTTTTGGCTTCTAAGAGGGCACCTTGCTGCAGTGCTCCTGGAGCAGCAGAACTACATGGGGCCTGCTGGGCAGGTGGCCTTGGGCAGCCCGAGCTCCCTCAGTGGGTCTCTGCTTCCTGTCTGTCAATCAGGCTTAAACCAAGGGCCTCTGCTTCTCATCATCTGGGTTCCTCCTCCACCTGGCTCTGTGCTCTGCGCAGGCAGCAGCTGCTCAGGAAGGAGGTGAGTTGGGCAGTGAAAGAAATGATAGCCACAGTGAGGTGCAATCCTGGCCAGAACCTCCCGTGGCAGCCACCGAAAACACCATGCACTTCGCAGGGATGTTCTGACCCACCAGGCACAGCGCTTCCACACAGGGCCTGTCCAGCAGCCCTCAGTGAGGCCACTGAGGGTCTCCTGCCCCAGAGAGGGCAGCCAGGGGAAGCAGGAGCCCAGCCTGTGAGAGCTACAGCCACCAGGCAGCCAGCTCACATCGCCCCCCCCCAGCCCATCATGGCTATTCAAGGAGGCACCCAGGCCTGGCCAGTGCCATGCCCAGAGCCCATCCCAACATCCAGGCATGGGGTCTGAAGGGCAGCGGCCAGGAACTGACCAGCTGATGCCCACCTGGACAAGCAGGAGACAGCCTGGAGGGCCAGGGCTCAGGGCTGTGGCTGCAGGAGCCAGCACCTGAGGTCCGGCAGATGTGGGTGTGAAACCGCCTTCTCTACTTCTCTGCATCTGCTGGGGCCTGAAGATGGGCATTGGGTGTCAGCGTCTTCACGATGAATTAGGGAGAGTGTCCAGGCCCCGATGAGGAGCAGGAGGACAGAAGACTGGGCCTCAGACGCACAGTACCCCCAGAAGGCTGCAGGAGGGTGAAGGGCAGCTGGGGCGGGTGGGCCTGCAGTCTCTGGAGGGGAGGATGGTCCGAGCAGGGGCCACTCCCTGGCTCATCTGAGGAGCGCGGGGGAAGGTGGGCTGTCCTGAAGTCGCTGGGGTGGTGAGCTGTGAGCTGATTCTCTGTGGATCCCACATCGACCCGGGCTCCTCCCCGGTGAGGTTTGGGGAGCTCTGTCCCGGTCTGCTCAGAGCTGCCTGGTTCAGCACTGAAGCCCCACAACCTGGGAAATCCCTCCCGCCTTGGGAAGGCGCCTTGTGTGGGGAGGAATTCGATAGACTGGAAGAAATGTGAAAAGTCCTGAGTGGTCCCCAAATGGGGGCTTGACAGCCAGAGTTCTTAGTGTGCAGTGGATACGGCCCCGCCCCCACTCACACACACAAGGACGCCCGAGCACCACACCGCGCAGTGCACACACCGCGCACACACGACTCACCTTCCCTAGGCAAGGTCCCTCCAGCCCTCCGGGACGCCCCACCTGCCCGAAGCCACCTCTGCAGCGGCGAGGAGGAGGCCCGCTCTGGTGGCGCTCCCGGGCGGACCCCTGCAAGGTGCTGGGTCCCAGGTGACAGGAGGCCGCGGGGCAGCTGCAGAGACGTGTGGCCCCGGGACTCCGCGGCGGGGGCGAAGGACTGGGGTCCTCGGGTCTTCCCTCCCCGACCCTGACCCTTCCGCGCCTCCGCCCCGGCTCCCGCCCTCCACGCGCGCCCTCGCGGGGCTCCAGCAACCGGAGGGGCTCCTGCGCTACCTGGAGGAGCCCGCATCTCCCCTCCTTTGCTCTCCTCCCCGCGGCGCGCGCATCGCCCCGCCCAGATCCCAACGCGGGCGTCTGCGGACCCCAGTCCCAGGCCCGCCACTTCCCCCGGCCGCGCCCCCGCCCCCCCGCCCCGGGGCCCCGCCCTCCTGCCCACCACGCGCCCCGCACACACCCCACGCCCTCTGCGCCCACCCAAGGCCCGCCTCTGGGCCGCGCCCATCTCCCCGCGCACTCCCCGCCCCGGCCGCAGCCCCTCCGTCGCCCTCCGCGGTCCCGGCGCCCGCACCAGCGGCGCACACTCCGCCCGAGCGCCCTCAGGAACTGGCCGGGAGGCGCCACCTCAGCGCGTCTGGAACCTCGTCCAAGCCGCGCATCCTGCGGGGCGTTTGTCCCAACAGGCTCCGTCTCCAGTCTCCAGTGTGAGCTCGCGGAGCGGTCCGCTGGTTCCCTCCGCTGGTTCCCTCCGCTGCGCGCTCGCCGGGACGGCAGCTGCGGGGAGCGCGTGCTTTCGGGGAAGCCCGGCTTTGCCGCGCACACGCGGGGCTTCGAGTCGGCGCGCGGGGCCTCCGGATGGCGCTTCTGCTGGGCTCGCCCTGCCTGACCCGGCCTGGCCCTGCGGGGCTCCTCCCTTCTCTCCTGCACCCGAATTCCTTCCCACTCCAGGTGCAGAAAGGAAGGAAAGCAAAGGAGACCCGCGCCGTGGGTGCCAGTGAAGCGCTCCGGCGCGGCGACCTTCTCCGCCTCCCGGAGACCCTGCGGAGGTCGGGCCCGCTGGCTCCTGAGACGGCCCGTGGCAGCGGCTCTCTGCGCCCCGGCGGCCCCAGCAGCGCCCACCTCCCTGCAGCTGCAGTGACCTGCTCTCTCCCCGGCATTTCAGAGGCACCGCGGCCCACAGGCTGTCCCCGCCCCGCAGTCTCGTTCCCTCAGACTAGCCTTGCCCAGCGCCCTCCTGAGACGCACACACACACTCACCCCTGCCCTGGGCCCCTGCCGGGAGCCACAGTGGAGGCTCCTGGTTCTCCCCACCAGCGGCCTGGCCTCTTCCTGACACCACCGGGGACCACGTTCTCCCTGTCTGCAGGGAGGCCCGTGTCTGTTCCTTCCTCCCGGGACTCCGAGTCGCCTCCTTCCCAGGGATAGTCGTGAGTGTGGCACGATCTCCGGGCCGGGCTCTGGAGCCTCCCAGAGTGGTGGGTGCAAGAGGGTGGCCTTGGCCCCGAGCCTCCTGCCGTGAGGCATGCACAGCCGACCGGACTCCCCCAGAGCCAGTGGGCCACGAACTCCGTGTGCAGAGGCAGCCACTGAAGGCCCGGTCCCTGGTCCCATGGCCTCTCCTACTGCCTTCTCCCTGAGACTGAGGTGCCCTCTCTACTGGACAGGACTCCTGACCTCACTGCTGCAAATCCCCCACCTAGAAACCATTGAATGAAAACACGTGGCGCAAATTCTAGCATCTCCACGGCCCAGGCTTGTATCAAGCTGGCCTTTTTCACAGCAAGTCAACAGCGCAGAAGCAGCCCTGCCTTTCCTGGGGCTTGCAGTGGCTGCGGCTGCCACACCTCCCTGACCCATCCTGGCTTTCCGAGATGGCTGCCACCCTGCAGCCACCATGCCCAGGCAGTCACAGCAGCCAGAGGTGCCTTTGACAGGTGCCCCACCCTTCTCAGCAGCAGGGTCTCTCCACGGTGTGCTGTGTGCCTTCCATCTCCCTCAAAGACACCAAGGGAGAGGAAGAGAATGTCTCCCAGCCTCACCAGCTCTGGGACTTCTGGACAAGTGACCGTCAGGAGGGGCATCAGCACATCTCCGTCAGCCTGAGCTGAGGGAGGAGGGCAGCAGTGGCGGGTGGTGACATGTGCTGTGAGTGGGCCAAGAAATTGCAGATTGCTGGCAAGGCCCACTCACTGGGTCCTGCGTGTGGGGTTGGGGTCAGGTCCCCAGCGGGTGGGACACTGTGTTCAGAACTGTGCCTGGGAAGGGTGGACATCCGCACATTATTGATTCAGAAACAGACATTTAGAGATGGGAAGTACTTTCCTGAGGCCCAGCACAGAGGGACGGGGCAGGTGGATCCTAAGACACCCGACACGCCGGCCCTCGTGCGTGTGGAGCTTCTCTCAACTACTCGGTCAAACATGGCTTAAAGGCTGGAAAGGATTCTGCAGGTGTAATCAAGGCCCAGTGACATGGTTTGGCTGTGTCCCCACCCAAATCTCATCTGGAATTGTAATCCCCACGTGTTGTTGGGAGGGGCCCGGTGGGAAGGGATTGGATCACTGGGACAGTTTCCCCCATGCTGTTCTTGCGATAGTGAGTTCTCATGAGATCTGACTTTTATAAGCATCTGGAAATTCCCCTGCTTGCAGCCCTTCTTCCTGGCGCCCTGTGAGGTGCCTGCTTCTGCTTTGCTCATGATTCTCTTTCCTGAGGCCTTTCCAGCCATGTGGAACTGTGAGTCAATTAAACCTCTTTTCTTTGTAAATTACCTAGTCTCTTTTTTTTGTTTCATTTTTTTTAGATGGAATCTTGCTCTGTTGCCCAGGCTGGAGTTCAGTGGTACGATCTCGGCTCACTACAACCTCTGCCTCCCAGGTTCAAGCGATTCTCGTGCCTCAGCCTCCTGAATGGGTGGGATTACAGGCACCCACCACCATGCCTGGCTAAATTTTTGTATTTTTAGTAGAGACAGGTTTTACCATGTTGGCCAGGCTGGTCTCAAACTCCTGACCTCAAGTGATGTGCCTGCCTCAGCCTCCCAAATTGCTGGGATTACAGGCATGAGCCACTGCACCAGGTCTTGCTGCTGGTTTGAAGATGCAGGGGCTACAGGTCAAGGAAAGCCGGTGACCTCCAGGAACTCAGAGTGGCCCCCGGCTGACAGCCAGGGAGGGAACTGGGACCTCGGTCCCACGGCTACGAGGAACTGAATTTTCCCAACAGCCTGAATGAGCTTGGAAGAACGTCACATGAGCCCAGATGAGGACACGGTCTAGCCGACCCTTGGACTTCAGTGCTGGCCTTGGGACTGTGAGGGACATGTCTGTTGCTTCAAGCCATGCAGTCTGTGGTTTGTTATGGGAACCCTCGGGAAGAAGACAGTTTGTTACCAGGAAGTGCGGTGCTGCTGTAACAAATACCAAAATATGTGGAATTGGCTTTGGAATGAAGGAACCAGTAGAGGCTTGACAACTTCTGAGGCATGTGATAGAAGAAGCTTCGCCTGGCTTGAAGACGGCGTTTGGTAGAAACACGGCAAAGCCTCTGTGAGTGGGTCTCAGAGGGAAATGAGGACCGAGCTGCTGGAGACGAGGAAACATG
Source organism: Saguinus oedipus (assembly GCA_031835075.1). Lineage (NCBI taxonomy): Eukaryota > Metazoa > Chordata > Mammalia > Primates > Cebidae > Saguinus > Saguinus oedipus. The sequence goes on along the minus strand of CM063188.1, from coordinate 1,127,892 downwards.
TCATAGAGCTGCAGGGAATTGCCTGCACGTGTTCTGCTGGTACGCAGGAAGTACAGCTGGTAAGCCCTGAACCCGAGGAGGTCCTGAGCCAAGCGTTGGAAGCTTGGGCCTGTTTTCTCCTTGAGGCTTGTAGTGAAATGCAAAAGGAAAATAACACTGAGGATGGAACTGCAAAAATAAAAAACAACAACCAGCTCTTATTGATTGGAGAAATCCTCAGCCTATCCAGATAGCAGAAGATGCTAGAATGACTGGGCGTGGTGGCTCAAGCCTATACTCCCAGCACTTCGGGAACCCGAGGCAAGCGGATCACTTAAGGTCGAGAGTTTGAGACAACCCTGACCAACATGGAGAAACCCCGTCTCTCCTAAAAAAAAAAAAAAAATTAGCTGGACATGGTGGCGCACGCCTGTAATCCCAGCTACTCGGGAGGCTGAGGCAGGAGAATCACTTGAACCTGGGAGGCGGAGGTTGCGGTGAGCCGAGATCTCACCACTGCACTCCAGCCTGGGCAACAACAGTGAGACTCCATCTCAAAAAAAGAAAAAGAAAAAAAAAAAAACGATGATAGAACGAGGAGCACCATTGTTGGGAAAGTGTGATCTGGAGAGAAGGCCAGGCAGTAAGTGGACAGTGTGACTCATGGTGCGTTCTGCCCTCAGCAGAGGCCGGAACATGGGGTTGGCCAGCAAAGCTCTGTGGAGGACCCTCTTGTCTAACAGCATTGATCCCTGTGACATGCACAGGAGACTGACAAGGATTTTGAGACTGTTAGATCAGCAGAAACACTTCCAGCTTGGATGAAAGGTACAGAACCAGGGCAGAGTGAAAAAGGGCTGCTGGAATCCCGAATCCTACAGGCCGGAAACAGGCTGATGGAGCTACTGGACTGCAGACAGGTTCTACCCCTAAAGAAAAAGGATGACCCCACAGGTGGGACATTGGCTTAAAAGAGGCGAAAGCCTGGAATCACAGAAAATTATCAGGTCCTGAAACCTCATGAAATTTGCTCTGCTGGATTTCAATATTGCTGGGGAATGCTGATCCCATTTTATCTTTTCTTTCGTTCTTTTTTTTTTTTGAGACAGAGTTTCACTCCTGTTGCCCAGGCTGGAGTGCAATGGCGTGATCTCAGTTCGCTGCAACCTCCAGCCCCTTTAGGCGATTCTCCTGCCTCAGCCTCCCGAGCAGCTTGGGTCACAGACATGCACCATCATGCCCAGCTAACTTATATATATATATATTTAGTAGAAACAGGGTTTCTCCATTTTGGTCAGGCTGGTCTCAAACTCCCGACTTGAGGTGATCTGCCCGCCTCAGCCTCCCGAAGTGCTGAGATTACAGGCATAAGCCACCATGCCCAGTCTCTTTTTCTTTTATTGAGAATAGTTTTAGGCTGGGCCCGCTGGCTTATGCCTGTAATCCCAGCACTTTGGGAGGCTGGGGCAGGAGGACTGCTTGAGGGCAGGTGATTGAGACTAGCCTGGCCAACATGGTTAAACCGTGTCTCTTCAAAAACACACAAAAATTAGCCAGGTGTGGTGGCATGTGCCCGTAATCCCAGCTGCTCAAGAGGCTGAGGTGGGAGGATCACTTGAGCCCAGGAGGTCAAGGCTGCAGTGACCTGTGATTGCACCCCCACTGCACTCTGGCCTGCAAATAGAGTGAGACACTATCTCAAAAATGGTAATACTAATTAAAAATAAGAAGAAGAAGAAAGAGACCGGCCAGAGTGGCTCACGCCTGTAATCCCAGCACTTTGGGAGGCTGAGGCAGGCAGATGGGCTGAGGTAGGGAGTTCGAGACCAGCCCGGCTAACATGGTGAAATCCCATCTCTACTAAAAATACAAAAAATAGCTGGGCATGGTGGCACGTGCCTGTAATCCCAGCTACTTGGGAGGCTGAGGCAGGCAAATTGCTTGAACCCAGGAGGCAGAGGTTGCAATGAGCCGATGGTGCCACTGTACTCCACCCTAAGTGACAGCGTGAGACTCTATCTCAAAAAAGGAATAGTTTTAGGTTCACAGAATAGTTGAGTGGAAGATACAGAGAGTTCCCATATACCCCAGCTTCCTAATATAAACGTCCCCCACCACAGTGGTACGTTTATTACACTCAGTGAGCCCAGCTTGACACAGCATCACCAAAAGCTTACATGAAGGGTCACTCCTGATGATGTACATTCTCGGGGTTTTGACGAGTGTACGACGGCATGCACCCATCAAGAGCATCAAGCAGAGCACTGTAACTGCCCTAAACTCCTCTGCAGTCCACCTGCTGATCCCTCCCCTCCTGTTCCTGGCAACCACTGATCTTTTCCCAGTCTCCATAGTTGAGCCTGTTCCAGTGTATCCCCCAGCTGGAATCATACAGCATGTAGCCTTCTCACACTGGCTTCTTTCACTTAGCGATATGCGTTCACGTTTCCTCCATTTCCTTTCATGACCTGACGGCTCATTTATTTTGAACACTGAATAATACTCCATTGTCTGGATGGGCCACAGTTGATTCATTCACCTGCTGAAGCCCATCTTGGCTGCTTCCACATTTGGACAATTATGAACAAAGCTGCCACAAACATTCATGTGCAGGTTTCTGTGTGAACATGTTTTTAATTTATGTGGTAAATACCAGGGAGCATGACTGCTGGATCATTTGGTAAGAGCATGTTTAATTTTGTAAGACACCGCCAAACTGTCTTCCAAAGTGGCTGTACCACTTTGCATTTCCACCCGCAACGGATGAGAGTTCCCCAACAGCTGGTGGTGTCAGTGCTTGGGGTCCTGGCATGCCAGCAGGTGTGTGGTGGCACCTCCGTTTTGATTTGCAGTTCCCTAACGGCATGTGATGCAGAACCTCTCTTCAGATGGTCAGCTGCAATCTGTCTACCTTTTTGGTGAGGTGTTCGTTATGGTCTTTTACTCGTTTTCACTTGGGTTTTTAATTTTGATGAGTTTTAAGAGTACAAAAAAAGTTTTTAGATTACAGTATTGTTATTAGAGATGAGGTCCGACCTCAAAGGATCCTCCTCCGTCTCAGCCCCCTGAGTTGTTGGGAGCCATGCCTGGCTTCAAGGGTTCTTTTTATATTTTGGATAAAGTCCTTTGTCAGATGTCTTTTGTCTGTGGCCTGTCATTTCATTCTCCTGACAGTGTCATTCAAGGAGCATTAAGTTTTAAATTTGCATAAAGTTTAACTTGTCAATTCATTCTTTCATAGATCATGGCTTTGGTATTACATCTAAAAAGCCATCACCAAGGGAATGTAAATTAGACACAAATTAACCAGTAGGGAGAACAGTTTGGAGGTTCCTCAAAAAACTGAAAGAGAGCTACCATATTATCCAACAGTCCCACTGCTGGGTATACACCCCAAAAAAGGAAGTCACAATCTGGAAGGAAGCCAAGGGTCCATCAACAGACCAAGGGATAAAGAAAGCACACACACAGGTACACACGATGGAGGACTACACGGCCGCCAGAGAATGAGATCCTCTCATCTGCAGCAATACAGACGGACCTGGAGATCATTAAAACAAACAAAATACAGAAAGACAAACCACATATTCTCACTTATTTGTGGGAGCTAACAATTTAAACAATCGAACTCATGGAGATAGAGAGCAGGATGGTCACCAGAGGCTGGGAAGGGTAAGTGGGATCTTGGGGAGGAGGCAGGAATGGCTAATGGGCATGAAAGAAGGAATATGCCCTCTGATTTGACAGTGCAACAGGGTGACTACAGTCAATAATTTAATTGTACATTAAAAATAACTCAAAGGGCTGGTCCGAAGGTAGTGAGTTATCTCAATTGATTGTTCACAGTCAGTTACAGATCGAACTCCTTGTTCTACTCTTTCCCCCCTTCTCACTACTGCACTTGACTAGTCTTTAAAAAAAAAAAAAAAAAAAAAAAAAAAAACTCAAAGAGTATAATTGTTTTCAACGAAGGATAAATGCTTGAGGGGATGGAGACCCCATTTACCCCGATGTGATTATTACGCACTGCATGCCTGTTATCAAAATAGCTCACGTGCTCCATAAACACCTATTATGTACCCACAAATATTAACAAATGATTGGAAAAAAATTATAAGCCATCATCTTACCAAAGGTAACCTGCATTTTCTCCAATGATATATTACAGTTTGCATTTTATCAAGGGCCATCCATCCCTTTTAGTAAATTTTTTTTTTTTTGAGACAGTCCCACTCTGTTGCCAGGTTAGAGTGCAGTAACGTGATCTTGGCTCACTGCAACCTCTGCCTCCCAAGTTCAAGCCATTCTCCTGCCTCGGCCTCCTGAGTAGCTGAGATTACAAACACTCACCACTACACCCAGCTAATTTCGTATTTTTAGTAGAAACATGGTTTCACCATGTTGGCCAGGCTGGTCTTGAACTCCTGACCTCAGGTGATCTGCCCGCCTTGGCCTCCCAAAGTGGTGGGATTACAGGCGTCAGCCACCGCACCCAGCTCCTTTTGTTTAGGGTGTGGGGCCTGTGTTGGATTTCTTTTGCACATGCGGATGTGTAGCTGTCCCAGCAGCATAGTTGAAAAGTCTTCCCTGCATTGTGCTCCTTTGAATCTTCTTAGAAGATGAGTTGCCTGTATTTATATGGGTCTATTTCTGGGTCCTCTAATCTACTGTTGATTTATTTGTGTCTCCTCTTACCAGTAACACGCCGGTTTCGTAACTGCAGCCTTCCAGTGAGTGTTCTGCTCCTCTCCTTTAGCATTGAACTGACTGTCCTGGGTCTGTCTCTCCATATAAACTTTCGGATCATTTGTTAGTATCCACAGAATAACTTGCAGGGATTTTGATTGAAATTGCACTGAATCTATAGATCAAGGTGGAAGAACATGCTGAAAATGGACTCTTCTTATCCATGAACATGGAATTTTTCTCCATTTATTTGGTTCTTTCGTTCCTTTGATCAGGGTTTTGTAGTTTTTCTCATATATATATAGACACAAAGTATACATTTTTTTAGACTTGTATCTAAGTATTATAAAAGTATTTTGTTTTTAATTTCAAATGCACTCATCCCTTGTTTGAATGTAGGAAAGTGACTAACTTGCATATTCTGAAATCTTGAAAAGTTGTTTATTATTCCAGTGGCGTTTCTTTGATCCCCTTTTTATACTTTCTACCTGGAAAATGTCATTTGTGAACCAAGACAGTTTGTTTCTTCTTTCGTATCATTAAACTTTAACTTCCTTTTCTTGCCGTGTTCCAACCGTTGGAGCTTCAAGTGTGGAAAGGAGGTGGTGAGACCGGACGTGCGGGCCTCGGTCGTGATCTCAGTGGAAACTTCCCACATTCTCCCTACTGTACAGCATGTCAGCAGTGGTGAGAGAGGATGTGTGGGCCTCGGTCACAATCTCAGTGGGAAAGGTCCCACATTCTCCCTACTGTACAGCATGTCAGCAGTGGTGAGAGAGGATGTGTGGGCCTCGGTCACAATCTCAGTGGGAAAGTTCCCACATTCTCCCTACTGTACAGCATGTCAGCAGTGGTGAGAGAGGACGTGCGGGCCTCGGTCACGATCTCAGTGGGAAAGGTCCTACATTCTCCCTACTGTACAGCATGTCAGCAGTGGTGAGAGAGGACGTGCGGGCCTCGGTCGCGATCTCAGTGGGAAAGTTCCTACATTCTCCCTACTGTACAGCATGTCAGCAGTGGTGAGAGAGGACGTGCGGGCCTCGGTCGCGATCTCAGTGGGAAAGTTCCTACATTCTCCCTACTGTACAGCATGTCAGCAGTGGTGAGAGAGGACGTGCGGGCCTCAGTCACGATCTCAGTGGGAAAGGTCCCACATTCTCCCTACTGTACAGCATGTCAGCAGTGGTGAGAGAGGACGTGCGGGCCTCGGTCACAATCTCAGTGGGTAAGTTCCCACATTCTCCCTACTGTACAGCATGTCAGCAGTGGTGAGAGAGGACGTGCGGGCCTCGGTCACGATCTCAGTGGGAAAGGTCCCACATTCTCCCTACTGTACAGCATGTCAGCAGTGGTGAGAGAGGACGTGCGGGCCTCGGTCACGATCTCAGTGGGAAAGGTCCCACATTCTCCCTACTGTACAGCATGTCAGCAGTGGTGAGAGAGGACGTGCGGGCCTCGGTCGCGATCTCAGTGGGAAAGTTCCCACATTCTCCCTACTGTACAGCATGTCAGCAGTGGTGAGAGAGGACGTGTGGGCCTCGGTCACAATCTCAGTGGGTAAGTTCCTACATTCTCCCTACTGTACAGCATGTTAGCTTTGAGGTCCAGTGGACAAGAAGCGTCAAGTCAAACAAAAGGCCTCACCTGATACTCCAAGAACTTGCTGACAGTGAGAGATTGGAAAACATAGAAGACCCCACCCATGCTATGGGGTCCCAAGAGAATGAGGGGTCTGGGACAGGGGAGACCCCGCCCACACTGTGAGGTCCTGAGTACAGGGCGCAGCCTCCTCCAGGCTTGATGGGGGTCCGTGTGGGGGCTGCAGGTGGTGAGGCCTTGCTGCTGGCTCCCAGCTCTGAGAGGAGGGAGGGGCCCTGGTGTCCAGGTGCCTTGGGTAGGCTCAGGGTGCGCAGACAGGCTGAAAGCACTCACTCACCATTGTCTTAGTGTAAGGACCCCGGGGAGACGGTACAAGGTCCCCTTCTGCAGGCTGCTAAGTATAAATCAATAGGAAAAGGAGAGTAGAAAACTATTTCCAAATCAAGCACAAAAGAGCATCAGAGCTCCCTGGAATGTGGCTTTCTAGAGAGGCTGCTTCCCAGTTTTCCTGCCAGGCACCTACACTGGCTCTGGCGTCTGGCACCGCGGCCCCTAGTCCCACTGGAGCCCCGGAGCAGAACCTCATGTGGAACCGGGGTCTGGGCAGACACCCTCAGTAAGTGACATTCAGACCAGGCCATCCTGGACTAGCATGGGCCCTGGACCCGTGTCAGGTACCCTCTAAGAGAAAGGGGAGGAGGATCTGAGATGCACAGATGGGGAGCAGCCATGAGAGGATGGAGCAGAGACTGAAGTGTGTGGCCATGTGCCTGAGGCGCCTGAGCCACCAGGAGCTGGAGTGTCCGCCCCAGAGCCTTTGGAGGGAGCACACCTTGATGTGGGGCTTCCAGCTGCAGAGCTGCGAGGCCCCCGCATTTAAGGCTCACTGAGCAGCCCCAGGAAGGCAGCACCACTGGGCACTGGGTGCATCAGCGTGGATGCTCTGCTGGCTGCGGCCGTGGTGCAGTCCTAGGCCTCGCCTCCCATGTGCCTGCACCCTTCCTTGGAGCCCTGCATGGGGCATCTGGAAGCAGCATGGCAAAGGGGCACTGCCCGCAATGGGGCACAGTCCCGCCAGAGGCCATGCTCACCTCCCCCTGGGCCCGAGGGAGCAGCCGATGACCAGACACAAGACACCAGGTGGAAACAGCAGCGCCCACCTTCAAACACCACTCCAAGGCCAGCGTTTCCCTTTATTTCTGGATGGAAATGCCAGGTGGAAACAGCAGCGCCCACCTTCAAAAACCACTCCAAGGCCAGCATTTCCCTTTATTTCTGGATGGAAATGTCAGGTGGAAACAGCAGCGCCCACATTCAAAAACCACTCCAAGGCCAGCATTTCCCTTTATTTCTGGATGGAAATGGGGCCGAAAGGTGCATTCATGCTGTTTTCACTTCTGGCTAAAACGGAGACAGTAAAAGAACAGTTGGGTGTTACAGGATGCCCTCAGGTGAGCTGGCTCTAACTTCACTCACAAAGACGTAGTACAGCTAGGAAGGCCGGTCTGTCCACGGAAGGAAGCTAAGATGAGAAGGGCGGCACGCTGGCCTCTTCCAGGCCGTGCCCAGTGTCCCTGGGGCCCTGCCACGTCCATTCTCCTGCGCCATCTGCAGAACGTGCAGCCAGGTCCTGCCTGCCAACAGGGAGAAGCACATGGGGGGCAGGCATGGTGCACACCTGGGGAGGCCCCTGGTGCGGCAGCGGCCCCACAACAGCAGCCCCATCCAGGGGAAGGCCACAGGCCTCTGCAGTTCTGGCGCCACCTCCCAGCCCATCATCTCAGGGGAACGTGCAGGGCAAGACAGGACGCAGGGACGTCTACCCCTAGGTCAGCCTCTTCATCCGCCTGTTGTGCTTGTCGATGGTCAAAGTTGCCCTGTCCACGGCCGCTGCGACGCCGTCCAGGGCTTCGTCCTGTCTCTCCAGCTCGCTCTCAGCCTCCAGGGCCAGCCCCTTCATCCTCCTCAGGATCTGGGGAGAAGCACAAGATCACAGCAGAGGCTGCTTCTCTGCAAACCCTGGCACAGACGTCTCCCTGTCTCCTCCCCGGGAACCTTTGGGTGATCACCTGGGTGACGCCATCTGTGAGCCAGTGAGAGGGAGCCCAGAGCCCAGCACCAGGGTCAGGGCACGGCTCTGCTCCTGCCAGCACAGGCCTGGAGAGATGAGGTGCCCGCCCCACCTCCTGCCAGCTGCCTGCCCACACCTCCCTCCTGGTGCTGCGGCCACACCCTGGCCTGCTGTCCCCAGGCTGCAGACTGCTCTGTTTGGCTGACCCTGTGGGAGTGTTGCATGTGGAATTCCAGCCCACGGCAAGGCAGCCGGGGACCCAGGCGGGCAGCTCGGATCTGAACCCCAGCTCTTGCCTGGCCACTGTGCTCATGACCTATCTACATGCGGGTCCCTAACTGCAGACTGAAGTGGGAAAGCAGGATTAAAAAGAAACACAACCCCTTCTCGTCTCTAGCTGTGGGATGTTCCATGAACAATGCAAATGACAGAATGAAACTCTCCACACTGTTGAGGGTGGCTAGCACCATGGGGGTGTGGGAGACGGACCCCGGCCCAGCAGATGCAGAAGCTGGAGTCGCCCAGGACCAGGCAAGTGTGAATGGGGAAAGCTGGACTGCCCCAGGAATGCTAGGACAGAGCTATGTCCACTGGGTGCAGCAGGGGCGACAGGCTGAGGACTGAGCTGGTGCTGTGTTCTGTGAGGAATCTAGGAACCAAACTGTGAAGCGCTGCTCTACACACTCAGCCTTGGTCTAGAAACCTCATACGCCCACTTGACCACGGACAATAATACACTAAAAAGGAAATGTGAGTGACCCACCACTCGCAATAAATGTCCATGTCCTCTTTCAGGGAAAGTTCTGGATCACTGCTTAGGTCAGGAGAAGGAACCCTCAGTGCTCTGTGTCCCCATGAGTTGGACGGCAGTGACCACACATGGTCCAGGGGGTGGTGATCTTGAGGGGGCCCCTACGGTTCCTCTGGATGTCTCCAGGAACAGACCTGAGCCCTGGGGGAGCAGCCTCCCCACGCTCCACCCAGTGACATGGCAGGAGGCTCAGCGTCCTGCGGGGTGGGGTGGCTGGCCGTGAGAGGCATGCAGCTCAGGATTCAGGGTCACAAGCAATGCCCCCGCCCACGGTCCGGCCTTTGTCTGACCCATGAGAAACAGTATGGAGGCAGCCAGCACAGAGGCCCAGCCGGTCAGATCCAGCTCCCTCCACAGAACTGTGCAGCTCACATGAGATCACAAATGCAAACAAGCTGTGAAAACCAGAAAGGGCCCAGCCAGGGTCGCTGCTGCACTACAGAAGGAGCCCTTCCTTGGCCATGTACCCAGCCCCTCTCTGCAGACGCCACGGGAGTGAGGGGCTGAGGTCACACGGGCACATGGCAGAGGTGAAATGAGCCACATGTCCCTTTCCAAACGCGGCCTTCCTGCTGAGATCTTTGTCATGAGACAGATGGAGAAATGCTTGACTTGAGCTGCGGTCGTAGACGGCAGGGCTTCTGCACCCTCGGGAGCTGGCGGAAACTCATCTGTTGAGTCATGACTGAGATCGCTGGATGGGGCTCTGGAAAGTATACGGTGGGGTCAGTGGCTCCAAGAGGACGGGCAGATGACCTCACACGGGAGGTCTTTCCACTGCCTGGCCCATGATCTCACATGGCCCACAGCCAAGCTATGCCATGAGAGGGAAGAAAGCTCAGCCCACCCCTTGCTGGCTCTGCTAACCCGCTCCGTCTCACCTGCCCCTGCTCTCAGCATGATCCTGAGGCACTGCTGGAACCGGCAGGCATGGCCCCTGGAAGGGAGGGCCGGGCTGCGTGCTCACGCTGTGCCAGCGCCCACGTCCCGGGAGGAGGCCTCCTGGTACCCGGGGATATGAGTCCGCTCGGGCTCTGCTCTCAGTGCCTATGTCCCTCGTCAACCATGCTAAAATGTGACTTCAGCGTGTTTAGAATTTAAATGGCCTTCAGGGCCACAGGGCTCCTGTGAGCTGACAGCTGGGGAGATGTCCCAAGCCCTTGCCAGGACCCACAGCTCCAATGCCTCCCACCAGCCCGTGTCAGCCCGGCCCTCTCCACGACCACGGCGTGGACTGCTATCAGGGGACACCACGGTTTGCCTTTTCTGTTAATAACTGTGCAGGTAGGAAACCAGGAAACAAGAGAAGGAAGACAAAATCTGTCCATCACCCAGACCACTATGAATCAGGCTGGTCCCGTGAGCGACGTGAGCACACCCCATCTGGCCTTCTCCCTGTTGCTACGTCCGTACACTCTTGCAAATAACTCATATTTGGGATTAAAGTACACAAGTTTGTTTTCTGTTTTTACCATCTCGTCGCTTTCCTGAATGAAAGCTGAGTTACTGGCTATGCGATGTCAGCTGACACTGTTCTAGGAACGTGGCACAGTTTACCTCTAATGCTGTTTCACAGACAGGGCGCCTGCCCCAGGCCCGAGAATACACTCACTGCACACAGAGAGATGCTGCGGGGCATGACCCAGGCCACGTCCCACGTCACTGCCAGAAGTCCCACAGACCTTAAAGGTGGTAGCAGGGCCCTGGGACATCCAAGGGGGGCTGGGCCAGAACCTGCTCTGACTCACTCTGGAGCGTCTTCAGCGGGATGACACTAAGGGCAGCGGAATAAGCCGCGTTAATCTGCTAACCCCGACCCAGATGTTCAAAGGCAAAAATGAAACAGAAAATAAAATACTGTACTGAAGCCAACAGACACAGAGTACCATTTGGCATCAGTGCCAATAATTATTAAACATGTGTCATACTCGTCTTTCATACCCAGTCCTAGCACGCCGCCATGAAGGTATACCCACAGCAACAACTCAGGGGTCAGGAGCCACATGTAGACCAGGATCATAGTGCGGCATGAACCTGTCCACCTAGGGCCACCTCCGACAGACCCCACCAGCCCCTTCCCCACACAGCACGTGTCCCCCAGGGCCACCTCCAACAGACCCCACCAGCCCCTTCCCCACACAGCACGTGTCCCCCAGGGCCACCTCCGACAGACCCCACCAGCCCCTTCCCCACACAGCACCTGTCCCCCAGGGCCACCTCCAACAGACCCCACCAGCCCCTTCCCCACACAGCACCTGTCCCCCAGGGCCACCGAAACACACACCTCAACAGCCCGGCACTACTGGCTACCACCTTCCCTGTAAGGCTGAGTGGCACATGCCCAAGATGCTGGCTGTGCTAGTGACTCTGGTGTGACGTGATCGCTCACGACGTAACCCATGAGTACGTCCGATTATTCTCACTAGGACTCTGGAGTGACGTGATCGCTCACGACATAACCCATGAGTACGTCCAATTATTCTCACTAGGACTCCTGAGTGACGTGATCCCTCACGACGTAACCCATGAGTACGTCCAATTATTCTCACTAGGACTCTGGTGTGACGTGATCCCTCACGACATAACCCATGAGTACGTCCAATTATTCTCACTAGGACTCCTGAGTGACGTGATCGCTCACGACGTAACCCATGAGTACGTCCAATTATTCTCACTAGGACTCTGGTGTGACATGATCACTCACGACATAACCCATGAGTACGTCCAATTATTCTCACTAGGACTCTGGAGTGACGTGATCACTCACGACATAACCCATGAGTACGTCCAATTATCCTCACTAGGACTCTGGAGTGACGTGATCCCTCACGACGTAACCCATGAGTACGTCCAATTATTCTCACTAGGACTCTGGTGTGACGTGATCCCTCACGACGTAACCCATGAGTACGTCCAATTATTCTCACTAGGACTCTGGTGTGACGTGATCCCTCACGACGTAACCCATGAGTACGTCCAATTATTCTCACTAGGACTCTGGAGTGACGTGATCACTCACGACATAACCCATGAGTACGTCCAATTATTCTCACTAGGACTCTGGTGTGACGTGATCCCTCACGACGTAACCCATGAGTACGTCCAATTATTCTCACTAGGACTCTGGTGTGACGTGATCGCTCACGACATAACCCATGAGTACGTCCAATTATTCTCACTAGGACTCCTGAGTGACGTGATCGCTCACGACGTAACCCATGAGTACGTCCAATTATTCTCACTAGGACTCTGGTGTGACATGATCACTCACGACATAACCCATGAGTACGTCCAATTATTCTCACTAGGACTCCTGAGTGACGTGATCGCTCACGACGTAACCCATGAGTACGTCCAATTATTCTCACTAGGACTCTGGTGTGACATGATCACTCACGACATAACCCATGAGTACGTCCAATTATTCTCACTAGGACTCTGGAGTGACGTGATCACTCACGACGTAACCCATGAGTACGTCCAATTATTCTCACTAGGACTCTGGAGTGACGTGATCCCTCACGACGTAACCCATGAGTACGTCCAATTATTCTCACTAGGACTCTGGTGTGACGTGATCCCTCACGACGTAACCCATGAGTACGTACAATTATTCTCACTAGGACTCTGGTGTGACGTGATCCCTCACGACGTAACCCATGAGTACGTCCAATTATTCTCACTAGGACTCTGGAGTGACGTGATCACTCACGACATAACCCATGAGTATGTCCAATTATTCTCACTAGGACTCTGGTGTGACGTGATCCCTCACGACGTAACCCATGAGTACGTCCAATTATTCTCACTAGGACTCTGGTGTGACGTGATCGCTCACGACATAACCCATGAGTACGTACAATTATTCTCACTAGGACTCTGGAGTGACGTGATCCCTCACGACGTAACCCATGAGTACGTCCAATTATTCTCACTAGGACTCTGGTGTCACGTGATCGCTCACGACATAACCCATGAGTACGTACAATTATTCTCACTAGGACTCTGGAGTGACGTGATCCCTCACGACGTAACCCATGAGTACGTCCAATTATTCTCACTAGGACTCTGGTGTGACGTGATCGCTCACGACATAACCCATGAGTACGTACAATTATTCTCACTAGGACTCTGGAGTGACATGATCCCTCACGACGTAACCCATGAGTACGTCCAATTATTCTCACTAGGACTCTGGTGTGACGTGATCCCTCACGACGTAACCCATGAGTACGTCCAATTATTCTCACTAGGACTCTGGTGTGACGTGATCGCTCACGACATAACCCATGAGTACGTACAATTATTCTCACTAGGACTCTGGTGTGACGTGATCCCTCACGACGTAACCCATGAGTACGTACAATTATTCTCACTAGGACTCCGGTGTGACGTGATCGCTCACGACGTAACCCATGAGTACGTCCAATTATTCTCACTAGGACTCCGGTGTGACGTGATCGCTCACGACGTAACCCATGAGTACGTCCAATTATTCTCACTAGGACTCTGGTGTGACGTGATCGCTCACGACGTAACCCATGAGTACGTCCAATTATTCTCACTAGGACTCTGGAGTGACGTGATCGCTCACGACGTAACCCATGAGTACGTCCAATTATTCTCAACTAGGACTATGGAGTGACGTGATCGCTCACGACATAACCCATGAGTACGTACAATTATTCTCACTAGGACTCTGGTGTGACGTGATCGCTCACGACGTAACCCATGAGTACGTCCAATTATTCTCAACTAGGACTCTGGTGTGACGTGATCGCTCACGACATAACCCATGAGTACGTACAATTATTCTCACTAGGACTCCTGAGTGACGTGATCCCTCACGACGTAACCCATGAGTACGTCCAATTATTCTCAACTAGTGACTCTGGTGTGATGTGATCCCTCACGACGTAACCCATGAGTACGTCCAATTATTCTCAACTAGGACTCTGGAGTGACGTGATCGCTCACGACGTAACCCATGAGTACGTACAATTATTCTCAACTAGTGACTCTGGTGTGACGTGATCCCTCACGACGTAACCCATGAGTACGTCCAATTATTCTCAACTAGTGACTCTGGTGTGACGTGATCCCTCACGACGTAACCCATGAGTACGTCCAATTATTCTCAACTAGTGACTCTGGTGTGACGTGATCCCTCACGACGTAACCCATGAGTACGTCCAATTATTCTCAACTAGTGACTCTGGTGTGACGTGATCGCTCACGACGTAACCCATGAGTACGTACAATTATTCTCAACTAGTGACTCTGGTGTGACGTGATCGCTCACGACGTAACCCATGAGTACGTCCAATTATTCTCACTAGGACTCTGGTGTGACGTGATCGCTCACGACGTAACCCATGAGTACGTCCAATTATTCTCACTAGGACTCTGGTGTGACGTGATCGCTCACGACGTAACCCATGAGTACGTCCAATTATTCTCAACTAGGACTCTGGAGTGACGTGATCGCTCACGACGTAACCCATGAGTACGTACAATTATTCTCACTAGGACTCTGGTGTGACGTGATCGCTCACGACGTAACCCATGAGTACGTCCAATTATTCTCAACTAGGACTCTGGAGTGACGTGATCGCTCACGACGTAACCCATGAGTACGTACAATTATTCTCACTAGGACTCTGGTGTGACGTGATCGCTCACGACGTAACCCATGAGTACGTACATATTCTCACTAGGACTCTGGTGTGACGTGATCGCTCACGACGTAACCCATGAGTACGTCCAATTATTCTCAACTAGGACTCTGGAGTGACGTGATCGCTCACGACATAACCCATGAGTACGTACAATTATTCTCACTAGGACTCTGGTGTGACGTGATCGCTCACGACGTAACCCATGAGTACGTCCAATTATTCTCAACTAGGACTCTGGAGTGACGTGATCGCTCACGACATAACCCATGAGTACGTACAATTATTCTCACTAGGACTCTGGTGTGACGTGATCGCTCACGACGTAACCCATGAGTACGTCCAATTATTCTCAACTAGGACTCTGGAGTGACGTGATCGCTCACGACGTAACCCATGAGTACGTACAATTATTCTCACTAGGACTCTGGTGTGACGTGATCGCTCACGACATAACCCATGAGTACGTACAATTATTCTCAACTAGTGACTCTGGTGTGACGTGATCGCTCACGACGTAACCCATGAGTACGTCCAATTATTCTCAACTAGTGACTCTGGTGTGACGTGATCCCTCACGACGTAACCCATGAGTACGTCCAATTATTCTCAAGTTAAAAATAGCATCGGCTGGGCGCGGTGGCTCACACCTAGAATCCCAGCACTTTGGGAGGCTGAGGCGGGCGGACTGCCTGAGCTCAGGAGTTCGTGACCAGCTTAGGCAACACAGTGAAACCCCATCTCTATTAAAATACAAAAAATTAGCTGGGCGTGGTGGCAGGCACCTGTAGTCCCAGCTACTAGGGAGGCTGAGGCAGGGGAATTGCTTAAACCCAGGAGGCGGAGGTTGTAGTGAACCAAGGTCGCACCACTGCACACCAGCCTGGGCAATAGTGAGACTCCATCTCAAAAAAAAATTGTCTATGACATCTCCTGAAAATATAAAGAAGAAAATAAAATAACTTTTTTTTAAAGACAACAAATTCATACCTTTTTCTAGTGTATAAAAAAGCACTGGGAATAGCAGAAATTTCTACAGTTTGGGTTTTCGACTAAGCACAGTAGTAATATGCACAAGTAATTAATTTGTGACCAAGACCAGCTGATCTGCCTGCAGAAGTGGAGTATTTCATTGTATACACAGACAAAATAAAGGCTGGCTCCTGCTGTACTTTTTGATTTGAAAATTTCTCACCACACTGAAGACCTTAAAAGAGAACTCATTCCAAACAGCCTGTTGAGACCCTTGGCTTGCCTGCCAAAATTGCACTTGAAGCTAATTAACAGTGCAAAAACACAGGAGCGATCTGTGCAGCTGCTGGGGCTGCAGACAAAGAACATTCCTGAGCGAACCCTCAAACTGTGGGCGTCCCGGAGTGCAGGTCCAGGTTCTTTCTCCTTTAAGAAGAGACTGAAGTAATTACATGGCATTGTGTGCATTCCACATCACAGGGATGGAAAGAATGGAGAACACGAAGTCTGGCCAAACCCTAGAAACAGTTGTTCCTCTGTGGCCCGGGGTGACAAGCCATCTAGCCATTATGCAGGATGCTGTCAGCTCCGGGGCAGCCAGTGGCCTCGTGCAGGAAGCCTCGTGGGCTCTGAGTCAGAGGCTGGGTGCAAATCAGAGTTCCCGAGTCCCTGCTACATGAGTAAAGAAACCCAGGAACTGGCCTTCCTTCCAGCAAGTTCTACCTCCACAGAAACTACCTGATTAAGAGTGCTTTGGGCCGGGCGCAGTGGCTCACGCCTGTAATCCCAACACTTTGGGAGACCGAGGCGGGCAGATCATGAGGTCAAGAAATCAACACCATCCTGGCCAACATGGTGAAACCCTGTCTCTACTGAAATACAAAAATTAGCTGCGTGTGGTGGCACATGCCTGTAGTTCCAGCTACTCGGGAGGCTGAGGCAGGAAAAATGCCTGAACCAGGGAGGCGGAGGTTGCAGTGAGCTGAGATCACACCACTACACTCCAGCCTGGCGCCTGGCAAGAGCAAGACTCTGTCTCAAGTAAAAAAAAGTGCTTTTGGTTTTTGGGGAAACAAACTTTAATAAACTTCAAAGAAACAGAGCAGGGAGTGCTTGAAGAAGGACAATCCAGGCTGGCCCCAGGGCACGCCTGCAAACCAGGCCTGAGAAAAGTGTTTCTGAGAGAAGCTCTGGCTCGGAACCACCGTGGATGCCTGGCCAGACCCACCTGGACTCCGTGGTCCTGAGCAGGTGTGGGACCCACCAAGGGCATTGGAGCCAGGAAGGGGAGCATCTCTAGGTGACTCAGGCAGGCAGCAGGAGGCACAGGCTGAACAAAGAAACGCAGCCGAGCGTGGCCAACACTGCCAGCTTACGGCCGTGGTCCCCCAGGAGAGCACCAAAGCCACTCTCCTCCCACACGCCCATGAGGAGCCGGCCCTGGGTGCTGCAGGCCTGGCCAGCTCCCTCGTGCCCTGGGCAAAGGCTGTTCTGGAAGAAAAGCTTCTGTTTGGTGCCCTACTGGGGAAGCGTCTGTCTCCATGAAGCTCCCGCAGACTCGGGGCAAAGCATCCCCAACACTGCTGGGCTGACGGCGACAGAGGCCAGAAGCCCGGCAGAACAAAGACAAGTGTTTAGCCTTCTCACCATCTCCACTTTGTGTCTAGAGAGAAAAAAATAAATATGGAAAAAGAGCCTAATGAAGTGGAGGGCCCACCTACCAGGCAGCTGTGCCCTGCACGCCCCGTCAGGACAAGCGCCAGGGCCTCTGCTTTTGCTGCCATCAGCAGCCCAGGAAGACGGTGCTCCGGAGGCACGCAGGGCCCTGAGCCTCCAGACTCTGCGGGACAGTGGCTCTCAGGTCCCACAGGACGTGTCTGCTCTGGCTTGCCTCGCAGCACCGGAGTGCGGCCCATCGCTGCACCAAGGCAAGCACCAAGAGGGGTCTGCGTCGGCTGCACTGCCCCGGCCGTGTCATTAAGCTGACTCATTGAGGAACTGTGAATTTTCTTGCAGTGAGAAATTAGCAACCATTTAAGAACAGAGCTGGGATAAATCAAGCTGTCTACAACTCAAAACAGTTCTACCAGTTGGGGCCATTAATATGCTGCAGAGAACGCAAAGGGGGAAAATTGGCTCTCACCGCAGCCAAGCCCTGGAGGCTGTAAAGAACACTCTCCGTGATCTGTCACACTCGGCACTCGCAGACCACCCTGCGGCCCACCAAGTCCCCTCCGCTGCATTCCTGGAGGCCACGGTGGTCTGTGCGCTAGCAGGGGGCAGGCGCAGGCCCCTCCTCAGGACAGCCCCACGGCGGCGGGTGAAGGCAGTGAGCACGGCAGCCAGCCTCGCTACTCAGAGGGGACTTTGAGTCGGCAGGGCCAGCTGCGCTCACTCCAGGCGCGCACAGGAAACGCCGTGCAGAGCGAGGAGCCCGGCCTGCCTGTCCTGCCCAACAGCACTCCCTGCTCCCAGACTACGGACAGAAATTCCCATGAAGTGAGCCGAGTGCTTGACGGGTGATGAGCCCTCACCAAACAAAGCAGTGACTGTGGACTGGGTACGGTGGAGGTGCATCTTACATGTGGAAGAACCTCAGTGGTACCCTCAAAATAGTAAACGAACTGAAAATGCATTAAAACGTGGCTCTTCCAAGGGGATGGCCACTGCCCCACAAAACCCACTCCCCAGCCTGAACCAACACGGCCAGAGCCGTGGCCAGTAAGTCTGCTCACAACATGCCAGGCGCCCACACTCTGCCCTGCACGCCGTGACCCCAAGCCCCTTGCCTCTCACCTGCACCTCGAGGTGGGACGCCACTGCACACAGAGGGCACGGGAACTGGGTCCAACACTCAGGGCTGACACACAGCTCAGAAGCAGCACTTCCCAGCCTGAACCAAGACTGTGTAATACCTGCTGACCACATTAAAGGCTAGCAGACATGTCAAAGCGAACAGAACAGCTAAGCAGAGAATGCACACAGAAACAGGCAGCCTGCACAGCACTATAAACCCATGGCCGGCGGACCTGTGCAGAGTGCTCCCCCACAACCACAGGAGCCCGTTCTCCTCCGCACCAGCTGCCTCCATGGGACACAGGCGTGGGGACAGCCCTCAACAAGCGTAGAGACACGGATCCACAGCAGGTGCCTCCTCTGACCACAGCAGACGGAAGGTAGCAACACAGCAAACTGCAGCGTTCACAAATTAAACAACCGGCAGGTGAAGGAAGGGAAATAAGTAAATTCTCAAGAGCTTAATGAAAACAAAAGCACGATGCGCTAAAATCGTCATGGCTGCCTAATGACATGGATGCATCCCGAGGAACCGTGGCTCGGGGTCTCGTCATGGGGCAATGCTAGAGCAAGGCACACACCTGCGGTGGCTGCAGGCCTGCACGACACGCCATGGCGCCAAGGCACAGAGGCAGCTGGAGCACCACGGCAGGCACCTGCGCATCTTGACGTGGGGAAGGTGCGGTGAACGTGCACCATAAGGACAGGAAACGCCACATGGCGTAGGGTGAGCCCCGTGAGCAGGCTGGCAGGGCTGGATGCTGCCTGGATACATGGTGAGTGTGAGCGTGAAGGCCCAGGGCTGACTGAACAGGGCACACGGCAGAGGGCGCGCCCCGTGAGCAGGCTGGCAGGGCTGGACGCTCGCTGCCTGGGTGCATGGTGAGTGTGAGCGTGAAGGCCCAGGGCTGACTGAACAGGGCACATGGCAGAGGGCGCGCCCCGTGAGCAGGCTGGCAGGCCTGGACGCTCGCTGCCTGGGTGCACGGTGAGTGAGCGTGAAGGCCCAGGGCTGACTGAACAGGGCACACGGCAGAGGGCGCGCCCCGTGAGCAGGCTGGCAGGCCTGGATGCTGCCTGGGTGCACGGTGAGTGAGCGTGAAGGCCCAGGGCTGACTGAACACTGCTGTGAACTCCATCAACACCGCGACTGAGATTCCACTGCGTTTATGTTACAGTCTTCCTTCAGTAATAGCTGAGCCGCAGCTTCCTGTGACTTTTGCACATTACAAACTTACAATTGTTTTTAACACTGTTCTGAAATAAAACTTAGCTTAAAACACAAATATTATACAGCTGTGCCAGAACAACTTTTCTTCATACCCTCACCCTATATGCTGTTTTCTCTTTTTTTTTTTTCTTTTTTTTTGAGACGGTGTTTCGCTCTTGTTACCCAGGCTGGAGTGCAATGGCGCGATCTCGGATCACTGCAACCTCCGCCTCCTGGGTTCAGGCAATTCTCCTGCCTCAGCCTCCTGAGTAGCTGGGATTACAGGCACGCGCCACCGTGCCCAGCTAATTTTTTGTGTCTTTAGTAGAGACGGGTTTCACCATGTTGACCAGGATGGTCTCGATCTCTTGACCTCGTGATCCACCTGCCTCGGCCTCCCAAAGTGCTGGGATTACAGGCTTGAGCCACCGCACCCGGCCATGTTTTCTCTTTTTAACTCACTCTACTTATAGGCGGGGACAGTGGCTCATGCCTGTAATCTCAGCACTCTGGAAAGCTGAGGAGAGAGGGTCACTTGAGCCCAGGAGTTCAAGACCAGACTGGGCAACATAGACTCCATGTCTTAAAAAAAAAAAAAATGAGCTGGACGTGGGGATGCACAGCTACAGTCCTAACTACCTGGGAGGCTGAGGTGGGAGGACCACTGGAGCCCAGGAGGCACAGGTTGCAGTGAACCGAGATCATGCCACTGCACTCCAGCCTGGGAGACAAGAGTGAGATCCCGTCTCAAAATAAAAAACGCAAAGCTACAGCAATCAAAACAGTGACCTTAGACCACAGAATGGAATTAAGTGAGAAATCAGAAATAAACTCATTTATCTATGGCTGATGGATTTTCAACAACGGTGTGAAGAGCATGCAGTGGGGAAAGAATGGGTGGTTTACCGATGGCGTTGGGAAAACTGGATGTGCACACACAATAAAGCTGGGTCCTCACCTCACTGCGACACTAACTCAGAACGGCTCACACCAGAGGAAATCAAAACCACAGAACCCCTGAGAAAATGCAGGGTAAAGCTTTATGACCCGGGGGTCTTGGAGCATTTCCCTTGATAATAAGGGGGACCACTGTGTACCCCAGACTTGAGAGCAAGGCCTCAAACAGATGCTCACATGTGAACGCTTAAGCAGCATTCTCCACAGCAGCTCAGAGGAGGAACGAGCCGAGCGCCCACTCACAGCGGGGAGGGTCAGCCAGCGCACTGACAACGGCATGCCGATGAAATGAGCAGGCACAAAAGGGCGAGTGCTGCGTGGCTCCGCTGCTATAAGGAACCCAGCGTGGCAGGCTGGCAGAGACAGACACAGAGTGGTGGGCAGGGTCTGGGGCAGAAACATGGGTTCGAGTTTCACAGAAACAGTTTCTGTGCAGGATGGAGGGGGGGTGAATTTCATTAACCACTGAATCATACATTTAAAAATGGTTAAAATGGCAAAATTTGTGTTTTATATATTTCACCACAATTTTTAAAAAGGGAATAAAGAGAAACTCCCCACTGCTATAACACGTATCACCTTCCACAGCCAGGGCCTCCGTGACACCCAGAACTTGCCCGGCACACAGCCTTCATTACCGCGACAACTGGGAGGACAGCAAAGACTCGGGGTGGGGCGAGTCCTCCAAGCTTCAAGTCCCACTCAGCACTCGGTCTCTGCTCAACCGCTTAGCCAGTGCAGCGTGGGAGTGGCCTTCGGAGGAGGGCTCAGCAGGCACTGGCCTTCAACGCTCAGCACAGGTCCCACACTCTCTCCCGCCAGGCCCCTTGCAATGGCAGTTTCCCAGGCACTCCCTGGGCAAGTGAGAGCAGCTGGTGTGAGCACTGAGCATCAGGACCCCTAGGGCGGTGCCTGGCACGGCCTCCTGTCCCCATCACTCTGAAGCCATGGGCCCTGCTCAGCCCAGAGTCCTGGGTCCTCCACAGTCATGCCCAGTGCAATGGGAGCTTGGGGGTGTGGGCACAGGAGTGGCTCACCAGCACAGCAGAGAGTGCAGGGAACAGGGGTAGGCAGAGTGCAGAGAGGCGGGCAAGCAGGTGCTCACCGCATGAGCCCATTACTAAACAGCACGCAGGCTAGAAGAGAAGGCGTGGTGTTTCCCTGTGATGCCGCCTCCACGCAGCCGCTGCAGGTCTGAGTTATGGGGAGCCCTCGAGCCTTGTGCGTGCAGGGCCCCCATGCCTGGTCCAGGGGCCCCTGGGAAGTGGCCTCCTGCCGTGTGCATGTTGGGGGCTGTAGGGAACCCTGTCCCCATTCCTAGGCTCTTCTGGATCAGTGTTTAGAAAGTGCATGTGACGCGTCAGGAGCATGAGTAATAGGAACTCGCAGTGAAGGCACAGATCCCCAAACACTCGGCTTAGTTCAGTGCCCATCTGACTGGTGTCAAGGCCATCAATAAAAACAGCATCACAAAACCTCACAGACCCCCAGAACCGACCTCCTGCCTGCGTTGTGATGAATGCCTGACATGAACAGCCTGGAAAAGCAGGAAGGCACAAGACACTGAGAGCCTGAGTGGAGGGGGAGCCTGGCTTCCCCGCCCTCCTCACTCACAGGCAAGTCCCACTCCTGCCTGGCTGGTCTCAGAGGGCAGGTCCCTTGTCCAGTGTCCCCCCAGAGCCCAGCCCCACCATCCCCTCTGCCTGTAACTCGCTCTCCGACTCCCAGGGCTGGGGTGGCACCTTCTCCACGATCCCACACTTGTGTCAGGTGTGCTCAGGACAGATCATGGTGTCCACACAGTGTCGCCCCTGGGACTGTAGGGGCCAATGTCACATGGGGCTGTCGGCCCCGACGTGGTCGGTGAGCTCAAAGAAAGCAGGGTAGTCACACTCTGATCAAGTCTCTCAGTCCAGGCAGGGAGACACTCTGTGAATATGATTATCTTATGTTCCTCAGGTCTGCAGAAAACCACCGACATCCTCCCGCCCCATGACTAGGAGAGGACACAGGTGACTTGAGGGAAGTTTACGGGAGAGACATGAGGGACAGAGAAGTGAGGGGAGGCAGACCAGAAAGCGGGTCCCTGAGGAGGATACAATGTATTCTCCACTTCCTAAAAAAGAGAAACATAAAAGGAAAGAAAAGGACGTTACCTTCTGAAGATGGTTTCATAGAAAGCAGGGAGCCCCAGAACGACTGCAGAATGTTTCAGCAAATCACCAGAGCAGGTCCACATGGGACATGATGCCAGGGGCGGGCAGAGGGTTTCTGCCAAAGACGCGAGGACAGAAACACCTGGGTCCCCCCATGCCCAGAAGCCACCAGCCCACATCCCCATGTGAGCCCCACAAGAGCCTGGCTGCACCCGCAGGCTCGCCCATCGCGGCCCCAGGCTCTGCTTCCTGGGAACCCTCTGACTTGCACAGAACGAGTCTTGTCTTTCCCGTTACCATGTGTGTTTGCATTTGCTGTTTATGGAGACGTCAGAGGCAGTGGCAAACCGGCCACCCCATGCCACGAGGCAGGAGGCTGAGGCATCACCCAAGCACCCACTAGGACCTGTGCCCACAGGGACCAGCCACGGCATGTCTGATCCTAGAAGGAGCCATGGCAGGAGTGCTGCAGACTTCTTTCCCACCATCAGCTGCCAGTGAGGCTCCACTCTCCCACCAGACCCAGTGTCTGTCCACACCGAGTGTCCACCTGGTTCCTCTCTGGAGACAGAGGGACATGGACACAGCAACCCCAAAGCAGGACAAGATAGATGATGCCACGTGAGCTGGAGTGTCCCAGGGAACTGCTAGACACCACCTCCAGTTCTACCGTGTCCAGGCCCCACATCCATGGCGTGGCCCCCAGCATATCCCACAGCTGAAAAGGGGAGCAGACCCACAGAAGCAAGCCGAGCACTCTGCAAACTCACCTCCTACTGCCCCGCCCTCCCTCTGCCCTCCACCGCCACGTGAGCAGCAGCCAGGGCCCCGCAGAGGAGACAGCAGGGCTCACTGCACCACCCCCGCCTGGCCTTTGTGGTCACAGCCGCTCTCTCCTGAGCACCCCTGCTGCAACCCACACCACCACTGGGACAGGTTTCAGCGTGATGGCTTTAATAGCATCTGCAACAAAAACCACAGCTGGATGAAGGGATGAAGGGGGTTTCATGCATTTTTGTTTTCCCCAGAAATGTAACTCACTCTGGCTTCTGCTTTAGCTTCAACTGTGCACTAGGAATTCTCTAAATAGGAAACACATGTATTGCCTCAAAAAGATGGTCCCCTGTTGCAACCAGGCCCCTCTTGCAAGGAAGGGGGCCGACATCTGACCAACGTGCTGCCCTTGCCCCCAGGCCCGCCAGGCCTTCCTAGGCCCTCCCCAGCCTCCCCTCAGGTCACTGCTTCCTCCCGCTCCACTGCTGGCCTTAAAGCCAGAGTCCTGAGTGTGGAGGCTGCTCCTTCTGGTGTTGAGTCACTGGCTTGCTGGATCTCTAATGACTCCCACGCAGTCCCAGGGTAGACGCAGCCTGGATCGTCCTGGGGAGCCCCGCTCACCCGCAGCTCCATGCAGGCACCTGAGCACCTCCCCATCGCTCCCGGGTTTGAGGTGAAGAACATGCCACACGTGGCAGGAGAGCCTGACGTGTGGACACTGGAGGGCCTCTCCAACTACACGGCCACCATCAGCTAACAGAAAAGCTTCCGACTTTTCATCCTAAAGCTTCATTCCTACTTCAGTCTAAACACAACCGTGGAACACAGCGAGCATCTCGGCCATGGACATCTTTGTGGGGTGTGGGAGTGGGGTGTGCTAACATTCTGCCAGTCCCAGCCATGCACCCTGAGGCGCTCTCAGGAGGATGGCCGGGGAAGAACCAGGTAAGCCTGTCTTTATAGTAGTATTGGGATTTCTCAAAAACCCTGAGCAAACGAGACCCGGGCCAAGGACGTTCTGGAGGCAATGAGTGTATCTGAAGGTGACTAGGAACCTGCACAGTGAGCTGGCTACACCTACCAGGCAGCGCTGTGTGTGCCATTACCAGACATGACTAAGTGAGGCTGGGAGGAAAAAGTGACAAGCTGTGTCCGCTTGAATTACCCCAGAGCAAAGATGAACACCTTTTTCCCCAAACAAGCTGGCCTCAGGAGTTTATGCGTACACAGACACATAAAGTAAGAACTGGTTTTCAAAAACAGGCGTAAGAGACAGAGCGTCTTTATCCACCTCCTGGTGGCCACGGGCAGAGCTACCCACAGAACACTCCCTCCAAAAACAGGGCCGGGCCTGACAGCCCCGGACCCACCTGCCGACTCAGAGGCTCAGGGACGGGGAGCCCACGCCCTGCGGGGACACAGAACTGCAAGATCCAAAATGCACAGTCTCAGCCCAACAGACGGCTTCACTTTTTCAAGGAATGAACTGCAAGGGAAGGCAGGACAGAAGCTGCACCTGGAGATGAGCTTCGTGCACACCACACACCTGCGGGACACGCCCTTCAGCCAGGGCTCGGCAGGTCGGAGCACTACCTGGAGACTGGATGGTGCCGAGGGACAACGTCCTGTTTCCTAAGGCGAAAATGGCAGTATGGCTCTTTCTGAATGGCTCTCATCCTTTAATGAATACGGAGATACTTACAAATAGAGGGATATGGTGGCTGGATACACCTTCAGAAAGTACTTGAGAAGACAAAAGGAAAGTCACAGAGTGGCCAGCAAGCCCTGGACAAGACGGGGTGTTGACACTGAACAGTAAAATTCCAGCCTCCTCGGCACAAAGTGCTCAGCTTCCTTAAGAACCAGTGCTCAGCACATGAGAGCTGAGTGAGCCCTCACCCGACTGTGCATGTACGCATGTAGTGCACACAGAGTACACAACACACAGCAGGCGTGTGCCAGCATGCACACACAGTATACAGAGCACACACAGACACGGAGAACACGTGCATGTACAGGCATAGTACACGCACACTCCACATACAACACAGACACACATGCCCATGCACTGCACACAAGGTACACAGCACATCTACACACAGCACACACACACATGCACACATAACACACACATGTACTAACAGTATAAGTACATGTATAGCATGTGTACACAGAGAATACACAGTACACATAAATGCACGTGTGTACAGTACATGCCCATGACACACAGCAAGGACACATACATGTGCAGTAAACATAAACACCTGTGCGCACACACACGTGCACATGTACAGTGGGTGCAGGTGGTAGCCAGGGCAGCCATGTGTACTCCTTCCAGAAGGCGTGTGGATCTGGGATGGACACTGCCTTTCCTCTCTCCCTGCAGCTGCTGAGTGGAGGCCAGACCTCCTCCTGAGTGTGAGGCCAACACGGATGACCCAGAGCTTGTTTGTGGTCAGGAAGGCAAAGGGAGCAGCCTGTGGGAGGACCGGGACACAGCGCTGGCTGGTGTGGCACTGGGGACACCTTACCTGGGTTAGTTCCTGGGTATCTGCCTCGGACAGGGCTGGCGGGCTCATCTGCAGGTGCAGTGCCATGCCCTCCTGGTCTCCTGCGGGTGGCTCACGGTGCAGGGCGCGGCCCATCAGCCCAGATGCTGCAAGGAGAGCAGATGGTCAGCAGTGACATCTCTCGGAGGTGCGACAGCCCTCATGTGCTCTGGGCGACAGAGCATGGTCTTTGAGGCGGTGTTCCTCCACCACCACACGCAGGACTGCTTCCTGTCCTGGCCTCTGTGAGCCTTGCCTTACCAGCCAACCCTGAAGGATCAGGGTCTGCAACACCGCAGACACGCGGGGGCCTCTCTCCACCTCTCAGAGTAAGAGGCCTACGTCCCACGCACAACGCCGCAGACACGCGGGGGCGCTCTCCACCTCTCAGAGTAAGAGGCCTACATCCCACACTCAACGCCGCAGACACGCGGGGGCGCTCTCCACCTCTCAGAGTAAGAGGCCTACATCCCACGCGCAACGCCGCAGACACGCGGGGGCCGCTCTCCACCTCTCAGAGTAAGAGGCCTACGTCCCACGCACAACACCGCAGACACGCGGGGCCGCTCTCCACCTCTCAGAGTAAGAGGCCTACGTCCCACACTCAACGCCACAGACACGCAGGGGCCGCTCCCCACCTCTCAGAGTAAGAGGCCTACGTCCCACACTCAACGCCGCAGACACGCGGGGGCGCTCTCCACCTCTCAGAGTAAGAGGCCTACGTCCCACACTCAACGCCGCAGACACGCGGGGGCGCTCTCCACCTCTCAGAGTAAGAGGCCTACATCCCACGCGCAACGCCGCAGACACGCGGGGGCCGCTCTCCACCTCTCAGAGTAAGAGGCCTACGTCCCACGCACAAAACCGCAGACACGCGGGGCCGCTCTCCACCTCTCAGAGTAAGAGGCCTACGTCCCACACTCAACGCCGCAGACACGCGGGGCCGCTCTCCACCTCTCAGAATAAGAGGCCTGCGTCCCACATGGTATTTTTTTTTTTTTTAGAAAGACTGAAGATCTGCAGTATAAAACACAAGAATCATTGAGCCCTGGTGAAATGCACGTCAGACGCATGACTGGGGAACTGCAGTGACATCTGAGCTGCTCTCCAGAAGGCTGTGGTTCCCGAGAGCACAGGAAGTGGCCCGCGGCCCAGGGCCAAGCACAGCCACCGTCTGCGCCACCGAGGTGGGAGGTGAGTCAGAGCTGCCAGTGGTCAGGCTCAGAGAGGACCTGGGTGTTTCCGCCCTGCAGTGAGCCTCGGGGTGCTCCAGGCCACCTGCCAGCAGCCGTCTCACCCCACGGAAGGTGGCCCAGTGTGCCTCCCACAGAGGCCACCTGCCCTTTATTTACAGAGCAACCTCAACGGCAGCCTTGACACCCCAGGGCCCAGATAAGGGTGCAATTAAAGCCTCTTGTTTGCTCTTCTGCAGGACACACAGCTCCCCCACATCTGGTGCAGCCACCATTTACGAGGATGCCAGGAAGCAGGCAGGGAGAGTGCAGCTGCAGTGCCAGCTCCCGACGGGGCAGGCAGGCAGCCTCAGCGTCCTCCCCAGGATCCTTCCTCAGCCAGTATAGCCCATGCTCCCCACTCCTGATGAATGTAGCAGCCCGGGAGCAGTGGCTGAGCATGTCCTCAGAAAAGGAGACGAAACGGGGGGACACCCGGAGGCGCACTCTCGCTGGGACCCAGGGCACGCCCCTCTAGCTTATCACCTCCTAAATGATCCTTACAAGCTCACCTTCCAACCCCACCTTCCACAGGGGAGATGCCACCTCCAACATGCCACCCCGCCAGCCTATCACCCCCGAAATGATCCTTACAAGCTCACCTCCCCTGATACCGCTTGGGTGAGCAGAGAAGGACCGGCCTTGCCCAGGGCCACAGGGGACTCGGCACAGGGATGGCCCTAAAGCGGGAATGGCTCCAGGCCCAACAGATGGGTGCAGGTGCAATGGGGGAGTCAGTGAGACTCAGTGGGCAGTAAGGGGCTCTCCTCACAGATGGCACCTGTGGGACATGGCCCAGAAGGCTGTTTTCATAACCCACTCTTCAGAAACAGAATCTGGTTGCAACCAACCACAATGATTTCACAACCTGGGTTTGCAACAGCCATGTTGTATGTGGGTGCTCTCTGGGGAGCTGCAGCCCACTGCTGCACATCTGTGAATTTGTGCATTCCCCGAGGGAGCCCATAGGCCCTCACGTGAAGCCGCTCTCTGAAATGCTGAGCCACAGTGCACAGGCCAAAGGATGCATGCCCCTGGTGACCTGAGATCACAAGGTGGCCCCGTCCACCTTGCAGCAGCAGCACGGCCTTGGCCACGGGAAGGGAAGAGCACCAACTGCCCAGCCTGCACTCTGCCAGCGCCCCTTTCTCCGAGAGCCCCACACGGCACCCGCCCCACCCCAGGCTCTCGTGGTCTGTAGTTTGCTGCATGACGGGTACCCGCTTGCTCGGTGCTGTGCCCTCTGACCTGCTGGAGTCAGCTCAGACCGTGTGCCTTCCTCAGCATCTTCTCCTGGCTACGACATGGGAGCCAGGAAATAGATATATGTATTTACCTTGTAGAGACAGCATGTCACCCAGGCTGATCTTAAACTCCTGGATCAAGTGATCCTCTGGCCTCAGCCTCCCAAGTAGCTGAGAGCACCGGCATGCCACACAAGACCCGCCGTATTTTTTATAGACAGGGTCTTGCCGTGTTACCCTGGCTGGTCTTGACCTCCTGCACCCAAGTGATCCTCTCACACTGGCCTCCCAAAGTGCTGGGCTGCAGGCATGAGCCACTATGCCCAGCCCACACAGGCTCTAGAGGGCAGAGCCCCTGGGCCTCCCCACCTAGGACATGGCTTTCACTTCAGCACCTGGAGCAGCATGACAGAGAGAGACACTCAGGCCGTTCTGGAATTTGAACAAATAGGATTTTGCTTGAACACTCAGAAAGCTGGACAAAGAGTGCTTAGGCCTCAAGCCGTGGATGTTTCTGCTGGGCGCGGTGGCTGGGGTCCTGGTGAGGCTGCATCCCACCATCTCCAGAGCCACAGCCCTCGAGCTGCTGAGTTACACTTTTTGACATTTCTTCCAGGAAAGCTTAATTTGGTTCTGTAAGGATGGTTTCTGTCTCAGGGTCATGAGTGACTGCAATTAAACAAAATCCTTGCAGGCGGTTCACAGCAAGAGGGGTGGGGTGACTCGACGGTCATGAGTTGAGCCGTCTGAGGCACCCAGGCAAGGCCTTGTTGGCCTGGGGGTGCAGGACGCCAGCCAGGAAGAGCGCAGGGGACACTTCAGACTGCAGAATGCCCGGCTCAGCTGGGAAGAGGGTGCCCTGAGGCCAGAGGGCCCTGTGTAGGACACATCTATCCATCTTCACCGCGGTGCCGAGGAGAGGCTGCCTGCACCCGCTGGGGATCAGGAACCTGGGCCAGCCTGTCTGTCCCCAGCACACCCCTTCCCTCAGCTCTGGCCTCCTAACACTCACCCATCACCCAGGATAGGCCTCCGCTGGGCCTCACAGGCCCATGAAACTGGTGCATAGGTAAGGACAGCACAGGAGCTGAACGGAGGAGACAGCAGCTTGCGTGCTCCATCTCCCACTCAATCAACCCATGCGCACAGGTGGGGGCATCCTGACAGGCTCCAGGCCAGCTGGTGCAGTGCCCCCCGGCTCCTCAGTCAGCCCTCCCTGGGCCCATGGTGCCACAGCAGGCTCCTGCATGCTTCAGCTCCAGTGGGAACTCCCCTGCCTCAAAAGATGCCTGGCACTACGACCTGCAGAGATGACCTCAGCCACCCGACGCTCGTGTCCTTGACTAGTTACCCACTCCACGCGCCTGCCTCCTGCCCCGCCCTGCTGCTGGTGCTACCATGTGGACAGACATGCGGCCAGGGGAAGCAGGGGGACAGGCATGTCTGTCATCAGGGAGCTGGAAGCCGGAAGCCCAGGGAGGCCTTAGCCCCAAGACAGGCAGTGAGTGATAAAGAAAAACTCAGTGAACAGCCAGCCTTCCAATATGCTGTGCACAGCAGCGGGGAGGCTCACGCCTGAAATGCCAGCACTCTGGGAGGCTGAGGCTAGAGGATCACTTGAGCCCAGGAGTTCCAGACCAGCCTAGGCAACACAGCAAGACCCCATCTCTGGGGAAAAAAAATTGGCTGGGCATGGTGGTACATGCCTATAGTCCCAGCTACTCGAGAGGCTGAGGCAGGAGGATGTCTTGGGCCCAAGAGGTTGAAGTTACAGTGAGCTGTGATCGCGCCACTGCACTCCAGCCTGAGTAACAGAGCAAAAAGAAAAAACTAAATAAAAAGAAACAGAAAATGCTGTGCATGTCCCTTGGTAGGAGGTGTGGGAAGGAAACCTCACCCCGTGGCCTTCCTCCCGAACCACAGCCCAGGCTGACTGCAAGAAAATCTGAGGCGGAGGCTGCCGTGCAAGCCCTGGCCCGGCCTCTCGATGGCTGTCAGAACCCGCAGGGCCCAGGGGCATGCGAGGATGGTGATGGTGACGTCCTGGGTGCTCCTCCAGCATGAGGCGGGATCGGGCAAGGACGAGCGTCTAAAATGAGATGAAACGTTTGCTGGTCACACAGCCCTGCAGAGGTCTCTGGAAAGGCTCCCCACCCCACGTCCCTCCCTGACAGGCGCCCGTCCAGCGTCGCGAGGCTGCCACCCTGTGGCCACACGCACACCAGCACTCGCCCCGGAGGCAGGGATTTCTGAGACATCCGTCATGGTTTCCACCTCCGGGCAGCCTGTAGTTTCCAGCTGAGATCAGTAAACACCGGCAAGCTGGCAGAGTCCCCGT
Source organism: Saguinus oedipus (assembly GCA_031835075.1). Lineage (NCBI taxonomy): Eukaryota > Metazoa > Chordata > Mammalia > Primates > Cebidae > Saguinus > Saguinus oedipus. Next base: position 1,096,843 of record CM063188.1, on the reverse strand, counting down.
GCCTACACACGGACAACAGCGGCAGGCGGCAAGCAGAGGCAAGGCCTCACAGCTGTGGGCACCCCACACACTACTGAGCTCCCGGCAAACGGGGTGCTGCCTTCTTGCTAACACAGCACCAGGCAGAGCACTGCACGCTCTGACCCCTGCACGGAGCCTCTCCACAAACACCCTCTGGAGGTGCAGCTGCCCAGTACCTACCCGGACAGGCCAGGGTGCCCATGGGGGCAAAAGTGAGCAACAGTCCCCCACAGGAGGCACAGTCCATTCCACACACGTGGCAGTCCCCCACAGGAGGCACAGTGCATTCCACACACGTGGCAGTCCCTCACAGGAGGCACAGTGCATTCCACACACGTGGCAGTACCTCACAGGAGGCACAGTGCATTCCACACACGAGGCAGTCCCCCACAGGAGGCACAGTGCATTCCACAAACGAGGCAGTCCCCCACAGGAGGCACAGTCCATTCCACACACGTGGCAGTCCCTCACAGGAGGCACAGTCCATTCCACACACGTGGCAGTCCCCCACAGGAGGCACAGTCCATTCCACACACGTGGCAGTCCCCCACAGGAGGCACAGTCCATTCCACACACGTGGCAGTCCCCCACAGGAGGCACAGTCCATTCCACACACGAGGCAGTCCCCCACAGGAGGCACAGTCCATTCCACACACGTGGCAGTCCCCCACAGGAGGCACAGTCCATTCCACACACGTGGCAGTCCCTCACAGGAGGCACAGTCCATTCCACACACGTGGCAGTCCCCCGGGGCTCCCTGTGTGCTGTGTGTACCACGTGGCAAGATGGCTGCCCAGGTACTTGAAATAGCATGAGCTGGGTGCAGCCCTACAAGTGAACACATGATGCTCACTGTGGCTACAGCCCACACTTGGGTGACCTAAACTAAGGGGGCCCTCCTAGACAAGCAGGGAGGGTGACACTCTCAGTCCTGAATCCTGAGTGCACACTGAGGCCCCCAGAAAAGGCCATGATTCCCCTCTGACCTCAAACAGCACAGGTTGCAGGAACCCACTTACAAATGCCAGGCCGTGGAACACAGGAGTGCTGGCCACCACGGTGCAGCCAGCCTGGTGACGTGGCAGGGCCACTGAACACACCCAGCGCTTCTCTCCTGGGACCCTGGAGAGCAGTCCTGAATGCCACAGAACGTTACAAAGCTCCTGCCTGAAGACACACGTACCCGGGCCCTCTGCAGTCCCCAGCAGCAGGACTGTCCCCACCTCCACAGCAGGCCACATACCTCCTCCCCAGCCACATGCAGTAGTGCAGCTGTGCCGTTCACCCTGCATGTGGGTGGGGACCCTCTTCCTATGCTTCTGTAGCCTCTCCCACTAGGACACTCGGGTCTGGGCCTGCACTTCAGTGACAGCAGCTCCCAGTGACCTGTGATCTTCTCATCTTGATCAAGGGATGTCGTTACGTTTCACGCCGCGTACTGTGCTCCACAGGGGTCAATGCCTCTCTTTGCAACCCCTGACTTTCAGGCATATACAGGAAGGCGGTAGGTTCTCTGTGATCCAACCCCGTGCTGCGTAACTAAGGTGTGCACCTTTGTTTTAAGGTGTGTTCAGCCCTGGAGCTCAGGGACTCGATCTATTATCACGTGTATCCCTTTCTGAACCTCGAAGTCATCTAGAATAGCAAGCAAAATACTTTCATGTTAGGGAAACAGGTTACGGGAACTGAAATTTCTGTCATAAGAGAAAAATTAGAGAAACCAAAAGAGCAGCAAATCCCTCTAACGAGGGACATCTGGCAATGGAAATCCGTAAGAGCAGAGCTTTACATGCTGTACACACAGACACGCATTACAGGTGGACGTGCACGTCACATACATGACAACACACATGTACTGGTACACGTGTGCATCATATGTATTCATGTGTGCGTATTCGCTACGATGCTAATATTAGAAAATGGAGTCTTGTATGACCTTGGGATTCCTTAATCGGGGCTCCAAGACAAACTGCAGGGAAAATCAGTGGATTTTGCCATGGCAAGATCAAAGATTTCTGTAAGGGAGGAAGGGAAGCCAGAGGAAGCGGCTGCAGCCTCTAACGCCTGACCGCCTAGGACAGTAGGAAAGTCCTGCACATCCACGAGGGAAGAACGAAACAGAACAGGCTATCCACAGAGCAAAACCTGCAGGGCCAAAACAAATCCAACACATCGGGGGCCCGACCTCCCAACCAGGGAAAGGGTGAGGGTGAGGATTAACACCAGGGTGCCACCAGCCTCTCATCAGACTGGCAGGACAACGGCTGAGCCTCAGTCCTGTGCTAGGGAGGAGGTGGGCCGAACGTGGCAGACATGCCAAGACCCAGGGTGTCTGCCCCTCGGCCCAGCCCCAGGGAGAGGCCAGTGGAGCACTCGCAATGCACAGTTGAGTCTGGGAAGGCACCGTGGCCGTGGAACACACACCTGAGAATACCAGCAACACAAGGAAGCACGCTGCACAGTTCTCACACACAGAGAGAATACCACCAACACACGGAGGCACGCCGCACAGTTCTCACACACAGAGAATACCACCAACACACGGAGGCACGCCGCACAGTTCTCACACAGAGAATACCACCAACACACGGAGGCACGCCGCACAGTTCTCACACACAGAGAGAATACCACCAACACACAGAAGCACGCCGCACAGTTCTCACACAGAGAATACCACCAACACACGGAAGCACACCGCACAGTTCTCACACAGAGAGAATACCACCAACACACGGAGGCACACCGCACAGTTCTCACACAGAGAATACCACCAACACACGGAAGCACGCTGCACAGTTCTCACACACAGAGAGAATACCACCAACACACGGAAGCACACCGCACAGTTCTCACACACAGAGAGAATACCACCAACACACGGAAGCACACCGCACAGTTCTCACACACAGAGAGAATACCACCAACACACGGAAGCACACCGCACAGTTCTCACACAGAGAATACCACCAACACACGGAGGCATGCCGCACAGTTCTCACACAGAGAATACCACCAACACACGGAGGCACGCCGCACAGTTCTCACACAGAGAGAATACCACCAACACACGGAAGCACGCCGCACAGTTCTCACACACAGAGAGAATACCACCAACACACGGAAGCACACCGCACAGTTCTCACACACAGAGAATGCCACCAACACACGGAAGCACGCCGCACAGTTCTCACACACAGAGAATACCACCAACACACGGAAGCACGCCGCACAGTTCTCACACACAGAGAATACCACCAACACACGGAGGCACACCGCACAGTTCTCACACACAGAGAATGCCACCAACACACGGAAGCACGCCGCACAGTTCTCACACACAGAGAGAATACCACCAACACACGGAAGCACACCGCACAGTTCTCACACAGAGAGAATACCACCAACACACGGAGGCACGCCGCACAGTTCTCACACACAGAGAATACCACCAACACACGGAGGCACACCGCACAGTTCTCACACAGAGAATACCACCAACACACGGAAGCACGCCGCACAGTTCTCACACACAGAGAGAATACCACCAACACACGGAAGCACACCGCACAGTTCTCACACACAGAGAATGCCACCAACACACGGAAGCACGCCGCACAGTTCTCACACACAGAGAATACCACCAACACACGGAAGCACGCCGCACAGTTCTCACACACAGAGAATACCACCAACACACGGAGGCACGCCGCACAGTTCTCACACACAGAGAGAATACCACCAACACACGGAAGCACGCCGCACAGTTCTCACACACAGAGAGAATACCACCAACACACGGAAGCACGCTGCACAGTTCTCACACACAGAGAGAATACCACCAACACACGGAGGCACGCCGCACAGTTCTCACACACAGAGAGAATACCACCAACACACGGAAGCACACCGCACAGTTCTCACACACAGAGAATGCCACCAACACACGGAGGCACGCCGCACAGTTCTCACACACAGAGAATGCCACCAACACACAGAAGCACGCCGCACAGTTCTCACACACAGAGAATACCACCAACACACGGAGGCACGCCGCACAGTTCTCACACACAGAGAATACCACCAACACACAGAAGCACGCCGCACAGTTCTCACACACAGAGAATACCACCAACACACAGAGGCACGCCGCACAGTTCTCACACACAGAGAATACCACCAACACACGGAGGCACGCCGCACAGTTCTCACACAGAGAATACCACCAACACACGGAAGCACGCCGCACAGTTCTCACACACAGAGAATACCACCAACACACGGAAGCACGCCGCACAGTTCTCACACAGAGAATACCACCAACACACGGAGGCACGCCGCACAGTTCTCACACAGAGAATACCACCAACACACGGAAGCACGCTGCACAGTTCTCACACACAGAGAATACCACCAACACACGGAGGCATGCCGCACAGTTCTCACACACAGAGAATACCACCAACACACGGAAGCACACCGCACAGTTCTCACACAGAGAATACCACCAACACACGGAAGCACACCGCACAGTTCTCACACAGAGAATACCACCAACACACGGAAGCACGCCGCACAGTTCTCACACAGACAATACCACCAACACACGGAAGCACACCGCACAGTTCTCACACAGAGAATACCACCAACACACGGAAGCACGCCGCACAGTTCTCACACACAGAGAATGCCGCCAACACACGGAAGCACGCTGCACAGTTCTCACACACAGAGAATACCACCAACACACGGAAGCACGCTGCACAGTTCTCACACACAGAGAATACCACCAACACACGGAAGCACGCTGCACAGTTCTCACACACAGATCCCTGATAGCATGTCTGGGTGCCAGGCTGGGAAAACCTAGATTAAATGCCCAGGGAAACAGGAGTGGGCAAAGTAGGGGTAACGGGAACAGCCCCACCAGGGGAGGTGGAGATGGTGCCAGTCACAATCCTGAGGTGCTGGTTCCCACATCAGATGAGGGAGGTGAGAGAGACAACAGCAGGAGCTTCCTTTCGCTCCAACGCACCCGTTCTGAAAGCCCTTTCTGTGTGGTAGCAGGTTCTGCATCGCGGTTAACGGAGCACCTGAGACTCGGTAATTAACAAAGAACGAGGCTTTAGTCAGCTGACAGTTCTGTGGGCTGGGAAGTCCAAGAGCGTGCCCTGGCTTCTGGTGAGGGCTCTCCTGCTGTGGCAGACACTCAAGTGGGAAGCAGATATATGCAAAGAGAACCAGAGGGACATTCTGCCTCCCGAACCTCCAGTCTCGGGAACTAATGCATTTCCAGAACTCAGCCAGGCTTCCCAGAGGGAGCACTCACTCGCTGCCACGTAGAGGGCAGAGCCCTCGTGACCAGTCACCTCACAGCCCTGCCACAATGGGGACCAAATTTCCACAGGAGCTTTGGTGAGGACAAACTGCATCCAAAGCACGGCAGTGGCCTGCTTTGGAATCCACGCACCTGTCAAGCATACAGGTTAACGCTCAGTGATTTCAGATTCACAGATGTCAAGTACAAGGAAAATGGTCTGGAATTGTTTTTAAGTATAAACAAACGAGCTGTCTCGAGCAGCTGCTGGAGGTGACGCATCTGTTAGGCATTTCCCACAGGCGTGCTGGGTCTGGCTGTAATTTTAGAAGTCTGTGCACGCGCTCACTGCCTTGTCGGTCACTAACCTGCATGCCAGACCGAGCGGCTCTTCTCTGCGGGGGAAGAGGTTCTCGCGCTTCTGAGCACCAAGGCGTCTTCTAACAGCTCCATCTTCTTGCTGAACTGCACTTCTAAAATGGGGATAGCCTCTGGCATCTTGGCGGATATCAAACGATAGGCCACGTCTGGCTTTCCAATAAACCGCTGGCGGATGCTGATTTCGTAAGGTGAGTGGACCTTGATGTCGTCCACATCTTCTCTTTCAAATCTGTGCATGAGCAAAGAACTGGAATCATGGATTTCCAACCCAGACACGAGGACAGTGAGCCTCCCCGGCTTAACGTGAGACTCGCTTCTGTGGGAAATAATGGCGGGAATTTGGATCAGCATCCCTTCTTTCCCAGAGGGTTCCCAACTTGGTTTCACGGAGACGTCTTCCCTGGCCTTTGTTTCTAGTGGTGTCTTCCAAAGCTTGGAGCCAAAGGGCCACCAAGCGGGAGATTCCAGTTCTGTCAACAATCTGAAAAAGCAAACAAAACGTGGAAAACCAGGTCAGTTCATTTTTAAGGAGTAATACTTTTTTTTTTGAAAACCGTTTTAACCTTCGTAAAGCATGTTACCATTTTATAGTACTTTTCCACAAGCACTCCATGAAGCAGGAGGCACAGGGACCGTTGTCTCCAGTGTGAGAAGAAAATGCTGGGAACCAGGGCAGTGAGAACATTTGTCCACAGATGCCAAGCCAACCAGCAGAAAGAAAGCAAAAATGCACACCCTCTGCCTAGAATATCACTCTGCCCACACCATGCTACCTTGATCCGGTCTTGATTCAAAATAAAACCTGTACTTACTGTCTAGGGGACTATCTAACAGACCTTTCTGCAGTGATGGAATGTTCTATGTCTGAGCCGTCCATATGGTAGGAGGCACACGTGACAACTGCAGCCCTGCCTAGCAGGTCCCTTCCCCACCTTGGCCAGACCGTGTTAGAGTGGTTCCCACCGCCCACACTCTCAACACCCGCTCTCGTCCGCGTGCTCCAGATTCCTGCCAGGTGCGCCGACCGGAAGGCCACGCACCTCCTCCTCAGGGGTACACTCTGCTCCTGTCTTGCAGGCTCCGCTGGGATTAGAGTCTAGTTGAGCATCTACAGGTGAGGATAGGAGCTGAGGAGAACCCAGTTCGTCTTTCAGGATAAATCTCCCTAGACTGGGCGGAAAGGCTGCCCTCTACTGGCCAGGGAGGTTCTGCAGCCTTCAGGGACTCGACATCCCCAGCTTCTACAGGCGGCTGCCACGCGTCTGTATTGGGTTCTCGGGGTCCTGTTCCTTCTCGGTCACACCCTCAGTGTCACAGCAGATGTCACGCACAGTTAGAACTCAGCCACCTGCAGCAGGAGACTCCAGATTCTGTTTTCAGAAAGCTCTGTCCTGCAGCTACGAAAGCTAAGGGCTTCCTTTGGGGCAGATCCGGAAACATCCAGGCTGTTCCTGCAGCACCCTGAGCTCATTCGTTTCTTTCCCCATGCTGCCCAGTGGGGCAACTGTGTCAGTCATGATTCTCCAGAGAACAGAACTGGTAGGCGTGTCGGGGAGAGGAAGGGAAGGGCTTATTTGAAGGAATGGCTCCTGAGGTTGTGACGCTGTGCCTAAGCTAACTGCCGTGGGCCAGCCTATTAGAATTATTAGCAAGATTACATGGGGAAGATCACAGCCACTTTCACCAACTTCCAGCTGAAAGCAGCATTTCCCTCTATCGTGAATGTAGACCGCTTCAGCATTACTCAAACCTCAACTCTCACCAACAGAAATCTCAGCACGTTAGTTACTGCACATCTCAACATGACCACATCAAGCCCTGCTTTAACACAACTGCAGTTCCTGGACCTGCCATCGGCGTCATTATCCCATACATCAGTAGGAAGACCTCATGTGACCCCAGCAAGGGTTTACAGTACACATCCCGCATGTATTACAGGCCATTCTTAGCCAAGATCATGCATGATTATCCAAATTAAAACAAAAGGTGCACAGTCAGTTTGCTGCCGGGCGTCCGGGACTTCGAAGAGGGTAGACGAGTGAGCACTCTGGCTTCCCTGCCCTGACTTCTAAGTGAATGTAAGATTGTTGGTGCAGTAGACAGATGTGGTGCCCTGTGTGGCTGCACCCTGGATGGACTGTTTGTTTCCAAGAGCAACATGTGTACGTTTTCTTTTACAGTGATGACTCCTGGCCCACAGTGAAGGTCTGGGGGGTGAATGCGGAGACTTCCGGTTCCAAAAGCATGGCATGGACACAGGCTGGCTACACTCCTCCCACCAAAAACCAGAAACAAAGGCACAGCACCAGCAATATCCCAGAATTAAAATGTGAGAATGTGCCCCTGGGGGCACAGAGAAAGGAATGATCCAAGCAGAGACTATGGGAACTGAACTTCCACATCCGAGACACCCCTCACCCGGAGAAAGCTCTCCAGCTCACAGTCTTGAACCTGGAAAAAGTGAGACTGAGGTGAACAACTGTTTCCCTGCCTTCTTGGGGTCCCTGGCAGGTCTGCTCCTGCCTCAATCCATGGGAAGCACTGCCAAGGGAGAAACATCCTGAACACAGCCAGAAAGAGTGGGACACGGCAGGAATGGGGTGCTCAGCCCAGGGTGCTGTGCACGGTAACTCGGCCTAAGGAGACACCTAGAGCAGCTGTTGGGCAACACCACGCCATGGGAGGGGCAATCCCCAGGACCCCGGGCATGAGTCCCTCACCAGCCTCTCCACATGGTTGGGACATCCCCCTCCAGGACCTGCCCCATTTCAGACGGGCAGCACCCTGACTGTTTGCTGGAAATACACGTGGGAAAGAAACCCGGGCAGAGCCACCACCATCAGGGCCCAGCAGCCAGGACGGGCAGGAGCTGATCTAACCAGCAGGGGCCGGGGCGAGGGCCAGAAATATTCTGTGTATCAAAGTGGCATCTGGCCATACACAGGAGATTTTCTTAAAGGTGACTAGTTTGTAAATTAGATCTTACAGGAAACTGATACTGAAAAAGAAAGAAGAACAATCATACGCATAGCTAGGAATCTCAAAACTGAAAGGGGACCGAAGGTCCTCTAGGCTGGTGTCCATTTAGTGCCAGCCTGAGTCACGTGACACATTCCAGAAGAGATGAGCGATGCACTGCTCATGTGATAACTTTCTAGGCTTTCCACAACTGTAGTCAGAAATGTCGCTTTTATTAAGCCAAATTTTCTTTCCTATCACTTTACAACTGCTGCTAATAAAGCAAAACTCTGAAATATTTTAAGAGATCTATTCTGAGCCAAATGTGAGGACCACGAACAGTGACACAGCCTCAGGAGGTCCTGAGAACATGTGCCCAAGGTAGTTGGGTTACAGCTTGGGTCTCTATGTTTTAATGTGACATAAGACATCAATCAATACATTGGTTCAGTCTGGAACCATGGGACAACTCAAAGCAGGGGCTTACAGGTCACAGTAGATCCAAAGATTTTCTGATTGGCAATTAGTTACAAGATGGTTTTCTCCTGGAGTTGGGCCACTCAGTGGCCCAGGTTCTCCTCCAATCACCGCAGCCAAACGCCACCTTGCTTTGCCCGGCTGTTGGCCTGCAGGCGTGCCGGTGCCTGTCGGTGCGTTCCTGTCACCCTTGATTAAGAGTTATTATCTAAAAACCTGGAATCCCAGGTCTCAAAAAAAGAAAGCAAGCTAGCCGGGCGTGGTAGTACATGCCTGAGGTCCAGCTACACGGGAGGCTGAGGTGAGCTGGAGGCTGGAATGAGCTGTGGCATGCCACTGCACTCCAGCCCAGGTGACAGAGTGAGACCCTGTCTCAAAAAGTAAAATGAAAACCTGGAATCGACAGAAAGGAGTGTCTGGACTGGAGACAAAGGGAGGCCAGGGCGTTACAGAGACGAGGTCCCACAGGTGGCACTCAGAGATGAGAGGCGCAGACCTTCAGGAGGACACGATGAGGCATGTCTGACCCCTTCCTCCCTCCATGGTCTGAACCAGCTTTTCAGGATGACTTTGGAATCCCCTTGGTCAGCTGGGGCGCTTAGGATTTTACTTCTGGTTTACACAACTAAAGCATCTAGTTTAGCTTTGCAGAGAAAACGGTCTCACGTGAGCGCCGTCAGTTACTCTAGGCAGTCTGGATCAGCTTTCCTCTCGAGGAAAAACACTTTCGATTCCCTCCGCAGGTCCTGGTTTTAGACCTTTCACTTTCCTGTCACCCCCTCATTTCCTCAATGTTCCCCTCAAAGGCCTGCAGTGCTCCTGTGCCTCCTGAAGGAGGAGGGCAGGCCACCAGCTCTCACCACAGTGCTGTTCCGTGAGGTGACCTGCCAAGCACACAATGGCATGGGTGCACATACTTTAAACATCTCCATCTCCAGCCACTGTGGAAAACAGCATAGAGGCTCCTCAAAAAATTAACCAGGAACCATTTTAGGAGTGCTGGGAAGGGAAGCATGTGGTCCCTTTAAATGACAGGGAAGGGGCGGGGGCGGGGGAGAAATGCTGGGGAGAGGAGGGCATGGTCCCTGGCTAGGGCTCCACCCCCACGGATGGAGGAAGGTGAGGACATTTTTGTTTTCCTGCCCAAATGCATTTCCCAAGACCACCGTGGCCTGCCACACCCCATCCTGTGCCTACAAACACCGAGACCCTAGCAGGCATACACAGGCAGCCAGACGTCGAGAGGAGCCCACCGGCGGAGGGACGCGCAGACGGGCAGCCAGACGTCGAGAGGAGCCCACCGGCGGAGGGACGCGCAGACAGGCACCAGCACGCTGGAGGCCACCAAGGGGCAGAATGACTCGGAGTTTGGCTGGGGCAGTTGGAGGAGAGCCCAGGCCACTATGTGGCCCGACTCCAGGGGGAAACCCTTCACACTCCCCCATCTGCCGAGAGCTATTTCCACTCAATAAAACCTTGCACTCATTCTCCAAGCCCATGTGCGATCTGATTCTTCCTGTACAGGAGGCAAGAATCCCAGGATACAGCCCTCTGTCCTTGCAACAGCGTAGAGGATCTGACTGAGCTGGTTAACACAAGCCACCTACGGATGGCTAAACTAGAAGGCACATGGTAGCACATGCCCACTGGGGCTTCAGGAGCTGTGAATGTCCCGCCTGGATGCTGCGGTGGGATCGGAGCCCCACAGCCTGCCTGTCTGCATGCTCCCCTAAAGGTCTGAGTAGCAGGTCACTGAAGAAGCCAGCCACTCCTCTGTCCAATGCCCCGTGATGGGAACAAGGCAACCTTCCCTGTCTCAGAACCACCATGACTCCGCAATCCTGTTTGTAGGTTACACCTGTTCCACGGTGGGCAGGCCTACATCAACCCGCCCCTGACGTGAGGAAACTGAGAGGCTGCAGAAAGAGGCTGACAGACGCCGCTTCTCAGAAGGAAGCATCTAAGTGACTTGTGGACAGAAGGCAGGTCTGTGTCTCAGGGCGACGACATGAGGCAGTGGATCCCACACCATGGTCCGCAGACCCAGGGCTTCTGCACCACGGGGGACATACGTGTAGGACAGACCCCGCAGGAAAAGAGTGCCCCGTACGCCTAAGAACAGGGTGTGTGGTAAGTACCTGCTCTCATACAAGGAATGACAGGTGAGGTGGAGATCTTCGAGCATTCCCAGAACTAGAGTTCATCAGATGTTAACAAGGCCGGTTAGCATCCACGATGGAGTTGCTTCAGCCTCCATAATCCCAAAGGAAATAAATCAGTGTCTCAAAGTGACTCTTCACTCCCACGTTCACGGCAGCGTGCTTCACTGCAGACGAGGCATGGAAACCACGCAAGTGCACGTCCACAGGCCAAAGGACAGAGAGAGTGGAGCAGTACTGACTCCCAGTAAGAGAAAAGCTTGTTTACTTCAATATAACTATTGCTTCATTGAAGATTAGATTATTAGATTGCATTATCATTCATTTTTCAGAATAATCTGTAGATCATTAACCTGTAGATTATTCATTAAAAATGCCTTGGGAAAACAGGACCTTCAACAGAAATATAAGGAAATACACCAACCAACAACTCTGGGACCCAACAACTCGCTCTGGGAACGGGCTGACCAGCCTGCTAAGAATAGACCGACGGTGCCTGCAGAAGGCCGCAAAGCACTGGCCAAGAAGGCAGGATTAACTGCTTTGATCATTTCCCCTCATTTCTCTTAAAAAGCCCTGATCTGGGGTCACGACTTGGGGAGGTGGTCTTTGGAAGTGAGTCCACCACCCCGAGGTCACTGACTTCCTTAATAAAGCTAACTTTCCTTTCACAAAGCTCATCTCTTGACTTTTGGCTTTCAAGCAATGAGTGGCCAAGACCTGGGTTCAAGTACAAAAATACAGTGTCTACACGCCATGGAATTTTATTCAGCCATAAAAAGGAAGGAAATCCTGCCATTTCACCAAGATGGACAGACCTGGAGCACGTTATGCTGAGTGGAAGGCGTCAGACACAGAAGGACAAACCGTGCATGACATGTGGGACCTAAAGGAGCCAAACTCACAGAAGCTGAGAGAAGGCCAGGTGCGAGGCGGGTGGGGAAGTGGGGAGAGGGTGGCCACGGCCCCCAGCCTCGGTTACGGGATGAACGAGCTCTGGGCAGTAATGACATGGTGGGTGCAGCTCTCCTACAGTACACTCGAAATCTGCCAAGAACACACATCTTAGGTGTTCTCAACATTCTCAAGGAGAAAAAGAAAAACAAACAAAATGACAGGTATGTGAGGCAAGAGACAGGTTCACGGACATGACTGCTGGGTACAAACCCTGCATCATCAAGCCACATGCCTCAAACACACACAGTTTTTGTCAGCAGTACCTCAATAAAGCTGGAAAAAGTAATTATACCTAAAAACCAAGTCTTTATGTCATTGGCCCTATTCCTTTACACTGTTTTTCTGACCTGCTTTTCAAAATGCTGAGTCAGATTTGTCTCTTTCTTGTGTCTGTTCCGTTTCTTGCAGGTCCTGGAGGCTGGAAGCCCTGCCCGTGGGCCCGGGAAGGCACCAAAGCTGCCCACACTTGAAGGGAGCGGTATGGGCAAAGGCCAGGCGGTCTTGGACACTGTGACCTGCAGTCTCGCCTCCTGCCTGGCGAGAGAGGGCTCTCAGCACCAACACTAGGAAGGAACCGGCACGGATGCAGGCAGGCACTGGGCCTCACTTTGCTCTTTGCATGCAAGGATGGGGGTGCAGAGGACCAGCTGAGAGCACGCCTGGCCGGTGGTGGGGCCTGCGGTGGCCAGGACAGGTGGTGGGATGAGTGGTGGGCTGGCATGGTGGTAGGCTGCTCCTGGGAGGCAGCTGCTGAGCAGGAGAGAGACGTGGCAGGGCAGGACCAGGCAGGTGAACACAGGAGGGCCTGTCCCATGAGAGTGGGCAACACAGGGCAGGCTCTTCCTCACCACACAATCAGGGCCACAGTGGTCAGGGAGCACTGAAGGGGCCCAGGTGCTGGGTCAGATGCCGGCAGCCCGGGTGGAACTCTGTTTCTCTGGCTCAGCCTGTCTTTCGGTCACCTACTCCATTTCTAGAAGGGCCCGGCCCATCGCTGGGTGCCAGGCTCATTTCCCAGCAGGAGTCGACAGCAAACACAGGGGCTCTGGGTCCATGTGGTGGATAATCATGTGCCTTGGCAGCCTCCTCCCATCTCTCTGCACCATCTCTGCACACACAATACCAGTGCCAATGCCAGATGGCAAGGCGGAAGCTCAGCTGGGCACAGACGAAGATGCTCCTTCTCCACAGTGTTTGTTTTGTCTGAGTAGGAGCAGGACAATACTCCGGGAAGCAGGGAAAGCCGCAATGTAACCCTCCCCTCCAGGACCACACTGCCCTCACCCAGGGCTGGGGCCCAGTGCTCTGTGCTATCCCCACGCCTCCCCCTGCAGATGCCCTCAGGGTCCAGCCCAGGGACACCTCTCGGCAGTGAGCCAGGGCAGGGGAAGCCAGGACAGAGGCACCATGGGGAGGGCTCCAGAACCCCACAGGCTGGAGGGCAGAGGGCCAGTCCCAGCTCACCAGGGCATGTGCCTCCTGGAGGCCAGGATGGTCATATTAGTGTCCATGCAGCGGGGCCACAAGGCCCAGTCGTCAAGCACTGCTCTCCACGTGTCTGTGATGCTATGTGTCCACGAGATTAAATCGAAATCAAAAGACTCCCAAAACAGCAGCTGTGCTCGTAACGCGGGCAGGCCCCGTGCAACCTACTGAAGGCCTTAACAGAACACAGACTGACTTGAGCAACACAGCCACGGCCTTGGGACTGTGACTGCCCCTGGGGCTCCAGCTGACCCCTGCAGACTCTGGGCAGGGTAGAACACACGCCTGTCAGCTACGCAGAGGAGCTGAGGTTGTCAGAGGCTCTGTCATCTCCCAGCTCCATCCTTGTGCCAGCCAAGCTCTTTGACTGAAAGGATCTCCTCTTAGTCACGGAGAAGATGCGACCTCAGTCCAATGAACCTGCATGCAACACCAATGCAGCAACACCACTCCAGCTTAGGGCTCAGGGACAGTGGCCAGTGCCCAGGGAGGGTTCCAGGAACACAGAGGTTCTGCCTGCCTGCTGCAGCCATGGGTGCTGGGAGGAAGTTCTCACTGTCCTCTGAACAATCCCAAAATGAGAAATAACACGCTTCAAAATGATTTTTCAAGAAATAACTGAAAGCATGTAAAAACCTGAGCTATGTGTATTGAAACACACACACAGACAAGACATACAAACACACATGGACACATATACACAGAAACAGACACACACAGACACAGACACACACACACACGTGCTCGCTCTCTCTCTCAAGGACGTGCCCTTAAAAGAGGGGCAGAGAGCAACAGACAAGGACTCAACACACACTTCCCCAAAGACAAACACAGCGGCAGCCTGACACTGAAAGGCATGCAGACTTGGCAAACCCAGGAAGGTGAACGGTGTGCCAGCAGCGGGCACGGAGAGACCATGCGATTAGGACGCCAGAGCCCTAGGGGATGACGAGGAGGTGGTACCAGCACCCTCCCAGCAGGGGCAGGAAGAACCAGGGACATGCAGGCACAAGTCCACGTGGCCCCGCACTGCAGACCCTCGGCTCCCAGATGGACCCACCCAAGTGGGCAAACCCCGGTCCTGGAAGAGGGGCTGGAGGGAACCTGAGGGCAGAGTCAGTGAACCTTCTACCTGAGCCAGAACGCAGCCCCTCGAAACTCACACTCCAGACAGAGGACCCCAGGATGAGGAACTGAGGGTCGCAGTGAAGAGCCCTGGGCTGATACCTCAGCCCCACACACACCATCTCAGAAAAAATGACTACAAAAAAAAAAAACAGGCAAGAAACAAGTCCCTTGAAAAATCAGAAACCATAAGCAAAACAAGGCTGTTAATAATATCCAAACAGAGAAGACACTCAGGCCATGACGCAAGACCCAAAGGTTGATCCAGGAAACCAGAGGAACCCATGAGTTCTAAGAAATTACAAGTACAAATGATAAATGGTAGGAAGATAAAGAGCAGAAGCAACCACTGGAACAGCAACAAGAAGAAAGCTGAACAAGAAACCCACACCCAGACAGAAGACAGCAGGACTCAGAAAGCACAAAAAGGGGACTTGGAATAAGAAAATAACTTTCAAACAAACTGAAGAAATGGTCTGGAAATACACTAGGATTTCCATAGAAATGGAAGAAGAGAGCTCATGAACAAATGGCAGGCACGGACAGGAGGCACCTCACTCAGAGGCCAGGGCCTGTCCGCATCACCACAGAGCAGAGCAGTGCATGGGACGGTCACAGCACCGTCTCTGCTTGCTGGTGTGGACTCGGCACGGTGCAGTGGACAGCAGGGGCGCCCGGCACGCCGCGAGCCAGCACACTCGGATCTCACTGCGTGTTTCCAGCAAAGTACACGGTGCATTCAGCCTCGCTCTCTGAGTGCTGGATCTCACTGTGTGTACCCACTGAGCGTGTACAGCAGCAGTGCAGAGCCACGCTCTCAGGATGCTGGGTGTGCACAGATACTGTGCCGCGGCCCAGCAGTGCCTGGCGCGGTGAGCTTCCGCACAAGTGCACCTTACTGTGTGTGTGCCCTGCGAAGTGTGCACAGCAAGCCCACCTGTCTGCCACCTCCAGGTCTGACTCCATCTTGTCCAGGCCTCTCATGACGCCATCCAGCTGCTGGCCCTGGTGGTGGAGGACCCTTGCCGTGTCCTCCAGGCGTTTCTGGGATCCGGCCATCAGTCCTGTCAGCTCCTTGCCCCGGGTCCTGGGGGCAGACGCCTCTGCCGCAGGCTGCGACAGCAGCAGCTCCCTCCAGAAATGCTCGATGATGCTGAAGACCACATTTCGACTTGGCCGCAGGGAGCTGAACCAGTGCTTGGTGTGGCCCTTCTCCAGGACAGTGATGGAGCTGAAGATAAAATGCGAAGCCTCCTTCTTGATCTCGACTATGCTGGAGAGGGGGAAGCTGACCAGAGTCTCTGCAGGGCTGTCAGTCATGAACCTGAGCGATGACGACGTTAAGGACAGCTGGCCAGTAACCCATCGCCTCTCTGGCTCCAGGTAGTAGGTGCATGGCCAGGTGTGGATGCAGACATCCCTGCTCATCTGTTCCTGGGTCTGTCTGAGCCGAGGTCCAGGCCTCTTCTGCCTCTGAAGGAGAAGAGACAGTGACGCTGTGCTGTCATCCATGGACTGGAGACACAAGCAACCCCACAAGGATGCCACCTCCCCCGCGGCTCTGGGCTCACAGATGCTGCAGCACACGGCTGACTCTACCCACCTGTGGCTGAAGGACAAAGCTCGTGTGCCCTCTTAGCTGGTGAAGGAGGAGCAGCCGGAACAAGAGGGCTGGTTTGGAACCAGGACCCTGAGCCCCAGACTCATGCCCATCCCCTAAGCAGAGGGTTCACACCGTCATCCCCCTCACCACCCTGTGCCCCTGCACCCAGCAAAGCCACCCTGCTTGGATCAGCATCCACTGCTGGATGCGACCTGAGGAGGGCATTGCTAGAGACGCTGCCAGGGCCCTGGGCCTCGGACCTCAGTCCCAGGCCTTACTCGCAGACCGTACCAAGGAGTGCCGTCTTTTGGCCATGATGTTCCCTTTAGATGCACATTCCCCTTTGGAAACTGCCATTCATCAACTCCACTGCACAGAGAAACAATCCTGCAGACAAGCGTTTCCCTGCTCATAACCCCAGCTAACCTCACAGCACTCTTCAGAACTGACTGGTAACACATATGTGCATTAGCTGACTGCGTGTACAGTTTTACACAGCTGCAGGCCCTACCATGTTTTCACATCTACATTTATCAGTGCAGTCTGGAAAGTCATGGATGACAGATTTGAATGAACCCTCATGGAACACGCAGCCCAACCCTCTCGCCGTACAGATAAGGTTAAGAAAACACGAGGGCCTTGTGCGAGATCCAGGCACGAGCGCAGGACTCTGCCGGGCCAGAGCCAGGCCGGGGATGCCTCACCAAGGTTGACAGCAGAGAGGGGACCACGGGAGGGTGGCACTTGTCCCACTTCTCTCACAGAATTTCACTGCAACCTGGCTTCACTTACACAACCAGGACAGCCAGCCAGTGTAAGCCCTTCAGATACTGAAAAGTGTGGGCTTTCCACAGCATGGACAGAGGCCATGGGGGCCTCCACATTCTGGCAACACGTTCATGAGTCCCACCATGTGCCAAGTGCCCTGCTGGGCACCAGCCACCCTGATGCAGTCCCTGGCTCCTGCAGCTCACCACGGCTGCACTTGCAAGAGCCAGGCCTTCCCTGTAATTGCTACACAATGCACCATGTCCCGCAACACAGGGCTGGACGAGACATACGGACAGGAAACGCTGTGCCTGCGCTTGAAGAGCTTGGCTCAAATGGGACCCTCATTCTATGAGGACACAGCCATCGGAGAACACACCATGTGTCGTCACACACAGACCACAGGGAAGGAGGCGTGACTGGACCTTGGGGGCTGCCTGGCTAGTCTCCCCAGTCCACAGACTGCCCATGTGGCCAATGGAAGAGCCCCCACCCAGCTTCTCCCACACCAGCCCATGTCCACCCTCCCTCTGGGGCACAGCACTCAGCACATGGAGGGTACCATGGCCAACCTACCTACACCCCCAGCACCACAGCCAGGGCCCAGTGAGCCACACACAGGACCCGCCCTGTTCAGGGCCACCCACTCCCCACCAAGGCCAGGGCAAGGGCCCAGCACGCTCCACACAGGACCCATGATGGATGCTTTTCTGCCACAACGACTTCAAGGTCACCCAGCAGGCCCCAGCCTACAGGGACACAAAGGCATCTGCTTCTCAGAATTAGGAGGAAGATAAACTACACCAACTCAGCCCTGGTTCTCAAAATCAGGCAAGCCAGTAGCTACAGGAGGGGCCGCAGCCCTCCTTGCTCAGCCCCAGAGTTGCTGTGCCTGTGCTCCCAGCTGAAGAGGCTGCCCAGACCTCAGCCACACCTGGCCTTCGAGCGGAGGGACCACACCTCACCATCACTACCTCCACAGAGAGCCAGACATGGTGTGGGCAGTGAAGCAGTGGACACCACTGCTCAGCTGGGAGGTAATGGCTGGGAGGTATTCCAAGAGTACGGGGTGAAACTATACACAACCTCCCTGAAGTCCTGCGACTGGTGTGGCAGCACAGTTTACAGCTCTGGAAAGATCCCCTCACCTTCTGGACCTGTGTACCCACCACTACAATAACTAAAGGCCTAAGGTCACCAGCTCTAAAACGTTCTCAATTCAAAAAGAAAGCTGGGCGTGCTGTGGTCCCAGCTACTCAGGAGGCTGAGGCGGGAGGATCACTGAGCCTGGGAGGTTGAGGCTACGGGGAGTTGTGATTGAACCACTGCACTCCAGCCTGAGCAACAGAGTGAAATTCTGTCTCTTTAAAAAAAAGAAAGAAGGGGAGGCCAGGCGTGGTGGCTCACGCCTGTAATCCCAGCACTTTGGGAGGCCGAGGTGGGCGGATCATGAGATCAAGAGATCCAGACCATCCTGGCCAACATGGTGAAGCCCTGTCTCCAGGGTTGTATTTTGTATTTTGTATTTTGTAAAAATACAAAAATTAGCTGGGCATGGTGATGTGCACCTGTATTCCCAGCTACTTGGGAGGCTGAGACAGGAGAATTCCTTGAACCCGGGAGGCAGAGGTTGCAGTGAGCCGGGACAGCGCCATTGCACTCCAGCCTGTCGCCTGGCGACAGAATGAGACTCTGTCTCAAAAAAAAAAAGAAAGAAAGAAGGGGAAGGACCGAGAAATTAGGACACGAAGAACAAAGGCTCTTCTTGTTATCACATTTTCAACAATAAATATAAAAAAAAGTATTCAAGTTGCCAACAACCCAGGAAAAAGCCAGAGGAGAAACTTGTGACCACACTTTTCCAGCCGCAGATTTCCAGGGCTTCCTTCCCAGAAAACCTAAGTAAACAGAGATGAAGCGAGGACAGAGGCAAGGACACCCCATGGAACATCAGAAGCGGCCCAATTTCGGACACTGCCCCCACGAGGGACAGCCATTCCCCCACCCAGTGAGGACGGAAGCAAGGACACCCCGTGGAACATCAGAAGTGGCCCAATTTCGGACACTGCCCCCACGAGGGACAGCCATTCCCCCACCCAGTGAGGACAGAGGCAAGAACACCCTGTGGAACATCAGAAGTGGCCCAATTTCGGACACTGCCCCCACGAGGGACAGCCATTCCCCCACCCAGTGAGGACAGAGGCAAGGACACCCTGTGGAACATCAGAAGTGGCCCAATTTCGGACACTGCCCCCACGAGGGACAGCCATTCCCCCACCCAGTGAGGACAGAGGCAAGGACACCCTGTGGAACATCAGAAGCGGCCCAATTTCGGACACTGCCCCCACGAGGGACAGCCATTCCCCCACCCAGTGACACGCCTGGCCCCACACGGAGGCCACGGGGGAACGCAATCCGTCTTCACCTCCAAGGCCAGACCCTCCTCCAGGGGCCCTGATCCCACCCTCTCTCTCTCAGCCCGGAGATCTCCCTGGCGTTCCCACGCCAGGCACTGCACATTCTCCAGGAAGGACCACGCACGGTCTCCACAACTACACAGCTCTGCCAGGGTGGAGTGCAAGTGGCCACAAGACACCGACACAGGGTCCACTGCCCCACAGGACCTCACTTACAAAAACGTTAGTTAGACCTGGCCATGGGCCGAGGTGCCCTGCTGAGAGTCACTGCCCCCTGGCTCCCTGGCCACGACCCTCTCCAGCTCTCCAGCCCCACCTCTATGAGCGCCTACGACCACTCCCCTTGGCATAGCCTCCTTGTGCACCTGACTGCACAGGGCACAACCTGTCCTCCTCGTACCCTCTTTTCCCAGGTGAGACAACACAGGCCAGAAACTCAACATCACCCCCAGCCGCTGCCTCCCAAACACCCGCTCCAGCCAGACACCCTCACACTTCAAACTCAAGCATCTGATCACCTGCTGATCTGCCCCCACCCCTGATGGGTACCCCAACTTCCCAGGTCCTCTGCCAGCTCCTCCCCTGTCACTCACTGGGCATCTGCCCCCGCCCCTAATGGGCACCCCAACTTTACAGCCCCTCCACCAGTTCCTTTCCTGCCACCTGCTGGGCACCTGCCCCTGCCCCTGCCCCTAATGGGCACCCTAGTTTCACACACCCAGCATCAGGTGCCACGGGCCCACGAGTTCTGACTCCTCTCTTCCTCCTCCCCGAAAACATACCATCAGCATGTTCCGACAGCTGTGTCCCCGCCCCCCACCCCAAGGCCACACCACTGTCCTGGCACAGGCATTGTCTGGGCTGACCAGCACAAACACCCTCGGGGAAGGAGTCGCAGTCACAGGGACTCACTCATCACACACTGCAATCTGTACAATGGGACTCTTTCAGCCTTTCCAGCATACATGTGCCCCTGAGTGAGACTCAATCTCCGAAAATCTCTAGTTTTATTTACTCTCTGCAGTTCCACTATCCAAGGCAGTCCTTCCTCCCTCCACACCTGGACAACCTCTCAGGCAACCTCCTGACCTCATCCTGTCCCTACATCCATTCTCCTCCAGCAGCCAATAAGACAGTCATTGAACAGAATTAGAAAATGTCACTCCTCTGCCCGGAGCCTTTCCTTGCATACTGAGAATGAGATCCAAGATCCCCACCTCAGCCTAATGGGCTCTGCAGGACTTGCAACCTCCCCGCCCTGGGCGCCCTCTGCCCTCTGCTCCCAGCAGCCGTTCCATGCCACGAGTCACACTGGCAGCCCCACTCCTTAGGTCTCTGTTCAGAGGGCTTCTTTGCCCTCCTAATGCACTGTCACCAACCATGGCCCAAGCAAAACTCCAGAGAGCTGGTGCTTTTACAACTGTCCCACTACAGAAGATACCTTCTGTCATGGGAGGGCCACAAGGCCTATACACCACGGGCACCTGATGAATTTGTGCTCAGTGGACCATGACCACGCCACATGGAAGCAGGGCCATGCCATGCCCTCCTGTACCACCAGTGCTGAGTCCTGGAGCCCTCACGGGGTCCCTGCCTGCTGCAATCTGCAATCTGTCTCCCCCAGTGCAGGTGTGGGCTTGGGGACCCGCGCTGACTCTGAGAACACACAGCTGAATCCTCGAGGGAGGTCATGGCCAGGGGCCCACGGGTGTCTGCAGCCAACCCACACAAGTGACGCTCTTGGGGAGGAAGTCTGCAGCACACAGGACGATCTGTACAATGGGTCTCTTTCAGCATTTCCATCACTCAAGGGTCCCCTGAGTGAGGCTCAGTATCCAGTAAACAACTTATTTTTAGTTAATTTCCACAGTCACAGAACAAACATCTTGCACACCTTCCACTACCTTGCGACCGAGAAGCTCAGCGAGGACAGTGGTGGCTGTGTGTGCTCATGGGGGCGGCAGGGTGCGGCCAATCTTTCCAGGCTCCCCTCCCCTGCTCCCCAGACCCTCTTTCCACTCCCTCAGAGGTTCCCAGCTCTAGCCACAAGGTGCAGACACGCCCACCGGGGCTGTCTGCATGCAACACAGTGACAGAGGAGTATAGGTTCCACACAGTGCAAACTGCATGTCTCCAAAGTGTTAACTTAAAACCCCATCCTGGCCAAGCGCAGTGCCTCACACCTGTAATCTCAGCACTCTGGGAGGCTGAGGTGGGAGGATCACTTCAGTCCAGAAGGCAGAGGTTGCAGTGAGCCAAGATTGCACTACTGCACTCCAGCCTGAGCGACAGAGCAAGACCCTGTCTTAAAAACGAAAAACCACCCTGATGGAGCGCTGTGTGGGGCTTAAGAATGCACATTTCTTGCCATTCACAAGCGATGCTAGGGCTGATCTAGGGGGCCTCTGGGTGACACAAGCCTGTGTTCCAGTCCCATCAGAGCAGATGATGCTCCAGGCCTCCTGTGCACACAGTGGTGACACTGACCCCAGGGGCACCTGCGGACCAGGGAACCACAGCACAGAGTTCCATCTCAAGAACGAGACCTCCATCTCCCATCAAGTCCTAGGGGCTCAGTATCTGGGGAAGCTGTGGACCTGCTGGCCCAAATGCCCCTTTCTCAGGAAACTGAGGCTCTACCATAGAGCTTCAGGAACTCCTCCCAGGCAATGCCCACCTGAATTTCAGTTTCCCCATGAGGCAAACTTGGAACCGTATTCCAAGATCTCGGGACAATTATAAACACTCTGCTTCCCACATCTTTCCCACTGACCTCCCTCGATCTGCATGTGCCACAACCAAAATCAAATGACTACTAGCAATTAAGGAACAATACATGGCAAGGTCAATTAATTGTCAATATTCAGGTCAGTATGTGGCGAGATGTTACAGCATATTGTTAAATTTTTAAAAAAGACTAAAACCAGCGAAAGTTCACATATGCATATTATACATGATGGAGAAAGAGACTGTGTGTGTGTGTGTGTGTGTGTGTGTGTGTGTGCGTGCGTGTGTGCGTGAACGTTTAGACGAGGACTAGGGGGAGAGAAGAGCAAAGAGAGAGAAGGAATGAATGAATTAATTAATGCATGTGTGAAGGAACGTAGAAAAGCTGGCTCTACACCAGGAAATAAAAAACGGTCATCTCGGCCAGGCGCAGTGGCTCATGCCTGTAATCCCAGTACTTTGTGAGGCCAAGGTTGGCAGATCATGAGGTCAGGAGTTTGAGATCAGCCTGACCAACATGGTGAAACCCCATCTCTACTAAAAATACAAAAATTAGCTGGGCACGGTGGTGCGTGCCTGTAGTCCAGCTACTTGGGAGGCTGAGGCAGGAGAATTGCTTGAACCCAGGAGGCAGAGGTTCGGTGAGCCGAGATGGCGCCATTGCACTCCAGCCTGGGTAACAAGAGCGAAACTCCGTCTCAAAACAAACAAACAAACAAACAAACAAAACAGTCATCTCTGGATGGAACTGGAGATGATTCTTTCTCCTCAACTGTAACTTCCCAGACATTCTCATTTTCTAGTGTAAAAGAACCAAATAAAGAATTCCATATTGTGACCAAACAAGTCACAGTGGGGCTTACCAGGAAGGGACCACAGCATACACTGAATCACACAATCCTCAAAGCAACTCCTCACCTCCTGTCCCTGCCCCTATGGCCCCCAATCCCACCTCCAGTGGACTCAGACTCCCAAAACTCACTTTCCTCCTAGTCCTCCCCTCTTCTGATCCTTCCCTGTTCTCCTGGGTAAACCTCACACCCCTTGGAAAGAGTCCCCAGCAAGGATCAGAGCCCCAGCACTCCCAGAACCTCCATTATCCCGGTTCATAATAGTAAATAAAACAACACTGCCATCGCTTCATAAAGGGAAGGCAGGTGTACCCCTCTCCCTTAGGACGCCTCCGTTTGGTCTGGGATGAGACAGGCCAGTGTCCAGATTTCACAAAACAAAGTCATGGCCTGCCAGCCCCTAGACTGTCATCAGACTGCCAAACCCAAATCAAAGGCCTCTCACTGACTGCAAACCAGCAAAAGCTGCCTCTCAATTCTCTGGGAGAGATGAGCAGTTCTAACTGTTCCTCCTTCCACCTCCCTGTCAAGGTGCCTGGGAAACTGCCCAGACTCTGCACACTGTCGCAGAGCACGTACAGGCACACAGCATGCCAGGCTTTGGGGGCAATAAATCTGCTCTCTTCCCTCTGTGTCCATGTGGGTAGGTTTGAGCTGTCAAGTCTGTTATTTCTCTAGCACACCAAGACATACATCACATACAGTTCCCCGTGGCCCCCCACTTTCATGTCCTGGCCAAAAATCATGGAGTACCCTGACCCCCCTGCGCCCCAGCCACAGGTTTTTCCCACCAGGCTTCAACCCAATCCAGGGCCCTGAACATTTCCAGGCCTGAAAGAAGCTATCTACAAAGAAAATGATCTTGCCCCTGAGCCAAATTCCTGAACCCTTCCTATAAACTCCATAACCCACCTCCCTTGCCAGACACACACCTGGAGAGGACATCCCTCTTCCCTTACTGGCCATCTCAAGGACTGCTGCAGTCAACTCTGTGTGAAAGTTCTGCTAACAAAGGCTCTAGGCAGGGCCTGGCACAGTGGCTCACACCTGTAAGCCCAGCACTTAGGGAGGTCAAGGCAGGAGGATCACTTGAGCTCAAAAGTTCAAGACCAACCTGGGCAACACAGAGACCTGTGTCTATGTTGTTTTTGTACACCCTGTCTCTACAAAAAAAGAAAAAGAGGGCCGGGCGCGGCGGCTCAAGCCTGTAACCCCAGCACTTTGGGAGGCCGAGGCGGGTGGATCACAAGGTCAAGAGATCAAGACCATCCTGGTCAACATGGTGAAACCCCGTCTCTACTAAAAATACAAAAAATTAGCTGGGCATGGTGGCGTGTGCCTGTAATCCCAGCTACTCAGGAGGCTGAGGCAGGAGAATTGCCTTAACCCAGGAGGCGGAGGTTGCGGTGAGCCAAGATCGCGCCATTGCACTCCAGCCTGGGTAACAAGAGCAAAACTCCGTCTCAAAAAAAAAAAAAGAAAGAAAAAGGAAAAAAAAGAAAACTAAACTGGGCATGGTGGCTCATATCTGTAGCCCCAACTATTTGGGAGGCTGAGGCAGGAGAACCGATTAAGCCCACGAGGTGGGAGCTGCAGTGAGCTGTGATGGTGCCACTGCACACCATCTCCAAAATGAAAAACGAAACAAAACAAAAAACTGCTCTGGGCTCCCCATGCGTTTAGCACTTCTTTCTTTGGAATCCCAACTGGTCCCACCTGAGGATAGTGTGGGGAACTCCCTTGCTGCCACTTTTGGGGTGACTCCAGTTGCAAGTTCGGCAAAACACTCCTCATGTCACCACTCTGATGTCCTCCGACTTCAGCCCTGCTCATGTGTACACAAGCCCCAAATCCCCACCCACACTCCCACCACACCTTCATTTCACACCCTCCCTCATTCCCTACCATCTTCTCCAGAAAACCGTCATCCCTGGGGCCCCTTGCCGTGCCCTCCAGGTCCCCTGTGGACCCCATTCTCCCATCTAGGTCACCCCGACCCCTTCAGCTCCCCCCGATACATTTTCCGCCAGGTCCCTGCCATCCTCTCTAGATCCCAGCATACCCTCCAGGTACCACTGATCGATCTCTCCAGATCCCCACCATCCCCTCCAGGTCCCCACCATCCCCTCCAGATCCCCACCAACCCCTCCAGGTCCCCCACCATCCCCTCCAGGTCCCCATCATCCCCTCCAGGTCCCCACCATCCCCTCCAGATCCCCATCATCCCCTTCAGGCCCCCACCATCCCCTCCAGGTCCCCATCATCCCCTCCAGGTCCCCACCATCCCCTCCAGATCCCCATCATCCCCTTCAGGCCCCCACCATCCCCTCCAGGTCCCCACTGCCCCCATGTCTCCAGGTGCCACCATCCTTTTCAGGCCCCCACTGTCCCCATCCCTCCAGATCCCACCATCCCCTTAAGGTCCCACCATACCCTCCAGGTCCCCACCATCCCCTCCAGATCCCCACCAACCCCTCCAGATCCCCACCATCCCCTTCAGGCCCCCACCATCCCCTCCAGGTCCCCAGCATCCCCTCCAGATCCCCACCAACCCCTCCAGATCCCCACCATCCCCTCCAGGTCCCCACCATCCCCTTCAGGCCCCCACTATCCCCTCCAGGTCCCCACCATCCCCTCCACGACCCCACCATCCCCTCCAGGCCCCCACTGTCCCCATCCCTCCAGATCCCACCATCCCCTCCAAGTCCCCACCATCCCCTCCAGATCCCACCATCCCCTCCAGGTCCCCACCATCCCCTCCAGGTCCCCACCATCCCCTCCAGGACCCGACCATCCCGTCCAGGACCCCACCATCCCCTCCAGGCCCCCACTGTCCCCATCCCTCCAGATCCCACCATCCCCTCCAAGTCCCCACCATCCCCTCCAGATCCCACCATCCCCTCCAGATCCCACCATCCCCTCCAGGCCCCCACCATCCCCTCCAGGCCCCCACCATCCCCTCCAGGTCCCCACCATCCCCTCCAGGTCCCACCATCCCCTCCAGGTCCCCACCATCCCCTCCAGGACCCGACCATCCCCTCCAGGACCCGACCATCCCGTCCAGGACCCCACCATCCTCTTCAGGTCCCCACTGCCCCCATGTCCTCCAGGTCCCCACTGTCTCCATCCCCTCCAGGTCCCCACTGTCCCCATCCCCTCCAGGTCCCTTCGTCCCCTCCAGGTCCCCACTGTCCCCATTCTCTCCAAGTGCCACCACCTTCTCCAGGTCCCCATCGTCCCCTCCAGGACCCTACCATCTCCGCTAGGTCCCACCATCCTAGGGCTTCCCCAGATCTCCCTCTGGGTCCCACCGTTCTCTCCGGGTCCCATCATCCCTAGGCGCCCTCACACCGCCGCACCCTCGCGCCCAGAACCGCCTCTGTCCCCGACCCTCTCCCAGCGCTGCCCGCATACCCCGCCCCCCGCCAGAGATGTGGGAAGGAGGGCTCGGGCTGTGTCAGCCACAGCGCGCGGACGGAGCCGAGGGCGAACGCCAGAGCTTGGGCCGGGCCCCCAACAGGTCAGCGCCGTCGCTCACCTGAGGGACGCCAGACTCGCCCCAGAGCAGATCCGGGGCGCCGCCACCGCTCGGCGCCTGCGCAGAGAAGGCCGGGCGAGCCGCGCGCAGGCGCGGGGCGGGCGTGCGGGGCGGGCGCCCCAGGCGCGGGGCCGGCGAAAACGCAGCGCCTTGCGGCTTCTGGTTCCGAGGTTTGTCCTTACCCCTTCCGCTCGCGGCGGAAGTGAGGAGGGGGGGGTCCTTCGACCCCAGCCCGGCCGGATGGACCGCGAGACGCGCGCGCTCGCTGACCGCCACTTCCGAGGCCTGGGGGGCGGTGTCCCTGGCGTCGGCCGGGCCCCGGGCCGGGTAGCCTTTGTCTCGGATCCGGGCGCCTTCTCCTACGTCGACTTCGTGCGGGGCTTCCTGCTGCCCAACCTGCCCTGCGTGTTCTCCGGCGCCTTCACGCAGGGCTGGGGCAGCCGGCGGCGCTGGGTGACGCCCGCGGGGAGGCCCGACTTCGACCACCTGCTGCGGACCTACGGTGGGGCGGCGAACGCAGACCCCGGGCAGGGAGGGGAGGCCGGCGGAACCCGGGCTCGGGAGGTCCCCGCCCAGAGAGGGGCACCAGGGAGGGTGAGGGGGCCGGGCGCGTGGCCCCTGGAGAGTTCCTCTGCAGACGGTTTGGCGTGAGGACGGGGCCCAGGGAGATGGCGTGGACCGTGCCTGGCTTTCATTTCAGGAGACGTGGTTGTACCAGTGGCAAACTGTGGGGTCCAGGAATACAACTCGAACCCCAAAGAGCACATGCCCCTCAGAGACTACATCACCTACTGGAAAGAGTACATCCGGGGGGGCTACTCCTCTCCCAGGGGCTGTCTCTACCTCAAAGACTGGCACCTCTGCAGGTAATGGGGCTTGGGATGCTCCCAGGCGCTGCCTTGCCTAGCACGGGAACCCAGAGGCCTTTCTCTGGAAGGCGGCCCGGCAGCACGAAGAGGAGCTGTTTTCCCCCGTGAAGTACTTTAATCTGTTTAAAAGAAACTGGGTTGTCTTCGGCATGGGTGCAAGTGTTGTTCTTTGGGAAGTCAATATGTATTTTTTTTTTCCTTTTTTTAAATGGATCCCCTCAGCCTTCCTAGTAGCTGAGATTATAGGCATGCACCTCCACGCCGAGCTAATTACTAAATTTTTTTTTTTTTTGTAAGAGACTAGATTATCCCACGTTGCCCTGTCTGGACTTGAACTCCTGGGATCAAAACACTGATTATAGGCGTGAGCAGTACTTTTTCAGAAGCAGAACCATTGGCGTCAGACTGTCTCCCCCCACCCCACCAGCAGCAGCAGCTGGCTCAGAGAGGGTGCTGCGGCCCCTTGGCTGCAGGCAGCTGGCAGCTGCTCTGGAACTGAGCGGTCTCAGGTGCCCCCTCGTGCTGCCCTGGTCTTCTTGTGTCTCACGCGCCGTTGGTGGTGCATTCGCACCCTCTTCACAGGGACTTCCCGGCGGCGGCGGAGGACGTATTCACCCTGCCGGTGTACTTCTCTTCTGACTGGCTGAATGAGTTCTGGGATGCGCTGGAGGTGGACGACTACCGCTTTGTGTACGCAGGGCCTGCAGGCAGCTGGTGAGACCACAGATGTGGGGGTGGCGGGCTGGGAGGCTCAGGGTGGCAAGAGGGGGTTGCTTGGCACAGGCCTCACAGTGGGTGCCTCGAGACCAAGGGGCCACCCCCCCTTCAGATGCAGACCTCTAGGGTGCCAAGCAAAGCTCGTACCAGCCCCTGCAGGCACGAACCAGACGCTCTTGCTGCTGCAGGTCCCCATTCCACGCTGACATCTTCCGCTCCTTCAGCTGGTCCGTCAACATCTGTGGGAGGAAGAAGTGGCTCCTCTTCCCACCAGGGCAGGAGGAGACTCTGCGGGACCGCCATGGCAGCCTGCCCTATGATGTCACCTCCCCGGCACTCTGCGACACGCACCTGTACCCGCAGGGCCAGCTTGCTTGCCCACCCCTGGAGGTCACGCAGGAGGCGGGCGAGATGCTGTTTGTGCCCAGTGGCTGGCACCACCAGGTACACAACCTGGTAAGGCAGTGAGGCGCCCCGAGGCCTGGATCCAGGATGTGCTGCTCTCCTGTCAGGGGCCTTCCTGCAGGAAGACGGCAGCGCCTCCTCCCCACTGTCCCAGCCAGAGCGGGGCTGGGATGGGGTGGCTCATGGGTGAGGCTGGTCCCTTCACAAGGTGGCCTCACTGAGGCCCAGCCTGTTTCACCCCTGCCGGTCCCTGGATCTACTTGCCCTGGGCTCGCTGTGGCCTGAGGTGGTCCCAGTCTGATACCCACTTCCCTGCTGAGCAAGCCCCACTGGGAGACAGGAGGGCCCTTCTGGCTGCAGAGGGCTGGACCCCACAGTGGGTTCCTGGTGCAGGAGGTGTGGGCTGGTTGGGGGGCACCTGCGGTGGGTTCAGGCCTGTCTGCACCATGCCCCTTCCAGGATGACACCATCTCCATCAACCACAACTGGGTCAATGGCTTCAACCTGGCCAACATGTGGTGCTTCCTGCAGCAGGAGCTGCGTGCCGTGCAGGAGGAGGTCAGCGAGTGGAGGGACTCCATGCCAGACTGGCACCACCACTGCCAGGTGGGGCGGCTGCACACGGAGGCCACTGGGGCCAGGTCCTCGTGAGGCCTGCAGGCTCGGGGTGGGTGTGGCTGTCAGGCCGAGCTGTGGGTAGGCACAGGCTGTGAGAGTGGAGTAGCCTGGCCTGAGCCCCGGGAGGCTTTTGGGCTGTGTGGCTCAGATCCCCTTGTTCCCCGCCCGGCTTCTGAGTGCCTCTGTCTTACCGGTCCCCACTTTGTCCTTGGAGAATGGGCACACGTCCGGTTCTTTGCAGCCTGCACTGTGTCCTCGGCTCACTGGCCTCTTCCTTCTGCGCAGGTCATCATGAGGTCCTGCTCAGGCATCAACTTTGCAGAGTTTTACCACTTCCTCAAGGTCATTGCTGAGAAGAGGCTTCTGGTCCTGGGGAAGGCATCCGCCAGGGACGATGCTGGGTTGGGCTTCGAGCAGGCAGCCTTTGACGCTGGGCGCATCACAGACGTGCTGGCCTCCTTGGTTGGGCACCCCGACTTCCAAAGAGTGGACACCAGCATGTTTTCACCACAGCCCAAGGAGCTGCTGCAGCAGCTGAGGAAGGCTGTTGCTGCCACCTCCGCCCCATAGCACCTGTCGAGAGGACAGAAGGATGGGCGGAGGAAAGGGCGAGAGCCAGCCTCCTGCTCCAGGGCCCTTCCAGAAATAAAGAGCGCCCTCCGTATGACCTGGGACTCACCCCTGTGGAGCCTCGTGGCCTGGCTATTCATGGCCACTGGGCTTTTTTCGGGTGAGGCCCAATGAGGTCAGGAACCCAAGATGGGATGTGGCCCTTCTGACCTGCAGCAGGCCTGCTGGGAGCTCAGGGGTGCGCCATGACCGCCCCTCTCTTGGGGGCCCTGCCTTCTTAAGCTGACAGGAGTCCATGTCTGGTTTGCCTTCTCTGGAGGCCCCTCTCTGTAGACCAGCCCTATTCCCTCATCAGGCCTAGGTGGCCACCCCTGACTGCCCTGTGGGCTCAGGGAGGGGTTGGAGCAGTGCTGGGCAACCTCACCAGGGCCTCCAGGTGATGGGCCGCAGAGTCAGGGGCCTGCGTCTTTACGGGTCCCCAGAGGGGATGGCCAGGCTGGGCTGGCCTCTAAGCAGGGCTGGCAAAGAGCCTTGTCCTCGGCTGCCTCCCTGCCTTCAAGGTAGCCTTTGCAGGGCCTGTGGGCAGCTGGAGAAGCCATGGATGTGGGGGTGGAATCCCATCTGCTGCTGAATCCGCACTTGGGCCTGGAGGGGCTGTGTCTGTTGTGCACTCACAGCTGGGTCTTCCCAAGGATGCTGTTCTCAGGAGCGGTGGGTCTCTGGCCCCTCTGCACACTGGGCATGATGGAGGTGTGGGCAGGCTTGTCCAGGCCAATCAAGGGTTCTGTCTGCTCAGCGGTGAACAGCCCAGGCCTGTGGTGGGGAATGGACTCTCGTGGGGTCCTTCTGCAGAGGGTGCTCCCAGGCCTCAGCCCTCTAGCAATCTACAGTGTGTGGAGACTGGCACTCTGCCAGCCCTGCCCTTGACCCAGAGGCCAGCATGTTTTCACCTGGTCAGCTGTCCCACCCCAGCAGGGGAGGAGGCATCCGAATCCACAGGGGTGGCACATGCCATGGCTTGTGCATTGCCTGCCTGTGGCATCCGCTGGGGCTGCTGGCACTTAGCTAGGATGGAAGCCTCCAAGAAGGGCAGAGGCTTTTGTCTGCTCTGTTCAGTGAATCATGCAAAGCATTTGCAGAGATGCCTTTACACAGTAGGTGCTTCATGTGTGTGTATCGAATGAGCTCCAGCCAACAACTTTCTAGAGACCCATATGCTGGGACCCTGGTCTGCGTGGGGATGCTCTGAGATGTCATCCAGCCTCCTACAGATGGAGCCCGCGCTGCCCAGACCACGCATGGCAGAGGTGCCTTGTAGGGGAGGAGGGGGAGGTAAAACATGCATGGCTGCAGCCTCACCTGGGCCAGACCCAGGCTGTGTGGGGCGTGGCTCACCCGTTTAGCCCCTCTGCCGACCTCTGAACTTGGGCCTCTTGGCACCCCACCACCCAGGCACAGGCTGAGGCCAAAGGTGTGGGTTTGTGCCCTGGGCACTGCTAGCAGGCTGCCGAGGTGCCTCTGCTGGAGCTGGGGCTCCCCTTTGAGCAGCAGGTTCAGCACCTGCAGGGGAGGGTCACCACCCAGTGGTGGGCACCAGTTGTCCTTCAGCTTCTGATGATGAGGGCGGCACTGCAGACCCCCAGGCGGCCAGGGCCCAGACCAAGCCCCCGGATCCTTGGTGACAGCCCCAGCAGGAAGAGCTCTCGGTGTTGAAACAGGATTAGAGGGGGAATTGTCCCGGATGTCTGTGTCTTCCAGTCTGTTAGCTGAGTGAGGGTAGTGCGTTCTGCTTGAGATCATGTATTAATACCATAGTCACAAACCATGGTGGAGGCAAGGGGTGCCAGCTGGCGGCTCAAGGTAGCACAGGTCACAGTCCGTTGCTGTCCAGCCTGTGTGGTCCTGCGCTCCTGACCTGGGTGTGAGGACCCTCGTGCTTCTGCAGTCAGAAGGCAGTGCACAGACATTCCCGAGGGCCTTGCTAGCCTCAGTCACTTTTTCTTGGTTAAAGCAAACCGAGAATCTCGGGCTGGGCTGTTAGGCAGCAAAGTAGCAAATGCCAGCAGCTCTGGGGGATACAGAGCCCTCTACAGTGCAACACGTGAACTGCAGCCAGCACCGATGGCTCCCTCATCACCCACGGTGACTCCTCTAGCCTACCTGACTCCAGCTTGGGGGAAAAAATGCTGACATCAGCGCCAGGTGAGGTGTGGGGCAGCCCCTGTGCAGAGTGTGGCTAGGAAGCAGTCTGAGGTGTCAGGCAGGATGCCCCTTCCCCAAGTATGCCGCCCTGGGAGCCTGTGTGGGGTCAGGGAGGCGTGTTGTCAGGACACCTTTGCAAAGGGAATTGTACCTCTGCAAGAGGCTGGGCAGGCTGGGCTGCATTGCCCTGAGAAGCAGCCTCCTTCCTGAGTGCGAGGTGAGGAACTGCACAGGTGCAGAGATTAGCCCCTGCCCTTTGTGTGTCATCCCTGCCAAGTGTTGAGGAAGGACAGGCAGGCCACAGCTACCTGACACTCCTGAGGAAAGGGGTCAGAGAAACTGCAGACACTCAAGACCTAAGACTGCATGGGAGCCGCACAAAGGTAGACATAATTGCAAGTGTGGGGACGATGGCTGTGCACCCCACCATGCTTGGGTGAGGGCGTGCAGTTGCCCAGATCCCTTGGGGAGTGGGACCTATGGGACCCCATGGGAAGACTGGAGAAGTCAGGCTGTGCTTTGTCTGCAGACTATGCCGGGAGGACACAGGGCCAGGCAGTATGACGGGGTCTATGGGCACCCCCAGCACGTGCCTGCCCTGCCCTGGCCTTGCAGGTGTGATTGGCCGGAATCCATGGAGTCAGAGACAGGATTATCATTGCCAGCTGTTGCAAAGCCAGGCTTTCTGCATCCAGGGGGCTGTGGCCTCCAGAGAAGGTGCCTGCCCCAGTGACCAAGGTCATCCTCGTGCTTGTGCCCCTCACCCAGCTGACCCAGCAGAAGAAGCAGCTCCTTGCCAGCTACCCTGGAGCCCACATTCCAGGTCTGTGACATCCCTGATGGCCACATCCAAGGCCACGTCCTTCCCTTTGTTCATCCATGCTCCAAGTGTCAGCCTCAGCCCTGTCCACCACTGTGTGGTTGGCTGTGGCAGGTAATGGTGCCAGTGTCCCAAGAATTCCAACCACCAGCTGCATCCCCGGGCAGAGAGAAGGCAGGCCTTGGTTTCCAAGTCAGTGACTCCTTTCACTGGCCCAGAAGACTGCGTTTCCCAGCCCTAGCTTCACAGGCTTCCCTTCCGCCTGTCCAGGGAAGGGGAGGGGGCTTGTGGGTGGGGAAAGACATCATCAGAATTGCAGGGCTGATCCAGGATATGATGGCTTGACCCAGATGGTCAGTCATGTGGTCAATGCCAGTGGCTGCAACCTCGGGCCCCTGGAGCAGTATGGACAGTCCCTTTTCCTAAGCCCTCAGCCTGAGCTTGGCCAAGATAGGGACCAAGGTGTCCAGTGTCCTGTGGTCTACCCCCAAACTCAGCAGCCCTGGAGGCAGGAACTCTAGGGGCCTGGGCCTCACCCATCTGGAAGCTGACCCTGGAAGTCCCTTCCACAGGTCCCAGCTGTCCTCCCACTGCAGGCTCTGACATACAGGAAAACAGCTGGAGCTAGGCTCCTACCCTGTTCCTGTGGGAGAGCCAGACCCTGTCCTGAAGCTAGAGGAAAATCCACAGGTAGAATCCTGCAAAATGCACCCCAAATAGACCCTGCCTGGGGCCGCATGCCCCAAACAGACCCCACCCGGATTCTACACCCAAATAGCCCCATCTGGGTATGCATACCCCATCTGGCTGGTGGATCCTGGCCCTCCTTCCTCAGCAAGCCTGCCAGAGGTGCTCTGTTGACTGACCAACTCCTCACCCCAGCCTGTGGCTCCAGCAGGGACAGCTCTGTGCCTGAGCCCAGGCCACAGACTGCACCACCCCTGGTCCTTGGTCTCCCAGCCCCGCAGGCTGCTTTCAGTTCAGAAGGAACTGCAGGCAATTCAAATATGTGGAAGCAATCAATGCACTTCAAACTTAAGAAATCAAAAGGGACATTAGAAAATACATTGAATGGCCAGGCAGGGTGGCTCATGCCTGTAATCCCTGCACTTTGAGTGGCAGAGGCAGGTGGATCACCTGAGGTCAGGAGTCCCAGACCAGCCTGATCAACATGGTGAAACCCCATCTCTACTAAAAATACAAAAATTAGCCAGGTATGGTAGCACAGGCCTATAATCCCAGCTACTTGGAAGGCTGCCGCAGGAGAATCACTTGAACCCATGAAAGATATGACCAAGTTCTTCCTCAAATGAAGCATATTCTATCTGCCTTCTCTCAAGCACCAAGAACCCTGACTCCATTTGTTTCCTAGCAGGCATGCCCAGGCATGTTTAACTTGTAACGCATACCTTTCCTTATTTGGGTAGGTCAATTCTTTTCTAAGTAACTTCCTCTTTTTTTTGCTCTTTCCTGCCCCTTACCTATTTAGGAAAGTTTTAAGATATTAGCCAGGGTCTAGCTTAGGTTGTGGGGTCCAGCTCCAGCCAACAGATGCAGGACACAGCAATAGGGACCCAGCTGCATAAGGGATAAATTTTTTCCTTTTTCGTCTGTTCGTTGCACTCTTGTGGCAAGACTATTGGCGAGTAGTGCTCTTTCCGCAGAAAGTAAAATTGCCTTCTAAGAAAATTTATGATCTGAGTGCTAACTCTTCTTGGCGACACCAGAGAATAAGCATTTTCTTCCAACAAATTTGGTGGCCTGTACAAGGAGCCATTCCCCTCCAGAAGGGCCCTTGGTTCTCTCTCGTGAGGCAGTGCATTCACTGCCTCTTGCAGTGGCCTCAGGAGTAGGGAGCCAGGGCCCACCTGGTGTGAGGAATAAACCTTGGATTCTCAGCAATGCAGGGAAAAAGAAAGCTTGCAAAACCAAGACGATCACGCAGCTACGTGCACAGACCAAGGTACGAAGTGTCACAGGAGGGTGAAAAAGTACTTCCTTGGTGGTCGGGATATTCTGGAAGTTGAAAGTGCACATGATTGGCGGTAAGTCCCACTGCTGGACACGGTGAGTGGGTCCTATCTGTGGTTCCGTGGCTACCTCATACAGCTTAGGGCAGATTCTGCTGTGGGGTTTATACCAGCATGCTAATGCTAAGAGGGTCCTACATTCCCAGGAGGGAAGCAGGTATGTAGGACGAAGCAGGTGGAAAGTGTGAGAAACCTCCAGGAGGGGATTAAGATCCTCTCCCAGGGAGAAGAAAGGCAAGAAATCTCAAGCACGTGGGTTTGAGTCTTGAACAAGACAGAAAAGGGTTAAACAAGAAATCTGTAGGTTGAGATTGAGTTTTACTGGTACCCAGTATGGGGAATGTTTCCAGGAAGGCAGGAGTGGGGATAAGTACAGGTGATCAAATTACACCTAACAGTCCCTTAGGACTTACATTAAAATATTGGAAAGACAATGAGAGGACTAGGGAAATGCAGCAGCAGATGATAAAATGTCGCTACTTCATCTGGCCAAGGGAGTCAATCCTTAAACCCACAGTTTTCTGGCCAAAGTTTGGATAGGATGAAGATTGCATTTGGCGACTCCTGATGATGTATGTCACCAACAAAAGTCCTGTTTTACAAGAAGAAATAGATTACACCCTCTGTTGGCAGCAAGGGCCTGTCCTTCTGTATCCCTTAAAATTGATAGAGATAGAGAAAGAAAGAGAGGGAAAGAAGGAACCAGAAACCGCCACATTTGACAAGAACAAAGTCTGCCTCTAATGTTGTTGGGACTCTTTAAGCCGTCTTTCCCCCATTCCCCAATCCTGACCTGCCTGCTCCTCCTCTGGCAACTGCTGCTGCTCTGGGTCCTGTCTGGACCTGGCTCCAGACCCTTCTGTCCAGGTTATTTCTACCCCTGTAACCCAGACTCTCGGGAGTTGTCACCCCAAAGACCTGCACATTGCCAGCTCCAGCATCCTTCTCTGAGGAAAGGGCTTCAGTGGGAAGCAGAACAATGTAGCAGAGATATCCAGAGTCTCTGTTTTCCTTCTGCATCTAAGGACTCTACCCCAAAGCTCTTCCCTTTGAGGTAAGTACCACAAGGAGTGGTAGGGTGGGGGGCTACTGGCTTTGTGAATGCCCCCTTGGCCAGATCTGAAGTCTAAAGTTTAAAGAAAGAACTCAGGCCGGGCGCAGTGGCTCACATCTGCAATCCCAGCACTTTGGGAGGCCGAGGTGGGTGGATCACGAGGTCAAGAGATCGAGACCATCCTGGTCAACATGGTGAAACCCCGCCTCTACTAAAAATACAAAAATTAGCTGGGCATGGTGGTGCATGCCTGTAATCCCAGCTACTCAGGAGGCTGAGGCGGGACAATTGCCCGAACCCAGGAGGCGGAGGTTGCGGTGAGCCGAGATCGCGCCATTGCACTCCAGCCTGGGTAACAAAAGCGAAACTCCGTCTCAAAAAAAAAAAAAAAAAAAAAAAGGGATTGAATTGAAGAGAAATTATAATTAAATGGATTCGGGAGTCCACACCCCGACCTCAAAGTCTTTCTAAGGCTTTTAATATACAGCAAGAAAAAAATGAGGGGCCCATGAAGTTTTTAGACAGATTGAGGGAGCAGATGGGGAAATATGCAGATTTAGACCCAGAAGAACCTCTGGGACAAAGCACGTAAAAGATATATTTTGTCACTAACAGCTGGCCAGACATTGCAAGAAAGTTGCGAAAATTAGAATAACTGGAAAAATCGATCTATGGAGGAGCTCCTAGGAGAGGCCCAAAAAGTGTGTGTAAGGAGAGATGAAGAGAAGCAAAGACAGAAAGCGAGAATCTTGGCAGAGCTCGCCAAGGGAAATGATACCAGGGCCTAAATTTAGATAATCGTCTGGAGTAGATGAGAGAGGGAGGGCAAGGAATTCAGGAATGCAGAAAGATAGATGGCAAGGTCCGTACGTTAGAGAAGAGAATCAAAGCAAATAGATGCTACAAATGTGGGAAACCAGGCCTTTCAAGAGAGAGTGTCCTGAATTAGAGAAACAGGAGGAAATCCTTCTGCTCATGCCTACGGTTGAAGAGTAGGGGCATCAGGGGTTCTGTCTTTTTGATGTTGAGTCCCACCAGGAGCCCTTGAAAAATGTAGGGACCCATACATGAATCAATTACCTTTTTAACTGACTCATGGCTGCTCGCTGATCTGTTTGCTTTTCCCCAGCTGATTTCACTTGTTCCCCAGAAGAATTGCTCATCTCTGGGGTAAAGAGGAGGGATTTAAAGCAAAAGTTTTGGAAAGTACAGAAGTGAAATAAGAAAATCATTCAACTTACATCCAATTCTTTGTTAATTCCTGAAGCAGAAACTAATCTGCTAGGAGAGATGTGATGTTAAACCTCGGTATCGTTTTGCAGGTTGACCTGACAGGTTTTCTAACCTCTCCACATCTGCTAACGACCATAGATGAAAAGTTCATGTCTCCTGATGTCTGGGCAAAGGAAGGAAAACGGTGAAAGCTGCTAATTTCCTGAATACACACTAAATATAAGATTCCAGGGTAAATAGAAGGAAGCAATACCCTATCTCTTTGGAAGGAAGAAGGGGGTTAAAACCTGTAATAGAAAGTCTTGCTAAAGACGGGCTTCTTGAACCCTGCATGTCACTATACAGCACTCCAATTTTGCCCATCAAGAAGCCAGACAGCTCATACTGACTAGTACAGGACCTTAGAGCTATTAATCAGGTAGTCCAGATCACTCATCCCGTTGTGCCTAACCCTTACACTATTCTTAGTAAAATTCTCTATAATCACCAATGGTTTACAGTAACAGACTTAAAAGCTGCTTTCTGGGCATGTCCCGCTGCTGTGGATAACTGAGCTGTATTTTCTTTCAAATGAGAAGATCCCCATTCAGGATGAAAGTAGCAATATACATGGACAGTGTTATAAGTAAAATTTCAATGCTGCAAAAGAATAGCACTCGAAGATATGTCCTCCGAGCAAGGTAGTTTACTTCTCCAAGGGTGTGGGGTGCATGGGATGGAGCAGTGATGGCCACCACAGGCTTGGACAAGGCGGGAAGGGGTGCTTTTGCCTGATGGGGGTCATCCCTACTGCTGTGTTGTCGCCTGTTGGCTAGGTTCAGACCGCACAAGCTAGACTAATCCTGATTGCTATTTTAAAAGGAGCAGGGGTCCAAGCTGGAGTGGCAGGGTGGGTGTTTTGGCAGGTGGGTGTCTATAGGTGTGTCAGAATAGGCAGCCCAGGATAACCTGCGTGGTAACCAGGATAACTCAGGATGGAGCCGGGGGAGGGAAAGCAGGTAAGAACTACTGATTAGAACCCGTGGAGAAGGTTTTTACTAGAATTACAAGGAAGGTAAACTTTAACATGGAGAATTACAGAATAAGAGAGCTGAACATACGGCAGACTAATTCTCTGAAGAGAAACTTGGGGTTCACTGCAACAACAGTTTTACCACAAGGATTTACAGACTCGCCTAACCTATTTAGCCAAATTTTAGAGCGAATTATGGAGAAAGTTGCTGTTGTGAAGTAGTAGCTGCATTTACTTCAATATGTGGGAAGTAGAAAAGTTCCTTTTTAAAGTTTCCTTTCTTGTTAAATCGTAAGTATGCTAATAACTCTTTGTCAAGCCCTACTCTATGTAGCTGTTAAACATGTTAAACTTACATGCACATCGTATATTCTATATCCTCGTACTTTAACCAACATATCTGTGCTGGACATGCTCTCAGACATGTCCCAGCTCTCCATTGCTTTTACCTGTTTAGAGAAGTTTTGTTAGCCAATCGGGTTTTAGTTTAGATTGTGAGGTCTGGCTCCAGCCAATGGAGATCAGACATAGCAGTAAGGAAAACCCCAAATGCATATGGAATAAATGCGTCTGTTTTCCTTTTTTCATTGTACTCTTGTGGCAAGATGGCTAGCGAGAGTCCCCTTCCTGCAGTCCAGGAAGTAAAAATTGCATTGCTGAAAGATCCTTTGTCTCAATGCTAATTTTTCTTTGCAGCACTGAGCATGTTTCCAACATCTATTTCCAACAAATATATGGATGATATCCTTATATCTGGTGAAGAGGTATTAAAGGTTGCTGAGTTTTCCAGATACATTCTTAATTATTTGCAATCTGAAAGGTTACGAGTCTCAAAAGAGAAACTTCAATACGTAGAACATGAAGTTAAGTACTTAGGTCACTTAATTAGTGCAGGCAAGAGATGAATAGGGTCTGAATGGGTTGAAGGAATTGTGACTTTACCTTTGCCTCAAACTAAGCAAGAACTCAGAAAATTTCTAGGGTTAGTTGGGTATTGTCCCTTATGGATTGACTCCTATGCATTAAGAAGCAAACTTCTATATGAAAAGCTAATTAACCAGGACAGAATCCACTTACATGGTCCTCTGAGGAAGATGATCACGTCGAAGAGTTAAAGGAAATACGTAACTGTTCCTGTCCTAGCGTTACCCTCCCTGGAGAAACCATTTCATCTTTTTATTAACGTAAATAATGGAGTCACTTTAGGAGTGCTTACTCAGGAATATGGAGGCCACTGGCAGCCAGTGGCTTTCCTGTCAAAGATGTTAAACCCCATTGCCTGCAGATGGCCACAATGCATTCAATCTGTGGCAGCCACAGCAATACTACTCAACGAAAGTAGAAAGCTAACTTTTGGAGGATACCTGACAGTGAGTACACCTCATCAAGTCAGAGTCATCTTAAATTAAAAAGCTGGAAGATGGCTGACTGATTCCAGGATCTTAAAATTTGAAGCTATCTTATTAGAAAAGGATGACCCACAGATAATTTGCTTAATCCAGCCAGCTTCTTCACAGGGGACCCACTGTTAGAAAAGGAACACCTGTGTTTAGATTTAATTGCCTTTCACATAAAAGTTCAGATTTAGTAGAAACCCCCTTCAAGACAGGGCAACATTTATAGATGGCTCTTCCAGGGTGATTGAAGGGCAGTGATGGTAGGGGTGCCAAGAAAGCCCTGTGCAAAACTTCTTGCCTAGTTCACAGCCATCTCACACACACACACTTGTCGATGAACAGTGTCAATCTCTAAAATATTTGAAGAGATTTATTCTGAGCCAAATATGAGTGACGATGGCCCATGACACAGCCCTCAGGAGGTCCTGAGAACATGAGCCCAAAGTGGTTGGAGCAGAGCTTGGTTTTATACATTTGCAGAGATACGAGATATCAAATACATTTAAGATACACATTAGTTTGGTCCAGAAAGGCAGGACAACTTGAAGTGGGGGCTTCCAAGTTCTAGGTAGGTTTAACAGTTTTCTGATTGGCAATTGGTTGAAAAGGTTATTATCAACAGAACGGAATGTCTGGGTTGTATTAAGAGTTGTGGAAACCAAAGTTTTGTCATGCAGATGAAGCCTCCAGGTAGCAGGCTTCAGAGACAAGAGATGCGAAATGTTTCCTATCAGACTTAAGGTCTGTGTCACTGGAATGCTGGAGGGTATAATGAGGCATGCCCGACCCCTGCTTCCCGTCGTTGCCAGAACCAGTCTTTCAGGATAACTTTGGAATGTCCTGACAGAGAATTCCATTCAGATGGCTGGGGGAGAGCTGGGGGCTTAAAGTTTTGTTTAAACACTCAAACCAAGTAAGTAAAGATTTGATAGCTGGGCGGACGGAACTTTGTAGTTTCTGGGCAAATAATTATCAGACGCTGGAATGTAAACCGGCATAAGGATTATGGAGTGCACCATCCCTACGAACATGCTATTTTATTGTAGTCTATACACTAGAGCAGTGTTTCCATCTGTGTAATTCGACCCATTGAAGATTCACAAATTAGTTTACTGGGTGAGAACAAACTTTTTTCTTTTTTTTGAGACGGAGTTTCGCTCTCGTTACCCAGGCTGGAGTGCAATGGCGCGATCTCGGCTCACCGCAACCTCCACCTCCTGGGTTCAGGCAATTCTCCTGCCTCAGCCTCCTGAGTAGCTGGGATTACAGGCACGCGCCACCATGCCAGCTAATTTTTTGTATTTTTAGCAGAGACGGGGGTTTCACCATGTTGACCAGGATGGTCTCGATCTCTTGACCTCGTGATCCACCCACCTCGGTCTCCCAAAGTGCTGGGATTACAGGCGTGAGCCACCGCGCCCGGCTGAGAACAAACATCTTTTAATAGGTTCGAACAGTGTTAACATTAATTTTCTGTCAACAAATTTAAAGTACAAGAGACACGATTCTCATTCTTTGGGATTCATCTGCAAAACATAGATGTAGGTTCCAAAACTACAGAACGTTTCGCCAACAAAAAACCCTAACGGTGGATAACACAGATCGGTGCGCCCACATGGCGCTTCCCCATCCGCCCCACAGAGTCCCAGGCTGCGAGTCCGGGGTTTGAAAAAGAAGCGGAATCCACGGCGCTATCCCGTGGGAAAGCGCAATCCTGACCTTAGGCCCCGGGGCCCTGCGGAACTGACTCCCGAAAGTGAACACACTTCCTCTCTCGGATCGCAGCAGAGGCCGCAGAGGCGCTTGGGAAATGTAGTCTTCCTCCTTCAAGAGAAGGAGCTCGTGGGCTCCGTCTGCGCATGCCCCGCCCGCTCCGCCATTTTGCCCGGTGAATTTGAACTCTGCGTTCTCTGGACTGCCCGCAGCTCTAGGGTCGGGTTGGGCGTCCCGGAAGGTGGTTACGAGGGCGAAGGTGAGACCGCGGCCTTGGGGGTCCTGGGGAGCGAGACGGGGCTCCCTTGGTGCGAGGGTGGGGGGCTTGGGCGACTGAGGCTGCGCTGTCCCCTGGCCGTTGCGTCTGAGGCGGCGCTCGGAAGGGCGGGTGTGGCCTTTGGGCGCAGAAGCGGTGCGGGAAGCGGACGGCCAGGGTGGGCCCGAGGTGGTAGGGGCGTTGTGGGCTGGGAGTGGGCGGGGCTCCCCCGGCTAGAAAGGCATCTTCCACTCTGAGACTGCACTGAAAATCTACTGTCCAGTGTAGCCACCTTCAGGGATGGTTTCGGTCGGGTCTGGGTAACGTGCCGCGCTTCCCTTTGCTGCTGCCCCTGCACTTGGACGTTATGGAGACGGCTGCTTTCCTTAAACCGCGTGGAGCAGCTTCCGCTGCCTCCGCCTTTCCTTCTGCAGTTTCCTCGTCTCTCAGTCCGTACAGAACTGAAGAGACTTGCAGCCGCCTTGACTGTTTCACTTTCCTGTCTTTGGTTTGTTCACTGGACAGTGCTTTTTCTTTCCCACCGCGCTCACAGCTTGGCTGAGTGGTGCATTCCTCGGAAAATTATCTCTGGTTTTTGATGTAAAGTGAGAGATTTGCAACTCTTCTTTTTACCTGAACACTTAGAGACGTGTGTGTGTTTGTGTTGACCAGGATGGTCTCGATCTCTTGACCTCGTGATCCACCCGCCTCGGCCTCCCAAAGCGCTGTGATTACAGGCACGCGCCACCGTGCCCAGCTAATTTTTTGTATTTTTAGTAGAGACGGGGTTTCACCGTGTTGACCAGGATGGTCTCGATCTCTTGACCTCGTGATCCACCCGCCTCGGCCTCCCAAAGTGCTGGGATTACAGGCGTGAGCCACCGCGCCCGGCCCATTATATGGTTATTAATTGTCCTAATTTTAAAGTTTTTGTGACTCTGGGAATAAGGGAGTTGAGGGGAGAGAGACGCAGGGAAATGGCCAGTCCATGGAGCATTCAGAACATGGGCAACATTAGTTTGTCGTTTTATATGAGTGTGATTTGTAGCACCCTCCTCTCAAACAATTAAAATAGTGACATCGAAAAGTACTGATCCCATTGGCTGGATGCAGTGGCTCATGCCTCTAATCCCAGCACTTTGGGAGGCTGAGGTGGGCAGATCACCTAAGGTCAGGAGTTCGAGACCAGCCTGGGCGACATGATGAAACCCCCTCTCTACTAAAAGTACAAAAATTAGCCAGGCGTGGTGGTGTGTGCCCATAGTTCCAGCTACTTGGGAGGCTGAGGCAGGAGAATTGCTTGAACCCAGGAGGCAGAGGTTGCCGTGAGCTGAGATTGTGCCACTGAACTCCAGCTTGGGCTCGATCTCAAAAAAAAAAAAAAAAAAAAAGTAAATCACAGATCACTATAATGGATATAACAGTAAAAAAGTTTAAAATATTGTGAGATGAGGGCCGGGCGCGGTGGCTCACGCTTGTAATTCCAGCACTTTGGGAGGCCGAGGCGGGTGGATCACGAGGTCAAGAGATCGAGACCATCCTGGTCAACACGGTGAAACCCCGTCTCTACTAAAAATACAAAAAATTAGCTGGGCATGGTGGCGCGTGCCTGTAATCCCAGCTACTCAGGAGGCTGAGGCAGGAGAATTGTCTGAACCCAGGAGGCGGAGGTTGCCGTGAGCCAAGATCGCGCCATTGCACTCCAGTCTGGGTAACGAGAGCGAAACTCCGTCTCAAAAAAAAAAAAAAAAAAAAAAAAAAAAATATTGTGAGATGAGATGAGCACATGCTGTTAGAAAATGATGCTGATAGATTTGCCCCACATGGTTGCTGAAAACCTTCAATTTGTGGAAAACACAGTATTTGTTAATCCTAGTGAAGTGAAGCACAGTAAAACAAGGTTGCATTGCTTTGATTCCCCGTGAAATTTAAAGTCTTTTTTTTTCTAATTCTCTTAAGGATGTCCATGATAGTTTGATGGGAATAGCATTGAATCTTATTAATTACTTTGGGCGGTGTCACCATTTTCATGATACTGATTCTGTCCATGAAGATGGAATATTTTTCCATTTGTTTGTGTCCTCTCTGATTTCCTTGAGCAGTGGTTTGTAGTTTTCCTGGAAGAGGTCTTTCATGTCCCTCCTTAGCTGTATTCTTAGGTGTTTTATTCTCTTGTAGCAATTGTGAATGGGAGTTCATGATTTGGCTCTCTGCTTGTCTATTGTTGCTGTATAGGAATACTTGTGATTTTTGCACATTGATTTTGTATCCTGAGACCTTGCTTAAGTTGCTTATCAGCTTAAGAAGCTTTTGGGCTGAGATGATGGGATTTTCTAAATATAGGATCACATTGTCCACAAACAGGCAATTTGACGTCCTCTATTTCTATTTGAATACTCTTTTTTTTTTTCTCTTGCCTGATTGCCCCGGCTAGAACTCCCAATACTATGTCGAATGGGAGTGGTGAGAGGGCATCCTTGTCTTGTGCCAGGTTTCAAGGGGCATGCTTGCAGCTTTTGGTCATTCAATATGATATTCACTGTATTTCATTCTACCCTTACTTATTTTTAGGATTGGAGCTCTCTCAAACTAAGTCTGTCACCACACTTGATGTCTAGAAATATGCTGATGGTCTCTTCTTGGTATTTCAGAAAGAATTTGCCCATGTATTTCTGCCTTCAAAGAAAGATGAAAAAAACTGGCTTTGAGAATGTCAGTAGATACCAGGAATCTTGTTTGACTTTTTGACTAGTGTTTCTGTTTTGCCGCAATTAAATAAAACTACTGTTTGTTGTTAAGATTTGTTAAGATTAGGCCAGGCAGATGGCTCACGCCTGTAATCCCAGCACTTAGGGAGGCCGAGGCAGGTGGATCACGAGGT
Source organism: Saguinus oedipus (assembly GCA_031835075.1). NCBI lineage: Eukaryota > Metazoa > Chordata > Mammalia > Primates > Cebidae > Saguinus > Saguinus oedipus. The sequence goes on along the minus strand of CM063188.1, from coordinate 1,052,285 downwards.
CAAGAGATCGAGACCATCCTGGTCAACATGGTGAAACCCCGTCTCTACTGAAAATACAAAAAATTAGCTGGGCACGGTGGCGCGTGCCTGTAATCCCAGCTACTCGGGAGGCTGAGGCAGGAGAATTGCCTGAACCCAGGAGGCGGAGGTTGCGGTGAGCTGAGATCCCGCCATTGCACTCCAGCCTGGGTAACAAGTGAAACTCCGTCTCAAAAAAAAAAAAAAAGATTTGTTAAGATTAGGAACTGCAGTCAATTTACAATAAATGTTGTTTTAGAAAACTTTGCTGTGAACAAGCCTATCCTTTTTTTCTACAGTGCTTTCTGTGGCTTGCATGAGCCGAAGTGGTTAATATTACAGTTTTTCCCAGTTAATAACCTGTTCTTGAAAATCATAAAAGTCCTTTTTTGTTCTTTCCTTTTTGTTTTGTTTTAGAGACAGTCTCACTCTTGTCACCCGAGCTGGAATTCAGTGGTGTGATGAGTCACAGTTTCAAGGGGAATGCTTCCAGCTTTTGCCCATTCAGTGTGATATTGGCTGTGGGTTTGTCATAAATAGCTCTTATAATTTTGAGATATGTTCCATCAATACCTAGTTTATTGAGAGTTTTTAACATGAAGGACGTTGAATTTATCAGAGGCCTTTTCTGCATCTATTGAGATAATCGTCATTTTTGTCACTGGTTCTGTTTATGTGATGGATTACGTTTATTGATTTGCACATGTTAAACCAGGCTTGCATCCCAGGGATGAAGCTGACTTCGATCGTGTCAGATAACCTTTTTGATGTGCTGCTGGATTCAGTTTGCCAGTACTTTACTGAGGATTTTTTTTTTTTTTTTTGAGATGGAGTCTTGCCCTGTTGCCCAGGCTGGAGTGCAGTGGCACGATCTTGGCTCATTGTAACCCCCACCTCCCAGATTCAAATGATTCTCCTGCCTCAGCCTCCCGAGTATCTGGGATTACAGGCGTGCGCCACAAAGCCCAGCTATTTTTTTTTTTTGAGACGGAGTTTCGCTCTTGTTACCCAGGCTGGAGTGCAATGGCGCGATCTCGGCTCACCGCAACCTCCACCTCCTGGGTCCAGGCAATTCTCCTGCCTCAGCCTCCTGAGTAGCTGGGATTACAGGCACATGCCACCATGCCCAGCTAATTTTTTGTATTTTCAGTAGAGACGGGGTTTCACCATGTTGACCAGGATGGTCTCGATCTCTTGACCTCGTGATCCACCCGCCTCGGCCTCCCAAAGTGCTGGGATTACAGGCTTGAGCCACCGCGCCCGGCCGGAATCCTGAGTTCTAATTTGATTACATTATGGTCTGAGAGGCTTTGTTACAATTTCAGTTCTTTTGCATTTGCTGAGGGGTGTTTTAATTCTAATTATGTGGCCGATTTTAGAGTGAGTGCCATGTGGCACTGAGAATAATGTATATTGTGTTGTTTTGGGGTGGGGAGTTCTATAGATATCTATTAGAGTCACTTGATCCCGAGTTGAGTTCAAGTCCTGAATATTCTTTTTATTTTTTATTTTTCTTTGAGATGGAGTCTTGCTCTGTCGCCTAGACTGGAGTACTGTGGTATGATTTCAGCTCACTACAACCTCTGCCTCCTGGGTTCAAGTGATTCTCTTGCCATAGCCTCCTGAGTAGCTGGGATTACAAGCACCCGCCACCACACCTGACTACTTTTTGTATTTTTTTTTTTTTTTTTATGAGACGGAGTTTCGCTCTTGTTACCCAGGCTGGAGTGCAATGGCACGATCTCGGCTCACCGCAACCTCCGCCTCCTGGGTTCAGGCAATTCTCCTGCCTCAGCCTCCCGAGTAGCTGGGATTACAGGCACGCACCACCATGCCCAGCTAATTTTTGTATTTTTAGTAGAGACGGGGTTTCACCATGTTGACCAGGATGGTCTCGATCTCTTGACCTCCTGATCCACCCGCCTCGGCCTCCCAAAGTTCTGGGATTACAAGCGTGAGCCACCGTGCCCGGCTAAAAGGTGGATGCCTAATACTTTTCTATTGAAACTCTGGCAAAATTGTCTTTTTTTTTTTTTCATGAGAAGAATGAGGAGGAACATTGTTGTGGTGGAGAAGAATTCTCTGTTGAAATTTCCTGTAAGTTTTTCTTCTAAAGCTTTGCCTAACTTTCTCAAAATACTCTCATAATAGCACATGTTATTGGGGTTTTTGGTTTTTGGTCCTGTAGAAAGTCAACAAGCAAAATGCCTTGAGCATTCTAAGACACTGTTGTTCTAGACCAGTCACCTTTTGCTGTGACTGGTCCACTTTCACCTCTTGGTAGCCATTGCTTTGATTGTATTTCTGACTTGAGGATTTCACTGGAACTGCTGTATTTGAACTCCTCTTACAATTATTTGAAGAAAAGCTTCAGGATCTTGATTGCACTTATGTAAAATTTCACTTGAAAGCTCTGTTCTTGTCTGCAGCTGATCAGGAAGCAAGAGTTTTCTAATCTATTGAGTGAAAAAAATTTTCAAATTGTGTAAATGTAACCAATTGAGATGGCTGTGGTGTTGGCTGTTGTTGTTTATGCTGTTGTCTTAAAGCAGGGCATGAACAAGATTAATTTTTTTCTGGTAAATTAATGTGAATTTTCTGCCACTGCAGTCTTTATCTTCAACATCTTATCTCTTTTTCCAATTGAGTTATTCATTTGTAAACTTGCAAATGTTGGAGGGCATTGTCCACATAAACTTGTCATAAAAAAAATCAGTGATTTTACTATTTTTTCACCCAAAATTGCCATATATTTGATGTTTACTCTTGCTTTGATTTTAGCAGAATTTATGTTGCTCTAATGGGACCTCTTTTCAAATTGGTGTTAGTTTTCTTACTATAATTCTTCAAATTAGATCCTGTTCAGACGTGTTATACCAAGTTAGTACAAGTTTATCAGGTGCAAAATATTTTTGAAATCTAGGCATAGTTCTTCATAATATGCATTTCTTATTAACTGAAGATCTCTCATAGTTTTTGAAGAGTTTCAAATAATTTTTGGACGTATTTTTAAACTACCACAAGAAAATTATAGCACCAAATTTTAGATTTATCAAGTTTGTAATAAGTACAATAATCAATGGAAATATCAGATGGACAGCTTAGCTATTGAAATAGAATTGGAGTTAAATGATTATGGAGGTATTCAGTAAAGACCTGCAGGCATTGAAAAGCATTAAACAATTTAGAAATAAAAGAACAGGATTATATGTACCATTTAAGAGTAGGAAGAAGAGAGGAGAGATACCAGAAAAATAAGAACACAGAGAAGGACCAATAATAGCAAATGTTATCTAAAAAGTAAGGATAGTGAAGCCATTGCTGTTTTCCACAGGAGCACGGACATTTCTTTGTCAGTAGCATTACTGAAATACCTGCTTCCATTTCCAACATCCTGTCTGTGTGAAGCAGGGCTTTCTTGCAGTGACAGCAACCAAAACAAGATTACAGAGTAGATTGGACATAAGCACCATATTTCGGGTATCACTGTCTTCCATCAGCCCAATGGAACTGTCTAGTTACAGGAAAACAAGCTCAGGGTTTCCACTGATTCTACATTATGATGAGTTGTATAATTATTTCATTATATATTACAATGCAATAATAACAGAAACACAGTATGCAATAAATGTAATGTACTTGAATCATCCTGAAACCATCCACCTGGCCAGTCCGTGGAAAAGTTGTCTTCCACAAAACCAGTCCCTAGTGCCAAAAAGTGTGGGGACTGCTGCAATACAGAAATAACAATATAAAGAGAGGAAAACACAAAATCTATCACATCTTTAATAATATAAGCACTAATGGTATCCAGAATATGCTAATTACATTCATTTAAGTATCAACCAATACCTACAAACTACGTACAAATGCCTGGAATTGTTTTAGGAGGACACTGAAGAAAAGATCAAGAGAAACAGACACCAAATTAAAACTATGCATGTGTGATTACCACAGCAAGACCCCATCTCTGTTTTCAAAAATCTACACACACATCAAGTAGTACTGAATACTAAGAACAAAAATAAAGAAGAGTAAGAGGAAAAAGAGACAGATCAGTCAATTCATGTAGAACAATCAAGGAGGTTTTTCTGCAATTACAGTATTTACCATTGCAGGTTTTAGAGTCAGACAGATACCAGTTTTAATCCTGGCTCTGCGTCTTATAGCTGGGTGTCCCATGGATAATTTTTTCCACTTTTAAATCTCAGTTTTCTAATTTGTAATTTCTAAATGTTTGTTACATTATTAGACATAAAAGCACATAAATGAACATAAACATAGGTAAAGAATCAAGCACAGAAAAATGAGATTATATAATGAATCAAGAATAATGATTATAAGAATAAAGACAATAAAACTGCCAAGTTTCTTAAACAATTCTGAAGAGTAGAAGATACATATACATAAAGAATTTACCGTGTTGTGTGGCATATAGTTAGCACATGGTAACTAGGATGATTATCCTCATATTCATTTAAAAAGCTGTGAGACACACTTTTTTTTTTTTTTTTTTTTTTTTGAGACGGAGTTTCGCTCTTGTTACCCAGGCTGGAGTGCAATGGCGCGATCTCGGCTCACCGCAACCTCCGCCTCCTGGGTTCAGACAATTCTCCTGCCTCAGCCTCCTGAGTAGCTGGGATTACAGGCACGCGCCACCACGCCCAGCTAGTTTTTTGCATTTTTAGTAGAGACGGGGTTTCACCATGTTGACCTGGATGGTCTCGATCTCTTGATCTCGTGATCCACCCGCCTCAGCCTCCCAAAGTGCTGGGATTACAGGCTTGAGCCACCGCGCCCGGCCGAGACACATTTTTTAAATTATGCAAACACACAATTAAAGATTCAATTTTATGTTAAATTGAATAGTTCTACCTTTAACTTTTTTAAGAGATTTCTTGAAAGTGTATGTCAAGAATCTCATGTAATGCTTTCTGCTTCTTTTTTTTTTTTTTTTTTTTTTTTTGAGACGGAGTTTCACTCTTTCCCAGGCTGGAGTGCAATGGCGCGATCTCGGCTCACCGCAACCTCCGCCTCCTGGGTTCAGGCAATTCTCCTGCCTCAGCCTCCTGAGTAGCTGGGATTACAGGCATGCGCCACCATGCCCAGCTAATTTTTTGTATTTTCGGTAGAGACGGGGTTTCACCATGTTGACCAAGATGGTCTCGATCTCTTGACCTCGGGATCCACCCGCCTCAGACTCCCAAAGTGCTGGGATTACAGGCTTGAGCCACCGCGCCCGGCCCGCTTTCTGCTTCTTAACCAAAGTTTAGTGAAACAACACTAAATCAAACTCTTAAAATGTAGTTATAATAAATTATTTAAAACAAGTATAAACAAAACAGCTTTAACTTTTTTAAAGCTGCTTAAGCATTTCAACTAAAAAGTCATTTGTTTCAAATGCACAGGAATCTGTATATAAATTTTTTTTTTTTTTTTTTTTTTTTTTTTTTTTTTTTTTGAGACAGAGTTTCACTCTTCTTACCTAGGCTGGAGTGCAATGGCACAGTCTCAGCTCACCGGAACCTCCGCCTCCTGGGTTCAGGCAATTCTCCTGCCTCAGCCTCCCGAGTAGCTGGGATAACAGGCACACCCCACCGTGCCCAGCTATATTTTTTATATTTTTAGTAGAGACGGGGTTTCACCGTGTTGACCAAGATGGTCTCGATCTCTTGACCTCGGGATCCACCCGCCTCAGACTCCCAAAGTGCTGGGATTACAGGCTTGAGCCACCGCGCCCGGCCCGCTTTCTGCTTCTTAACCAAAGTTTAGTGAAACAACACTAAATCAAACTCTTAAAATGTAGTTATAATAAATTATTTAAAACAAGTATAAACAAAACAGCTTTAACTTTTTTAAAGCTGCTTAAGCATTTCAACTAAAAAGTCATTTGTTTCAAATGCACAGGAATCTGTATATAAATTTTTTTTTTTTTTTTTTGAGACAGAGTTTCACTCTTCTTACCTAGGCTGGAGTGCAATGGCACAGTCTCAGCTCACCGGAACCTCCGCCTCCTGGGTTCAGGCAATTCTCCTGCCTCAGCCTCCCGAGTAGCTGGGATAACAGGCACACCCCACCGTGCCCAGCTATATTTTTTATATTTTTAGTAGAGACGGGGTTTCACCGTGTTGACCAGGATGGTCTTGATCTCTTGACCTCGGGATCCACCCACCTCAGCCTCCCAAAGTGCTGGGATTACAGGCTTGAGCCATCGCGCCCGGCCTGAAACTTTTCTTTTAAGCTATTCACAGCTTTTAACAATTGAGTAAAGTATACTCATCTGAACAAAATTTGGAGCATATTTGTTCCTCTCTACTTTATTTCTCCAGAATTTGGAAACTATTTTTGAGTATGCTTAACTTATGACAATACAGTTATTTGCATAAGTGCAATGAGAATCTGTTTTTATTTATAACAGGACACAATTGGAGAAACTGGTTATTTTACCAAGGGTTTGATTGGAACTGTATACTTTCCTTTAAGGAATCAAACTTGACTTATGGAGCCAATACAAACCCACTGGAAAAACTGGCCTCATACCTCTGTCTGCACATTCCCTGTACTGGGTTCCTGATCTGTGGTAGGTAATGAATGTCACTTTTTGACAGGCGCAGAGCCCCAAGTTGATTTTGGAACCTCAAGAGGAGAGTTATTGTAGGTATTTGATGGCACAAATCTATGGCTGGGCTCGGCTTTAATACAGTCTTATCTGAGATTCCTTTAATGGAACTAAGTTCCATCAAAGCCAATTTTAAAGCCTATGTAAAAAATAATTATTCTTGTTGCACTGTATACATATAATTAGGCTAAGTATAATAAAGCAAACCAGTCCTACCATGATTTGTCTTTAGAAAAAAATGGGAAACTGGAGAGAGAAAAATTATGTTTCAAAAACTGTAGTACACCTGTTGTTAGATTCTAGTTTTGCCTAATGTATTTCAATTTTCTACAGTTTAGATCAAATTCTAGTTTTTCATGCTTATAAATTCAAAATAATATTTTCATTTTTTTCTTTTTTCCCCCATTTTACCTAATTTGGAGTCACTGAAAACTAAGCTTTCCTAAAGCTCTGCAAACTGAAGCTAGACAACTTAAATAGAAAACAGCAACCTGTTTACATACACTTTGACACCTGCGTATTGATGTATGGACTTCAGAGTAATCTGGCTTATATTGATATTTCCAGGATTGTTCTTTTGTTTGTTGTGGTTTTTCTCCTTTCCTCCCCCTATTTTCTCTCATGAAACTTCACAGCCTTCTAAAAATAAATCATCCTAGCCAGGAGAGATCAGACAAAACCTGAGACCAGAGACTGATTTTCTTCTAAAATGCTTTCCCCAAAATATTTTTAAAAAGAAAAGTGGAAAATTAGAAAGGAAAGTAGGACCCCCAAATCACTAAGATGAAGGGAAAATTCAAGCTGGGAACTACTTAGGGCAAACCTGCCTTCCATTCTATTCAAAGTCATCCCTCTGCTTGCCTGCGATAAATGCATATCTGATTGTCTCCTTTGGCAAGGCTAATTAGAAACCCAGAAGAATGTAACAGTTTGTCTCTCACCTACCTGTGACCTGGAAGCCCCATCCTGGCTTCCAGTTGACTCACTTTTGCTTCAGTTTGTCCCGGCCCAAACCAGTGTTCATCTTACATACATTGATTGATGTCTCATGTCTCCCTAAAATGTATAAAACCAAGCTGTGGTCTGACCACCTTGGGCACATGTCACCAGGACCTCCTGAGGGTGTGTCATGCACACGCATCCCAACCTTGCAAAATAAACTTTGCAAACACTCTGTTCCCCAAATGCTCAGGGAGACTAATTTGAATAATAACAAAACTCCGAGGCCGGACACGGTGGGTCACGCCTGTAATCCCAGCACTTTGGGAGGCAGAGGTGGACCGCTTATCAGAGGTCGGGAGTTCAAGACCTGCCTGGCCAAGACAACAGGGCAAAACCCCATCTCTACTAAAAATTCAAAAATTAGCTGGACGTGGTGGTGCATACCTGTAGTCCCAGCTACTCGGGAGGCTGAGGCAAGAGAATTGCTTGAACCTGGGAGGTGGAGGTTGCAGTGAGCCGAGATGGCACCACTGCGTTCCAGCCTGGGCGACAGAGCAAGACTCTGCCTCAATGAAATAAATAAAATAAAATAAAACTCTGGTCTCCCGCACTCTGCGTGAATTACTCTTTAATGCAATTCCCCTGTGTTGAGAAATTGGCTCTGTGTCGGTAGAGCAAGATGAACCCATCTGGCAGTTACAGAATTGTCATTATATCGCATCCAGTTTTAGAAGTGTGTTATGCACAAATACCTGTAACTTTGTATCCAAGGTTAATGCGAATGCCCTCCGGGCATGGTCAGATCCCTGCTAAGGAAGGACACACCGCCTACAAGCCGCTACAGTCAAAGGCGGCCCTTCTGATCTCAGCCTCAAGCGAGATCGTGTCTCCTGTCACTCAGGGCCTGAGGGGCCGGGGGCTGAAGCCCTATCCAATCGGCCGCCGCCGGAAAGGAGGGGCGGCTTCCGGGATGTGGCGGAGTCTTCGTCCTTTTCCAGAGGGCTCTTCCTGTGCGTCTTGCTGTTCTGAGCTCTGGGAGGCCCAGGTGGCGCTGCGGCAGCGTCTGCCCCCTTGTGACCCGCGGGTATTGGGACATCCCAGGCTGACGCCGGGAGACCTGGGAAGCTGCGGAATGGTGAGTGGGCCGCGCCAGGTGTCCGAGGTGAGGAAGAGGGCTGCTTGAAACCTGCTGGACCTGCTTGGTCGGCGCTGGAGCCTGCGTACCATGTCCCCGTGCAGGCGGGCGGCGCGGCAGCGGACCCCCTGCGTCCCGTCTCTACCTGCCACTTTGACTTTTGTGTGGCGGAAGGTATTTTTGCAGAGGCAGCCGAGGTGGCCGAACTTCCCAGCGGGACGCACAGGTGAACCGTTTGTATCAGTACGGGCGCTGTCGACTCCCAGAGAAAGGGAAGAGAGGACTGGGTGCTTCCAGGGGCCTCCAAAGGCTCCGAGGCACTGGCGCTGCCCCGGGAGGCCTTCCCGGACCGCAGGCCGTTGTGAGCCATGGCCTTAAGAGCTCTCCACTGCCACGGCCTCTGCCCTCAGCCTGACACTGCCCTGGAGCTTCCTGAGGGCAGGGCCTGTGACCGGTGTGCGGAGTTCCAGCGTGGGAGTGCTGTGGTTCGTGGGGCTTCCAGTCCCGCTTTCTCCCCTTAAAATTAGTGTTCTAAGTAGAATTTTCGGTGCCACAAAAGAAGTAACACTGGGTATAAATTTCCTCAACAAGGCAATATACTTCTATAGAAGGGTGCGGCTCACAGATGGAACAATGGCAGCGCACAGCTGGACAAGGGAGGGAAAGGGGTTCTGATGCGGAGGGAGGGGCGCGCCTACTACTGCGCCATTCTCCTACTGGCTAGGGTTAGGTCGCACAGTCTAGACTGATCTGAACTGGCTATTTTTAAAGGGAGTAGGGTGGGGGTAGAAGCAGGAGTGGCCGGTGGGTAGTTTGGTGGGAAGAACGGTTTCGGGCAGGTCAGAGCAGGTAGCCAGGGGTCAAAGCAGGTGACCGGGTCAGGTGACCAGGGAAACAGATGTGAACTACTGATTAGAACTGGTGGAAAAGTTTGTTTATTGAACTACAAGGAAGTTAAACTTTAACATGGAGAATTAAAGCATCTGAGAGCAGAACATACTGACATACTGATTCTTTGAAGAGAAACTTGGGGTTCACTGTATCTGACAGTTAAACCGAGGCTTCTAAACCGTGTGTTTGAACAAACGGCGATTCATAAACCGGGTATCACAGTCGTGGTTTGTGGTTTGTGGTCCACAGGAGGAGTGTAAAGGACAGGCTTTGATAAGGTTAATGAGGAAGCAAACAATATTCTGCTTTTTTTTTGGCGGGGGGTGGGGACGGAGTTTCACTCTTGTTACACAGGCTGGAGTGCAATGGCGCGATCTCGGCTCACCACAACCTCCGCCTCCTGGGTTCAGGCAATTCTCCTATCGTAGCCTCCCGAGTAACTGGGACTACAGGCATATACCACGCCCAGCTAATTTTTGTGTTTTTAGTGGAGATGTGGTTTCACCATGTTGGCCAGGTTGGTCTGGAACTCTGAACCTCAAGTGATCCACCCACCTCGGCCTCCTAAAGCACTGAGATTACAGGTGTGAGTCACCGTACCCGTGCAAAATAATTTGTTTTCTGTTTCCAAACATTGTACATGAGAGGAAAGTGGAGAATAAATCATCTGACACTCTACTGTAAAAAATATTTGTGCCTCTCTTCATCTTTCCTAAGTGCACATATTACCAAAATGTCTTTGGGTTGAGGTTCCCCTGTGAAAACTTTATAGGGTGTTGTGCCCTCAGCCACCCTCTTGTCTTTTCCTAGTCCTGGCACTTAAAGCTGTCTGGGGATAACCCAGAGTACCCATATGGCCATGTCTATTGGAGGGTCTAGTGAATATCAGCTCCTAGGTCATCTCATCCCCAAGGACAGCCTGAGGTAGGGGGTAGAGCCTCTCAGGGGAGCAACTGGATGCTGTTGGCCTGAGAGGAATCTCTTGGTATAGTTTCATCTAAAATGGTGGCACCTTAGGGTCATTAAAATTTTAGGACATTAAAATTAGAACATTGAAATTGAATGGACAATACAATTTAATGTCCTTAAACTTAGGTCATTAAAATTACTCCTCCAGTCCAAGTTTTTATTCCTCAAAGAGGCATTGGTGGTCTGCCAATTGGATGCTGGTATTTAGAGGATAAGGCAAAAGTGATTTCTGCTTCCTGGATTGTCTCAGACTTGGGAAGAGAGAAAAACTGTCCCAAACAACAAGGAAAACCCACTCCAGAGAGGATGTGCAAGAACCTGAAAATTAAAATGCACTTCAGGCACGCAAGAGGGCAAAGAGCAGTGCCATTGTCTCCTAGGTGGTCCTTGAGTACTTCACTGAACAGGATGGGTGTGGGAGGATGTCCTGAGTGAAGGAATGGCCTGGCTTGACATTTAAGTCAGAAAAGTCTGTGTTGCAGTCAGCACTGCCTCTCCTTGAGTTTGTAACTTTGAAAAGATTTGTTCACTTATTTCAGTTTCAATTTTCATTGACTGTAAAAGACATTTTGTCAGTACAGCTTGAAAGATAAAAATACTATTTCCAAAGGGGTAAGGTAAAGTGATGTATTTTATTTGCTACAAATTCTTATTTACCTTATTTCTTCCCCAGAGTGAGTGTAGTAAGTTTTAAAGGCCTGTTCTTTTTAGGGACAATTTCAAATGGAATTGTAGGACTTAGCTTTGTAAATGCTACTTGTGAAATAAAAATGTGATAGATAAATTGATGATTTACAAAGATTCACCAAAACGTCAGTTCCCCTCTTGTAGCATGGTGAAGAATTTATGACAGTGAGTACATCTGTTCTGTATCCTGTTATCTGGATATCCGAGTTAAACTAAATTCTTTGGGACAGAATCTGGGAACTCAGAATGTTTACATGGATTGTTTACTAAAGGATATATTATGGAAATAATAATTAAATGATATATTTATTGGTTGAAATGATATTTTTGCTTATCCTGTTGTGGCATGAAATGTGTCTTAAAATTTTCTCCCCTCCTATAACCATAAACACCAGGTATTTGTTGGCTTCTTCAAACACTGAGTACTTTCTCATTTAAAACTAAGTAAATAGCCTTGACCAGGAGTCAGACCTGAGCTCAGTGACTGTAAGCTAACATCGGTCTTGATCCTGTAAAGGAAAGTTATTGAACGCCCAGTCAATTCTTCCTGGGTAGCCTTCCCTGCCAGTGTTCCAACCTTCTGACACAGACCATGGAGAAAGTTCTTTGTGTTGAAAGAAGCGACAGAACCCTGGAAAGCTGGGGCTCCGTGGGCAGATGCTTTGGGGGTAAGGATGGGAGGAGAGTTGTGATGTAACAGCTGTACCTTTCTGAGGGTGTAGTTGTTAGCGTCCTGGGGCTGTTTCTAGACATGGTCTAATAAAACAAATTTAGATTCAGGTAAGAAGGGACTTGATTCTAAAGGAGTATTGCAGTAGGGGGAAATCACCGAGTATAAGATCTGCAGCATCTCACATGTTTGGCTGACGTGTGCTTTGCTTCATAGGGAGAAGCAAACAAAATCGGAAAGAAGGTGTGAAGGTAGGCCAAGTTGGTGGGTGGCAAAATCAGATTTTAAATCAGAGAATGTTTTACTCTGAAAGCAGCCTGTTCTTAGGAGGGGCATAAAGCGGGGTTGTATGTTGGCTCAAGCTGAGAGTAAGGGTCCTGGGGGAAGGAGAAAAACCTAAGCAGTGTTTGGTTGAATGTTTTGACTTAGCCTAAAGACAGAATTGTTCACCTAATTGATTATATTGGAACAACAGAGATTTTTAAATCGTGTCTGGCTTTGCGATCAGTAAAAAGAAAAAAGCAGCTGTAATTACAGTGTTTTAGCAGGACTACCTACCCTCTCCACTTTTCCCCTACCACTCTCTCCACCGTTTTTCCTTGCACTGTGCATCTTTTCCATTTGTCTATCCCTTAGTTTTATCCTGTGTAATAAACTGGTAAACATTAAGTGCCAGTACCTAAAAGTACTTAGATAAACACTATGTTTATCTGAGTTCTGTGAGTAGTTCCATCAAATTATTGAACTCAAGGAGGGAATTACGGAGCCCTCTATTTGTGTTTCCACCATAGAAAGCATTGTCAAAGTAACCGCTGAGCTAAAGCCGGCCCGGAGCCCTCTATTTGTAAGTAGTTGTTCAGACTATTGATGGCCTCCTGGGGAGTGGGACTGGCATCTGCAGTGAGGGCAGAGTTAAGGGATCAGATCTAAATTCGTGGGGTCTGTGTTGATTCTGGGTGGTGTCACGATTGAATTGTTAGACTCTAGTTGGTGTTTGAGAATTGGTTGGTGTTCAGCAGGCTTCACACGTTTGGTGTCAGAAAAAAACAATGAGTCAGAATCTTAAACTGAGTTTGAGCAAGTTTTGATATCTGGTGAAAATGGAAGTGTCTGGATGAGAGAGCTTTTCTTAGATGTGAGGAGGGGACTGGCAGGTGAGTGGAGCTCCCACAATTAAATTCCCCAGCTGCCAAGGTTTCTATCACTCACTACCTAGGAGTGAGCCACCTGGGTTACATCTCCACACTACGAGTGGTCCCTAAGTATGGGAAAGTATTTAACCTACCAAGTATGGGGTTTCTTGTGAGCTGTGGATGAAACAGCCTTCTTAACAGAGCTGCTTTCCTTTTATTTCTTTTGTAAAATTTTGCTGCCATATAACTTACTTCAGTTTGCCCAAGTATTTAAGAATTTTATTCCATGATTAGTGTGTAAGATTTTTAGTTTCATGTTTGAAGATCTGAGTAATAAGGATATTAACCCCATTTATAGAACTCGCTTATATCTCATCTAATACTATTCAGCTATTTCCCAGAGAGGCCACCTCCTAATATTACACTGAAGATTAGGTTTTCAACATAAGAATTCTGGAGAGTATACAGACATCAAACTGTAACACTTCCTGACATCTTGGATCTTGGATGACATCTTGGCTCTTGGTAGACATATGTCTTTTCTTTGCATTTCTGGAAGCAATTTTCATTATGTTCACCAACAAACAGAAACCTAGTTTTGAATTTTATGTAACTCAGTGAAACAGTAACTGTTTGAGAGAGCTTACTTCATGGTGAAGTGAATCTCGGCTCACTGCAACGCCCGCCTCCCAGGTTGATGTAAATGGTGCTTCATAAGGTCTCATTTTCTGGAAATCCATGAGTGCTGCTGCTGCTATTGTTGCTGTTGTTGTTTTCAAAGCCTACCCTGGCCAGCGTCTGTGGCATCCTAAGCATTATAAAATACATGTAATTATTTCTTGAGTACCCCCTTTCTTCTCTTCTGATCTCTCGCTCTCGCTCTCGCTCTCGCTCTCGCTCTCGCTCTCGCTCTCGCTCTCGCTCTCGCTCTCTCTCTGTTGCTTCCAATTCTGCTATTGTTTTTGTTGTTGTTGTTTTAAAAGCATACCTGGGCCACTGTTGATGGCATCGAAAGCATGTAAGATATGTGTAACTATCTGTTGAGTACTCCTTTCCTTCTCCTCTCTCTATGTCTGTCTGTCTCTCTCTCTCTCTCTCTCTGCACCTGTCTCTCCCTCTGTTTCTGTCTCTCTCTCATCTGTCTCTCTCTCTCTCCGTCTTTCTCTCATCTGTCTCTCTTCCTCTGTTTCTGTCTGTCTCTCATCTGTCTCTGTCTTCCTCTGTCTCTGTCTTTCTCTCATCTGTCTGTCTCTGCCTCTGTCTCTCTGCCTCTGTCTCTCTCTCATCTGTCTCTCTCTGCCTCTCTGTCTCTCTCTTGTTTTTTTCTCTGTCTCTCTTTATGTCTCTTCCTCTCTCTGTCTCTCTGTGTTTTGTCTCTTTCTCTCTGTCCCTGTCTCTCTCAGTCTCTCCCTCTTTTTCTTTTTAAAATAAGCTCAGGTAGATCTTTTTTTTTTGAGATGCTCTGTCAACAGGGTGGAGTACAGTGGTGCGATCTCGGCTCACTGCAACCTCTGTCTCCCAGGTTCAAGCAAGATTACAGGTGTGTGCCACCATGCCTAGCTAACCTTTTGTATTATTAGTAGAGACAGGGTTTCACTATATTGACCAGGATGGTCTCGATCTCTTGACCTCATGATCTGCCTGCTTCTATTTCTGTGTCTCTGTCTCTGTGTCTGTCTGTCTGTCTCTCTCTCCTCTCTCTCTCTCTCCCTGTCTTGCTCTCTCTCTTTCCCTTGTTTTCTTTTTAAAATAAGCTCAGGTAGATCTAATCCATTTCCAAGGCCTAAATTCTTAACTGTAGTTTGATCTCCATACAGAATCATGTACAGAACTGGTGAGTTGATTTCTGGAATTGGATACCTCATAGATATTACGGATTAATAAAGATCCAGTCTGGGCGCGGTGACTCATGGCTGTAATCCCAGCACTTTGGGAGGCTGAGGTGGGCAGATCACCTGAGGTCAGGAGTTTGAGACCAGCCTAGGTCTTCAACATAGTGAAACCTAGTCTCTACTAACACTACAGAGAATTTAATAGCTGGGCCTGGCGGTGGGTGCCTGTAATCCCAACTACTCAGGAGGCTGAGGCAGGAGGATCACTTGAACCCGGGAGTCAAAAGTTGCAGTGAGATGAGATCGTGCCATTGCACTCCAGCCGGGGCAACAGGAGCAAAACTCCATCTCAAAGAAGAAATAATAATAATAACAAAATAAAAACAACCGACATTTACTCCAGCTTTTCTTCCTGGGCTTTAGGTGTTCGTTCTAATGCACGTCTCAATCATAATCTATTGTTTCAGGTGTCTGTGGGTGTTTTATTTATTTCATGCTTTCAAGCAATTTCTGCCATGTTTTTTACACTGATTGGCTCCCAGCTTAGAGGAATAGAGAACAGAGCCTTATTTCATTGAGATCTGCTCTTCTGTCTGTGGAACTACAAACTCATTGCTGTTTTGAAAATTGGCACTGAGCAGGGAGCCTCAGGCAAGGACAACTGAAAACTTCAAGAGGCTTTTCTGCTGTTTTCTGCTGTTTTCTGCTGTTTTTCTTCATTCTGCATTCACATATTTGCTGTAAACCTTTGTTGTTTTTCAAGAGTTTTGACAAAGTTGTTCTGACGGTTAGGCTTGTTTTTCCTGTTTCTGTGAAGGGACAGGTGTTTGGAGTAGATACTCTCTCTGCCTTTCTACTGGCTGATCTCACCTTCTTGGAGTCTGTGGTGTTTTATTGATCTGAATGACTTTTACGATCTTGGTTACTTTGTTTTGAATAAGTTTTGAAATTGTGAAGTGTGTGCTTTCTGACTTTGCTTCTTTTCAAGATTTTCAGGATATTCTGAGTTCCTTGCAGTTCTATATGAATTTCCACATCTAGTTTTCAATTTCAGCAAGGTGGTAACCTTGGTTTCTGATAGGATTGCATTAAATCTGTTGATTTTTTTTTGGGAATATTGCAATCTTAATTATATTAGTCCTACTAATCCATGAGAATGGGATTTTTATTTTTTTAAAAAAAGATCTTCAGCTTTCAGCAAGGTTTGTGGTTTTCAGAGAAGTTTTATACTTTATTAAATTTATTTCTTTGTATTCTCTGGGTACTATAGTAAATGGACTTTATTCTTTAACTGCATTTTCAGATAACTTAATTGCAAGTGTGTATAAATAAAATTTTGTATATTTTGTACCTCCAAGCTTGATAGCACCTCTCTTACTGTTTTGTTTTGTTTTTTGAGAGGGAGTTTCACTCTTTTCATCCAGGCTGGAGTTCAATGGTGCTGTCTCGGTTCACTCCAACCTCTGAATTCTGAGTTCAAGTGATTCTCCTGCCTCAGCCTCCCGAGTAGCTGGGATTACAGGTGTTCACCACTACACCTAGCTAATTTTTTTAGTAGAGATGGGGTTTTGCCTTGTTGGCCAAGCTAGTCTCAAACTCCTGACCTCAGGTGATCTGCTCGCCTTGGCTTCCCAAAGTGCTGGGAATACAGGAATAAGCCACTGCGCCTGGCCCTCTCTTACTATGTGAAATAGCAGTGATGAGACCAAGCATCCTTGTCTTGTTTCTGATCATAAAAAGGAAGCTTTTAGTCTTTTTTTTTTATGTTTTTTGAGGTGGAGTTTTGTTCTTGTTGCCCTGGCTATAGTGCAGTGGTATAATCTCAGTTCATTGTAATCTCTGCCTCCCAGGTTCAAGCGATTCTCCTGTCTCATCCTCCCAAGTAGCTGATACTACAGGCATGTGCCGCCACCAGGCCTGGCTAATTTTGTATTTTTAGTAGAGATGAGGGTTTCTCCATGTTGATCAGGCTGGTCTCGAACTCCCGACCTCAGGTGATCTGCCCGCCTGGGCCCTCCAAGGTGCTAGGACTACGGGTGCACCAGTCCTGGCTGCTTTTAGTCTTTTAAATATGATGTTAGCTGTGGGGTTTTGCGGATGCCTTCTAGCACCTTGAGGAAGGTTTCTTCTTCCTAGTGTACTAGTGTACTGGCTTTAATTGTGTGAAATACTGAGTCTTTATTCATTCCAGATATGAACACCTTGCCAGATAGATTTATCATTTGCAATTTTTTTTAACAATTCCATAGATTGCCTTTTTATTCTATTAATAGCACCGGAGGGACAAAGGTTTTTAATTTCAACACTGTCAAATGTCTATTTTTTCTTGTTGTTGATTGAACTTTTGGTGTCATATGCAAGAATTATTTCAAAATTTAGTGTTAGTTTTGCTCTGTATTTTTATCTAAAAATTGTTTAGTTTTAGCTCTTTTATGTCTGTGATCCTTTTTTTCTTTCCTTGAGACAGGGTTTTGCTCTGTCACCCAGGCTGGAGTGCAGTGGCACAATTACAGCTCACTGTAGCCTCCCTCTCCTGGGCCCAAGTTGTCCTCCCCTCTGCCTCCTGAGTAGCTGAGACCATAGGCACGTGTCACCATGCCTGGGTATTTTTTTTTTTTGAGACAGAGTCTCACTTTGTCACCCAAGCTGGAGTGCAGTGGTGGATCTTGGCTTGCTGCAACCTCTGCCTCCAGGTTCAAGCGATGTTTCTGCCTCAGCCTCCTGAGTAGCTGGGATTACAGGTGCCACTATCACACCCAGCTAGAATTTCTTTTTAATAGAGATGGGGGTCTCCCTATGTTGCCCGGGCTAGTCTCGAACTTCTGACCTCAAACAATCTTCCTCTAGTCTCCCAAATTGCTAGGGTGATGGATGTAAACCACCATGCCTAGCCCTAGATTTCTTTTTCTTTTCTTCTTTTTTGTTTTTTTGACAGAATCTCGATCGGTTGCCCAGGCTAGAGTGCAGTGATTCCAGTAACTTCTGCCTCCTGGGCTGAAGCCATTCTTGTGCCTCAGCCTCCCGAGCAGCTGAGATTACAGGTGTGCACCACCATGACATGCTACCATTTTGATTTTCATTTTTGGATATGGTTTAATGTTAGAATTCAGCTTTATAATTCTGCATGTGAATATCCAGTTTTCCAGCATCATTTTTTCTAAAGATTTTGTACTGAATGATCCTGGTAGCTTGCTGAAAATCAATGTATCATGTTAAGGGTGTTTTTCTGGGCTGTCTTTTCCATTTCCTTTGCGTATATGTCTCTCTTTCTGGCAGTACCACTCTGTTGATTACTGTAACTTTGAGTAAGTTTTGAAATCAGGAAGAGTGAGATATCCAACTTTGCTTTTTAAATTGTTTTGACTGTTGGTTTTTGTTGGTATTCTATACGAATTTTAGGATGGTGCTTTCTATTTCTGTAAAAGCAGTGTCACCGGGATTGTGATAGGGATTAAATTGAGTTTGCGTATCATTTTGGGTAGTAGTGACATCTTCACAAAATTAAGTCTTCCAACCCATGAACACAGCATGTCATTTGTATCTTTAATTCCTTTCAAAATTCTGTAGTTTTCAATGTACAAATATTTTGCTTACTTTCTGAGTAGTATTTCAATTATGTTAATGGTATTAATTTCCCTTTCAGATTATTCAGTTTCTATATATAAATACAATTGATTTTTGCATATTGACTTTTATATCCTGCAGCTTTGCTAAATTTATTAGTTTCAAATATTTGGGAGTATTTTTTCTTATGTTTGTGTGCAAACTTTAGGATTTTCTACATATATGATTACTGTAAACAGAGATAATTTTTTTTTTTTTTTGAGACAGAGTTTCGCTGTTGTTACCCAGACTAGAGGGCAATGGCACGATCTCAGCTCACCGCAACCTCCGCCTTCTGGGTTCAAGCAATTCTCCTGCCTCAGCCTCCTGAGTAGCTGGGACTACAGGTGCGCACCACCATGCCCAGCTAATTTTTGTATTTTTAGTAGAGACGGGGTTTCACCTTGCTGACCTGGATGGTCTTGACCTCTTGACCTCGTGATCTACCCACCTCCGCCTCCCAAAGTGCTGGGATTATAGGCTTGAGCCACTGCGCCCGGACTAAACAGAGATAATTTTTATGTCTTCCTTTCCAGTGTGGATGCATTTCTATTCTTCTTCCTTTTCTCCCTTTTTTTGTTGCCTAGTTGCTCATGGCTAGAATTTTCTATACTGCCTTGAACAAAGTGATCAAAGCAGGTATCTTTTTTATTTCCTGTTCTTACAGAAAAACCTTTTTTTATTTCACCACTGATTGTGGTGTTCCTGTTTTTTTATTTTTATGGCTTTTATTATATTGAGGTTGTTTTCCTCTAGCACTGGTTTGTCATATGCTTTTATTATAAGTGTGTCTTGTATTTTGTCAAATGCTTTTTCTGTGTCTAGTAAGATCATTATGGTGTTTAAGTCATTTTGCCAATGTGGTGTATTACATTGATTTTCATAGGTTGAACCACTCTTGCATTTTAGGGATTAATCTCATTTGGTCATGATGTATAATCTTTTTAATATACTGCCAAATATAATTTCTAGTATTCATTTGAGGATTTATTTCATTTTATTTTATTTTTTTTATTTTTTTGAGATGGAGTCTCACTCTGTTGCCCAGGCTGGAGTGCAGTGGTACGATCTTGGCTCACTGCAACCTCTGCCTCCTGGGTTCAAGAAATTCTCTACATCAGCCTCCAAGTAGCTAGGATTACAGGTGCCCACCACCACGCCCAACTAATTTTTGTATTCTTAGTAGAGACAGGGTTTCACCATCTTGGCCAGGTTCTGACTTCGTGATCCACCCGCCTCGGCCTCCCAAAGTGCTGGGATTACAGGCGTGAGCCACCGTACCTTGCCTGTTTTCATTTTTTTGAGATGGAGTCTCAGTCACCCAGGCTGGAGTGCAGTGGCATGATCTTGGCTTACTGCAACCTCTGTGCCTCCCAGGTTCAAGAGATTCTCCTGCCTCAGCCTCCCGAGTTGCTGGGACTACAGGCGTGCACCACCACACCCGGCTATAATGTATTTTTAGTAGAGATGGGGTTTTACCATATTGGTTAGGCTGGTCTTGAACTCCTGACCTTGTGATCCTACTGCCTCGGCCTCCCAAAGTTCTGGGATTACAGGCATGGGCCACCGCACCCAGCCTATTTGAGGATTTTAACATTGATATTAAAATTAAGAGAATAAAAAGAAAATAGAGTGGGCCAGGCATGGTGGCTCACACCTGTAATCCCAGTACTTTGGGAGGCTAAGGTGGGCAGATCATCTGAGGTCAGGAGTTCAAGACCAGCCTGGGCCAACATGGCGAAACCCCATCTTGATATTGATATTTATAAAGGATATTTGTGTTAACTTTCTTTTAGTGTTTCTTAATTTTTCATGTCAGCACAATTTTAGCTTTACAGAATGAGTTTGGAAGTGTTTCTGCCAATGAATTATGAAGAAATTAAGGAGGATTAGTATTAGTTTTTCTTTAAATGTTAGCTAAATTTGAGCAATGAAACTGTTTGGTATTGGGTTTGTATTTGTTTGAGTGGGGTTTTGATTATTATGTCAATCTCCAAGAGTAGGTCTGTTCAGATTTTCTTTTTCTTTTTTTTTTTTTTTGAGACAGAGTTTCGCTCGTTACCCAGGCTGGAGTGCAATGGCGCAATCTCGGCTCACCGCAACCTCCGCCTCCTGGGTTCAGGCAATTCTCCTGCCTCAGCCTCCTGAGTAGCTGGGATTACAGGCACCCACCAACACGCCTAGCTAATGTTTGTATTTTTAGTAAAGATGGGGTTTCGCCATGTTGGCCCAGGCTGGTCTTGAACTCCTGACCTCAGATGATCTGCCCACCTTAGCCTCCCAAAGTACTGGGATTACAGGTGTGAGCCACCATGCCTGGCCCACTCTATTTTCTTTTTATTCTCTTAATTTTCATATGTTTGAGTTTGTCAGTTCCTTTATCACTTTTTTCTTAGGTAAAAAAGATTCTGCCTAATCTTTCATTTAAAAATCTTCCTGTGACTTCTAAAAGTTTTCTGATTTTATCTTTCATATTTGGATATATTGATTATTATTCATGTAATAGAGAAGAATGCAATGCATTTTCCCAAGTAGATACCAGCTCGGTTTGCCTCGTATTTTAAAGTGCATGTGATTTTTTTTTTTTTTCTATTCTGCACTGCCTGCTCTATCATTAATCAACTTTCCATGTAAATGCTGGGTCATTGAAGACTTTTTTCCTTTGATCTGTTTGCTTATCTCTCTTCTATACTGTAGTGTTGTGAATATTTTTGTTTGAAAAATATTAGAAGTATGTTAGATGACACTTGTCATTTTTACTAAGTATGAAAAAGTAGTTTTTCTTGCCTAAAAAAGCCCGATTTGGGCGGCCGGGCGCGGTGGCTCAAGCCTGTAATCCCAGCACTTTGGGAGGCCGAGGTGGGTGGATCACGAGGTCAAGAGATCGAGACCATCCTGGTCAACCTGGTGAAACCCCGTCTCTACTAAAAATACAAAAATTAGCTGGGCATGGTGGTGCGTGCCTGTAATCCCAGCTACTCAGGAGGCTGAGGCAGGAGAATTGTCTGAACCCAGGAGGCGGAGGTTGCGGTGAGCCGAGATCGCACCATTGCACTCCAGCCTGGGTAACGAGCGAAACTCCGTCTCAAAAAAAAAGCCCGATTTGGGAATTTCTGTGATTTCATAAAAAAAGCATCTGGAAATGGTGACATCTTGGTGACATTAATGTGATTTTAAACGTGCCATATTTCCTCTTCCTCTGCCTTGACATTGTGCAATAGAAATTTAAAAATTATTGTATTAGTATTGTTAAATATCAATTATTGGTTTTATTTACTATTGAAGTAAATTTAATAAACCTGTTCTCTCTTGGTGTAATCACATGGGATGGGCTCAACTTCCCAATTAAGAAGTGACAGCACATGTAAAATATTGCCTGTTGAGGAAACTCATTAAACACTTAGTGTTCAGACTGTGTTTTGGTGTCTGGTTCCCTAAGCACCACTGCAGTGACACAAGATAATAGACCTTTAGCAGAAAAGGGTTTGGCAAATACATTGCATAAACCATTTAGATGCAGTGAGTCATTCTTATTACTTAAGTTGGTAAAATCCTTTTCAAAATGTAGGTTCCTAATACAAAGATTGAACTTTGTGAGCAGGCATTTTTAAGAATAAGTAGTCTCAGGACTGCTAATATTAACTCAGTTATGCACATCAGGTAGGACTTTATTATGACAGATACTTGACATGTACAAAGTGAAATTAAGGGGTAGCTTAGCAGTACATCTTACTCCCTGGATTCTCTAATGAAATGGGTGTTTCGTACGTCTTACTCCCTGGATTCTCTAATGAAATGGGTGTTTCTACTTTGCTGTTGCCTTTTTGAATAGTTCAGTTCTAGCGTTAGTACTGCTCTTTAGGAGGGAGTATGTGTGAACAGAGTAAGATTTGTGACAATCAAGTCATAGAATAAATGCTTGGAAATTATAGAATCATGTAAACAGCTTATGAATTGAGTGTAGATTCCTAGTGCTATCAGCCTCACCCATCCTTCTATCCACATGTGTTGGTGGATGTTCTAGGACTCGGTGGCTTTTGAGGATGTGGCTGTGAACTTTACCCAGGAGGAATGGGCTTTGTTAGATTCTTCTCAGAAGAACCTCTACAGGAAGTGATGGAGTAAACCTGCAGGAACCTCACTATTGTTGGTAAGAATGACAATACCTTTCACGTACTTACAGAAGCATTTCTTGGTCATCAGTGCTATTTATGATTTGGAATGCGGCAAGGGAATGATTTGGTGAAAAAATCAGGCGTGGGCACTGTGTTCAGTGAACATTAACTCTAGTAATGTTTCTGTAGTTCCTAATAATTCATAATTTTATGGGTGTACGTTTTAGGAAACAAATGGAAAGACCAGAGTATTGAAGATTACTTCAAAAAACCTGGAAAAGATATAAGGTAATATGCACTGAGAAGAGGAAATAAAGTCTCTGAAGGAACTTAAGCATGTCATGAACTTAAAAATAAGCAATCAAAACAAATAAGAGCCACTTGAAATTTATTTACTTTTAGAAAAGTTTCACCCAAAACGTGACTTATTCAATGTAGCAGTGTTTGAAAACAGTTTACTTGGAAACAGTACTACAGAACTGTGTATCTGAATATTACTGTTTTGGTCACAGCCACGCAGGTGGTAGCTGCGTTTTCAGTAGTCAACCCATTTACTTTCAGATAATTTAGTCATGGCAAAAAAAATGCATTTTCCCTGATACTGGTAGCAATGTAAGTCTAAGACCTATTAATAAGTATAAAGTTATCCAACAATAATAATGTGCTTGTCTTTTTTTTTTTTTTTTTTTTTACAGAAATCATATGGTACAGAGACTGTGTGAAAGAAAAGAGGGTAATCAATACGGAGAAGTTGTCAGCCAAATTCCAAATCTTCATCTGAACAAGAACATTACTGGATTAAAACCATGTGAATGCAGTATTTGTGGAAGAGTCTTTATACGTCATTCACTTCTTAATAGGCGTATTCTAGCTCACTCAGGATACAAACCATATGGAGAGAAGCAATATGAATGTGAGCACTGTGGGAAATTACTCGTTTCTGTTCCGGGTGTTAGAAGACACATGCTAATGCACAGTGGAAATCCAGCTTATAAATGTACGATATGTGGAAAAGCTTTTTATTTTCTCAGTGCATTTGAAAGACATCAGAGAACTCACACAGGGGAAAAACCCTATAAATGTAAACTGTGTGGTGAAGCGTTCACTGCTTCCGGTTCCTGCCTAATACATGAACGAACTCACACTGGAGAGAAACCCTACAAATGTGAGGAATGTGGGAAAACATTCATATTTTCTTCTTCTTTTAAAACTCATGGAAGGACTCACACTGGAGAAAGACCCTATAAATGTACCAAATGTGATAAAGCCTTCAGTTGTTCCACATCCCTTCGTTACCATGGAAGTATTCATACTGGGGAAAAGCCCTATGAATGTAAGAAATATGGTAAAGCCTACACTCGTTCCAATCACCTTACTCGCCATGAAAGAAGTCATGATGTAGAGGCTGGGTGCAGTGGCTCATGCCTGTAATCCTGGCACTTTGGGAGGGCCAACGTGTGTGGATTGCTTGAGCCCAGGAGTTCATAACCAGCCCGGATTTAAACAGTGTGAAACAGGCTGGGCAACATGGTGAAACCCTGTCTCTACAAAAAATAATTAGCTGGGCATGGTGACACAAACCTCTCATCCCACCTACCTGAGAGGCTGAGATGGGAGAATCACATGAGTCTGGGAGGTTTAGGCTGCAGTTAGCTGAGATCCTGCCACTGCACTCCAGCCTCCTGGGTGGCAGAGTGAAACCCTGTCTCCAAAAAAAAGGAAAAAAAAATTAGGTGTGATTCCTCATACCTGTAATCTTAGCACTTTAGGAGGCTGAGGGGGCAGATCACATGAGGTCAGGAGTTCGGGACCAGCCTGTCCAACGTGACAAAACCCATCACTACTAAAAATAAAATGATTAGACAGGTCTGTTAGCACATGCCTGTAGTCCCAACTACTTGAGAGGCTGAGATGGGAGGATTACTTGAGCCTGGTAAGTTGAGGCTGCAGTGGGCTGAGATCCTGCCACTGTACTCCAGCCTCTTGGGTGACAGAGTGAGACCCTGTCTCAAAAAAAAAAAAAAAAAGAAAAAGTTATACTGGAGAGAATCCTTATGAATGTAAGAAATGTTTGGGAGGCCAAGGCAGGTAGATCACGAGGTCAAGAGATCGAGACCATCGTGGTCAACAAGGTGAAACCCTGTCTCTACTAAAAATACAAAAATTAGCTGGGCATGGTGGTGCGCGCCTGTAGTCCCAGCTACTTGGGAGGCTGAGGCAGAATTGCTTGAACCCAAAAGGCGGAGGTTGCGGTGAGCCGAGATCATGCCATTGCACTCCAGTCTGGGTAACAACAGTGAAACTCTGTCTCAAAAAAATAAAAAAGGAAATGTGTAAAAGCATTCAGTTACCTTAGTTCTTTTTCAAAGACATAAGCCACTAGGGGGAAAAAACGCCCTATTCATGTAAGAAATGTGGTAAAGCATTTACTCTTTCCTTTTCACTCGTAAACATGAAAGAGCTCACACTGGAGAGAAACCTTAAGAATGTTAGATGATGTGGTAAAGCCTTCAGATTTTTCTTTTTTTTTTTTGAAGACTTGGGAGGACCCACAGTGGAGAAAAGCCTTTTGAATGTAAACTTGTGGTCAGGCATTCAGTTCTATTTCATTTGAAGACATAAACTCATTCCTGAGAAAAACCCTGTGATTGTCCAGTGTGAAAATGCTTTCCTGTCTCTCATATCCCTTCAAGGGCATATGAAAATGCACAATGAAGCTGGACCTTGTAAATGCAAGAATGTACACAGGATTAAAACTAGTATTTGGAAACTACAAGAATGTTTTCAGTTTTAACATTTACTTGAAAAGTCATGTGAAAACTCCCACTGGAAAGAAATGCTATAAATGAAGTTTTTCTAATGTGGAAAGCCTGATGCAGATTAATTATGCGGTGCTTGAAAAAAAATGCACATATATGAAATGTGATGCAAGTTACAAGTATTTTTTCTTTTTTTTTTTTCTTTTTTTTTTTTTTTTTGAGACGGAGTTTCGCTTTTGTTACCCAGGCTGGAGTGCAATGGCGCGATCCCGGCTCACTGCAACCTCCGCCTCCTGGGTTCAGGCAATTCTCCTGCCTCAGCCTCCCGAGTAGCTGGGATTACAGGCACGTGCCACCATGCCCAGCTAATTTTTTGTACTTTTAGTAGAGACGGGGTTTCACCATGTTGACCAGGATGGTCTCGATCTCTTGACCTCGTGATCCACCCACCTCGGCCTCCCAAAGTGCTGGGATTACAGGCTTGAGCCACCACGCCCGGCCGTATTTTTTCTTTTTAATGCTCATTTTTCAAGAAACTTGAGTATGTGTTTCAACTTATTTTGCGGGGAAATATTGAGGTAAGAGTTCTGTAAATGTTCTTTAAACAATAGTATTTTAATAGGTAATGATATTTTCTTAAGTTTGTTGGTAGAATTTTTGTCTATTCATTTGGTAATGTGCTGTACTCATGGTTGAATTTTGATGTTTTTCTAATATGTAAGTTTCATTTTTATGTATTGTCCTGTGATTAATGAGTGGTGAATAATGAGTATCAATTGTTGGGATTTTCTTACTAGCCTAATTTGGCAAATTTTGGTTTTCCCTTGTCCATTATATACATTCCACCTTTTTTTGTTAAAGGAAAAAATACTCTGTGTAAAGATGTTTATTTTTTGCTAATACTGAGTTGGTATAAATTCCTAAGTAGATCAAGTTTGTCTTAGAGTATCATTTCATGTGAGTTCTTTGCATTTGTTTCCCTTTACTCTATTATTTCTGTCTTTTATTTGGATAGTTCACTTTGAATGAAGGAGAGAGAACTGTGATAGGACAATGTGTTAACTAATCTCAGGGAGAAAGGATGTAGTCTCACAGTCACATTTAAGGATGGCGTTGGGTTTTTCATAAATGCCTTTGGTATTAGATAGTGTACAGTATTACATCATTATGGTATTATAGTTTATAATACAATCACTTCTGTGGGAACAAAGGAACATCCTCACTTTTTAAATACTATGCCACTCTCTGCTCCCAATTTTAATCCCTGTTTGGGCCTGTGGGAGCTTACACTATCCTCCTATATGTAACTAATAACTGATGTCTCTCTTACCTGTTTAGTAATAGATGTCACATGTTTAATGATGCCAGTAGACCTAGGGTACTAATTCCTTTCTCATCAGTGGGATACGTGAGACACTGTTGAAATAATTGGCAACGCAAATGGAATGGACCAAGCATCATGCAGGACACCTGCTCAGCTTTATCTAACTGCAACTGCTGTTGGCTAACTGGTTCCGTAATACATCAGAAGTCACCTGGGTCAGAGCCATGAGCTGATGATGGGCTTTCACTTCCGTCTGCACAATGTTTTGTGGTCTTTATCAAGTGTTTTCTTCTCTTCCCCACTAAAATGCTCTCATCTCCTGGAGATGAATGTTTAATTGCACCCCAGCTTGACATTTGTCAGGTTTGTCCTGTGCTTACCAGGCAGTTTTGCTGCCCTGGCTTATTAATGCACAAAAGCACAGCACATAAACAAGCCAACACTTAAGTCCTAATTAGCAAGAATCAGGCTGTATCTCTGTAGTCACTGTATCACCATCTCTATGCTTAGGGCAGCCATGTGAACATTATTAATTGTGCACTCCCGACAATAGATACAGTTATGCAGCAGAAGTAGTGGCCTTGTTTGTTCCTTGCACTGCTGCTCCCCTTGCTGCTGTCCTGTACACTCTCCTGATGAGGTGTACATCTGTGGTGCCTCATAGTTCAGGCACTGATAGTAAAGAAAATGGAAAGAAATAGTTTGATATTAGCCTCTGCCAAAGCATATGAAGGAGCATCTTAGCTGTTTTCACTGCAAAATTCCTAGCAAGTGTGTGAGCTTTTCTTATCACTGCTCTTATCGGGATGTCAAAAGTCTAATCTTTGGACTGTAAGTCTTGATGGTCTTAGACATTTGGCCTTACTACATGTGGTGCTAACCCTGGGAAGATGGACTGGCACTCTCTGGAGGATTAGGTGATCTCCTGAACACTTCCCTTTAACCATGCAGATCGTATACATTGCCAGTGATTACATGCTGCTACTTTATATATGTAGAAACTGAAAATACTCTGAAGCAGTTTCCATTGAAAGGAAAGAAAAGCCGTCAGGTGCCACGCTCCAGTCAAGCCGGTACTAGAAAACTAGTAGACGGCTCACAGGAACATTCTCTTGCTTCTGTCTGTGCCTCTGTCACAACAAATATCCTGATCCTGCAGTTTTAAGGGTACAGGACAGTTTTCTAGGTAGTCTCAGATCGACCCGGTTTTCCTTCCTTTCTTACTGGTAGTTCTCAAGATAACTGTACAATATGCTGGGAATGCAATATCCTGATAACAGGTTACACTAGCCACAATGGCCCAGGATTTGTTACAGTCCCTTCTCGAAACAGAATGACCTTTAACTCTTGTCCAGCAAGTCACATCCTGGGATATAAAAGCCAAGGTGGGCTGCTTTCTGGGGTTCCTCAGTTGTAGTCCAGGTGAAGCACTTGCAGTCAGGACTCCATCCATCTGCTCTGGATAGTTTACCTAATCTTGTAGTAGCAGTTCAGATTGAATCCTAGACTGCTGCTGTCTTTTGTTTCCTATTTGTAAATAATAAATTCATGGGATTGATGTATGAATGTGTTTGGTCTCATTGTACACTCAGAAAAGTTCATAGCCATTGCACAGTGAACCTGCTTCATAATTGGTGAAAATACCTATGGCCCGCTTGTGCCACAGCAAAGATGTTAACTCAGCCAGACATTAACTTAACATTCTTAAAACCCTGTAAGCTGTATTCCTAGGTATTTTATTCTTTTTGCAGCAATTGTGAAAGAGAGTTCATTCATAATGTGACTCTCTGCTTGCCTGTTGTTGGTGTATGTAAATGTTAGCAATTTTTGGCTGGGTACTGTGTCTCACGCCTGTAATTCCAGCACTTTGAGAGGCTGAGGCAGGAAAATCGCTTGAACCAGGAAGTTGGAGGTTGCAGTGAACCAAGGATGCGGTACTACACTCCAGCTTGGCAACAGAATGAGACTTGGTCTCAAAGCAAAAAAGAAACGTTAGAGACATTTGCCGTTGATTTTGTATCCTGAGACTTTTCTGAAGTTGCTTATCAGCTTAAGAAGCTTTTGGGCTGAGATGATGGGGTTTTCCAAATATAGAATCGTGCCATCTGCAAACAAAGATAATTTGACTTCCTGTCTTCCAATGTGAATACGCTTTGTTTCTCTTGCCTGATTGCCCTGGTCAGAACTTCCAATACTATGTTGAATAAACATGGTGAGAGGGCATCCTTGTTTTGTTCTGGTATTTGAGGGGAATGCTTCCAGCTTTTTCCCATTCAGTATGATGTCGGCTGTGGGTTCGGCATATATGGTTTTTAATTATTTTGAGGTATGTTCCTTCAATACCTAGTTTATTGAGAGTTTTTAACATGAAGGGATGTTGGATTTTATCGAAGGACTTTTCTGCATCTATTGGGATAACTGTGTGATTTCTGACTTTAGTTATGTGTGTGTAGTGAATCACATTTATTGATTTGTGTTTGTTCAACCAACCTTGCATTCCAGGGATAAGCTTGATCATGGTGGATAAACTTATGATGTGCTGCTGGATTTGGTTAGCCAGTACTTTTTTTTTTTAATTGTACTTTAAGTTCTTGGCTATGCGTGCAGGTCTTGTGGGATTGTTGCATACGTACACACATGCCATGGTGGTTTGCTATCTCCATCCCTTCGTCACCTACATCAGGCATTTCTCCCAATGTTACCCTTCCCCAGCCTCCCCACCATCATTGTCCCTCCCCTAGGCTCCCACCCTCCAACAGACCCCAAGTGTGATGTTCCCCTCCCTGTGCCCATGTGTTCTCATTGTTCAACACCCACCTGTAAATGAGAAGATGGCAGTGTTTGGTTTTCTGTTCTTGTGTCAGTTTGCTGAGAAAGGTGATTTCTAGATTTATCCATGTCCCTACAAAGGACATGAACTCATCATTTTTCATGGCTGCATCGTATTCCATGGTGTATATATGCCGCATTTTCTTTATCCAGTCTATCATTGATGGGCATTTTGGTTTGTTCCAGGTCTTTGATATTGTAAAGAGTGCCACAGTGAACATAGGTGTGCATGTGTCTTTGTAATAGAATGATTTATAATCCTTTGGGATTGATGGGTCAAATGGAATTTCTATTTCTCGGTCCTTGAGGAATTGCCACACTGTCTTCCACAATGGTTGAACTAATTTACACTCCCACCAACAGTGTAACTGTTACTATTTCTCTACATCCTCTCCAGCATCTGTTGTCTCCACATTTTTTTTTTTTTTGAGGCGGAGTTTCGCTCTTGTTACCCAGGCTGGAGTGCAATGGCGCGATCTCGGCTCACCGCAACCTCCGCCTCCTGGGTTCAGGCAATTCTCCTGCCTCAGCCTCCTGAGTAGCTGGGATTACAGGCACGTGCTACCACGCCCAGCTAATTTTTTGTATTTTTAGTAGAGACGGGGTTTCACCATGTTGACCAGGATGGTCTCGATCTTTTGACCTCATGATCCACCCGCCTCAGCCTCCCAAAATGCTGGGATTGCAGGCTTGAGCCACTGCGCCCGGCCTGTCTCCACATTTTTTAACAATCACCATTCTAACTGGTGTGAGATGGTATCTCAATGTGGTTTTGATATGCATTTCTCTAATGACCAGTGATAATGAGCATTTTTTCATATGTTTGTTGGCCTCATAAAGGTATTCTTTTTTTTTTTTGAGACAAAGTTTTGCTTTTGTTACCCAGGCTGGAGTGCAATGGCGCAATCTCGGCTCACCGCAACCTCAGCCTCCTGGGTTCAGGCAGTTCTCTGCCTCAGCCTCCTGAGTAGCTAGGATTACAGGCACGTGCCACCATGCCCAGCTAATTTTTTTGTATCTTTAGTAGAGACAGGGTTTCACCACGTTGACCAGGATGGTCTCGCTTTCTTGACCTCGTGATCCACCCGCCTCGGCCTCCCAAAGTGCTGGGATTACAGGCGTGAGCCACTGTGCCCGGCCAAAGGTATTCTTTTGAAAAGTGTCTGTTTATGTCCTTTGTCCACTTTTGAATGGGCTTGTTTTTTTCTTGTAAATCTGCATTTGTTCTTTGTAGATTCTGGATATTAGTCCTTTGTCAGATGGATAGATTGCAAAAGTTTTTTCCCTTCTGTTAGTTGCCAGTTCACTCTAATGATTGTTTCTTTTGTCTATTTCAAAACCCAAAATAGACAAATGGGATTTAAGAAACTCTTAAATTTAATTAGGTCCCATTTGTCTATTTTGGCTTTTGTTGCCATTGCTTTTGGTGTTTTAGACATGAAGTCCTTACTTACGCCTGTGTCCTGAATGGTATTGTCTACATTTTCTTCTACAGTTTTTATGATGTTAGGTCTTATGTTTAAATCCTTAATCCATCTGGAATTAATGTTAGTATAAGGTGTACGGAAGGGGTCCAGTTTCAGCTTTCTGCACGTGGCTAGCCAGTTTTCCCGACACCATTTGTTAAACAGGGAATCCTTTCCCCATTGCTTGTTTTTGTCAAGTTTTTCAAAGATCAGATGGTTGTAGATGTGTGGCATTACGTTCAAGGCCTCTGTTCTGTTCCATTGGTCTATATCTCTGTTTTGGTGCCAGTACCATGCTGTTTTGATTACTGTAGCCTTGTAGTATAGTTTGAAATCAGGTAGCGTGATGCCTCCAGCTTTGTTCTTTTTGCTTAGGATTGTCTTGGGTCTGCCAGCATTTTATTGAGGATATTTGCATTGATGTCCATGAAGGATATTGAGCTGAAGTTTTTGTTGTTTTTGTTGTAGTAGTATCTCTTCAACATTTAGGTATTCGGGATGATGCTAGCCTCATAAAATGAGTTAGAGAGGAGTCCCTCCATTTAAATGTATTATAATGCAGCAGAAATGGTACCAGCTCTTCTTTGTAACTCTAGTAGAATTCAGCTGTGAATCCATCTGGTCTTAAGCTTTTTTTGTGGTTTGTAGGCTATTTATTATTGCCTCAATCTTAGAACTCATTATTGGTCTGCTCAAGGATTCGTTTTCTTCCTGGTTCAGTCTTGGGAGGCTGTATGTTTCCAGGAATTTATCCATTTCTTCTAGATTTATGTGCGTAGAGGTGTTTATAGTATTCTCTGATGGTTGTTTTTTTTGTATTTCTGTGGGGTCAGTGGTTATGTCTCCCTTATTTTTACTGATTGTGTTAATTTGCTCCTTCTTTGTTTTTTTGTTTATTAGTCTAGCTAGTGATATATCTATTTTATTAATTGTTTCAAAAAACCAGCTGCTGGATTCATTCATTTTTTTGGAGGATTTTTCATGTCTCTGTCTTCTTTTTTTTTTATTTATTTATTTATTTATTTATTTATTTATTTATTTATTTTTATTGCATTATAGGTTTGGGGGTACATGTGCAGAACGAGCAAGATAGTTGCATAGGTACACACATGGCAGTGTGCTTTGCTGCTTTCCTCCCCTTCACCCACACTTGGTATTCATCCCCAGGCTATCCCCCCCAGCCCCCCCCTGCTGTCCCTCCCCCATTCCCCCCAACAGTCCCCAGTGTGTAGTAGACTGCCTCTCTGTGTCCACATGTTCTCATTTTTCTCACCCACCTATGAGCGAGTATATGCGGTATTTCTTTTTCTGTTCTTGTGTCAGTTTGCTGAGAATGATGTTCTCCAGATTCATCCATGTCCCTACAAAGGACACAATGTCTCTGTCTTCTTTATTTCAGCTCTGATCTTGTTTATTTCTTGTCTTCTGCTAGCTTTGAGCTTTGTTTGCTTTTGGTTCTCTGGTTCTAGTTGAGATGTTGGGTTGTTAACTTGAGATCTTTTAGCTATTTGATGTGGACGTTTGATGCTATAAATTTTCCTCAACACCGCTTTAGATGCAACCCAGATATTCTGGTAAGTTGTCTCTTTGTTTTCATTAGTTTCAAATAACTTCTTGATTTCTGCCTTAATTTCATTGTTTACTCAGGGGTTATTCAGGAGTAGGTTTTCAATTTCCATGTAGTTGTTTGGTTTTGAGGGAATTTCAAAATTTTGAGTTCTAATTTGATCTGAGAGACTGTTCTGATTTTAGTTCTTTTGCATTTGCTGAGGAGTAATTTACTTCTGCCTGTGTGATCAATTTTAGAGTAATTGCCATGTAGTGATGAGAAGAATATATATTTTCTTGTTTTGGGGGGAGTGTTCTGTAGGTATCTATCAGGTTTACGTGATCCAGAGCTAAGTTCAGATTCTGAATATTTTTGTTAATTTTCTGTCTCAGTGATCTGTCTAGTATTTCCAGTTTGGTGTTAATGTCTCTCACTATTTTTTATTTTTATTTTTTTGAGACGGAGTTTCGCTTGTTACCCAGGCTGGAGTGCAATGGCGCGATCTCGGCTCACCGCAACTTCCGCCTCCTGGGTTCAAGCAATTCTCCTCCCTCAGCCTCCTGAGTAGCTGGGACTACAGGCACGCGCCACCATGCCCAGCTGATTTTTTTTTTTTTTTTAAATTTTAGTAGAGACGGGGTTTCACCATGTTGACCAGGATGGTCTCGATCTCTTGACCTCATGATCCACCTGCCTCGGCCTCCCAAAGTGCTGGGATTACAGGCGTGAGCCACCACGCCCGGCAATGTCTCTCACTATTATTGTGTGTGTCTGTGTCTTTTCATAGATCTCCATGAACTTGATTAATGAATCTGGGTGCTTCTGTATTGGGTGCATATATATTTAGGATAGTTAGCTCCTGTTGAATTGAACCCTTTACCATTATGTAATGCCCTTCTTTTTTTTGTTGTTAATTTTTGTTTGTTTGAAGTCTGTTTTGTCAGAAACTAGGATTTTGACTCCTACTTTTTTTTTCTGTTTTCTATTTGCTTGGTAGATTTTCCTCCATCTTTTTATTTTGAACTTAAGCTGTCTTCATGCATGAAATGATCCTCTTGAAGACAGCATACTGATGGGTCTTGAATCTTTATCCAGCTTGCCATTCTGTGTCTTTTAATTGGAAAATTTAGCCCATTTACATTAAAAGTTCGTGTTCTTATTATTGTTACGTGTGAATTTGATCTTGTCATCATGATGCTACCTGGTTATTTTGCAGACTTGTTTATGTGGTGGTTTTATAGTGTCACTGGTCTGCATATTTCAGTGTGTTTTTGTAGTGGCTGGTACCAGTTTTTCTTTTCTGTATTTAGTGCTGCTTTTATGAGCTCTTGTAAAGTAGACCTGGTGTTGATGAATTTTCTCACCATTTGCTGAGAAGTGCTGACCTTGGAGAATCTGATAATAATGAATGTGATGATGGAGTATTTCAGCCTTGGAGAATCTGATGATGTTGTGTCTTAGGGTTGATCTTCTCAAGGAATATGTTACTGGGGTTCTCTGCATTTCCTGAATGTGAATATTGGCCTTTCTAGGTTAGGGAAGTTCTCCTGGATGATATACTGAAGTATGTTTTCCATCTTGATTTTGTTGTCCCTGTCTCTTTCAGGTACCCCAATCAGTCATAGGTTTGGTCTCTTTACATAATCTCATATTTCTCAGAGGTTTTGTTCACTGTTTTTTGCCTCTATTCTTGTCTGCCTATCTTATTTCAGAAAATAGTTTCAAGCTCTGAGATTCTTTCCTTTGCTTAGTCTGTTCTTCTATGGATACTGTGATTGCATTGTGAAGTTCTTGTGTTGTGTTTTTCAGCTGCATCAGGTCAGTTATATTCCTTTCTAAATTGCCTGTTTTGTCTGTCAGCTCCTGTATTGTTTTATCATGAATCTCAGGTTTTTTGCATTGGTTACAACATGCTCCTTTAGCTCAGTGAAGTGTCTTGTTACTCACCTTCTGAAGCCTACTGCTGTTAAGTCAGGCATCTCAGCCTCTGCCCAGTTCTTTGCCCTTGCTGGAGAAGTGTTGGGGTCATTTGAAGGAGAAGAGGTTCTCTGGCTCTTTGAGTTTTCAGTGTTTTTACATTGATTCTTTCTCATCTTTCTGGGTTTATTATCTACCTTCAGTCTTTGAGGTTGCTGACCTTTGAATGAGGTTTTTGTGGGATTTGCTGCTGCTGTTTGTTCTTTTTAACAGGCCACTCTACCATAGGGGTGCTGTAGTTTTTTGGGGGTTCACTCCAGACCCTAGTTGCCTTGGTTTTTCTCATGCCTGGGGGCTTCTCCAGTGAAGGCCATGAAATGGCAGTGATGGCAGCCAGCTTCTGGAAGCTCTGTCCCAGGGGGTACTGACCTGTTGCCTCCGCTCACACACCTCCTGTAAGAGGTGCTGGAGACCCCTGTTGGGAGGTCTTAACCTAGTTAAGAGGAATGGGCTGAGACTTGCCCAAAGAAGCAGTCTGCTGCTTTTAGGTAGAGCAGTTACACTACGTTGGGAGGGACCCTTCCTCATCTGGACCACCTGTATTTTCCACAGCTGGCAGGCTGGCGTGGCTGAGTCAGCCACTCCACAGAGATGCCTGCTGCCTCTTTCCCAGGAACTCTGTAGGCAGACTCCAACCCACTGCCACTGGCTGGCTGGGATTCCAAGCCAGCGGGTCTTACGTTGTGAGATGCCATGGAAGTGGGGCCCAAAGAATGATGCTGCTCCACTTTCTGAATTCAGCTCTCTTTCTAGAGATATATAGAAGTAAATTTCCTACCTTCCCACAAATCCCAGGACTGGATTATGTAAAACTTTTGGGTCTCTGTGTTTGCCTGAGCAGCTGCTCTTCTGAAACTCCACACAGCTCTGTGGACCCAAGGCCCTGGTGGCGTGGGCTCAGAAGGGGATCTCCTGATCCATGGGTTGTAAAAATTTGTAAGAGAAGTGTGGTTTCCCAGGTGGGGTCACACATCACTCACTGCTGTTTTTGGCTGGGTGTGGGTGATCCTTTGCCTTTGTGCGGCTCCCAGGTGGGCTGTCACTACCCTCCACCCACTTTTTTTGTTCTCTGTAGGTGGGATTTCTTTTTTTTGCCTTGTTAGTCCTGATGTGAGAACCTGCAAATTTTTGTTGAAGATGCTGAATTCAGTCACCCCTTTTTATTCCTATCTGTGAGTGCCACAGGCCACTTTTAATTGGCATCTTGGATCAGTCTCCCCAACAGGCTATTACAGATGAACTCAGGTAATTGGCAATGAAGAAGCATAATGATTGAATCTAAAAACTTGAATTCAGGTAATTAATTCTGCAGTATTAGCTTAGTGGTGTAGAAAAACAGTGGTTCTCACTACATACAGGTTCTGTTTTCTGCAGTGGAGTACGTTTATTTCAGAAATTTGCACAAAATGTAAAATCAGTTTTCTAGTATGAAAAAGTTATGCTCTGCAAGTTATTATTTCTATGTGATATATTTTAAAATGGTATATTCTGAACGAAGTAACACGATTTTTCATGAGCTGCTCTTGTCTGTCACAAAAAGGTATTTTCCTTTTGTATTCAATATTGACATCTGTGCTCTTTAGAAAAATACCAGATTCTAAAAACTTTGAAGAAAGCTAAAATTCTCAAAAAGTTGCAAGAATCTTTAAAATGCTGAATAGAGTTGAATGAAAAATATAACTTCCCAGTTACAGAAGCAAACCAAAGGAAGAAACCAGAAATTAATCAAACGAAGAAGTAAGTGTTTCTCTTGCATATCGGTGATCACACATATACCATATCCATGTGACTTGCCTGTTGCCATAAAGCAGATGGAAAAAAACAAACAGGTCACCTGACTGCAGACAGTCTTTTTAAAGGTGCTTGTGCCCATAAGGGAAATTCAAATTACAACCTATGTTACCTGTGTTATAGAGCTTACATTTAAAATGCTTGTCAATCCAATGAGCGAAATAGAAAAAAATATGATAATGTGCAAAGAACAAGGAACTCTAAGTTTGACAAGCCATATTTGGAAAAGAGCTAAATATGACGTAAACAATGGAAAATGTAATCAGTAGGGGTTACTCCACTGCAGATTTATGTATGTTTGAAATACTTTGAAAAAAAAATAAGCAATATACTTAATATACAATATATGGGTTAAATGTTAAATTCTTCTGAGCTGATGAGAACGTTACTGAACTGATAGATTTAGCACAATAATTACAGTAGAAGGAGAAAAATATAAAACACAAATATTAAATGTAGCAAGTGAAATGAGAGGGAATAAAACAAATCTAATTGTTTTTCTAGAATATATTAAAAGAATTAAAGTAGGCTGGGCACGGTGGCTTACACCTGTAATCCCAGCACTTTGGGAGGCCAGGGCAGACAGATCACCTAGGATTGGGAATTGGAGATTAGCCTGACCAATGTGGTGAAACTCCGTCTCTACTAAAAATAAAAATTAGCCAGGCATGGTGGCACACACCTCTAATCCCAGCAACTCAGGAGGCTGAGGCAGAAGAATTGCTTGAACTCAGCTGGCAGAGGTTGTCGTGAGCCAAGATTGAACCATTGCACTCCAGCCTGGGCAACAAGAGCGAACCTCCAAAGTATAATAAATTTTTTTTTTGAGACAGTTCGCTCTTGTTACCCAGGCTGGAGTGCAATGGCGCGATCTCGGATCTCAGCTCACCGCAACCTCTGCCTTCTGGGTTCAGGCAATTCTCCTGCCTCAGCCTCCTGAG
Source organism: Saguinus oedipus (assembly GCA_031835075.1). NCBI lineage: Eukaryota > Metazoa > Chordata > Mammalia > Primates > Cebidae > Saguinus > Saguinus oedipus. The sequence continues at coordinate 1,015,035 of CM063188.1, read as the reverse complement.
TAGCTGGGATTACAGGCACTCGCCACCATGCCCAGCTAATTTTTTGTATTTTTAGTAGAGACGGGGTTTCACCATGTTGACCAGGATGGTCTCGATCTCTTGACCTCGTGATTCACCCGCCTCAGCCTCCCAATAAATAATTTTTTTTTAAATTTTGAGATGGAGTTTCGCTCTTGTTACCCAGGCTGGAGTGCAATGACGCGATCTCGGCTCACCGCAACCTCTGCCTCCTGGGTTCAGGCAATTCTCCTGCCTCGGCCTCCCGAGTAGCTGGGATTACAGGCACGTGCCACCATGCCCAGCTAATTTTTTGTATTTTTAGTAGAGATGGAACTTGACCATATTGACCAGGATGGTTTCGATCTCTTGACCTCGTGATCCACCTGTCTCGCCCTCCGAAAGTGCTGGGATTACAGGCGTGAGCCACTGCACCCAGCTATAAATTTTTTAAAAAAGAAAGTACTGAAAGAGTTGGTGATTTATAAGTTTTTAAAAGTGAACATCAGATATAAATCCTTGAATTCAGAAATGCAGTGTGTCAAAAAAAGAATTACTTAAGTAATAGTCAAGGTGCGTAACACCAAAGAGAAGGAAAACACCAAAAGTCAGTGAGAGAAAAAGAATTTACAAAGGTGAGATCAAAATTTTCACGGCCTGCGTAGAGCCAAAAATAATGAAATAAATATTAAGGGAGCTGGGAGAAATCGTCTTTAAAGCAAGAAATGAATATTTAACCTACCTAACATACCTTTAAGAAAACAGGGTGACTTAATATAGTTCCAAATGAGAAAACTGAATAATTTGGTTGCCAACAGAAACTTCTTAAGAGTAGACTTCAAGAAGAAATAATTTTTTTTGTGTGTATATAAGCTTAAAAATGTAAAAGAAAGATACATGATTTGGGAATATCAAATCCTGGTGGACATTGAACTCGAAAAACTAAGTAGGCCAGGTGCAGTGGCTAACACCTGTAATCCCAACACTTTGGGAGGCCAAAGCAGGCAGATCAGTTGAGTCCAGGAGTTTGAGACCATCCTGGACAAAATGGTGAAAACTTGTCTCTACAAAAAAAAATAAAAATCAGCCAGACATGGTGGCATGTACCTGTTGTCCTAGCTACTTGGAATGCTGAGATGGGAGGATCAGCTGATCCCAGGGAGGTCCAGGCTGCAGTGAGCTGTGATCATACCACTGAACCCCAGCCTGGTGACAAAGTGAGACCCTGTCTCTAAAAAAAGAAGATGACATGAAGAAACTAAAGAATACATCATGCATTAGGTGAAGATTGAACATGCGATAAAAATTTATATTAAATCATTAATAGCACAAGTTAGCACACATTGATTTGGAAAGCAAGATGATATGGAAATTTTCTGGCAAAAAAAACTATATAGTTCTTCCCCATATAGACCCCTGCTAGAAATCTAAACAGGATAATATCCACAGGAGTAGAGAAGTTTATAAAAGAGGTGCTCACAAAGTTCCAGGATCAAGTAGTTAAACAGGGATATTCTACAGTCTTTTCAAATATCACATAAATCAATGCTGCTAACTGAATTTGAGAACATTATGATGGAAGTATTGCTTCCAAGTAGGTTATGAAGATCAGCTGGAACACTGGAACCACAAAGTTCCAAATGTTGTCCAGCATGGAATATTAGAGAACAGTCTCACTTCTGCCTACACATAAAAATACGTAACGTAAAATACTAGCAAATTCTAATTGGTTATTAAAAACAACATAATGACAAATTGCAATTTATACCTGGAATTCAAGAATGATTAAATATTTGAAAGTCAACTGACAAAGTTCATTTTTATAGAGATAATGGAACTGTCCTTGATCATGTCTATATATGCAAAAATGTCTATTTAGCAGAATTTAAGATGTGTGACTGTTAATTTAAAACCATCTAAAATAGGAATTGATAGATTTCAAAGATAGCGAAGTCTTTTTCATACTCATGGAAAACATACTAGAGGCTATTTATTTTTAAGCTAACTTCAACATTGTATTTGATTCTGTCATTTTTTAAAGCTAGAAAGAATTTTGCAAAGTGTATATGAAAGAACAAACTTAGGTGCGAGGTGGGCAGATCACCTGAGATCAGGAGTTTGAGACCAGCCTGGCCAACATGGTGAAACCCCCGTCTCTATTAAAAATACAAAAATTGGCCGGGCATGGTGGCCATGCCTGTAATCCCAGCTACTCAGGAGGCTGAGGCAGGAGAATCACTGGAACCCAGGAGGTGGAAGTTGCAGTGAGCTGAGATTGTGCCACTGCACTCCAGCCTGGGCAACAGAGCAACACACTGTTTCAAAAAAAAAAAAGAGCAAACAGATAAGAACAGCCAAAAAACCCAAGAAAGAAACACAATGAAGGTTTCCAGTTCTGCAAAACATTAAAACACATGATCTTAATTAAAGCAGTATGGTGTTGACGCAAAAATGGGTGAACAGATCAAGACAGTGGAAAAATCAGAAATACACTAAAAAAGATGGAAATAAATTCATTCTTCACAAGCTATAGTAAGATAGGAAAGGATAAATGAAGGATAAATCTAAATGGTAAAAAAAAAAAGAAAACATACAAATAGTTGAAAAAAACATTGGTAAATACTTCTACAAGCTGTGAGAATAAATTGGGCTTATGACTCAAACCAAAAAATATTTAAAAATGATTACAATAGGCCGGGCACGGTAGCTCACGCCTATAATCCCAGCACTTTGGGAGTCCGAGGTGGGTGGATCACGAGGTCAAGAGATCAAGACCATCCTGGTCAACAAGGTGAAACCCCGTCTCTACTAAAAATACAAAAATTAGCTGGGCATGGTGGTGCGTGCCTGTAATCCCAGCTACTCAGGAGGCTGAGGCAGGAGAATTGCTTGAACCCAGAAGGCGGAGGTTGCGGTGAGCCGAGATCATGCCATACACTCCAGTCTGGGTAACAACAGCGAAACTCTGTCTCAAAAAAGAAAAAAAAAAGATTACAATGTAAAATCAGAATTTTGTGCATGTTAGGAAACGCCATAAGCCTAGTAAAAAGGAAAATGCCAAACGGGCATCTTTTTGTACCTTCCGTAACAGAACAAAAGGAAGCACACAATGCCTGTTTGCTCCAGAAAATAAGAAAGCTTTCAAAACATACAGGATCATGGTTCAAGGACAAAAGCAGCAATGTAAAGACTCCCTCACTTAAGATGGGACAATTTGGCTAGGCGCAGTGGCTCACGCCTCTAATCCCAGCACTTTGGGAAGCCAAGGTGGGTGGATCACCTGAGGTCACCAGCCTGGCCAATATGGTAAAACCTTATGTCTACTAAAAATACAAAATTAGCCCAGCGTGGTGGTGGGTGCCTGTAATCCCAACTACTCAGCCAGCTATGGCACGAGGATCACTTCAATATCGGGGGCAGATATTGCAGTGAGCCGAGATCATGCCATTGCACTGCAGCCTGGGTAACAAGAGCGAAACTCTGTCTCCAAAAAAAAAAAAAAAAAAAGTGGGGTGGGGGGTGTTATAATTTGAGTTCAAAAAGTAGATATAGACTGCAGTATATGGACTCATTAAATACACAAAAAATAAGGTTAGAAAAAATATTCACATTTTTTTGATTGCTGAGGCCACACCGTCATTATTATGACAGTTGATAAAAGGGAGAATCAAGCTTTTATTCTTCCTTTGCTGATAGGCTAGTTTTTAATGTAAAAGAGACAGCTCATGAGAAAACGCAGTTTTTAATAGAAGAATGAGAACTAATACATGTGGAGAAAATAATTAGAAAACCACTATTTGGCAACTGTCACTGAGATAAGTGAAATTAGGAAATAGTAATCAGTCAATACTGATCAGTTATATGAAAGGAACAGGCAGGCGTTCCTGGACCCCTCGATCAACAAAGTGGTAAACACACGTGTATCCAAATGTCCTATCTGAATTGAAACATGCTGGTAGCTTAATACACAGAGTGATTTTGAAAATTTAATATCCAACCAAATACTTCATTGATAATACTATATCCATCACCTATTGAAACTATTTTTGGATAATTTGGTTAAATCATTGTAATAAATTCCACGTTTTTTCTTTTCTATTGCTACTGGGACGTTTAAAATAACACACGTGGCTCTCATTTTATTTCCATTGGACATTGCTACCTGAGAGGACGTTCTCTTTTCAAGTCAGGCCACCTCTAATCCCACTGGGAGCAAGAAAATTCAAGATGCCTCCTTAGAAGACAAGAGGCTAGGAAAGTGTGAAATCTGAAATGTTAAAATAATTATCATAGTGTTTCCAGTTGTAAATATCACACATATTACTCATAAATGGACATAATCTTTTGTGTACGGTTAAATGGAAAGTCCCCGGGGGCGCTAGGTATCAGCAAAGGGCAGAATCCTTGCCAGAAAAGGACTGCAGGGAAAGAACCCGGCCTTACTGAGCCCCTGGTCTGATTGCATCTCCTGTCACTCAGGACGATGGGGGCGGGGCCTAAAGCCGTGTCCAATCGGGCGCTGGGAAGAGAACCGTACGCTTAAGCGCACGGCGAAAGGAGGGGCAGCTTCCGGGACCTGGCGGGGTTTTTGTGTCAGGCCGCGCGGATGCGGCTGGCTCGGTCCGTCCGCGCTGCTCCTTCCCCTTCGCGCTGGGAGGAGGGCCCAGTGGTTCCGCGGCAGCTCTTGTTGCTCTGGGACGTGCAGGTCCTGGAAGGTCCTTGGGGAGGACCGAGACACCCGGAGACTGGGAAATGGTGAGTTTGCCGGCCGGGTCTCCGAGGGGGAGCGGGGAGCCGGCAGGAAGCGGTTGCGGCTGACCCGGGCCTCCCCGCCGTGCGGACCCGAGTTTCCGCTGGTGCCTCGCGGCCTTAGCGGCACCGGATGCGGGCTGGACCAGCAGCCGGACCCGGGGCGGCCTGGCGTGTCTCTGCCCCGCCGCCGTCCAGGCCCGGAGCCCCTGGGCAGCTGTGCCCCTGCAGACCCGCGTCTCCCTCGGCTTGCGCGGTGCCCACGGGAGGGTCCCAGAGGAGAGTCCCGCGTTGGGGTTTGTGGTTCCTGCGTGGGAGGAACTGTGGTCTGGGCAGTCCCCCAAACCTCCTTTCTCCTGTTAGAAATAAAACTGAGGCGCCTTTAAAATAGTAAAGAGTTTGAGCAGAGTCGTGAATGAGGAAGGCACCGGCGTGGCTTCTGGTTTGGTGAAGAAAAGGCTTTTTATAAGGAGCCCGAGGGAGCAAACCAGTGCGTGGCCGCCTCGCGTAGACTGTGCAGCTGGAGATCTGGTTATGTAATCAGAGGTTGATTGGTGGCTTCGTGGTTAAGGCTGTTTTATTTCCCTTTAAGTTATTAATTGAGTTACTTTTTGGTTGGTTGTTTATTCATGTGTGTATGATGGAGTCTCGGACCTTGTACTACAGCGATCCTCCCACCTCCGTGTCCCTAGTACCCGTATTTAATTATTTTTAACACTCCACCTGCCTTTTCTAAATGTATGGCCAGCAGAATCTCACATCAACGACCCCGTTCCCACAGCCTAACTCTTATGGGGCTTGTAGTAAAATCCGGAATTTCCAATTCGTTGCCTGCATTCAAATGCAACATTATCAAGTGTTTGTCTTGTACATTTCGTGCAGATGCAGTATGTTGTTTTTTTGAGGGTAGTGAGTCGTTCTTAAAATATTTCCGAACGTTACACAGGAGTAGAAAGCAGAAAACAATCACCTAACAGTTAATTGTTAAAAAAAAAAGACAAGACTTTGCGCATCTCCTAATATTGTCTTTTTTGAGTGTGCACATCTTACCAGAATATCTTTGGAGTGAAGTTCCCCTTTGGACACTTTAGAGGGTGATATGTCCTCCGCCACCCTCGTATCTTTTCTTGGTCCTCTGGTTTAGCGGCCAGATCTCTTGGAGTGTCTAATGAATATCTTCTCCTGAGTCATCTCCTCCCAGAGGACAGTTTGAAATATGGGAGAAGAGCCTTTCCAGGCAGCATCTGGGTGCCCTGGAGGTGAGAGACGTCTCCTAGTATACTCTTCGTCTAAAAAACAAATCCCGGGGGAATTAGGATTTTCTTCCTCCAACCAGTTTTCATCCTTCCTTGGAGATGCGTTGGTGGGCAGCCAATCAGATGCTGGTGTTAAGGCAAGGAATACCCACCCCGATGAGGGGGTGCAAGAACCAGAAAAGCACCGTCATCAGAATTACGTAAGAAGGGACTTGGCTGAGTGTGGTGGCTCCCACCTGTAACCCCAGCACTTTGGGAGGCTGAGGTGGGCGGATCACTTGAGGTCGGGAATTTGAGACCAGCCTTGCCAGTGTCGTGAAAGCTTGTCTCTACTAAAAATACAAACATTAGCCGGGCATGGTGGTGGACGCCTGTAGTCCCAGCTACTCAGGAGGCTGAGGCAGGAGAATCACTTGAGGCCAGGAGGTAGAGGTTGCAGTGAGCTGAGATGGCGCCACAGCACTCCAGCCCGGGTGACAGAGCGAGAGTCAGTGTCGGAAAAAAAGGTTTATTTTGTAGTATTGCAGTGGGGGAAAACACAAGGTTTAAGAGCTGCCAGCATGTTAAAGTTTAGGCAGAAAAGGGCTTAGAAATTCAGGCACAAAGTGGGGCACAGTACAGCGTTTTCTTGGGAGGGTGGTCATGGAATATTTCTGTGAGGAGAATGGGACTGTGGGGATCTGTGAAGTGATACAATAACCCAACTTGACACCTGAGTCAGATGTTGGTGTTCCTTTCAGCACAACCCCTCCCCAAGTTTATTGCCTTGAAGAGATTTATTCACTTAGTTCAGGTTCAGTTTTTCATTAACTTTAAAATATATTTTATTTGTACAGCTTGAAAGATAATATATATATATTTCTAAAGAGACAAGAAAGAGGTGGTTTTCAGTGGGGAAAATACTAGTCATATTCTGAGGCAGGGCGTGTAAGCCAGAGGCTTCCTCTGTCCCTCTCACTTCCCTGTGGCTGTTCACTAAGAGGAAAAGAAAAAATTCTTGTTAACCCCTTTCTTCCCAAAAGTGAATGTAGTAAGTTTCTCAGGTCTATTCTTTTTTGAGAGTGATTTCAAATGGAATTCTAGGGCTTTGCTTTGGGAATGTGTATTTGTTTTCATGCTGCTGATAAAGACATACCTGGGACTGGGCAATTTACAAAAGAAAGAGGTTTAAAAGACTTAGGTTCCACGTGGCTGTGGAGGCCCCACAATCATAGCTGAAGGCAAGGAGAGGGCGGCAGACAGAGAGCTTGTGTAAAGAAACTCCCGTTTTTAAAACCATCAGATCTCAGGAGACTTACTATCACGAGAACGGCCTGGGAAAGACCTGCCCCCATTATTCAGTTACCTCCCACCAGGTTCCTCCCACCACATATGGGAATTGTGGAAGTCACAATTCAAGTTGAGATTTGAGTGGGGATACAGCTAAACCATATCGTAATGTTACCAGGGAAAAGTAGGGAAAAATCTCTTTTCCATTATGGCTGCAGAAAAACGAATACATTTCCACAAGCAAGTGTTGTAGATAAATTGGAGAATCACAAATATTTATTGAAACATCAGTACCTCCTTTTTGCAGGGTGGAGAATTTATAAGAGTGGATAACCGTGTTCTGTATCCTGTTATCTGGACATTGGGGTTTAATGCTGAATTTTATGGGACAGGACTTGGCAACTCCTAGAGATGATTGGTTATCGTGAACATAACAAATAAATGACATGTTTATTGTATGGTAGGGATGGATACTTCAGCTTTTCCAGTTGAGGCATTAAGTCTAAGTGCCTTACAATTTCCTTCTCTCCTATGAACGTAAACACTGAGTTTGAGTTATTTTTCTGGATTCTTCAAATATTATATTTTAAAAATTTAAACCAACTGAATAACCTTGACTGAGAAACAGAAGCTGGAGCTCAGTTACTGCCAGCAAAGGCCATTGTGAAGCCTGTAAAAGATCATGGAAGGCCTACTCAGTTCTTTGGGAGCCTCCTTTACAGATGTCCCCACTTGCTCACCCCAGCCATGAAAGGAATTCTTTATATTGAGAGAGTCCTGGAAATCTGGTGTTCACAGGTGGATGTGGTTGGCCCTGGAGGGAAAGGGTGGAATCCCCTTTTTAAGTGTGTAATTTTTTCATTGTCCTGACATTCTTTCTAGACATTATTCAATAAAGCAGGGGTTGCCAACCCCTGGGCCGTGGATCAGTACCTGTCAGTGGCCTGTTAGGATCCAGGCTACGCAGCAGGAGGTGAGCGGCAGGTGAACGTTACCGCCTGTGCTCGTCCTCCTGTCAGATCAGTGGTGGCGTTAGTCTCAAAGGAGCATGAAACCTATTGTGAACTGTGCAGGGGAAGGCTCTAGGTTGTGTGCTTTTTATGAGAATATAATGCCTGATGATCTGAAGTCGAACAGTTTGGTCCCCAAACTATCTCCATCATCCATGGAAAAATCGTCTTCCGTGAAACCAGTCCCTGGTGCCAAAAAGCTTGGGGGCTGCTGCAATAAAGTGAATTCAGAATTATGTAAGAGGGGAGTTTATTCTTAAGTATTGCAGTGTGGAAAAACACCAGGGGTAAGAGCTGCAAGCATGTTAAAGGTTAAGCAGAAAAGGACTTTCTTTCATAGGAAGGAGCTGACTAGATTAGAAAGGAGGGGAGAGGAAGAGGGCCAGATGGATTCTAGATCAGAGAACACGTCCTGAGGTCAGCCTGTTCACAGGAGACACATAAAGAGGGGTTGTGTGTTGGCTCAGCCTGAGAGTGTATCAAAGTTCAGGGGCCTGAGGGAAGGAAGGAAACTTAAGTAAAATTTGGATAACAAGTATTTTGTTCTGACCACTGAAGACGAATTTGTTCAGCTAATTGGTTATGAGGAAAAAAAAAATCAGTGTCTGTTTCTGGCTTTATGATAGTAAAGGAAGCGTCACCTAAGTCATAATGAGGTGTTTGTTTTCATCAGGCTGTTCCTGGAGAACACAAAGAATGTTTTTGTTGTTTTTTAAGTTGCAGATATTTGACCGGATTACCCACTCACCCCATCTTCCCCTATGTTCTCTTGTCCTTTACAACTCTTCCATTGAGTTGTTCCTGAGTCACATCTTTTATAATAAACTAGTAAACATCAGTAAATTGTTTTTGCTGAGTTCTGGGAATAGTTTTTTGTCACATCATCAAACGTGAGAAAGAGGTGATGGGAACCTTTGACTTATAAGCAATTGGTCAGAAGGATAGATGGGCCCCTGAGGCTTGCAAGTGACATATGCAGTGTGGGCAGTGTTGTGGAACTGATCTGTGAGCTTGTGGGGTATGCGTAGACTCTGAGTGGTGTCAGAATTTAATTGCTGGACAATTAATAGGTGTTAGAGAATTGGCTGGTGTTCAACAAAGTCCACACATTTGGTATCAGAAAAAAGACTCACAGATCAGAGCCTTCACCTGACTCTGGGAGAGTGTTTGGTCGCTGGTGAGAATTGAGACCCTGGAGAAGAAAGCATTTCCTTACTGTAAGCTGGGGATAATAGGGTGTATGGAGCTCCCAGAACTAAATTTCCAGTTCCACAGGCTTCCTTCACTCATTCCCTAGGAATGAACCACCTTAGGCTATCTCCACCTTGGGAGTGGTCCCCAAGCTTCAGAACATATTTAACCCATATTTAACGGAACATGGGGTTCATCTTTATAAAATCTTGCTGGCACATAATTTTCATTTGGGCAAGTATTTAAGAATTTTATTCCATTATTTGAATGTGAGATTTTTCTTGGTTAAAAACAAGTGAATTGAGTGATATGACCTGAAAAAAAATCATATATAATTCTTGAAATAAATTGTTTTTTGCCAAGTTTAAATAATAAGACTATAAAGTAATGGGCTCACTATCCAGGTGAAAAAACAGACTTTGTGCAGTTCTGGTGTTCTAATCTTTTCTAACTTCTGCTCAGAGATGTGAACCACAGTTCTAATTATTTGTTATTTTTTGTATATTAACCATCTGTTTATCATGAAGCAGAATTTTGCTCTTTTTCGATGGCTGCATAGTTTTACCTCTTGAATTTTTAGTAGCTTAATGTTACTATTAATATACTACTAATATTGTGCTGAAAATATTTTTTTAAATATATATTAAATTTTGTTTGAAATAATAAGGGTGAGCACAATGGCTCACCCCTGTAATCTCAGCACTTTGGGAGGCTGATCTGGGTAGATCACTTTAGTTCAGGAGTTTGAGACCAGCCTGGGCAACATGATGAAACCCTGTCTGTACTTAAAAAAAAAAAAAAGCCAGGCATTGGTGGTTTGCATCTGTGATCTTAGCTACTTGGGAGGCTGAGGTGGGAGGATCACTTGAGCCTGAGAGTTCCAGGCTACAGTGAGCTGTAATTGCACCATTGCACTTCAGCATGGGCAATATAGTGAGACCCAGTCTAAAATAATAATGATAATAATAATAATAATAAATAAATACAACTATGAAAGCAAATATGAATATTTAGTAAAAGGTATTTTAGTCAATTTATAAATGAGTTCTTACATTTTAATGAAAATTCAAAATAGATAACTTAAAAAAAAAGTATAAAAGATTTCATAGTACTTTAAGGCATGTGATTATTACCTTCATATTCAGACCTTCATCATTCACACATTTTTCTTTTTTATTCAACTTTTATTTTAGGTTTAGGGGCTACGTGTGCAGGGTTGTGACATGGGTCAAATGTGTGTCGGTGGGATTTGGTGTACAAATGATTTTATCACTCAGGTGGTGAGCATAGTAACCAATAGGTAGTTTTTTGACTCACCCTTCTTCCATTATTCATCTTCAAGTATGGCCAGTGTCTGTTTACCTCTGTGTCTATGTGTTACTCAGTGTTTAGCTCCCACTTATAAGTGAGAACATGCTGTATTTGGTTCTCTGTCACTGTGTTAATTTGCTTAGGATAATGGCCTTCAACTTCATCCATGTTGCTGCAGTGTGTGATTTTGCCCTTTTCTACGGTTGTGTAATATTCTCTGAGGTATATGTAGCACATTTTCTATATCCATTTTACTGTTGATGGGCATATAGGTTAATTCTATGACTTAGCTATTGTGAATAGTGCTGCAGTGAATATACACACACATATGCCTCTTTGGTAGAATGATTTATATTCCCTTGAATATATACCCAGTAATAGGATTGCTGGGTTGAGTGGTAGTGCTGTTTTAAGGTCTTTGAGAAATCTCCAAAATGCTTTCCACAGTGGAAATGAACCTAATTTACATCCCCAGCAGCAGTGTATAAGCATTCCCTTTTCTCTGCAACCTCACAAACATCTGTTATTTTCTGACTTTTTTGTAATAGTTATTCTGACAGAATTGGATTTTTTCTAATGATTAGATGTTGAGCATTTTTTCCACACACTTCTTGAGCATGTATATGTCTTTTTTTGAGAAGCGTTTGTTCATATTCTTGCCCATTTTTTCATGCAGTTTTTTTTTCCCCTTGTTGATTTGCTCAAGTTTCTTACAGATTCTGGATATTAAACCTTTGTCAGATACATAAATAGCAAATATTTTCTCCCATTCTATAGGTTGTCTGTTTACCCTGTTGACAGTTTATCTTGCTGTGTAGAGGCTCTTTAGTTTGTTTAGGTCCCATTTCTTTAGTTTTGTTTTTGTTGTAATTGCTTTTAGAGACTTTGTAATGAAATATTTGCCAAGGATTATGTCCATAATGGTATGTCCTGTTTTCCTCTAGGGTTTTTATAGTTTTAGATTTTACATTGAAGTCTTTAATCCATGTTTTCTTCTTAATTTTTTTTTTTTTTGTGGGTACATACTAGGTGTATACATTTATGGGGTACAGGATAGTTTTGATACAGGGATGCAATCTGTAATAATCACATCATGGAGAATAGGGTGCCCATCCCAAGCATTTACCCTTTGTATTACAAACAATCCAATTATACCTAGTTATTTAAAGTGTGCAATTAAGTTATTACTAACTATGATCGCTCTGTTCTGCTGTCACATGCTAAGTCTTTTTCCTTTTTCCTTTCCCTGAGTTAGAGTGGATAACATTGCAACATGCCAGGTCTTAATTTATTCTTTCTGTTTTTTAAATACCCATTAACTATCCCCACCTCTTCCCCAATCACCCCATTATACTTCCCAACCTCTGGTAACCATCCTTCTACTCTCTTAAGAACATGAGAGGCCGGGCGCGGTGGCTCAAGCCTGTAATCTCAGCACTTTGGGAGGCCGAGGCGGGTGGATCACGAGGTCAAGAGATCGAGACCATCCTGGTCAACATGGCGAAACCCCGTCTCTACTAAAGATACAAAAAATTAGCTGGGCATGGTGGCGCGTGCCTGTAATCCCAGCTACTCAGGAGGCTGAGGCAGGAGAATTGCCTGAACCCAGGAGGCGGAGGTTGCGGTGAGCCGAGATCGCGCCATTGCGCTCCAGCCTGGGTAACAAGAGCGAAACTCCGTCTCAAAAAAAAAAAAAAGAACATGAGATGCTTGCCTTTCTGTGCCTGGCTTATTTGACTTAGCACAGTGACTTTTAATCTCACCCATGTTCCTGCAGATGACAGGATCTCATTCATGGCTAAATAGCACTCCATTGTGTGCATACACATTTTATTTACGCCTTCATCTGTTGATGGGCACTTGGGTTGTTTCCACATTTCGGCTGTTGTGAGCCAGTGCTACAGCAAACACCAGAGTGCGGCCGCCCCTTGACACACTGGTTTGTTTCCGGTGTCTGTCCAGCAGGGGGTGCCAAATCCTATGGCAGATCTTGTTTTTTTAGTTTTTTGAAAAATCTTTGAACTGTTCTCAATAGTAGTTGTACTACTTTATAGGTTAGTATTCCCACCAGCTGTGTACAAGGGTTCTCTTTTCTCCATATCCTTGCCAGCATTTTTAGTTACTACCTTTTTTTTTGTCTTCTTTAGCTTTCTTGGGCACATAAAAGGTGTATGTATTTATGGATTACGTGAGAGGTTCTGATACAGGCATGCAATGTGAAATAAGGACCTCGTGGAGAATGGGGTAGCGGCATTTATCCTTTGAGTTACAATCAGATTACACAATTATTATTGACTGTAGTCATTTTGTGCTATGAAACAGTATGTCTTTTTGACTTCTATGTTTTTGGTAGCCATTAACTATCTCTACCTCTCCTCCAGCTTCCCACTACTTTTCCCCCACCTCTGGTAACCATCTTTCTACTCTCTGTGCCCATGAGTTGAGTTGTTTTGATTTTTATATCCCACAAATAAGTGAGAACATGCAATATTTGTCATTCTGTTCCTGGCTTATTTTACTTAACATAATCATCTCCAATTCCATCCATGTTGTTGCTGCAAATGACTGGATCTCATTCTTTTTATTTTTTATTTGCTAAATAGTACCCTCCTGTGTATATATTACCACATTTTCTTTATGCATTCATTTGTTCATGGACACTTAGGTTGCTTCCCCATCTTAGTTATTGTAAGCAGCACTGCAGCAAACATGGGAGTGCAGATACCTCTTTGATATACTAGTTTCCTTTCTTTTGGGTATATGCCCAGCAGTGAGATTTCAGGATCATATGGCAGCTCAATTTTTAGTTGAGGAATCTCTAAAATTTTCTCTATAGTGGTTGCACTAATTTACATTCCCACCAACAGTGTACAAGAGTTCCTTTTTCTCCACATTCTTGCTAGCATTTGCTATTGCCTGTACTTTGATTTAAGCCATTTTAACTGGGGTGAGATGATATCTCATTGTTTCATTGTAGTTTTGATTTGCATTTCTTTGATGATCAGTGATGTAAAGCATCTTTTCATATGCCTGTTTTCCATTTGTATATCTTGAGAACTGTCTATTCATGTCTTTTGCCCATTTTTTTTTTTTTTTTTTTTGAGATGGAATCTTATTCTGTCACCTAGGCCAGAGTGCAGTGGTGTGATCTTGGCTCACTGCAACCTCTGCATCTTGGGTTCAAGCGATTCTCCTGCCTCAGCCACCTGAGTAGCTGGGATTACAGGTGTGCACCATCCCACCCTGCTAATTTTTGTATTTTTAGTAGATACGGGGTTTCACCATGTTGGCCAGGCTGGTGTTGAATTCCTGAGCTCACATGATCCATCCACCTCACCTCCCAAAGTGTTGGGATTACAGGTGTCAGCCACCATGCCCAGCCTTGCCCATATTTTGATCAGATTGTTAGATTTTTTTTTTTTTTCCTATTAGAGATGTTTCAGCATTTTATATATTGTGGTTATTTATCCCTGGTCAGATGAGTAGTTTGCAAATATTTTCTCCCATTCAAGTGGGTTGTCATTTCACTTTGTTGATTGTATCCTTTGCTGTACTGGAGCTTTTTAACTTGATGTGATCCAATTTGTCCATTTCTGCCTTGGTTACCTGGGCTTTTGGCGTACTACTTGTAAACCCAATGTATCTGAGACAGGTCTTAATCAATTTAGAAAGTTTATTTTGCCAAGGTTACAGGATGTCACGAGGTCCTAATGACATGGTAGTTGGGGGTATAGCTTACTTTTGTACATTTTAGGGAGACATAATACATCTTTCAAAACCTGAAAGATTTATATTGATCTGGAATGGTGGGACAACTCAGAATGGGGGCTTCCAGGTCATAGGTAGATTTAAACATTTTCTTATTGGCAATTGGTTGAAAGAGTTACCAATAAAAAGGAATGTCTGGGTAACAAGAAGAGGTTGTGAAAACCAAGATTTTTATCATGCAAATGAACCCCCCAGATAGCAGGCTTTAGAGAGAATAGATTGTAAATATTATTAGAACTTAAGGTTTGTGTTGACGTTAATGCTAGTTGGCTTTTCATGAATTCCAAAAGGGAGGAGGGTATAAAGAAACTTGTCCAACTCCCTCTTCCCATCGTGGCCTGAAGTAGTTTTTCAGGTTAACTTTGGAATACCCTTAGCTGAAATGAGGGGCCCAGTCAAATGGCTGAGGGGCCTTAGAATGTTATTTTTGGTTTATATTTTCAAAGCTGTGAGAAGTATGGTAAGTTTGGGGGATGGGCATCCATGACTATGCTCTACTGCAGCCAATTCTGCACCAAACCTCTGGGCTCTGTGCTGGAAAGAATTCTGTCTTTGTCAACTTTCTGTGCAGTTGTTTTCCAGCTCAGGTGGCCATGGGGGCTGTAGGTCTCCTGCAGCTAGGATCCTGGAGGCCTATGGCAAGAGTGGGCCACCCCATACCTATCTTACCCCTTCCCTGGGAGCCAGTCAGGGCCAGAAATGAGGCCTGG
Source organism: Saguinus oedipus (assembly GCA_031835075.1). NCBI lineage: Eukaryota > Metazoa > Chordata > Mammalia > Primates > Cebidae > Saguinus > Saguinus oedipus. The sequence continues at coordinate 999,774 of CM063188.1, read as the reverse complement.
TTCTGTGCGGGGTTTCCACCTTTCTCCCTTTTCAGCCTAGAGTCTGTATCATTTCTCTGTCCACTGCCAGTGCCTGCTTTCCAAAGATCTGTTTGTAGAGTGCTGGCCTACTTGACGGTCTGGTCTGTGAGTCAAAGATCTTCCTGGCTGTGTCTAGTTGGCCATCTTGACTCTCCTCTTTCTTCATGTGATTTTTTTGCCTCAATCTGTTGCACACATACTGCTGTGGAAGGCTATTCACCCATTAAACTGCTATGGGACTTGAGCTGTCACAAGTTTATTTTTTGATGTTGACAGTGTCCTTTTGTCCCAAGTGGCAGTGCTTCATAAATTTATTACACATTGAGAAAAAAGCGCTGGGTTTTAAAATTGCAGATAATTTCACATTTGCTAGAAAATGCCAATGGAATGTATGGATTAACTGACCCTTCATAAATATGTGTTTATTCCTTACAAATACTTAGCCTTATTTATTTCTTTATTTCTATGTGACTATACATACTTTTTACTGATTGTTATTGGTTTTAAGCATTTTTCCAATGTGGTAATTTTCTGTGAAATATGTTTCAATCATTTTCTATGAAATAGTTTTCAAATGGTTCTCAGTCATTTATTTGTATGTTTATTGCTTTTACCCCTCCTGCTTTAAACATACTCACATGCTATTCCAATTTCATTTGTAAAGATTGAAAATATTAATATTTTCCCAGGTTATTTTTTCGTTTCATTCTAGTCTACCATTTGATGGACTCTTCTTAATTTTGGTAGAGCTGAACTTGTCAGTCTTTTTAGGGGCTTTATTTTTTCCCGTAAGAAAGCTTGTTAGGACAGGAGGGCATGTTGTACTCAGAGTTAACTCCTTAGGCTTTCTTCCCTCATCACCAGGGACTCGTCTCTTCTGGGGCTGCATTTCAGCAGAGTCTGGCTCTCAGACTTAGAATGTGCTTAACCTTCTGAAGGAGGGTTTTCATTTTGTTTGAACTGTAGGTGAAACAGGCTCCTTATCTGAGCAATAGCAAATGTTTGTTTTTCAGCCCTTGTAATTCCTTTATGGAATGTTGTTGCCATATAACTCCAGTGTTTTTATGCATTGAGTAATTTTAGTTCCTTGTTGGCATCTTTTTATTTTCTTGGTTGAAATGCATAGACCAGCGAGGCATGGTGGCTCATGCCCATAATCTCAGCATTTTGGGAGGCTGTGGCAGGTAGATTACTTGAGCTCAGGAGTTCAAGACCAGCTGGGCAACATGGTGAAGCCCTGTCTCTACAAACAAATACAAAATTAGCTGGGCATGGGGGCACACCTGTGGTCCCAGCTGCTTGAGAGGCTGAGGGAAGCAGGAGGATTGTTTGAGCCCAGGAGATGGAGATGGCGGTGAGCTGAGATTGTGCCACTGCACTCCAGCATGGGTGACAGAGTGAGACCCCATGAAAGAAAAAAAAAAAAAGGAAGGGAGGAATGAAGGGACGGACGGAGGGAAGGAGGGGGAGGGGAGAGGATGGAAGGAAATGCAGAGACTGAGAGAGCCAACAGCCTCATCCCAAATTGCAGAGGTCTGGCTCCCTCTTGTTGCACTGTTGCCTGACCTGGGCCCCATTTTTCCTTGAGGCCACAGATGGCTCCATTGGACAATGAGTCTGTAATTTCCTGTCCATGCTGTGCCCCTGTCTTCAGGAGGAAAATGCAGGAAGGCACCATGGTGTTCAGGAAGACAACAGTACAAAGTTCTGCCTAAATACAAATGCCTACTGGGTAAGATCAGGTCCCAGCACAGGAAGGAAGCCAAGAACCTGTCATTCTGGCCTCATTGGGCCCCACATCTGATCACATTTCTTGTCACTCAGGGAAGGAGCAGTGGCAAGTGAAGCCCTATCCAGTCAGAAGCTCAGTAGCAAGCCAGAGAGGAATGGGTAGCGTTCTGCAATTTGGTGGAGCCTGTCTCAAGAGCCCAGTGGTGGCAGAGCTCAGGGTCTTGTCTTCAGTGCTCCATGTTGTCTGATGAAGGAGGCTCCAGATAACTCTGCTGCATTTTCTGTTGCTCTGCTCCATGTTGTCTGATGAAGGAGGCTCCAGATAACTCTGCTGCATTTTCTGTTGCTCTGTGACCTGACTCCAGGTACGGTGACATTCTAGAAAAGATGCAGGGACACTCTAGAAGTTGGGAAATGGTGAGTGGGCAGGATGGGCATGCTAACACGGGGAGGGGGCCGATTGGAACTGGGCAGAATTGGCTCAGGCCAGACCCAGCCCTCCATTTGGTCAGCTACAGAGTCCCGTGGTGCAGCTCAGCCCTCCGTGCTCTCCGGTGCAGGGTGAGGCTGTGCCAACAGCTGGGACCCCAGGCATCCTGTCACTGCTCCAGCAAACTTGGCCTGGCCCAAGGCCCTCTTGGAAGCTCTGTGCTCACAGCCCCATGTCACCCTCAGATTGTGTGGTTACAATGGAAGGGTCATTGGAGGAAAATTTTCACTTGGTATGCAGGGTTTGTGTGGAGGAGCAGTTGTAATCTGTGGGGTCACCAGTTCTCCTTTCTCCCCAGGTGTCACCTGTTTTTCTCTGACTCTTCAAAATGTATGAAAAACAGTCTCAAATCCACCATCTTGTCTCCCCACCCACCTCCTCCTAAGGCTGGCAATAAATTCCCCAAATCCCAGTTTCATTTTCACGTTCCAAAATGCTGCTTTCCCTCTCCAGTTCCCAACAATATTATCAACTCTGTTTCCTGTGTTATTTTGAATGGATGCTATTTTGTCACTTGTTTCAATGAGTAATGGATGGCAACTTTTAAGGACAGTAGATTTTTTTTTCTGAATACTTTACATAAAAGAAAAGCAGAGAATAATCACCTGACCACCGTATAAAAATCTTTTTGCCTCTCCTCTTATTTTACCTAAGCACAGACATTTCGTCAGAATGTCTTTGGGTTGAGATTCCCCTATGGAAACTTCAAAGAGTGACATATCCTCAGCCACCCCTCGTGCCTTTTCCTGGTCCTGGGTTTCAGAATTGTCTGGGACAACCCAGGATGACCACAGTAGCCTTATGTTGGAGTATCTGATGAATATCTGCCCTGGGTCGTCGTCTTCCAGAGGACAGACTAAGGTATGGGAGTGTAGTTTGTCAGTGGAGCAGCTCACAGGCACAGTGGCTCACACCTGTAATCCCAGCACTTTGGGAGACTGAGGCAGGTGGATCACCTGAAGTTTGGAATTTGAGACCAGCCTGACCAACATGGAATAACCCTGTCTCTACTAAAAATACAAAATTATCTGGGCGTTGTGGTGCATGCCTGTAATCTCAGCTACTCAGAAGGCTGAGGCAGGAATTAGTCATTTGTGAAAGTTCAGTTGCTTACATTTGTCAGGGTTTATTTCTGGGTTTTCTGTCCTGTTTTATCTTATTCTCTCTCAAATACTGCACTGTTTTGATTACTGTAGTTTTACATTAAGTCTTCGTGTCAGGTGGTATCAATTCTGTGACTGTATTGTATTGATGACCATCTGGGTCTTTTGCCTTTTCGTGTAGGTGTTAGACTTTTTTTAATATAACTTGGTAGGATTTTTATTGATTGTATTGAATTTGTTATTCCAATTGGGTAGAACTGACATCTTAACAATATTGAGGCTTCCTATCCATGGACATGGAATCTTTTTTTTTTTTGCTTTCGTTAGAAATGTATGGTTTTGTCATATAGGTCTTTCTTTTTACTGAGTGCTATACGTGCTTTTGTGTTTTTTAAGTTTAAATCCAGTTGCTCATTGCTAATATACAGAATGATAATTGGCTTTTTAATATTAACGTCATGTTGTACAACTTTGCTATAATCTCAGTTCAAAGAGATCTTTGTTGGTTCTTTTGGATAGACAGTCATGTTATCTGCAAATCAGCAACAATCACTTAATCTGCAAAAAGGCAGTTTTGTTTATTCTATCTCAATTTGAATGGCTTCCTCCCCTCTGCCCCATTTCTTAACCTTATGGCTTTTCATCAACTATTGATATGATTATGTAATTTTTGTTGTTTATCTTGTTGCTGTGGTAAATTGATTTTTGCTTTTTGAATCAGCCATGCTTATCTGACATAATTCCTAGTTGGGTGGGCTGTATATTTTTAATACATTTTTATATTGAAAATTTTTGCATCTCTGATTATGTTTTTTTTTTTAATCTGTTGTTTTCTTTTGTAATGTACTCCTGTAGTTTTGGTAGTTAGGGCAGTGTTCTCATAGCATGCATTAGGAAACGTGTACTCTGCTTCTATTTTCTGGAAAAGCGTATAGAGAATTTGTGTCAGTTCTTCTTCAGACGTTTGACAGAATTCACCAGTGTGATCATCTGGGTCTTCAGCCTTGTCCTTCCTTTTTTGGACAGTTATTACTTTATTGATCCAATTTAAAAAACACATATAGGCCTATTCATGTTTGTTTCTCTCTCCTTGTGTGAGTTTCTGGAGGTTTCTTTCAAAGGATTGGTTCATTTTATCGAAGTTATCAAACTAGTGGTCATGGAGTTGCTCATTATTTTTTTTAAACATCTATAGGATTAGTAGCAATGATGGAACTGTTTCATTTCTGATGAACATTTTGTGTCTTATGTCTCTCTCCCTTTTTTGGTCTGGCTATAGGTTTACCAATTATATTGATGTTTATGAAGAATCAGATTTTGTTATTGTTGATTTTCTATATTGACTTCTTGTTTGCAGCTTTACTGATGTTTTCTATAATTGTTGCTTGTTTGTGCTTGACTTAGGTTTACCTTGCTGGCTTTTTTCTAGTTTCTTAAAATGGAAGCTTAGATTATTGGTTTTAGGTCTTTCTTTTCTAGCACATGTCCTTGATACTTTAAATTTCTTCCAAGCACAACTTGTACTGCATTTCACAAATTCTCTGAAGAACGTACTTCAGTTTCCTTTGAAGTATTTACATTTACCTGGAGACTTATCTTTGGCCTATTTGTTATTTAGAACTTTGCAGTTTAATCCTCAATTATTTGGATGTTTTTCCAGTATATTTCTGTTATTGATTCCTAGTTTAATTCCAATTATGTTATTAGGGCATATTTTGTATGTTTACTAGTTTTAATTTTTAATTTTTGTGCGTAAATACTAGGTGTATATATTTATGAGTTACATGAGATACTTTGATATGGGCATGCAATGCATAATAATTGTACCAGGGTAAATGGGGTATCCATAATTTTAAACATTTATCTTTTTATAAATGTTTATCTAAATGGTTTGTGTTACAAACCATTTATAACCTTTTACTTATTTTAAAATGTACAATTGAGTTATATTTGATTGTTATCACCCTGTTATGCTAGCAAATACAAGGTCTTGTTTCTTTTTCTTTTGTACTCATTAAACATTCCCATATCCCCTCCACCTCCCCCACTACTGTTCCCGCCCTTTGATAACCTTCCTTCTGCGATCTCTGTGAGTTCAATAATTTTAATTTTTAGCTCCCACAAGTAAGTAAGAATATGTGAAGTTTGTCTTTCTCTTCCTGGCTTACTTCATTTAACACAATGACTTCCATTGCATCCATGTTGTTGTAAATGAATGGATCTTATTCTTTTTTTGTGGCTAAATAGTAAATCATTTTGCATATGTGCTATTCATTCATCTGTTGATGGATACTTTGCTTCCAAATCTCGGCTATTGTGAATAGTGCTGCAGTAAACATGGGAGTTCAGATGTGTCTTCAACATACTGATTCCCTGTTTCGTGGATATATACCTAGAAGTGGGATTGCTGATCATGTGATAGCTTTCACTTTTCAAGGAACCTTGAAACTGTTCTCCAGAGTGATTGTACTAATTTACATTTTCTCCACCACTATAACAGGGTTCCCTTTTCTCCATATCTTCTCCAGCATTTGTTTCCTGGAAAAAAAAAAATGGATAAAAGCCATTTTAATGGAAATGAGGTATCTCATTGTGATTTTGATTTGCATTTCTCTGATGATCAGTGATATTGAACACCTTTTCATATACCTGTTTGCCATTTGTATGTCTTCTTTACAGACATTTTTTTGGATCGGATTATTTGCCCATTTTTGGATCAGATAATTAGAATTTTTTCCTATTTGTTTGAAATACTTATATATTCTGTTTATCAATCTCTTGTCAGATGAGTAGTTTGCAAATATTTTCTCCCATTCTGTAGGCTGTCTCTTCACTTTGTTGATTGTTTCCTTTGCTGTGCAGAAGCTTTTTAACTTGATGTGGATCTTAGTTGTCCATGTTTGGTTTGGTCTTCTGTGCTCATAGGATATTACTCAAGAAATCTTTGTCCATTTCAGTGTTTTGAAGTTTCTCCAATGCTTTCCTGTAGTAGTTTCATAGTTTGAGGACTTATATTTAAGTTTTTAATCCATTTTGATTTTTTTATTTGTTGAGAAATAGTGGTCTAATTTTATTCTTCTACATGTAGCTATCCAGTTTTTCTAGCACCATTTATTGGAGAGACTGTTCTTTTGCCAATGTGTGTTCTTGGTACCTTTGTCAAAAATGATTTCACTGCAGATGTATGGATTTGTTTCTGGGTCCTCCATTGTGTTCCACTGGCCTTATGTATCTGTTTTAATGCCAGTACTTTACTGTTTGGTTACTATAGCTCTGTAGTATAAATTGAAGTCATGTAATGTAATTCCTCCAGGTTTTTTTTCCCCCCCACTTAGGATTGTTTTGTCTATTCTGGGTCTTTCAGGATTTCTAAGAATGTCATTGGCATTTTGGTAGGGATTGCATTGAATCTGTAGATTACTTTTGGTAGTATGGACATTTTAACAATATTGATCCTTCTGATCCATGAACGTGGAATTTTTCGTTTTTTAGTGTTTTGAATTGCTTTTATCTATTTCAAAACTTTGATTTTAGAGATCTTTTACTTCCTTTAGTTAATTCCCAGATATTTAATTTTTTGTGTGGCTATTGTAAATGAGATTACTTTCTTGATTACTTTTTCAGATTGTTCACTGTTTGCATATAAAAATGCTACTAATTTTTGTGTGTTGTTATTGTATCCTGCAACTCTACTGACTTTATCACTTCTAATAGTTTTTTTGGGGTAAGGTCTTTCGATTTTTTTCAAATATAAGATCATCCCATCTGCAAACAAGGATAATTTGACTCATTTCTTTCCAATTTGAATGCCCGTTATCTCCTCTTGTCTAATTGCTTTAGCTAAGACTTTCAGTACTACACTGAATAACCACAGTGACAGTGGGCATCCTTGTCATGTTGCAGATTTCAGAGAAAATGCTTTCAGTTTTTTATCCAGTATGATACTAGCTGTGGGTCTGTCATATATGGCTTTTATTTTATATCAGGAAGGGATGCTGAATTTTATGAAATGTTTTTTCAGCATCAGTTGAAATGATTATATGGTTTTTGACCTTCATTCAGTTGATATTATATATCTCATTGATCAGTTTGCATATGTTAAACCATCTTTGCATCACAGGGATAACTCCTACTTGGTCATAATGAATGATCTTTCTAATTATATTGTTGAATTTGACTTGCTAGTATTTTGTTGTAGATTTTTTTTTTTTTTAAGACAGTTTTGCTCCATTGCCCAGGCTGGAGTACAAGTGGTATGATCTTGGCTCATTGCAACATCTGCCTCCTGGGTTCAAGCAATTCTCTCACCTCAGCCTCCCCGAGAAGCTGAGATCACAGGCATGTATCACCATGCCTGGCTGATTTTTGTATTTTTAGTAGAGATGAGGTTTCACTATGTTGGCCAGGCTGGTCTCAAACTCCTGCCTTCAGGTGATCCTCTTGCCTCAGGCTCCCAAATGCTGGGATTACAGGTGTGAGCTACCACACCCAGCCTTGACTTTTGCATCAATATTCATCAGTAATACTGGCTTGTCATTTTCTTTTCCTGATACGTCTTTGTCTGGTTTTGGTATCAGGATACCATCCTCATAGAATGAGTTTGGAAGTATTCCTTTATCATCTATTTTTCAGAATAGTGTGAGTGGGATTGATACTAATTAGCTCTTTAAATATTTGGTAGAATTCAGCAGTGAAGCCCTCACTTCCTGGCCTTTCTTTACAGGAAGACTTTTTAATTATGGCCTTGGTGTCATGACCTCTTATTTGTTGGTTCAGATTTTAAATTTTTTCTTGATTCCATCTTGATAGATTGTATGTTTCTAGACATTTATTCATTTTTTTAGATTTTTCAATTTATTGGCACATAGTTCTTCATAGTAGAAATTGTGATCCTTTGAATTTCTGTGGTATCAGTTGTAATGTCCCCCTTTTCTCCTCTGATTTTATTTAGTTGTATTTTTTTTTCCTTAGTCTGGCTAAAAGTTTGTCAGTTTTGTTTAACTTTTCAAAAAGCAACTTTTTGCTTCATCTTTTATATTCTTCATTTCAATTTTATTTATTTATGGTCTAATCTTCATTGTTTCTTTCTTTGTATTACTTTTCTACTCATTTTAGATTGGGATTGATCTTTTCTAGTTTTTTTTTTTTTTCTTGAGACAGTTTTGCTCTTGTTGCCCAGGCTGGAGTACAATGATCTGATCTTGGTTCACTGCAATCTCCACCTCCCAGATTGAAGCAATTCTCCTGCCTCAGCCTCCTGAGTAGCTGCAATTGCAGGTATGCACCACCACACCTTGCTAATTTTGTATTTTTAGTAGATACAGGGTTTCACTATGTTGGTCAGGCTGGTCTCAAACTCCTGACCTCAGGTGATCCACCCACCTCAGCTTCCCAAAGTGGTGGGATACAGATGTGAGCCAACCACGCCCAGCCTCTTCTCTGGTTTTTAAAGATGCATTATTAGGTGGTTTGTTTCAAATTGTTCTTCTTTGATGTAGGTATTTATAGCTATAAACTTCCCTCTTAGTATTGCTTTCATTGGATCCCACAGGTTTTGGGATGTTGTGTTTCCATTATCATTTGTTTTCAGAAGTTAAATTTCTTTTTAAATTACTACAATGGGCTCATTCAGGAGAATAATAGTTTCCATGGGTCTGTTTAGTTTACAAAATTTGTCTTGTTATTGATTCCTACTTTTACTCCATTTTGGTCAGAGAAGATGCTTAATAGTATTTCATTTGTGTGTGTGTGTGTGTGTGTGTGTGAATGTTTTAAGGCTTTTTTGTGACCTACCAGATGGTCTATCCTTGAGAATGATTCATGTTCTGATGAAAAGAATGTGTATTCTGCAGCTGTTGGACAGAATGTTCTTAAGTATCTATTAGGGCCATTTGGTCTGCGGTGCAGAGCAATTCCATTATTTCATTGTTGATTTTTTTTGGGTGGGGATCTTCTTTGGTCTGGAAGATCTAATGCTAAAAGTAGGGTGTTGAAGTCTATAGCTGTTATCATTTGGGGTCTGTCTTTCTAGCTCTAATAATATTTGCTTTGTAAGTCTGAGTGCTTCAGTATTAGTTGCATATATATTTAAAATTGCTATATCCTTTTGCTTAATTGACCTATTATGGTTCTTCTCTACTCACCTTGGTAACCAAAGACAAAACACATAACTTTGGGGGAATCCTATGACCCCAGCCGTCACCTGAGAAATACTTATTCAGGTGTCCTTGCCGAATGCACACCTGTCTTGAAAGCATGACCTCCTAGCTGCAGGCCAACCAATGTAAGCCATTACAGCAATGCATAATAGAACCACCCTGCTTCAAGAAAGAAGCAAACAGCAGCTAATTCCACCACCTGTAAATCCTGGCTAATCAGAGGTTCTGAGTCTGCCCACATGACAAGTTTATTGCTAGCATAATTAGCATTTAATAAAATGCACACGCACACACAAAAATTGCAACCAAGGACCCTCAAAGACTCCACCTATCTCCCCTGCTACATTCAATGGAGCAGGTACTGGTATCCAGGCTGAGAGACCTGAAGATAGATCACAGCACAGGACTCTTTGCAGACACTGCCTAGTACTAGCCCAGAGTTCAGCACCACCACTGGGTGGCTAGACCTAGAAGAGCAATAACAATCTCTGCCTTCTGGGTTTCAGGAAGCCCCATCCCTGGGTAAAAGGCGAGGGCTCCACATCAAGGCATTACCTTGTGGGACAAAAGAACCTGAACAGCAGTCGTTGAGCCTTAGATCTTTTCTCTGACATAGCCTACCCAAATGAGAAGGAACCAGAAAAACAATTCTGGTAATAGGACAAAGTTCTTTTAACACCCTTAAAAATTACACTAGTTCCCTAGCAGTGGATGCAAACTAAGAATAAACCTCTAAGTGCCAGGAAAAGAATTTAGAAGGTCGATTGTTAAGCTACTCATGGAGGTACCAGAGAAAGGTGGAAACCAATTTAAAGGAATTTTTTAAAAATACAGGATAGGAACAAAAAAATCTCCAAACACATAGCATCAGTAAAAACAGTTACAACTTCTGGAAATAAATGACACACTTAGAGAACTGCAAAGTACACTGGAAAGTTTCAACAATTGAAGTGAATGAATAGAAGAAAGACAATGAGAAAAGAACAAAGCCTTCAAACCTAGCAGTAATTGGTGTTCCTCAGGAAGAAGAATAAACTAAAATTTTGGAATTCTTAGAGGAAATAATTGAGGAGAACTTTCCTGGCCTTGCTAGAGACCTAGACATCCAAATACAAGAAGCTCACAAAACACTTGGAAAATTCATCACAAAAAGATAATTCATACTTATCAGGTTATCTAAAGCCAAGATGAAGGAAAGAATCTGAAGAGCTGTGAAGCAAAACTGTCAGGTAACCAAGGAAGGAAAACCTATCAGATTAACAGCAGATTTTTCAGCAGAAAAGCTACAAGCTAGAAGAAATTGGAGTTCTAGTTTTAGCCTCCTTAAACAATATAACTGTTAGCCAAAATTTTTGTATCCAGTGAAACTAAGCTTCATAAATCAAGGAAAGATAAAATTATTTTCAGATAAGTGAATACTGAGACTTCACTACTACGAAACAAGCACTACAAGAATTGCTAAAAGGAGGTGTAAATCATGAAACAAAACTTCAAGACACACCAAAGTGAACCCCTTAAGGCATAAATCTCACATGTTCTACAAAACAGTAATACAATGGGAAAGAAAAGAAGGTATTTTCTGACAAGATGGCCAAATAGGAACAGCTCTGGTCTACAGCTCCCAGCGAGAGCAACACAGCAGGCATGTGATTTCCACATTTCCATCTAAGGTACCTAGTTCATCTCACTGGGATTGGTTAGACAGTGGGTGCAGCCCAAGGAGGGTGGGCTGAAGCAGGGTGGGGCATAGCCTCACCCAGGAAGTGCAAGGGGCTGAGGAACTTTCTCTCCTAGCCAAGGGAAGCCACTGGGGACTGTTCCTGGCACTCCAGCCCAGATGCTGTGCTGTTTCCATGATCTTCACAACCCATAGACCAGGAGATTCCCTCTGGTGCATAAACACCGGGACCCTAGGTTTCCAGCACAAAACTGGGTGGCCATTTGGGAAGACACCAGCCTAGCCTCAGCAGCAGATTTTTTTTTAATACCCCAGTGGTGCCTAAAATGCCAATGAGACAGAACTGTTCACTCCCATGAAAAAGGGGGTTGAAGCTAGGAAGCCAAGTGATCTGGCTCGACGGGTCCCACCCCCATGAACACTAGCAAGTTATCCACTGGCTAGAAATTCTCGCAGCCGGCACAGCAGTCTGAGCTCAACCTGGGAGGAGGAGCGTCTGCCATTGCTGAGGCTCAAGTAGGCGGTTTTAACCTTGCCTGTGTAAACAGTCGCTGGGAAGCTTGAACTGGGCAGAGCCCCTGCAGCTTACCAATGCCTCTGCAGGCAGACTGTGTCACTAGACTCCCTCCTCGCTGGGCAGGGCTTCTCTGAAAAAAGGCAGCAGCCTGTCAAGGACTTATAAAGCCCCCACCATCCTGGGACAGAGCACCTGGAAAAAGGGGCAATTGTAGGTACAGCTTCAGCAGACTTAAATGTTCCTGCCTGGCAGCTCTAAAGAGAGCACTGGATCTCCTAGCACAGTGTTTGACCTCTGATAAAAGACTGCCTTCTCAAGTGGCTCCCTGACCCTTGTGTTTCCTGACTGGGAGATAACTCCCAGCAGGGGCTGAGAGACACCTCATACAGGAGAGCTCTGGCTGGCATCTGGCAGGTACCCTTCTGGGACGAAGCTCCAAGAGAAAGAAACAAGTAACAATCTTTGCTGTTCTGCAGCCCCTGCTGGTGACCAAGCAAGCAGGGTCTGGAGTGGACCACAAGCAAACTCAAGCAGACCTGCAGCAGAGGCACCTATTAGAAGGAAAACTAACAGAAAGAAGTAGCATCAGCATCAACAAAGACTGTCCACTCGGAGACCCCATCCAAAGGTTACCAACTTCAAAGACCAAAGGTAGATAAATCCAGAAAGATGAGAAGAAACCAGTGCAAAATGGCTGAAAATTCCAAAAACCAGAACAAACTAGGTATCAGTGTAACATATCTCAAAATAATAAAAGCTATTTATGACAAACCCACAGCCAGTATCATACTGAATGGGCAAAAACTGGAAGCATTCCTTTTGAAAATTGGCACAAGACAAGGATGCCTTCTGTCACCACTCCTATTCAACATAGTATTGGAAGATCTGGCCAGGGCAATCAGGCAAGGAAAGGAAACAAAAGATATTCAATTAGGAAGAGAGAAAGTCAAATTGTCTCTATTTGCAGATGACATAATTGTATATTTAGAAGACCCCATCGTCTCAGCCCATAATCTCCTTAAGCTGATAAACAACTTCAGCAAAGTCTCAGGATACCTAATCAATGTGCAGAAATCACAAGCATTTTCATACACCAATAACAAACAGCCAAATCATGAGTGAACTTCCATTCACAATTGCTACAAAGAGAATAAAATACCTAGCAATACAACTAACAAGGGATGTGAAGGACCTCTTCAAGCAGAACTACAAACCACTGCTCAAGGAAATAAGAGAGGACACAAACGGAAAATATTCCATGCTCATGATTAAAAAGAATCAGTGTAATGAAAGTGGCCATACTGCCCGAAGTAATTTTTAGATTCAATGCTATCCCCTTCAAGCTACCATTGACTTTCTTCACAGAATTGGAAAAAAAAAAAAAAAAGAAAACCTTAAATTTTGTATGGAACCAAAAAAGAGCCCACATAACCAAGACAATCATAAGCAAGGGGGAAAAAGAAAAAGTAAAAGCTGGAGGCACCATGCTATCTGCCTTCAAACTATACTACAAGGCTACTATAATCAAAACAGCATGATACTGGTACCAAAACAGAGATATAGACTAATGAAACAGAAGAGAGGCCTCAAAAATACTGCCATACATCTACAACCATCGAATTACTGACAGACCTGACAAAAATAACAATGGGGTAAAGGATTCCCTAAATGTTATGGGAAAACTGGCTAGCCATATGGAGAAAACTGTAACTAGACCCCTTCCTTACACCTTATACAAAAATTAACTCCAGATGGATTAAAGATTTAAACAAAAGACCTAACACCATAAAAACCCTGGAAGAAAACCTAGGCAGTATCATTCAGGACATAGGCATGGGCAAGGACTTCATGACTAAAACACCAATAGTAATGGCAACAAAAGCCAAAATAGATCAGTGGGATCTAAGTAAACTAAGGGGCTTCTGCACAGCAAAAGAAACTATCATTAGAGTGAACCAGCAACCAATAGAATGGGAAAAATTGTAATCTGCCAATCTGACAAAGGGCTAATATCCAGAATCTACAAAGAACTTAAACAAATTTACAAGAAGAAAACAACTTCTTCATAAAATGGGCAAAGAAAAAAAAAATCAAAAGAAGACGTATGCAGCCAACAAACATGAAAAAAAAAAAAAAAGCTCATCACTGGTCATTAGAGAAATGCAAATCAAAACCACAGTGAGATATCATGTCATGCCAATTAGAATGGCGATCATTTAAAAATCAGGAGACAACAGATGCTGGTGAGGATGTGGAGAAATAGGAACGCCTTTAAGCTGTTGGTGAGAGTGTAAATTAGGTCAACCATTGTGAAAGATAGTGTGGTGATTCCTCAAGGATCTAGAACTAGAAATACCATTTGACCCAGCAATCCCATTACTGGGTATATACCTAAATGATTATAAATTATTCTGTCATAAAGACACATGTACACATTTATTTTAGCACTGTTCACAATAGGAAAGACTTGGAACGAACCCAAATGCCCATCAGTGATAGACTGGATAAAGAAAATGTGGCATATATACACCATGGAATACTATGCAGCCTTAAAATAAGATGAGTTCATGGTTTTTTTTTTTTACAGATACGTGAATGAATCTGGAAACCATCATTCTTAGCAAACTGACAAGAACAGAAAACCAAACACCACGTGTTCTCAGTCATAAGTGGGTGTTGAACTATGAGAACACATGGACACAGGGAGGGGGACATCACACACACGGGCTTCTCAGGGGCTGGGGGGTAGGGGAGGGATAGCATTAGGAGGAATACCTAATGTAGATAATGGGGTGATGGATGCAGCAAACCACCATGGCACCTGTGTAACAAACCTGCACGTTCTGCACGAGTACCTCAGAACTTAAAGTATTAAACAAAATCCAAGGTATTCAGGCAACAACTAGCACGATTAATAGAAGAGTACCTTGCATCTCAATACTGACATTGAGTGTAAATGGCCTCAATACTTCACTTAAAAGATATAGAATGGCAGAATGGCTGAGAATTAACCAACCAAGTATCTTCAAGAGACTCACCTAACACATAAGGACTCACATAGACTTAAGGTAAAGAAGTGGGAAAAGATACTCCATGCCAATGGACACCAAAAGGGAGCAAGAGTAGCTATTCTTATATCAGACAATACAAACTTGAAAGCAACAGCAATTAAAAAAAAAGGATCGGCCGGGCGCGGTGGCTCACACCTGTAATCCCAGCACTTTGGGAGGCCGAGGGGGGTGGATCGTGAGGTCAAGGGATCGAGACCATCCTGGTCAACATGGTGAAACCCCGTCTCTACTAAAAATACAAAAATTAGCTGGGCATAGTGGTGCGCACCTGTAGTCCCAGCTACTCGGGAAGCTGAGGTAGGAGAATTGCTTGAACCCAGGAGGCAGAGGTTGCGGTGATCTGAGATCGCGCCATTGCACTCCAGCCTGGGTAACAAGAGTGAAACTCCATCTCAAAAAAAAAAAAAAAAAAGAAAGGTTCATTATATAATGTGATAAAAAGACTCATCGAATAGTAAAATATCACAGTCCTCAATCTCTATACATCTAACATTGGAGCTTCCAAAGTTATAAAACAGTAACTGTTAGACCTAAAAAACGAGATAGATGGGAACACAATAACGGTGGGGGAGTTTCATACTCCACTGACAACACTAGACAGATTAAGACAGAAAGTCAACAAGTAAACAATGGTCTTGACTATGTTCTAGAACAAATGGACTTAAGAGATATTTACAGAACATTCTAGTCAACAACTATAGAGTACACATGAGCACATGGAACATTCCCTAACATAGACCATATGATAGGCCACAAAACAAGTCCCATTAAATTTAAGAAAATCAAAATCATATCAAGTACTGTCTTAGACCACAATGGAGTGTAATTGGAAATCAACTCCAAAAGGAACACAAAAACCATGCAAGTACATGGAAATTAGATAATCTGCTCCTGAATGACCGTTGGGCCAATAATGAAATCAAGGTGGAAACATAAACACTTTTTGGACTGAATGATAATGGTGATACAAGTTATCAAAACCTCTGAGATACAGCAAAAGTGGTGCTATGACAAAAGTTTATATCATTAAATGCGTATATCAAAAAGTCTGAAAGAGTACAAACAGTCTAAGGTTAATCCTGAAAGAACCAGAGAAGGAAGGACAAACCAAACCCAAACCCAGCGGAATAAAAGAAGTAACAAAGATTAGAGCAAAACTAAATGAAATTGAAACAAATAAAACTTACAAAATATAAATGAAACAAAAAGCTGGTTCTTTGATAAGAGAAACAAAATTGATAGACCTTTAGTGGGATTAACCAAGAAGAGAGAAAATCTAGATAAGCTCAATTAGAAATGAAATGGGAGATATTACAAACAATGTGACAGAAATAGAAAAGATCACTAAGGCTACTTTCAACACCTTTCTGTGCACAGACTAGAAAACCTAAAGGAGATTTATGAATTCCAAAGTAAAAAACTCTCCTAGATTCAATCAGAAATAAATAGAAACTCTAAACAGACCAATAACGAGGAGCAGCACTGAGATGGTGACATGGTTTGGCTGTGTCCCCACCCAGTATCTCTTCTTGAATTAGAGACCAGGAAGAGGTAGCTGTTTTCACGAGATCTGACGGTTTGATGTTTGGCAAGTTTTTCCTTCAGCCATTCTTCCTACCACCATGTGAAGAAGGTACCTTGCTTCCCTTTTGCCTTCTGCCATGATTGTGTTTCCTGAGGCCTTCCCAGCCATGTGGAACTGTGAGTCAATTAAATGTGTTTCCTTTATAAATCACTGAGTCTCGGCTGGGTGCAGTGTCTCATGCTTGTAATCGCAGCACTTTGGGAGGCTGAGGCGGGCATATCACCTGAGTTTGGGAGTTCGACACCAGCCTAACATGGAGAAACCTTGTTTCTACTAAAACTACAAAATTAGCTGGGCTTGGTGGTGCATGCCTGTAATCCCAGCTACTTGGGAGGCTGAGGCAGGGGAAACACTTGAACCCAGGAGATGCAGGTTGCAGTGAGCCGAGATCGTAGCTTTGTACTCCAGCCTGGGCAACAAGAGCAAAACTCTTATCTTAAAAAAAAAAGAAAAAGAAAAATCACATTATCAGATAAATTACTCAATCTCTGGCATTTTCGCATAGCAATGTGAGAGTGGACTAATATAGTAAATCTGTAGAAAGTGGGTGGTGCTATAAAGATAACTGAATATGTGAAAGTAACTTTGGAACTGGGTAACAGAGGTTGAAACAATTTGGAAGGCTCAGAAGAACACAGGAAGATGTGGGTAAGTTAGAACTTACCTTATTTATTATTATCTATTTTACTTTAGGGGAATACTATATCTGGCATTTCTCCCCAGGTTATCCCTCCCTACCCTACCCTCCCTCCTCACCCTCAATTGTCTCTCCCTTACCCCCCACAACTGTCCCCTGTGTGTGATGCTCCTCTCCAACTCCACGTGTTTTCGTTGTTCAACAAACACCCACCTATGAGTGAGAACATATGGTGCTTGGCTTTCTGTTCTTGGGTCAGTTTGCTGAAAATTATGGTTTCCAGATTCATCCAAGTCCCTACAAAGGACATGAACTTACGCTTTTTATGGCTGCATAGTATTCCATGGTGTGTATATACCACATTTTCTTTGTCCAGTCTTATCATTGATCGGCATTTGGGTTGGTTCCTAGAACTTTCTACAGACTTGTTGAATTACTTTGACCAAAATGCTGATAGTGATAAGGACAGTTAACTCCAGGCTGAAATGGTCTCTGATGGAAATGAGGATCTTCTTGGAAACTGAAGCAAAGGTGACTCAGTATACTTTACCAAAGAGTCTGGAACATTTTGCCTCTGCCCTAGAGATCTGCAGTATATTGAAATTTAGAGAGATGAATTAGAGTATCTGGCAGAAGAAATTTTCAAAGAGCAAAGCATTCAAGAAGTGATTTAGATGCTCTTAAAAGCACTTAGTTTTATGCATTCAAAAAGAGATGGTTTGAAATTGAAACAGGTTTAAAAGGGAAGCAAAGGCTAATAGTTTGGAAAATCTGCAGCCTGGTGATGTGATAGTAAAGAAAAACCCATTTTCTGAGGAAAAATTCAAGCCAGCTGCAGAAATTTTTATAAGTAATGAGGATCCGAATGTTGATTGCCGAAACAATGGGGAAAATGTCTTCAGGACATGTCAGAGGTCTTCATGGCATTCCCTCTCATCACATGGTTGAAGGCATAGGAGAAAAAAATAGTTTCATGATCCAGACTCAGTGCCTTGCTGCTTGGGACTTGGGGCTGTGTCCTAGCTGTGGCTAAACCCTAGTGTACAGCTCAGGCCATTGCTTCCCAGGGTTCAAGCCCCAAGCCTTGGCAGCTTTCACTTGGTGTTCAGCCTGTGGATGCACAGAAGTTAAGAATTGAGGTTTGGGGACCTCCACTATGATTTTAGAGGATGTACGGAAATGCCCGGATGTCTAGGCAGAAGTTTGCTGCAGTGGCATAGCCCATGTGGAGAACCTATGCCAAGGCAGTGTGGAAAGGAAATGTGGTTTTGGAATCCCCACACAAAGCCCCTGTGTTGACATTGCCTAGTAGAGCTGTGAGAAGACAGCCACCCTCCTGTAGGCCCCAAAATGGTAGATTCACTGACAGCTTGCACTGTGTACCAGGAAAAATCATAGACAATGCCACCCTGTGAAAGCAGCCAGGAAGGGGGTGGTACCCTGCAAAAAAATAGAGGTAGAGCTGCCCAAGGCTATGGTAGCCCACCTCTTGCATCAGCATGGCCTGGATGTGAGACATGGAGTTAAAGGAGATAATTTTGGAGCATTAAGGTTTTACTGTCCCGTTGGATTTTGGACTTCCATGGAGCCTGTAGCCCCTTTGTTTTGGCCCACTTCTCCCATTTGGAACAGGTGTATTTAGCCAATGCCTCTACCACCATTTAATCTAGGAGATAAATGATTTTATTTTACAGGCTCATTGATGGAAGGAACTTGTCTTAGATGAGATTTTAGACTTGGACTTACAGGATAATGCTGGAATTAGTTAAGGTTTGGGAGGATTGTTTTGTTCAAAACAAAAAAATTGTTTTAAAATGTGAGGATATAAAATGTGGGACGGGCCAGGAGTGAATTGATATGGTTTGTCTGTGTCCCCAGCCAAAATCTCATCTTGAATTCATGTTCATAATCCCCATGATTCAAGGAGAGACCAGGTGGAGGTAACTGAATCATGGGGTTGGTTTCCTTTATGCTGTTCTTGTGATAGTGAGTGAGTTTTTAGGTGATTCGATGGATTTTAAGTGTTTGGCAAGTTCGTCCTTTGATCATTCTCCTTCATGCTGCCTTGTGAAAAAGGTGCCTCACTTCACCTTTGCCTTCTGCCATGATTGTAAGTTTCCTGAAACCTTCCCAGCCATGTAGAATTGGGAGTCAAAGCTTTTTCACTTACATATTAACCTAGTCTCAGTTATTTCCTTACAGCAATGTGAGAATAGACTAATATGGATGATAGTTTTTAAAATTTGCCAACAAAAAAGTGTCCAGGATCAGATGGATTCACAGCCAAATTCTATCAGATATTTTTAAAAAACCAATCCTATTGACACTGTTTGAAAAGATAGACAGCGAATTCTCTCTAGATCATTCTATGAAGCCAGCAGCACTCTAATACCAAAATCAAGAAAGGATGTAACAAAGAAAACTATAGACCAGTATCCCTGATGAACATAGATGTAAAAATCCTCAACCAAATGCTGAGTTCAACAGCATATCACAAAGACAATCCACTATGATCAAGTGGGTTTCATACCAGTGCTGCAGGGTGGTTTAACACATGCAAGTCAGTAAGTGTGATACACCATGTAAAGAGAATCCAAAACAAATCACAGGAGTATCTGAATAGATGCAGGAAAAAGTGCCTGACAAAATTACAACCCTCAGAAAAATCAGCATATAAGGGACACACCTTAAGGTAATAAAAGCCATCTATGATATGATCACAGCCAACATTATATTGAATGAGGAAAAGTTGAAAGCATTTTTTCCTGAGAACTGGAACATGACAAGGATGCCCACTTTCACGACTTCTATTCATTGTAACCGTGGAAGTTCTCTACAGAGCAGTCAGACAAGAATGAAATATAGGGCATCGAAACTGGTGAAGTGGAAGTCAAACTGTCATTGTTTGCTGATGTTATCATATCCCTAGAAAATCCTAGACATTCATTTAGAAACCTCCTATATCTGATAAATAAATTCAGTAAAGTTTTAGGATACAAACTCAATGTACACAAATTGTAGCACTGCTATACACCAACATCGACCATGCCTAGAATCAAATCAAGAACTCAACTTTTTTGGACAGTTGAAAAAAAAACAAAAAAAAAACCTTCAGGAATAATACCTAACCAAGGAAGTGAAAGGCATCTACAAGGAAAACTACAAAACAATGCTGAAAGAAATCACAAGTGACACAAACAAATGGAAATACATCCCATGATCATGGATGGGTACAGTCAGTATTGTAAAAATGACCATACTACCAAAAGCAGTCTACACCTTCAATACAGTTCCCATCAAAATCACATTATCAGTCTTCACAGAAGTAGAAAAAATTCTAAAATTCATATGGAACCAAAAAGGAGCTCAAATAGCCAAAGCAAGATGAAATAAAAAGAAAAAATCTGGAGGCATCACCTTCCCTGACTGTAAAGTGTAGAAGGCTATAGTCCCCACGACAGCATGGTACTTTTATAAAAGTAGACACCCAAACTGATGGAACAGAATAGAAAACTCAGAAATGAAGCCAAATACAGCCAACTGATCTTCCACAACCAAGCGAAACCATGAAGTGGGGAAAAGACACCGTATTAAACAAATGGTGCTGGGCTAATTGGCAAGCCATATGTAGAAGAATGAAACTGCAATACATGCAATATAAAAGTATGAAGAGTGAAAATGAACACGATTTAAAAGTGAGAAAATATGGAAAGCATACTAACATGAAAGAACATCTATTTTTTTTTAAAAAGTCAATTTTCTTTGAAAAGAGAAAATAGAAAATGTCAGGTACATGACATTTGATATTGACTAGAAGAAAAAGTCAATTTCTCACTTTTAAGTGTTATCCAATAGATATTATAAAATTGTTAGACCGGGTACAGTGGCTCACACCTGTAATCCCAATACTTTGGGAGGCAGAGGCAGGTAGATCACCTGACATTGGGAGTTTGAGACCAGCCTGACCAACATGGAGAAACCCTGTCTTAGCTGGGCATGGTGGTGCATGCCTGTAGTCCCAACTACTTGGGAAGCTGAGGCAGGAGAATCACTTGAATCCAGGAGGCAGAGGTTGCAGTGAGCTGAGACAGTGCGATTGCACTTCAGCCTGGGCAACAGGAGCAAAACTCTTCCTCTCTCCCCCCCACCCCTTGATATATATAATGTTTTATATTATTAAAGATAAATTATCACTTTACAACTGGATTCAATTTGGTCTGGAGTAAACTACCTTCAAACTTTCAAATATTCTCTTACTTTAATCACATTGATGCCTCATTTCTCCAATTAACAAGTTGTAACACATGTGAGAAATATTGTTTACTAAGAATGCTCATTAGAGAATGCTCAGAGTGTTATTTAGGGCTGATCTAGGTACCACTGCAAGAAGGGGATAAAGTAGTAGGCTTTCAGAAACAAAACAAAACTAGGGTTCAGCCTATAATACACTGTTTGCATAAGATTGTTTACACATTGTGAACCACTGACTTAGGGTAATGAGATCCTGAGAAAATCTTTTCTCACACCAAAATATCAGACTTTGTGATCAGGTATTTCTAAGGACATGTAGTCTTAATACTAACGGTTGTGCACAGAAGATAGCATTACTTTGTGAGCAGGTATTTTTTTTTCTTTTTTTTTTGTGAGCAGGTATTTCTAATGATATGTAGTCTTAAGACTTAATACTTTTATGCACAACAGATGGCATGACTTTGTTATGAGAGGCCCTTAAGGGAAACTCTACACATCGAATTTAGGGGTGACCTCATTTTTTATAGCACTATTTATTCCCTGCACCTGCCAAATGAGAAAAGTGTTTATACTCTGCTGTTGACTTTCTGAATAGTTTCTTTTAGCATGAGGAATGTTGCTTGGGAAGTACTAAGTGCAGACAGAGTAAAGTTCTGATGTCCAAGTCATGGAAGAAGTGTTTGAAGTTTGCAGAATTATGTTAAGATTTTATGAGATGGGTATGACTTTAGTACTGTCTAAGTCATCCTCCTCTCTACATGTGGGGTATTCCAGTATTCAGTGTCATTTGAAGATGTGGCTGTGACCTTTACCCAGGAGGAGTGGGCTTTGCTGGATCTTTCTCAAAAGAGTCTCTACAGAGATGTGATGCAAGAAATCTTCAGGAACCTCACTTCTGTAGGTAAGAATAACAATTTTTCATGTACTTGAATATAAAACAAGTGTTTTGGGTGGGCGTGGTGGCTCACAACTGTAATCTCAGCACTTTGGGAGGCTGAGGCGGGTGGATCACCTGAGGTCAGGTGTTTGAGACCAGCCTGGCCAACATGGCAAAACTCCATCTCTATGAAAAAAAGAAAAATACAAAAATTAGCTGTGAGAACCTCTAATCCCAGCTATTTGGGAGACTGAGACAGGTGAATTGCTTGAAACCAAGAAGCAGAGGTTGCAGTGAACTGAGATTGAGCCACTGCACTCCAGCTTGGGCAACAGAGCAAGACAGGAAGGAAGGAAGGGAGGGAAGGAGGGAGGGAGGGTTGGTTTCTTAGTCACGAATGTTGTTTCCTGATTTGGCATGTGGGTGATATTTTGTAGAAAAACCTAGATGTGGTCACAATGTATAATGAACCTTGCATCTCGCAGTTTTTAAAGTTTCAGATCATTCATAATAATCTTATGGATGTGGGTACATTTTAGGAAACAAGTCAAAACCAGAATATGCAAGATGACTTCAAAAGTCCTGGGAGAAATCTAAGGTAATTTGTATTCACAAGAACAAAAAATGCCCTTGAGGGAATCTTAGTATGTCATAGGTTTTTAAAACAAATAACCACTAGAAGTGTTACTTATTTTCAGAAAATTCTCAGCAAAAATGCACCTGAATGTAACATCAATGTTGAATATTTTCTGAATATTTTACTTGGAAGCACCAGTAAGAAACTGTACATGTGACTATCACAGTTATGATAATAGTCATAGGGGACCCATGTCTTACAGTAATTATTTACGTAATTCAGACATGGCAGGAAACTTTTATTTTTCCTGGTATTAGTAGGAATGTAAATCATGTACCATTAATCATGTATTTATTATTTTTACAGCAGTCATAATGGTAGAGAGATTGTTTGAAATTAAAGAAGGCAGTCAATATAAAGAAGCTTTCAACCAGGATTCAAATTTTAATCTGAATAAGAAAATTTCTACTGGAGTAAAGCCATGTGAATGCAATGTGTGGGGAAAAGTCTTCATATGTCATTCAGCCCTTCATAGGTACAGCATACCTCATACTGGAAACAAACTATCTGAGTATGTGGAATGTCCAGAGAAGTTATATAAATGCAAACAATGCAGGAAAGCCTTTATCTCTCTTAAAAGTGTTGACAGACACATGGTAACACACACTAGTAATGGACCATATAAGAGTACAGTATATGAGAAGCCTTTTGATTTTTCCAGTGTATTTTAAATGCCTCAGAGCACTTACACTGGAGAGAAAACATAAATGTAAACATTGTGATAAAGCCTTCAATTCAAGTTATCTTCGTGAACATGAAAGACCTCATACTGGAGAGAAACCCTATGCATGTAAGAAATGTGGTAAATCATTCACTTTTTCCAGTTCTCATCAACAACATGAAAGACCTCATACTGGAGAGAAACCCTATGCATGTAAGAAATGTGGTAAATCATTCACTTTTTCCAGTTCTCATCAACAACATGAAAGACCTCATACTGGAGAGAAACCCTATGCATGTAAGAAATGTGGTAAATCATTCACTTTTTCCAGTTCTCATCAACAACATGAAAGACCTCATACTGGAGAGAAACCCTATGCATGTAAGAAATGTGGTAAATCATTCACTTTTTCCAGTTCTCATCAACAACATGAAAGACCTCATACTGGAGAGAAACCCTATGAATGTAAAGAATGTGGCAAAGCCTTCAGTCGTTCCACTTATTTGGGAATACATGAAAGAACTCATACTGGAGAAAAACCCTATGAATGTATAAAATGTGGCAAAGCCTTTAGATGTTCCAGAGTCCTTAGAGTTCACGAAAGGACTCACAGTGGAGAAAAGCCCTATGAATGTAAACAACGTGGTAAAGCCTTCAAATATTCTAGTAACTTTTTTGAGCATGAAAGAACTCATACTGGAGTGAAACCTTATGGATGTAAGGAATGTGGTGTCGTTTACTTCTTCCAGTGCCCTTCGAAGCCATGAAAGGACTCATACTGGAGTAAAACCCTACGAATGTAAGAGATGTGGTAAAGCTTTCAGTTCCAGTTCCCTTCGAAAGTATGAAAGATCCTATATCCAGTAAACAACAGCAACAACACACCTCTATAATAAGTGTGTTAAAGCTTTCAGATATTCTAATTTCATTAGAACATGTGAGAAAATTTAAAACTCACACTAGAGAGAAACCCAACACATGTAAGGACTATTAGAATGTATGCCATTTTCCCAGTTCTCTTCTAAAACATAGAAGAACCCATACTGGGAAAGAACCTCATAAAAATGCCAGAAATGTTTTAAAGCATTTAATTTTCCCAGTCGCTTTCAAATATATAAACTAATCCACAATGGATAAAAACATTGTAATTTTCAGAAATGTAAAGCCCTCAGTTTTTCCATCCTTTAAAAATAAAACTCACAAGTTAGAAAGTTTTTTCATTTTTTGAAATCATGGAAGGACTCAGTGGAGAAGAGCCTTATGAATGTAAATACATGCCAATTCCATTTGAAGACATGGAAGAACTAATTTTTTAAAACCATATGAATATAGTGTTGGAATGCCCTTACTTCTCAAATATCTATTGAAAGATACATGATAACGTACACTGGAGATGGACCTGGTAAGTAAAAGCACACTGAGGTAAATCTCTGGTTGGTTGTTAAAAACTTTCCTGTATTTTGTCAATTACTTCAAAAGGCAAGTGAAAACTATTGGAATGAAATCCTGTAAATACAGGTAAATAGAAAAGTGTGATGAAATTATTGCATAATGCTCAAAAGTTTTTAAATGTTATGCTAGTTACAAATATATATATATCAGTTGTTAAAGTGATTTTCAGTTGTTTTGCAAGGAATCATGGAGTTGAGAATTCCATAGATAAGCCATAGCACATGAGTTTAATAGGCAGTTTTTTTTTCTCATCCATTAACATAATTGTTGTGTATTCATTGAAAAATTTATTGGACCCCTAGGCTGAGTTGAAATATATTTCTAAATGTAGGCAATTGTAATTTTCATTTAGTTGTTTAATTGTTCTCTAATTAATGGATCATTAAAAAATGAGTTTTTAATTATTGGGAATTTCTTACTGATCTTATGTGGCAAGTTTTGGTCATTTCCCACTTTGTGTGTGTGTGTGTGTGTGTGTGTGTGTGTGTGTGTGTGTGTATGTGTGTGTGTGTGTGTATTTATATATTTTTTTTACCTTTTTATGGGAAAAACTTTTTTGTTGTAAAGATTGTCTTCTATTTTCTTTGCTAATAAAAAATTATTAATTTGCAAGTTTGTGAATTTTATTATATAGTCTCATGTGCATTATTATTTTCATTTTCTTTCCTTTCGTCATTAGTTTTGACTATTTGCATAGTTCACTTTTTAAAAAAATTATGTTTTTAGAGACAGGGTATCACTCTGTCAGCTAGGCTGAAGTCTAGTGGTACAATCATAGCCCACTGTAGCCTCAAACTCCTGGGCTCATGTGATTCTCCCACCTTAGCTTCCTATATAGCTGGAGGTACAGAAACATGCCACCATCTCACTGTATTTTCTAGGCTGGTCTTGAATTCCTGGCCTTAAACTATCCTTCTGCCCCAGCATCTTCATATGTTGGGGTTACAGACATGAGCCACACCTGGCTCACTTTTTAATTTGAATTAAGAGAGAACTGTTATAGGACAGTATGCTTGTCTAATCTGAGTATGGAAGCATTCAGTCTCACCATAAAGTATGTTGTGGGTTTTTCATAAATATTTTAAAACAGGTTCAGGAAGTTTTCTTCTATTTTTTATTTATTGTTTCATGTTGAACTCTTACCACATGTTTTTCTTGTTGCATCTATTGGGATGATTTGTGGTTTTTGACATTCTATTAGTAATCTATTACATTGACTGGCTTTCAAATATAAATATATCATGGTTTTCTGAGTGAAATTTGTCTTCATCATGGAATATAAGTATTTTAACTACAGGTTGAGCATCTGTAAACCCCAGATTTTAAATACCAAATCTGAGATGCTCTGAAGTCTAAATCTGAGCACCAGTATTTTACACAACAGAAATAGTCATTAGATGATTTTTGATGTTCAACCAGTAAGTTTTCTCCAAATACCCCAAAAACTTTAAGTGTGAAATCCATAGCACTTCTGTTTTCAAGTATTTCAGATAAGAAACACTCAACCCATATTGATATGTTCAATTTTCCAGTGTATTATTGTGGCCTTTTGCATTTATGATCAAAGAAATTTGTGTGCCCTAGTGTACCATATAGTATAGAATCATCTAGTATATATGGCATGTCCACATGTGTACTTACATGCATATAAATAGCTATATATTAATTTGTATAGTACAGTTTTGTAAGTATGAACTGCATATCTAGTTATGTTACAGGATTGTATTACACTATTTTGATTTTATCCTGTAGTCTAACATTTCACAGATGCATTTAAACAAGCCAACTGCATCCTGAGAACCAAGGAGCATCTCACATTCTTGACACTACAAAGCATTCCCTTTACACCCTGTTTGTTCTGCCTGCTCCTTAGTGCAAGTCCTGTGTGGGCCAGCCTCATTTACAGTACCCTTCCTCTTTTCTCTATATGTATCTAATAACTGCTGTTAATCTTATCTGTGCAGTCATGGCTGTCAAGTGTTTTTCCTGTTAGCCTTAGGGTCCTAATTTTTCTGTTCACCAATGAGCCTGTGGAAACAACTGGCATTACCAACAGAATAGACCAGCCATGACTAATGATATCTTTTCAACTTAAACTGCTTTTGTCTAACTGGTTTTATAATATAACAAAAGTCACTAGAATTAGAACCACCAAATGATGGACTTTCACTTTGGTCCACACAGCACTTTGTGTTCTTTATCAGGTGTTGTCACCTTGTCCCACACAGTAAGACTCTCAACTCCTGGATATGGTTGGTTATGTGACCATGCCCCAGCAGGATATATGCTCCATCTTGATCTGTGTATCCAAGGAACCCCACATTAAGGCAGTGAAAACACAGCACCTTCACCACTGGGTTATATCTGATTGTCAAAAGACTATTCCTCTGTGGTAACTGCATCTAGCCTGGTTACTACCATCATTGGATGCTTGAAGTAGCCATATGAACATTATTACTGTACACAGTTGGAATAGCTCCAGGGATTGTGTGTGTGTGTGTGTGTGTTTAGTTGCAGAAAGAAAAAATATCCCTACCCTGGAGAGAATTAAGCATGTCACCTAATGGTCTAACAAGATTACTTTTGCAAGGTTAGTGGCCTTGAGTGTTTCTTGTGCTGCTGCTTTTATGTACACTCTTCTGATGTGGTGCATATCAATGGTGCCTCATGGTCCAAGCAATGAGTAAAGAAAAGGGGAAGAAGCATTTGATAATAGTCTCTTTCATTGCAGAACCCCTATCTTTTATATGGGCTTATTTTAGCATGACTGATCAGCATGCCAAAGGCCTAACCTTGCAACATGCAGGGCTTTAGTCGAAATGACCTTACTGTATGTTGCTAACTTTAAGATTGAGTGGCACTCACTGGAGGATGTTGGTGGTCTTCAATGTGGATTGATGGACTCTTGAACTTTTTTCACTGACCACAGATTGCCCACACTACTGATAAAACAAATGCTGCTACTTTGCATGAGAAGAATTAAATATACTCTGAAGCAGTTTTTATGGAAAGGGAAAAGGAGTCGTGTCATGCTCTGGTCCACAAACCAAATAGCAGATGGGCCATTAGGACACTAAAATTTCTCTACTGCTACTGCCTATGTTTCTGTCAAAAAAAAAAAAAAAAAAAAAAAAAATCCTGTTCCCTCACTGTTAAGACTTGAGAACTGTCCTGCAAGTTATCTTGGACTGGCCCAGTTTTATCTTTTCTCTTACTTGGAGTTCTCAGGAATAAGTGTAAAATGTGCTGGGAATGCAACATCCTGAAATCAGGAGGGAATGGTAGAATAACCCAGAAGTAACAGTCTTTACTAGAAATACAATGTCCTTCAACACTTTTAGTCAGTGAGTCAGGTAATCCTAGGGTATAAAAACTGGGCTGGGCCGTTTTCATGAGTCTCTTAACAGTGTTGCAAATGGGCCACATGCGATCAAAATTCCACCCTTCTAGGCATCTTTGAACCTTAGAGGATTACATCACATTGAATTTTAGACTTCTTGTCTTCTTTGATGCCTTCATAAGTAACAGTTTGAGTTATATGTGTATGAATGTGTTCTCATCGACTAAGTTGATAACAGTACACAGTGAACCTGCTTTGGGGAGAAACAGCCATGGCCCCCATATGACACAGCAAAGGAGTAATTCAACCAAACATATACATAGAATTATTAAACCCTACAACACAACTATTACCTTGGAGGCATGTAGCAATGACAATGTTGGTTTTAGCTTTTCTGGAGAAATACATTTATAAATATGACTAGGGTACACAGGAGGAGCTCCTATTCAAGAGAAAAAGTTTTATAGTTTGACCCAATTGGAAGTCTGAAGACCAAGCAACCATCATCAAGTATATACCCAGAGGAATAGAAATCATTTTACTATAAAGGTACATGCACATGTATGCTTATTGCAGCACTATTTGCAATAGCAAATATATGGAACCAACCCAAATGCCCATCAATGATAGACAGGATAAAGAAAATGTGGTATATATACACCATGGAACACTTTGTAGCCATACAAAGGAATGAGATCATGCACTTTGCAGGGACATGGATGAAGCTTAAAGCCATCATCCTCAACAAACTTACAAAGGAACAGAAAACCAAACACCGCATGTTCTCACTTATAAGAGTTGAACATTGAGAACACATGGAAAAAAAGGGGGAACAACACACAGGCCTTTTAAGATTCGGGGGGTTAAAAGAGGGAACTTAGAAAACGGGTCAGTAGGTGCAACAAACCACCATGGCACACATATACCCATGTAACAAACCTGCACATCCTACACATGTATCTTTTTCTTAGAACAAATAAAAAGGAAAAATTCTGGACTAATTTAAAATGAAACATTCTTTGATTAGTAACATAGCAAATTATTGCCCCAGGTTGCAGAGAAGGAAATATACATACATAGTCCCAAAACTTAGAGTAGAAATTTATGAGCATAAACATCTTCATGAGCCAGTACATCTGTAGGAAAACTGAAAGTGTAATTGGCAAATTGTTGAAGGCTGAGTAAACATGATTGTCAGTAAGAAATAACAGGGGACTCTATCTTATGGTGTCATCACCAGAAGTTTATGAGTTGTGTGTTTTTGGTTTTTTTTTAACTGATTCTTGTTCTGTTTCCCAGGCTAGAGTACAGTGGCATGATCTCAACTCACTGTAACCTCTGCCTCCTGGGTTCAGCCGATTCTCCTGCCTCAGCCTCCTGAGGGACTACAGGTACATGCCACAACACCCTTCTAATTTTTTGTATTTGTAGAAGAGATGGGGCTTTACTGTGTTAGCCAGGATGGTCTCAATCTCCTGACCTCATGATTGGCCTGCTTCAGCCTCCCAAAGTTCTGGGATTACAGGCATGAGCAACCACACGCAGCCACTCATGAGTTGTGTATCCCCAAATTATTCCAGGTTCACAGAAAAGTTCAGGAAAAAATTTCTGGCAGAGGGAAAATGTAGCCATTTTAACGTGTGACCATTCAGTACTTCTTCATATGATCCATCCTCAAAAATGAAACTATCTCACCAAAGCCTAGGTGACCTGAAACAAAGACACTAAACTCCAACCCACACTACCCCTTCTGTCTCAACTAAAAATGAGAACTGAAGAGAGAATGATCCAAGATGGCTGACCGCTAACATCTCAAGATTGTAGCTCCCAGTGAAAACGCAGAGAACGACAGGACGCCACACTTTCAGTCAAATTTTGGTCGCTCACAGAGCAGAAGATTCCCAGTGGAGGAGCTGCATGGGTCACCAGTGCGACTTTTGTGGTTGGTGCAGCGGTTTTGCTGGCACCTTGGTGTGGCAGCTGTTGGAGCAGAGTAAACGGGACTGGTTCCCCTTCTGACTGAGGTTTGGAGGAGTAGCACGGGTCGCCAGCGCGACTCTTGTGGTTGGAGTAGCGGTTTTGCTGGCACCTTGGCACAGCAGCTCTTGGTGCAGAGTAAACGGGACTGGTTCCCCTTCTGACTGAGGTTTGGAGCTCCAGGAAGGCAGAGTCGCCTATTATGGACTCAAGAAGAAAGTCAGACTGGAGATTCCAGGGCAGAAAAGCACCATCAGTCTTAATGTCACTATTTTGGCAGGTGCAGTGGGTTGCTCATATTTTGGCCCTGGGAATTAACAACTTGAACTTCTACCCGGAGACCTAATTTGAAAGGTGGTAATTACAAAGATGACAGGTGGATAAATTTACAATGATGTGAAGAAACCAGCATAAAAAGGCTGAGAATACTCAAAATCGGAATGCCTCTCCCTCTAAAGAGGATCACAGTCTCTCATCAACAAGGCAACAAGGCTTGATGGAGAATGAGCCCATCCCATTAACAGAATCAGGCTTCAGAACATGGATAATAAGAAACTTCCGTGAGTTAAAAGAACATGTTGTAGCCCAACATAAACTAAGAACTTTGAAAAAAAGGTTTGACAAAATCCTAATGAGAATAGACAATTTAGAGAAGAATATAAGTGAATTAATGGAACTGAAGAATAAAATACGGGAACTCTGACAAGTATGCACAGGTTTAAACACTCGAATTGTTCAAGCAGAAGAAAGGATATCAGAGGTCGAAGTCCAAATTAATGAAATCGAGAAGACAAGAATAGAGACAAAAGGATAAGAAGGAATGAGCAAAGTCTCCAAGAAATGTGGGACTATGTGAAAAGACCAAATTTACATTTGATAGGTGTACCTGAATGCGACAGAGAGAATGAATCCAAGCTGGAAAATATTCTTCAGGATATTATTCTGAAAAATTTTCCTAAACTAGCAAAGCAGGACAACATTCAACCCCAGGTAATACAGAGAACACCACAAAGATATTCCTCAAGAAGAACCACCCCAAGGCACATAATCGTTAGATTCACCAGGGTTGAAATGAAGGAGAAAATACTAAGGGCAGCCAGAGAGAAACGTCAGGTTACCCACAAAGGGAAGCCTATCAGACTTAACAGCAGATATCTCAGCAGAAACTCTACAAACCAGAAGAGACTGGGGGCCGATATTCAACGTCCTTAAAGAACAACTTTCAGCCCAGAATTTCATATGCTCCCAAACTAAGCTTCACAACTGAAGGAAAAATAAAATCTTTTATGAACAAGCAAGTACTCAGAGATTTTATTATCACCAAGCCTGCTTTACAAGAGCTTCTGAAAGAAGCTTTACACATAGAAAGAAACAACCAGTATTAGCCTATCTAAAAATATGCCAAAAGTAAAGAGCATCAACATAAAGAATTTACATCAATGAATGGATAAAACAGCCAGTTAACATCAAATGGAAGTAATCCTAAATTTAAATCAACTAAATCCCCCAATCAAAAGATACAGCCAAAACCTAACGGTATGCTACATCCAGATCCATTTCACAGGCAAGGATACACAAAGACTCAAAACAAAGGGTTGGAAAAAGATTTACCAACCA
This sequence comes from Saguinus oedipus, assembly GCA_031835075.1. Taxonomy (NCBI): domain Eukaryota; kingdom Metazoa; phylum Chordata; class Mammalia; order Primates; family Cebidae; genus Saguinus; species Saguinus oedipus. Next base: position 967,971 of record CM063188.1, on the reverse strand, counting down.
AATGGAAAGCAAAAATAAATAAATAAATAAAAAACAGGAGTTGCAATTCTCGTATCTGATAAAATAGATTTTAAAGCAACAAGGATATAGTGGTAAAAGGATCAATGCAGCAATAAGAGCTAACGATCCTAACACCCAGATACAGAGACTTAGACTCAATGAGACAGAAAATAACAATATCAAGGACTTGAACTCAGATCTGGAACAAGTAAACTTAATAAATATTTATAGAGCTCTGCACTTTAAACAAAATATACATTCTTGTCAATACCACATCACACCTACTCATAGGTTTAAATGAAATATTGATTGGCGATTTTTAATACCCATTTCTTTTAGAATAAAGCAACATTTCCATTCTCTCTCTTTTTCGTCCTCTTTCTTCCTCTCCTTCACTTTTTTTTTCTTCTTTCAAAAAAAAAAAAAAAAAAAAGAACTGAAAAGCCGTCTTGAAAGTTACATCCTGGAGACAGGCTCACAAAAACTGAAGACAAATCCGAGCTGTACTTTTCCTCCCTTAACCATTTAACCTGTTATTAAAGAGAATCCCTGCTAATGTGCTTCTGTATGCTGGTTAACTTATAACCTAGTGATTCTAAAACGTGCACTGATTTATTTCTTAATCACGAGGCTTTTCTTTCATTTTCTTGCATGAAGACACTTTAGCCTGTATGATGCAATCTCTAGCCAGTTAGTGTAAACTCTGTGTTTTACCCTCCAATGGAAAAACACACACAAAAACTCTGGTATGGAGAGTCCTCCCCTCTACATATTCCTGTAAGTTTTTCCAGGTGTAGCAGACTCCAAAGCACAACTCTGTTGATGTGTTTTTCCAGGTCAGTCCTCACATTTGACTTCCATTAAATCTTTATTGTTTTTGTTCAAAAACCTCAAGTTTGCTTAACCATGATATGTCAATGAAATGGATAACTTAGGTAAAATAAACCAATTGTAAAAATACACAATGAATTAAAGGCAAATTATGAAGAAACAATATTTGAACAGGCCTATAATTAGAAAGAAGATTGAATGATAAAAAACGTTTCCACTGAGAGAAACTCAGAACTAGATGGCTTTACAGGTGAATTCTACCAAATATTTAAAGAAAAATTAACACCAGTCCTCCAAATCTTAAAAACTGTTAAAGGATTTTTTAAAACCCATTTTATAAGGTCAGCATTGCTCTGATACCAAAGTGAAAGGTAGCATAAGAAAACTACAGGTGAAATGTACTTTATGGCTATTGATGCCAATATCCTTCCAGAAATATTAGCAAATAGTATTGAGCCAGAAATAAAAATATGAAACATGAGCAACTGGGATTTATTTCTGGAATTCAAGGATGATTCCACATTTTGATATCTAACAATGTAGTACACCATGTTAGCAGAATGAGAGAGAGAAAAAAATCTTCTAAATTGCTTCAGAAAAAACCCTTTTATAATAAAAAAACAAAACTCAGCAAGTTAGGAAAAGGAAACTACCCTCAACACAATAAATGTCATATATGAAAAACTGCAGTGCATATCATATATGGTGAAAAGTCGAAAGGTGTTCCACTAAGAGGAAAGTCAGAAATGGCTATCTACTTTCACCAGTTCTGTTCAACTTTATATTTCAAGATATAGTCAGAGCACTTAAGCAAGAAAACAAAAGTCATCCAAGTTGGCATGGAAGCAGTAAAATTATCTCTTTATAGGTGACATGGTATCACACAGAACAAACACTAACGATTATACACACACACACACACACACACACACACACACACAGAAAGAGAGAGAAGGATCTTAGAATTCACGAGTGAATTCAGTAACGCTGCAGGTAAAAATTGCAAATATAGTTTACATTTTTATACATCAGCAATGAATACCTGAACTTAAATTTGAAAAACATTTAGAACATTTTACAAAGAGTAAAATACTAAGAATAAATTTAACTGAGGAAACAAAAGACTCTTACACTGAAAACCTCAATACATTGTATTCCCAAAAGTGGAAAGATATCTCATGTTCCAACCCGTAATTTCCCCACAGAAAAACTTATTAAGCAACTATGTGACCAAAAATACCTTAATGAAAATCCTGGAACTTACAGGAAAGGTTATAGTTCACTAGTGAAGAAACTACAGTAAAAAGCTAGTTTCACTGAATCACCCTTCTCCCAATTCACTATAGTGCAGTACTGGGAAGAACAACCTTAGCATGTAATTTTTACTGTGTGGAAGAGAAATCGAGGGTGTCAAACTTCCTCAGAGGTTTGGGACACTCTCTTTCAGGCCTGCTTGTTTTTCAGTGTACCTGTAATACTAAAGGAGTTGGCATGGATGAACCACTTGGGGGCAACTAGAAAGAAAAATGGGCAGGACTTGCAGCACAGGTGTTTGTGAATCTGGGACCTCTTTACTCCAGTAGCGGCCTAGCAGGCTTTGTGTGACAGTGGAGCCTGTTAGCAGACTAACTCTATTGCGGAGCTTTCTTAAAGTCAATTCTGCTCAAGCATGGAGCCTCTGAGTAGCCTTGCTCGAATGGGTAAATTCCCTAACTATAAAACCTAGTCAGGAGACTTACCTAACAGCAGAGTCTCACTCCATCATGAAGCCCAGCCAGTGGCCTTTCCTACTGCCAATAAAGGAAAATACATCTGGCAAAATTATCCTTAAAAGGAAGAGACATAGATATTCCCAGATAAACAAAAACTGAGGGAGTTTATCACCACTTAATCAGCCTTCTGAAATGTGATAAAGGGAGTTCTTAAAATAGAAATAGATGGAAAAAACAGTATGAAAGCCCAGAGAAATATAAATCTCACTGAAAAATGTATACTAAGTCTTCATTTAACATTGTTGAATTACTGTGACATGAAAACATAAAATATGTGTGTGTACAGGCAGTAAAAGTGCAGAGCCTTTGTGTACAGTTGGAGTTAAGTTGTTAAAAACCCTAAATAGACATTTGAAACTATAAGGTGATACACATAAGCCTCAAGGCAACCATATAACAAAAACTTATAGTAGACACACAAAAGATAAAGGAATCAAAGCATGCCCCTGTAGAACATCAAGTTGTAATAAAAGAAAGAGAAAGGAACAAAAGATCTACAAAACATCCAGAAAAATAATTAACAAATTGAAATAGCAAGTTCTTCCCTAGCAGCAATTACTTTAAATGTGAATGAACTAAATTATCCAGTCAAAGGACTTGAAGTGGCAAAATAGATTTAGAAGGCATACAAAGAAAACCAAACTATAAGCTGTGTGCAAATGACTTACTTCATCTTTGAGGATATAAATAGAGAGTGGAGAAATAAAAGAGTAAATTCATCAAGAGGATATAACAAGTGTAAATATATATGCACCTGACACCAGAGCTCTTAAATCTATAAGCCAAATATTAACAAATCTATGGTACTAATAGCAATATCCAATATTAAGGGACTTTAATATCCTACTTTCTACAATAGAGGGATAATTCAGACTCAGTAAGGGAACAGACTTGAACTGCATTTTAGATGAAATAGACAAATACAGAACACATCATTCAACAGCAACAGGACATACGTTCTTCTGAAGTGTACATGAGACCATTGTCAATGACAAATTATATATTGGGTCAGAAAAATAGTCTTAAATTTCAGAAAATTATAATTACCTCAAGTATATTTTCTGACCAAGATGACATAAAATTAGAAATCAATTAGGGAAGAAAAACTTAAAAATGTACAAATATGAGAAAATTAAACAAATAACTTCTGAATAACCAATGATCAAAGAAAAATTAATAGAAAATTTAAAAATACTTTGATGAAACCAAAAATGGGAACACAACATATGAAAACTTATTCAGCCAAAGTAGTTTTAAGAAGGGTATTTATGCTAATAAATATCTATGTAAAGAAAAAAAGATATCAAGTAAACACAAAGCATCAGTCTATGTGTGTGTGTTGTGTTGTTTTGAGTGTTCAGGCTATTCACACTTAATGGTATTATTGGTAAGTAAGGACATCTGCCATTCTGTTAATTTTTTTTTTTTCCTGGTTGTTTCGTAGTCTTCCTTTTTTTCCTCCCTTCTTGTCTTCCTTTTAGTGAATGTCATTTTCTCTGGTGGTGTGTTTTAATTTATTGATTTTAATTTTTGTGTGTCCATTGTATATTTATAGATCTAAGGTTACCATGAGGCCTGCCAATAATATCTTATAACTGATTATTTTAAACTGATGACAGTTTAACATTAATTGTATAAACAAAGAAAGTAATTGCAAAAAGACTAATAATCCTGGATAATATAGAGAAACTGTGCCAAAGAAAAAAAATAGGCATGGTAGTGTGTGCATGTAGTCCCAACTACTCAGGAGGGTGAGGCAGAAAGATCTCTTGAGCCCAGGACATTGAGACTGCAGTAAGCCATGACTGCACTATTTGCACTCCAGCATTGGCAACACAAAGAAACAGAAAAAAAGAAGCCATAGGTTTGATTACCTTATAGGGAAAATTTGTTTCAGAATATTTTTGAAAACAATTTATCATTCAGCCATCAAGTAGTGCAGCTTAGCCTCTGAGTGTTCCCAAGAGAGGAAAAGATCCTACGACTACCACTGTTATTCTTAGATGACTCTGAACAGAAAAAAGCCTGAGCCATTTATTTTTTTACTGAAGAGACATTATTATAGGTTTAGCACTGTGTATTAGTCTATTTTTACACTGATAAGTACAAATCCAAGACTGCATAATTTACAAAAGAAAGAGGTTTAATCAGACTTACAGTTCCACGTGGCTGGGGAAGCTTCACAATCATGGCAGAAGGCAAAGGAGCATCTTACATGGATGGCAGCAGGCAAAGAGAGCTTGTGCAGGGAAACTCCCATTTTTAAAACCATCAGATCTCATGAGACCCATTCACTATCATGAGAAAAGCATGGGAAACTCACCCCAATAATTTAATCATCTCTCACTGGGTCTCTCCCACAATACATGGGAATTATGGGAGAAACAATATGAGATTTAGATGGAGACACAGAGACAAACCATATGATTTCATCCTAAAGAACATCTAGCATCAACACCATTCAGGAAAACATGACCTTGCCAAATTAACTAAGGCATCAGGGACATATCCTGGAGAAACAGATATGTCACTTTTTAGAGAGAATTCAAAATAACTGTGTTGAGGACACTCAAATTCAAGATTAAACAGAGAAGTAATTCAGAATTCTATCAGATAAATTTAACAAAGGGACTGGAAGAATTAAAAAGAATCAAACAATTCTGGAGCTGAAAAATGCAATTGGCATACTGAAGAATTCTCAGAGTCTTTTAATAACAAAATGTATAAAGCTGAAGGAAGAATTAGTGGGCTTGAAGACAGGCTATTTGAAAATGGAGGAGATAAAATGAAAAACATTTGAAAAATGAAGCACTCCTACATGATCTAAATAACAGCTACAAAAGGGTAATTCTAAGAGTTATTGGCTATAAAGAGAATTTAAAAAAGATATAGAGGTAGCAAATTACTTCCTAAACCTAGAGAAATATTTTAGTATCCAAATACAAGAAGGTTGTAAAACATAAAGCAGATTTAACAAAAAGAAGAATGCCAAGAACGTAAATAAGTACAACCACTATGAAGAAAAGCTCGGAGTTTCCTCTGAAACAACTAAAAGTAGAGCAACCATACTATCCAGCAATTCCACTGCTGGGTATAAACCCAAAAGAAAGAAAATATACTGAAGAGATATCTGCACCCCTATGTTTGTTGCAACACTGTTTACAATAGGTAAGATTTGGAAGAAGCATAAGTATCCATCAACAGAAGAATGGGTGAAGAAAACGTGGTACATACGCAATGGAGTACAATTCAGCCATATGTAAAATTGGAGATCATAATGCTAAATGAAATAAGCCAGGCACAGAAAGACAAAAATCATATATTTTAACTTTGTGTGATCTAAAACTTTAAACAATTGAACTCATTGAGATAGAGAGTAGAAAGATGGTTACCAGAGGCTAAAAGGGGTAGTGGGGAAATGGAGGGAAGGGTGACTATAGTCAATAATAATTATAAATTTCAAAACAACTAAAAAAGTGTAATTGAATTTTTCATAAAGGGTATAGGCTTCAGGGAATATAAACATTATTTTTCATGATGTATTTATTACACATTGCATGCCTGTATCAAAACATCTCATGTGCCCCATAAATACACCCACTATTTATTCACAAAATGTAAAAAAAAAATTTAAACCAAGCAAATAATAATGGCATCTAGAGCAGAAAGGCATACTCTGAAAAGGTTTAATATGTTGTCTAAAATGTCTGGTTTGCAACAAAAATAGGAGATATTCAAGGAAACGCAAAGGTAAGACCCCATACACCAGGAAAAAAAGCTCACAAAAGAAATGTTATGGAAGAGCAGTAAGTGTTAAATTTAACAGAAAAATACTGTAGGTAGACACTATAAATATATTCACAGAACTAAAGCATGAATAAAGGAATAAAGAAAAATAATTCACATTATTTTGAAAGTAAATTAACAAAGCCAAACCATACAAAAGAGAAAAACTCAATGAATAAAAATAATTGGTGAGAATATAGAGAAATTTGAACCACGGAGCACTCTTTGTTGGAATGTGAACTGGTGCAGCTGTTTTCGAACACAGTTATGTGAACTCTTCAAGAAGGTAAAAATAAAATTACTACATTATCCAGTAATTTCACTCCTAGGTATATACCCAAAAGAACTGAAATGAAGATTTTAAAGAGATACTGGTGCACTCGTGTTTAAAGCATTATTGTTTTTTTTTTACAATAACCAAAAATTGACACATACATATAATAGAAACTATCTAGTCTTAAAAATAAAGGAGATTCCAGCCAGGTACAGTGGCTCACACCTGTAAATCCAGCAATTTGGGAGGCTGAGGCAGGTGAATCATGAGGCCGGGAGTTTGAGACCAGTCCGGCCAACATGGTGAAACCCTGTCTCTACTTGAAAAAAAAAAAAAAAAAATTTTTTTTTTAATTAGCTGGGCATAATAGTGGGTGCCTGTAATCCCAGTCAGGTCACACCCTAGCCTCTCTTTTCCCACAAAACAGACTCAGTGTTCCCAGTGCCTCTCTTAAACACAAGTAGTCTCTCCCATACCTTCCAAAGGAAGGAGGACAGGCTTTTATCAGCTTTAATTGACCCAGAACTTCAGGCAGATATTGCATATATCCATTCACACATCCACACATCCTGTTCTCTTGCCATATAATGATTTCTGAAGAGTCATAGATGCACCTCTTTCTATTCCACCTGCACGCAGTGTTTGAGAGCTAACTCCCCCACCCCAACCAAATTCTCTACGCTTGGTTGCAGTAAGGAGAGAATGACAATTTGAAGTTCTTGGCTTGTCATCAGGGCAAACCTCCAAAGTACATATCATTTCATCAGATAGGAGGGCACTAGAGTTTGGTAGGTGCTATCTACCATCTCACTTGAGTTAGCTTGAATATTATGGGGCTGAATATTTGCCCCACTTGGACCCATTACTCCTCCTGATACTCAATTCAGCAAAAATAAGACTCATCCTCACACTGCTCACTTACTGTATTAGAATTCCTTTTTTTTTTTTTGAGAGGCCAACAAATATTTTTGCCTTTCTCTCTCTCTCTCTAACTTAGGCTATACCTTCCAGATACTGAAAAACTTATTAACAGAGTTCAGGAAAATGGAAGAGCAAGGAGAGGTCACAAGAGCTGGACCTGAGGGAATGAAAGAATATTATTATTTTTGATTGAACACTAAAACCAAGCATATTGTGTGGAAAATACAGCCAATTCCTAAAAGAAGTGTTAGAGATGTCTATGCAGGACATCTAAGAGAAAGATGTACTTTTAACTGGGTCATACTACCCAAGAGTCCACAGATGATCAAATCAGAAATGCGTTGAAATAGTTGAAAAATGTAAGTGGCTTTCTGTTGAGATCAACTTGGGGTGGTTGGCAAAATGTTAAGGGAAATATTAGGGAAAGTGGTAAGTGTAAGGCCAGTTGCCTCACCGGGAGCTCGGACATGCCCATCCTTCTCCTCGCCTGAAAATTATGTCACCAGAATACGTCCATCATCTACCTCCACCTTGAAAATCCCCTTTGCACTCAGCACTAAGCTCTGCACCCGGCACATAGACCACCTTGGAAATCCCCTCTGCACTCAACACTAAGCTCTGCACTCAGCACCTAGCCTGCTCACTGGAAATCCAGCCTACCTACCAACAGCAGCTTGCCCCATCCATGTCCTATTTCTCCACAGCCAATCAAATGCTTTCACTTCCTATAAAACCCCACACCTGAGAGGCGTCAGGCGTGACTTCTCTGGCCTCTTTCCCTGGGACCACAGAACCTTCCCCGGGAGCCGAATAAACTGGCATCTAATTGTTCTCATGCAGGCCTATTTTTTCATTTTAAACTCAGCAATAAACCTCACAAGACAATAACCCTTAAAAATGGTGCTGAAACCCGGGAAGAGTTTTAAGACCCCTCCTGGGGGAACTGACTCCTCCATCCAAAGCCAGACCAGGGAACCATTCCATCACAAGGTAAGACTTCTGTTACCCACAGCCTCTCCCGCTTCCTGCCTAGTGGACTCCCACCTTGTAACTGCAGCTGTGTCAGGTACTACTTGTTTCTCACCGTGGGCCGAGGGCCCCAGCCTCATCTCGAGGACCTGAGCGTAGAGACGTCCCTACACTGTTGTCTTCTCCCTGTGAGGGGTTTCCAGGGGCAGGGATTGAAGGAGATGTCCCCATCTTCCTGAACTCTCTCCAGAGTTCAGAAGTGCCTTCCAGGATGCCTTCCGAACATCACAGCAGTGGCCGAGGTTTAGGTATTCAGAAGCCCTGTTTGCAGACCCAGGCCCTGCCTAACAGCAGGACCGAATCCCCCATCTTATGGTACTAAAACATCTATCTCAAATCAGCCTTTTGGCATATAAGCTCCCGTTAATTAAGTAACTGTACTTTTGGTTTCTCTTCCTAATCCTGAGTGAGTGAGCAAGTTTATGTGTGGTCCCACTGCCTAACGGCTACATGGCTTGTGTGGGCCTCAACCCGCAGTTCCAGGGGGACATCATAAGGCATAACAGTGATTTACCTCAGGACTGAAAGTTCTGAGGTGACCAGGCCCGGGGGTTATACGGGTATGCCTTAGCCAAGACACCCTGAAACATCCCTTTGGGGACATGGCCAGGAAGGCATCAGACTGGTCTCCCATCTGGGAGGCACCCACCCTTTGTCCGTCAATCCTATATGTGGTTTTGTCTTAGGTAGCCCTAGCCCTGTCTCTATTTTCTTTCTTGTTATACTCATTGCAGCCTGTAAGTTATCTCGCCCCCACCACTGGGAAAGGAGTACTTCTGCCCGTGTTGGGTATAATACGTTTCCATATTCCTTTCTTACCCCTAACTACCCTCACAAGAAGGTGAACCATGGGCAATCATATGTCCCGCCCAAACCCCAAATTGCCATTAGGTTGCCTAGTCCAAAATCTACCCAAACTGGGTCTTTCCATTAAAAAGAAAAGGCTGCTTTTCTTCTCTACCATGGCCTGGCCACAGTATCCCCTAGACAACCAGACTAAGTGGCCTCCAGAGGGCACACTCGACTTTAATGTCCTGACAGACTTAGACAACTTTTGCCAAAAGAACAGCAAATGGTCAGAGGTCCCCTACGTGCAGGCCTTTTGGTACCTTTGCTCCCGAACTTCCCTCTGCTCCTCTTGTTCCTCTGCCCAGGTTCTGTTAGCCAAAACCCTGCCTTTGCCCTCAGCCCTGCCTGGCTCCACACTCTGAAGACCCGGAAGACCTGTCTTGCCCCGCCCACTTTACCCACCCCTCTCCTTATGTGAGACTTCAACTCCCTCCTCCCTCTCCTCCTCCTCCTCCCCAAAGCCCTAATAGAACTTCTCACCAGTGCTTGCACCCACTCTCACGACCCCCCACTCTGGCCTTTGTGTGAGATAGCCAGAGCAAAAGGCGTCTGAGTGCACGTTCCCTTCTTTCTTTCGGATCTGTCAGCCATTGAAAATGCCTAGGGTCATTCTCTACCAATCCTACTGCTTATACCAAAGAATTTCATTGCCTCACCCAGGAGTACAACCTCACCTGGCATGACACCTATGTGATCCTGTCCTCCACTCTTACACCCGATGAGTGTGACTGCATTCTTACAGCGGCCCAAGCACACGCTGATCAGCTACATCTCACAATCAAATGCCAGTAGGCGCAGTGGCAGTTCCCGAGGCCAACCCTAATTGGGACTATCAAACCAGTCAAGATGGCCGCTGCTGCCAAGAGCAAATGCTACAGTGCCTCCCAGCGGGCATGCAAAGCGCAGCTCAAAAGGTAATTAATTATGACAAGTTAAAGGAAATAACTCAGGGTCCTGATGAAAACCCAGCTGCCTTCCTAGACCGATTAACGCTATGATCCTCCATACCCGACTACATCCAGCCTCCTTACCAGAGGCTACAATCCTAGCCACTCACTTCATCTCTGAGTCGGCAGCTGATGTGAGAAGGAAACTTAAAAGAGCTGAGGAGGGTCCCCAAACTCCCATACGGGATCTGGTGAACATGGCATTTAAAGTTTTCAATGGCAGAGAGAAAAAGTCTGAGGCCACCCACCAAACCCGAGCTCTTGTAGCAGCCCTGAGGCCAGCAGCCCACCAAACATCTGATGGCGGGGGTCCATCAAAACCCTCCCAAAATGCTTCAAAGGCCCCACATGGGCCCTGTTTCAAATGCAGCCAGGAGGGACATTGGGGACAGCAGTTCCCCTGTCCTCATCCACCTCCTGGACCCTGTTCAAGCTGCAAACAGACTGGACACTGGAATGTTGACTGTACGTCCTGGGCTGCAGCCTCACCCCCCGCACCTCTGTGGAGGGCAGGCTGGTCCACAGGATGCAGTCCCTTTGCTTGAACTTCTCAGCCTTCTGGACAACTGATGCAGCCTGGACTTGAGGACCCCATCACCCTTGCTGAGCCCAGGGTAACGCTGCAAGTAGCGGGTAAGTCCATTTCATTTTTAATGGATACAGGGGCTACCTATTCTGTACTGCCTTCCTATTCAGGGACTAGTATACCTTCCCAGGTTTCAGTCGTGGGAATTGATGGGAAGCCTTCCTGTTTTAATCAAACCCATTCTCTAGCCTTTGTCCTCGATGGACACCCCTTCTCCCACTCCTTTTTAATTATACCCTCATGCCCAGTTCCCCTTTTAGGATGAGATATTCTCCAGACTCTAGGGGCCACCTTCCAACTCAGTGGCCCCCCACATTCAAGCCCATCCTCCGCCCACCTCCTATTGCTACTCCTAACCGGTACCACACTCTGTCTTGACCCTTTGCCTCAACCCGCTGTCCTTCCTAATGATGTTAATCCCTCAGTGTGGGATACCTCCAAGCCTGTGGTGGCCAGACATCACACACCAGTTAAAATACTTCTCAAAAACCCTACCAACTTTCCTGCACATCCTCAGTTTCTCATCTCAACCCACTGCCAAGGCCTAAAGCCTATCATCACCCAAATTCTGGCCCAGGGATTCCTTAACCTCACCAGTTCCCCTTGTAATACTCCTATCTTATCGGTCCAAAAGCCGAATGATGACTACCACCTAGTTCAGGACCTGCGCCTCATCAATGAGGTAATGGTACCCCTCCACCCAGTGGTCCCCAGTGCATACACCCTATTATCCAACATTCCCTCCACTACCTCTCATTTTATGGTTCTTGACCTAAAGGATGCCTTCTTTACTATTCCCCTTCACCCAGAGTCTTACTTACTTTTTGCCTTCACCTGGAACAATCCTGACACCAACCTGTCACAGCAGCTTACCAGGATGGTCCTGCCCCAGGAATTCAGAGACAGCCCCCATATTTTCAGACAGGCCTTAGCAGCTGACCTCAGCTCCTGCTCCCTCCAACCCAGTCTCCTCCAGTATGTGGATGACCTGTTACTTTGTAGCCCCTCCCTCTGTCTCAACAGCATACTGCCACTCTCCTTAACTTCCTTGGATCCAAGAGATACCACGTATCTCCCTCTAAAGCACAGTTGTCAGTCACCTCAGTAGTCTTCTTTGGCTTTCTCCTCACCCATAAAAGCCTAACAACTGACTGCCAGCAGGTACTTCTTTCATTGCAGCCCCCAGAGACTGCAGACCAGCTTCTCTCCTTCTTAGGATTTGTAGGATACTTCCATCACTGGGTACCTACCTTTGCTGCTCTAGCTAAATCTTTGTATGTGGCGGCTAAGGACACACCAAAGGGACCCCTCTCTCATCCTGGAGTTGTAAACCAAGCTTTCAGAACCCTAAAAACTGCTCTGTCCACAGCACCTCCACTTCAACTGCCAGACCTTAACCATACTTTCCACTTATTTACTAACAAAAAACAAGGTATTGCACAGTTGGAGTCCTGACCCAACCCCTAGGCCCTGTGTATCATACTGTAGCATACTCATCAAAACATCTTGATCCCACAGTCAGGGGGTGGCAGCCTTGCCTGTGGGCCCTGGGAGCAGCAAGAGAACTTACCAAGGAATCCCTAAAACTTACCTTGGGCCAGCCTATCTCAGTGTTCTCTCCTCATCAACTGACTGACCTTCTCAGCCACCCTTGAGGAATGTCTCCTCCCAGATGGAACCACCTCACAAAAAGCAGAGCTCATTGCCTTTATCTGAGCTCTCACCATAGCATGGGGAAAGCAGGCAAATATCTATAGTAATTCAAAGTATGCTTTCCTTATTACCCACTGTCATTCTGCCTTCTGGAAAGAGTGGGGATTCCTTACTATGAAAGGGTCCCCCATAATCAATGCTACCCAAATCTCTAATCTCCTACAGGCCCTGTCACTGCCCAAAGAAGTCAGTGTCATCCACTGCTGAGGGCACCAAGCCCAGCAGGATGCTGTTTCCTGGGGCAATGCAAGGGCAGACACGGCAACAAAATCGTTAACTAGTACCAGGCTAGCCCCCATTCCAGTCATGTCTCTCACCACAGCGACACCACCAATTCGCTCACCATCAGAGAAACAGGCCCTTATGTTAAAAGAAAGAACCAAGTCTGATCAGGGTTGGATCTTCCTAAACAACAGCATCGCCCTTCCCCAGGAACAGGCCCCAAAAATCATTGCTGAAATCCACCAATCCTTAAATATAGGGCCCAAAGTGTTGCACTGTTTCGTGCAGCTCCTCTTTTCCTTGCCAGGTTTGCAACAGATGATTGAGTAAGTACACACGGCATACGTTACCTGCTTTAATGTTTCATCTCAGGGAAGCTTAAGGCCACAGTTTCCTACCCACCAAATGCATGGCCATCTGCCAGCCCAAGTCTGGCAGATTGATTTTACCCATATACCCACTCACAAAAAACTCCGCTATCTTCTAACCTTTGTAGATACCTTTTCAGGATGGACTGAAGCCTTTCCCACCTCCAGGGAAACCACAGACATGGTGGCCTTCCTCTTAATTCAGGAAATTATCATTTCAGTTTCCACACCTTTCCGCATCCCACTGAACCACTTTTTGTATTCCATTCGCACCTGGAAATTTAGTAGAGAGGTCCGTGTTACATCCAGAGCTTGGTTTAGGAGAAAAGATCCTAAAATGCAAGGCTAAAGATAAAGATACCAAGCCCTACCTTCTTTCTAGTTTTCCACATAATCTTGGCCATGATCTTGTTTATTCATTTTATTTAAACCTTGTAAAAAGGTGGATATTAAATGTCAGACACTAGGACTCAATAGATGATGACTGATGATGGTGATGAAGGTGACTGCTGATGATATTGGTGGTGATAATGAAGGAAATTAAGATGATGGTGATGAGGAGGAAGATGTTGGTAATAGTGAAAGGTGATGGTAGTGGTGATTATGTTGTAGGTGATGATGGAAGCAATGGTGATGATGGTGAAAGTGGTGATGATCATAATGAAGGTTATGGTAATGGTGATGATTGTGATGAAGGTGATTATTATAAAGATGATAGTGGTGGTAATGATAAAAGTGATAGTGATGATGCTTAGATGATAATGCTGTGATGTCAGCAATTATATGATAGTGAAAGTCACCATTTATTGAACACTCAGCACTCCCCAACCTTTCTCTTCGTTAACGCTAGTATGGCAAGGTGTTTACATGTTGAGCTTAACTGAAGCAAAAAACTTCACTAATTGCTTTTTATATGCCTCCCTTAACAAACCCCTTTTAGCCATAGTTCCCTCCAGACTGGGTTCAACCTGTCACAATCTTCCACGGGGCCTGACACTACCTTAATGGGTATCCCTTGTTCAATGTACATTCTCTAAATCTCTCTCTCTGCTATGGGACAGCCAGCAGCCCTAGCCTCAGGTGCAACACCACAGTAGAAGTAAAATCTTCCCTTTATGCACCTCCAGGAGGATTCATTTTGTGTAATGGAACCCTAACCAAAGTTATTGATGCCTCCCTCCCTTTTCCCTGTGTGCCTGTCACACTAGTCCTGCAGTTAGAAGTGTATGGACAAGCCAAGCCGAGTTCCTATCCCTCATCACACTGTCCCTTAACTGCCAGAGCAAACGAGCAGTCTTCCTCCCAATACTTGGCCTCTCTTTAGCATCCTCTCTAGCAGCAGCTGGAATAGGGAGTGGCACCATGGGCTACAGCATCACCTCAGCTGCTCAACTGGAAGACAAGCTCCGTGTGGCTATTGAAGCATCAGCCACCTCTTCAGCCTCCCTCCAGTGACAAATCATGTCGCTGGCTCAGGTAACTCTCCAGAACCGAAGGGCCCTAGACTTGCTAATGGCAGAAAAAGGAGGTACCTGTCTGTTTCTCCAGGATCATTGCTGTTATTACATCAATGAAACAGGCCTTGTGGAAGAAAATGTCAACACTCTCTATCGCCTCCAAGAGAACCTCCTCAGGAAGCAGAGTGCACCAGCCTCATCTCTCAACTGGTGGCAATCCCCCATGCTTAACTGGCTAGCTCCCATTATCACCCCCGTTATCGTTGTGTCTTCTACTAATACTAGTCTGTTTTTTCTCAAGTTTTTACAGGCCCACATGAGAGAAATTTCGAGGGTGGCCATAAACCAGATGATACTTCACCCTATGTCTGACTCCCAATCAAGGCACTAGCCAACTATCCCCTCCCCCTCACTCCACCCCTATTCAGCAGGAAGTGGCCAGAGAGAAGCAGCATCCTACATATCATCAAAAGGGTCAGAATGTAAGGCCAGTTGCCTCGCCGGGAGCTCGGACATGCCCATCCCTCTCCCCTCCTGAAAATTACATCACCAGAATACGCCAATCATCTAGCTTCGCTTTGGAAATCCCCTCTGCACTCAGCACTAAGCTCTGCACCCAGCACCTAGACCGCCTTGGAAATCCCCTCTGCACTCAACACAAAGCTCTGCACTTGGCACCTAGCCTGCTCACCGGAAATCCCACCTACCTACCAATAGCAGCTTGCCCCATCCACATACTGTTTCTCCACAGCCAATCAAACACCTTCACTCCCTATAAAACCCCACGCCTGAGAGGAGTTGGGCGTGACTTCTCTGGCCTCTTTCCCTGGGACCACAGAACCTCGCCCAGGAGCCAAATAAATTGGTGTTTAATTGTTCTCATGTAGGCCTCAGTTTCCTCATTTTAAACTTGGCAATAAACCTCACAAGACAATAACACTTGTTATTGTCTCAAACCTTTTGGAAGGCCGAAAGGTTTTTATTAACTTGTGGAACAGACTGAAGGCAGCCAGCTCTTCTTGTTAGAGCATTAGGTCATTGGGTAAAGATTAGAAATAATAAAAGCTTCCTCAGTTAAGCCTGTTTTCCCACATTCTTTTGTCTCTACTCTGTTTGCTCATGTAAACTTTGTGCCAGAATATACAAATGGGATCTAATTAAACTAAAGAGCTTCTGCACAGCAAAAGAAACATTAGAGTGAACTGGCAGCCAACAGAATGGGAAAAAATTTTTGCCATCTATCCGTCTGACAAAGGGCTAATATCCAGGATTTACAAAGAACTTAAATTTACAAGAAAAAAGACAACCTCATCAAAAAGTGGGCCAAGGATATAAAAGACACTTTTCAACAAAAGACATTTATATGGCCAAAAACATGAAAAAAAAGCTCATCACTGGTCATTAGAGAAAGGAAAATCAAAACAACACTGAGATACCATCTCATGCCAGTTAGAATGGTGATCATTAAAAAACTAGGAGACAACAGATGCCGGAGAGGATCTGGAGAAATAGGAACACTTTTGCACTGTTGGTGGGAGTGTAAATTAGTTCAACCATTGTGGAAGACAGTGTGGTAATTCCTTGAGGACCTAGAACTAGAAATTCCATTTGACCCAGAAATCCCATTTCTGGGTATATACCTAAAGGATTATATATCATTCTATTATAAGGACACTTGCACAATCCACAGCTTATGTCAGTCTCTTCAGAGAACAGGATCTTATTAAAAACTTCTAAATAAGTGACCTGACAGCAAATCAGCTGCTAAGATTGTTTCCAGTTTGCAAGTTTCCTTTTATCAGGAGATATATATATATATATATATTTGAGACAGAGTTTCACTCATTACCCAGGCTGGAGTGCAATGGCGCAATCTCGGCTCACTGCAACCTCTGCCTCCTGGGTTCAAGCAATTCTCCTGCCTCAGCCTCCTGAGTAGCTGGGATTACAGGGACGCACCACCATGCCCAGCTAATTTTTTTATCTTTAGTAGAGATGGGGTTTCACCTTGTTGACCAGGATGGTCTTGATCTCTTGACCTCAGGATCCACCCGCCTCAGCCTCCCACAGTGCTGGGATTACAGGCGTGAGCCACCACGCCCATCCCGCAATCTATATTTTTTAATGCAAAAGACCAAATAGCTAGAATGTGAGCGATGACCCAAAACTCTGAGTTCTGACCACTAAGTGGAGTGACCACTCCAGTCACGTTTTGCATCGCTAGCACTGATGTTAAAAAGCCACCATAGTCAGCAGCTCAGTGAACACCATGAGGTATCAGTTTCCCTGACCTATCAGTAAACCAGGGACAGAAATTTAGGAATACTTAGTGAAGTGGGGGCCCCACAGAGCCAGAAGCTTTGCTTTGGATAATGCAGCAGGGCACAAAATTTCCATCAAAAGTAGATTCCAATTTTCCCTTTAAAATGATTTCTGTGCCAGTCCAATTTCCTTCTAGAATACATTATTTATATTTAACATGCAGTCTTTTAAGGTCTTCAAAATGACCCACCCCAAAATCGGAATATAAAGTTAGGCAGTGCCCAGTCCACCCTGAGTTGGGATTCAGTTTGACTGGAGTTCCGTAGCAAGCTTATATCTGACTTTCACATAGTGTACCTGTAGTGTCAGGGTGGCTAGGAATCAAAAACCCCAAATAATATCTTTAGGTGCTGACTCTTTGTCAAAGGCTCCAAAATTATCAAGTTTCTCTTGACTGTTGGAAGAATTCAGCAACAAAAATATGCCCATTTAGTTTCACTAAACCTTATTTGGAAAGTAAAACTGTTTTTTTCCCAGTTTGTCTTGTTATTGAGAAAACAGGGTTTATTGCCTAATATTAGGAGCCAATACACTGAATTGTCATTGCTTGTTTTTGTTTTGGGAAAAGCTTTATATTGAAAGCTCAATCTCAAAGAGACAGGAGTCTCAGGCTCAATTCTGTCTCCCTATGCTGGCATCAAGGCAGTACTTCTATTAGGAAAGGTATGGGGGTAGATTATGAGATTAAAAGGTGACTACTGGATGACAATGAGAGGTCTGGAACATCCCTGGGCATGCCCAGTTATTTCTTTATGCTACCTCATGGGTCATATGTGCAAACTTTAAGGGAGTTAGTAGGAAACATGTGGTGGAAATTTAAGCTATGCTGTCAGCAAGCTCACTCTGTGCAGAGCCTTACTGGTCATATTTATTCAAAACAATTTCAGCTAGTTACTTTATCTCCTAAGTGAAGGGAATTTCAGTGTCTTAGCAAGTTTTTTTTTTTTTTCTTACCTGCCATCCTGTAAACTCAAGGATTTCTGTTAGTCACTGGCTTCTTTAACTTTGTGAAGCACAGTTTCAATTATCAGCTACATCTACTAGCAGAGAGATACTACGATTCTAGACAGGAGCCCTAAGACAGACACCTCTGTCTTTGCATCCAACAGCTCATACAGGGCAAACATTTTTGGATATCAGAGCACAAAGGCACTCAGACCTGCCTTCTGTGGAAAATGGGGAAGTCTGTCTCTCTTTCACCTGTCTCTCACCCAGGCTGGAATAGTCCCCTCTGGCACTTACAGGACAGGAAGCCCAAAAACACATAACACAATTCTAACTATAAATTTTGATATAGAAACACAAGAGGACATTGAGTTAGTCCCAAAGGCCCCACCTCCATTGTTATGTGAAATTTCTGCCCTCATGGTGCACCCTGCCCAATCCATGTCAATCAAGTTTTGGTATCAGTGAGAACATAGTGACTCTCTGCTTATAAGCAAGGCACCAACACCCAAGTTTTCTTTTAGTTTCTAGCAGCCTAGTGACTGCTTTCAGCAAAACCAGAAGAACTTACAATATTTTCTATTTATCTGAAGTGTTCTATCAGCTTTGGGGAGTCCTAATTCTTTCCCACTTTGGCTAGAAAGAGAATGAACATATGAGGCACAGTTAACTGCTCCTTTCAATTCTCCCTCTCACACAACAGCCTCACTAACAGGTTGTAGAGTGAAGGAATCTTACTCTCACTTAATCCTAATTTGGATGAGAGAATTTGCTACTTGTTCCAGGGAGCCTTCTCATATCTCCTGACCAGGTCTGTGAAGAATTTCTACTTTCCTCTTATAAAAGGTTATAGATCTCTCAAAATCAATCCCATCCTCATCACCCAAACTGTCAAAAATGTGAACATTCTTGGATTTTTTTTTCTATTTGCAAGCCAAAAAGTTAGACTGTCAACTTCACAGATATTAGAAGGCATGAGATTCCTGAGCCTGATGAAAATATTTTATGATTCATCACACAAACGAAAGCAAGAGCTCCATATCTGCATTTGTTCTCCACGTCCACTCTAAGTGGCAGGGATGATACAAAGAGACCCAACTGGATACTTTCTGCACAGTGGGTTTTGATCACATCTGAGGAATCTAAAGGTTAAGAAATCCCAGTGCTGAAAAAAAAAGATCCAAGATGGCGGACCGCTAACATCTGGGGATTGCAGCTCCCAGTGAAAGTGCAGAGAATGAGAGGACGCCACACTTTCAAATTTTGGTCGCTCACAGAGCAGAAGATTCCCGGTGGAGGAGCTGCACGGGTCGCCAGCGCGACTCTTGTGGCCGGCGCAGCAGTTTTGCCGGCACCTCAGTGCAGCAGCTCTTGGTGCAGAGTAAACGGGACTGGTTCTTCTTCTGACCAAGGTTTGGAGCTCCGGGAAGGCAGAGTCACCTATTATGAACTCAAGAAGGAAGCCAGACTGGAGATTCCTGGGCAGAAAAGCACCATCAGTGTTAACGCCGCTGTTTTGGCTGGTGCAGTGGGTTGCTCATATTTCGGCCCTGGGAATTAACAACTTGGACTTCCACTCAGAGACCTAATTTGAAAGGTCTAAGAGGCATCAGAATGCCTCTCCCTCTAAAGGGGATCACAGTTCCTCATCAACAAGGGAACAAGGCTTGATGGAGAATGAGCGCATCCCATTAACAGAATCAGGCTTCAGAACATGGATAATAAGAAACTGCTGTGAGTTAAAAGAACATGTTGTAGCCCAACGTAAAGAAACTAAGAACTTTGAAAAAAGGTTTGACGAAATCCTAATGAGAATAGACGATTTAGAGAGGAATATAAGTGAATTAATGGAACTGAAGAATAAAATACGGGAACTCCGACAAGTATGCACAGGTTTAAACACTCGAATTGTTCAAGCAGAAGAAAGGATATCAGAGGTCGAAGTCCAAATTAATGAAATAAAATGAGAAGACAACAATAGAGAAAAAAGGATAAAAAGGAATGAGCAAAGTCTCCAAGAAATGTGGGACTATGTGAAAAGACCAAATTTACATTTGATAGGTGTACCTGAATGCGACAGAGAGAATGAATCCAAGCTGGAAAATATTCTTCCAGATATTATTTAGAAAAATTTTCCTAAACTAGCAAAGCATGACAATATTCAACCTCAGGTAACACAGAGAACACCACAAAGATATTCCTCAAGAAGAGCCACCCCAAGGCACATAATCATTAGATTTACCAGGGTTGAAATGAAGGAGAAAATACTAAGGGCAGCCAGAGAGAAACGTCAGGTTACCCACAAAGGGAAGCCTATCAGACTTACAGCAGATCTCTCAGCAGAAACTCTACAAGCCAGAAGAGAGTGGGGGCCAATATTCAACATCCTTAAAGAACAGAACTTTCAGCCCAGAATTTCATATCCTGTCAAACTAAGCTTCACAACTGAAGGAAAAATAAAATCTTTTATGAACAAGCAAGTGCTCAGAGATTTTATTACCATCAGGCCTGCTTTACAAGAGCTTCTGAAAGAAACATTACACATAGAAAAAAACCACCAGTATTAGCCTTTCTAAAAATATACCAAAAAGTAAAGAGCATCAACATAAAGAAGAATTTACATCAACGAATGGATAAAACAGTCAGTTAACATCAAATGGCAGTAATCCTAAATTTAAATCGACTAAATCCCCCAGTCAAAAGATATAGCCAAAACTCAATG
Source organism: Saguinus oedipus (assembly GCA_031835075.1). Classification (NCBI taxonomy): domain Eukaryota; kingdom Metazoa; phylum Chordata; class Mammalia; order Primates; family Cebidae; genus Saguinus; species Saguinus oedipus. The sequence goes on along the minus strand of CM063188.1, from coordinate 947,227 downwards.
GTATGCTACATCCAGACCCATTACACATGCAAGGATACACAAAGACTCAAAACAAAGGGATGGAGAAAGATTTACCAACCAAATGGAGAGCAAAAATAAATAAATAAATAAAAAGCAGGAGTTGCAATTCTTGTATCTGATAAAATAGATTTCAAAGCAACAAAGATATAGTGGTAAAAGGATCAATGCAACAATAAGAGCTAACGATCCTAACACCCAGATACATAGAGACTTAGACTCAATGAGACAGAAAATTAATAAGGATATCCAGGACTTAAACTCAGATCCGGAACAAGTAAACTTAATAAATATTTACAGAGCTCTCCACTTTAAATACACAAAATATACATTTTTGTCAATACCACATCATGCCTACTCATAAGTTTAAATGAAATATTGATTAGCGATTATTAATACCCATTTCTTTTAGAATAAAGCAACATTTCTGTTCTCTCTCCCTCTTTTTCTTCCTCTCCTTCACTCTTTCCTTCTCTCAAAAAAAAAAGAAAAAGAAAAGAAATCCCAGTGCTTTAAAGTGTGTTTCAAAAAAAAACCTTCCAACCAGTGCCTCAGAGAAAGCATAATCTTTATCAAAATGTCCAAGTATTTATTTGATCTTTGACCTGAAGAGACACATCCTTCAAATCTGTTTCATTTAAAAAAATACTGAAAACAGCCCAGAAGAAATGCTTATATAAGCTGGAGGAAAAGGAAGTGAGAGATCCATGGACAACTGTCACCCAGAAGGGAGCAACAGTCCCTTGCATTTATGAGAATATTGATATAGTCATTATAAAAAAAAACAGTAAGGTGGCTCATCACAATATTAAAAAATAGAACTACCATATTATCCAGCAACCCCACTTCTGGGTATTATATCCAAAGGAAATAAAATCAGTATCTCAGACTTCTGCACTCCCAGGTTTTTTATGCCCATTAATAGTTGAATAGAGAAATTGTGATATATACATATATATGCATGCTATATATATGTGTGTATACATATGATATGTATGTATATACACACACAGTGAAATATTCAGCCATAAAAAATAAAGTCTTATTATTTGTGAAAATATGGATCAAAGTGGAGAATATTAAATAAGTCAGACACAGAAAGACAAATGCTATATGATCTTAATTAGAGATGGAGCTTAAAAACACTGAACTCATAGAAACAGACGACACAGTGGTTTCCAGGGGCTGGAAGGTAGGGGAAATGGGGAGACACTGCTCAAAAGGTACAAACTTTCAGTTATAAGATGAACAAGTTCTGGTGATCTAATGTACAGCATGGGTGGCAATAGATGCCGTCTCAATCCATTCCTGCTGCTTTAACAAAATACCTGACGAGGTAATGTATACATGACATAAATTCATTGCTCACAGTTACATAGGCTGGGAAGTGCAAAATCAAGCCAGCGGCAGACTGTCTCTGGTGAGGACCTTGGTCTCTGCTTTGAAGATGATACCTTGAATGTTATGTTCACAGACAGCAGAAGGGCAGAAATGGCAGAACTCACTCCCTCAAGCCCTTCTATGAAGTCATGAATCTCGATGATGAGGGCACAGCCTTTATGACCTAACCACCTCCTAAAGGCCCCACCTCTTAATACTACTGTGTTGGAGTTTAAGTTTCAACACGAATTTAAGAGAAGCTCAAACTTTTAAAAGCCATGGCAGATACTGATTTTGTAACAGTTATCACACAATGTGTATTTGGAGATATCTTGAATATATCCAATATTTGTCCGTCAACATTTTAAAATTAAACATGAATAAAGTATGAAAATAATTTATCCATTGAGCAAAAAAGGCCCACAGATGATTTTGGACTAAAACCACCATTGACTCTGGTGCTATAGGGCTGCTGAACACTGAAAGACGAAGAAAGAAACAGAATTATACACAGTCTTCACAGAAAAGTCAGCTCTGAGGGTGAGATTATATTGATTTGGGTGAAGCAATGACAGGTGACAGCAAATAAAGAGAACCACAGTCAGAATCTGAATAAATTATATTTTCTTAGCTTACTGGAAAAAAATCCTAGCCCCAAAAAAACTTGAATTCTGAATGAACTGCAAAATGAAATTTTCAATATACATCCTGATTAAAAAAACAAAAATATAAACAAAATCTCTGTGGCCTTAAGATTTTTTTTTTTTTGAGACGGAGTTTTGCTCTTTTTGCCCAGTGGGGAGTGCAATGGTGCGATCTTGGCTCACCGCAACCTCTGCCTCAGATTCAAGCAATTCTCCTGCCTCAGCCTCCTGAGTAGCTGGGACTACAGGCGCACATCACCATGCCCAGCTAATTTTTGTATTTTTAATAGAGATGGGGTTTCACCTTGTTGACCAGGATGGTCTCGATCTCCTGACCTCGTGATCCGCCCGCCTCGGCCTCCCAAAGTGCTGGGATTACAGGCGTGAGCCACTGTGCTGGGCAAGAAAGATTTTTTAACAACAACAACAACAAAAAAAACCATTTGCTATGCTGGGGGAAAGAACAAATAAAATTCTACTAAAATTAAGAAATTGGCCAGCGCGGTGGCTCAAGCCTGTAATCCCAGCACTTTGGGAGGCCGAGGCAGGTGGATCATGAGGTCAAGAGATCGAGACCATCCAGGTCAACATGGTGAAACCCCGTCTCTACTAAAAATACAAAAAATTAGCTGGGCACGGTGGCGCGTGCCTGTAATCCCAGCTACTCAGGAGGCTGAGGCAGGAGAATTGCCTGAACCCAGGAGGCGGAGGTTGCGGTGAGCCGAGATCGTGCCATTGCACTCCAGCCTGGGTAACAAGAATGAAACTGTCTCAAAAAAAAAAAAAAAAAAAAGAACTTATCAAAATACAAAATAAATTATATTTTGTTAGCTTACTGGAAAAAAATAAAATTCCTAACTCCAAAAACCTCAATTCTGAATGAACTGCAAAATAACATTTTAAACATACATCCTGATTTAAAAAACAAAATCTTGGCCAGGCACGGAGGCTCATGCATATAATCCCAGCACTTTGGGGAGCTGAGGTGGGCAGATCACCTGAGGTCACAAGTTCAAGACCAGTCTGACTGACATGGAGAAACCCTGTCTCTACTAAAAAATACAAAATTAGCGGGGTGTGGCGCTGTATGCCTGTGATCCCAGCTACTTGGGACGCTGAAGCAGGAGAATTGCTTGAACCCGAGAGGCAGAGGTTGCAGTGAGCCCAGATCGCATTATTGCACTCCAGCCTGGGCAACAAGAGCAAGACTCCGTCTCAAAACAGACAGACAAACAAAAAAAATCTTAAAATAGAGAAATATTTCTTAAAACGAAAAATAATATACTGGGGAAAATAAAGTTTTATTAAAATTAGGAGCTTATCAAAATACAGAAAGAGAGACTGAGTGAGAGCGCTACCAGAGAAACAAGTCTTATCCAGCTCCACGTAAAGAACTATCGTAAGTCAAGAAGAAAACCCTAAAACATCGAGGAGAGGAGAAAAATAAGTCTTCAAAATAGAGACTATTTAATAATGAGAAAGTATGCTGAAATGTTCAACTGTTAGTAATCTGAGAGATGTAAATAAAGCCTGAGATAATCAACAATCACACAGCAACCAGAAGACCGAATGAGAATGACAGAGAATGCCATGTGTTGACAAAGACGGGGGCACACAAGAAGATTCACACATTACTTGTTGGCATGAAAAGGGTTATAAGGAAAAAAAAAAACCTGGCAATAGCACCTACAGCTGAAGAGGGGTAAACATACAACACAACAATTCACTGTTACATATGTTCCCAACAGAAATGTTACATGTTTCACCAACACATTTTCTAGAATTTACACTGTCCCGTTCCTGATACCCTCAACTGAAACACGTGTGCGTGCATCAGCACAGAACTGTCCGACATTCACACAACAGAATCCAATGCCAAAAAAAATCCAAAACATGCAGAAATACAGAAAAACTCAGAACAACCTACTGAATTTTAAAGGCAATGTACAAAAGCATTCCTCCTGCACGATGTGTATATGAAGTATGAAAGGAAAAGTGACTGATCCATTAGAGATCGATACAGTGTTCATCCCTGAGGCTAAGGGGCTGCGATCACAAGTGTATCTTTGGGCTAAAAACGTCTTCTCCCCACACGCAGCTTTTTTTTTTTTTTTTAAATCTAAAAAGCCTCTGACAAAATTGTGCCCAATATTTAAAATTATATTGTACTATCCTCTTAGGACATGTGCCTGTGTCTTTAAGTATTTTAAATACATGTAAGAATTTTGTTTTAAGTTGAAGGATGCTAAATGGATTAAAGTATTGCTCACAGGGCACAGGCATTAAGTCGCTTGACATTGTGGCAGTGTTTAAAAATAAGCTGCAATTGGCCAGGCGCGGTGGCTCAAGCCTGTAATCCCAGGACTTTGGGAGGCCCAGGCGGATGGATCACGAGGTCAAGAGATCGAGACCATCCTGGTCAACAAGGTGAAACCCCGTCTCTACTAAAGATAAAAAAAATTAGCTGGGCATGGTGGCACGTGCTTGTAATCCCAGCTACTCAGGAGGCTGAGGCAGGAGAATTCCCTGAACCCAGGAGGCGGAGGTTGCGGTGAGCCAAGATCGAGCCATTGCACTCCAGCCTGGGTAACAAGAGCGAAACTCTGTCTTAAAATAAATAAATAAATAAAAATAAGTTGCAATTTCTAGGTTTAAAACAAAAAGATATAAATATACGACTTCCAGTGAAAAAGGGGAAAAAGGTAGAATTATATTAAAATTAGTACAAAAGAAAATAAACACAGCAGGTATCACGAACACAGCAAGTCAATAAATCCAGTCCCAAATACACCCATTATAATATTTAACAAAATAGACTAGTTACTCCTATTAAAGGCAAATATTACTTGACTACATATAGTTGAATAAAGATAAATTAACCATAAATTACCTTGTACAGTGATATATTAAATCTACTTTATGGTAAATCATTTTGTCATTGTAATTACTATTGCTTTTACATTCTTGCTGTACAATTTTGCAGCATTACTGCTTGATAAGCAGAATCTCACACACAGAAAAACAATCACACCTTTATGTTTAGATAATGTATTTATGAGTACATACTATCAATTTCTTGTAATGTTACTTGTGGGCCAAGATGGCCAGGGGCAGGCCTGTGTTATTTCTAGTTAAATGATTACAAGCTTGCTTTGCTTTTTATTACACTGAGATTCATGCCACGGATCAAATACTGAATTTTAAAAACTCCAAACTATGGTGCAGTAAAATAAAGATTAAGACCTGTAAAAACAGAAACCAAGCAGGAACAGGTGGCCTACGGTAAAGAGCATCCGAGCACTTTCAAACCACGGAATGCAGCAGTGTGAGTGCAAGGCAGAAAGGCAGGCTTTGGTCCCATGGTCTCTTCCCAACACAGGGTCTGCATGAGGGTCCCGTAATGAGGGCTTGTGTAAGAACTCTGGGAAGGACTGGGACCTCTGCTCACAAGACTCCAGAGGGTCTTTGTAGGAGATGGGAACTTGCAAGGCAGGAAGGCCTTGCAGGGCAGAGAGAACTGCACCACCACAGGCTCTGCCTAGGTTCTCAGAATATGGCGTAACTGATTCTGTATCCACAACGTTCGGGAGGTAACAGCCCCTTGATGCAGTGTGTGTGGTCGGAACTGGTGGCGCCTTATCCGCTGTGCTCCTATGCAGACGCACCTTGATAATCATCGGTGGTAACAGTGTCCTACGTTAGCATTTCTTACAACCACATTTGCTACTGAATGCTGCAGACCCACGCTCTCCCGCACCCCATCTCACCCCACAATAGCTTCTAGTTGACCCTTCTCACCTCCCCTCACCACGGCCCCCGAGATCAACAAGATAATGCACCTAATAAAAGCATGTGGAGCCCAGAGCTCAGGGCTAATGGGGTCCCCACTCTCATGCTGGCCCCCTGGACCCTACTGTGGAACTCTACCCCTCGTCACTGCCAGGACTAAGGGCACCCACATACAGGGCTGGGGCTGGCACCCAACAGGCACTCTTTTGTAATTGTGTTTACAGTTCCATGGAGATGAGTAAATAGATGAGCCCTGAACACACACACAACCCTTGGATTTCTAAGGTCAAGGGATTTTAAAATTGCTCATCGAGGTGATGCAAATCCTGGATACGCTGGAGTCTCTGCTGATGAGAAAAAAGAAACTGATGGCTGGGAAACCTGCACTGGTTACTGCAGAGATGTTCACCGTGAACAGAGTGGGATTATTAAAAAAGAACCAAAAAAAAAAAAAAAAAAAAAAAGAACCGAGGAAGCCGAAAGAGACAGTGCAAAAAGATACAAAGGCAATCACTAGAAAAAAAGATGGTTTTGGTAGCCTGGATTCAGGGAGAGGTCCAGGCAGACATGAGTCCTGTGTATGTCCTGGACCTGTTCACTGTGCCTGTAGAGAGGAAAACCTTGAAACCACTGGCCCAGGGCATGATCCTCAGCACAGAACACCAGAGAACGGCTGGGTCAGGATCAACAAAACAGCAGCATCCCCGATACCTTGTTTTTGTGTGATGTTACTTTGTTTGCTAGTCAAGTACACAGAAAAAACAGTATCAAAATTTGGAGCATCTACCACAGGCATATGTGCTCAGGGGCTTTCGCTTTACGCTCTGCCCACGGGGACTTCCTGGTACTGGTCGGGGTCACCTGGAAGACACTGAAGGGACAGGTGATGCCAGTAAACACAGCTGTGCTCACTGCGAGCATGTCAGCATCTGACATCAGCCAGGGAATGTCTCCATCCCAAATCTGTCACTGCGGAACTCCTCCAGAGGAGTAAGGACGTGACTACAGTCAGGCGCTTGGTAATCAAGTCTGCGGAACTTCACTACAGGAAGAGACAAGGGTAAAGGGACAAAAATTCCCCAGGATGCAAGTGCCACCTGTGATAAGGCTATTCCTGGTGTGAAGTCCTTGGCAGCCGTTCTGTCAGTCCCCACAGACCGACACTACCCTCAGAGCCACAGGATCCTGCAGAACGTGAGACATGAGCTACATTTTTGTTTTGTTTTGTTTTTTTTTTTTTTGAGACGGAGTTTCGCTCTTGTTACCCAGGCTGGAGTGCAGTGGCGCGATCTCGGCTCACCGCAACCTCCGCCTCCTGGGTTCAGGCAATTCTCCTGCCTCAGCCTCCCGAGTAGCTGGGACTACAGGCACGCGCCACCATGCCCAGCTAGTTTTTGTATTTTTAGTAGAGACGGGGTTTCACCGTGTTGACCAGGATGGTCTCGATCTCTTGACCTCGTGATCCACCTGCCTCAGCCTCCCAAAGTGCTGGGATTACAGGCGTGAGCCACCGCGCCCGGCCCATGAGCTATATTTAAAATGTCAAACAAAATCCAGTATTCTGCACCGACCATCGTTTCACCATTAGAAATGTTACTCGAAGTTTTTCAGGGATTAAAAGGTTCCCGATATGCAAATGTGAACACTTAAAGTGTCCTGCAACCATGTGCTAACTTTGTTCTCCACAATATGTGAGGCAGGTGCTGCCATCATCATGATGAGAACTTACACATCGAGGGGGTCAGTGATTTGTCTAAATTCAGACACTGGGTGAGAGTAGACTGGGGACTTGATCCTGTCTGGAGCCAAGGACTGCCTTTAAATGACATGCTCTATTAAGATTTGTGATCATCTGCTCTTAAGTTTTCAGACGTGAGCACGTCACATACTCTTCCCCTTTCTCACTGTAGGAGTCACCTCATAACATTTCAGCTGCCTACTTATGTACAGTTACACGTTTCAGGCACCATCTCTACCTGGTAACAGACAGTGCTGACTACCTGTGTGGTAAGGGAAAGTGCTAAGAAACGCAGCACCTCACAGTAAAACAGACCACTTGTGCCTACAGTGGGTGCAACTAAATCATGCTGACGTTAGCGTCCATATTAATCCAGGAAAGGGAAGCAGAAATTAAATTCTATAAGCAAACGTCCCCGAGTCCTTCCCCCTCCTGTGGAATGGTATCCTGCTTTGCAAGTTTTATAACTTTATAAATTCTCATTTTCCAGAGCCAATAACTCTAAGTTTCTGTAACACAGCGAAGATGATGAGAAATGCCTGAACAGACCAGACTCCCACCTTCTGGGCACTGTAGTGGAGGGCAACAGATAAGGCCCACGTTAGAACCCGTGAGCTCTACGGATAATAAGCGTCAGTGCTGCAGACCAGTCACATGTAAGCCTGAGCTATGTGCCTGTCGTTGCTTAATAAGCTGCCTTTGTTCTGCAAACTTGTTTTCCCATCAGTGTCCTTCATGTATAAAAGGTGAAGCCCTGTCTTTGTTCAGCACTCAGCCATTTTGGATTCGAGTCCGAGCTGAGCCGGTGTGCACCGAAAATTAAATCCTTCTGCAACCTCACTGGTCTCTTCAGTCTCTTGAATTCCACAACAAGATGAAGGTCATTTTGTCTACGTTCATCAAGCCTTGTGATCACAGGATTATATCTTTAGCATGCTGGCAAGCAGCGATGCTGAGGAAAACTCACACTGGCTGGGAGTTTTGCATTGAGACAGGTATTCTCCCGTCCTTCGGGAGGGGATAATATAAAATGATTATTTTCCTTCGCTTTGCTTATCTGCACCTAAACCGTGAGGATCTATGGATACGCACCTCATTAGAAAAGTGCACTTAACAGCAGCAAGAAAAAAGTTGCATAGAAAACACAAGGGTCCTATGTTTCCTACACAAGTCACTTGTCAGGCAACTGTGAGATTCCCAATTCTCTCCAGAATGGAAGTCCCCTTGCACGCACACACACATACACACCGTGTCCTCACCCAAATTTCACCGACCTGTAATAATCCCTATGCGTCAAGGGCAACATCAGGTGGAGGTAACTGAATCATGGGGCGATTTCCTCCATGCGGTTCTCACGATGTCTCATGAGATCTGATGTTTTTACAAGCATCGGGCAGTTCCCCTGCTTGTACTTCCTCCTGCCACCTCATGAAGGTACCTTGCTTTCCCTTCACCTTCTGCCAGAACTTTAAGTTTCCTGAGGCCTCCTCAGCCACGCTGAACTGTGAGTCAATTAAGCCTTTCCTTTATAAATGGTCCAGTCTCAAAAGTTTCTTCCTAGAGTGAGAATGAACTAATACACTGTATATATACAAAGTAACACTATAATATACAGCACTATAAACGAAACTAGGGTACGCAGATTTCTTTCAACACAGATGCAAAAACTCTCCAAAGATACAAAACTGAATTTACCAATATAAAACCTTATATTTCATTACCAAAAAAGATTTAACCCCCCAGAAAGCAATGTTGTTTCTGCATCTAAAAGTCAATTTGGCTGGGCACAGTGGCTCACATCTGTAATCCCAACACTTTGAGAGGCCAAGGCAGGAGAATCACTGCAGCCCAGGAGTTTGAGACCAGCCTGGGTGACAAAGTTAGACGCCATCTCTTATTTTAGAAAGCCAGTTAATGTAATATACCATGTTAACAGAATAAATTTCAAAACCACAAGATCATTCAAATAGATGCACAAAAGCCAAGAGACAAACTTCAACAACACTTGACAATAAAATATTCAATAAATAATGAACAGCAGAAAACTTTCTCAACCTGCTTTAAGGCATTTATTTTAAAAAACCTCAGCTAACATTATACATGATGGGAAGACTGGATGCTTTCATTCTCAGATTAGACACAAGACACTTTTCTATCACAGGTCTCTCTCCTTAAGCAAATGTGACTTGTGCAAATAGCCAAAAATAGTGACATTATAAAGAACAGATGAAAATAATTCACGAGAATATACTCTATAATAAACTTTACACACTTACAAATTGACAGCAACTCTTTATTAGCAAAGAAAATAAACTTTTTTTACACCAAAAGAGAATAGTTTTTGTCAACTAAAATATGGAACATATCTATAGTGGTTGAAAATATACAAATCCTGCCACATAAAGCCAGTAAAACAATCCCAGCAATTCACAAAGACTAATTTATCAATGGCCAATTAATCAAACAACCACATAGAGTTAAACTTACATATACATGTTAGAAATACATTTCACACACCTAGTATGGAACCCACAAAATTTTTAAAAAATGGCTATGCAAGAAAAAAAGGAAAGGAAGGAAAATGAACATGTCCAACACACTTTAGGTAGAAAAATAAAATTTACTAGTTTTAAAATAAAAATATATATTTAACTCTTGTACTATTGCTTGAAAAGTACTTAGAGAAGTCTCACTTCTATGTTTGCAAAGTGAAAAACTATATTCTAGAGACTCTCTTTAAAAATGAGAATTGACAAATTCAACTTATTTATAGCTCCTAAAACATCTCATTCACGTAGTGAATTTTCCAGAGAATTGTACTATAATTAATTTGCAAAAGGATTTCCATATTACTTACATTTACAGAATTTATTTCCAGCAGGATTTTTCACATAACTTTTAAAGTCACTGTTAAAATTCACAATTTTATGTATTTCCCAAGCTGCTAGGGTTTCAATCTGGTGGGCATTCTTTTATTTATAAGGTCAATCTGGAGTGTGTGTTACCATAGGCCTTTGAGTAAGTTACAGGATAAATGCAGGCATTTTTATACCATCAAACGCCTGTATTGCCTCATTTTATACATTCATAAGGATTTCCTTCAGCCTGAGTCCTTTCACGTTTTTAGAAAGAAATGGAAAAATTAAAGGCTTTACCAAACTGCTTATAGGGTCATAGGGTTTATCTCCATTTGATTCCTTTCATGTATTGAAGAAATCTGGGAAAGTTAAGACTGTCCTACACCTTACACTCACAGAGCTTCTCTCAAGCACGTGATCGTTCATGTTTATGACAAGAACTGTAACGACTGAAACCTTCACGTTTTTTTACATTTATAGGGCTTTTCTCTAATATGAGTTTTTTTTTGTTTCCAAACTGTACTAGCACGACTAAAGGCTTTACCACATTTCTGACATTCGTAGGGTTTCTCTCCAGTATGAGTTCTTTCATGGTTACAAAGGTAACTGGAACATCTGTAGACTTTACCGCAATTCTTACACACATAGGGTTTCTGTGCAGTATGAGTTTTTTCATGTTTCTGAAGGGAACTGGAATATCTGAAGACTTTCCCACATTTCTTACATGCATAGGGTTCTTCACCAGCATGAGCCTTTATATGTCCCTGCAAGGAACTGAGACAACTTAATGCTTTGCCGCACTCCACACACACATAAGGCTTCTCTCCAGCGTGGGTTCTTTCATGGTAGTGAAGGCCATTGGAATAGCGGAAGGCTTTCCCACACTGCTTACATTCGTAGGGTCTCTCTCCAGTATGAATTCTGTCATGGTCATGAAGGTGACTGGAACGACTGAAGGCTTTACCGCATTTCTTACATTCATAAGGTTTTTCTCCAGTGTGAATCCTTTTATGTCTATTAAGAGAATGGGAAAACCCAAAGGCTTTCCCACATTCCATACATTCATTGGGTTTCTCTCCAGTGTGATTTCTCTGATGTATTTGAAATAAACTGGGAATATTAAAAACTTTCTCACGTATTTTACAGCTATAAGGTCCATTTCCAGTGTGCACTACTGTGTCTCTCTGAACCCTTGTGACAGAAAGGGAAGTTTTCTGACACTGTTTGTGTGTACATGGCTTCTCTCTGCATTCCTCACACCTATGTGGGTTGTTTCCAGAGTGAGATATGAAGGGATGAACGACATGAAGGATTCTTCACACACATTGCATTCACGTGGCTTTACTCCAGTAGACACTTTTCATTCAGATTAAAATCTGGCTGAAGGTTTTTCTGCACTAATTTATTTAATTTTACACAGTATCTCTATCAAATGACTTGTACAGAAAATGACAACCCCATCATTAATGGTTTATTAATTATTTTCCTTTATTACTAAATCTGAACTGCATTGCTACCAATCAGAGAAAGTGCAGGTTTTCTACCATAAACAAACTGAACATAAATGGACGGACGAGTCTGCAACGTGGCTCCCTCCCTTATAGATATTAACAAAACAGTAATATTCTTACATGCAGTTTCGTAGTATTGAATACAGTTTGGGTATCTACTCCTTTCAAATTTCATGCTGAAAGTGGATCCTAATGTTGGAGGTGTGACCTAGTGTAAGGTCTTTGGGTCATGGGAGCAGATTCCACGTAAGTGGCACTGTAGTGGTCATAGTGACCTCCTAACTCCATTAGTTCCTAAAAGATGATTGTTAAAAAAAAAAAATGGCCTGCACAGTGGCCCATACCCGTAATCCCAGCACCTTGGGAGGCTGAGGTGGTCGGATCACTTGAGGTCAGGAGTTTGAGACCAGCCTGGCCAACATGGCAACACCAAATTTCTACTAAAAATACAAAAATTAGCCAGGCGTAGTGGTGTGTGCCTGTAATCCCAGCTACTTGAAAGGCTGAGGCAGGAGAATTGCTTGAATCCGGGAGGCAGAGGTTGCAGTGAGCCAAGACTGTACCACTGCACTCCAGCCTGGATGACAGAGCAAGACTGTGTCTCAAAAAAAAGTTTGGCACTTCCTCTCTCTTGCTCCTTCTCTCCCCATGTGACGTCATCTCCCCTTCCCCTTGTACCATGATTGGAAGCTGTCTGAGGTCCTCAGCAGAAGCAGATGCTGGTTCTATCCTTCTGATGAAGCCTGGAGAACCATTAGCCAAATAAAACTCTTCATTATAAATTACTCAGCCTAGGTATTTTTTTATAGCAATGCAAGCAGACTAAAAACACAGTTTCCAAGTGAACTATTTTGTAAACACTTATAATCCAGGTTACATTGAAGTATATATTTTTGGTAAAAACTTTGAGAACAAATTGATGTTGTCCTTAATTTTTTTTGTTTGCTTCCCTCCCCCCAACTCCCCAGACAGTGTTTTGCTCTCGTTTCCCTGGCTAGAGTGCAATGATGCACAAACTCCCTCCCATTTTGCACCATGAGTTTGTGAAATCTGGATTAAAAAAATTACCTCTTCAGTGTTTCTCATGCAAAATTTTCTTCTAGCGTGTGATAAGTAAACTAAAACTATTTTCAGCTTTTCTCAATTAACATTTTGGTAGTATACTTCAGAGTGATGTTATCTGAGTTTAAGTATGTTAAATGTGGACCTTGTACACCACATCACTGAACACTGGGGAGACGTGCTTTTTTGGAAAACTCAAAGGTGCTAGCTCCCTGATTCAAAGAAATATTTCTCATGTTTGTTCATTCTAGTTTATATTTTCATTTAAAATCCTTTAGGTTAAGTTTAAGCTTTTTAAAAGTTAGTTTTGAGAATTGAGACACAATACTAATACTGTAGGAATTGGTGAGGCCTTGACTTAAAACTTTCTTTGTACTGTGATTTCCTTTTGGGTGTATTTTGCTAAGTGAAACTTGTTAAATTTTTTGTTAACTAAATTTTTTTCTTAAAGACTTTTTCACAAAAAACAGTCTTGGCTCATTGCAACCTCCACCTCCCAGATTCAAGCAATTCTCCTGCCTCAGCCTCCCAAGTAGGGATTACAGGCATGCGCCACCATGCCTGGCTAATTTTGTATCTTTAGTAGAGACGGGGTTTTGCCATGTTGGTCAGGTTGGTCTCAAACTCCTGACCTCAGGTGATCCATATCTGCCTCAGCCTCCCAAAGTGCTGGGATTACAGGCATGAGCCACCGCACCTGGCCTTGTTTACTTGTTTTAAACATATGATTACAATACTACAATTGTCCCCAAGGCGGACTGCTGCTTCTTGTGTGTACAAATTACCTTAGATTTCTCCAGGACTTTATATTTTCATTTAAAATCTAAAACACAATACTAATACTGTAGGAATTGGTGAGGCCTTGACTTCAAAGCTCTGGTCTTCCCCTTTGTTTCCTAAAATGTAGACCCAGAAATATGTTACAAATTATTTGAAATTATAGAAAAGTTACTAGATTCTAGGTGCTATGGTGGGGATATGGCTTTTACCCACCAAAAGGAATGCTGTAATTTGGTCACCAATATGGCAACATGGTTTGTGTTATGGGTACAGAGTCCTTATTAATAATTAGTGTCCTTGCTTGGGAGTGAATGTTCTCTCTCACTCTTGCAAGACTGAATTAGTTACCACAGGGCAGGTTGTTACAAAGGTAAGTTTAGCTTCCTAGAACTGCTCTTATTTTCTCGCCGTGGGCATGCCCCCTCCCTTCGGCTTCATGTCGTGAGCTGAAGCAGCATCAGGTCCTTACCAGATGCAACCTTGGACTTTCTAGCCACTGGAATCATAAACCAATATAAAATTATTTTTGTAAATTACCCAGGATCAGGTCTTCTGCTATAACAATTAAAAACAGACTAAGAAACAAGAGTCACTGCACGCTGGGTCCATGCCTTATTCGTTTACCAAAGTGTTCCCTTTGTACATTCCAAATAGTGGAACAACACTGAAAACCACGAAACATTTACTCTCTGACCAAAGAAATACTGTGATTCCCATTCAAAAGTGGGCAAAGGACATGAACAGACACCTTACAAAGGAAGACATACACGAGGCCAACAAACATATGAAAAAATGCTCATCATCACTGGACATCAGAGAGATGCAAATCAAAACCACATTGAGATACCATCTCACGCCAGTTAGAATGGCGATCATTAAAAAATCTGGAGACAGCAGATGCTGGAGAGGATGTGGAGAAATAGGAACACTTTTACACTGTTGGTGGGAGTGTAAATTAGTTCAACCATTGTGGAAGACAGTGTGGCGATTCCTCAAGGACCTAGAAATAGAAATTCCATTTGACCCAGCAATCCCATTACTGGGTATATATCCAAAGGACTATAAATCGTTCTACTATAAGGACACATGCACACGAATGTTCATTGCAGCACTGTTTACAATAGCAAAGACCTGGAACCAACCCAAATGCCCATTGATGATAGACTGGACTGGGGAAATGTGGCATATATACACCATGGAATATTATGCAGCTATCAAAAACTATGAGTTCGTGTCCTTTGTAGGGACATGGATGAACCTGGAGAACATCATTCTCAGCAAACTGACACAAGAACAGAAAATGAAATACTGCATGTTCTTACTCATAGGCGGGTGTTGAACAGTGAGAACACATGGACACAGGGAGGGGAGCACTACACACTGGGGTCTGTTGGGGGTACTAGGGGAGGGACAGTGGGGGGTGGGGCATTGGGGAGAGATAGCATGGGGAGAAATACCAGATATAGGTGAAGGGGAGGAAGGCAGCAAATCACACTGCCACATGTGTACCTATGCAACTATCTTGCATGTTCTTCACATGTACCCCAAATCCTAAAATACAATAAATATATATATATAGAGAGGAAAAAAAAAAGAAATACTGTGATTCTTACCTATAGAAGCCAGGTTCCTGAAGGTTTCCTGCATCACATCTCTAGAGATTCTTCTGGGAAGGATCCAACAAAGCCCACTCCTCCTGGGTGAAGTTCACTGCCACATCCTCAAAGGCAACAGAGTTCTGAAACAGTCCACATTTTGGTAGAGGAGGATGGATGAGACTGAAAACACTGGAAATCTATAGTCAATTCATAAGATGTTCACCTGACTCTGGTGAACACTGATTTATTCCACAGCTCGGTCATGAGAACTACGACTCTGCCTACACTTCCTTTCTCCCACACAGCAGGTTAAAGTTGAATTAATCAGCAAGGCAGCAGCAAAGGAATACCCTTTTTGTTGGATCCTGGGAGTAATATTTGCTGTTATAATTTTTCTTTATAGAATATACCCGTAGCACATATTATAACAAAGTCTTAGTATCTGGTATGTATAAGAGAGTTAATACTAGCAGTCACCAGACTGCTTATCCTTAGAAATGGATGCTACAAAGTTCAACCTTTGCTGGTATGAAGGGGACTGAACCATCCCAACAACCTAAGTGATAACTGTGGCTAAGTAGTTTATCTAAGCAATCTGGTGTTCTCCTTCCAAAAGTCTATTATTTTGTTTTGTTGTAGCAGTGGTGGCTAGGGGACCAGCCTCAGTAAACAAACAAAACACACTCGGGGCACAGAACATCTGACGAGTTTCCCTGTAGACGACAGTTCATATATGAAGTCACAACTTTTTGATTGGGAAATTGAGCCCCATCCACGTGGTTACACCAAGAGAAAACATGAAGAAACTTGCAAGTGGTTCACTCAAGACCAAATCTAATCAAGAGGTAATTAAAACTAATAGTATTCAATGATCCCCAAATAATTTTACAATTTCTACTGAAAACGTCAAAGCAGAATAGAGTACGTGGAAAGAAAGCATGTGTTCAAAGAAAACCTCGATGTCATCTAGATGTCACCTCTTACAAAAGATATTCATGTAAACTTTCAAAGATGCCTGAAACAGACTTTCTAGCAGGTCAGCAAAAACTACTTTTCAAAACCTAATGTCTAACAACCGTCACAGCCTTCTGAATAACCACGGGATGGCTTGCCAAACACCCATCAATGATTTTCAAATGTAATATTCAGGGCAGTGTAGTGTAAGTAGAGAGATAAATAAACAGGCCAAGAGAAATGCCTCTGGTCTATAATGAGCTGGAGTCGATATGGAAAGCTGACTAGTAACAGAGGAGGCACCGTAAAGCAGTGAAGTCGTATCCAGGACTTTAAACACAGAACAAAGCTAACTGGGATTTAACTGAAAAAGGATGGATTGTACTGCCCTCTATTAGGTGGACAATTATCATTCTGTTGCATATTCAAACATAAAAAGCACAACTAGACCACTTGCAGAAGTCACAGACAAGGTTTTTTTTTTTGACAAATAGGAGAAAAGAAGTAAACAACAGACACTGACAAATTCAAATATACTAAAATTAGGGGAATTAAAACACAAAAAATAGTAAAAAACCTGCAATACATGCAATATAAAACAATTAGTATGCAGAGTAAAAATGAATATAGGATTTACAATGGGAAAATCAGCAAAAGATACATAAAAGGGAAAATAGAAATCTCTATGGAAAGAGCTCCATTTCCTTGGTAATGAAATAGCCAAATAACACGGCACGTAGATAATAGTTCACATTCTGTAGAAGAACGAAAATTAGAGAATTTCCAATGGTGATTGCCATACCAAATAAATACACAGAAATTAGGGCAAAGGCAACTCCATTGCTATTTCTAGTGATTTGAACTTTACCACAATCTACAGTCCAGGAATTTTTCTCTCGTGTCCAGAAAATTTATTGTGCATTTTTGGAGACTGGCATATAATGACAGAAGCAGTATTTTCCTCAAAAAAATCTTGAAAAAGCACAACCCACTGAAATGGATGAGTAAAAGAGGATGGCACACAGCCTCAGATACTAACGTGTAAAACACACTGAGGCAAGAAGACCACTCACAAACCCTTTTAATTTCATTAATATTCATTGCAGCCTCAGATACTAATGTGTAAAACACACTGAGGCAAGAAGACCACTCACAAACCCTTTTAATTTCATTAACATTCATTGAAAGTTCAAAAGCAAAACTAAAAACAAATGAATTGAAAAAATATGAAAAACAGCCAAAGAATCAGTAGGGCAGTCATTTGAGAGGCAAGATGAAAGTAAGTCTGGGAGGTGACCAACAGTAAACTCTAAAGACTATGCAAGGCTCAGGCATAAATCATGACAACTTCAGTGATTCAGAAGTCGCGACGACGACCTCGGTGATTCAGAAGTCGCGACGACGACCTCGGTGATTCAGAAGTCGCGACGACGACCTCGGTGATTCAGAAGTCGCGACGACGACCTCGGTGATTCAGAAGTCGCGACGACGACCTCGGTGATTCAGAAGTCGCGACGACGACCTCGGTGATTCAGAAGTCGCGACGACGACCTCGGTGATCAGAAGTCGCGACGACAGCGTCGGTGATCATAACTCGTGGCGACGACTTCGGTGATTCATAAATCGCGATGATGATTTCGGTGATTCATAAATCATGATGACGATTTCGGTGATTCATGATGACTTCAGTGATCATAAATCATGACGACGATGTCGGTGATTCATAAATCATGACGACGACGTCGGTGATTCATAAATCATGACGACGACGTCGGTGATTCATAAATCATGATGACAATTTCGGTGATTCATAAATCATGATGATAATTTCAATGTTTTTTTTTTTTGAGACAAGGTCTTGCTCTGTTGCCCACGTTGGAGTGCAGTGGCATGACCAGGGCTCAGTCCTGCCTCGACTTCTCAGGCTCAAGCAATCCTCCCACCTTAGTCCCCAAAGCAGCTGGGACTACAGGCATGTGCCACCATTCCTGGCTAATGTTTTTACTTTTGTTGTAGAGATAAGATGTCACTACTTTGCCCAGGATGGGCAAAGTTTAAGGAGTTTTACTTCTTAAACTCCTAGGCTCAAGCAATCCTCCCATCTCCGTGTCCCAAAGTGCAGATGTTTCTAATTACTAAAAATTATGAAAAAGTTGTATTCATTCTTTCTTTTTTTTTTTTTGAGATGGAGTTTCGCTCTTGTTACCCAGGCTGGAGTGCAATGGCGCAATCTCAGCTCACCGCAACCTCCGCCTCCTGGGTTCAGGCAATTCTCCTGCCTCAGCCTCCTGCGTAGCTGGGATTACAGGCATGTGCCACCGTGCCCAGCTAATTTTTTGTATTTTTAGTAGAGACGGGGTTTCACCATGTTGACCAGGATGGTCTCGATCTCTTGACCTTGTGATCCACCCGCCTCGGCCTCCCAAAGGCGTGAGCCACTGCGCCCAGCCATTCTTTCTTATACTATATTTCATAACAAAAAAATTGAATGTTTTAAAAAACAGCACTATTACAAAGAGTGTCCTGTAATGTGGCAATCTGAGTTTTAATTCACAGATTTGGCACAAAAGAGCAAGGCGACATACAACACTAACTCCTCAGCAAGCAGCAGGTCAAAGCGCCCACTGGACGCCCGGCAGCAGAGCAGGCTGGTAAGTCAGCGCGAGAGAAGACGGACCTACAGGGTGATGGCAATGTCTGTACATCTGCTTCTGGTACCAACTGTTACGGCCACCTGCAGAGATGTGGCGTTGACTTTTATGGGGAGAGTAGCAGGCCTCTCAGGGTGGTTAAAAAGGCCAGGCACCGGTGTTTTTATTGAGGTTAGGTGAGAAGCTAGGATCAGAATTCACTTTTATGGGCAGGAGGTGGCCTGGTTAAATCTGCTCCTGCCATTAAAGGAGGAAGCACTTAAGTTATATTTTTTTTCTTAGCCAGATGTGGGTCCACAAGTGGAAGAAAAAAGGTTCAGTGTCAAAATTTGTCGGCGGTTAACCATTAACAATTGGAGACACACTCCTGGTTTCCAGTCTCACAGATAAAGACATGGAAGGTGTGACATTCACATCCGCAAAAGACATGGAAGGTGTGACATTCACATCCGCAAAAGTAACAGGCAAACAAACTAAAAAAAATCACACTCTTAGATTCATCTGAGAATCGAACTCACAGGGCAAGCCATCCTCTCAAATTTGAGACATAGATGAATCCAGATAATCACAACTTACTAAACCAGAAAATCATAAGAAATCCCTGTGGGAAGCAGTTCATGTGTATGAAAACTAAAGTGTAACTGGCGAGTTGCTAAAGAATGAGACTTACAATCTCCAGGGTAGCCAGTCTTAGGCATTCCTAAAAGTTTGTGAGTTTTACTTCCAAAAATTCTACTAGACTTTTACAGTGAAGATCGCAGAAAAATTGTTTTATGCTTCCAGCAGAAGGAAAATGTACTTGTTTGCAAATATGCCCATAGAATTCTCTTCTTTTTAAGAGTTCTGCCATAAGCAGAAACTGTTCCTCAAAAGCCTAACCAGCTGAGGTTTCTACTGGAGCCAAACCTCCAGGGGTAAAGGAAATGTCCAATTCCATCAGCCCTCTAACCTCCTGCTTCAATAACAGAGGGGTGAAAACAGAGAAGTGCTTGTAGAAATCATAACCCAGGCACACAAAGGCTTTGTAAAAATGAAACTAAATCGGCCGGGCGCGGTGGCTCAAGCCTGTAATCCCAGCACTTTGGGAGGCCGAGGCGGGTGGATCACGAGGTCAAGAGATCGAGACCATCCTGGTCATCATGGTGAAACCCCGTCTCTACTGAAAATACAAAAAATTAGCTGGGCACGGTGGCGCGTGCCTGTAATCCCAGCTACTCAGGAGGCTGAGGCAGGAGAATTGCCTGAACCCAGGAAGCGGAGGTTGCGGTGAGCCGAGATTGCGCCATTGCACTCCAGCCTGGGTAACAAGAGCGAAACTCCGTCTCAAAAAAAAAAAAAAAGAATAAAACTGGTCTGATAGGGCTGAAAAACTCATTTCAAGAATTTCAGAATAAAATCACAAGTATCAGCAACAAAACCGACCAAGCTGGGGAAAGAATTTCACACTCAAAGACCAGTTCTCCAAAATAACTGAGTCAGAAAAAAATAAAGAATTAACAAAACCCCAGATAAATAGAGGATTATGTAAAGTGACTAAATCTACATCTCGTTAGCATTCCTGAAAAAGAAAGGGAGAAAAAGCAAGCAGACTGGAAAACATATTTGAGGATATCATCAATTAAAATGTTTGCAAGCTCACTAGAGAGGCCAACATGCAAATTCAGGAATTCCACAACTCCTCTGAGACGCTAGACAAAGCGACCATCCCCAAGACACACAGTCAGACTCTCTGAGGCTGAAATAAAATAAAAAATGTTAAAAGCAGTTAGAGAGAAGGGCTAGCCACCTGTAAAGGGAAACTTATTTTGAATAACTTAAGGATAAGAAATTCCAACCATAACTTTCTTATCCTTAAGTTATCCAAAATAAGTTTCATAAGCAAAGGAGAAATAAGAGCATTTTCAGAGAAGCAACTGCTAAGAGAATTTGTTACCACTAGATCTGCCTTATAAGAGGTCTTCAAGGGAGTGCTAAATACAGAAAGAAAAGACCATTACCAGCCACCACAGAAACACACTTAAGTATACAGACCAGTGACACTATAAAGCAACCAGAAACAGTCTGCATAACTAGCTAACGACACAATAACAAGATCAAATCCACACATGTAAACAGTAACCTTAAATGCAAACGGGCTAAATGGCCCAATTAAAAGGCAAAGTGACGAGTTGGATAGAGAAGCAAAACCCAAGACTCTGCTGTCTTCAAGAGACACATCTCGCATGCAGTGACACCCACACGTTCAAAGTGAAGAGATATGGAAAATCTACAGCACAAATGGAAAACAGGAAAAAGCAAATCGGGGAGCAATGGGCCACAGCACAGAGCCTAGGCGTGTGGTACATTATGCCATCGAGGTTTGCCTGAGCACATGCTGTGATGTTAATTGCTTAGTGCGTGCCTAAAAACACATTAAGTAAAGATAATTACACAAACAATATATTAACTCTTAGCAAAAAAAAAAAAAGCAGGGGTTGCTACTCAAATTTCAAACAAAACAGACTTTAAACCAAAAACAATCAAAAAGGACAAAGACGGACATTACATAATGGTAAACTGTTCAATCCAAGAAGCAGACCTAACTGTCATAAATACGCATGCACCCAACACACGAGCACCCAGATTCATACAGCAAATTCTTACACCCCTACAAAGAGATTTGCCCACACAGTGAAGGAGGAGGCTGCAGTGCCCCACTGATGGTATTATATCCTCAAGGCAGAAATAAGATATTTGAGATCTGAACTCAATGCTTCACCAGATGGACCTAACAGACATCCACAGAACTCTCCACCAAAAAACAACGGAATATACATTCTTCTCACCTGCACATAACATGTACTCTAAAACCAACCACACAATCAGCCATAAAACAATCCTCAACAAATCCAAAGGGAAAAGAATGAAATTAAGGGAGAAATCAAGAAATTATTTGAAACTAATGAGAACAAAGCTACGACATACAAGAATCTCTGGACACGCCTAAGGCAGTGTTGAGAGGAGAGTTTATAGCACTAAATGGCCACATGGAAAACTTGCAAAGATCTGAAATTAGCAACCAACGCTACACTTAGAGGAACTAAAGAAACAAGAATGAACCAATCCCGAAGCCAATGGAAGACAAAAAAACAAAATTAGAGATGAAATTTAAAAAGCGAGACCAAAAAATGCAAAAGATGAACATGTTCAGGAGTCAATTTTCTGAAATAAAATAGATTGCTAGCTAGACTAATAAATGAAAGAAAAAGAGAATATCCATATAAACACAATCAGAAGTGACAAAAAGGATGTCACCACCAGCCTCATAAAAACTTTAAAAACCCTTAGAGGCTACTACAAACTTCTCAATGCACACAGGCTAGAAAACCTAGAAAAATGAATAAATTCCTGGAAACACAAAACCTCCCAAGATTGAATCAGGAAGAAACAGAATCCCTGAAAAGAACATTTAATCAGTAGGCTGGGCACGGTGGCTGGCCAGGCACACTGGCTCATGTCTGTAATCCCAGCACTTTGGGAGGTCAAGGCGGGCAGATGACCTGAAGTCAGAAGTTCAATACCAGCCTGATCAACGTGGAGAAACCCTGTCTGTACTAAAAATACAAAATTAGCCGGGCATGGTAGTACATGCCTGTAATCTCAGCTTCTCAGGAAGCTGAGGCAGGAAAACTGCTTGAACCCGGAAGGCAGAGGTTTGCTGTGAGCTGAGGTTGCGCCATTGCACTCAAGCCTGGGCAACAAGAGCGAAACTCCATCACAAAAAAAAAAAATTTTTTTTTTGATCAGTAATAATACATCTATCAAACAGAGAAGTGGGACCAGATGGTTTCACAGCTAAATTCTACCAGATATATTAAGAAGAGTCTACCAGAGGTATTAAAAATGCATTTCTTCTGAAACTATTTCAAGAAACTAAAGAGGAGAAACTTGTTCTTCACTCATTCTACGAGACCAGCATCATCCTGAAATCGAAAAGTGGCAGGCATATAACAAGAAAAAAGAAAACTTCAGACCAATATCCTTGATGAACATAGATGTGAAAGTTCACAGATGCAAAATACTAGCAAACTGAATCTAGCTACAAACCAAAAAACCAATCCACCACCATGATTAAGTGCCATTATCCCTGGGGTGTAACACACCAAAAAACCAATCCACCGCCATGATTAAGTGGCATTATCCCTGGGGAGTGACACACCAAAAAACCAATCCACCGCCATGATTAAGTGCGCATTATCCCTGGGGTGTGACACACCAAAAAACCAATCCACCGCCATGATTAAGTGGGCATTATCCCTGGGGTGTAACACACCAAAAAACCAATCCACCGCCATGATTAAGTGGCATTATCCCTGGAGTGTGACACACCCAAAAACCAATCCACCGCCATGATTAAGTGGGCATTATCCCTGGGGTGTAACACACCAAAAAACCAATCCACCGCCATGATTAAGTGGCATTATCCCTGGGGTGTGACACACCAAAAAACCAATCCACCGCCATGATTAAGTGGACATTATCCCTGGGGTGTGACACACCAAAAAACCAATCCACCGCCATGATTAAGTGGGCATTATCCCTGGGGTGTAACACACCAAAAAACCAATCCACCGCCATGATTAAGTGGCATTATCCCTGGGGTGTGACACACCAAAAAACCAATCCACCGCCATGATTAAGTGGACATTATCCCTGGGGTGTGACACACCCAAAAACCAATCCACCGCCATGATTAAGTGCGCATTATCCCTGGGGTGTGACACACCAAAAAACCAATCCACCGCCATGATTAAGTGGGCATTATCCCTGGGGTGTAACACACCAAAAAACCAATCCACCGCCATGATTAAGTGCGCATTATCCCTGGGGTGTGACACACCAAAAAACCAATCCACCGCCATGATTAAGTGGGCATTATCCCTGGGGTGTAACACACCAAAAAACCAATCCACCGCCATGATTAAGTGTGCATTATCCCTGGGGTGTGACACACCAAAAAACCAATCCACCGCCATGATTAAGTGGACATTATCCCTGGGGTGTGACACACCAAAAAAACCAATCCACCGCCATGATTAAGTGGCATTATCCCTGGGGTGTAACACACCAAAAAACCAATCCACCGCCATGATTAAGTGCGCATTATCCCTGGGGTGTAACACACCAAAAAACCAATCCACCGCCATGATTAAGTGACATTATCCCTGGGGTGTGACACACCAAAAAACCAATCCACCGCCATGATTAAGTGGCATTATCCCTGGGGTGTGACACACCAAAAAACCAATCCACCGCCATGATTAAGTGACATTATCCCTGGGGTGTGACACACCAAAAAACCAATCCACCACCATGATTAAGTGGCATTATCCCTGGGGTGTAACAGTTCAATATACAAAAGCCAATAAATGTGATTCACAACATAAACAGAACTAAAAACAAAACCACATGTTCATCTCAATAGATGCGAAAAAAGCTCTTGATAAAATTTAACATCCCTTCATGTTAAAAACCTTCAACAAACTAGGCATTGCAGAAACATACTTCAAAATAGTAGGAGCTATATATGAAAAATGTTGGGGGAAGCAGCAGTGGAGGAAGGGTTTACAGTGAGCCTATGTAAACTGGTTATAAGTAATGTATGAAAGTAATCAGGAACAATAAACTTCGGAAGCCAAAGGAAGCCTCCGGGGAGGAAGGCCTCTCTATTGCCAGCATGTCCCGGGAACAGAGTGACCTAAGCTCTATATTCTTAACAAGTGCCCAAGGACATTAACACTCCCCTGAAGCACTGGAAAGTAACCAGGCATGTAGGCTCCTTGCTAAGCCCCTCCACCGGCTGCACTGTCTGTTGAGAAGCATAAGCTTTCAGTTCTTGAGAAACACACAAACCACCACTGCTATTGATCTTGTGTTTGATGCACAGCCTCGCTCTCTCTGAGTCACCCTGCCACCTGCACTATAGATAAAAGTGATTCTGTTCAGTGAATATTGTGGAAACCAGAGCGCCGGGCCTTTGCAGACTCCTTTTCGTGCTGAACCCCTGGTCCCACTTTATGCACTCTTAACCTGTTTTTGTCTCATTCTATTTGTCACCACTGGACTCCAGGTACCCACGGGTGGAGTGTGGGGGCTGGCACCCTACAGAAAAATCTACAGCCAACATCACAGTGAATAGGCAATAGCTGGAAAAATTCCTCTTGAAAACTGGAACAAGGCAAGGATACCCTCTTTTACCACTCCTAAAACATATTCCTGAAAGTCTTAGCCAAAGCAATCAAGGAAGAGAAAGAAATCAAATAGAAGGAGAGGAAATCAAACTTCTCTGCAAATGATATGATCCTAAACCCCCAAAGACCCCACAGTCTCTGTTGGAAAGCTCCTGATAAATGACTTTGCCAAAGTTTCAGGATAAAAAAATTAATGTACAAAAGTTAGTAGCATTTCTATACACCAACAATATCCATGCTGAGAGCCAAATCAGGAAGGCAATCCCATTCACAACAGCCACAAAAAGAATAAAATATCTAGGAATACAGCTATCCAGGAGATGAAAGACCTCTACAAGTTACAAGATGCTGCTGGAAAAAAAAAAAAAAAAAAACCTCAGAGATGATATAAATGAATTGAAAAATACTCCATGCTCATTGATAGGAAGAATTAATACTGCTAAAATGGTCCAACTACCCAAAGCAATTTAGATTCAAAACTACCAATGACATTGTTTACCGAATTAGATAAAACTATTTTAAAATTCATGTGGAACCAGTAAAGATCCTGCATAGCCAAGCAAAAAAGAACTAAGTCTGGAGGCATCATATTAACCAACTTCAAACTATACTACAAAGCCACTGTAACCAAAACAGCATGGTACTAGTACAAAAACAGACACATAGACTGATGGAGCAGAATGGAAAGCGCAGAAATAATGCCACACACCTACAACTATCTGATCTTTGACAAAAATCAACAAAAACAAGCAATGACAAAAGGACTCTCTATTTGATAATGGTACTAGGATAACTGGCTAGCCATATGCAGAAGATTAAAACTGGACTCTCTCTTTATACCACATACAAATATAAATTTAAGACGAATTAAAGACTTAAATGTAAAACCTAAAGATATAAAAACCCTGGAAGATAACCTAGGAAATACCATTCTGGACATAGGACCTGGCAAGTATTTCATGATAAAGATGCCTAAAGCGATTGCAACAAAAGAAAAAATTGACAAACAGGACCTAATTAAACTAAAGGACTTCTGTACAGCAAAAGAAACTAACAGAATAAATGGACAACATACCAAGTGAGAGAAAGTATCTGCAAACTATGCATCTAACAAGGGTCTAATATCCGGAATATATAAGAACCTTAAGCAAAAAAAAAAACCCAAAAATGAAACATTAAAAAGTGGGCAAAGGACATGAACAGACACTTTTCAAAAGATATACAGCCAACAAACATGAAAAAAATAAACATTATCACTAATCATTAAATGCAAATTAAAACCACGATGAGATACCATCTCATACCAGTCAGAATGGCTATTACTGAAAACTCAAAAAGTAGCCTGGGCATGGTGGTTCATGCCTGTAATCCCAGCAGTTAAGGAAGTTGAGGCAGGAGGATTATTTTAGCCCAGGAGTTCAAGACCAGCTTGGGCAACATAGTGAGACACTGTCTCTACAAAACAATCAAAAAATTTGCTGGGCCTGTAGCTCACGCCCATAGTCCCAGCTACTCGTGAGGCTGAGGCGGGATGACTGCTTGAGCCCAGGAGGCAGAGGCTGCAGTAAGCCAAGATCATGCCACTGCACTCCGTCCAATCTGGGTAACAGAGCAAGACACTGCCTCAAAAAAGTAATAAAGTGAAACAAAAACAAAATACAAATGCTGGTGAGGTTGTGGAGAAAAGGCTTGCAACAAAAGAAAAAATTAACAAATGCGACCCAATTAAACTAAAAAGCTTCTGCACAGCCAAAGAAACTGAGTAAATGGACAACCTACCAAGTGAGAGAAAAGATCTGCAAACTATGCATCTAACAGGGTCTAACATCCCTAAGGCTACACGGTGCTGGTGTCTAGCTTACACACCGCTGGTGGGAATTTAATTTACTCATTTTGGAAAGCAACGTGGCGATTTCACAAAGAAACTAAAACAGAACTACCATTCAACCCAGCAATCCCATTATTGAGTATGTAGCCAAATAGAAAACATTCTACCAAAAACAAATATGCATGCAGAGGTCCACTGCAGCGTAATACCACATTTTTTTTATCCAGTCTACTGCTGCTCGGCATTTCGGTCAATTCCATGTGCTTGGTATTTGTACAACCACCCTTGAACCAAAAATAAACATTTACAAAACAAGCAGAACACATATACAATAAAGTAAAACATGAAAGAAATCTGTGTCTTAAATCTTATGTAAAAAGTCTCTGGACAGGCACAGTGGCTCACGTTTGTAATCCCAGCACTTTGGGAGTCCAAGGCAGGCGGATCACTTGAGGTCAGGAGTTGGAAACCAGCCTGGCCAACACAGTGAAACTGCATCTATACTAAAAATACAAAACAATTAGCCAGGCATGGTGGCGTGCACCTGTAATCCCAGCTACTTGGGAGGCTGAGGCAGGAGCGCTGCTTGAACCGGAAGGTGGAGGTTGCAGTGAGCCAAGATCACACCATTGCACTCCAGCCTGGGTGACGGAGCAAGATTCCATCTCAAAAAAAAAAAAAAAAAAAGTCTCTAAGGGCACGTCAGCAAGTTGAGTAACATTGATGAGATGAACAAATGTCTAGAAACACACAGTGTACCAAGACTGAGTCATGAAGAATTAGAAAACATAAAGACTTAGAGTTTTATGACTTTGATGTAGTAATCAGAACCCCTAAATTATAAAAACCCAAGACCTTTTTCACTGACATCTACCCAACATTAAAAAAAATTAACACCAAGCCTCTTCAAACTCTGCCAAAAAAAAAAAAAAAAGAGAAAGGAATACTTCCAAACTCATTCTATGAGGCCAAAAAAATTACACTTACACTAAAGATGGACAAAGACGGTACAAGAAAACAAGCTACGAATCTTCTTTATAACTACTAATGCAGAAATCCTCACTCAAGTGCCAACAGACCATGTTTAGCAGCACAAAAGGGTTACACACCAAAACCAAGTGAGATTTCTCCCTAAAATGAAAGAATGGCTCAATATATGAAAATCAATCGGGCCGGGCGCGGTGGCTCACGCCTGTAATCCCAGCACTTTGGGAGGCCGAGGCGGGTGGATCACAAGGTCAAGAGATTGAGACCATCCTGGTCAACATGGTGAAACCCCGTCTCTACTAAAAATACAAAAAATTAGCTGGGCATGGTGGCGCGTGCCTGTAATCCCAGCTACTCAGGAGGCTGAGGCAGGAGAATTGCCTGAACCCAGGAGGCGGAGGTTGCGGTGAGCCGAGATCGCGCCATTGCACTCCAGCCTGGGTAACAAGAGCAAAACTCTGTCTCAAAAAAAAAAGAAAAAGAAAAAAGAAAAGAAAATCAATCAATGTAATACATGACATTAGCAAAATGACTGAAATATCATAACCATTGCAACTAATGCAGAAAAAGTATTTTGGCAAGTTATTAAGACCCACTCATGATAAAAACACGACAAACTGGGACTAAAATAAAACTACAATAGGAAAAAGGTTGTATATGAAAAACCAACACTAACATCATAATCAATGGTGAAATACCAAAACAAACAAACGAAAACCCTTTCCTCCCAAGATCAGGAAAGAGCTGTAGAGAATATCTGCTTTTATCACTCCATTCAACAAGTATTGGAAATCCCAGCCACAGTGATCGGGTAAGGTGTTTTACAGATTTAGCATTAACGTGAAAAATGCAGATAATCGAAAATAGCAAAGACTTATCCAATCTAACAAATGCTTCATCCTGCAAGAAACAAACTGATGTTTTGGTGAATTTCTGTAATTCGCCAATGTATGTATACCACACTTTTGTGTGTGGAGATGTTTGTTTTGTTTTATAAAATGGGCTGTGAAGTTTTTAAATGCTATGGCCCAGGCCTGCCGCGTTGGAGGCGCCATTTAAGGGGAGGGGGATGTCCCACCAGGCTTGGGGCGCTTCTCCCCACTCCAGGGACCCCCTTTGCTCTGGCTCCTCCCCCTTTTCTAAGTGAAATTAAAATGCTGTAACTTTTTGGAACCCCAATTTCTTCTTGTTTTTGGAGGGGTAGGTTTGAGGCTCTGGGTCATTTTTCACCCTGTGGGGAAAAGATGAGGGAGAAAGGAAAAGGCGGAAAGTTCTCCTCTCCCACCTTTTAAGCTTTTAAGAAGCTTCAGCTTTTTTTTTTTTTTTTTTTTTTTTTTTTTGAGACCTCCTCTTGACCGTGCAGCTGACTGGATATGCCAACTCAGTGCCCCTGATTGTACAGGACTCCCAGCCCCGTCCCCTCCACCTGTGAGTGAGAGCGGGTGCGACCAACCGTGTGACTAAATCGGCATCACAGGTTTTTGGCTACAGCCCTATTCAGGCACAGCTTTACCCAGAGAGCTGGGGGAAGCGCCCCCCCCGGGGGGACATCTGCATGAAAGCAAAACTTGGTCTTAGCTTTCCACAGTGAGCCTTGCCGTCTTCCCGCAGTCCTTACACTGTTCCCGCCTCTTCCTCCTGAACACAGGATCACAAATTTGGAAGGCGAAGCACAGGCTCTGTGACCCACAAAGCCATCCTGACCTAAGAAAGGGAGGGTTGCCCAGTCCAGGCTCTGTAATCCGGGAGGAGGGTTGGCAGACCAGGCTCTGTAATCCGGGAGAAGGGTTGCCCAGACCAGGCTCTGTAATCCGGGAGGAGGGTTGGCAGACCAGGCTCTGTAATCCGGGAGGAGGGTTGGCAGACCAGGCTCTGTAATCCGGGAGGAGGGTTGGCAGACCAGGCTCTGTAATCTGGGAGAAGGGTTGCCCAGACCAGGCTCTGTAATCCGGGAGGAGGGTTGGCAGACCAGGCTCTGTAATCCGGGAGGAGGGTTGGCAGACCAGGCTCTGTAATCCGGGAGGAGGGTTGGCAGACCAGGCTCTGTAATCCGGGAGGAGGGTTGGCAGACCAGGCTCTGTAATCCGGGAGGAGGGTTGCCCAGTCCAGGCTCTGTAATCCGGGAGGAGGGTTGGCAGACCAGGCTCTGTAATCCAGGAGGAGGCTGTTGGCAGACCAGGCTCTGTAATCCAGGAGGAGGCTGTTGGCCCATAGCCACGGCTTCCCTATTCCTCAATCTACTCATATTCAACCAAAAAAATAAAAAATAAAAACACACCGACAAAGAACTAAATTCATCAAATATATGGAAAAACTACAGTTATATGGCAGCAACAGTCTATACAGAAATTAAAAGAGAAGAAAAGCAAACATTTAGACTGGCAGAAGAGGAGCCTGCTTCACCACAGCTCACAATGAAAACCCACATTCGAAAAGTTAAATATATTCCGAGCCTGGGAGCCAGACTCTGACTCCTGAAATACAGCTCCAGTGGGGATCCGTCCCTGGTGATGAGGCAGGGGGACCCCAAGAGTTAACTCCGTGAGCTCAACATGCCCTCCTGCCTGTCAGGAGAGGAAATAAAAAGACCGACAAGTTCAACAGTTCTAAATTAACAACGGTCCATCAGCTTGTAGAATGCAGTGAAAAACAAAATACAACCTGGAAGAAAACATTTATAGTCTTCACAAGTGAATACCGTAGTGTTTGGAGAATGTTTTACAAAACATTTACACACACACAGAACTAAAGCAATAAACATGCAAACAGGTAAAATGTGAGAAAGCAACGAAAAACTATTTCAAAGACGACGAAAGACCACACATAAAAACATGCTCAAAGCTAATGGTAATCAGTAAAAAGCAACATATAATCACACAGAAATAAACAAGAACGAGTTTTTTTTAAAAGATAAGGTATTTCCGTCACCCAGGATGGAGTGCAGTGGCTCCATTAAAGCTCGCTGTAACCTCGAACTCCTAAACTCCAGCAATCCTCCTCCTCAGCCACCCCAGTAGCGAGCCACGTACCGCCACGCCCAACTGTGTTTTTGTAGAGATGCGGGTCTTGCTATGCTGCCAGGCTGGTATCAAACTCCTGGCCTCAAGTGATCCTCCTACCTCAGTCTCCCAAAGCACCGAGGTGACAGGTGTGAGCCACCCCATCTAGCCTGAATAAATACTGAAAAGGAAGAAAAGCACAGGCATGAACAGCAAAGCAGCAAATCCATACATTCCAATGGCAGCTCCTAGTAAATTTGAATTTTTCCATCATTCACAACCCAGCAATTTTTTCCCAATAAGTAATAAATTTATAAACTGTTAGCACTTGGGGACAAAACCAAGAATAACATCATCAACCACATCAAAAACAAACTTGAAACAACTCAAGTCCTGTAAGCAACAGAATGGGTGAGTAAACTCGTTGACACCCCTCAGAAAGCAGCATGTGCACAACTGAGGCAAAGGAAACACAAAATACAAAGAATGTAAGAGGAGGCCAGGTGCGATGGCTCACACCTATAGTCCCAGTACTGCGGGAGGCCAAGCCGCTGGATCACGTGAGGTCAGGAGTTCAAGACCAGCTCACCAACATGGTGAAACCCCCCAAAATTAGCCAGACATGGTGGCGGGCGCCTGTAATCTATGCTCCTTGGAGGCTGAAGCAGGAGAATTGTTTGAACCCAGGAGGTGCAGGTTGCAGTGAGCCAAGATCACACCACTGCTGTCCAGCCTGGGTGACAGAGCAACACTCCCTCTCAAAAAAAAAGAATCAGGACTGGGATCGCCTCCATGGGCAGAAGACAGATGAGATCGGGGAGACCCAGCAGAACTGCCCAAGGCCTCTCTCTTCCCCTGGGTGGTCAATCCATGACTATTTATATTCTTATTATTTGAATTTAGCAAAAAATAATTTATTTCAACGATTATCTTTGCTTTTTCAGATCACATCTATTAACTTCGATTTTCAAACAAGGAAATATGAATCATATATTCAAATCATGGAATCAAATTCTTAAACTCTTGGGCAAACTAGTTATATGGTAGCAAGATTTTATAAAAACAAAACAAAACAAAAAACAGCAGCTCAGGGGCCGGGCACGGTGGCTCACGCCTGTAATTCCAGCACTTTGGGAGGCCGAGGCGGGTGGATCATGAGGTCAAGAGATTGAGACCATCCTCATCAACAAGGTGAAACCCCGTCTCTACTAAAAAAAAATTAGCTGGGCACGGTGGCGCGTGCCTGTAATCCCAGCTACTCAGGAGGCTGAGGCAGGAGAATTGCCTGAACCCAGGAGGCGGAGGTTGCGGTGAGCCGAGATCGTGCCATTGCACTCCAGCCTGGGTAACAAGAGCGAAACTCGGTCTCAAAAACAAATAAACAAACAAACAAACAAACAAAACAGCAGCTCAGAAAAACAGCCTGTTTCATGCACAGTGCACAAGGAACTCCATGCTCAGTAACTGAAACACGCTCACAAGCTTAGGGATCACCGTCACTGTGACGAGGTGGCTCGCTCCAAATAGTAAATAAGGAGAACCCCAGCAGCCAGGACATTTCATTCTGGGAGCTCCACACTCCTAACCGTCCCCCTCACAGGGCGAAAACTCTCCATCCTCCAGGGTCTCAATTCTCACCAGTGACCAGTCACTGGGGTCAGTTTGAGGTTCTGACCTGTGATGTCTCTTCTTCTGACAGCAGATGTGTCGAGTTTGCTGAACGCCAACAAATTCTCCAACACACCTGAATGTACAACTCAATTCAGAGCCACTGGGGTCAGCGCAGACTCCACGTTTGGGGCTCAGTCCCACAACACCGCCCCCACTACAGATGCTCATCCCAAGCCCCGGGGCCATCTATACTTCCGAGCAACTACCTATGAACTACAGATTCCATAACCCGCTCCTCAAGCTTAATAATTTGACAGAACTACTCACAGAACCCAGCAAATCACTTTATGTTTGCCAGTTTATTATAAAGGAATAGCCAAAAGGAAAAAATGCACAGGGTGAGCAAAGAGGCTGGGAAAGCAGGGTGGGCGGTAACCCTGGCAAACGGCTGTGATTAAAGAAATCCCCTATCATTTGCGGGTATCAAGAGCAGCTCACTGCAAAGAAACTTCCTTTTCATTGTGACTTAGATGATGCTTCCTTTTTTACCTCTTACAAAACCAGACACAAACTCTGCAAATGCTCATTTTTTTGCCTCTTAAACAATTAGATGAGCACTTTTCTCTTGAGTAGTCAGAACAAAATATCTGTTATTCAACTTGGCTTAAGTTTCTCTCCTTCCCTCAGGCCCCAGAACTCTGACCCACACTCAGCCTCAGCCAAGATACGACCCCTTTTACACCTCTCCTAAGAACAGGGCCACCTCAAGGTGAAACAGTCTCTGGTCCAGGATCTGATTTGCCACCTCCATCCTGCTCTCTGCCTCCCAGCTCGTTTCTAATCATGTTTGCTCCTCCCTGTGAAAGAAAGTCCTTTTCTGCCTAACCTTTGAGATGCTCACAGATCTTATATTTGGTCCTTTCCTATTGCAGTAAATCCTTTAGAATAAAGATACTTTTAACCTAAATTTGAAATTATTTGATAAATAATAATAATGTTGTAAACTGGAGAAGGGAAGTTGGAGTTTGAGTGTGTGAGGAAGGAAGTGGAAATTTAGAATTTTACTGCAATAGTCACGGGACAATACCAATTACCCCCTTAGAAAGGGCATCACAAGGGCCGGGCGCGGTGGCTCAAGCCTGTAATCCCAGCACTTTGGGAGGCCAAGGCGGGTGGATCACGAGGTCAAGAGATTGAGGCCATCCTGGTCAACAAGGTGAAACCCTGTCTCTATTAAAAATACAAAAAATTAGCTGGGCATGGTGGCGCGTGCCTGTAATCCCAGCTACTCAGGAGGCTGAGGCAGGAGAATTGACTGAACTCAGGAGGCAGAGGTTGTGGTGAGCCGAGATCGCGCCATTGCACTCCAGCCTGGGTAACAAGAGCGAAACTCCGTCTCATATAAAAAAAAAAGAAAGGGCATCACAATCCTCCTCCTATCCCAAGACCAGCCACATCAGCCTGTGGGTCCTCAGCTCTCCAGGGCCTTAAAGCTTCTGTTAGTAAAAAGGGCTCTTTCCATGGCTGGTGTCAGCCGGACAGGCTCCCCAGCAAGAACTAACAGGCTCTTCAACAGCCTCCTCCCACAGGCTCAGGGTTGGCCTTAGCTAGAAGTCACTAGGCTCATGTTTCTGCTTTCCAGTCAAGGTTATTCATATATTTATTATTAAATCAATATTTATTATATTATTTTAAAAGAGTAATTATGAGCTGGGCACAGTGGCTCACTCCTGTAATCCTAGCACTCTGGGAGGCAGAGGTGGGCAGATCACACGGTCAGGAGTACGATCCCAGCCTGACCAACATGGTGAAATCCTGCCTCTACTAAAAATACAACAATCAGCTGGGCGTGGTAGCAGGCACCTGCAATTCCAGCTACTCAGGAGGCTGAGGCAGGAGAATCACTTGAACCCAGGAAGCAGAGGCTGCATGAGCCAAGATCATGCCTCTAGACTCCAGCCTGGGTGACACAGCAAGACTCTGTCTCAAAAAAAAAAAAAAAAAAAAAAAAGGGCTGGACGTGGTGGCTCACACCTGTAATCCAAGCACTTTGGAGGCCAAGGCAGGTGGATCACCTGAGGTCGGGAGTTCAAGACCAGCCTAACCAACATGATGAAACCCCGTCTTTATTAAAAAAAAAAAAAAAAGTATCATTTAAAATAATTGGTATTATTATTCTGTTATTACTATTGTTACTATTTTTTTTTTTGAAGCGGAGTTTCACTCTTGTTGCTCAGGCTGGAGTGCAATGGCACAATATCAGCTCACCGCAACCTCTGCCTCCCGGGTTCAAGCTGGGATGAGAGGCCTGCACCACCACGAGTAGCTGGGATGATAGGCCTGCACCACCATGCCCAGCTAATTTTGTATTTTTAGTAGAGACAGGGTTTTTCCATGTTAGTCAGGCTGGCCTTGAACTCTCAAACTCCCAAACTCAGGTGATCTGCCCGCCTCAGCCTCCCAAAGTGCTGGGATTACAGGTGTGAGTCACCACACCCAGCCTATTACTATTATTATTGAGACAGGGTTTCACTATCACCTGAACTGGATTGCAGTGGTGCAATCACGGCTCACTGCAACCTCAACCTCCTGGACCCAAGCAATCCTCCCACCTCAGCCTTCCAAGCAGCTGGGACTATACGCATATGCCACCAAACCTGGCTTCTTTTCTACTTTTTGTAGAGATGGAATCTTGCTATGTTGCCTAGGCTGGTCTCAAACTCATGGACTCAAGTGATCTCTGCTTCATCCTCCCAAAGCAGTAGGATTACAGGCATGAGCAACCACACCCAGCCCACGTTTTATTCATTTTATTTTATTGAGACAGAGTCTTTGCCACCCAGGCTGGAGTGTAGTGTCACAATCTCACTGCATCCTCCGCCTCGAGGGTTCAAGTGATTTTCCTGCTTCAGACTCCCAAGTAGCTGGGATTACAGGCGTCTACTTTACACTGGGCTAATTTTTGTATTTTTAGTAGAGACGGGGTTTCACCATGTTGGCCAGGCTGGTCTCAAACTCCTGACAAGTGATTTGCCCACCTTGGCCTTCCAAAGTGCTGAGATTACAGGCATGACCCACTGCGCCCAGCTCCCACTTTTAAATAAAAAAATAATCAACAAAATCACTCAAATTCAGTTTTTATGTTTATAGGATGGAATAAAAGTGTAAGGCACTTACATTTCATACCTCAACACGAAAAGCAGAAGTATTCCTTTCATACAATAAACATGTTAATTATTTCCATAACAAATTATTTCATAAGAAAATTATCTAAAAATGCCAAGTCCCAACTATGGAATTTACCATTAAACTTGGACATCCAGGTAACAGGAAACAGAACAGAGTCATCCACTGTCACAAAATCTCTGCTCTGCACAAAGGTGGAACTGATGTTTTAGTGAGTCTTTGTTATTCACTAATTTATCTACTATACTTTCTCGTGAAAATGTATTTTTCTGCACCCATAATGGAAGACAGTGTCCCTATTTTTCCCTGGTAGCATTCCCAAAGCTAAGCCCTGGAATTCGGGTTGAAACCAGTCCCAGAAGAGAACCAACCTGTGAAACTTACTACACTTCCTCTGGGGAAGAAAAACATAAGAATTTTTAACAAATGGAATAGTTATCTAATACTTTTCTGATATACACCTCTTTCTTACCCTTTTGAAAATATTTTCTTATCTCTCAAGTGTACAGATAAAACATACTTTTCAATCAATGAAAAACTGAATTTAAAATAAGTGAACAAATATTTTCAAGGTGACAAACACAGGAGTAGCAGTACTGGTGAACAGGGACGCATCTGACGCAAGTGTCAAGTCAGGTCGTCTGATCACCTGAATCCTCCCACCCCACCCTGCTCGCTGAAGTACTCAATGCCCACTCTCCCCCAAACTGCAGTGTGTCCTCACTGTGCCCCATGCATTTTGCTTTTCAGGCTCCTGCCTCACTGCGGCGGGGCGGAGGTTCCCCCAACAGTGTACTTTTGAATAGCTGTTCTCCCTTCGCAAGTATGAAAGAATGCAGAGGGCAGACATTCTTTCTTCCCTCATTGCCAGTATCTGATGGCCTGACCAGCATTTTGTCTCTAAAGAGAGGCAACAGGGGTGAGGAAAAAAAATCTAAGTTCCAACTGCAGCAGGACAAGCCGCAGGTGAAACCTCCCGGACACCAGATTTAAAGAAGGAAGTGGCTTTATTCGGCAGACTTGCATCTCAAGAACCGAGCTCCCCAAAAAGAAAATTCTAGCCCTGTTAAAGGCTTACAGTTCTAGAAAGTACGTGAGAGGGTCATGATGGATGAAGTAGGCGTGGGGTACGTGACAGGTGGGGGTTTGAGCAAGACTGAGAAGAACGAGGGCGATTCTCCACATTATGCCTGCGATCTACGGAGGAGTGAGATTAAGGGTGGGGGGTTTAATCTCTCACCTCCAGGCCTCATCAGCGGCGCCAGCTGACCTCACGCCTGCTAGGTCTCAACTTTTGTTTCCTCCTCTGAGACAAGAGACAGGAAAGAGGGGTCTCTTCCTTCCCAATGGGTTAGCTCTTTAGAGGAAGAGGACAGAAGAGTATACCAGGACACCCCTCTCAGTCCCAGGGGATCCATCCAGCTGCTCCTCTGAGAGGCTCCACCCCTAAGCCTCACTGACAGTCACTATTTATGACACTCCCAGAGACATGGCCACTGTGGGCACATTACGTCATCCTCAAACAGTTTTGAACCCAGGACCCAGAAGAAGCAGGAGGGTGTCTGAGGACACATCACCACGTAAAGGTTCCAACGGGAAACCTCCATTCAAAGACTTTCTGCCAAAGTGTGTGAGCCCGGGGAAGACAAAAGGAGGAAAGAAGTTTCTATAGTGGACGAGGTCAGGTGATAATTCTCTGCTTTCCTCTCAGGTGAAATGTTCAGCTCCTCACTGCTCAATGAAAACATGATAAACAATTAAAATCCTGCATCTGTTTCAAATGTACAATAAAGAACAAATAGTTAATCATGTAAATTAGAGAGGGGAGGTCGGGGTGTGAGAGTGCGAGGAAGAAGCTGGAAATTTGGAATTTTACTCAAGTTTTAGAAGAGAGGCTGGGGAGAGAGGTCATGGATTTGAGACCCTGCTTGCCACCCACCTGGAAAGTGCAGGGGAAACCAGCACCCCTGCGGAAATCACTAAATAGGAAGACATTACATGGAAGTGACGTGTGCAGAGCTCCTCACCAAGGAAACCTAAACGTACGTCCTGCCTTTCTTGTAAAGTAATAACTTGAACGCAAAGAAAACTTAACCCCAAATCAGCAATTTACCTCTGATTACATAACCGGGAACCAACCACCTAAATATCCGAATAACAGAACTACGTAATTAAAACGAATCAAGTATTAAATCGGGGTTGCTGTGGGCTGGGCGGGGTAATCCCAGCACATTGTGGGGCTGAGGCGGGAGCCTAAGACCAAGAGTTCAAGACCAGCCTGGGCAACATAAGGAGACCCCCCCCCCGCCCCCGATGGGAGCCTAAGACCAGGAGTTCAAGACCAGCCTGGGCAGCATAAGGAGACCCACCCCCCGCGACCGATGGGAGCCTAAGACCAGGAGTTCAAGACCAGCCTGGGCAGCATAAGGAGACCCACCCCCCCGCCCCCGATCACTAAAAGAAGAAATAAATTTGGTTTGCTTCCTCACGCACTTTATCAAAGCCTTTCCATCAAGCCCGTCCGGTGGCCCATAAACCACAAACCACAAACCAGAAACCGGGGCCGGGTGCTCCCCTACTCACGAATCGCTGTTCGCGCGAACTGTAACGCTTTAATGAAACCCGAGTTTAATTTTTAACAGGATTAAAGACGGGCTGGAAACGACAGGGCTACGGCGCCCCCTCTCCCCGGACGACCCTCGGGTCTCACGGCAGGACCCCGGGGAGCCGCGGGGAGGCGGGCGCCAAGCTGGGAGGGCGGGCCTCGAGCAGGGCGGAAAGTCGCCCGCAGACCCGGGACGGGAGCCGGGGGTGCCCCTGCCCGCCCATATCTGCCCGGTGCCAGAGGGGAGCGAGGGCCGCGCCGCGTCGGCAGAAACCCGGTCTGTCCTCGGGAGCCGACGCGGGGAGCCCGGGTCCCGGACGCCACAGCCCCCGCCCCTTCTCCAGACCCCCGGCGGCGCGACTCACCATTTCCCGGCTTCCGGGGCGTCCCCCAGCACAGGCCGGTCACAGGAGGCCCCGGGCTGCGGCCGAGCCTCCCGCACCCCGGCAGCGAAGGCGAAGGGCAGCGGCGACTGGCGACCCACGCTCGTGCGGACACGAGAGACGAGGGCCCGGCGCACCCCCAAGCCGCCTCGGCGTTTCAGGAGCAGCGCCTGATTGGGCAGTCCCCGCCCCGGTCCCCCTGATTGGACAGGGCTCCAGACCCCGCCCCCTCGTGCCCTGATTGACAGGTGACACGCTCCCACGCGTGTCTGAATGAGGCAGCGCTTTGGCTCCGGCTCTTCTCTGGGAGGGCTTCCTCTCCGGGCTGGGACCTGGCCTGGCCTAGGGCACATTCATTTAAATACTCTTAACCTTGCATGTGACCTTGCATTCCTTTGTGAATAATATATATGATACTTAAAATAGGACACAATATAATAATTCTTTTAAAATTTCAGACTTAGTACCTTTCATGGCCTCTGGTCTTCCGGGGAAGCAGTCTGAGCAGGCTGCGGTTTGAAAAGCGAAGCAAGCCTCTAAGGCAGCAACTTCCATAGAAATCACCTGCGAGCCACAGGTGTCATTTTAAAATTTCCAGCGGCAACAGAAAAGAGAAGTAAACGGATAAAATTGATCATAATAAATTAACTCGGCCGGGCGCGGTGGCTCACGCCTGTAATCCCAGCACTTTGGGAGGCTGAGGCGGGTGGGTCACGAGGTCAACGGATCGAGACCATCCTGGTCAACAAGGTGAAACGCCATCTCTACTAAAAATACAAAAATTAGCTGGGCATGGTGGTGCGTGCCTGTAATCCCAGCTACTCAGGAGGCTGAGGCAGGAGAATTGCTTGAACCCAGGAGGCGGAGGTTGCGGTGAGCTCGTGCCATTGCACTCCAGCCTGGGTAACAAGAGCAAAACTCCGTCTCAAAATAATAATAATAATAAATTAACTCAATATATCAAAAATACTATGATTGAAATATATGATCAATATAATATTAATGAAGAATTTTCGTTCTTTGTTTTTTGGTACCAAATCTTTCAAAGTCACTGTTTTAAACTTCCAGCACATACAAATTCAGACCAGCCACATTCTAGATGCTAAGTAGATCCCTGTGGGCAATGGCTCTCATGCTGAAGTGCAGTTCTGAGGGCTCTGACTCCCCTGACCTCAGGGAGGTGAAGGGCCCGAACCCCTCTTTTCTGCTAGAGGTGAGGGAATGCCCTCTTTCTGCCAACATCTCTCCTTGGACCCAAGTGTGGCAGAGACGGTGCCCAGAGAGAGAAGTGGGCTGCAATAAAGAAGTATCTAAGAGGCCAGGCGCGGTGGCTCACATCTGTAATCCCAGCATTTTGGGAGGCTGCGGCAGGTGGATCACCTGAGATCAGGGGTTCAAGACCAGCCTGACCAATATGATGAAACCCCTTCTCTACTAAAAATACAAAGATTAGCCAGGCGTGGTGGCATGCACCTGTAATCCCAGCTACTCGGGAGGCTGAGAGAGGAAAATCGCTTGAACCTGGGAGGCAGAGTTTACAGTGAGCCGAGATCACACCACTGCACTCCAACCTGGGCAATAAGCGCAAAACTCCATCTCAAAAAAAAAAAAAAAAAAAAGTATCTAGAGGGAGTCTACTACTTCCCACCTGCTCTTGCCAGGGGCCCAGGCTCTTCTAAAGATAAGACAGTGGAAAAAAGATGAGGGGCCCCAGGAGCGGAAAACCCACGTCTTCAGATTTGTCCACAGGCTTAACCTCGGAGTTTAGATGTGGACGGAATACTTTAAAGACAGACTTTTCATGTTGTGATTTGGCTTCAGCCCTAAGGGTCAGGCTGTGGTTTTCTGTTTCCTCCTGTGGTGTGGAATTTAAGCGTGTGAGATTAAGCACCAATCACACGCATGCACTTCTGTCTAGCTCAACACCGTCTAACCAGAGATCCAAGTTGACATAAAGGGAAAAGGAAATCAGTACACAGAGGGCGCCTTCTGCCTGGTCACTTGTAATCAGCATGTCATGGAATCCCAGCATCCTGTCTGCGCTAGGTGTATGTATTAGCTATTGCTTCATAGTAAAACTCCCCAAAACTTATTAGATTGAGCTGGTCCACCTTTCAGGCTGTGCTCAGATGAACCGTTCTTTTGGACTCAGCGGGCCCTTTCAGGCATGTGTGGTCAGCTTCTGACTGACCAGGCAACACTGCCTCTGAGGGCGAGCTGCCCGTCAACTGGCACTTCGGATTTACCTCCTGTAACATCTCATCCTCTAGCAGGCTCGCATGGACCTGTTATCATGGAGACGCCACGGTTCCGAAATGAAACGCAGAAGCACTGACGAGCTCCTGTGCCTAAGCCCCAAACTGGCGCACAGTCATGTTCACGGCTTCCTATTGGCCAGAGCAAGTAAGACCAATGAGATTCAACGTTTGGGAAACAGATTCTGCCTCTCAATGAAAGCAGCGATAAAAGCACATCACAAAGGGCATAAAATGAATTGGTGTCATTTTTGCAATCAGTATCATACCTTTTCTTGCAGATGACGTTTATATAACTTTCCAAGACAAGAAACTTGTCCAAAGTCCCACAGCTACTAAAAGGCTGGGTTGAGACTCAGGATTAACTTATCCTGACTCCAAAGCTCATGCACCTCTGTAAACCACATGAATCAAGCAGCTTCTCCAAACCTTTGAAGTCCTGGAAAGTAACTCTTCTGCAATAGAAGCAAGAATCCTGTGAGATTCCGATCCATCCAGTACTCTTCGCGATTTGGAACAACTGACTCCAGAGAACGCTTCTGAAGCATCTTGGAAGAACTTGGGATAATTTGAGGAAATGGGTGATTTCCTAATTTAGAAAAGCAGTGCTCAATGTTATATATATTTTATTTCTTTTCACAGAATAAATTTAAAGGCATATATGATGCACTCCATATGAACGCAAATTGTATTCATCCCTTTTTGTTATTTGTAGACTATTTATGACTTTCAACAAAGACTAAATCAAACTACTTTGTCTGAAATAACCTCTTACTCTGAAAGCAAGTAACATAAAAATAGACTTGCTGAGAAAAAATTCTTCCTGCTGCGATTTAGCCAAACAGCTGAATACAATTTGAAGCCATCCTTTGGTTTTTTAACAAGGCAAGGTTGTTTTCCAAGATCTCAAATAGGTCATGTGAGTGTCAATGCTACTGTATTGTCTCAGAAGGTGGACCAGATCCTAGGTCTGGAGATGGACTGGTGAGAGGGCCTGCACCAGCAGGTGAAGACCATAGGCCCATCGGTGAGATCCATTCATCAGGTGTTTTGAGGTCCTGATGCTTATGACGGAAGTTCTGTGTATACTACTGAAAGTA
Source organism: Saguinus oedipus (assembly GCA_031835075.1). Taxonomy (NCBI): domain Eukaryota; kingdom Metazoa; phylum Chordata; class Mammalia; order Primates; family Cebidae; genus Saguinus; species Saguinus oedipus. The sequence continues at coordinate 905,060 of CM063188.1, read as the reverse complement.
AACTGCAGAACATTACAAATAATCATACATGAACCGGAAATGTCAACAACTACAGTTACTGTTATTCGTCATTATTCTAAGTATTTTTACCACATTTAGAAGTAGGAGCTGTTGTTGCTGCTGCTTCTGCTGTTGTAGGAATGGTGATGAAAACAGGGCATGAAGCTCTGCTGCCCGCTCGTGCCGCTGCAGATTTGCTAGTTCTGTGCAGACTTTAGACCTCTGTTGTGAAGCTGTAACTCAAGAGACGTTCAGCGCTCTGCCACTGGCAGAAACAAAGTTTGAGTCAAGACAGAACAACAATTCTGTGAATTTGAAGGTGGAGAGTAGGATGTTTCTGGGGTGCAGTTGAAGGGGAAGAAGCACACATCCCTTAATGAACGGATGGAAGCCTATGGTGAATGGCAGGGTTCGGCCATGAAGCAAATCAGATTTGGATTTTACGGCTGGTCACTCAGTGAAACTGACACACCTGCAAAGCTGGAAATGGAGAACAAGTAGTGTGTTCCAGCAGCAGACAGGAGTGTCTTCTAAAAACACACCTGCTGCCTTACCCAGAGCTTCTCCCTACAGCTCAAGCAGACACTCTCGTGTAGAAAACCACAATGTGACTTCACGTTCTGGCTGGTACAGTATCTTTTTTTCCATTCTTGTGTTTTCCCCTTTCCCATTCCATTATTGCACATAAAAATCTGGGGTAGGCACACAAGCAAATTGCTGTTTTTGCTTGCTAAATGACATGTGTTGTTGAGCATCCAGATGAGCTGGGGCAGAATAATACTGGTCCTGTGAAGACTCTCCACCAGTGGCCACCACTCAGCTCTTACCTCTGTATTTCAGGACTTAAACAACGATAACAAAAAACCATGATACCCTTGCATGGATTGTTTAATGAGTTAATTTTAATGTTGTTTAATATAGAATTGTAAAAGCAAAACAATTTCATAACTTTTCTTCTACATAGTTGTTACACATAGGGCAAATCTGTTCATACATAGGACTAAATGACACTTCAAAGAAAAGAATGCATCTAAAATACTTTTCCCTTCAAATCCAGGGTCTGATTGTTTAAATATGCATCTTATGTAAAATGAATATATATATATGTAAAGTTTAACTCACCACCCAGTGTATCAGTTCAACCAAAAATGAGGAAAAAGAGGCATCTGTCTGCAGAAAGTTCTAAATTCTCCTGGGAGCCCCAGACCACTTGTACCTCCCAAGGGGACCCTGTCCTTGACCTGTTGCCACTGGCAGTGCATCCTGGTGAGGTTTCCAAGTCTTGACCCAGGAGGCACAGGGAGGGCAGAAGGTTGTCTGTCTCAGAGCCAGGCAGGGAGGGCAGAAGGTTGTCTGTCTCAGAGCCAGGCCAGCATCCCTGACCCAGGGCCCTCTGAAAGAAGATTCCCAGGGTCTCCTTCAGCTGCCAGAAGGGTGATGCCATTCTAGAGAAATTATAAATGTTCTTGGGGGTTGATCCATAGGTAAGCTGGGCACCCCTGTGCTCGTGGGAGCTGGAGCAGGCAGGAGCCCCCACCTCTACGGCGCGGCTGTCACAGCTGCAGACCCAGGCATCTCTGCACCCTCGAGGGCCCGAGAAGGTCCCCACATCCCCACTGGCTTGGAAGTGCTTGCTCCAAGCTGTCTGACTTCTCCTCACTGTTGGCCTCTGCTCCAAGCACAGAGAAAGGCTGAGTTTGAGCCCATTCACGTTCCAACTGGCTGGGTGTGTGCACACTCGGGGCAGTGCTGACGTTGCCAGCAACCTGCCACCTCAGCCCCCTCCAGACAGGCACCAACGAGCATGGGAGGGAGGCCGAGGGGAGGCTGAGGGCAGCTTGGCACAAACAGCCTGGGCACCATGAACGACAGCAGGAGTTGGACAGCCTCCTGGGTGGAAGGGTATGGGTCCCCAGTGAAGCCCCACTTTCCCACTGGGGAGGGCCTGAAGTCTGGGGTCCGGCTGCCAGTCCCACAGACTAAAGTGGTAGCTGGTGGTGGTTTTTCCGAGCCCACCCATTGCCACCCACAGACCAATCGGCATGGACTTTCTCCCCTCTGAAGCACGTAAAAGCTGGATCTCAGAGTCAGCAAGACTCAAGGAGATGACGGGATGACCAGCTGCAGAGACGAGCGACCCACCCAGGGTCTCCTCTCTGCTAAAACCTGAACACTCATTGGGACACCCTGGCTGTGGAAAGAAGCTACCCGCTGCTAATCTTCTCTCATTGGGACACCCTGGCTGTGGAAAGAAGCTACCCGCTGCTAATCTTCTCTCATTGGGACACCCTGGCTGTGGAAAGAAGCTACCCGCTGCTAATCTTCTCTGTGCTGTTTTGTCACGCAATAAAACTCATCCACTTGTCTGCAGACCTCATTCTTCCTGGTCGCAGGATAAGAATTTGGGACCTGTCAAATGATGGGGCTAAAAGAGCTGTAACACAAGTAAGGCTGGAACACACCATTGCTGGCCATATTGCAGGTGATAAGAAGAGAGAAGGAGAGAAGAACTGTGACCCTTCAGGGAACCCAGACTTAAGAGCTCCCCAGACCAAGGCTGTAACACCCTCATTAGGGCTCTGCAGTTCCTGCTGTCTCCAAGCTTCTGGGCACCACTGTGTTCCCTGGTTCCAGCCATGGAAGCTGCTTAGACTCACAGGGAGCTGCTTAGACTACAGGGTCCAGCTGTGGACTCACAGGGAGCCAGTGCCATGCCAGCACCTGGAGCCGCCCGTCCCCCGCAGCCCGTGCCATGCCAGCACCTGGAGCCGCCCGCCCCCCGCAGCCCGTGCCATGCCAGCACCTGGAGCCGCCCGCCCCCTGCAGCCCATGTGCCTTCATGTGCAATGGCTGGACTCTGTGCTCGCTCAGTCACACACCCCTTGCCGCCCCTCTTGCCCTTGGCAGGCATGGGATCCACACTGGTAGCATAAGCTGAGCACAGCCTGGCAGGCCAGGCGGGCCCAATGGGCCTGAGCAAAACCCGGGTGAAGGCACCACTGGACACAGGTTTCTGGCTGGCAAAGCAATACCCCAAGCATCCCGTAACAATATAGGACTTTTATTTTCTGTCTTTTATGAACATCCATAATGTTTTCCTGGATGGCTGTTCTATGTTTCTACCAACAGTGGGTGAGAGTCCCCTTTTCTCCACATTCTCACCAACACTTATCATCGGTCCTTTTGATAAGAGCCGTTCTAACAAGCCTGAGGCAATATCACTGACACTACTTTTCTCTTATCTCAATTAAGTGGCCCAAATATTATGTTTTGCCTATAAATGGGCTCAAAGTCTCCCACTGAAAAACATTTCTATTGCATGAGCCCAATTTCAAACTACTCGTCAGAACCAACAGAGCATGTGCTGTGTGAGATGCCGGGGGGTGGAGAGAGCAGTCAGAAAGCAGTGGACATAATACAGCAAAGGAGGGGAAGGGCTGGGATGCATGTGGAGCTGGCGGTGAAACCGAGGGACAGGAATAAGCCCCACTCGTGCAGTGTGGGAAGAGGAGGCCTCTCTCCACGTGCAGAAGCAATGCCATATCTTCACCTGGAAGATACAATCTCTTACCTGGAGATACAATCTCACTCCGATAGGACCGTTTATTCTTCAGGTAATTGCGTCTAGTTCAAGGCAGCATGAGCAGCATGTCACTGGTAGACGTGGCCTTCCCCGGCAGGCCGTCACTGGTAGACGTGGCCTTCCCCGGCTGGCCGTCACTGGTAGACGTGGCCTTCCCCGGCAGGCCGTCACTGGTAGACGTGGCCTTCCCCGGCAGGCCGTCACTGGTAGACGTGGCCTTCCCCGGCTGGCCGTCACTGGTAGACGTGGCCTTCCCCGGCTGGCCGTCACTGGTAGACGTGGCCTTCCCCGGCTGGCCGTCACTGGTAGACGTGGCCTTCCCCGGCAGGCCGTCACTGGTAGACGTGGCCTTCCCCGGCAGGCCGTCACTGGTAGACGTGGCCTTCCCCGGCTGGCCGTCACTGGTAGACGTGGCCTTCCCCGGCAGGCCGTCACTGGTAGACGTGGCCTTCCCCGGCTGGCCGTCACTGGTAGACGTGGCCTTCCCCGGCTGGCCGTCACTGGTAGACGTGGCCTTCCCCGGCTGGCCGTCACTGGTAGACGTGGCCTTCCCCGGCTGGCCGTCACTGGTAGACGTGGCCTTCCCCGGCTGGCCGTCACTGGTAGACGTGGCCTTCCCCGGCTGGCCGTCACTGGTAGACGTGGCCTTCCCCGGCTGGCCGTCACTGGTAGACGTGGCCTTCCCCGGCAGGCCGTCACTGGTAGACGTGGCCTTCCCCGGCAGGCCGTCACTGGTAGACGTGGCCTTCCCCGGCAGGCCGTCACTGGTAGACGTGGCCTTCCCCGGCTGGCCGTCACTGGTAGACGTGGCCTTCCCCGGCTGGCCGTCACTGGTAGACGTGGCCTTCCCCGGCAGGCCGTCACTGGTAGACGTGGCCTTCCCCGGCAGGCCGTCACTGGTAGACGTGGCCTTCCCCGGCAGGCCGTCACTGGTAGACGTGGCCTTCCCCGGCTGGCCGTCACTGGTAGACGTGGCCTTCCCCGGCAGGCCGTCACTGGTAGACGTGGCCTTCCCCGGCTGGCCGTCACTGGTAGACGTGGCCTTCCCCGGCAGGCCGTCACTGGTAGACGTGGCCTTCCCCGGCTGGCCGTCACTGGTAGACGTGGCCTTCCCCGGCAGGCCGTCACTGGTAGACGTGGCCTTCCCCGGCTGGCCGTCACTGGTAGACGTGGCCTTCCCCGGCAGGCCGTCACTGGTAGACGTGGCCTTCCCCGGCTGGCCGTCACTGGTAGACGTGGCCTTCCCCGGCAGGCCGTCACTGGTAGACGTGGCCTTCCCCGGCTGGCCGTCACTGGTAGACGTGGCCTTCCCCGGCAGGCCGTCACTGGTAGACGTGGCCTTCCCCGGCTGGCCGTCACTGGTAGACGTGGCCTTCCCCGGCAGGCCGTCACTGGTAGACGTGGCCTTCCCCGGCTGGCCGTCACTGGTAGACGTGGCCTTCCCCGGCAGGCCGTCACTGGTAGACGTGGCCTTCCCCGGCAGGCCGTCACTGGTAGACGTGGCCTTCCCCGGCAGGCCATCTCATCATGTTCCATCTGAGTTAGAAATTCCTCTCTCATATTCTGCATGCTGTATTTGTTACTGACATCTGACTTTAATATACCATCTTTAAAAGACAATCCTGAATCATGGACCTGGATGGGCAGCCCACACTCAGGTGTAAAAGGCATGTCTGAAGGACATTTTCAGTTTGCCACAGGCTTGACATACTTTTTTTTCCTGAAATCCATGTGGACCTCAGGGCACTAGTGAAACAGTGTGAATGGCCTGGCACAGATTTTGTATTCCTTCTCATGCTTTTCTTTGGTCATTCAGATGCATGAGTTCTCTATGTCTGGCACAAAATGGGACAGTTCTTGTTGTGGGCCTTAGAACCCAGAGAGGTTACCATCTTGAGATTATGAGAACTTCTGAAGAACTTGAGAGCTCTTGACGTGGGAGAGAAGACTGCCATGATCCCAACAGGCCCAGCCATGCAAAGAAAAAGAATTGGTATTTTACCTGCCAGACTGAATCAGGCCCAGCCAGGAAGCATCCCTGTTCATTACCCTAAGGTTTGGGACTTTGATTATATCAGCCTCATCCCCTCAAGGTGGCACCTAATTTAGCATTTGGTCGGATAAATGGGAGAGGAAGTCCCATCTAAAATACTCAGCACCAGGCCTGGAGAGATGCTCCGGTGAATTCTACTTATTTTATAATTGACAAATAATAATTCTATATGTATAGTATGTGGTCCAATGTAATATTTTGATATGTTTACATTGTGGAATGATTAAGTCGAGCTGATCAGCAAATCCATCATCTCCAATATTTATAATTTTTTATGGTGAAAACATTTTAAATCTAGTCATTTGGCAATTTTGAAAGATAAAATGCAATGTTTTCTATTATAGGCATCACTTTGTCTAATAGATTAGGCTTAATCTTTTTGTCCACAGTGGTAGAATCCTACCTTAAATTCATTAGTTTGAATTTTTAGCCAAAAAAATTATGTAAAGGGCCATGTCCAGTTCTATAATATTTATCAGATACAGCCCATAGTTGAAGAGAAATACATATAACAGCAAAGCTCATTCTCTCTGAAGCCCAACCAATAATGCCTAGAGTCAGAAGTTTTGAAGAGAAAGTCATACTTTCACTGAACAAAGGGAGCAAAACAGTGCTAAGAGTTACTCTATTTTATTTTTTGAGATAGGGTCTCATTTTGTTACCCAGGTTGGAGTACAGTGTTACAATCATAGCTCACTGCAGGCTGGAACTCCCAGGCTCAAGTGATCCTGTGGCCTCAGCTTCCCGAGTAGCTAGCCCTACAGGGGCACGTGACCATGCCCAGCTATTTTTTGAGAAATTTTTATAGAGACAGGGTTTTCTCTCTTGCCCAGGTTGATCTCAAATTCCTGGCTTCAAGTGACCTTCCCACCTTAGCCTCCCAAAAGGCTGGGATTACAGGCATAAACATTTACATTTAAATTGCTACAGGCACACAGACTTGTGAGAATCTAGTGGTGTACAATATTTACTAAATTTTATGATTCTTCTGCAAGAATACTGAAATGAATAACCTTGAAATCCAGTTTCTTCATTAATGTCTTCATACATCAATAACTCTCATAAAATAATTTGTTAAGGCCGGGCGTGGTGGCTCACGCCTGTAATCCCAGCAGTTTGGGAGGCCGAGGCGGGTGGATCACGAGGTCAAGAGATCGAGACCATCCTGGTCAACAAGGTGAAACCCCATCTCTACTAAAAATACAAAAAATTAGCTGGGCATGGTGGCGCATGCCTGTAATCCCAGCTACTCAGGAGGCTGAGGCAGGAGAATTGCCTGAACCCAGGAGGCGGAGGTTGCGGTGAGCCGAGATCGTGCCATGGCACTCCAGCCTGGGTAACAAGAGCGAAACTCCGTCTCAAAATAATAATAATAATAATAATAGTAATAATTTGTTAAAAACAGCATGTTTTCTGACTAAAAGAAATAAAGCAAATTGAGCAGTTAGATATCAGTGTAGTAAACTGCATAACAGGATCATACTTAGCATTATTTATAATAGTGAAACTGAAGAGATCCAAATTTCTTCAGAGAAGGAACAGTAAAAAAATTGTAGTCCACTTTTTCTTTGGAATACTTTTAAGACATTAGTCATAGTAAATTAGAATTATGGACACTCGTATGGAAAGATGTCAATGACACACAGTTTGAGAAACAGAAAATTTTAAAATGGTGTAGTATAATGTAATTTGTTAAAAAAAACTTCATGTGTATAATTTACAAATTCATTTTAAGAATCCAGAAGAATAGATGCCAACCTTTTAACAATAGTTTCTTCTAAGAAGGGAGTGGGTTTGGAGGCCCAGCGAGTGATCTGTGGTGGACCAATGGTGCAACGTGAGGGCCTGATGGTGGACCCTCGTCGCAAGTAAAAGACCTTTGTTACCCACCCGCAGGGCTGGCCACTCAGGGACTCAGCTCATTCTGGGCTGAGTGGGACAAAGGGTCCCTGCCAGCGCCCAGAGACAGCTCATGAGAACAAGAACTGAGAAAGGGAAGAGATGACGGTTGAGAGTTGGACGGCTGCCAATTTACACAGCATTAGAATGGAATCGTAACGAACACGGGTGGAAAGTCAGTCTCTTCCAGGCAACTATCCCTAAGAAAAGTAGTGATCAGCAGGAAAAGGAAGGGAAAAGTAGAATGGATTATGAATTAATCGTAGAAGAGAAAAATCCCCAAAGTAAATTATCAATGAGTTTCAAGCAGGTAAAATGTAGATGCATTCTGCCTGCTGTTTGAGTGATTTTACAGCTTTGTGTAATAGAAGCTGCTTTCCCTGCAGAAGCTGGGCACCCTCGGTCATCTGCAGCGTTCAGTTAGGTGACAACGGCTAACAGTTCTGGTTCATCCTCTGCCTCGGTGGAACCCAGATACCGCCAAGCTTCCGTGTGCTAGGATCCTGCTGCCCAGCTGCCGCAAAATGCAGCACCCTCTCCTGAAGTCGCTGCCAGCCTTTGAAAGGCTGAGGGCGATCACGCAGGGGGTCCTCCTCCTTCCAACTGGAACCCCTTACCATAGGAAGCTGATTGTAGGGAACCAGCCCTACACCCGACCCGTGGGTACCCCGAGTTTGGTGGTGACAAAGGAATGAGAAAAAGATTAAGAATCAAAGTGGGACCAGGGGACCATCACTCGTAATGCAGGCAGTGAAGGCCCGGCGCTCTGGTTTCCACAATATTCACTGAACAGAATCACTTTTATCTATAGTGCAGGTGGCAGGGTGACTCAGAGAGAGCGAGGCTGTGCATCAAACACAAGATCGATAGCAGTGGTGGTTTGTGTGTTTCTCAAGAACTGAAAGCTTATGCTTCTCAACAGACAGTGCAGCCGGTGGAGGGGCTTAGCAAGGAGCCTACATGCCTGGTTACTTTCCAGTGCTTCAGGGGAGCGTTACGTCCTTGGGCACTTGCTTAGAATATAGAGCTTAGGTCACTCTGTTCCTGGGGACACTCCCCAGAGGCTTCCCGTGGCTTCCGCAGTTCATTGTTCCTGATTTCTTTCATACATTACTTACAACCAGTTTACATAGGCTCACTGTAAACCCTTCCTCCACTGCTCCCCCAACACTGATGTGAGGTCATCGTAGTCAGAAAGCCAGGGGCGAGTCTCAGCATCCCGCTTTGCCATCTCCTCCACCTCTGCAGCTCTGCAGCTGACTTGGCCTGTTCAGACTCCTTGTTAAGGGCAGTTAAGTTTACTGGTCTTATGGACAGTCAACCAGGCATCTGAGGTACCCTCAGAATTAGCTAATTTGCGGTCATCCACTTTGGCCACGAAGTCGCTGGCCATGTGCTGCAGACCCTTCTCCGGGTGATTTTCATCATCCAGTGATCAGGCTGCTGTTCCCTCAGGCTGTCCCAGCCATAGCTTCTCCTCTCGTTGATCCAAATAGTCCTCAGCCTAGCGGTTCAGGAAACAGCCAGCGGATCTGAACTTCAGACATGAATTACTGGGACCAGTCTCGTTATAATTCACAGCCTCTCCAGCTGCAAGACACTCCTGGGCCCAGTTCTCAAACGAGGCCGTCGGCCATTCCAGGGAGCCTGGAGGAAATTTGTTCGGTCTGCTGCATCTCAGCCAGGAGCTCATCCATCTTGAAGGTTTGAGGGACACGAAAACAAGGGGTGCGTTGTGTGCTGCAGAAATCTACCCAACTTACCTTCAGAAGCACTCCCGAAGGCTTGGAGACTGCCTCAAGGCTGGGACTCCGGGGGTCCAGGGGCCAGGCTGAGCCCCTCCTGCTGGGGTGGGGCTGGGACTCCGGGGGTCCAGGGGCCAGGCTGAGCCCCTCCTGCTGGGGTGGGGCTGGGACTCCGGGGGTCCAGGGGCCAGGCTGAGCCCCTCCTGCTGGGGTGGGGCTGGGACTCCGGGGGTCCAGGGGCCAGGCTGAGTCCCTCCTGCTGGGGTGGGGGGTCTTTTCTCTTTTCACTGTATTTAACGGTATTAATTATGCTTAGTATTTCAGTTCACTCATCTCAACAGCTCAGACTAATTTAGTATTTAACCAATATGTTGTACGTTAAGTAAACTGTATTTCCAACTGTTTATATTTGGCTTTTTTCAAATATGGCTTGTCAAGCTTGTAGTCTGGTTCTTTCAACATTATTAGCTTTTATTCCCTATTTTCCTCATTGTGTTGACTGAAACATTTAAAAAAACAAGTCCTGTAACTGTGTGTAACGTAAGTTTTAATTTTCTTATGGGAGGTATTACATATGAGACGTCTGCAGTCAGTTTAGGTCTCTGTTTTTTAAATTTGCTTTATGGCAAGCTGGGACACACACATGGATTTGGCAACTGTGATCACCCACATCTAAGAGGTGCATTTACTTCTCTGTCGATTATTTTTCTAAACGGTTTCTTTGGTTTGCTTCTCTAGCTGGAAAATTCTCATATTTTACTTTCAACTCCATACAGTAAAGGTTCTTATAACTTTCTGAGAATTTTATCTTTCTACATTTAAAATGTGCAGAATCTATATTATTTTTCCAACAAGCACAAATGTCAACAGTGTACACATGAAATATATTTTACATAATTTTTTTTTTTTTTGAGACGGAGTTTCGCTCGTTACCCAGGCTGGAGTGCAATGGCGCGATCTCAGCTCACCGCAACCTCCGCCTCCTGGGTTCAGGCAATTCTCCTGCCTCAGCCTCCTGAGTAGCTGGGATTACAGGCACGCGCCACCATGCCCAGCTTATTTTTAGTAGAGACGGGGTTTCACCATGTTGACCAGGATGGTCTCGATCTCTTGACCTCATGATCCACCCGCTTCGGCCTCCCAAAGTGCTGGGATTACAGGCGTGAGCCACCGCGCTCTGCCTAAACAATTTTTTTAACAGACAAGAAATCTCACTACTTTATTTAGAACACATCCTTTCCTCAAAATACTGTAAAATAATAATAATTTGTAGGGTGTGACTTTAATAGAAAACTGATTGTACATTTTGCACAAATTTCTGAAATAAATGTACTCTTCTTCACAGAACAGTACCTATATATCACCAAAATTACTGTTTTTCTACACCACTGAGAAAACACTGGCAGATTTACCTGAATTCAAATTTTTGGCTTCAATCACCATGCTTCCTCATTGGCACTTCCCTGAATCCATGAAAAAAATCTGAGTCTTCCATTTGAACCATAAATTAATTTTTTAAATTTCAATGGAGTTTTCATGTGGTCAGACAGTACTTGCTGGTTACATTTTAGACAATAATTTCAACTGTAATTTACAATGTTTGGAAAATATGACCTGCTGGGTTTCTGCAGTAATAAATTCAATTACATATTTTAGGCCTAAAACTTTACCACTTAAAATATTATATCTGATATTTGAAAATAATGGGCATCCTTTCTTTACTGGCAAAAATACCTGCCATTTATTCCTATGCCTAATTCATACAATTTTCCAACAAAGTTAATATTATTTATGTCCATTGAGTTGTTGGACACCAAAAAGGTAATTTCCATAATGAGCTTAATGTTACCTAATATGAATGAAAATGTGACAGAGGCTAGGAGATGGAGTGAATAAAGAGGGGAAATGTTCTTCAAAATGTGCCAAGTTTCAATTACAAGAAATAAGATTTAATGATCAATTGCATAGAACGGAGACTACAATAAATAATGTGTATTTCAAAATTGCCATAAACACTTTTTGTTTTTTGGGGGACAGAGTCTCGCTCTGTCGCCAGGCACCAGGCTGGAGTGCAATGGCGCGATCTCGGCTCACTGCAGCCTCCGCCTCCCGGGTTCAAGCAATTCTCCTGCCTCAGCCTCCTGAGTAGCTGGGACTACAGGCGCGCGCCACCATGCCCAGCTAATTTTTTTTGTATTTTTAGTAGAGACGGGGTTACACCATGTTGGCCAGGATGGTCTCGATCTCCTGACCTTGTGATCCGCCTGCCTCAGCCTCCCAAAGTGTTGGGATTACAGGCGTGAGCCACCGCGCCCGGCCCATAAACACTATTTTCAAATGTTTTCACCACAAAAATATGTGGTGATAACACTAACTTGATTTAATCATTTTACAACGTAAATATATATAAAAATATTACATTTTAGACAGATATATTACTATTATTCAATTAAAAATATAATTTTTTAAAATTCAATTTTTCTTTTTCAATGAATCAATCTTTGATTTCTTCACTTTAAACTCTTAGGTATTAAGCATAAAAATGTTTAATGGCTTAGAATAGTACCTAACACATTGTATGTGCCAAATACTATTTCGTTCAAATTATCTTTTTTCACAGCATTCTTCAAATACAAGATTATTCTGTGTATCTTGTTAAAATTTATTTTTCCATCTTATCCAAATATTGATAAAAATAGAAGGTAGGGCATTTGCCTACTTCATCCATTCCAAAATCAAAGGGCAGTTTCACTGATTATTTTTACATTCAGTAACTCTGTCTCACACAGTAAACACAAACATGTAACATAACTATATTCATATTCTTCATCCTAAAAAGAAAATTTTGAGTTGATTTGAGTACAGGAATCATTCTACATTTTTATTTCAAATCACTCCACGTCAAGTGCCTAGAATAAGTTTTCATGACATACTAAAATAAAAAATATTAATAGGGGTGGATTACAAAAGTGAAGAAACATTCTATGAATTTATTATTTATATAAAATAAATATATTTATATCCCTATAACAAAAAAATAAGTATTTTTAGATAGAACAGCTGTTATAAACTGCTTAAGTTGTAAATTTAATGAACTTTTTTTTTATTAAGATGGGGTCTCTCTCTGTTGCCTAGGCTAGAGTACAGTGGCATGGTCTTAGCTCACTGCAACCTCCGCCTCCTGGGTTCAAGCAATTCTTCTGCCTCAGCTTCCCGAGTAGCTGGGATTACAGGCATGTGCCACCACACCCAGCTGATTTTTTGTATTTTTAGTAGAGACAGGGTTTCACCATGTCGGCCAGACTGGACTTGAACTCCTGACCGCATGATCCACCTGCCTTGATGTCCCAAAGTGCTGGGATTACAGGCATGAGCCACCACACCCAGCCAATTTCATCAACATTTAATGAAAAATACCAATTTTCTCACAAAAACTTCAAGCAGTATTAGAGGTAACATTTCTTAATTCATCTGTTAGCCAGTATTACCATAATACCAAAATGAGGCAAAAGAATCACAAGATGACTAAGAAATAACATCCTAAATCTAGACACAGAAATTCTCAGAAACATTAAAAAAATACAAAAACATATAAAAACGATTACATACCATGACTAAGTAAAATATTTCCACAATGCAATATTGATTTAATATTACACAGTATTAGCTGAACTAAAAATGTAATTTAAATAGAAGAAGTCTGACAAATTCAACACCTATGAATGATAGAACAACAAGAAAACTTATTAGAAAACTTTTGAGACCTGCTAAAAGGCATCTATGAAAAACCAAAATCAGCCAGGTCCAGTGGCTTACACCTGTAACCCAGAACTTGGGAGGCCAAGGTGAAAGACTGCATAAAGCCAGGAGTTCAAGACCATTCTGGACAAGATAGGGAGACCCCATCCTCACAAAAAATTTAGAAAAAAAGTATCTGGGCATCATGGTACATGCTTGTCCCAGCTACTCAGTTGGCTGAAGTGGGAGGATCATTTGAGCTTAAGAAGTTGAGGCTGCAGTGAGCCAAGAAGAAAAATCCCACACCAAAAGCTAATATACTCAATGGTGAATGACTGGCCGCTTTCTCTGTGTTTGAAAACAGGACGAGAATTTCTACTTTTACCACTATTCACCATTGTACTGGAGGTATCAGCCACAAAGTTACACTAGAAAAATCAATAAAATGCAACAGATTAGAACAGTCTTTTATTGCCATAAGGTATTTTTTTTTTGAGACGGAGTTTCACTCTTGTTGCCCAGGCTGGAGTGCAATGGCGCGATCTCAGCTCACTGCAACCTCTGCCTCCTGAGTTCAAGGATTCTCCTACCTCAGCCTGAGTAACTCGGATCACAGGCATGTGCCACCACACCTGGCTAATTTTGTGTGTGTGTATTTTTAGTAGAGATGAGGTTTCACCATATTGGCCAGGCTGATCTTAAACTCCTGACCTTGTGATGTGCCCACTGTGGCCTCCCAAAGTGTTGGGATTCCAGGCATGAGACACTGTGCCTGGTCCCTTTTGTTTTTTTTTTGAGACAGTCTTGCTCTGTCACCCAGGCTGGAGTGCAGTGGCATGATCTCAGCTCACTGCAACCTCCACCTCCCAGGTTCAAGTGATCCTCCTACCTCAGCCTCCCAAGTAGCTGGGATTACAGGCACATGACATGATGCCCAGCTAATTTTTTGTATTTTTACCAGAGATGGGGTTTCATCATATTGGTCAGGCTGCTCTCGAACTCCTGACTTCATGATCCACCCGCCTTGGCCTCCCAAAGTGCTGGAATTACAGGAATGAAATGTTGTATTTTAAAGGCGTAAGAAATTCATTAAAAACCTATTTGAGGCCGGGTGTGGTGGCTCACACCTGTAAGCTCAGCACTGAGGGAGGCCGAGGCGGGTGGATCACGAGGTCAGGAGTTCAAGAGCAGTCTGGCCAACACAGTGAAACCCTATCTCTACTAAAGATACAAAAAATTAGCCGAGTGTGGTAATATCTGCCTGTAATCCCAGCTACTTGGGAGGCTGAGGCAGGAGAATCGTGTGAACCCAGAAGGTAGATGTTACAGTGAGCCGAGATTGTACCATTGCACTCCAGCCCGGGTGAAAGTGTGAGACTCCATCTCAAAAAAACAAAACAAAAAAACAAACAAAAAACCTACTTGAGCAAATAAAGAAGTTCATCAATGCCACAAGATCAACATACAAGGTTGGATAATACTTTTATATTGTAGCAATAAACAAAAGAATTACATTAAAATTTCACTAATAGTATCATAGAAAACAATTATAAATTTAACAAAATAAATGCACATACTATACACCAAAAATTTTAGAATGCTGAAAAAAATCACAGCCAAATAAACTGACATAATATCCAATATTCAAAGATAACAATACTGAATATGAAGATCAAAATACCCAACAAATTTATCTACAAACTCAACGCAAATTCCAATGTAGCTTTTAATATAAATTGACAAGCTCTTCCTAAAATCTATATAAACATGCAAAGTAAATCAAACTCGTAAGAATTCTGAAAAATAATAAGAAAATTCAGTAGCTTACACTCTTGATAAAAATGCTTACTACAATAAGCATTTTTGCTCTTACAATAATTGTTACAATAATTAAACAATATTGTACTGGCAAAAGGGCAGATTTATGTAGACCAGAAAAACAGAATTAAAGGTCCATTAATGAACAAATTAACTTGTGGGAAAACTATTTTTTTCTGTGAAAGGTGTTTTGACGGCTGGGCACGGTGGCTCATGCCTATAATAACAGCACTTTGGGAGGCCGAGGCAGGTGGATCATGAGGTCAAGAGATCGAGACCATCCTGATCAACAAGGTGAAACCCCATCTCTAGTAAAAATACAAAAAATTAGCTGGGCACGGTGGTGTGCACCTGTAGTCCCAGCTACTCAGGAGGCTGAGGCAGAATTGCTTGAACCCAGGAGGCAGAGGTTGTGGTGAGTCAAGATCCTGCCATTGCAGTCCAGTCTGGGTAACAAGAGCGAAACTCCGTCTCAAAAAAAAAAAAAAGGTGTTTTGACAGTCATTATATTTATAATGCTTTAGTTCAATATGAACTCTGATCCTGAGTAAGACATGAGCAGGTATTAAAGGCTTTGCCACATTTTTTATGTTTGTAGGATTTTTCTCAGGTATGAATTTTCTCATGTACATTAACGTGTGAACAGTGGTTAAAGGTTTTGTCACATTCTTCAGATTTGTAGCATTTCTCTTTTGTATGAATTCTCTTATGGTTTGAAAGGCTTGAACAAGATATAAAGACTTTACCACATTCTTCACATTTATAGGGCTTCTCTCCAGTATGAATTCTTTTATGCTCAATAAGGTGTGAGCACCGGTTAAAAGCTTTGCCACATTCTTCACATTTGTAGGGTTTCTCTCCAGTATGAATCCGCTTATGTTTAGTGAGGTTTGAACACTGGTTAAAGGCTTTGCCACATTCATCACATTTGTAGGGTTTCTCTCCAGTGTGAATTCTCTTATGTAGAGTTAGGTAGGAGAACCAGTTGAAAGCCTTGCCACATTCTTCACATTTATGGGGTTTGTCTCCAGTGTGAATTTTCTTATGTTTGGCATGGTTTGAACTGTGGTTAAAAGCTTTACCACATTCTTCACATTTATAGAGTTTCTGTCCAGTATGAATTACAATGTGATTAGAAAGGCTTGAGAAGGATTTAAAGACTTTGCCACACTCTTTACATTTGTAATGTTTCTCTTCGTTATGAGCTGTATTATGTTCAAAAAAGCATGAGCAGTGCTTAAAGGCTTTCCCACATTCTTTACACTTGTAGAATTTCTCTGCAGTGCGGATTCTCTGCAGTGGAGTTAGAATTGAGGATATGTAAAAGGAACTGTCACATTCTTTACAGTTGGAAGATATCTCTCCAGTATGTCTTATCTTATGTCTATTTAGATTTGACAATTTACTAAAGACTTTCACATGTTTACTACACTGAAAGATTTTGGTATAGGTAGTTGATAAAGACTGGTTAAGTCCACTATAACATTCTTTCTGCACCTTAGATTCACCCACACTTTCCCAATCTTTCTGTAAGTGTAAATTCTCAAAGCCACAGCTTCCATATCTTCTCAGTATCACTTTTTGAAATGAATCTTTTATGCCTTGCTCTGGCAAGAGGTCTTGGGTGAAATGAGAAGAAATAGCTGAAAAAAATAAACATAAATTATCCAACTTACTAGCCTTAGGTGAATATAATTTAAAAAGCTAATCTATACAATTACACCAAACACATTAGCAACATAGCATTATATAGAGAGCCCTAATTTTTTCATGAATATAATATAACAAAACTATACTGAACAGAATGCCTTTGTGAGAACTCTAGAAACCATGTTAAAAGCTATAGAGAGGAGGAAGGAACGCTTGTTACGTTTATCCACCACAATTCTTTGTCCCCTCAATACACCATAATGACTTCAGGGATAAACTCCCAACTCCTAGCTTCTCCTTCAAGACGGAAAGTAGTGGCACATATGTCCATAGTTTTGATGGAATTTTCAAAGACTAGTTTCTGTCTCCCCTGACACAGAGTGCTGAAAGGAAGTGGTAGAACAGAACCAACCTTGGAATGACAGGTTGGTTCTGCTGAGACCAAAGGTAAATAATTGTTATAGCAGCAAAGAGGCTGCAGTACCACAGACAGACAACAGATTTAGCAAATAACTGATGACAGAAGAAGAAAGAAGAAACATGGGTAAACCTCTTTAACTGGAAATTAAGCATAAAATTCCAGAGAACAGGTTTGAGAGACTCATGGAAACCCTAGCTCCAGTCAATTGGTGTCAGGCTACCCAGGACAAGGCCATTTTATAAATATTGCAACAGGTGACTTTTAGTGCCCAAATCTCAACCAAAGATTGCAACATATACATTAGGGTAACATGGCTCAATCAAAAAAATAAGTAAATAAATAAACAAATATCCAGAAATCAACCTTAAAGGAATGAAGATGTATAAGTTACCTGAAAAATCTGAGATAACCATCTGAATAATGCCCAATGAGTAAACAGGAACACAGACATGAAATTAAGAAAATGACATGACCCACATGAAGATTAAAAGTATAAAAAGAAATTGAAATTGTGGAGCTGAAGAATACAAAAAAAATAACTGACAAATTCTCAAATGTTAAAAAAAAAATTAAGAAGCTTAACACATTTCAAATAGGATAAACACTAACAGACCCATAACAAGACTCATTATAGGCAGTTTCAAAAAATTACAGATGAGAAGAGAATCTTGAAAACAGAAATGGAAACGCAATGTGTCATCTGTAAGCATGCTTCTATGAGACTGCCAGAGCAAGGCTGTTTTATAAACCACCATTCTAGTACTTAGAATTTTGTTTTTGTGTATGTGATCACAGGGCATACACAGAAAACAGGAAACCTGCCTTATTTGAAGAAACATATCTCCAGAAATTGACCCTTAAGGAAAGGGAGATTTTTGCATTTTTTGGACACAGAATTTAAAAAATCCTCTTAAACATTTTCAATGACCAAAAGCAGAACACATTTAATTAACTACACAAAATCAGGTTGGGCATGCTGACAAGGGCAATATGGTTTACATAAAGTAAAATATTCAGGTTTTTCTTCATTTAAAAATAAATTCTGGCTATGCACAGAGGCTCACATCTGAAATTCCAGCATTTTGGGAGGCTGAGATAATTGTTTGAGACCAAGAGTTCAAGATCAGCTTGAGTAACACAGTGAGACTGTCTCTACAAATTTTTTTTAAATTAGCCAGACATGGTAGTATGTGCCTATATTCCCAGCTACTTAGTAGGCTGAGGTGGAAGGATCACTTGAGCTCAGGAGTTTGAGGCTACAGTGAGTTATGATCATACCACTGCACTCCACCAGCCTGGATAATAGAGTAAGACCTTGTTTAAAAAAAAAAAGAGAAAAACCATGCATGAGGAAAATACGTCAACAAGATTTTTTTTTTAAACTATAAAAAAGAACCCAACTAAAATTGTTGAGCTGGAGAATACAACTGTGTTGAAAAATTTACTGAAGAGCCACACAGCAGACTTAATGAGGCAGAAAAAACATCAGCAAATTGAATATCATTTATAAATATTGAGTTGTGAAAGCAAAATTTTAAAAATGGAAAAAAATGAAGATGCAATATAGGACTTAATGGACATCATTCAGTAGACCAATATATTCATAAAAAGAGACTTAGAAGACATAGGTAAAAAGTGGCAAGTTTTTCTTTTTTTTAAAGGGAGGGGCTGAGAACTTCTAAAATGTGAGTGAGATAAAACCAAAAATATTAGTAAGAATACTTGATTTGGTCAGGCGCGGTGGCTCACGCCTATAATCCCAGCACTTTGGGAGGCCGAGGCGGGTGGATCACCAGGTCAAGAGATCGAGACCATCCTGGTCAACGAGGTGAAACCCCGTCTCTACTAAAAATACAAAAATTAGCTGGGCATGGTGGCGCGTGCCTGTAGTCCCAGCTACTCGGGAGGCTGAGGCAGGAGAATTGCTTGAACCCAGGAGGCAGAGGTTGCGGTCAGCCGAGATCGCGTGATTGCACACTCCAGCCTGGGTAACGAGCGAAACTCCGTCTCAAAAAAAAAAAAAAAAAAAGATCAATAAGAGAACAGAAAATTTAAGTATTATAGACAAATCAAACCTAACAGACATGTTCAGAATTCTCCAGGAAAAGCAGCAGAATATTCTTTTACAATATTCTCAATTGCGTATTTATTCTGTTAGGATACAAAACTTATCAAATTTAAGAAGACTGAAATCACACAATGTATTTTTATCTAACCAAATCCAAAATACGTAGAAATTAAACACACTCTTGAACGTATTCTTGCTAAAGGATCAGATGATTTTTTTTGTTAAGGTATCAATACCAACAGTGATATACAGATTCACTGTATCTCTTATCAAAATCCCAATGGTACTTCTTTTGCAGAAATATTTTGTAAATCCTAAAATTTGTTTAGAAATTCTAACTAACCAAACACCATTTCCAAAGAAGAAAAGGCTGGGTGTGGTAGCTTATGCTTGTAATCCTAGCACTTTGGGACGTAAACATACCAGGATAACTTGTGGCCAGGAGTTTAAAGCCAGATTGGACCCTGTCTCTATTATTAAAAAAATAAATAAATAAATAATGAAAAGAATAAGAAGAGGCTTTACACTTCCTGTTTCAAATATATTATGCAAAGCTATGAAAATAATGTAGCACTGACACAAAGACAAACATTAATAAACAGATAATGAAACAGAAGTGAGAACCCAGATATAAATCCTTTTGTATAGAATCAAATGACCTTCCACAAGGTTGCTATGACCGCAGTAGGGAAAGGAGAATCTCTTCAACAAATCATGTTGAAAACTGAGTACCTACATGAAAAAAATTAATTTGGGCCCTTCCTTTGCATCATATGCAAACAGTATTTTGAAAGGATTCAATACTTAAACAAAACTAATAAAACTCTCAGGAGAAAATATAGAGGAAAAGATCATCAAATTGCTCTTTACACTGTTTTCTTGGATATGAAGGCAAATGCACAAGCAACAAAGAACAAAAAACTGAACTACACCAAACTTCAGAATTCTGAACATTAAAGGAAACATTTAGTGGAGTCAAAATGCCACCTTAGAAATGGGTAAAAATATTTGCCTATTAGATACTTGATAGGAGTTAATATATAGACTATATCTCTCCTAAAACTCAGTAAAAAGAATAACAATTTGATTTAAAAATGGACCAATGATTGAACTGACTTTTCTTTAAAAGATAATACTCAAGTGGCCAACAGGCAGTTGAAAGAATGCAGAAAATTACTAATTTGTAGAGAACTGCAAAGCAAAATCACAATGAGGTATCACCTCATATGCATCAAAATGGCCACTATCAAAAATGAATAGAGGCCAGGCACAGTGGCTCATGCCTGTAATCTCAGTACTTTGGGAGGCTGAGGCAGAAGAATCACATGAGGCCAGGAGTTTGAAACTAGTCTGGCCAACATGGTGAAATCCCATCTCTATTAAAAATACAAAAATTAACGTGGCATGGCGGCACATGCCTGTAATCCTAAGCTACTCAGGAGGCTGAGGCAGAAGAATCACTTGAACCCAGGAAGCAGAGGTTGCGGTGAGCCAAGATCAAGCCACTGCACTCCTGCATAGGTGACAGAGCAAGACCCTGTCTGCGGGGTGGGAAAAAAAGGCCAACAGAAACTAATCTCTCAAGGATGTAAAGAAACAGAAACCTGTGTGCACTGTTCATGAAAAAAAATGAACTGTCACTATTAAAAAATAGTATAGAGATTCCTCAAAAATTAAAAATGGAATTATCATATACTCCAGCAATCCCATTTGTGATTATATATTCAAACTCAGAACCTAGAAGATGTACTGCAGCATTATTCACAAAAGCCAAAATGCAGAATCAACCCTGATGTCCCCCAACTGATCAACAGATGAAAAGAAATGTGACATATACATAAAATTGCTATTATTCAGCCTTAAAGAAGAAAATATGGTTACACTATGGTAAGGATAAAGCTTGAGAATATTATGTTAACTGAAATAAGCCAGTACCAGTGACAGTGTATGATTCTACTTACATATAATATCTCTAAGTAGCCAACATCATATAGAAAGTTAAAGGGTGTCTGTCAAGGGCTGGAGAGAGAATAAAATAGGCAGTTCTTAAGGAGTACTGAGTTTTGATTTTGCAAGATGTCCAATGTCTAGAGGTCTTTTGCATAACAATGTGAATTCATGTAACGTTATTAAAAATGTATCCTTAAAGGTGCTCAACATCACCAATTATCAAGCAACTGCAAACTGAAATCATGATGAGACATTATGTAACACCTGTTAGGATGGCTAATATCAAAAAAAAGAGACATGTATATTATTCAGGGTATGGACAAAAGCCTTGAGTATCTATTCACTATTGCACTATCTATTCACTTAAGAAAATTAATTTACCCCCCATAAATTCATACAAATAAAAAGAAAAAACTACAAAAGAGATCATATGGGACATACATAAAACTGGTATTATTTAGCCTTAAAGAAGGACATACTGTCATATTGTACGATAATAAAGCGTGAGAATATTATGTTAACTGAAATAAGTCAGTACAAGTATTTACAAGGGTGTGAAGAAAAATAACTTCTGTATATCGTTGCTGAGTTGTAAATTTGTAGAGCCATTAGCAAAACCAGTATGGAGGTCCTTAATTAAAAACTGGAAAAATAAAACTACCATCAATCCACACTTCTATGTAAATAACCAAAGGAAATAATTATATCAAAAAAATCTGTATCCTCATGTTCACTGCAGCATTTTTTCACAATTGCCCAGATATGAAAACCTAAATGTCTACAGACACTAAAAAGTACACACACACACACACACACACAGAGCCATTAAAAATAGTAAAATCCTGCCATTTCAACAACATAGATGAACATGGGGGAAATTATTCTAAGTGAAATAAGCCAGGCACAGAAAGAAAAATACTGCATAATCTCTTTTATAAGGGGAATCAGAAAGGGTTGAATTCACAGAAGCAGACAGTACAAAGATGGCTGCCAGAGGCTGGAGGTAGGGAAAACAGGGGAATGTTGTTCAAAGAATACAAACTTTCCAGTATAAGTTATGTTCTGGGTATCTAGTGTATAGCATTGTGACTGCAGTTCATAATAGCATTCTGTAGGCTTAAAATTTGCTAAGATAGTTGTATCAAATCATCGCATTGTACACAATACTCACACAATTTTTATTGGTGAAAAAATCCATTTCACACACATGTACATATATACACAAATGTATACACACTGAAAAATATATGAATAACAGCTCCAGTAGATATCATACTAAACAAGAGAAAATTATAAAATGATAGTTATTATAAACTAAGGTAGCAAGTGGAAGTTAAATATATGCTTAGCACTGCTTTAAGCTACCCAAATACATAGCATATTTAAGAAATCTTGGAAGTTGATACGGTTTGGCTGTGCCCCACCCAAATCTCAACTTGAATTGTGTCTCCCAGAATTCCCATGTGCTGTGGGAAAGACCCAGGGGGAAGTAACTGAATCACGGGGGCCAGTCTTCCCTGTGTTATTCTCATGATAGTGAACTAGTCTCAGGAGATCTGATGGCTTTCTCAGGGGTTTCTGCTTTTGCTTCTTCCTCATTTTTTCTTGCTGCTTGCATGTAAGCAGTGCCTTTCACCTCCCACCATGATTCTGAGGCCTCCCCAGCCATATGGAACTAGTAAGTCCAATTAAACCTCTTTTTGTTCCCAGTCTCAGGTGTCTTTGTCAGCAGTGTGAAAAGGACTAATACAAAGTGAACAGATACACTAAACTACACTACAGCTGAGAATTTTGGGCAGAGTTTAAAATACCAATCCCAGTTTATATAAAACAATAAATGTTTAATTAAAAAAATAACAGTTTCTTATATTTAGGGAGATGTCTAATGTTCTCACAAAAATCACTGAGTTTACATTTCTATAGAATGTCATTTAAAACCTCTATAGAATGGGAAATTCCAAAGTAGAAAATATATCTGTTCTGGTGTTCCTAGGATTATAAGCCAAATCCCACTACTCTTACACATCTTAGACATAGTGCAAAAAGGGAACTTAAAAATAGGTTAACAAAGAGCATCTAAAAAATACAGATATTCCTGTGTCCCCAAAGCAGTGGAAGAACAGGCAGATCATACGGTCTGTTACAAGTTGTGAAGAGGACTTTGGCTCTCACTGTAACTTTGAAGAAAGATCACTGAAGGAAAGTGGAGCCCCGAAAGAATTTAAGAGCGTGGGACAGAGGCGTTCCTATGTGAGAGCAAGGGAAAGAAACTCAGGCTTCTTAGAAACCATTTCCATTGGAGCAGAGCTTCCAAAACCACATTTTAAGGTCTGGCTTCCTCCCTGATCCCTGAACCTCTCATCTTTATCATCCATTTAATTTACTCCCACTTACCTGGTTGTCTGGCTACTGTCTCACGTTTCTTCACACTCCAGGGCTCATTCCTTTGCTCTAGACAGGTGATCAGGTCTGGCTTAGAGATAGCAATACCTGTTTTATTTAGAGAAAAAAAGGACCTGCTTTATTTTTTTAAAAGTAGCATGATTCTTGCTCGGATTCTCCAGTTACCAACCTAGTACTGTGTTCACTAGAGAAATGAGGACATAACAGAAGATTCTAGAAAATAAATCCCAAAATACTGTTTCCTTACAGAACCTTTAGAATATTCTGCAGCTATTTTAAATGTATGAGTCCCTAGCTTCACTACCTAATACTACTGAATCAAAAACTGGTGGCGACTAGATTTTTTAGGGTGTGGGCAACACTATTTCTGGAATTGCCACTAATCTGAGGTAGCTGCATCACTTCCAGAAAGGAAGGTCAATGTCAAATAAAATACCTGGAGATTATTTTTTCTATACCAACAAATCCCCAAGTTTTCCTTGAAAGCAGAAATCCGAAACTCATTCATGCAAAGCAGAAATTCCCCAAAATATTCTACAATGAAGGAAATAAAATCCTTTGTGTCAAATAGAAATTACGCAATGACGTCATCCTCACCCAGGGAGACCAGGTTTCTGTAGTTTTCTAACATCACATCCCTATACAGATTCTGCTGAGCAGGGTTCAGGTAGCTCCACTCTTCAGGAGAGAACTCTATGGCCACATCCCTGAATATCAACAGTCCCTGGAAAAAAGAAAACACATACTTATCAAGTGTCCATGGGGAGAGTTCTTAATTTCATCCCAGGCACAAAGAGAGACAGAGAATTGGTTCTTACTTACAGAAGAGACTGAAATTATCAAATAATTGTAAACACAGAAATGTTCTCTAATGTATTCTCTAACTCCTAAGAAAGAGGATGGCAGAAGACGCACATAACCAGTATAGATAATCTACTTTTGTGAATAATACAGTATAAAATTAAGGGCATCAACACAGGCATATATATTTTTTCCTGCTATATTTATATCACACAGGATAAGTCGTAAATATTTCTCATATGTAGAAGTCATGATTCATCAGAAGGTACCCCTCAAATTTTAATGTGTACACAGTAAACTAGAGATCCGAAAATGCAGGTTCTGATTCAGAAGACCTAGGGTGAAGCCTGTCTGGCCCAAGGAAAATAGTTTTTCAAACATACAGGAAGCGGTAGAGCCTGTGTTTGTTTCAGTTTCAGTTTATCTAACCAGTAAACAAACATGAGAGGCTTCATTTTCCAAAGCAAGCTATAAACAAGGAGAATCTACAAAGAAGGAAGAGCTTCCTAATTAAATGTGATTGATGGCTTATACACATCAGTCAGTAAATCTCCCCAAGGTACAAAATAATAATGAGAAAAATAACTCTACAGTGGAAAAATCTGATCAACTATAGTAGGATAAATTGATATCAAGGATCACACACAGGAGGACACAAAATCACTGCTCTAACATTATTGGCCACAAAAATAGTAAATTACAATCTGATCCTAATCATGTAGCAACATCTGGCTTTTTTCCTTTGTTTTCTGAGACAGAGCCTTGCTCTGTTGCCCAGGCTGTAGTGCAACGGTGCAATCTCCACTCACTGCAACCTCTGCCTCCTCGGTTCAAGTGATTCTCCCACCTCAGTCTCCCAAGTCGCTGAGATTACAGGTGTGTGCCACCATGCCCAGCTAATTTTTGCATTTCTGGTAGAGATGGGGTTTCACCGTGTTAGGAAGGCTGGTCTTGAACTCCTGACCTCAAGTTATCTGCCCACCTTGGCTTCCCAAAGTGCTGGGATTACAGGTGTGAGCCATAGTGCCTGGCCAGAAACATCAGTTTTATGCAAAGTTCAAGCGATAGATATTTCCCAGGTTCTTTAATCTCCAACAGTGTATTTTAAAAGTGTTTCTTTAGTATCCTAAACGGGGTGTCTTCTAATTGTTCTCTTTTCAGAACTTTAAGTTATTCCAGGCAATTAATGCCATCCTCCTTAAATGTCCCTTTTCTTAATTCTGTTCTGCACAGAGCTGATGGGGCATGTGGATGAAATCTGGATTCTGTTCTGCACAGAGCTGATGGGGCATGTGGATGCACAGAGCTGATGGGGCATGTGGATGCACAGAGCTGATGGGGCATGTGGATGAAATCTGGATTCTGTTCTGCACACAGCTGATGGGGCATGTGGATGCACAGAGCTGATGGGGCATGTGGATGAAATCTGGATTCTGTTCTGCACAGAGCTGATGGGGCATGTGGATGCACAGAGCTGATGGGGCATGTGGATGAAATCTGGATTCTGTTCTGCACAGAGCTGATGGGGCATGTGGATGCACAGAGCTGATGGGGCAGGTGGATGCACAGAGCTGATGGGGCATGTGGATGAAATCTGGATTCTGTTCTGCACAGAGCTGATGGGGCATGTGGATGCACAGAGCTGATGGGGCATGTGGATGCACAGAGCTGATGGGGCATGTGGATGAAATCTGGATTCTGTTCTGCACACAGCTGATGGGGCATGTGGATGCACAGAGCTGATGGGGCATGTGGATGAAATCTGGATTCTGTTCTGCACAGAGCTGATGGGGCATGTGGATGCACAGAGCTGATGGGGCATGTGGATGAAATCTGGATTCTGTTCTGCACAGAGCTGATGGGGCATGTGAATGCACAGAGCTGATGGGGCATGTGGATGAAATCTGGATTCTGTTCTGCACAGAGCTGATGGGGCATGTGGATGCACAGAGCTGATGGGGCATGTGGATGCACAGAGCTGATGGGGCATGTGGATGAAATCTGGATTCTGTTCTGCACACAGCTGATGGGGCATGTGGATGCACAGAGCTGATGGGGCATGTGGATGAAATCTGGATTCTGTTCTGCACAGAGCTGATGGGGCATGTGGATGCACAGAGCTGATGGGGCATGTGGATGAAATCTGGATTCTGTTCTGCACAGAGCTGATGGGGCATGTGGATGCACAGAGCTGATGGGGCATGTGGATGAAATCTGGATTCTGTTCTGCACAGAGCTGATGGGGCATGTGGATGCACAGAGCTGATGGGGCATGTGGATGCACAGAGCTGATGGGGCATGTGGATGCACAGAGCTGATGGGGCATGTGGATGAAATCTGGACAGTACACAGTCCCTTCTTCACTGATACCCTGAGACCCAACCCCATCCCCAGTGGGAATCTTGGGCATCCACACTTTCCCATGTTGATCTGTCACAGAACATTTTTAATACTGCCCATCATACATCGATGGTGAGATTTGGTCATGACATATAAGAAGCCTGGATGGAGAGAATGGAGAGAAGATTCTGGTATACAGGAGGAAGGATTTTACAGAGCTCCTTGATTAACAATCTTAAGGAAAAAAAGGGGGAAGTAGTTGGAAAAAACATATTAGGGAGGTACATCGAGTACAGAAATAGATTTGCAAGTTCTCAACACATGACATTCCAGAAGAAAAAGAGGACACATCCCCTGAACCCAGACACATTCACCTGAGAACCAGCCATTTCTTCCTCTTCTTCCTTCTTCTCTGGGATTCCTTCTCAGGTGAGATTATCTGGACAAATCACACCTGCATTTGAGAATATGCCTTTAAAGGTGTCAGCACAACCTTTTCACCTGCAAGCAGCATACCTACAGGCAGAAGGCCCTGAAGCACAGAAGAGGGCACACTCCCTTTTTCTTTGTCACGGGAGGGAGAAAAAATGAGCTCCCACACAAAGACCAAAAATTTCCTGACTTCAGGTGATCTCCCCTGCCATGAACTCCCACAATTAAGGAAATATGGACCCTGGTGACCTACTCCTACCATACCCAAGTAGAACAGGTCCTCTGACCTCCTTTTGGAACTGAAGTTATATCTGGGAGCCCTCAAGCTTGACTCTGATCTCGCGTTGGAATCATGGCAGGGGGCATTTACTTAAAACAATGATGCCTCCATCCAGACCACAGACAGGATCTTTGGAGACGGTATGCATGATGGTAGTTCTCTAAACTGGCCATGTGATTCTAACTGGAAGCCTGGGCTGAGCACTGTCTCTCAGGCTTCAATGTACACAGAAATAAACTGGTATTCTCACTTGATATTCCAGGCCCCCCTCTGAGTAATGTTTCTACCGGTGTGAAAGCAGTCTGTAAACTGGCTTCTTTATCAGGTCTTCTGAGACTGCCCCCCCTTGGACTCCTTATCAGCAGCACTCAGCTAGGGAAGGCAAGCACAGCAGAGTTCCTTCCCAGCACTGGAATCACAACACAGATGCTTCTGACTGCAAGTGAGGACCACCAAGTGCCATCCTGAAAGATGGCATTCTCTGCTGAACCTTTAACGTTTACTATAGTCTAGGGAAGGCAGCAATGTCTGGGCAAGTCTGCACTGAGAAAACAACATGGACAGGCGCATTAATGCAATGTTTATGGAACATATACTACATGCTCAAAAGTATGTTACAGAGGACCGTGCCGAAACGTAATAATAAGTGAGGTAATTCCTCTAACACCCAGGTAGGTGGGTACTAAGGGTTCCATAATCCCCAGGATTTACAGGAAGGGCCCAGCTTTTCTTTTCCTGTTTCTCCATCACTGATTTTTAGGAAAAATAATGTATAGAGTCATTTTTTTTCTAGAGACGGAATCTGCTCTGCCACACAGGCTGGACTGCAGTGGTGTGATCTTGGCTCACTGCAACCTCTGCCTCTGGGTTCAAGCGATTCTCCTGCCTCAGTCTCCACAGTAGCTGGGATTACAGGCACCTGCCACCATGCCCAGCTAATTTTTTGTATTTTTAGTAGAGATGAGGTTTCACTGTGTTGGCCAGGCTGGTCTTGAACTCCTGACCTTGTGATCCACCTGCCTCGGCCTCCCAAAGGGCTGGGATTACAAGGGTAAGTGACCATGCCCGGCCAGAGCAGCAGATCCTTAACCCAGAGGAGGTATACCTGTCCCTAATTAGCTAAATCTTGAGTCAGAGAAAGGACAATAGTGCTTCCATATCCACTTTATAGATGGGTGTGGCTGTGACCACCGCTCTGCATATTTTGTGGCCCTAACCTTCCACTGCTGAGGTTCTTGTTTACATTTACAGATTCTGTCACCAGGCTCTTGTTATACCAGGAGCTTCTCACACAACAGTAACAGGTCCCTGGATTTGGAAAACTCAAAGGGTGCTACTCTGAAAATGGGGCTTTAAGACGTCTATGTTGGCCAGGAACAGTGGCTCATGCCTGTAATCCCAGCACTTAGGAGGCTGACGTGAGAATAGCATGAAGCCAGGAGTTCGAGACCATCCAGGGCAATGTAAGTGAGAGCTCATCTCTACAAAAAATAAAAAATAAAACTTGCCAAGTGGTGGAGTTTATCCCTGTAGTTCTCACTGTTGAGGAAGGACAATTACTTGAGCTCAGGAGTTTGAGGCTGCAGTAAGCTAAGAATGTGCCATTGCACTCCGGCCTGAGTGAAAAGAATGAAACGTATCTCAATAAATAAAGTTAATAAAAGCTTTAAAAAAGGGGAGAGGAGCAAAATTTATTCTCTTATTTTCTGTTAGGGAATTAAGCCTCTCATTTCTAGCTCCTTTCATACTTGGGGTGTACAGACACCTGCAGGGAGAGGCTCCCAGGAAGAACTAACTGGGCTTCAATGACCTACCACAGCCAAGTCAAGTTCAAATATTCATGGTCTTGAACTCATGGATACCTGAATTTCAGTAGATCTGGATTCAGTACTTGAGGGGGAGCCTGGACAAAGTGTGCATATCAAAGAGGGTTTGTGGGAAGGAAAAAGCAGAGAAGTGCTAACATGCACTCATGTTAAGTACTCAGCACAGGGTTAGTAAAGAAGCAGTTTGTTCTACAGATACTGGCCTAAGTGGGGTATGCTCCAGCTCGTTCTTGTGTCCATGGAGGCAGATGAGATTACAGTCATATAGTCCAAAGCTGGGTGGGGGCGGGGTGGAGGGATCAGGTTGCTGGGGGTGGGGATAGGCCAGGAGTCTTCTAGGCACCCATGTGGGTTTTTTATGGAAAACTCTCAAATCCAAGGTGTTGTGATGGGACTCCTGAGGGTGAAGCCTTGTCCTGGAAGGGACATGGCCATGTCACTGCTTAATGGGATGTTTACAAGCAGGTGAAAATCACGTAGTGGCAGCAGAGTGAAGAGAGGGGTGTGTCTGCAGAAGTCTTTGCTTCTAAGTCCTCAGTCCTCTCTGACTCTGAGAGAACTGGAATCAGAGGAGAATGCATGACGTGTGTGCAGAACAGAACCTCCCATTCCTGAGACACCCTGAGGTGCCTCCAGCCCAGGCCACTGTGACGTCTTTTTTCTCACACCAAATGTGTGGAGTTGCTGAACACCAACAGGGTGTCCAACAACTCAGTTCTGACGCCACCCAAAGTCAGCACAGACCCCACAGGTTCAGGACTCAGTCCCACAACACTGCCGCCACTGCAGAGCCCAGTCACATGTCCCCGGGGCCCACCAGAACTTCTAGGCTACTGCCTGTATCTCAGAAACTCCCAGAGCCGGGCGCAGTGGCTCACATCTATAATGCCAGCACTTTGGGAGGCCACGGTGGGCAGATCACCTGAGGTCAGGAGTCTGAGACCAGTCTGGCCAACATGGAGAAACCCAGGCTCTTAAAAAAGAAAAAAGAAAGAAACTCCTATCACCCTCTCCTCAAGTTCAATAATTTGACAGAGCTATTCACAGAACTCAGGAAAACACTGTACTTATGCTTACCAGTTTATTATAAAAGATACAACTCAGGAACAGTCAAATGGAAGAGCTGAACATGGCAAGGGAAATTGGTGGGCAAAGATGGCAGGTAAATAGTTGTGATTAATGAAATCCTTCAGCTCTGTGTTCTCCAAGAACAGCTTAATAAAAAGCAACACCTCTCTCATTATAACTTAGATGATGCTCCCTCTTATACCTATCACAAAGCCAGGCACAGATAATTCACATTTCTTCCCTATAACCAGTCAGCTCAACAATTTTGTCTTCAGTTGTTAGAACAAAATACTTATTAAACAAACTGCTTAAGATTCTCTCCTTTCTCCCAGGCCCCTGAATTTGTACCACCATCTGCTTGAGCTAACATATAACTCCTACTTATGACCCTCCTAAGAACAGGCCACTTTGGGAGTAAAACTTTTTCTCATCAGGATCTGACGTCCCACCTACATCGGGTCCTCTCACTCTCACCTTCCTTCTACTCTGGGTTGTTCCTCCGTACAAAAGAAAGCCCTGTCTGCCTAAGCTTTGAGATCCTGGAAGATACCATAGTTGGTGCTTCCCCTCTGTTGTAACACTCCTTTAGAATTAAGTAACTTCTTACCTAAATGTGAATTTGTTTTATTTGACAAAGTCTAGAAACATCCCCAGAACGATAACAGTTCCATCCTCAGAAAGTGCCTCCTGACTCCACTTCCATTCTGACCCAACGGCACCCACCTGTGGATCCCAGCTCTCCAGGGCTCTATGGCTCCTCTCGGTATCAAGGGCTCCTTTCACGCTGGGGTGTGCAGACTGGGACACCTGCAGGGAAGGCTCCCCAGCAAGAACTAACTGGGCCCTCAATGACCTTCTTTTGCAGGCTCAAGATTGGCCTTAACTCAGAGTCACTGGGCTCAGACTTCTATTTTCCAGTCAGGGTTATTCACTTAGTTTTAATGAGAAAATGCCCAGTGTCTGAAGAATCCAGCAAAACCACTCAAACACAGTGTTTATCTAAGAGAATAAAACTATAAGGCATTTATATTTTATACCTCAATAGAGACAGCGAAAGCGTCCATTAGTTTCAGACAATAAACATGTCAAATTATTTCCATAATTCAAATCACTTAGTAAACACACATATGAACATATCTAGGAGATGCCAAGTCTCATCCTCTAAAATTCAGTATTAAACTCACACATCTAAATAACAGAGATTATCAACTCCACAAATTCTCCACTCTTTAAAAAAGAGGAACTAATATTTTGATGAATCAGTGTAATTCGCCAATTAATCTACTACATTTACTTTGTGGAAATGTATTCATTTCCTACAGCCATACTGGAAGAGAGATTTTCCCTATCACTTTCCCTGGTAGCACTCCCACAGCTAAGCCCTGGGATTCTGTTTACAATCACCCTCCAAAAAAGAATAGGCCTGACAAGCTTACTGCACTCATTCTAGTGAAGAAAAAGGTAACTCAGTGAATATTTGACTATATATTGAATGTCTTTTCTGAAATCCGCCTCTTAAACATTTTCTTAATTTTGAAGCTCTACTGTTAAAATGCAATAGACAGTTAATAAAAAAAAAACTAGGGTTGAATTAAGTGAAAAAAGTTTTCAAGGTGTAAAACCCAAGAAGTGGCAATGCTGACCGGAATACAGACAAATCTGACTCAAGCGCCAAGTCAGGCCATCGTATCACTTAGGACATTCTTCTGTTTCCCCACTGAACTACTCAATGCCCACCTTCCCTGCTTGCCCAGGAGCCACTACATCGTGTCCCACTGTGTGCCCCAAGAGGTTTGGCTTTGCAGATTCTTGCACCACCTCACTGGAGTGGGTTTTCCTTGTCCTTTGGAACATTTTTTTTCCCCCTTCACAAGTCTGAGAGGATCCAGATGTCAGAAGTCATTTCTGTCTTTTCCTATCAATATCGGCATGCAACTGGCTGACCAGCAACCTGTCTCCAAGGAACAGAGAAGCTGGAGTGGGGTGAAGACAATCTTAACTTCCTGGGGTTAGCTCTGTAAACTAAGGGTAGAACGAGATTTCTCTCAGTCCCAGGGCATCCAGCTGCTCCCCTAAGAGGCTCCACCTCCATCACTGAGGTTGTCTTCCGGGAGGAAAGGAACGAGGGGTTAATATCCACTGGACATTCCCTGAGACAGCACTGCTGGGGGCATCCTGGGTCACACCCAGGCAATAATGAAACCCAGGCACTAAAAAGACTAAAGGGTGTCTGGGGACACATTACCTTGTACCATTTCCAAAGCAGAACGTCAAACCAAAGACATTCTGATAAGGTGTCTGTGCTTGGTGAAGATAAAAGAAGAGGCACAGAGATTTTTTTAAAAGCAGAGTGTCAGGAGATTCTTCTCTGTTCACATAAAATGTCTCCAAACAGAAAACAGATGTCTAAAAAAAGTGCCATCCAATGCTCTGTGAAAAAGTGACTAAAATATTGTGCGTGAAATGTACAATAAAGGACAAAGAGGCTGGGGGGACAGGACGGTGAATGTGAGGCCCCGCTTGCCCGCTTGCCACACATCTGCATACGCAGTGGAAACCAGTCCCCCCCCCCACCCCGAGTGTTTAAAATCGTTAACTAGCAGTCAGTAGTTAGACTCTAGTAGCACTAGGGCCACGGGTTCCTAAGAAAGCAAGCGATCTCAAATACACGTCTTGTAAATTACTACCTGAGGGGAAAACGACATCAGGCTGAACCAACCACAAACCTTACAGAACCAGGACACCTCCACCTGGACAGTCCCAGCGAGGCGAGGACCCAACCGCACCAGGTTCTGAACGCGGTTCGCTTCCTCCCGCACCTGGGCCTTTGCTCCAGGCACCCGCAAACCCGGCTGGGCGCTCTGCACTGACGAACAGTTCCTCGCTCAAATAAACTCTTAACATTTAAACCGCGACTCCCTTTTCACGTTTACCAGGCGAAAAGAGGGCCTGGGACCCACAGCGCCCCCACGGTGGCTCCTCCCGGGTCGGGGCTCCCCCAAGCTCCTCCCGTCGCCACCGCACAGCCGCGAGCGCACAGCTGCCGGCGACGGCCCCGGCCGGGCGGAAGTCGCGCACTGAAGCGGACCGGACGCCGGGCGCGGCTGGCGGCCCGGCCCACATCACATCCTGCGGCCAGGGGAAGCCAAGCGCCGGGCGGGGCCGGCGGGGTATCGGGTCCGCAGGCTCCGGAGGGAGATGTGGGGAGGCCTGGGGCCGTCCAGCCAGTTCCAGCCATTTCCAGCCATTTCCATCAGCCCCGCCCCACCTCGGGACCCCGTGCATATACCCACCATTTCCCAGCTTCCCGGCTGTCCAGGCCTCTTAGCTATGGATCTCCTGATACCTGCAGGACACCGGGCAAGAGCTGTGGCGCCCACCTGGGCGTCCCTGAGCAGAGCACGCGGAGCACAGACGCCGGCGCGAGGACCAGGCGAGACGAAGGCCCCGCCACATCCCGGAAGCCGCGCCCTTCTGTCCGGGTGTGCGCCTGATTGGACCGTTTCCACGTCAGCGTCCCTGATTGGATAGGGCTCCAGTCCCCGCCCCCTCAGGCCCTGAGTGACGGAGGGTGTGATCCGACGCCGGGCTGACGGCGACAAAGTAACAGGTTCTTGGCTGCAGCCTTTTCATGCAGGGCTTCCTCGTTGTCCTGGGCCTCGCCCAGCCCAGGGAGTATTTTCCTTTAACGTCTGTATAAGGTTATATTCATTTATAAATAATATACATACGTTATTCGCAAATGAAAACAATATAGTGGCAAGGATTTTAACATTTCAGATTTTAGGACCTTTCTGGCCCCTGGTAATTTGATCAGGCAGCCTGAAATTTCATAAAGGAGACAATCCTTTAAGAAATAAAATGTCCTGTAATCCCAGCACTTTGGGAGGCCGAGGCGGGTGGATCACGAGGTCAAGAGATCGAGACCATCTAGGTCAACATGGTGAAACCCGTCTCTACTGAAAATACAAAAAATTAGCTGGGCATGGTGGCGCGTGCCTGTAATCCCAGCTACTCAGGAGGCTGAGGCAGGAGAATTGCCTGAACCCAGGAGGCGGAGGTTGCGGTGAGCCGAGATCGCGCCATTGCACTCCAGCCTGGTTAACAAGAGCGAAACTCCGTCTCAAAAAAAAAAAAGAAAGAAAAAAGAAATAAAATGTAAGCCACATGTGAATTCTAAATTTCCTAGTAGCCACCTTTAAAACATTTAAAATAACAAGTGAAATTGATTGTCATTTAACTCAATATATTCAAAATATTATCATTTAAATATATAATCAATATATGAATGAACTATATAATTTTCGGTAGTCAATCTGTGAAACTCTGTATTTTGTCAAACCTTTCCAGCACGTCTCAGTGCAGCCACATTCCAGGCCCTCAGTACCCACACATGGCCAGTGGTTGTCACACTGAGCGCAGCTCTGAGGGAGGTGGAGGGCCTGAACCTTCATTTCCTCCCAGAAGTGAAAGATTGGTGCCTCCTTATCAACATCTCTCCCCAGGCCAAAGGCTGAAGGGACAATGCCCTAGAGAGAGCAAGGGCTGGTAGACCACTGCTGCCCCCCTGCTGTCCGTCTTCCTTCCAAAGATCAGCCAGTGAAAAAAGAACAGTGGAGCCCCAGGAGGACCTAATACCAAGTCTTTAGGTCTGTCCACAGCTTTGACTTCCAAAGTCAAAGCTTAGAAGATATAGAGAAAATAGATTAAACAAACTTCTTATGTTGGTATTTGGCCTTGGCCCTAATTAGAACAGACTATTGGTTATATTCTTCCTCCTGTGGTGTGGGAGACTGGGTGAATTTACCAATCACATGTACACATAGACATGTGGACATATGTGTCTCTACATAACTCATCACCATCTAACGAGATCCAAATTTAAATAAAGGGAAAAGAAAATCCGTACCTATAGGGTGCCTACTGTTTGCACGTAACTAGTAATCAGTCTCTCATTGAATTTTGACATCCTGTCTGTATTGGGTGTATGTATTAGTTAGTGATGCCTAACAAACCACCCAAAATTTACTAGCGCATGATTCAGCTGGTCAGCAATTTTAAGTTTAGCTCAGCTGGGCAATGCTTTTGGTCTCAGCTGGGATCCTTCCGATGTGTGGTCAAATGCTGATTTTAACTGTTTCTAGGGGTGAGTTGCCTGTCAACTGGGGCACCTTCATTCTTCTCCATGTGGTATCTCATCCCCTAGCAGGTTAATGTGAGCTTATTATCATAGAGATAACAGGATTCTGAAAGAAAAACAAAAGCACTCAGGAATTTTTGAGCCTAGGTCCCAAACGAGCACACTGTTACACGTTTTCTGTTGACCAGAGCAAATAAGACCAGCCAGATGTAAGTTTTGAAGTACAGCTTTTGCCTCTTGAAGGGAGCAGCTATAAAAGCACATTGCAAAGGGGACGTATGCAGGGAGGAATGGAGAATTTTTGCCATCAGTTTCATTATGCCTTTTCTTGCAGTTGAGGTTTATATAACTGTTCCAAGGCAAGAAACTTCCAAAACCCCATAGCTACTAAGCAGCTGTGTTGGAATACAGACTCAACTCTGACTAACTGCAAAGCCCATGTACCTCCATAGACCAACCACACTACTCATGCAACTTCCTGGTTCTTCAAGGTTCTAGAGAGTTACACTTCTGCAGGAGAAGCAGAATCCTTTTGGTATCTGTGCCCATATTTTACTGTTTATCACTGGCATAACCCCTCAAGGAACTGCAGAAGCATCTTGGAAGGATATGGAATATTTAGGAAAATAGCTGGGGAATGAATTTAGGAAATCAAAGGCAAACAACATATTTATTTTTCATCATAGGAGACTTTGAAAACATATAATGTATTCCATATATCTGCAGATTCTTTTCATTTTTGGGTATTTTTAGGCTGCTTATGATTTTTAACACAGACTAAAACTACTGTGCCTGAAATAACCTCTTATTCTGGAAGCAAGTGACATAAAGATAGGTCTGCTGATAAAGACATTTTCTTCTGCTGCAATTCAGCAAAATATCTGAGTACATCTTAAAGTTACCCTTAGAGTTTTAACAGGGCCAATTCATAGGCAATGGCTCAGAAGCATACATGGTCCCGCAGGGCTTGTGACTGGCATCTGGGTTGTTCAGACTTCTTTTTTATTTTCACTAACAGTTCTTTGTCAACAACGTCTTTGGCAATTGTTAGTTTCATTCAGCAGCTTGTCTTTTCCTTAACAGTATCTTTTGCAAAACAAGACTAAAGTCCAATTCATCAATTTTGTCATTCATGAATCATGCTTTTGGTGTTGCGTCTGAAACCTTATTGTCAAACCCGAGGTATCCTAGAGTTTCTGTTGTCTTATCTTCTAGAAGTTTCAAATTTTGCATTTCACATTTAGGGTTTTTTTTCCCTCTTTTTTTGGACACTATTTACCCACTGAACATTTAGGTTTTTTATTCATTTTGAACTAACTTTGTGAAAAAGGCAAGGTTTTTGTCTCATTTATTTCTCTGCATATAGATGTCTAGGTGTCAAGCAGTATTTGTTGAAAAACTACTTTTTAAAATTAAATTTCCTCTACTCCTTTGTCAAAGATCAGTTGACTGCATTTTGTGGGTTTATTTCTGAATTTCCTATTCTGTTCTATTGATCTATTTGTCTATTCTTTTCCAAATACCACGCCATCTTGATTACTACAACTTTATAATAAATCTTAAAATCATGTAATATGAACACTAGAAATTTACTGTTCATTGTTCTGTTAACCATTCTGGATTATGTGTCTTTCCATATAACTTTTAGGGTTAATTTTTCATTATTGACTACATAACTTTTAAAGAGTTTTAATGGGATTGTTTCGAATCTATAATTCAAATTGGGGCAAACCAACATCTTTTTTTTTTTTTTTTTGAGATGGAGTCTTGCTCAGTCGCTAGGCTGGTATGCAGTGGCCCCATCTCCACTCACCGCAACCTCACCCTTGTGGGTTCAAGCAATTCTCCTGCCTCAGCCTCCCAAGTAGCTGAGATTACAGGTTCCCACCACCACACCCAGCTAATTTTTGTATTTTTAGTAGAGATGGGGTTTCACCATGTTGGCCAGGCTGGTCTTGAACTTCTGATGTCAGGTGATCCACCCACCTTGGCCTTCCAAAGTGCAAGGATTACAGCTGTGAGTCACTGAGCCTGGCCACGTTCTTTTCTTTCTGATTGAAGTAATCCCTTCAGCATTTCAGCCTTGGTGTTGATTAAATCTCTCAGCTTTTGTTTGGGAAACTCTATATTTCTCACTCCCAAACATTCTTCATATATTTGAAGAATATTTTTGCCAGATATACTACTTTTAGGATAAAGGGTTTTTGGGGGATTTTTGTTTTTTTCCTCAGCACTTTAAATATATTATGCCATTCTCTTCTGGTTTGTACGGTTTCCACTAAAAAGTCTGCTGCCAGACATATTAAAACTCCATTGTGTGTTGTTTCCTTCTGTTGATGACCTTTGGGAGTTTGATTATTAAACACCTTGTGGTTGTCTTCTTTGTGTTAAGTCTGCTTGATGTTCTAACATATAACCTTCTTTAGTGAATGTTGGTATGTTTCTCTAGGTTCGGAGAGTTCTGTGTTGTTTCTCTTTCTCGCCAACAATTCCCATGTTGGTCCTTTTGAGTCTATATTGTAGGTATGCCTCATTCTTTTTTATTCTTTTTCTCTTTAGTCTCCTCTGTCTGCATATTTTCAAATAGTCTTTCTTTATGCTAATTCCTTTGCTTGATCAATTCTGTTATTAACAAACTTTAATGCAAGTTTTAGTATGGCAGTTGCATTTTTCACCTCCAGGATTTCTGCTTGATTTTTTAAAATTATTCCAGCCTCTTCATTACATTTATCTGATAGAATTCTAAATTCCTTCTCTGTGTTATCTTGAATTTCTTTGAGTTCCTTCAACACAGCTATTTTGAATTCTCTGTCTGAAAGGTCACATATCTCTGTTTCTTCAGGACTGATCTCTGTTGCCTTATCTAGTTCATTGGGTGAGGTCATGTTTTCCTGGATGATCTTCATACTTGCAAATGTCTGTCTGTGCCTAGGTGTTAAATCATTAGGCATTTATTATAGTCTTCATAGTCCGGGCTTGTTTGTTACCATTCTTCTTGGGAAGGCTTTTCTGATATTCAAAAGGACTTGGGTGTTGTGAGCTAAGTTTTATCTGCTTTAGGGGGCACCCTAAGTCCACTAATGCTGTGGTTCCTGCAGACTCATGGAAGTACTGCCTTGATGGTCTTGCCACAAGATCTGGAAGAATTCTCTGATTTATAAGGCAAAGACTCTTGTTTTATTTTCTTACTTTCTTCTAAACAGTCTCTCTTTCTGTTCTGAGCCACCTGGAGCTGGCAGTGGAGTGACACAAGTACCACTGAGGCCACCCCTTCCAGAGCTGTGCGGGGTCAGTCCCAAAGCAAGCACAGAGCTGGGTCTCACCCACGGCCTGCTGTAACCCCTTTCTCGCTACAGCCTGTTTGCTCAAAGCTCTGGGGCTCCACACTCAGCATGTGGCAAAGCCAGCCAAGCCCATGTTTGTTTCTTCAGCGTGGTAAGCTACCCCAGGCAGGAATGTGTCCAGAGGTGCTGTCTGGGAGGCAGGGACTAACGTCAAAAACCTTAGAAGACCACCTAGTGTCCGACCGTTCTGCAGCTGGGCTAGCACTCCAGCCGTAAGATGCAGTCTTTTCCACTCTTCTTCTCCTTCCCAAAGGCAGAGGAGCCGCACCCCATGTCTCATGGGGAGTATTCCCTAAAGGCCCCAGTGCTCCCCCCTCAGCTCATGGTAAATTTTGCCTTGCCTAGACTCACCCTTAAGGGCAGTGGGCACCCCTCTGGTCCAGGGCACATCTAGAAATGCCATGTGTGTTAGTTTATTCTTACATCTCAAAACATAATCATGCCTTCCCAACAGTGCCCCAAAGTCTAAACACATCCAAGCATTAACTCGAAAGTACAAAGTCCAAATTCTCATCTGAAACAAAGCAAGACTCTTCCACCTATGAACCTGTAAAATCAAAAAACGAGTTAGTTACTCCCAAGATACAATGGGAGTATAGGCATTGGGTAAATACTCCAGTTCCAAAAAGGAGTCATTGGCCAAAAGAAAGGGACTCCTGGCCCCTTGCAAGTTTGAAACCCAGCAGGGCAGTCATAAATCTTAAGGCTCCAACATAATCTCTTTTGACTTTATGTCTCAAATCTGTAGCACACCAGTGCAAGGGGTGGGCTCCCAAGACCCTGGGCAGCTCCACTCCTGTGACTTTGCAGGATTTATCCCCAGTGGCTGATCTCACGAACTGGTGATGATTGCCTGTAGCTTTTCCAGACACAGGGAACAAGCTGCCAGTGGATCTACCATTCCTGGGTCAACAGAATGGTGGCCCCCTTCTCACAGCTCCACTAGGCAGTGCCCCAGTGGAGACTCTGTGTGTGGGCTACACATTTCCCCTTCATAGTATAGGTTCACCATGAGGGATCTGCCCCTGCAGCAGGCTTCTACCTGAATACCCACGCTTTCCCATACATCATCTGAAATCTAGGTGGAGGCTCCCAAGCCTCAACTCTTGTACTCTGTGCACCCACAGCTTAACACCATATGGAAGCCACCAAAGCCTATGGCTTGCACCTTCGGAAGCAGTGGCCTGAACTGTGCCTGGGCCTTTTTGAGCCAAAGCTGAAGCTGGCATGGCTGAGATGCAGGAAGTTGTGTCCCAAGGCTGTGCAGGGTGAGCCCTGGTCATGGTCCATGAAACCATTTTTCCCTCCTAGGCCTTTAGGCCTGTGATGGCAGGGCCTCTTGCCAAGGTCTCTGAAATGCCTTTGAGGCCTTTTCCCTATTGTCTTAGCTATCAGCACTTGACTTCTTTTTACTTACACAAATTACTACAGCCTGCTGAATTCCTCCCCTGAAAATGGGCTTCTCTTTCTTAATTTCTTCTTCTACAAAAAAAGGGATATATTTACAGAATGTGCAGGTTTGTTACATAGGTATACGTGTGACATGGTGGTTTGCTGCACCTATTAACCTGTCTTCTAAGTTCCCTCCCCTCACCGCACAGCTTCCAGCAGGCCCCGGTGTGTGTTGTTCCTGTCTCTGTGTCCATGTGTTCTTATTGTTCAACTCCCACTTAAGAGTGAGAACAAGCAGTGTTTGGTTTTTCTGTTCCTGTGTCAGTTTGAAGCTGAGGATGATGGCTTCCAGCTTCATCCATGTCCCTACAAAGGACATGATCTCATTCCTTTACTCTTTTTTTGAGATGGAGTCTTGCTCTGTCACCCGGGCTGGAGTGCAGTGGCACAATCTTGGCTCACTGCAACCTCTGCCTCCTGGGTTCAAGTGATTCTTCTGCCTCAGCCTCCTGAGTAGCTGGGAGTACAAGCACACACCACCATGCCCAGCTAATTTTTATATTTTTAGTAGAAACAGGTTTCACCATGTTGGCCAGGCTGGTCTCAAATTCCTGACCTCCTGATCCATCTGCCTCGGTCTCCCAAAGTGCTGAGATTACAGGTATGAGCCACTGTGCTTGGCCTCATTCCTTTTTATGGCAGCATAGTATTCTATAATGTATCTTTATCCAGTCTATCATTGATGGCATTTGGGTTTGATCCATGTCTTTGCTATTGGAAATAGTGCTGCAATATATGTATGCATGTGTCTTTATAGTAGAATGACTGATATTCCTTTGGGTATATACCCAGTAATGGGATTGCTAGGTCAAACGGTATTTATGGTTCTAGATCCTTGAGGAATCACCATACTGTCTTCCACAATGATTGAACTAATTTATATTCCCACCAAACGTGTAAAAGCATTCCTATTTCTCCACAGTCTCACCAGCATCCATTGTTTCCTGACTTTTTAATGATCGCCATACTGACTGGCATGAGATGGTATTTCATTATGGTTTTGATTTGCATTTCTCTGATGATCAGTGATATTGAGCTATTTTTCATATGTTTGTTGACCACATAAATCTCTTCTTTTGAAAAGTGTCTGTTTATATCCTTTGCCCACTTTTTTTTTTTTTTTTTTTTGAGACAGAGTTTTGCTCTTGTTACCCAGACTGGAGTGCAATGGCGCGATCTCAGCTCACCGCAACCTCTGCCTCCTGGGTTCAGGCAATTCTCCTGCCTCAGCCTCCTGAGTAGCTGGGATTATAGGCACGCACCACCATGCCCAGCTAATTTTTGTATTTTTAGTAGAGACGGGGTTTCACCATGTTTACCAGGATGGTCTCGATCTCTTGACCTCGTGATCCACCCACCTCGGCCTCCCAAAGTGCTGGGATTATAGGCGTGAGACACCGCGCCCAGCATCCTTTGCCCACTTTTTGACGGGGTTGTTTTTTTCTTGTAAATTTGTTTATGTTCTTTGTAAATTCCGGATATAAGATCTTTGTCAGCTGGATAGATTGCAAAAATTTTCTCCCATTCTGTAGGCCTCCTGTTCACTGATTATAGTTTCTTTTGCTGTGCAGAAGCTGTTTAATTTATTAGATCCGGTTTGTCAATTTTGGCTTTTGTTGCAATTGCTTTTGGTGTTTTAGTCATGAAGTCTTTGCCCATGCCCATGTCCTAAATGGTATTGCCT
The DNA here is from genome assembly GCA_031835075.1 of Saguinus oedipus. NCBI lineage: Eukaryota > Metazoa > Chordata > Mammalia > Primates > Cebidae > Saguinus > Saguinus oedipus. The sequence goes on along the minus strand of CM063188.1, from coordinate 863,365 downwards.
AGGTTTTCTTCTAGGGTTTTTATGGTTTTGGGTTTTACATTTAAGTCTTTAATCCATTTTGAGTTAATTTTTCTATAAGGTGTAAAGAAGGGGTCCAGTTTCTGTTTTCTGCATATGGCTAGCCCATTTTTGGGCTTTTCTTTTCTACCACATGATTGGGCTGCAAATTTTCCAAGCTCCTATGCTCTGCATCCCCTTTAGGTGTTAGTTCCAACTTCAGATCATTTCTTTGCTCATACATATGAGCAGAAGTTTTTGGAAGCAACCACTTTACTTCTTGAATGCTTTGTTGATCAGAAATTTCTACCACCAGATACCCTAAATCATCCTTCTCAAGTTCAAAGCTCCACAAGTTTCTAAGGCAGATACATAAAGCAGCCAGTTCTTTGCTAAGACCTAACAAAAGTGACCTTTGCTCCATTTCTTAGTTAGCTACTCATTTCCATCTGAAACCTTGACATCTGGACTTTCATGTCCCTGTCACTATCAGCATTTTGGTGACAACCATTTAACCAATCTGTAGGATATTCCAAACTTTCCATTATCTTCCTGTCTTCTTCTGAACCCTACAAACTCTTCCAACTTCTGCCTGTTTCCCAGTTTCAAAGTCACTTCACATTTTCAGGTATCTTTATAGCAATGACCCACTCCTCAGTACCAATTTTCTGTATTAGGCTGTTCTTGCTTTGCCATAAAGAAGTATCTGAAACTAATTAATGTATAATAAAAAGTTCAATTGGCTCAGGGGTCCACAGGCTGTAGAAGAAGCATGGTGCTGACATCTGCTCAGCTTCTGGGGAGGCCTCAGGAAACAGTCATGGTGGAAGATGAAGGGGGAGCAGGCATGTCACATGGCCAGAGCAGCAAGAGAGAGATGGGGAGGTGCTACATGCTTTTAAATAACCAGATGTCATGAGAACTCACTCACTATTGTGATCATAGTATCAAGGGGGGATGGTGCTAAATTATTCATGAGAAGCCACCCCCATGATCTAGTCTCCTCTCAGCAGGCCCCACTCCAACTTTAGTGATTACAACTGAACATGAAATCAGGATAAGGACACAGATCCAAGCCAAGTTCTTGAACTGAGGACCTCAGGAGCCTGCTTGGCGGCCAAGCTGGTACCCAGGGTGTAAAATAAAGTCCCCTTTACTTTCCCTCTGCTTTTCTCAGAGTCTCGCTCCACAGCCACACAGATGGTAATGTGCTGAATCTCACGTAAAGCCAGAACGTCTCAGAGTCCCACCATGACATACTGCCTGGGTATCACTGCTCCTTATTCCGGGCCCAAGGGCTCTTCAGTTAGCAGGTGATGACTCCTGGAAGGGCTGTGTTCGTCCCGTCAAGGTAGTGGGTTCCCTTCTGAACCCATGTGTGTCTAGAAATGTTGGCCAGGAGCCAGGGCTTTGAAAAGGGACCTCACAACTCTGACTAGTACCCTATTCTGCTGTGGCTGAGTTGGTGTCCAAGCTGCAAGACAAAGTCCTCCTACTCTTCCCTCTCCTTTCCTGAGGTGGAAGTAGGTGTTCTCTTTTAGAACTACAAACTCTGCAGCCTGGGTGTGGGGAAGAGGTAATGCCAGCACTTCCTGAATTGCTCCAGCTGGTGTCTCAGTAGGTCATGTGCTCCCACAGTCCACTGGCTACGGACCAGTTCAGCACAGGAACTTGCCTGTAGCCTAGACTGCCTTTCAAGTTTATTTAGGGCCCTGGAGCACTTCAGCCTGTGACAGTGAGGTCTGCAGGTTTGGACTGCTGGGACTGGTGATTTCCCTCTGGCTAGAGCTGGTTTATATGCCCCTTCCATTGGTGGGCTTCAGCTGAGTTTTGTCCCATTTTGTTTTCTGCTATGACAGAGCGGCACTGAGACCAGTGCCCCACAGTGTTTGCACTGTGCTTCTCTGCAGTGCACAGAATCACCCTCTGCACCATGCCACAGCTGCCTGGCAATGGGGCAGGGATGGTGTTTGTGATTCAAGACTGCTTTTCCTACCTCTTCAATGCCTCCTTCAGCAATATGAAGTTAAAACCAGGTACTGTGGGTTTACATTTGATTTTTAGTTCTTATAATGGTGCTTTTTTTGTGTAGTTAGTTGTTAAATTGGTGTCCTTGCAGGGAGAATGATTAGCAGAGCCTTCTATTCTGCCATCTTGCTCTGCTCCTCACTTAATTTTGCTTCATACTTAATTTTTACTTATGTTTACTTATATTCATTTTACTACATTTAATGTGACTTATGCTTAATATTACTATGCAGATTAGTTTAAAATCTCTATGTAGTCAAATATATTAGTATCTTCCTTCATTGTTTCAGGATTTGAGACATAGTGAGAAAGTTTTCCATGCTCCCATTTATACAGTGATTCATTTGTGCATTTTCTTCTGGTATTTTTTTTAAAACTAGAATTAAAATATATGAAACCTTTGCTATTTGTACTCATTTGCTTTTATGGTTTATAAAATTATTTAAGCTTTATTCTTGGCCATATTACTGTCTAGTTATTCCCACATAACTTGTTTTAATGTCTTCCTTCATTGCTTTAGATATCACCATACGTTTATTCGTTTTCAACTGGATCTATTTTCATTTTCCTAGAGGGGTTAATCTCTTCCACTGGAAAGTCGATTATTTTTAATAAGCTCCTAGTTTACATTTATAATGTTTTATAAAAGGTTTTCCCATAGATGTTAATAGATACAAATGATCTGTTTTTTCCTTTTGATACCATTTCTGTTAATATTTGGTACCAATGATTTATTTACTTCATAAAACATATATGGAATTTGATTATATAAATATATTCAATTAGCATATGCACCCCAAAAATATACATATTATATATCAATAAAAGGTAATTTTAAAAAAAGTTTTGAAGTTATCCTTTTTTTGTCAAAAAGACCAATTTTACAATATTTATATTTTTGAAACAAGGATTTCTTTATGACTAATATTTACTCTGTCTTAAAAGTATTTTGTGCTACATAAAAATCATTTTATTTTTGTTTTGTTTACACTTATTCATTTGATATTAACAATTATGTCTTTGAAATTTTGTAATGTCTAAAAAGTATTATTTAGCTGAATATATCCATCAGTCTTTAGGGGTATGGGCTAAATTTTCTCCCATAGGCAAAAATGTGGATGATTCACATGAAGAAAAGCAGCTCATAACAGTTAACAAATAACAGTAGTGACATGGCGGAGGACTCCTTCAAGGGAGATGTGCAGTTGGCAGGCAAACTTATGAGGACCACACTGAAAAGGACTCACCAGTTGGGCACGGTGGCTCACGCCTGTAATTCCAGCACTTTGGGAGGCTGAGGTGGGTGGATCATGAGGTCAGGGGTTCGAGACCAGCCTGGCCAACATGGTGAAACCCCGTCTCTACTTAAAAATACAAAAATTAGGGCTGGGCGCAGTGGCTCAAGCCTGTAATCCCAGCACTTTGGGAGGCCGAGGCCAGTGGATCACGAGGTCAACAGATCGAGACCATCCTGGTCAACATGGTGAAACCCCGTCTCTACTAAAAATACAAAAAATTAGCTGGGCATGGTGGCGTGTGCCTGTAATCCTGGCTACTTGGGAGGCTGAAGCAGGAGAATTGCCTGAACCCAGGAGGCGGAGGTTGCGGTGAGCCGAGATCGTGCCATTGCACTCCAGCCTGGGTAACAAGCATGAAACTCCGTTTCAAAAAAAAAAAAAAAAAAATTAGCCAGACATGGTGGTGTACACCTGTAATCCCAGCTACTCGGGAGGCTGAGGGAGGAGAATTGCTTGAACCTGCGCCACTGCACTCCAGCCTGGGTGACAGAGTGAGACTCTGTCTCAAAACAGAAAACAATGGCTCACCAGGTATGAAGGTCTGGAGTGCTTTTAGCACTTTCTGCAATGGAAAGGAGGGGTTGCTGTTGGATGTCTCGGTTCTTCAGCTGCTGGAAGTCCTTAGAGGAGAACATAAGATGGTCCCCCCAGAGTAAGGTATGTAGACCAAGTAATTATATGCCACGTTTATGTTTTCTTGTCAGTATGTTGAACTAGTTTGGTAACCTGGTTAATTATTGCCAACTCAGAATATAGGCACATTTAAATATCTTGATTTCCATAGCATCAGGGCAAGGATAAATCGTGACTGAAGAAGTGTTGGGTCTAGGGTAAATATGCCTTGTGACTATGCAGACTTCACGTGAGAAAGTCTCTAAAGGAGAAGCCACTGCAATAGGAGTTACTACGTTTCTTGTGAATGCTATAGGCTGCATATTGTTGGTTATGTAGAATAGCTAACAGCTCTCCCCTGTAGGACCACAGCTGAATCCTACTGTTCTGCAGGGAGGTGGTGGCCTGTGATGTAGGATGTCCATTACAGAGCTATTTCCATTCTGTATGAAAGACTGAGGTGGGCGGATGACTTGAGGCTAGGACTTTGAGACCAACCTGGCCAACATGGTGAAACCTCATCTCTATTAAAAATACAAAAATTGGCCGGGCATGGTGGTGCGCACCTGGAGTCCCAGCTACTAGGGAAGCTGAGGCAGGAGAATTACTAGGGAACCCAGGAGGCGGAGGTTGCGGTGAGCTGAGATCGTGCCATTATACTCCAGTCTGGTGACAACAGCGAAACTCTATCTCAAAAAAAAAAAAAAATACAAAAATTACTGAGGTGTGGTGGCATGTGCCTGTAAACCCAGCTGTTGGGAAGCTGAGGCAAGAGAATCGCTTGAACCTGGCGGGCAGAGGTTGCAATGAGCTGAGATCTGTGATTGAATTCCAGCCTGGGTGACAGCAAGATGAAAGAAGGAAGGGGAGGGGAGGGGAGGAAAAGGGGAAGGGGAAGGAGAAGGGGAACGAGACTGGGAACGGGAAGGGGAAGGGGAAGGAGGAAGGGAAGGGAAGTGTAATAGAACAGAGTTGAACAGAATAGGAGTGGAGTGAAATGGAACCGAATGAGTGAAATGGAATGAAATAGGACAAATTGGAATGGAATGGAGTGAAATAAAGCAGAAGAGAGTTGAACACACTGAAACAATGGAATGGAGTGAAGTGGAAATGAAATGCACTAGACGAATAAATTGAAATAAAATGGAATGGAGTTGTACAAAACAGAATATAACTGAACATAATAAAATAAAATAGAATGCAATGGAGTGGAGTGGAATGGAGTACAGCAGAATGGCATAGAAGGTAGCAGAATGCAGTGGAAGGGAATTGAAAAGAATGAAATGGAATAAAATAGAATGAACTGGAAAAATGGAATGGAGTGGAGTAAAACGGAATAGAATAGAATGGAGTGGCGTGGAATAGAGTGGAGTAAAATGAAAAAAATGGAAGAAAATAGAAAGAATAAAATATGATGGAGTGAAATGAAGGAGTCAAGTATAATGAAGGGGAATAGAATGGAATGGAGTAGAATGGAATAAAATAAAATGAAATCATTTACAGAATGAAATGGAATAGGATACGCAAAATGAAATAGAGTGGAGAATAGGGTAGGATAGGATAGAATGGGACAAAATGAAGTAGAGTGGTGTGGAATGGAATGGATGGAATGCAGGGCAGTGGGAAGGAAAGAAATGGAGTAGAACGGAGTAAGTGAAACGGAGTGCAAAGGAGTGGAGAGGAGGGCTGCATCTTGTAAGGACCTTTTCTAGTGGAGACTCTGCAGAGGTCCAAGGTAGGGCAGGGCATCACATAGCAAGGGGGTGGAGTGCGATAGCTCAGGTCTTTCTTCCTTTACTTATTAAGCTGCCAGCTCCATTCCCACGATAACCCATTAATCAGCTAATCCATGAATGAAAAATTCATTCATGAGTGCAGAGCCCTCATGGCGCAATCACCTCCTAAAGGTCCCTTTTCTCAACACTGCCACATTGGGAATTACATTTTGACATGAGTTTTTGTGGAGACAAGCCATGTTCAAACCACAGCACTGGGGGAGTGCATTTCCCTTTAAAGTTGAAGGGGTAGAGATTGCCTAGGACATACAGCAGAGAAATCCAACAAGAAAAAAATAATTTTTGTTTGTTTTGAAACAAGGTCTTGTTCTGTCACCCAGGCTAGAGTGTAGTGGCCTGATCTCAGCTCACTGCAGCCTCAGACTCGCAGGCTCAAGAGATCCTCCCACGTTAGCCTGGGAGTCAGGCTGATTTCCATTCAGTCAGTAGCTGGGATTACAGGTGCATGCCACCACACCCAGCTAATTTTTGTATAAAAAGGTTTTTAAATTTAATTTAATGTTTAAAAATGTACTCAGGGGCCGGGCATTTTGGCTCACACCTGTAATCCTAGGACTTTGGGAGGCTGAGGTGGGTGAATTATCTGAGGTCAGGAGTTCGAGACCTGCCAGACCAAAAACCCCATCTCTACTAAAAATAGAAAATTTAGCCAGTCATGGTGGTGCACACCTGTAATCCCAGCTACTTGGGAGGTGGAGGCAGGGGAATCACTTGAACCCATGAGGCAGAGGCTGTACTGAGCTGAGATCATGTTATTGCACTCCAGCCTGGACAACAGAGCAAGATTCCATCTCAAAAAAAAGCTTCAAAATTCAAAAGGACAAACCAAAATAACAGGAAAAGTCTCCCTCTGACCGTTTATCACCTGGACCCTGAGTTCCCTTTTCCAAAGGAAATGATGTTAACCTTGCTGTGTAAATCTCCCAAAAATATTTTATACACACAATAGCATGTATATATAGCATATATAACTATATGTGTGTTGTACTAATTTCCTACTGGTGCCATAAAAATTATCACAAATTTAATTGTTTAAATTTTAACTAGCTAGGTGTGGTGGCACGCACCTGTAGTCCCAGCTACTCCAGAGGCTGAGATGGGAGGATTGCTTGAGTCCAGGAATTCAAGTTTGCAGTAAGTGATGATCATGTCACCGCAGTCCAGCCTGGGTAACAGAGGGAGAACCAGTACCAATAAAGAAAAGTACATATGTAATGTTAGCTAAGAATTATTAGACACATTTATTTATTTTTGCTTAAGACAGAATCTCACTCTTGGTTGCCCAGGCTGGAATGCAGGGGCATGATCATGGCTCACTGCAGCCTCGACTCACTGGGCTGAAGAGATCCTCCAGGCTCACCACCAGGCCCAGCTAATTTTTTTTTTTTTTTTTTTGAGACGGATTTTCGCTGTTGTTACCCAGGCTGGAGTGCAATGTCACGATCTCGGCTCACCGCAACCTCCGCCTCCTGGGTTCAGGCAATTCTCCTGCCTCAGCCTCCTGAGTAGCTGGGACTACAGGCACGCACCACCATGCCCAGCTAATTTTTGCATTTTTAGTAGAGACGGGGTTTCACCTTGTTGACCAGGATGATCTCAATCTCTTGACCTCATGATCCACCCGCCTCGGCCTCCCAAAGTGCTGGGATTACAGGCGTGAGCCACCATGCCTGGCCAATTTTTTGTATTTTTAGTAGAGATGGGGTTTCACCACATTATCCAGGTTGGTCTTGAACTCCTGGACTCAAGTGATCTGCCTGCCTCGGCCTTCCAAAGTACTGGGATTACAGGTATGAGCCGCCGCACCTGGCCTGTTTGTTTATTTTTGAGATGACATACGGTAGTGTGACCCAGGCTGGACTTGAACTGTGGACTTAAACTACCATCCCAATTAAGCCTCCTAAGTAGTTGGGACTATATAGGCTTGTATCACCACACCCAGAATATTATTAAACACCTCCTAGATCCAGGTGCTTTTTCAACTCTGGTGTGACAAAGACATGAGCTCACAATTATTACGGCATCCAGCCAAACAGCAAGGATTAAAAATGAATACGGGAAGTTATCTCCCCAAACCACTGTCTTGTTTTGTCTTATGAATACAGCATGTCTGATTCGTAATTCATTCACAGACCACTTTCACTATATTGCCACTGCGAATACCACCTGTACTGTGTCAAATAAAAAACAATCCAGACTTGGTAAGGAGTCACTTACTAGAAAAGGATTATTACAAGGGGAAGTGGGAGGGGCTGCTGTAATAGGAAGAGGGGGACTATACTCCCACTGTGAAATCTGCCAGCATCTCAAACGTTGGGTAGAAAGGGGTTTTTCTTCTAGAGGGAAGAGTGACTAAATCTAGGAAGAATGAAGTGTGGGGAAATGGGAGGAGCCACATGAAGTGGAGTGAATGGAGTAGTCAGAGAAAGTTTTACCTGGCGACCAGCTTGTTCTTAGGAGGGGCCGGCTGCTGCCTCAGGTTGAGGGTGGGTTCAGGTTCACAGTCCTGGGATCCTGGGAGAAGGAGAGTTTGGTTAACAAGCACTCCGTTCTGATGCATCAGTGAGTATGTTGGTCAGCCTAATGATTTGTGGGGCAATGAGTGGGAATTTGGAAGGTCTGTGTGTGACCTTGTGTCAGGTCAACGAGGGGACACCCTCAAGCCTTCTCTAAGTTATATGAGGAAGGGAAGTTCTTTGCTGTGTCAACTGATATTAAGGCTGTTAAGGCAGACATAATTTTATAAATGTTTTGTAAATCAAAGAGTATCTGAAACAAGTCTTAATTTAGGAAGTTTATTTTGCCAAGGTTGAGGACGCACCCATGACACAGCCTCAGGAGGTCCTGGTGACATGTGGTCAGGGCACAGGAGACATTGGACATCAATCAGTACATGGGAAATGTACATCGGTTCAGTCCAGAAAGGTGGGACCACTTGAAGCGAGGAGGGCCTTCCAGGTATATATATAATAGGTAGGTAAGAGACAAAGGATTGTATCCTTTTGAGTTTCTGATTAGCCTTTCCAAAGGACATAGATGTGCATTTACCTCAGCAGAGGGATGACTTTGAGTTCTGCCTGCCTTTGTCCACAAACTGTGAGGAAAGTATGTAGTTTTTTGTTTTTATTTTAAAACTTAGTAGCTATTTTTTTGGAATAGAGTGGGAGGCACGATGAGATGTGAGGAACTCAGTGCAAAGATATTCTAATCAGGGACAGGATGTCAGCCACGAATCATAAGACCTTCTCCAGGTGGTTAATTTGGACCTGTAGGTCATCAGCTGGAAGCCACTTCCAGGACACAAAGGGTGGTGGGAGGATTGTTTTAATTCACATTCCCAGGGATCAGGTAAAGTCACCATTGTCAACCAGTACACTTGATGTTCTTCCTTTTAATAACTAATCAGGTTCTTTAAAGAAAGTTTCAGATTGCTCATACAAAAGGACAACTGGTGGCATTTGCCATAAACAAAGGGGGCGTGACGATGGACTCAAAGAAAACAAACAATGCTATTAAACTGGAGACACTGCAGTCCAGCTGCGTTTATGAGTTTGCCTTCGTTAAATACTGGAGATTAGTAAGTGTCAAGGAAGCCATGAAGACATCCTAGCACTGAGGGTCCACTGTGTGATCTAATCAGAAGAGCTGCAGAAAAGAGTAACTTTGCAGTATACGATTTAATGTTTTTAATGCTACACCCATTCACCAACTAAAATTATCTCAATAATTCCCCACTTTGGGAATCCCAAACAATCCATTAGGATGCCAGTGAAAATTTTCCCATCAGTTTTTTAAAAAGTAAACTTCAGTTTTTAGAACAGCTTTACACATTCAGAAAAATTGGTAAACGAATACAGAGTTCTCATAAACTCTGCACTCAGTTTCTTCTATTGTTAATATTTTGTTAATGTATTTGTTGGGTACATGTTATAATGAATGAATCAATGTAGCTATGTTACTAACTAAAGCCCAAGCTTTCTTCAGATTTCCTGTTTTCACCTAGTGTCTCTTTGCCATTCCAGGACGTTGATCTAGGACGCCTCCTTACACCCAGGCCCAAGCTTTCTTCAGATTTCCTCTGTTTTCACCTGTCTTTTTACCGTTCCAGGACACTGATCTAGGACGCCTCCTTACACCCAGTTGTCCTGACTTCTTAGTCTCTCCTTGACTGACAGTTTCTCAGACTTTCCGGTTTTTGATGACCTTGATGGTTTTGAGGTATTGTGGCATTTTGTAAAATATCCTTCAACCAAGGTTTGTCCGATGATTTTCTTTTTTTAAATAGAGATGAGATCTTGCTACGTTGCCCAGGCTGGTCTGGAACTCCTGGGTTCAAGTGATCCTCCTGCCTCAGCTTCCCAAAGTGCCACTTTGCCCAATCTGTCTGATGATTTTCTCATGGTTAGACTCCAGTTTGGGATGGGGGATAGTTTGGGGTTGGAAGATCACAGAGGTAAAGAGCCCTTCTCAGCACTTCATTATCAAGGGTTCAAACTGTCAACTTGACTTCTCATTGTTAATGTTGGCCTTGGTCACCTGCCTCTGGTAATGACTGTCAGGTCTGTCCACTGTACAGTGACTCTGTTCTCCTTTCCACACTGCATAGTTGGAGAGGCAGTCACCATGCACAGTCCACACCTAAGGGTGCAGCGTTATGCTCCCACTCCTCAAGGGCAGATCATCTATGTAAAGCATTTGGAGTTTGGCAAAGGTGATATCTACTCCCCATTTATTTATCCAATCGTTTGTTTATAATAATACAAACTCCCTCTTGACTTTTAAATGCCCAGCCAGTCCTCTGCATCCAGCCTGCCTTGTCTGTTTTTGTTTTTTGATGTACGTACGAGTCCATTTTCACACTGCTATAAAGATATTACCTGAGACTGGGTAATTTATAAATAAAGGAGGTTTAATTAACTCACAGATCCGCACGTCTGGGGAGGCCTCAAGAAAGTTACAATCATGGTGGAAGGAGAAGCAAGCACCTTCTTCACAGGCAGCAAGACAAAGAGACAAAGGAGGAAATTCCAAACACTTACAAAACCATCAGATCTTGCAAGAGCTCACTGTCACCACAACAGTATGGGGGAAACCACCCCCATGATCCAATCACCTGCTCGGCTTGACGCTTTGGGATTACAGGATCCTCCCTCAAAACATGAGGATTATAAACTGAGATGAGATCTGGGTGGGGACACAGAGCCAAACTCTATCAATGTATGTTCTTGCTCTGTCACCCAGGCTAGAGTACAGGGGCATAATCAAGGGCTCAGTGCAGCCTCCACCTCCAGGGCTCAAACAATCTTTCCACTTCAGCCTCCAGAGTAGCTGGGACTACAGGCAACACGCCACCATACCTGGCTAATTTTTGTATTTTTTATAGAGATGAGGTTTTGCCATGTTGCCCAGGCTAGTCTGGAACTCTAGGGCTCAAGTGGTCCGCCTGTCTCGGCCTCCTGAAGTGCTGGGATGACAGGCCTGAGGCACGACACCTAGCCACATGGCTGTGTGTGCTTTTTCCCCTGACCACCTCATCTACTCTCAAAACTACAATGACAGCAACAGGGCAAGACCCCCAACTTTTCCCCAGCAGCCTAAAGCTCCTTTGTTCTTTGGACTGCACGTTCAGCTGCCTCCTGCCGTGGCTGCCCTTCACGCTCTGCATGTTCCACATGGAACTGCTGCTGCAACTCTCCCTCCTCCCCAAGACGTCGCCCGTGTTCATGTAGAAACCTGGAAGCTTCCCTCCCAGCTTGCCACCCAAATACCTCCCAAATCTCTGTACCTCTCTTCACCCATGCTGTTGACTCCAAACTGTTTCACGCTGGAATCTCACCTGTCCGAGCTCAGTGGCCTTGAAACTCACCTTAAATCCCCCAGCGCTCCCTCTCCCTAGCACCCCACTATCTTCTCCCTAATACTCCACTGTCGCCCCTGCCCCCCAATATCCTTCTCCTATAACCCGTTTCTCCCTCCTCTACACCCCACTACAGCAGAGCCACCTTTAAAAATACAAACTTTGGCCAGCAAGGTGGCTCACACCTGTAATCCCAGCACTTTGGGAGGTTGATGCCAGGAGTTCAAGACCAGCCTGGGCAACTTAGTGAAATCTTTTCTTTATGAAAACTAAATTTAAAAACTATTCAGGCATGGTGGAGTGTGCCTGTAGCCCCAGTTACTTGGGAGGTTGAGGTAGGAGGACAGCTTGAGCCCAGGAGTTTAAGGCTGCAATGAGCTATGATGGTGCCACTGCACTCCAGCCTGGATGGCAAAGTGAGACCCTGTCTCAAAAAATAAAGTAAAAATACAAACCTGGTTACGCTACCTCCCTGCTGTGATAGGCTCTCAAGGTACATTCCAACCAGATCTGTTGCCACTCTGTCCCTTGTTCCCAGAGCTTCACGGGTCCTCCTGAAGTCCAGCCATGGACAGCCCTTGTCCCTTGTTCCCAGAGCTTCACGGGTCCTCCTGAAGTCCAGCCATGGACAGCCCTGCCTACTCCTTTTCCCGTGCTGCCTTTTTTTCATTTTCCACATCTTCCTTTCAAAGTCACTTCTCTTGGAAGGCTTCTCTGACCCTACAGACTATGGGAAAATTCTGTTACATCTCTATGTATTCCTAATCTGTAACTCTTATCAAAGCGGTTATATAAAAATCATTTACTAGAGTTCATTACTTTATGACTTTAATTACTGTTAGTATACAGCAGCTCCGCACACTTTGAAATGCCCAGACTCTAGACAGGCTGCCCGAGTTGAAACCTTGGGTCTGCTGTGTATCTCTAGGCAACTTCCTCTACCACTCTATGCCCCGTCTGTAAAATGGGCATAATTTTGCAGGGTGACCATGAAGATTCAGTGAGCTGCTATGTGCCAAGCTCGTCCAAGAGGGCCTGACATTTCAGCAGCTGCCACGGGAGGTAAATGGTGAATAACGCAAGTCTGTTCTTCCGAATCATAGGAAGACTCCTGAGTCTTTTTCCGCGGCCTGATCATCATCTACCAGAGTGAGGGCAGTTTGAGGTAAGAAAATCTGGAAGAAAAAGCATCACTGGCCACGCTCACCCTCACCCTCAGCCCCCTAGCTCAGGTTAAGGGCTTGCAGGCCCAGCGGCACCTCTGTCCTAGACACCTCTACAGACTCCTAGGAAATTGCTCAGAGCCACACAGCCATGGTGAGGCTGCAGTCGGGGGGGGCCCACACAGCCATGGTGAGACTGCAGTCAGGGCGGGGCCCACACAGCCACGGTGAGGCTGCAGTCAGGGCGGGGCCCACACAGCCATGGTGAGGCTGCAGTCAGGGCTGGGCTCACCCCCGGGTCTCACCACAGGACTTGCAGGCCTCTCTAGAAAACAGACAGGCAGACTGGAGATTGGAATGGGGAACTGAATAGCCCTAAGATAGTGGCACATGAGTGTTTCCATGACGTATGCTGGAAAGTCAATTCATTATCAATACGAAGAGAGAGCAGGATGCACCGCCACAGGCAGACCTGGGCCCTCCCCGAGCCTCTGCTGCAGCACGCTTGCAGTAAACCGGTCCCAAAAGTGATGCTTTGGGGTTGCAAAGAGAGATGCCCCTCTGAGGAGACAGGAGGGAGTGTGAGGGTCACAGGGCAGCAGAGCCAGAGCACCCTGGACTTGCCTGTGCCCCTTTCCAGTGGGGCTGGTGGCTGCGATGGATGACTGAGCAAAGGAGAGGGCATGGGTGGCAAGTATGGCTCCCAGGCACTTCCAGGCAAGAGAAGTCCTCCTATCCGAAGTCCCTTCTCCCCACCCCATTTCAAAAGACCGGGCTCTTCTTATTAAAAACCATTGTTTTCTTCTCTGGATGTGTCCTGACTTCACCATTACTGCCAGGCCTGAGGCTCAGCAGACGTCCTATATTCAGCCAAGCCCTGAGACCGAGCACAGCCTGGGGAGGGCCCAACCACTAGAGCAGCTCCAGGCTCCACTTTCCCTGGGGGCTCAGGAAGGGGTGACCAGGCGGGTAGGAACTGCCCAGTTTCAGCCAGGCCTTCCTCATAAACTTCTTCCCACCCAGCCATAAGATGAAAAAAAGTACTTCGCTTCTTCACACTTAAAACCCAGCTGAGAAAAATCTCACCCCCTCCATCCTGACAAAAACAGTAACGACATCACTCACCCATTCACTACTCTCAGTGTCCTGTCCATCACTCACCCGTTCACTACTCCGAGTGTCCTGTCCATCACTCACCCGTTCACTACTCCGAGTGTCCTGTCCATCACTCACCCATTCACTACTCAGAGTGTCCTGTCCATCACTCACCCATTCACTACTCAGTGTCCTGTCCATCACTCACCCATTCACTACTCAGAGTGTCCTGTCCATCACTCACCCATTCACTACTCAGAGTGTCCTGTCCATCACTCACTCATACACTACTCCGAGTGTCCTGTCCATCACTCACCCGTTCACTACTCCGAGTGTCCTGTCCATCACTCACCCATTCACTACTCAGAGTGTCCTGTCCATCACTCACCCATTCACTACTCAAGAGTGTCCTGTCCATCACTCACCCATTCACTACTCAAGAGTGTCCTGTCCATCACTCACCCATTCACTACTGAGAGTGTCCTGTCCATCACTCACCCATTCACTACTCTCAGAGTGTCCTGTCCATCACTCACCCATTCACTACTCAGAGTGTCCTGTCCATCACTCACCCATTCACTACTCAGAGTGTCCTGTCCATCACTCACCCATTCACTACTCAGAGTGTCCTGTCCATCACTCACCCATTCACTACTCAGAGTGTCCTGTCCATCACTCACCCATTCACTACTCTCAGAGTGTCCTGTCCATCACTCACCCATTCACTACTCAGAGTGTCCTGTCCATCACTCACCCATTCACTACTCAGAGTGTCCTGTCCATCACTCACCCATTCACTACTCAGAGTGTCCTGTCCATCACTCACCCATTCACTACTCAGAGTGTCCTGTCCATCACTCACCCATTCACTACTCAAAGTGTCCTGTCCCCACAGGACGGCGACTACATCTCTCAGGTTTATTCCTCCTCCAGCTTGAAGCCCCTGTGAGGACCGTGCGGCTTCCCCACTGCTCTGCTGCAGTCTGAGGGCGAGGCACGTAGGTCCCTGCATCTGCTGTGGCGACAGCAGGAATGAGGCTGCAGGAAACGGTACAGCCGAAACCCTGTCTGTTACCTCAGAGAAAACATTTAACTAAGATGTCCTCAGTGGCCAAAGGAGGGCTCTGGACAGCTTACTGTGTCTCTTTCAGCTTTAACACTCTGGATTCCTCTGTTCCTAGACAAGGTCTTACTGTCACACAGGATTCTTTCAGCTTTAACACTCTGGATTCCTGTTCCTAGACAAGGTCTTACTGTCACACAGGATTCTTTCACCTTTGACACTCTGGATTCTTGTGTTCTTAGACAAGGTCTTACTGTCACACAGGCTTCTTTCAGCTTTAACACTCTGGTTCCTTCTGTTCTTAGACAAGGTCTTACTGTCACACAGGATTCTTTCAGCTTTGACACTCTGGATTCTCTGTTCTTAGACAAGGTCTTACTGTCACACAGGCTTCTTTCAGCTTTGACACTCTGGATTCTCTGTTCTTAGACAAGGTCTTACTGTCACACAGGCTTCTTTCAGCTTTGACACTCTGGATTCTTGTGTTCTTAGACAAGGTCTTACTGTCACACAGGATTCTTTCAGCTTTGACACTCTGGATTCTTGTGTTCTTAGACAAGGTCTTACTGTCACACAGGCTTCTTTCAGCTTTAACACTCTGGATTCTCTGTTCTTAGACAAGGTCTTACTGTCACACAGGATTCTTTCAGCTTTCACACTCTGGATTCTCTGTTCTTAGACAAGGTCTTACTGTCACACAGGCTTCTTTCAGCTTTAACACTCTGAATTCTCTGTTCTTAGACAAGGTCTTACTGTCACACAGGCTTCTTTCAGCTTTAACATTCTGGATTCTCTGTTCTTAGACAAGGTCTTACTGTCACACAGGCTTCTTTCAGCTTTGACACTCTGGATTCTTGTGTTCTTAGACAAGGTCTTACTGTCACACAGGATTCTTTCAGCTTTGACACTCTGGATTCTTGAGTTCTTAGACAAGGTCTTACTGTCACACAGGCTTCTTTCAGCTTTAACACTCTGGATTCTCTGTTCTTAGACAAGGTCTTACTGTCACACAGGATTCTTTCAGCTTTAACACTCTGGTTCCTTCTGTTCTTAGACAAGGTCTTACTGTCACACAGGCTTCTTTCAGCTTTAACACTCTGGATTCTCTGTTCTTAGACAAGGTCTTACTGTCACACAGGATTCTTTCAGCTTTAACACTCTGGTTCCTTCTGTTCTTAGACAAGGTCTTACTGTCACACAGGCTTCTTTCAGCTTTAACACTCTGGATTCTCTGTTCTTAGACAAGGTCTTACTGTCACACAGGCTTCTTTCAGCTTTCACACTCTGGTTCCTTCTGTTCTTAGACAAGGTCTTACTGTCACACAGGATTCTTTCAGCTTTGACACTCTGGATTCTCTGTTCTTAGACAAGGTCTTACTGTCACACAGGCTTCTTTCAGCTTTAACACTCTGGATTCTTGTGTTCTTAGACAAGGTCTTACTGTCACACAGGCTTCTTTCAGCTTTCACACTCTGGATTCTCTGTTCTTAGACAAGGTCTTACTGTCACACAGGATTCTTTCAGCTTTGACACTCTGGATTCTTGTGTTCTTAGACAAGGTCTTACTGTCACACAGGCTTCTTTCAGCTTTAACACTCTGGATTCTCTGTTCTTAGACAAGGTCTTACTGTCACACAGGCTTCTTTCAGCTTTGACACTCTGGATTCCTCTGTTCTTAGACAAGGTCTTACTGTCACACAGGCTTCTTTCAGCTTTAACACTCTGGTTCCTTCTGTTCTTAGACAAGGTCTTACTGTCACACAGGATTCTTTCAGCTTTAACACTCTGGATTCTCTGTTCTTAGACAAGGTCTTACTGTCACACAGGATTCTTTCAGCTTTGACACTCTGGATTCTCTGTTCTTAGACAAGGTCTTACTGTCACACAGGATTCTTTCAGCTTTGACACTCTGGATTCCTCTGTTCTTAGACAAGGTCTTACTGTCACACAGGCTTCTTTCAGCTTTCACACTCTGGTTCCTTCTGTTCTTAGACAAGGTCTTACTGTCACACAGGCTTCTTTCAGCTTTAACACTCTGGTTCCTTCTGTTCTTAGACAAGGTCTTACTGTCACACAGGATTCTTTCAGCTTTAACACTCTGGATTCCTCTGTTCTTAGACAAGGTCTTACTGTCACACAGGCTTCTTTCAGCTTTAACACTCTGGTTCCTTCTGTTCTTAGACAAGGTCTTACTGTCACACAGGCTTCTTTCAGCTATGACACTCTGGTTCCTTCTGTTCTTAGACAAGGTCTTACTGTCACACAGGATTCTTTCACCTTTGACACTCTGGATTCTTGTGTTCTTAGACAAGGTCTTACTGTCACACAGGCTTCTTTCAGCTTTAACACTCTGGTTCCTTCTGTTCTTAGACAAGGTCTTACTGTCACACAGGATTCTTTCAGCTTTGACACTCTGGATTCTTGTGTTCTTAGACAAGGTCTTACTGTCACACAGGCTTCTTTCAGCTTTCACACTCTGGATTCTTGTGTTCTTAGACACGGTCTTACTGTCACACAGGCTGGAGTACAGTGGCATGATCAAGGTTCACTGCAGCCTTGACCTCCCTGGCTCAGGTTATCCTCCTGCCCGAGCCTCCTGAGTAGCTGAAACCACAGGTGCATACCACCAGGCCTGGTTAATTTTTGTATTTTTTGTGGAAATAGGGTTTTGCTATGTTGCCCAGGCTGGTCTCAAATTCCTGTGCTCAAGTGATTCGCCTGCCTCAGCCTCCCAAAGTGCTGGGATTACAGGCATGAGCCACCACACCCAGTAACACTCAAGATTTTTACTGAATGTGAGCCAGTAATATAGTTTCGAAACACATTTTAAAATATTTTTCTTCCCTCCTTTCTTTCCAGTCTCAAGATATAACCTTGAAACAAACTAAAAACCTTTTTCCTTAGTCTTAAAATACAACCTTGAAATGTACTCTGAAACTCCAACCCCTTCCGTTTTCCACTGTATACTTCTTTACCCCATGCACCTTTATCTAACCATATGCTTGTTAAAACATTCCAGGGTTTAAAACACACCAAGTATGCAGGTCCAGCTGTGAAATCCTCCCCAACTTACAGATTGCCTCAAGATCGATAATCTATTGCCTGATTGTAAGCAGCATATAAAGGCTCTGGCTGCTCACCGCTTGTGGAAAGAAGCCAAAATAATGAGTTGGCCCAGCATTATGGCTCACGCCTGTAATCCCAGCACCTTGCGAGGCTGAGGTGGGCAGATCACTTGAGGTCAGGAGTTCAAGACTAGCCTGGCCAACATAGCGAAACCCCGTCTCTACTAAAAAATACAAAAATTAGCTGGGCATGGTGGCATATGCCTGTAATCCTAGCTACCATAGAGGCTGAGGTATGAGAATTGCTTGAACCCAGGAGGCGGAGGCTGCAGTGAGCTCAGATTGTGCCACTGCACTCCAGTCTGGGGCATAGGGCAAGATTCTGTCTCATAAATAAATAAATAAAATGAAGTTATTGTAGCTTGAGACTAAGGGTTTTGAGGAGGAAAAGGAAAAGGAAAAAAGTTTTAAAACGTGGTTTGAGGCTTGGCTGCTAAGCTGCTCAGTCACATGGCCATGGCAGCTGTGAAGACAGTGCCAGCCTGTGCTCAAGGTAGGCATCACTGCAAGACACCGCCATGCACCCCGCACAACTGCAGCCCGCCTTTCACATCAGGCTTCCCTTCTTTAAGCCCCTCCCTCGGCCCAGACTTCGGAAATGGTTTCTTTAAGGCCTTGGCATTTCCCACCTGCTAGCATTTCATCAATAAAGCTGCTTTCCTCTTACCGCACCTTGCTTCTTGTGAGCAGCTGAACTTGAGTTGGTTACATGAAGATAACTATTTCCTGAGGGAATGTCACCTTACTGTGGAAACCAGAACATGGAGGGCAGCTTTGGTTTCCTGTAGTGGAAGAACACGATTGATTACCTGATTCTGAGATTTAAATCCTCCCTTAGGGCCGGGCGTGGTGGCTCACGCCTGTAATCCCAGCACTTTGGGAGGCCGAGGCGGGTGGATCACAGGTCAAGAGATCGAGACCATCCAGGTCAACATGGTGAAACCCCGTCTCTACTAAAAATACAAAAAATTAGCTGAGCATAGTGGCACACGCCTGTAATCCCAGCTACTCAGGAGGCTGAAGCAGGAGAATTGCCTGAACCCAGGAGGCGGAGGTTGCGGTGAGCCGAGATGGTGCCATTGCACTCCAGCCTGGGTAACAAGAGCGAAACTCCATCTCAAAAAAAAAAAAAAATCCTCCCTTAAAAGAACAGTAGTAGTCTGAATGGGGCCCCCCATGAAGATCTTTCCCCTGGGACCTGAGATGTGGCCTTATTTGGAAAAAGGGTGTTTGCAGGATACCTAGTTGATACCAGAGACTGGCGTCTGGGCAGTGGCAGCTCTCCCCAGCACCTGGACGTGCTGGTTTCCAAGCATCCACTTGGATGGAAGTTCTGTTTTCCAAGCACCCACTTGGATGGAAGTTTTGGGAGGCAGAAGTGATGGGGTGCAGCTCTATCCAATACATATCAAACTCTCATTTTGCAGGAGCAGGTTATCTGAGACCCCAAGCTGGATGAGGCAAGCGGACACAGTCAAAGAGGTCTCTGCCCTTGGTGGTCAACAGTGGAGACAGTGGTGAGAAGGGAATGCATTGGAAATCATCTGCCCTCTTCTTCTCAACTGTAATGCAGGTCTGCACTTACCATCTCCAAGCCCCAACACTGCACACCTGGCTGTTACTGAATCTAACTGGGATCCACTCGTCCAGCGCAGTCAGGCCAAATATCCACACTGAGGTTTATGCCAGGAGAAAGGAAGGGTTTATTTGCAGGATGCCAAGCAAGGAGAATCAGGCAGCTCACACTGAGTCTGTCTTCCACAGCGGCCGGCAAGTAAGGGTTTTTAAAGGCGAGGTGGCTGGTGCCAAGGCAATGAGTTGCCTCGACTGCTCAGTCAGTTACACATCAATGCCTTGTTCTACTCATCCCCCACTTCTCACTACTGCATTTGACTCGTCATTTAAAAAAGAAAAGAAAAAAAAGGAGAAACATAAAGGCAGGGGTAAATTTTAGGAAAGCAGAAATTACAGGCAAATTCATGAATTAATCCATTGAAATGAAGTCTTGGTTTAGCCTCGAAAGGGCAGGGTACTTTGAAGTGGAGGCTTACAGGTCACAGGTAGAATTCAGACTTTCTGATTTGTAGTAGGTTATAGAAGAGGAGCTTGCTTTAAAATTCGGGGCTGGAGGAAGAGAATGTTAGGTCTGGCCCTTGGGAATGACTTCCTCCAGGCCGGTCAGGAGGAAATTTAAGACAACACCGGTCAGAGTTTAGTCCTCAGGACTCCTTATCTTACCTGAGGTTTCTGTGCCAGTGAATCCTTGCCCAGCAAGGAGCGTGCCTTTGATATGCGAACTAACCCATCCAGACCCGAACCTCCAGTATCAGACCTGACCGACGTTCCTCTGCCTTATGCATCCCAGAGTCTGGTGCAATTAGGAACCATCTCTGTAACCCAAAGCCCACAGAAATTTTTCAAACTAGTCAATCCTAGACTATTCACTTTGCCCTGCCTTGACTCTGTCCAAGGAAACCCCAAAAAGACAGTGGCCCAAACCTTCTCCTTGCTCGTGTCCTCTGCCTCCTGCCACCTGGTCTTTCCTGTGTGGCCCTGTATGGCCTGCTGTGCCTCCTGTCTCTAGGACCTGTAAGCAGAATAAACTTTGTCTTTTCCTAAGACTCTCCTTTGTCTTCTCTTGTGGCTACACTTGACTGATCACATAAAAAAGTACAAAACAGCAGGTATCCAACCTCACCACGTTTTGACACGGTGTACCAAAACCAGTAAAATGGGCCAGGGTAGACACAAACATAGCAAGACATTTTTTTAAAGCAGGTGATGGGGAAAGGGTGGTTCTCCTGCCATTTGGTTGTGATTAGAAGACAGACCTTTGTCATGGTTATCAGCCTGCCTGTGATATTCCTGGCTGTGGCCAAGATGTGTGAGGTAATCCCACTTGCATGTATTCCTGAGGAATCTGCTTTCCCACACTTTCTTAAGAATTTTGCATCTGCTCACAGGGAATTTCTATGGCTTCTCTGTACTTTGGTGATTATATGTACATTAATCATGGTGACCTGGTTATAGGCTACGGTTTCAAGAGAAGATCAAGTTCCCAACTGGTATTTGATGGGCAAAATAGGTATAAATGGACCCCATGGGCTTTGCCCTTATGAGCGCCCAATCCCTCCCAACCCTCCCCCAGATGCTGGGCTGCTGAAATTCTACTGGCTGCCCCCAGACGGGTCTGGGCTGCTGGAGGTACCTGGTCTTCCAGCTGTCCCCTCAACACGCCTCTTCCTGTGGCCAGTCTGCCCTAAGCAAGTTTTGTGACCTCTAGCCTTGTTGCATGGAATAGTAGACGGTAAAACCGACCATCACTTTTAAGACCAAACAGTAACAGTGTTTGTTGCTAATATTAAGTGTGTCTGGAGGCTGGGTGTGGTAGCTCACACTAACAGTCCCAGCACTTTGGGAGGCCGTGGTGGGAGGAACTCAGTTTAGGACAGCCTGCACGAAATAGTCAGACTGCCTCTTAGGAAAAAAAAAATGAGCTTGTTTGATGGAATTTCTGAAGTGCTATAATCATCACTGAACTGCATACATAACTCTGCTAGCACAAGTACTCGTGTCTGGTCCAAACTCTGCTTTTGGCAAAGGAAGGGAAACCATCTCACCGAAGTGTGACTTGGACAAGATCTCTGCCTTCTCTTTCCTTTGTGCCACAGTGTGATTTAGGACTGATAGGGACCCTCCCACCAGTGGTCTCATCTTTTATTTGTTTCTTCTTCTGAGGCAAGAGCTGGGGAGATAGAGAAAACGGAAAAATGGCTAACGTTAGGTTAAAGTTGTGGTGTGACCAGGAGTACAATCTACCCTGTGTATGAAACAGTTATTTATTCTTTTGAGGAGCGGCCAGATCAGGTGACCAGAACTATCTAAAGCCTACATGTCCTAGAAAACATCAGATTTTCACCTTTTGGCTGTGCTTCACATTTTACCTCTTTTTGAGATGGGGTCTTGCTCTGTTGCCCAGGCTGGAGCACAGTGGCACTCCACCGTTCACAGCAACCTCTGTCTCTGAGTTCAAGGGATCTCCCCCGCCTCAGCCACCCAAGTAGCTACAGGAATGTGCCACCACAGCAGGCTAACTTTTCTATTTTTTTTTTCCATACAGATGGGGTCTCACTATGTTGCTCAGGCTGGTCTCAAACTCCTGAGCTCAAGCAATCCTTGTCTTGGCCTCCCAAAGTGTTGGGATTACAGGAATGAGCCACCATGCCTGGCCACCTTCTACTTTTTAAATGAAAAGCCTAACACGAATATTGATTCAGCTAGTGAGTTTTTATTATGGATCTGTGGGTTTGTGGCAATGCCAAGGGATCAGAGGAATGAAGAGAGAGGATGTTCCTCAGATGGGGTCTCAACCTCCAGAGCAAGGTGGAGACATAGCTGCAGACAGCTGCCCAGCCCCTGGGGTGGGAGGGAAGAACTGAGGGGCAGCTGTTCTCAGGGAGACAAAGATCACTTTGCTGCAGCCCCCCACACCACTGTGGTGGAAGGTGCTGGTTGGGCTGGAGGGTTGTCAGACCTCTCCTCAGAGCAGGTGACCCTAGCTGCTCCTGCTGCATAGGATAAACCGGGTTTCAGCTGCATTTCCCAGGGGGATTTCCAATTCCATTTCCTGAGGTGCCTTGGTTGGCTCTGGATCGGTGGTAGGAACTCAAGAGACAGCCTCCCTGTAGTTTCTAGTTCCCTCACATTCCCTTCGTCACTTTCTCGTTCCTGATGTGGTTTTACACATACAATACAGGGGTAGGTAGAACAGTGTTCCTCTATGAGTCAGATGTCTGGAGCAGGAAGGTAAATAGCCTTCCCAAGGCCTCAGAGCTCCTGAGAGAATCCTCAGGAGAGGTAGCATCACACAGGCAGGTGGGGTAAATGTGAACCCAGAGCCTGGCTTCTACTTGGAATTTTCCCCACTCCTTGGCCTTAAAAATCCAATTTCTCCCTTGTCCAGATAGGTTGATATAAAAGACAAACTATTTAGAAACTAAAAGCCTCAACAGCTTATTTCCTGTTCAAAGTATAACCAAATGGTTTTATTGCATTTACTGTTCCTGGGCATGTAGATGCATCTACACAGAAACAGTAGTTGTGATTATATAATCTAGTCATGAGTTTGGGGCTGAGGCTTTTTGATTATTTTTGAGTCAGGTCTCATTCTGTCACCCAGGTTTTTGTGCAGTGGTGTGATCTCGGCTTACTGCAACCTCTGTCTCCCAGACTCAAGCAATCCTCCCACCTCAGCCTCCAGAGCAGCTGGGACTGCAAATGTGCACCACCACACCCAGCTGATTTTTTGTATTTTTGGTACAGATGGGATTTTGCCATGTCGCCCAGGCTAGTGTCAAACAACTAGGCGATCCACCCACCTTGGTTCCCAAAGTGCTGGGATTACAGGCCTCTGTGCCTGGCCCAGAAGCTTCTTAATGTGAAAATTCCATGACAAGGAGCACCAGGAACTTTGCCTGGCTTACTGCCTGTTGGTAGGATCTGACATATAAATAATACAAAAGACTCATCTGGCCTCACTTGCAGTTTAAATCACTGTTACACTACAGGCTTGATGCCCTCAGGCTGACCCTAGCCAACACAATCAGCTTTTCAGGAGTACCATGTTTTAAACTGCTTGACGTTTCACGACATACTGTCACCCCCAGTCCAGAACCCCAGGTGAAGACAGAGCTCCAGCTGGCCTGCCCAGCCCGCCAGGAGGCAGGGAGGGAGGGGAATTTGTCAGCCTTTAAGGCTACTGAGTAAGATTCTTCCAGGCAGAGGACACCCGTGCTGAATGCCAACACCTGGGTCTGAACCCTGCCTTCGATGGCATTGTGAGCAAGCTCGCTCGATTGTACTGACTCATCTGTGAATTAGGAATGACAGCATACCTCACGTTTACCTGGAGTCGTGGGTTGAATTCTGTCCCTTTCAAATTCCAATGTTGAAGTCCCAATCTCTAGTACCTCAGAATGTGACCTTACTGTTGAAGACTTGCTGCGGCCATAGATGAGGTTATACTGGAGTCGGCGGGATGGGCTCTAATCCGGTATGACTGGTGTCACACACAGCAAGAGTGCCATGTGGAGATGAAGGCAGAGACTGACGCTTCCACACACCAAGGAACGGCAACTGCCAGCAAAAGCACGAAGCCGCTTCTCCCTCACAGCCCTCGAAGGCGCCAGCTCTGACAGTGTCATCTTGGACTTGCAGCTCCCAGAACTGTGAGGGAATCCATCCCTGTTGTTCTAAGCCAGCCAGTGTTAAAACATACCTAGAAAACTGACACCAGCAGTCCGAGCTAACGCATACGTAAAGTGTGATGCCAGGGGAGGTTCTGTTCTGGAGCTTGGCTCACCCAGACAGGAGGACAGGAGAACCCCTCACTGGGGGCTGAGCTCCACATTCTTAGGCAGTACAGACTGGAAGAAGGGACGTAAGTGCCTTTTAAATGACGATGCCTTGGCTTCCAACCCACAGGCATCTGCCAAGCATCTTTAGGGTACAGACATCTTGGGGTATGTGTGTAACACAAATTAAAATGTGAGCTTTGTTTTGGTGTGCTCCAGATCCCTAGTAACTGGCCCCCAGGACAAATGAAAAGGTCTGATGACTGTGAACTCAAGCTCTGCAGACCCCTGCCTCAGACTCCAAGCCCAAAAGGGCTGTCTGATCGTCTTGGATCTGCGGGGTGCTCCTGCCCACCTGATGGCCACAAACCTGGGGCTCAGACATGACATGTCTGGCTCAGACAGGAGGAGGGAGTGTGCTCTCTACGCCTGGCCCTGCTCCCCACTGAGCCCATCATTCCCACATTGCCTTCTTGCTTCCTACAGTCCAACACCCTCCAGCAGCTTCCGAGTGGAAGAGTGCAGGCACCCTGGAGCTTCAGCAGCAGATCCCAGCATTCAGACAGGGAAGGAAGGGAGGGAGGATACCGAGGTTTGGTTGATGACCACGGTGCTGCCCCGACGGGGGAGCCCAGTTTGACTCCCCGAGCTTGGGGAGCATGGGGCAAGGGTCTCTAAGACATAGAACACCTGGCATGTCCAACCTGGTGGTGGCACATCCCCGTTTTTTGGCACAGCAGAAAGAGAACACTCACTCTCTCATTACCTGGGGGAGGGAGAGTGCTACTATGGCACCACCTGAACGCTGGACACTACCTGAGAGCAAAGGACAGGAGGAGGGAGGTGTGCTCTCTATGCTGGGGAAGGTGCGTCCCGGGTGGGGGTGCTGATCAGTACCAATGTGAGTGGGCAGCACCGCCCAGGGTGAGGCCGCACCAAGCGGGCAGGCTCAGTAGGAGTTCAGAGCCTGCTTGGAACGGCGCTTCATGTGCAGGCGCTCGTGGCGCAGGAGGTCACAGTTGTGCATGAAGCTCTTGACGCAGTACCGACACCGAAAGGGCCGGGCTTGGTCCTTCAGGTGAAAGTGGCTGCGGTGCCGAGCCAGGTGGTCGTGCCGCTGGAAGGCCTTCCCACAGTCACAGCACTGGAAGCTCAGCTTGGCCTTGCCGTTTTCCAGCGGGTCGTTGGGACCCTCGTCCACATCCTCGGACCCCTCCTGCTCTCTCTTCTCCACCGGCTGGAGTCTGTCCGGCTGCAGGTGTATTCGCCGGTGGGAGAGCAGGTGGGAGTTGAGGCGGAAGCTCTTCCCGCAGGCACCACACTGGTAAGGCTTCTGGGCCTCGTGGCTCTCCAGGTGCCCATCCAGGTCCTCGCTGTCGCTGAACAGCTCCCCGCACACCGAGCACTCGTGCGGCTTCTCCCGCTCTCTGCGGCTCCGCAGGTGCCGGATGAAGTTGACCCTCCAGCGGAAGATTTTCCCACAGTTTGGACAGACGTAGGACTTCCTGGAGCTCTGTACCTCGGCCCCGGCCTCGGCGCTGCTCCGGTGGGAGGCGGGGAGGCTGTGCTGCTTCTCTGTGGGGCTCCTCGGCTCTTCTGTGCGGCTCTTCCGCTCTTCTGTGCAGTACGGGCCGTGCTGGGAGTCCTCGTCCCCAGAGCTGGAGAGAACGATCTCGATGGTCACTTCTTGGTCCAGGCTGTTCTCTAGAGATCGCGGGTTGCCGCCAGCTACAGGAACGCAACATGCAGGTCAGTGGTGCTGTGCAGGCTACATCCCAGCCCCTCTGACCCCACACTGGAAGCCTCAGCTTGGAGCTTGCAAACCCACATTTTTACAATGTTCCTCGGTGATGGGGTTGGCCTGGCCAGTCCTGCAGGGGCCACTGGTGTGGCCTGTGAGGAAATCTTCAGCATGGGCCACACTGTGTCCAGAGCATGCTGGGTGCCTTTTCCCTGCTCGCCCTCTTCCCAGCCATTTTCCCTTACCTCCCACACCCAACCCTTTTGTTCTCTAACCACCAAGACCACCCCATCCCCCAAGCCCTTGGAGTCTCTATCCATGTAAAGCCTGACCATTTACAGATCACTTATTTAACAAAGCATCGGGGAAAACTATCGGGATAGTGAGGGCCTGGGAGACAGGAAGACTCTGCATCCTACACACGCAGTTCCAGGAAGGTGCCGCCGTCACGTGCTGGCACTTGCGTGGTCCACGGACTGTGCCGAACTTCTGACATGCACAGCCCTAGATGTCCCTGGACGCAAGCTGATGACCTACTGGTTGCCGCATCTGCACATAAACTACGATGATCTGTCCCAGGAAGGAGGGCTGAGGTGCGACTCAGCCTTGCTAGGCTGCTCAGCAGTCCCAGACTGCCCAGGGTCCAGCTTCCCCCTCTCAGTAGCACCGCATTTTTGAGGACACAGGTGGTGATGGGTAAACATGCTCTGGACTTCCTAACCTAGACTGAAGCTGGCTCAATGCATCTTGAGTCTGTGATGTCGAGAAGGGAGAACCATAGGGAGGGGCTGGGTGGGCAGAGCAGAGCCCGGCCTAAGGTCCTGGCCTACAGAGCAGAGCCCATCATACAGGTGGCCTGTGTCCTCACTTCTGTGAAATGTGTTCCACATTTCACAGAGGTCAGGGGTAGTGGTGCCAGGCCCTCCCAGATATTAACAGGAATGTGGTTGGTCTGGGCTTCATGGCTGCAGGGAGGAGAGCCCTGGCGGGTCAGAGAAGCTCAGGACAGGAGAAGCTGGACAAACAGAAGCAGGGCAGAAGACACAGAGACTAGGGAGAGCAGAGAGATGCTGAGCAGTAGTGGAAGCAGTGGGGCCATTTGTCAAATCAGTCACAAGGGAGTCAGGGGAATGTGAGTCTGGGAGTGGGTACTGAGTCTGCCAAGAACCATGTACTATAGGAGGGAAAGCACCAGATGACAGAGACTGTGTGTGTGTGTGTGTGTGACAGAGAGACAGAGAGAGAGAGAGAGACAGAGAGAGAGATGGGGTCGTACTGTGTCGCCCAGGTTGGTTTCAAACTCCTGGGCTCAAGTGATCCACCCATCTCAGGCAATCTACCCGCCTCAGTGTCCCAAAGTGCTGGGACTACAGGTGTGAGCCATCACACCTAGCCCTGACCTGCTAGATTTAAGACTTGCTTGTGACCCATTACCCTTGGATTTCTCTCTTCTAGAATGAGAATGGTCTATCATATGCTTTTCTCACAGTTGTATTTTGGAAGCAGAAAGCATCTGGTTTCAGGGGTTCATAGCTAGAAAGGATTTTGCCTCAGGATGAATCATACTTTGAGTCTCACCTACACCCAACTGAGAGGCTGATATTTAGATAATATTTTAGACTTACAGTTGATGCTGAAATAGATTGAGAATTTGGGAACTGCTGGGATGAGGTGAATGGATTTTGCACGTGGGAAGGACATGAATTTTGAAGGTTCCAAGGGTGAGGTCTTACAGGATGAATTGTGTTCTCCCAAAATTTCCCATTGAAGTCCTAACCCTAAGGACCTCAGAATGAAGACAGGCTATTTCAAGAAGTAATTAAGTCAACATGAGGACATATGGGAGGGTGGGCTCCACACAGTCCAATGTGACTGGTTTCCAATAAGAGAAGATCAACACAGGACAACAGAGCTTAGACCATGTGAGTACACAGCAAGGCGGAGGCCGTGTCCTAGCCAAGGGGAGAGGCCTCCGAAGAAACCAGCTCTGCTGACACCGTCACCTTCCATTAGCTGCCTCCAAAATAGTGAGAAAATAAAATCCTGCTATTTGAGCCACCCAGTCCGTTGTACTTGGTACGAAAGGCCTCACAGAGTGATATAGCACATAGCAGACAACATCACCTCAAGTCAGCTCAATGACCAAAATTCCATGCAGAATTTCTACAAAAGGGGAAGTAACTCAAGGATAGTCTTATTATGTACTATCAACACAATGTGGAGAAAACTCCTTGAAGACAGAAAGTAGATGAGACTGCTAGAAGCCTGCCCAAAATACCAGAGGATAAGCACCATCAAAGAGTTCTCAGTTCAGCAATAAAAACAAAAATGTGTGTGTGTGTGTGTGTGTGTGTGTGTGTGTGTAAGATGGTGGTGGGTGGGCGTAGGGCTATGGGGGCCCTACAGGGTCGTGGGGTATCCCTTATGCTGTGTTGAGGTGCAGGATCCAAGAGGTGAAGAGACAGGACACTGAAGAACTGGTGAAGAGCATCTGGACTTGGGGGGTCACACCACCTGTGAGTGGAGATCAGCGAAGGCCCCCAAATGCCCCAGAGCATCTGTATTTATTAGGTACAAGCAGGGGGCAGGGTCATGAGTGACATCATCATCTATAGGCTTAGTAATAGGGCATATATAATCACGTGAGTCACGAGCAAGGGGACCACCCCATTATGTCACCTGGACAGAGAGGTGGGCCGTGCAAAGCAGTAGAGGGTCATGTACAGAAAAGGGGTCCACCCCCATTAGGTCACCGAGGCAAGGAGGTGGGCTGTGTGCAACAGGTGTTGTGTACAGTACTTCTTATCTAGGGGCTGGAGACTTCAACGGGTTTCTAACAGAAAGATACTGTAACTTTAATGCAGTGGGAGCTGACAGACTTATGCTCTTAAGGTATTTATGGGAGGATTCTTTGAGCTAGCACAGAAGCGAGAAAAGACTGACAGGGTGTACAGCCGCCGTGACTGGTCACACCAGAGGGGTTCTTCTCCCTCGGTTATTTGAGGGATCTCAGGCCTGAGGCCGACTTTCCACAGGAACTGGATGCAAGGTACCACAGCTCCTTTATCAGGAGGAGAGGCTCCTGCTCCAAGCCTGCCACACAGCGTATGCCCTTTCAGGCAGGGACACCACCACCTGGGTCTTTGGTTCTCGTCCTGGTCTGGCTGTTTTCCCATGTATTGCTTCTGTTCTGTGACTGCTCTAGGCATTCCTCCTGCTACAAACTACTCTATGGTTATATGGAAGGATTCTATAAATCAGCACTAAATGTGTCCGTACAGCTCCGACTACAATACCTATATGATTATATAGAACTAACTAGATATAAGTATTAAGTATGATTATATAAACTAGATATATGTTAGCAGTAAGTTACACTTCAAACACTAATTCTATAAACTAATATATAATTATATATGAAGGATTACATAAAGGAAACAGCTGAGCAATGACACTATAAACTAAGATATTCTTCAGGCACCAATTGTGCCTGGGGTCTGGACAGTTCTCCTTCCTCAGTGCACATGGGGGGTGTTACCCACACATGGGGGGGTGTTGTCCCTGATTGTGCCTGGGTCTGGACAGTCCTTCCTCGGTGCACATGGGGGTGTTACCCACACATGGGGGGGTGTTGTCCCTGATTGTGCCTGGGTCTGGACAGTCCTTCCTCGGTGCACATGGGGGTGTTACCCACAGGTGGGGGATGTTGTCCCTGAATTAGCTATCAGGATAAGGTTAGGGAAGACAGAAAAGAGTTATTACGCCAGGCACAGTCGCTCATGCCTATAATCCCAGCACGGTACGAGGTCGAGGTGGGTGGATCACTTGAAGTCAGGAGTTTCAGACCAGCCTGGCCAACATGGTGGAACCCTGTCTTTACTAAAAACACAAAACTTAGCCAGGCATGGTGGCACACACCCATAATCCCAGCTACTCAGGAGGCTGAGGCAGGAGAATTGCTTGAACCCGGGAAGTGGAGGTCACAGTGAGCCAAGATGGCACCACTGTACTCCAGCCTGGGTGACAAAGTGAGACTCTGTCTGAAAAAAGAAAAGAGCTATTGGTCTAACTGCCAATATATGCATCAAACCATTTAACTCTTAACAATAACTCTACAAGGCAGCTTAACTATTATCTCTGTTTACAAACCAAAAATTTAAGACAGAGAAGTGAAATTGCCCAAGGTTTCAGCAGAACTGAGCCCAACAGATATGGGGACCAGGGCTTGTGGCCACAGAGCAAGCAAATGGCCAGGCTGCTGCAAATGTTTGTTGTGGGCCGAGTGGCAGAGGCATCCAGCATGCAGGTAAGTCTGTGACTGACACCTCAACAAGGATGCTCTGCAGGCCGGGAACGAATGACTTCCTGTGAGCTGAGGGGGTTAAGGGGAAAAGCAGGGGAGGCTAGGAAGCTAGATGTGAAAACCAAAATGATAAAAGCATTATTAAAAACTACTACACATTCTTGTAAAGTCAGAATGGAGAAGCTTTCTTAAGCAAGACATAAAACCAAAAAGATGACAAATAAGCTTATCTACATTTAAAAACTGTAAGAAAACACTTAAGCCAGGCATGATGGCACATGCCTACAGTCTCCCCAGCTACTTGGGAAGCCAAAGCAGGAAGACTGCTTGAGCCCAAGAGTTCGATACCAGCCTGGGCAACATAAAGAGACCCCATCTTTAAAAAAACAAAACATTTATATGTTGCAAGACACATAAAGTTTAGGGAAACGGAAGAAACTATGCATAAATACAGCAGAGGCAAGGGATTCAGACCCATTATTTTCAGTTTCTAAGAATCCACAGAAAAAGCAAACTGTGGTTTAGTGACGTGGAGTAAAAGGCATGGGTCTGAAGCCTGACAGCCTGAGTTCAAATCTATTAAGGAGTCTCACTCTGTCACCCACCCTGGAGTGCAGTGATATGATCTCAACTCTCGGCTCATTGCAACCTCCAACTCCTAGGTTCAAGAAATTCTCCCTGCCTCAGCCTCCTGAGAAACTGGGATTATAGGCGTCCACCACTACACCTGGCTAAGTTTTGTATTTTTTAGTAGAGCTGAGATTTCGTCATGTTGGCTAGGCTGGTCTTGAACTCCTGACGTCAGGCAAGCTGCTCGCCTAAGCCTCCCAATGTGCTGGCATTACAGGCGTGAAGCACCACGCCCAGCCATTTGTGTTTTTTTTTTTTTAAGACAGAGTCTCACTCTGTCGCTGAAGCTGGAGTGCAGTGTTATGATCTCTGCAGCCTTGACCTCTTGGATTCAAGTGATGCTCTTGCCTGAAACTCCTCTGTAGCTGGGACTACAGGTGTGTGCCACGATATCTGGCTAATTTTTGTATTTTTGGTAGAGACAGGTTTTGCCATGTTGGCCAGGGTGGTCTCAAACTCCTAACCTCAGGTGATCTGCCCACATTGGCCTCCCTAAGTGCTGGGATTATAGGCATGAGCCACTGTGCCAGCCTGAGTTCAAATCTTCACTCCGCCACCTACAGCTTGTGAGCACTGGACTCTGGGCAAATGACTTCTCGGGTGCCCCACCTTCAATACAGAGACATCATGGCACCCATCTCAGAAGGTGCCATGAAGATACAATGCATGTAATCATGCAAATCACTGAATCCTGGTGCAATGTTTGGAACATAAAAAAAACAAGTGTGAAAATAAACGAATAAGGATAAATGAATACTAACTAGGCAATTCACAGAGAGAACACAATAAACAAGAAGAGATGTTCCTCCTCAGCGGCGGATGCAGCAGCATTGTCTGACTGGCACAGACTGAACATGTGGGGGTGCCCTGCATGAGCATGGATACAGAGAAGCAGGGCTGTCACCAGCTACCTGGGCATCAGCTGGTGGGAAAAGCTTTTTAGGAAGGTGGGCTGGCTGGAGCTAAAACAGTGCCTACTCTTTGAAATCCATCATCTCTCCCCCTTCTCAGGAGCAGCCCTCTGCTTCTGGCTGTTTCAGAGCAGTCTGTGTCAGAGTCCAGCAGAAGAATGGTGTTGAAAACTCCTATGTGTAAATGAACACCCATCCACCTTCTAAAAGTATGCTAATGGGGCCGACAGACATGCTATGGGCAGAAAGCAGCTGGAGAAGATCCAAAGTGCATCACAAACATCCAGCTTGCACCTGAACTCCAAGTGGGCCCCACATAAGTGCATCACCCTTGGCATGCAGAGGTGGGCTACTTGGAAAACCAGGAGTGGGTATCAATGCTTGTGGAGCAGGATCTCATCCTTTCATATCTCCCACACTAGAAAATCCCTTGTCCACGCATGAAAGGGGGCCAAGGACAAGATGCATGGAGCTGGGTCGAAATGGCACAAATCTTGCCTTCAAAAGCATCATAGGTAGAACAGATTGTGTGAGTCAGTCTCCATTGCTGCAGAAAACTACAATGACACATGGGTTCAAGTAAGAATCAGAGACTTGGGTTTGGCATTTAGAAGAACTTATGGGCCGGGCGCAGTGTCTCACGCCTGTAATCCCAGCACTTTGGGAGGCTGAGG
Source organism: Saguinus oedipus (assembly GCA_031835075.1). Classification (NCBI taxonomy): domain Eukaryota; kingdom Metazoa; phylum Chordata; class Mammalia; order Primates; family Cebidae; genus Saguinus; species Saguinus oedipus. Next base: position 830,719 of record CM063188.1, on the reverse strand, counting down.
CGGGTGGATCACGAGGTCAGGAGTTCAAACCAGCCTGACCAGCACAGTGAAACCCCCCGTCTCTACTAAAAAGAAACAAAAAAATTAGCCAGGCATGGTAGCACATGCCTGTCATTCAAGCTACTTGGGAGGCTGAGGCAGGAGAACTGCTTAAACCAGGGAGGCAGAGGTTGCAGTGAGCTGAGATAGCACCACTGCACTCCAGCTTGGGTGACAGAGTAAGACTGTGTCTAAATAAAAAAAAAGCAAGCAAGCAAGCAAGAAAGAGGCAGCACTGTAGCCTCTGCTTCTGGAGGTGGTGACCTTGACCAAGACGACTCAGTCTACACTGTGGCTATTTCTCTGAAAGCAGAAATGGAACATACACTTTCCAGGAGTCCCATGAAGCTTCAGTACACCAGAAACCATCTCTTTAGTCCCAATTCCAAGATTCCGTGCCAGGATGCTGGCCATCAGTGTGAGAGAAGAAAAACACTCCCCACATCACCAACAGCACTACAGCAGCATCCTGCTTTGACACGCCCTCCCTAGCCCCTGGGAAAGGCAAGGAGGGTGAGCCTGGGATTGAAAGTGAGCTGGGGAACAACCCCAGCAAAACAGAATCAGAACAAGCATCTCAGAACACCACAGCAGCAGTCAGTGGGGATCCTGAAGAGTTCAATTCCTAACTGTTCCATGCCCTCGCCACTGCACATTTACACCACACATGCCACACCACACCCATACACCACATGTGCATGCACGCACACATGCATTCAACACAACCATCCCCCATGTCACACATGCACATATACATGCCACACACCACAGACACACAGGCCACCCCCATCTCCCTGACCCTTCTTTACCTGGGCAGGTGCTTTGAGGTACTGCCATCTGTGGGCAGGCCTGGAACTCTGGCACCTGCAGCTCATCACGTTTTCTTCTTTCTTCTACCTGGAATGGCTGGAGACCTGGAGAGTCTAACCAGAGGAGGAAATAGAAAAATTGATTCGTCTGGCACCTACAGCACTAAGAGGGTGCTATCTGAATAGACAGCAGGCTATGAGGGTGGCCCTGCGCTCCCTCCCGGGGACTGGCAGAGGGTAGACACTCAGTAAGTGTTTGCTGAGTGAATGAACTTGAAGGCAAAATGGGCCAACTCCACGAACATGAGCTCTGAAGCTAGACAGAATCTATGCAGATCTGGGTTCCACTCCACCTACTCTGGCCAGACACAAGTACCTCCCCCAGCCCGCATTTATTTCCACTTCTGTGGTGGGTTTTCTACAGTTATCACAACACTCTCCTGCACACTCTGCACAGCCTGCACAAACAGCTTATGCAGAGCCTGTGGGGTAGACATGGGACAGGACTACCCATCTGTGCCACGCCAAGGCTCTGAACGCTTGCTCCGGGTGGGGATGGTGCATCAAAACCCTGTCCGCTTCATGCCAGCTCCAGGTCCCAGAGGGAGGGAGGTGTAGGGCTGCTGACGATTCTGTACAAAGCTATTTTCTCCTGAAAGAATAGATGCTTCGAAGCACCATGGTATGGAGGTCACGGGTGCAAGTGTTGGTGACACAGCCTGAAGGAGGGCTGGAAAATGCTGCTGACCCCCAGCACCTCCCCACACCTCAGTGTCCTCACAGCACCCCTGTACCAGGTAGACGGAAGGACTGAACAGGTGAGGCATTTGAAAGGGCTGCACTCAGTGTCCAGCTGAGAGGAGACACTTCCTCTGCAACCGGGCTTGTCATGAATGTCTGACCTCACTCCTGGAGGGGCCGCTGTATCATCAGCACAAACCAGATGTTACTTATAGGCAGAGGAGAAAGACATTCCTATTATTCCCCAGTCCGTGGCAGAGGGTACAATCCCAACGCCTGGCAAAGTTAAGATCCCCCATTCTTTCTATGAAAAGTCAGAGACAAGGCAAGACATGCAAGACCCAGACAGAGTCTGGGGAAATCGAGAAGGCAATCTGGGGCTGCAGAGAAGCCAGGGAGTGGGCTCACCTCTGCTGCCAGCAACCCCTAAACCTGCTCTGCCCTCTTAGTTCTGGAATCATTACTCACCCAAGTAGGAGACCTGGGGCACTTCTTTCCCCTGGAGATCCTGCAACTCTGGAACACGTGGCTCATTCTCCTCTCCCTGGGAGAGATCTGGCTGGGTAGCTAGGTCGTCTATTCAAAGAAAAACGCAGGGTGCATGTTTATTAGTGATCTGCTCCTAGAGCAACCAGGACTGGTCCAGAAGAGAGAAGGTGGAGGGATGCCCAACGGGCGGGGCACCATCAGGGTGAGAAGTGAAAAGGCCAGAGCAGGCAGCGCAGGGGCAGTGGGGGGAACGCTCGGTGGGGAGAGCTATGGGCTTGGGGTGTCTCTCTGAGGCTTGTCAGGTGTAAAGCAGACATAAAGGGACAAAAGGGTAAAAGCAATGGAAGAAAAATGAACATACAGCACACGTTCTCTTTGGTTCTGTGACAAATAGCCTGGTAAGCCTGATGTGGTGAGACGGCAGGTGATGGTCAACCAGACAAACTGCCTATAGGGCCGCTCTGTGCAAATGACCTCCCATCAAGGTTGGGGGTGAACAGAGAGATCTGATGCAACCCCCGCTTCCCTGACCTTAGGGGAGGAAGTTGACTCTTACCCAAAGTGAGAACCCCCCTGCCCAGTTCCCTGGTCTTGAGGTACTGGGGGAAGTTATGTCTTACTTGGAGGCATTGAGACCCCGCAATCCTCCCCAATGATGAACTCTCCATAGAAGCCAGTCTGGGCAGGATCTAGAAGGGACCAATCCTCTTCAGAGAAGCATAAAATCATGTCCTTGAATGGAGAAACCCGGTTCTGAAACCACAGTAGAACAGGGATGCCTCAGTGCAGGGACAAGCTGGTGTCTTAGTCTTAGTCTTCAAGCTGTGATAACAAAATACCACAGGACGGGCAGCTTATACAAAACAGAAATGTTTCTCCCAGTTCTGGAGGCTGGAAATCCAAGATCAAGGCACCAGGTTGGGTGCCTGGTGAGCGCCTACTTCTTGGTTCAGAAAGGCATCTTTCGTGTCCTCACATGATGGAAAGGGCAAGGGAGTGCTCTGGGGCCTCTTTTATGAGGGGCCCGAACCCCATGTATGAGGGCTTTGCCCTTTCACCTCATCGTCTCCCCAAAAGGCTTCATTTCCTAATACAATCATCTGGGGATTACAATTTCAACACAAATTTTGGGGAGATATAAAACACTCAAACCATAGCATTCTGCCCCTGGTTCCCCGTAGATTCATATCCTTTTGACAGGCAAAACAAATTCATTTCATCTCAATAACCCCCAAAGTCTTAATTCATTCCAGCATCAACTCAAAAGTCCGCAGTTGAACATCTCATCTAAACAACACCTAAATCAGTTATGGGTGAGACTCAAGGCACAATTCTACCTGAGACAAATTTCTCTCCAGTTGTGAACCTGTGAAATCAAACAAGTTATGTGCCTTCAAAATATAGTGGTGAGGCTGGGCACGGTGGCTCACATCTGTAATTCCAGCACTTTGGGAGGCCGAGGGCAGGCAGATCACCTGGGGTCAGGAGTTTGAGACCAGCCTGACCAAGATGGTGAAACCTCATCTCTACCAAAATACAAAAATTAGCCGGGCGTGGTGGTGGATGCCTGTAATCCCAGCTACTGCAGGAGAATCACTTGAACCCCAGGGACCAGAGGTTGCAATGAGCTGAGATTGCGCCACTGCACTCCAGCCTGGGCAACAGACCAAGACTCTGTCTTAAAAAAAAAAAAAAAAAAAGGTGAGGATTTCAAATCTCTTTTCTTTTGGTTAGCATAGCTAACCTGGCAAAACTGTGTCTCTACTAAAAATACAGAAATTAGCCAGTGTGGTGGTGCATGATTGTAATTCCAGCTACTCAGGAGGTGGAAGCAGGAGACTCACTTGAGCCCAGGAGGCAGAGGCTACAGTGAACAGAGATTGCGTCACTGCATTCTAGCCTGGGCGACAGAGCAGGACTCCATCTCAAAAAATAAAATAAAAAAATTGTCTGTTCAAGGCAAAACAGGGTTTTCTAGCCTGCACTTCAAAACCCTTCTTGCCTCTACCCATTACCTAACTCCCTAGCTTCTTCCACATTGTAGGTATTTGTTACAGTAGCACCCCAAATTATTGGTGCTAATTTTCTGTCTTAATCAATTTGGGCTGCTATAACTGAATAATGCAGACTGGGGACTTGTAAACAACAAATGTATGTCTTACAGTTCTGGAGGCTGGGAAGTCCCCAGCTGAAACAGAATGGTCAGGTTCTGCTGAGGGCCCACCTTCTCGCTCCACAGATGGCCATCATTTCATTGTGTTCTCACATGGTGCAAGGGGCAGGGCCACTCTCTGAGGCCTCCTTGATAAAGGCACCAATCCATTTATGAGGGATTTGCCCTTCTAACCTGATCATCTCCCTAATGTCCTACCTCTTTATGCCAGCAGCTTGGGGGCTAGCATTTCAACGTGAAATTTTCGGAGAGGACAACATAAAATCATTCAGACCACAGCACTAGGGGAGTGGGGGATGGAAGGTGGGGCTGAAGGAAGAGGCCACAGAAAGAGGAGAAAGGAGACAGACTACCCCAGGTGCAGGCTCCAAAGCACACACTGCTTTGTAATTTCTGCTCTTGGATCCACCTCACCCCTATCTTGTTAGGCAGAATCCAAATGGCAGCTGCCTCGCTGGGTGGCCACAGATGTGGAAAAACAGGCCCTCCTACTTGGTGCTGGGGCAGCTGCACATCCACTCCCGTGGTGGGCTGCTGGGCAATGTCCATGAAGCTACCAGCATGCTCAACCTTCAATGAAGAGATTCTAAAGTTTATTTTGCACATGTGCAACATTAAGTCTATAAAAGCTGCTTCACTGCAGCATTGATACAATAAACACTGAAAACCTTTACACACACCAACAAGATAGCTGATTAAGTAAGCTACAGAACACCTCACCAGGGAGGATCCTACATGCATTAGAAAGCATGAAGGCCTCTCTGTACTGAGAAGGAATTCTCTTCAAAGTGTGCTGTTGCAGGAAAACACTTGTGCGTAGCAGAATCCAGATTGCCACCAAGCGCAGGGTGTCTGGGAGATCAGGTTAGCTGCTTCTGAAGAGGGACATGGACTCTGGGGATAGGTGTGGCAGGGAGATATTTTTCATATACGTTGAATCATGGACCATGTGGATGTGTCAAAAAACTAATTTCTGTTTTTATCTTTATCTTGTTTTCGAAAGGGTCTCGCTCTGTCGCCCAGGCTGGACTGCAGTGGCACAATCACAGCTCGCTGCAGCCTCAATCTCCTGGGCTCAAGCAATCCTCCTGCTCAGCTTCCCAAGTAGATGGGATTACATGTGTGAGCCATCACGCCTGGCTAATTCTTTATTTTCTGTAGAGACGGGGTCTTGCTGTTACCCAAGCTGGTCTCAAACTCGGGCTCAAGCACTTCTCTAACCTCAGCCTCCCACAGCGCTGGGATTACCAATGTGAGCCATGGTGCCTGGCCTAATTTTCATTTTTAAAAAGATGGCATATCCATATAATACTAGGGAACCAGGAAAATAAAGCAGTCCTGTAAATAATTGGAAAGGACCACAAAATAAAATTTTTGCAGAAAAAAGAAAAGTAACTCATAGGACTTTTATATTACTAGTATATATGTGAAAAGCAAAAAAGGAACAGAATAATTTTTTTTTTTGAGACGGAGTTTCGCTCTTGTTACCCAGGCTGGAGTGCAATGGCGCGATCTCGGCTCACCGCAACCTCCGCCTCCTGGGTTCAGGCAATTCTCCTGCCTCAGCCTCCTGAGTAGCTGGGATTACAGGCACGCGCCACCACGCCCAGCTAATTTTTTGTATCTTTAGTAGAGATGGGGTTTCACCATGTTGACCAGAATGGTCTCGATCTCTTGACCCCATGATCCACCCGCCTCAGCCTCCCAAAGTGCTGGGATTACAGGCTTGAGCCACCGCGCCTGGCCCAGAATAATTTTTAAAACATATCTTGCATCTGCCTACCTTTCTGGAAAACTACCAGTTACTGTCAGATGGTTTCCCTGGGTGTTGGGGCCAGGCACCTACGACAGGGCTGGGAAGGAATGATTTTCTTTTTTTATTTCGAGACATGCTCTTGCTCTGTCGCTCAGGCTGAAGTGCAGTAGTACAATCTTGGGTCACTGCAACCTCTGTTTTCCAAGTTCAAACTATTTTTGTGCCTCAGTTCCCTGAGCAGCTGAGACTGTAGGCATTCACCACCATGACCAGCTACTTTTTTTTTGTATTTTTAGTAGAGATAGGGTTTCATCATGTTGGCAGGCTGGTTGGGAGCTCCTGAGCTCAAGTGTTTCAACCACCTCGGCCTCCCAAAGTGTTGGGATTACAGGTGTGAGGCTCCACACTCAGCCTTGACTAGTCTTTTTTTTTTTAAGAAAGCAAAAACATAAGAGGGCAGAGGGCATTTAAAGTAATCAATCTGGTGAAAAGTAAAAGAATGTTAATATAAAAAACAAACACCGCTGGAATCATTATACATAAACTGCACACGTGTCCCAGTGATCAGAGCTGACATGAGCCACGCAGGACACGCCATCTTCAATGCCTCTATATGTGCTGCGCTGAGGAGTGCACAAGCCAGTGTGGTTCTCCTGCAGAATGTGCACCTGAGTGTCACGGTGAGTCAAACCCCACCTGAGGGAAGGAAGGTACATCACCCATCACGACATCCTACTCTTCAGAACTATCCACACCATGACAAGCACTGACAGGCCAAGGAGGAAGTGTTAGGATGGGAAACGACGCTGCTGGATCATGACTGTGTTAACGTCAAATTTCTACCATGTGATAATTGTATGGTGGTTACTTAAGAGACCCTCCTTGTGTTTAGGAAATAGGCTCCTTTGGCCTGAATAAGGGGGCACAAATGTCTGCATCTAACTGAAGATGTGGGGACAAACAAAATGAGGAGATGGGGGAGGTAAGAAAGAGAGGGAGAGAAGGCCAGGTACAGCGGCTCACACCTGTAACCCCAGCACTTTGGTAGGCCGAGGCGGGTGGATCACGAGGTCAAGAGATCGAGACCATCCTGAGCAACATGGTGAAACCCCGTCTCTACTAAAAATACAAAAAATTAGCCGGATGTGGTGGCGCGTGCCTGTAATCCCAGCTACAGTGGGGGCTGAGACAGGAGGAGGAGGTTGTGGTGAGCCGAGAATGTGCCATTGCACTCCAGCCTGGGCAACAAGAGTGAAATTCCGTCTCAAAAAAAAAAAAAAAAAAAAAAGGGAGAGAATGGGGGAAAGTGAAGTAAAGGGTATTTGGAAGTCTCTGTACTATCTTTGCTATCTTCCCTAACTTTAAAATTAATTCCAAACAAAAAGTTTAAAATAAAAATAAAGAGAAGACCTCAAAAATTCTAAATCTGAATCAGGGTTCTGGAACAAGGACTCTTGCCTGTACATATGAATCACCCAGGCATCTTGGTAAAAATTCTGACTCAATAGGTCCAGGGGTGGAGCCTTGGTCAGAAGCTGTTATCTGGATGAGCCCCTAAGTGGATCTGCTGCTAGGAAGAGGTCAGTGTGAAAAAGCCTGTCTTCCGAGGCTGTTCTGTGGCGTGCAAAAGAGGCCTCAAGAAGCCACGGGACTTCCTTACAAGGACTTGTGGAAGACAACTTGATATTTGTTCTTAAATGGGGAAAAAATGGTAATTGCCACGGTTAACAAAAATATAAAGAATCCAGGCCAGGCGCGGTGGCTCACGCCTGTAATCCCAGCACTTTGGGAGGCCGAGGCGGGTGGATCATGAGGTCAAGAGATCGAGACCATCCTGGTCAACATGGTGAAACCCCGTCTCTACTAAAAATACAAAAAATTAGCTGGGCACGGTGGCGCGTGCCTGTAGTCCCAGCTACTCAGGAGGTTGAGGCAGGAGAACTGCCTGAACCCAGGAGGCAGAGGTTGCGGTGAGCCGAGATCGCGCCATTGCACTCCAGCCTGGGTAATAAGAGTGAAACTCCATCTCAAAAAAAAAAAAAAGAATCCAGCACTCTGACAAGACTTCGGGGAAGGGGTGTGTGTGTGCAGTGGGGGTTCCGAGGGAGAAACTGAGAGTGGACATTAACAGCAGATTTGGCTGCTTTTTGAGCCTTGGTTAGGTGTTTGAGAATCTACTTGCTATAGTTTGAATGTATCCCTCAAAGGTCGTGTGTCGGAAACTTAATCCCCAATGTGGCAGTATTGAAAGGTGTGGGCTCTAAGAGGCGATTAATGGGTTATCATGGGAGTGGAACTGGTGGCTTTGTAAGAGGGGGAAGAGAGACTGAAGTAAGCACGTTGGGACATGCAATGCCCTGCACCCACCTCAGGACACCACGGAGCCCCCACCAGCACAAAGGCTCTCAGTGGATGGAGCCCATCCACTTGAATCTTCTCAGCTTCTATAACTATGAGAAGTAAATTTATTTTCTTTATAAATTACCATTTCAGGTATTCTGTTATAAGCAACAGAACACTGACTAGATAGTCATGGTATCACAGAAGCAAACCCAAGTCCAGCGGCCAGGTGGGTAGAGACAACCCTCCAGTCAGCAACAGAATCCGACAGGCCTTTTTTGCAGGATACCCAGAGCTTTTAGAACCATACGGACAAATGCTTCCATGTTGGGGAGAAGCATAGAAACACGACATTGATCTACAGCAGGATCCTAATGAGGCACACAAAATGGCAGAGAAAAATCTAGAAGGAAGTTCACTAGGCCATTCATTCAGAGTCTTCTCACATGACCGGGAATGAGTGGTATCTTTTCACTTCCTAAAATTTGTGAATTTTTAACATGAGAAGGGGTGGGGAAAATAGATAAACATGTCTATTTAAGATGAAATCTTCAGAGGAGAGTTTTCTAATTCCTCCCGCTAAATACAAATAAAAGTCCTGGACATTGCACATAAAATGAGCAATGGAAGAATCTGAAAAGTAGAGAGAGGGTGGCAGAATGGTCAGGGACCTTGGAACATGTGCTAAGTTCACTGGTTCTTCTGTCCATCACATATTTCCCTGACTTGATGCCAAAGGAGCCAGCTACCCAGAAATGTCCATGGGCACAGACCAAAAAAAACAAGCCCCAACAAAAGCCTGCTCTCACAGCCATTGGACCTGGCAAGGGGCAGCCCAGCAAAACAGATAATAACTGCTCTGCTCCACTTCACACCGCAAAAGAAAACTGCCCTTTCTTACCAACACCAGCAGAGAATGAGTGGGGACCCCAGACTCTCACCCTCATCAGGGCGCAAAGAGGTGCCTTCACATCCCTGATCGGGTGGTCTCAGAGAAGGCCAAATAGGAAGCTGGGACCTCCATCCCTGCTGGCTGAAGCCCCCCCGCCAACTCACCAGCAGAGACCATGTAGGGAGCTAACTCCCACTCCGACTCAGGCGTATGAGGAGCATGCCCATTTTGGTGCCAGTGGAGATCAGAGAGGGAACCTGACGTTCTCTCACCAGGGTATAACAAGTGGTGTGCCACCTGCCCTTCGCTTGCTGAAGCAATGTCAAAAACAACACAATACAACCAACCAAACCAGCTACACTGAAGTTAAGGTCCAGAGTCTTAGAAAAATGTGCAGGCAGGAAATCACTCACCAAGAATTGGAAAGATCTGAACCCGAACGAATAAAGATAAGCAACAGATGCCTACCCGCAGGTGACAGACGCGTTAGAACTATCTGACAAAGAAGCTGTGATAAAATGCTTCAGTGAACAACTATAAGCACACTTGAAACAAACGAAAATACAGAAAGTGCCTGGAAAGACAAAGAACGTCTCAGCAAAGAAACAGAAAACAGTACAAACCACAATATGAAATAAGAAGCTCAGCGAATAGGCTCAGCTGAGGAAGTGACGGAAGAAAGACTCGGTCAACTTGAAGATGGAAAAATAAAGTTATCCCATCTGAACAACAGAGAGAATACTGGCTGAAAAAAATGAACAGAGTCTCACGTACCTTTGTAAATTACAGTTTCTAACAAGAGATCTAAAACCTGTGTCCTTAGCACCCTGGAAAGGAGAAAGGAAGAGGGACCAAAAAAGTACTCGAAAAATCTAGCTCAAGACTTCCCAAACTTGGAAAGAGACGTAACCCAGAAATTTAAGAAGCTGGGCAAGCTCTAAACAGGTTAATCTGAAGTAATCCATACCAAGGCACAGTATAATTTAACTTCTGAAAACTGAAGATGAAAAAAGAAAAAATCTTAAAGGCAGCCAGAGTCAAAGAATACCTCCCTTACAGGGAAAAATTTCGAAAGAGCAGAGTTTTTATCAAAAAGCATGGAGGCCAGGAGGTAACATCACATTCTTCAAATGCTGAAGGAAAACTGTGAACTGTGAATCTTTTATCTGGTGAAAACATCCTTCTGGAATGATGGGGAAATGAAGATATACTGAGATGAGGAAAAAATAAGTCCATCACCAGAAGAGCTACCATAAAAGAATGGCTAAGGAAACACTGCAGGCAAAAGGAAGGAACCTTGGAACATACACTGCAGGCAAAAGGAAGGAACCTTGGAACATAAGAAGGAAGAAAACAGTAAGCCAAAATCTGGGTAATATTGTTGCATTGATCCTTTTACCACTGTATCTCTGTTGCTTTAAAATCTATTTTATCAGATGCGAGAATTGCAACTTCTGCTATTTACTTATTTTTGCTCTCCATTTGGTTGGTAAATCTTTCTCCATCCCTTTGTTTTGAGTCTTTGTGTATCCTTGCCTGTGAAATGGGTCTGGATGTAGCATACTGTTGGATTTTGGCTGTATCTTTTGATTGGGGGATTTAGTCGATTTAAATTTAGGATTACTGCCATTTGATGTTAACTGGCTGTTTTATCCATTCGTTGATGTAAATTCTTCTTTATGTTGATGCTCTTTACTTTTTGGTATATTTTTAGAAAGACTAATACTTGTTGTTTCTTTCTATGTGTAATGTTTCTTTCAGAAGCTCTTGTAAAGCAGGCCTGATGGTAATAAAATCTCTGAGTACTTGCTTGTTCATAAAAGACTTTATTTTTCCTTCAGTTGTGAAGCTTAGTTTGGCTGGATATGAAATTCTGGGCTGAAAGTTCTGTTCTTTAAAGATATTGAATATTGGCCCCCACTCTCTTCTGGCTTGTAGAGTTTCTGCTGAGAGATCTGCTGTGAGTCTGATAGGCTTCCCTTTGTGGGTAACCTGACCTTTCTCTCTGGCTGCCCTTAGTATTTTCTCCTTCATTTCTTATTGTTTCAATGCAACAATAAGAGCTAACGATCCTAACACCCAGATACATAAGACCTATAAAGAGATTTAGACTCAATGAGACAGAAAATTAATAAGGATATCCAGGACTTGAACTCAGATCCGGAACAAGTAAACTTAATAAACATTTATAGAGCTCTCCACTTTAAATATACAAAATATACATTCTTGTCAATACCACATCACACCTACTCATAGGTTTAAATGAAATATTGATCGACCATTATTAATACCCATTTTTAGAATAAAGCAACATTTCTGTTCTCTCCCTCTTTCTTCCTTTCCTTCACTCCTTTTTCCTTTCCTTCTCTTAAAAAAAAAAAATGGGTAATAATTAGGTTTTCTGTTTCCTTTTGAGTTTTCTAAGTAATGTTTGACAGTGGAAGCACAAATTACAACACTCTATGATATGGTTCTAAATGGATACAGAGGAAATATTTAACACAACTGCATTATAATAGGGGAAGAAGGGTGAAGGTATGAAAAGGAGATGTATTGTCGTATTGCCGGGCACGGTGGCTCAAGCCTGTAATCCCAGCACTTTGGGAGGCCGAGGCGGGTGGATCACGAGGTCAAGAGATCAAGACCATCCTGGTCAACATGGAATAAATACGCAATTATTAATCAAAAGAAAGCAGCTATATTAAGATATATCAGATAGGGTAGACTACAGAGCAAAAAAAATTACCAGAGAAAGAAAGGGACATTACATCATAATAAAAGCGTCTATCCACCAACAAGACATGGCAATCCTAAATGCTTATGTGCTAAATAAGAGAGGGGCAAACTTCTGGCTCTGTTTGTTCCTGTTTCCTTTTTCCTATTTTTGTCTGGGTTACTTGAACATTTTATAGAATTCCATTTTGATCTACCTAGTGTGGTTGAGTGTACATATATTTTTGTATAGCTCTTTTAGTGTTTATTCTAAGTATTGCAAAATTCCATTTGTATTTAATGTCATTACTGACATGTTAGGGCTTAAGTCTGTCTGATCTGTTTTTGTTTCTGTTTTTCTGATCTGTTTTTGTTTCTGTTTCCTTTTTCCTATTTTTTTCTGGGTTACTTGATAGACCTGAAAGGAAATATACAAAAATCATCTTGTATATACTCAGAAACTTCAGCAATCCTCACTTCTCTCTCCAAAGCTGATAGAACAACCAATTACACAGAAAATAAGCGAGGATAAAAAAGAACTCAGTAACACTATCAACTAACATTATCCAATCGACATTCATGGAACACTTCACTCAAAATAAGAGCAGAATATATGTTCTTTTCAAATGCCCACAGGAAATATACCAACACAGAACATATACTGGGTCATCAAAATCCTAGAAGAAGAGAGACATGCCTCAAAAACTTTTTAAAACAATTGAAATCATACAGTGTGTCCTCTGATTACCATAGAATCAAACTAGGTTTGACTGACACCTATGAAACTAGGTATCAATAACAGAAAAATAACAGGAAAGTCCGCACATCCTTGGAAATTAAACACCACCTTTCTAAATAATTCTTGAGTCAAATAGGAAGGCACAATGGAAATTTTAAAACACACTGAAATGAATAAAAATTCTTTTCACTACTCAGGAGGCTGAGGGTATCACTTGGGCCCAGGAGGTGGAGGCTGCAGTGAGCCAAGACTGCACCATTGCACTCCAGCCTGGGCAACAGAGTGAGATGCTGTCTCAAAAACAAAACAAAACAGTTTAAATCTAACAGATCATGTACAGAAACTGTATGCAGACAACTACGTAACACTGATAAAAGAAACTGAATAAATAAATTAATGAAGAGGAATACCACACTCACAGATAGAAATTCACATTTGCTATCAAGTTAGTAAAGATGCTAATGACCCCCAAATTTATACAGGTTGAATGAAACTCCTATCCAAATCTCAGCAAGACTTTTCAGAGACACAAACAAGATTATTCTAAAATTTGTACAGAAAGGCAAAGGGACTAAAATAGCTAAAATAATTTTGGAGAAGAAGAATAAAATGGTAGGAATTATTGAGCACAATTTTAAGACTTACTATATAGTTACAGTAGTCAAAACTGTATAATATCAGTGGAGGGAGAGACATAAAAATCAATGGATCAGAACAGAGAATCCAAGTATAGACTTACACAAATATGCCCAACTGGTTTTTGATGAAGGTGAAAAAGCAGGCTGGGCATGGTGGTTCACACTTGTAATCCTAGCACTTTTGAGAGGCTGAGGTGGGAGGATTGCTTGAGCCCAGGAGTTCAAGACCAGCCTGGGCAACATAGCAAGACCCAGTCTCACAAAAAAACAAAACATTAGGCAGGTGTGCTGGCACACATCTATAGTCCCGACTACTTGGAAGGCCGAGGCAGGAGAACTGCTTGAGCCCAGGAGGTCTAGGTGGCAAGGCTGACGTGCATCATTGCACTTCGGCCTAGGAGACAGAGCAAGAGCATGTTTCAGAAAAAAAGGAAAGAATGGTAAAAAGGCAATTTAAGGAAAGATAACCTTTCCAACCAACATACTGAAACCCTGTCAATGGACATCCACCGGTAAAACATGAACCTCAATCTAAGTCGCATGTCATATTATATAAAAATTATAGATCAGGGCTTAAAAGCAAATGGATTACAGATAATGGATCTAAATGTAAAGTGTATAATTACAATTTTTAGAAGTAAACAGAGGAAAAAAATCTTTGCAATCTAGATTAAGCAAAGAGAGTTTAGACTTTACACCAAAAACCCAACCCTTAAAAAATGACAAATTAGACTTGATCCAAATTTTAAATTTTTGCTCTGCTAATGACCCCATTAAGGGGACAGAAAAACAAACTACATGAATTATGGTGATTACCAGAGGCTGGGAAGCAGCAATGGGGGTGAAAAGAGGTTGGTTAATGGGAGGAAACATACAGTTAGATAGAAGAAGATAGAAGACATAAGCTCTAGTGTTCAACAGCACAATAGAACGTCTACAGTTAACAAAATTTACTGTATACTTCAAAACAGAAGAGAAGATGTGGAATGTACCCAACACCAAGAAATGATAAACGAGGTGATCAATATCCCAATTACCCTGATTTGATAATTACACATTGTGTGCTTATATCAAAATATCACATGCACCCCATAAATATGTACAACTACTATATAGCGATTAAAAATTTTCAAGTACTAAATTACATCCTCTGACCACCCCTACAAAAAAAGACTACATAGTGGGAGAAAATATTTGCCAAACACGTATCCAGCAAAGTACTAGTATCTAGAAGTTGTAAAGATCTCTCAAAACTCAACAGTAAAAAAGCAATATGGTTCAATTAGAACACAGCCCAAAGTTATGAAGAGCCACTTTATAATTAGAACACAGCCCAAAGTTATGAAGAGCCACTTTATAATTAGAACACAGACCAAAGTTATGAAGAGCCACTTTATAATTAGAACACAGACCAAAGTTATGAAGAGCCACTTTATAATTAGAACACAGACCAAAGTTATGAAGAGCCACTTCATAGAAGAGAATGTAAAGATGGCACATAAGCACATGCAAAGATGTTCAACATTAATAGCTATTACAGAAACACGAATTTAAACCATAATGAGATACCACTGCACGCTATAAGAACGGTTAAAATAAAAAAACAAACAATACCACATCTTGGTAAGTTCTGGAGAATGTAGATTACTCACTGATATGGTTTGGCTGTCCCCACCCAAATCTCAAGTTGAATTTCCACGTGTTATGGGAGGGACCAGATGGGAGGTAACTGAATCATGGGGGCAGGTCTTTCCTGTGCTGTTCTCATGATAGTGAGTAAGTATCACGAGATCTGATGGTTTCATAAGGGGGAGTTTCCCTGCACAAGCTCTCGTCTGCTGCCATGTGAGACATGCTTTTCACTTTCTGCCATGATTGTGAGGCCTCCCTAGTCACATGGAACTGTAAGTCCATTAAATCTCTTTCTTTTGTAAGTTGCCCAGTCTCAAGTATGTCTTCATCAGCAGAATAAAAACAGACTAATACACTTATACGTTGCTGGTGGGAATGTAAACGACACAGCCACTCTGGGAAGGACAGAGTAGTTTCTTTTAAAACTAAATACATACTTACCAACAACTGCACACCTGGCCATTTATCCGAGAGAAATGAAAACTGATGTGCACATAAAAACCTGCAGGCAAATATTTATAGCAGCTTTATGCAATAATGACCCCATCTGGAAACAACCCAGATGTTCCTCAGCCAGTGAATGGTTAAACAAACTGTTGGACTTCCATGCCATGGAATACTACTTGGCAATAAAAAGCAACGGACTAGTAACATATGCAACAACCTGAAAGAAGCTCCACAGAATTATGCTGATTTAAAACAGCCAATCCCCAAAGGTTACATACTCTATGAATCCATTGCTATAATATTCTTGAAATGAAATGACATTATAGAGATAAAGAACAGATCAGTGATTACCAGAGGCTGAAGAGTGGGTGAGAGTAGGGGAGAAGTGAGTGTGGACCTTAGGTAACAGCAGGTATCCTTCTGGTGAAGCACCTACTCTATCTTGCCTGTATCAGTGTCAATACTCTGGGTGTGACATTGTACTAGATTTTTACAGCATAAGATTTTTACTCTGTGTTTTACCATTGAGTGTTAAAAAAGTTCACAGGATCTCTGTGTTATTTCTTATAATGGCATGTGAATCAACAATTATGTAAAAATAAAGTTAATTTAAAAAGAAAAACAAAACTTTATGTGTACCATGTTCACAGCAGCCTTATTCACAATAGCCAAAATGTGGAAGTAACGCAAATTTCCATCGACAGATGAATGGATAAAAATGTGATATATACACACGTGGAGTATTATTCAACCTTAAAAAGGAAGGAAATTCTGACACATACTACAACATAGATGAACCTGAGAACATTATGCTGAGTGAAATAAATGAGTCACAAAAAGGCAAACAGGGCATAATTCCACTTATATGAGGTATTTATAGTCACATTAATAGGGACTAAAAGTAGAATGGAGGTTGCCAGGGGCCGAGGGGAAGGGTAAATGGTGAGTTATTATTCAATATGTAAGGAATTTCAGTTTGGGAAGATGAAAAAGTTCTACAGATTGGATGTACAACAACGTAAATGTACTTAACACCACTGAACTGCATACTTAAAACTATATGTGTTTTACCACAATTAAAAATTAAAAACACTTACAAACAAGACATTCATGATGGTGACTTTTAGTGCACTGCGCAGAAACTATCAGAGTAATAAAACAGCATGGACGTATCGAAATCTCTGTACTGTGCTCGCCATGGCATTTACTAGGTACTACAGGAATTGAAAGCTGAAGACCAAACTTCATTAGGTACTGAATTAATAACACCCCCTTGTGTTACGGTACCAACTTTTAATAAGAAATACCAGTTTTAGCTCCTTTGTGTTTGGGAATGGTCGCAGAACGTAGTAGATGCTGACATGTATGTGCTGAGCATCAGCATACAAGGGTGTGTACCACAGCTGTGGTGGGGCAAAAGCAAGTTATGGAACTGGGTAACCTGGCCAACTCTTTCCCATCCTTAGCCCTTCCTTCTCCAAGTTCAAAGTCATGTCAGCCGGGCACACTGGCTCATGCCTGTAATCCCAACACTTTGGGAGGCTGAGGCAGGAGGATCACTTGAGGTCAGGAGTTTGAGACTAACCTGGGCAACATAGCGAGATCCTGTCTCTACAAAAAAATTACAAAACTTAGCTGGGTGTAGTATCATGCACCTGCAGTCCCAGCTGCTCAGGAGACTGAAGTAGGAGGGTCGCTTGTGCTCAGGAGTTTGAGGCTACAGTGAGCAATGACTGTGCCACTGCACTGAAGTTTAGGTGACAAGGCAAGACCCTATCTCTAAAAATAAAAATAAAGTCATGTTGAATGAACTGTGCAGGAAGCAAACTGCTCAGCTTCCTACATTCTGCTGAGACACGATCATAGTGTGTCTACTGTTTTTCTCAGTTTTCTTTCTATTGGGTAAGGAGCAACTAAACAAAAGCAGGAACCGCACCTCCTGTTCCCATGGGAGGGGATGATGTTGCCAGAACTAAATATCACGCCAGCCAGTGGAAAGTGTCAGGAGGGAAAATGAAGCAGATACGGCCAGAAAGCACAGCCAAAGGCAGCAACTGGGCCAGAAAGAGGTGAGTAGGATCACCTGCTGGACCAGCCCCCAGCCCTGACTCTGACTCCTCAGAGCACCTGAATAGGCAAGTGTTAGACGAAAACACAAACGAGACACACAGATCTGTGACAGGACTGAAATCACCTGTGCTTTCTTCCCTCTACTTCCTAACATTTCTAACCTATAACTATGGCTGTGACAATTATTAAAGTTTTTGAAAAATTCTCTGTAAAATAAAAGAGCAGAGAGACCTCCTTTTTCACAAGAAGGGAACTTAGACATGCGGAGAGGCCCATCTGTGGGAACTCATGGGCCTTTGTTTCCTGCTGTTGTCTGCACAAAGCTTCCTGAAGGTGCCCTGATGACAGTCAACCCAGTGAGTGGCTGGGACTAAAGAGCTGGTGGAGAAACAGAGTGTCTCTTAAGCCCACACTCTGCCTATTTTAGCTTTTCTGGGCCGGGACTGAACATCCTGTGCGGCAGTTGGAAAGCTGGCTGGGGTCCTAGGAAAGCTGCCCTGTAGCCTACAGAGAGGTAAACATGGGATTTTCAAGGACTCTTGTAGAAATCACTCACCGGGGGTAGCTGCAGGGTGGTCACCACCTGCTGGGTGTCCCGTACATTCTCTTCCTGAAGAAGGAAAGTATCTTGCAGAACTGAAAGAGATCAGAAAAGGTGTCCCAAAGGGGGCCAGGGCCAGGCCTGGTGCCACCTCCTGAGCTTCCTGGGGCTCTTCACTTCAGTTTTGGTAGCCAAGAAAATCACAAGAGAGGCACCAAGAGGGAGCTGTTTTTTCATAAAACCCGAGGCTCTGTTCTTACCTGCAAAATGAGGATTACAGAATGATGTACATGAAAAGCACTCTGTAACTACTAAGATTGCCACGTCTTTGTTTTCAGATATAATAAAGGGGGCTATAACAGTGTGCCTGGCTGAGTTCATGAAAGCATGGTCAATTAAATTCACTCTTTCACTTCGGGTAAGTACCCAGACCTCAGCATTGTTATAAATAAAGGTTAAAACTCTACAGAGTTCAGCCGTGGGAGGTGATGCATGCCTGTAATCTTAGCTAATCCTATTCCAGGAACTGAGGTGGGAGAATCACTTGAGCCCAGGAGTTCCAGACCAACATGGACAACACAGAGAATATTTTTCTCTTAAAAAGAAAAAAAAAAAGCAGCAGCAGAAAAAGAAGAAAAAGCTAGAGTTGAGGAATCTATAAGGACTGTTAGGGTCTGGATGTGGTGGCTCATGCCCGTAACCTTTGCATTTTGGGAAGCCAAGGTGGGAGGACTGCTTAAGCTGAGGAGTTCGAGACTAGCCTGGGCAATACAGCGAGACCTCATCTCTACTAAAAATAAAAAAACTGGGAAGCTGAAGCAGAAGGATTGCTTGAGCCCGAGAGATCGAGGCTGCAGTGAGCCACAGCTGCACTCCTGCCTGGGCGACAGAACATGACTCTGTCTCAAAAGAAAAAAAAGGTAAGGGCTGTTGGCAATCAGAATTACTGTGGAACTCCATAAAAGAGAAGGAAAATCCTGTCATTACTGACAACATGGATGAACCTGAAGGACATGCTACAAGCAGTAAGCCAGGCACAGAAACAGAAATACTGCATGTTTTCACTTAAATGTGAACTCTAAACAAGTTCAATAGAAGCAGAGAGCAGAGCGCTGGTTGCCAGAGGGTAGGGAATGGAGGGAATGGGGGGACATTGGCCAAAGGGTGCACAATTTCAATTACCCGAGAGGAGTAAGTTCAGGAGTCCTATTGTACAACCTGGTGACTACAGGCAGTAACAATGTACTATGTACTTGAAGACTGCTTAGAGAGTAGACCTGAAGTATTTTCACCACACACACACAAAGGATAGATATATGAGGTAACACATTATATTAATTAGCTTGAATTTTTTTTAAGAGACTAGTCTCACCATGTTGCCTAGGCTGGAATAGAACTCCTGAGCTCAAGGAATCCTCCCATCTCAGCCTCCTGAGTAGCTGGAACTACAGGTGTGCCACCATGCCTAGCTAATTAGCTTGATTTAGTCATTTCGCAATGTGTACAGATATCAAAGCATCACACTACACACTGTAAATACATGCAATCTTTTGTCAATCTCAAAGCAGAAATTAAACAAAAAAGAAAAACTGCTATCACTGTAGGCACTGTGAAAAAGCATTTAGCACAGTACCCTAAAGACCCTCATACGAAGTGCTGAGTGTGGCTTTGGGACCATCTCACCAGCCAACTGGGGACTCTGCCACTTTCTGTCCTGTGATTGGAAACTACACCTTGCTCAGGTTTCTGCAATGAGTCACATCCCCTGCCAACAGTGCAGCCATGTAAAAATGAGCTGTTTCAAAAGGTACTCCTTTCTCAGAGTAAGACCTGGAGAGCTGTGCTACAGTCTACAATGCTACGTCACATGTTAAGTCATTACCAAAGCAAACCCCAGAAGCCAGTGTCTCTGACCTTTCAGACCAGGATACAAAGCCTTCAGGAACAGCAGTTGCAGGAGTGGCTATGTGGAGCTAAGGCCTGGGGCAGGAACCCATGCAGATGGCAGTGCCATTCTAGGGGTCTGTGCAAGGCAGCCTCTTCCCAGTGTCCGAAGGGAAGCTCAGGCTAGACGGGTGTAGATTTGAGGAGGTGGTATTTCTTGTGTGTATGTTCTATTTTAAGTTTCTATCTTCATCTTTATTTAACTTCCTTTTACCTCCCAGTTTTATTGAGGTTTAACTGACAAAAACTATATGTATTTTGCATATAAAAACTCTACAATGTGATAAGTATACATTGTGAAATGATTAAACTAATTAACAAACCTACGCTCATGTATTTTTGTGATGAGAACATTTCTTATTTACTTTCTTAGCAATTTTCAAGTATAAGATGCATTGTTTTTAATCACCATCACCATGCTGTACCATAGATCTCCAGAATTTATTCATCTTATCTAATGGAAACTTTGTACTCTTTGACCAACATCTCCTAGAGGGGGTATTTTATTTTTTAGAGGTGGGTCCTCAATATGTTGCCCAGGTTGGTCTCAAACTCCTGGCCTCAAGTGATTCTTCGGCTTTAGCCCCCTGCGTAGCTGGAAGCACAGGTGAGAGCCGCCGAGCCTGGGTAGCAGGTGGTGTTTTAATTCTGCTCCCTCACACCTGCCACCTTCTGGGACATGTAGACATCCTAGATATGTGTACATATATGAATACATAGCCCCGCCCTACTTCTGGCCCTGATAAATGAATACATGGACCCTTTCAAGAATCAGAATCACTTCAGAGAGTTGCAGCCCTACACAGAATCTAGCTTTTGGGGAAGACCCTCGAGATGAGGAACTACACAGCTCTGACGGGTAGTGCATTCCAGTCGGAAACTGTCCCAGTGGTTCAGGTTTTCCTGACTGCCAACTCTCAGCACATCTACTTTGCCTACTCATTATTGCTCACGGAATGGGACAGCTGGCCCTGTTGTCCCAAAGCCCACCTGTGTTGCTGGCTTACCTCAGAACTTTATCAAGAAGCAACTGCACAGGCTGTTGTGGTTCCTGAAACTCCTTCCCCTCCTCCACTGTGCTTTCCCAGACCCCATTACAAAGCCTCTCACAGCCCCCTACTTCCTGCATAACCCAAGCTACTTGCACGTGCATTGCTGATGTGGGCGACTGGCTGCTTCCCTTATACCTGTTGTTATGGGGCTAGGTTATGCCCCTCTCAAATGCCTATGTTGAAGCCCTAACCCTTAGGTTCCTCAGAATGCAACTGTATTTGCAGACAGGGTCTTTACAGAGGTAATTAAGAGAAAATCAGACCATACTGGTGGACCCTAATCCAGTATGACTGGTGTACTTAAAGAGGAGATTAAGACACAGACACAGACACACAGAGAGGAAAGACCATGTAAAGATACCCAGAGAGGGATGGTGTCTATTACACCTGCTCTGCAAACTTTTAGTATAAACATCTTCCTTTCCCTGAAAGAAAACTGCCCATCATCCAGAGTCCTGGCACAAAGCTTGTTGTCAGCTTTCAGGGCTGGTTATTCATAGGTTTTTATGGGTCCCAAGGAGAGCCAATGGCATAAGAGACTTCCCCTCCTAACTCCTTCTTTTTTTCCTTTTTTGAGATGGAGTTTCACTGTTTTTTCCCAGGCTGGAGTGCAATGATATGATCTCAGCTCACGGCAACCTCCACCTCCTAGGTTCAAAGGATTCTCCTGCCTCAGCCTCCCAAGCAGCTGTAATTACAGGCGACCATCACCACACATGGCTAATTTTGTATTTTTAACAGAGATGGGGTTTCACCATGTTGGCCAGGCTGGTTTCAAACTCCTGACTTCAGGTGATCTGCCCACCTTGGCCTCCCAAAACGCTGGGATTACAAGGATGAGCCACCACGCCTGTCCCCTAGCTCCTTCTAAATGTCTATCTGCAAACTTCTTAGTGTCAGCATCAGACCTATCTACAAGCCAAGGAGAGAATCTTCTGAAGAAGCCAAGGTTGCTGATACTTTGGCTTCAGACTTGCAGCCTCCTGAACTGGGAGAGAATACATTTCTGTTACGTAAGCCACATCCAGTCTGTGGCACTTCGTTAAGGTAGCAAGTATCACACCAATCTTGACTTTTAGCAAGAAGAGGCAGAAGAGTCTATCTGATTTGTACAGAAGTCACCATAGTTTTTCCACACAGAGAAATTTAATGGGCATTTTGGTTTTATTACTGAAAAGCTTACCGTAACGCCAAACATGACTTCTGTAAATCATCAGAAAGCACCCTTGGCCCCCCAGACACTTTTCTTCCATTGTACCTATAGAGCTCTGTGGCAAAAGGAACCCATGTGCCCAACTTCCTTTAATCCAAGGGTGCCAGTTTCCCATGACAAGTACTTCAAGTTAAATTTTGGGCACCTCAGAAGTTGCGCTCAACCTTTTACAGGTTGTATATAATTTAATCTTCCAAAAACCCCAGAAAGGGTGATTACCATCTCTGTTGGACAGAGCAAGAAACCAACGCTTTCAGAGTTTAGAAGTATGCCTCAGGTCATACCCAAAGGTTCAACTCTGTTTATCTGATGACAAAACTACGTTCCTGTAGCCACCGTGTACTTTGTATACATACTCAAACCATGTCTAGCTGATGTTCTGGCCTCACACAGTAGATTCCACCCTATGTCCCTCCAAAATATTTTTATATCTCTTTACAGCCTCACAATGATTCTGTAGACAGCAGTTGTTTAACTGAGGAAACAGGTTCCAAGAGACAGGAAGAGATGGCCATGCTCAGTTCAGGCAGCAAGCCCTAGCTGTACACTGGCAGGCCCTAGCTGTCATCCAGCTGACGGGTCCTCGTCATCCAGCTGACAGGTCCTGCAGAGATGCACCCTCAAAGAGATGAGAGGACACAACCTCACAACACCCACTACAGAACAGTTCCCTCCGAGAGGATCCAGAACCCCGAAGAGGACAAACATGCTGATGAGGTTCTCATTTAATTGCTCTAGGAAGGGACTCAGACCCTGGTAACAGCTCACAGATAGGAGAAAACTGCTGATGTAAAAGCCATCAGCTTAACAAAAACCACACCCAGTGCACAGTATGGGTACGCACTCCCCCAGACTACCCCTCCTACACACCCCTGGGCTGCATACCTGGGTCCCCGCTGAGCTGGCTTGGTGGTCTGCCTGGGAGCCCCAGGCACTGTGCCAGGGCCATGGGCTGGGCATCCTGGCTCTTTGCAAGGTCGCTGTAGGGCTCTACCGGCAGCTGTTCCTGCTCCTGGTCCAGAGGGCTGTCCCCATCATCAATCACCACAGGGTCTTCACAGTGCTTGAGCTGTAATCCCAGAGAGAGCTTTTCAGGGCTCGGTGAAGAGGTACCATCTCTCCCTTGGTCCGGTGACCATTCACTCCACAGTGGACCACCAAAGGCTCAACCTACGCCTTGGACTGGGCAGTAAAAGGGGATGACACTATCATGCCCAAATTAGAGCCTTCAGGGAGTAAAACTTGCTTTCTTGGGAGTCTCTAGTCTGGGCCTAACCAAAGTACATGGCTCTAGATGGAACTCCTTGCTCCCCATGCAGATGCATGGCCCAGCCAAAGTGTCTGAGCACCAGCTCTCTCCTGGTGCCAGCCCCACGCCTTCTACTCACCCACTGCCAGGGTCTCCCCGGCTCCCGTTCCAGGGCCTCCACTGCGGCCACAGCCTGCTCCCCGCTCTCAGGCTCCTGGGCCCGCACCCAGCTCTGGATCTCCCGGGGCAGGATGGCCAGGAACTGCTCCAGCACCAGCAGCTCCAGAATCTGCTCCTTGGTGTGCCTCTCTGGCCGCAGCCAGCCCCGGCACAGGTCCCAGAGGCGTTGCAGAGCCTCCCGGGGGCCCGCCGCCTCCTGGTAGCGGAAACGGCGGAAGAGGCGCCGAGAGGACTCGGGGCTGGGAAGAT
Organism: Saguinus oedipus; assembly: GCA_031835075.1. Classification (NCBI taxonomy): domain Eukaryota; kingdom Metazoa; phylum Chordata; class Mammalia; order Primates; family Cebidae; genus Saguinus; species Saguinus oedipus. The sequence continues at coordinate 806,814 of CM063188.1, read as the reverse complement.
CCCCCTGGGGGCTAGGGTTCTCTCCTGGTGGGCTCCTCATTTTCCTGGGCTCCTCACTTTCCTTCGGAGCCAAGACTCGGGGGCACAGGGCTGTGGGCATGATGGGATTTGATGGGGGTCAGCGGCAGAAGACGACCCTATTTCCAAACAGAAATCACTGGCTTCAGTGTTCTGGTCTCCTGCGGTCGTTTCTGGGGGATAGTGACAAGGAAACTGTCAACGCCCTCAGATAGCAGCCCTTTGGAGAAGCCCTGGGAAATGTAGGGAGTGTTGGTGTGGCTGGGCTTTACACACAGCACGACACAGACAGAAAGAGGCTCTCCCCTCCCCCACCCCCGACAGTACCATTAAGTGTGGATTCCCGTAAGTCAGTGACTGGGTGAACAAGGCTGGAAATCTGGGAGAAAAGTGGTGGCATTTCAACAAGACACTGGTGTTTTGAGCACCCCAGGAAACCAACAGCGCCACATGCAGATGTAATCAAGACTCTCTGGTACCTTGAGCGGCTGGGTCCTCCTGGAGAGACCCGAGATGGGCAGGCCAAGCAGGCCACTATCTTGAAGGTTTGGAGCTGAAGTCACTGTGCTTGCTCTTAAGAGCTTTACAAATAGAGCTGGGAAGACAAAGACAGACATGCACTGGATTAGCCTTCAAAAGCACATCCGGGAATATAAAATCCCCCATGCTGGTGGCAGAGGGCTGATGGACAATGCAGCTGGAATCAGGTTTGCCCAGCAGAGCCTGCTATGGGAGGCAGGGGATGAAGCACAGGTAAGAAAACGCCCAGAGACAAGGAAATCACATGAGGCAGCCACAATGCAGTTTACCAGAGGGGCACAACACGGCATTTAGAAATCTTGCTGGTGGCCGGGCGCAGTGGCTCACGCCTGTAATCCCAGCATTTCGGGAGGCCGAGGCGGGTGGATCACGAGTCAAGAGATCGAGACCATCCTGGTCAACAAGGTGAAACCCCGTCTCTACTGAAAATACAAAAAATTAGCTGGGCATGGTGGTGCGTGCCTGTAATCCCAGCTACTCAGGAGGCTGAGGCAGGAGAATTGCCTGAACCCAGGAGGCGGAGGTTGCGGTGAGCCGAGATCGTGCCATTGCACTCCAGCCTGGGTAACAAGATCGAAACTCCGTCTCGAAAAAAAAAACAAAACAAAAGAACTCGCTGGTTTCATATAAACCTTCCGCCAAGTCTCTGGAGCATCTCAGAACACCTACACCTTCATCACATACTTAGATGCCTTGACCTTCAACCTCACCTCCATCTCTTCTCTATCCTTGACATCCTCAAACCACATTCCAGGCAATGGCACACCCTTCTTTAAGAGCGGGTCGGTCACCACATAGCTCAGCCCTCATCCAACCCCCAGACACTGCAGCTACCACAGCCCTGCGGTGGGGCTCAGGGATGCTCACACCTCCCAGATGCCGGGCACACAGGTGGCCGACACACGCAGGGTGGCAAAAGATCAGCACCCAGTGTGCCTGGCTGGTGCCCACGATCGCCACTTGGGAACACGGGGCCGGGAAAGGCTCCTGCGGACACCCACGGTGCCCTTCTCTGCCATCGGGCCTCCGTGGTCCTCCGGCCCTGCCAGGAGCCTGCCACTCCCCCAAGTGCATGAGGTCGTCCAGCGTGGCGGGTCTCAACCTCCAACAGCTCACAGGTGGGAAGGGGGCACGGGCCTCACTCCCAAGTCACAGGAAGGCAGGTGATGCCAGAAAAGCTACCGGACAACTGAGTGGCTCCAGAAAAACCCACTCCTCGGAATCCCTGCTTTCCCAAGTAACAGCCTGTGCGGAAACGCGTGTGGGGGCGGCGGGCTGGACGCCCCACAGCGCTCCCCTCCCGGGTGGCCTTCCAGGGAGGCTCCGGCCCCGCCCGCCCGGCTCGGCGGTCCCCGCGGCGCCCATCACACACCTGCGGCGCCCGGGACCACTCGCGGCCGCCCCCCGCGCACCGGCGCCCCCCCGGGCCGCCAGCTCCCGCGGCGGGCTTCCACTCGGGTCGTCTGCGACCAGACGGCCGCGTCCGGCTTTGTCACGGCGGCACCTGGCGCGTGGGAGGCTCGGAGGAGACGCCTGATGAATGAACTCACGTTAGCGAGTCGGAGGAGGGCCCCGCAGGGCGGAGGAGGGACCGGGCAGGACCGGCGGAAGGGAAGGAGCAGGTCGCTGCGGCCGGGGAAGGGCCCCGCGCTCCGCCTCCCTCTCGCGCCCGGCCGGCCCCGGCTCCTCACCTCACAGCCTCCGGCTCCCTCGCGGCGCCCGGCCCAAAGCCCTCCCGCGGCGGCGGAAGTCCAGCGCAGCCCTCCGCATCCTCCCAGCGCGCCCTGCCGGCCGGACTTGCTGAGGCGGGGTCTCCGCCGGCGCCCGGCTCCTCTCCCGGCGCGTCCACACCGCGTCTCTCGCTCATCCGGAAAGCCGCGGCTCGGCCCGGGGGCAAATGGAGGCGCCTGAAAAACAACCGTGCTGCTCTGGCCGCCGCCCGCACCTTCCCGAGCGCCGGGTCCGGGCCGGGAGACAGCGCCGCGGAGGCCGGCGCGGGCCGCGGAGGGCGGGGCGGGGCCGGCCCGGGGCCCTGGTGCACTCACCGCCGCGGCGCGTCCCTGGTGGCGGGCGGCGCAGGCCGTTCGCCGCCGGAGCCCGCCGGACGCCGCGGGAAGGAAAGGCCGGAGCCCTCGGGCTCCCTCCCCTGGGACACTTCCTGCTCCGCTCTAGGACCGGGGAGGTCTCCGCATCTCAGTGGTTCGCTCCCCCGCCCCGCGGCCGAGGTATGCGCTGGGGGTGACACCCGACACCCCCGGCCCGCCCCGCTCCGCGCGCGCCCAGGCCTGGCCGCCGGGCCGGGGGCTTTGTGGGTCAGCCACGTCGCCGCGCCCGGGCCTCCCCGAGGGCCCGCCGGGGGGAGGCGCGCGGCGGGCGGGAGGCCGAGGCGTCGAGGCGCGGCGGGGCGGGGGCTGCGGGGGCGCTCGCGGGGGCGGCCGCGGGTCCGGAAGGGCAGCCCGGGGCTCTTTGCTCCGCTCTTCTGGTTTCTGCGGCGCTCCCAGGACACGCGGGCCGGTGGACGCCCGGAACGGCCGACCGGGAGTCGCGGCTGAGGCTGAAAGCTGGAACTGGGGTGCGGGATGGAGAGTGGGGGGAATTCCCGGCCGAAGCCGGGGCCGCCGGCCCCTCCCGCGCCTGCGGGACGCGCCTTCCGGGCCTGACGCCACGTGCAGGGACCCGGGATCCAGAAGGGCCGCGCAGCCGGAGGCCGCTCCGAGCACTCGACAGCCGTGGGGAGGGCGCAGAGTGGCTGCCGTGAGTCCTGGCCCTGAGTGGGGGTCGGGGAAGGACCACGGTGACCGCGGGCACAGGGGCGCAGGGAGGGGATGAGGCAAGCTTATGTGGCAGTGAGGGGCAAGCAGAAATTAGGGGACCCCCCCCCGAAACGGCCGCTGGCCACTCCCCTCTGCTGAGTGCAGCCCAGATTCCCACGTGGGTCGTCTCCGGGGCATGCTCATTTTTCGGGCTCCAGAGCTGGAGAGAAAGCGCTCAGGTCCCTGAGCAGGCCTGAGTCCCACCGCCCCTACTCCGTCTTCCGGAGGGGACCTCCCGCGTGCAGCTGATTTCCTTCGCGCGCCTTTCCAGGGCAGGCAGAAGGAAGTCAGTTTCCCCAAAGAAAGCGGCCCCGCTGAGTAAACGGGACCCGGTGGTTGGACTGAGGCACAGGCTCCCTTAGCTCCGCCGCTCTTCTAATCTCAGGGCCTCGGGCGCTGCCTCCTCCGACCTGCCGGAGGGAGCAATCGCTTCTGACTGGCAGAGTCTCCCGAGCCCCGGTTTGTCAGTGTCCACATTCCGAACTGAGCAGGAGATGGACCGAGCGAAGCAGTGAAGCCCTTGGTGGTGAACGGTGATCGGCCCCCAGATGACAGCCTGATGCCAGTAACTAAGGAGCGAGTGGCGTTTTATGAACCATCTTGGCTAGCCATCGTTCTCAGTTTTTGTTCAAACACCAGTCAGGCTGTTTCTGAGGCTGTTGCTTAGATGTGATTAATCGCTCAGTCTGTAGACTTAATGCAGCGGGTTACCCTCCATAACGTGGGTGGGCTCCGTCCGATCTGTTGAAGGCCCTGAGGAAGGAGCTCCACCTTCGGACTTTCTGGATCTGCAGCCTGCACTGCGGAGTTTGACTTACAAGCCCTTGCAATCTACAGAGCCCATGAGTTCCTTGAAAGAAAACAATCTCTCTCTCATCTCTCTATTGATCTCTAGCGCTACATCCCCCACCCCCTTCCCTCTTCCCGCTCCGTATGCTATTTGTTTTCTTTCTCTGGAGAACCCGGTCTGTGACTCAGGGCCCTTGGCTGACAGGGATAAGAGCGGGTGGAATGTGACAGCAGGAGGCAGAGGGTGGGAGACAGTCATCTTGCAGAGTGGAAAGGTGAATGGACGATAGCAAAGGAAATTGTGAATGCTGTATAACCCGGAAAGTGAAGTGTGCACAGGGAAATGTGCCGTATGGCTTAAAGCCCAGGGCTTTCCAGGTGGGCAGCCATCACACTCTGACATTGGCCCCCTGTGGAGGCCATCGTGCCTCAAAACATGCGTGTAGACTAAGACTACAACAAATGCAAGTGTGCAAATATGTGAAGCCCCACCGCCCATCACTGGACCAACCGCACCTGCCTTCTCCGGGAGCCCCAGCCACAGCCTGTGTTCTAACCAGGCAGCAGGGACTGGGTTCCCTTTGCAGTGTGAGAAGCTCTGTTGTAAGCTGGGCATAGCATATGCTCAAGAAACTGTGCTTTAGGAACAGTCCTCGGAATAAGTGCTAGTTCCTACTGTGTTGGACACAGACTTGGAGGGGACATGGACAGCAAGGCATTGATCTGGTCCCTTATCGTGGTCTGTGGAAAGGGGTTAGTGAGAAGCTATTGGGTGAAAGCTTTGCATGATTATATTTTCTCACTATAGAGGCCTCTCAGCTGTCACAGAGGCCTGTTCATCTCTTTTTTTTTTTTCTTTTGTTGAAAGCAAAAAAACACTTTGAGGTCTGCAGGTAGACTGACATAACCCTCTCTCAGAAGCTCCAGTGAAAGTACCTCTAAAAACGGCGGATTTATCACTGAAGAGATGACATCTCTTTCTTTTAAATCTGTATTGGATGCTACAGTCAGGAAAATAAAGCGGAGACCCCAACCATTGGTATTTGGAGCTAGTCTTGAGCATTGGGTGGTTAATGCCTGTTCAGGCAGACCATCAGGGACAAGCTTGTACCTTGACAAATTCAGATTTGCTGAAGTGACCGGATTGATTGTCTTGATGCGGTGAGGGGGGCACCCAGAGGAGGCGGGAGTGTGGCTTGATCGGGGAGAAGTCTTTGCAAGGTTTGGCTCCAGGTGGAGGATGGAGGAGGGGGAGGATGTCAGGTGTGATATAAATGTGAGAGTAAGTCTCCCTTGTGGGATCTTTTAACCAGGTGGCTGCAGCAATTAGAGTCCAGGAATGAGCTGCAATTAAAGGATTTATTATGCTCAAAGGCCCTGGAGAGGGCGGCACCGCAGGGGCGCGGGGGCCTTGTTGGAGGAGTGCAAGCGGGCTCCGAAGTGCAGGTGGGGAGCCAAGAAAGAGAGAACCTGTGGGCGAGCACCTGTGCTGGGGGTCAGGGTGGGGTACACCATGAGCAAAGGGTGTGAGGGGATTTTACTGCTGCATGTTGCTGGGTCACAGTCAGGGAAGGCGAGAAGGGGACCTCGAGGGAGAGACCAGGCTTATCACACCAGTGTGCCTAGTTGCTTGGGGTACTCAGCCTGTGCGTGACGTTGAGGCCTCATGGAAGCATGAAGTTTTAATAATTGATCATATGTCAGGGAAGTGGGAGTCAAATCTGCACTGGTTGCTGTTGAGAGGTGAGCTTGGGAAAAGCTGGGGTTCACTGAGTTTTATCAGCTGTCAGGATGCAAGGGTGGCTTAGTCATTGAGTTCCCCCAGTCGCAAATGAGTGTAGCAGGGGGTCTCGGACATTCTTGGTTAGAAGCAGGAGTCCCTCTGTCAAGCGGGTGTTCTGGCATTTCACCACTTCCGCAGGACCTTGGGGGAAAGCGTGTCCTGTGAATGCACAGCAGGTTACTGTCTGTCTCCTCAGCCTGATGAAAGGCAGGGCTACCTGTTCTTTATTCAGTCCTTGCAGATTTTCTCACTTTCGCTCCTGGAGAGGTTTTGACTCTCTTAGGAGGGAAACACCCTGATCATTACAGTTCTGCAGATGTTTCCATGAATGTGAGTTTGATCCTTCGTGATCTTCTTTGCTGTTTGCTCCTCAAGTGCTTTGAATCCTTAAGGGTAGTGGTCAGGGACCCAGTGTTACAGGTGTGTAGGGGTGTGTATGTGTCTGTGTCTGTGTGTGTGTCTGAGTGAGGGACCCAGTGTTATGGTGTGTGTGGGGGGTGTGTCTGAGTGAGGGACCCAGTGTTACGGGTGTGTGTGTGTGTGTGTGTGTGTGTGTGTGTGTCTGAGTGAGGGACCCAGTGTTACAGGTGTATAGGGGTGTGTATGTGTCTGTGTCTGTGTCTGTGTCTGAGTGAGGGACCCAGTGTTATGGTGTGTGTGTGGGGGGTGTGTCTGAGTGAGGGACCCAGTGTTACGGGTGTGTGTGTGTGTGTGTGTGTGTGTGTCTGAGTGAGGGACCCAGTGTTACAGGTGTATAGGGGTGTGTCTGTGTCTGTGTCTGTGTCTGAGTGAGGGACCCAGTGTTATGGTGTGTGGGTGGGGGGTGTGTCTGAGTGAGGGACCCAGTGTTACGGGTGTGTGTGTGTGTGTGTGTGTGTGTGTCTGAGTGAGGGAGGGATGAGGAAGCAGACTTTGTACAGTCTGTTCAGCATTTGCTGAATCATTCATTTGCTGGATATATTATCTGCATTTTACTGACGAGTTCTCAGTACCATCCCAGGAAGTTGGAACCTTGAGTAGAGTTTGGAATTTGCCTTCCAGGAAAGAAGGGTTTGCTGCAGGCCTCAAATGGGTGATTGGTTCCTAGGTGAGTCAATGCAGATCCTGTGTATTGTAGGACAGTATCTTGGTTGATCTAGTAAAGGGGGAAAACATCCTTACAGTTCTGGAATTTTATGTCCAGCTATTCCTTGTATGCCCTGACAGTTGGGAAAATTTAAAAAGTAACTATCTGGCTGGGCATGGTGGCTCATGCCTGTCTATAATCCCAGAACTTTGGGAGGTCAAAGCAGCAGGATTGCTTGAGTCCAGAAGTTCGAGACTAGCCTAGGCAACGTAGCAAGAACCTGTCTCCACAAAAAACTTAAACATCATCTGGGCAAGTGGCAAACACCTGTAGTCCCAGCTACCTGGGAGGCTGAAGCAGGAAGATCGCTTGAGCTGAGGAGTTGAGCTGTGATTGTGCCACTGCACTCCAGCCTGGGCGACTGAGCGAGACCGTGTCTCAAACAAAACAGCTAACTGTCAGTTCTGTTCAGCTTCCTGCCACCTTGCTCTTTCCATAGCGTTTTCTGAAACTCAAGTCACCTTTGACATCTCAGCATTTCTCTTCTCACATCTAGTATTTGCCAATTGATATGAAGTCTGGCAGCCTCAATGTGTCTTCGATTTATTTTTTTCTGTGCAATATTGCCTAGAAGCCCTAACCTTGGCTGGGTGCAGTGGCTCACACCTGGAATCTCAGCACTTTGGGAGGCTGAGGCGAGTGAATCACAAGGTCAGGAGTTTGAGAACAGCCTGGCCAATATGGTGAAACCCTGTCTCTCCTAAAATACAGAAATTAGCTGGGCGTGATGGCAGGCGCCTGTAGTGCCAGCTACTCGGGAGGCTGAAGCAGAATTGCTTGAACCCGGGAGGAGGAGGTTGCAGTAAGCCGAGACCACGCCACTGCACTCCAGCCTGAGCGACAGGGCGAGACTCCATCTCAAAAGAGAAGAAAAAGGAACCCTAACCTATATCCCGATTCCATCTCAGCAGAGACCTTATCCTGGATCCCACACCCTGATGTGGGTCCTGATTGCAGCTCAGAGCTCAGACTTCTTCCTGGCCTCAACATCTCTGTCTCTAGCCTGCTCACTAAGGTGCAGTTTAAGCCATGCTGTCCTGGGTATTCTCCCTCTGTCAGACCCAGGTACAGGGAAATTCTATCTGTGTCCCCTTACTGTGTGTGTTACTTAAGCAGTGGGAGGTGATAGGTTAATTTTTCCATTCATAAACCATTGATGCAACACCTGGCTCAAATGGATAAAACAGAATCCAGTGCATATTCTGTACCCAGGGCAGAGTTAGAGACAGTTCACAGGTGACTGCTCATCACAGTCCTTCCTCCTCCTCCCTTAGCCGCGTATAAACTTTTAAACTTGATACTGTTTGACATCTCTCATTTCAGTGTATTGTAGTCTGCCCTTCTGCCAGTGAACACTGTAGTAATTAATTTTAGGTGTCAACGTGACAGGGCTAAGGATGACCAGATAGCTGGTAAGACAGTCATTCCAGGTGTGTCTGTGGGGGTTTCCCAAAGAGATTGGTATTTGAATGAGACTGAGTCATGGAGATTTGCCCTCACCGATGTGGGCCGGCATCATCCAATGTGCTGAATGCCAGAGAGGAGGAAGTCTCTCTACTCCCTGAGCTGCAGCAGCCATCTTCTCTGGCCTTAGACACTGGGGCTCCGGGTTCTTGTACCTTCATACTCTGACAGCAGCCGTTTGGTTCTTTCTTTTTCTTTTTTTAAAGACGGGTTTTTACCACGTTGGTCAGGCTGGTCTTGAACTCCCGACCTCAGGTGATCCGCCTGCCTTGGCCTCCAAAGTGCTTGGATTACAGGTGTGAGCCACCACCCCCGGCCCCGGCCTTTTGGTTTCTTAGGCCTTCAGTCTTGGTCTGAGAATTACGCCAGTAGCTTCCCTGGTTCTCCAGCCTTCAGATTGGATATCATGGGACGTCTCAGTCTCTATAATTATCCAAGCCAGTTTTCATACTGAATACCCTCTTAGTCTATCTGTTTCTGTCTGTATCCTGTTAGTTCTGTTTCTGAAGGACCCTAATACAAACACCACCTGCCAATTATTTGTGCTCCAACATTAAGTATTCTTAATTCCTCCCTAGGCTCCAAACATTGCAAGGACTTTCTCTTAAGTATTTGTTTATTTCTCTGAGACAGGATCTCTCTCTGTTGCCTAAGCTGGAGTGCAGGGGTGCAAGCACATCCTGGACTCTTAGCAGTCCTCCCACCTCAGCCTCCCAAGTAGCTGGAATTACAGGCATGTGCCACCATGCCCTGCTAATTTTTAAAACATTTTTTGTAGAGCTGGGGTCTCACTGTGTTGCTCAGGTTGGTCTCGAGCTCTTGGGTTCAAGGCATCCTCTCATCTTGGCCTCTCAAAGTCTTGGGATTACAGGTGTGAGCCACTGTGCCAGGGCACTAAATCTTACAAGCATAGCATGATCTGTTGCAGGAATTCCTTAGCACTCAGTAGCTGCTGTTTTTTTCATGATCTGTTGCAGGAATTCCTTAGCACTCAGTAGCTGCTGTTTTTTTCATGATCTGTTGCAGGAATTCCTTAGCACTCAGTAGCTGCTGTTGTTTTCATGATCTGTTGCAGGAATTCCTTACACTCAGTAGCTGCTGTTTTTTTCATGATCTGTTGCAGGAATTCCTTACACTCAGTAGCTGCTGTTTTTTTCCATGATCTGTTGCAGGAATTCCTTACACTCAGTAGCTGCTGTTTTTTTCATGATCTGTTGCAGGAATTCCTTAGCACTCAGTAGCTGCTGTTTTTTTCATGATCTGTTGCAGGAATTCCTTAGCACTCAGTAGCTGCTGTTTTTTTCATGATCTGTTGCAGGAATTCCTTACACTCAGTAGCTGCTGTTTTTTTCATGATCTGTTGCAGGAATTCCTTACACTCAGTAGCTGCTGTTTTTTTCATGATCTGTTGCAGGAATTCCTTACACTCAGTAGCTGCTGTTTTTTTCATGATCTGTTGCAGGAATTCCTTACACTCAGTAGCTGCTGTTTTTTTTCATGATCTGTTGCAGGAATTCCTTACACTCAGTAGCTGCTGTTTTTTTCATGATCTGTTGCAGGAATTCCTTAGCACTCAGTAGCTGCTGTTTTTTTCCATGATCTGTTGCAGGAATTCCTTAGCACTCAGTAGCTGCTGTTTTTTTCATGATCTGTTGCAGGAATTCCTTACACTCAGTAGCTGCTGTTGTTTTCATGATCTGTTGCAGGAATTCCTTAGCACTCAGTAGCTGCTGTTTTTTTCCATGATCTGTTGCAGGAATTCCTTACACTCAGTAGCTGCTGTTGTTTTCATGATCTGTTGCAGGAATTCCTTACACTCAGTAGCTGCTGTTTTTTTCATGATCTGTTGCAGGAATTCCTTAGCACTCAGTAGCTGCTGTTGTTTTCATGATCTGTTGCAGGAATTCCTTAGCACTCAGTAGCTGCTGTTTTTTTCATGATCTGTTGCAGGAATTCCTTACACTCAGTAGCTGCTGTTGTTTTCATGATCTGTTGCAGGAATTCCTTAGCACTCAGTAGCTGCTGTTTTTTTCCATGATCTGTTGCAGGAATTCCTTACACTCAGTAGCTGCTGTTGTTTTCATGATCTGTTGCAGGAATTCCTTACACTCAGTAGCTGCTGTTTTTTTCATGATCTGTTGCAGGAATTCCTTAGCACTCAGTAGCTGCTGTTTTTTTCATGATCTGTTGCAGGAATTCCTTAGCACTCAGTAGCTGCTGTTGTTTTCATGATCTGTTGCAGGAATTCCTTAGCACTCAGTAGCTGCTGTTGTTTTCATGATCTGTTGCAGGAATTCCTTAGCACTCAGTAGCTGCTGTTTTTTTCATGATCTGTTGCAGGAATTCCTTAGCACTCAGTAGCTGCTGTTGTTTTCATGATCTGTTGCAGGAATTCCTTACACTCAGTAGCTGCTGTTTTTTTCATGATCTGTTGCAGGAATTCCTTACACTCAGTAGCTGCTGTTTTTTCCATGATCTGTTGCAGGAATTCCTTACACTCAGTAGCTGCTGTTTGTTTTCAATTTCACCAGTCTTCTGTCCTCATTCCTTCAGACCCCGTTCACTGCATGTGCAAATAGAAGTGGCAGGGAAGTCTTATAATGGGTAAACTGTGCCCCCAACAAGGTTTGCGTCCTAACTTTTGGTTCCTGAAAATGTGAACTTAATTTGGAAGCAGAGTATTTGCAGATGTAATCAAGTTAAGATTTTACTGAATAAATGTCAGGCTGAGCTAGAGTAGGCCCCAAATCCAATGACTGGTATCCCTTTGAGGCCATGTGATGATAGAGACAGAGACTTGAGGGGTGTGTACAAGGTCAGGAAGACCACGGACGGCTGCCGATTACCAGAGTCTAGGAGGAGGCAAGGAAGGACCCTTTCTCAGAGCCTTCGGGGACAGCGTGGCCCTGCAGATGCCTTGATTTCTGACTTGTTTCAGGCCAATCGCTTCATGGCAGTCAGGATGGCAGCCCTCGGAACTGAGCAGAGGCTTGTGTGCACGCACCTCCTACACCCACTGACTTGACCAGTGGTGTTAGGAAACTTGCTGCTTTCCTCCTTTTCTGTGTGTTTTGTGATGATTGTTACACACTGAGTATCTTCTAGACAAATCTGAACCCCTGTGTTGAGGCTTGAAGCTTGTCACCTTCAGCTTTTCCCAGCAACACTTTTTTTTTTAAGTGAGGTCTTGCCACATTCCGGGCAGCCTTGAACTCCCAGGCCCACGGGATTTTCCCGAGTAGCTGGGATTGCAGGCGCGCACCTCCACGACTGGCTTTTCCCTGCCTTTTAGTTCCCACACCTCACTGGTTAAAATTTACAGTGTCCCCCAACTCCGACCCATCAGCTCTTTTGAACTCTGGTAGCCTTTTGTTCAGTTGTCTCCTGGAATATCGAGATAATTCCCACCAGACCTCAGTGCCTTTATTTCTCTCCCTCTGAATTAATTCAACTTGGCATTTGCTGGGTATCAAATGAGAGCGAGCAGCCTCACTCGAGCGGGAGCAAGTGGGGCTTATTCTGGATGACCTGAAAACCCCACGGGGGCAACAGGAAGGTGAAATGAATGAGACTGACAGTAATGCAAAGAGGTGGGCGGTTACCTCCCAGGGAGAGGAACAGAAAGCCTCCCTGGTAAGTCCCCTCCCGCCAACAAGACAGTGTGGCAGCCAAGGGAATGGCCCTCTGAAGGTCTGCTGGAAAATCAACTCACAAAAGTCAGATGAATAGGAGAAAAGGCATACAGAGTGATTTGATCATAGTTTTACATGACTCAGAAGCCTTCAGGATGAAGACCAAAAGACACGGGGAAAATGTCCATTTTTATGCTGTGGTTCAACAGCTTGTAGATAGCTATGCAGACAAACGACTGGGCAGAAGGGCCCCACCTCATGCTAGCAGACTGAGTGAGGAAGCCCCGTGGGGCCTCTGTTTAGATTCTTCCTGGCCTCCCTGTGCAGGATTGCTTCTGGGTACAGAGCAGGCCCTCTATGGAATGGTGGTGGTGGGGTCTTATGACCTACAATCAAAGAAGGTAGGTCAGATTATTCATTTGGAGACGGAGTCTTGCTCTGTTGCCCAGGCTGGAGTGCAATGCGCGATCTCGGCTTCCTGCAACCTCTGCCTCCTGGGTTCAAGCAATTTTCCTGGTTCAGCCTCTCTAGTTGCTGGCACTACAGGCGCACGCCACCACTCCTAACTAATTTTTTGTATTTTTAGTAGACATGGAGTTCACCATCTTGACCAGGCAAGTCTTGAACTCCTGACCTCATGATCCACCCACCTCAGCCTCCCAAAGTGGTGGGATTACAGGTGTGAGCCCCTGTGCCCAGCCCAGATGATTTATTTGTGGTCAGTTTTTATACAGAAAGGTGGGGAGAAAGTTAGATGAATGTTTTTAGCTATAATGGCTGGCTTTAGGGAAAAGGGGTTCTGATTTCACTTTGGAGAAGAATAATTCTAGTTTCTATTGTTGACCTCAGGGGAAAATGAGGGGCCAGAGACAGGAAGGCAGAAGGTCAGAGAGAAAATTTGCTTCTGAGGCTGCTACTGAGGTCTTCATTTTGGGGTGTCATCTTCTGAACCCCAGAACAAGAAGCTTGAGTCCCTACAGAGGTGTTCACAGCGAGGAGGGGAGGCCTGTGGGTGAATAGGGCATGGTGCATCTGAGGAAGAACTGGCAGGACGGTCAGCAGACCCACGTTAGCTTTGCACGTCCCTGCCCTGCCATCAGCCAGGACGGCTCCAAAGCGGTGACTTTTAGGTTTGTTTCAGGCTTATTTGAGATCCACCAGCTTGAAAGAGGGACAAGCATGCAGGAGACGTACACAAACGTGTAGCCTCTTTTGTGTGTGTGTGTGGCAGAGCCTCACTCTGTTGCCCAGGCTGGAGTGCAGTGGTGCAATCGGCTCATTGCAACCTCCGCCTCCTGAGTATAAGCAATTCTCATTCCTCAGCCTCCCGAGTAGCTGGAATTACAGGCATGCACCACTGTGGGCAGCTAATTTTTGTAATTTTAGTAGAGATGGAGTTTCGCGATGTTAGCCAGGCTGGTCTCAAACTCCTGGCCTCAAGCAGTCTGCCCACCTCGACCTCCCGAAGTGCTGAGATTACAGGCCTGAGCCACTGTGCCTGGTCTTGAAAACACTATTTGGAGGAAACGGTGTGACAGACTGGGAGATAAGACCTGGAGGCCCCACTGTACACCAAGCTAAAGAATTTGGTTTTTACTCTGCAGGCTAGAGTTTATGATTTTTTGCCCGAATCCCCAAGAAAGGCACACGCTCTGATAATTCCTGCTCTATTCTGTTAGATGAGGGCAGGACTAGGCCGGGCATGGTGGCTTCCACCTGTAATCCCAGCTCTTTGGGAAGTAGAGGCAGGTGGATCACCTGAGGTCAGGAGTTCAAGACCAGCCTGGCCAACATGGTGAAGCCTTATCTATACTAAAAATACAAAAAATTAGCCAGGTGTGGTGTCAGATGCCTGTAATTCCAGCTACCTGGGAGGCTGAGGCAGGAGAATTGCTTGAACCCGGGAGATGGAGGTTGCAGTGAGCTGAGATCACACCACTGCACTCCAGCCTGGGCAACAAGAGGGAAACTTTGTCTCAAAAAAAAAAAAAAAAAAAAAAAAAAAAGGCAGGACTGTTACTCTACTCATCTCCCTGAACTCCTCCAGTCCTGCTTTTGGGCTTCTGTATTTCTCTCCGCATTGTCTAACCCTGCTGTCAGTCTAGTCAGAATCCTGCACCACTGGCACTGATCACCATGATATCTGATTGAATTCCTTATCTCCATCATGCCTCTGGTGATGTGGTATCTCATCACCATGGCCTGCCTTCAGCAAGAATCCTGTTAGGCCAATTTAGCCAGAATCTCCCGACCTGTGGTGTTTCTTCTCAGTAATTTATCTGCCGACCCCCACCCTGCTCCTCGGCTGTAGATCTCCACCTTTCCTTGTGTTCAGAGTTGGGCCCAATCTCTCTTCACTGTTGTAACACATCGCTGTGGGGGTCCCTATACTCATCCCGATCGGCCACGTGGACAACATCTGCTTTACTGTTCTTTAATGAGTAGCCTCCTGATTTTTTCATGAAGACTGTCACATGTTATAATGACTCTTTCAAGACAGCAAAGTGGGCCAGGCATGATAGCTCATGCCTGTAATCCCAGCACTTCGGGAGGCCAAAGCAGGCAGATCATTTGAGCCCAGGAGTTGAAGACCAGCCTAGGCACATCTCTATGAAAAATCAATAACTTAATAAAACAATTAGCTAGGCATGGTGTCTCACATCTAGATTCCTAGCTACTCTCGGGGACTTTTTTTTTTTTTTTTTTGAGACAGAGTCTTGCTCTGTCACCCAGGCTGGAGTGCAGTGGCACGATCTCGGCTCACTGCAACCTCTGCTTCCCGAGCTCAAGCAATTCTCCTGCCTCAGCCTCCTGAGTAGCTGGGACTACAGGTGTATGTCACCATGCCCAGCTAATTTTTGCATTTTTAGTAGAGATGAGGTTTCTTTCACTATTTTGGCCAGGCTGGTTTTGAACTCCTGACCTCAAGTGATTCACCTGCCTCAGCCTCCCAAAGTACTGGGATTACAGTCATGAGCCACTGTGTCTGGGCTTGAGAGGATTGTTTGAACTCAGGAAGTTAAGGCTGCAGTGAGCTATGATTGCACCGCTGCTTCTAGCCTGGGCAACACTGCAAAACCCTGTCTCTGAAAGTAAACAAAAAAGGAGAAGATGTTAGTGAAGGGTTCTCATCAGGCTCAGGGCATCTTAACAGGTAGCAGGGTTCAGTTAGCACATTTCAGAAGGACAGACTGCAGCCGCAAGGCCAGGAGAGAGAGGTGTAGGCCACTGGCTCACTGGCCAAGTGACAAGATGATGCCACGAGCAGAAAATTGCACACTTGACCTCGTGATGGTTATATCACGTCTTTAAAATACTGTACAAAATTAGCTTCAGGTTATAAGTATAAGGTGTATATAAAACATAAATGAGCCAGGTGTCATGGCTTACACCTGTAATCCCAACACTGGGAAGCCAAGGCAAGAGGATTGTTTGAGGCCAAGAGTTTGAGCTCAGTCTGGGCAACAGAGGAAGACTGTATCAATAAACATTAAAAAGAAAAAAAAAAAGTCCAGGCATGGTGGCTCACGCCTGTAATTCCAGCACTTTGGGAGAGTGAGGCGAGTGGATCATGAGGTCCGGAGTTTGAGAGCAGCCTGGCCAAGATGGTGAAACCCTGTCTCTACTAAAAATACAAAAATTAGCCAGGCGTGGTGGCAGGTGCCTGTAATCCCAGCTACTCAAGAGGCTGAGGCAGGGAAATGCTTCTTGAACCTGGGAGGAGGAGGTTCCAGTGAGCCAAGATCGTACCACTGCACTTCAGCCTGGGTGAAAAGAGCAAGACTTAGTCTCAAAACAAAAAAACCAACTAGCTGGCATGGTGGTACCTGCCTGAGCCCAGTGTGAGACTGCCGCGGGCTGTGTTCCCACCACTGCACTCCAGCCTGGGCAACACACCAACACACCGACTTTTCTTTTTAAAAGAAACCAATGAGCTGGGTGCCGGGCGTGGTGGCTCAAGCCTGTAATCCCAGCACTTTGGGAGGCCGAGGCAGGTGGATCACGAGGTCAAGAGATCGAGACCATCCTGGTCAACATGGTGAAGCCTCGTCTCTACTAAAAATACAAAAATTAGCTGGGCATGGTGGCGCGTGCCTGTAATCCCAGCTACTCAGGAGGCTGAGGCAGGAGAATTGCCTGAACCCAGGAGGCGGAGGTTGCTGTGAGCCGAGATCGCGCCATTGCACTCCAGCCTGGGTAACAAGAGCGAAACTCCGTCTCAAAAAAAAAAAAAAAGAAAAGAAAAGAAAAAAAAACCGAATGTTATGTTTAGACTCAGGTCCCATCTTCAAGATACCTCGTTATATATTTGTAAATATTCCAAAATTTTGAAAAATCCAAAGTCCAAAACATCGCCGCTCCCAAGCACTTCAGATAAGGGATCCTCAATCTGTACCATAGACTGGGTGACATGAACAAACATTTATTTCTGGAGGCTTATAAGTCCAAAGTCAAGGTGCTGGCATAATCAAATAGATCCGCTCCCTGTTTCATAGAGGGCTTTCTTTTTTTGGAGGTGGAGTTTTGCTCTTGTTTCCCAGGCTGGAGTGCAATGGTAGGATCTCACTGCAACCTCCGCCTCCTGGGTTCAAGCGATTCTCCTGCCTCAGCCTCCTGCGTAGCTGGGATTAGAGACACGCACCACCACGCCCGGCTAATTTTGCATTTTTAGTAGAGACGGGGTTTCTCCGTTTTGGTCAGGCTGGTCTCCAACTCCCGACCTCAGGTGATCCGCCCGCCAGTTACTCCTGGGGACACAAGCTTTGCAGCTTCCCTGATTACCCCTGCGGATGTAAAACCTGGGGTCGGCCTTTTGAGAGGTCTTTTCAGGCTTCTGTGTCACTGACGGCTGATGGCTCCACCTGGACTCATCGGCCGGTCCCGTGGCCCTCCCCGCAGCTGACAGCGCAGCACAGCCTTGATTTCATCTGACCACGCTCCCGGCTCACTGGCTCCCCCGCCACCCGCCAAGTGTTCTTAAAAACTGCTGCCGCGGAGACGGATTTGAGTCACTGAGACCGAGGTCTCCTGCATCGCCGGCTCTGCGTGAATTCCTCTTTCTCCGCTGCAGTTCCCCTGTCCTGAGAAATGGGCTCCGTCTAGCAGCGGCCAGGTGAGCCCCCTGGGTGGAGACGCGGACGAGCTTCCCCCGGGCGGTTTGTACCGTCTCGGTGCGGCAGACAGTTCCTCACGGAGCAGCCTTGTGTGGCTCACTCTGAACATGACTCAGAATTTCTTTTGTTTTTTTGAGACGGAGTTTCGCTCTTGTTACCCAGGCTGGAGTGCAATGGCGCGATCTTGGCTCACTGCAACCTCCGCCTCCTGGGTTCAGGCAATTCTCCTGCCTCAGCCTCCTGAGTAGCTGGGATTACAGGCATGCGCCACCGTGCCCAGCTAATTTTTTGTATTTTTAGTAGAGACGGGGTTTCACCATGTTGACCAGGATGGTCTCGATCTCTTGACCTCGTGATCCACCCGCCTCGGCCTCCCAAAGTGCTGGGATTACAGGCTTGAGCCACCGCGCCCGGCTAATTTTTGTATCATTAGTAGAGACGGGGTTTCACCATGTTGACCAGGATGGTCTCGATCTCTTGACCTCGTGATCCACCCGCCTCGGCCTCCCAAAGTGCTGGGATTACAGGCTTGAGCCACCGCGCCCGGCCGACTCAGAATTTCTTTAGGGCACATCATACCAGTGGATCTGTGCATGTTATTTAACTTCTCTGTAGTACTGTTTCCTCACTCATCAAATCAGGGTCAAGTAGTTCTCTCCACATAGGGTTATTGTAGAAATAGTAAATAACACAATAACAAGTATTGATGTCTACCACTTTTTTTTTGAGACGGAGTTTCACTCTTATTGCCCAGGCTAGAGTACAGTGGTTTGATCTCTGCTCACCGCAATCTCCACTTCCCAGGTTCAAGTGATTCTCCTGCTTCAACCTCCCAAGTAGCTGGAATTACAGGCATGTGCCACTGCACCCAGCTAATTTTTGTATTTTTAGTAGAGGCAGGGTTTCACCATGTTGGCCAGGCTGCTCTCGAACTCCTGACCTAGATGATCCACCCGCCTCGGCCCTCAAAAGTGCTGGGATTACAGGCATGAGCCACCGCACCCGGCCTAATGTCTACTACTTTTAGGTTATAGGGTAATACCTTATATATAGTATATGTGTGATTGTATATGTCCTGCAGTATAGGGTATAATCTATAATCATAGAACTGTTGCTTATACATAACAAATGCTGTAATCTATGTTGTGATTATTATCTACCAGTTGCCTCATCGTAGAATCAGGACGTTGTTAACAGAGCGTGCCAGACAGGATGGCTGTGAGAATTTGTGATAACAAGAATTACATATTTGGTCTTTGTCTCTGTTTCCTGATGGAGGCTTCTGAACCCCTTGGAATTCCTTGAGTGATAGGAGCAAGAGGAAATCTTTTGTTATTCCTAACCAGCCCCTTTCATCCATACCTGAGGTTTTGCTAATGAGGGGACTCCTGGAGGATGGGGGCTGGTTGCCCGTTGCCAGGGGAACCAACTTTGCCTTGATTAGAGGATTGCAACTTTCAGCTCCAGCCTGTGACTTCCTGGGAAGGAATAGGGGCTGGAGATTCAGTTTAATCACCAATGATCAGTGATTTAATCAAGCATGCTGTCCGGGCGCAGTGGCTCATGCCTGTAATCCCAGCACTTTGGGAGGCCGAGGCGGGTGGATCACAAGGTCAAAAGATTGAGACCATCCTGGTCAACATGGTGAAACCCCGTCTCTACCAAAAATACAAAAAATTAGCTGGGCGTGGCGGTGCATGCCTGTAATCCCAGCTACTCAGGAGCCTGAGGCAGGAGAATTGCCTGAACCCAGGAGGCGGAGGTTGCGGTGAGCCGAGATCGCGCCATTGCACTCCAGTTTGGGTAACAAGAGTGAAACTCCGTCTCAGAAAAGAAAAAGAGATAGAGACCATCCTGGTCAACATGGTGAAACCCTGTCTCTACTAAAAATACAAAAATCAGCTGGGCATGGTGGTGCGCGCCTGTAGTCCCAGCTACTCAGGAGGCTGAGGCAGGAGAATTGCTTGAACCCAGGAGGTAGAGGTTGCAGTGAGCCGAGATCGCACCATTGCACTCCAGTCTGGGTAACAACAGTGAAACTCCGTCTCAAAAAAAAAAAAATCATGCTTAAATAATGGAACTGCCAGGCGTGGTGGCTCAAGCCTGTAATCCCAGCACTTTGGGAGGCCAAGGCGGGTGGATCACGAGGTCAAGAGATCGAGACCATCCTGGTCAACATGGTGAAACCTCGTCTCTACTAAAAATACAAAAATTAGCTGGGCACGGTGGCGCATGCCTGTAATCCCAGCTACTCAGGAGGCTGAGGCAGGAGAATTGCCTGAACCCGGGAGGCGGAGGTTGCGGTGAGCAGAGATCGCGCCATTGCACTCCAGCCTGGGTAACAAGAGTGAAACTCCGTCTCCAAAAAAAATAAAAATAAAAATAAATAATGGAACCATAAGACATCTGAAGAAGAGTATGTGAGAGCTGCTGGGTTCAGGAGCACTTTCAGGTGCTGGGAGGGTGTTGAGCTCGGTGAGGCTTGGAAGCTCTGCACCCCCTTCCCATACCTTGCCCTGTCTGTCTCTTTCTGGCTGCTGCTAAGTTGTGCTGTTTTTAAGAAACTGGTAATAGTAAGTAAAACACTTTCCTGAATTTCATGAGCCTGTTCTCTTGATTTATCAAACCTGAGATGGAGGAATTGTGTGGGAACCCTTGAATTTATCGCTGGTGAGTCAAAAGTGCTGGTGATAACCTGGAACTCCCATGAAGTGGGGGCCGTTTTGTGAGACCGAAACCGTAACCTGTGGAATTTGACTCTAGCTCCAGGTAGGCAGGTCAGAACTGAACTGTAGGATACCTAGTTGGTATCTGGATAATCAGAACTGATTGGTTGCTGGGTGGAAGAAAAAACCCACAGATTTGGTGTCAGATGTCTTGTGAGTAAAACTGTTACAGGAAAGGGGTCCCTGTCCTGTCCAGACCCCAAGTGAGGGCTCTTGGATCTTGCACAAGAAGGAATTCAGGGCCAGTCTGTAGAGGAAAATGAAAGCAAGTTTATTAGGACAGTAAAGGAGCAAAAGAATGGAGTGGCTGCTTCACAGCCAGCACAGTCCGGGTTCCTGGCCGCCCGTTTGTGTGGTATGCTGAACAAGGGGTGGATTATTCATGCCTCCCCTTTGTAGAACACTTAGGGTAACTTCTTGGCATTTGGTAAGACTGTAGCAGCGAGGATGACCCGAGGTCACTCCACGGCCGTCTTGGGTTTGCTGAGATTTGACTGGTTTTCTTACTGCAGCCTGTTTTATCAGCACAGTCTTTATGACCTGTATCTCGTGGTGACCTCCTGTCTCATCCTGTGACTTAGAATTCCTCAACTGTCTGGGAATGAAGCCCAGCAGGTCTCAGCCTCATTTTACCCAGCCCCATTCAAGACGGTTCTGGCTCACGTGCCTCTGACAAATGCAGTTCCGAGAATTTAGGAGGGTGATGTTTACGTGGTGCTTTGCATAGCTCTTGGACCTGATTTTTCATCAGGATTGCATTAACATTACCAAGAAAAATGGATCAAGCTCTTTTTCACTACTGCATATAAATCCAATAGACATTGATTGTGCACCTGTTTGCAAAGCATGGTGCTGACCCCTGGGAGAGGTGGGAGGAGAAGGCATCTGTAGATAGGGTGCCCCATAAGTGTGCATGTGGGAGGGTGGATTAGAACAGAGGTGGGGATACAGCACCAGCGTGGGCATCTATAAGCCGAGGGGAAAAGACCAAAGGCCTCAGAAGAAACCAAATTTCCAGTAACATGATCGTTTTAACAGGGACAACAGATGGCTCCGGGGGGGTTCCAGGCACCCTGACTGACGGATTTGGAGGTGCAGGGGTGTTTCCAGGAACAGAGGAGACTGTCTATCATCCTGAGGCTCTTGGACAGAAGCTGAACCCTACAAAACACCCTCTGTCAGGAAAGGGATGCCGGGCAGCTTGGCTGTTGTTATGGCAGCGGTAAGGGAGATAGTGGGAGAATGAGTTCCCGTAAAGCAAATAGAACTCTTGCAACGTGAATGGAGAACCTCAGTGATTCACCTACTTTCAACATTCAGAGTGTAACATAGACACTGAAACCTAGTAGCATCAGAGGCTGCCAACCTGGCCACGCTGCTCTGCCCACCCTCCCGCCACGTGTGTCCTTTCACGGAGGGAGGAGGAAGAGCATGTGGTGCATGTCGCTCCTTGGGTCATTCCCTGAGCTCCTTTTGTGTGTCAAGCAATCTGGGCACTGGGTATGCAGAGATGAATATACTGGGGCCCATGGACCTGAGGACGTGGGTGGCCACTTGGGGAGCCAGACATAAACAAATATAATGTGGGACATAACCCCGTCCCATGAGAAGCAAGCCCTGTCAGAGTGTGCAAGACGCAGTGGCCAGACGAGCAAGCCTTCTCGTCCGCCTCGATAAGCCAACTCTGGTCTCTCAATATTTTAATATCTGAGGGATTGATTTTTCATCTTTACACTTCCTTTTCAGAGTTTTCTGGCTTTTCCCACATTATTCTGTGTAGTTCTCCCTTTTCTCCCCAACCGGTTAACTATGTAGATGAACTGGGGGAGAAATGTCAGATTTATGCTGTCATGAAATACTGTAGACTGAGCCCTGGCATTCGAGCCTAGCCTGGGCAATATAGGAAGACCCATCTCAAAAAAATTTAGCCAGGCGAGGTGGCTCAAGCCTGTAATCCCAGCACTTTGGGAGGCCGAGGCGGATGGATCACTAGGTCAAGAGATCGAGACCATCCTGGTCAACATGGTGAAACCCCGTCTCCACTAAAGATACAAAAAATTAGCTGGGCTGGTGGCGCGTGCCTGTAATCCCAGCTACTCAGGAGGCTGAGGCAGGAGAACTGCCTGAACCCAGGAGGCGGCGGTTGCGGTGAGCTGAGATTGCACCATCGCACTCCAGCCTGGGTAAAAAGAGTGAAACTCCGTCTCAAAAAAACCCAAAAAACAATAAATAAATTTAAAAAGAAAGATAATTAGCTGGGCATGGTGGCACGTGCCTGTAATCCCAGCTGCTCGGGAGGCTGAGGCAGGAGAGTTGCCTGAACCCAGGAGGCGGAGGTTGCGGTGAGCCGAGATCGCGCCATTGCACTCCAGTCTGGGTAACAAGAGCGAAACTCCGTCTCAATAAACAAAAAAGAAAGAAAGAAACAGGGTCTCTTTATGTTGCTGAGGCTGGCTTCTAACTGGTGAGCTCAAGTGATCTACCCAGCTCAGTCCTCCAAGGTGCTGAGGTTACAGGTGTGAGGCACTGTTCCCAGCTTAGACTGGAATTTTCAACAGGCGACTACTCTGTGATATTGCAACAGACGGAATGCGGAAGTATTAGAGACTCCAGCTGCTTTCTGCTGAGTCCGACTGAGTGAGATGTGCAAGCTCAGTCGGGGCTACTCTCCTCACGAGGCCTGTCACAGCTTTTCTCAGTTCTGGCTTCTCATACAGTAAATATCAATAGATGTAATCCCCACACCAAAGCCCCCGGGAGTCCTCATTTTCAAGAGTGTCACGGGGCCTTGATACCAAATCATTTGGGAGCCCCGGCCCTAGAACTAAGAGTGTTTTAAACCCGGGGCAAGCCGGCCTCTCTGGGTCTCAGTGTATTCTTTCCTAATGGAAGAACGTGGAGATAAGATGATTTCTAGTATCTCCAGCTCCAGACAGTTGAAGATGCACTAACTTGGCTGTTAGGTTTACAAGCGAGCCTGACTTTGAGGGTGAAGGGAGGGGAGGCCCCCACAGAGCTAACTGCTCCACAGTGTGGTGCTCTGATGTCAAAGAAACTGATTCCTGCGTCCCTGTTCTGCTCACAGTTCGGTGCTTTTGAGTTCCACTGTAACCAAGAGAACTTGGCTAAATTGTTGCTGGGGAGTGAGTGGTGGGAAAAATTAGGGTTCAGTTATGTATTTTGGGGGGTTCTTCAGAGAAACAGAACCAATAGGATACATACAGTATATGAGATTTATTATGGAAATCAGCTCACACGATTCTGGAAGCGGAGAAACTCCACCACTTGCTCTCTGCACGCTAGAGAACCAGGAAAGCCAGCAGGGAAAGAGTCTGAGCTTGAAGGCTGGAGAAGTGAACCGCCCAATGGGTTCACGTTGCCCAGTGCCTAGGCAGAGCCAATTTAGCAAGACAGGGGAACTGAAACGAATAAAGAGTGATTCACGCAGAGCCGGCTGTGCAGGAGGCCAGGGTGTCATTTCTGCTCCGATCAGTCTCCCAGAACACTTGGGCAGCAGAGTTTTTAAGGACAACTCAGTGGCTGGGGGGAAGCCAGTGTGCCAGGAGTGCTGATTGGTTGGAGATTCAATCTTAGTGAGTCAAAGGTGTTGTCTTGCACGGAGTCTGATCCTGGGCGGGGCCCACAAGATCCGATGAGCCAGGTAATCAGTCTGGGTGGTACCAGCTGATCCATCAAGAGCAGGGTCTGGCCGGGCGCGGTGGCTCAAGCCTGTAATCCCAGCACTTTGGGAGGCCGAGGCGGGCGGATCACGAGGTCAAGAGATCGAGACCATCCTGGTCAATATGGTGAAACCCCGTCTCTACTAAAAAATACAAAAAATCAGCTGGGTACGGTGGCGCGTGCCTGTAATCCCAGCTACTCAGGAGGCTGAGGCAGGAGAATTGCCTGAACCCAGGAGGCGGAGGTTGTGGTGAGCCGAGATCGCGCCATTGCACTCCAGCCTGGGTAACAAGAGCGAAACTCGGTCACAAAAAAGAAAAAAAGAAAAAAGAGCAGGGTCTGCAAAATGTCTCAAGCACAGATCTTAGAGAGACTCAGAATCTTGTGGCCTCCAGCTGCATGACTCCTAAACCGTCATTTCTAAACCTGTGGCTAATTTGTTAGTCCTACAAAGACAGTCTAGTCCCCAGGCAAGAAGGAGGTTTCAGGAAAGGCTTTGGGAAAGGGCAGTTATGGTCTTTGTTGCAAACTATAAACTAAGGTTCTCCCAAAGTGAGTTCACCTGTGCCCAGGAATGAACAAGAACAGCTGGGAGGTTAGAAGCAGTTAAGTTAGATCTCTTTCAGTG